>OY728157.1:2110642180-2115642180 GCA_963277665.1 Viscum album | reverse complement strand
TTTTAATCTACTAATGATAAATTATTTGTTCCCCTATAAATCCTATAAAGAAGAATACATATCAGAGAAATGAGACCACAACTCTCTCATAAGTGCTCCACCTTCTCAAATAACATTTGAATCAGAACCATGTCACTAAAGAACCCAAATGATAGGTGTGAACTTTCATAATGAACCATAATCTTAGAATAAAAAATTTACACTAGATTCTTAATTTTAGATAAATCATGTCCCATATAATGTTCCTAATCACTCCGACATGAGATGGGTTAGAGAGATACTTTCGTTTTTCAACATGTGAAACACATTATGAATTGATGTCAACTAAAGAAGAAAATATAAAGGGTAATCCACCATGAAAATATACTAAACTACATAAAATGGTTCCATCTATATTTGTGCTAAATTTCCCAGTTTTTAAAATTTTCGATGACCCAAACGATGTAAAAATCTAAAAATACCTAGTTATAAACAAAAACATCCAATGGGTGTCAACAATGATCAAGTTATTATTTTTACTATCATTGATCCTTTAAAATTTTATGATGAATCAAATGAATATTTTTATTTAAATATTGTACTAAATAGGGATAAAGAATGTAATATTAACCAATATTTATCTAATAAAATTTATATTTACATGGTTGGGCATACAATGACTCAGACAGAAAAATATTGATGGAAGAATGGAAATTTATTTTATAAGAAATCTCAACAAGTCCCATTCAAATAACCCAATATTCACTATATTCAAGATTGAAAATATAAAGATTGTATTCTGGGGTCTATATAGCTCATTTTTATGGTCATCCATCAGGGGATGATGTACCATTCCAAAAACAAATTGATATCCCATTTATTCTTAGTGTCCTCTCCAAAAATGGGAAGTGAATAGAGGATCTCTATCAAAAACTATAACATATGTAAATATGTGAAATATAATTATCTCAAATATATATAGACTTCCCAAGTCCACATCATTGGTTGTATCACTAGTTTGAATAATATGTGCTAATTTGATCAGTCAATACATCACTATACATATCACATTATTCCCTTGAGAGGTACATGACAACATAACTATGAAATACTTAAATGTAGAATCTCATGTACATGTCATAATAGGAAGGGGATGTTGAAAAAATAAGGTTTATAGTGCTTGTAATTTACTTAATTAATGATATAATAATGGGAAATAGTGGCAGTGATTTCTCATCTCATACCCGAGGTTTATTATTTTGTGGCACTAGGATCCTCACACTAAATAGTCAATAAATAATAGGTCAAAATGGGTACACATTACGAAGGCCTATTCCATTGTAATAAAATCAATCGAAACATAATTATTTAAATCTATCTGAATTTTTATATTTAATTTTTCCATAATAAATTCAATTTAAGGGGTGATGTCCTAGTGTTCTTTTAATAGTCACCCACTAATAACATAGGAACACAAGTTCATTCAATAAATCCATGAAAAAAACCACCAATGGAAATAAAAAGGTGAGTAATTTCAAGGGATAATCCCTAGAATATAAATATATTAAATAAAGATCTAGATCCATAAATAACATGAGAATCTACCACTCTCAAAAAAGGATATAAGGGAATAATAAAGAAATCAAAAAAATATTTTACACTTACTTGAGATGGATTAATTTCATCAATCATTAATTAGATATAAGAAGAAGAGTTGTTGGAAGAGCCAAAATAACCTCTATAGAATGAGGGTTGAATTAGGTATGATTAATATGTTATTTGTATTCATAACTGCGGTTTTAGGTTATTAATAAATATTTATTGGGGAATGAAAATCCCCTCACATTGTTTCCTAGGGTGGGATGAATTATTAGATATAATCATTCACCTAAAAATGCACCATTATCGAAATTCTAGAGAGAGATATATGATTTATCTATATGGTTGGATAGACCATGTTCGAACCATGTACTTCTAGATTGGCTATTAGAGAAAGGATTCCTGATTTTTTCACATGTTTTAGAAATTTTCACCAACCATGCACTCTAGAATATCTAATCCTGTACAATTTTATGGGGAGGAAGAAAACTTTTAACTAATCATACACCCACCTATAAAATTGTAACACATGGAAAAAGATTTTATAGTCCAACCTATATAGTTTTCCATAACCAGATACCAAATGTTCACTATCCCAAAAACACCAAAAAAATTAATATGGCTCCAGAAAATACGCTTAACAAAATCAAATAAACGAATGATCCAAAACACGTAATAAAAGTAGCTAAAATATGGTAATGAGATATAAAATATATTAGAATCATTATCAGAAATATTTTTCCTAAACCTTAGAGAGAAAATATTATTCTACCACCTCAGCTAGAAAGGGTTTCCAATCCATCCCATTTACCCTCAAAAGTGATGTTATCCACTGATTGTCGCACTAATATCTTATTGGTTGATATTTAAAAAATATTAAATACACATTTTGATATGGATTAGATATTTTTTCATGCATAGATGATTGGGGAACCTCCCCAATGACCTTCATCCAAAGGGATCTATATCTGAGGAAGAGAAATGAGATATTTCATGTGGTGAAACAAAATATTCTTAAGTTATTTTAGTCTCCCATTTGATTTTTTGCATTGTCCTCAAATTTTAATTATATTTTAGGAACATAGAAATATATATGCACTTATTTTATTAATTAACATATTGAACCTAATTTAGAATATGAATTATTATTTCATTGATCCTTTATTTTTTACTTCGGAAATATATTTCATTACTTCAATGGTTTTTATATAAATTTAAATATTCATGTAAAACCATCAGCACTAACATATTAAAAATAGTTCAAAGTTGTAATATCTAAGGATTTATAAATAGTTTTTTCATTACTTTTAAATGTTTTATGTTTTAAATCATATTTTTCATTTTTTCACTATAATTTCAAGTAGTAAATACACTATTTGATATTGAGTGTGGAGTATGTTATATATGCTTCAGTTCTTTCATGAAATCACTAACACTGGATTAATTTTTCTTTGGAAACATTTCTATACTTGAGATAATTTATTTAAATAATGAAAATTGAAGTAATATTTTTATGTTAAATTTATAAAAAATAAATTAGTTATTCATTATTATGTTGAAATTAAATATTGTTGGTGTTTTTTAGACATTATTTCATGATTAAATTAATTATTATATTATTATATATCATTCATATCTTTAGTAATTTTCCAATTTCAAACTCACATTATAGAGAGTTATTTTTATAATATTTTTTATAAATTTCTTGTAACCTATTTCAGGAGAGTTATTTAGAATATAAATTAATTTTAAATTATTCTCTTTGATCCATTAATAATAATGAAATATTTTGAAACACATTAAAATTACTGAGTTCGTACTTTTATTTTTATCTCGTTTTACCTTTATAACTTCCTATAACTTGATCTTGTTCTATACCCACAAAAAAGAACCTCTTTATAATCGAGACACATTAAAATAGAATTTTCATTCCTACTATATATTATTTAGTATAATTTATTTCTTTATATTTAGTTGAATTAAGAGGGAGACTAGTGATATTTATAATCAATATTTAAAAGGTTATTTTGATATATTTACTTGATTATATTAGTTATTAGATGAATATTTAGTAAAGAAAATTCCATAAATTTAAGAAAAAGAGGATATTTTCACTGTTTTGAATTTCATGATTTTTATCCCATAATGTAAAAAATAATAAGGATCATTATTTGATAATATATTTTAATAAAAGGAAGTTAATGAAAAAATAATAATAACTTGATATTAAAGTGAAATTCATGCATTGTACCAAAATAATTGAGCCCTATTTCCAAATCTTTGGGTTTAATTACTCAAAAATATATATATCTAAAAATTATATTATAAGATCCCAATGAACCATAAATTTATTACACTTGATTAGTGTTGTTTCGTTTCATAAGTAAAGTGTAATATAATTTTCATACTTATAGATAAAATTCATACACATGAGATTGAAAATTATCTAAGTTTTAAAATTATCAAGATTGATGATAAAAAACTTTTCAAAATGTTAAATTCAAACAAGTGTATGAATTTATAATTAAATTCCAAAACCTGATGATGGAAGAGTAAAAAATGAAAATGAAATTTCAATAATGAATCATGATTGGATACCTACTGAGAATGATAATTTTTTAATTTGATGATGTTAAATTATGGATTTTTTCTATTTTTATTCTAGTCATTATTTTTCACTTTTATAATAATTTTTCAAATTAATTTTTTATTTAGATGAATTTTATGGTGGAAACCCAAAGGATTATTTTTGGTGGACATGGTTCATAAATTTTAAATCCATTTTAATGGAATTTGTATTTATTAATCTTGATAATTGTGCATTAATTATTTTTTTGAATGATTTCTATTATATTTGGTCATTACAACACACATAAAGTTATTTAAAGGGGATTAAAGAATTTTGAACCAATTTTGTAGTATATTATAATTAAACAAGATTTAGTGTGTATTTGTATAAACCATGGGGGTCCATAGTTTTCTATTCCATTTAAGAGAAGACCCATAACCCCAAATGGTTTTATTTTACACCATGAAATAAACTATGGAACATATTAATCCATTATTTATAGCATTCAAGAGGATCTAAGTAAATACTCATGACCTTGAATTAATTGGATGAATCTATTTCACAATAAAGATCATTACATGTGATATTCCATGGTGTAGACATATAAACCATTTTAGAAAGGTATTTCCAATGTTATAAGTTAAATCATTGATGTTATCACTTCTAGCACATCTCCAAAAAATTCAACATATTCATAAAAAATGGGGATATTCCATTTGCAACACCACGAATAGAAATAATTTCAATGATAAAGATATAAATCTCATACTGTTTTAATGAATTGATAGATATTACATAGCTAGTTACCCATAGACGGTAAACCTCTATTTTTTGGAGAGATATCCTATGAAATGGTGGATTTAGTCTATAAATATTAGGTTCATCTTCCCAGTTTTTAACTTCTTCTAGATTCTAGACATTAATAATATTAGTTCTATAGTTATTTTATACATATTTTCATTCTAGAACATCTATTTTTTAATGTTGATCCTTTAAAAAATTAAATTTGATTGATTTTTAACTATTTTTTTCAATTGATCTAGTTTTACAATTTTATTTCTATTATTTTATTTAAATTAATTATTTCATATAATAAATAAGTTTTTCATGGGTAAATTCTCTTCCATAATGAATGAAAATTAATCTATGGAGTAATGAATAAATAATAGATATAAGGTTACTAGATTAATTCCTTGAATTTTATATAAAAAGTTTATTTTGATTAGGAATACATTTTATACATAATTATTAACCCACTCCATGGTAATAATTTGAAAATGATAATTATTAAGTAGTGACATTAAATATGGTTGAGAAAACTAAACTATTAATATAACTTTGGATTAGTATCTTGATTATAAATATTGAAATTAATGTTATTTATTTGATTAATTTCTTTAATAAAAATATCTATATTATATAAAGAAGAATAAATTAACATGATAATAAATAATTTTGGTAATAATGATTTATATTTCAACTAATTGCATAAATTAATTAACTAATTAATAATATTCCACCTTTTATTAAAAACCTAATTTGAAATTGGTTCATAATTTTATATGTAAATAAAATGGCTTCAACAACATTATCATCTAGTTTTAATTATGCTTGATGATATAATATCTTAAATTTATAAGTCAAAAATATGTTTTTAAAAAATTATAGAGATTTAATTTCTTATTCATATGAAAATGATATCATAAATGAACTATTTTAAAGCTTATAATATAGTAAGGGATCATTAATTTTCAATTTATAAACTCAAAAAACCGATTATATTTAGTGATTTTGGGAGATCATGTCATTGAATATACAATTATCATACATGAAAATATTTATCATAGTCATCCAAAAATATACATGGTTGGAAATTAGAAAAAAATTAATTGAAAATATAAAATCCTTCACCAACTTGGTCACAATCTTTTTATTGAAACCAACATTGAACTCAAGTGAGCTAATTTGTCTCTAACCTAATCACCTGACTATTTTCTTGACGTAAAACATGAATATAAACACTTCATGTCCTCTAGAATACACATGGTGAATGATATTATGAAACAAATAAGGCCTTCACAAATGGTTCCCTTAATAGTTACTACAATTTATATATGTGAGTGATCATAAAAATCTATGAACAAAGTCATATCACTCAACATGTAATACACAGGTCATATAGGTACACGCTAAATAGAACATCACAATCCTCAATGCTACCTACTTCGATCAGTTATAATCAGGATCATTGATCATGAAATTGATTTTTTTGGGTAAGAAACCCACCATGAGGCACCATTGACATAATTTAGAAATAACATAACAAAATTTATTAAAACTCACAATTGGATATATTTTATCTAAAATAATTAGAAAATGAATCAAACTTGGTTCCATGGATCATTTCCACTCATCTTGCATCGGAACAAGATTATAAAGAAAAAAACGAGGTTTAATGACTAACTATTGATCCTTTTATATCTAAACAATGTCAGAAAGAACAAAAATGAGTTATAATTGTTCAATATCGGTCCTTTGGAATCTAAATGAATTCAATAAATTGCACAAGTTAAGTAACAAGTTTAACTATAAATCATCCTACTTCTAATTATATTTTAACAAAAATACAGTCAAATATCATAGGACATACCTATCCCTTTTCTATACCATTAGTCATTCCTTACTTTTAATATTTTAAAATATTCATAGCCCTTATTTCTAGAAAGTACCTTTGTATTCCAAAATACATGAATCATACAATCTAAATAAATATTAATCCTATACAAGACCATATATGTGATGAGTATCCAACCCACATTCTATAAACTATGCATTCCATACATCAACTCCCAATTAAATATAGGACCAAAAAATTAATCTATCCCAATCTGGGTAGTCTATATTGTTCATCCATATGAACAAACATAATTTTTTCATAAACCTTCATTCAACCTAAGCTGAATGATTATCCAATAGGCTTACCTTTTAACAAAAAACATTAAAATATCCCTATGAAAACATCGTATGTGATATAAAATCCATGGCCTACTCCTTGTAGACCATCCAAGTCTGCCACATCATAGTTTATGTTTACCATTAAACTATCTATGAAAACACCCCCATCCTAACTAGCCTCCAGTCATAGAACTCATGCTATATTATCTCATAAAAACATACATGAACATCAAATCATTAAGATAATACCTTAAATATCGAATGAACCATAACCATTATAGAAACTCCATCATCAACAAATATATCACATAGATTATTTCCATCTAAACCATATATCTAAACCCCATGGGCCAGCCTATCAACCATATACTAAATATTTTACCATGCCTTCAATCAGGGTTCTATACCCTATAAAACCCTAATGTCATAATGTGAAACCATCAATAAATAATGATATTTCTATTCAATTGAAATTGGAATTTTTAATTTATGCCTAATAGGTTTTACCTATTTTTCATGTATTCCCAAGAAGTATAATCATGAACTCAAGTCACCTTAACATGATCCATAACCACACTCCTATAATAATATAAAAAACACAGAAAATATTAATAGATTATTAATTAATAGACTACCTATGTAATTTCAATATTTTACCTCAGTAAATATTTTTTATCCCTACCTAAGAATTGACCAAGCATCATCATCATTGAGCACCCAACAGCCAAGAAATGTAATGACCCTAAAACCTTGATCTATAGTGTGTAAGCAGTTTATGGCAGGTCATAGACATACCAATTAATATAATACAAATCATTAATACCACATAAACCATAAATCCATTGATTAATTAATTACATGATTATAAAAACTCATTTATTGGAATACCATTATCAAAATTATGACCATAGTTGTATATTCCACCTCCCTTAGAAATTCTCTTACAACTATTTAGAAATTCATCATAATTTTGGATGGATATCACTATGATCTGATGAAATAAACCATCTTCCACAAACTTAAATCACCACAAATAAAAGGAATTTTATTATGAGAAATAATATAGTGGGAGTAGAAAGAAACTAACTTCAATACAACACATTAATTAACTTTGATTCACCCCATTCTATTGGAGGGAACAAGGGGGATAGGGTAAGAAGAAAACCCAAATAGGCTCCCCTAGGTTCTTAACTCAGCTAAATCAAATATGAAGGTGGACATGAAAATATAGACACATAATCATATTTAGAAAGGGATTATGGATCTACCAATTTCTCAGTGGGTCACCACCGACAGCCCAGAACCCCACCAAGTACCTATTAGATCCCCTTTAATAACATAGTGTCTTAAAAAATGGTGTGTAACCACTATCCCTCTCATCATGTAACTAGTGACTTTGGTTTCCACATTCCACATCCTTCTTGTTTACCGTTCACAATAAAAATATTTTTGGTTCAATTTTACTTAAATATTTTCCTTCAATTACACCGCATTAACATCCCAAACATAACTCAAATTTTTGGTTACTAGTGATTGAATAACACTAATTTGGGTAGTGAAATAAAACAATAAACTTTATCTCAAGTTCTCTAGGATAGAAAACCAAAATAGAGTACAATGAAAATTATGAATCTATTTTTTCCCTATAATGATTATAGTTGAGTCTATTTTATTTAATAATGAGGTTGATAAATAAAATTAAGAATAAAACAATGGGATACATCCATTTTGGTGTGCCTATAGGCTGAACTAAATCACACAAAATTTCGGTAGGATCCTTCTATACACTCTGATATGTTAATATCTCTCATGAAAAATAAATAAGTATGAATAGAGCTTAGGGATAATTAAAATAAGTATTATATCACATGGACATAATTTTCTTAGAGCTAGATCTACTTATATTGTCAACAATCATTTCCAGCAATCCTTTCAAAAATTTACATTAATTTAAAAAATAATTAAAGTAATTGAATTTTATTACAAAAATTCTATAACCTAAAGTGGAGGGTTCAAGCATGAAGCTATAATATAAATACAATGTTGAATCTTATATGAATTTCCTCAAAAAAATATCCATAATGAAATGTAGGATTTTTTTAAAGATTACTCAAATGTTAATATTTTATGCTTAAGCTGATATTATAATCTTATAATATGATAACCCATATCATAACACATATGATATAGACATGTCAAAATATGACATAGTAGAAAAATAAGTGAAAAATAATTATATCACAACAAATTATATACCAAAATATAACACATTTAATATTCCTTGATTTATATATATTTCATGAAATAATATATATCTATAACGTACAATTAAGTATCAACTATTTACACATAATATGTATTTACAGATTTTGGGAATATCTCCACCATTCTCTGATTTTCACTAAATTCATACAATATTCATTCCATTTCACCAAATATTATGTCATATAAAATAATTTGTGAGACCATATCAAAAAACCTTTTTATATATCATTTAATATTTTTTGAAATATTCCATTAACTTCACCATGTATTGAACCATATGAAAAATATTACAAATATACATCCATTATAAAATTTGAAAAAACTCCCAAACACTTTCAGATTAACTCTATAAGTTTAGTAAAAAGAAACACTTTTTCAATCAATTAGAAAGTATGATCTTGTGTGAATTTTTATCATTAATAACAAATGTAAATTCTTCAATCTATAATTGTATGAAAATATTGGCCTTTATCACCACATTAGTGCTACTCAAGATATAGATGGATTTTTTGTTATATATTTGAAACAAAAGTATCTCTATACCTATATCCCCCAATTGTATCATGTAATAGAAGGAATTTTCATATAGTACCTTTTTCAAAGACCTCAAGTAGCCATAGGACATAGAGTATGTCAATCCTTTATACCTACCGTCCCCCAGATTATCTCATCCATAGGGTTTTCAAAATAAATGTATCAATGTATGATGGTTCTCATGTTATATATCTTAATTAACCTCATATATTAGAAAAATAAAATTATAAAACAAACACAAAATGTATTCCAAAGTCATAGATTCTCACACTCCATGTGGTATACATTATAATTCAACCAGAAAACAAAGATCATTTTGTCGCTCAGAAGTATATGACATACCTAGATACAAAATACTATTCATGATAGCCTTAAAATTTCCTCAAATCCTATAATATTCCTTGAATTTTTTTTGGATAAATCAAATATATTATCTGATAGTCTAATTATTATTAGACTTCGTGAAATACATGCAGACAATGTGAAAGGTTGATAATATAAAGACTGCTTGTTATTGAAAATGATAAATTTTATATTATTAAACTCATTTTATGAATACCAAAAAAATAATACTTATGTTTCCATTTAATAATATATCATATGGTATACCACTATAGAGGCCTTATTTTTGGTGAACTTTTACGGTTATATTAAACCCATTACAATTCTATGTATTTCCTAGCATATCTCAATGTGTCCATATGATAAAACCCTCTAAATAAAGTATTTAGTGAGAAAATATATAAATATATATAGTTTGAATAATTTTGATATTAGGAATCATATATTATATTTTCAAACTAATGAATAAATATTAAAACATCTTTACTTCATATAATCTAATGTGATGATGTTAAAAACATAATTTTTCTACTTAGAGTTTCTTTTAAGTTTTTTTCATCATATTTTATAACATTTCAATTACAAAATTCCCTTATGATTGTTTTTGTAAAAAAATGTTACTATTTATATTATTACCCTTAATAAATATACCCTAAACCCTTTTCTGATGATATGTGGAATTAAATATGAATTTTACTTATTATATTAATTTATTTGTAATCTCTTTAACTTCTCTATTTCCTCACAATTATTTTAGAAACAATATTATCTATAAAATATTATTCTATGAAATGCCTTACCAATTGTGTTTCGTAAGTAATAAATACTTTCTTTAATGTTAAGTTTTAAAAAATACTCTATTATCCAACAATATCTCATACAGTAATATTTGGAATATTATTTTGAATAAACGAATTATTCATAAAAATATACCAGTGATTAGTGGTGGAATCTTGATTCCTCATATTTTATCAGATTTTAAAGAAACACACTTTTGCCTCAAATAAAAAATTATTATACTTATCTCCTCTCTAAACCATGTTATATATATTTTTAAATTATACACCCTGATTATAAAAATATTTTAATATTTATTCAGAACAAATAATTATTAAAAAATAATTTCTCTTATTATACATGAAAAATGATTTTGAATAGACATAATTTATTCAAATCCATCTAATATTTATATATTAAGTTTTAGTCAAAATATTCATAATAGAAAATATCAGCAAAAATTGGATACCAACTAAAATATATATCAATTAATATAATTATTTTTAACTCCTATATATTTATAAGGATTTTAACTTATTAATTTGGTATCACATACCCATAAAAATTGAAGAATTGATTTTTATAACATTGAAACCTAGATTGAACTCAATAAAGTTCCTAAAACCCCCTTAGAGTCATCATAAAATTCAAACATATGGGAACAATACCCCCCACTCATTCCTAAAACATTACCTGATTTTAAACAATGTTAGAGATATATTTTAAGATTGAATTTCAACCCTTCTAAGAAACCATTATTCTTATGGTTTGAAATTTTACCCATTTGTACTATCAATTTACCATTATAAACATGACAACACAATCCCAATTCAACTATTCATATAACATGAGGAAAAATGTTTATTAAAACTAGGATTACAAAACACACCAAAATATGGGGGCGAATTAGGGTGTGAACATTTATTTACATCTCATTGGATAATATTCCAACATTTTTAGGAACTGATTAAACCTATAAAAAATTATTTCACATGCATCACATTTATCATTGTTGAAACAAAAAGAAGTTAAAACATTACTTGATTTACCATTATGGTTTATGTCTAAAGTACATACATTGATGATTTATCAATGTTCCAAAATTCTCCCAAATGCACTAGTATGATAGATATAATGTTTTGGTCCCAATAACATTTTTTTAGGATCACTTAATTTACAATAGACTCTATAGATTAGCATATTTCCTCTATTGGGACACTCCCACTATCTCTTCCTTTTCTCACTACTCAATATCAATGTATTCTCTGTTTATTAACATAAAGGTCATATAAATATCATTAATAATGTGTACTATGATTGAATCATGAAATATAAATAATAATTCTATTGTTTAATCCATATTATCATATAATTTATCATGGCCAGATAATGTTTTCTTCTAGATGAGGCAGTTGATTTGATATCTTACTATGGAATTATCACCCAAAATAATCTATAATTGTATATACATGTGGGTATAATTCCAATACCACATATTTTTAGGTTTTAAAAATAATCCTAATATCCATGAAACATTTAATAGTTAGTCGTCTCACCATGTATGTTACATGTGGTAGTTTGTGTGATGACATATAGATATTACTATTTGTGTACTAGATGGTGGTTCAATTTTTCAACAATTTAGTGGGTAGATGAAATTGAATTATTAATTTCAGATTGATTAAAGGGATTTTAGATAATTTATGAAATATTAATTGGTTTTTTGCGTATAAATTTTGCATAATGACACCGAGGTGATATCTATGATGTTGGTGGAAGAAATTTAACTGCAAACATGGTATCATGCTGGAATAACATAAGTTTTTATGTGATATGGTGATTTATCATATTATGTTTTTAGTACATGGGGGTAGGTTATTATATATAATGGTTCATTTCTCTATGAGCCTCATTCATGGGATTATTTTTTTGATGTTCAAGGATGTTTTTTTCTATAACAGGAGTTTTTAACTAAATAATCAAACTCAATGGGAAGCCTTGTTCTAGAATTTTGGAATGGGTTATTCCATAATAGATGGGTTATATAGAAACACCCCCATGCTTAAAAAACTGGTTCACCATGAATTATTTATTCCATTTTAGAATAGATAATTATTGTTTGATGATTTGGTCGTGTCACAACGAGACCCCATTTCAAGGTCATTGCACCACATTTCCTAAGGATAAACTGCAGTACGATCCCAGATGAGGGATCATTATATTTTAATTCCTAGATTCATGGTGTACTTCCCCCATTTATTTATATTAAATATAAATTTTTTAATTCTATGGGGGTACTATTTTTGAACCCCTCTTGATCCAGAGCCTCTACTCAAATAGAAGAAGGGGATGTACCCTATTTGTCTCTCCCATTCTCCCCCATTGGATCCCTATGATTCAGAATATTTATGAGGGTTCACTATTTTTATTTGATAAAATAACTCTATCATTATCATCATTGTTATTATCCTTATTCATCTTATAATTTTATATTTTTTACTACTAGTTTTAGATAGATTATTTCACCAAATCATTGTGGATTGATGATTCATTATAAGGATTTCAGGTGCAGTGCATGGAGGAGGCCATGTGTGTATAGGATTAAGTAACTGCTAACTATTTTCATAAGGTATATTTGCTTAAGAGTTTATTTACTATTTTTTGTGAAATTGGGTTTATTTATTCATACATTCAACTATATATAATTTTTGTTTTGTGTTCCTTATGTTCAAGGGCATGTTAGGAGTGGACCATAACCCGAATCTCATGTTCTCGGTGTCATTATGTTGGCTGATTATTATCGAGTCTATTATTCCTAGTTGGTTTTTTATTATAAATTTATTTAAGGATAAATTTTACAATATTCATTGATGTGATAGGTTCTCATGGACTATCACAGGTTCATTATGATCATGGGATCAATTTTTGATTTTTAGTTAAGGTAGATGGTCTTTCCCTTACTAATTATATTGCACATTTAGTGATTTATGTTTTTGTTCAATTATTATGGTAATTAAAATCATGTTTCATGACTTTTTTCATTTTACCCATAAATTAGGACTAGATCATGTCATCCCATTAGTCTATAATGACCACATATCTTTCTAAATGGTTCTTTGGTGGCACCATTGTTAAGTGAGTGTCAGTGATCCTCTTTATTGATTATATACTGGTGTGATTATAATTAACAAGGTAAATGGGTTATTATATTTTAATATAGATTAATAAATGTAGTTTTGATGTAATATAAGTTTATAAATGAAATTGTTTAAAATATATTTTCATGGTGGAAAAGGTTATCTAATGGGATGGTTTGGAAGTGGAACCTCAAACAAATGTATGGTTTTCCAAAGATTGATTTCATTTGGATTTTATCGTAGTGCATAATTTGGGTAAATATAGATTATGATACCTTTATAAATATTTTATAGATTATTTGGAAATTATTTTTTGGGGAAGGTTATAAGTCATTTGATTGTATTTTTTTTATTTTTTTGACCTCATGTGGTCAATAGTTTATTTTCAAAATCATGATTGGAATTGTACTTGCTACCAGAATATTATTTATTATTACTTTGTTATTATTTCAAGATGATTCATTGTTTCTGAAGAGTTAATTACCTTTTTATGTAATTTTTATGACGTTGTATGATCCATATTTCATTATAATTTATTAGTTGACCTGGTGACATTCTAATTTTAATATAAAATTGCAGAGGATTGTCAGAATTTATGTAATTGAACACATAGATTCTATATATGGGTGAAATTTTTTAGGTTCAATGTAGTCATTCATATTTATATGAAATGAGGTGGCACTATCCACTTGGGTAAACTTGTGCTAAATTGATTAGTTCGGCCTTGTTTTAGGATTAGGTGACTTAATGGTTTGGCATATGGGTTTGGGGGAAAAATACATTATTTTGAGATGGTGTTTGATGCACTTAACTATCGATTGTGGGTAACCTAAAGGGTTAGCTTGGAGGATCTTATGGACTATTAGGGTACTTTTTTTATTCTTGAGAAATTATATTAGAATAGTAGTTGGACCTTTGACATTTCATGATAATGTGATGCTCCATCCATTTGATTATTTATATGTAGAGACTAATGGTTGTGACCGCGTCCTGAGTGAGAGTACTATTAGTTATAATTAGTTATGTGATGAGGAATGTGATTTAGTGTGATACGAACACCTAAGTGAGATGGTGAGGTATGATGTGTGTAGGTGGGTCCTTTCTATGAATGGATAGATGTCTTTTCATGTGAAAATTTCTATTAACATTCTATCGTCAAATATCTTTTGTCTCGAATTATGGATATGTGATTATCCATTAGAGCTACCGAAGTTCATTTTGGTTTAGATAATGTGAGATTTTTTATTTACAGATTAACTACATAAACCACTAATAACATTGAAAAGAGTATTTGAGACATTTCTATGGGACCTAACCTAGAGTGGATGGTTAGGTATGTGTGAGAGGTTGGAAATCAAGATTCCCTCCTCATATCTTTTTTTGTAAATGACAAGATCCAATATACTTGTTATAATCTATTATGAAGATTACACCTAATAGTGTTCTTATACAATTATTACTAGATATTTGGATTCATTTACATGAAATAATTCATTGTGAAGAGACTATAATAGATGTATTATCAATTTTGGTCGATGTATGTGTGGTCAAGTGTCACGATGGCCTTCTTAATGCATAATCACCTAACATGTTTTATTTTTCATGCATTTTATATTATTTTCGGTTAGTATGTTTCATGATCATGACTTCCAATATTATATTAATTTTATACACATCAACATGATAATTGTATTAGTCGGTGTGTTAAGGAAAAAAGGGTACCCCTACTTGGTTAATGGAATCGCCACAATCCATGAATACATGATGATTTTAAATATAAGTGATAAGACTTTCATTTTTCCTCATAGGTATAGGTATCAATTTCTTCTAGACTCCTAGGGTATGTTTGGTGGTTTTTAGAGGCCATGGTTTCAATAAGATGATTATGTGGGTGGGTTAAGAGGCTATCATTGTTTTAATTTTTAGTTTTTTATTGGTTCTTTATTGGATAGTCTGATACTATGTTTATTTATTTTGATGATGATTAATATTTATGTTTGTTATAAATAATTTGATAATGTTGATGCATTATATAGGATATTTATTACTTTATTATTTAGACTATAGGATCCCGCTTTCATACATATTTATTTTTAAAGTATTCTAGGATATCTATTACATAGAAGGGTCATGCATAATTATTAGTATATACATGCACAAACATAAGGATTCAATTTTAATGGAATAATACCATAATAAAATTTTCAGTCCCTCACCACTATTCTTTATCCTCTTTTATTTAGGAAGGTTATCTTGAGTTCTTGTAGATCCCCCTGCTCGGGATCCATTTATAAGATACAGTTTGGGGCATTAAAAATTGGTATCAGAATATGTGTTTGGTTAGAATTGTGTTATTTATATGTGGATATTTCTTTTTGAGACTCATAAGGTATATAGGGAGTAGTGTTGACCTCATCTATATGATTAAAATAAAATCTATTAGGAATTATCTAGTGTTATAAATTAATCCATCTGGAATGTATAATATGTGACACTAAGAATCTCATCACCATATAGATGAGGAAAAATATGAGTTATAGATATATATTGATATCCATGGACAAGGATTATGCATCATGATATTGGTATTATTTTTATATTATACACATGACTATTGGTGGTTTTGTCAGGGATGTTTCCCAATCAAGATCCATAACTAATTAAATCAAATTATAATATCTACAATTATTTCTTGGATAAATTATAAGAAGTGAAAAGACTAATTATTATCATAGGATATTGTTAAATTGATTTTTGATTTTCATATTTCATATTCCATAGGGAAATTTTTTAGACATGTTTTATTTTTGAGAAAAAATAAATTTTAAAAAATAAAACATCTTTGGTGGAGCAAGGAATGCATAAAGTGATTTGATAATCCTGTTTTTAATTAAATGGATTGGGGAACCATTTAAATTATAAGGTTTCAGGATATTGGATTTCTCAACAAATATGAGTAAATTAGTATTTAGAAATTGATTTTTATAAATGGATTTTGAAATTAGGATTCTTTTTTTTAAATAATGGGTCTTCATGGCCATAAATTTTTGTAATTCTGTTTTATAATGGAATCTCTTGGATTCAAATAGGTGTTTTCAAAACCTGAGTGTGTTTTTTCTGTGATAATTGATTAGTGTTTGTATTAAAATATTCAATTTGTACCTATATAAACAATTTTTTCTTTAGTTGTGGTTTTTAGTCATGGGTTTCAGAGATGGTTGAATTGTGTGCCCATCTAGAGTGTCATATTTTGTTGGGAAGATCCAAGTAATGTTTTCAAGTGTGGATTGGTTTTTGTTGGGGTAGTGAAAATTAAATCAATGACTTTTTAGTTCAGGTTTTTTGGGTTTTTAGTTGTTCATTGGGAGTGAACTAGTAAGTTGAGTTGTGTTTTTTGTGGGTATATCATGGATTTTTTAAAAGAGACACCTATTTTGATATAATATAATAGACAATTTGTGTTGGGATTGAGTATAATGATGTGAGTTATTGGTATTTACTTGGTTTAGTCAAGTTAATTATGGGTTTTTATGTTATTATTATAGTGGGGAGATCTATTAGTTGGAATTAGTCATCTATGGTTGTTCCTTTTTGGTGGGGAGTGTTATAGGTATGTGTTTTTTCAATTGAAGGTTTTTTTATTTTTAAACTAATGAGGGAATTGTGTTCAATTTCACTGTCTCATTATCAAGTATGAGAAAAATTATCATGTGAGTTTAGTTTGGATCATAGTGTGTCAATAGAAATATCAGATTGAAATTGTTCTTGGGATATAATGGTGATGATGAATGGATTTCTATGAAGCTCACTGGATGGGTAACATTACATTTTGTGAATAGTGTTTTTCCATGTTAAAGTAACATTGTAGAAATTCATTTGACTTTTAAAGATAGATCTTTCTGATTTAGTAGTAAATATATGTCCAATGTGGGTTGGGGTATATGTTTGATAGAAATTCAAATCTTCTTGGAGATGAGAATCATTAAGGTGGAGATTTCATAATAACTCGTAACGTCAATAGTTGGTGAGATAAGAATAAGGTCAAATTTTATACCATTAATTGGATTATTGAATTTGAAATTTTTGTATCTGAATTTAGGAATGAGAGTTTAGAATTTGATTTAAATGATTTATGGGATGTTTTGGGTTGGAAGATAAATGGATGGAAACTGAGGATTCGGTCTCAATTAATATTGCATCAAATTCTACATTGGATAGAATATTAGTCCAAAAATGGGGCACTCTGATGTGATGGGTTTATATGTAAGATTAATCTTTTCAGTGTAGGGGGTTGGTCATGTAGTAATCTGAGTAATTTCACCATGATAATTTTGGAGGAGATTAAGATTTGTAGTTAGGGGAAATGTCACTCCACAATGGGGGTGTTTCTTCTAAAACCCTAAACTCAAAGGAAATATTAGTTATAGAATTTGGGGAGTGGTGTTTTTAATGAATAGGGGTCGGGTCACAATACCATTTTCTACATGGTGATGAGAGCCTATGTTAGGTTAGTTATGTATATATGTCTTATTTCATTCTACATCATGATTCTAGATTGGATAATTATACTATGATAGCAAGGGTAACACCGAAATTCACCCCTATGTAGTT
The DNA here is from genome assembly GCA_963277665.1 of Viscum album. Taxonomy (NCBI): domain Eukaryota; kingdom Viridiplantae; phylum Streptophyta; class Magnoliopsida; order Santalales; family Viscaceae; genus Viscum; species Viscum album. Next base: position 2,115,623,412 of record OY728157.1, on the reverse strand, counting down.
ATTTTAAAAAAATAACTTTTGGAAATTCTATTAGGGTCCAATTATTTAAATCCTTTTGGATACCCTGTCTTCACTCAAATAGAATAAGGGGGAGATCCCAACTTTGGTTTATTAATTCCACCCTTAGTCTTTCATTTATATAGGTTGTTTAGGAGGGTTTGTCCACATAGATCGGAGGTAATATGTCTATCATTCTATTTCTTATTCTTCCTTATTTTTGACCTCTAATGTTTTTTATCTTGGATAGGGGTTTTTCAGAGATGATTCCACTAGATCATTGTTAAATAATCCCACACAATTGGGAATTAATTATTATTTCATATAAGAGGTTTTAAATAGAGATGTTAAATCCACCAATTTTCATTTTTCTTGAGGTATATTTCCCCATGAATTTATTTATAAATTTTAAATACTTTTTTTAATTATCCATTTATTTGGATATTTAATATGGGTAATTTTGTGTCTTCCATTGGAGTGTATGTCCAAAGTATACCGCACCCTATTTCTTCTAGTTTTTTCATTATTATTCTACACAATGAGTTTTGTGTCGATTATTCCATTTTATTTTTTTATAATAAAATTATTTATGGGTGAATTTATTGGTGCACAATGATGAGATATGTTCTTTTGGACTTGATGGAAATTTTTAGGAGCCTGGGATCAATTATAGATTATTTTATGAGGTAGGCGACCTTAACATTATACACTTGATTACTCATATAGTGATTTTATATTTGTGTGATATCATTGTGATTATTTCTGTCATTTTTTTGTTATTTTTTTGACCTTATCCAATAAATTGGGATGGGGTCACATTGTTCTATTAGTAATCATGGATATCATAGATTGTCAAATATTCCATTGATTTATCATAGTTCTAATGAGTGTTAGTGTCCCTATTTTACATTGTTTAGTGGAAGGTATTGGATTCTAAAGGAATTTTATTCATTTTTAAAGTGGATTTAAAAATGGGGTTTTAATAAAACATGTATTACTAAATGAAATTGTTTAAAATTTAATTGCAATGTGGAAAGAGTGATTTTAAGTGATGTTCATGAAATTTAATCTTGAATAAGTGTGGGGTTTTATAAAGACTAATTTATTTAATATATTGGATAATGTCCTAGTTTGAGTAAATAAAACATGATTTTACGTTTATAAATGATTTATAAAGAATATTTGTAACTGATTTTTATGTGTTTGTCAGAAGGGATAGTGTTGAGTTGTATTTTGGTCTGTTTGACCTTGTGTTGGAAATTCCCTAGTTTCCAAAGACTGGTGAATTTTGTGTCTATATATATTTTATGATTATGATTACATAATTATTGTTTCATATATCATGAAAATACATGACTTCAAAGGAATCCCTTACCACGTTATGACATTTTTATAAGGGAGTATGACCAGGATTTTCATGTGGGTGAGTGGGTTGACCTAGTAACATTCTTCTTTCATATCAAAGTGTTCATGTGGGTCCAAATTTATGTAATTTACCATTAGAGGGTTCAAATTGAAAAAATGGATTGATCTTTATGTAATGTTTTAATGAGTACATTGTTTGTATCATGTATCAAAATATGTTATATAATAAACAATGTACTCATTAAACATTTAATATTATTAATATTTCTTCACCTTATCATGGGTGTTTTATATAAATTATAAATATATTTCATTAACATAATTTCTTATTTTAATCTATTTTAAGAAATAGATATTCATGTTAACTATATAAATTCATAATGATATTTTTTATTTTAATAATCTATAAAATAATTATATCAATTTATAAGGAAATAATATGATTTTTCATTTGAAAATGAAATAGGATTTATTGTAAATAAATTATATATATATATATCACATGACTTTAGTTAAAAGTAAATATTCTAAAATTTTAATTTCAATTTGATAAAATGATATTTTTTGATATTATAATTTAAAAACTATCATAGTATGAATTTCTATGAATAATAAAAATAATTTTATTTTATATTTAATAGTAAACATATAGTTTTCTTAAATAACGTATCCTTTATAACATCATCAAAAAAAAGATTCGTTGAGAAATTTATGAAACCTTTATCTTAAATAAAGAAAAAATTCAAGAGTAAAATATGGAATTTAAAAATAAGATATTTATTTTAGAATATTATGATGGATATTTAAGAATTTAAGTTATATTTTATTCTAATAAAAAACTATTTCTGGATCATTTCCTTTAATTATGTATTCAAATGTTTCAATTTAGTTTTGGTTTGGTTTGAAATAAAAATAGTCCTAATTGATTTAATAAGAAGATAATAAATGTCATGGTAATGAATACAATTAAAAATCCATTGTCTACATAAATTTAAATTATATTTTCTACGTCAAATATATTTTTCTAAAATTTATTTTCATTAAATTATTTATACCTATATTGAAGTTAATTTTATCAATTTTAGAAATTTAATCTAATAAATTTGATTTTATTTTTATTATTATCAATTTATAAATTAAGTAATAATGTTAATTTCATTTTTATTCATAATAATAAGTTATTACGGTAAAATATACTAACCATGGTAATAGTTAAAAATAGGTTAAAGAGTTAAATTAATTGATATGATAAAATATATCAAAAACATTTTCTATAAATGGGTTTCTTAGGGATTTATTCAAATCCAATTATCATTTACTCACTAAATTTCTATTTTTATTATCATTATATGAACAAGACATTCCGTTTATATTAAGAAATTAGTATTTATAAAAATACCACCCTCTCACTTATAGAAGGAACCCTTCACCACACATTCCAAGAAATGAATAAAATTAGAACTAATCCCCATGATATTCCATGTTTTATTAACTAAAAATCATCACATATGTTTTTCAGATTATTTCCCCCATTATAATTTTCTTATTCATTAAAACCACATGAAGGTTTCTAATAGCAAACATGACGTCTTAATTGTACGTATTGAGTTCTTATCATTATTTATCATCAAATTTATTAATCAACATCTTTTCAATTCTAATTTACCTGAATAATAAAATATAAATAATATAATTATTATTTTATAATGTTTAATAATACCACAACATATTCTTACTCATCAATTGATTATACCATTATCTTCTTTGGGAGGGTTTAACTTCCAACATGAAGAATATTAAAAATATTATCATGGGTGGTTATGGAAACTTAATTATTGGTAATGTATTATATTAAAAATTAATTAATGTTTTGTTATTGTTTTTTTAATTTTCATTTAAATATATAACTCATTATTAATATACCATGTTGTATTCATTATAATTACCTAAACAAGCATGTTACATATTTCGTCATGGATAACCATGCTTGAATATCCCATGTAATGAACCTCAATATTAAAAAAATTATGCAATTACTATTAATATAAATTTAATATTATGGATATGATGAAATAATGATAATGTAATGATGATTGAAACCATTGTACTAAAAGAGTCTAGGGATGGTGGAAACTACTCACAAATGATGATCAAAATTAATTGAAAATAATTAATGTATATAAACTAAATGAAAATAACATATTGATATAAAATTTAATAGACAAGAATAAGGATATTAAATTAATTATTAATTATTACTATTTTATTATACAAGAGGCTAGAGTGTATCATACTATGTTGGAATACATGGGTTGGGTTTTTTTCTAACATTCTCTTCTTTGAGGCATGTTTTGTATTTTGATTTTTTTTGTTATACATGAATTATAATCAACATATTTGGGATGTACACGACCTAGATTCCACTTAAACTATTCCCCAAGCCCAGTTCTCCATAGGAACCCTATCGACTAGCAGTATGGCCGTATATGTAGTACATCAGGGTGTTTATTCACCCATGTTAGAGTAAAACATTGGATACCACAAATAGGAAACAGTTGAATAAGCGCAATATAAAAGATATATTCTATAAAAATCATAAATTTAAATAGATAATAGTGGAAGACTGAATAAATGAATATAATAACCAAAATCCTCATAGATAGTTTCTGATACATATATGGATTTCTGGCATGCTGACAATATGGAAATAAAAAAGTAGATACGATCGTGTTATAAAATATTCTAAAAGGAAACATAAAGTCAAAAATAGCTCCATGAGAATCACTATCCTAAGCTCAATACTATTCTCCTAAGCTCTAGCTATGTAGTAGATGTCCACAATATGTTGATGGGACTTTACCCTTGTTAGTACCTGTAGCAACATAATCTTCTCAAGTTCCAAGGGGTGATAAGTAGGGTTTGAGATACAAATTCTTAGTAGGCCACCACTAACAGTATCCATATATAATCTGAGTAGGTGCTCATAAATATTTAGGTTGACGTAGTAATAAATAATGTAAAGTGGTGCAGAATAAATAAATAACCATTCACTTAGGTTCTCAAAGGACACATAGTAGATCTATCTGCTTCATATTATAGCTGGTATATCAGATCAAGTCAGTATATGTGTATGTGTGAGTGTGTGTGTGTGTGTGTGTTGATAAGATGGACTAGGATGTAACACACATTCACCCATAACCATTAAACAAGCTAATAATCTCTACTCGTGAGGTAATGGGGCCAAACTGATTTAAGGGGAGCCTGGATCGCCATACCCTGATTAGGTGCTTTCCATCATTCCACCGTATATATATAACTGGCCTGGGGAAAATACCTCCCACCCATTTATTTTTATATAGGTAATATACATGATATCATAAATCTCAATTTATTCAACGCATCTCAAATAACAATTACCATTTACAATACATGAACATAGGCAAGGGATCCCCATCCACTAATCAAGTTCATTTATAACTAAATAAATTCATTTCATATGGTGTCTTTTGATTAAAAAAGAAAAAGGAGAAATGCCATTTTATACCTTGAGACCATTACATTAGATACAATTCATTCAAAATCTTATATCCATCTCACCTTAGACACCATATACAATACAAACCACCCATTTTTTCTTAAACATGGAAAATTCCATTATAAGACATAGGGGTCAAAAGGAAGGCCAAGTAACGACTCCATTTTCCATTTGGTAACTCCCAAGACTAAAGGATCCCAACACATTTGAGGAACCATGGAATACATTAATTTCTCATTATTCAATGTATATTTCATTTAAAAGTCAAGATGAAGGCTAAATTGAGTTCCAATCATTTCAATCCATTTGGCCGAAATGACCAATTTCCAGGAGGCGCACATATGAGTGTCCTTAAAGATAATGTCTTATGTATAAATCCTTAATCAAGATCCAATTCACTTATATCAAGGAAATAGGGTCATTTATAAATGAATTCCTCAACACAATATAGAATATAGGAAAATGTTGGATTATAGAACAACGTGATAAATATGAAACAACTAAAAATAAAATGGAAAACTATGCAGCAATCTACTTTAGGGCCTCAGAAGATGCCTCACATGATATAGACCTCATATTTTTAGTAGTTTGGAATAGATAAAAGTATCATTAAAATTCCATTAGGATTTCTAAATCCTAAGATAGAAATGAAATCAGATGATGGATAATGGAGTTAAAAGAGATTGAACCATTGAAGGATTTGTGCTCAAAGAGAGGGAGAACACACTGAACAGTAGCTGGAAAACATGGGGAAGGATAAAAATATGTTTAAAAATTTAATTGGGTAATAAGGGTGATTTTACCTCAAAAAATAGACTTTTCATATTTTAGGCATACAGATTGAAAACAGTGTGAAAACCGTATAGTAAGGATCAATTTGAAAACTACAACAAGTTGCATGTTCGTTCACTTAAGAAAACTTAGTTGTAAACAAACTTTAAGGAATTTAAGGTTACCCTATATTTCATCACATGTTTTATACAAACCATACATCTTGGGGTTCATGGTTTCTACTATCCATGTGACACTGGGTGCACGGTTTCCACTAACTATGCAGCCTAGCCTCTTGCCCACGTTTTTGGAACTATGGGCTCTAAAAAAGCCCTGGATGATCCTTAAACCACCTATAGGTTGTATTACACATTTACCATGATTAAATGAAATATTAAAAATTAAAAACCAACTATATATACCATTATTAAAAATGAGGGTCGTTACAACCTCCCATACTTATAGAAACACATCCCTGAGTTAGCCTTTTGAGTGTAAAGAGGTATTGTCAGCAAATATTTCCATCCATTGAGATCGTACATCAGCATATCCCTCCCAGATATTGTCATGTACTTGTCCATGTTTTCATAGCACCCAGAAAAAAGGAACTAACCTACCTCTGAGGGTCTTCACACTCCAATCAACAGTACTCATTGGATACTACTTAATGGAAGTAACTATATCCATATCAACCTCAACTGGATGAAATACATCTGATGGGTCTAGAGAGTATTAGTGAAGTTGAGATACATGAAGGACATCATACATAGACTGATATCTCTAAGGAAGTTTCTTCTAGTATGCTAATGGTCTGATCCTCTTCACAACCTTGAAGGGTCTAATGATTCTCAATGATATATTACCCTACTTTTGAATATGATAATTCCCCAACCTAGGAGGTACATTCATGAAAATGCAGTATCTAACCTCAAACTCAAGAGTTTTTAGTGTCTGTTGACATATGACTAATATCTAGATTGAGCTATCAACATTCACTTCCTAATCACCTGGACTTATTATATAGTCTCTTACATGATATGAGGTTTAAGCATAGCTGCTTCCCTTGCCTCTATCCCACACATAGTTGAATGACAAGGCCTATCATACAAGTATCCATAGGGATCCATCTAAATTGTAGACTAAAATATATTATTATTCAAAAAATTTACATGATTAATGTCCTTATCCCAAGAGAATCCATAGTTGAGGGACCAAGCATTGAGCATGTCCTCTAGCAATGGAATTGTATTCTCAATCTTTCCATCAGTATTCTATGATAGGTATTTCTCATAAGTACATGAGTAATCAAATCTTTATGTATCCCATTTCATAATCATGATGTGAAACAAGTGTGTCTTTCATAAAATATAGAACAAGGTTCTCCATGAATACATACCACCTACTTAACATAAAAGATTTCCAGATTGTCTATTTTGAAGGTCTCTCACACTAGAAAGAAGTTTGTGACCTTTGTCAGACAATCAGCGACAACCCATGTCACAATATTAATATTAGGTGATCTAGGAAAACCAGTCACAATTTATTTCGAAAAATCATACCATTTCCACTTAGGAATGGACAATGGATGAGGAAACCCCACTGAACACTGAATTTATGCCTTCACCTGCTGACTGGTAGAGAATTTAGTGATTAAACCTCCTATCTCACATTTGAATATGGGCCACCAATATTTCATCATAGATCTCGATACATTTTGGTGACACCAGGGTGAATCTTCCATGATTAGGCATAGAAATACCTCATCATCTCCTCTATTATGTCTACTAGGTCCCACACATTTCCACAAAACAATAGAGTATCATACCCATAGAATATCCAACCAAAATTAGTATCATTATTGGAAAAACTTTCTTATAGGACAAGGCCTTCAGGATCAAATAGTCTGCTCGACCATATTCATTCCAGAACAATATATGTCACTGATAACGCTGAGAGAATAGATTGACCATGATCCTCCTAAACCTAAACAATTATCTTTGAGAATAAGGCAAAAAACATCCATTCATCATTATATTAAATAAACACCTATGTCTAAGTCTTCTGACTCATAGAATAAGTTACTAAAGTTCATTTCCTTAAAGTGTAGGAATGCTTGAAATAAAATGATTGTAGTTAGTCCTCCCAGCTACGATGCTTGAGATTCATATCTTGGTGAGTGAATATGCACTTAAGGGTGTTGCGGTCTGTCAATACCACAAAATGATTTCCCAAAACATTGTGTCTCCAACTTTTTAATTCATGAACAACAATAGTGCGCTCGATATTGTACATCGTATAGTTTCACTCATGATGCTTAAACTAACAAGAACCATACAAAACAAATTAGTCTCTCCACATTAGAAAAACGCCAACACAAACACCTGACACGTCATAGTAGATTGTATAATACCTTCTTGTCTCTATAAGAATTATTATCGATGTTGAGGTCATTATTCCCTTTATCTCCTAAAAGGATGATTCACATGCTTCAAACCATTCAAATTTCACACCCCTCTTTATCAAGCATGTAAGCGGCACTTCAAGGTGTGAATATCCTAGATGAAGAATATGTATTATCTTGAAAACCCCAAAAAACTCTGAATATCAAAGGAATTCAAGGGATACATATAAGTAACGATGGATCTCACTTTTTTTGGGTCAACTGAAACTCTAGACTCTAAGATGATATGACCAAATAATTGGACTCTATGAATCTAGAAGTGGAATTTACTATGATTAGAATAGAGTTGTTTCTCTCACAGTGTATTCCTCATGATCTCAATATGGGTTTCATGGTCATGTATAGAGTGTTAATAAACTAATATTTCATCACAAAATAGAAAAAAAAATAACTCAAAATGGGTTGAAGACCCATTTCATATGATTCATGAAAACTGTAGGTTATTTAATGAGTTCGAACGACAAAACTAGGTACTCGTAAAGACAATAACTTCTCTTGGATGCTATGTGAGGTATTTATGAATCCCTTACAGGCACATAATTATATCCCAACTGTATATATATACTCTAAAATACATTCTTTATTCAAATATGATCAAATAGGTCTTCTATTCTAGGAAGTGGATACATGTTCTTAATATTCAGCTAAATCAATCAACAATAACCCATAGAAAGCCTAAGATTACTGTCTACCGTCTAAGAAAATTTTTAATGCCCTAACCATATTTACCTTGAGTCAGTTCATTATTACATAACATTAGCATGACCACAATATATCAAGTCTCAAAAGTCTGATTATTTTAGTATCCTTAGAAGTACTAGATACATACATAAGTTTTACATTACATTATCTAATGAAAAACAAAAATTTTGTGTCTCCATGGAACACTCATATATCCCTTAGCCTATTCCTGAAGGTCAGTAATAATATACTTCTTCACATCCTGGGAAAAAAACATAAGAAAGGGGTAAGCACAGATGCTCAGAAAGGATAAAAATATTGCAAAAACTATCATAAATAATCGTAAATGTTTAAGGAAATGTATAAGACTAAAACACATTCCTTTTAAAAATAAAATTCTGAAAAATTTTGAAAATATAAATATAATATGCCATTTACATATTCACATGGAAATTCTACTAGTCGAATAATCACATGTATTATCAATAGCGAATTTCATAATGAAGGAATGCATAATTCTGAAGATCATAACCACATAGTCAAGGTCTCGTGCCAAGACTACAAATAAGATTTTGTCAAGGCCTTATGACAAGACAATAGTTTTTCTCATTAGACCTAAAGATGCATTGAGGATCCATAGAAGGCTCCACCCATCACATACTAAGTCCAATTTGTTCTACATATGAAAAGTTTAAAACATAATGTAAACATTCATATAAAAACTATCATACGAAATGTCAATAATTTTACCACAACCCATTAATGGTATAAAAATAGCACATCCACAGTCAAACATAACTCATTAAATACAATATATAAGATTTTATTATAATAAATTAACCTCAATAAATAATAAAGAAGGATATTGACATAGATGAAAACAATAATCATAACTATTATAAAATAAATATCCCCCTTTTCTTGAAAACAATTAAAAGTACCACTATTTATCAAGAAGTTGTTTAAAATATATTTTTGAATCAAAGTGTCCCATACCAATTTGAAACTTTTAAAAGAAATTTTAATTTTAAAATATTAATGTCCATATATATAAATCCTTAAAACTTTTTTTAAAACATAGACATTAATGATAATAATTTAGAGGAATAAATATTTAATAAATTTAAAATGATATTTTAGTTAGAGTTTCTAACCAAATTAGAGATGCTTGAAAAAAATAATTGAGGTAATAAAAACCTTATAATATCATATTAATAAAGGAATTCGTGATATACTATGTCAAAGTATAGTATATACAACATATAAAAGTGAATTGGTGCATAACAAAAAAGAATTATAAATGTAATATAAATTGAGATGAAATCCCTTAAATAGACAATATCCATAGGTTAAGGATAAATAAATGAAATAATTATGTGTGAAAAATATAAATAATCCAAATATTATTGGATATTCAGTCTAAATCAATTAGATGACATTCAAACTTATTCTTTTCAGAAAAACACTAATGACATGGATGTTAAACTTAGTGAATATAAAGAGTTAAATTTTCTCTTATCAAGTTCATATCGATGACTTGAGAATTTATCAATAGAGTGATTATGTGTATCAAAAGTATATCCACACAAAGTAGAGTGTAAATTACAAAATAGTAAATAAATAGTGATTTCTCACATAATCTGGGAGTAAAATAATCATTGAAGTTTGCGTAAAACCTAATGAGTGGAAATTGAAATTTGAAATTCCCTTACCGATTTGGTAACTTACAAAACATACACACCATTAAAGATGTATCATTCAATAATGATGTAAACACCCATAATTAAATTATATTACACTAATAATACAATCATTAGCAGTGTATACATCCCATAAAAGGAAATAGTGGAAAATATAGCATGAATCTTGTGGGAATAAAAGTGAGATGAAAACCCCTTACCTTGTACTTTTCCTTAGTTGGGGGTATGTTGACCTCTTGTATAATAGTTAAATAATTTTTATTAAATTATAAAAAAATTACATACATAAATATGATATAATATATGATCTTCTTATATTTTTTGGTTAATAATATTTTAGTAGTATCATTGTTTCAGGTGTCAACTGATTCATTTTCCATTATATGTTTTGTTATGTAAGTCATGTATGTTCGGGATAGGATGTATCTTATTCATATAAATAATTATATTAAGTAAATAATACTTATTTTTAATCATAAGATGAAAATTATTCTTAAATTTTTACAATGGGGAATGAATCTCATCATGTTTGTTGAGACGGTAATCAATACGTATGCACGAACGAAAATATCATTCAATAGAAGGTGAAATCATATATAATCGGATTTAAATCATATATAAAGAATAATTAACATGTTATATTTATTATTTAAATAAATTATACATCATTATTATACCCTTCCAAATAATTAAGTATTGAATAACAACTACACCACGATGTGGAGACGGTAATCCATATGTACCCACGTATGGTGACATTGTCGTTGATAGGATGGAAAGAATAAGGAATATGGTTGTACTATATTTATAATAACATCACAGTCTGTAGAAGGTATTGTATTTTTTATTTTGGTTTGGAAATAACAAAGAAAGAGGAAGTGGAAGAAGAAAATCACTTTGAAAGAGGTGATGAAATTATTACCTCCTCTTCGGGTGATTCCTTTTGATTTGATCAAAAGGGCTCTATTGGTTGGATTTATTGCCAAATTAAGGCAGCTATATCGAATGGAGAATAGTTTGGAGGATATTTGGGTAGGGTTTGGCTGAGACAAATGGCTTTGGAGGTGTGATTTTGGGAGAAGGGGAAGTACACTTTTATAAGAGAGGTGAGGGTCACTTTAGGAAAAGTATGAAATATTATTTTATTATACAATCATATTCAGTTTATAATGGATTGAAAATGATTTATTTAAAGGATAAGGTAGGTATGTGCCGAAAACCTCTCAACCAATAGTTTTAGATAGGTTTAGGTCATCATATTATCATTATCATTTAGATTTAACTCTTAGTTAAATAGTTTAACTTTTACCATGTATTCTTGTATTATTATATTGTATAGTTAATAATCATGCCATTATATTCCAAGAAAACCACAAGTGTTTCATTAATTATATATCATTTATTATATAATTCCTTTGTCTGAACCATTGATTTTTAGGCCTATTATATCATTTAATAATATAGTATTTGTTTTAAAAACTCATTTATCTCAATTTTGACACTATTTTTTAAATGATTTTTGTGGAAGTCATAATAGCATGATTACTTAGAAAAACATTCATTGGAGCAACCCTAACATGTCATATTAATATAGAAAATTATTCTAATGCACACATAGTCTCAATTTAAATCAATTATTCTAACCTTTCATTAAAAATGTAATTACTACATCATCATTATATCATAATTAGATTTATTTATTTAATGACTAAAAATTATAAATAACATACCTTTATGTAGGATATCGTTTTATATTTCTAATGACTATATATAGTCGAATTTATTTTATTAATGACCCTATATAAAAAATGGTTTAGTTAAGAATCATTGAGTTTAACACTTTTAACTATTCTTTAAATAAAATAATAATAAATGTCATAATCTATTCCTTGTAGACCAAAATGATCATTTTTTATTCCTATGGTTTATTTGGGTCTAAATAAATTTATCCAATATAATTAGAACATGTGTTAGTGTAATTATAATATCATTTTTTACCTTTAATTACGCTATTTACTTTTAACGGTGGTAAATAAAAGTCAAAATTTATTGTTCACCCCAACTTATTTTCACCTTATTGAACTACATTTAACTTACTGATGTTAACCATGTCTCTCATATTTTTTATGTTAAATCTAAATAAGCTGTAAAATCACATTTTCTACAAATTTAAAAATGTTCCTAGAAGGTTGGTAAAAGACGGAAAAAAGTTAAATAAAAATTTAGACACATAATCTTATAATAAAATGAATACAACGAATTACATTTAATTTATATATGTATTATGTATCTATTTTGACATAAAATAAATTTAAATAAAATAAATAATTATTTAAATAAAAAGCCGATTTTAAACAATAATGTAGTGTTTTTCACTATTCATCAGAAATCGAATGTTTTAGGAAAAAATAGCAGAAATTCACTCAAAGATAATTTTGATATTTCAAATTCAGAAATGATGTCTATTTCACCAAATTAAATACATATAAGTCATATTAAATAATTTTAAAAAATAATAATGTAGTCAACACTAGAAAACAGGTTTTTGACAAGTAAAAACTATCAAAAGATATAGATGTGTTTAGGTCCAATTTTAATATAAAATTACTTCTACTGACAAAAATTGAATTAAATGATAAAAATATAATCTAATTAAACCTCAAAACAAATTCAAATATATAATTTAACAATATAAATTATTTTGATAAAAAAAATTTAATTAATGTTTAGTATTTTATCACTATTCATCAAAATATGAAAGTTATCAGAAAAGTACAAAAATCCTCTCAAAAATAAATTTATGGTCCCTATTCTAATGAATAATTTTATTTCATCTAATTTCATATATAAAAGTTTCAAATATTACATTAAAAAATGGTTCTCCATTAAAGGGCGAGAAAAGTTTATTTTTTAAAAAATATTTCTTTTATCTGAAAATTTGATTTTTTTTCTTATATTATTTCTTAGAAAAAAATAATATGGAATTCAAAATTATTTGGAGAGTATAAAATTAAAAATGCTGTTAATAATATTCATAACCGCTTTTTTGAACGGCTAGTTTGATAAGTCATGTTGCTTTCGAACTTGGTGTTGCGTGTAGCGCAAGATATGAAATTATATTAAAGAAAATAATTTACAATGAAATCTTGGGGTGTTAAATCTTCCACCCTTTTTGAAATTTCATCCTTGTAATTTTAAAATTTGTCTTGGGAACTTTATTGGAATTCCCATATTAGAAAAAGAGTCAATAAAACTATTATTTTAAAATAAATAAAGATAAGAACAAAGTTCACTCAAGATAACCCTTACTAGGATTACATCTAGGAAAACATGAATATGAAAGATAAAAAAAAGTGTCAAATTCTGAGGGAGAGTGATAAAAACATGAATAGGAGAATGTTAACAACAAGAAAACCAAAAACTTGTGATGAGTTAAATAGTCATTAGTTTCCCAGTAGGAAAAGTAAACGGTCAAAAAATATTTGTTTTAAGATCCATTTCATAATGTTGAGGAATTTATTTTTTAGAAACCCTATGAACATAACGATATATACTTACATTTAAGTAGAGTTTCATCATTTAAAAAAATTCTACCACTAACACATCTTTTCTCCAACTAATAAGTATTGAATATGACTTTTTCACACTTGAAGCGCTACAATCACCTTCTATAGAATCACATAATCCACAAAGGATAAACTATATATTTCACTTGTATTTAGAGATTAATCAAAAACCATTGGTTATTACAAGATCATAGGACTTACAAAATGGATATTCATTTACAGAAAAAAATACTAATCTTAATTTCATAAATTGAACAAACAATACCCAAAGTTCAAAAAAGACCATTCAATAAACAATAGTCCTTAAAATAATTCAATATAATCTAAAAAAAGATTGAAACCCAAAACTCAGAAGAATTTAATAACATATTATTTCATAGTAAATCATAACATTTATCTTCAAATAACATCAACTACTCTTAAAGTCTCACACAGTAGTGTAATTAACGAAATCACATGTTCCCTATGATAAGTTAATAATTTCCATTTATTTCTGTAATCTCTTTAAAAAACATAGATTGTTCCAAAATAAAAAGACCATCATTACTCCTCAAATGAAATTACATAGTATTCTATTTCTCATAGGCATATAGTATTCCCAATAGAGCGTACATCTTCTAAAATAACATTTATCAATTAATCACCAAATCATTTTCTTATACTAAGGATATTCATTTGATAAAAAATAAGATCACAAATCACCTTATTATTGATCAATAAAATCATTTTACTAAAAATAATTAGTCGCACTGACCAGGGATTACATGTTGTCCGGTGGTAGGCGTTAAATCCCAATCACACTCTTGTTGTGGGTTATATTCCCCCAACATTGTCAAATGCGACAAGTTTTCACATGGTCTCCATGATTTACTTTTTCAAAAACTATATTTTATAACATTCAAAAAATGAGATAAATTCCTCAAAATAACTATAACATAATTTAACCACAAAAGTTAAATCATACCTCGCATTTTCATCCCAAAAATTAATAACCTATAATTTCCTCAAATTCAAAGATCATATAAACCCAAATGGTTTTTTATAACTATATCCACAAAAGAAAAGATAATTCTTCCTCAAATAGAATTTTCACACATCAAACTGCATTGTTATAATATAAGATAATAGTCTTCCAAATTAATCCCATAAACAAAGATCATTAATACTTTTAAACATTTTATCATCCATTTATTTCCACATAGGTGTATCCTTGACCTATAGGTTATCCAATAGAATAGGGCATTGACTCATGTTATACTAAGGTCCCTTACATTTACGAAAAATGACTGTAATTAGATACTTATGATCATTTTTAATTTCTTCCATAGTACCCTTAATTTTTCCTTGGAAATTATTTACATGATGTCATTTTTTTCCCACAAATAAATCAATTCATTGTTCCATTAATATAATTTCCTGGGTGTCTCCTTCCACATTTCTAGCATGATGGAAATTGAGCATTCTTTTCTCCACAGTTTCCACTGTTGGAGCTCTTATCATTCTTCGCCTTTATCTTCTTTGTTGTGTTTGGGATTTGGATAATGTATATATTCTTGATCATATTTTTGGAAACCTTCTTCAGCATGAACACGATATCTTTTATGCGTATAAAAATTCTATTTAGTTTCTCGTTTCAATCATCGTGCCCACCTTGTACATTATGTACAATGTTACTATGACATCCACGGAATCTAGCCATTTACTAACACCTGAAAGAATAGTGTGAGTCACAAAATCATGTAGATAATATCATGACACCTTATTTTCAATCTAAAACACCTTAAGATTAACCAAGGTTATTTATTCAAATCTTATATTATAATCAATCAAATCAGTTTCTATAAAAAGTGTGATTTATCCATAGCATATCCCATGGGAGTGTCGTACAAAGAGTTCCACAAAGCCAGTTTTCATGTTCCATGATACCCTCGAGTCATGCCCGAAACTCTTTGTCAGAGTTTTCACTCCAAGGTACATATGTACCAGAGCTGTCTATGTCTGCTCGTTTCCAAAAAGGGACGTTTTTCTTGGAAAACCCACAAAATATTTAAATTACCAATAATTTTGGATGTTCTTCTATACTAATTCTCAAAGTCTATCTTATGGTATTATTTTCAAATCAAAGTTTTTCTAAATCAGGTTCCAAGGTTTGTACTAAACATCCTCTGACACAAACTGAAACGCCCCGACCCTAGTTACCTAGAGTCGGTTCATTATTACATAACATTGGCATGATCACAATAGATCAAGTCTCAAAAGACCAATTAGTTTAGTATCCTTGGGTTTACTAGATACATTCATATGTTTTTCATGAAATTATCAAATAAACATTAAAAATATTGTGTCTCCTTTGAACACTCTTATATCCCTTAGCCTATTCCTGCAGGTCAGTCATAATATACTTCTTCATAACAAAGAAAAAATAAAACATAATAAAGGGGTGAGCTCATGTACTTAGTAAAGATAACAATATAGAAAAAAATATCATAAATAATCGAAGATGTTTATGGGTATGTATAAGGGTAAAACACAATCCTTTTAAACATAAAATTCAGCATAATATGGAATATATAAATCAAACAATTCAATTTACATATTCACATTGATATTATACTAGTCTAATAATCACATGTAATATCAATAGCTAAATTCACAATGATGGAATGCATAATGTTGGACACCATAACCATATCATGAAGGCCTCATTCCAAGACTACTAATAATATATTGTCAAGGCCTTGTGAAATGACACTAGTTTGTCTTAGGAGAACTACCGATGCATCAAGAAGCTATAGTGGGCTCCACCCATCACTTACTAAGTCCAATGGATTCATCATATGAAAAGGATGAAACATAATCGAAACATTCATATTAAAATTATCATAAGAAATGTCAATAATTTCACAAGAAACCATGAATGGTATAAAAATAACACATCCACAGTCAAACACAACTCATTAAATAAAATATGGAAGATTTTATTATAATAAATTAACCTCAATCTAGAATAATTAAGGATATTGACATAGATAAAAATAATCATGAAAAATATTTGAGAGAAATATCCCCTTTTTATTGAAAACATTTAAAGGGGTCACTATTTATCAAGAAGCCATTTAAAATATATTTTCGAAACAAAGTGTCCCTTACCACTTTGAAAATTTTAAAAAATATTTAATTTTAAAACATTAATGTCCATATGAATAAATCCTTAAAACTATTTTTAAAACATGGACATTAATGGGAATGATTTAAAAGAATAAATATTTAAAACATTTAAAATAATATTTTAGTTAGAGTTCTAACCAAATGACAGATGATTGAATAAAAATAATTGAGGTAATTAAAACTTTATAATATCCTGATTATAAAGGAATTCATGATATACTATGTCAATGTACAGTATATACACCATATAAAAGTGAATTGACTCATAACAAAAAATAAGTCTCAAAGGAATGTAAATTGAGATGAAATCCCTTATAAAGACTGTATACTTAGGTTAAGGATAAATCAATGACATAATTATGAGTGAAAAATAAAAATACACTCAATATTATTGGGTATTCATCGTAAATCAATCAGATGACATTCACACAAATTCATTTAAAAACAACACCAATGACTTGGATGTTTAACTCAATGAATAGAATCATCGATATGAAATTAATCTTATTAATTTCATATCGATGAATTGAGAATTTATAAATGGGGTGGTTATGTGTATCAAAATTATATCCACACAAAGGGGAGTGGAAATTACTACATAAGTAAATAAATAGTGATTTCACACATAATCCGGGAGTAAAATAATCAATGATGTTTGCATAAATACCATTGAGTGGAAATTGAAATTTAAAATTCAATTACCGATTTGTTATCTTACGAAGCATACACCTCATGTATGAAGGATCACAAAATGATGATGTAAATCCCCATAAATTAATGTATATTACATAAAAAATACAATCATGGGTAGTACATACACCGCACAAAAGGTAATAGTGGAAAATACAATATCAATCTCCCGGGAATTAAAGTGAGATGAAAGCCCTTTACCATGTACTTATCCTTAGTTAAGTGTATGTTAAACTCATATATAATAGTTAAATCATTGTTATTAAATTATAAAATAATCACATAAATAAATATGAAATCATATATGATCTTTTAATATTTCTTTGTTAATAATATTTTAGGTTTATCATTGTTTTGGGTGTTAACTGATTCATTTTCATTTATATGTTTTGTTATCTAAGACATGTTTGTAATGGAAAAGATGTATTTGATTCATATAAATAATTATATTAAGTTATTAAAAATTATTTTCAATCCTAAAATAAAAATAATTCTTGAATGTTTACGATGGGAAATGAATCTCATCGTGTTCGTGGAGATGGGAATCCGTACGTACGCACGTGCAAAAATATCATTAAATTAAAGGCGAAATCATATATAATTGCATGTTATATCACATATATAGAATAATTAACATGTTATATTTATTATTTACATTAATAATAAATATTTATTATACCCATCCAAATAATGAAGTGTTTAATAAAAACTACACCACGGTGTGGAGATGGTAAGCCATACGTACGCACGTATAATAACTTTGTTATTCATAGGATGGATAAAATAACGAATATGGTTGTACCATAAATATAATAGAATCACAGTATGTAGAAAGTATTTGAGTTATTATTTTGGAAGGTCCTCGAGACACCCTGAGAGGGGAGGGGTGAATCAGGGGATAACTTTTTCTGTTAATGTGATGGATCTTCTTCCCACGTTGGTAGGAACTAGTTAAACCTGTATGATGAATATGATCAGAAAGCAAAAATTCACATGCACAGAGAAGAAACATCACTTTTTACTTGGTTCACCACTAAGGGTTACGTCCAAGGGGAATACGCAGACAGGTTTTCGGTCATACCAAATTCTTCTAATCTTTACAAGTTGTGGATTACAACGGTTCGGGAACAGTCACTCTATCCCAGGCTCACTACCATTACAGAGATTCAGGGATAGATCACTGCTTCCCTCAGGTCACTCCCATTGACTCCCCCTGGCTCACTGCCGTTGGTGAATACACACTCAGTTTATAGACGTGAATCTCTCCTCATCATTGCATAAGAATGCATCCTCTATTGTATGTAGATGCTCTATTGAAGTAAAACTATAACCAGTAGAAGAATATAACTTTGTATTGAGGGTACGAGGCAATCTTTTAGATTTCATGCAGCTTAAAAAGGATAGATGTTCTTTGCAAACCCTGGGGCGCTTCCCCAATCTCGGTGCACAAGTTTCAATCCTGGCGCACAAGTCACCTGTGCTTTAAAAATTCAGGACGCAGGTAAAACCAACCCACTAGCGTGACACTGCCTCCATCAACTCCAAACATGCGTGATGCTGCGCCTTTAACTCCCCAACCGCCTTGGTCGTGCAACCAACAACAGGCGTGCAACCTCTTTTTGCGCGACCCAACAACCACTTGCGCGACTCAACCACTTGCGCGACGAGAGCTCGAAAAATCTCTAAGTCTTTAACTTCGTTTCAAATGAAGGGGGTGGTCCTCAATTTATAGGCAAACTGGACCCCCTACGTGGTGGCGCGCAAGTGTCCTCACGGGGTGCAGCTCTAACCGCCCTAGCCTCTGTCGCACAACTCATTTGCATGACCCAACCAATACTTGCGTGACCTAATTTCCGTTGCCATATTTTGATGTTATGATCATGTAAAACAACTGGCGTGCATGATTCCAAGCCTCCTATTCATTGGTGTGCAAGTCCTTTCCCGGTGCGTAGGTCACTTGCGCGACCAGCCCAAAACTTGCTCGGCCCTTATCCCTTTTCCATTTTTCCATGTTATGATTTTGAAAAAAATATATTGTGCATGTTTCTTCTCCTTCATGTAAACGGTGCGCAAGTCTCTTTTCCAAAAACACATTTCTCCATTTTTCGATTTTCAGGCCCAAAAATTTGGCAAACACTGAGATATAGTGCCATCTTCAAAACTGTTGTTTCCTTGAACTGTAGGATCACTTTGCTGGTTCAAATTCGGAACATCCACTGATGATTTTCAACAAACACAAATCATACTCCAATTCATGCATAGAAGACCATGGTTCTAACAATATACCCCTTTGGGTTTGTTGGAAATCGGAAAATAAATTCAATAGATCCCCATCCATGTGAAAACCAAAAACCCAAGAATCAACTCATCCAGCACTCTAAGTCTACGTGAGCAATGCTCAGTGTAGAAAACAAGAGAGGAAGCTTGAATTGGGTTCAAGTGTTTTGGAATTCTCTATGATGCCATGTTCACTGAGTTCCTTCTCATCCTATGATGCTGAATTTATTCCTTTCTCCCAAATGACAAGAAACCCAAATACCGGTAATGTGTTCATTATTCTGCTCAAACCATACTTCCCCTAGATAGTAGCTCCCCCACAAACATTCATCACATCCATAAACAGATAAAAATAGTTAACATGAATGGGGAGAGGGGTATTTCGAACTACCTTATTCACTAGGAGGTAGCTGAACACCGAGGTTCAACCGATGCTTGTCAAACACAGCCGCGGATAGTGGCATGGTCAGAATATCCGCCACTAGCTCATCAGTTCCCACATGCTCTATTCTAATCACTCCTTTCTCAACTTTTTATTTGATAAAGTGATACTTGATTCCAATATGATTTATATGAGAATGCTTAGTATGATTCTTCGTAAGATCAATTGCACTCTTGTTATCATAGTAAATTACCATTGGTTGTGTTACCTCATCACTAATATCTCATAGTTTTTGTTTCATCCATAGTAGTTGAGTGCATGCCTTCATGGCAGAGAGATATCCACCTTCAGCAGTACTAAGAGAAGTACTTTATTGTTTCTTACTCAACCATCCAACACATTTATTCCCAATATAGAAAGCTCCACCACTGGTGGATTTTCTGTCCACAACGTCACTAGCCCAGTCAGCATCAGAAAATGCTGATAATTCACTGTCTCTTCATGCAGCAAAGTATAACCCAGAATTGTGAGTACCTTGAATATACCTCATGATTCTTTTTACAACTGCAATATGTTCAACATTTGGATTACTCTGAAAGCAGACTGCAAGACATGTGGAACAGAAAATATCTGGTCATGTTGCTGTCAGGTACAGTAGGAACCCAATGATCCTACTGTACTTAGTGGGATCTACAGATGCCCCATCTTCATGCATTCTAAGTTTAGTTCCAACTGCAATCGGAGTTGACCTTGATTTGGATTCATTCATATTAAACTTCTTCAGCAGCACTCTTGCATACTTTTCCTGAGAAATGAAAGTGTATTACTTCATTTGAATCACCAGCAACCCCAAGAAATATGTGAGCTCCCCAATCATAGGCATTTTAAATTCTGATTTCATGTAATTGAAAAATTCATCCACTAATTTTTCCCTACTTCCACCAAATATGATATCATCAACATAGACTAGAACCATGAATTGATCATTTGTAGAATTATTCACATAGATATTGTGATCAACTTATCCTCTTTTGAATTCCAGCTTCTTGATATACGAATCTAGCCTTGAGTACAACACTCATGGTGCCTGCTTCAAACCATATAGAGCTTTCTTCAGTTTGCAGACCTTTTTTTCATCAGTACCTAGAACAAAACCCACTGGTTTTTCAATGTAGGCTTCTTCCTCGAGTACAACATTTAAGAATGTTGTCTTGACATCCATTTGATATACTTTATATCCTTTTTGTAGTGCCATATAAAGGAAAATCCAAACTGACTCTAGTATAGCTACTGGAGAAAAGTTTTCTTCAACATCAATGCCTTCAATCTGGGAGTATCGTTTACATACCACTCGTGCCTTGTTTCTAATGACATTTCCATGCTCATAAAACTTATTTTTGAAGATCCATTTGGTACCAATCACATTGTGACCTTCGGGTCTCTGGAAAAGATCCCATATCTGATTCTTGTCAATCTGATCGAATTCTTCATTCTTGTCTTTCACCCAAGATTCATCCTTTGCAGCTTCTTCAAATGAGGATGGCTCTACAACTGAAAAAAATGCAGTTTGCGTGTTATTCCTCATCTTTCTTGTTTGAGTGGGAGCACTATTGTCCCCAATTATGTTGGACGGATCAATCTCAGCTCTTCAAGTTCTCCTACGAGGTTCAGTTGCATTCTCTTCAGCCATAGTTTCTTCTTCAGATTCTTCTTCTGAGTCAACATCATGATGTGACTGCTGATTTTTTTGTACAACTTCCTCTATTTCTATATTTGTATCTTCTATATGTTCACTTTCTTCCTCAGTTTCTATCACATCAGTATATGACATCCTTGAAGCATTTGTGGTTTTCTATTTAATTATCATAACATCACTGCTTTCCACAATCCTTCTTAAATGCTTGATGAAACATTTATAGGATTTTATGTTTATTGAGTAACAGAGGAAAATTCCCTCATCAGCATTGTCGCTATACTTCCCTTGATTTCCTTCTTTGTTCCTGATGAAGAATTTACATCTGAAGACACGAAAGTATTTTAAATAAGGCTTCTTTCCATGACACAATTCATTTGGTGTCTTCGTTTCACCAATATAAAGTCCTATTTGATTCTGAATATACACTATAGCTTGAACAGCCTCTTTCCAGTAATGTCGTGGAACATGAAACCCAATCAGCATAGTTCGTTCAACGTTGTTCACTTGTCGATTCCTACATTCATCAACTCCATTTTTTTGTGGAGTTCTCACAGCAGCTACCTCATGTTGTATCTCGCGATTCTCCAAAAAATTTTCAAATTCATTGGATGTGTAATCTTTTCTATTTTCAGATCGCAACACTTTGATTGTTAGTCTGCTATCATTCTCAGCGATTTTACGATATGTTTTCATGCACTCAAGGACTTGTTGTTTCCTATGAATGACCATCACACATGCCATTCTACTGTAATCATGTATGAAAATAAAAATGTACCTTTCTCAATGAGTTCCAGCAACAATTATCAGGCCACATAAATCTATATGAATCAGATCAAAAAGGTGAGATGACCTTTTCTTCTTTGGCTGATATGAACTACAGACAAGATTCTCACAAATGCAAGCATCACAAGACATTTCACGCCCATGCTTCAGGTAGGTAATGTCCATGATAATCCTCATTTTTTATATTCTCTACATGTTTTGTTGATTGATGTGTCCCAATCTCTGATGCCACAAACTGTTTTCTTCTTCAACTGTCATGTAACATACATTCTCTTCACTATCAACCTGATAGAAGTTCCCTTCTGTTCTGTATCCCTTCATAGGTGAATTTCTTGTCATTCCCTTGATATTACAACCTTTCTGATTAAGAGTAACTATAAGTCCCGAGTAACAGAGTTGACTCACACTGAGTAGACTATGACGTAGACCATCTACGTAAATGACTTCAGTCTTCTTTAGTTCTCCATTAGCTAATTCAGTAATTCCACTCCCTTTCATTTTCAGAGCTCCATCATTACCAAATTGTATTGTTCCATCAACCTTCCTTTTGATATCTGTTAATAGGTCGGAATTACCTATCATATGAGATGAACAACCGCCTATCCAGAATCCAGGTACTGTTGTTCCTTGTTGCTATGAGGGCCACCTCTATAAGGTTGTATTTTTTAATCTTCTTTGTTTCCTTCCAAGAGACATTGGATTGTGTATAGTGAACTGATGGCCTTTCAATTATCTCTTCTGTGTACCAAGGTTCTTCATATTTGAAATCTTCTCTGAGAGGAGAAAACCTGTTTGAAAAAGAAACATTGTCTTGCTGACATGACTCGACATGTCTTAAACATTGGTATGAGGTTTCCATGCCCCTTCTCTTCCTACAATTAGGAGCCTTAAGCCCAAAGTTAGAACAACAAAAAAAATATCCATAGAAATTGTTTCTTCAAAAATAATTTGGATATGATGTCTGTCTCCTTTGTTGATATCCCAGATATTCCCCATTCAGATAGCTCCTTGCCTCACCCCAATAAGACATGGTATGGGCCAAATATCCACAAAACTGACACTTCATGAGAGGAAATGTATTCTCACTTGAATTTATCCTCATACCTTCTTCCTTGATAGAATAGTTAGACTGTCTGTCATTTCTGAATATTTGAGGATGATTTTCAGTGCTCCTTTTAGTTTGGATTGAGGGTTCATTTTTCAGCACATTAGACAATGTTTCAACATGTTCATCATTCATCTAATCATTCTTTTGGATCTTCTCACTTACAACAGTGGATGTCTCAACTTCATAACCAATTCCACTCTTTCCCATGTAAGCGGGTCTTTGAACACTCATGATTTTTCCAAACCCACCTGACCCACACTTGGCTCTTTCCAGTAATTCTACATCTGAGAATATTCCAAATTGTATTTCCTTCCTTGATTATTTTGGAATTGTTTCAGTCATATGTTTACTCCTAAGAGTAACAACTTCCACCTTATGACCCTCAAAAGTCATGGATTTTTATTCTAGTCTGGAGGTGAGGTCATTGATGTCCTTTTCCTGGTCTGCAATTCTTAGCTTTAGATCCACTACATCATCATTTCTTTCAATTATTTTAGACTGTACCTTCACAAATTCTTCCAGTCAATCAATTTCAGATTCATGTTGATCAATGTATTCAGTTGATTCTTCTACAATCTATTTCCACTTATTTCAACTCTTACATTTAGTCTTAAGCTTACTAACAACATCCTTATGTTGCATCTTGGGATCTGCATAAGTTTTCAACTGTTTTTATCCCCCAGTATCTTTTGACTTTTCAACAGTGGCCATAATGGAAGAATGGTTCCCATTTTTGAATTATTGTTCTTCTTCATCACAGAATTCATTATCATCTTCTTCCTCCTCATAGACAAAACTATTTCATTTCATTTTCATTCCAAATTTGAAGTCTCCCTTTTTGAAAAACCTTCTCTGAGCCTTCTTGAAGCTTTAATGTTCACTATCTTCATCATTGATCTTTCTTAAGCACTGAGAGTCAATGTGACCAACATTTCAGCAATGAAAACATGTGAGAGGTAACTTCCCTTTTAATTTCCCTTTTCCCTTCTGGATCTTCTTTTCAATGAGAGAAAAAATTTCTTTTTCATCGTCATCTTCACCACTACTATCTTTCGAGATTTTTAGTTTATCCATGGCCTTAAAATCCATTTCCTTGATCACACGAGATGTATCATCTTGTTGTTTGATTCTCATTTCATATGGTACCAAGATTCTTAGGGGTCATCTAGAGAAAGTTTTGAATGATCCCTTTCCTCAAGGGATAATACCTATACATTGTACAAGGGTGGAAGTCTTCTCAGTATTTTCTTCAAAATATAAACGTTTATTATTTCATCTCCTAGGAACTGAATTGCTCCAACTACTTCAGTGATTCGATTAAAGAAGGAGTCTGCATTTTCATCAGGATGCATCTTCAAATCATCGAACCATTGTGTAGCACTTGTAGTTTCGCCTCATTCATTTTTCTCTCTCCTTCATAAATATTTACAAGTTTATCCCACAAGGATTTTTCCAAGGTGAAATTCATCACCTTTAGGTAGATCTGATCTGAAAGGGCTGAAGTGAGTACATTTTGTGCTTTAGCATCTGCATCAAGAATTTTCCTGTCTGTGTCAGTCAAAGCCAGGCCTGTTGGATCAGTGACTTGTATTCCTTGCACAATAGAAAATAGAACTTCCATTCCAAGAGATCATAGATGAGATCTCATTCTGTTATTATATATCTTGAAATTAATTCCATCAAAGTGAGGGACTCCCCTAACACTGAATGCATTCTCTATTAATATAAAGGATAGATTCAACACTAGCATCCATTACGCTCTGATACCACTTGAAGGACCTCGGGACACCCTGAGAGGGGAGGGTGAATCAAGGTGACAACATTTTCTGTTAATGTGATGGATCTTTTTCCCACGTTGGTAGGAACCTTTTGAACCTGTATGATGAATATGATCAGAAATAAAACATTCACATTCACAGAGAAGACACCACACTTTTTCTTGGTTCACCACTAAGGGCAACATCCAAGGAGCATACGCCGACAGGTTGTCGGTCATACCTAATTCCACTAATCTTCCCTAGTTCTGGATTACAATGGTTCAGTAATATTCACTCTATCCCAGGCTCAATACCTTTACAAAGATTCAGTGATAGCTCACTACTTCCCTCAGGTCACTCCCGTTGACTCCCCCTGGCTCACTTCCCTTAGTGAAGTCACACTCAGTTTATAGACGTGAAGTTCTCTTCATCATTTCATAAGAATACATCCTATTTTTTATGTAGACGCTCTGTTGACGTAAAACTCTCACCAGCAGACGAATCTCACTTTACGTTGAGGGTACATGGAAATCTTCCAGCTTTCGTAGAGCTTCAAAAAGACAGATGTTATTTAACAACCCTGGAGCACTTCTCCAAGCCCGGCGCGCAAGTTTCAATCCTGGTGCGCATTTCACTTACACAATACAAATTCGGCGCGCAGGTGACACCAACCCACATGCACGACACTACCTCCATAACTCCAAAATTGCGCAACGTTGTGCCTTTAACTCCCCAACCACCCTGGGCGCGCAACCAACAACTGATGCACAACCTCTACTTGCGCGATCCAACAACAACTTGCGTGAATCAACCACTTGCGCGACGAGATCTCGAAAAATCTCTAAGTCTTGAACTTCGTTTCAAATGAGGGGGTGTTTATATATTTATAGGAAAACTGGACCCCTTGCGCGATGGCGCGCAAGTGTCCTCATGACGCGCAAGTCCCAGCGCGCAACTCTAACCTCCCTAGCCTCTGTCACGCAACTCACTTGTGCGGCCCAAAAAATACTTGCGTGACCTACTGTCCTGTTCCATATTTTTCTGTTATGATCATGAAAAAAAACTGGCGCACATGTTTCCAAGACTCCTATTCATCGGCGCGCAAGTCCTTTCTCGGCGCGTAGGTCACTTGCGCGACCCACCCAAAACATGTGTCACACTTATCCATTTTCCATTTTTCCATGTTATGATCATGAAAAAAATATGGTGTGAATGTTTATTCTCCATCAAGTACACAGTACAAAAGTCTCTTTTCCAAAAACACATTTCTCCATTTTTCGATTTTCAGGCCCAATAATTTGGAAAACACTAGGAAACAACGCCATCTTCAAAACTGCTTTTTGGTTGAACTGTAGGATCACATTGCTGGTTCACATTCTGAACTTCCACTAAGGATTGTCAACAAACACAAATCATACTGCCATTCATGCATAGAGGACCATGGGTTTAACAATTTTTTTATGGAAACAACAAAGAAGGTGGAAGTGGAAGAAGAATATAACTTTGAAAGAGGTGATGAAATTATTACTTCTTCTTCAGGTGATTCTTTTTTATTTAAAAAAAAGGCTCCATAGGTTGGAATTATGATAAAAGTAAGGCCTCTAGGTAGAAAGGGATAATTCGGAGGATATTTGGGTAGGGTTCGGCTGAGCCAAATGGCATTGGATGTGTGATTTTGAGAGAAGGGGAAGTACCCTTTTATAAGAGGGGTGAGGGTCACTTTAGGAAAAGCATAAAATATTATATTATTATACAATCATATTCGTTTTATAATGACTCCAAAATTATTTATTTTGAGAATAATGTGGGTATTGGTCTAAAAACAATCAACCAATAGGTTTTAGACAGGTTTAGGTCTCTATATTAAACATATTATTTAGATTTAACTCTTAGTTAAATAGTTTAACTTTTTCCATTTATTCTTGTATTATTATATTATATGGTAAATAATTTTACTATGAAATTATAATAGAACTAAAATTGATTCATTAATGAAATATATATTATTATATAATTCCTTTGGAAAATCCTTATATTTTTGAAACTATTATATAATTTAATAATATAGTATTTTTTAAAGCTCATTTATGTCAATTTTGACGCTATTTAGTAATTGATTTTTGTTGAAGTCATAACAGAATGATTACTTCGAAAAAAATTCATTTACGAAACCCTAAAAAGTCATATTAATCTAGAAAATTATGGGATTTCCTAAAAAGTAGCAATGTACATCAATTATTTTAAACATCCAATCAAAAGGAAATTATTCCATCATCATTGTGTTATAAATAAATTTAATTATTTAATGTCTTAAAATTATAAATAAAATACCATTATATAGGAAATATTTTAATCTTTCTAATTAATATTTATAGTTGAATTGATCTAATGAATAATGTAATATTAATAATGTTTTATCTATCAAAAAATGAATTTAACACTTTTAACTCATCTTTAAATAAAATAATAATAAATGTCCTAATCTAGTCCAAGTGGAACAAAAGGAACATATATTATTCTTAAGGTTGATTTAGTTCAAAATAAAATAATACAATTGAATTAGGAAATGTGTTAGGGTATTTATAATATCATTTTTTACCTTTAATTACCATGTCTACTTTTAACCATGGTAAATAAAAGTCAAAAGTTACTATTCACCAAAAATTATTTTCACCTTATTAAACCAAATTTTACTTAATAATGTCAAATGTGTCTCTTTGATCTAGGAAATGAAATCCACATAAGCTGTAATATTATGTTTTATGAAAATTTTCAAATGTGCCTAGAAGGTGGGTAAGAGAAGGTCAAAAGTACAATAAAAATTTATACATATAATCTTATTATAAAATGAATAAAACTAATTACATTTAATTTATAAAGGTATTTTTATCTATTTTAAAATGAAATAAATTATTATTTAAATAAATACTCGGTTTTAAACAATAACAAAGTGTTTTTCATTATTCACCAGAAATCTAATGTTTTCAGAAAAATTCCAAATATTCACTATAAGCTAATTTCGATATTTCAAATTCACAGATGATGTCTATTTCACCAAATTAAAAAAATATAAGTTGCACTAATTAATTTTAAAAAATATTCTCATCGTCAGAACAAGAAAACTGGTTTTTGTGAAATAAAAACTATCAAAAGATTCATATGTGTTTATGTCCAATTTAAATGTAAATTTTCATCCAAAGACCAACTATGGATTAAATGATAAAAAACTAATCTCATTATAACTCAAAAACATTCAAATCAGTAATTTTACACTAGCAATTTTTTTGATTAAAAATTTTGTTTTTAATTAAAATTTAGAATTTTTCACTATTCATCAAAAATAGGAACGTTATTAGAAAAGCACTGAATATTTATCCAAAATAATTTTTTATGTACATATTATAATGAATAATTTTATTTCGTCAAATTTAATTTATCAAATTTTCAAATATTGGATATAAAAAAATTGGTCGCCATTAAAGGCCGGTAAAATTTCATTTTTTTGAAAAATACTTATTTTTTCTAAAAATTGAATTTCTTCTTATATTACGTTTAAGAAACACATAATATGGATGAAAAAATTATATGGCGTATATAAAATTCAAAAGGGATTTAATATTATTCATAACCACTTTTTGAACGGCTAGTTTGATTAGTCGTGTTTCGTTCGAACTCAGTGGTGCGTTTAGCGCAATCTATTGAATTACCTTAAAGAAAATAACATACTACGAAATCTTGGGGTGATGAAAAAGTGGACTAAAAATCCCAAGGAGAAGTGTTGGGGCATATAAATCCTTTCACCTTTAGATCCTCTAACTAATTCTTTAGTTCCAGAAGCTCATTAGGTTCTATCCTACGAGAAATAATGGTCACAGGTGCTGCTCCTAGGACAAGCTTAATGGTAAACTCAACCTATTGCACCAGAGGTAGACCAGAAAATTCATCAAAAAAATTATATAAAAAATATACTAAAGGAAGAAAGACATGGGTTTTTAACCCAAGAAAATAATGATAAAGACTAACAACTAGTGTTGTAACACTACCCAAACATTACTGCTCGGGCCCTACTCAGGTGGAAATGATATCCTATTATCCCTTATACACATGTGTCACACCCTCTGGTGATGTAAATATCACCATATGATGATATCAGTCAATAGGGATCTTTAGGGAACTACCCAGTCCATACCAATTATTACATCAAATTTTGTCATTCTGAGAACATATAGGTTCCATATGAGTAGGTAACCACATACCTCAAGGGTAAAATTCTGACAATGATGAACACCCTCTAAACGAACACATAAAGGTGCATCTAGCATCATAACACAGTGATCATACTCGATGTTGAGACCCAAACAATCAGTGTTCATCACAAATATAAAAGAGTGATATGTGCATGTATCAACTAAAGAAGATATTGATTTGGAGGCAACTAGAATGGTACCTCATATGGTAGATGGTTTGGTGATATGGTCTTATGTCGTAGGTTGGAATACATGTAACTAGAATATACTATGGGGATGATTCGCTAACTAACTTCACTGAGTAGGACTGCTCTACTAGCACTGAGAATCATGTGTCTAGTTTCATCTACTTCAACCACATCCCCGTCTTGATCGATTAGTGGTATTCCAATTTCCTGACTAACATGATCCTACCGACCCCACACTCATTCAAGGTAGAGGTTCATATCTATGTTCATTAAAAAAAGAGGGAATGTCCCACATAAATGGTGGATATGACCCATCATCCCACATCCTCTGCACTCAACCATATTTCATAGAAAATTACTCATGACATTCCCTGGAATTCCGCACTAGTGATAGATAAAGCAACTACTTTCGAAAAGCGTCGGACCACAACTACCACTACGAGAGTCTTCGAAGCGTTGTTTTTTCCTAGAAGAATATCCACTAGATTCCTTAGGTGTTGAACCATTATGTCTCAAAACATCCTCCTCTCTCAAATCTCATTCTATAAATAGGGATTTGTTTAATATTTTATTAATGGTTTTCAAACTAAAGATGATAACCTTTGATCGAGTGGTGTAACATATCCCATCTTTGAATCGCCTAACAGTCATCAGATCATCAGCAACTATATAAGAATAAAAATGATATATATAAGTGAAATGGTCAATCTATTCTATAATTGACATATTCCCTTGATTTAAAATTCCTGAATTCTCTAGGGTTTTCATCCCTTAGAGTATGGGGAGAGAATTAGTCATAAAATATAGATTGAATGTCTTCCTAGACCATGTCCCTATGCTTTCCTGCCTGGGTGATGACATCCCACAACCTATTGGCAGAATCCTTAAGTATTTAATCAGCTAGACTGTCTCTCCACTTTAGAGGTGTCTCCAAATACTCAGATATAGATATGATTCCCCTAAGATAATACTTCATAGAAAGTGTTCCTCCTTCCCCTGAGAAAGTGGGAGGATTTTGTTGTAGAAACAGATTATTCAACTCTACCATATTCAGGGCAAGTCTAACTATTCCTTGAGTTTTCTAAAACATGCACAGGAAGCCCTATCGAAAATGGGTGTTGGTCCCTATATCATGTATAGGAAGTGAATCCATATGATTCTCAATAGTATTAATTACCAGCAACCCATGTCTTTCCAGCACATGACCATAATCATCTCCTCCTTCGGGGAACGTGACTGAAGAATGTCATGAAGTCATAACACTACAATTCCAAAGGAACATCTTAGAAGACGTTCAAGAAACTTCAAAGATTATATTTAAGTAGTTAGGATCGGTAATAAAGACTTACTATAAGAAGAAAATAACCACTCCACCTACTTCATAATCCATAATTAGATGTTTTTACAAACCAAATCTGTCCAAAAGCTAGATAAACACCCACTACACACTACTAAGTTTGTATTCAGGACAATTTCTTATGCTATATGTGTGAAGTAATTCTATTCTAAAGTTATCAATACCTTACCATTTTAAGAAGTTATCATTTAAAAATTTAATCATTTGAACTAGTTGTATCCAATGATATTCCATTTTACAATCCACAAGGTCCCAATCATCTTATGAACCAAAATATGACACTCCCATTGATTTCATTATCATTTAAGTTTCTCATTCTTGTAATTATACTTGTTTTAAAATGTTTGAGCTAGCCATAATTCCATTTTCTAACCCATAAGGGATCATTCACATTATAAATCAAACGGTGGAATCCACTAAACTCACACCATAGTACGATCCAAATCTTACAAGAAGTGGTAGCACAATTGTTTATATATGACAAGGAAAAATAAATATGCAATAGGAAATGATCGCTAAAAATTAAACATTATATGGAAAAAATTCATGCCCTATTCATATTGTGCCTATTGTGATGCATGATATAATGTAGTTCCCTCATCTCATTAGTAAATATTAATGAAATTATAAATTCATCTTACTCAATATCATCAACATAAAATGTCATGTGTATCACCAAATGGTAAAATCATATCAAAATGAAATATCATAGTCAATAATAAATAAAATTAAGGAAACTTGGTCTTTAACTCGTACATCAGTTCGCAATGCACAAACACAGATTATGACTAAAACCCTTAGAATTCTCAATCTCCATTCCATCATCTCCAAGTAGTAACTGAAGAAAGGGACCTCATTTGATATGTAGTATAGAAGGGAGAATATACCCCCATATCAGCTTAACATAGAGGATACAACAGAAAATAAATAGTATCAGAAGCTCAATACAATAGATAGATGCTATAAATAGTGGAAATATAAATAGATAACAGTGGATGAACGAATAATTGAATATAATAACCACAATCCTTAGAGAAAGTGTCTGATACATATATGGATACATTGTATACTGACAATACATAAATAAATAAGTAGATACAATCATGTCATACAATAGTAAAAATGGAAACAAAATGACAAAAATTGATCGTTGAACATCATCCTTATACTGATCTTGTGCTCCTATGATCCATCTAAATAGTACAAAGTCAACATACTATAGAAGGGAAGTTACAGTTTTCAGTGCCTGTAGGAACTTAATCTTCTTTTGTGCCAAGGGAGCCCTGAGTAGGGTGTGAGATAACAATTATCAATAGGCCATTACCAATGGTTTTTACATATAATCCAAGTAGGTGGTGATAACTATTCAGTGTATAGTGGTATGAAAGAATGTAAAGTTGTGAAGAATAAATAAATTACCTCTCGTTTGGGTTCCTAAAGAAAACATGGAATGTATACCTACTTCAACTTATATCTAGTTAGTAAGATCAAGTCACCATATATATATATATATCAGTTTGTGTGTGTTTATGTGTTGGATTGGGATATAATGTGTGGGTGTCTAACACCATTCTATGAGCTAATAAGCTCTAATTGTGGGGTAGTAAGATTGAAATTGTGTTAGGGCAGAGTGGGCCGCCATGCCCTTCTAAGGCCCTTACTATCATTCCACTATATATATTACTAGAATGGGTAAAATACCTCCCACCCATACATGTTTATATAGATCATTCACATGATATCAGCAGGCTCAATTTTTTCATGGCATCTCAAAAAACAATTACCATTTATATTTCCTGAACCTAGATATGAGTTCACAATCCACTAATCATGTTATTTTATAACTAAAATAAATCATTTTTTTGGTTTATTTAGAATAAACAAGAACATTTTCAAGGCTATAATATCCATTAAGACTATTCCATCAAATTAAATTCATTTTAAAGTTATATCCATCTCACCCAAGACACACTATACAAGCCAAACCATCCAATTTTATGTCAATATAGAAAATTACATTATAAGACTTATCAGTAAAGAGTGTGGATAAGTAACAAATCAATTTACCATTTGGGAAATTCAAAAACTAAAGGATTGATACACCTTTGAGGCACCTTGGAATTCATTAATTACACATGAGTTAAAGGTTATTTAATTTAAAAGTCATGTTGGAATCTAAATTGGTTTCCATGGATTTTGATCCATATTTCCAAAATGATCAATTTCTAGAAGGAACGCCTATGGCTATCCTTATAGAGTATGTGTGATGTAGAAATCATTAAATTGGTTCCAATTCACCTATATCAATGAACTATGTTCATTTAGACCTGAAGGAATCAACATAATATAAAATATCAGTAAAGGTTGGCTTATTGTGTGATTGAATAAATATGAAATGACCAAAATTAAAATGAAAAACTATGAGACCAACAACTTTAGGGCTATAAGAAATTTCTCACATGATATAGACCTCATATTTAAAGCTGGTTTGAAGAGTTATGAGTTTTAGTACAATGCCCTTAGGTTATCTAATGAGTTTGGTGGACTCGAAATCAAATGTCGGATGAAGGAGTTAAAAGAGATTCATGCTTTGGAGGGTTTGAGCTCAAAAAGAGGGAGAAACCACTACAAAACTAATGGAAAACACGAGGAAGAAGGAAAATACGTTTCAGAATTTATGAGGGGGAAAAGATTCATTTTACCCCAAAAATTCTGGGCCACATGGTTTAGGAACACAATTTTCACACTGTGTGAAAACTATGATGACAGACGCTGTTTGAAAATTATTTTAGGCTAAACAGTCATGCAACTAGGCTCATAAGGTCGTAGAAAAACCATGAGGACATACATGTTCTACTGACTGTAGCTACATGGATTACAAAAACTGTGTATCCTGGGTCCCATGGTTTCAAAAAATCATGATGCCCAGCCTGTATCCCACTTTTCAAGAACATTAGCCTCTGAACAAGCCCCAGATTCTCAATAGAACTCCCTTAGGTTGTAGTATAACTTTATCATGGTTAAAGGAATGAATCATAATGAAAAACCAAACATCCTTACCTTTCTTAAAAAGATGGGTCGATACAATATTGGACATATTATATTACTATTTTATCATTATTAATGCTATTTTATGTTTATATTCATGTTATCACCATCATGGTATTTTTACATAAATGTTATAAAATTCATAGGGGTTTCTTTCAAAATATAACATATAATTTGAGATTATTTATGTATAAATTCATATTTTATGGAAGTTTATATTTTTTCCATAAATAAAAACTAAAATATCATATTATAATTATTTTTATTTTTTACATTCCTTCATACAATTTCATTTTTCATAATTTCTCACTTAAATTTATTGGATGTTTGTATGTGGAAACTAACCTTATCTCTTCATTAATCAAATAATATTTTCCATCCATGTCCATATTATTTATAATGTTTTATAAAGGTTTTTATCTATACATAAATGATTTACTAATTCCATTTTTAATTTTATTTTAATTTCTTTATAATGTATTTAATATTTAGATTCTTAATGTTTTCTACATGCTACATTTTGGACTCTCATTAAAAAAATGTTGATAAAATATTTTAAAACATTGTCAACGTGATTATAATATCTTAGTTTTATAACCATTTTCTTAATGAACTCTCCTTTTTATGATTTCACAAATTTAAAAAATTAATTCACAATCCCTCTGTTATAAAAAATAATTTCTTGTAAGTAAATTTTTCCAAAACGTAATGGATGAATTTCAGTATAACTTGTAAATCCATTTATAAGGTGATTTTAAACATTTTAAACATAATCTATTATTTATTATGCTTCACTAGGGATTTAAACTGATTATAACTTCAACTTTATTTCTAGGGATGGTTTATGATGTTGTCTCAAGAATTTTTTCATCAAACTTGTTTCTATCCCATATGTTAGTTATTATTTGATTGAATAATTAATTTTTAAATGTTCTTAATATTTTACAGTAGTCTTCTACATTTATTTATGATGAATTTATTGTCTTATTTTATCCCTTTTGAATTTTTACTTCATAATTTACTTTCCTCATGGGGGTTCTTTCCCATTCATTCTCTATTATATGGTTATGTTCTATATAACTCTTCATCTCTCTCTTGATAATATTTTTCTCCTTCATGACCATGTTCATTAATTTCATGTATATTTACTATCTCATTTATATTATTTCTATTTTTTGTATTATATAATTTACTTAATCATATACCCAATATTACATATGATTCCAGTACGAATCGTGCATACTAAGAGATTTCTTCCATTTATGGGATAGGTAAATATTTTCATTTTTTATATCGATAAAGATGTTAAATATATTTATTACTAAGTCATATTGATTATGTATTACTTTTTTTATTTATTCCTTAATATTATGAATTAATTGGACGTAATTAGTAACAGATGGGGCCATGATTATATTTCCCCCTGATCTATTAGTCTATCTTACGATATAAAATTATTTGGGTATTTGGGTGTATACCTCCCCATTAATTTATAATTTCTTAGAATGAGGTCTTGATGGTTTGTATTATCAGTAATGTTCTGGAACGGGACCTTGAATGTCTGAATTAGATGTTCAAAATTATTAATTCCATTACTATTACATCAATTATCCTGGTCCTTTTGATTATTTATATTGTTAGGTTATTAAATGAAATTTTTCTGAGCTCATGTTATTAATTATACGGAATATTTGATTTTTATTATTTTTATCCATATTATATATGCATAATTTATGCCATAATATCATTTAATGTACTCCACCCCTTACTAAGAATCATATAACCCTATTTTTTGTTTTTTTACCCCTAGAACATAGAACAATATTATGAATGAATCAAGGTTATAATAAGAAACATAATATTGTTACGAAATTAATTCTCTTGTAAAAATGTATAATAAGTAAAATGTCTGTAATTTGTTATGTAACATGTTTCTTAATTTTCTAAAACTTTAATGTAAAATGATAGTGGTTGTGTAAGTGGTGAAATATTTTCTATAAATCATATATGAGATAGTTATGTTTGGGGGTACTACATTTGTAATTATAATAGGGTTTAAATGACCTTATAATTTAGGAAGTTATTAATTAAGGATAATCTAACATATGTATATAATATCATGGGTTAATAAGTTTTGTTTGGTTATAAATTCAAAGGCATAAATACACTATTTAGAATCGATGTGACTCGATTTTTAGGTGATTAACGATTTTTTGGAGATATTTTTTGGGTTGTATGGGGATTGCATAATTGAGGTTTATATAAGACATATGTTAATATATGTTTTGTACTGAAGATTGTTTGGGTTATTTGAGAATAATGATAATATAATTCTTACGACATAATAGGAAAATTATAAAAAAAACCATAGGGTCGGTATGTGTATGGATATTGATAAAATAATGGTTATTTGATAAAAATATATTTAATTTTCGGAATATAATTTTTGTGATATAGATAACATTGGGGATTGAATTTTTTTGGAATGGTGATAAATGTTATCTTGGAATAAGTTCATTATATTTATTGTAACATTACACGATTAGGGTCTATATAGAATACTATCAGGTAGTATGTGATTTTAATAATTAAGGATAAAAGATAGAGTTATTTTTCATTAGGATTTATGTCATGGTGACTCATGTAATTTTTATAAAGTAATAAAGTATTTTGGGTTTATAAAATATTAAGGATTAAATTTGATTATTTATGTTCAACCCTTTTATGGATAATGTATATGTTTATTTTTTTGAGAGAACATACAAACTATGTTTTCCTGATTTTTTGGATTTATTATATTTCATGATTTTTAAATGATGAATTGTAAGAGTAAACATAAAATAATATAGTTTTAACTATTGGTATTTTTTATGAATGAGTTTTTGGGGGTTAATGTATTATTGAATTTATTTTTATATTGAATTTCCACATACTAACAAAAAAAATAGTAAGGGACTAGAAGAATGAGGAATAACATGTCATTAAAAACTTCATAAAATGAATAACACTTTAATTTAGCAACTCTCGTGATCTATTAATTTTTTTTTCTTCATGAATAAAAAAATTAATCTTTTTCATTCTACAT
Organism: Viscum album; assembly: GCA_963277665.1. NCBI lineage: Eukaryota > Viridiplantae > Streptophyta > Magnoliopsida > Santalales > Viscaceae > Viscum > Viscum album. The sequence goes on along the minus strand of OY728157.1, from coordinate 2,115,585,550 downwards.
TTAGAATATGAATTGAATAAATAGAGTAATCTAATCCCAAAACAAAACTGAGGGACATAATATCACATATGGTACATATTGAAATAGAGTAATCATATTTTCTATACTCACTATTTTTATGTTAAATGAATTTATAAAACTTAGGGAAAATGAAGATAAATGTACTGAGGATTATAAGGTAAAAATCATCCCAATATCAAGATATTTACTCACTCATTTTTAGTGTCCCATGTTTTCATACCAGATGAATTTTCTAGTGGAATTTTTATTTTTTTTAATTTTTGGATGGGTTAGTTTATAGATTAAAATAAAAATAAAATTATGACATTTTCAACACATTAATGTGTTTTTTGGACTAGGTTGAAGGTATGAGGGGATTTACGGGTGACCTTATGAGTTTTTGGAGAACTAGAGATGAAATGTTTTATCTGGAGAAGGTTGATATGGGTGCATGGTTAAGTTAAAACCAAGCATCCATTCAGTAATAATTGTGTGGCCTGGTTAAAGGTGAAAAATGTGCTGCACATTTTTTTCAAACCATGTGAACTAGGATGCATAGCCATGCGGCTTTCTATAGGTAATTAACAGAGGTAAAATGCATGGTTTTTGTATGGTTTCCCAAATTGTGTGAATGAACTATGCATCATCCCTTGTTGGGAAGCATCACTTTCATGGTTGGTGCATGGTTTGGCCAAATGTGTGGCCAAATCATGTTACCATTTAAATGGGATGTAAATTACCAAAATTCCATTACAAGATCATTTATTTTCCTTTATTTTACTTCTCCTTCATGTGTACTAGTGGGATCTAATTCGTGATCCTCTTCTACTCTCCTAGGGTTGGAGAGATCTCCCTAATCATGTCCCTGATTCGTGTTTTGTCAGGTGATTTGTATAGACCTAGGTGAATCTAAGACTCCTCTTCCCTCTAATATCACTTTATTTTGCCATAGCAAATGCTATCAGGGTGTGATCACATTCACTATATATTTAGTGATAATGTTTTTTTCATCTATTCCTCTCAAACCAAACCAAATCATGCCTCAATATTGTAAATGTGGGTTTTACATGGTTTAAGGCATGTGTTTTATAGATTTTCCATCATGTTTATCAAATGATTAAAATTTATTTTTCATGGAAGTGTTGTATAAACCTGATATTGCAGAAAAATAATAAATTTCCATCAATTAAAGTTTATATTTTACCTTGTGGTGGGTTTAGACTGTTTTTGACGTGGTTGGTAGTTGTGACCTAAACTCATACAACCACTTTAGGATATGTTCATTAATTCTACCTTTCTCAATATATTATAAAATTGTTAAATCCACCCCTTTGGGTGTGATTTTTGGTTATATATTAAATTATGATGCATGCCTATTTTACAACCACCTCTATGTAGGGTTTTCTAATACCTTATGATGGATTTAGATTACCTAAAGTTAACTAAATGAATTGTTTGGATATCAACATCATGTTTTATAATAATATCCCTTTATGAGATCCTTTATCTTAAAATGGGAAAAGTGACATATGTACTATGACTTGATTGGATTTATGGTATGGGTGTTTTTATGGACTTCTTTTGTGTTATTGATTCTCAATGTGGATTACTTATGTTTGTGGTCTGTTTTATTCTAAAAATAAAATCAAAAATCAGTGTGGCCATCATAAAGAATATGTAATTCATATTATGGAATACTCATTAACATGAACATTAATATTGATTAACTAAATTTATTAAATGAATTATGAACCTCATGAGTGATACATCAGTTTACTTCCATAGAAGCCCAAGGGAACATCATGTTAGTAATCATCTTCACTAGTGGATTTTGTATATTCCAGGGGACATATAGGTAGACCAAGATGATCATAATATATATTTTTCTTACCTCATCATGAGATATACTAATTCCCTAAGGGATACATCTTGAATGGGCTTGGTGTCTAGATGATTACATTAGGCCACAAGTGAGACACTTTCCCCTATGTGATGATACCAGGTATGGACTCAGAGTTCATTTTCTCACATTAGGTTAATATTTATATTAATGAGGACATTCATGGATCCCATTTGATGGTCGTGGATGTTAGTGATCATTTATGGTTCTCCTGGTGTGATACATGGTTTCCATACTAAGATTTTTCTAAGATACACCAAGCATATTACTTATTTAAAATTTGGTAATTTCTCTATTATCAATGGTTGATGTTTTTTATTTTTTATCCAAGGGATGTGTCCACTAATCCAAATCACAAGATTGGGTTTGGTCCATCTCATGATACTTATTACATGAAGTTTTTTTCATTTCCCTCATACCTCATTTGTAATGTTTGCCTATGGATTGAACATTTCTAGCTTATAACAAAGAAGGTATGGCTAGGAAAGGTGTCCTTGAGGAACACGATCTTGACTTGGTTATTTATTTTTTTCAAATATTTTCATTAATTTTTGTATATATGAACACTTCTTATTTTATTTTATTGAACTAAATTATTCTTTAGACACCATTGTTTGTGGCCTACTAAATATATCTCACACCTTATTCAAGCCTCCATTACACTAGTGTTCCCAAATAGACATCATGTATTTATTAATAGGTTATCTTTATTTTGTTGTTAATCTTATAGCTAGGGGTTAAGAGTACAGGACTAAGTCGGTACCCAAGATTCTCTTGGAACTTATCCTCATGGATTTTTCTTCTATATTTTTTTTCTTCTATTGTATTGTATTGTACCTATTTTTTTATGTCTCATATTTTATTATTTCCCAACTCATGGACATGCTGTATTATTATTTTTTGGTGCTCACAACTTTTCTATAGTTATTATATTTACCTTCCGCTACAATGTCATTGATTTAAACTACTTCAACTATTGGTTATTTTATTTTTTCAATTGATACTCCACTATGAAACTCTAAACATGAGGTTATTTTCTATACACCATACCACAATTATACTACTACTAGTTAGTATCCTATAATGTATGGGGAGGAACCCTTGAGTCCATATGGGTACCGGTCTAGAAAATATCTCATAGTTTGTTGGGTTGGGATGTTATAAAGTTGTATCATAGTTTTTTCTTTTATTCTATCACACAATTTTGGGATGGTAGATAAGAGACTAGGAATTAATTGTCACATGGTCAATAGTATTTTTTGGGAGTGATAAACCCCCACACAAGGAAAAATAAAAGTAGAAATGGATGGTATTGTTGTCCATGTTTTTCGTTGTTACAGTTGATTATGATTTCACTTAGTCTGATAGGTTAACTTTTTTCTCCTTACTAGTTATTGTTATTTTACCCTTGTCCCAGTATGGAAAGGTGGAATCATTACATGAATCATTAAAAGCACATCGATATTCATATGTCATGAACATCCCATTTAATGTAGACTTCATCTCTAGGATGTTAATATTTATTGATGTGCCTTCTGTGTTTATAAGCAAGTTTGGTATATATATCACGTTTGGTACATTATTAACATGTTTATTTATATTTATTCCTAGATATTTATTATCCTTCTTATTTATATGACATAATATATCATATATTTATCATGTTTTCCAGTAAAATATTCTTTTATGATTTTATAATCATTCTTTTCAAATATACCATGGTTGACTATTTCCTACATACATAGTAACATTCTATGCTTATTGGTCATGATTTTTTTATTTAGAATGTCTACCAATAATTTTCGTGGCTATAATTATGCATAGTTATTTTTTTAGTATCCCTAAATATTTAACAAGTTTAGGTGATTTCTTGCATGGCTCAAAGTACTTCATTTTTTATTTATTTTTTATAATCACCCTTTTTAGGGTTTGAAGGGGATCCCTTACATGGATCGTAGGCTTAGAGACATATTACATGAACCGAACTCCTTATAGGAGTTTATCACAAATAGAATACATGTAACTACCCCTCCCCATCATATATTATGATGACATCCCTCCACATTCGCAAGGTTGGTCGGCTAGCTATCATATGCAAAGCAGCACAAGGACGGTACTGATAGAAACGTCATACCCTCTCATTTTTTAAATTCTAGTTATCTCTACTCCAATGAATGAACTTGATTTGAATCCTCATTTGGATCATTATTCTTTTCAAAACTTCTTGGTTTCATCTGCATTTCATGTGGTCCAAATGTCTTGAGCTTGCCCGAAATCCTTAAGGTGGCCAGAAAGCCTTACTGGTCTGAATAACATGTGTGGAATGAATGCCTTGAAGGACTTGAGGACCAAAAAGGTGAATAGTTATAGTTGATATAGTACCAAACAGTACCTACTACAATACCATCTATATTTCTCTCTACAGTGCGTAACCCAGAAATATGCCTCTGCCTAGATTTGATATCGGGTCTCTTGGAGGCACATGATGAGTCCTCACTAAATGGGCTATGGTTCATGTGCATGTTTAGGTTATTAATTTAGTATTATTTTCTAATATAACATTCTTTTATACTTATTCCAAAAATTTACTTTTATATAATGCTTGTAAAATTATTTCATGTTATAATTTTGACGTGAAGGTTTATTAAATAAAATTTTAGCATCAATACAAGTTTTATCTTCCTACATAGATTGGTGGTCCAATTATATTTATCAAAATAATCTAGAGATGTTTTATCCATGGTCCATTAGTCACATGTAATGAAACATTATTAGTTGAGAATATAGGGGAGCTGATTTTCAATTCATAAAGTTTATAGGCGAATTATAAATTATTATTTGGTGATACATGAAATCAAATTTTTATAAATATTGATTAAATTATGACTTAAAATTAATTGGTTTCTTTTATAAAGACTAGTAATTATATTACATGACCATGATGGATTGTGTGACTAAATCACTAAATGCAGAACTGTACCCAAGTAGGATAGTTGGGGAATGTCGTTCATGATATAGGTTTGAGTCAATACAAGTAGGTAAGTCCAAATTATTTGTGCTTATAAGGTAAACCCTTCAAGGGTGTTTTAAAAATAACAATGCTTCAAATAAAATTGAGTTTCATCTTGATAAAACCAAAATGACTTGAATGGGACCCCCATAGTTCACCTTTTATTTTCACATGCCTTAGTGCTTAACCCATTGGGAGAATACTATGCTATTATTGATGGTTATTTAAAGTTTTTGTAGCCACTTATATAGATTTACTTAGTATTATAATGGAAACTTACTTCAATAGACCTATTTAATTAATAAAGGTCTTCTATCATATTTTGGATATGTACTTGTATGAGGAATTAGTTAATTAAAATTCCAATTACAACCATAGATATGTTTTCAATATATATTGAAATTTAAATTTTCTTTAACTAATCCAAAATTGTAGAAAATTTATAAATAAATGAAGGATGTTTAAAATTGGGTTTATGTAATAAATTTCCTATTAATGATAAGATGTTAGTTGAATAACTTATTCCGAAAATAGTTTTTAATATAACTAGACTCTTTTACCTTGATACCATAGCTAAATAAAGTTCCATATGATTTTACCTTTTGACTGATATTATATTTTTTTCTTAAAAAATAGACCTTGAAATGTTTAAATAATAAAATGAGTTTTGGTTTAATGCCTTAAAATGAATCCTTAATTGGTGTTATTATCTTAGACAATTGAGATAGGTAAATTTAAATTTTTCTATAATATTACCTTGAAATAATAACATTATTATTCTAATAGGTTCCTTCTTCAATAGCTCGAATAGAAATGGTGGAACCTTAAGACTAATGAAATTTTTAGGCATGATCACTTGGTATGATCGATGCATTGTGCTTCCGAAGGGGCTCACCCATGGAAGGTAGTTCCCTCATAATCATCAAAACATTTAAAAATGTTCTAGTGAGTTTTCATATGCATGGTGTTATTCGGGTGTCGTTGTCCTTTGTAGGGCCTATAGTTTCCGAAATGAATCATTCTCTTGAAGGGTGATCATGTGGTGATATAACTAGTGTTACAATTATGATCATAAATAAATTAATATATTCAACTGGTTAAACATTAATGGGGCATGGTCATCTAATTAGTAGGTCGTTTGAACCAGCATATTCGTCCTTCTCTATGTGGGATGACTCTGATGGTTTTCAGCATGTTTTCTGGTCATATGGGATAATTATACTATTGGATTGTTTTTTATATAATCCATAAAATAATGGGACTCATAGGGATGATAAGCCTATGAATATTATCATGAAAGTTCTATTCATCTCACGCAACCTCAGGGTAGTATACATTTTCACACACGGTACCCATGGAATGCTAAATTGTATAGCAAACAATTAATTTCATTGTTAATCATTTAGGAATTCTTATTTTATCTTGAATCATGGTTCATCACTATAGTATAGTGTCATGGGAATTAATAAGAAATATTTTCTTCTCCCAATGCTTAGGATAAGGTTCTAATAGTATTAGGTGTTTTGACATGTAGATTGGTTCGTTTGGCTTATACACCTAATACCATGACATATGTGAGTGAGACTCATAAAATTATCACACAAGCATCTAAATTAAATCTGGTCTAGTGAACTATTATGTGTCTAGTTCCATACCCTTCTTGTTTATCTCTATGTGAGAACATGTTGTCCATGGCTATGATATGTAGTTAGTTGTCGATAGAGCATGTGTCATGGGATGAGTTCCCTTCTTCAGAAAATCAGATGACTAAAAAACTCCTATGGTGTAAAGACTCATGTCAATTTTGGTAAAAAATGTCCTTCCAAGTAGAAGGAAGAAAACCAATTAGGACCATATTAAAATGGTCATTTCTTCTTTTGAATTGCCTTGAGGTTGATGTGCTATAGAAAGTTCCATTTCTTGTGATTCATCATGATAATGGTGTTGTTGGAAGTGTACAAAATCATTAAATACGTTATAATCCATTTATGGAATCTGGTGTTCATTCTAGAGTGACCATGGGACTCCTAGGGTGGTAAAGGCAACATGATCGGGTAATCGCGATGCCTTGGAAGGTGCAACCAAACTCTTTTGAAAAAGGTCAAATGGTAATTATTCAACTCTGATTTCTTCTGGTAGTTGGTTTTGAAGGGTTGGGATCCCTATCAATCACTTTTTCTATATTATAGTGGGATTTTCTCTTATCCTTATTGGAAATAGTTCAAAATCCTATTAGTGTACTCTTAGTTAACTGATAATCTTGTACTCTCTCTTGACATCATTTGGGGGCCCTAATAAATTGTCGGTTATGTACAACAATAAAATTTTAAACCTTATTGGGTTAGTTAAATATTCTTATTTATATTTTTTCACTAGAATTATGGTTTCTATCGAGGAATTGTTAGTCCAAAACGGTACTTGGGTTCTTATGTAGGAACACCTTGGATGGACTCTTCGACAACAGTTGTTTTCTTCAACATGATCACCAAGAGGATTACACTTTGGGATTATTTAGTGTTATTTATGAGTGGATGTTTATCATTGTACTGACATCTCACTTGTACACACCAGAGTATGAAATATTTTGGAAGATCTCCATGGAATTCAATTGAAAAATATGAGGTCATCTTGAACTTCAGTCGGGCTGAAATGAAATATTCAGTGGGTGGAAATCCAAGTATATCAGATCAGGTATACACCCATGGTTATGCAAAGGAACAATAGATTTATGTGGACATTTGGCTAGGGACATCTCCAGAATCTGGTTATAGGCCCCTAGTGATCATGCTCGATGAAAATACATAGGTATCTTCATTTAAAATCTTTTTCTTAGTGTCTAGAATATTTCAAAAATATAAGCCAATCATTTTGTCAATAGTCAGAAAGAAGTGGATTGAGCCATTTTATTTATGTTTCCATGATAATAATTGGTTAGGGACTATTTCAGGCACGTTGTTGGGTTAATACATGTGTGGTGAAGTGTAAGATCAACCAAGATGCTAAGGATAATTTGGAGTCAATTATTTGTTTTAGTAAAGAATCATGTTAAGAGAATCATTAAAATGATAAGGGTTTACTTAATTGAAATTTATGAGAATGGGGATATCATGATTTTGAATTATCCCACAAATCCTAGATCCTATGGAGAAAAATCACCATTGGACTAGTAATTAAAGAAAAAATTATTTGATAATGTCTTCAGATAGAGAAGATCAGGTAAGATCCATCTCTATGTTCTATTCAGAGTATGGTCATTGGATTAATTTTCAACTGTTTATATTTCATGTGTAAGTGATTCTTGGAGGTGTTTGCGGTGTTTGGAATGAAATGTGGAAATTTGTGAAAGGTTTTATGATCTGATAAGGCTGGGTTATGTTTTTATTGTTTTCTCCAAGTCTTATAAGGGATAAGAAGTTATAATTTGAGAAGGTTGTAGCATCCCTTCTTTTCAGACCAGATGAAGATACAAAACGATTTTGAATTTTTCGAATTTTTTGGATGGGTTATTTCATAGAATTCCATTTCTAATGACATTGTGAGAGTTGGAAGATTTTAATGTGTTCTTTCTTGGACTTTGTTAAAGGGCTGAGAGGTGTAATGGGTGTCCGGATGGGTTTTGGGAGTGTTTAACCCAAAATCTAAAATCTAAATATGGTTGATAGGGGTGGATGGTTTGTCTAAAACTTTGCAAAACATCAACAAGAGACCTAAAGCCTACATAGAGAGATTAAGGGTGTCATGTGGTCTTTTAAAACCATGCGCACCAGACCAAACAGTTGTATGCCTTGCTATAAGTCTTGAATATAGGGAAAATTCATGGTTTGCACATGGTTTCCCAAATGATGTGAATGAATTGTGTGACCTCCCTTATTGGGAAACAGTACATTCATGGTTGGCACATGTCTTAGCCAACCATGTGGCCAAACCATGTGAATCTTTAAAGGGGATTGAAATTACAAAAATTCTCTTCCATATTTATTTCCTTTCATCGTATTTTCATTCTCCTTTATGCGCACCAGGGAGGGGCTCCCACTCAATATTATACTATCCTCTCCTAGGGATAGAGAAATCCCATCATCCAACCTTTGATTCAAGTGCCATAAGGTTTGTTATATATCCCTTGGTGGGTCTAAAACTCCTCTCACCTCTAATATAACTTTCTTTTTCCATCCAAAATTCAATTGTGGAGTGAGATAATGTACCCTATTGTTATGGTGAATGTATGTTTCTTCAATTTCTCTCAAACCGAACAAATTAGGCATCAGTATAGAATATATTGGTCTTTCATGGTATATAGTAAGTGGGATATAGATTTTCCCTCATGTTTCTACACTTATTAATTTTTTTTCATTCTTTCATGCTCGAAACATACATGTTGTTGCTCCAAAATAATAAATTTCCTTGAATTAAATTTCCTAGATTTCCTTATTGTGTGTGTAGACCCTTCTTGGTGTGGTTGGTGGTTATGAAATCAAATCAAACCACCTCATTAGGGAAGGTAATTTTTGTACCCCTCTCAAAATATTTTCTTCCTTTTATAGAGACACCCCTCTAGGTTTTCTTTTTGTTTATATATATAATTGTGATGGTCTCATATTTTAAAACCACCTTGAAGGTGTGTTTATTATTACCATATGCTAAAATTGGGTTTCTGAAACTGAACTAAATGAATTTTTTGAATAACAATGTCATTTTTTCTAATAAAACCCCTCAATGAGGTGCACTGTATTTAAATGGGAACTATGATATAAGTATTATACCATGCTTGGATTTATGGTATGTGTGTTTCAATGGACATATTTTTTGTTCTTTCTTATTAATGTGGCTTAATTATGTATGGGGCCCTTTTTATTCTAAAATTAAACGGAAAATGTGAATGGACCTCTTAATGTATCCTTTTTTCATGTTATGGAATGCTCATTAACATGGCATCTTATATTGTTTAATTTAATTGATTAAATTAATTATGAATGTTGTGAGTGATACTTAGGTTTACATTCATGGAACTCCAATGATTGTCTCATTGTGATGGTGATTCGCATCATTGATGTATTTTGTATGTGAAAGAGGTGGTATTGGTACACCCGGACAAGTTCTTTATGATTTTATAACACCTCGTCATTTGAAATACTAGTTCCATATGGGATAAACCTTGGATGGGCTCAATGGATATAAGGTTAAAACAGGCCATGAGTGAGACTCTGTCCCCTACCTGATGATATCAGGTGCAGGATTAGATTTTTGGTCTCACATTTTGTTAAGAGTGATACTTGTGAGGGTATTCATGGATTTCGTTGGATGGACTCTAAAGGAAGTGATCATTTATGGTTCTCCTAGTGAAAAACATGGGTTCTTTGCTAAGGTTTTATAGGGATTGGCCTATGATGATACTTATTTAAATTTTGGTATTTTTTTAGTAGTAAAGACTGAGGATGTTTATTTTTTATATGAGAGACACATCCACCAATCCAAATTACATTTTTGGGTTTTTTTCATCTTATGATACATGTTTCAGGATGTTTTTTATCACTTACCCCATACCACATTTATATATGTTCACTATGGTTCATAAATTTTTAGATTAGGCTGAAGAATGTATAGTTGGGACAGGTTCCCTTAACGAACATATGGATAACGTGGTTAAATTTTTTATTTCAAATTTCTACTTTAATTTTGGTATACATACACACTGGTTTTTTTATATACATGAACTATATTATTCTTTTGAAATTGTTGTTGGTGGTCTACTATGTATATCTAAAACCCTGTTCGGTCATCCATTACATTGGGGTACCTAAATAGAACACATCGATATAGGAATAGGTTCTATATATTGTTATAGTTCTCTTATAGTTTGGAATTAAGATCAAAATACTAGGTGGGTACTCAGGATACTCATGGAGACTGCCCTTGGGGCATTTTTTCTATGTTTTATTTATTCTATTGTATTGTACTCTACTGCATGATGCGTGTTTACTATTTTTTTGTATCAACTCATGGACATATTTCATAGTCATATATTTCTTGTTTACAATTTTTATTTAGTTATTCTATTTATCTTTTACTACTTTGTCATTTATTTACATTGTTTCCGTTGTTGACTAATTTATTCTTTCATCTGACGTGTCATTCTGCTACTTTGGTCATGAGGGTATATTCTACCCACTGTACCACTATTAGACCACCAATACTAGTATGAAATCTCAAGAATACAGGGAGGCAGACATGAGGCCATGTGGTGATCAGTCCGGCAATAGTTTCATAGTTAGTTAGGTTGGGACCATACATGATTCAATGCTATGTGTCTTAAAATGGTACATAATATCATCCAAAAATATTTATTTTAAAAATGACCATTACCTTAGACCAAAACATGGAATTAATGATACTAATAAAATATATATAAAATCTTATGTATTTATTTTTGTGACAATAAATTGAAATTCTAAGGATAAAGTTTATTTAATATGGGAGAATGTGAAAACCTTTGTACTATTAACAATATATCACTTTGATGGTTGATTAATATTCACAATAATGAATTCATATGTTTTAATTAAACCTGTATATATTTTTATATCATGTCTATAATTTTGTTATAAAATAGATTATATAATAATTTTAAATTTAAAATTGTAATGTTTAATTCCTATTATAAGAGATGTTTTATATAATGGTTAAAAATATTTTCTAAACCAAATGTCTTTTTTTGATTGATTTAGAGAAATAATTAATTTTAAGATTGGATATAAATGTATTTTAAAGAAAATTAAAAAAAATTAGATTTATTATTATCATAGTATTTGGAATAATTCCAGTAAGGAATGATGACTGAATACAGTTTTTTATTTTAAAAAGAAATAGTTTTATTTTAAATAAATTATTTCTTTGATGTATAATATAATTTTATTTAAAAGTGAAATTTCTAATTTTTATAATAGTAATTCAATAAAATTGAATTAATTTTTTTTATCATTATTTCTAAATTATCTTATAGTGTATTTCTAATATTTTTATTAACTATTTTATTTTTGAGTAAATAGTAAAATTAGAATTTTTAAAATTTTTTTTAACATTTATGAAACCATCATGATATAATCATGGCCTAAATGTTTAGGAAATAAAATTCTCAGCAAAATATGTATTTAAATACTAAAATAATTCCTTTAAAAATAATGTACTAAATTTAGAAACATGCATTTAAAATTTTAGAAACTATGCCTTGTTATATTCTAATGAATAACTATTTTGGGTCCTTTCACTTTAATTATATATTTATAAGATTAAATTGTTTTTATTGTGTATGAAATGTAAAATATAACAAATTTTTTATTCATAGACCAATAAATTTCATGGGAACCAATAATATTCACAATACTAGGAAAAATTCATTCGTATGATTACAAAATTATTTTTATAAAAAAATATTGGGATATGTGTAAATATATTGAAGTAAATTTTTATAAATTTTAGATATTGAATCAAATAAAATACATTTCATATTTTAAATAAAAATTTATAAATTAGGTTATAAGTTCAATTTATATTTAATCGTAGAAATAATTTTCAAAGTTTAAATTTAGTTTCCACTATAAATACTAAAATGAGGTAAAAGAGTTAAATTACGGGATAAGATCATAAAATATAGCCCAACCATAACTCTAAATGGTTTTTTGATATATTAATCAAAATAAACTTATATTGTTTTCACAAATTGTAAATTTAGCATTCGTGTGTACTAAATATGACATTTCTTGGATATTAAAAAATTAGTATTTATAAAAATGTCACCTATCACACATATAAAAGGAAACATTATATGTCATTTCTAAGATAAACCTAAAATTAGAATACTGCCCAATAATTTACCATATGATCTTCCCGAATAATCCAGTATTCTTCTTAATATAATTCCTTAATTCCTTCAAAAACCATGAATGTCTCCAAGAGAATATATAAAATTTTCATTGTGAGTGATCACTTCTTATAATTAATTCTCATTTATCTTCATCATTAAAATATTAAAAAAATTTATTTAACTATTTAATAACATGTAAATAATCTCATCAAACTTCTTGAATGTTTATCGTATAACAGAACCACTTAATAATAGTATTCTATTTCATATATCATGTTCTTATTTGGGTCGGTTTAACCACCAATGTGAACAATGCTATAATGTTTTATCATGGATGGTTATGGAATCCAAATTATTGGTAATTCATGATATTAATAAGAACTTATTGTTTTTTAGTTTTGGGTCTGTAATGTTATGATTTAATGCATTATTAATTTACCAGTTTTATACATTAAAATTACTGGATCAAACATGTTATGGATTTCATTTTGGATAACTATACATAAGTCTACTATAAAATAAAATGGGAATTTATAACATAATATGGACATTATATTCTAAAACCTTCAATATTTAAGGGATTATTAACTAAAAAACATGGAATGATGACAAAAACTATTATATCAAAATAGAAAATGGGTAGATGAAACTAGAAACAGCCAATGATCAACAATAACTAGAAATAAGTAATCACTGTGTAGTAAAATAATATAAAATGTTTATATAAAGGATAATAAACATGAATAAATTTATAAAAATTAATTAAAGATCCTTGGTTTATTATTAAAGAGTTTAGAGTATGACAGACTAAGTGGGAATACAAACTAAGGGTTTTTTTCTCGCTCTTCCATATTTTAGACATGCTTTATATTATCACCTTATTTTCATTTACAAGGTGTATATACTACCTCATTGAAATTTTATATAATTATTTCACCTTTTTTCATGATATTTAATGTTCCAATTAAATATATCCCCATGATTGTTTTTCTAACAATGTTATAAAATTTTTCGTGGTTTATTTTCCAATCTCACTTTAAACATAAATTTTTTTATATATAAATTAAAATTTAAAGGAATATTAAGTACATTTACTATAAAATCCCTTTTATTTTCTTCACTAATTGTTATTTAAGTGGTTTTCAAGTATTACTATAATTTTCCTTTTTCTTGGGATCTCAATTTAATTGAATGGTTCTCTATAAGTGGATATTGACCATATCTCTTATTTTGTTCTAAAATTATTTTACTCTATTTCCATAATCATTATATTATTTTATGGAAGGTATAATCCATATATAAATTTTTTATTAATATTTTTTTCTATTATCATTGACTCTCTTTAAAAATGATTAAAATGAAGCTTCTTATAAAATTCTACATGGTACTGTTTTTATGTTATTTATAAAAGTGTGAAATGAACTTATTTTTAAATACTTTCTACATGGACTCAATTTATAAATGTTATGACCATTTTCATTAATGAATTATTTATTACACTTTTTTAGGGTTTTACAAAATTAATTATTATTCCCTATTTTTAGAAAATATTTACTTTAATTTTTTTTAAAAATAATAGATACAATTTGTATTAATATTCAAATACTTTTATAAATTGTTTTCCATCTTGGTAAAAAATTGTTACATTTATTATGATTCATTAGGGATGTGATCTCATGAGTTCGTCCAAATTATTTTTTGATATGGATAATAATAATTTCTTAGGGGTGTTTTCCAAATACCTATTTCTTTCTCAGTGATTAGTTAAACTATGATCGAATTATGAATGTTTATAAGTTCTCGGGTATTTTCCGTACATATTTAATTTCATTTATGATGAATTTATGGTCTTATATTCTGAATTTTGAATTTATACATCATATATTACTATTTTGATGAGTATTCATTCCTATTTATTCTCTTTCTAATTATTACAATCTGTATCACACTATATCTCTCTCTTTATTTTATTTTTCTCTATCATTTTGATGTTATTTAATTTTATTAACTTGTTATATATCATTTCCACTATATCAATACTGTTTCTTATATTATAAACTTAATTGTATGCTCATTAATATATACAGTGGTAGTTTGAAAGGTTTTTCAAAAAATAGATATTCAATTTATTTACTAGAGAAATATTAGTATTATGTATACATGTTTATTCAATACATGTGTTTAATGATTACATAGCCAAGATTATTATGTATTTTACTTTTTTATTTATTACTTGATATGATGAATGCATTGGAAATAATTATGGATGAGTGGGGCTCAAAATTATATATCCCCATGATGCCTTAGTGGAACTCATGAGACAAAATAGTTTGGGTATTTGGGTGTATGTATATCAATTTTTTATAATATCATGGAATGCATCCTTAATGGTTTTATTTATCTACAATATCATGGGGAAAGTCTTTGGTAGATGGAATTAGATGTATGAAATAATTAATTCTATCACTATGAAATATTTTATTCTTCTCCATGTTTTTAAATTTATTTTTATGTTATCCCTGGATATATTTAGCAGTCATCATATTTTTTATATGAAATTTTTTATTATTATTAATTTATTCATATTATTCATGTCTTTTTTATTCCATGATAGCTTATATTTTATGGTACCCATTAATAAGAATATGAGGACACCCCATTCCAAT
The DNA here is from genome assembly GCA_963277665.1 of Viscum album. NCBI lineage: Eukaryota > Viridiplantae > Streptophyta > Magnoliopsida > Santalales > Viscaceae > Viscum > Viscum album. The sequence continues at coordinate 2,115,570,116 of OY728157.1, read as the reverse complement.
GTTTTCATTTTCCATTGGAAACCATAAGGATTACTATGAATTATATAGGGATATACTAAGAGTAATACTAATTTTATAAAAATCATTCATGTGGGAAAAATGTACACAGAGTAAACAGTGCGAAATTTCAAATTTTATAAGCTTCTCAATTCTATGAAATGCTAATCCTAAAATGTATTAGGTATGTATTTGATGAAATATTTTCTATAAATCTTGTAATTATGAGGTTGTTATGTTTTGGTTGTGAGACCATTTAGCTAGTGGTAGACCTTTTGATACTTCTTGATAATGTGATTCTACATCCCTTTAATTATTTATATATTTACATTAATGGTTGAAACCTTGTTATAAGTGAGAGTATAGTGAGTTATGAGAGGTATGTAATTTGTTTGGAGACAAAACATTATGGAAAATAGCATAGGTATGATACATGTTCATGGGACCTTTACCTGAGTGGATGGTCGGTCTATACGAGATTTTGGATATGAAGATACCCTCCTCATATCACTTATTTCACATGTTATGGATATGTGATTAACCATGGGATGTACCTTATATTAGTGTGGTTCATATCATATAGTATTTCATCTATTGAGATACCCTCTACAAGACACTTATATTGCTTATTAGTATACATGAAACATGATCATGGGACCTTATCTTAGGAGGACGATTCAACCTATTTTATAGGTTAACTATCAAGATACCATCATAAGATCACTTATTATATGTTATGAGTTATTATATACTCAGAACTAACTATTGTGATAACAATCCTTAATGGGTTTTCTGTACACTTGATACTAGTTTTTGATATTCATTTCAACAATGGACTTCCTTACAATTTGATTAATATAATAATATTAATCGCATTAGCCAAACTGGGTGGGTTTGGGTGTAATGGTGTCCTGATTATCACATGATGACCTGATAAATTTCTTTGTGTGTTCATTTTATGTTATATTTCTTGGTGGGTAATTTTAATGAGAATTAATTTCACACATATCTAGTTTTATTTCACATACACTTGACCATATTCACACACAATGTGTTTATGTGAGTGAGGGAATGTTATGGGGTTAATAGACTCTCCCCTTCCAACATACATGGTAAGGATTTAAGTATATGTTTCTAGAAATTTAGGTTTCCTTTAATTCATGATTATCACATATATATGGACACATGGTTCAGTTATATAAGTTATTATAGACTGAGGCTTTGGTATTATGATCTTATAAGTTGGGATAGATTCTATCACTATTTTACTTTTCAATTTTTTTGTTATGTTTGTGTCATAAAATTTCCCAAAATGTATAATTATTTTGATGATAAATATTTTATATTATCTTAAATTATACCCCAATTTTATTTATACATCATATAGTATATTTAAATCTTTATTATTATTCAGTATTGGGACCCACAATACAATATAAATATCCTTTTGCGGCAGTTTTTATCGGATGTTTAGTAAACCACCGCTACTTTTTTTATAAATGGTTTAGTGGAAGTCTATTAAAAAGTGTCGGTAATTTTTTTTTTCAATCTTGAAACTCTGCTCCCCCAACCCCTATAATTCCTATATTATCCCCCCAACACCCCATGATGTAACACCCTAAGCTTCCACATTATGTTTCTCTTTAAATAATACAATAGTGTGCGATGTACGCAACATCGAGTTCAACCGCACCTCGACCTATCAAACTAGCCATTTAAAAAGTGATTATGAATAATAATAACCACATTTTGAATTTTATATATATCCCATATACTTTTAACATTCATATTTCATGTTTCTTAGTTATAATATAAGGAAAAATTCAATTTTTCAGATAAAATAAATATTTTTTTCAAAATTACAGCTTTTCTACCTTTTAATGAAAAACCTTTTTAAGTCCATTATTTGACACTTTTATATATTAAATTTTATGTAATTAAATTCTTCTTTATAATTGGGATATAAAAATTTATTTTGGATAAATTTTTGCTATTTTTCTGAAAACTTTCATATTTTGATGAATAGTGAAAAACACTAAATTTTAATTAAAAACAACTTTTTAAATCATAATACTTTATAGTGTTAAATTATAAATTTGGGTGGTTTTAAATTATCATTAGATTATATTTTTATAATTAAATATATCTTAGGTAATTGGATGTAATTTCATAATTAAATTATACATAAACACATGTCAATCTTTTGATAGTTTTTTACTTCTTAAAAACCAGCTTTTTGGTTTTAACAATGAAAATTAATTTTAAATTAATTTCTACAACTTCTATATTTTCAATTTGGAAAAATATACTCCATATTTGGAATCATAAAGTCTATGTTGTGTAAATAGGTAACTTTTATTTTTAAACATTATGAATAGTTACTTTAGTAAATATTTTATCTACCATGGTTAAAGGGTAAATCCGGTAAATACGGTTAAAAAATAATATTATAATAGAATTAAATTAAAATAACATGTGTACTAAACCTATTGGATTATACATGTCTTACCATGATCATACTTTAATCAATTTGGAGACCCCATGGATCCACTTTAGAGTAATAATGACATTTTATATTAATTAATGTAAAGTAAAGACAAAAATAACATAAACATGTATCTTTTAGTAAAATAATTTTATATGTGACTATATAATTGATATATTGGACCATAAATTTTAATTAAAAATATAAAAATATTTCCTACTTAATTATATTTTATTTATAATTTTTCTACATAAAATATATTTATTTATTTATAACACAGTAAGGATGTAGTATTTTCTTTATTAATGAAACAATCAAATAAATGATATTATAAATATTAAAATAAATATAATTTTATGTTTTGGTTCCATACAATAATTTTATTGGTGAATATTACATGTTAGGGTATATTAAATAATGATTTTTCAAAGTGATAAATTTGTTCTGACTTTCACAATAACAAAATACTGAATAGTGTCAAAATTGACATAAATGATTTTTTAAAAAATACAATATTATTAAATGTTATAATATTCTTAAAAATAAAAGGTTTGGCCAAAGTACTTATATAATAATATATATTTCATTAATGAACCACTTTGGGTTCTCTTGTCTTTTTATAGTAATTTTATTATCCATTTATTATAATAATACAAAAAGACATTGTTAATGTTAAACAGTTTAACTAAGAGTTAAAACTAAAAGATAAGGTTGATATGGTGACTTAAACCTGTCTAAAACATATTTTTGGGGAGTATTTAGACCCATAACTTCCATACAATCTAAATAAATCCTTACAGAGACATTAGAAACCAAAAATGACTTTATAATAAAATAATATTTCAAGATTTTCCTAAAGTGACCTTCACCTCTCTTACAAAAGGGTACTTACCCTTCTCTCAAAATCACACCACCACAGCCATTTGTATCCAAAAAAACCTTCTCAAATCTACTCTAAACTACCCTCAATTAGACCTAGAGGCCTTAATTTGATCAGAAAGGCAACTCAAGGATCCCTTTTGATCCAATCAAAATGGACAAACTGAAAAATAGGTAATTATTTCCTCACCTCTTTCAAAGTACTTTTCTTCACAACTTCCTCTTTATTTGTTGTATCTACACCAAAATAATGAATAAAATGTATTCTACTTAATTTTATGTAATTATAAATATGGTAAGACCATATTCATTATTCTATCCATCCTACAAATGACACAGTCATCATACGTGTGTACGTACAGATTATCGTCTCCACATCGTGGTGTAGTTTTTCATTCAACACGTCATTATTTGGATAGATATAATAATGAGTATAATTGATTTATATAATAAATATAACATGTTAATTATTATTTATATATACTATACCATCTTAATACATACGATTTCACCACCAATGGAATGATATTGTCGCTCGTGCGTACGTACGGCTTACCGTCTCTATGACGCGATGATATTTCATTCCCCATCATAAACATTTCAGAATAATTTTCATTTTATGATTAAATATAATTTTTAAGAACATAATATAATTCTGAATATGTATAAAATACATCTTATTCATAAAATAAATGACTTACGTAACACAACATATAAAGAAAAACAAATCAGTTAACACCTGAAACAATGATACTACAAAAATATTATTAACAAAACAATATTTAAAGATCATATATAATATCATATTTATGTATATGGTTCTTTTATAATTTAATAATAATTATTTAACTATTATACATGAGGTTAATTTACCCTCAACAAAGAAAAATTACAAGGTAAGGGTTAATTTTACAATTGTATTATAATCTGAGGTTGCCAATACGTAAGTATCTACTAGGACCTCTTTATCATCCATATCCTTGTTTCTTAAAAATGTATTTCAATTTTTTTTCTATTTTTGATTCTATGGGTTAAATTCATTTATACCCTTTTTTTCTTTTAATAAAAAAATTCAAGCAATATTTATGTTGTTTTCCAAATAAGGTACATTATGACATTTTCCACAAACTAAGGTAAGAATGTTTTTTTAACTTATACGGAGGGTGCAGTCGTTTTCTACCATTATAACACTTTTATAGAATCCCTTACAAGAATATAAGTATATTTTAAAAATTAGCATTTTCTATTATAATTATGTGACTTTTAAATGATTTCAAAATAGAAAGATACATTTCTCTCAAATAGTTTTGATTTTATCTATGTCAACATCCTTTGATGGATTTTACACTTGTTTCAAGTTGATTTATTATGATACAATCTTCTATATTGGATTTATGTTTTTGTGATATGTTTGACTATGGATGTGTTATTTTTATACCATTCATGGTTTATGGTTAAAATATCAACATTTCTTATGCTAGTTTTAATACGAATTTTTATGTTATGTTTCAATCTTTTTATATGAGGAATGCATTTGACTTAGTATGTGATGGGTGGAGCCTACTATAGCTTCTCAATGCATTGGTAGGTCTCATGAGACAAACTAGTGTCATGGAACAAGTCCTTGAAGATATCTTATTTTTATTCTTAGCACGAGGCCTTGATTATGTGGTTATGTTTTCTGGAATTATGCATTCCATCATTATGAAATTACCTATTGATATTTCATGTGATTATTAGACTAGTAGAATATCCATGTAAATATGTAAATGGCATTATTTGATTTACCTTTTTACATATTATGCTGAATTTTAGGTTAAAAAGGCTTATGTTTTAGTCGTATACATTTCCTTAAATGTTTATGCTTATTTATGATTATTTCCACTATATTGTTATCCTTACTAAGCATCTGAGCTCACCCCTTTCTATTTTTTATTTTTTCCCGGATGCGAAGAAGTATATTATGATTAACCTCTAAGAAAAGGCTAAGGGATATGATTGTGTTCAAAGGGGACACAATGTTGTTGTTGTTCATTTAATGATGTAAGGTAAAACATATATATGTATCTAGTACTTCCAAGGCTGCTAAACTAATCGGTCTTTTGAGACATGATATCTTGTGATCATGCCAATGTATTAAAATAATGCACCGGCATTGGGATTCTGGGGTCCAGGAATTATAGATGGTATCAGAGGATGTTTTTTAAAAACATTGGAAACTAGATTTAGAAAAACTCTAATAGGAGAACATTACCCTATGATAGACTTAGAGGATTAGTATAGAAAAACATCATATAATTTTTATAATGTAGAGATTTTGTGAATTTTCCAAGGAATACATCCATGTCTGGATGCGATTAGTTAGAGGCGGATCTGGAACAGATGCACGTAAGAGTAGAAACTCTGACAAGGAGTTTCAGTCATGACCTAGGGTATCCTGGTACATGAAAATGGGCCTTACTACACTCTTGATTATGACACTCCTTGTGGATATTCTTTGGATAATTCACATTTTATTTACAAACTATTATGAATGTTTAATGAATAAATAATTCCTTAATTATTTTTTTATGATTATGGATTATATCCATAAACTGTTCATTTTATGTTAAGTGTTTTACAAGTTTGGAATTATGTATTGTGATTAATAAACTAATATAGTGCATGAAATTGTTTATAAATGGTTCCTATTAGAGGAAATTGAAACTGTATCCACACATGCAGTCTATATAGGTAGTTTCCTCCTACCCAAGATAATTATAGTGGAGCTGGTGACGCAACTGGTGATAACCTTCTTATCACCATACTAGGACAACAAACTCAGTTTATGAAAAATAACTTTACTCGTTTGGAGCACCCTGATCCACAACATAGAGGATCAATTTTAGACCACTTAATGAGGAAAGAAACACCAATATTCAATGGGAATACATATCAATTTTAGTTGAGAAATGGATAAGTTCCTTAGAGAAAATATTTTATGCTTTGGGGAGTAGCAAAAGGGAAAAAGTTTTCATGGCAGTTTATCGCATCATGGGAGATGCTGATCAATGGTGGTAAATAATTAAAAACAAAAATGAGGATGAATAAGTATATAATATGTAATTTAGGGAGTTTAAATATATTTTCTTAGAAAAACAATTTCTTTGTGAATATCAAATGGATATGGAAAGGCAATTTTTGAGTCTGAGGAAAAAAGAGGATAAGAATGTCGCAAAGTATGAGGCTAACTTTACAAGGTTAGCAAGGTATTCTAAAAATTATATAGGAAACCTCAGTTGTAAGATTTATTGAATATTTTATGGGTTAAAATCATTTCTCCGCTGAGAAATAGTCTCACAATCCATCTCGGCATATGAAGATATAGTCTCATGTGCTATCAAGACAGAAAAAGAATTATCTAAGTCTTATGACATTAAAGTAATCTATGAGAAGAATAGAACTGTGGATAAAGAGATAGATAAAGGGACAAATGGAAAGAATTATTTTTCTTTATGTCATAATTATTGGAATAAAAACCCCTGTACTTTCCTAAAATGAATGGGAGTTTGTTACAAATGTGGAGAAAAAGGCTTCCAGGGTCATGATTGAAAGGGAAAGGAGGTTGTCAATGTTGAATGCTACAATTGTATAGAAATAGAGCATTGTGAAAATTAATTTCCTATGTTCTAAGGAAACTTACCTTAGAAAAGGCCAATCGTGCAAGGCCAATATTATACTGTTACTATAGTTGAAGTGGGATAATTAATGTATTTGAGTTTTTGGATTCATGAATTATATTATGGTTATAAGAATAATGTGATATATATAAGGACTTTAATATACTAATTTTTTTCATTATCGTTTTAATATGATGAAGGTAATCATATTTTCAGTGTGTGACAATAATAGAAACATTATGTTGGTTGGGGAATCTAATGTTACAATTCATTTTAAAATTTAGAGACCTTTTAGAGAGAGTTTGGACAAAAGTATTTAGGATAACTGTAAAGGTTGGAATGGATTAAGTTGAACTTTTGATAGTATTGTATATAGTTAAAACATTTATTAATATTATTTTTTGAATATTATAATATTATAGTTTTAGAAAACATATAACCGGGATGTCACGCGATAACCCGTCTTATCAAACAAAGCTGCAGGAATTGAACCCAAAACCAAAGTGTGAGAAGGCTTTATCACCTACCACGAGCCTAAAATAACTCCTTGGTTATTATAAATTAATTTACACTAATTTTCTCTTATTCTAAATTCCAATTTGGTGGTGGATTTTTCATTTCCCTTTCCCTCTTATTAAGACTATATTTTTTTAACCTTATTTTCAATGTGGGTTTCCACAAATATATTTTCTATTTTTTAACCATTTATTTTTGAAGAATTATTGAAAATTACAATGACTCAATTAATTAAAGGATGGAAGAATGTAACACCCCAATCAACCACGGTATGTTTCTATTTGAATAATACAATAGCATTCGATGTACGCAACACTGAGTTCAAGCGCACCACGACCAACCAAACTAGCCGTTTAAAAAGTGTTTATGAATATTAATAACCACGTTTTGAATTTTATATATATCCCATTTAATTTTAAAATCCATATTTTTTGTTTCATTGACATAATATAATGACAAATTCAAATTTTCAGATAAAAGAAGTATTTATTTATAAAATGCAGTTTTTTTACATTTTAATGACGAACCTTTTTTAAATCCAATAATTGACACTTTTATATATTCAATTTGATGGAATGAAATTATTATTTAGAAGTGGGATATAAAAATTTAGTTTGGATAAGTTTTTTTACCTATCTGAAAAATTTCATATTTTGATGAATAGTGAAAATACACTAAATTTTAGTTAAAAAAACATTTTTAAATGAAATAATTTACAGTGTTATATTAAACATTTGAGTGATTTTAAAGTATAATTAGATTATATTTTTATCATTTAATATAATTTAGGTCATTTTATGTAATTTTAAATTTAAATTGTACATAAACACATATCAATCTTTTGATAGTTTTTACTTCTAAAAACCCATTTTTTAGTTTTAACAACCGGAATGAATTTAAAATTAGTTTCTGCAACTTCTATGTTATGAATTTGAAAAAATGGATTTCATATTTTTAATCATGAGGTAATTTTTTTTTTATATAGATAAATCTTATTTTTAGGCATTGTGAATGTTTACATGAGTGAATATTTTATCTACCATGGTTACAGGGTAAATCTGGTATATAAGGGTAAAAAATAATATTATAATATTATTAAATTACCTAACATGTGTCCTAACCCTATTTTATTATACATTTCCAACCATGGAAATCTTTGGGTTGATTTTGGGACCCCATGGATCCACTTGAGAGTAATAATAAAATTTTATATTAATTAATATAAAGTAAAGACAAAAATAAAATAAACATGTATGTTTTAGTAAAACAATTTTATATGGGGTTTTATAATTGATGTCTTCGACTATAAATAGTAATTAGAATGGTAATAATATTTCCTACATTATTAAATTTAATTTATAATTTTTAGACATAAACTAAATATATTTTTTTATGGGACAATAATGATGCAGTATTTTATTTATTAATGAAAGAATCAAATAAATTATATTATAAATATTAAAATAAATATAATTTGAATGTTTTTATGTAATCCTTGAATATTATTGTTCAATATGACATGTTAAGGATGATTAAATAATTTTTTTCAATGTGATAATGTTTTTATGACTTTTCTAAAAAATACCAAATGGTGTCAAAATTGACATAAATATGTTTTTAAAACAAATACAGGAATCCATGGTAAAAGTTAACTATTTAAATAATAGTTAAAACTAAAAGATATGGTTGATATGGTTACCTAAAATTGTATAAAAAATATTTTCTGATATTATTTTTACCCAACCCCACCTTAGCCTCAAAATAAACTATTTTGGAGCCATTAGAAAATGAAAATGATTTTATAATAAAATCATATTTCAATATTTTCCTAAAATGAGACTCACCTCTCTTATACAATCATACATCCCCATCTATCAAAATCACACCTCCAAATCCATTTTTCCCAGACATCCCCTGCTCAAATATCCTCCCAAATACCCTCACTTGGAACTAGAGAACTTACTTTATTCAGAAATCCGACCCAAGGAGCCCTTTTGATCAAATCAAAAGGAAGCACCTGAAGAAGAGGTAATTATTTCATAACCTCTTTCAAAGTTATTTCATTCTTACATTTCATCTTTATATATTCTCTCTATAACAAAATAATGAATCATGTACCTTATAATTAATGTGAATTTTATTAAAAAAATGGTAAAACCAAATTCGTTATTCTATCCGTCCTATAAATGAGAAAGTCACCATATGTGCGTACGTATGGCTTACCATCTCTATGTCGTGGTGTAGTTTGTAATTCAACACATCATTATTTATATGGGTATAATAAATAGTATAATTGATGTGAATAATAAATATAACATGTTAATTATTCATTATAAAAAATATATCATCAGACTATATACGATTTCACCATCAATAGAATGATATTGTTGCTCATGTGTAAGTATGACTTACCGTCTCCACAAAGCGATAAGATATTTTTCCCCATCATAACCATTCATGAATAATTTTCATTTTATTATTAAAAATAATATTTAAGAATATTATATCATACTATACATGAATCAAATACATCCTATCCATAAAAATCATGACTTACGTGACAAAAAATATAAAGGAAAACAAATCAATTAACACCCAAAACAATGATACAACTGAAAATTTATTAACAAAACAATAATTTAAGACTATATATAATATCATATTTATGTATATGGTTCTTGTATAATTTAATAACAATGATTTATCTATTATATAAGATGTTAACATACCCTCGACCAAGAAAATGTACAAGGTAAGGGTTAATTTTACAATTTATTTATTATCTGAGGTGGTAAATATTTATGTATCTATTGGGACCTCTTTATCATTCATATATGTGTTTCTTAAAAATGTATTTTAAATCATTTTTACTATTTAATAGAATTTTTGTTAAATTCATTTATACCCTTTTTTGAATTTTATAAAAAAATTTGGATGTAATCTTTCCGTCGTTTTCCAATCAATGTGCTTTATGACCTTTTCGAAAAATTAAGGTAAGAATTTATTTAACATGTTTGGAGGGTGCGGATATTATTTGTTGTTATAGCGCGTTCAAAGCTTCCCTTACATTCTTATAATAATATTTCCTAAATAAATATTTTCTTTTATAATTATGTGACTTTTAAAAGATTTCAAAATAGAATGAGATTGTTTTCTCAAATAGTTTTGATTTCATCAATGTCAACATCATTTGATGGATTTTACACTTGTTTGATGTTGAATAATTATGATAAAATCTTCCATATTGTATTGATGTTTTTTTGATATGGTATAATATTGATGTGTTATTTTAATACCATTTATGGTTTATTGTTAAAATACTAACATTTTGTATGCTACTTTTAATACGAATGTTTATGTTATGTTTCAACCTTTTCATATGAGGAATGAATTGGACATAGTAAGTGACTGGGTGGAGCCCAATACATCTCCCTGATGCATTGGTAGGTCTCATGAGAGAAACTAGTGTCTTGGCACAAGGCTTTGACAAAATCTTATATGTAGTCTTAGAACGAGGCCTTGACTATGTAGTTTTGGTGTCCAGTATTATGAATTCCATCATTATGAAATCAGATATTGATATAAAATGTTATTATTCGACTTGTAGAATATACATGTGAATAAATAAATGGTATTATTTGATTTATCCTTTCCATATTATTCTTAAATTTATGTTTAAAAGGTTTCTGTTATAGTCTTACACATTTCCATAAATGTTTATGCGTATTTATGATAGTTTCTACTATATTTGTATCCTTACTGAGAATCGGATCTCACCCCTTTCTATGTTTTATTTTTTATAGGATGCAAATAAGTATATTACGATTAACCTGTAGGAATAGGCTAAGAGATATGAGCGTGTTTAAAGGGGACACAATGTTGTTGTTTTTTTCATTTCATGATGTAATGTAAAACTTATGTATGTATCCAGTAATTTAAATGCTTCTAAATTAATCAGTATTTCGAGAATTGATCTCTTGTGATCATTCTAATTATTAGAATAATGCACAAGATCTAGGATTCTGAGGGTGGGTCGTTTCACATGAGACCCCCCCAGTGACCCTCAAAGCCATACACCTCTCCTTAGTGCGCCTTGACGCCCCGCAACACTGATCACCGCCGACAGCCCCAAAGCCCTAGCTCGCATCCCCGCTATAGGTCCTGACCTGTGGCACCACTCGACGCTTCTCACTGCCCCTCAGTATCATCATTATTATTCTTATTCCATTCAATGGTTATAATAATATCACCTAGAGTCTATACTCAGACACATTGACATGATATTTTCATCAGTTGGATGTATTTGATTATAAACCCACCACCCCATTAAATTGAACTTTGAGAAAATATCCTAGTAGCACAGCAATTCGCCCCAAACATCTAGTTCATTGGAAGAAATTCTTTTAACTACGTTATTGAATTATATTTTTTATTTTATTATATTAATTAAAATCATTTTTTAGATCAATTAATAAACAGTTTTTCTTTTTATAGAACATTCATTTTTTGAAAAACCCAAATAATATTATTATTTTCACAACATTGTAAACCAAATTTTTTATATAATTGTTTTAGACTTTGGTGAATTTCAAAAATAGTTTTGTTGATACAATCAATATTCCATTTTAACTTCATCACATTATATTGAACATTCTTCTTTGAAAATTTAATTTTTTTATTGCGAGTTTTTACATATCATTGTAGTATTGATTAAACTTATTATTAGGATATTTTATATATTAAATTAAATTCAGAAAAACCCCTCATCATGTTTTCAACAAGAATATTTTAGATCTTTATAGCATAGGTGATTGGATAAATAATAAGATGGAGAGGAAGAATATTTAGTGGAATATGAATATGATTTATATTTTACATCATGACTAACCTCTATTTTCGTCATTAGATACTATGAGGATTTTTCCATGGATTCCCTTTATTGGAGGGTTTCATTTATCACACATTAAGTTGATTCATTGATGTTTTCCTTGATTTGTTTATTATTCCCCAAGTCCCTTTTGTTAGTAATATTGAATTATGACCTTATGCGTTCCTTTTTTGTCATTGGAATTACATCAATTGTTGTTCTCTATCATTATCCACCTTATTTTAACAATTTAATGATTTCTTTATTTTGAAGAATATGTTCATATTCGTTGATTGATGATCCATTTAGTCATCATTTTAGATTTCATCATTAGTTTTTTAAAAAGAAAAAATTATTTTTTTATTGGATTTGTTGGATTTTTTATTATCATGTAACAAAATTTTGATCTCATAAGCCATGATAGATCCATATAGATCCTCAAATGACATGTTATTTATTTCATTTTCCTCTTGTACTATAATATATTTCGGTTTCATATTTCTTTTTAAACCCCCAAAAATTTTGATCACTGGATATTATATAGTAGGAGTATAATTAAGAGGAATTCAACCATTTCATATGTAAGTAAAGTATATAAATGGTTGGTTGTAATGATTTATTTCAAATGGTATTTCAATGAGGATTAAAGTGACTTAGAATTATGATTATATTAATAAGTCATATTTGTAACATTCATAATGAACTACTTATAATGTATTTAATAACCATAGTGATTCCCCCTTCTCTTTTGATGTATTTTTATGAAATGGATGATATTTTTGGGGTTTTTTATTTCAAGGGTGTTGTAGGTTAGGTTAGATTTATATTATTTTGTTTCATTAATCATGTAACTTGTTTGATTACTCATCTCATATTATTTCAATCATGGTTACACTAGGCACCGAGAGAGAGGTCTATATTTATATTACAGTAGATAGTCACACACTATCAGTGTCCCCTAGTTATGTTGTATACCATGGATAGTGGGGAGTTCCCCCTATGATGCTAGCTGTAAGATACTCAAGTGACTTTGGTTGTTTGGATGAAACATATGTCAGTGGTAGGTATCAAGTATCGGTAAGGTCTAGCACTATCTAACTTTATGTCCTTTTTTATTTTCCATGATACTATAAGGATTTTATTAGTGGATTCTGATTCCTTATATTCCATAGTTTCATTAATATAGTGGGAACCATGAATTTCTCTCCTAGTTTACTCATATTTCGTTAGTGATGTGGGGACTTGGTATTTTATTTTTACAGTTTATGAGAATGGGTTTGTTTCATTAATTTTTTTTAGTGTTTTCAAAAGGGTGTTTCTAAAGTATTTTTAAAATTTAAATTGTAATGGGTAGATTTAAATAATGTATGGTTTTTAAAGTAAAATTTTTAAAATTATTATTTTCATTTAAATAAGATGAAAATATAAGTTTATAAAATCGATGTTAAGGTGATATTTGGGTTTTCATGTGATTATCAATAAAAATATATTTTCTAACTATATTTAAAACAACCATAAATGAGATGTTTTTTGAAAATACTTTCCCAAAATCTTTATTGAGAACCTACTGGGATTTGTTTTTCTCACACACTATATACGTCATTCGATGTATAAAAATATTATGGTTTTCATTATTAGGTTCCCTATCCTTTTTTATGTTTCGTATACTTTTAAAAAACACTTGGATAAATTAAAAAAATAACCCACATTTGTGATTTATAAATTGATTAATTTATATTTCCTTCAAGCATATTAAGAAGTGGAATAATAATAAAGAAAAGAACATAAAATTATAGTTTTATATTATAATTCCTTATTGAATATTATGTTAACCAAAAATAAATGTATTTTGAAAAATAAATAGTCCATGAAACATAAAACTATAGTAAAAAAATAGATAATAAAGATACCAAATAATAGAATATAAATATATCATATGTGCTTGGCCCAATTTTTAAATTGGAATTAACCATGTAGTTGATTTCCCCTTTCCCCGATAACATTTCCTAAGTTACCCATGGAGCCTTATAAATTATATTTGCCGTGTTTTGATAAATCTAATGTGTTGTTTTTAATGAAATGGCGGATGCATGATGGTTTTCCTTTCTCAATGAATAAAATGGTTTTAAATAAAATTACCCTAAGGGGTTGCAGGGGGTTAGGGGGGTCTTCCAGGTGGAAGGGGTTGTCCAAGTAGGTGGTGGGTTTTCCAATGGTAGTGGGGATACATGGGGTAGGGGATGTAGGGGTGTCGGGGAGGGGGTGTGGGCTGTCTAAGGAGGGGTGTGGGTTGTTCAGGGGGGTCACAGTGGACTGTTTGGGTGGGGGGGGGTGGGCTGTCCAGGGGAGGATGTTTGTACAAGGGGGTGGGGTGGGCTATCTAGGGGGGAAGGTGGTGTGGGATATATAGGAGTGAGGAGGGTTGTCTAGGTGTGGGAGGGGTGTGGGCTATACGGGGAGGGGGTTGGGCTGTCTCGGTGGGGTGGGGGGGGGGGGGGGTTTATAAGGCCCCAGCCTTAAACCTTACTTAATATTGAGTTATTACAAGATTACACATTGAGGATCTTTTCGGGTTTAGAGTTTTAGAGAATTAGATCATAGAACTTGCATTACATTCCACATATAAACACAGTGGTTACATAAATATAGTAGTCTTATTTCCCATGAATGGAAACATATTTAAAATAAAACATGGATTCTTTCTTTACACTTCCTTTACACAATCATGATATCATGTACCTTTCCCTTGACCTGTGAAAAACATTTCAAAAAAACTTTGGATGAGCATAAAAAGCTCAGTAAGGGATATAGAAATATATGGAAAGGAAACATGGGTACATAAATACATAAGAATGAAATAATACATTACCCATAAAACATAAGCACTTTAACATACCTCATCAAATCAAGAATAAATCATATAAATAATAAGACATAAAGGTAACTTGAGGCATTCATAACATTCTTACGTAGGGAGTAACCCTCTTGGTTACGTTTGGAATACCCATCAAAGTATATTCCCAAAATCTTTTCAGATAAACCTTAATGTTTCACTCCTTCACGTTACCCAATGAATTGGAGAGCTATATCGGGCTCACCCGCCATTAGTTTATCACGGAACAACCCGTCTTCATAATAATTCCCAAGAACTTCATCATAATCGTATTACATAAAACATGCATAAAGGAAACATAACATTTCCACCTTTCAATCACAAGATATCAATACAATACATTGATATAAAAACATTATGAAAACCATTTTCAATACCAAAATAAAAGAAAAGTAAAACATGGTATTTATTTTTCTTTTAAAAAGAAGGTATGGCTTGTAGAGGAAGCCGAAACTCAAATAATGGTCACGGCGGCGGAGAAGTCGTTGTCGCCGCATATGTACGAGAAAAAATTCCCTTTTGTCTTTTAGTAAAACTCTTCGTATAAAAAAGATTTCTTTTGGATAAACTTAAAAGTCAAAGGGGTTTATACACCGTATAAAAGAAGGTTGAGTATATAACAAAATATTCCTCAATGAAAGGAAGTTGAGATGAAGTACCATACCTCGGGTCCGACTTGACTCGGTCGTTCTTTAATCTCCTGAATAATAAACATGAGTTAATTACTACTTGTTTAAGAACATTTTTTAAGTTCATTATTCCTTTTAAATCACTTATTGCCATTTCATGAAAACTATGTAATTATTTAAGTTAATAACGGTCGTTTTAACGATCATTGTTACTTGAGTCAAAAATAAGCCCTTTATAATTACAATTTCTTCATGTATCCATTATATCCAGAATGGTATTCATGATGTAGATTTCATATATGTCATATATATCCAGTACATGCATGCATTTATAATATTACATAATCATTTAGAGGTAATAAATGAAATGCACCGTTCATGGAGACGGTAAGCCGTACGTACGCATGAACGCTACTTTCATTTATATTTCATATTTTATAGAATGGAATCATAATGATATAAAGGTATATTATAATTCCAGTGTAATATCATATATAATATCTTAACTCCATCCTTTATACGTCCCACATATGGTATTTAACGAATCAAATCACTTTGAGGGGGCGGTAGTCCGCACTTCCTTAAATGAAGATATCACGTTTACCCATAATGGAAACCATAAAGTTATGCCCAAAATGAAAAATACAGAAGCTTAAGGAAAACATAAACATATTATATATCATATATAAATATATCGTCATCTTAATGGCCACCTTTTAAGGCGTTAAAAGAATGTTGAACAATCATCGTTTCGGGAGGCAGAAATTCGCCATCCACGGAAACAGTATGTTCTTTAACCATTATATGTAGGTGTGTGTAAGTGTAGATCGAATACTTCTTATAAAAACATCCTAGTATATTGAAGATACTGTATTTTTTACAAAATAAATGAATAAAAAGAGTTTAGGGGGTTGGAGAAGCAAAATAAAAAAAGGACTCAAGATAAGACATTACCTTAAAATCGGGTAACTCCCATTGGTTTGAGCTCAAAGGCTTCCTTGGGAAGACCTCTACACAATGTGAGGCTTCAAGGAGTAATAGAGAGATGTGGAGAGACAAAATGGTCAGGGGTTGGACGAGCCAAAGGCTTTGGGAGTGTGGGTAAGGAGGTAGAGGTGGGGGCCTTTTATAAGAGAAGAGGAGGGGCACTCTTGGAAAGTAAAGAAATGTTACTTTATTTTCAAATGGGTTTCGGATTTTAAAGGTCCCACATTGATATAATTCGTGGATAAGGTGATAAGGGTTCTAAATATACCCACCAAATAGGTTTTGGACATGTTTAGGTCTTATATTTTACATTATCTTTCCATTTTATTTAAATCGTCAAATAATGAGGTCATCACTACATCATTATGATGTCATAAATAATTTAAAAAAATTAATGCCTAAAAATTATAAAAAAATACTATGATGTAGAAAATAATTTTATCATTCCAATGATTATTTATAGTCCAAATTATCATTTATGTAGACAAAATTAAAAATATTTTACTTAGGTGATACATTCTTTGTTACATTTAACATTCTTTAAAAAAATAAAAAGATAAAAAGTCACTTCCTAACAAAAGTGATTTCATGAGGCCCCCAAGTTTGGCACAAGACATCCCATGATCGGCCATGAGACAACCAGTCTAATTTGGACACATGTTGGTGTCATTTTTTATTATTATGATATTATTTTATTATCCTTAACTACCCGATTACTAATTAATCAAGATAATTAAAGATAATTACCGTCGTTACTATTCATAATGTCAAAAAACAAAAGAGACTTGATTACATAATTTGGACCTTCTTATTCCAAATATGTAATCCTTTTTACCAAATTCCAAACACATAAATTGCAATAATTTATTTAAAAATAATTCTCGTTGTCAAAACAAATAGCGGGTTTTTTTGAAACAATATCTATGAAAAGTTTGGCATTAGATTATGACCAATTTCAAAGTGAAATTAATCCTAATGACCACCATTGGATTAAATTGTAAAAATATATTCAGATTACACTTTAAGTCTAATTAAAAATATAATCTAACCATATAATTAAATTAAATGAAAAAGCAGTTTTGATGTAAAATGCAGTATTATTCACTATTCATTAAAAAATGAACATTGTCAGAAAAATACCAAATATTTATACAATGTAAATTTAAATGTCTCAATCATAATGAATATGTTTATTTTGACAAATATAAGTTATAAAATTGTCAAAAGTTTTATTTAAAAAGGGTTTTCCATCAAAAGGTAGTAAAACAATCTTTTAAGAATATTAGTGTATTCCATGCTTAAGATTGGATTTATTTTCATTTTAAGCCTATAAAACACTATCTAATTCCTTAATAGACATAGATAAAAATATCTATTATTCATTAATTACTTGGGATGTTACATCCTTCCCCCTTTAGAAAATTGCGTCCCCGCAATTTATTTACTTATCAAATAAATGGGGGTACTTATCCCTCATTGCATTTTCAGATTACCATGTTGCCTCTTCCATCATGTAGTTTTTAACAAAACCTTTACCTGATTATTCACCTTATTCTGTAACACTTTCTCACTGTGGTCCAGAATCTAGACCGGTTGTTCCTCATAAGATAGGTTCTCTTCCTGCTGAACTACCTCTGGACTCAAAACATGAGATGGATCTGGGATGTGCTTTCTCAACATCGAAACGTGAAAAAAATTGGGTACCTGAGATATACTCGGAGGTAAAGCCACCCGTTATGCAACTGATCCAACTCTCTCCAGATTTTCAAATGGTCCAATGAACCATGGACTCAGCTTTCCTTTCATACCAAATCTCATCACACTTTTCCACGGGGAGACTTTGAGAAAAACATGACCACCTACCTCAAAAGATAGATCCTTCCTCATGTTGTCTGCATAACTCTTCTGCCTACTCTGAGCTATTCTCATGTGTTTATGAATCAGCTGAACTTTTTCTGCTATCTCTTCTACCAATTCTGGTCCTATCAACTTCCTTTCACCCACTTCATCTCAGAAAGCTGGAGTTCGACACCGCTTCCCATATAACGGCTCAAATGGTTCCATCTGTATACTGAAATGAAAACTGTTATTATATGAAAATTCAACCAAAGAAAGATGTTGGTCCCAACTTCCCTGATAATCCATCGAACAAGCTCGTAGCATATCCTCCAAGGTCTGAATTGTTCGTTCTGACTGCCCATCTGATTGATTATTAAAAGCTGTACGAAAATTTAATTCAGTACCCAACGACTTCTGAAGGCCTTTTCAAAAGTTAGAAGTGAATCTGGGATCACAGTCAGATTCAATGGAGAGAGGAACTCCATGTAACCTGACTATCTCTTTAAGATACAAATGGGAAAGTTGATCTAGGGAAAAATTATCTCCTATAGCAAGGAAATGAGCAGATTTGGTCAAGCGTTCAACAATAACCCAGATTGCATTATTACCTCGATATGTCTTCAATAATCCCACAACAATGTCCATGGATATATTCTCCCATTTCCACTCTGGCACTAGTAAAGGCTGAAGCATCCCTTTCGGTAACTGCCGCTCTGCTTTAACCTGCTGACAAGTCAAACACTTCACAGTAAAATCAACAATATCTCTTTTCATTCCATCCCACCAGCAATACTCCCGAAGATCTCTATACATTTTAGTACTGCCTGGATGAACTGAAAACGGAGAAGTATGAGCTTCATATAACAACTCTCTCTTCAACTATGAATCACAAAGCACACACAATATCTTCCCAAATCTCAAAATGTAATCATTATCAATGTTGAATTCAAGCAACTTACCTTTCTGAACAAGCTTTAGCTTTTTCTATAAATCACTGTCTTGCTTCTGTGCTTTCTTTATTCTATCAGATAGAGATGATCTCACTGATACCTAAAACAAAACAGAAGAAAATCCTGCACCAACAAAATCTATGCCAACGTTCATCAAATCCTTAACCAAAGGATCACGTTCCAAATGCAACATTGCTAATGAAGCATTACTTTTTCGACTCAAAGCATCATCCACTTTATTTGTTTTTCCAGGATGGTAATGAATTGTAAAATCATAATCCTTGATTAATTCTAATCATCTCCTTTGTCTCATATTCAATTCTTTCTTAGTGAATATATACTTTAAACTTTTGTGATCGGTATATATTTCACTCTTTACTCCATACAAATGATTTCTCCAAATTTTTAAAGAAAAAACAACATAAGCTAATTCCAAATCATGTGTAGGGTAATTTACCTCATGTGTTTTCAACGGACGTGAAGCATAAGCAATTACATGATCATTCTGCATTAGGACACAACCAAGTCCTTTCAATGAAGCATTACATTATATAACAAACTAACCATTCCTGGAAGGTAGTGCCAAAACTGGAGCATTCACCAATTTTCTTTTCATTTCTTGAAAACAATCATCACATTCTTTTGTACACATAAACTTAACACCCTTCCGAGTTAGCTTAGTCATTGGACTAGATAACTATGAAAAATTTCTAACAAACCATCGGTAATAGCCAGCCAAACCAAGGAAACTACGAATCTCTGTTACAGTTGTGGGTCTTGGCCATTCTTCAACAACCATTGTTTTTACAGGATCAATGGTTATCCCATCTTTAGAAACAATGTGACCAAGGAAATAAATTTGTAGCAAACAAAACTCGCACTTGCTGAATTTTCCATACAGTTTCATTTCTTTTAAGGTTTTCAAGATAACCCTTAAATGTCTTTCATGCTCCTCTTTACTTTTAGAAAACACCAAAATATCCTCAACGAAAACCACCACAAACTTATCCATGAACTCATGGAAAATTATATTCATTAATTACATGAATACATCAGGTACATTGGTTAGCCCAAAAGGCATTACTACAAATTCATAATGTCCATATCTTGTACGGAACGCGGTCTTCAGAACATCTGCTTCCTTTACCTTCAGCTGATAGTACCCCGATCTCAAGTCAATATTTGAAAAATACTAAGCTCCCTGGAGATGATCAAACAAATCATCGATCTGAGGCAAAGGATATTTGTTCTTAACCATGATGTTATTCAAGGCTCTATAATCAATGAAAAGTCTCATTGAACCATCTTTTGTTTTTAACAAATAAAACAGGAGCACCCCATGGTGATGTGCTAGGTTGAATGAAACCATTCTCTAATAAATCATGCAATTGCTCCTTCAACTCTAAAAGTTAAATTTGAGCAATTTGATAAGGGGGTTTTGAAATTGGATTAGCATCAGGAACTAAGTCAATAGTAAACTCAACTTCCTGATCTGGTATTATTCCAGGAAACTCATTAGGAAAAACATTAGGATACTCATTTACCACTGGCACATCATTAATCTGAACAGTTCCTTTTTTTTCAACGATGTGTGCAAGGTAACATTCATTTCCATCTTTTACAAGTTTCTTGGACTCTTGATAAGTTATCAACTGTAAGGTTTCATTCTTGTACACAAACTGAATGTCTTTCTGAAAAGAAACTTCTTTTGCTCTACAGTCAATCTTAGCATGGTAAATAGAGAGCCAATCCATACCCAGGACAACATCAAACTCTACTAGAGGTAGAACAATAAGGTTAGAAAGTAGGTTCTTTCCACAGATAAGGATATGAAGATTATTATAAATTCATTTTACCTCAACATTTCCCCCAGGTGTTTTTACCACAAGTTCAGGAGTCATTTCTTGAGATGGTATTCCCATTTTACTAGAAAAGTTTTCAGAGATGAAAGAATTTGTAGACCCCGAATCAAACAACACAATGGCATAATCTTAAAAAACAAACAAAGTACCTGATACAACTTCATTTAATGGCCCGACATCTGCTGAAGTAATTGCAAAAGATTTCACCACCCCTTTCTGCTTGTAGTCTAACTTCTTCCCATCACTCAAACTCTTTTTCGGACACTCGTTTTCATAGTGACCCATCTCATTGCACTTAAAACATTTCACTAACTGTAAATCAAATTTGGTCTTACCTTCACCTTGATCTTTTTCAGTGCAATCACGAGCCTTATGTCCCATCTTACCACATCGGTAGCACTTTCCATAATTCAGAAGACATTCCCCAGCATGCCTTTTTCCACATTTATCACAATCTGGAAACTTAGATTTCTTACCATCAGACTTTTTTGAAGAATTCTTACCTTTCTCCTGCCACCTAGGTCTCTTCTTCTGTTGGTTGTTATAGAACACTTGATCATCGGTAAACTCAATTTCCACCTTCTCAGCACATCGAACAAGCTTTTCATAACTTTTAAACTCATCAGAAGCTAATGCCCTTCGATATTTTGGCTTTAATCCTGAGTAAAAATGATTGATTTTACTATCAAGGTCTCAGATAAAATTTGGAGCATACCTTGCCAATCGAGTGAACCTTTCTTCATAGGTATCCACTGAGTCTTCCTCTTGCCTCAATTCCAAGAATTGATTTTCCATCATAAGTCGAACAGCCTTAGGAAAATACTTCTCAAGAAACATACCTTTGAATTCATCCCAGTCGAGAGCATCAATCTCATCAGCGTCCCTGATATTTTTAACCATCGACCACCACTTATCTGCTTCACCCTCTAAATGGTAAATAGAAAGACTAACCTTTTGATTGTCTGAACACCCCATGACATCGAAAATCTTCTCCGGTGAATTATTCCACCCTTCAGCTAGCACATGGTTAGATGATCCTCTGAATGATGGGGGATGTTGCCTCATGAAATGTTCCAACTCTAACATGTTCCTCTGCGGTTGATCGGGCTGATCTCGTGCAAGGATACCCCCGCCATTTATCGCTTGAGTCAACTGCGCCATTACTACAACAAACTATTCAGTTCCAATTCTGACCATCTCAGGATGCTGATTTGGATGGTTAGTTCCTTCTGCATGCCTTCCTAGCACTGCTTCCCTGTTTCCTCTGCGGAAAACCATTTTGAACAAACATGTCTTAGAAGAAGCAACATGGTAATCTTCAAATAATATATCACTTCAATTTGAACATAAAAAAATATTTTTGGATAAACATTTAATAGAATTCTAACTTCTAAAGTTATATAAACCAACCACTGATACCAACTATAAGGCCCCAGCCTTAAACCTTACTTAATCTTGAGTTGTTACAAGATTACACATTGAGGATCTTTTCGGGTTTATATTTCTAGAGAATTAGATCATAGAACCTGCATTACATTCCACATATAAACAAAGTGGTTACATAAAGATATTATTCTTCTTTCCCACCAATGGAAACATATTTAAAATATAACATGGATTCTTTCTTGACACTTCCTTGACAATATCATCATATCATGTTCCTTTCCCTTGACCTGTGAAAAACATTTCAAAAAAACTTGGGATGAGCATAAAATGCTCAGTAAGGGATATAAAAATATATGGAAAGGAAACATGGGTACATAAATATATAAGAATGAAATCATACTTTACCCATAAAACATAAGCAATTTAACATACCTCATCAAATAATGAATAAATCATAGAAATCATAAGACATAAAGGTAACTTGAGGCATTCATAACATTTTTACGTAGAGAGTAACCCTCTTGGTTACGTCTGAAATACCCATCATAGTATATTCCCTAAATCTCTTCGTAGAAACCTTAACGTTTCAATCCTTCACGTTACCCAATGCATTGGAGAGGTATATCAGGCTCACCCGCCCTTAGTTTATCACGGAACCACCAGTCTTCATAATAATGCCCAAGAACCTCAACATAATCGTATCACATAAAACATGCATAAAGGAAACATAAAATTTCCACCTTTCAATCACAAGATATCAATACAACACATTGATATAAAAACATTATGAAATCAATTTTCAATACCAATATAAATGAAATGTAAAACATGGTATTTATTTCTCTTTTAAAAAGAAGGCATGACTTGTAGAGGAAGCCGAAACACAAATAATGGTCACGGCGGTGGAGAAGTCGTTGTCGCCGCATACGTATGAAAAAACATTCCCTTTTGTCTTTTAGTGAAACTATTTGTATAAAAAATATTCCTTATGGATAAACGTAAAAGTAAAAGGGGTTTATACACCGTATAAAAGAAGTTTGAGTATAAAACAAAATATGCCTCAATGAAAGTAGATTGAGATGAAGTCCCATGCCTCGGGTCCGACTTGACTTGGTCATTCTTTAATCTCCTGAATAATAAACTTGAGTTAATTTATACTTGTTTAAGAACCTTTTTCAAGATCATTATTCCTTTTATATCATTTATTGCCATGTCATGAACACTGTGTAATTATCTAAGTTAATAACGGTCATTTTAACGATCATTGGTACTTGAGTTAAAAATAAGCCCTTTATAATTACAAGTTGTTCATGTATCCATTATATCCAGAATGGTATTCATGATGTAGATATCATATATGTCATATATATCCAGTACATTCATGCATTTATAATATTACATAATCATTTAGAGGTAAGAAATGAAATGCACCGTTCATGGAGACAGTAAGTCTTACGTACGCATGAACGCTACTTTCATTTCTATTTCATATTTTATAGAATGGATTCATAATGATATAAAGGTATATTATAATTACAGTGTAATATCAAATATAATATCATAACTCCATCCTTTATACGTCCCACATATGTTATTTAACGAATCAAATCACTTTGAGGGGGCGATAGTCCGCACTTCCTTAAATGAAGATATCGCATTTACCCATAATGGAAACCATAAAAATATGCCCAAAATGAAAAATACATAAGCTTAAGGAAAAAATAATCATATTATATATCATGTATAAATATATTGGCATCTTAATGTCCACATTTGAAGGTGTTAAAAGAATGTTGAACAATCATCATTTCGGGAGGCAGAAATTCGCCATCCACGGAAACAGTATGTTTTTTAACCATTAGATGTTGGTGTGTGTAAGTGTATCTCGAATACTTCTTATAAAAACATCCTACTATATTTAATATACTGTATTTGTTAAAAACGAAATGAATAAAAAGAGTTTATGGGGTTGGAGAAGCAAAATAAAACAAAAGGACTCAAGTGAAGACATTACCTTAAAATCGGGTAACTCCCTTTGGCTTGAGCTCAAAGGCTTCCTTGGGAAGCCTTCTGCCCAAAGTGAGGCTTCAAGGAGTAATATATGGATGTTGCGAGACAAAATGGGAAGGTTTTGGACGAGCCAAAGGCTTTGGGTGTGTGTGTAATGATGTAGAGGTTGGGGCCTTTTATAAGAGGAGAGGAGGGGCACTCTTGGAAAGTAAAGAAACGTTACTTTATTTTCAAATGGGTTTCGGATTTTAAAGGTCCCACATTGATATAATTCGAGGATAAGGTGATAAGGGTTCGATATATACCCACCCAATATGTTTTTGACATGTTTAAGTCTTAGATTTTATATTATCATTCCATTTTATTTAAATAGTCAAATAATGTGGTCATCGCTGCATCATTATGATCTCATAAATAATTTAGTAAATTTAATGTCTAAAAAAATACTATGATGTAGAAAATATGTTTCGCTTTACAATGAATATTTATAGTCCAAAATATCATTTATGAAGACAAAATTAAAAATATTTTACTTAGGTGATACATTATTTGTTACATTTAACATTCTTTAAAAAATTAAAAGATAAAAAGTTACTTTCTCACAAAAGTGATTTCGTGGGGCCCCCAAGTTTGGCACAAGACATCCCATGGTAGGCCATGAGACAACCAGTATAATTAGGACACATGTCGGTGTCATTAGTTTATTATTATGATATTATTTTATTATCCTTAACTACCCGATTACTCATTAATCAAGATAATTAAAGATAATTACCGTCGTTACTATTCATAATGTCCAAAAACAAAAGATTCTTGATTACATAATTGGGACCTTCTGATTCCAAATATGTAATCCATTTTACCAAATTCCAAACACATAAATTTCAATAATTGATTTAAAAATAATTTCTGTTGTCAAAACAAATAGCGGGTTTTTTTGAAACAATATCTATGAAATGTTTGGCATTAGTTTATGACCAATTTCAAAGTGAAATTAATCCTAATGACCATCATTGGATTAAATGGTAAAACTATATTCAGATTAAACATTAATATCATTTAAAAATATAATCTAACCATATAATTAAATTAAATGAAAAAGCAGTTTTGATGTAAAATGCAGTATTTTTCACTATTCATTAAAAAATGAACATTGTCCGAAAAATACGAAAAATTTATCCAATGTAAATTTCAATGTCCCAATCATAATTAATATGTTTATTTTGACAAATATAGATTATAAAATTTTCAAAAGTTTGATTTAAAAAGGGTTTTCCATCAAAAGGCAGTAAAACAATCTTTTATGAATATTAGTGTATTCCTTGCTTAAGATTGGATTTATTTTCATTTTAAGCCTCTAAAACACTATATAATTAATTGATAGACATAGATATAAATATCTATTTTTTATTAATTACATGGGATGTTACAGTTATCCAGGTAAGGGTGGGGGAGGGTGGGCTGTCCAGGGGGGGGGCTGTCCAGGTGGGGTGGGGGATGTTTAGGTGGGGGGTTGTCCAGGTGGGGTGGGGGTGTCCAGGTGGGGGTGGGTTTTCAAGGGAGGGTAGGGGGAAGTAGGGGTGTGGGGGGTGTGGGTTGTCTAGTAAGGGGGATGTGTTATCCTGGGGTGGGGTGGGCTATCCAGGTGGGGGTGTGGGATTTCCTAGGGTGGGATGTCCAAGGGGGTGGGGGTGGTCTGTCTAGGTGGGGGAGGGGTGTGGGATGTTCAGGGAGGAGGGGGGGTTGTCTAGGTGGAGGTGAGGGTGGGATGTCCTAGTGGAGTGGGGTCTATTCTGGTGGGGGGATGTCCAAGGGGTATGTAGGGGGTAGGGGCTGTAGGGGTGTGGGGGTGTGGGCTACCCATATAGGGGGGGGGGGTTTCCACTCCAATACTCTAAAAAATAAAAATCACATATAACCAATGTATAATTTCTTTCACATGTTAACACTTTTATTGAGGTTCTATACCAACACTCACTCTTACCCTTCCAAGTATATGTGATCTCTGCTAATAAATCTCACTTAGGTTCTTATCCACAATCCATATTGTTCTCATAGAAATTTAACATTTGTACAACTCCATATCATTTAATGATATAACACGGGTCATAATCCCATGAGTAGTGTTTAATCAAAACATTTATCATATGCCTGAACAACATACAAAGGATCATATTTGACACACACACAAAAAATTTTAAACATTGAAAATACTATATTTACACCTTGAATCACAACTTGGAATTATCTCTTAGCAAGCTTCTCAAGGCATCAATAAGCCACATACCTAGCTCAAAATTTAGGGGTGTGTTTATAATTAGTTGTGTTTTTCTAGAATTCATCTATGTTATTTAGAGTGGAAGATAAAATCTGATCCACATATGATATTTGGAGGTGTGTTTACAATTAGGTGTGTTTTGATTTATATGTATGATATTCATGGGTTACACTAATACATTTACCACTACATTTCTATTTATATTTTAATACTATTTATCGATGTCAAAAATATAAATGTACTCGATGAAATTCATCTAATAATGATTATGTCCATGTAGTGAGAAAAAATAATATGCACTCTGGGTGCCAAAGTACCCAACAAATCAATCTCCCAAGAGGTTATATCATGATTATTTCAATTCATGGACCACAACTAAATACTAAAATACAGGATTAGTGTATTTCAACTTGTAGGATAAAAGCTGATAAAACCCAATATTAATAATTTATTTCCCTAAATTAGAACATATCCTAACCCATAACCAGATGCAACACATTTCACTACATGTCCAATGTTAGGCTTAAGAATGCTTAGGATTGGATCTGACAACAACCACTTCTTCAACACTATAGAAACATCCTCACACTAGTATGTACAATCAAACATGAATCCATTCTTAGTAACTAGGGTCATTGGCAATGCTAAGTGGTAGATCTCAAAATTTATTCACCTTTAATTCCCATATAATCAAATAAAACATCAATTATTGATTACACTACTCTTTTATGATATATACACAAATACATCAACATACTCAAGATCAAATTCTATCCCTGATTGTGAAACCACTATATCCAAAAGTGACACTTCATGTAATTAGAATAAATTTTATGTACCCAAATCATACTAAACCAATTATTTATGTATCTATAATGTGATTCTTAAGAATATTTGCGTCTTCTGGTATTCTTTTGGATGTTGTATGCATGTGCATGTGAATTTGGAAAGGTTTTTTTCAGGGCACTGGTAATGGGGCTGTAGATTCAATTGTTTTTTCTAGTAAATCTAGCCTTATTTGTGGTTTTAACCACAGCGAAATAAATGTATTATATTTAGAGGTGGTTTTAACAACCGCTAAAATTTTGGTATTTTGCTATGAGAGGCAGCTAAAACCACCGCTACAGAAAATAATTTAGTGGCTATTAAAACCGCCGCTAAAAAATTTTCATATTACTTTATTATTTCGTGGCGGTTATCTGGGTTTTAGAGGCAGTTTTCCTGGGAAAAAAGTTTTTTTATCGATTGTTTTAACTGCCTCTAAAACCATAAAAACTGCCGCTAAATTCGTCCACTTCAACGGTTACTATAAACCACCACAAAATAGAGTAAACCATTGTGTATTGTATTCCAATAGACAATTTAACCGTGGTTTTTTGATACCACAATAGAGGCATAAGGCGGTGGTTTAAACCACTGCCATATCCAAAAAAACTGCCACAAAATGGTCATTTTCTTGTAGTGCCACTTGGATTCTTGTTTATGTCGACACGTTTTTAACATTCCATTACATGAATAGGTCATGCTAAATTTTTTATATTTAGAACAGATCCTCAGGATTCAGTATTGAGGAAATAGTCTCCCCCTAACTATTTTTGGACCTCACATTCATTTTATATTCTCTAGTTTGTGAGGATGTGTTACATTGTTCTTGTAATTCCCCCTTCATGGGTGTCATTCAGGAAATCCTAGGATAGGGCCTCAAAAGTTTTTCACTATGTCTGTTCTTTCGAGTAGTATTCTTTGCTCATGAGTTACCCATACTAATAAAACATCAATGTATTTTATTCATGAAAATATATATTCGAAGTTAGTTCTTCTCACAAGAATTCATTTTATGTTCTTCACAATATAATTCTTCCGATGTAATTTCAACATGTAAAGCTCCCTTCTATGTAATATATTCATTGTACTTTCCACTTTATAAAAATGGAGTCATTAAATGACACTAATAATCCAAAAAATGATTTATTTTCTACAAAATGAGATTACTATTTGTATATTTGTAGTAAAAGAACCATATAAAACACACTCCTCATAAATCATTACATTTTTCCAAAAAGTGAAAACATTCTATCATATACACCATGATATGTTTAACAATGATACTGTATGACATTATTTTCATCTCGCTTGTATAATATCCACTATTCATGATTTATGCTAAATATTGGAGGTATACATAATTATTAAATTCAACTAGAAATCCCACCAATCATTCACAAATGGAATATCCCTTCAAAATCTCATATAAAAAACTCGCAGAACTTTAGTATTTATGTAATTATTTAATGATATTCTTCCTCAATGAAAATATTTTATATAATCATATCTGCATGAGAATATTTCACCAAATAAAGTGTCCATGTAATATAATTATTCTTCCATGTAATTCATTCATAAAACTCTACATCTATGTTAATCTTTCTCGATTAGTCTTTTTTCAAATAATTTTGTCACTATCATCAACTTACAATATATTAATTTTGTGCTTCAATATAAAATATTAATGCATAGTCTAAGAGTATCATGTCAACATTAATAGTGAAAAATTATTTTTTTTATTTTTCAAATTTTTTAATTTTTTTTATTATATACTATATTTTTACTTCTATATAAAAATTTTCATCACACTAGATCCGCACATATGTTTCAAACTAAGTACAAGATTCAATGATATATGGTAACTCTAAAAATGATTTGGAATTTCAAGAAGATTATACATTTTATATAAAACTAATTTTTAAATAGCAATTTTAACTAAGAAGTGGATTTAAAAAAACACATAATATCCAATATATTTTCCTAACAAGAAATTTCGTTTTTTAAATTCCAATATTCTCTAAATCCTAACCTTGAACATGTTTTCCTTAAACATTGATCTCTATGGTTCAAGAATTACCCCTATTAGGATTATTGGAAATAATAAGGTGATATTGAATCTTACAAAATCTTTTTTTCAAATTCTAAATAGAAAATAACTCTTTTGTCAAGTCGATCATATGTTAGAAATACTCATTATAAAGGAAATGATTTTATGTTCTCATTTTTTGCGTTATATCATAACTCATTAAGTTTTTAAAGCCATACCTTATTAAATATTATTTCAATAATTACATTTGTAAACCCCAATCTTCAACATAATAATTATTCTACTTCAAATATATCATGTATCCCCTTTACTTTTAAAACATTCACTCCCCCATAATGAGATAATTCTTCTCTAACTCCACTTGATAGAAAAAATATGTATCCATATTTTTCATTTAATGTTAAAACCTCTATATTCCTCATTGAATTTTTCCACCTTCAATGTTACCACTTATTAAAAACACAACCGAAAGAAAAAAAACTTATTGAAGAATAAAAATATATGTAAATGAAAAGATTAAAATTTAAATACTAGAATTATTGAACCAACTTAATATGAGGGTGTTGGTTGAACACATAGGTTCAACCAGTTCATCTCAAATAGAGTAGTGGAAAAATTATTTTCCATGATGTATGTGAATTGTTCGTTATTTAAAATAGTCTACATTTTGATTGATCCTTGATCCACATTCTCTTTGATAAAGTTATTTCTTATCTCAATATATTTATGTTGTGATTTTGATACGAGATTTTTCTTTGAGTCCTATTATGATCTTATTATCAAAAAATATTACCATGGGTAATTTAAATGCTTCAAAAATTTCCTCCAACTGTTTCATTATAATTATAAAGTGATTTAATGTTTTTCAATGTGATATACTCTCTTATATTCATTCTAAGTGATGTTATTTACGTCTTTTTACTCATTTAACCAGGGAATTTCATTCCAATAGTGAATACACCACCATTGTGGATTTCTAATATAAAACATCACTAGACCAACCCACATTTAAAAATAATGAAAATTAAAAATCCATTCATATATCCAAAAAAAATTAAGAGTATTATGGATGTACTACATGATTAATTTCACATTAGTGAGAATCACCTCCTTTAGATTTATTTCAAAATGAGATACCAAACTTGTTTTATCAACAATATCTAATCATATTTCTATCAAATATAAATACATTCAAGTTATTATCCTATATAAGGTATGATCCACATGTTCCCCTTCCTCATTATTATATAATTTGGTTCCAAAAATAAATGGATTTTATATGGGTTTGGTTTCATGAATATCAATGTTTTTAATAACTCTCATAGATATTTAACTTGAGAGATAAAGGTATATCTATATTTATAAAAAACTTGTATCTTAAAAAATAATTTCATCTCTTCAATCATGGAAATTTAAAATTCCATATTCATGGGATTATAAAACACCCACACATATCTAATTTTTTTCCACCAAATATGATATCATCTATATAATGAAAAACTATGAATTGTTCTTCCATGGATGTATTAACATAGTGGTTATGATAAAAACTGCATCTCTTTTATTCTATGTTTTTTCAATATGTGTCCAATGGTTCATTATATTCCTATTAGTCTAGTTTAAGGCTATATAGTTCCTCTATTATCCTTCAAACCATAGTTTTTTCATCTTCAATAAATAATCCCATCAGTTGATTAATGTATACCCATCATTATGTAAACCATTTAAGAATGCAATCAGTATATTAATTTTCTAATTCATAAATTCTATTTGAATTTAATCTAGTAATAATAGTATCACATAATTGAGTTCATCCACTAGTTTTAAAGTCTCTTCAACATCATCACTTTTTAGTTTTTATATCCATTACAATGTATATGTGCCTTTATTTGGATCACATTACTATGCTCCTCAAAATTTATTCATGAAGACCCCTTTTTTTAAATCTCATTTTGATGTTCAATTCTATCCATAATTTCCCAAGAATGATTAATGTCAAATTGTTCCAAATCGTCATCCATGGATCTATCCAATTACTCATATTTCATTGAATCTTTAAATGATTTTGGCTTCAACACTAATAAAATAGAATTGGTTTCTATATTATTTATCCTCTATGTTTGTATATAATACGATATATATCTTGTAATAACGGATGGATCAACATCTATAATATTACTTCTTGCTTAAATTTTAGATTGGAACATGTTAATAATAGATTTTCTCTTTGATTTAGCTCTAATATCATAATCATATGGGGAATATTTTATAACTTTTGACTTTATATGAGTTCGTCATCTTCTTTTCATAATTAATAAATGTTTGAACTTTTATAATTCTTCCCATATTTCTAATGAATTGCCTTAACATTACCATACTTTATAATTTTATTATTTCATTTTTTGAAGTCTTCATAGTCCAAAGTCCTTATTGAGTAGCCTAAAAATACTCCTTTATTTGATGTGCCATCGTACTTACCTTTATTTAATTATTTATTCTAGATATTGCATTTAATTCCAAATAATAAAAAAGGGATTCCTTCTGTGCCATATTTCATCAGAATTCATATCCTCCCTAGGGATTAGTAATTATTTTTTTAGTTTAAACTATAACTTGTACTTCCTCCATCCACTACTATAAATATATGAAACTCCTGATGAGGAATATCATGGTTACATTGTTCAATATTACTTATATCCTTTAAAAAAACACCATTTTGTTGAGGTGTTCTCACAATGGATGCTCATTCTTAATTCAATGTTTCTCAACATAGTCATCTACCATAATGTGTGAGAACTATATTCTAATTTCAGAGTAAAAAATTTTGCTTGAGAACATAGATTTATTTTCAACTCTATTTTGGTACCTCTAAATTAACTTTATAACTTTCATTATTATAACAACCAATGAACTGATTAACTGGAATAAGGAGATATTATAGTCTAAAGTGTAT
The DNA here is from genome assembly GCA_963277665.1 of Viscum album. Taxonomy (NCBI): domain Eukaryota; kingdom Viridiplantae; phylum Streptophyta; class Magnoliopsida; order Santalales; family Viscaceae; genus Viscum; species Viscum album. The sequence continues at coordinate 2,115,537,054 of OY728157.1, read as the reverse complement.
AATTTGGAGAGTTAAATTGTATTTAAATTTGATTTTTGTAGTTTCAATTGAGGGTTAATTTTTAATTTGAGGATTGAGATTCAAATTTGAGTGTTTATGGATGGATTTTTTAACTATTTGTGTACAAGGATTGAGGTATGGTTAAGATTTTTTGAGTTTTTTGTACCAGTAAAGAGTTTGACAAATAGTTTTTAACTACGGGTTACCCTAGGAACCATATTGAAGGTCACAAGGGGTCTGTTGGGATAGCTAGAGGCAATGCTAGCCTATGTGTGACATCTGTAACACGGTGGCCCCATACTTAGTACCTAGAAGGTTTGTTAGTTGTTTTTTCAGTAAAACAATTATATAATTTTCTATATACACCAATATTTATCCTCCCTTATTCCTCGTATATTTTTATTTCTTCCCAAACATATGGATTGATTTCATGTCCCACCTTGTGTATCCTCTTCCACCACCTGTTTCCCATAGAAAGAACAAAATTGTAAATTATATTCATGGAGGTGTGTGTTAAGGTGCTGGTTGCATATCTGGGTAGCCTCACTCATGGTGGGATAACTGCCCTGGATTTTATAAGATTATTTCCATGACATGGAGACTCATAGTAAGGTAGAATAATTTAGTAGGGAACATCGGTTCATTTGAAATTACCTTCCATTGGGATCAAACTAAATGTGGATGGATCATTCATGTCTAGAAAAATGAGAGGTGGTGGCCTTTTAAGAGATAATAGGGGATCCTTTTTAGTGGGTTTTAGTGCGTTTTATGGGATTGGAAGCTCTATTAATGTGTGGAAAATATATTTTCGTACAGGTTTGATGTTGTCCAAGCTCTATGATATCCATATCATGGATGTTGAATCAGATTCTTCTATATTGGTTATATTAATACAATAGAGGAATATATATTCTTGGAATTTAGATTATATTATTAGGAATTTTTTTATTCTAATAAAATTGGGTATCCAGGTCAGACACACTTAGAGAGAAGGTAATTTTGTGGAAGATATTATTGCTAAAAGGGATCCCAGTTGAGAATATTATAATTTATGATGGTGTTGGGTCCTTACAAGATGAATTTAAAAGCATTATTAAGGGTGAAACCCATGTTATTTATAATATTTTTCCCCTATGAGTGGGGTGGTCTCTCTTTATATGTTCTTTTGTAAGTTTTTATGATAAAAAGTTACTTTTTAGTAAATTATGAAGCTATTTGGGGCTTTAAATTGTCAAAATTTTGGGTTATTTTTAATAGTTCATTAGAATGGTATTATTTTAAAATATATTCTATTTTTTGTTGGATGATTGTATAATTAGGTAACTTTGATGATAAAAGTTTATCTGATAAATATATGTTATTTTTTGTTGATCATGTATATTTAGAATATCTCTCCATTAAAATTGTTATGTTTTTTAAACCCTATGAGCGATTCTCATTCGATTTATGTAACATTTCCAACATAATTTTTTCCTAAATATGATATATAAACCAAATAATATATTTTTATAAATGTCATAGGATGGATTATAACTGATATTTTGGTAATCAAGAAATTTTTTTAAATAATTAATAAGATTTATTATAGGAATTTTAACACGAACCTGTTTGTTTTGAGATATATAAAATAATCATTATGTCCAGTTAATAACATGTAAGAAATTGCATTTATTATAATTATTTACATTCAAATGTGATTTGAGAAACCCATGTTTGAGTTATTTCATGTAATCATTTATTATTAATATGTTTTCCACTTCCACTGATATATTTTTAAATGAGAACATTTGGTACTTTATTCATGCTAAACAACCTTGAGGATTGAATATAGTGTTATATTTATCACTTGGACTCATCCCGCTTGGTTAGTTAAGATATAAATAGTGTAACCTAACTTAATTAATAGTTGTATTATTAAAATTTAAATCACATCTTCCCACTTAAACATGTATGAACTATACATTAATGAATCACACTTAACTATTGGTTATGAGAGTTATTTGGTGGTGATGTGGTGGTGGAGTTGATCAAGCATGATAAAATTATTTAACATGAAATTCATCTTGGTTTTATTATTATCCCAATGTTTTTTTGTATCATAATTTCATTATTTTTTATAATAACTTATGGTGAGTGGGGTTTATATAAAAACCCTTATTTTGAAAGGTTACCTTCTAAAATCACTTCTTTAACTGAGTTTCTTCACTTATCCTTCCCTCAATTATTTTAAATATTATCCTAAAAACAATTTCCCAGTATTCCTTAGCTTACCTTTTCGATACCATTATTTTATGTGTATAAATAAAATACATTAAATAGTTCTTTTTTCTATGAGTTTTTAAGTTTCCTTTTGTTATTAATTTACTACACTATGAAAAGAATTACTAATATAATTATATAGTAATTACCTCATTTGTATTATCCATAACATATTATAAAGAGTTTTAGATGTCTTGAATATTTTCCAACTAATGTTTATTGTATGATGTATGGAGTGTTTTGTAGGTCTTACCAAATGCTTATCCTAAATAATACTATAATTTTTTATTTCTACATTGTTGTATTATGTTCTTTTAATATCATAAATACCTCTCTATATTTATATTTAGTATTTGTTATTTTCATGTTTATAAAATTTTATTGTTGTGATCCTTGAGTATGGACAAAACTTTATAATTATAATATTTTTGTTTCTTTATTATGTCAAGAATTTTTAATTTTCAAGATATTACCTTTTTCTTGAGATTGAATGCTACATATTTTGTGATAATAATATCCTAAGGGGTATCTTTTTTATTATGATAATATAGAATGGTTCAACTTCAATGACGTATTTATTATTATAATACTGATTGAATGCATGTATTCTAGCATCGATTAGAATATTATGATATTGTATTAGGAGAAGTTGATTCTTATATGATGAATCAATACAATGGAGTGTAATAGAAAATAACTCTCCAATTTATTCTACCCCCCTTCATTTCCCAAAAATATGTTTTATAAGTACCTACTCATTAAAAATTATTTTCTTTCCATTCGGGTGGGTGTTTCACCCTAACAGTCCAAAAATATAATCACTTATTAACTCATGTAGGCTCATTGGGAGGGGATGAATTACCTCCCTACCAAGTACATAGAAAACCTTGAGTAGAGGATTAAGGAATGTGTTCCAAGTATAGAACCTCCCATCATATGAAATTATCAGTTGTAGGAAACTCCAAATTTTTAATTATTTCACCATTTTTTTCTATAGATATTGTATGTTATTACATACCAATACTATATATATAAATGTGAATAATTGTTTATTTATACACCTTATAACTCATTTTTTATTTGATGTGTCGTTATTGGTACATCTGGGAGTATTTATGGTCACAGCTTGTATGGGCACTTCGGTGGACATGCTGGTTCACCTATTGTATTTTAGGTACCCATAAGTATTGTAGTGATGGGGGATTTTTATGGATTATTTTTCATGAACTCCATGTGATGGGATAGATCTTGTGACCATGTTATTATGGATGGTGTGTTTAATGGAGGTCATGTTTGGAATATCACAAATTCATTAATAGGTTTTTCCTATCTTAGGCATTATTTGGGCATGACATATATTCTCAACCATTTGTATTGATTGAATGTTTTTTAGTTTCATACAAATTAATTTAGATATTTTTGGTTTTTTACATCATTATATATTCTATTAGAACATGTTTGGCTCCATGTATGATTTTTTTGGGTTGGATGACTGATTAATGAGTCATTCCATATTTATGGTAAAAACTGATCATGGCTTTCAATCATAAACATTATGAGTAAATTGTTCCCCCAAATACCTTTAAATACATAAGGTTCCAGTTTCTGACCACTGGGGACCATGTATCACTACTATGGTAGTAACACATTGATTCAGGTTCCACACAAACATTAATGTTAGGGCATCTACAAAGTGTTACCTTAGTGATATTTAGATTAAAAGGTTATTTATTATATTTGATTTGGAATATTGGTTCATGATAAGTAACCAAATAAAATAGGTTACATAAACATATTTATGGTGGTGGCTCAATTTACCATGGTTTTATAAGTACTCTATAGAATATATATCTTTTAGGGATGTTTTCTACACATGTCATGGGTCTGATAGAATGGAACTTGAGGAGTGTTTATAGTTCTTGACCAAGATCAATTTTTTATTTTAATTCATTCCTTATATTATGCTTTGATATAGAAACCCCAATGATTTCATTCCATTTTTTATTCTTTAATGTATTTTTTATCTTTTAGTTGGAATCTATTAGTAGTTTTTTTAACTAAAACATAAATAATATATATAATTACATACTATATATATAATGATTAGGTTAATATGAATTAATAATTATTCCTTGATTGAGGTAGCATTAATTATTCCTACTAATACTTATCCCACTATATTTAATATTTCTCAATAGAAAATTATTTTAATTTATTATCTATAATTGTTTATTAGTCATGCCATGTGATTTAAATTTAGTGTTTTCTATTGAGAATTCCTACGTTAATTTTTTTTAATATTTTCCCATTGATCAAGAAGATAATTTTTTCTATTTAATTTTCTATTATTAAACTTGTTATTATCTTTCTGATTTCATTATATTTATAATAATGTTTATATTATGTTAGTAAGCATGTTTCTTATTTAAATAAGAATTTGTATACTATTATAGTTTTTTATTAAAAATATCTCTAAAAATTACTAGTATTATATTTTTCGAAATGTCCAAATATATCTCCTATTATATATTTTGAGTAATAACTAAGTGGTAGTTAGTTACCCTAAGTAATTTAATCATTTTATAACTTAATGCTTTATGATGTGAAGGAAATCATTTAATATAAATATTTTTTCAGTAAAAATATTTTCTCTATGTTATTAAAAGAAATCTAAATGAAATTTTAGATTTGGTTTTGAAATTGAATTTGGTTTGGTTAAAAATATTATATTACCCATATTTTAAGTGGATATATGGTTTTAAAAATGCAATGTAATGTTATTTTGGAAGGTAACTTAATTATGGTTTAAATATTTTATTGAAATTAAATATATATATATATTTCTCATAATATATATTTTAGGGTACATGAGGTTTTCAGGGGTAAGAGGAATGTGTCCTCCTTTAACCAGGATTTATTAATGGGTTTATCATAAAGACATATGATTCTTTTATTATTGAATTAAATGTTTATTTCTAAAATTATGAATAGTTCATTGTAATACTTTTGATAAGTGAATATTTAAGAAATGAAATGAAATGAAATTTCAACCATGGATAGTCCTATAAAATTTAATAGTGGTGATTACATTAAATTTTTATATGACTGGTTGATTATATATAATAGATTTTGAGAATGATGGTATAAACTAAATTATTTAATTATTGTAGTAGATTAGTGACTTGTTTTTGTTTTTGTATTCATGAATCATAATCATGTTGGTTAATTCCATTATTAATTCATGTGGTAGTTATGCATGGAGACTTTATTTATGATTTGGAGCTGATATTCGAGTTATGAATTGGAAATGGGATGTATGTTTTTTGGTTTTTTTGAGTAATTTATAACTAATGTGAATATGGTTCGGTGATTTGAGAAGATAAAATTAGGTTGATTTTGAGATTTGAGGTGATTGTAGGAGTTATAAATCATGGTAATAGTGAATATATCTATAATTTTATTGGGGAATTAATGGAAGTGAAACTTTGGTTAAACATATCTTGGTACTTTTTAGGGATGATAAGTCATATGGTGTGTATTTTGTAATGAATCATGTCACAATTTCAATGATAAAATTTTATTAAGTTCTTAAGTGCACATTTTTAATGGTTGATGTGTGTTACCATTTTATTTTTTTTGGTTTTAGTTGATGCTTAATTTTTTATTTGTGTATTAAAATTGTTATTTAAGTGGTTTTGGATTGATTTTTTAGTTGTTTAATGCTCTATTTTTAATATCTATAAACATTTTTTTAGAGTTTGGGGTACCTATTAAGGGATTCCACCTATAGTTTACATCTTTAGGTGACACGAGTTACCTGGTAGGCTAGATGGTAATTTTTTTATTGAAGGAATTACATTATATTAAATATTCACTATTATTTATCCTCTTTTCTTCCAATTTAATTTTAATTACCTCATATCTATATTTAACCCTTTCATGGACTTCCATGGGTCTCCCCTTGCACCTTCACTTATCACTTTCAATGTAGAAGGTTCATGGGTATTTTTCTTCTCGAAACAATGGTTTTTTGCACTCTCATCACATCATAACTCTTTAACTCTTTTATTAATATTTCTTTTTTCTGTAACTGGTTATTCTAAGATAAATCCCACTGAAGAATAGTGGAATTCATTTAGGGGATTTGGTATTTATCATTGTGTTCAATAAAGTGAATCGTATGGTTGGTTTCACATGTTTGTATCTATTTTAATGAAGCGATACCATGTTATGTGATTCTATGGTTCCTTATATTCTAGGTTTGAAATTGGGAATGATTACAAGAAATTATATAGGGATTTAAATAGACTTATTTTTTGTTTAATTATTGTAATTGATTGTTTTGTTTTTCTATTGTATTTTATTATCTTATACATCTAGTGATTATGTAATTGAATCTCTTTAATTCTGGAATTTGATTTTATAATTAATAAGTGTATCATGTGGATCACGTGAATTTAGTAAATATCACAACGAATATTGGTTGGTAGTATCAACCCTCTAAGCGAGTGTTAGGCTGTTTGTATAACATGTTTGTGTTTTTTTAAAAAAATAATCATAATCATATAACTTAAAAAATATAATAAAATTTCTTTTTAATTATATTTTAGTAAACAAGGTAAATTATTTAATCAATTAATAAGTTTCCTGGTAGTTATGTTCACAAACTCAGATTTTTATTAAGACGTATACTACACACATCCTATATAGTTGATCCTAGATAAGTTGTGGTATTTATTTTAATTTTTTACATTTAAATACGAGTAAATAAATCCATGTTTGACTTATTTAAAAAAAACATGTTATCTTAATGTTTTTTACACTTTAATTTATATAATTTTTCCACTTAGAAGATAAATATTTTTTTATTGGTGTTAATATATCATTAGGATTTATTATAGGCTCAATTTTTCACATGGACCCAACCATCATAGTTAGTTATAAAAAATTAAAACCGGCATATTTCATGGTTGCATTCTATAAAAATAAAATCACTTATTCTTACATAAACATGAATAAATTATAATTAAAAAAACCATTCCAAATCATTGATTAAATGATTGAATTGTTGATGATGTGGTGGTTAAGTCTATCCTCTAGTAGGAAAATGTTTTTCATGAAAATGTTATTGGTTTTTTATAAATACATTGTTTCAGTGTATCATAATTTATCATTTTTTCATAATACCAAATAGTGGGTGGGTTTTTACATAAAAATATAGTTTCAAAAGTGTTACTTTTCAAAAATCATATATAAATAAATTTTCTACATTCTCATTCATTCAATTATTCTAAATGTCATCTCGAAACTTATTTCCCTAAAGGATCCCAATTAAATTTTTTAAAATCATTACTCTATGGGTATAAATTATAAATGGTTAAATTATATGGTTGTTGTTGCAATGATTTTTCAACTTCCATCATGTTATTCCTTTCCCATATAATCCCAAGAATTACTACCACCATGATCTAGTCAATGGCTTATTTTAATTGTTCATTCCATGTTCAAATCTATTGGAGATACCGTAATTATTTCCATTCTACAGTATTTCCAATAGTGGCTGGAGAATTTTATAGGACATACTTAGTCCATAACCTAGATAAAATTATAATGCATGACTACTACATTTTTTATTCTATTAATAGAGTAACTTACCACCCTTACCATATTTATATTCATCATTTGTTTTTTTCAGGGTTGTATGATGTTAAATATTTATATATCAAGCATGATTTTATCATTAATGTATAAAGAATTTTATTTTTTTATATTGAGAAAGTTGATTATTATATCTAGCAATGTAATCTTGAACATAAATACTTCTGGGTAAAATTATAATCATGAACCAAGGGGTATATTGTTATTATGTTAATATGGTATTCTTCTACCCCAGTGGCCTAATAATTATAATAATATTAATTAATAGCGAGTATGCTAGTGTATATTAGAATATTGTGTAATATGAATCATAAAATTTTAATAATAATATTAAGGATAATTTCAATGAGATGGGATGGGAAATTATGCCCATAATCATTCTAAACCGTTCCCCTTTTCCCAAAATTAAGGATTTTAATTCCCTATTAGTTATACATTATTACTTTTCCACAGGGATATGTGTTTCATCCTAAATACTAAGAAGTATGTTATTTTGTTTCCATGTTATTGACCTACTAATATATGATATATTTTCAACCCAATCAGTACTATATAGATCCTGACCTGATGCTCCAATCCTATATTCCATGTATGAATCCTGTAAGTACCAGGAGTTATCAGATGTAGTCATGTCTAGTTTGTTAATTCACTCATCGATGATATAATTTTATATGGTTATGTACTTGGGAAAAAATATTTTATTATATATTTATAAATTTAAATATATATTTATGAATAGACCTTCTTACTCGATATTGTTTCTGAGACACTATTGGAGGTTACCTATTGAGTATTTATGCTCACACCTTGCATGGAAACTTCAATTGACATTTAGCTTCACCTAGTACATTTTAGGCACCCATTAATATTCTAGTATTTAAGGATGTCTATGAAATATCATTTATACACTCAATGGGGTAGGTTTTATCACATTACCTTGTTGATGTTGATATTATTTTTATTAGAGGTTTTGTTTGATATGCCAACAATGATTTATTAGATTTTCTCTATCTTAGGCCCTATATATACGTGATTTAAATTCTAGAATAATATTATATTATAGATTTAAGGTTTTTTAATTTTAATTTTATTTTATTTAGTCATTAATAGTTAGATTAATTATAATTTATTCTATTAGTTCATTCTTGGATCTAGGTTTCAATTTTTGGATGTCCAAATTATGGGTATGTAATAATAAATTTTTAGTGGAAATTGGTATTGATTTTTAACCAAAAAAGTGAATGTATATAATTCCCCAACTATACTCTAAAACTCGTAGTTCCAGTCACCATCCACTAGGTATTATGGAATTCACCTAGGGTATTATCACTTTGATTTTTGATAAATATAGGAATTTAGGTCAAGACATATACATTCATTTTCTGTATGAATATAATACAGTGTGTTCCACTACAATCATAAATGAACAATATGAAATACCTCTCTCTACAGCTCTAACATGATTCATTGGACCATATAGTTTAGAGTGGACTATATCGAGTAGATTGTTTACCCACTTATTCTTTTTTAGATATGTATTTTAGAATAACCATTACTAAATGAATGTATCACATGTATTTTTACATTCTCGCATCAGGTTTGAAATTTATATCACAAATTTTTTCTTTGATAAGTTCTCTATGATATTTAAGTCAATGTATCCAAGGATTTGGTGCCACAAGTTATTATCGTATTCAACTAAAAAGAAAATTTTATTCTATTTTTTATACAGCTAGAATATATTTAGAATTGTCATTTATCCTTTCATGTGTGATTTCCCAAAAATTCCATTGATTATGTTCCCTAACTAGATGGTTGTGACTTCAACCCCAGAATCAAAATGTTAACTCATAATCAATATAATAACCAATCCTTAAACATTTCATAATCTTCAGTTTTAATTCAATAATTAATTCTATTACATTTTATTATCTTTACAGCTTTAGACTCTTAGATGATTAATTCATAACCCACACATAACAAACCAATATAATATAAAGTGGAAAATATTTATCATTATCATTTTTTTCTTCAGTAGAAAAAATTTAAAACAAAAAATGATTTATTTTCATGAAGACTTTTCATGCATTTCAAGTTGAAAAATTTCTTTTCATTAACCATCGTTAAATATTGTGATTTTTTTAAAACATTGTATGAGTATAAATTCTAAGTAAGAGACATAATAATAAGAAAACTATTAGTCTAGTGAAAAACATGAAAGCCCATGAAAAAAGTTTAATTAAAAAACCTAACTTTTTACCCCAAATATTAATTATCATTCCATTGAAAATATCATTTATTTTTTTATTCTAAAAAATAAATTCCATGAAAACTCGTCAGAAAGAATTGAAAATTCACGTATGTACCTTAAGACATAATCTTATATAACCCTTAAAACCATTATAGAACTGTTATAAATTTGAATAACCATATGAAAAAATGTCTAATATAATTCACTGAAGAACATAATTATTACTCGATGCATTAGAGTTATATCTCTGTGCACCCATCATTTGTACTATAACAGGATTACACATCACTGGATAGGGTCACCCATTATATATAATTTCAAACAACGACAACATACATAAAACGTTTTACCATTTTAAAAACACTTATAGACTAATATGAAAATAAATATTAGATATTTAAATACCATTTTATTTTGAAATCCCATTTTCAATACAAAATACACATTTATTTTCCAAAAACCATTTTCAATATAAAAATACCCAAAAAATGGAAAGTAGTTTTTTCATTTAAGAAAACATTTTATGTTAAAAATTAAGCTAGAAATAAAATAACAATAATAGTGGAAGGAAAAATCTATTTCATTGTATACATTAAAAATAGAACATTCAATTTATCCTTTTTCAAAATGTTACATTTAAAAACATAAAAAGATTCCTTTTTAAAAAATTTGAAATAAACTAAAATGTAATTTATAAATCCTTTATGTTCATATAAAAAATTCATAAATAATTATAAAATCATGGATCTAGAATAGAAATGTATTTTTAAGTAAAACATTAAAAGATGATTTATTTAGAAGAAAATGCACTTTTTACTTTGGAAATATTTTAATCATAAGACCCATGAAAAAATTAAACTAAACAAAACATTAACTAGCATGATAATAGAAAAATTCATGATATAAACTTCCAAAGGGGATATATATACACCTCATACAATAGTAGAGGTGTATAATATAAAAATATGTCTCAATGAAAGGAAATTGAGACGAATTCCCTTACCATGAGTCTGATTTGTCACATGTTTCTTTATATTCCAAAATAATAGTCTTATTTTAATTGTTTAATTTATTATAAGATTTTTAAATTTTATTATTATATTTATTTCACTTATTATCATGTTATATATAATCACTTAATAATTGATTTTTATTTTGGTTGTTTTTCTGATATTTGTCTTATTAGTAAAAAAGACTTTGGTAGGTTCAGCATAGTCAAAGTAGTAATTATATAAAAATATAAAGAACAATAATAATGAAATATTTATCATACTTATAATTAAATTATACAATTAAGACCAATAATTAATGATTTTTATAAAAAATGAAGTAATGTTACGATCATGGAGATGGTAGGCCACACGTATGTGTGAGGAACATTTGCATTTTTCAATGCTAATTTTTGAAATTAGTAAGTATTATTTCATATTTAAATAATTAATTTTATATCATAAATTACACAATTTTTAATTATATATACTTATATATATATATCATTTTTTTATGTGGTGATGAAGAAAGGAATCACATCGCAGTGAGTAGGCAGTAGTTCAAACACCCAGAAACACTTTTTCAGTGTGTGAAAAGGTAAGAAAATAAATGATATATTTTATTTAAAGAATTATAAATATGTCATGAATATAAAAATTAAGTAATTTATATCAGATACTTTTATGATCACTTCTCTTATTACCTACTATGTAATGCGTTAGTGAGAAACGAATTGCACAACTTTGCGGGGCAATAGTCCATTGTACACATGAGTCACTGTATCGTATTCCCTATGGTATGAAGTGTATAAAGTCATATATGATATAATGACTCGATCAGTATAATTATCTCATAAATATAACATATAAAAGTTTTTATCCATCATCATAACCATCATTTATAGGTGGTAATGAAAAAACGAATGACATCATTTTGCATGGCAGTAGTCTATGGTACACATGAATGATGATTTCATAACCCATTTTAGGGAATATGGAAAGGATTATGGATATTAAATTACTATAATAATATATAATTATTCTAAATATATTGAATAAATTATATAATCCTGGTTTAGGAATAATTTTAGGGGGTGGAGAACGAAATAAAATAAAAATTCTTGTTGAAGAATGTTACCTCTTCTTCGGGTGTCCTCCTTAGTTATGAACCAAAATCCTTCCTAGGTTGGACTTCAAAAAAATTAAGGATTATAGGATGATTTTATGAAATATGGTAAGTTATTTGATCAGTAAGTTTATGAAAAAATAGGTTTTAAGATGTTAAGATAGGAAGAGAGTGTGTAGCCTTTTATAAGTGGGAGAGATGACACACTTTGTATTCATGAAAAGAATCATGTTATTACATGTTTTCAATATATAATAATGGTGAAAATGGATCATTATCGAAACTTATATTATTAAAGGTGGAATTTGGATATAAAAATATTTTTTAGACAAGTATATAAGTAATTATTAACCATATCATTTTAGTTTGGCCTATAGTAAACCCATTTTTACATTAACTGCAGTAATTAAATTCTATTGTTTTCACTATTCATTTTGGTAAAAAATAAGTTCAAATTATAATAAATTTAAAAATATTGAATTAATTTTTCCAAATTTAAATTACATATTTCTAAAAAATTAACTTAATATTAATCCTGCAAATGCGTCAATAAAGTAGGTTTTCAAGAGAAGTGTTTTTTTAGAAAAATATTAATCTATATTAACTTTATTACTAATAATAATCATTCCATGAAACTCGATTAATATTTACTGATATATAGTCTATAAATATAAATTAAAAAGTTCACCATTATTTATTATATTAATTACTTAAAATGGAGAAATATTATGTATTTCAAAACAACATCATTAGAAAAATTATTTTTATACCCAAACAACACACATATGCTAAAAACCAATATAATGCTGATAAAAAATTATTTAATTAGATTAAATATAACTAAATATGAAATTATTTTACATTAAATAATATTCAAACCATAATTATACTTTTAAATATCTTAATATTTTAAAAATTAAATACTTTCTACAAAATTCAGTATTTTCACAATTCACTGAATTATCAATAATTTCTTAAAAAATCAATAATTTTAACAATAGTAAATTTTTATATGTGAATTTTAGAAATGATATTAATTTTTTTAAAATTTTAATTATAATATTTATAGAGTAAACATTTAAATAAACCCTTATAATAAAAGAGTTTAGTTTAAAATATTCCTTTTTTATTAAACATTACTTCAAATTTTTATAACTAATAAAACTATCTAATTCATATAAATACAAATTAAATTGGTTTATTCTATTTTTACCGGGGTTGTTACATTATTAACCCATTATATAAATTGTGTCCTTACAATTTTTTTCACTTATTATACATGTGGGGATATCTTTTTCTAGTAGAATGTTCAGATTCCTATGTTGCTTATTCAACAATATAGTTTTTACATAAATCCTTAACCTTGTAAATCACCATATTCCACAACACATGGTCTATATGGTCAATAATATTAATATTTAGTTCCACATAAGAAATATTATCTTCCTATAAACTAATTCATATATCAAAACATGTGATAAATCCAATCTATATTTCATTAATATCGAGACATGAAATACATTGTGTACCTGAGATAACCATGAAGGAAAATCCACTCAGTAGGAAAATGATCTAATTTTATGTAGTTTATTATATGTTGTAATTATGTGTAAACTTGACTTTCCTTTATTACCAAAATTTTTAACACATTTTCCATAAAGAAACATAGAGAAATTCATGATGACCTACATCCAAATATATACATTTAGTCTCGTTATCCACAATGATTTTATACCTTTTCTAAGATGTTTGCATATGTTTCTGAATCAAAGGCCCCTTCTAATCCATTTACACTACTAAATATTGTCCTATAAAGTTCCTTTCCCCTACATAATCCTAACATTCTAGTTTTTGACACTGTTTTCCATATAATGACTCAAATGGTTCATTCAGTATACTGGAATGAACACAATCACTATAAGAAAACAAAACTAAAGAAATATATTTATCCAAACATCCTTGGTAATCTATTAAATAATAATAAAGAGTATATTTCCTGTCCTAAATGTTCTGCTCAACCTTTCCATCACATTGAGGAGGAAAATTTGTACTGAAATTTAATTCAGTACCCAATGACTTCAGATGTCATTTTCAAAAATTAGATGTAAACCTGGGATCACGGTTTGATGTAAGGGATAGAGTCACTTCATATAACTTGAATATATTTTTTTGATACATTCATAAAATATTATATAAAAAAATTATATCTCAAATTTGATGGAAATGTAAATATTTATTTAATTTATAAATAATGACCCATATTTCATTATTATCATGAGAAGTCTTAGGAAATCCTACAATGAAATATGTTGATATATTTTCACATTTCTTCTTCGGAACAAGAAAAAGGTTTAACAATTATATTTGGTAATTTTTATTCTTCTTTTACCTATTAAAAAGTCAAATACTTCAAGATAAAGTTAAAAATTTCTCTTTTCATTCCATCCCACTAGTAATACTCTTTTAGGAATCTATTCATCTTAGTGCTTTCCGAATGAATAGAAAATGGAGAACTATGATCTTCACTCAATAACTCATTACTCAACTAAAACATTAAATTTACAAATCATATTTTTCAAAATTTTAAAACGCATTATTCATTTATATTAAAATTAGGAAACTCACCCTTCTTAACAGATTCTACATTTTAGAATAAATATTGTTCCCCTTTTTTATATTTCGTAATTATTTCTTATAATGTAAACTATAAAAAAACTAAAATAAAATAGAAGATTGTCTTGCTTCCAAAAATTCTTGGACAAAATTTATCAACTAATTTACCAAAGTTCCACATTCCAAATGTAAAATGGTTAACATACTTTTTATATTAACTAAAATAATAAACCACATTGTTTTTAGGATAGTAAGGATTCATGCAATCACAATCCATGATCAGTTACAACCATCTTCTCCATCTCATTTTCAATTCCTTATTTGTGAATATATACATAAAAATTTTGTGATTAGTTTATATTTTACACTTTACTCCATTCAAATGGTGTTTCTAAATTTTTAAAGAAAAACCCACAATAGTAAATTCAAAATCCTTTGTATGGTATTTTTACTCTTGGGGTTTCAATTGAAGTGAATAATAAGTAATTAAATTATCATTATTCGTTAAGACACAACCAATTCCTTTATGTAAAGCATCATTATAGATGAAAAATTCACCATTTTTTGGAATTTAGGTCTACAAACTTGGAAATTCAACAATATTATTTATAGTTCATAAAAATAATCATCACCTTATTTTATCCAGATGAATTTATCTCTTTTTGGAGTTAACTTAGATCATGGGATGGAAAACTGAGCAATGATTTCCAAAAACCACTGGTAGTAAATTTCTCTTCTAAGAAAACTATATTTATATGTGATATTTTTGGGTCATGACCATTCATAAAAAAACCTATAGTTTATAAATGTCTCACTTTTTACCATCATTAGAAATAATATAGCCAAGAAAATAAATTTTTTATAACCAAAAATTAATCATGCTAAATTTCACATATATTAACTATTCATTTATGGTTTGAAAAAGAATACATTGGTTTCATTCATCTTCCTCCTAACCTTTATAATATAGAAGAATTACATCTATAAACACAACCACAAAATTTTTCAATAACTCATGGAAAACTATATTCATAATGTCTATAATAAAATCATGTGCATTTGAAAATCCAAACGAAATATCTAAAAACTCATATTTCTCATATATAGTTAAAATACAGTCTTGGGAATTTTATCCTCCATCACTTTGAACTGATGGTAACCCAACCTCAAGTCATCCTTTGCAAAATACTGATCTACCTAGATATGATCAATCAAATCATCCATATGAAGAAAAATGATACTTTTTTAACAGTGATGTTAACCAAGGATTTATGATCAATCTAAATTCTCATTGAATCATCTGTCTTTTTAAAAAATGATAGGAAACCCCCATGTTTATGTTCTAGATCAGATGAAACCTCTATCTAATAACTCTAGAAAATTGTTTTTCAATTATAAAAGTTCAAATTTAGTCATTTTATAATGGTATTTAAAAATATGGTTCTTGTCATGTACTAAGTCAATAATAAATTCAACCGCTATTTCAGGAATAACACTAGAAAAATCATCAAGATATACGTACAAGGATTCATTTACTACTTCAGAATCACTAATTTGAATAGTTTCATTTATTTAAATGTGGTGAGATAGTTAATATTCACTTCCATCTCTAATCAATTTCTCAATATCTTTGTATATAATCAAATTCATAATATCATTGACTAAAAATTCATGGCGCTATAATCTATACTAGTTTAATAAACTGAAATCCAATCCATATGAAAAAATATATCAAACTGTACTATATTTAGTTCAAAAATAATTGAAGGATATATTATTCCATTGATAATAATAGGAACATATCTATAAACCTTGTTGGAATTAATACATACACCATGGTTTTTCACCAAAATTTCTAACATACTTTCATTATGTGATATTTCAAATTAACATACAATTTTTTTAGAAATAAAATTATGTTAAAATAAAGATTCATGAATCATATTGGAAGAATTAAAATAGAGAAGAAACATAGCTTTCAACACTTCATTCGATAACTCAATATCAATTGTAGTAGTAGAAAATGACTTTTCTACACCTTTATATTTCTAATCATGATGATTTCCATATTGTGATGCTAACTTAGGACATGCATTAGCAGAATGAAGAAACTCATTATAACTAAAAAATCATACCATTATATGGCTATTGATTACCCCATTATTTGATTCTTAAGGATTATTTTCCTTTCATTTGTTGGCCATATGGCCAAACATTCCAAATCGGTAACACTTCCCTGAAATAATAAGAGATTATATATGGTTATTTTTACCAAACTCACCACAACATTTGAAATTAATATGCTTACCACCATATTTATTTTTTGTATGTTTCCCCATTATCTTCAATTATGAATGCTTCTTACTTTCATCATCTAGAGGCACAAAAGATCAAGAAAACATCACCTATAAATTACCATTACAACAAAATAATTTCTTATGGATATTAAATTCCCATGATAAAAAATATATTCATAGACTCAGTTTCAGTCTTTATTAAAATATATTAAATTTCATATCAGTGTCCTAATTAAAATGTGGCACATACGTCACAAATCATGTAAAATTTTATTCATATGTAGCTATATAATACTCATAATTTTTCCTAAATTTTAGGGATTTTTTTTCCATCAATACTAAAACAATCTTTGGGAACTATTTATCAAAGAAAATATCCTGAAAATTTTCCCATTCCATGGCATCAAAATCATCTTTCTCATTGGTAATATTAACTAAATGTCCCCATCTATCGATTTTACATTAAAAAAGATTAAAAAATTATTACCTTTAGATGTACCAAACATCCAACGAAATCAAATATCTTATCCAAATCATTGATCCATCCTTTGGATACCACTGTGTATGATGATCCACTAAATAATATGGGAGTTTTCCTTATGATATAATCTAAATTATACAAGTTCATTCATGGTATATCAATTTATTCTATACCATATATAGAAACACCATTAATATATTGTGTGAACTGATCC
Source organism: Viscum album (assembly GCA_963277665.1). Taxonomy (NCBI): domain Eukaryota; kingdom Viridiplantae; phylum Streptophyta; class Magnoliopsida; order Santalales; family Viscaceae; genus Viscum; species Viscum album. The sequence continues at coordinate 2,115,519,166 of OY728157.1, read as the reverse complement.
ATCAATACAAAAAACAATTTTTTTTAATTATGATCATATTGTGATGCTGAGTTGGAAAAAAAATCTTCTTGGTTCCTTCCAACTACAGCTACCCTATTAACTCTGTAGAAAACCATTCTGAACAGAAATAGTTTACATGAAGAATAATGGAATATAAAAATGATATATCATTTTAACTAGACCACAAGGTAAAATATTTCAAGGGAATACTATTTACATTATCCAAAAATCTAAATTAATAACAACTGACTTCTGATACCAACTATAAGGATCTAGCCATAATAATTACATAATCTTGAGTTTTAAGTCAAAATTCATTCTCTTAAATTTGAGAATCCTTTCAAGTTTACAATTTTTTTAAATTAATCCATAACCCATACATAAATATCTAATATAACAAAAATCAGAAACATGAAATTTGTATCCATTTCTCCAACCATTTAAACATAAAAAGTGATGTATTTTCTTGAAATATCATCATTAATTTCAAATTAACCTATTCATTTTCATTACATAACAAAAAATACTATAAAAACATTTTAAAACCATGGTGTGAGAAAAAAATATCATATAGGGAAAAAAATGAAGAAAACTATTAGCCAAGTGAAAAAATGAAACCCCCTTTCATAGAAAAACATAGCATTTTACCCAGAAATAAAATTGTCATTCCTTTGAAAAATAATTTATTATACCTTTTGAAAACAAATTTTTTCCATGAAATCTAGTCATAATGAATAGAAAATTCATACAGGGACCTTGGTACGTAATCTCATAAAATCCTTACATAACCTTGAAAGATTTGAATTACCATACTACCAACTATCAATTCAATTCTCTAGAGAACATAATCATTACCAAATTCATTTGAGTTATATTTTGGTGCACCGTTTGTTTAATAAATAATTGCCTCACTCAGATCTATCTAGGTGCACCCATCATATATGATGTCTAATAACCTTAACATGTATAAACATTTTATCATTTGAAAGCACTTTAAAAAATTTATGCAAATAACATTCAAATATTAAAATAAAATTTTATTTCAAAATCAAATTTTTTTTAAAAAAATAAACTTGTCTTTTGAGAAAAAACCATTTCCAATACCAAAATTCCCAAAAAAAAAAGAAATAGGGTTTTTATTTTAAGAAAACAAGTAAACCTACAAAGTAATCTATAAATCCAATAGTAGTCATGATGGAGGGAAATTTTTTTTCGCATACTTAAAAAATAGAACATTCCATTTTATTTATCAAAACTTACGGTTTAAAAAATTTATAAAAATTGCTTTTAAAAACATTTCAAATAATGTAAAATGTAATTTTTAAATATTATTTTTCTCTTATAAATACGTTTCAAAAATAATTGTTAAAAAAAAGACTCATAAAAAAATGGAGTTTGAATGATAAAATTAAAATAGGGTTTATTTAGATGAATATTACATTATTACATTAGAAATAATTGTATCAAAATACCCATGAAAGAATATGTAATGTCCTGGAAATTTAGAATAATTTTTTTTAATTATATGGAATTATTTCGAGATTGTGAAATCTGACGGCCCTCGATTCCGAGGCCCAGGGTGCCTGGAATGATCCGTCGAAGTTTGGTAAAGTGTTAATTAGCGCGCGTATGCAGTTTTCCTGATAAAGTTGAACAACTCTTAAAAGGTAACCCAGATCAAAAATCTGAGGATAGAATTGTGTTCAGAATGGCGGGTTTACCGTAGGCACGACATAAGTTTAGTTGGCGCGTGCCTCCAATGAAAAAACCCAAAAAATGGCATAATCATAAAGAAAATAATAAAATATATTATTATATTTTTCAAATGCTTATAACTCACAAACGGTAACTCGAATTGAAAAACTGAGACCACCTCTAAACATATGAGCCTATACTCTCTTTAAGAATATACTAACATTTGATGACATGAGGCACCTGTGAACGTTAGTTTTTGGTCATAAATAAAATAATTAAGTAACAATTATTTTATTGTAAAATTATTAACTTCTATACAGAAACCCGAATAGAAAATCCGAGAGTATGTTTGGGGTTTTGGGGGTGTCTTTCAATTAGGAATAGTATAACCTCGACCGGTGTGGGTCGAGGATGACTGTTATAATTTTTCAAAACTTTTTTTGGGTACGTTTAGAAACTGCACGAGCGACATTATATAACGTTTGAACCGGTGCTCAGAATTGAAATCTGAGGACACCATTGACCTCGCATAACAAGTATTCTCTTAAGGAGACCTTCACTTTGACTACATTAGGTCTGGAGAAAAGGTTAGTTATTAGAATTTTTTTAAATAATAAATAAAATAACATCATTATTTTATTTTTATTATATTCCTCCAATAGAGGAGCGGTAAGGTGGGATTAGAGACATGTCAAGCCAATAAATGCCTTGACCTTTAAATTCTAAGTAACTGCACCATTGTGGAATTAGGAAGTCTCATAATTAATGGGCCTCCATTAATTCCACGAATGTGGCACACCCTTCCCCTCTATGATTTATATGGAGATTGGGGAGAGGTGTTGGCACGACGTCACCAAGAAATGAAGTGCTGACAATGTGTAGTGATACCAAACCCTTAGAGGACGGAGCCAGTACCAGCGGGAGGTGACGAGCGACACTGAAACCCTGAATTGAAGATCAATTAATGAGTGATGTCATTGGTCTCTAGTTGTGGGGTGATGACGAACTCCGACACGTCCTAAAACGTGGACACTCTCCGATGAATATTATGTAGTTGTTATCTTCGTTTGTCTGTTTTTGATTTCATCTTCCCCATTCTTAAATTTATGTGAAGAACGTTAGTCAACCGACTAATGGGTTGACCCATGATTCCTTCGTCATTGTAGGATGATGTTGCCGGGAATCTTGTAGGGTTTTTTGTTTTGAATACAACCTTACTCGTTCTTGAAGTTCTTCGTGATTCAAGAATTATTGAGCCTCTTTCTACTACCCTAATGTGGATGGTGCGAGCCAAACGAACATGGACCGACCACATCACAACATTTGTGGTTTTGGTACATTCTTGGCGGTGTAGGAGGATGGCGACCGGTGCCCGTGATTGTCACTGGTGGGACTTAGGAGTGGCGGTCGACACCACAACCAGCCGCGAAGATGACGGTGGGCCAACCACGCTGCCGAAGAAGAGTCGTGTCCCGTCATCTGTGGTGGAGCAAGGGTAGTAACCGATACTCCAGTCGGCTGCACGAAGGGGAAGGTGATGCACATCTGCACCGCCCGGCATGCAAGAGTCACGACCCTGGTCCATGGCGATAAGAGGAGGGCGGTCTGCTCGATGTCGGCCGCCGACGAGGGCGCGACACATGACCACGCCGCGAAGAGGAGGGCGATGGTCGTCCGACCAGCTCACACCTCAGGCTGCCACACCACGGGCCGCCTCACCGCGGACAGCCTTACTATGGGGTACCACACAGCTGGCCGGTCTGGACCCAGCGGGCTGGGTCAGAACCAGAACCAGACCCGGGTTGGGCCGGGCCAACCTGAAATGATTCGGGTCTATCGGACCGGGTCAGACAGGACCCAGACCAACTTCGAAAATTTTCGTTCTTTCAGCCATATCTTGAGCTACGAGCATCTATTTGACGAACCGTCAACGATGCTGGAAGCCTTGGATTGAGAGAGACCTTTTTATATACCCCAATTTTGTTTGGGATAAAGTTGGGGTATGGCCGGGTTGGATCGAACACGAATCCAACTGGGCCCTCAAGACTAAAAGGCCAATAACTTACAGACCGAGCGTCCGATTGACGCATTGTCTATTGAATTGAGACCCCTTTTACATGGAGGTCCTTTAGGATATTTTTTCATGGGACTTCATGGTAGTTAGATTATTGACATGTGGCATGAAATGCTGATCCTCCAAGAATTAAGCGAGCTTAGTGCGGGAACCCTATAGGTGGATGTAACATGAGAAAGGGATTCTATGTGGGTCTGTGCTTTGGGATTCTTCATGGGTCTATGATTGAGTGCCCCACATGGATCCTCTATAAAAATCCATGCGGAAAAACTCTAGGATCATTTGTGTGTCTTCTATACTAGGATTCTGTGTGGGTCTAATGATGTACTTGCATCCTATAAGGGTATGATGATTTAGGAACCTACATGGATATGATGATTTAGGATCCTACGTGGGTTTGCCTCTTAACATAGTAAGATGATTCAATTGCTACATCTAATGAACTTTACTACAATTCCTATGTTATACCTGGTGTGAGATGAATTCTTACCTTCATGGTGATACCTTTTTGGTATTATTCTTTGTGGCGTACTTGTGTGGTACTTTACTTCGTGGGGATACCTTTGTGGTATTCTTCTATGTGGCGTACCTTTGTGGTACTTTACTTTGTGGTGATACCTTTGTGGTATTATTCGGTGTAGCATACTTGTGTGGTACGTACCTTCACGGAGATACCTTTGTGGTATTCTTATGTGTCACATACATGTGTGGTACTTTCCTTCATAGTGATACATTGGTAATATTCTTCTGTGTGTTGAGCATGTGTGGTACTTTCCTTTGTCGTGATACCTTTGTGGTATTCTTCTGTGTGGCGTACCTGTGTGGTACATACCTTCTTGGTGATACTTTTGTGGTATTCTTCTATGTGGAGTACATGTGTGGTACTTTCCTTCATGGTGATACCTTTGTGGTATTCTTTTATATGGCATACCTATGTGGTACTTACATTCATGGTGATACCTTTGTGGTATTCTTCTGTGTGGTTTACCTATGTGGTACATTCCTTCGTAGTGATACCTTGGTGATATTCTTCTTTGTGGTGAACCTGTGTGGAACATTCCTTCATGGTGATACATGTGTGGTATTATTTTGTGTGGCGTTACCTTTATGGTGCTTACCTTTGTGGTGTTACCTTTTTGGTATTCTTTCCATTGTGGAACAGTTGAGCATTGAGATAATAAGTTGGGACTTATGTTTCCTCATGAATGAGATGGGTATACTTGATAACATAGGTATATGTATGGGAATAAACCTAAGTAGGGATGACTGATTTTTGAATTCTTTTTAATTTATATTGTCTAGATTCTGAGAGACCTTCAGGGGTCTCGGGGTCCCTACTGAGTATTGTTATACTCACCCCTGCACGGGATATGCCCGCACCTTGTTGTGTTTGGTGCAAAAGACAGACAACGCTGACTGAGGACGAGAGTACCAGGAATGTAGGTAGCTCAGAGGTTGAAATTTATTTAGGAATACTTTAGAGATGGTCGTTCGAGAGCTGTACCTACCCTTTAGTTCGGATCATTGCTAGGAGTTCACAAGACCCTATTTTGTTTACTTGTACTTTTCAGTTTTCTTTTACTTTCCAGTTGGGCCTCTATTCTGGCCCAATTTTCTTATTGTACACACTCTTTTTACAAAAGATTTTATTGTGTATTTATCTTGTGGTGTGATTGGTTTTGTGTGTTGACCGGATATAAAGGCAATGCCTTCCTGGTTTTAGGGAATATGCCTTTCGGTGCTAGTCGCCAGCCCCTAGCCTATAGAAGGTGGGCTTGGGGTAGTCACAGCACGGGCCTCGGGGGACTGGTCGTGACTGAATAACCTTAAAAAATTAAATACCATGAAAATATATAAATTAATGTTATAAAATTTCAAAGGGTATATATATACACCTCCTAAAACATTATTGGTGTATAATATCCAAATATTCCTCAATTAATGGAAATTGAGACTAACTCTCTTTCCTTGATTCGGACTTGTCACATGTGTCTTTATCTTTCTAAATAATGAACATATATTAATTATTTACTTTAATAATAACCATTTTCATGTTTATTATTAATTTTATTTACCTTATTATCATGTTATATTCAGCTTCTATATCACTTATGTTTACGTCAATTTTTTTGACAATATCTGGCATATGTGTCAAAAACAACTAAGGTAGGTTATGTATTGTTAAAGAGGATATTATTTAAACATCCCCAGAATAATAATCATGAAGTAATTATAATATTTATACATCAATTACACTTTTAATACCAATAATTAATTATGGTAATGAAAAATGAACTAACGTTACAGTCATGGAGACGGTGGGTTGTATGTATGCATGAGTAAAGTTTCTATTTTTCAATGATCATTATTGAAAGAAGTTAAGAAATATATTATATTTAATAATTGATAATTATATCATAAATACCATAATATTTAATTATATATACGTATATATATCATTATTTTTATGTGGTGATGACAAAAGTAATCTTATTACTTCGAGGAGGCGGTGGTCCATACGTCCACAAACTACATTATCATTTTTTCAGTGAGTGAAATGATAAGAAATAAAATGATAAATTATACTCCCAAAATGATTAATATGCCATTAATATTATATCTATGTATGTTATATCACATATTTTCATTATCTTTACCCTAGCTACCTTCCATGTAATGCATTAATGAAAAATGAATCACATCACTTCAGAGGTGGTAATCTGTCGTACACACGTGCAACATTATAATACCCCCTACAGTATGGAACTAAAGTTTTTATATATTATATAATGGATATAGAGTTATAATTATGTTATAAATTTCATATATTAACTTTATATCAATAATTATATCTATCCACAAGAGGTGGTAATGGAAAAACAAATGACATCGTTACACGAGGCGGTAGTCTGATTTACACAAGAATGATGATTTCATAACCAATTTGATGGAATATAAAAACGATTTAGGTTATAAATTTAGAATAAAACATCTAATTATATATAATATAAAGATTATAATAAATTATAATGGTTTGATAATAATTTAATGGGTTGTATACATAAATAAAATAAAAATACTTGTTGAAGAATGATTGCTCTTCTTCGGGTATCCGTCTTAGGTTTGCATCAAAATCCTTACTAGGTTAGATTTGTTACAAAAATAATGATTCCATGATGTGTTTATATATTTTGTTAAGATTTATTCATTTATTTTACAAACTAAATAGGTCGTAATATGTGAGGAGAGGAGTAGAGCGGGCAGCCTTTTATAAATGGGGGATAATACACACTTTGTATTTTTGAAATGAATTGAGTGTTCCCATGTTTTCAATATGTCACAAGGGTCAAAAATCAACTATTATAGAACAGAAGAGGTTTAATCATTGATATATTTGAATAAAATATCTTTTTATATAATTTCAAAATTAATATTTATCCTTTTCAGTTTAGTTTAACACCTTGATAAACCCATTTTTACCTTAACATCGGTAATTAATTTTTATTGTTTTCACAATTAATTTTGGTCAAAAGAAATGTTAAAATTATTATAAATTATAAATTATGATGATTAAAAATATTTAATCTATTTCAAAAAATTAATATAACATAACTGGAAATTTTTAATTTCATATTAATTCTGCAGATGCGGCTAGTAAGCGGGTTTTTAAAAAGAGTATTTTTTTAGAAAAAGATGATACTATATTAAATCTATGACTAATAATAATAATTTCATGAAACTATATTAATATTTACTGATATATAATATTAAAATATCACTAAAAATATCACCCATTATTTATTATTTTAAATAATTAAAATCGGGAAAAATATGCATTTTTAATCACTTGTTTTAGAGAAAATCAATTTCAACCCCCAAAAATAAATACACTAAAAACAAATAAAAATTTGATTAAAAAGTGATTAATGGAATTAAATATAAATATATAATAATTAGTATACATTAAATCATATTCAAAACACATTTATACTTATAAATTAGTTAATTTATTAAAAATAAAAGATCTGTTACAAAAATATGGTATTTGTTTTGTATTCACTATAAATCATTAGTTTCCAAAAATATAAAACATTATCCCAAAGAAAATTTTGAAATTATGATTTCAAAAATGGATTTACGTTTTTCAAATTCATAATTTAAAATTTATAAAATTGAATTATAAATAATAACCTATAATAAATGAGGTTAGTTAAAAATATTTCCCTTTGGATTAAAAATTCCATTATATTTTTATAACGAATACAACCATAAAATTAATATTAATAAATATCAAAATGATTTATTCTATCATTACCTTTGTTTTTATAATAAAAAATTTCTATAATAGTCCATCTATATATGAAAAGGTTTTATTCTTCTATCCATATCCAATTAACCTTGATTTTCAACATCCTTTGAATTTAAAGGCTCCGTTATTTAAAAATTTAACTATTATATCAACTCTTCTAATCAAATTATTTATGAGGTTTATATTCTTATTCAAGTGGTATGAGCACTTTTAAGGTTGTGAGGTACTATGGAAGTAGAAATACTCAATTCCAATTAAAACATTTTCCGTCTAAACATAATAGAATGTTAGAAAAAACATTAATATGATTATGAATTATAATTTACAATTAACTATTTAAATGATATAAATATCTATATTACTTTATTTGAAATTTGATTCTTGATTTTTTTTTTCAATTATCTGATCACCAATCATGTTTATGATTTTGATTTTTTAGAATACCAACAATGATACCTATAGTCTTCTTAGAACCTGTTGATTAGAGCTCTAAATGACATTTTTATTATTTTAGGTGATAAAAAATAATCAAATATAATTTATTGAATAAATAATTGATTTAATAAAAAATTATTAAAATAAAATTAAAATATATTTATTTGTTGTCTTTTATTTTTAATTCTCCCATAAAACTATCAAACCATAAAAAATAATATTTTCATTCTATAAAATAAATAAATTTTTTAATCAATAAAATAAATAATTATTTATATTAAATAACTTAACATTAATACAATATTTATTTCATAATATTCAGTAAACTTGTGAATAAATAAATTATTTATTAATTAACCTATTATTAAATAAAAAAATATTAAATTTTACTCATAAATTCTAAACATGAATATTCAGTTATTAATTTTAAAATAAACTTTACTTGAATAAATATTATTCTACTAATTGTGAATAAATTTAACTTTAAACATAAATTTAAAATAATATAATGACTTTCTCGATACACTTTGTGTGTTTTCCTATAGGACAATTTTTCAATTTAAATAATCATAACATACCTAATGTCTATTATTCATGTCCTGCAGCAAGTTAAGGCACCTATAAAGAAATACGTTAGTATAGAAACTACAACCTTCTTTCGATGAATATTATTGTGAAATAATATCACTTTATCGATTGATACCTCATTAAGTAGGATTCATACACATGTCATAATCCTTATTAGTTGATATATTTTTCATTTAATTCCTGAAAAAAACTATTTTCTATACTAAAATGGACCTCGATTTTTTACTAGACACCACTATTTCATTAAAATAGAAAAACTTATCTTCTTCTTAAATTGAAATGGTAAAAATCCTATCTTGACTATTTAATTAATATAAATCCATTCATGTCATAACTATTAACACTTATACCAGATTAAATATTCCATGGTATACATCATTCATTAATGAAAGAATGTTATGGCAGAAATTAATAATGGTCTGATGTTTAAGTTCCAATACACATGTTCCCTGATAAAAACAACCAATGACATATATCATTTATGATGTTATTATTTAATATTCGGTCCTCACTAACTAACTTATTTGATATCACCATGTTTTAGATTATAATAATAAGTATTAATTTTTATGATCCCCAAAATCATGATAGTTAATCATCAATTTTTTCTTATTAGTATGATGTATTTAGACCATGTGAAATATATTTAGGTATATCTTTATAGAATATCTTGGTTCTCATTTTAGTGGGAAAATTTTATATCCTATTAATGCTGTTATTTATCATAGGAAGTCATCACATAGTGGTACACATTTGCAAAATCGAATTAGTGATAATAAATGTATAAAAAAATACATGATCTAGTAATCGAATATAAAAAAGACAATAAGTTCTAGGTCACTAACTCTAAAATACTCCAATTTCATTAGATCAAACCACGATCTACTCTTATCCCACTTTCTATCATATTATATTCATTCTGTTGTTTAGGTATTTCTTCAATAATTAGGTCTTCCACATTTTACATTGTGGCTACTCTTCATACTATGAATTCACCTCATTGAGTATAATCTCTTAAGTGAATATATCCCCAAGAATATACCTTTTTCCCATATCACAATATTTACACCCTCACTACTATCAATTTTATAATTGTATCAATATTTTTATTTGGATAATAATTTACTTTATTGAAAAAATTAAAATATTTAAAATAAATCATTTTTTATACCACATCATTAAATACATCAGAAGCCACAACATATTTGTTATTTTTTTATATGGTTATTGATGGTTTTAAGGATATTTTAATTAATATTGACTTAAAATAAAGTGATACACAAACAAATTAATCTACAATAAGAGAATTTTCCATTCCCTTAATAACTATAATTATTTCTTCTTTAAGTACAAATAATTTAACCCTTGTGTTTTTTCAAGTACTATTGAATAGTTTTGACTGCATCCTAATTCAATTCAATTTTATTTATTTAAGTTATTCTCATCACACACTACTATTGGGATAAAATAAACTAATTTAATATTATGGAATACATTATATATCTCATTTGTGAGTCATAAATAAATTTACTCATCTTCTAAATATCTTCTTGTATTTTAACACATTATGTCAGAGAGACATTTTCTATGTTACATTGGAAAGAAACCACTCTTGAATTGTTACATTTTTCAAATACAATGTCAATATATATACTATGAGAAGGTCTAAGAAACCCTATAGTACCATCATAGTTTATTATATTCACTAGAACATAGTTCACTATTATAAATCATTCATAAGAAAAATAAGTTTCAATATTAAATAATTATAAGTCTATTATTTAGTTCCCATTAATAGTTCTTAAATAACATATATTATTAGAAAAACTCTAACCATTCCACTAACCTTCTTTAGGAACAAATACATAATAAATTCTTGATGAATTGATGTATGTTATCTTTATATAATAACATTTCACAACACTTGGTGATAAGAAAAAATATATATATTTAGTTCCCTGACTTCATTTGTTAGCCCATGTATTATTTTATATCTCAAAAAAAATCTCCTCATAAGACATGTGGAACTTATTCACATTACAACTATTTTATGTCTTGACCATTAACATATTAAAATTATAACATTCTCCCATTGTTACAAATGAAAATGTTTGTATCTCTTTTATAATTATTAATATTTACTGGACTAATATTTTTGAATCTTCCAGATAGTAATATCTTTAGTAATATAGGGTAATTAACTGTGAATCACTTTGTGTTTTTTCGATACATGTTTACTACTAAATTAATCCATAACAAATGGTTTTCTGTTAAGGGCCTAAATTTTGTGACGTAATATATTTCATTAATATTATTACATATATGATATCCATTTTTATGTATAATTATCTTAGGGTTAAGTGTTACAAAATAATCTTCAAATCATATATCAAAATAAATAATGGAAGACTTTTAAAGCTTCTATTATCCATTATTTATCACCATTTCTTTAACAACATGAATCTAATATTTATAAGTAAACGTGAGTTTAGGAATTACTATGATCTATATTTTAAGGATTAATAAATAATTTGTAAAGATAGTATTCAACTTACCTGATCATAGAATCTGTTATCTACATAATCTGGTCATTTTTCTCTACTCGATACATTAAATGAATATTGTGAAGTATGAAAATTTTCTTATAGATGCTGTTTTGAAATAATTCACGTACCCCTTTATAAAATATTATTGGATAATATGTGTATTTAAGACCATTAAGAATCTTTATCACTATACCATCTAATCTATAATCTCAAATATCTAGTATTTATAGTGAAAGAGTGTTTAAAAACTCTTCATGGTATATACCTACCAGTTTATTATGGTTTACTTAATCAATGATTATCATTACACAACTGGGTATTATTACAGACTTATATTTTATATTCATCCTTAATTTCATTCATATGATAACTTTTATTAAGGTATAATTATATTATTATCTATGTATGGTATACTATAATAGTATTTATTTAAAACAAGAAATAAATTATCACTCTTCCTAAATATAAGAGTGAGATAATGATTTCATAACACCTAATAAATAACTAAATTTTAAATATATGCCTCTTTCCCAATGTAAATTTTATGTTTTATTCTTCTCTTAGATAAATTTGGAGTCATGTTCCCCCATAAATTTGAAGTTTCACTTCACACATGTAATCTTTTTATTCTTACATGGATTATATATTTGCATATTAATGTATGAGATACATATTGTATTTATGATTAATATAAATAATGTAAAATATTATTCTCTTTACTTATTCTTAAATTAATTATTTTTTCTCTTCCTTTTTCTTTTCTTTACATGTGAAATTAAAAGAACCTCATTTTTTATTCCCCCTATGAATATTTTTTTCTTGGATGGATATTTTAAATGCAATAATTACTGTAAACATTTCATTATACTTTAAACCTTTTTCTTGAAATAATTCTCCATATGGATTAAATAAACAAATTCCCAAATATAAAAATCATCTTGGAATACCATGGTCAAATTATTCTTGGGCACATTTTTCGTAAAATTGAGTTCATAATTTTTAATAATATAATGGGTAAGGATTAATGAATGAGAGCTAAAAATAATTACATATCTATATTGAGACCCAAATATGTTAATTTATTGTTTTAAATTATCATATTGAGTGCATGATCACTATTTAGGTATCCATATAACTGTATACATGTGTACAATCAGTAATATTTAGGATCTAGGAAATCTCAGTCATAAATATTATTAAAAAGACATAAAATAAAATTAAAATAATTACTAGGGATTTTAAAAATATGGGATTGTTTCTTACACCTCATATCTAAATCCAAAAATAGTGTATGAAAATCCTACATAAAAAAGGACATCATTGGTCTTGTCTCCATAATCGATCATTTTAAAAGATAATCCACAACATGATTGGATTCCCTATACACATGTAAGACAACCATGATTAGATGATTAAGTTTCTAAATGAATTCAATCAATTGGGGTATCACATTCTATGGGATACTCCTGGTTCTAGAATTGAGGGTTTTAGTAGAAAACTATGATTCTAACTCAACCAAAAGATATTTCCATTTATATTAGACAATATTCTTTATATCCAGAATAATGGCCCATAGTTCAGCCTCATAAGAAATTACTATACAGACCGGCCCTTAAACATTACATAATCTTTTTTTTATTCAATAATTTATTTTCTTTCACTTTAATTATCTTTTTATGTTTAGAGTATTATAGAATTGGATCATAACTCAAAAATTACAAAACCACATAACAGAAAGTGGAAACTTATGATTAGTATTCAATTTTTATAATATAATACTTTTAAAATAAATCAATATTTCTTTCATGGAAAATATTCTCGACATTAAACATGAGACATTTATTTCTCTTAACCGTCCTTAAATCCTATGAAAAACATTTTATAACATTGGATGAGCACACAATTTTCATTATTTGATACATAAATAAGGAAAAATATTAGTCTTGTAAAAACATGAAAACCCATAAAAATTTTACCATAAAGTAATTCATTTCACCCTTTAAAAGTAGTAAATAATTTACTTTGAAAATAAGCTCACTTCATACCATTTTGTAATCCCAAGATCACCAAAAAAACCCATAGAAATCATAGATAAAAAATAAATGTATCTTGGGTAATTATTGTACATAATGGTATAACCATGTGATCAAATTACATATCTTTCACTCCTAAAAATAGAATAATTGTATGGTCTAATTCCATACTCAATGCATTGGAGGGTTGTTAGAGACCCACTCATAGTTAGTTTATCATGGAACCACTCATTACTGGTTTATCATATAGAGACCCATAAATTGTACAAATACCATTATATAATCATAACATATAAAATCATAGAATTTTAAACATTTCACTATTAAAATTTAATTTTCACTCATAATAAAATGTTTCATGTTATTTAAATAATTAATCCATTTTCAAAACCCATTTTAAACGGATAAAATATATTTTATAAATCAATGTTTCTTTTAACAATTTCAAACATTTTAATCTTAAACCCATTAAATAACATGATAATAAATAAATTCATGATATGATATGTCAAAAGGGATATTTATATAAATCACAAAATATGGTTGGCATATAATATCAGAATATTGCTCAATGAAATGAGATTCAGTTGAAATATCTTAAAAAATATTATATCATTTATCATAAAGAATATATTATGTGTATTAGTTATAAATCAACATAAAAATAGTGGAAATACAATATAATATAATCAGAATTCATTTAATAGATATCTATATCTTGAAATAATCATTGAAGTATAATTTTAACTCAAATAATTAAAGTTGATCTAAAAATTCCCTTACTACTTTATAATCATCTTATTTTTATGCCGCATGAAAGATTAACATTAAAAAAATATTTAAATAACATGATATTAAATAAATTCATGATATAACATGTCAATATTGATTTATATACAAATTATAAAATAATATAGGGGTACAACATCAAAATATTCCCCGATGAATGGAAATTCAGATTGGGTTCCATATATAAGAAATAAAAAGATTTATTTTTTAAAACATATGATAGAAATTATAAAATTAACTTCCTAAAAAATTCATGTTCAGATAATTATATCTAATAAATTAATTTAACAACCATGGACCTGAAAGAGAAATACTTACAAAATTAAATATTCAAATCATTTAAAATGAGATTTTTAAGTTAAAGGGTCTATTAAATATAGTCTAAATCGTCATGTACTATAACATCCTAGACCTAGATTCCACTTAATTGGTTCCCCAAGCCTGGTGGGCCACATGGACTCAAGCACATCTCCCCAAATTCCAAGGGATTCCAACTAGTTATGAGGGGCTAGTTTGTGTCTATCGGGATACTATTCCCTCATTACAAAAGTGTAGCATTATGGATATATATGAAAAAATGTAAATAACAGAAGCAATATAAGAATATAGAAGGCATAGTGAAAATAGATACAATATTAGAAATAAACTATATGACTGTAATTGAATACAAGCATGAAACAACTAATGATGATATGTCATGTCACTAAGAAACTGGGAAACATGGATACAATACAGCATGCATATCATGTTCCACAAAATTATATAGTAAATAAAAAGGTTTTCCCAAGAATCCCTAGATCTGGCTTGGTCATATGCTATCAGGCTCCATATTAAATAGTAATCAATCAAGTTTTCAAACCTATATTCTTCCCTTTGTCAACACATGCATTCATGTAATCATTCATGGGAACCAAATGCTGGCCAGAGACGGTGTGAGCCAAATCTGTGTAGGCCACCACCAACAGTGTCTAGAACATCTTCCTTGTGTAATGAAAATGTAATAGTGTGAAAGCATGAATATATAATGTAAAGAAGTATAGTGTAACTAAATTACCATGTACCTGCTTCATCCCTTAGCTAGTGTCAGAACATGTAACTAGTAAATTAATTGATTATCATTAGTTTATAAATAATTTTCATAATATCCATAGTGAAGGTTCCAAGATATATTAAGGTAACCTGTAATGATATTTATTGATAATGTTCAAAGGTAATGACAATGTAAATGAATACCTCAAGGGTTTTTTACATAGTAGTGATTTTATCTTGGCTAAGGGGTAAGATTGTAATCTAAGGATAATAGTCCCAGGCATTCCATAATAATATTTCTACTGAGTCCAAGGACTTCATCCATGGTAAAACGGGGTGATGAAATGAATGGGCCCAACGAGCTTTAACCATGGAACATACTTTTCAATAATGGATCCAAGGTGTGTATCCATGAAATCCTACAGTACTACATGAGGGATTCTATAGTTTCATAGCGTTCATCCAAGGTTAAACAAAGATCAGATTATAGGTGGGTCTCAACCTAAGAAAGTCATATCCCAAAATCAAAATTGGGTTCTCAAGTGCTCAAGGAATTCCCTATGGAATCTCAGTAGAACATGAGTCCAACCACTACTATTTTATAATTATGTCATGTAATATTTCATATGGTTCAAGTCATTACCTTTTATTTGTGCGATAAGGCTAATTAATCATGCAACCTTTTAATTGAGTTTTAATAAATCAATAATTCTAGTGTGACATGTCCAAGTAGCATGAAACCATTCATTTAATTCATTTAATTTATATAAGGCCTATTAAACAATTAGGGTTCACTCCAATACCTTACATAAACATGGAAGGGGTTCTTAAAAAATGCATCCAAACATTTATTTACATATAATAAGGAAAAGACGAACACCTAGTATACTTTCCAATTTCCGTTCAACATATATTAATCAAACTGAAGAACTTACATTAGGTGGTTCAAGTGTTGAGAATACATGGTTATTTCCATTTTAAAATTCAAAATTTAACTCAAGTAATTTATTATATAAAATCTTTCCCTTATAAATCTCAAGCTAAAGCATAATCGAAAGGCAGCTGAAACATGTCAAAACACATAAATGACAATTATAAAAAAACCTACATGGGATGGATATAGTTGTCAGTGTAACCACTATAAACTAATCTAATAATTGTAAATATCACAACCACACAGTTCTAATGATTATAATAATTACATATAAATTCCATAAATGACAGCCAATGAAATTGGTGGGTCCCACACGAAAATTCCAAAATTAGAAAACTTGTGGGATGAGTTATAGACCACTCACCGTAGGCTTGTACGAATCTCCTCCTCTATTATCAGTATCTAATTTGTCTTGTATTAGAGTAGATATGATAAAACGGGTTAAATTCTCACACATTGATAACTAGGTCGAGAGCAATAGAGAATAAGAATGGCTCAAATAGACTCAAGTACTTACTATTGTGCATCCAATGTGATGAACAAAATCTTGAATAGATCCTGAATTAAGGGGATATGTTGATCCCTAGCTTTGGGATTCTAGAAGATCCAAAATGAGAGGAATGGCAGCTAATCCTTCTGGAATTCTTATTATAGAAGAAGAATGGTTTAATAAGATAATTATGGGAAAAATGTAAAATTACACAAAAATTTTGTCAGTGCATGGTTTGTCCACAAATATTTCCAAACCATGCATAAACCCTACATAGTCACATAGAGAAGAGGATCACTCACATTTTTTGGCCACATAGTTATAGAAACAGTGCACCAGCCATACGAGATGGTTCTTCCCAAAAATTTAGACCATCTACACAGTTATATCTAACTGTGATCCATACCCGCACGGTTTACTCTAATCTTGTGATACAACCATTCTTCCCAAAATAAGATAGTCATCGAGCTCTAAAAAATCCCAGGACACCCTTGGGACCATCTTTTACTAAAAATTAGTCCATATTAGGTTGAAAATAAAGTATTATATGGAAATTTAAAGGATCCAAACATGAGTTAAGAACTGGGTTCTTACAGTCCTCACCATTAAAAGAACTCATCCCCAAGTTCACATTCCAAGGGGTGAAATATTTTTTCAGAAAAACACTTTCCATTGGGAATATATGTTATCCTAATACTCCCAAGTCTCATCCGGAATGCGGTCATACATTAACAGCACCCATAAAAGAGGGATTGACTGGTATGAGAGAGCCTTCATGCTCTGGTCAATGATGTGTACTAGATACTCATCAAATTTATCATTAGAATCTAACTCAAATTCCTTGAGGTCAATAGTATGAGATGATTCAACATATTATTGGAGGATACCTGAAACATGGAAGATGTCAAACATGGTATGGTACCACTGAGTTAGTAGCAACTGATAGGCTACCAGTTTTACTCTCTCTGGAATCTCAAATGGCCCTACATATTGAGATGATAGCGTCCCTTTATTTTTATCCATTTATTCCCTATCCTGGGTATTCCTATTGGAAAGCATGATCCCATACCTCGTACTCTAGAGCTCATCAATTGTGATCAAAATAATATTTCTTTCTATACTAATAAGTATCCATACACATGTTGATTATCTTAACCTTCTGTGAAGTCTATTAAAGGGGATAAGGACCTAGTAGTACTACCTCACCTGTATTTAGCCATCATAGGGGTGAATGGAATGGCCTACCATATAAATCCTCGAAATGATCAATCTGAATTAGCACCTGATAGTTTTTATTATAGGAAAACTCAAAAAAATGGATATTCATCTCTAATTAACTACCAAAACCAAGGACACATGATAAGATCATATCCTCTTGAACATGTATTTTCATTTAAATTGTTCATTGGTTTGAGGGTGAAAATATTTGATTAGAATCACTTGTATCCCTATATCCATATGAAACCCCATCTAAAAAATGTGAGGTGAAATGAGAATTCCAATTTGAAATGATAATATGTGGGACTCTATGTTGTCGTATGATCTCACTGACATGAAGTTTTCCCATCTGTTTGACCAAGAATGTTTCCCAAATTGGAATGAAATGGGTTGATTTTGTTAGTTGGTTCAAATAACCAATAAAGTGTTTCTACCTCTAAGAAACCCAGGTAACCCATATAAAATATCCATCGAAACATCTTCTCATTTTTATTCTGAGACTGGAAGTGGATATAAAAAATCTGTAGGTCTCTAGTGCACTGCCTTCACATTCTGACAGGTGCAACACCTAGTGATAAATCCTGTTATCTGACATTTCATCCTCGGCCACCAATATTGACATATCATATCTTGAAAAATCATGGGTATTACAAGATAAACTAGCCACTGATAACTATGGGACTCTTGCATCAACTCCTATCTTGTATCTGTAGGAACCCATAAATTCCCATGTATATGTAGGATATCATCTCTATTCACATAAAAATATCTAGAGGTGGATCATATCCTTCTATACTCTCATGGATAACCATTCCCTCTAGATCTTAAAATCGTAAACCCTTCAGCTTCTGAATGAGGGAAGAGTTAATTGTCAAAGATGATAGGTAATACTACTTGTTACAATCATGAAAATTCAGATGTGTCTCAGAAACTATGTCCACTAACATCCACTCATCACTGGCTTCCCATATGTCCAATGCATGAGTTTTCTAACTAAGCGCATCTGCAACTACATTTCCCTTCCCAGGCATATAGGCAATCTCAAAATAAAATGATTTTCAACCCATCTCCATTTTCCGTGGTTAAATTCATACTAAGAAAAGATATATTTGAGAATCTTATGGTCCTTGTACACCAAAAACCACTCACCTAATAGATAGTGTCTCATGTAATGTAAGGTATAGACATTTTCTTCTAGCTCAATGTCATGCGTCAAGTAGTTTCTCTCATGAAGACTCAACTTATGAGACCCGTATGTAAAGACTTTATCATCCTCCATCAACAAAACTCTTGGTCTGATGCCTGATGCATCCCAAAATATAGTATAACCATTGCTTGGATCTAGAATAGTGAGAAAAGGTGTCAAGACAAGCCTCCATTTCATCTCCTAAAAGACCTTCTCATGTACTACTTCCTACAAGAACTTGGCACCCTTCTTTTGAAGACAACTGAGAGGTGAAGTGAGGTGTGAGAAGTCTGGTATGGAACACTTGTAATATCCAAACAGCCTCAAGAAACTGTGTATATGAAACATGTTCTTGGGATTCTCTCAAGAAACTATAGTACTAACTTTTTTAGGGTCAATAGATACACTTCAGTTTGAGGTAATATGACGGAAGAATTGAACTTTATCGATCCAAATTTTAAATTTAGAAATCTTGGGATAAATCCGATTCTCTATCAATGTACATAGAATGATCTCAAGATGATTATCATGGTCGTTAGGAGTGTGAGAATACACTAA
Source organism: Viscum album (assembly GCA_963277665.1). Classification (NCBI taxonomy): domain Eukaryota; kingdom Viridiplantae; phylum Streptophyta; class Magnoliopsida; order Santalales; family Viscaceae; genus Viscum; species Viscum album. Next base: position 2,115,499,282 of record OY728157.1, on the reverse strand, counting down.
TATTTCATCCGCAATGACTATGACAGAATAATCGAGATAGGGATGGAAAACACTATTCATTAGAGCCATGAAAATGGGGGTCGCATTCATATGACCAAACAACATAACTAGGTACTCATACAGACCATACCTAATATGAAAAGTTGTATGAGGTATTTTTGATGGCCTTACTCCCACCTGATGATAACCGGATCTCAGTTTGATCTTAAATAAGACCCTAGATCCTAGAATTTTGTCGTAGAGATCATATATTCTTGTTAGTGGATACCATTTCTTGACCATAAGATGGATCAACTATCTATAATCCACACCAAGATGTTAGGTCACATCCACCTTATTGGTGAATGGCACAGGCGACCCCTAATAGGATGTAATAGGCTGTATAAATTCCTTGGCCTCTAGATCCTCTAACAGTCTCTTGATCTTCTGATGCTCTGTAGGTTTTATCATGTAAGAAGAAATGTAAACTAGAGCCACTCTTCAAACAAGATCGATTTTAAACGCTACCTCTCTTTAACGAGGTAATCCAGAAAAATCATTAGGAAAGGCATCCCTGAAATGGTCCACTACTAGAGGGAAATTAGCATGGAATACACCTTGATCCTCCATGATGATATTTTCAATTTGGGTGGTCATTCCACCAATCCCTTGATGCTCTGTTCTCGCTCTACCATCCTAAACATCCCCCTTACCATTATGTAGATAACTGCATCCCTCTGTTGATGTAAAAAATACCTTTTAGCGACATAAGACTAAAAAAATAATGATATTGAACTAGAAAATCCATCCAAATAATGACCTAAAGCTTTTAATCTCAAGAACAAAGAGGTTTTATAGGAAATGGTAACTTTTTGACTCAATGGGATAGTCCTTACATTGTTTTATTCCCTCAGAACACACTCTTAACATTTTATCTAGGGTCATTACACAATAGTAATATTGTATCTCTAGTCTGATACTTTCCAAAATAGATATAGAGTTAAAAAAGTTTTAATAAACTATATCAAAGAAATTAAATACTATAGTAGATGCCACAAGAATAGTACCTCATACTGTAGATGGACCCACAACCTAATCATTGGGTATCATCTGTAGTTCTGGCAGCTGGCCTGATCCGCGCTCCTGTGAAATAACTAGACTACCATGATCATAACCACTCTCCTAGCATTGCTGGTGATCAAGGGTATAACTACTACGACCACTATCTCCTCTTCAAATAGTCTTGTTGATGGTATTCCCACTCTATACATGATGTGGCCCAAAAGAACCTGATCCTATAGGTGGAGCTAGCACGAATCCTTTTCCCCACTAATCTGGTGGAAAGGTCCTATAGAAATGATGAAGATGCCACATACAGCCACAAGACCATCACTCTATTGGATCTCTATCACAATGAGGATTCAGGTTCCCCCCATCATCCACATTGATGACACACTATAGAGCTATCAGGATGTGTACTTTAGTTTTCATAGCCCTTATAAGAAACATTAAGGGATTTTTTTTCTAACACTAAGAGAACTACTAGTCTATTTTGGCACTAATTATCTATACCCAGTGCTATTGACGTCCCTTAGGTTTCATTTATTAATAAGATCCTGATTGACTATTCCATAATAATTACGCAGGTGAAATACATTCACCAATGTACTAATTTCCAATTGGAGACCATCCTAAAAAAATTAGTACACAAAATCTCATCACTGTCTAGAAGCGGTGTAAAGCGCAGAAACACTATAAAATGCACTGGATAGTCCATAACTGACATAGACCACTACATGAGATGCATGAACTCTCTGGATCTGTCATCTCTCTATATTTAAGGAAAAAATGATCATAATAATCAGTCTTGAAGTCATACCATACCATGTCAAGATGGAAATCATCCTACGCAACCTCATTCCGCCAACGCTTGGCCGAATCTCAAAGCTCGTATATCGAAATCTTGACTCTCTAGTATAGAGGTGTTTCTAAATTCTCAAAGATAGACCGGATGACATCTAGTCAAGAATCAACAGCCTGTGGACCACTATCCTATGATAATGTATGAGGATGCTACTACTAGAACTCGCGAGTCAGATCATACATCATATGTGAAATTTGTGGATCACCATGCATGGACTGTGTTATAAGTATGAAACGATCACTAACTCGGGTGTCAATGTCCAAATTATGTACAATAGGTGGTGTTTCAATTGGAAATATGGGATGAAATACTAGCATCTCAGGGCCCACCGTGTCTAGAGCATGATCATCAACACCTTCCTAATGTATGATATGAGGAATTTATGGTGGCATTGGTATACAAATTCAAATCACACTTCTCAGAACAACCGTTAATCATATAGATGGAAACACTTACAGAATCAAAATAAGTAAGGGATCACTACCCATGGTATACTACCCCAATTTCCTAATTAGACATCTAGTAATTATATGTTCTCAAGTATAAGTATCATTTAATTTAAAATTTAATTAATAGTTTTACTCCTTTAACCATCATAAACAAGAAATGGTGGGATATGGACATGAACCCATTTAATATTAGATATCATGTTTTAATTTATAATGGATTTTCATTCCCATTGAATCAGTTCTAATAAACATTATTAATTCAAATGAAACCTATTTATTTCTAACATAATCGATTGACTCTGTAAATTACTCATCCCAACCCGTGAGAGACCATACACCTCATGAATTGAGATATGAAATCACTCAATCCTAACCAAGAATAATAGAAGCATAAGATATCTATCACAACACCAGTCAACAATCACAAGCATATAATGAAATGAAAAGCGGTGAAATGAATATATATGGAATGAAAATATGCATGACTTGTGACTTATAGGTGCCTATAATGATGCATGTAACAATTCTTCTTTACCTCATGTCATCGTGCAAAGGATAAATTATAATCTCAATCAGCATAAAAATAAACAACTACACATAGCATGTGCATCACCAAGTGGTGAAATATTGTCAAATGTAATAAAAAAATAGAAAAACAATTATATTTTGGGTATCTTGAATTTTACCCAAAACAAGGGTTCATGATACCCAAGAACAGCTTATGAAAATGTCCCTAGAGTTCATCATCTCCTGACTATTGTCCCAAATAGTAAAGAAACAAAGTCAACTACCTTTGATACCACTTTGTGTCATCCAAGACCCATATTCCGCTTCATACGTTCCCTGATCTTGGTGGTCCATGTGGCCTCAAGCGCATCTCCCCAGACAGTAGAGGCTACTGACTAGCAATGATGGACTATGATGTGTCTGTTGGGAGATTTTTCCCTTACCACCAAAGTGTATCATAGTCGATAAGTATGAATAGAGGTAAAAAGAGGAATCAAAATATTTAGGAAAAAGGAACAACAAAAAATAGAGACTATAATATCAATATCCAAACTAAATGAAATTAAAAATAAAAATACAACAACTGATGATGATATGTCATGTCACTAGGAAACTAGAAAACATAGATACAATAAAGTAGTCATAACTTGTTTCATGAAAGTATAAAGGAAATAAAAAGACTATCCCAATCATTCAAAGCTCCAGCTTGGTCATATAATATCAAGATCCATCCAAAACAAAAAGAAATCAAGTGTCTGAAGATGTATTCTTCCATTTATGAACACCTGTATTCATGTAATCAACCCCAGGTACCAAATGGAACTATGAGAGGGTGTGATATAAATCTCAATGGGCCACCACCAATAGTGTAAACAAAATCTGTCCCGAGTATTGGAAATGTAAATGTGTTCAAGCATACATATATAATGTAAAATAGTAGAGTGTAACTAAATAACCAAGTACCTACTTCATCCATATGCTGGTGTGTGTACTTGTAACTAGTTCATTAATTGATTATTACCAGTTAATAAATAATTCACATGATAGTCATAGTGATGGTTCTGAGATATAAAAATAAAACCTATAATAATGTTTAATGATAAATTTCCAAGGTGATAACCAAGAAAATATATACCTAATGGGTCTCTAACTTGGTAATGACCATAGTCTTGCATAGGGTTAAGAGTGTAATCCAGGGAGAATGGTCCAATTCATTCCAAAATATATGCCTACTGAGTCTAGGGAGTTCATACAAGGTAAAATGGGGATAAGTAATGACTATTCCCAATGGGATTTAACCATGGAACCAATTTGTCTATGATTGATCCATGGAGTTTATTTAAGGAATCCTATAGTACTACATGATGGATCTTATGGTGTCCTACCGAGCATCCAAGGTTAGACAAGTATCGGGTTCTATGTGGGTCTCAACCTAAGCAAGTAGTATTTTAGAATCAGAATGGGGTTCCTGAGTGCTCAAGTCATTCCCTGTGGAATCTAAGGAAAACTCCAATCTGGCCACTCAAATTTAAAAATGATTTCATATAATATTTTACATGGTTCAATTCATTACCTTTCATTATTGTAATAAGTCAAATTGAGCATGCAACCATTTTATCAAGTCAGAATAAATCAATAATTCCATTTGGTTCATATATTTTCCTTCATTGGTGTGACAATGCCGAGTAGCATGCAACCACTAATAACTAATTACATATTTAAAATATCATAACCATATAGTTCTAATGATTATAAACAGGACATTTAAATTCCATAAATGACACCCAAGGAAATCAGTGAGCTTCGTACGACAATTCCAAAATCAATGAACTTGATGGATGAGTTATAGACATACCACATTAAGATTTTTCCAAATATCCTCCTCCAATATTGTACTATAATTTATCTTGGATCATATTAGATCTGAGAAAAATGGGGAAATGGTCACAGCTCGATAACTATGTCCATAGTAAGAGAGAAGAATAATAATTCAAATTCACTCAAGTACTTACTATTATTCATCTAACATGATGAATGGAAGATTGAAAAGATATCTGATGAAGTAGATCTCTTAATCCATAGCTTAGGCCTTTAAAAATATCCAAAATGAGAGGAATTGAGGCTAATCCTACTAGAATTCTCCTTAAGGAAGATGGATTGTTTAATTATGTCATTAAGGAAAAAATTAGCACGTGAAAGATATTTCTTCACTGTTTACCAAACCGTTCAAAATCCATACATGGGAACCTAGATAAGAGGGTAACTCACACTATTAGGGAAACTATGCACCAACCATGTGAGATGTCTCTTTCCGAAAATTCAGACCAACCACACTGTTAGATCAAACCATGTGCCATAACCACACTGTTTACTCTAACCATGTGATATGGTCATTATTAACAAAAATATGGGTTATGGTCTCAAAAAAATTCATAGACACACTTTTTCCCTTTTCAAACACAAAACTTATCCATATTACCTCCAAAATAAATAATTAGGCAAAAATTTAAAGGATCCATACCTGAGTGAAAAATCAAGTTCTTACACATGCAATATTTAAATTCCAGAATAATAAAATTTTGTTTATTATTTAATTAATTAAGACACTTTAATTTTTTTATTCCTTTTATATCACTTATTATAATGTTATAACAATTACTTAATTATTTATGTTCATGTAGTACAATTTAATGATTTTCGGTACTAGAGTCAAAATGGATTTGGAATGATGTAAATAGTAAAAATGTTCATTAGTGCATAATCTAAAGAATAATAATCATCACATAATTATCATTTATATACATAAAATACACTTTTAACAACATACATTAAATATGTATATAAAAAATTAACTTTGTTAAAACCATAAAGATGGGAAGTCATACGTATGCTTGAGTAACATTTCAATTTTTCGAAGATCGTTATAGAAAGAAGGTAGTTAATATTTTATATTTACATAATGATAATAATATCATATAAATAATTCAAATATACTTATATATATCATTCATTTAATTTTGTTATGAAAAATGAATCACATCTCTTTGTGGAGGTTATAATTCACACGTCCGGTCGAGCGAATTTATCATTTTTCTATGCATGGAAAGGTAATAACTTAAATGATATATTATCTTTTAATAATTATAAATATTTCATGAATATCATATATAATTCTTAATTATATTTTCATAACTACGCTTGGAATGTGGTGATGGAAAATGAGTTATATCAGTTCGTGAGGTTGCAGTTCATCGTACACATGATTGACAATTTATTTTCCCATTCAAAGGAAGTGGAGATGGATGTAGGTAAACATAATGACATAATAACATCTTAGTATTTGTAGGATACTAGAGTTACTATTTTATAATTTTTTGAAGAATATTTTATTGAAGATTCAGAATAAATAAAATAGAAATAATTGATTAAAAAAGATAACTCTTCTTCAAACAATCTACTTTGCTTAACACCTTAAGACCACTAAGTGTTGTTTTCATCCTAAAATAAGAGCTCTAGAATGTGTTTAGGGATTATAGAATGGTATTTGGTTATATATTTTTAAACCAAATACGTTTTTAATTTTGAATAAAAGATAAAATTACATTCCCTTTTATAAGAGAGGGGAATGGAAGTCATGGAATTCCTCAAAAAATTAAATTAATATTAATTAATTTTATGTTCAATATAGCTCCAAAAACTTAATATATATACAATAAAATGAAAAATGACCCATAAATTAAATTTTTATTATATTTACAACCTTATCCCAATATTTTGGACAAAATTTATACTTTTATAAATTTTATAACTTTTAATAAAATATTAGTTATTTTTAAATATCATTAATGTCAATATTGACACTATTCATTAAATTGACTTTTAAAATAATCATGAAAAAATATATCTTCAAAAAAATATTTTAATAAATCCATAATATATCCTTTTAATCTATAAAATTATTTTATGAAATTATATGTCTCAAATTATATTTATTTTAATATTTTTAATATCATTTATTTAATATTTCCATTAAATAAAAAAATAATGCATCATCACAGTGAAAGAATTTAAGGATATTATTTCTTCCCTAAAATAATTCTCATGATGTAGATAAATACTTTATATTTTAAAATTAAATTTATATTCGAACATTTATCCTATATAAAACCATATTAAAAATATTTCACTTATTAAAAACAAGAGTGTGATACGTTTGACCCTTATTTGAATAAAATATTATTAAGGTTATAATATCCTACAAAAGAAATAAATTTTCACATAATTTATCAATTAATTATCATAGAAAAAACATACTCATAAAAAATTGGGACTGTTTGAAGGGAATTTTAAAATATTTATAATATTATTTTTACCCTTAATTACTTAATTTACTGTTAACCATGGTAACAAATAATAATAATGTTTTTATTCATATTGGAAAAAAATAAAATGGTACTACTTAATAAAATTGTAAAATTTTAATTAAAATATGAAATATATTTTTAAAAATTCCATACACTGAATTGGTAGAAATTAATTTAAAATTAATCCAGTATATAGGTCAAGAAAATGGGCCTTTAAAATGAAAGCGTTCAAAAGTTTAAAATGTTTTTATATCCAAATTCTATATGAGAACTATTAAACAGACTTTAATTTGAATAATATATATATTATTGATAAAATTTAACATTAAAAATAATTTAAAATATAATTTATCATTATAAATTATCTATATGAAAATTTATTTTTTAATTAAAATGTTATATTTTTCACTATTCATAAAGAAATGAAACTTTTCAAAAAATACCAAAACATAAACCAAAGTAAATTTATATATTCTAAAATCAAATTAGAATTTTATTTTTTCACATATTATTTATAATATTTTCAAAATTTAGTTTAAAAATAAGTGTGCCATCAAAAGGAGGAAAATAGTCTTTTTAGAAAAATACATCCTTTATGCATAAAATTGAATTTGTTATTATATTATTCCAATAAAATATTTTGAATGAATGTTAAAAAAAATTATAAACATGTGTAAAAATTTTATAGTTATTTCTATTCACACTCAAATATAATTGATAGGCGATAACTTCTGTATTAAATAATAATATTTAGTTGTTTGTTTAATCTCAATGTGGCGTATTTTGTACATTATCTAACATACTGTTTCTTTTTAAAATATTTTTATGTAACATCCCCCCACACCTTAATAAATTATGTCCTCTCAATTTCAACATGGTATCAAAAACTATGGGTTTGACTTTTCAAAATATCTTTGTTAAAATCCCATATCAGAATAAGGGTTAATAAATAATCCATTTAAAAAAATGGAAAGCATAAAGATCACCTCAGATTACACATACAAGGGTTACATGTAGAAAAAAAATTGACATGTAAAAACCTAACTGTACATTTATTATGTAGAGTGATATAGAACATGGTTATTATAATGTTGACCATAAAAATAGTAAATCTATGATGGGTTAAAAGTATATTTATTTATTATTAAGAAAAGTAAATGAATGATTTTATTTGCAAAATAATTTTCCTAGAGTTGAGGGACTCCTTTACTATCTAATATTGTATATATATATATAATTTATTGATATATTTTATTTTATAAGAAAAAGTTCATCCTCATAACATCCCCATAATAATGATGTACATCCCTAAAAAAAACCTTAATAATCAAAGATCATATAAACCCTAAAGGTTATCAATACCTTAAAATCATTTCCAAAAGAACCTTTTTAGTTCAATTATGGTCTTATTATCACAAAATATCACCATAGGTTGTTTAAATTCTTAAAACATTTCCTCCAATTTTTTCTTCATACTTTTAAGGTGACTGTATGATTTTTCTTTGTGATATACTCTCTTATATTCATGATCAGTGATTTTATTTACATCTTCTAACTCATTCATCCAGGTAATTTATTTCCAATAATGAATACACAGCCATTGTGAATTTATAATTCACAACATCACTAGCACCACCCGAATATTAAAATACTGAAAATTAAAAATCAATTCATATATTGAAGATCCCAAAAAAAATTAGAGTATCTTGGATGTACTAGATGATTCATTCCACCTTAGTGAGAATAACCTCCTTTAGATATATTTCAAAATGAACTACCAAACATGGTTTATTAACAACATCTCAACATATTTCTATCATATATAAATTCATTCAAATTATTCTATAGTATAAGTTAAAATCCACATGTTCCCCTTCCTCATTGTTATAAAATTTAGTTCCAAATATAGATGGAGTTTATATGGGTGTGGTGTCCGGAATATCAATATTATTTTACAACTCTTTTAGATATTTATCTTGGGAGATAAAGGAGTGTCTTTATTAATAAAAAATCTTGTATATCAAAAAGGTATTTTATCTCTCTAATCATGGAATTTAAATTTCTATCTTCATGAGATTCTAATACTCCCACACATTACTCAAATTTCATCCACCAAATATAATATCGTCCATATAAAGATGCACTATGAATTGTTCTTTCATTGATGTCTTCATAGAGAGGTTATGATCAACACAACATATTTTGTTTTCTATGTTCATTAAAAATGTGTATTACTGTTCATAATATTCTTATTAGTCCGGTTTAAGGCAATATACTTCTTTCATTGACCTTCAAACCTTAGTTTCGACATCTTCAATAAATAACCCGACCAGTTGATTAATGTATACCCACCACTCCGTAATACATTTAATAATTTAATCATTTTATCCATTTGATAAATCATAATTATTCTTTGATTTTACACTAGTTAGAATAGTATCATAGAATTGAGTTGATCCACTAGTTTTAAAGTCTCTTCATCATAAACACCTTCAAATTTTTGTAGCCATATCACAAAAAAAGTGCCCTGTTTTGGATCACTTTAATATTCTCCTAAATTTTATTATTGAAGACCCCCATTTTTTAAATCACATTGTGATGTTCTGTACTCTCTAGGATTTTACAATCATGATTAATGTCAAATTTTTCCAAATATATATCCATGGCTCTATCAAATGACTCATATTTCATTGAATCTTCTAATGATTTTAGATCCAACACTCAAAAAAGAGAAATGTGTTCTACATTATTTATCCTTTATGTTTGTGTCCAAGAAGATATATATCTTATTACAATGGATGGATCATCTTCTATTATATTGATTCTTGCTTAAATTCTAGATTGGAACACTCAAATAATAGATTATCTCTTTGACTCAGCTCCAAAATCATAATCATTTTGGGAAATTTGTATAACATTAGAATTTATATGATTTCATCATCTTCATTTAATAATTCATAATTTTTTTTAACTTTTAGAATTATTCCCATATTTCTAATGAATGGACGTAACATTATCATACTCCATTATTGTATTATTTCATTTTTTTAAGACATTATAGTCCATAGTCATTGTTGAGTAGCCTAAAAATACTCCTTCATTTGATTTATCATCATACTTACCATTATTTATTATAGATATTGCATTTAATTACAAATACTAAAAAGGGATTCTTTCTATTATATGATTTAAAAGGATTAATATCCTCCTTAGGGATTAGTATTTTAGTTTTTATTGTAAATTATAACTTGAACTTCCTCCATCCACTAACATAATGATAAGAAACTCTCGATGGGGAATATCACAGATATATTGTTCACCATTATACATATCCTTTAAGAACACCATTTTTTTGAGTTGTTCTAACCATAGATACTCATGATTAATTCCATGTTTTTCAACATAGTCATCTACCATAATGTATGATAACTGTATTCTAATTTCAGACTAATTTTTTTTGATTAAGAATCTATATTTATTTTCAACTCTCCTTTGGTACTTCAAATTTAACTCTATAACTTCCTTTATTATGACAACACATGACCCAATTATCTTGATTAATGTGTTACAATAGTCTAATGTATATAATTTTATAGTTAAATTGTATTACAACTTGATTCTTTAGATTCAATTGAGGGTTAATTTTAAATTTGAGGATTGAGATTAAAATTTGAGTTTTTATAGATGGAGTTTTTCACTATTTGTGTAAAAGGAATGAGGTATAGTTCAGCTTGTTTGAGTTGTGGGGACCAATAAAGGGTTTCACATATAGTTTTTAACTATAGGTTACCCTAGTTACCATGTTCAAGGTCACTTGGGGCATGTTGGTCTAGCTAGAGGCCAAGTTAGCGTATGTGTGACATCTATAACCTGGTGGCCACATACATAGTACCTAGTTAGGTGGTTAGTTAATTTTTAGTGACAGAATTATTGTATTTTCTATCTAGATCCATATTTGTCCTCCCCTTTTCAACATATATTTATTATTTCATCCCAACTATATGGGTCAATTGCATGTCCTACCTAGGGTATCCTATTCCACCACCTCTTTCCCAAAGAAAGAACAAAATTGTAAATTATTACAGGTGTGTGTTAAGGTGCTGGTTGTGGACCTGGGTGGCCGCACTCAAGGTGGGATATCTTCCCTAGATTTAATAAGATTATTTCCCCGACTTGGAGACTCTTTGTAAAGTAAAATTATTCAGTATGGAAGATGGTTTCATTACAAATTACCTTCCATTGGTATCAAATTAATTTTCGATAGATCATTCATGTCATTGAAAATGAGAGTTGGTGGTCTTTTGAGAGAAAACATGAGATCTTTTTAGTGGGTTTTAGTGCATTTTATGGGATTGGAAGCTCTATTGAAGTGGCGACAAGATATTTTCTCACTAGTTTAATGTTGTGTAGGTTCTATGATATCTATATCATGGAATTTGAATCAAATTTTTCTTTATTGTTTATATTTATATATTTGAATAATATATATGCTTGGAATTTAACTTATATTACTAGGAATTTGTGTATTCTTATAAAATACGGTATCTAGGTCCAACGCACTTGGAGTGAAGGTAAACTTTTTCAGATATTATTGTTAGAAAATGGATCCTAGTTGAATATATTATAATTTATGAGGGTGTTTGGTCCTTATCAGATGAATTTAAAAGCATTGTCAAGGGTGACTCCCTTTGTCTTCAGAATATTTGGCACCTCTATGTGGCATGGTATCACTTTGAATTTTCTTTTGTATGTTTTTATAATAAAAATTTACTTTTCATTCAGTTATGAAGATATTTGTGGATTTCAATAGTCTTACTTTTCTGTTATTATTAATAGTTGATTAAAATTATCTTCTATTCAGTATTATTCTATTTTTGTTTGTGTGATTATATAATTAGGTAACATTGATGATAAAATTTAATTGATAAATATATGTTATTGTATTATCATCATATATGCTTATCATATATCTATATTAAAATTGGTTGGTTGTCTGAACTGTATAAATGATTCTCATTCCATTCGTGTAACATTTCCATAATCATTTTTCCAATAAATGATAAATAAACCAAATCATATGTTTTTATAAATATAATAATATGGATTTTAAATGATATTTTGGTAATCAAGATAAATTTTGAAATAATTCCTGTGATTTAATATAGTTATATTCACACACACTAGTTTTTTTTGAGATATATAAAATACAAATCATGTTTGGTTGATAACTTGTAATCTATTGTCTTTATTATAATTATTTACATTCGAATGTGAGTTGAGAAATCCATATTTGATTTATGTCATATAATAATTTATTCTTAATGAGATTTCCACTTTCATTGATATTTTTTAAATGAGAACATGTGTTATATTATTAATGTTAAACAACCTTGATTATAGTATATAGTCTCATGTTTATCCCTAGGAATCATTCCACTTGGTTATTTAAGATATAAAAAGTGTACCCTTACTTATGTCATAGTTGTATTATTAAAATTTAAATCAACTCTTCTCACTTAAACATATATTTACTATACATCAATGAACTAAACTTAACCTTTGGTTAAGATAGTTATTAAGTGGTGATGTGGTGGTGGAGTTGACCTAGCAGTATTAAATGATTAAACATGAAATGAATGTTGGTTTTATTATTATCCCAATGTTTTTGTGTATCATAATTTCAATATTTTTCATAATAACCTATGGTGAGTGGGGTTTACATAAAATCCTTAATTTAAAAGGGTTTCTTGTAAAAAACTTACTTAAGTGAGTTTCATCACTTATCCTTCCATCTATTATTTTAAATATTATCATAAATACTATTTCCCCAATAGTCCTTATCTCAATTTTTGTAAACCATTATTTTATGGGTATAAATAAACAAACATTAAATAGTTCTTATTTCTATGAGTTTTCATGTTTCATTATATTATGAATTAACTACACTATACAAAAAATTACTCATAGAATTATCTGAAATTTCCACATTTGATTATACATAACTTTTTATAATGAGTTTTAAATGTTTTAAATATTTCCCTACAAAGATTTTTTGTATGATTTATTGAGAGTTTTGTAGGTCTTACCAAATTCTTCAACTAAACAAAGACTATATTGTTTGATTTATTTGTTATTGTATTCTGTTGTTATAATATCTTACAAACCACTCTCTATTTATATTTAGTTTTGGTTATTTTAATTTTATATAATATTATAGTTGTGTTCCTCGAGCATCGATACAACTTTTTAATTTTAATATTTTTGATTCTTTAGTATATCAAGAATTTTTAATTTTCAATATATTAATTTTTTTTGAGCATGAATGCTAATTATTTTATGATAATCATGTCATGAGGGGTATATTTTTATTATGATAATATAGAATGGTTCAACTTTAATGACCTATTGATTAATATAATACTAATTGAATGCAAGTTTTCTAGTGTCGATTGGAATATTATGATCTTGTATTAGGAGAAGTTGATTATTATATGATGAATCAATCAAGTGGATTGTGACAGGTAATAATTCTATTATTTATTCTAACCCCACCCCCATCTATTTATCCAAAATATGTTTTATATGTCCCTACTCATTAAAACATATTTTTATTCCCTTGGGATGGGTGTTTTACCTTAAAAGCCAAATATACAGTCACTTATTAACTTGTCTAGGCTCATTGGGATGGGATGAATTACCTCCCTACCAAGTACATATAAAAACATGAGTAGATGATTGAGGAATTTATACCATGTATATAACCTCCCTACATATAAAATTATTAGTTGTAGTAAACTTTGGTTTTTAAATTAACTCACCATGTATCTATTAATATCCTATTTTATGCCTTACCCGTACAATATATATATATATGTGTGTATAAAAATGTGTCAAAATTTTTATTTATACACCTACTAAATAAGTATTTATTTTGAGGTTCCATTAGTGGTTCATTTGGGAGTATTTATGGTCACAACTTATGTGGGCACTTTGGTGGACATGCAACTTTACTAGTTATATTTTAGGTATCCATTTGTATTATAGTGATTGTGGATTGTAATGGATTATTGGACATGCACTCCATGGGATGGGATAAATACTATGACCATGTTAGTATTGATGGTGTGTTAAATGGTGGTCATGTTTAGAAAATCACAATTTCACCAATAGAGTTTCCCAATCTTAGGAGTTATTTGGGAATGACATTTTTCTTGACCATTTGTAATAATTAAATGTTTTTTAGTTTGATACTCATTTATTTAGATATATTTGGTTGGTTTACATCTTTATATATTCTATTATAACCTATTTGGCTCTTGGTGTCATTTTTTGGGACATATGACTGATGAATGAGCCAATCCATATTTATGGTAAAAACTGATCATGACATTAAATCGTAAACATTATGTGTAAATAGTTCCCCCAACTACATTTTAAGACCTAAGGTTCCAGTGTCTAACAACTGGGGATCATAGATCACTACTTGGGTAGTGGCACACTGATTCAGGTTCCACAAAAGCATCAATGTTAGGGTTTCTACAAAGATGTACCTTAGTGATATTTGGATTAAAATGTTTTTTATTATATAGGATTTGGAATGTTGGTACGTGAGAAGAAACCCCATAATAGTGGTTCCATAAACATATTTATGGTGGAGGCTCAAGTTACCATGGTTTTACAGGTATTCTATATAATATTTATCTTTTAGGGATGTTGTTTTCACTTGTATTGGGTCTGATAGAATGGAAATCGAGAAGCGTACATAGTTCTTAATAAGGATGAAATTTTTATTTTCATTGTTATCTCATATTAGTCTTATACATATCGAATCTCAAATGATTTAATTCCATTTTTTATCTTTTACTATGTTTTTTATCTTCTTATTGGAATCCATTACTACATTTTATTAAATAAAACATAAATAATATATGTAATTACTTTTTATATATATATATATGATGATCATTAGGTTAATATGAAATCAATAAATTTTCCATTATTGAGGTAGATTTAATTATTCCTACTAATTTGTAGCCCTATTTATTTAATATTTATCTATATAATATTATTTTTATTTATTATCTATATTTTATTATCGATCATACATTATGATTAAATTTTGTTGTATATATTGAGAATTCATTGGTTTTTTTTTATTTTCCCATTGATGAAGAATCTTTTTTTATTCAATTTTCTATTATTCATCATGTTATTTTCGTTTTTATTTTATTATATCTCTAATCATGTTGATATCATGATAGTAAGTATGTTTCTTATTACATATGTATTGATATATTGTAATATATTTTTTTTGTTCAAAATATCTCTTAAACATACTAGTATTATCTTTTTGGACATTTCCAAATTGCTATACTACTATATATTTTGATTAATCACTATGAGGCAGTTATTTACCCTATGTAATTTAATCATTTTATAACTTAATTATTTATGATGTGAAGGAAATCATATAATATAAATATGTTTTTGTAAAAATATATTATCTATATTGTTAAAATAATTCTAAATTAAATATCAGATTTAATTTTGGAATTGAATTGGGTTTGGTTAAAAATATTGTATTATCCATATTTTAAGTGGATGTGTGGTTTTAGAAATGGAAAGTAAAGTTATTTTGTAATATATCTCTATTATTGTTTGAAAATTTAATGGAAATTCAATATATGTATATCATATAATCTATATTTTAAGGTACATGAGGTTTTCAAGGATTAGAGGAGAGTGTACTCCTCTAACCAGGATTTATTAATATGTATATCATATAAAATATGATTCTTTTATTAATTAATTAAATAGTTATTTCTAAATTATTGAATAGTTTATTGTAATACTTTTGATAAGTGAATATATTAAGTAATTTGAATGAAATAGAATGTCCACCATGGATAGACCTATAAATTTTTATAGTGGTGAGTACATTAATTTTTCATTTGACTAGTTGATTATATTTAATGTTTATTAGAATGATGGTATATACTATTGTATTAATTTCTTGTAGTATATTCGTGTCTTTTTTTTGTTTTTGGATTTATGCATCATAATAATTTTGGTTAATTGCATTATTCATTCATGTGGAAGTTATCCAAAGATACTTTTATTATGATTTGGAGCTGATATCAGAGTTATGAATTAGAAATGGGATGTTTTTTTATATTTTTTTTGAGTTAAGTATTTCTGATGTGAATATTGTTCGGTGATTTGGGAATATGAAATATGTTGGATTTGGTGATATGAGGTGATTTTAGGAGTTAAAAATCATGGAAAGAGTGGATAAATCAGTAATTTAACTAGATACTTAGTGGTTATAGAGATTTGGGTAATCATATCTTGGGACATCGTAGGGATGATAATTCTTATGGTGTGGATTTTTTAATCAATCATGTCATGATTACAATGATAAATTTTTTATTAATTTCTTAAGCATACATTTTGAATGGTTGATGTGTCTTACCATTTTATTTTTTGGTTTTGGTTGATGTTTAATTTTTCATTTGTGGATTAAAATTGGAATTTATGTGTTTTAGGATTGATTTTTTAGCTATTTATTGTTATGTTTTGAATATCTATAAACATTTTTTTGGAGTTTGGGGTATATATTACGATATTACAAATACATTTTACATATTTATATGACACTAGGTACCTGGTAGGCTAGATGGTAATATTTATTTAGGGAATTACATTCATTTCCATATACACCATTATTTATCATCCTATCTTTTGATTTGATTTTCATTACCTATTATATATATTGGGCCCTTCCATGGATTTCCATGGGACTCCCATTCTACCACCACTACCAAGTTATATTAAGAAGGTTCATGGGTATTTTTCGTATCGAAACATTGGTTTGTTTTACACTCTCATCTCATCTTCCATCTTCAACTCTTTTATTCATATTTCTTTTTTCCTTATCAAGTTATTCTAAGATAAATCCCACTGAATCATAGTGGAAATCATTTGAGGGATTTGGTATTTCTTTTTGTTTTCATTATAGAGAATCGTGTGGTTGGATTCACAATGTTTGTAAACTATTTTAAGGGAGGGAAAATATGTTTTGTGATAATAGGGTTTCCCATATTCTAGGTTTTAAATTGGGGGTGATTTCATGAAATTATCTAGGGCTTTCAATTAAATTATATTTGGTATAATTATTTTAATTGATTTTCATGGTTTTATATTGTATTTTGTTATCTTATAAATCTAGTGATTTTGTAATTGGATCTATTTAATGGTGGAATTTGATTTTATAATTCCTAAGTGCATCATGATGATCATGTGAATTTAGTAAATATCACAATTGATATTGGTAGGTGGTATCAACCCACTAAAGGACTCTCAAGTTGTTCTTATAACATGTTTGTGTTTTTTTAATATAAATAATACTAAACATAAATTTTCCAAAATATATGAAAATTTATTTTTAATGGCATTTTAGTACACAAGCTAAATTATTTAATCAATTAATACGGCTCCTAATATGTTTGTTCACCCACTCATATTTTTATTGATACTTATTATACACACATCCTATCTAGTTGATCCCTGATAATTTATTGTCCTTGTTTTAATTTTTTACATTGAAATACAAGTCAATAAATCCATGCTTCAATTATTTCATAAAAACAAATGTTATTAATGTTTTTTACAATTTAATTGACATAAAATATTTTCCTAAAAGATAAGAATTTTTTATTGGTGTTAAAATATAATTAGGATTTCTTATAGGCTCAATTTTCCTCATGGACTCAACCTTCATGGTTTGTTATAAAAATGTTACACCTATATATGTCATGGTTGTGTTCAAAAAAATTTAAATAACCTATTCCAACTTAAATGTGAATAAATTATAATTAAACAAACTAGACCTAACCGTTGAGTAAGATAGTGAATTAGTGGTGATTTAGTGGTTCAGTCCATCCTATAGTAGGAAACATTTTTTCATGAAAATATTAATTGTTTTATTATAAATACATTGTTTCAGTGTATCATAATTTATCAAATATTTATAATACCAAATATTGTGTGGGGTTTTACATAAAAAAAATCATTTTAACAAGTATGCATTTTTATAACTCTTCTATAACAAAATTTCTTACTTTCTCCTTCCTTTTATTATTTCAAATGTCATCTCAATACTTTTTTCCCTAAAGGTTCCCAAATCAATTTTTCAAAATCATTACTCTATGGGTATAATGTATAAATGGTTAAAATAAATGGTTGTCATTGCAATGATTTTTTAACTTCTATTAGGTTATTCATTTACCATAAAATACCAATAATTACTACTACCATGATCTAGCCAATGCCTCAATCGAATTGTTTGTGCTGTGTTAAAATATATTGGAGATAGCTTAACAATTTTTCTTCTAGAATTTTTCCAATGGTGTCTTAGTAATTGAGTTGGAAATACCTAGTGCATAACCTAGATAAAGACTATAATGTGTGGTTAATACCGTTTTGATTCTATTATCAGAGTAACGTAGTATCCTTACCATATTTCCATTCATCATTGGTAGTTTTCATGAGTTTATGATATTAAATATTTATATATCAAGCTTGGTTTTATATTTAATGTATTAATCATGTCATATTTTTTTATCGATCATGTTGATTATTATATCGAGAAATGTATTCTTTAACATAACTAATTCTTGGTAAAATTATAATCACGACCCTTGGGGTATATTGTTATTATGTTAATATGGTATTCTTCTACCCTAGTGGCCTATTAATTATTATGATATTCATTTAATGTGAGTATGTTAGTTTAGATTTTAATATTGTGTAATATGTATCATAAAAATGTAATATTATATTAATAACTATTTTAATGGGTTGGATGGAAAATCATGCCCTTAATCATTCTAACCCCTTCCCCTTCTCCCTAAAATATGGGTTTTAAATCCCAATTTGTTATACATTATTAATTTTCCTCAGTGATAGGTGTTGCATCCTAAATAGTAAGAAATATGTTAATTTTCATCCTTGTTATAGAACTACTAATATAGGAAAAGTTATTAACCCAATCAGTACTTCGTAGATCCCAACCCGATGCTCAAATCAAGTATTCCATGTATGAATCCTCTAAGTATATGGAGTTATCAGATGAGGACAAGTTTAGTTTTTTAAATTATTCATCGATAATCTGATGTAATATTGTTCTTTACATGGGAATATATATATATATGTTTGTGTGTGTGTGTAAATTTAAATATATATTCCTGAATAGAACTGCTTAATCACTATTTTTTTGAGACAGCATAGGAGGTTACCTATTGAGTATTTTTTTCTCACACCCTGCATGGAAACTTCAATTAACATTCAACTTCACCTACAACATTTTAGTCACCCATTAATATTCTAGTGACTAAGGATTTCTATGAAATATTGTTTATACACTCAATGGGGTAGGTTAGATCACATGATCATTTCGGTGTAGATATTGTTCTTTTCGGAGGTTTTGTTTGGTATTTCACCAATGATTTATTGGATTTCCTCTATCTTAGGCCCTATATAGACTTGATTTTTATTCTAGAATGATTTTATATTATATATTTCACGTTTTTTAACTTTATTTTATTTTATGTAGTGATTAATAGTTATATTAATTCCTTATTTATAATATTAGGTCCTGATTAGAGCTGGGTTTCAATTTTGGGATGTTTGACTTATGGACAAGTAATGCTACATTTTTGGAGGAAATTGGTAATTATATTTGACCATAAAATGAAGGTAAATAATTCCCCAACTATACTCCAAGATTATAATTTCTAATCACCATCCACTGAGGATTAGGGAATTCTCCTAGGGTAGTATCACTATGATTTGTGTTCAATACAAAAATTTAGGTTAAGAATTATACATTATTTCATTCTAGGAATATAATATCATCTATTATACTATATTCATAAATGAAAAATATAAAATACCTCTCTCTACATGTGCTATGTTGATTCTTTGGACCATATAATTTATTGTGGACTAGATATTGAAGATTTTATGTCCACTTATTCTTTCTCAGATATGTATTTTAGAAACACCATCACTGCATGTATGAATCACAAGTATTTTCACATTCTTAAATTAGGTTTAAAATTTATGTCATAAATTTTTTCTTTGATATGTTCTCTATGATTTTTTGGTCATTGTATCCTAGGATTTGGTGCCATAAGTTGTTCTCTATTTCAACTAAAAGGATAATTTTATTTTATTATTTATCCAACTAGTATAGATATAAAATTCTCATCAATCCTTTCATGATTGTTTTATCAAACATTTCATTGATTAAGTAACCTTTCTAGAATAATTTGACTTCAACCCTATAATCAAAATGTTAACTCAAAATCAATATATGATACTGTCCTTCAAAAATAAACAATCATTAGTTTTAATTTAATAATTCATTATATAACATTTTTGAATCTTTATAAGTTTAGAGTCTTAGATAATTAATCCATAACCCACACATAACAAATCAATATAATACAAAGTGGAATCTTTTGACCATTATCCTTTTTTACCTTTATAGTAAAGATTTAAACCAAAAAAATGATTTATTTTCATGAAGAATCTTCATTCATTTCAACATGAACTATTCCTTTTCATTACCCATCAATAAATCTTGTGAATTTTTTTTACAAACATGGTATGAGTAGAAATTCTATGTAAGAGACATAATAATAAGACAACTATTTGTCCAATTAAAAACATGAAAACCCATGAAAAAAGTTTTATTAAAAAAATAACATTTTACCCCAATAGGTAATTACCATTCCATTGAAAATATCAATTATTTTACCATTGAAAAACTAAGAATTTCCCTAAAATCTCATCAGAAAGAACTGAAAATGAGGGATCAAAATATGAAAATGGATTATCAACTATAAGAGGGGGTTAAATTCAAGTTAAAAAACATTAATTTTTAACCTTAAGAAAAACTATGTTTAACAATGTTAAATAAGGTAAATTCACAAGACCTCTTTTAGTTCTACAAACATTCTTGGTTCCAAAAACATGGTTCTTGAAATTAAACATAAGAAAAGTTTATAAGAAAAAGATTCTACCTTATAGCATATAGATCCTTACTTATCAAAGTAAAGAAAAAAAATAAAGTATAAGAAGGTTATACTTTATTTCATTATCAAATATAGTATAAATAAACTAGAAACAAAACATGTAACATGTATGAAATTTTTTAACCCAATGTGTAGTGTATCCAACAACCTTAGATAAAGGTCCATTGATTTATACTTTATAGAAATTATATCTTACCCACACTAGGGTAAGACAGCAATAGGAATATCGGGATCTGTCTTGCAATCCAGCAAGCCCTAAAACATTAATTTAGTCAGAACCTCTATCTTCTTATCCACGGAAGTCCACAATCTTTAAGGAAGTTTTCACCTAGGTATTCCTATCCATAGAAGTCCTTGATTGTACATAGATAAAATTAGAGTCACATGAAGAAATTTGATCAAGATGTTCAGAATGCACAAGGCATTAGAGTCTCTCTCTAGAAATCACTTCGGTAACATGAAATCTCTAGAGTGATCGAGTTTTTTTGATCTCATTCAAATGAGATCTTATTTATAGGCATTTATCTAATGGTCAGCTGCCTCCTCCAATGGTCATATTTTTCCTTGAATTTCAGAGGGACTAGTACAAGTGTCACTCAAACTACAGTTAGTTAGAAACTGAATGAATTCCATCATTTCATAACAATAACAAGTGTAAATAAAAAATGTTTCTTAAAAAAATCTATTTTTTGGAGTCTAAGAAAAATAAAAGTATGGAATCTATGTAAATAATAATTTGGATACTATAAAACATGGATATTCGGATTTTGTTTTCCAATGAATTTGAAACCTCCATTCTATAGAATTCAGAATATGAATTCTAATGAATTTGGAATCTGAACTTCTTAGAAATTCGGAGTCTGAATTGTGAGGAATTCGGAGTCAGAATTCTAAGCAATTAAAAGTTTTAATTTAAATGGATTTGGAGTCTAAATTTTAGGGAATTTGGAATTCGAATATTATAGAATTCAGAGTCTAAATTTTACAGTATTCAGAGTCTAAATTTCAGAGAATTCAGATTCTGAAGTTTAGAGAATTTGGAGTCTGAATTTCAGGGAATTCGGAGTCTGGATTTTAGAGGATTCAGAACCTGAATTTTAGAGAATTCAGAGTATGAAAACATAATACTTTATAACAAAGTATTTATAGGATTACAAGGTTTAAGATAAGAAACTGACTTTTTTCCATTAGGAATAAAAAGATATAGATTTAGAGAAACTATAAAACTAACATTGAAATATAGGTAAGGATAAAATTTCCTTTAGGAAATTTTTTTTCCTTTAGGAATTTTTTTTTCCTTATTATGATAATTCTTAGGGAATAAATAATTTTCCTTAAGATAGATTGTTTTTTAATTTAAAAACATAGTTGAATGGAAAATTCATAAGGAATACTTTCCGACTCAACAACATCCCAGTTTTTGGAAAGAAAAAACATCCATACAAAAAACAATATAAGGACTTAGAGTATTCCTTTATGAATATAAAAGAAAAAATATCTTCATTTACATATAAATCAAAGTGAATACGACTAACTCCCCTTTAGTTTTTTCAATCCCTAAGGATCATATTCTCAATTTCTTGAATGAGATTTAATATTTTACTACATAAGAAAATATTCATTGATAAGAAATTCCCCTTAGATGAACTCCCCCTAACATGGAGAAATCTCTTCTTTATATAGAATTCTTTTTATTAATCTTTTATCCTCCTTTGGGTTTTTCAATAAGGAATAAAGATAATGGAAAAAAATATAGTACTTGAAAAATTAGTACCAAACCACCAAATAAATAAAGAACAACCAAAATTCCATTAAGATTGAAGGAATTTGTACAAGGGAGAAAAAAACAAATATTGGATTTGGGATAATTTTCCTTCTTTATCCTTCAATATAAACTTCTTCACAATGGTTTTTTGATTCTTATGCTCCTTGTGATCTTATTCAAAATGCTTTAGTAGTTGATCCCGATCTTTTCTTTTCCTCTCCAAGAATATAATTTTTTCTTCATGAGCCTTACGACAGTATGCCTAATCCTTTAGGACATCTTCTCACTTAACAATATTTTCTTCAAACTCAATTCTTAGATCCCTTTCTCTCTTCCAATTCATAGCCCCTGAATTAATCTGTCCATTTAAGTCCTTTACTTATTGCTTCTGATTTATCTGTTTGAGAGTCATCTTTTCCTCAAAACTCTTAGTATGATCATTAAGTTTTCCATCCTCAGTGTCAAAATCATCTTTCAAATTATCTGTAAACTCATCAAACACTCTAATCTCTTCGACTCTCTTTATTGACCAACTTGTAATTTTCATCCAAGATCTTTTATTACCCTCATAACCAATGAGAAAATATTTGAAATATGCCTCAAGTCCGTAGAATGTATCAATATGAAATGAAATTGAATCTGATTTCTGATTTAATAAATGTTGAAGGAACAAGAATCTTGAATCTATACTCAGTAATTAGAGAATGGTATCAACCAAATTTTTCAAAGATTGTACCATAAAATCATGTACAAAAGATGACAATTCTGAATCAGAGTGTTTGGTTGGTGAGGGTTGTTTTTCAATCTCTTAAGCTTTCCTCTTTGATTAAGAAAAAACTTATTTATTTTTCACCACATACTTACTAGGTGTATCCACCAACACCTTAATTCATTTATCAGCCCTCAGAATGATTTCTTGTAATTTGGGAGATTCATGCTTACTATATGATAACTGAAAAATATTATCAACCTTAAGCTTCTCTTTCTCAGCAGCTACCACATCATCCTCTGGCTGAATAAAATCATGATTGCTTCTTTCTTCTTCAGATAGATTATTCACTTCTTCATGACCCTTATATTCTTTTCTAGGTTTAGAATGTTTTAAAGATTCAACTTCCGATGTTTGGATTGATATTTTCTCAGAAGGACACTCTTTTTCATTATAATTCTATACTTGCCTTATCATGTCATCAGTATCACCAATTCCTTATTCTTCTTCTTATTCTTCTTCCACTTCTTCCTCTCGCACAATTTCATCTTCATGATCTGGTTTCACAATCAATATCCTTTTCCTGGAGTCACAGGGAGTGATTCTTTCAAAAAAAATTCTGGTACCTAGAGTTGTTCAGAAACTTTCTCAACATCTTTAAGAAGGGATTGAACTATCTCGGCTTCAGACATTTTCTACCTCTACTTCTTTTCTTTCTCTGTCTTCTCAAGATCTTCAAAAACCGTTATCTTTAAAGATTTTTCCTCAGGAGGGTCCAAGCCAAAAGTAGGATCCCCTTCCTTCAAATTCTTCTTAATCACACTCCACTTAACAACTACTTAATCAAGAAAAGTCTTCTGCTTATTTGGTTTTGGGGGTACAGATTACGTTTCCTTAGCTAGAGGGGTTTTTTCTTTCTCTTCTGGTTCCTTTTACATGTTCTTCCTTCCACCCTTCTTAGTATTTTCAGCCACATCTGGTGTCTTTGATAAACCTTCTACTTCTTCTTCATGTATGTCAAAAAATTATATAAATTCATTAGAGAATCCATCCTTCATCCTTCTCAAGGTATCATCACTAAGTTGTATAACATTGTAATTTCATGGATTAGAACTACATTGGATTTTGAAAGATTCTAAACAATGAACTATAATTTTGGAGAGAATTATCGGATACATGATAATTTGAGACTTCAAATATCAATTCTTGATGTTTCCAATTGTAACCAAGATATACCTGACCATGTTTATCTTCCTGAGGTTCACCAAGAACTCTATAATATAGATGTCACTTTTCTTCATGGAATCCTTATCCCCTTTTCTCTAAATGCTAAAACCATGAACCCAGAATTCAAGAATCTAGAAATTTGTAGAGAGATGTACAATTTTTAGAGTTTTTACACCTTTCAAACCAAGGCACTCTAAATCCTTTTCCTATTCAAATGATATTTATATATCTAGTAGCTTGTGAGTACAAAATTATGCTTAACCCTTATAAAGAATTTCAATCAAACTTTCTACCTTGATGTTGGAAAGGGTATAAGTCTTCCCATAGATCCTGAAGGAAAAATTATCTCTCCCGCATTCATTTAAGAAACATGATGACTCATAAAATTCTATCAATAAATATGGATAGATCGGATTCGATACATTTGATTACAATATAAATAGGCTCTCCCATCCATTTAGCTTAATATTATTTGAAATGATATTGTTATACTTAGCATAGAATTTTAGATAGACCAACATTTCTCTGTAAATCTTCCACTTAAAGATTTCCTTTAATGAAAACATATATCTCTAAGGAGAGGCTTCTATAGACATTCGAAACTAAGGAAAAACATGAAGATTCCTAACAACCCTATGTATAGGGTAAAATCTTCAATATGCCATGTTTTGAAAATCGATGTGCGACAAACATCAGGGGTCCTTCTATAGGCATTTGAGGTGATGGTTCAACTTCATTGACTGATCCAACTATTGAAATTCTATTGATCAGATTTGACGGTTGATATGATAGCCGAAGAAAGAGTTTGGTAGGTTCTGATATTTTATGTTTTTAGAGATAAACATTCGTATTTAAGAAAAAGTGTTTCCGAACAAGATCAAAAAACAATAGTAAAAAGATGATTATGAAAATTTAAGATAAAATTCATACCATTCAGATTACTAGGAAAAGTATTAATAATGAGGAAAATTATTCTTGAAAATCATTAGATTCTGGAAAAAAATTTTAAAAAACCAAATGTTGTAAAATTTTATAAAAAATTGATTACGAAAATTACGATTACATAAATATTCTGACTACCAAAAATTTCAACTATGAAAAATTATGACTATGAAAAATTTTTACTACGAAAGAATTTTGACTACCAAAAATTTGACTACGGAAAATAATTTTACTACTAAAAATTTTTACTATGAAAAAATTTTGACTATGAAAAATTTTGACTACGAAAAAATTTTTACTACAAAAAATTTAGACTAAGAAAACATTTAGACTACAAAAAAATGTACTCCCCCTATGAAAATGATTTACTTAGTGTAAGGAGATAGATTTCAAAAAGAATTCAACATGGAATATTACCTTAAGTTTATCATCCCTAAATTCTGATTAATGTAATCAAATCTATCGGAGGGTAATGATTTTGGGAAAATATTATCGAGTTGATCTTGTGTTCTGATAAATTGAAGAATGGTATATCCTTTTTGTGTTTGATCTCTAAGAAAGTGATACCTAATATCTATTTGTTTTTCATGATGGTGATTTGTAGGGTTTTTCTAAATAAAATGGAACTATTATTATCACACATTATTTGTCTTTTGGTAAAACTCATATCATGGTCTGTGAGTGTGTGTTGCATCCACAAAAGTTGAGATCAACAACTTCCAACTACTACATATTCAGCTTCAGTAGTGGAAAGTGCTACTAATTGTTACTTTTTTCATGACCAAGAAACTAATGAATCTCTTATGAAATGAAAAGTTATAGATGTACTTTTCCTATCTATTCTACATCCACCAAAGTTAGAATCTGAAAATCTTTTTAAAACAAAATCATTTCCTGAAGTATAAAAGATTCCTAAATCCATGGTTCTCCTTACGTAGAGAAAAATTATTTTCACTACCTTTAAATAAGATTCCTTAATATTATATGGATATATTGCACATATCATACTAAAAACATTAAGTATTGATAACTAGTTATCAAGTATAGTAAACTTCTTATCATCTCACTAAATGATCTTTGATCTACTGGTTTCCCAGCTTCATCAATATTATGTGAGTTTGAGGTTCTAATGGGAGTACTAATACTATTAGTTTTATCATATCCATAATTTTTAGGAATATATTTAATATACTCATGTTGAGATATATATGTTCCTTCTGGTTTCTGAGAAATTGGAAAACCTTGGAAAAATTTTAACTCACCCATCATACTCATTTCAAACTCAGATTTCACTAGATTTTCAAAAAAAATCGTTAAAGATTGATGAGTTGAGCCAAATATATTGTCATTAACAAAAATTTGAAGAATAAAAACATTTTTCTTATCATTATTTATAAAGAAGTTTGGATCAACATTTCCCTTAATGTAATTTTTTTATAACATAAATCATGTAAGCTTATCATAACAGGCTCTAGGGTCTTATTTAAGTCAATATAAAACAATGGTAAGTTTGATAAACTGTTCAAGATGTTTTGCATCTTCAAAACCACGAGATTGTTAAACAAAAACATCCTCTTGAACATATCCATTATGGAAGGCATACATAACATCCATTTTAAAATGTTTAAATTTAAATAATGCTGCAAAGGCAAGAAGAATATGGATAGATTCAAGTCTATATACTAGAGAATTGGTTTATTTATAGCCTATTCCTTCATGTTGATTATATCCTTTAGCAACTAATCTGGCTTTATTTCTTACTATGATTCCATTTTCATCACACTTATTTCTAAAGACCCATTTTAATCCAATAATAGAAGTGTCCATAGGACTTTTAACCAAAGTACAGACTTTATTCCTTTCGAATTCATTTAGATCATCTTGCATGCATTTTATCCAATCATCATCACATAATGCTTCATCAGTTCTTTTTTGTTCTAATTTAGAAAGGAATGCTAGATGTCCTACTACATTTATTAAGGAACATTTAGTCCTTACATGTTGATTTACATCACCAATCATACTATCACTGGTATGATTCTTAAGAAACAATTGATTTGAATTTTTTAAGACCTGATCATCAACATATGGTAGGAAATATATTGAGGTAAATGTCTCAGAAACATTTTCATGAACATTTTCCTTATTATAAAGTGCTTCTATCATGGGTTTATAATCTGTTTTTGAAAACACATTCATATATGTAGGTTGAGGTTGTTTAAAAACAAAAGGATTTGTTTCATCAAATTTAACATGTACTGTTTCTTCAACAGTACAAGTATTTTTATTTAAAACTCTATAGGCCTTAGAAGTTGTAGAGTAGCCTAAGAAAAGTCCTTCATAAAATTTTCGTATGAATTTATGTAAATTATCTTTAGTATTCAAAATGAATAATTTTCATCCATATACCCTGAAGTACGAAAGTCTAGGTTTTCTACCATTCCATAACTCGTAGGGGTTTTCTTAAGAAAATGTCTAATCAAAACTTGATTTATAGTATAACAAGTAGTACATATATATTTACCCAAAATAATTGGCTAGTAAATAATCACTCAACATGGTTCTTGTTATCTCTTGAAAAATTCTATTTCTTCTTTTAACAACTCCATTTTGTTGAGAGTTCTTAGTGTTGAGAAGTTAAGAGTAATTCCTTTTCTATAACAAAAATTTTCAAAATAATAATTTTTAAATTATCCTCCTTGATCAATATAAATATTTATCAATGGAAGGTTTTTATCGTTTTGAACTTGGGATCTAAAATTTTTTTACAAAGAAAGTGCTTCATATTTCTTTTCTATAAAATAGACCCACATAAATCTAGTGTAACCATCAACTAGGAAAAACACATAGTATTTTCCTCCAATGCTTCCAGTTTGTATTGGAAAAAAAGATCTATATGCACCATCTATAATGAATTAGAAGTTGAGACTTCGCTAATTGATTTAAAAATGGATTTATGTTGATTTTCATATTGTCAAGGATCACAATATTTTGAATAATCATATCTAAGCTCTGGTAGATCCCTAAAAAAATTTTTCTTAAAGAGTTTACATATGATCCTATGGTTACAATATCCTAGAATTTTATGTCATAACCATGATTGTCCTTCCATTGCACTTATATAAGGTATATCTTGGCTCCTAACATCTTCTATGTTTTGTATGTATACATTCTCATACCTGTGGGTAGAATGAATAAAATTTTCCTTGGAATTTTGTACTAATCCCTTATCATTCCTAAAATTCACAAGCAACCTTGATCACATAATTGAATTATGCAAATGAGGTTATTCTTAATACCTTTAACAAATAAAAAATTTGAAATAAATGTATTTTCAAGAAGAACAATCTTACCTATAACAATAATTTCCCCCTTATTATTATCTCTGAAAGTTAGTTTTCTTCTGTCTGTCTTGATAATATTTTCAAAGAATTTTTTTACCATTCATGTGTCAAGAACATACACTATACATGTATTATGTATTTTTTTGTACTATCTTTATTTTCTTGAAAATGAGAGTGTTGGACTTTTAGAACCAAAATTTTCTTGGATCCGGAAATTTCAGAAAGAAAAATTTTAGGTATCCACATTTTCTTAGAAAAATAAGCTTTATGAAAACCTAGACTGTGTATTATTTAAAGAACAATTTTTTCCCCATGACCACCACACTGACATTTAGTACATAATGGGGAACTTTGAGGAACAAAATAATTATTACTAAAAATTATTTTGGATTGAGTATACCCAACTCTATAATTATTCCTTCGAGGTTAAATTTGATAATACATTTTATTAAAAAATTTCTTACCTAAGGTAATGTTTGGAAAACACATCATCAAGGAAAATGTTTCTGACTTCAATCTAATAACTATGTTTTTAACCATAAAAACATTATTTTTAGCACTAGAGTTTTCCTCTAAAATATTTTTCTTAGAAATTACATTTTCGAGATCCTTAGAACGTTTTTCCTTCTCAAAATTAACATCCTCATGTTTTTTGGAAAAAATTTCAAATCATTAAATTTCTTATCATGATATTTAGAATAATCTGATACTTATTGAGTAAGTATAGGAATTCTACAATTTTCCATATAACTATTTTTATTGAGTTTATAATTTTTATTCTAAAGATGTTTAGAAAACCTAGATACTTATTCATAAGTAGTTAATGTATTATCTTCATCAGAAGAAGATTCTTCATCCTAAAATTCATAATACTTATTATCACTATAATTTTTATTTAATGATATAGTAGTTATGGATTTAGAATTGGGTACATTAGCCATTAGATAATGATTTTCAATAGGTATCTTGGTAAGTAGACAAAGATTCTTCTCACTAGAAGATTCATACTCTGAGGATTCATCAGAATAGTCTCCACCACTGGCACTCTAGGTGTCATTGCCTTTCAAAACTTTCATAGCTTTAGCCTTGTATTACTTATTTCTAGTTCTCTCAAAATGTTTTTCCTTTATATCGGTTTTCATAAGAAATGGAATATATAGCCTTATATGATATTCTCTTTTTCATTCATATCAAGTGACTTACAAGTCTTTCTTCCCCTTTCTTTATTTCTTCTTAAACCTATATTAAAAATTTTTCTTCCCAACTATCTTGTTCATCCTCCAAGTAAGATTAGTTATCTTATTCTCAAGATGATCACCTTCACGTGATTCAGATAACACAGTTACATTCTTTGACTTAGATCTTGTAACCCTTCCAGGAGTCTTGGATTTTGTAGTAGAAAAGGGTACACTTCAATTTACATTCTTCTTCTTATTCATCTCAGCATATATTTTAATTCATGTCGCAAGTTGATTAATAATTCCAAAAAATTCATCAAGAGTAATTTTTGATAATTTCCTATTCTCATTAATATTTATTCTCTTAGATTCCCACTCATTATGCATAATATCTATAATATTTTCTACAAGTTCCTCATCATCTAAACCGTTTTCACCCATTGATTGAAAACTGTTATCAATAGTAATAAACCTTTGTTGTACCTTACACATTGGTTCTCTATAAGAAAATAGAAATCCATGATATTATACTCTAAGAACAGCTCTTCTAGTTTCTATAACCTTGGACGTACCAAAATGAGTAACTTATAATTTCTTCCAAATAAAATTTGTATCTTCACGAGAGAAAATCTGACTATATATATTCCAGGTCATGGAACACAACAATATATTTCATACCTTGTAGTTTAGTTGATATTAATAATTTTCTTGATTAATAAAAGTTCTGACTTCCTTATCAGGAATCTTATAATATCTAGTAAGCATATCAATGTTTTCAACTTTAGTATTAATTACAAAAGTATTCATACGATCTCTCCATATTAATATTCATTCTGATAAAATATAGGTGGTATAGTAGGATTTAGATTGTCAATCGAACCAACATTTATTCCTGTAATCTAAAATAAAATATCATTCCATAGAGACCTGTTATTAGTAAATGTTTTTAAACAATGATAAAAATCATAAGAAAGGAAAATATTTAGAACAATGAAAACATGAGAAAGAAAACTTATATATGAAAATAATTATTTTAGAAACCTACTCTGATACCAATTGTTGGATAGAAATATGAATTTTGATGCTCAATTACAAGAGGGGGGGTTAATTGTATGTTAAAAAAATTTCATTTCTTACCTTAAGGAAAACTATGTTTTACAATGTTAAACAAGGTAAATTCACAAGACCTCGTTTAGATTTACAATAAATCTTGGTTTTGGAAATATGGTTCTAGAAATGATACATAAAAAAAGATTACAAGGAAAATATTCTTCTTTAAAGCATATAGAATTGTACATATCAGAGTGAAAAAAATAACAAGAAAATATCAGAAGGTTATACTTTCATCCTTTATCAAAAATAGTGGAAATAAACTAGAAACAAAAAAAGTAACAAGTTTGAAATCATTTAATCCAAAAAGTAGGGTATCCAACAATATTGGATAAAGGTCCCTAGATTTATACTTTCAAAAAATTCTATATTACCCACACCAGGGTAAGCCCTGGATAGGAATATAGAAATCTATATTGATATCTCCACAAAAACTCGAACATTAAGGTTGTCAGAACCTATGTCTTTCTATCCACGAAAGTCCTCAAAATTTAAGGTAGCCAACACCTATGTCTTCCTATCCATGGAAGTCCTCAATTGTACACACCAAAAATTGGAGTGGCATGAAGCATGCTGAAAAATATGTTTAGTATGCACAAGTAATGAGAGTCTCTCTCTAGAAATCACTTCAGCAACATGCAATCTCTTGAGTGATCGAGTTGTTTTTGAGATCGTTTAAACGATCTCCTATTTATAGAAATTTCTCTAACGTTCAACTCCCTCAACTAATTGTTAGAATTTTCCTTGAATTTAATAGAGACCTAAACATGTTTCACACAAACAATGGTTAGTTAGAAATAGAATTTATAACATTGTTTCATAAGTATATCAAGTGTATGAAAAATAAGGTTTCGTAATCAAATCTATTTTTTAGAGTCCAAGGAAAATAAAAGATCTTAATCTAAGAAAATAATAATTTAGAGACTATAAAATATGGATATACAGATTCTTTTTTCTAAATAATAAGGAACATGAATTCTATAGACTTTGGAATCTGAATTATAATGAGTTCAGAATGTAAACTTATAAAGAATTATGAGTCAAAATTCTAAGGAATTCAGAGTCTGAATTCTAAGTAAATTTCATTATATGTTCAAAAGAATTTGGATTCCTAATTTTAGAGAATTTGGAATCAAAATTTCATAGAATTCGGAGTCTGAATTTCAGAGAATTTGGAGTCTAAATTTTAGAGAAATCGTAGTCCAAATTTTAGAGAATTTGCTGTCTGAATTTCAGAGAATTTGCAACCTGAATATCATAGAATTCGGAACCTGAATTTCAGAGAATTTGGAGTCTAAAAACAAAATACTCTATAACTAAGGATTTATAGGATTCCGAGGTTTTAGATATGAAACTGAATTTTAACTTTTGGAATAAAATGAGTTAGATTTAGAGATACTATAAAATGAACAATGAAAATATAGGTATGGAAAAAATTTCCTTGAGGAAGGAATATTTTCCTTATTAAGACAAAGCTTAGGGAAAAAATTATTTTCAATAAGATAGAGTGTTTGTGATTTTCAAAACACAGAGGATTGTAAAAGTCATAAGGAAACATTTTTTCTCAATAAAAATTCATGTATGTACCTTGGGACAGAATACCATATAACCTTTAAAACCATTATAGAACCATTACAAATTTGAATAACCATACGAAAGGCTTCTAAAACAATTCTTTGAAGAACATAATCAATACCCAATACATTAGTGTTTAATTTGTATCCACCCACCGTTTTCACTATAACAGGATCACCTGTCATTGTATGGGAGCACCCATTATATAGAATTTCAATGAACCACAACATGAATAAATTTTTTTATCATTTTAAAAACTATGGTAGACTAATATGAAAATCAGTTTTAGATATTTAAATTCTATTTTCATTCAAAATCCCATTTTCAATACAAAATTAAAATTTATATTCCAAAAAAGTTTTTAAATATAGAAATACCCAAAAAGAGAAAGTATTTTTTTAATTTAAGAAAAAAAATTATATATCAAAGGAAGATATAAATAAAATAGTAGTAATAGTGGAAGAAAATGTTTTTTTCATCATATACTTCCGAAATAGAGCCTTCAATTTATCCTTTTCCAAAATGTTCCATTTAAAACACATAAAAAGATTCATTTTAAAAAAAATTGAATTAAACTAAAATGTAATTTATAAATCCTCTATATTCATATAAAAAATCAAAATTAATTTTAAAACCATTGATATAGAATAGAAATTTAGTTTTTAGTAAAACTTTAAAAATTGATATATTTAAATGAAAATCCAGTTATTACTTTGGAAATATTTTAATCATATGACCCATGATATAATAACACTAAACAAAACATTAAATAACATGATAATAAATAAATTCATGATATAAAATTCCAAAGGGGATATATATACACCTCATACAATAGTTTAGTTGTATAACATCATGACATGCCTTAATAAAATGAAAATGAGATGAAGTCCCTTACCAAGAGTCCGACTAATCACATGTTTCTTTATATTCCTAAATAATTGCCTTCTGTTAAATGATTAATTATATTATAAAATTTTTAAGGTTTCTTATTACATTTATTTCACTTATTATCATGTTAT
This sequence comes from Viscum album, assembly GCA_963277665.1. Taxonomy (NCBI): domain Eukaryota; kingdom Viridiplantae; phylum Streptophyta; class Magnoliopsida; order Santalales; family Viscaceae; genus Viscum; species Viscum album. The sequence continues at coordinate 2,115,465,088 of OY728157.1, read as the reverse complement.
ATAAAATTACATAATAACTTAAGATTTTGGTAGGTGTTTGGATGATGTTTGTCTTATTTGTCCTAAATGACTTAGGTAGGTTGACTATAGTCAACGTGGTAATTACATAAAAATATATAGAATAATAATCATGAAATAATTACCATATTTATACATAAATTATACTTTTAATAAAAATAATTAATTATTTTTATGAAAAAATGAACTAATTTTATGATCATGGAGACGGTAGGCTACACGTGCGAATGAGTAACATTTCCATTTATCATTGATAATTATAGAATTAAGTACGTAATTTTTCATATCCAAAGAATTATTTTTATATCCTAAATACCAATTTTTTTAATTATATGTACTTATATATATCATTATTGTTATGAGTTGATGAATAAAGGAATCACATCGCTTTGAGCAGGCAGTATTTCACATGTCCAGGGACACTTTTTCTGTGTTTGAAAAGGTAAGAAAGAAAATGATATATTATATTTACAGAATGATAAATAATTTATGAATATAATAATTATGTCATTTATATCATATATTTTCATTATCATTTTCTTTATTACCTTCCTTGTAATGTGTTCATGAAAAACAAATCACTTCACATCACGAGGCAATAGACCGTTGTACACATGAGTCACCTTATCGTATGCCCTATGGTATGAAGTGTAAAACGTTATATATGATATAATGAATTCATATGTATAATTATTTTTAAAATGTCACATATATACTTTTGATTCATCATTATACCCAACTTTAATAGGTCGTATTAAAAAACGAATGACATCATTCTGCATGGCAGTAGTTTGTAGTAAACATGAATGATGATTTCATAACCCATTTGATGGAAGAGGGAATGTATTTAGATATTAAATTACTATAATAATATATAATAATATTAAATATATTGAATAAATTATATAATCAGGTTTTAGGAGTAATTTTATGGGATGGAGAAATAAATAAAATAAAAATTCTTGTTGAATAACGTTACCTCTTCTTCATGTATTGTCCTTAGTTATGAACCAAAATCCTTCCTAAGATGGACTTCTACAAAAATAAGGATTTTAGAATGATATTAAAGAATATTTAAAGTGATTTTATCAGGAATTTCATTAAACAATTAGGTTTGAAGTTGTTAAGATAGGAGGAGAGTGGGTAGCCTTTTATAAGTGGGGGAGATGACACACTTTATATTTTTGAAAAGAATTATGTTATTGCATGTTTTATATATGTAAAAATGTTAATCAAATGGACAATTATTGAACCATATATTATTAAAGGGTGAAATTTATCTATAAAAATAGTTTTTAAACAATTATATAAGTAATTATTACCCTTTCATTTTAGTTTGACCCAAGGTAAGCCCAATTTTTCCTTAACCGCGGTAATTATCTTCTATTTTTTCACTATTCATTTTGGTAAAAAATAAGTTAAAATTATTATAAATTAAAAAATATGGAATAATTTTTTTCTAATTTTGAATCATATTATTTGAAATAATTAACATAATATAAATCTTGTAGAGGTGTTAAGAAAGTGGGTTTTCAAGTAAAGCATTTTTTATAGAAAAATATGATTCTATATTAACATTATGAATAATAATAATCATTACATGAAACTAGATTAATATTTACTGATATACAATATTTAAATTAAAATTAAAACATTACCAATTATGTATTATATTAATTAATTAAAATTGAGAAACACTATGCATTTTAAAATATCATCTTTAAAAATATTTGTTTTTTACCCAAAAAAAAACATACACTAAAAACCAATATAATGTTGATCAAAAAGTAATTAAGTAGTATAAATATTAATATATATGAAATTTTGTTACATGAAATAATATTCAAAACATATTTATAGTTCTAAATTACTTAATTTATGAAAAATGAAATACTTTTTAGAAAATAAAGTATTTTCACTATTCACTGAAATATCAATAATTCATTAAAAATCAAAAACATTAACAATAGAAAATAAATTTATATGCGGATTATAGAAATGAAATTAATTTTTTTTAAAACATTATTATAAAATTTATAAATTAAACATTAAAAAAAACATTTTAGGAAAATTTTATTTTAAAATATTTCTTTTTTGATGTAAAATTACTGAATATTTTTATAAGTAATAAAAATATCTTATTCATATTAATAAATATTAAAATGATTTATTCTATCATTACCTGGGTTATTAAATTCTTAAATAATTTTATAAATTGTGTCTTCATTGTTTTATTCACTTATTAAACAAGTGGGGATATGTTTTCCTTATAGAATTTTCAGATTCCCAAGATACCTCTTAAAAAATATGGTTTTTAAATAAATCTTTAACCTTATAAATCACTATATTCTACACCACTTGATATATAAAATCAATAATATGAATAGGTTGTTCCTCCTAATAAATATTATCTTCTAACTAAACAACTTCATGGATCAAATCAAGTGATGAATCTAACACATATTTCATTAACATAGAGACATGAAATACATTGTCTACATGAAATAAACATGAAGAAAAATCCACTCAGAAGGAAAATGATCTAATTTTATCCATGATTTTATATGTTCCAATTAAGTTTGGACTTAAAATAACTTTATTACCAAAATTTATAACACTTATCCATTTAGAAACATTGTGAAATACATGACGACCTACCTCTAGAGAAATTTCTTTCCTCCAGTTATCAACAAAGATTTTCTACCTGCTATGCGATGTACTAATATGTTTCAGAATAAAATTCCCCTTCTCATCCATTTCCACTAATAAATATTTTCTAATAAACTTTATTTCTCCTACATCATCCAAACATGCTAGTTTCTAACACTGTTTTCCATATAATGCCTCAAATGGTTCCATCTGTATAATGGAATGAAAATAATCACTGTAAGAAAACTAAACCATATAAATATATATTATCCAAAATTACTTGGTAATCTATTCAAAAATAATAAATAATATATTTTATGTGATTAATTTTGTTCTCAAAATTTCCATAATATTGAGGATTAAAAGTTTTACTGAAATTTAATTCAGTGTCTAATGACGGCTGAAGTCAATTTCGAAAATTATATGTAAACCATGGATCATGGTCTGATGTAATGAAGAGAGGAAGTAAATATAACTTGAATATATTATTTAGATACATTCATAAAAGATTAAATTAATATATTATATCTCAAATTTCTATGAAATATTCATATTCATTTAATCAATCAAAAATCACTCATATCACATTATCATCCAGATAAGTGTTTGGAAATCATTCCATGAAATCTATTAATATTTTTACCCATTTCTACATCAGAACTAGAAAAAGTTTTATAAATTACCTTTGGTAATTGTTATTATTTTTTAACCTATTGAAAATTAAAATAATATAATTTAAATTCATAAATATCTCTTTTCATTCCATCCCACTAGTAATACTATTTGAGGACTCTATTCATCTTAGCACTACACGGATGAATAGAAAATGGAGAAATACGATCTTCACTCAATAACTCATTCCTCTGATAAAATTTTAATGGCACACTAAATATAATTCCGAATCATAAAACATATTCTTCATCAATATTAAAATTAGGAAACTCACCCCTCTTAACAGATTCTATATTTTATAATAAATATTGATCCTCTTTTTTTTCTTTCTTAATTATTTCTTACAAAGTCACCTATACCGAAACCTATAATAAAACAGAGGTTTTTCATTCATCCAAAACTTCTTGGACAAAATTTATCAATGAATTTACAAAATTTCTACATTACTAATATAAAATTGTTAACTTATATTTTCTATTTACTGAAATAATAAGCCACATTATTTTTAGGATAATAATGAGTCATGATATCATAATACTTGATCAATTCTAACCATATTCTATGTCTCATGGTAAATTCTTTATTAGTGAATATATACTTCATTTTTTTTATTAGTGTATATTTTACACTCTACTTTATTTAAATGGTGATTCAAAATTTTTAATGAAAGAAAACACAATAGTTAATTCCAAATCATGTGTATGGTCTTTTCACTCATGAGGTTTCAATTTAAGTAAAGCATAAGTGTCACAAACCGAATATGGTCACCACTATTACCAACACAAAACCCAACCCATTTCAAGGCATGAAGCTTGTTACCTATCCCCACGGGATGGAAAAGTTTCTATGTATCATTAATCTTGGTGTAGGAATTATTTACATGAATATGTATACATAAATCATTAAAAACATTTGATAAACTGAATCAGAAAAAATCGTACCAAAATAGGTTTATAAAAATCCAGAACTGAATACATAAGTTTAAATTCACAAAAAATTTCAAAATACACAAATAAACAACATCAAAATAGACCCAAGGATTCCACACATCTTGGGTTCATCACCCATAAGCTCTCTCCACAACTCCACACCTAGAATAAGAACTAACGCCCTAAACCGCCATCACCCATAGCCTTCCCATTACATGGGTAATTAATAATGAATCCTACTTACACCCAAGGGGTGTAAGTCGGTTGTGATCATAATCCCAATAAGATACTGCACAATGATTCCAAAGATCAGGCAGTAAAATGTGAAAAAGCAAGAAGTTTTAATACGCAATCAAAAGCGGCAACAAATTCCATGAAATCGAACATTCAATTGAAAATAGTTTTCCAGATAAAACATTAATATTGTTAACACATTTAAATGGTAATTTTATATACTTTAATATACATCCAAACACACCCAAATACATGGCCAATACCACAAATCCAATGATAAACAAAATCGGGAACACCCCTAGGCACTAGATAGCCTCGGGCCCCATGTACCTTCTACCTCGATGTAAAGTAACCATAGTAAAATATGTTCTCGTGCACGATCCACTAGTAGGGAACATACCCATAACATAGATGTCCCAAATAATCATCCATGTAGTTTAGTTATAGTTGTAGTTATCCATATACTATGTGAAACATGGACAAAACTCATCTAGTCCACTAGTCGTACAAGTACATATCCGCCCCACCAAGTTACCTCAGCTTCCCCCTTTGTGATCAAACAATTTAAGAATGATTAATAAATAAATTTTATTATAAACCACCACTAATTGTAACATAAAAATATTATAGTAGATATAAAAATTTTAAACCATTAAACCATGCAACAATATACTTTGATTTTTAAAGGAAACAATTTCTCAAAACCTCGCATTCTTTTGCACCCTAAACTCCTTGAAAACCCAACATTGTAAACTATGTGCACACTTTTATGTTACTAAAAGAGAAAATTCATCCCAATAAATTTCAATGAAACCAAAAAATAAATTTTAGGCCCTCCCCAAGTGAACCAAGAAATTATAACTTTGTAAAACCTCCATTTATACACAAACATGGCACTTAATGTTCACATGTACCAGAAATACCTTTAAAACCAATTTTTGTAGCAACAATAAAATGGGGAAAACATTGAAATCAATATTTTCAGCCCTATTACAGTTCAATAAAAAAAAAATTATTTACATTCCATCCCCCAATAAACCAATAAAACATTTCTTTGAAAAAACCCAATTTCACACCAAATTGGGTTTTAAAATTAAATTGAAATAAAAACACCACTAAAACAAATTTTTTCAGAAATATAAAATGGATAAATATAAAAATATGATAAATAAAGGATTATAATACTCTAATATTGCATAAAAATTTGAATCACCTACCAAATCAAAGGAAACCCTTGAATCACCGTGCGAAAATCAAGTTGCACCACTACTGCACCAAGAGGGACTTAGATTGAACCTAAAACCACATGAATTGATGAATAAAACCCAAGGTTAAATACTAGGTTCTATACCATACCCCCTGGTCTTTTTTGACTTCATCTGCATTGAAATAAACATCATGGAAACTGTAGGAACTAAAGAGGAGAGACACTTACTTGAGATTCACTTAAGTTACACCACTAGAACCCCCTTAAAATGGGGTTCCGAAGCGGTTTTGAGCTAATTTGAGAGATTAAATGGATTTTAGGTTCTAATAGATAAAGTAAGGGTCGAATTTGGAATAGGAATGGAGGAAAAAAAGTAATAATTGAGAGAGTTGTGAAGGAACGAAATTACCTCTTAAAATCTAGACGATTTGCGAAACCCTGTGATGTTATGCACTAATTAGCTATGAATGCGATGTCCAAAGTGGTGGGAAAAGAGTATGGACACACTGATGGGATTATTGGGCTTGGGTGACACTTTTAATCACCAAAAATTCATAAAAACTAAATATGTTATAAAATAGGTAAAAAAATTAAAACTAGAAATCGTCCTTAGGTCTTGCCCAATTCCTTAAATAAAAACCCAAATCCATCATTATTATGGATTAATAAAGGTTGAAAATTTCAATGGAGGTGTTAATAGGTCATTTTAATGCATTTTAAAAGTGTAATGGGTGAAAAATATAAAAAAATGTAATTGTTATAAAAGAAAAAAAATTGGTTTTTAAATCTGGAAATGGGCTCATGGTTTGGCCCAAATCCTAAAAACTCCCCCTTTCATCAAAAAAAGAATAGGAAACCCTCAAAATAAAGAAAGATAGGAAATTAAATGAAAAATACCTTTAAAATATGTCATGTATGTGACAATTCTTTCCACCATGAAAACTCTCCATCCTGGAATGTCAACTTGAATCATAATAGGAAAACCGGAACAGATACTCTTCCTCAACCCTTGACTTTCGCTCCCATGTATATTTTGTATCATTACCATACTGTCAACGAACACAGAGCATCAGAATAGACTTCCCTCGAAGCACCATCTCTCGAGAGTCCACTATTTTCCCTGGATCCTCAAAAAATGGCAAGTGAGACTCTATCTCCAGTTCTTCCCAACTCAGCACATGGGACTGATCTAGGTTGTATTTAGTCAATTGGGAGACATGGAAGAGGTCATGGATGAAAGTCAATGAAGAAGGTAAGGTCAACCTGTATGCCACCATGACAATACACTTGGTGATCTCAAAAATGTCAACATATCGTGGTGTCACCTTCCCTTTCATCCCCAATCGACAATGGCCCAGATGTGGGGCCACTTTCAAGAATACTTATACACCCACAAGAAAACTCTAGATCTCGACGCCTCTGTCCAACATACGATTTATAAGAACTCTGAGATGTCAACAAGAGCTGCCTGATCAATATAACCTTCTCATACATCTCCTGAACTAGACCCGGCCCCATCAGTGAGGTCTCACCTACCTCATCCCAACAATGGGGGGACCGACAAGGACGACCATAGATAGCCTCAAAAGGAGCCATTCAAGTCGAGAATTTGTAATTGTGATTATAAGAAAACTCAATCAACCCCAAATATATATCATAGGAAACTTTAATGTCCAGGACACATGCACGAATAATGTCCTCCAAAATCTGATTCGCCTGCTCAATCTGACCATATGTCTGACGATGGTATGTCATGCTTATCTTAATCTGAGGCCCCAAGGCCTACTGAAGGAATTCCCAGAACCAAGAGTTGAAATAGGGGTCTCTATCTAAGAAAACTATTGATGCAAATCCATAGAGTCTCGCCACCTCCTGAAGATACAAACGACCAAACTCATCCACTATAGATGTATCTCTAATTAGAATGAAGTAGGATGATTTTCTCAAATGATCAATCACCACCAAAATGTAATTCTTACTTAGAGGTGTATGAGGTAATCCAACAATAAAGTCCATGGAGTCCTCATCCAACTTCCAAGTAGGAATGGGTAATGGATGGGGAAAACCCGAGCACCTTTGATGCTCTACATTCACCTGCTATCATGTGTAGCATCTCAACACAAAGTCTGATATGTCTCGTCTAATACCAGGCTACCAGAACTACCGACGGAATTCATAATACATCTTTGTGGGACCCGGTTGGACATCCCACTAAGACTAGTGGTTAACCTCCATCACCACATTCTCTATAGAAAATGACACTAATAAACGCCCCTTGAAGCACAGGATTCCATCAAAAGACAATGAGCAATCATATGATGTCTCCCCACCATGAAGAAACTGCTTAGATAGCTAAAAAAGCTCATCACTGGGTTGTTCCTGCTAAATCAACTCCAATAGAGAATGAGTAAATTGGATACTCTCCATGAATGCACCTCCACTCTGTTCCCTAGTCTCTACATGTATATGAGAAAAGATCCCCATCAAAGTCCACTCATCACAATAATTTCTCAAAGCCTACACTAGAACTCTTCTACTCAAAGCGTAGGCCACCACATTACCCTTGTTTGGGGTATAGAAAATGTCAAAGTTGAACCCCTAAAATTACTTGATCCAACGATGCTGCCTCAAGTCGAGGTCCTTCTGTGAGAAGATATATGTCAATCTTTTGTGGTCATAGTGCACCGCAAACTTCTCCCCGAATAGGTAGTGATTCCAAGTCATCAAAGCATGCATCACTACTGCTAACACCAATTCATGGATCAGTTAGTTCTTTCCATGTGTTCGGAATTGGTGAGATTCATACGCTACCACGTGATCATCTTGCATAAGTATGAAACCAAGACCAATAATTGAAGCATCACAATATGCCATATATCGCTTTCCAGTGTCTAGAAAAATAAACATGGGGGTATTATTCAACCACTTTTTTAGCTCATCAAAAAATCCTGACATTTTGGGCCCCATACAAATATAACCCCTTTTTGGGTGAGCACATTCATCGGTGAAGCAAGATGAGAGAAATCTCGAACGGATCTCCTTTAATAACCAGCCAGGACAAGGAAAATATTGATCGCAAACACATTCTTTGGTTGCTCCCATGACATAATCACAGTAATATTCTCAAGGTCCCCTAAAACCCCCTACTTAGAGATCTGATGCCCCAGAAATCTCACATCCCTAATCTAGAAAGTTTACTTTAATAAATTTTCATAGAGGCAATGATTATGCAAAGTTCCCAAGATGATCTTCAAGTGATGTTCGTGTTACTCCTCAGATCCAGAGTATACTGCAATGTCATCAATGAACACCATAACGGAGTAATCATGATACTGATGGAAGACCCTATTCATGAGTTCCCTAAAGACTGATGGAGAATTTCTCAATCCAATGGGCATGACTAAATACTCAAAGCGGTTGTAACTGCTTTGAAAGGTCGTCATTGGGATATCTAACTCCTTCACCCTGAGTAGGTAATACCTTGAACATAGGACTATCTTTGAGTACCACAATTCCCCCTTCAACTAATCAGACAAATCATATATTCCATAAAAAGGGTATTTGTTATTAATTGATTCCTTATTCAGCTTCTGGTAGTCAATGCACAACTAGAGAAATCCATCATTAGTTTTTACGAATAACACAGGAGAGGCCCAAGGAGAGATGCTCAGGCAAATGAATCTTTTTAATTATAAGTCTTAAAGTTGTATCTTTATTCCCTCAAATCAGTTTGGGCCATAAAATATAAGGGAAGAGATATCGGTTCTGCTCCCGGTGCCAGATTAATCGAAAACTCCACATCCCTCTCTAAGGGAAAACCTAAAAAATCATTTGGTAATACCTCTGAAAACTCATTCACTACATGAGGTAGTTCCCCTTCAATGGAAATACCATCCTCCTCTATCAAGAGTGACGATAACTGGAAGATAAGACTGCCCAACTCTTGGAGTGGAGGCCCTGCATGACCTGACCAAGGATCTCATTCTCCATGAAAAACCGGACGACTCCCATCAGGTGCTGTGAAACTCACTTGTCTTATGTAGCAAATGATGTGTTCGTGGAAGTGTACTAGACAATATATTCCATGTTTGAAATCAAAAATAACCCTGTCTCATACCAAGAGGTATCACTTTATCTAAACCCCTGACATAGAAGTCGCACATGACGAGCACCTGAGACCCTGCTCCTTCTTCTTTCCCAGCTTCATAACCAAATCCATTGAAAAAGACAAAAAACAGGTTGTAAAGTTTAGTGTGTCCCCAAAATGTTCATAAATGATTTAAATAGAGGCACCAATATAAAAAATAACAACAACAAAAAAGAGAAAAACAGAACATTACCTCAAACTGTCGACGGTCCCGCCTCTGATCCTACAGGTTCCTAAACAACCACATGGAGTTTTTTGATCTCTGCCTGAGGACGAACACTAGCCTATGGTTGTGCCTTGAACTAGATCTTCCTAGAAGATAAACCAGTCCTACCACCATGTCCACCAAATCAAGATCCCTCGTCTTCAACAGATCGGACTGTACTGGCATTCATCTTGGAGCTGTTGACCCTACCCCGCTTGAAAGTGGATGTGCCACCCTATAGAAGCACTACAAATGACCCAGACCTCCATGTTGGTAACAGGGATTTAGAGGAATTGTCCATTCCAGTTGTATGTGCCCTAGTTTTCCACATGGGTGGCACATGACTGATCTAGCATCAAAAGCCCCGTATTAAAACTTCCTGGAGGAGTGCCTGAACTGCCACCTTCTTTCTTCACCTGATCCTCACGCTACCTCTTCTTCTCTGTGGAGCTGCCATTGCCTGCTACTGATATTGTACCCAAAAAATATCCATGCTTTTATTGTCTATCTCCACCATACATGCCCAGTCAATGACCTCAGTATAGGTCCTCAGTTTGAACAGGAAGACTTGGGAGTATATCTCTGGTTACAAGCCTTTCTCAATCCTCTGGGCCTTTAACTGTTAATTCAAGACATTTTCTGGGGCCTAACGAACAAACTCAGCAAAATGGTTGGTGTACACCATAAAAAACAATTCCCTTGAACAAGTTCCATGAACTCTCGAGACCTGTAATATGCCAAGACCTCAGGGAAGTACTGTTCATTGAAGACAGCCTTGAAATCTTCCCAACGCATCTGCTCATTCTTCCCAGTCTGAATCACTGACTCCCACCACATAGGTATGGGACCCTCAAATAGAAAGGAGGAATAATTCCCCCTATGCTCATTGGGTGTTTCCAAAAACTCAAATATACAATCAATCATCTCGAGCAATTCCTTTGCATCCTGTGGTTCTGAGCTACCTCAAAAGGTAGGAGGCTTGTTTTTTCGAAAATCCTAAGATTTATCATTTCAAGGACCCGTATCTTTTTCTCTAGAAAGAATAGTGTTAGGGTTCAGTCTCTACCACATATCTTGGATAGCCCGGACTATAGCCTCAACTACCCATTGATAAATTGGTGTGGGAGAACACTCTATGGCTTCCACCCATGGGTGCATGGGAGCTTTCCAAGGAGGTATTTTTCTACAAAATTAAACAGTCACAAAATAATAATAAATACCACAGTTATGAAACCTTTAATCAAATTCATCAAATAAAAATAATCTAAAAACATTCCAGTAATAAAAAAACAACTACTCCACCTTTTCTGGACGTCGACGTGTGGTCTTCAGTCCACACGTCTCACCTGGAAGTGAATTAAATCCGTAAATTCCGACGTCCCATAGTGAATCAAGGTCTACCAAGAGAGGTGTGATCCATGCACCATACTCACAACCAAAACCCCAATCCATGATAGTCCTATCTCATTCCTATCCCAACTCATCCCAAAATATCTTTATTACCCAAAAACGTTAACCTCCCTTTGATACAATTTTGTCCGAAACCGAATCTGGTCGCCACTATTACCAGTGCCAAACCCGGTCCATGGAAAGTCCTAAAGGGTGTTACCTCTCCCCATAGGCTGGAACTAGTTCCTCAGTATCATTTATCTTGGTTTGGGAATGATTTACTGGAATATGTATATATACAACATCAAAAACATTTGATAAACAGAATTTGAAAAATTCATACCAAACAAGGTTTATACAAAAATATTGAACTGAATACATAAGTTAAAATGCACTAAAAACTTTCAAATGACATAAATAAACAACATGAAAATAGACCCATGGACTCCACATGACATGGGGTTATCAGTGAAAATCCATCTCCAGAACTCTACACCAAGGATGTGAACAAACACCCTAATCTTCCGTCACCAATAGCCTTCCCTTTACCCGAGTCAAGCATAATAAAGTCTACTTACACCCAAGGGGTGTAAGTAGGGTGTGTGCCTAATCCAAATAGGAAACCACCCAATGATTTCAGAGATCATGCAATACAATGTGAAAAATCATGCAGTTTTAATACACAATGAAAAGTGGCGACAAATTCCAAGAAATCGAACATTAAAATGAAAATAGTTTTCAAGATAAAACATTTTGAATGTTAAAAAAATTAAATGGTAATGTTATCTAATGTATTATACATCCAAACACACACAAATACAAGGGAAAATACCACAAATCCAATGAGCAACAAAATCAGGAACACCCCTAGGCACTAAATAGTCTCGGACCCCATGTACCTCGTACCTCAGTGTAATGTAACCATAGTAAAATCATTTCTCATGCATGAGCCACTAGTAGGTAACATACCCGTAACCAATTGGTCCCCAATAATCAAACATATAGTTTAGTTATATTTTTATTTATCCAAATACTAAGTGAAACTGGGACAAAACTCATATGGTCCACTAGCCGTACTAGTACATATTCACCCCACCTAGGTACCCAGGCTTCCCCCTCTGTGATCAAACAATTTCAGCATGGTACATAAATCCATTTTCATATAAACCACAAATAATAGTCATATAAAAACATTTTAGTAGCTATACAAATTTTAAAACACTTAATCCACACAACAAAACACATTGATTTTTAAATGAAACAATTTCTCAAAATCATGTGTTGTTTTGCACCCTAAACTCCTTGAAAACTCCACTTTGTATACTATGTGCACACTTGTAAGTTACCAAAATAGAAAATTAATCTGAATAAATTTCAATAAAACAAAAATATCATTTTTAGGGCAGCCCGAAGTGAACCAAGAAATGTTAACTTTGTAAAACCTCCATTTACACACAAACATGGCACTTCATGTTCACATGTTCCACAAATACCATTAAAACCCATTTTTTCATCAACAATCAATAGGGATAAACATTAAAAAAATTATTTTTAGAACTATTATAGTTAAATAAAAACAACTAATTATTTATAGGGTAGCCCCAAATAATGCAATACAACCTTTCATTGGAAAACCACTAATTTCTCACCAAATAGGCATTTAATATTAAATTTCAATAAAAACCCCACTAAAAATATTTTTTGCATGAATAATAAAATGATATAAACCTGAAAATATGATAAATTTATCATTTTAATACAAAAATATTTCATAAATATTGTAATCAACTAACAAATCAAAGGAAACCCTTGAATCACCTTGAAAAAAACATGTAGCACCAATGCTGCACCAAGAGGGAGTTATATTAAACCTAAAACAATAATTATTGACCATGAAAGCCCTGGTTTAAAACCTATGATTGAAACCCTTACCTATTTTCATTTGGGAATTCATGGAAATTTAGAGAAACTTCATGGAAATGGGAGGAACTAAGGAGGAGAGCCACTTACTTGAGATTCTTTGAAGTTCCTCCACCAAACCCCCCATTAAAAATGGTGTTCCAAAAACGTTTTGAGCGACTTATAGGGATAAAATGAAAGTTAGGATCAGAAACTAGGAGGAATGGTCAAATTAAGAATTGTTATGGAGGGAAAAAATTAATAATTGAGATAGTTATGAAGGAAAGAAGTTAACTCTTCAAATCTGGACAATTTGAGAAACCATATGAAGTGTTGTGCTAATTCGTGATGAATACGAGCTCCAAAAAGAAGGAAAATAGGTTTGGAAAGTGGACGGGTTTAGTGGAAATGGGTGACCTTTGGAATCATCGAAAAATCATAAAAACAAAATATGTTATTTAGGATTTTTTTTCAAAAAAACTAGAAATGGGTCTTTTGGCTAACCCAATTCCTTAATTAAAAACCCAAATCCACAATTGTTAGGGATTAATAATGGCTCCAAATTTCAATGGTGGTGTTAATAGGTCAAGGGATTCCATTTAGGAAGTATAATGGGTGAAAAATAATAAAAAATGTAATATTTAGAAAAGAAACAAAATGGGTTTTTGAATCAAGAAATGGGCTCACGGTTTGGCCCAAATCTTGAAAACTCAACCTTTCCTCAAAAAATGCATGGGAATCCGCCAAAACAAATAAAAAATGGAAATTAAATGAAAAATAACTTTAAAATATGTCATGTATTTGACAATAAGTAATTACCTTATAATTTTTCTTTAAGAAACAACCAATTCCTTTCAATGAATCATTATTATAGATGAATAATTCACCATTTTTGGAAGGTAGGTCCCAAACTAGATCATTCACCAATCATATTTTTAGTTCCTTAAAACAATATTCACATTAATTTATTCAGATTAATTTAACTCCTTTTGGAGTTAACTTATATCATGGGATTGAAAACTAATAAATGATTTCAACAAACCACTGGTAGTATATCACTCGTCCAAGAAAACTATGTATCTATGTGATATTTGTGGGTCCTGGCCATTCATAAAAAACATGAAATTTCACACATTATACAATCTTCAAAAATAATATTTCCAAAGAAATAAATTTTTTGTAACCAAAAATGAAACATGCTAAATTTAAAATATAATATCTTTTAATTTATTTGTTTAAAAAACAATACTCTGGTTTCTTTCATGTTACTCCTACCTGTTAGAATATACCAAAATTCCATCAACAAACACAACCAAAAAATTTAACAATAATTCATGAAAAACTATATTCATAAGGTTTATAAACACATCATGTGAATTAGAAATCCAAACGTCATATTTACAAACTTGTATTTCAAAAATTTTGTTCAAAATACAATCTTTGAAATTTCTTCCTCCACTTTCAATTGATAGTTACATGACCTCCATTCAACCTTCAAAAAATACTAATCTCCCTTGATATTGTCAAAAAAATCATCAATATTAGGAAAAGGAAACTTTGTATCGGTTTTCATATCTATTTATTTATAATCAATGCAAATGTTTATTTAATCGTCTCTCTTTTTAACAAAAAATATTGGAAAACCCCATTGTGAAGTTCTAGATCAGATGAAACCTCTATCTAATAACTCCAGAAATTTATTTTTCAATTATAAAAGTTCAACTTGATCTATTTGATAAGGTTATTTAAAAATAGGATTCTTTTTTGGTATTAAATAAACATTAACCTCAACATATCGATTAGGAATAACACTGGAAAAATCATAAGGATATACATCCATGGATTCATTTACTACTAGAGAATAACTAATTTGAACAGATTAATTAATTTTAATGATATGAGATAGTTAATATTCACTTCTATTTCTAATCAATTTCTCATTATCTTGGTATGTTATCAAATCCATGATATCATTGACTAAAAAAATATTGGCGCTGCAATCTATCTTAGCCTAATAAACTGAAATCTAATCCATTTGAAAAAATTTATCAAACTCTTCTCTGTTTAGTTCAACAAGATTTATAAAAAAGAATATCCCATTGGATACAATAGGAAGATATCTATAAATATAAGGTTCATTAATACTTCCACTAAAATTTTTTCACCAAAAATTATAAATTACTTTCATTATGTGATATTCAAAATTAACTTACAATTTTTTTAGAAATGAATGAATGTGAAGATAAAGAGTCATGAACAATATTTTAAAAATTCAAATACATAAGTAACATAGTTGTCACCACTTTATATGATATCCCAACATCAACTTCCATAGTTGAAAAAGAATTTTCTACACCCTTCTATTCCCAATCACGATGATTTTCATATTATGAAGCTATCTTAGGACACACATTAGCATAATGACCAAACTCATTACAACTAAAACATTTTACCATTATATGGCTATCAATTACCCCATTATTTGATTGTTAAGGATTATTTTCTATTCATTCGTTGGCTATATGGCCAAAAAATCAACATTGTTAACACTTCCCTAACATCAAAAGACAATATCTATGGTAATTTGTACCACAATCACCACATGATGGGAAATTCATATGATTACCACCAGATTTTTTTATTTTATGTTTCCCCATTATCTTCCATCTTGACTGAATCTTACATTAATCATCATGAGGCATATAAGAGTAAGAAAACATCACCTATACTTTACCATCACAATGAAAAAAATTTCTCATAGATTTTAAATTCTTGTGAAAAAAAATCACTTCAAAGACTCAATTTCAGTCCTTAGTAAATTTATTAAATTTTATATCAGTGTCCTAATTAAAATGTGGAAAATACCTCACAAATCATGTAAACTTTTATTCATATATAGCTATAAAATCCTCATATTTTCCCCTTTATTCTAGGAATTTTTTTCTATCGATATTAAAATAGTCATTAGGAAATATTTCTCAATGAAAAGATCCTTAAATTTTCCCTATTACATAGCATCAATATCATCTTTCTCTTTGTAAATCTTAAAAAAATTTAAAATATATCTACTTCAAATTATAAATGATAAATTAAAAGAGTGACCTTTTTATATACCAAACATCCCATGAAATAAAATATATTCTCCAAATCATAGATCCATCCTTTGGATACCACTATGTATGATGATCCACTAAATGAAGTGAAATGTTTCCTCATGATATGCTCTAAATTATAGAAGTTCTTTATGGTAAATTGGTTTGTTCTCTAGCGTGGATAAAAACACCATTAATAGACTATGTTAACTGATCTATCACTACCACAAATATGTTTTTTCAATTATTACCATCTTGTGATGCTTATTTAGAAAGAAATTTTCCTCAGCGTTCCTTCCAACTACATCTTCCTCATTCACTCTATGGAAAAGTATTCTGAATGAAAATAGTTTACATGTAGAAACATGGAATATACAAATGATATGTAATTTTAAATAGTAAATATGGTAAAATATTTCAAGGGAATACTATTAACATTATCCAAAAATCTAAATTAATAGAAACCAATTTATGGTACCAATTATAAAGGTCTGGCCTTAATCTTTTCATAATATTGAGTTTTAAGTAAAAATTCATTCTCTTAAATTTGAGAGTCCTT
Source organism: Viscum album (assembly GCA_963277665.1). NCBI lineage: Eukaryota > Viridiplantae > Streptophyta > Magnoliopsida > Santalales > Viscaceae > Viscum > Viscum album. The sequence continues at coordinate 2,115,448,088 of OY728157.1, read as the reverse complement.
TAAAGTTTAAATTTTTTTGAGAATTAGGCCATAACCCATACATAACAATCTAATATAACAAAAAGTGGAAAGTATCAATCATTATCCATTTATACAAGAATTTAAACTTTAAAACAAAACAAGATTTATTTTCATGAAAGCTCTTCATTAATTTAAACATAACCTCTTTTTTTCATTACTCATGCTAAAATTCTATGAAAACACTTTGAAACCATGGTATGAGAAAAAAATATCATAAAGGGACACAAAATGAAGAAAAATTTTCTCCCCGTGAAAACATGAAAGCCCATTTCTTAAAAAACATAGCATTTTACCCAGAAATTAAATTGCCATTCCTTTGAAAAATAATATATTATACCTATTGAAAAAAATTATTTCCATGATATCTCGTTAGAATGAATATAAAATTCATACAGGTACCTTGAAAAGTAATTTCATAAAAACATTATAAACCCCTTAAATAACCATGAAAAATTGGAATTACCATACTACCAACTTTGAATATAATTCTCAAGAGAACATAACCATTACCAAATTCATTTGAGTGATATTTGGGTGCAACATTTGTTTCTGATATAATTTTATCACTTGTCTCTATCTGGGTGCATCCATCATATACAATGTCTATGAACCGAAACATGTATAATATATTTTTTCATTTTAAGTCTCTTTTAAAATTTTATGCAAATCACTTTCAGATATTCACATACAATTTTCTTCCAAAATCTTATTTTCACTAAAAAAATAAACTTTCATTTTGAAAAAAACCATTTTCAATACCAAAATACCAAAAAAAGGGAAAGAGGGATTTTGTATTAGTAAAACATGTATGATTTCAAAGGGACATATAAATACAACAACAATCACTATAGAGGGAAATTAATTTTTTTCATATACTTTAAAAATAGAACATTCCATTTTTTGTTTGTCAAAGCCTTATATTTTAAAAACATAAATAAATTCCTTTTGAAAACATTTAAAATAATGTAAAATATTTTTTCTAAATATTTTTTCCCTTATAAATACATTCAAAAATTAATTTTTAAAATATCAACTCGTAATAGAAATGGTGTTTGAATGAAAAAATTAAAAAGGGTTTATTTGGATGAATAATCCATTATTACATTGAAAATATTTGTATCATAACCCCCATGAAAGAATGACCATAAAAAATTTAAATACCATGAAAATATATAAATTCATGATATAAAATTTCTAAGGTGTTTTATATACACCTCATAAAAAATTATTGGTGTATAATATCAAGATATGCCTCAATGAAAAGAAATTCAGACTAAGTCTCTTACATTGATTTGGACGTGTCATGTGTGTCTTTATCATAATGAATAATTAACTTATGTTAATTATTTACTTTTATGATAAACTTTTTCATGTTAATTATTAATTTTAGTTCACTTATTATCATGTTATATTCAATTAATATATCACTTATGTTTACATTAATATTTTTGACAATATCTAGCTTCTGTGTCAAAAAAATCATAGGTAAGTTGACTATGGTCAAATAGGTCATTATTTAAACATCTCATGAATAATAATCATGAAATAATTATAATATTTTTAAATAAATTATAATTTTAATACCAATAATTAATTATGGTTATGAAAAATGAACCAACATTGTGTTGATGGAGACAGTGGGTCGTATGTATGCGTGAGTAATGTTTCCATTTTAAAATGATCATTATGGAAAAAAGGTAAGAAATATTTTATCATTAATAAATGATAATTATATCATAAATATCATAATATTTAATTATATATACTTATTTATATCATTTTTGTGATGTGGTGATGATAAAAGGAATCATATTACTTCGAGGAGGTGGTGGTCCACACGTCCATGAAAGATGTTATCATTTTTTCAATGAGTGAAATGGTAAGAAAGAAAATCATATATTATACTCCCAGAATGATAAATATGTCATTAATATTATAATTATTTAATTTATAACACATTTATTAATTATAGTTACCCTAATTACCTTTCATGTTATGCATTAATGAAAAATGAATCACATCGCTTCATGAGGCGGTAGTCTGTCGTACACACGTGTGACATTATCATACCCATTACAATATGGAATTAAAATTTTTATATATTATATAAAAATTTTAGATTTATAATTATGTTATAAATTTCATACATTAAATTTATATAAATCATTATATCTAACCGTGAGAGTTGGTAATGGAAAAAATGAATGACATCGTTTCACGAGGCGGTAGTACACTCTACCAAAGAATAATGATTTCGTAACCCATTTGATTGAATATGAAATGGAATTAGGATATAGAATTAGCATAATAACATATATTATATATAATATACTGATTATAATATATACTATTTATTTAATAATAATATCAGGGGTTTTAAAAATAAATAAAATAAAAAATCTTGTTGAAGAACACTGCCTCTTCATTGGGAATCCTCGTTTGATTTTCATCAAAATACTTCCTAGGTTAGAATTAGTACAAAAATAATGATTATAGTGTGAGTGTATATATTTTGGTAAGTATTTTTCACTTATTTTATAAACCAAATTGGTCGGAATATGCGAAGAGAGCAGGATAGGGGCATCCTTTTATAAGTGGGGGAGAAGACACAGTTGGTATTTCTGAAAAGAATTGACTGTTCCCATGTTTTCAATATGTCACAAGGGTAAAAAATGGATCATTATGGAACCTAGGAGTTTTAATGATAGATAGGTTTCCATGAAATAGTTTTTAATACAATTTTAAAATTAATATTTAACCTTATCACTTTATTGTAACCCCCGGATAAACTCATTTTTACCCTTACAGAGGTAATTACTTTGTATTATTTTCACAATTCATTTTTGTAAAAAATTAAGATTAACTTTTTTTAAATTATAAATTATGATTATTAAAAATATGGAATATATTTTTCAAAATTAAAATCACATAATTTGAAAATTTTAATTTCATATTAATTCTGCAGACGCGACAAGTAAGTTGGCTTTTTAGAAGAGTATTTCTTGAGAAAAAGTTGATTCTATATTAACTCTATGACTAATAATAATAATTGTATGAAACTCTATTAATATTTAATGATAATTAATATAAAAAATTAACTTTAAATATCACCCATTATGTAATATTTTAATTAATTAAAATGGAGAAACATTATGCATTTTAGAATAGTTATTTTAGAAAAACTCATTTTCAACCCCAAAAAATACATATACTAAAAACCAATATAAAGTAGATTAAAAGTTTATTTACTGAATTAAATATAAATAAATAATAATTATAATAATTTAAATCATATTATAAACACATGTATACTTTAAAATTACTTAAATTATTAAAAATAAAATACTTTTTACAAAAATTGGTATTTTTTAGTATTCACTAAAAAATCAATATTTTCCTAAAAAATCCAAAACATTATCCCAAAGAAAAATTTTAAATTATGATTTATAAAATGGAGTTCATTTTTTCAAATTCATAATTAAAATTTAGAAAATTTACTTTTAAATAAAACACTATACGAAATGAGTTTAGTTAAAAATATTTCCTTTTGGAATAAAAATTGCATGATATTTTTATAAAGAATATAACTATTAAATTCATAATAATAAATATGAATATGATTTATTCTATCATTAACTTGGGTCAGAATTTCCCTTAATGTAATTTTTTTGTAACATAAATCATGTAATCCTATCAGAACAGGCTCTAGGGTCTTATTTAAGTCCATATAAAACTTTGGTAAGTTTGATAAACTGTTCAAGATGTTTTGCTTCTTCAAAACCAATAGATTGTTAAAAAAACATCCTCTTGAACATATCCATTATGAAAAGAATAAATAACATCCATTTGAAAATTTTTAAATTTAATTAATGCTGCAAAGGTAAGTAGAATATGAATAGATTCTTGTCTATCTACAAGAGCATTGGTTTCTTTATAGTCTATTCCTTCTTGTAGATTAAAGCCTTTAGCAACTAATTTGGTTTTATTTCTTACTATGATTCCATTTTCATCACACTTATTTATAATGACCCATTTTAATCCAATAATAGATGTGCCCTTAAGACTTTGAACCAAAGTATAGACTTTATTCCTTTTTAATTCATTTAAATCATCTTGCATGCATTTTATCCAATCATCGTCATATAAAGCTTCATCAGTGCTTTTTTGTTCTAATTTAAAAAGTAATTCTAGATGTCCTACTACATTTATTAAGGAACATCTAGTCCTTACAGGTTTATTTACATCACCAATCATACTATCAATGGTATGATTCTTAAGAAACAAATGATTTGAATTTTGAAAGACCTGTTCATCAACATATTGTAGGAAATCTAAGGAGGTAAATGTCTCAGAAAAATTTTATTGAACATTTTCCTTATTATAAATAGCTTCTATCATGGGTTGATAATCAGTTTTTGAAAACACATTCATAGATGTAGGTTGAGGTTGTTTAAAAACAAAATGATTTGTTTCATCAAATTTAACATGTACTATTTCTTAAATAGTACAAGTATTTTTATTTAAAACTCTATAGGACTTAGAAGTTGCAGAGTAGCCTAAGAAAATTCCTTCATAACATTTGGGTATGAATTTATGTAAATAATCTTTAGTATTCAGAATGAATAATTTTCATCCAAATACCCTGACGTAAGAAAGTCTTGGTTTTCTACCATTCCATAACTCATAGGGGTTTTCTTAATAAAGTGTCTAATCAAAATGTGATTTATAGTATAACAGGTAGTACTTACAGCTTTAGCCAAAAAAAATTGGCTACCAAATAATCACTCAACATGGTTCTTATTATCTCTTGAAAAATTCTATTTCTTATTTTAACAACTCCATTTTGTTGAGGAGTTCTTGGTGCAGAGAAGTTAAGAGTATTTCCTTTTCTACAACAAAAATTTTAAAAATAATAATTTTGAAATTCTCCTCCTTGATCACTGTAAATATTTATCAATGGATCGTTTTTCTCATTTTTAACTTGGGCTCTAAATATTTTTTACAAAAAAAGTGCTTCATATTTATTTTCTCTAAAATATACCCACATAAATCTAGTGTAACCATCGATTAGGACAAACACATAGTATTTTCCTCCAATGCTTCCAGTTTGTTTTGGAAAAAAAGATCTATATTCACCAGCAATAATGAATTATAAGTTGAGACTTCACCAATTGATTTAAAAACTGATTTATGTTTATTTTTATATTGAAAAGGATCACAATCTTTTGAATAATCATATCTATGCTCTGGTATATCCTTAACAAGTTTTTTCTTAAAGAGTTTACTTCTGTTCCTAGGGTTAGAATATCCTAGAATTTTATGCCATAACCATGATTGGCCTTCCATTGCACTTATATAAGGAATATCTTGGCTCCTAACATCTTCTATGTTTTTTATGTATACATTCTCATACCTGTGGGTAGAAAGAATAAAATTTTCCTTGTAATTGTGTACGAAGCACTTATCATTCCCAAAATTCACAAGAAACCTTGATCACGTAATTGATTTATGTTAATGAGGTTATTCTTAATACCTTTAACAAATAAATAATTTGAAATCAATGTTTTTCCAAGAAGAACAATTATACCTATACCAATAATTTTCCCCTTATTATTATCTCTGAAAGTTACTTTTCCTCTGTCTATCTTGATAATCTTTTCAAAGAAGTTTTTTTACCAGTCATGTGTCAAGAACATCCACTATCCATGTATTATGTATTTTTGTTGGTACTGTCTCTATTTTCCTGAAAATTAGAGTGTTAGACTTTTATAACCCAAATTTTCTTGGATCCAAAAAATTTAGAAAGAAAAATTTTAGGTATCCACATTTTCTTTGAAAAATAAGATTTATGAAAACCTAGATTGTTTATTGTTTAAAGAAAAATTTCTTCCCCATGAACACCACACTGACATTTAGTACATAATGGGGAACCTTGAGGAACAAAATAATTATTACTAAAAATTAGTTTGGATTGAGTATAGGCTAATCTATAATTATTCCTTAGATGTTAAATTTGATAATACATTTTATCAAAAAAATTCTTACCTAAGGTAATGTTTGGAAAACACATCCTCAAGTAAAATGTTTCTGACTTCAATCAAATAACTATGTTTTTAACCTTAAAAATATTAGTTTTAGAACTAGAGTTTTCCTCTAAAATATTTTTCTTAGAAATTACATTTTTGAGATCCTTAGAACATTTTTCCTTCTCAGAATTGGTATCCTCATGGTTTTTGGAAAAACATTCAAATAATACAATTTCTTACCAAGATATTTAGAGTAATCTAATACTTCTTGGGTAAGTATAAGAATTCTATAATTTTCCATATAACTATTTTTAATGAGTTTATAATTTTCATTCTCAAGATGTTTAGCAAACCTAGATACATCTTCATAAGTAGTTAATGTATTATCTTCATCAGAAGAAGATTCTTCATCCTAAAATTCATAATATTTATTATCACTATAATCTCATTTAATGATATAGTATTTACGGATTCAGCATTGTGTACCTTAGCCAATAGATATTGATTTTCAATAGGTATCTTGGAAAGTAGACTAGGATTCTTTTCACTAGAAGAATCATACTCTGAGGATTCACCAGAATAGTCTCCACCACTGGAACTCTAGGTGTCATTTCCTTACAAAACTTTCTTTGCTTTAGCCCTGTATTACTTCTTTCTAGTTCTCTCAGAATTTTTTTCCTTTATATCGGTTTTCATAAGCAATGGAAAATCTAGCCTTATATGCTTTTCTCTTTTGCATTCATAACATGTGATTTCCAGGTCTTTCTTTCCCTTTCTTTATTTGTTCTTAAACCTATACTAAAAATTTTTCTTCCCAACTAACTTGTTCATACTTCAAGCAAGATTAGTTATCTCATTATCAAAATGTTCAATTTCACGTGATTCAGATAACACAGTTACTTTCTTTGACATTTATCTTGTAACCCTTTCTGGAGTCTTGGATTTAGTAATAGAAAATGGTACACTTCAATTTACATTCTTCTTTTTATTCATCTTAGCATATACTTTAATTCATGTCTCATGTTGATGAAGAATTCCGAAAATTTCATCAAGAGTAATTTTTGATAATTTACTATTCTCATTAATAGTTATTCTCCTAGATTCACACTCATTAGGAATAATATCTATAATCTTTTCTACAAGTTACTCATCATCTAAACTGTTTTCACCCATTCCTTGAAAACTGTTAACAATAGTAATAAACCTTTGTTGTACCTTACACATTGGTTCTCCATAAGAAAATATAAATCCATGATATTCTTCTGTAATAATGGCTCTTCTAGTTTCTATAACCTTGGACGTACCAAAATGAGTAACTTATAATTTCTTCCAATTAAAATTTTTATCTTCACAAGAGAAAAGCTGACTATATATATTTCGGGTCATGGAACACAACAAAGTATTTCATACCTTGTAGTTTAGTTGATATTAGGACTTTTCTTGATTAATAAAAGTTCTGACTTTTTTATCAGAAATCTTATAATATCCAGTAATCATATCAAATTTTTCCACTCTAGTATTAATTACAAAAGTATTCATACAATCTCTCCAATATTAATATTCATTCACATAAAATATAGGTGGTATATTAGGATTTAGATTTCCAATCGAACCAACATTCATTCCTGTAATCTAAAAGAAAATATCATTCCATAGAAACCTATTATTAGGAAAAGTTTGTAAACAAAGAAAAAATCCAAAGAAAGGAAAATATTTAGAACAATGAAAACATGAGAAAGAAAACTTATATATGAATATAATTATTTTAGAAACCTACTCTGATACCAATTGTTTGATCAAAATATGAATATAGATGCTCAATTACAAGAGGGGGTTAATTGTATATTAAAAAACATTCATTTCTTACCTTAAGGAAAACTATGTTTAATAATGTTAAACAAAGTAATTTCACATGACCTCTTTTAGTTTTACAAAAATTCTAGGTTCTGGAAATATGGTTCTTGAAATGATACATAATAAAATATTACAAGGAAAATATTCTTCTTTAAAGCGTATAAAATCGTACTTATCAGAGTAAACAAAAGAACAAGAAAGTATAAGAAGGTTATACTTTCATCCTTTATCAAATACAGTGGAAATAAACATGAAACAAAAAAAGTAACAAGTTTGAAATAATCTAATCCAAATAGTAGGGTATCCAACAATATTGGATAAAAATCCCTAGATTAATACTTTCAAGAATGTCTATCTTACCCACACCAGGGTAATCCCTGGATAGGAATATAGAAATCTATCTTGATATCTCCACAAACCCTCTAACTTTAAGGTTGTCAGAACCTTTGTCTTTCTATCCACGGAAGTCCTAAACATTAAGGTAGTCAACACCTATGTCTTCCTATCCATGGAAGTCCTCAATTGTACACACCAATAATTGGAGTGGCACGAAGCATGTCGACAAATATGTTTAGTATGCATAAGGCATGAGATTCTCTCTCTAGAAATCACTTCAGCAGCATGTAATCACTAGAGTGATCGAATTGTTTTTGAGATCGTTTAAATGATCTCCTATTTATAGAAATTTCTCTAACGTTCAGCTCCCTCCTCCAATTGTTATATTTTTCCTCGAATTTCAGAGAGACCTATACATATTTCACTCAAACAACGGTTAGTTATAAATATAATTTATATCATTCTTTCAAAATTATAACAAGTGTATGAAAAATAAGGTTTCGTAATCAAATCAATTTTTTAGAGTCTGTGGAAAATAAAAGATCGTAATCTAAGAAAATAATAATTTGGAGACTATAAAATATGGATATTCAGATTCTATTTTCCAAATAATTAGGAACATGAATTCTATCGACTTTGGAATCTGAATTATAATATGTTCGGAATCTAAACTTATAATGAATTTTGAGTCTAAATTCTAAAGAATTCGGAGTCTGAATTCTAAGTAAATTGCATTCTATGTTCAGAAGAATTTGGATTCCTAATTTTAGAGAATTTGGAATCAAAATTTCATTGAATTTGGAGTCTGAATTTAAGAGAATTCAGAGTATAAATTTTAGATAAATCGTAGTCTAAATTTCAGAGAATTTTGAGTCTGAATTTCAGATAATTTTCAACCTGAATATCGTAGAATTCAGAACCTGAATTTCAGAGAATTTGGAGTCTAAAAACAAAATACTCTATAACCAAGGATTTATAGGATTCTGAGGTTTTAGATATGAAACTGAATTTTACCATTAGAAATAAAATGAGTTAGATTTAGAGATACTATAAAATGAAAAATCAAAATATAGGTATGGAAAAAATTTCCTTGAGGAAGGAAAATTTTCCTTATTAAGACAAAGCTTAGGGAAAAAATTATTTTCCATAAGATAGAGTGTTTGTGATTTTCAAAACATAGAGGATAGTAAAAGTCATAAGGAAACCTTTTTGCTCAATAAAAATTCATGTTTGTACCTTGGAACAGAATACCATATAACCATTAAAACCATTATAGAACCATTACAAATTTGAATAACCATACGAACGGCTTCTAAAACAATTCTTTGAAGAACATAATCATTACCCAATACATTAGAGTTTTATTTGTGTGCACCCATCGTTTTCACTATAACTGGATCACCTGTAATTGTATAGGAACAACCATTATATATAATTTCAATGAACCACAACATGCATAAAACATTTTATCATTTTAAAAACTATGGTAGACTAATATGAAAATCGGTTTTAGATATTTAAATTATATTTTCATTCAAAATCCCATTTTCATTACAAAATAAAAATTTATATTCCAAAAATGGTTTTCAATATAGAAATACTCAAAAAGAGAAAGTAGTTTTTTAATTTAAGAAAAAAAATTATATATCAAAGGAAGAAATAAATAAAATAATAGTTTTAGTGGAAGAAAATGTTTTTTTCGTCATATACATCAGAAATAGAACCTTCAATTTATCCTTTTCCAAAATGTTCCATTTAAAACTGATAAAAAGATTCATTTTTCTAAAAAAATTGAATTAAACTAAAATGTAATTTATAAATCCTTTATATTCATATAAAAAATCAAAATTAATTTTAAAACCATTGATATAGAATAGAAATTTAGTTTTAAGTAAAACTTTAAAAATTGATATATTTAAAAGAAAATCCACTTATTATATTGGAAATATTTTAATCATATGACCCATGAAACAATAACACTAAACAATACATTAAATACCATGATAATAGATAAATTCCTGATATAAAATTCCAAAGGGTATATCTATACACCTCATACAATAGTTTAGTTGTATAACATCATGATATGCCTTAATAAAATGAAAATGAGATGAAGTCCCTTACCAAGAGTCCGACTAATCACATGTTTCTTTATATTCCTAAATAATTTCCTTCTGTTAATTGATTAATTTTATTATAAAATTTTTAAGGTTTCTTATTACATTTATTTCACTTATTATCATGATATATAAAATTACTTAATAACTTAAGATTGTGGTAGGTGTTTGGATGATGTTTGTCTTATTTTTCAAAAATGACTTAGGTAGGTTGACTATAGTCAATTTGGTAATTACATAAAAATATATAGAATAATAATCATGAAATAATTAACATATTTATACATAAATTATACTTTTAATACCAATAATGAATTCTTTTTATGAAAAAATGAACTAATTTTATTATCATGGAGACGGTAGGCTACACGTGCGAATGAGTAACATTTCCATTTATCAATGATAAATATGGAATTAAGAATATAATTTTTCATATTTAAAGAAATATTTTTATATCCAAAATACCAAATTTTTTAATTATATATACTTATATATATCATTATTTTTATGAGTTGATAAATAAAAGAATCACATCGCTTTGAGCAGGCAGTATTTCACACGTCCAGGGAAACTTTTTCAGTGTGTGAATAGGTAAAAAAAAAATGATATATTATATTTACAGAATGATAAATAATTTATGAATATAATAATTATTTCATTTATATCATATATTTTCATTATCATTTTCCTTATTACCTTCCATTTAAAGTGTTCATGAAAAACAAATCACATCACTTCACGAGGCAATAGACCATTGTACACATGAGTCACCTTATCGTATGCCCTATGGTATGAAGTGTACAAAGTTATATATGATATAATGAATTCATATGTATAATTATGTTAAAAATATCACATATAAACTTTTGATTCATCATCATACCCAACTTTAATAGGTGGTATTGAAAAACGAATGATATCATTTTGTGTGGAAGTAGTTTGTAGTAAACATGAATGATGATTTCATAACTCATTTGATGGAAGAGGGAAAGGATTAAGGATATTAAATTACTATAATATATATAATTATATTAAATATATTGAATAAATTATATAATAAGGGTTTAGGAGTAATTTTATGGGATAGAGAAAGAAATAAAATAAAAATGCTTGTTGAATAACGTTACCTCTTCTTTAAGTATCATCCATAGTTATGAACCAAAATCCATCCTAAGTTGGAATTCTACAAAAAATAAGGATTTTAGAATGATTTTAAAGAATATTTTAAGTGATTTTATCAGGATTTTATTTAAACAATTTGGTTTGAAGTAGTTAAGATAAGTGGAGAGTTGGTAGCCTTTTATAAGTGGGGGAGAGGACACACTTTGTATTTTGGAAAAGAATTATGTTAGTGAATGTTTTATATATGTAAAAATGTTAATAAAATGGACAATTATTGAACCATATATTATTAAAGGGTGATATTTTTCTATAAAAATAGTTTTTAGACAATTATATTAGTAATTATTACCCTTTAATTTTAGTTTTACCCACGGTAAACCCATTTTTTCCTTAGTCGCGGTAATTATCTTCTATTTTTTCACTATTCATTTTGGTAAGAAATAAGTTAAAATTATTATAAATTAAAAAATATGGAATTATTTTTTCTAAATATGAATCATATAATTTGAAAAATTAACATAATATAAATTTTTTAGACATGTTAATAAAGTGGGTTTTCAAGTAAAGCATTTTTTTAGAAAAATATGATTCTATATTAACATTGTGAATAATAATAATCATTACATGAAACTAGATTAATATTTACTGATATACAATATATAAATTTAAATTAAAACATTCCCAATTATGAATTATATTAATTAATTAAAATTGATAAACCCTATGCATTTTAAAATATTATCTTTGGAAATATTTGTTTTATACCCAAAAAACAAACATATACTAAAAACCAATATAATGTTGATCAGAAAGTAATTAAGTAGTTTAAATATAACTATATAGGAAATTATGTTACTTGAAATAATATTCAAAACATATTGATAGTTCTAAATTACTTAATTTATGAAAAATAAAATACTTTTTACAAAATACAGTATTTTCACTATTCACTGAAATATAAATAATTCATTAAAAATCAAAAACATTAACAAAAGAAAAAAAATTATATGTGGATTATAGAAATGAAATTAATTTTTTTAAAACATTATTATAAAATTTATAAATTAAACATTTAAAAAAACATGTAAAGAATATTTTATTTTAAAATATTTCATTTTTGATTAAAAATTACATAATATTTTTATATCTAATAAAAATAGCTAATTCATATTAATAAATATTAAAATGATTTATTCTATCATTCCCTGGGTTATTAAATTATTAAATAAATTTATAAATTTTGTCTTCATTGTTTTATTCAGTTATTATACAAGTGGGGATATGTTTTCCTTATAGCATTTTCAGATTCCCAAGTTACCTCTTCAAAAATATGGTTTTTATATGAATCTTAAACCTTATAAATCACAAAAATCCTCATCACTTGATATATATGGTCAATAATATGAATAGGTTGTTCCTCATAATAAATATTATATTCTAACTAAACTACTTCATGGATCAAAACATGTGATGAATCTAACACATATTTCATTAACATCGAGACATGAAATACATTGTGTACATGAAATAAACATGAAGGAAAATTCACACAGAAGGAAAATGATCTAATTTTCTCCATGATTTTATATGTTCCAATTAATTTTGGACTTAACATCACTTTATTACCAAAATTTATAACACTTATCCATTTAGAAACATTGAGAAATACATGACGACCTACCTCTAAAGAAATACCTTTCCTCCAGTTATCAACAAATATTTTCTACCTGTTTTTAGATGTACTCATATGTTGCAGAATAAAATTCCCCTTCTCATCCATTTCCAATAATTAATCTTGCCTTATAAGCGTTATTTCTCCTACATCATCCAAACATGCTAGTGTCTAACACTATTTTCAATATAATGCCTCAAATGGTTCCATCCGTATAATGGAATGAAAATAATCACTATAAGAAAACTAAACCAATGAAATATATTTATCCAAAATTACTTGGTAATGTATTCAAAAATAATAAATAATATATTTTATGTGCTTAATTTTATTCTCAAAATTTCCATCATATTGAGGATGAATTGTTTTATTGAAATTTAATTCAGTGTCCAATGACTTCTGAAGTCATTTTGAAAAATTATATGTAAACCGTGGATCATGGTCTGATGTAATGAAGAGAGGCATTATATATAACTTGAATATATTATTTAGATACATCCATTAATTATTAAATAAATATAGTCTATCTCAAATGGCTAGGAAATGTTCATATTCATTTAATCAATCAACAATCATCCATATCACATTATCATCCAGATAAGTGTTTGGAAATCATTCAATGAAATCTATTAATATTTTTACCCATTTCTACATCGGAACTAGAAAAAGTTCTACAAATTACCTTTGGTAACTGTTATTATTTTTTAACCTATTGAAAATTAATATAATATAATTTAAATTCATAAATATCTCTTTTCATTCCATCCCACTAGTAATACTCTTTGAGGACTCTATTCATCTTAGCACTACACGGATGAATAGAAAATGGAGAACTACGATCTTCACTCAATCACTAATTCCTCCACTAAAATTTTAATGGCACACTAAATATTATTCCGATTCATAAAACATATTCTTCATCAATATTAAAATTAGGAAACTCACCCTTCATAACAGATTCTATATTTTATAATAAATATTGATCCTCTTTTTGTTCTTTCATAATTATTTCTTACAAAGCCACCTATACCGAAACCTATAATAAAACAGAGGATATTCTTGCATCCAAAACTTCTTGGACAAAATTTATCAATGAATTTACCAAAGTTATACATTACTAATATAAAACTGTTAACTTATATTTTCTATTTACTGAAATAATAATCCACTTTATTTTTAGGATAGTAATGAGTCATGAGATCATAATACTTGATCAATTCTAACTATATTATATGTCTCATGTTAAATTCATTATTAGTGAATATATACTACAATTTTTTTTATTATTGTATATTTTACACTATACTTTATTTAAATGGTGATTCAAAATTTTTAATGAAAAAAACACAATAGTTACTTCCAAATCATGTGTATGGTCTTTTCACTCATGAGGTTTCAATTTAAGTAAAGCATAAGTGTCACAAAACGAATATGGTCACCACTATTACCAACACAAAACCCAACCCATTTCAAGGCCTGAAGCTTGTTACCTATCCCCACAGGATGGAAAAAGTGTCTATGTATCATTAATCTTGGTGTAGGAATGATTTTCATGAATATGTATACATAAAACATTAAAAACATTTGACAAACTGAATCATAAAAAATCATACCAAACAAGGCTTATAAAAAATCCAGAACTGAATACATAAGTTTAAATGCACTAAAAATTTCAAAATACACAAATAAACAACATCAAAATAGACCCAAGGATTCGACACAACTTGGGTCCATCACCCATAAGCTCTCTCCACAACTTCACACCTAGGATGAGAACTAACGCTCTAAACCGCCATCAACCATAGCCTTCCCATTACATGGGTAATGAATAATGAATCCTACTTACATTCAAGGGGTGTAAGTCATTTTTGATCATAATCTCAATAAGATACCACACAATGATTCCAAAGAACATGCATTACAATGTGAAAAAGTAAGCAGTTTTAATAAGCAATCAAAAGCGGCAACAAATTCCACCAAATCGAACATTCAATTGAAAATAGTTTTCATGATAAAACAATAATATTGTTAACACATTTAAATGGTAATTTGAGATACTGTAATATACTTCCAAACACACCCGAATACAAGGGAAAATACAACAAATCCAATGAGAAACATAATCGGGAACACCCTTAGGCACTAGATAGTCTCGGGCCCTATGTACCTTCTACCTCGTTGTAAAGTAACCATAGTAAAATATGTTCTCGAGCACGATCCACTAGTAGGTAACATACCCATAACCTAGTGGTCCCCAATAATCATCCATATAGATTATTTATAGTTGTAGTTATCCAAATACTAAGTGAAACATGGACAAAACTCATCTAGTCCACTAGTCGTACTAGTATATATCCGCCCCACAAAGGTACATCATCTTCCCCCTTTGTGATCATTCAATTTTAGAATGATTAATAATTTCATTTTTTTATAAACCACCACTAATGGTCACATAAAAATATTATAGTAGATATAAACATTTTAAACCGCTTAAAACAAGCAACAATATACTTTGATTTTTAAAGGAAACAATTTCTCAAAACCCCACGTACTTTTGCACCTTAAACTCCTTGAAAACACCACTTTGTAAACTATGTGCACACTTTTATGTTACTAAAAGAGAAAATTCAGCCCAATAAATTTCAATGAAACCAAAAAATAAATTTTAGGCCATCCCCAAGTGAACCAAGAAATGATAACTTTTTAAAACCTCTATTTACACACAAACATGGCACTTAATGTTCGCATGTACCACAAATACCAATAAAACCAATTTTTGTAGCAATAATCAAATGGGGAAAAAATTGATAACATTATTTTCAGCCCTATTACAGTTCAATAAAAACAAATTTCTATTTATATGCCATCCCCCAATAAACCAATAAATCATTTCTTTGAAAAAACAAAATTTCACACCAAATTGGGATTTAAAATTAAATTGCAATAAAAAATCCACTAAAACTAATTTTCCAGAAATAATAAAATGAGATAAATCATAAAATATGATAAATAAAGAATTATAATACTCTAATATTCCATAAAAATTTGAATCACCTACCAAATCAAAGGAAACCCTTGAATCACCGTGTGAAAATCAAGTTACACCACTACTGCACCAAGAAGGACTTAGATCAAACCTAAAACCACATGAATTGACGAATAAAACCCAAGGTTAAATACTAGGTTCTATACCATACCCCCTAGTCTTTTTTGACTTCATCTAAATTGAAATAAACTTCATGGAAATAGTAGGAACTAAGGAGGAGAGACACTTACTTGAGATTAATTTAAGTTACTCCACTAGATCCCCCTTAAAAATGGGGTTCCAAAGTGGGTTTGAGAGACTTTGAGAGATTAAATGGATTTTAGATTCAAATAGAAGGAGTAAGGGTCGAATTAGGAATTGTGAGGGAGGAAAAAGAGTAATAATTGAGAGAGTTGTGAAGGAATGAAATTTCCTTTTCAAATCTAGACGATTTGAGAAACCCTATGATGTTATGCACTAATTAGCGATGAATATGATGTCCAAAGAGGTGGGAAAAGAGGATGAACGAACTAATCGGTTTAGTGGTCTTGGGTGACACTTTGATTCACCAAAAAATCATAAAAACTGAATATGTTATTAAATAGGTAAAAAAAATTAAAACTGGAAATCGGCCTTCAGTCTGGCCCAATTCATTAAATAAAAACCCATATCCATCATTATTATGGATTAATAAAGGTTCAAAATTTCAATGGAGGTGTTAATAGGTAATTTTATGACATTTTAAAAGTGTAATGGGTGAAAAATATAAAAAAATGTAACTGTTATAAAAGAAACAAAATTGGTTTTTAAATCTGGAAATGGGCTCATGGTTTGGCCCAAATCCTAAAAACTCACCCTTTCATCCAAAAAAGAATAGGAAACCCTCAAAACAAAGAAAGATAGTAATTTAAAATGAAAATACCTTTAAAATATGTCATGTATGTAAAAATTCTCCCCACCATGAAAACATTCCATCCCGGAATGTCAACCTGAATCTTGATCGGAATACTAGAACATATACTCTTCCTCAACTCGTGACTTACACACCCATGTATATTGTGTATCATTACCATAATGTCAACGAACCCAGAGCATCGGAATAGACTTCCCTTGAAGAACCTTCTCTCGAGAGTCCACTATTTTCTCTGGCTCCTCAAAAACTGGCAATTGAGACTCTATCTCCAGTTTTTCCCAACTTAGCACATGGGATTGATCTAGGTTGTATTTCTTCAACTGGGAGACATGGAAGAGGTCATGGATAGAAGTAAACTAAGAAGGTAAGGCCAACCTGTATGCCACCATGAAAATACAGTTGGTGATCTCAAAAAAGTCAATATATCATGGCGTCATCTTCCCTTTCTTCCCCAATCGACAATGGCCCGGACGTGGGGCCACTTTCTAGAATACTATTCCACCCACAGAAAACTCTAGCTCTCGACACCTCTATCCAACATAAGATTTATAAGAACTCTAAGATGTCAACAAGAGCTGCCTGATCAATTTAACTTTCTCATACATCTCCCGAACCAGACTCAGCCCCAGCAGTGAGGTCTCACCTACCTCATCCCAACAAAGGGGGGACCAACAAGGATGACCATAGAGATCCTAAAAAGGAGCCATTCCAGTTGAGGATTGGTAATTGTGATTATAAGAAAACTCAACCAACCCCAAATATCTATCCATGGAAACTTTAATGTCCATGAAACATGCATGAATCATGTCCTCCAATATCTGATTATCCTACTCAATCTGACCATATGTCTAAGGATGGTATGTCGTGCTTATCTTATTCTGAGACCCCAAGGCCTTCTGAAGGACTTCCTAGAACCAAGAGGTGAAATAGGGGTCTCTAACTAAGAAAACTACTGAGGGAAATCCATGGAGTCTCACCACCTCCTGAAGATACAAATGACCCAACTCATCCACGTTAGATGTATATCTAATTAAAATGAAGTAGGATGATTTGATCAAATGATCAATCACCACCAAAATGGCATTCTTTCCCAATGTTGTATGAGGTAATCCAACAATAAAGTCCATGGAGTCCGCATCCCACTTCCAAGTAGGAATGGGTAATGGATGGGGAAAACCAGAGTGCCTTTGATGCTCTACTTTCACCTGATGTCATGTGTATCATCTCAACAAAACGTCTGATATGTCTCGTCTCATACTAGGCTACCAGAACTACCGACGGAATTCATAATACATCTTTGTGGCACCTGGTTGGACATCCCACTAAGACTAGTGGTTATCCTCCATCACCACCTTCTCTAGAGATAATGAAACTACTAAACGCCCCTTGAAGCACAATATTCCCTCACGAGACAATGAGAAATCATATGATGTCTCCCCACCATGAAGAAACTGCTTAGATAGCTAAAAAAGATCATCACTAGGTTGTTCCTGCTAAATCAACTCCAATAGAGAATGAGTCAATTGGATACTCGCCATGAATGCACCTCCACTCTATTCCCTAGAATCTACATGTATATGAGAAAAGATCCCCATAAAAGTCCACTAATCACAATAATTTTTCAAAGCCTTCACTAGAAATCTTCTACTCAAAGCGTAGGCCACCACATTAACCTTGTCTGGGGTATAGAAAATGTCAAAGTCGAACCCCTACAATTACTCGATCCAATGATGTCGCCTCAAGTCGAGGTCCTTCTGTGGGATGATATAGGTCAATCTTTTGTGGTCATAGTACACCGCAAACTTCTCCCCGAATAGGTAGTGATTCCATGTAATCAAATCATGCAGCACTACTGCAAAAAACAATTCATGGATCAGGTAGTTCTTTCCATGTGTTCAGAATTGGCGAGATTCATACGCTACCACGTGATCATCTTGCATATGTATGCAACCAATACCAATAATTGAAGCATCACAATTGGTCATATATCGCTTTCCATCCTATATAAAAATAAACATGGGGGTGGTATTCAACCACATGTTTAGCTCCTCAAAAAATCCTGACATTTTGGGCCCCATACAAACATCACCCCTTTTTGGGTGAGCGAATTCATCGGTGAAGAAAGCTGAGAGAAATCTCGAATCAATCTCCTGTAATAACCAGCCAGGCCAAGAAAACTCCCGATTGCAAACACATTCTTTTGTTTCTCCCATGACATAATCGCAGTAATGTTCTCAAGGTCCCCTAAAACCCACTACTTAGAGATCTAATGCCCTAGAAATCTCACTTCCCTGATCCATAAAGCTTACTTTAATAAATTTTCATAGAGGCAATGATTATGCAAAGTTTGCAAGAAGATCCTCAATTGATGTTCGTGTTCCTCTTCAGAACCAAAGTATACTGTAATTTCATCCATGAACACCACAACGGAGGAATCGTGATACTGATGGAACACCCTATTCATGAGTTCCATAAAGACTGATGGAGAATTTCTCAATCCAAAGGGCATGACTAAATACTCAAAGTCGTTGTAACTACTTCAGAAGGTCGTCTTTGGGATATCTAACTCCTTCACCCTGAGTAGATGATACCCTGAACACAGGCCTATCTTTGAGTATCACTATTCCCACTTCAACTAATCAGACAAATCATCTATTTCGGAAAAAGGGTATTTGTTATTAATTGTTTCCTTATTCAGCTTCCGGTAGTCAATGCACAACCAGGGAAATCCATCATCATTTTTTGCGAATAACATAGGAGAGGCCCAAGGAGAGATGCTCAAGTGAATGAATCCTTTGAATTATAAGTCTTACAGTTATATCTTTAATTCCCTCAAATCGGTTGGTGCCATAAAATATAAGGGAAGAGATATCGGTTCTTCTCCCGGTGCCAGATTAATCGAAAACTCCACATCCCGCTCCAAGGGAAAACCTTAAAAATCATCTGGGAATATCTCTGAACACTCATTCACTACATGAGGTAGTTCACCTTCAATGGAAAGACCATCATCCTCTATCAATAGTGATGATAACTAGAAGATAAGACTACCCAACTCTGGAGTGGAGGCCCTCCATGACCTGACCAAGGATCCCATTCCCCACAAAAAACCGGACGACTCCCATCAGGTGCTGTGAAACTCACTTGTCTTATGCAGGAAATGATGTGTGCTTGGAAGTGTACTAGACAATCTATTGCATGTATGATATCAAAATGATCAATGTCTCATACCAAGAGGTCTCACTCAATCTCAACCCCTGACAAACAAATCGCACACGATGAGCACCTAAGACCCTGCTCCTTCTTCTTTCCCAGCTTCATAACCAACTCCATTGAAAAAGACAAATAACCAGTGGGAAAGTTCAGTGTGTCCACAAAATGGTCATAAATGAATGAAAAAGAGGCACCAATATCAAAAATAACAACAAAAATAAATGATACAAACAGAACAGTACCTCAAACTGTCGACGGTCCAGCCTCTGATCCTACAGGTTCCTAAACCACCACATGGAGTTGTTCGATCTCTACGTGAGGACAACCACTAGCCTATGGTTGTGCCCTGAACTGGATCTTCCTAGAAGATAAACCAGTCCTACCACCATGGCCACCAAATCAAGACCCCCTGTCCTCAACAGCTCAGACTGTACTGGCATTCATCTTGGAGTTGTTGTCCCTACCCCGCTTGAAAGTGGATGTGCCACCCTATAGAAGCACTACAAATGACCCATACCTCCATGTTGGTAACAGGGATTTAGAGGAATTGGACATGCCGATTTGATGTTCCCTAGTTTCCCACACAGGTGTCACATGACTGATCTCACATCAAAATCCCCGTATGAAAACTTCCTAGAGGAGTGGCCTGAACTGCCAACTTCTTTCTTCACCTGATCCTCCCGCTACCTATTCTTCTTTGTGGAGCTTCCATTGCCTACTATTGATATTGTACCAAACAATAGCCATGCTTTTATGGTCGATCTCCACCATACATGCTTAGTATATGACCTCAGCATAGGTCCTCAGTTTGAACAGGAAGACCTCGAAGTATATCTCTGGTTACAAACCTTTCTCAAACCTCTGGGCCTTTAACTGTTCATTCGAGAAAATTTCTGGGGCCTAACGAACCAACTCAGAAAAATGGTTGTCGTACACCATCAAAAATAATTCCCCTGAACAAGGTCCATGAACTTTCGAGACCTGGCATATGCCAAGACCTCAGGGAAGTACTCTTCGTTGAAGACAGCCTTGAAATCATCCCAATGCATCTGCTCATTCTTCCCAGTCTGAATCACTGTCTCCCACCACTTAGGGATGGGACCCTCAAATAGAAAGGAGGAATAGTTCCCCCTAAGATCATTGGGTGTTCCAGAAACTCAAATATACAATCGATCTTCTTGAGCCATTCCTCTGCATCCTGTGGTTCTGAGCTACCTCAAAAGGTAGGAGGTTTGTTTTTTAAAAAATCCTAAGATTTATCATTTCTAGGACTCGTATCTTTTTCTCTAGAAAGAATAGTATTAGGGTCTGGTCTCTACCACATATCTTGGATAGCCCAGACCATAGCCTCAACTACCCATTGATCAATTGGTGTGGGAGAACACTCTATGGCATCCACCCATGGGTGCATGTGAGCTTTCCGAGGAGGCATGTTTCTACAAAATGCAATAGTCACAAAACAATAATAAATACCACAATTCTGAAAATTTTAATCAAATAAATCAAATAAAAATAATCTAAACACTTTCCAGGAAGAAAAAACAACTACTCCACCTCTTCTGGATGTCGACGTGTGGTCTTCAGCACACACTTCTCACCTGGAAGTGAAGTCAATCCGTAAATTCCAACATCTCCTAGTGAATCAATGTCTACCAAGAGAGGTGTGATCCATTCCCCATACTCAAAACCAAAACCCCAATCCATGATAGTCCTATCTCATTCCTATCCCAACTCATCCCAAAATAGAATTATTACCCAAAAACATTAACCTCCCTTTGATACAATGTTGTTGCAAACCAAATCTGGTCGCCACTATTACCAGCGCCAAACCCGGTTCGTGGAAAGTCCTAAAGGGTGTTACCTCTCCCCATAGGCTAGAACAAGTTCCTCAGTATCATTTATCTTGGTTTGGGAATGATTTACCAGAATATGTATATATACAACATCAAAAACATTTGATAAACTGAATTTGAAAAATTCATACCAAACAAGGTTTATACAAAAATATAAAACTGAATAAATAAGTTCAAATGCACTAAAAATTTTCAAATGACATAAATAAACAACGTCAAAATACACCCATGGACTCCACATGACATGGGGTTATTAGTGACAAGCCATCTCCATAACTTTGCACCAA
Organism: Viscum album; assembly: GCA_963277665.1. Taxonomy (NCBI): domain Eukaryota; kingdom Viridiplantae; phylum Streptophyta; class Magnoliopsida; order Santalales; family Viscaceae; genus Viscum; species Viscum album. The sequence goes on along the minus strand of OY728157.1, from coordinate 2,115,425,652 downwards.
GGATGAGAACAAACACCCTAAACTTCCTTCACCAATAGCCTTACCTTTACCTGAGTCAAGCATAATAATGTCTACTTACACCCAAGGGGTGTAAGTAGGGTGTGTGCCTAATCCAAATAGGAAACCACCCAGTGATTTCATAGATCATGCAATACAAAATGAAAAATCAAGCTGTTTTAATACACAATGAAATGTGGCGACAAATTCCAAGAAATCGAACATTAAAATGAAAATAGTTTTCAAGATAGAACATTCTGAATGTTAACACAATTAAATGGTAATGTTATCTAATTTAAAATGAATCCAAACACACACAAATACAAGGGAAATTACCACAAATCCAATGACCAACAAAATCAGGAACACCCCTAGGCACTAAATAGTCTCAGACCCCATTTACCTCCTACCTCAGTGTAAAGTGACCATAGTAAAATCATTTCTCATGCATGATCCACTAGTAGGTAACATACCCATAACCAATTGGTCCCAAATAATCAAACATATAGTTTAGTTAGATATGTATTTACCCAAATACTAAGTGAAACTGGGACAAAACTCATCTGGTCCACTAGCCGTACTAGTACATATTCACCCCACCTAGGTACCCAGGCTTCCCCCTTTGTGATCAAACAATTTCAGCATGCTACATAAATCCATTTTCATATAAACCACAAATTGTAGTCATATAAAAACATTTCAGTATCTATACACATTTTAAAACACTTAATCCACACAACAAAACACTTTTATTTTTAAATGAAACAATTTCTCAAAATCCTTTGTTTTTTTTCACCCTAAACTCCTTGAAAACTCCACGTTGTATAATATGTGCACACTTGTAAGTTACCAAAATAGAAAATTCATGCGAATAAATTTCAATGAAACAAAAATATCATTTTTAGGGCTGCCCCAAGTAAACCAAGAAATGATAACTTTTTAAAACCTCTATTTACACACAAACATGGCGCTTAATGTTCACATGTTCCACAAATACCATTAAAACCCATTTTTTCATCAACAATCAATAGGTATAAAAATTAAAAACATTATTTTTAGCCCTATTATAGTTAAATAAAAACAACTATGTATTTATATGGTGGCCCCAAATAAACCAATACAACCTTTCGTTGGAAAACCCCCAATTTCACACCAAATTGGAATTTAAAATTACATATCAATAAAAACACCACTAAAACTATTTTTTGAAGAAATAATAAAATGATATAAACCTGAAAATATGATAAATTTATAATTTTAATACAAAAATATTCCATAAACATTGTAATCAACTAACAAACCAAAGGAAACCCTTGAATCACCTTGAAAAAAACATGTATCACTACTACTGCACCAAGAGGGAGTTATATTAAACCTAAAACAATAATAATTGACCATGAAAGACCAGGTTTAAACCCTAGGTTGGAAACCCTCTACTTTTTTCATTTGGGACTTTATGGAAATTTAAAGAAACTTCATGGAAATGAGAGGAACTAAGGAGGAGAGCCACTTACTTGAGATTCTTTGAAGTTCCTCCACCAAATCACCCTTCAAAATGTACTTCCAAAAAAGTTTTGAGAAACTTGTAAGGCTACAATGAAGGATAGGATTGGAAACAAGGAGAAATAGTCAAATTATGAATTGGTATGAAGGGAAAAAAGTAATAATTGAGAGAGTTATAAAGGAAAGAAGTTAACTCTTAAAATATGGATGATTTGAGAAACCATATGAAGTGTTGCACTAATTCATGATGAATACAAGCTCCAAAGAGAAGGGAAATAGTTTGGGCATGTGGATGGTTTTATTGGGAATGGGTGACCTTTGGAATCATCAAAAAATCATAAAAAATTAATATGTTATTTAGGAAATTGTTTTAAAAAAACTACAAATGGGCCTTCAGGCTAGCACAATTCCTTAAATAAAAACCCAAATCCACAATTTTTATGGATTACTAATGGTTTAAAATTTAAATGGTGGTGTTAATAGGTCAAGGTATTCCATTTCAGAAGTATCATGGCTGAAAAATATTAAAAAATTTAATATTTATAAAAGAAATAAATGGGTTTTTAAATCATGAAATGGGCTCACGGTTTGGCCCAAATCATGAAAACTCAACCTTTCCTAAAAAAAGCATGGGAATCCCCAAAGATAATAAAAAATGGAAATTAAATGAAACGTAACTTTAAAATATGTCATGTATTTGACAATAAGTAATTACCTTATCATTTTTCATTTGGAAACACGTAATTCCATTCAATGAATAATTATTATAGATGAAAAATTAACCATTTTTGGAAGGTATGTCCAAAACTGGATCATTCACCAATCTTCATTTTAGTTCCTTAAAAAACTCTTCATATAAATTTATTCAGATTAATTTAACTCCTTCTAGAGTTAACTTAGATCGTGGGATTGAAAACTAAGCAATGATTTCAACAAACCACTGGTAGTATATCACTCATCCAAGAAAACTATGAATCTATGTGATATTTGTGGGTCCTGGTCATTCTTAAAAAACATAGGTTTTTGAAATTTCACACATTATACCATCTTCAAAAAGAATATTTCCAAAGAAATAACTTTTTTGTAACCAAAAATGAAACATGCTAAATTTACAATATAATTAATTTTATTTTATTTTTAAAAAAACAATTCATTGGTTTCTTTCATGTTACTCCTACCTTTTAGAATATACCAAAATTCCATCAACAAACATAACCACCAATGTTTACAATAATTCATGAAAAACTATATTCATAAGGTTTATAAAAACATCATTTGAATTAGAAAACCCAAACGACATATCTATAAACTTGTATTTCTTAAATTTAGATCAAAATACAATCTTTGTAATTTCATCCTAAACTTTCAATTGATGGTTACCTGACCTCAATTCAACCTTCAAAAAATAATGATCTCTCTGGATATGGTCAAACAAATCATCGCTATTTGGAAAAGGAATCTTTTTAACGGTTTTTTTATGTAATGATTTATAATAAATGCAAATTCTTATTTAATCATCTCTATTTTTAACAAAAAATATTGGAAAACCCCATTGTAAAGTGCTAGATCTGATAAACCCTCTATCTAATAACTCCAGAAATTAATTTTTCAGTTATAAAAGTCCACCTCAATCCATTTTATAAGGGTTTTTTTAAATATGATTCTTATTAGGTGTTATTTAAACATTAACCTCAACATCCCGATCAAGAATAAAACTGGAAAAATCATAAGGATAAACATCCATGGATTCATTTACTACTAGAGAATAACTAATTTAAACAGATTCATTAATTTTAATGATATGAGATAGTTAATATTAACTTCTATCTCTAGCGATTTCTTATTTTCTTTGTATGTTATCAAATTGATGATATCATTGACTAAAAAAATATTGACACTACAATATATCTTAGCCTAATAAACTGAAATCCAATCCATATGAAAAAATATATCAAACACTTCTCTGTTTAGTTCAACAAGATTTATAAGAAAGAATATCCCACTAAAAACAACAGGAATATATCTATAAATATAAGGTTCATTAATACTTCCACTAATATTTTTTCACCAAAAATTTTAACTTAATTTCATTTTGTGATATTCAAAATAAACTGACAAATTTTTTAGAAATGAATGAATGTGAAGATAAAGAGTCATGAACCATATTGTCATAATTCAAATACAGAAGTAACATAGTTTTCACCACTTTATATGATAACCCAACATCAACTACCGTAGTTGAAATTGAATTTTCTACACCTTTCTATTCCCAATCACGATGATTTTCATATATTGAAGCTAACATAGGACACGCATTAGCATAATGACCAAATTCATTACAACTAAAACATTTTACCATTATATGGCTATCAAATACCCCATTATTTGATTCTTAAGGATTATTTTCTTTTCATTCATTGGCTATATGGCCAAACATTCCACATCGTTAACACTTCCCAAACATCATATGAAAATTTCTAGGGTAATTTGTACCATAATCACCACAAGATGGGAAATTCATATGATTACCAACAGATTTTTTTATTTTATGTTTCCCCATTATCTTCCATCTTGAATTCTTCTTACATTAATCATCATGAGGCATATAAGAGTAAGAAAACATCACCTATACATTACCATCACAATGAAAAAATTTCTCATAGATTTTAAATTCCTATGAAAAAAAATTACTTCAAAGAATCAGTTTCAGTCCTTAGTAAATTTAATAAATTTTATATCAGTGTCCTGATTAAAATGTGGAACATACCTCACAAATCATGTAAAATATTTTTCATATGTAGCTATAAAATCTTCATATTTTCACCTATATTCTAGGAATTGTTTTTCTATCGATAGTAAAACAATCATTATGAAATATTTCTCAAAGAAAAGATCCTTAAATTTTCCCTATTCCATAGCATCAATATCATCTTTCTCTTTAGTAATCTTAACAAAATGTCCAAATATATCTACATCACATTAAAAATGATAAAAAAAAATTTACCTTTTTATATACCAAAAATCCCATGAAATAAAAATATATTATCCAAATCATGGATCCATCCTTTGGATACCACAATGTATGATGATCCACTAAATGAAGTGGAATGTTTCCTCATTATATGCTCTAAATTATAGCAGTTCCTTTATAGTAAATTGGTTTGTTCTCTAGCATGGATAACAACACCATTAATAGATTGTGTTAACTGATCTATCACTACCACAAATAATTTTTTCAATTATGACCATCTTGTTATGCTTATTTAGAAAGAAATTTTCCTTAGGGTTCCTTCCAACTACATCTTCCTCGTTCACACTATAGAAAACCATTCCGAATGAAAATATTTTACATGTAGAAACATGGAATATACAAATGATATGTCATTTGAAATAGAAAATAAGGTAAAATATTTCAAGGGAAGACTATTAAAATTATCAAAAATTCTAAATTAATAGAAAACAACTTCTGATACCAATTAAATGTTTCTGGCCTTAATCTTTACATAATATTGAGTTTTAATTCAAAATTCATTCTCTTAAATTTGATAATCCTTTAAAGTTTACAATTTTTTGAGAATTAGGCCATAAACCATACATAACAATATAATATAACACAATGTGGAAACTAGAAACCATTATCTATTTATACAAGAATTTAAACTTCAAAACAAAACATGATTTATTTTCATGAAAGATCATCATTAATTTAAACATAACCTCTGTTTTCAATTACTCATCCTAAAATTCTATGAAAACACTTTGAAACCATGGTTTGAGAAAAAAATATCATAAAGGGATACAAAATGAAGAAAAATTTTATCCCAGTGAAAACATGAAGCCCCATTTCTTAAAAAAACATAGCATTTTACCCAGAAATTAAATTATCATTCCTTTGAAAAATAATATATTATATCTTTTGAAAAAAAATTATTTCCGTGATATCTCGTTAGAATGAATAGAAAATTCTTGCAGGTACCTTGAAAAATAATCTCATAAACCCCTTATAAACCCCTTAAATAACCATGAAAAATTGGAATTACCATACTACCAACTTTGAATATAATTCTCTAGAGAACATAACCATTACCAAATTCATTTGAGTGATATTTGGGTGCACCATTTGTTTCAGATAGAATTTTCTCACTTGTCTCTATCTGGGTGCATCCATCATATACAATGTCTATGAACCGAAACACGTATAATATATTTTTTCATTTTAATACTCTTTTAAAATTTTATGCAAATCACATTCAGATATTCATATATAATTTTCATTCAGAATCCCATTTTCAATAAAAAATAAACTTTTATTTTGAAAAAAAACCATTTTCAATACCAAAATACCAAAAAAAGTGAAAGAGGGGTTTTCTTTTAGTAAAACAAGTAAGCTTCAAAGGGACTTATAAATACAACAACAATCACTACAGAGGGAAAATTCATTTTTTTCATATACTTTTAAAATAGGACATTCCATTTTTTGTCTGTCAGAACCTTCTATTTTAAAAACATAAAGATATTACTTTTGAAAACATTTCAAATAAAGTAAAATATTTTTTATAAATATTTTTTCCCTTATAAATACTTTTAAAAATTAGTTTTTAAAACCTCGACTCGTAATAGAAATGGTTTTTGAATGAAAAAATTGAAATAGGGTTTATTTGGATGAATAATACATTATTACAGTGAAAATATTTGTATCATAACCCCCATGAAAGAATAACCATAAAAAAATTAAATACCATGAAAATATATAAATTCATGATATAAAATTTCTAAGGTGTTGTATATACACCTCATAAAAGATTATTGGTGTATAATATCAAGATATGCCTCAATGAAAAGAAATTCAGACTAAGTCTCTTACATTGATTTGGACTTGTTATGTGTGTCTTTATCATCATGAATAATTTACTTATATAAATTATTTACTTTTATGATAACCTTTTTCATGTTTATTATTAATTTTAATTCAATTATTATCATGTTATATTCAACTACTATATCACTTATGTTTAAATTAATTTTTTTTGACAATATCTAGCTTATGTGTCAAAAACATCATAGGTAAGTTGACTATGGTCAAAGAGGTCATTATTTAAACATCTCCCAAATAATAATCCTGAAATAATTATAATATTTTAAATAAATTATAATTTTAATACCAATAATTAATTATGGTTATGAAAAATGAACCAAGGTTGTGTTCATGGAGACAGTGGGTCATCTGTATGCATGAGTAATGTTTCTATTTTAAAATGAACATTATGAAAAAAGGTAAGAAATATTTTGTCATTACTAAATGATAATTATAACATAAATATAATAATATTTATTTATATATACTTATTCATGTCATTAGTTTGATGTGGTGATGATAAAAGGAATCATATTCCTTCGATGAGGTGGTGGTCCACACGTCCACGAAAGACGTTATCATTTTTTCAATGAGTGAAATGGTAAGAAAGAAAATGATATATTATACTCCCAGAATGACAAATATGTCATTAATATTATAATTATTTAATTTATAACACATGTATTCATTATAGTTACCCTAATTACCTTTCATGTTAGGCATTAATGTAAAATGAATCACAACGCTTCTTATGGCGGTAGTCTGTCGTACACACGTGTGACATTATCATACCCCTTACAATATGGAATTAAAAATTTTATATATTATATAATCATTATAGATTTATAATTATGTTATAAATTTCATATATTAAATTTATATAAATCATTATATCTAACCATGAGAGTTGGAAATGGAAAAATGAATGACATCGTTTCACGAGGCGGTAGTACACTCTACCCAAGAATAATTATTTTGTAACCTGTTTGATTGAATATGAAAAGGATTCAGGTTATAAAATTAGCATAATAACATAAATTATATATAATATAGTGATTATATTATATATTATTTATTTAATAATAATTTAAGGGGTTTTAGAAATAAATAAAATAAAAAATCTTGTTAAAGAACACTGCCTCTTCTTCAGGAATCCTCGTTTGATTTTCATCAAAATACATCCTAGGATAGATTTAGTACAAAAATAATGATTATAGTGTGAGGGTATATATTTTGGTAAGTTTTTTTTCACTTATTTTATAAACCAAATAGGTCATAATATGTGAAGAGAGCAGGATAGGGGCAACCTTTTATAAGTGGGGGAGAAGACACACTTGGTATTTCTGAAAATAATTGAGTGTTCCCATGTTTTCAATATGTCAAAAGGGTAAAAAATGGACCATTATGGAACCTAGGAGGTTTAATGGTAGATATTTTTCCATGAAATAGTTTTTTATACAATTTTAAACTTAATATTTAACCTTATCACTTTATTTTAACCCCCGGATAAACTCATTTTTACCCTTACAGAGGTAATTAATTTCTATTATTTTCACGATTCATTTTGGTAAAAAATTAAGTTTAACTTATTATAAATTATAACTTATTATTATTAAAAATATGGAATATATTCTTCAAAATTAAAATCACATAATTGGAAAATTTTAATTTCATATTAATTCTGCGGACGCGACAAGTAAGTTGGTTTTTTAGAAGAGTATTTCTAGAGAAAAGGTTGATTCTATATTAACTCTATGTCTAATACTAATAATTGTATGAAACTATATTAATTTTTAATGATACATAATATCAAAAATTTACTTTAAATATCCCCAATTATGTAATATTTTAATTAATTAAAATGGGGAAACATTATGCATATTAAATTAGTTGTTTTAGAAAAACTTATTTTCAACCCCAAAAAATACATATACGAAAACCCAATATAAAGTTGATTAAAAGGTTATTTACTAAATTAAATATAAATAAATAATAATTATAATAATTTAAATCATATTATAAACACATGTATACTATAAAATTACTTAAATTATTAAAAATAAAATTCTTTTTACAAAAATTGGTATTTTTTAGTATTCACAAAAAAATCAATATTTTCTTAAAAAATACAGAACATTATCCCAAAGAAAATTTTTAAATTATGATTTAAAAAATGGATTTCATTTTTTCAAATTCATAATATAAAATTTAGAAAATTTAATTTTAAATAATACCCTATACGAAATGAGTTTAGTAAAAAATATTTCCTTCTGGAATAAAAATTGAATTATATTTTTATAAAGAATATAACTATTAAATTAATATTAATAAATTTGAATATGATTTATCCTATCATTACCTTGGTTTTTATAATAAAAATTTTCTACAATATTCTATCTATGAAGGGTATATTTTTATTCTTATATCCATATCTAATTAACTTTGATTTTCTACAATGGTCCCAAAATCATTAATATAATTATCAATTATAATTTATAATTAATTCTTAAAATGATATAAATATCTATATTACATTATTTCAAATTTGATTCTCTATTTTTTTCAATTTCCTAATCACCAATCATGTTTAAATGTTTTTTTATTTTAGAATACCAGCAACGATACCTATAGCCTTTTCAAAACATGTTGATTGAAGCTCTAAATGACATTATTATAATTTTAGGTATAAAAAATAATCTAATATAATTGATTGAATAAATAATTTATTAAAATAAAATTAAAAAATATTTATTGGTTAACTAATTTTTTTAATCCTCCCATAAGAATATCAAACCATAAAAAATAATATATTCATTCTATAAAATAAATAAAATATTTTTTCAATAAAATAAATATTTATATATATAAATAACTTAACATTAATATAATATTTAATTCATAATATTCCGTAAACTTGTGAATAAATAAATAATTTATACATTAACTTATTATTAAATAAATAAAATAATAAATTTTACTCATAAATTTCAATCATGAATATCCAGTTATTAAATTTTATAATTTAATTTACTTGAATACATATTATTCAACTAATTGTAAATAAATTAATTTTAAACATAAATTTAAAATAATATAATCACTATATTGATATACTTAGCATGTTTCCCAATAGATCCATTTCTCAATGTAAACAATTATAACATACCTAATGTCTATTATTCATATCCAGCATCATGTGAAGGCACCCATAGAGAAATAAGTTACTATAGAAACTACAACATCCTTTCGACGAATATTATTGTGAAATATTATCACTTTATTAATAGATACCTCATCAAGTAGGATTAAAACACCGGTAATCATCCCTATTGGTTGATATATGTTTCATTAACAACTTGAAAAACACTTTTTCCTAAACTAAAATGGCCATAGATTTATACCAGACACCACCATGTCAAACAAATTGCCAAAGATATCTTCTTCTTAAATTGAAATGATAAAAATTATATCTTGGATATTTAATTAATATAAATCCATTCATGTTTAAATTATTAAAACATATCCATGATTAAATATTCTATTATATTCATCCTTAATTAAGGAAAGTATGTTATGGAACACATTAATAATGGTCTCAAGTTTAAGAACCAATACACATGTTCCCTGAAGAAAACAACCAATGACAGGTAGAATTTATAGTGTTACTATTTATGATTCTTTCCTCACTAAATACCTTATTAGATATCACATTCTTTGAGATTATAATAATAAGTATTAATGCTTATGATCCCCCAAAACGTGATAGTAAAGCATCAATTTTGTCTTATTAGTATGATGTATTTAGACCACATTAAATATATGAAGGAAAATCTCTATGGAATCTCTAGGTTCTCATTTTAGTGGGGTAATTTCATATCCTATTAATGAAGTTATTTCTATGATGAAATCATCACATAGTGGTGTAATTTTTTAAAATACAATAAGTGATAATTCATGTATAAAATAAATACATGATCTAGTAATGGAATGTGAAAAAGACAACGATTACTAGGTCACTAACTCTATAAGACTCCCATTTCATTAGATAAAACCATTAACTACTCTTAACCCACTATCTATCATATTAAATTCATTTTTTTGTTCAGTTATTTCTTCAATCATGGGGTCATCTACATTTTACTTTGTGGCTACTCTTCATACTATGAATTCACCTCATTGAGTAAAATCTCTTAAGTGAAGATATCCCCAAGAATATACCTATTTCCCATATCATAATCATTAAAACCTCCCTAGTATCATTTTTATAATTTTTTCATCATTTTTATTTTGATAATAATCTAATTTATTGATAAAATTGTATGATTTAGAATAAATCGATTTTTATACCACATATTTAACTACATCAAAAGACACATCATGTTGTATATTTTTTGATATGGTCACCGCTAGTTATAAGGTTATTTTAATTATTATTTACTTAAACTAATGTGGCATAAGATAATATTACTCTATAGAAAGATTGTTTTCCATACTCTTGATAACTAAAATTATTTCTTCTCCAAGTAAACAGAATTTATCACTTGTGTTTTCTCAAGTACTATTAAATAGTTTTAACTACTGCCTAATTCAATTCAGTTATATTTATGTAATATATTCTCATTATACTCTATTATTAGTAAAAATATAAACTTATTAAATATTATTGAATACATGATAGATCTCATTTTTGAGTTATAAATATTTTTACTTGTCATATAAACATCTTCTTGTATTGTAAAACATCATATTAGAGAGAGTTGTTACATGTTACATTGAAAACATACCACTCTTGAATTGTCACATTTTTAAATGCATTACCAATATATATATTATGAATTGGTCTAATCAAACCTATAGGACAATAATATTTTATCATTTTCAATAGAACATTGTCCACTATTTTATGTCATTCGTAAGAAAAATAATTTTCAATCTTAAATAATTATAAGCATGTTATATATTTCAAATTAATAGTTTTTTCTTAAAATATAGTTTTAAGAAAACTTTTACCTTGACACTAACATTCATTAGGCACAAATATATAATACCTTCTTGATGGATTGAAGTATTCATAAGACTTGTGGAACTTATTCATATTCCAACTACTTTTGTGTATTGATCATTAACTTATACAAATTCTAACACTCCCCCATTGTAATAAATGAAGATGGAATTCCCTCTTTAAAAATTATATATATTTGATAGACAAATATTTTTCAATCTTCCAGATAGTAATATCATAATTAATGTGGGTTAATTAACCCTAAATAACTCTGAGTTTTGTCAATTCATGTTTACTCCAAAAATAATCATTAACAAATTTTTTTCTATTTAGGACACAAATTTTATGACCTAATATATTTCTTTTATATTATTACTTATATGATATCTATTTATAATTATAATTATCTTATAGTTAAGTGTGGAAAAATAATTTTCATAGCATATCTCAAAAAGAATAATGGATGACTTTCAAGGATTATAAGAAATTTTATTTATCTTCGTTTCTTTGACAACATTAATCAAATGTTTATAAGTAATTGTGAGTGTGGTAATTTCTATGATCTATATTTTAATGATCGATGAATAATGGGGAAAGGTATTATTCAACATACCAAATAGAAGAATATATTATCTACCTAATATTTTCATTTTTCATTACTTATTTAATTAAATTAATATTGTGAAGTACATAAATTTACCTATAGAGTATATTTGAAATAATTCATATATCCCTTTATGAAATAGTCTCGGATAACTTGTGTATTTATTACCATTAACAATCTTTATCACTATACCATATAATATATCATGTCAAATTTATAATATTTAATGTGAAACGGTGTTTATAAAACTCTTCTTGTTATATTCCTATAAATTTCATCTAGTTCACTTGATCAATGATTTTCATTCCACTACAGGGTATTATTTTAGCATTATATTTTTTATTCATCATTAATTTTATTCATATGATATCATTAAATAAGGTATAATTATATTATTATCTATGTATGATATACTATAATAGTATTCATTTAAAACAAGAAATAAAGTATCACTCTTCATAAACATAATAGTGAGATAATGTTTTCATAACACATAATAAAAAAATAAATTTCAAATATATGACTCTATTCATATGGAAATTTGATGTTATATTCTATAGTTAAATAGATTAATAGTCAAAAAACTTGAATGTTAACTTCAAACTTGTAATATTTATAGTCTTAAAAGGATTATATATTTGGATATTAATGTATGAGAGAGATATTATATTTATGATCAATATATCTGAAGAAAAATATTATTCTTTTTACTCAATCTTCAATTCATTATTGTTTCTCTTCCTTTTTCTTTTCTTTTCACGTGAAAATAGAACTACCTCATTCATTATTCCCCCAATGACTATTTTCCTTCTTGGATGAATATTTTCCTTCTTGGATGAATATTTTAGAGGCACTAATGATGTTAAACATTTCATTATACTTTAAACCTTATTCTTCACATTTTTTACCAAATGGATTTAAGAAACAAATTCCCTTATATACCAATCAACCTCGAATACCATAGTCAAAAGATTATCATGCACATTTTCCATAATATTTATCTCATAATTTTTAATAACATAATTACTAAGAATGAAAGAATGAGAGTTATATATAATTACTTATCTATATAGAGCCCCAAATCAATTAATTTGTTATTTTAAATTTTTATATCGCGTGTATTATCACTATCTAGTTATCCATATAACTGTACACATGTGTACACTCAATAATGTTTAGGATCTTGGAAATATCAGTCATTAATATTATTAAAAATACATAATATAATATTTAAATAATTACTAGGGATTTTAAATAGGTGAGAGTGTGTCGTACCCAACATATCTACATCCATAATGGGTGTGTAGAAATCCTAGATCCAAAAGGGAATCATCAGGCCAATATCCACAATAAATCCTTTTAATATAGAATCTACAACATGATTGGTTTCCCTATATGCATGTAATACAACAATGTTTTGATGAATAAGTTTCTAATGAAATTCAATAAATTGGGGTAGCACTTTCTATGGGATACTCTTGGTTCTAGAATATATGGTTTTAGTAGAAATATATGATTCTAACTCAATCAAAATATATTTCCACTCATGTTGGAAGACATTATATATATCAGGAATAATGGCCCATATTTCAGCCTCATAAGAAATTACTATAGGACAGGGCCTTAAACATTACATAATCATGAGTCTTCATGAATAATTTATTTTCTTTCATTTTGAGGATCTTTTTAGGATTAGAGTATTCTAGAATTTGATTATAACTAAAACATTAAAAAACCACATAATATAAAGTGGACACTTTTTTTTCATTTTTCATAATATAATAATTTTAAAATAAATCAATATTTCTTTCTTGTAAAATACACTTGACATTAAACATGACACCTTCAATTCCCTTACCCATCCTTAAATGCTATTAAAAACATTTTTAAAAATTTGATGAGCCCAAAATGCTTAGTAATGGATACGAAAATATGACAAACTAGTAGTCCTGTAAAAACATAAAAACCCATGAAATTTTAACCAAAAAGTAATAAATTTTACCCTTTAGAATTTGTAAATAATTTTTTTTGAAAATAAGCTCATTTCTAACACTTTTTAAATCACAAGATTACCATAAAACATTTAGAAATCAAAGATAACAAATAAAGGTATCACGGGAAATTATTATACATAAATGGAATAACCATGTGGTCATATTACAAACATTTAACTCTTATAAATAGAATAATTTTATGGTCTAATTCCATACCCAATACATTGGAGGGTTATCAGAGACCCACCTATAGTTAGTTTATCATAGAACCACTTATCATTGGTTTATCATATAACCACCCATAAAATGTAAAAAAAACATTATATAATCATAACACATGAAATCTATGAATTTTAAACATGTCACTATTAAAAATAAATTTTCACTCATAAGAAAATGTTTCAAGTTATTTAAATAACCAGTCCATTTTCAAACCTAATTTTAAACGTTTAAAAATATATTTTTAAATCAAATTATCTAATAAGAATTTAAAACATTTGAATCATAATCCCCATTAAATAACTTTATAATAAATAAATTCATGATACGATATGTTAAAGGGGATATTTGTATACATAATAAAATATGGTTGTTTTATAACATCAAAATATTCCTCAATAAAATGAGATTCAATTGAAATAACATAAAAATATTATATCATTTAGATAAAAGAATAGATTATGTGTATTAGTTATAAATCAACATAAAACTAGGGGAAATAAAATATAATACCATCAGAATTCAGTTAATAGATAATCATATCATGAAATAATCATTGAAGTATGATTTTAACTCAAATAATGAAAATTGAGCGAAGAATTCCCATACTAGATTATAATCATTCGAATTCTATGCCACACGAACTATTAACATTTAAAAAATCATTAAATTTCATCATAGTAAATAAATTCATGATATAACATATCAATATAGATTTATATACAACTTATAATATAATATAGGGGAATAACATCAAAATATTCCTTGATGAAAGAAAATTGAGATGAAGTCCCTTTCATAAACAAATAAAAAGATTAACTTTTTAGGACATTTGAGAGAAATTATAAAATAAACTTATTAAAACATTCGTGTTCAGATAAATACATCTATTAAATTAATTTAACAACCATGAACCTGAAAGAGAAATATTTACAAAATTAAATATTTATATCATGTAAAAAGTGGTTTTTAACTTAAAGAGCCTATTACATTGAGTCTAAATCATCACATAGAGTGGAATCCTAGACCAGGATGCCACTTAATAGGTTCCCGAAGCCCTATGGTCCACATGGCCTCAAGAGAATCTCCCAAAATGCCAGAGGATTCCAATTAGCGGTGAGGGCCTAGGTTGTGTCTTTTGGGATACTATGACCTCATTACAAAAGTGTAACATTGTTGATAAGTATGAAAAACTTTAAATAACATAAGAAATATTAGATAATAGATTGCATAGTGAAAATAGAGATAATATTAGAAATAAAAGAAATGATTTGAATAGAATACAATCATGCAACAACAGATGATGATATGTCATGTCACTAAAAAACTAGAAATCTTGGATACAATAGAGCAGACATAACATGGTCCACAAAATAATAAAGGAAATCAAAAAACAATCCCAATAATCCCTAGCTATGGCTTGGTCATATTCTATTAGGCTCTATCCTAAATAGTAATAAATCAAGTGTTTAAAGTTGTATTCTTCCCTTTATCAACACATGCATTCATGTAATCTTCCACGAGTACCAAACGGCACACGGAGAGGGTGTGAGATAAATCTCATTGGTCCACCACCAATGGTGTCTATAACATTTGTCATGTGTAGTGGAATTATAACAGTGTGAAAGCATGAATATATAATTTAATGTAGTGTAGTGTAACTAAATATCCACGTACCTGCTTCATCCCTCAGCTAGTATGTGAACTTTTAACCAGTTGATTAATTGATTATCATCAGTTTATAAATAATTTTCACGATATCCATAGTGGAGGTTCCAAGATATAACATGGAAACCTGTAATTATATTTAATGATAAAGTTATATGGTAATAACCTTGGAAATGAAGACAATAAGGTTTTACAACTCAGTAATGATTGTAGCCTGGATAAGGGGTAGGAGTGTAATTCAAGGAGCATAGTCCCAGGCATTCCATAATAATATTTCTTCTGAGTCCAACGAGTTCATCCAAGGTAAAACTGGGTAAAGAAATGATTGGGCCCAATGGGAATTAACCATAAAACCTACTTGTCAATAATTAATCCAAGTAGTGTATCCAAGGAATTATATAGTAATACATGAAGGATATTATTATTTCATACCATGCATCCATGGTTATACAAGGATTGGGTTCTAGTTGGTTCTCAACCTAAGCAAGTCGTATCCTGAAATCGAAATAGGGCTCTCAAGTGCTCCAGAAATTCCCTATAGAATATGAGGAGAACCCATGTTAGGACACTAATATTTTATAATGATATCCTATAATATTTTACATGGTTCAAGTCATTACCTTTTATTAGAGTGATAAGTCTAATTAATCATGTAACCATTTAATCAAGTTTTAATAAATCAATAATTCTTGTGTGACAAATCTCAGTTGTATGAAACCATTCATTTAATCCATTTATGTAATATTAAATAACTAGAGTTCACTCCTATACCTTTCATAAACATGGAGGGGTTCTATTAACATGCAACCAAACATTCATTTACATCTAATATGGAAAATTCATGTACATAATATACTTGACAGATTCCATTTAAAATATATTTATCAAATTGAAGAACTTACCTTAGGCGGGTCAAGTGGTGATCATACATGGTTCTTTACATTATGAAATTAAAAATTTAACTCAAGTAATTTAATATAGGAAATCTTACCCTTAGTAAAGTCATGCTAAGTCACACCCGAATAACATCTCAAATGTGTCAAAACTCTAAAATGACAATTATGAAAAAACATCCTACATGGGATGGATAGAGTTGTTGGTGTAACCACTAAAATATAGTCAAATAATTGGAAATATCATAATTAAATGGTTCTAATGATTATAATAATGACATATAAATTCCATAGAAAACACCCTATGAAATTATTGGGGCCTACATGAAAATTCCAAAATCTGCAAACTTGACGGATGAGCTATAGACCACTCACCTTAGTCTTGTAGAAATATACTCTTCTAGTATCAACATCAAATTTGGGTTCTATTAGAGTATATATGAGAAAAGGGGGTAAATTCTCACACCTCGATAACTATGTCAAGAGTAATAGAGAAGAAGAATGACTCAAATGGACTCAAGTACTTAATATTGTGTATCCAACATGATGAATGGAAGCTCAAACAGATCCCAAATTAATAAGATCTCTTGATCCCTATATTAGGACACCAAAAAGATCCAAAATGAGAGTAATGAAGAATAATCCCACTAGAATTTGTATTACAGAAGATGGATGGTTTAATTAGATAATTATGTGTAAAATGAAAAACTACCCAATAAATTTGTTGGTGCACGGTTTGTCCACACAGTTTTCCAATCCATGAATGAACCCTACATGGTCACTTGGAGAAGAGGTTCACTCATACGGTTAGGCCACAGAGTTATAGAAACCATGAACCAATTGTGCAAGATGACTCTGCCCAAAAATTTAGACCATCTACACGGTTATATCTAACTGTGCTCCATACCCGCACAATTTACTCTAACCATGTGATAGGGCCATTCTTCCCAAAAAGATTGGTATCGGGCTCCAAAAAATCCCCAAACACCCATGGGACATTTTTTAACTCAAAAGGAATCCATATTAGGTTGAAAATAAATAATTATATAGAAATATAAAGGATCCAAATCAGAGTGAAAAATTGGGTTCTTACAGTTTTCCGCCCCTTAAAAGAACTCATCCCCAAGTTCACCTTCCAATGGGGGGTGAAACACTATCCGATAACAACACTAACCACTGGGAATGTATGTTGGTCTCCTACTCCCAAGTCTCATCTTACATGTGGTCGTACTTCCATAACACCTATACTAGAGGGACAGACCAGCCTCATAGAGCCTTCGTGCTCTAGTCAATGATGCATACTAGATACTCCTCAAAGGTCACATTGTCATCTAACTCAGCATACTCGAGATGAAAAGAATGAGATGATTCAGAATGATATTTGTGAATCTATGAAACATGGATGACTTTGTACTTGGCATGGTACCTCTGAGTTAGTAGAAACTGATAGGCTACCAGTTTGACTCTCTCTAGAATCTCAAATGAACCTACTTAATAAGATGATAGAATCCCTAGATTTTATATCCATTTATTCACTAGCCTATATATACCCATATGAAATCATGATCCCTGGCCTCAAACTCTAGAGATCATTAATGGTGATCAACAAAAGATTTATTTCTAGACTAAGCAGTACTCATACACTTCTTGATCAACAAAACCGAGTATGAAGTATCTTAAATGCGATAAGGACCTAGTAGTACTACCTCACATATATCTAGCCACGATTGGGGTGAATGTCATGGACTACCATATAAGGCCACAAAATGATCCATCTGAATTATTTCCTGAAAGCTTTTATTATAGGAAAACTCAAAAAGAGGGATATTCTTCTCTAAAGAACTTCCCAAGTCAATGACATAATCTTAGTGTATATCCTATTGAACCTGTAATGTCCATTCTAATTGTCCATTGGTCTGAGGGTAAATTTATCTGCTTAGAATCACTTATATCTCCATAAACTTATGAAATCCCATATATCAAAGTGATGTGAAATGAGCACCCCTATCTGAGATGATATTATGTGGGACTCCACGCAGTCAAATGATTTCATCTTCAGCCACCAATATTGGAATCTCATATCTCGATACATCTTGTGGAATCTAGGATAAACTATCCACAAAGAACCATGGGACTCTTGCATCAACTCATATATTGTATCTGTAGGAACCCATTCATGCCCATGTATATGCAAGATATCATCTCTATTCACATAACAATATCCAGAGTTGGATCATCTCCTGCTATACTCTCATGGTGAACCAAGAACTCATGATCTAAAAATTGTCTACCCTTCACCTTATCAATAAGGGAAGAGGTGGTTGTCAAATATGATATATAATACTAATTAATAATATCATGAAACATTAGATGAATCTCATAAAATTGGTACATCAACATCCATTCATCACTAGATTTCCATATGTCTTATGCTTGAGTTTTATGACTCAGCACATCTGCAACTATATTATCCTTCCCAGGATTATAGATAGTATAAAAATAAAAGTATTATAGATATTCGACCCATATACATTGTTTGGGGTTAAATTAACCCTAATAAAAGATATATTTGTGTATCTTGTGGTCTTTGTACACCACAAAGAACTCACCTAATTGATAGTGTCTCTAGTAATGTAAGGTGTAGACAACTACTGCTTGCTCAAGGACACGTGTCAGGTAGTTTCTCTCATGATGCATCTTCTGATAAGACCTGTATGCAAAGACTATATCCTCCTCCATATTAATTTCTTCTAGTCTGATGCCTGATGCATCAAAGAATATAGTATAACCTATGCCTAGCTTTAGAAGAATCGTTATAGTTGTCGATACAAGCCTACCTTTCATCTCTTAAAAGGACTTCTCATGCACTTCTGGACACAAGGACATTACACCCTTCATTTGAAGACTAGTGAGAGGTGAAGTGAGGTGTGAGAAGTTTGGTATGACACACCTTTAATATCCAACCATCCTTAAGAAACTTCATATAACAAACATCTTCTTGGTCTTCTCTCAAGAAACTATAGCACTAACTATTTTAGGGTCAACAGAGACACCTAATTTTGAGATAATATGACCCAAGAAGTGAACATTATCGATCCAAAAGTAGATTTTAGCAATCTGGGAATAAATATGATTATCTTTCAATGTAATCAGAATGATCTCAAGATGATTATCATGGTTGTTACGAGTGTGAGAATAAGGAAATATTTTTTCAACAATGAATTTGACAAAATAATAGAGATAGGGATGGAAAAACCAATTCATTAGATCCTTGATAATGGGGTCGCTTTAATAATACCAAACAACATAACAAGGTACTCATATAAACCATACCTGCTACGAAATGTTGTACGAGGTATTTCTAATGGCCTTACTAACACTTGATAATAACCTAATCTCGGTTTTATCTTACATAAGACACTAGATCCTTGAAGCTAGTTGAAGAGATCATTTATTCGAGTAGTGAATACCAGTTCTTGACCATAAAATGGTTCAACTATCAATAATCCATAGAAATATGTATTGATCTATCCACCATCTTGGTGAAAATCATAGGCAACCACAAGAGGATGTAATAGGTCATATAAATTCCATGCCCTCTAGATCCTATAATATTCTCTTGATCTCTTGAAGATTTATAGGTTTCATCTTATGAGGAGGAATGGAAAATAGATATACTCCTGGAAAAAGATCGATTATAAATTCTACCTCTCTCTAAGTAGGTAATCTAGAAAAAACATTAGGAAAGACGTCCTTGAAATGATACACTGCTGGAGGGAAATTTGGCTGACATACACCCTGATCCTCTATCGAGATATTATCAATCTGGGTGATCACTACACCTATACCATGATGCTCTGTTCTCTCTCTACTATCCTAGACATCCCACTCACCCTTATGTAGATAACTGCTTCCCTCTAGTGATGTAAAACATACCCTATAGCAATAGAAGACTAAAAAAGAATTATATTGATCAAACCAATCCATCCAAATAATGATGTTAAATCTTATAATATTGAAAAAAATTGGTTTCATAAGAAATGAAAACTACCTGCCTCAAGGAAATGGTTTCTACATTTGTATATTCCCTCAGATCACACTCTTAACAGTGTATCTAGGGTCATTACACCATAGTAATATTGTATCCCTAGTTGGAGACTTTACACAATGGATACAGAGATAAGAAATTTGGAATAACCTATATCAAATAAATAAAATACTATAGTAGATGCCACTAGAATAGTACCTCATATGGTAGATGGACCCACAACCCAATCCTCATGTATCAGTTGTAGTGCATGCTGCTATCCTGATCCGCAACCCTGTGCATGTCTAGTATACCCTTTTTTATAGATATTATAGTATAAGGTATATCAAAGTTGAAGAATGAGTAGTTAATAGCATATTTGAGAACCTCCATGAATTTTTTATTTGATATAGTTGTCCTAGGAGGAATATTTATCTCCTTGGTTTGTTTGATTAATGCAAAAAAGAAAAAAGAGATCTTTGTGGTCAATATTTTTTTAAGGAACTAGGGTTCTAAATTATGGAATAGAGATTTGAAAAATTAGAAACTTCATATCATGGATGAGGATTACGCACACTTGGTATGTTTCATTTCTCTATAATCTATTATATGATCTCTAGGTAAATCACATTTACTTGTGTATAATATAGAGATAATAGGACTTATAATTTTTGTGCACATAAGCCTCGACCCAGTTGGTGATGTATCCTTAAGTGCATCCACAAGACGCAGGCTCAAAACTAGGTAGAGGAACATTTTTGGGAGGTACTGTAGAAGTAATGTAGAAGGGACTGTAGTAATGCTGTAGCTAAACTACACATTGTGCGAGTACTGTAGCAGTTACTATAGCATGCATGGTTCGGTACTGTAGCAGCTGGAACTATTCACTGTGGGCCACTGGTTTGGGCATGGAGTCCTTAAGGCTTTTAGGCCACCCAAGCATTTGGGTCAGTAGAGATTTTAGGCCACCTTTAAAGCCTTCGAGCCACTGTAAGGCCTTCTGGCCACATGCAGTTTCCCCAGACAGACTCTACAAAAAAAAGAAGCCCTATTAGAGGATTCAGAGCATGTGCACTCACCAGAGCAGATCCAAATGGATTTCTCAGAATGAGAGGGTATGGTTATGTCATCAAGATGATCCTATTCTTTCATGGGAAGCCTATACAGACAGCCCTGTGAAGGTGGAGGGCTAATATCATGATGCAGATGTTGGGGAGGGGTAGTTCCTTGTAGATAGTCTGGTTGAATTTCCTAAGACCTTTGGGTCATGTAACCCTCTATGCTTATGGGCCATGTAATATCTAAACCTACATTCCCTGTAAGGGTTACACCTCATCCCTTGAAATGGGGTTATCAAAAATCAATATAAAATAAGGCCTTCATTCCATTCAAGTATTTATCATTTTTGTCTATCTCACTCCCTCCCTATCATTCTCTTGGATGAGGGTCAACATAGTGTATCCCTTCATATCTGTATGATGTATCTATAAATCATTTGAAATAATTGATAACATGAAGTAACAAATAATTTATTCATGCACTATGTTCCATCTATAGGTAACATTTTCACCCTCACTCTCTCTCTGAGGTGAATGATCAGCTATAAAGGATTCCAACACAGAACTATTTTTCTTATAATATGTGCAAGAACTAGTATCACATTTAAGAATTTATACTAGTGAAAAAATTATATTTCACCAAAATTGAGTGCAATTACAATGAATTTATTTTTTTCATTCCATTTTCTATAACAAATAAATAGAAATTTTAGTACTTTATCAGTATTACCATGTTAAATATATTTTGTTTTAGTGAATTATTTTGTGTCCCACTATTTTATAATATCATAATAACCTCCACCATTGGATTTAGAATATCTATTATCTAGAAAAATATACTGGAAAGGATCCATATATCCCTTCTCATAACCCAAACTATGTCTATTATTTTTAAATAAAGGTATTTACGTATATTTTACCCTTGAAAAATATATTGACTCACAGTTTGTTGATCTATTGTGTAGACTCCTCAAATGAAAAAATCTATAAAATTTCATAAAAATTGTCCACAATATTTTATTAAAAATATTGTGGCTAAAACTATAAATACCAAAAAAATCAACCGTTTATCATTGTTTAGACTCATAAATATTTGGAATTTCCCTCAACATTGGTCATACAAACACATCGAACTATTTTTGTATACTAACTCATACAATGGGTGGCAATAAATGAATTAATATTTATTTATGGATTTTATTTACTTATTCCAAATTAACATTATTTTATTCATTATATTCTTTTCTACAATTTATGTGACACTTAGATACATAATTAACAATGATTAACAAAATAACTTATGATTAATTTATTTGTTTACTGAGTGAAATATGATTATGTTTTTAATTTTGTTATTATGTCATTGATTTCAAAAATATAAAATGAACATATAAATCATTCTACATGAATTTATTTATTTTATTTTCATATGATTCTTCACGTATTCTATGTGACTACATATAAAAATATTCTAAAAAAACATTAACCATACATAAAAACTAAATAAACTGTAACTTTTTCAAGAGTTAATATATAATATTTTATCTATTCAGTTGATGATGGATCAACTAAAAGAGTAAAGTAATTCTTTGAGTAATGTGATGAATCAAATTAAAACACCCAATAATCATCTCATGCATTGTGACTGTTCGGTTCCACATTATGTGACATTGCATATATCATCATTGTATTCTCCATCATAACACATGTATACTTACATGTATATAAGGGGAACATCATATGTGTGTATCGAATTACATTAACATATGGACACATGAGACCAAATACATATTTAAGAGAATAAATTTAATCATTGACTGCATATTGAACTAATTAATATTAATTATTATTGATATTAAATCATATCAATAAATAAATTTAATAAATTAGTAACCCATCATATATGGGTCCATCCCAACTCATGATCATACTACATGCAATAAATTTTCACATCATCAAAAATTTAAAATGTATCTCAATAGTCATTATTTAATTTTAAATCAATTTATATTAGTAAAATAATGTTTTTCATTTTTCCATTTCTACTTATGGTACATGAGTTCCCTTAAAACTCTTAAAACTTGTTTCTCTAGTTTTGGAATTTTATGATTTTAATATATATACAAAAATAATTATATGTATACATATATATTAATATTTATAATTATTTATGTTAATAAATATATACTATTATCTTTTATAAAATACCATATAGTGTGTGTGTGTGTGTGTGTATAAAATGTTAAACCCCATTCATGGGGGTATGATGGGAATTTTTTAAATTTTGGGATGATGCACTTTCCCACCATTGGATGATTAATTTTAAAATTATTATATATAATATAATAAATATAAACATATAAACACACACAGATATATATATATATATATATTAATAAAATATATAATATATATTAATAACATTTTTAATATATATTCATTTAAGTACAATAACATCATTAGACATAATGAAAAAATAATACTCTCATTAATATTTCCAAACACCCCATATAAATTTATTTTATTTTGTTTATCTATTTTGTTTATGAATAATAAAATAAATAAATAAAATAATCATGTCCCTGTGAATCAAAATATCATTCTATTTTATCTATTATTAATAATTTGAACTCTGATTATCATGAGGTTTTGGACATTAGAATCATAAGAGGACCCCTGATGAGAATTCTAATAAATCAAATAGTATTATTACTATAATTTTGTGTGGCCAGTCTGATGCTACTTGAAGGTTCTCAGGCGCAGTAGAAGTGGTGGGAAGAAATAACCATTTAAAAAATTCGATCTAAACATGATAAAATGGTCCCAAAATCATTAATAGGATCATTAAACATAATTTATAATTATGTATTTAAATAAAATAAATAAAATCAATATATTTTATTTCTGATTTGATTCTCACTCCTCGTTGATGTCATCAACCCAATCGCTAATCATGTTGAAGTCTTTGTTTCTTTTAGAATATAATTGTGGATCCCCCTAGACATATACAAATGTGATCCAAAAATATCTGAATAGTTTTCCTTAACTCTCAGCTGCTAATGTGATAATGAAATTTGATTTACATCCTTTGTCTTCATTGTTATAAGGGGTATCAGTTTTTATCACCAAAACATGAGATATTGAGAGGAGATTATCTCTAATTATATCTCTATATTATAAAAGGATAATTCACTTGAGAATATATTTTTATCACCATGAAACAAACATATTGTTTTTTATAAAATATGTCAATAATAAAAAAATAAGAATAAAATTTATTTTTCTAATTTAATCATAATAAAGTTTCCATGTCAATTTTCTCTTATATAGTAAAATATTTTTGATTTTAGTTAAACTAAACCATAAAATACCATTTCACCTATCCTTTAAAGGTAATAATAAAAAAATAATAAAAAATTTAGTGAAATAAAATAACTAAATATCATTTTATAAAAAATATATTTATTTATATGTCTTTAAAATAGACTAATCATATCAATTTTCATAAATAATAATATGTATTATATTAGATGACTAGTGATGATATAATAATATTTAATAAAAAAAGATTTTATTTAAATAATCATAAAATATTGTTACTAGATCATTAAATTCATCTGAATCATCTCATAAAACTATCAAACATTGAATAATGAGATATTAATTTGATAAAATAAATAAATATAATATTTTTTAAATGTGTGGTTAAATATGTATGTATATATATTCATGTAACTTGAATAAAATATTCATTTTATAATATTCACTATAATTGTAAATAAAGAAATATTTTATTCATTAAATTTTGAATAAATATATATGATATTAAATTCATCTCACATATTCTAAACTCAAATATCTCATTATTAAATTTTATAATAAACATAACTTGAATAAATATTATTCAACTAGGGGGGAATAAATTTATTCTTCAATATTAAATCAATATAATTTGATGAGATTATATATTCACTTACTGTGTGGCCATGTAATCCCATCTCATAATTGAAATAAGAATAACTTACATAATGTACAATAATAGGGTCTAGAAACACATCATGTAACACATACAAAAATAATTTATTGTAAAAACTACAATAGTATTCCTATGAATGTTATAATGCAATATAATCGATTTTTCAATCAAATTATCATTAATAAAGATGCATATTCATATTATTACTCATTTTGATTGATTAATATATAATTTAATTCTCAAAAAATATTGTAAAATACCATAATCATATATTTATATAAAACAGTTTTTATTTAATCAAAACGATAGAAATATCTTTTTCCCAAATTCTTAATGGATGAATCCAATCTTTTTCCTTTAATTAATTTCATACTAATCATGGTGAAAATATTTCATGATAATTATCCATGGGTAATTATGTTATGATTTACGTCATTAATCAATGTAAGTGAGTAATGAAATACATTAATAAAGAGCTAATGTATAATGATCGCTACACACTTTTGTAGATAAATCTATTCATTGACATGAATAATTTGTAGTACTATTATTGATGGTTCTATCCACATTCCCTCCCTTATATGATATTACCATCTAAAAACACAATGAGAAGAAGTCTTAATGTTTATGATCTCCCAAAAGATGATAGTAAAACATTAATTACATCCCACTAGTTTGATGCATCTAAACTATATAAAAAATCATCAGGAATAACATCAAAGAGTGTCTATGTACTCTTTTTAATACGGAACTGCTATAACCTATTAATGATAAGAGTACTATAAGGATATTATCACATAGATTTGCTAACATGTAAAAATAATATTTTTGATAATACATGTATAAAACAAATACTTGATCTGATATTTGAAAGTATATAATATAGATAATTCTAGGGAAACAACTCCAATACGCACATTATCAAGGATCCATGTTCTTCTGTTTTTTGTTATTTTTTAAAAAAAATTAAAAATATATTCTTCTCTATATCTATCTTTTTTTTAAAAAAATTATAGTCCTATTAAAATATAAGGTGGGTTATATTTACTTTATCATAATCATTGTGAGTATACTCCATTTATTTAATCAATGTTGAGAACTTATTTCCCAATGGAAAAATATTTTGTTTCCCTATAACCATCTACATTTCATTTCCATGGAATTAATTTTGACTCAAAATTTCCTATAATTTATATCCTTGTGATAAAATTCATAAAAAACTAAAAACAATATCCATAAAACATATTAAATATTTTAAATGTATCATATGATCTTATCCCCTATTAAGGACTTTTAGGTGCCTCACATCGTAAATAACATTCTACATCTTCACAAAATGTCATGGAATGGAAAATATAGACTCAAAAATGGATCTTAATTTGTTTAAATATCTCCTCATCCTATCTCCACTTATTTATAAAATCAATGTAGATTTAAAATTTTTTAAAATCTCTGATGATTGAGAGTTATCATTAACCTTTTTTTCAATTTTCCTTTATAAATTATATCATGGTTTTTGATGTTTAATCTTCAAAACCATGTAAATTTTTACTCATGAAATTAGTTATATTTTAATAATAAACCTTTTAATCTCCTATAGGGTATCATTCCATTCTTTATGTTAATTCCTCATCAAAAAGAATATAACAAAACACATCTTCTTCTTTGACTTTATTGATTTATTATCATCTCCATGATTCTCTATTGAGACCATAACTTCTTTTTTAAGAGTTTCAATATTTTTGTTTCTATCATTTATGAATGTATTAATATCATTAATGAACAAGATTTGTCTTTAGTGTTTTCTAATAATCCATTACTTCAATTGATATTCCTTGACTAGATAATTAATATCCACACTATTATTCTAATTATTAAATATTTTATTCATGAAGATCCATGTATTCAAATTATTATTTTAAAAACCCACACATAATCTATTTTTCATTCCTTTAAACATTGATCTCTTCATGTTCTCCCAAAATTTCCACCTTGATATCAAAAATACCTTCTGGTTAATGGTATTCCTTATTTTCAGATTATTTTTCTATAGTTTTTATCATAAAATCTTCTCTATCAAACTGAATTTCTATTTCAACATCATTTAAATAATCCTCCTCATATTATTCTTATTCTCTCAATAATATATTCACCTAAAACTTATTTATAAAAAATTTCTATGATAAATGTTTCTTTTAAGGAGGAAATTCAATCAAGAATTCATTATTGATTCTTCTTTACATCCAACATCATAGAATATCCTTAGACACCTAATTTTGATGTGTAAAACTTTACCACATTGAATACGTTCAAATGGTATCTTTTTTTGAATATTAAATTCCCTTGCTATAAGATATAGGAATTCATCATATATATATTCTTCATTATCTTTTTAATTCCATTGTTTGGTGTGATCACATAAAGTTAGAGTCCTAAATCAATGTTACCTTTTCATTTTCTAAATTATTATCTTTAAATCAATATCTATGACTAGTTAATATCTCAATCATATCATTTTTTATCTCATTATTTCTTTTATGAAAGTAACCATAAACAATGCAATTATACTAGTGATTATATTGTTCAATCATGATATCCTACTCATTTCTATGTTATAGTAATGTTTCAATACTTAGTTTCCCCATAATAAATAAATGAGTATAATTAAAACCTATCTTCCTAAAATATTGGAATAAATCTCTGTAAATTATTATCCTCTAGTGATTACAACAACTACCTCCCAATGGGTTCTATGTACTGGCTCCCACTAGTTGAATCTATCACCCTAAATTGCTGAATATATCTCTCTATGGAATCATTATACCACATCCAAATATTTCATTAAAGGGCCTTCCCAAACTCCATAATTTAATAGGTCTTTAAACAATCATGTAACATAGTTCATTATGTGTGTGAACTTTCATCCTTAAATATCATGTAGCCAAGCCCTCTAGAGAATCACTCAGTCTTCCTCACCTTATTCTCATGACGTTATAATGATATAATATGTTATAGGAATATTTCCTTAATTCTTATATCTTCCTCTATATAAACACTACAATAATAGTGTTGTCTTTCTTATCTATATTATTTTATATATAGGTAATTCCTTGATGCATTCAAAATCTTCTTTTTCAATTCAATGTAGATCTCTATTTTCTTTTTGTATTTGGTATTCTCACATTCTAATCATATTATTCATTTTTTTCATGTTAATTTATATTCACATATTAATTATTGTGAACATTATTACCATATTTAATTATGTAATATCTAAATAATATTGGAATGATCGATCACAATTTGATTCAAAAAAAACTACAACTCTAGATCTCTATTTAAATATCCTTATGACTCATCTTATTTCCTTCCACATACGATATTTGAATATCTTATCTTCTTTTTCAATTAAGAAATCACACTTTAAATTCATTTTCATTGATCCATGTATTTATGAAAACATGAATATTATTCTTGTGATGTGGAAATATCCCTTTCAGTGTAGTGGAAACTCATTTTAGGATCATCTTTGGCTTAATACCTCATCTCTATATGAATCACAATTATTATAGTTAATTATTAGTTTTGAATCCATAAAGATCAATACATGTAATTATATAATTTAAAATATTAATTTACTATAATATTTTATTCTAATATTCCTCATGTATTCTATATATAAACCTACCTTTATTAAGTTCATCCTGTCAATATTCTCCTCAAAAATTGTCTATCTGAATGACCCTTTTTTTTCCTTAATTTATTCTTATATAGATCAATTTAGACTTAGAAGGTTGTGAAATCAAATTACATTTCCTATAAATGATTCTTACACATATCCATATAATTCTTATGTATCTCAAAAATGATTCTTACGTAGATTTAAAATGTTTCTTACATTATCTAATGATTATTATATAGCTCTTGAAATGAAACATATATAAATGTAAATTATTCTCAAAAAAAACAATAATGATTCTTTTTCATATTTAGTGATGCATATGTAGGACTATGTTATTATTATGTAGAGAAATAATGGGGATTATATAGAGTCATTTGTGTATTTTAAGTCCAATTTTTCTATTCCAAACATCACCCAATTGAATTCATGAATCTTTTCCACTTTATCATAAGGTGATCCCAAACAACTAAACTCATATCAAATCATCATGAACATTAAGATATGATTAAACTTTGATATACGGGTCTTGAATATCCCCATTGTTATTCGTATTTATAGATAACACTCACATCCCTTTAACACTTCTCTTGTCTTAAATAATAATATAATATTCATTAAATGAATGTTAAACTACATGAATTTATCCACCTATTATATTCATGGAGTAAAAAATATTTCTATACCCATTAGGAAAGAGTTTCATCATCTCTATATCCTTTACCATATATCATGGTAGTGAATCATCATCACTTACACTCTTCTCTGAAACATATTTAAAACCTTCTCGCCCCCTTGAAAACCTTCCTAATTGAAAATAAATATAATCCAACATATGTGATCTCTAATATACCACTTTGGATATGTTTTCAATGCCATTAAATTTATTGAGTTAATATTTTTGGTTTAATTTATTTTCACACCCCTACTATTGGAAAAAACATACAGTGAAATAAATTATGGGAAAGGTATTATTAACTCACTTATAATACCCTACGCAACTTATCACCCTCTTTAAATTAGAATTATATTATAGGATGGTTATTGAGATAAGGATATATACACATGATTTCATAGCAATGTTCATTTAGTTAGTCAAATATGTGTATTTGTTGGTTAGCCTTGTGTAAAAAATGAAAGTGAATAACCAAGGTGATCAATATTTTCCATTAGAAACATGCATCTTACACGACGTTAATTTTCTCAATTTTAGGTTTGTTTCACATATATTTATCATGAGATATATCATACTATCATCTTTAAAAAAATAAATGAAATAGTTCAACTGAAAATCATTTAATACCACCTTTATATAAACATATTCATCAACTAAAAATACCCCTTTAGAAACATGTTTGATAAATTCAAATCAAGGATAATTTTTTTTCTTTTCATACCTAAACATATAGTTTTAAATTGTTTTATGGAAATTATATATTTCATTAATTGAAACACATTCCAAAGCTAGTCTTCATATTATCACTCTCTCAATGGATTCACACTCATATTTTCATCATGTTAGTGAGAATATTTCATGATGATTAGTTTTTATTATTTTTTAAAAATTGAAAGAATCCTCTAAATAACTCTTTTCTTATCTCCATTAATTCCATGTAAGTTCATGAAAATAGAAATAGTTAAAGGAATGAAGAGTTTTTCCCTAATCTTTAATGATAGTAACAAGGTTGAAATTTATATTTTAATTAACATCCTATATTAATTTGAACATTGATTTTTGGAGAGCCCTTCATGATTGATATCATTTTGTTTTTTCAATAATAACCATATATGGGAAGCATGGACTTCCTCTCCTCTTCAGTCACCATATTTTGTAGAATATAATTTTTTACCAATGAAAATAATGATCTGTCACTCAATAGTTATTTTCATTTTATATAAGACTCCTTAATCAGTTCCCTTTAAGATGAAAATATAATCATATATTTATAAAAAATATGACAAAATTAATTTAACATTCCATTAATTTCTTTTTAATCTTTTTTTCATTAGTCTTGAACTACATTTAACAAAATTCAAGATTATCATTATGTGAAATAACTTGTTTGTATTTAGAATATTCTTGTTCCCTCTCCTTTTATTTACCCTTTTTAAAATTTTAGATAAAATAGCCACGCACCCTTTGTTTACATATTTTAATTATTGGATTATTCACATGAATTATTTATAAAGTTTTTGTTTCCGTCATTAAAAAACTATTTTACCACTTCTTCAAGGATGGATTCAATCAATACAATTTTCTTATTTCTCTACTATAATGATTTCCTTTTGAGATTCTTGTTCTTCCATCAATTTTTATATTCATGGCCTATTTTCAATGATCCTTAAAATGGACCTTTATTCTGTTGTAAAATATCATCTATTTGGGTTTTACAACCTATATATATTTATAATTAGACCTATTGGGGATGTTTTTCTATGCTCGCTTTTTCTTGAACAACTTAGTTTACCTACATTTCTCTCAAGAAATATTCTCATATTTTCCTCACTTACATTGTTTTATATTGTTTACTTTTCTTAATATAAATAAATTATTTATACTAGGTTGGTATAAATAATTTCTCTTAAAAAAAATTACCAAATTTATAGTAGTAGTTAACAATGTTTTAAAATAATTAAATCTATTATCAGTGAGAAGATTTATTATTTTCTATAAATTATTCGTTTGAATAGTCGTTATTCTCCTCTCATTAAATCTACTCCCCGTTACTCTTGTCCATATATAGAATCCATATATTGATATATTAATCCAATATTCAATTTTCATATTTTTAAACATATAAAATAAAAAAGGTTTCCTATAGTTATTATTTTCGTATACTTGAATGCAGTGTGTCCTGATTGATTTTATTACATTTTCTAATAGAATCATAAGTATTTTTATCTCTATTTGGTTATATCATATTCATATAATTTATATTATCCACGATTGCACCATTGGTTTTTTTCAATATTATTATACACCTAGTTTTTTCAAGATTTAATGTTTGAACCCATACTAGTAGATTAAATAGTAATTGTACAAAAACAAACATCTAGAAAAATATGGGAGCTTCTTATAAGGGATTAATGTGTAAGATTATTCAGACAAACTCAATATATTTTTCCACTCTCATGATTTTTTTGGTGAAAAGACTCTTAGCAGATATTTTTGTGTATGCATCCATCTTTTTAGGTATTTTCTATTTCCTCATTTGTAAAAAATTCATATTTTTTAAATTAGATTAAACTATAAGGCACTTTATTTGGAGGGAATTCTTATCATCATCAATTAAACAAAAATTTCCATCCCAATATTTCATTATCTTCATAATCTAACCCACATGAAATTTTCTTTGTTCTTTTAAGTAGTTCTCAAGATCACATAATATTTCTTTCCTTAACTGTTAATTAAGAATAATTAATAATCATATAGGGTTTTTATTATTTTTCCAATATATGGATTATTTCCATAAATTTTATTTCATATACCACATTATCCAAAAATTAATTTTTTAAAACATTCGACAAATTGAGGGGAAAAATATATAAAAAGGAATCATTCTCATATTTATAATCCGTAGGTTGTGCGATGGTCTTAAAATTTTGAAACTTATTATATAATTAATACTCCATTTCTTCTGACTATTAATATTGATATGAATTTTCATTCTGAAATCACTTGATAAAACAAATATATAAGCCACCACTTCAGTAGAAATATTCTTCCATTATTTTTCCATTTTAGGGTAGATGTCTTTAACTATCTCAATTAGTATTATCCTTCTCATTATATCTATATCTTGGAATAGTTTACTTAGACATATCAATATTAATTGATTTGGTATATAAAAACTTTCCACATTTTTCTGTTTATTCCTTTATATTCTTTTAGTGTTTATTTACCTCACTTTTCTTCATTTATCTTGATTCATGATTCTTGATGTCTTTAATAAAGGTGGGATACTTCATAGGGGGACCTGAATACCTCTATTACCAGTTTTAGTGCCCATGTCTGGTGATATAAAAAAAAGATGGATGGGTGAATCAGTTATACCTTTTCATCTTATATGTTCTACTATTTTAATTAGCCTCTTTGATTGGTTAATATCTGGATCCAATCATTCATGTTATCTATCCCTTTAAAAAATAAAATAAAATGAATGATAATATATCACACGATAATTTGAAGGGATTATCCTTAAAATCCAACATCATTATAGGTTCTGTTTGAGTACAAATACATAGTTTCTTTCCTATAAAACACCTATTAAAAGTGAAATCCATCCCGTAAAAATCATGGATGGAAATATTCTAAAATTTTTATCCTCTAATGATTACATTAACTACCATATGATGGGTTATTTATATAGTCTCCCATTAGTTTAATCTAACAAATGAATTGATTTAGGATCTCTTATAAATGATACTTTATACTGCCTCTAGAAATTTTTTTAAAGGGTCTTCTTAGACATCTTCGTTGAATAGATCATTGATTTCTCATTTATCCTTCCATAGTTTGTGTGTGGCATCTTTGTCCTTAAATAGTGTGCATAGTGTTATTAATAAAAAACAATTGACCTTATTCACCATCTAATTCTGAAAATATGATGGTATCAAAGGTTATAGGAAGTGGATTTTATTTATCTCCTTATCCTCTGATTCAACACTATTGCAGTTGGGATAGCTTTTTTGTCCTTTTTAAATTCACATGGAAGTCTTAGATATAGCTAGATTCTCCATTCTTGATAAATAGTAGTTCCCTATTTTATATCAATATCAGGTACCCTCATGATCATTGAACAATCATTTTTTCAACTATTTTATATTCACATAATATTTTTTTTGAAATTTATTTCCATATTTAATTATAGAAACTTTCATTAATTACAAAAGTATCACTCTTAATTTTAATGTCATAAAAAATAAATTCAAGGTCTCTATATAAATATCCTTAAGACCTAGATTGTTTCATTCCTCATATGATATATAAATATCTCATTTTTTTCTCTAGAAAATATATACATGAAATTATTTTGAATTATTCAATTTATATGTGAAAAAATTCAGGGTATTTATGTGATTTGGAATTATCCCATGTGGTGTAAAAATAGATCATTTTAGAAACATATTTTTATTTATCCCTCATCTCAACATGAATAAGATTTATTCTAATTATTTATGATATTTGAATTTATAAATATTACTTCACTTAATTGTTTAATTTTAAATCCTAATTAATGATAAAAATATAGTGTGAAATTACCCATTTATTAAATATATAAAATCACCATTATTATGTTCCTTAAATGTAAATTTATCCCAAAATTTATCTAATTGAATGATATTATTGTTTCTCTAATAGATCCTTATATAAATCAATTTATTATTATGCAATTGTGAAATCATATTTATGTCGTTTATAAATGAATCATACCTGGACCCATATAATCATTATGAAACTCTAAAATGTTTCATATGTAACACTATAATGATGATCACATTGTCAAATAACTCTTTTACAACTCCTAAAAATACACTTAAATAGATCCAAATGATTCTTATGTAGTAATGTAATGATACATGCATATAATATTTCTTTCTTACCCATGCATAGATGGTGCTTACAAAGATACACAATGATGCTTACACAGATTCATTTGTGAATTTCATCTCTAGTATGAATATTTCATACATCACATAATTATCTTTAGAATATTTTCAAATTTTTCCTGAGCTAATCTCAAAAACCAAATCTCATATCCTATCATCATCAACTCTAATCCATCCATAACATTTTATATTAAATTCATTAATGTTCCCATTATTATAGTATTTTACCGATGGTGATCTCATTCCAATAAAATTTTTCTATATATTTATGAATAGTTCATCAATCAACACATGAAAGGGATGCTACATGAATCAATCAATCTATATATTCATATAGAAAAGAATATTTTCTTTTTTCATTTAAAATGGGAAGCATATTTACCATCTATGTATCAATTTATAATTGAAATAATTAACCATCAATTCTACTCTTCTCTAACAAAAATTGACTACCTTAACATCGTCATAGAATCCTTCCTTATTAACAATATTTAAAATATAATAAATGGTCTCTTAATTATTCAACTATAGAAATATCAATATTCTCTATTGATTTAAAATCCATCTCCTTGTTTTATTTATTTTTTATTCCTTCTAACATTACACATATTTCATATATGACCAAACTACTATATAGATCATCCAGTTTTTTTTCGTCTGAATTCATCCAATCCAAAGATTATATATTTGGATTATAAACAGGTGTAAACCTTCAAAAAATGATCTTAATAATATCAATAGAATTTATTTCTTCATTAAAACCTCAAATAGATCTAACAACCTCATTGATCTAAATCATGAACCCATAATCATTTTTCTTTGGTTTCTTTTTCAAATAATCAAAATTATTATATAATACATAATTTTAATTTTACATCACCTTGAATTGAACTATATACATATTATCAAATTTATTCCACATATCCTTGGTTCTAGTGAAACTCAACACTCTCATGTAATTTTTTTTACGAAGATCCAAAAAAGGTATTTTGTTTTATGGATTCAATAATGAGAAAAATTATATCGCCATCAGTCATGAATAATTCTATAAATCACTTACTTTTAGCCCATATATGGAAGTAGAGAAAACATCAAACCTAATAGATAATAAATATGATCACATTAAATTATTATAGAACTAGTAATTGTAGAATATTATTAGGATATTATATTATAATTCACTATACTATCTGTAATAATAAACATTTAATGATATATTCAATTCCTAAAATCTATTTCTCTAGTACATCTATTTGAAACTAAGAATATCAAACACACCCAAAGAGTGGTGATCATTAGGGTGTAAAATATTATTTTTTATCGTTAAATATTGTTCCCACATTGGTAGTTACTCATTAAATCTTGAATAATTATGTTAACATCCATGAAAATCACAAAAGATTTAAACAAAATCCAGTACAATAAAGTTACTTGGTTTTTTAGAATGTTTTATGTCAAAGTAGCACAGGTTGATGATTTCATAATGTTAAAAAATAAAATAAGTAAATCTAGTGAGTTGGAAATAATTATTTGTTCATAGTTACATTATTTTTATCTCATTGCCTTTACAAATGAGTTGGTAAATGAGTTGAGAAATAATCAAATTTCTTCTCTCAAAGAACTCCCATTGTTTCTTCCATAACACACTGCTCTAAATGAATGTATTCTCAGTTAATTGAAAAAAGTTCACTTCAATATCTTTATAAATGTGAATTATTATTTGAATCATGAAATTTATAAAATTATTCTCTAATGTTATCCAAATTATATTATAATTTATCTCACATAGAAGATATCAACTCCATGATGAGGGAGATAAAATGATATCTTCTTAAATAATAATATATATCATCAATCATAAACTCTAGATATAGGTGGGTGAAATTCTATGTGCACTCTAGTTTAGGTTTACAAAAAATAGGTTTTTATATAATTTTTTGGATTATTTTTCCTTGTTTATGTAGTATATGGTAGGCTATTCACAGCAAACGTTATTCATGGTATTCTAGAATTTATATAAATTTCTCACACTAAAATTATATTAAAATATTTTTTAAATGAAAATTTACTATATCCCCATATTCCTCATGAAAATGTAATTTCTAAACACATTATTAATGTATTTATTCGTTACATTTATTTTATTCACATAATTCGTTCTTCCATATAGTTTCTTTTTTTCCCTCCATAATTTCTGAAAATAGATTGGTTAAATCACTCTAATCATACTAATATTCCTTATTTTATTAAAAATTAGATGATTAGGGATAAATTTATAGGAAAATGAAATTAAAATACCTTCTATAGATAAAATATTTATAATTCAAAAAAATTGATGTCTTATAATCACAAATGATAAGCTCCACATAAAAATGGTACACTATGCTTTGATTTTCATGGTAGTCATGAAAGGTATACCATTAAAAATTTATGCAAAACACTATAAGTATCTACCCATTAATGTATTGAATTATTTTCCCACCTCTATCTATCAAATTATCTATCCATTAAAAATTAAAATAAACCGATTGAGGTATTCCATACACATGTATTTCTTTCTAGTGATTCTTCGTCCATGTAAATATTTTGTAGTATCCTACCTGTATATAAGTCTTTCATGGAATACTACATCCATGTAAAAAATTATACATAAAACATTTAAACCTAATAAAAATTATTACATTGACTATAAAATTAATGAAAAAATTTCATAAGAATCACTCATTTCTCTAAATTTTTTAGTAAATGAAAAATATTAACCTCCACAAAAATATTATATTCACACAAGAATTGTGCCTATAATTTAAAATATATACATGACTTAAATCTATAAGTCAAATTTGATTGATATAAATATTTTCATTAAATATATCCCTTTGTCTTCAAACTAATTTTCAACTATAAATTGTGACCAATCATTGCATTGAGAAAAAACATAATATAAAAAATGCTAGAACCCCAAGGCATCTTGAGTTGGGGGGTGAATCAAGGTCTAGGTCAGTATCACTTCTTCCTTGTATGGATTGTGTTCCCATGTAGGTAGATATTGTTTCTAACCATTCACTCATATTCCTTAATCATAACATCACTGAATTACCCCAAGTGAATATAATAAACAAAATATTAAAGGGATGTGAGGGTGGTTTATTTAGTTCACCTTCACTAGGATACTCCAAGGAAAATGAAATCAGCAATGTACTAATATACCAAAATCCGCAATTTCAATATTTTTTGGGAAATAATTTTTTCATGAGGACTCTTCACTAAGGCTTAATACCTTACAAGGTTTTGGGTAACTCACAATCACACAAGTCTCACTTCCCCTTTTACATCCTTTGTGAACATCTCTAGGGAAGAACACCCATATTTTATAAACATATTGTTCTATCCAAAATTAGAAAACAAAATCCATGGATGGTTTCAACCATAGTTTCTCATTGATGTGATATTGATATTCTTGGACACAACTTTATAGAAATGTGATGAAATCATCCTCACAGTGCTTAATTTTCTTCCTTTCATCTCTACTATAGAATCTTCTTCTTTACTTCATAATAATTATGTATTCTTTCTTCATAACATTATTAAAAAGTAGTAATCTACTTATTCTGAGAATATAGATCCTTAATATGGTTTAAGGTCCCTTGTTTTCTTTGATGTATAATTACTTTGTTAGATGTAGTGTAAATATTTCTTTCTTACCTACCTCTTCTGCTAAAATATCTTGATAATTATTTATGTGACATCACATTACATATTTTAAAAATAGAGAAACCAAATTTCCCTTTATGTCTCCAATTTGAAAGGCATTTAAAGTGGAGTTATTTTTTATAACATCATATCTATCAAAATATAATCTTTGAATTTGATTCAAAACCTCATTCTTAACACATATTTTTCATTTATACTATCTAAAAAAATATTCTAAAACTCAACCTTTATCCAAAAACATGACTGCACAGAAATTATTAATTTTTATTTAAATTAATATGAATATATGTTATACCAGACTCCATGTTTCTCCTTTCTTTATATATGTCTAGGTGTGTGTGGTCAAATCCATCTCTAAAAAATTTTACATTTTGTTCCCTTAAAATAAAGAATGAATATCGCTTGAATTTCCCTTAAATAATGGATTGGTTTTTTACATTAAAATTCTCCATAGTTCTCAAGCAACATACAAAATAATTTTATAATATAAAATATATTTCCATAAAATAATGGAAACTTGATAATGTATCATTAATTCATATTCCACAATCTTTGTGATTGCATAAATCTTAGAACTCATCAAATTTAGTCTCACAAGAGTCATTGTTTTCCATGAAAACAATTTCTTCACATCCAAACTTCCTCTTTTGTAGCATGATATTTATTTCCATTTGATATATCACTAAATATCACTCCTTTATCCTCATCTTGAATCATTTATTTTATTCAAATATCCATGATGTTTTAATTATTTCATATGAATGCATATATCATCTAAATTATGACAATCATATTTAAGAATATCATAGGTTTCGTTACAATGAGTTTCAAAAATATTGGAAATGACCATATAGAGTCTCTAATTACTAATAGATTTCATTAAATGATCCATATTAACATAATTAATGAATCATACATAGCTCAAAAAAACTTAAATACAATCATCATACCTTTTTAAATTTTTTTACCTATGGCAGAATAACTCATACATACAGGGAAATGACTTTTACACTCATACAGGATTACTTATATATGGATCCATACATTTTCCAAATTTCAATACTTCATTATTAATAACTCACGCGCACATGACCAATAACTCGTATGATATTTATAAATGACTCATAAAAAAATTTGGATAAATTAAACATGGAATATGTCTTATCTAAATTTTTAGAATCTTGCTGAAAAATAGATTTATCAGAATTTAGGAAAATCACTTCCAAACATTTTTCATACCACAAAATATAAACTCCTCAACACTAAATTATATACCATTGATGATTCCTTCCACATTATTAAATATATCCCTTATCATGAATGACATCCAATACTAGATTACTACTTTAATTTGACATATATTTTCAATAAGACCAATAAAGAATATATTTTCAAAAATACAAAATGAACCCTTATGGTATTAAATACTAAGAATTTGGGCCTAAATATTTGAAATAATCACCATATTGTTAAGCCTCGATTTCAATACAAATATGTATCCACATATAGTTCAACAGTGTTGTGGAAATATAGCTCTAAGTAAATCCATTATTATCTCAATGCACTCAAATTAAGATGCTAATTAAAAACTAGTCACCAATTATAAGATATATGTAATTCACACACTAAAACTCAAGTTAAAGTAAGAGAACAAGGAAATCAAAATTGGGAAAAAATATTTATATGGTTCAGAATATTATCCAATATTCATGATGGAACCTTAAAAATTCTTTGTATTATGGGAATTAAATAATTTCTAACACTATATAATATAATATAGTGTTACCCCATTTTTAGTTTGTAATAGTGAACCTTTGCATTTGGTCCCAACTCCATTTTATATGGATAAATTTTCATTCAATCAAGTTGAAATACTATATAACATTTTCAATTAGCTACACATTTCCTTTTTTGATCAACTAAAACCTTTACTCACTTAACTATTTTAGCTGATACAATATTCATGGATACCAAGGAAAAATACACACATCAACCATAATATTTTTTAGAACATCTGATTAATGTTCCCACATGCTATATGTACATACTATAATTGTTCTGACATGGTGATGAAAGTAAAACTAAGTCTAAACTACCGGTATATGATATTTTGGTGACTTAAAGAAAATTTTCCAGCATATATAGCTACTAGCCTGAATGGCCCGAAAACCCTATTTATTTTATCTTATTATGGATAATCCCCCTTTTAAGGGTTGAAGGAGAACCCGTACATGACTCGTAGGCCCACGACATAAGGCCTGACATGACTTGCAATACATGACCTCAAGTCCTAGAGGCGTACCATGCCCAATGCATGACCCATAAGCCCAACCCACTAGAGCTTCCACTTCCCAAGTTCTCCATCATTGATCTCCTAGCTCCCCACCTTGAATTTCGAATCAGTTATCATTTCCCCTTACAAAGCTGCATGGTGCATAGTCACGATGGTAGTTGCCATACCCTCTCGTTCTTCAAATCTGGTTATCTCTACTTCTGGTGACTGCTATTCGTGTTGCTCTGATCCTCTTCTAGGGCCTTCTCTATGTGAATTGGGATACTCCATGGTCTCAATGGCTTGAAGGTCTTGTGGCATAAAGGACTTTGATTTCCCAAAGGCCCTTGGGACCCGTAGGCCCAAATCAGGTGAATAGTTATCGCAGCTATAGTACCAAATGGTAACTACTACAGTAACTACTAAAGTACTGCTACAGACTAACTACAGTGACCCAGAAATTCTCCTCCACCTAGTTTTGAACCTATGTCTCTTTGGATTCCAAGAAGGAGCCCTTACCACTTAGGTACAGACTCGTTGGCTCTATAGCTGCTATATATTTTCATTTCATTATAGAAAATTTCTCTTCATACTATATCCATGACATATTTCTGATCAACACCCTAAAATTTTAAATATAAAAATCATTTATCTTTTTCGAATGATGGAATCACAAAAAAAATCATGTCAAAAAATCTATGTAAAGGATCATCTTCCCCAAAGAACAATATTGTGTCTACTAATTATTTATAGTATTAAATGATCCATTTTAATGTTTTTTCAATTTAATTTCCCATGTTTAGCAATGAAGTAACTTGCTACTCTCATTGTAAAGGAAATGTATGTATATTTTCATATCATCATATACATCATGATTATAATATCTAAAGCATATAGTATGTTCTTAATATACTGAAACTCACCCCTTTTAGAAGGAACTTACATGTTGGATAACTTGAAGGTTTTGATAAGGGGAGTTCTTAAATATTTATATTTGGACATACCAAATTTATTTATGACCTTTCGATTTATTATTTCTAGGATAACACCAAATATTCAGATTTTTTATCCCAATCTATCCCCATTTATAGGATTTTATAGGCTTCACTAAGATCCACCAGTTAAAATATTTTAGATAACATTCCCTCTAGAAATTTATTACATTGTGTCTCTAGATTGAATCAAAATATTACATACACATATAGTATGTTTTGAATGTATGTCCCATCCTGCTCCAAATTCCAAAAAATTCAATGATTATAGTTTCTCATTGTCAAAAATTCTTCAATGAATAATGCATCAAACTTATGGTTCAATTGATTAAATTCCTATTTTAAACCATAATAAAATCTATCCAACCAAATAAATAGACCCTAATTTTGATTATCTTCAAACACATTGGGCTACTCCATGTGGAAGTCTTCCTCCAAATCTACATGAAGAAAGTTAGTCTTCATATAATTTTGTTCCATTTTTAAACTATATGATTCTACAATACTTACCACTGTTCAAATTGTTGTATGTCTTTAAAGGTGATAATATTTCCAAGATATCAATTCCTTCATTATTTTGGAATTCTTTCACAATAAAACATTATTTATATCATATATTTATACCAGTTACCTCTGAAAAATTGGAGAAACATTTGTTCTTAAATGTTAATTTCCCTTTATGTAGATCTATTTTCTCTCGTCTTTTCTTTAAATTTAAGGAATTTATATCTTCTTCCATGGTTTCATCCCACAATGATTAGTCTCAAAAATTTACTACATATTTTTCACATTGAGGTTATCTATTATCCATTAGAATTATTATGTTAGTTTAGAACTTATACCACCATACATGTCATCTGACACTAGAATATATTCTTAGAGATGTTTCTACATTCTCTAACACTTCATATTATAGTGCTTAAACATTTGGTTCCCATAATTATAATTTCTCATCTACTATATATTTCCCATAGGATTATATTATTGATAACTCCTTAATAACTAAATTTGGATGAATTTCTAGGGAATTAATGCTAATATCTAAAACCATTGTTATTTTATAATTTATAGAACCATTATCCAAAAAAACATGTACTTCAATAGATGACCCCATTTCCCCAACCTATGACTCATCAATGTTCATGTATTTCTACGTAAAATTTTATTTATCATTATAATTATAAACATAAAATGATATTTCATTGAATTTCACCCCACATATGGCCCAAAATCTTCATTTCAATAGCCTATAAGAATGAAGGATTTAGACTTTTCATCTAAATTATCTACTTCCACAGCATATCCGAGAGAATATGTAAAGAAACTAATGATTTTTAGATGAGATATATCTGGTGGAATACCATTCCATAGATCTTATGACATAATTTATAATAGAAAATTTGTTGTAATTTTGTTGATAAATTATGTGTCTGTGTTAATTTCGTCCACCCTGATGACCATGGGCCTGCCAGAATGCACACACATACAAATTTATTTATCTATCAATGTATAGTTAATTATCTATATATCATCATTATATTATATTTATTATATTTCTATTCTCTCAATTTTGATATCCATGTTCTGAAAAAATACATAAATTTATACTGTTGTATTCATCTCCATTATTTAAATGAATAAATTTCAATTTCCAACCACTTTTATACTTCCTCATGGCCTTATATTATACAAAGGAAAAAATAAAATTATATTTATTTTTTGGAAAATAAAAACATACCTTCCATGTATTATCATACATTAATGTGAAAAGTATGTGTGATCCTATATGATATTGAACTGAGGTGGTTCTATAGATGTATATGTCAACTAGATCAAGCTTCCATTATCTAGGATTTCAACCATTCATGTCAAATGATAACCACTTTTGATTTCCAATCACATATGTCTCCCATATTTTTATAATTTTGTTATCAAGCATTATAATTCCCTTTACCTTTATAATATTCATGTTCTAATTAATAATATGATCGAGTCTGCAATTCTAGAACTCCTGGGTTTTAGAGATTGAAAATTTTTCCATTAAACTCCCTATGATTTTTCGATCAGAAAAAGTATCCTATATTTTACTCTTATTTCATAAAACATGAATCCCCCTGACACATTCCCAACCCCATTGTTAGAATTAGTACCATAATATTCATCATATAACTTCCCCACATAAATGATATTCTTTTTAAGTCCTGATATGTGTCTCACTCTCATTAATATAACAATACCTACATCTTACCTCTATTGATTTACACCACCCTTCATGATCACTTATAGAACTTTATAATCAATCAATCTTACATTATCAATGAATATATATACATAACATGTCATGAATACATGATCATAAATTGGGTGGAATGATACGTTAGATTCAACCATCCATGAATCCAGCAGATTATGATCATTTAGTATTCGTTGTTCACCTTTATCTATTAAAATAAGGGATTT
Organism: Viscum album; assembly: GCA_963277665.1. NCBI lineage: Eukaryota > Viridiplantae > Streptophyta > Magnoliopsida > Santalales > Viscaceae > Viscum > Viscum album. The sequence continues at coordinate 2,115,381,132 of OY728157.1, read as the reverse complement.
GGATGTTCTATAATTTTTACTCCCTATATATATAATGATATTTATATATTTACCCTAAATATATCCTTTCTCACCACAAACCCAATATGTAGGTCTTGGACAAGTTGTTGGTCCATTAATTTCCCCCCAAGACATTTATTTTGGTTTTATAATGTTTATTCAATAAGGTTAGTGTCCCTACCCATTATTATTCAATGAAACAATGGAAGGTACATGAATACCCTTATCCTAATATCTTCATTGAAGATAAATTTTTTTTCATCAAAAAACAAAATATGAATCATTCATTGGAATTTGATAGTATTATGACCATGATATACCATGATTCTGAAAAAGATGAGAACATTAGTATAACCAATACATCATATGAAAAAGTAACTTTTACTCATTGAAATTAATTATAATAATGTGGAAGTTATTCACATGATCTTTCACATACTATATTTTTGACAGCCCTGTGATAAAAAATCCACATTCAGATCACTTTTATTAAAGTCGGCAGGTTTTTTTACAAATTTGTGAGGGCTTACATAAGTGCAGTTGTGGTTTTTTTGCCTTGATATTGAAGGCCATGTTCTTTTACAATGTAATCATCACCAATAATAATGGTTTCATAATCATATTCTCACATTTTATTTTTTCATCCTTATTGGTTTTATCACCCAATAGGTTTTTTAGATCCTATTGGATGCTATATTCCTCTCTATGCATCTTGTAAAAATCAATGTAGATTTTATTGGGTTGAGTGATCCAAACCATGCCCTAATCTATTAACATATCTACTAATGATGTTATAAACAAAAAAAATAAAAAAAACGTTTTGAAAAGTGATACGGATACATGATTTTTCATGTTTATCTAACCGATATTTTTGATATCATATAATTGGATACCAGGACAAAAAAAATTGATACATTCAACGGATGCTTGAAATTTGAGTTCTCCAAAAATTCATATCAAATGATAGCTTGATAGTGATAAAGAAAAATAATATCAGAAGATCAATAATTGTTATGAATAATTGGAATTTGGATTCTTGTTTCAACTTAATCACCACTTTAGTGGTTTATATTATTTACAAAATAAAATGCAATATAAAAGAAGAAAAATAGGAAATGTAAAGTAGAAACCTAATATTTTCATGATTTGTAATTTGATCTTACATATACTATAGGTCATTTTAATCTCTTTGTATTACAAATAATTTAATAATTTCAAGAACATCATCTAATAATATGGAATTGCAATATTTTTATTTCGGTATGGTCATCATCAGTAGTTGGTCCCATATTCTTTTTATAAAGGTAAATTGATTATCAAAATAAATCACCACTACTTTAAATTTTTTATTATCAATGTGTTGACTTCATTTTCCAATTGAAGCCCCCACTGACTCATCTATTTCAATAGTTAAACTATTAACGACATTGAAGGACTAGTATACACATCAAATAAAATAATTTTTTGAACTTATGGTAAAATAAATATATGCTAATGGTTTCATTTTTAATTTTAATAATAAGGCCAAGAAAAAAAATTCTGTACGAACATCTAGTTTTTGAAGTTATGGTGACTTGAATAAACTTCACAATCCCAACATCAATAATATATCCCTTTTAATTTTTTAAACATTTTCTTCTTAAATATAAATCAACCAACTTAAAAAATTAAATGGTTCTTCAATAATAATTATATGTTTAATGTGACATCAATTATCCTTCTTGTTGGTGTTGAAATACAAGATAGATAATTGTATTTATATATACCTTTTTGTTTCATAATCCATGATCCACCTTTATCGATAAAATAAAATCAGGTTTTCTTAATGGGATTTAACTCTTGTACATGATAATCTTATTCATTTTCATATCACTCCATTGGTTGGGGAAAAATAATTCTCCCCATTTTTATAAGGAATAAATTCTCTATCTCATCATTTGGTGTATAAAACATGTTTTTTAAACTTTAGATTATATACCAATTGCTTAAACGTTCTAGTTATACTTTTTTAATTATAGATTTTTTTTTATAAAACATTGTAATTCACTTTCTTCAATTTAGCTACATCAACTAAAAAATCAATGTATGTAAATTTACCGCATGGAATTTGAGATTTCAATAATCCTTTAGGCCTATTGACCATAGAATTAATGTATAAAATATGAGTTTTTGTAAAAATCCCCAATTATATCTAGGTAACACATTATATTTACATTGAAATAAATTCATCCAAAACCGTCTACTTTCCTATGGTGTGATGTCATCGCATTTTCACACCAAACAGGTAGAAGATTATAAAGAAAACACTAAGTGTGATAACATTCCACTTATTAAATTATTAGTAATTAACTAGTTATAAGACATGAATTTGAGGTTATTCCATACCTTTATAGGTTTCTTCAAACACATACGTGGATGAACTTCCCTGAAAAATTGATCCCCAACTCCCCCTAAACATTTCACAATATTGATTGATAAATTCTTCAGTTCTATGACACCTATTTCTAGGAATAACTTTTTTTATCATCCTATTTTGATATCTTATAACAATGAAAAACTGATATCATATGTTAAAAATAAATAATAAATCTTAAGGTTCACTCTTGCTATTTATTCCCATCCCTACAATTATTTCTACTCATTTCAGTTCAAGATTTCATGATCTTTACGCCTTTCTTTAGTAGCATGATTTAACTAATTTATTTACTAATATCAATTGTGACAAACTAAATTTAGCATGATACCACTATTTGTCTCATGTATGTATTGCACATATTTTATTCTCACAATTTGGTCCCTTGTCCCCACATTTTTAGTCATTAGGTCATACAAATTTATATTTAATTCCTTTCTTAACTATTCCTTTGGTTGGAATGATTCCACTAAAAATATATCCTAAAAAATTTATACAGACAAATTAATTATGAAATATTTAATTAAATTAAATATATCAAAATTAATAATATTTCTTCAAAATTAATCATTTATTATAAATTTTTAGTAAGAAACAATATCATTTTACAAAATTCTTACATTATTTTTTTTGTTCCACTTTCTATAATTTATGTAAGCACTTTACCTACTTAAAAATATATCTTTTTTCAATATAAAAAATATTCCATTTTATAATAACCACCCCATGGATTGTATCATGATGAAGAATTATACACTTATTAAAAATTATTAGAATTATGTATTTCTATGTGGAGAGGGTATATCAAAATTCGACAAATTGAAAAATAGGTCTAATCAAGTTAGGCCAACCCATTGTTTTATGTCTCTCATTTTCCTATTTTCTATTTTGTGTAATTTAATTAAATATCATCATTAATATATTTTTCTTATTCGTATTCATAAATAATTATCTTCTTAAACTATTTGTTAGTGGATATTATTTTTTATTCCATTTAAACACATTTATCATTTGAGATAATAATTTTCCTTCATTGGATTGGGGATATTATTAATTATTAGACTAATGCCACGTATACTTTTTCCTCTTTTAATATCATTGAATTTACTTATACATCATGATTCATCATCCATTGGAGGATTATTCCACCTATTTTTTATTCCCTTTTAGTTTTTTTCAGACCACATAGGCCTAATTAATTATTTATGTACATGAGACTGAATTCATCCTTATTCTTCCTTAGAGGATTATTTTTATCATGTTCATACACTCTTATAACAACTAAAACTACTCCTAAATTTTTCTTCTATACTTATTTTCAATATTTCTATGAGGGAAACTAATAGAGGACCTATTTTGGTTCTCTGAGAGATCTTATTTAAACCTCGTATTTTTATCATAAAAGTGATTCTATTTTCCACAACTATAAGCCTATTTTTAGGATAAAACCCTTAATTTTAGGTTTCTAGAGTGGTGATTCTACTTATAGATTCTATAGTTCTCATTATACTACAATACATTTCTATGTGACTTGGTTTATAACATATAAAACATACCTTATTGAAATTATACCTCATGTGATCACTAATCTGTTGAGATGTTATTGCAATTTATTTTGTTTTATCATTATAATTTTAGGCTTCAGTACACATTATTATCGTTATCCCAAATATCCCACAAAATTTTCTATTTATAGATCAATTTTTTTTACCTTCCCCTTATCATATTTTCTCGAAAGCGTCTATTTGTTGCAAGATTCAGGATATAGATTTTTTTTGTTTTCCTTATCGGGGATGTCAAAAAGAGAAGTCTCAACTTCTATATTCCATTTAATGAATAGATATTTGTCTAAATATCCTTTATCCATACATATTTTTCTTTAACCTTGGTATCCATTTTATCATGATTGAATCAGTTTACATATCATATTTCCATCTTTATTTAATTTGTGTCCTGAGAGATAGAAAAAAATCTTTTAAATCATTTTCTATGGAAACTTGTTTTTTATTTATTATGAAATTTCCTAAAGTAATAAAATTTTATCATTCATTTTGTCTCCCATATTCATAATTTCTAATATTAAGGCCACCTCCTTTCTTTTTTCCTTTTATTTTCAAAGTTAAAATTCTAAAGACAGAAGATTTATGTACATAGAAATTACATGTATTTTTCATACTAATTAATACATTACACAAATAGAATCCCAAAGACAATATTAGTTTAGTATATTTATAAACTTATAACCCATTTTTTTATCTTGGTGAAAGATCTTCAATGTCCCATATAAAGATCTTCCCCATTATTTTTCATACCTAAACCCATTCTTTATATCCTAGGTAAATGATACATAAAAAGGGTGAGATCAAATGATTAGTAAGTGTAAACATTTAGAACATAAATCAATTCATAAGAATTATAATGTAAAAACATTAAGATAAAGTTTAAATATCAAAATCATGATTCATGAGATAAATCGTCATAGTTCATAAGGCATATATCATAAAAGAACATTAACCATGATAAAATGGCGTTGGAATAAAAAATGAAATTGTAGAAAACATTTAAGAACATAATATTATTTCCATAGTATCCAAGGAATTTATTCCAAGACCATCATAGTGGACGAAGTCTATTACTGAATCAAGCTTACTTATCATTCCATCCATGTATTATTGAACTGAATTTACATATAGTTCCATCATGATATTACTGAAACAGAACTACTTGTCATTCTAGTCATGTAAATCTCATGAGATATATATCTTTACCCAATTAATTGGAGGGAGATATAGTTCCCACCCATCTCTTAATGAAATAATTATTACATGTTCCACTAAAACATAAATCATTCATCATATCATAACCCTTGAAATAAAATGGGATTCTTAAACAATCATTTCATCATAACATAATACATATAAGATAAATGGAATTCATAAAAATAACTCCATCATAAAAAAATAAAATAAAAGTAATAATAGGGATAGAAACATAACCCTAAGTCATCTTAGAAGTAAAATAATTTTGATAAAACACTTGAACTTAATTCCTGAGGAAAATATCTTTCTTCTTCAAAAACATTTTCTTTTCTCAAAATGTCATGAAATTTTAAAAGAAAAGTATTTAATTTAAAATAATCTTGAAATCTTGTAAAAGAAAATTCCTCTAAATTGTTTGTTATATAAGTGTAAAAATACATTCATGTCATATAAGTTAAAAAACATTCCCCTCTTACATTTTTTGGAGAATTAAAAAGGTAACTCATATGGTAAATGAAAGAAAGACATTTTCCAAACCATGTAGTAAAATTAAAAAATTGGTAAAAATTAATTAAAACATAAATACAATAATAGTAAACATTTTATGAAATCATTTTTTGAAAACATGGATATGGATGATAAATATACCCTAGTAAATACTTACTAATAGACAATCTTAGATAAAAATGAGATTACAAAATTATCCCTTACCTTAGGTCTGATATCCTTCGTATGTGTCAAAAACTCCAATATATTAGGTTTAACCACATTATTAACTTGTAATAGGATCATAATAATATTTATGAAATCATATCTGATTCACTTATGACTTTATATTACCTATCTATTTATCAATTCTATATTAAATAAATGTTTTAGGTAATAATCGTTTTATTTATCGTACCTTTTTTTGACTTGTTATTCTTGATATTATTACTTATATCATGATTTAATTACCTATAAAATATAAAAAATTATTTAATTATCAAATACATTTATTATATAATTATATATAATGGATACATAAATGAAATGGAATACACCATTCATGGAGAAAGTAGGCCGTACATACGGATGAATGCTACTTTAATTTCTTTTCCATATTAATGGAATAAAAACTAAATTGTATATAGGAATATTATAATTAAAATATAATATATATGTCATATATGTTACATACCTTCATTAATTCTATACTTCATATGTTCCATGTATGTCATGAATGAGTCATATCACTTTGAGGGGGCGGTAGTCCGCACTTCCTCAAATGAAATTTTCATATTTACACATTATGGAAAGTATAATGGTATGATTTAAATAAAAAAATAACAAATCATTGAGACAATATAAATATGATATATATCACATATAAATATAGTTATATCATAATGGACACCATGAGAGGTGGTAGGAGAAAATTGAACAATCATCGTTTCATGAGACATTATTTCACCTTACACAAAAATAGTATGTTCGTACCCATTAGATGGAGATTTGTGTAAGTATAGTTTGAATAATTCACATAAAAACATCTTAGTATATTTATGATACTATTTGTTATGTAATCATATAATAATAATATCATAGGGAGTGTATAAGGAAAATAAAATGAAATAACTTGAGAGAAGATGTTACCTTAAAATCGGGTATCTTCTTTCGATTTGAACCAAAAGACTTTCTTGAATTTCCTCTTACCCATGTTAAGGCTTCTTGGAGGAATGGGGGATGTTAGGAGTTTATTTGGGAAGAATTTGGTTGATCCAAGGGGCTTTAGATGTGTTTGTTATGTGGGTAGATTTGGTGGCCTTTTATAAGTGGGAGGTGGGGCACTTTACTAATGTCTTAAAATATTAATTTATTAAAAATTAAATTTCGATTAAAAATTGTCCAAAACACATTTTATTCAAATATAAGTTTATTTTTTTTGAATAACCATATTCAAATAATTTTTAAACATTTTTTGAATATGTTTTATCCTTATCTTTTTGCTTTAACCCTTATTTTAGCATGTTTAATCTTACACTGATATCAAGTTATTTAAAACTTATGGGGTAATGTAATTACCATATCATGTAAAAAGACACCAAAAAAGTCAGTTATGACATATTTTAAATTTTATTTACCATTTTGACGAATATAATATTTTTTTTATAATTTAATATCATTTAATAAACTATTTTCTGTTTTTAGTTATGAATTTTGTCATTTTTGGAAACTATTCATAATTGACTTTTTAAAAATTCATAACAACCTGATTCTATCAAAAAAAGGCATTCATTTAAAGATAATATGTCAATATAATGTATAAAAGTATTTTATATCATCAAAATAATAAAATTAAATTTTTTTTATATTTATAATATCAGTTATTTTAATCAATTATTAATGAATCAATCACTCCATCATCATTATGTCACAATTAAATTTATTTATATAATGTTTTCAAATTATAAATAAAATACCATGATTTAGGAAAAAAATTTATATTTCTAATAAATATTTATATTATAATATATTACTTATATAATCCCATATAAAAATTGTTTTATTAAAATATGCATGTTTAGGTTATATTTCCCTTTACATTAAATTAATTCTTATAAAATGTAATTTTCACATCCAATTGGATCCATGGGGTCCAAAAATAGACCGAAGGATTACCATGGATATAAATATCTCATATAATAGGATTAGGACACATTTTAAGGTATTTTTATATTATTAATGTTTTTTACATTATTTACCTAATTTACCCTTTATCCATGGTAAATAAAAATAAATACTGAAGTTACTATTCCTAATGTCCAAATATAAAAGTTACCTATTCAAATAATTTGGAACTTATTATTCCAAATATGGAAACCATATTTCTATTTTAAAAAAATTTATTTTCAGTAATTAATTTTAAATTATTTCTCATTGTCAAAACCAAAACGCTCGTTTTTAAGAAGTAATAACTATCAAAAGATTGACATGTCTTTATGTCCAATTTCAAGGGGAAATTACATCCAATGACAAAATTTAGATTAAGTTATAAAACATTAATCTAATTACACTTTAAAACTAATTAAAAAAATTATCTAACTATATAAATAAATTAAATGAAAAGGTAGTTTTGAAGTAAAATGCAATATTTACATTATTTATCAAAATATGAATTTCATCAAAAAAATAACAAAATTTCAACCAAGTTAAATTTTTTATGTCCTACTTCTAAAAAATATGTTTATTTTTACTAATAGAATATATACCTTTTTTAAAAACTTGATTTAAAATTGGTGGGCCATTAAAGGTGGAAAACTGCATATTTTAAAAAATAATTATTTTATCCGAAAAATTTAAATTTGTTCTTATATAAGGTTCTATAAAATAAATACTATGAATTTTAATGTCATATAAAATACAAAATGCGGTTAGTAATATTTATAATAGCTATTTGATATACTATTTTAATAATATATCTTTGTTTTCTAAAACTTTGTATTGCGTACAACTCAAACTATCGAGGAAGGTTGCTCTTGCCTCTAATGAAATCACAGTTAGTGTTGAGTTTAGTGAAATATTACTTTGGTGTTTTATATAACACAATCCAAACATAGTTCTTTTATACATTGAAAAAAAAATATACTTTGTGTTGATGGAAATGAATTCTATCAACATAACTTGATATTTAGTGTAACACAATCCAAGTATAGAGAATAAGGTTAGGATAAAGTTAAATACCAGAAATCCATAAATATGTGATTGGGTTTCCACATAGGAGAACATAGGTGGGATGTGAAAACATATATATGGTAGAGAAATCTAACCATCAACTTCTTATGGATAGTGATATAGAATAATTATTGGAGAATGTTAACTACTAGAAAGCCATAAATCTGTGATTATTTAAGGGACCATATGATTTGTCTAATAATAAGGTACTAGGATAATATTTTTGGTTTCAAGATATTTTCCCTAATGTTGATGAATTTTTGAATGTGGATAAATACTTATTGGATTTCCGTAAAATCTCACGGTTGGTTGTTTCCCTGAACAATTTCCACTTCATCTATTATTTAAAGAAATGATGTTGAATTTTTCATTCTTGAAGTTTTATAAGATCATGTGATTGAATGATAGTTTATTCCGTCTCTCTGAACAAAAATATTGACATAGGTAATCAAATATGCATATATCTGCCTATAGTGAGATAATACATTAATCAAACAAAATTCAATTGGAATATAAATGATACTATCCATAAATTTATAATATTAAAATCCTTCCAAAAATTGAAAAATATAAAACATTATAAGGAGGATAACATAATTTACTTAACATTTATCACCCACATATCATAAGTTAGTTCTTGGTTGTCACATTCCAAACATGTGAATAAACTAATTATGTATTCTTTAATAAAATTGTAATAATATGAATTACCATAGAACCTTAGTGAAAAAATGCATTCTGTCAAAATTAACTCTTTACACACACCAAAAATACCAAAAAATTTATATACTCAAACCAATATATCACTTTGTCCTTATATCATTCATGAGATCATTAATACTATCAAACATCTCATTATCTCATTATCCCTTATTTATGTGCATATCATGTGCTTTCCAAAAATATTTTAATTAATTTTCAGGGTTTCTGGTACCATATAATTAAGGAAAACCACAGTAGACCAATACATAGATATTCCAATATTCCATAATTCTATAAATTAAATTCCACAAGACTGTTTTGGAATCCCATTACATAAACACTTAATTAAACCCCCCACCTTCGTTATCATACTCAATATCACTAATAGTGATCACGTGTGACTTCCCTTTGTCTATTTCCTTAAGAGGTTGCTAACATCGATCATCATTAACCATTGGATTAGGTAATTGGTTAGATTAATGCCTCATTTCCTTACACTTGTAGCATTGAAGTGGTGTTAGTGTACTCTATGTAGTCTTTTCTCTATTCATATAATTATCATCCTTTTTCCAATTACTTAGGAACTCAACATATTGATGACCTTCTTTTCCACACATGAATCATTTTCTATTCCCTTTAAGAAAATATTCACCATGATTATTTACACACATTTAGAATAAGGAAACATTCATCTTATTTTCACAATTGTTTTGAGATTTTCCCTTAAAATCCATCTTTTGTTTCTTGTCAAAACCATGAGATGGATATGTAGCACCAATTTCCAGTTATACCTTTATAGCACAACACACAATCTCATCAATTATACTGAAGTCTCTTATTGCTAATTCCCTTCTAAGACAATGTTTTATGACACTGAAGAATCAATCAACTTTACTTTCAGATTGGATGATAAATTCAAAATCATACCTTGTAAATCTTATAAAATTCAGTTTGTATGTACGAACAGATTCATCATCCTTTTTTCTTAGCTCAAAGAACCATGTTTCTATCATTTTTCAAAGAATACGAGTGACGTACTTATTGAAAAATAAGTTCTGGAACTTGTCCCATTCCATGGATTCAATTTTATCTTATTGCCTTGTATTCTTAATTAGAGTATACCTCTTCTCCCCTTCACCTTCTAAAAGATAGACATCCAAAATGACTTTTTCATGTTATGAATAGTGTAGGATGGAAAATATATTTTCAATGGTACTGATCCATTGTTCAGAAATAAGTGGATCAAATGAACCACTGAAATAAGGTGTACGTTTCCTCATGAAGGACACAACAGAATGGTGTTCCCTTCTCTCTTCATTTGGATGACTATAATGATTCTTATATTATGTAAGTATAGAAGTAAAATTTTCATTCTATCTCCCATAACATTTGGTTTTTTAGAAGAAAAATCATTGTATTGCCAAGTGAATTAATCATTAACATGGTTTCATTACGTTCCACCAATCGTCTAAAACCCAAAAGGAATAGTGTGAGAGGAAAAAATCATATTATAAAAACAACATAATCATGGGGGTACTTTAAATCTATAACACATTTTGTTTAATCATAGGTTATTCATGATCATTACCATAATTTTAGGACTATAACCTAATGTTATACTTAACCTTAGGGACATATTTATACATACCTTAGAAATATCTCTAGGGATCTCACTAAATTTGTTTGCATCCAAATTTCCAAAGGTTAAATAAACCTTCACTCTGGTATCAACTTTAATGACCCAAGATTAACATACATTGACCTTACATTTATTTTTTGGAATAATTAATACATTACACAAATAGATTCCCAAATAATGTATTATTCTAATGTCTTTGGACACTCAGAACACATTCTTTTAGCTTGTTGGGAGATCTTCAACATCTTGCATAAAGATCTTCTCCATTAGTTTTCCTACCTAAAACTTTTATTTGTATCCTCGGGAAAATAAACCTAAAAAGAGTGATATCAAATGCTCAATAATTGTGAACATTGAGAACATAAATCAATCCATAAACATTATAATGTAAAAACATGATAATGAAGTTTCAATATAAAAATATTGAGACATGAATGAAATCGTAGTAGTTCATATCACATAGATCATAAAGGAACATTAACCATGAATAATAGAATTGGAATAAAACATGGAATTGAGGAAAAAATTAAGCACTTAATATGATTTCCATAGTATACAAGTCATTTCTGCCAAGACTATCATAGTGGATGAAGTCCATTACTGACCGGGTTTAATTTCTTTTCCATCCATGTATTAGTGAACTGTATTTACATGTCGTTCCAACCATGTATTGTTGGACTGGATTTATTATTCATTCTAGTAATGTCTATCTCATGAGATATAAATATTTACCAAATGCATTGGAGGGATATATATGTCCCACCAATCTCATATTTAAATCATTCTTCAATGTTCCACAAAAACATAAATCATTCATCATAGCATAACCCATTAATTAAAAAGGTATTCTTAAACATGATTTCATTATAACAAAATAAATATCAGATAAATAGACCTCATAAAAATATTTCCATAATAAACACAATCATATCAAAGTAATAATAGGGATAGAAACATAACCTTATGTCATCTTAGATGGAAAATATTTTTGATGAAACACTTGAACTTAATTCCTGAGGAAAATATCGTTTCTTCTTCAAAAACATTTTCTTTTCTCAAAATGTCATGCAATTTTAAAAGAAAAGGATTTAATTGAGAATAAACTTGAAATATTATAATGCATTCTTCATGGAAATAATGCATCATAAAAGCATAAAAATCCATTCATTTTGTATAAGATAAAAAACATTCTCCTCATACTTTCATTGGAGAAGTCAAAAAGTAACTCATATGGTAAACGAAAAAAAAGATTCCTTACAAACCATGTAGTAAAAGAAAAAAATGGGTAAAAATGAATTTAAACATACATATAATAATATTAATAAATGTATTATTTTTTTTAGAAAACATTGAAATTGATGATAAATATACCGTAGTAAATACTTACAAATAAAAAATATCAGATAAAAATGAGATTTCAAAATTATCCCTTAACTTAGGTTCGATATCCTTTGAATATGTACAAAACTCTTGTATAGAGGGTTTAAAAATATTATTAACTTGTAATAGAACCATAATAATATTTATGACATCATATCTGATTCACCTATGACTTTATATTACTCGTTTATTTATCAATTCCATGTTAAAGAAACGTTTTGGGTTATAATTGTTTTATTTATAATTCATTTTTTGACTTGTTATTCTTGATATTATTACTTGTATCATGATTTACTTACTTCCAGAATGTAAAAAATGTTTTATATATCATATATATTGACTCTATAATTCTAGATTATATATAGATAAATGTAATGTAATACACCGTTCATGGATACGCTAGGTTATACGTACACATTAAGAGTACTTTCATTTCTTTGCTATATTAAAGGAATAAAAAGTAAATGATACATAGGTAAATTATAATTCCAGTATAATATATATGTTATATAAGTTACATTAGTTCATTAATTCCATTTTTATAAATTTCATGTATGGCATGAATGATTCTTCTCACTTTGATGGGGCGGTAGTCCGCACTTCCTCAAATGAAAATATCATATTTACACATTATAGAAAGAATAAAGGTATGCTTCAAAAAAAAAATAAAAAAGCATAGATACAGTATAAATATAATTTATATCATATATATATATATAAATATCTTTCTATCATAATAGACACTGTGAGAGGTGGTAGGAGAAAATTGAGCTGTCGTCGTTTCGTGATGCAATAGTTCACCATAAACAGAAACATTATGTTCGTATCCGTTAGATTGAGGTGTGTATAAGTGTAAACTGAATACCTCTCATAAAAACATACAAGTATATTCAGCATAATTGTTTTTTTATGTAGTAAAATAATAATAAGAGTATAGGGAGTGGAGAAGGAAAATAAAATAAAAGTAATTGAGAGAAGTTGGTACCTCTAAATTGGGTAACTTATTTTGATTTGAGCCAAAATGATTTCTTGAATTTCATTATGCCCAATATAAGGCTTATTTGAGGAATTTAGGGATGTTGAGAGATTATTTGGGCATAATCTAGATGAGACAACTGGCTTGATAGGTGTTTGTTATGTGGGTAGAGGTGGTGGCCTTTTATAAGAGGCAGGAGGGGCACTTTAGGAATGTCTTAAAATATTAATTTATTATAAATTCAATTTTTATTAGAAAATGACAAAAACTCTTTTAATTCAAAGATAAGATGATTTTGGTTTGAATATCCATATTAAAATAATTTTAAAAGTAGTTTTGAATATTTTTTTATCCTTATCTTTTTGTCTTAACCCTTATTTTGACTTTTTTTAATCTTACATTGATACCATGTAATTTAAACATTGTGGATTAATGTAATTACCATATCATGTAAAAATACCCAAAAGAGTAATTTATTACATATTTGGACTTTTGTTAACCATTTATATGAATCTTATATTTATGGGCATTTTATATCATTTAATAAACTATTATATGATTTAAGTTATGAATTAAGTCAATTTTGGACAATATTCATATTTGACATTTTTCAAATTCATAAAAATTTCATTCCTTTGAACCAAAGGAATTAACTCAAAGATAATAGTTAAATATAGTCCAAATATAATTTTATAGCATGAAAATAATCAAATTAAATTTATTTAATATTTATAATTTCATGTATTTGAATCCATTATTAATAAATCAATCAATGCATCATCATTATGTTATAATTAAATTTATCTATTTAATGTCTAGAAATTAAAAATAAAATACCATGATGTAGGAAATAATTTTATATTTATAATAACTATTTATATTAGAAGATATCATTTATATTACCCCATATAAAAAAATTATTATAAAAGACATGTTTATCTTATATTTCTCTTTACATTTAATTAATTCCTATAAAATGTAATTTTCACATCCAATTGGATCCATGGGGTCCCAAAAAAGTCTGAAGGATTCCAATGGTCTAAAATTTCATATCCAATAGGATTAAGACATGTTTCATGGTAGTTTTATGTTATTAAATTATGTTTTTACCCTTGTTTACCATATTTAACCTTTAACCATGGTAAATAAATATAATTACAAAAGTTACTATTCGTAATATCAAAAACAAGTAAACAATACAAACTATTTTTACCATCTGATTAAAAATATGAAATCCATTTTTCCAAATTCAAAAGACATAAATTTCGGTAATTAATTTAAAATTAATTCCTTTTATCAAAACCAATAAGTGGATTTTTAAAAAGTAATAACTATCATAGGATTAACATGTCTTTATATCCAATTTCTACAAGAAATTACATACATTGAAAAAATTGAATTAAATTATAAATAATTAATCCAATTACACTTTAAAAATAATTAAATGTATAATCTAACTATATAATTAAATTAGGCAAAAAGATAGTTTTGAATTAAAATGCAGTACTTTTCAATATTAATCAAAATACGAATTTCATCAGAAAAATACTAAAATTTCAACCAATTTAAATTTTTATGGACCAATTCCAAATAATATGTTTATTTTTTACAAATAAAATATATAAAATTGTTAAAAACTATATTCAAAATCGGTGTACTATCAAAAGGCCAAATAACTGCATTTTTTAAAAAAATACTTATTTCATCCGAAAAAATAATTTTTTTTCTTATATAATGTTCTATAAAATACATAAGATGAATTTAAATGTCATATAAAATTAAAAATTAGGTTAATACTATTCATAATAACTAATTTATATAATATTTTAATAATATATCATTGTTTACTAAAACACGGTATTGCGTACAATGATAGCTATCGAGGAAGGTCGCTCTTGTGTGTAATGCATGCCTAGTCCGTGATGAATTTAGTGTAAGATTACATTGGTGTTGCGTATAACATAATCCTAACATTGTTGTTTTATACATTTAAAAAAATCTATACCCCGTGTTTAGAGAAATTAATTATATCAAAAGAACTTAATATTGTATGTAACAGAATCCAAGTATAGTGTTATGTATACGGAAAGCTAATATGGTGTTGCATGTAGTGCAATCTAATCTTGGTGTAGGGTAAAACACAAAAAATCAAATAAATTAAAAATAATATATATCATAAAATCTCGAGGTGTTACTAAAATATTCTATGAAGCTAAGATACACTTAATATGTGATTTCCTATTTATCTAACTATTCATTAGGGATTTTGTCTCATCCTCACTGCTTCATAAACACTCCAAATATTGAAAATATAATTTTTTTTAATATACATTATCAAAGTGAAATATATTTTTCAATTCCATGATGGACTGAAATTTTTGATTCACATAATTTCTATAAAATAGATACAGAATCTAATTCAAAAATAGATCAGAATTGGTTACCTTAGCTAGAGATTTCATCAACTTGGTGGAATTATTTTTTCACTTTTTTTCTTGAATTTAGTTAAAATTAAATATTCATTTATCATAGACTCTTTCTAAATAATTCATCTATATTCATACGTACATCATTATAAGAACTTGGGTTTTTAGAACGGGTCAAAATCCTGAACCTGTTTGAATTTTTGATTTGATTCTGAGAAACTAGGAAAAATATGGGATGTTCAAGAAATTTACAGAGTATGCGATGTGTGATCTAAAGTACATGTCTTGTATGGGTTAGGTGCATACGGGTCGTGTGATTGCCAATTACATGTCGTGTGATGACTGTGTAAGAATTTCCTTCTACATGGCGCCTGGTGTTACTCGACACACCATGTACCCTTGACTGTGTGGAGGCCATACATGGAATATAGGCATGTTGCCTAGGTAGATGTTTTTAGAAAGTACACTCCATGAACTATTTGTACACTCCGTGTAGAGGGGACATGTATGGGGATATACATGGCATGATGGGGATGATGACCGGGTAGAGAATTACACATTGTGTACCTCTAGGTACACACTGTATAGTCAGTCAGCAAGTCCTCGGTAATTTTTCGGTCATTATATGAACAATAAAATGATACACATCATGTAATCATAAGTACATGTCATGTATTTTCTTTTTTTTTTTCTAAAATGGGAAGTACCTCTTTTTGAGTCAGAAACTAAAACCCTCAACATGTTTGAACATGGAGAGTCATCCTGAGCATATTTTTTCTCCCAATCGTTCATCCAAACTCCATTTAGATCACTATCCGATGCGATAGATCCCCCTCAGTATGGACTTGATTCCACATGATCTGTTCTTATTGATTTTTGTTCTATGAAGAGTTATTGGGGTTTGAGTGGCTCTGATTATTTAGTAGATCTAGCGTGTTTTAGACCTAATTGGAGGCTATTATCAGAGGAGTATCATTGTACGAGTCTTAGGTGGGTGGTGCATACCTATTTTTTGTGTTTTTGCAGACTTTTGGGAGGTGTGACCTTTGTCTCATTTTTCGGTATCGGAGAGTGACCTTGTTTTTCCTAATATTGTCTGTTTAATTATTTATTTTACCTACGGGGTGCCTTTGGGTATGCCATGATACCTATTTTTCTTGAGTGGGGTCAGGCAGTTGGTTGTTTCTCATCAGTGCATTTTGGCTGGTGGATGCCAAAATGGTTGTAATTGTATTGTATTATTTTAAACTATTGAGTTTAGTTTAATAAACCTTGATATGAATTGTTAAAGGATTTAAGGGCCTTATTGCAGGTATGGGACAATACTTTCTTAGTTCATTTCAACTATTTAATTTGTATGGACTATTTGGAAGTGATTTAATTGATTACACATGTAATTTCTGAATTTCATATGCTGGAACCCTTGTAGTTGTGTTGGGTGTGGCCTAGATATTCTTGAGTGGTGCTGATAATAGGTTGGTCTTTACCCCAGTTACATTGGGTGGTCCTAACCATAGGATTTTTCATCATGGACGTCAGATTGAGGTAGGGTGACTATCCGGTTGGACATGGCCCAGGTTACAAGGATGACGAGGCCGTCAGACATGAGTGGCATGGTCGCAGGGACACGAGGTGTCAGAGGAGTTGAGTCTTGGGTAATATTTTGGTGATTACTGCTCACCCGGAACATTGAGTAGTGTGCACACCGAGAGAATCCGTAATAAGGTGGTTTTGACCACTAGTGTGGGTAGATGCCCCGTTAGTTTTGGTTTAGATACTATTGGTTTGGGGGTTCATGTCGTAGGAAGCCACGTGGAAGGTGAGGAGACTTCAGGGGTTCTAATTGAGGCTATCTGGTGGGGATAGAGGATCACCTTTATTTGAGGGAAGACATCATTTTCCCTCTAGTTATTCATTTTAGGATAGACATCATTTTCCCTCTGTTACTTATTTGAAGGAAGATATCATTGTCCCTTCGATTACTATTTTAGGATAGTATCATTGTTCCTCCAAGCTTCTATTTCCTGGCATGCCTTCAGGACATCGGTACTTGAGACACACGGTGTCAGGGAGCACATGTTGTTGGGTTACAAGACATAGATTTTGGCATTGGCCGAAGCAGGTGACACTCCATGGTGGCTGTTGAGCACTAGTGGAGTTTGTGTGCATCTTATTGTCTACAGTTTTCCTTATAACTGGATTCCTACTTAAACACTTGAATGAGGTATGCATCATTGGGTGGTATCCTACTGAGATTCATCTCACACCCTACATAGGACCTTCAGGATGCATGTAGGATTTCAAGATTTATGTGCAGGAAAGAGGATAGCCTCAGGAGTTGGACTGCTTTAGCAATTGCAAGGAGATGGTATGGACCTTAAGGTCTTTCCTAGCTAGAGTTTGCTTTTTTCTTTCTTTCTTGTATTAGTATGCTTACTTGTTTCGTAGATACTATTGGTTAGCCATTGGCACCACTTTTTAAATATTGAATTTCTATAGATGCATTCTTGGTTTGTTTAGTGGTTACAATTGGTGTTATACATGTATTTTTGTTTACATCCGCTGCTGTTGTTTATATATATTTCTTCTTTTGTTTATCTATTTATTTTTTTGATTGTGATTTCACTTTCCGGGTCTAGTTCGAGTCTACTGAGTCATTTATTTCTGTTGTATGTGTTATATTATTACTCAAACCAGTAGCATTATTGTCCTCCAAGTGGGTATAGCTGCACCACTATACCTATCAAACCCTCACTGCTAGTCGGTAGCCTTTGGAGTTCAGAGAGGTGCGCCTAAGGTAGTAACACCCAACCCGTTAAACACTATTCATGTACTTTTTTGGGTACGGATCAATTCAAAGTCGTATCAGAGGAGTTCTTGAGAGGTATTTAGTTGCAGTTTTTTTCTGGCTACTAATGATATTGAGGACTTTTTTATTTTATGCTGGTTTTACTATTTGGGATATAGTAGACTAGAGATAGTTTTTGACTGAAATTTGGTTTTTAGCTTGTTATTGGGTGCCTGCAGCCCTATGTATGAGGGGTGTACCAAGTTTCCATAGACGGGAATTGTTGTTTTCTTTTTCTCAGATTACAGTTTATATGATTTCCACCTCAATGGCTCACTTGGTGTGTGATGTTATTGATTTTGATATGTAACAATTGACCTGTTGAGTTAAGGGAGAATTTGACCTTGGCCCTGTATGGAAAGGCATGATTGTTTGGATTTTGATATGCACATTTTTATGGTATTTCAATTTTATATTGCACGAATGCTTTGTGAAGTAATAACTCCATGTGAATAATATCAAATTTCCAATCATTAAATTCATTGAAATGTGAATAGGTGAAATTTTTGATATAATTTCTTAGTGATTGCAATGTGTTATATAATTCTTTATATATTTATAGAATTTCATGTGGGAGGGTATTTGGATCTGACTCTTATGAGAGAAGACATGTACTATGGTTGAAGTGATTTTGATCACCAGGATTGGGAAACTAGATCATTAGTTTGAGGCAATATTAGTTGTCAGGATGGGCATGGCCCAAGTTACTTTTGATACTTAGCTATGTTGAGGTCGGGTAAGGAGGCTATGAGGTCAGGATGTCGTGGTCATGGGTTGCGATAGGGGAGAGTAAGGGTAGTTGTTTTATGCTTCCACTTTACTACTTTCCTTATCTACATTTAATATATATTTTTATATCTATATATAGGTTGTATAACCATTTATGGTATTCAATGGGTTCGTTTTAGTCGACTCAGACGGAGAGGTAGGCGGGAGATGGTATAGTGCCATGGGAGCAAGATCAGGTTCAGGATCTAGTGCTGGTAGAGCATGAGATGCATGTATAGGCTTCGAGAAAGGAATAGGTCCAGGATCCAGTGTAGGAAGGACAACAACCGGGTTTGGAAGCATTTAAAATATGGCTCAACGAGCAGCTCTGATCTAGCCTAATACATGTCTTGTAGGGGATTGACAGAGGCACATAGGGTATAGATCCATCTATGTAATATCTGATGTGGGAGTTCCAGTCGCAGCACCTTCTGCTTTTTCAGGGTTAAGGTGGTCTATAAGAGGCTGAGAACTTCATAAAGAGCATGAAGATGATCTTTGAGAAGCTTGAGACACCTCCAGGGCAGAGGGTCAAGCTGGAGACATACGTGTCGCGAGGACCAAAAAAGTGGTGTGGGGGATGTGCCGGTTCAGGCTCACAGGCACGACGGACTAGCATGTAAAGACATTGAGGATAGGTTATTCATGAACTTTTTCCGAGAGACACTATGGGAATATAGAGCTTGGGAGTTCTTGAGACTTCAGTAGGGGGACTTGTCTATCATGGACTACACAGCTACTTTCACTGAGTTGTCTCACTATGAACCTTGCATGGTATGCAATGACTCGACAAGGGTGAGGTTCTTCGATGATAGATTACGACACACCATTCGGATCCAAGTAAATATCTTTAGGAAATGTTAGTTATCAGAGGCGGTAAATCATGTTCTCATAGCAGAGAGGAACTGGAGGAATAGGCCCTAGGTTGGCCATACGACAACCTCAAGTGATGGTTCAGATAGCAAGAAGCGATGACGGGATGAGTTTTAGTAGGTAAATTAGGCAAAAAACATAGCTAGACCACCTCATAGCAACAATTCAGTGATTTTATTTCAGTGTGGACAACCTGGACATGTTTAGACTCAATTTGATAGGATTCCAAAGGAGAGTTGGGAATGTGGATAGGTTGGGCATCTTGAGAGGTTCTGTAGGAAGCCTTCTTAGATAGCCGAAAGGTAGGGACTAGGACAGACTGTGGAATATATAGTTGGTTTGGGTTTAGTACCAAGAGAGTGTAGTTGAGTTTCATCTACACATGAAGGATGTGACAGAGACAGTGGGACCTAGCTAAGTAGTTAGTGGTTGGTGACTAGATCAGCACCATAGGGAGGTAAGGCATCAGGTAATCATACATCAGGCCAAGTGCATGTTCTGGAGCTACCAGAGGCTGAGCATGCTAGTGAGATGATGATGGTTAGAGGTACACTATGAGTGTGGACGTGACCTTCTCATTTTCTTTTGGCACGACCTATTGAGGCATTTCTGTTTTGAGTACACGAGGTGCATAGAATTCATGTGGAATAACTAGATGCGGGTCAGTGGGATTGGCGCCATATCGGGTGAGTGGTATATTTCTATATATGTGTGGGATGCATAGAATCAGAAGCATCAATGATATGGGTTACTTAGGGTACCTTGGGCATCGGGACCTCGAGTATGTGGGTTACATAAGGTGTTGTGAGAATCGAGGCATTGAGGAAGGAGGTTACACGAGGTGTTAGGCACCGGGTTTGTTTTCAGCATCCATGGGATGCAGGACATCATGATGGTGGACACCGATGCGTTTCGGGATAGGTTGGGTGTCAGAAATGACATCGGAGCACAAATAAGGCGCAGGGGTGACGATGCATCACGAGAGGACCATGAGTTTGAAAAATGGTTAGTGATCCCTTTGTTTGTTGAGTTTTGTAGGGTTGAGATTGAGTTAGGCAATTCCTAAGGTGGGGAACCCATTGAAGAATTTATCCACAACCTCTAAGATTGGGAGAGTCCAAGTTACATGATCAGGGTGGTATGTTTGGTGCCATCTCCGTGTTTTGTTTGATAACTTGGGGAGGAGCTATGTTAAGGTGGGGATATTTTAAGAACTAGGGTTTTTAGAACAGGTCCAAATCCCAAACTTGTTGGAATTTTTTACTTTATTCTGAGAAACTAAGATAAATCTAGGATGTTCTAAAAATTTTGAGACTACAGGCCGTGTAATCTAAAGTACATGCCGAGTATGGGTTAGGTGCGTACCGGCCGTATGCTCTCCGATTAAATGTCGTGTGATGATCGTGTAGGAATTTCGTACTACACGGCATGTAGTGTTGTTTGACACACTGTATACCATTAACCGTGTGGAGGCCATACATGGAGTGTAGTCTTGGTGGCTAGGTAGAATGTTTTTAGCAAGTACACACCGTGTACTATTTGTACACGCCGTGTATAGGGGTCGTGTATGGGGATATACATGGCGTGTTGGGGATGATGGCCGAGTAGAGAAGTTCATGATGTGTTCTTATAGGTACATTCCGTTTAGACAGTTGAAAAGTCCTTAGAGAAATATCATCTGTTATATGAATAGTAAAATAATACATATTGGGTAGTCATAAGTATATGTTGTGAATTTTATTTTTTCCCCTAAAATGGTTAGTAGCCTCATTTTTAGTCAAAAACTCAACCCCTCAACAAGTTTTACTGGGGAGAGCCATCTGAAGCTTATTTTTTCTCCCACAGTCAGAACTCCATTTTGATCATTTTAGGATACATTAGAACACCCTCAAAAAGGCCTTGATTCCTCTTGAGTTGTTCAACTTGTTTAATTTTCCAGGATGATTAAAGTGGTTTGAGAAGTTTTTATTATTTTGTAGATCTACCACATTTTATACCTAATTGGAGGATATTACTAGGGGAGTATCATCGTACGAGTCCCATGTAGTTTTTGTATACCTATTTTTGTGTTTTCATACACTTTTGGGTGGTGCGACCTTTAGCGCATTTTTGGGTATTTGAGTGTGACCCTATTTTACCTGTTATTTCCTATTTAATTATTTATCTGACCCATTGGATGCCTTTGGGTATACCTTGATACATGTTTTTCTAGAATGGGACTGGGCGAGTGGTTGTTTCCCATCGGGGAATTTTAACCGGTGGTGCCAAAAATGGTTGTAATTGAATTGTATTGTTTTAATCTATTGAGTTTAGTTTATTAAACCTCGATATAAATTTTTATAGGCTTTAAGGACCTCAGTGTTGGTATGGGACAACACTAGATTAGTGAATTTCAAATGTTTAGTTTTTTTCCTGTTTGGACGTGATTCTTTTGATTATATATGTAACCAATAAATTTCATATGTTGGAACCCTTGTGGTTGTGTTGGGCATGCCCGAAATATTCTTGAGTGATGCTAATCACAGGTTGGGTTAGTCCCGAGTTACATTGGGTGGTTCTGACCATGGGATTGGGCATCATGGACATCAGATTGAGGCAGGGTGACTCTATGGTTGGGCATGGCCCGAGTTACTTAGATAGAAATGTCGTCAGACATGAGTGGAATGGTCGTAGGGACACGAGGTGTTAGGGGTGTTGTCGCTTGGGTATTATTTTGGTAATTACCGCTCACCCAGAACTTTGAGTAGTGTGCACACAGAGAGACTCTATGATGAGGTGGTTCTGACCAATCATGTGGGTAGAGGCCCCCATTAGTTGCATTTTAGGAACTATTTGTTTGGGGGTTCTTGTCTTAGGAATCCACGTGGAAGGTGAGAAGCCTTTAGGGGGTAGAATTGAGGCTATTGGGTTTGGGGTAGACGCTCTCTGTTATTTAAGGGCATAAATCATTGTCTCTTAGGTTACTCATTTGAGGGAAGACATCGCAATCCCTCTGATTACTAATTTAGGGAAGACATCGTTGTCCCACCAGTTACTATTTAAGGATGGTATCCTTGTTCCTTCGAGATAATATTTATTGGGCGTGCCTTCGGGACATCGGTACTTGAGATATGCGGAGTCAGGGGGCACATGGTGTTGAGTTACAAGATAGAGATTCTGACGTTGCCTAAAGCAGGTGGCATTCCATGGTGGCTTTTGAGCACCGGTGGAGTTTGTATTTGTTTTTTTGCATTAAATTGTTTATAGTTTTCCTTATAAATTCATGTTTAATTAATCAATTATATTAGGTAGGCACCGTTGGGTGGTATCCTAATGAGATTTGTCTCACACCCTAAACAGGCCATTCGGGATGCGTATAGACTTTATGGATTTACTTAAAAGAAAGTGGTCATCCTCAGGAGCTAGAATATTTTAGATGTTGCATGGAGATGGTATGGTCCATGAGGTCTTTCGTAGATGGAGTTTACTTTATGTTGATTTCTTTCTTGTATCCGTATGTGTACTATTTTGTAGATATTATTGGTTATCCATTGGCGTTAATTTTTATATATTGACTTGTTATAGATGCATGCTTAGCTTGTTTAGTAGTTACAAGTGGTGCTCTACATACTGTTTCATTTACTTCCGTTGTTGTTGTTTACATATATTTCTTCAGATGTTTATCTGTTTATTGCTATTTATTATTCTCTCCCTCTATAGGTCTGGTTAGAGTTTTCCGAGTATTTTATTTCTGTTTCAAATCCTATATTATTTCTTGGACCAGTACCATTGATGTCCTCCAAGAGGGTATTTCCTCCCCACTATACCTATCAGAACCTCACTGTTATTTGGCAGCCTTTGGTATTCAGGGAGGTGCACCATGTGTAGTATCACCTGACTCATTCAGCAATGTTCGGGTGGCTGTTTGGGTCCAGGTCGTAAAAATCCTTATATAACTTCCCCTGAGAAAACTACTTATAAATATATTTCTTTAGAGATACTTTTATTTCCTTCATGAAAAAACCATTTATCTACAGATTTCTTTAGTCCTTTTCAATGAAAAATCCATATTGGATCAATAGAGTAATTCCTTCTTGAAAAAATTCTATAGGAGGATCCCTATTTTCTTCTATGTATTCTATGAAGTCCTTTTACCACTTATATAATTTTTTACCAAGGAAAAAATTAAAGTTCCATTTTTTTGACAACTATATAAATATCTTTTAATTCTAAACAAAAGATAGAAACCTTATGCTATAACACCATTGGTTCAAACCCTAATAAAACCTGATTGTGGGGATGAATCTGGGTGTAGACCAATTTCACATTTTCCATAGATGGATATTTTTCCCAAGTAATAAGCAGTTGTGTTAAACTATTCACTCATGTTCCTTACTCACGACATCAAATAATTTCTCAATGTGATAGTGGTAAATAATATATAGATGTGACATGATGTTTTTTAATTAGTTTATCTACAATGGTATACCCCAGAGAGAATGAACGATGTAGTTTACCAATGCAAAAAAATCAAAAAAACTCACTAGTTAGGTGGATAAAATGTTATTGTGGGAAATATATACATAGAATCACTACCTTACAAGGTTTTAGGATAACTCAATATCACTCAAGGATCATTGTTCTTTTTCCTTAATTTTCACACTTCTCCAAGGAATAACACCCTTGGTCTATTGACATATAGGCCTCTCCTCAATTAGAAACACAGACATGGATTGTTTCATCATTGGTCTTTTATAGTTGCATTGTTGATCTCTTCTAGTGGTTAAATATATATTATTTATAAACTCATAATAAAATGGCATTATCTTCTTCCTCCCAACATAATTCTAAAATACTTTTCATCTCTACACAGTAGTGATGCCTTTCTTCTTATTCCCTTTTCTACGAAGTATCAATATAGTTCTTCTTGGAATATAGTTATTCAATATGGTTCCATGTTCCGTACATTATTTGATATATTGGTCTCACAATAGAGGTAGTTTCAAACTATATTTATTCCCCACGTCTTCTACTAAAATATTAATATAATTATCCATAAAATATCACTTTTTATAATTTAATAAAATAGAAACCAACTTCCTTCATCTCACTATAATTTAAAAGGAATAGGATATATATATATATATATATATATTATTTTATCTCATAATATCTCCCATAATGTCATGATTTCTATTTATTCAACTCTTCATTCATTACAGAAAATTTTATTTTCAAAAGTCTGTAAAAAACATTCACGAATCTAACTCCATCCATAACTAAGTCCACACACAACATCCAAACCATGTATTAAAATTCAATAAATATGAACTATACCAGTCACCACATTTCCTCCTTATTTTATCAATTTCATGGGTTTTAGGATCAAAATCATATTTACAAAATCATCCATAATCTTCCCTTAAAATATTAAATTAATATGGCTTAATTATCCACTGAATTATGGCTTGATCATATCTAATAAAAGTCTCCTCTTTTCCTAGACACCATAATCAATAATATTTCATAATGAATTACCATTCCATAAAAATATTTAAACCCTATAAACTCTATTATTTCATCTTCTATAATATATAAAATTTCAAATATCATAATGATCTTAAAATCTTGTCTCACATGACACATTATTCTCTAGGAATATTACTACATTAAGACATAACAACCACTTTTCCAATGTGATAGTTATTGTCATTTAATAGATTGTTGTATCATTAAAACTCCATTATTCATCTTTGTATTGAATCATGGATTCCATTAAAAGTTGCATGATTTATGAATTATTTATGTCTAGTTCATGCATCATCTGATTTAAGGAAATCATCACCAAGAATATCATAGGTTGCAACACATAAGAAATTAAAAAATTCAGAAAACCCATTTATTGGGTCACTATTAACTAAAAAGTAACATAGAATAAATCATACACACTTCATTAATGACAAATAAATTTATCCAAAAGACACATATGTTATATAAACTCATACTTTTCATAAAAAATATTACTTCTTTCTTTATGAATATTCAATACATAACATTATGATCCATTCCAAAACCATAATTTTCTAGTGTTTTTGGACACTAGATACATAAAAGTCATATTAATTTAATTTATTCAACATTTATCACAAATTTTCCTCATAATTTGTACCCATATTGAAATAACTAATATAAAAGTTTCATTTATAATGTAGGGGAAGGAAACACAATAAAGGCTGAGATAAAATTCTTAATAATGGTAAAAAAGGGAGATACCAATCGATGATCATAAGAAAACATAAAATAATCATAAGGGTATGGGATCATTACCATAACATACAAATTTTGTACCCTATGTTTCAAAACTCATCAATAAAAGGCATAGAAAAAATTATAATTTCAAAATATATGAATCATGTGAGTTAGAAAACATCAAAAATAAATCATGAACCATAATTTCAAATAAAAATAATTTCATAAAAGTGTTGCACAATCATAGGTATAGAAACCATTTTATATGTCTTGTCTCACTACTAAAACTATAAAATCATAGAATATTACTAATCGAAACATATTCTCGTAGCATGATAGATTAGTAACAATCAATTTTCCTTATATTTGAACAACAACCCATAGTTGTTTCACATTTTGGATTAAGCATATGGACTTGTTACTCATAATTTTCTCATGAAATATAAAAAATTACCTATTTAAATGGGGTAATATAATTATAGTCCCACTCATCATATAATGAAAACCATACATATATGTACGAAAATATCATAAAACAATCATCATATCAATATAGCATAACTCATGAAAATAAAATGGGATTCATAAATATTTCATAAATTCATCATAGCTGAACCTGTTGAAATTAAAAAGGGATAATAATCATCTCATTATCATAATAAAAAACCATTAAGATAAATAATAATTATGGTATCATTAGATAACATCCCAAATGAATCTTAATTAACATATAAGGATTTCATCAAAGATGAAGATTCCATTTAAATAAACATTGACTATTTCTTAAGGAAATATTTTTTTATTTTGATATAAATTATTTTAAATTAAATATTTTTAAAATATTATGAAAAAACATTTTAATTGAAAATAAACACTCTGTCATGTAAATTTATCTTCAAAACATTGATATTTCATGATGATAGTAAATTATATTCATTCCATTTATGTTCAAATAATGATTTCATTCTCACTTTCATTTAAAATTACCTTGTTTAAAAATCATAAGAATATTATTATGAAAATTTTTCATAAAAATTCAAACAATTGTAAAAATAAATTTTAACAAGTGAGAACAATAAAAAATACTCTTAAATTTTTGTTAATGAAATTATGTACATTTATGAAATAGATTCCTAGAAGAATAGTAAGACATAGTAGGTTTTACTTAAAAACATTTTTTCAGTCCCTAAAGTAGTTAATGTGATAAAATTGAAAGGAAAACACATATTTCCTATAAATTAATATAGTAGAAGAAAAATGAAAGTTATTTGTTATATAAGAATTATAAAATTCACTCAACAAAAAATCAGGAATAAATAATCCTGATTAAAATAGGATTGGAAAATAAATCCCTTACCTAAAGTATCATTATTATTCATATGAATTTGAACATCCCCTTTATTGAGAAAACTTCTTTATCTTACACCTTATTCCTTTGATGGATGAACTATTGGAAGGAAAATAAGTTTTAGGGTTTGTTAATGGTATTTAATATGATATTAGGATAAATATTTTCATATCTAAGAGGCTCAAACAATATGAATAATGGAGAGTATGTCCCTTTTATAAATGATGGGAGGTTCACTTGTGGAATTATATAATGAATTAAATTAATATAAATTATTCTTCCAAAACAATGCCTCAAAATTTTTATAATTATAATATAACAAGAGGATAATTTAAATTAGTCTTATAAAACGAAATTGAAAAAATGGTTATATTTTTTCCTTATTTATTAGTTTCAACCCCCACCCACATTAACCATTTTGAAAATTGTTGTAATATCAAAACATTCTACTCATTGAGAGTTAATAAAGTTTTCATAAAAGGATAATAACTCGTAAATATATAATGGATTATATTTTCCTCCATTTTCAAATCAATTGGACATTGATAGGACATTTATTATTTTTAAATACTTAAATAAAATATAATTTATTATAAAATATCATTAAGGAAATTTGTGAAACTATTAACTTGATTTGACATTGGAAGAAACTTAATATAAAATCAATTCAAATATAAATCATAGACATATCAATAATATGTTATATTTATCTTCAAAAAATTGGGCACTCTAACTAAGAAAAAAAAAATACTTCTAGAGTGTTAAAAATTATTAAAATGATTTGTCTACTTGTTGCACAAGGAATGTGTCTATGTTGTGTAATCATATAAGATAATTATTTGATCACTAAAAATAAGAAAAATACTATGATAAAAAAAGATTTTATTTAACATATACATTTAAAAATGAATATAAGTTTTTATTATACATATCATAAAATAAGATTGATATTAAAAGTAATAAAGTAACATTTTTCATTATCATTAACCAAAATTTAATAAAGTTAAAAATCCCTTTTATATGGAAAAAATATCGTATTTTAAAATTATGAATGATTATTAATGAAATAGACTCATCAAATGAAATAAATGAAGCTGTTTGGTAGAATTTGAATCCTTTTTGCATTATTTTTATCCATAACTAACCCATTTTTGTTTTACTATGGTAACAAAAATATACTATGCTTACTAATCATATTAAAAAATGGACATATTTAACAAATTTTAAACTCCTAATTCTAAATTATTAATACATTTTCCAAGATTCAATTTTTTTATGTAAAGATAAATGACTTAAAAAAATAGAGAACTCAACATAAAATAGTTTTTCAAAAAAATGCCTTTTAATTATAATAAATGTTTTTATTAAAAATTCAAAACAAATATTTATAATTAACATAATTGGATTATTGATCAAATAATATAACTAATTTTAATTTTAAAACATTTTAAAATAAAATCAATATTTCTAAATTCTTAAAAAAAATATAGTTTTCAATAAAAATCTCTGTTTTCACTATTCAAAATAAAATCAGTATTTTCAATGAAATCTCAAAAATTCACCCTTAGATAATTCTATTTTGAATATTTAGAAAATTATATCCTTTTTATCAAATAAAATTTATAATTTTCTAAAAATTAATTATAATATTCTCATTGTAAAAGGATAAAAAATATTTTTTGAATAAAAAATATTTTTTATGAATAAAACCACATTACTGAAAATTGAGTTTTTATAAATGTGTTTGTATTGAGTAAGAAAAATATTTATATATTTCCTAATTTCATTAATACTATTCAAATATACCATTTTAATTACTATTTGATAACTATCTCATTAAATAATAATATTTCAATAGTATAACATTGTTTGTATAAACTCATTGTTGTGTGTAAAGAAATGAATAAGAGAAATATAAATTTTTATATATAATTATATCATAAAATATCATGGTGTCACATTATACCCCCCTTAAAATGAATTTATCCCATGAAATTTTATCACTTGGAATAAAAAAAGGATTTCATTGTTTCATCACATCCTCAGGTTCTGAAGTACATCCCTCTAATTTATGGTTATTCTACAAAGCATTACACTGGTGGGTGATATTATTTTGAATGAATTTATATATATGATCCAAAGTCTCCACTAGTTGTTATTTGTAAGATAGATCATTCTCTAGTGGTATTACCACTAAGTTAAGTACATGTGAATGATTATGTATGTACTTCCTTAGCATAGATACATGAAACATATTTTCATCTTGAGAGACATTCAATGGAAGTGAAAAAAGATAAGCTATCATCCCAATATGATCAATAAATTCAAAGTGACTGATATATCAAGGGCCTAAATTGCCCTTCTTTTCAAATATCATAACCTTCTACAAAGTATATATTAATAGTAATAAAATTTCACCAACATCGAACTCCAAGTATCTCTGAAGATTATATGAATAGTTTTTCTATTGACTCTACGATACTATTATATGATGTTGAATTCCTCTATATTTTTCTACCATTTCCACATCTTTCCTAGGTCCCTATTGCTCTCTTTCTCCATATTTATCCTCATAGGATGGATTTTTGTAATTTATTCCATATATGGATTTATAACTATCCACCTTAATGTGTGAGTGAAATCGATCATTTTATGAAAAATCTACCAAAGAAACGTATTGATACCAACCACCTTTGAAATATAGATAATAATATCTCAATATAACATCCATGTTTTCAAGTGTTCTCCAAGACTAAGCATTAGTATATGGATGATGACTAGTTCTTGAACTTAACTCTATATTAGAAGCCTATGGAAGACTTATTCAGAACATTGAGGTAAAGATCATATATTGATAAAATATAATAAAATGGGGTACTCCATCTAATCTCACCACTTTATTAATGTATATCCTAGAAACCTAATCAAGGTAAATATTATCTCATGGTAATGAACTGTGTTGACATTGTAAGGTGATCAACTACAACCCAAATAACATTATTCTATTTAAATATTTTTTAGATTCCAAATTATAAATCCATGTAAATGTTTTACAATATACATTCAGGTATGGATAAAGGTTATAATATTCCCTTAATATTATCTATTTTAGAATTAACTTACTGACATACTACACATCGTGAAACATACACTACAATATAACTTTAAATTTTTCCCATTATAAATTCTTTATAATCTCTCGATACATATTTATAATTACAACATGAATATATATTAATGAACTTTGATCTTTGTCTTATAGTTCATTCATAAATAATTTTAATCATTGGATACATAATCGGTTCCGAAAAATTATTATTTAGTCATAATCATGATTAAATCCATGAATATTTTTGACCTTATTCTATAGTTACACATCTTCCTTTTATGCCTTTTTAATATTGACAAGGATTTATGGTTTACCATTCATATGAGAAATATAGTATCTTCCCCTTTACTTTGGATTCAACTTCCATATTCTATAAATCCATAAGTATTGGATCTATTCAATTATGTATCATGGTAAAACTAACATGGTCCTTCAGACTCAATGTATAAGCTACCCTATTCACATTACAATGTTTGAAACATATTGTGAAATTATATTCTTTAATAAATTGTAACCATCTTCTCTAGTGAAAATTAAACTAAATTATTGTGAGGATATACTTAAATATTTTCTAACTGATTTATATGTCACTCCTTTCCCCATAAAAATAATTCCACCATGATTTAAATGAAAAAATTATTGTTTTATGCACCAAATCATGAGTAAAGTACTTTTTCTCATGTATTTTCCATTAGCATTAAGATAATGTTATCTACATATCATTATAAATGAAGAAATATTACATAAACTTATTTGATGCATCACTATAGATCATAAACCCTTCTCTACTATAGGGTAGTGTGAGAATTGCTTCACTTTAGGCTCCTCGAAATTATCTTTATGTTCATATATCTTCAATAACTTGAACCCTTCCAATTCATTTTGGTTATTATATTATATATTCATGGTAAATATCTCACAAATAATCATCAATATCTTTAAAACCAATGAAAACTATGAATCTCAGTAATTGTGGTTGGATTGATCCATTTATCAATAATATGTGGATTTGAGGGTCCTATTGAATTACCCTCACATGAGATTATATGACCCATGAATGAAACATTCTATATCCAAATTTAATTATTGAAAAAAAAATTATATATCTTCTCCTTCCATAAGGTAAACATAAAAATTATCAAATGACATTCATGTTATTCATTTCTCTTTGAATATATAAGAATATCATCTATAAATACTAGCATAAACTGATCACAGTAATCTATGAATTCTCTATTAATTCAATCAATGAAGATATTTTGGGAATTAATAAGTCATAATAGCATCACTACAAATTATTAATGGTCATACCTCATACGGAAGGTTGTCTTGGGTATATTGTACTTCTTAAACCCTCACTTGATGATATCCATAATGAATGTCACTCTTTAAAAAGTCTGGACCATCCTATAATTAATCAAACAAATAATCGATATAGGGTGCATGATACATTTTATTAATAGTGATTGTGTTAAGTTCCTCATAATCAATGAAAAGATACATTGACCAATCATTATTCTTAAAAAAAGAGCAGATTCACATTATAGTGTTTCACTAGGGAATATCAATAAATTATAATGATTATCCTAGACATTATTATTTAAATATTTTAACTAAATTTGGTCCACTCTATAAGGACTTGTTGAAATAGGTGTAGAATGAGGTATGAGTTATATTGAAAACTCAACTTCATGATTTAGAAGAACATTGGAAATTAATCTATAAATACACCAATAAATACTCATACAATAGTTCTATCCTCAGTATTAAGTTCTTCCCTAGCCATATTACATACTCACCCTTCATGGATAAGAATTAAAACCCACATGGTAGAATTAAATTCCATTATAAATTTTTATTTATTTTTATAGTAATAAATGAACATAGGTTCATTCAGAATATGAAATGTGACTTCCCTACCTAGAAAATTTATATGGGATTCATATAAATAATGCCAATACATTCCAAGAGTCACATCAAATTAAACTAAAGGGAGTATAACAATAATTAAAATAATTACTTTCCTCTAAACATTAATCAATGATGAACTATATACTGGAGATACAACCATCGTTCCATTAGGAGTTTTCACCACTAACTCAATATATAATCATTGAGGTGGAAAATGAATACCCTTTAAAATAAATAGATCTAAATCAGTTGGTAGATACAGAATCAAATAATACATTGGCTATTATAGAGTGGATGATAATTATACCATTCTCCACATAACTCCCAATACCCACATTGGCAATCAGGATCGCATTAGATTTATTTTTTTTCATTATGTTTAACTAGTTGTTGATGATGATCATCATCGTAAACCTTTAAATTCAGGTAATGTTTGGCATAATTCCCATACTCCTTTCATTTTAAGCATTTGATAATTGGTGGTCAATTATTTGGTATCTTATTTTCGTTCATAGTATTAATTAGATTTTTCATCATTATTCGCCCCTTGTGGGATTTATATCCAACATTATCTCATTTAAAGAACCTCCCAATTCCATTCAATCAATTTCATTCATGTTTGTTCCCACATTTATGGAATGTAAAAGATAGAAATATATTTCCACCATGTTATTTATTCATTTTTTCATGAGAACCCTACAATGTTTTCTTATTAAAACCATGAGAATGGTAGAAATATAAAATTTTCATTTCTAAAGTAAGAGTATTTTTAACAATATCTTTGTATCTTCTAAATTATCTTGTAGTTAACACCCTTCAGAGACATGGTTTTAATCCACCAATGAATTGATTAATTTTTTTTATGGTTTATGATTAAACAAGAATCATAATATAGAGACCCAATCTAAACATACATGTATATTACATCAGTTTAGATGAATATTCAGTGTATTACAAAAATTCATGTCTGAGGATCATAACAGTATAGGGTATTTTAAACATGGAAACATAATATTCAAATTTGGTGAAAGATATTCAAATTATACCTTAAATATCTTCCCCTTATATACTACAAAATAAAACATTTTCATTTCTAACCTAGGTAAATGAATCATAATAAATCATAGAGCTTATACTCTCAATTAGGATAAACAAAGGACATATAAAAGAATAACATGAGAATAAGAGTATGAGAACATGGTCTTAAAATTAAAAAATAATACTCTACATATCAAATATCATAATAAAGAATTATGGAATAAATATTGGTAGTTCATAAGAAATTAATCATAAGGAAATAAATATCATAATCTATGAGATCATAACATAAGCATAAGACATGTGATTGTGGTAGACACATAAACGTATAAGATTATTTCTAATGTAGTCATGGATTAATTTTGAGGCCATTATAGTGTAATGGGTTAAACTCACAAAACTATCTTTGTAGTCAAGGTTCACTCAGAAGACCATCTTATAGGAAAAATACTTTTTTTAAATGGGTTCACTCCCCATTCTAGCCATGTATTACTAAATAGGTTTCACCTCCTGTTCCAACCTTGTATTACTGAACCAAGTTCACTCCTTGTTTAATACCTATATTATTGAACAGAGATTACATCCTATTCTATCCTTGTATTAAAAAATCAATTTCACTCATCATTCCAGTCTTGTATTACTGAACCTGGTTCACTTCCTGTTCCAGTACAATATTACTAAACCGAGTTCACTCATCATTCCAGTCTTGTATTACTGAACCTCACATTCAAAAAACATAAAACATTTTATAAAACTAAAATCGATGAATTATCATAATTTAATTTAAAATTAAACATGAAATCGGGATGAAAAAATGGTTTTCCAAAGAATATTTTTTCTAAAGAAAAAAATAATTTTGTCTCAAAATTAAATATGAAAATAATTCCAATGATATAAATTGGATTGATAATAAAATTATTGAACTAATTTCTATTTTAAATCTTTTTAAACTGATTGTTACTTGTAAATGATTGAAATTAAAAGACATTTTTTAATAAAAATTAGTATTTTTACTATTCATTAAAAATTTAATTTTATTAAGAAATTCCCCAAAAACACTATAAATTAATTTTGAAATTTATATATAAAATTAATACCATGTTCTCAAAAAAAATATAAAATCATTAATAATTAATTAAAATTATTCCGCAAAAAGTAGATGAAATTTTTTACATAAAAAATACATTTCTTAAGCATAAAAATAGATTTATTTTTATCTCATGCCTTGAAAAAATATTAAATGAATGATATATAATTTGATGGAAAATTAACTATATGAATTTCATTTTAATAATTCACCAATATTGAGTAATTTATTTTATTAATATAAAAAGTCATTGGCGCATAAAAATTTTTTTTATTAAAATACTTCATTCATTATCAAATGATTTTCATTTTTATTTATAATAAATTGATTACCAATGAATTTATTCTATAAAAGTTTGAACCATATTTTTTTAACAATTTAGTTTTTAATATTCATAACCATCAATATTACTTCAAGAATATTTCTATCACATAAAATATTTTTAATGTTATATCGTGGTTTTTTTGAACTCAATGTTGTGTGTAATGAAATATAAAGAACAAATTAAATTTGTTTGAAAAAAATTACAAAGTAAAAGGCTATTATAAAAACTAACATAAATTAAAGGATACCAAACACCAACTTCTTCATTTGTAAGTAAAGGAACACCACATTTAGTTTAATAAAATCTCAACCCCAATGATGTAATAATAACCATTATATTAAGAAACCTGTAAAACTATAATATATATAATAATGATCTAAAATCCTAGTAGGATGTCACCCACTGACCCAAATCATATCATGTTAAAAACGAATCCATAATATACAGGTTTTAAAAAAATTTAAAATTTTTTTTTCCATGTTTCCATTCAATAAAAAAATTATCAAACATTTTCCATAAAAACACCCATTTTCAAAAAACCAATTATCTTCCAAATAAAAAAAATTATTTAATCATAGAAAATATTTCATAAATTTTAGTTCAATATATTCTTAAAGTAATATTGAATGAAAACTTTTAATATATTCGTAATTCTATTAAAAATCATACCTTAGAAAAAATACACATAGACTTCCATTATAGAAGCTAATGATGCTAAAGGAAAAACAGTCTAAAACACATTCAACATCGTCATAAATGAGATAAAGTATATTCATCAATATTAAATCAATACATCAATATAACTCATCCTAAACACTTGATTTTACGTTGTCCTAGCTAAACTGAGGGGAAAATCCCTTAGGAAGGCTTCAGTCTAGCCTAAGGCCACTAGGGAGAGCATAATTCTAAACTAGTGCACTTAGGTACCTAGAATTCCCACCTAGAAAACAAGGTATTCACATTAAATTTAAATGTAGGTGAGAATTTAAAAGGTAATATAATAACATATATCATGTCATATCATCACATTTTCAATTAATTAAAATTCTTTATAACACCTCTGAATGCCATATTAGAACATCTATTTTATTAGGCATCTAAATTTAATTTAATTTATATCATCATTATTAATATGGGAAACTCGTTACAAAAATTCATGTATCTATAATTTCCATTATACATAAATGGGAATGTCTTATGGGATTTCATTTTCTAAAAAGTATTTAAATTTTCAATAGAGCTTTTCTATATTCTACTAGGATTACCGAGCCATTCAATCAATTCAAGGCCTTTCATAAAAACATAAATAAATAATTTCAATTCTATAAATACCATTTTTAAATAAATTTCCTCAATTATTATTAAGTCACCTAATATTTATAACAATACACTTTTTTCTTTATTTTAGAAATCATCAACATAATCTACTCAATGAAATTATCATGATTCAATTGGATAATTCAATTTCAAAAACAATGATACATTCAATCAAAAACTTTATACATTACCTATCATATAAAACTCTCAATTTTATATAAAACTATATATTTTAAATAATTAAGCTATTATCAATAGCATATAGGACATGGAACACTGAGCTTAAATGAACAATGAAATGATATAATTTTAAATATAATGACTACAACCCAAAAGTTAAATTGGTTGATATGAATAGAATTAAATACATTATGAAATATATATAGATAAACTTCCTAGTGAATATAAATTTATTTATAAATTCTTAGTAAATAGAAAATCAATTTTTAGTGAAGTTATTTTATTCATTAAGAATAATTTTCCTTAAATTATATTTTTATTTTTTTTTATTTTTTTGATGGGAAATATGAAATTTAATTTTTATAAATATTAGATAATGTAATTTAAAATTTAAAAATAAATTTTTAAATCATAATATCAAAATCAACTTTGGGTGAAATTTTGGTATTTTTTAGAAATTTTATTATTTTTCAGTGAACCGCAAAAAAAGGCAGATTTGTTCTTAAATTTTGATTTCATTGAAATAAAATATATAATAATAAATCACCATTATGATATGAATTTGATTTAATGTAAAATAATTATTAGTTATATATATTTAATAAATTAATTAAATTGAAATCATATTTATGTTTAATGTCAGTATAAGTTTACTCTATGGTTTAAAAAATAGTTTTTTCTTTAAAATGTTTTTATTTGAAAAACGTTTCTCCATTATAATTAATTATAAAAACCCTAATGAGTAATGATTTAAATTATATTTACAAGTTAAATTTCAATAGCCAATAATTTAGTATAATTTAATAATGATTACTATTCGTGGAGATAATATAAAATCATCTTATACAGGAAAAAATCATTTCTTGATAAATAACTTTTTCATCATGTTTGTAGGGTATTATTTTTAATTTTAATTCTTCAACTTATTTTTATTTAATTTAATAAAAATTTATTCCATTTTTGAATCATAATAATTTAAATTATCAAATAAGTTCACATTAATTTTTTGTCATAAGGAATAGTTAGAACATTATAAAATATATTTCACCTCAATTAAGGTGAAAACAGGTTTACATGGGGGTTAAACAAAAAAAATAAGGGTTACAATTACATAATAATTAGTATAAAATATATTTTATGGAACAATTTATAAATTATTGTGTCTATTTTTAGATAATAGATCATTTTGGATCCTTTTTATGTGAAAAATTTTGGTACACCTTTTTCTTTTAGAAAATTACAATTGTGTCACTCACATAACTTATAAAAGGCCACCCACTCACACCTCCTATGAAAACCTATAAATCCCATTTTCTCTAAAAATACATAACAAAATAAAAAACTTAATTCCCCCACTGTGAACTATATACCCGGTTTTGATCATAACTCCATATTATGATGGATTTTGGTGAAAAACTAAGGCGGTTGTCCGATGAAGAGCCATTGTGCTTAACTGATAATTTTTATTTTATTTTTTATTCCACGTCCCTCAAATATTATTTCATTATTATGATATAATAATATAATTATCTAAAATATATTAAGTTGTTTTAATTTAAATGGAATATTCTAAATTTTTCTCATATTTCATCAAAATGGAATCAATATTATCATTCATTTGTACAAAAGACTATTGGCTCGTGAACTGGTGTAGTTAATTTATCATAACCTCCTCATACTATTGGTTATAATAATGGATTTAAAGTATTTATATTATATGTTTAAGAAAATTAATGTTTTTTAATTTTTATATTACATATACCATCCTTACATTCTTTAGGTGGTACGACAATGTCACACATGTGTAAGTCAAACTACCACCTTATAAAATGATGTGATTTGTTTTGATCTAAAACGTTAAATATAAGGAAATAAGGATTGTTTTAATGAAAATTTATCTTCCATACCCTCCTAAGTATATTGAGTTAAGGAGGAAGTGCTAATTTTCCTTAAGAGACATTCCTAAGGTGCTAAAGGTAGATAATAAATGTTGAGGTCTTCAAGAATAAGTTGGGGACAATTTTCCCTTGGAAATAGATCCACCAACCAAACATGTCATAAAAAACCAAAACTACATGATGCATGTCAAAAATATAAACCAATTAAAGAAATTAACAAGTGAAAAAAATAGAACCAACCGAATCCTATAACAATACCAAATCATAGTTCCACGTAGAAGACTAATCAACAAATCTCAAAGACTCCAACATAGTTCCCAATATCAACACCAACCTCCAAGATCCATCACCACAAGACCTCCTAAGAATCACGATGAACCACTAAATTAATGAGATGCTTTAAATTTACCCACAACTCGCAATACAACATCTGCAAGAGAAAAAAAGTGACAAAGTTGGGGGAGAGTAATGATACTTAGTAGTCTCTCGCCAAATGACTTCCCTACTCATGCCACTAGGATAGAAAAATTTATCACATATATATAAAAAATTTATATAAATCTATTTAAATAGTGAAACAAATTCAATGAATCCAAACACATCCATACGAAATAATTTTACCCAAATTCACACATTTTCAAGGAAATAATCCAAAGAAGCCATTAATCATTTTTTCATTTCATATTGGCAAACCCAAATTCATTCTATATGGATGCACGACCATCATAATGATGCATCACATTTCACTACATGATCTCAATGTTTATATTGATGGTGGAAATTCATGTCCAATGACATCACCTTTTTATAGTGGTACTTCATGCCCACATCGCAATCCTTTATGGTGTTCCTTCATATCTACTATCCATTTCATCTAACCCATGCTTATACAATACAGTGCAGAAATCATAACAAAAACATTTCCAAAAATTCAGAACAATATGTTAATCAATAATTACTTAAATCATATCAACCAACATATGCCAATCCATACAACCCAACAATTAACAATCCTGACAACCCTTTAAGCCAATCAACAATTCTAACATCATGACAAACCAATTAAATACAACCAAATATTTATTTAAAACCATTTTTTATACCATTTACAATAAATATACACATCCACTAATTTTAAAATCATCATTTCAAAATGCACCAACAAATCCCATTTCACAACAATAACCCATTTTCCCCAAAATCCACAAATCCTCACAAAACATGTTTCCACCAAGTTTTTCACATCACAATCAAAATAAATTTCTAGAAAAAACAATCGATTTGAAATTAATCCTTATAGTTCTGATATAAATGAGTTGAGTGTGAATCCACCTAACTTAGGCTTGGGAGAAATCGACCCACCACAAAACCGCAAACCAAAAATGGACAAAACATCTAAACAATTTCCTTATATCTCTTTCCCTAACATAAAAAATCCCATATATTAACATTATAAGAAACAAAAACCCTAGATCTATATGCGATGGAAGTAGATATAAGAAACTGGGAGATATAAAAGAGTATATCTAAGGAAAACCATTATACTACTAAGATAGGAGGCTTACTAAGGTAGAATCACATTCAATGCACATTGAAAACCCTTCAAATCACATCCAAAATGATTGGTAGAGCATTCTTAACATTGGAGATGAATTAATCATGAGTTAGGGATGCATAGAAGGAAGAATGGGGTTTTTTGGGAAAATCATGACCAAGCCCTAATTTTGAAAACCCACATATTAATCCATGCATTGTTTAGCCACACGGTAAGTAAAATTGTGCACTAACTATGTTCCTGCTACTATATATAGAGGATTCCTTTCATGGTTGGGCCACATGGTTAGACAAAACATGTATCAACTATGTCGAATAACACTATCTCAAGATGCACAAATTACCCGGGATGGCCACACGGTTTGTAAACCGTGCACTATCTCCCTTGAATCTATCTCTACATTAATAGTTTTTTAGAGAAGCTCCATGATATTCCCAAACCAGGATCAAACCATGTACCCTTATAAATCCCCCCAAATCATTCCCAAACCCCTTCCAAACTCTCCCAAAAATTACCCAACCACATTATAAACATAAAAATTTATAAACAATGGTTACATACCTTAAGCCTAGGGTGAAAAATTCTCCCCACCGTTAGACTTTCCATCACCTTATAGAAGAAAATCATCACTTTTCCGAAAGTGATTAGGGCATTACTCATCCATTTCTTTCTCATGTTCTCACATCAACTCCTAAATATGACCATGATTCTATAATACTCACTCTAGAATGATGTTTTTCCCTCATAAGAAATTCTATTTCATATCCACAATCCACACTAGCCCATGAATCAATGAAGCATTTGGATCTAGATCAACATGATCTCATCGAATAACTTATTTAGAATCTGGTTGATAATTCATTAACTAGGATACATGAAACACATTGTTCACCACACTAAAACATGGTGTCAAATCCAACTAATAATCCACCTATCCAACCCACTCATGTATCTCAAATGGTCCAAAATACCTCAGAGATAACTTACCCTGATTCCCAAAATGATAATGTTACAACCTATTTAATATTCTCAAGAACACATGACTACCCACCTCGAACGACAACGACCATTGATGATGACCAGCATACGATTTCTGATGACTTTGATCCATCTCCATTATCCTCCTGATCAAATAAATCTTCTTCATAGTCTCTTGGACAAGGATCAACCTAACCATTGAAGACTCACCTATTTTAACCCAAAAAAGTGGATAACTACATGGATACCCATTCAATGCATCAAACGAATCCATATGTATCGAGTATTAATGACTATTATTATTAAAGAACTCTAACAGAGGAATTTTATCCTCCCATAATTCACAAAATTCTATGACACAAGCCTGAAACTTGTATTCCAATGTTTGTATCATCCCCTAGTATTTCCCATCTGTCTGAGGATGATATTTTATACTAATCGTTAGTTGAATCCTAAGAGATTGTTGCAATGATTTCTAGAAATGAGACGTGAACCTCATATTTCTATCTGATACACTAGAAACTGGTAAACCATGCCCCTTTACCACCTCTCAAATATAGATTTTGGATATATCCTCCATCATATAATATTTTCAAATAAGGATGAAATGTGGTGACTTTATGAGCCGATCCACTATCACCCATATTACATCATTCTTCTGGATCATCCTTGGGATACTTGTTACAAAATCCATTGTTATTTGTTCCCACTTACACATAGGTATAGGTAAATACTACAACATACCTATCGGCCGCTGATGCTTGGCCCTAACTTGAGGAAAATTCAAGCATCTCAAAACAAACTTGGCCACTTTCCTTTTCATATTATCCCACCAAAACTATGATTTCAATTCCTTAAACATTTTCTGAATTCCAGGATGGACAACCCATATGGAATGATGATAAGAACTGAGGATATGTTCTTGAAAATAAACCAGTACAACCTTTTGATTCTGATATCACAACAATAATTCCCATCCAGTTTATGTCCCTCAATGGTCACCCCACCATTGATTTTTGGCCTCAGAGCCATACACTCTGAATCAGGATTTTTTCAATAAACAAAGATACCAAGTAAGGAACCAAAGGAAATCAAAATAAAAACATTATATCACCCTGTAATTCACATTACAACCTCTTTTCAACTATAACCAACATCAATTACCATTAATCCTATGCATTTTTTCACCACCAGTGCATATGAGTTCCTACTTAATGCATCTTTCAGCAAATTTCCTTTACCCAATGTGTACATGAAGTCTAATTCAAAAAATATGGAGATATTCAATCCATCCCTTATGCCTCAAATTCAAATATCCTTGTGGAAAAATACACTTCAAACTCTTATGATCAGTGAAAACTGTGAATTTATCACCAAAGAGATAATGATGCCAAGCTTTCAAAGCACGCCCCACAATTGTTAACTCCAAATCATGTGTTGGGTAGTTCTTATCCTGAAGCCTCAAATATAATGATCCATACACAACAATATGATCTCTTTGCATGATAAAACACCCCAAACCTAATCTTGATGTGTCACAATACACCACATACCCTTTCCCTAGTTCGGCAAAAACCAATATTGGTGTAAATGTAAGGCAACTCTTAATCTCTTCAAAAGAATTCTCACACTACCCATTACATTGAAATGGAAAATTATTTATTGTCAAATCTATAATTGTGGAATCATTCCATGATATGTCATGGAGAAATCATCAGTAATACCTAGATAGACTAAGGAAGCTTAATATCTCAAAAATATTCTTTAGCGGTTTCCATGAGATAACCACCTCTATATTCTTTAGATCCACTGAAACACATTTCATAGAGATAACATTTTCAAAGAAATGAACCTCTTATATCCAAATATCACACTTTTATATTTTTTCATACAAACGATGATCTCTCAATATCCCCAACACTATCACAAAGTGTGTCTCATGCTCATCCCTTTTTCTAGAATACCCCAATATATCATCAACAAACACCACCACAAAAGAATATAAATATCTATGAAATATCTAATTCATCAATTCCATGAATACTTCTGGTGAATTTTTAAGACTAAAGGGAATAACCACATACTCATAATGGCCATATCTACTCCTGAATGTTATTTTTCGAATATCTATCTTCCACGCCTGAAATTGATGATATCCTAATCACAAGCCAATTTTGCAGAACCAATGAGCTCCCCTCAACTAATCTAATATATCATAAAGGCATGGGAGTGGATATCAATTCTTTAACATAACATGGTTAATCATATGATAACAAACACCAAAACAAATAGTGTCATCTACCTTTTTAACAAATAATACTGTTGCTGCCCACAGAAATATGCTAGTTCAGATGGACCCTTTTTTTCTAACTCCTCAAACTACGCATTCAATTGCCTCAATTTTTCTAGTACCATCCAATAATATGGAAGTGAGATAGAAATGATTCCTAGAAGAAGATAAATCATAAAATCCACTTATCATATGGTTGGAAAACCTAATAATTCTTTAGGAAAGAGATCCAGAAACTGATCAACAAACATGAAAAAAATACTCTACTCAATTTATTCAATC
The DNA here is from genome assembly GCA_963277665.1 of Viscum album. Classification (NCBI taxonomy): domain Eukaryota; kingdom Viridiplantae; phylum Streptophyta; class Magnoliopsida; order Santalales; family Viscaceae; genus Viscum; species Viscum album. The sequence goes on along the minus strand of OY728157.1, from coordinate 2,115,337,088 downwards.
AATGCCAATGAAAATGACATAAACTGATATGATATCATCCTAAATGCTGGTTCTAACAATCCTATTACACCAACCTTTACATTGCATATTCATGTTCGACTCCATCACCCATCGGGAAACTAACCATTCACACATAACAATCAATGTGGGCCTCAAACATCTTCATCCAATCCATACCTAGGATTATATCATAAAAATACATATCAATCACTGATAAGTACCACATCAAGTAAATTCCATAAATTTCTATATAGCATGATATACACAAAAATTCTTAACACTCTATTTGACCCATAGGAGTTTGATGTTTTAAAACTAAAGGCATAATTTTTACATTTAATCTTAACAAATAAATTGCATGAAAATAAATAATAGAATGAGAAACACCCATATTAATAAATTATTTCATAACAGTATAATTCCAAATAATCATAACAATCATAGTGGATGGTTCTGAATAATCATCCACCACAATCTTCTCAGTTACAAACACCTTCTTACAGACCACACTTTCTTCTTTATTTCCCTAATGAGGACTCTTGGTGTTGCTTGAATCACCATTGATAATTTTGTTTTACTAACAAAGGGTCTTCTTTTGCCACCATGCTGTTGAGGAATATGACACCTAAAGCCCCTAAGGAATTTCATGAACAACCAACCTTGGAGTATTATGATAATAACACTGAAGATACCACATATAATATTATTTATGACATTATTGAGGTTATGCTTTAAAAGCCGGATTTATGTGGCCTTTAGAGCCACAGTGAAAACATCTTGGATCACTTTAAGGCTTATGAGGAAGATTCGCCAATCCTACCATCAAATTTTGAGCCATACTCCCACTTTAGAAATAAGTTTCCCCCTTCTTCTTGCTCCCTGTATTAGAGTTCCCAGCATTTCTCATGGGCACTAGCATGCTTCCACATGATGTTTCCCACAAGATATCCATTTCATCCACCATTTCTCTATTTATCATCTCTATATAATCTATTTTACAATGCACTAATTTTTTTGAATGTATTTCCTTCCTCAACCCTGATTCAAAGATAGGCACCTTCAACGATTCACTAGCTTCCACCTTAGGTGAAAATCGGAAAAAATTCCGGAATTTAGCCTCATATTCCAACACTAAAAGGTTCTCCTATTTCAAGTTAAATAAATTCATTTTTCATTGAATATTGAACCTGTGAGGGTGTAATGTTTCGTTAATCAATTCGTTAAAAGTCTCAAATGTCATACCTTGGTCTTCTCTATCTTGGACAACCAATTCCCACCGCAGACATGTAAGATATTAAAATATGTATATCAATAACCTTACTTCTAATCTACTAGTGTTCCCATGAAATAGAATATTCAATTCATATTTTTCAACCATGTTTCCACCCTTTTGAGTTCTGAATCACCCGTAAATATTGGTTTATTATGCTTCTAAAATTGAGTCAAGTGATCCACATGCTTAGGCTCATCCATTCTATTCCCAATTTCCACAACTAGTAATGCTTTAAATATAATCTAAACTAGCTACTGGTTTACCAAGGACTCATGTGAAACCACATTTTTAGCAGCTTTCTTTGGTGAGTTTCTAAGACACGTATCTGGATCCATTTTTAACAATACAACACAAGGGCAATTAGTCTTAATCCCTAAAAACTGATGGATTACAATTTCAAATTCAATCACATTGAAACAATCAAAACCATGATTTTCAAAATTCATTATTTCCCATGTTAAATCATTTTTGAAAAATCCACCATGTTTTGAAAACCAACCCATTTTCGAAATACCACAACCATTCTTTTCCAAAATCACAAATTTGAAAACAACTTCCATATTTTTCAAAAATTTACACATTCATTCAATAACATAAATCATTATACCCAATGAAATATGAAATCCTATTGGAATGTAATTTCTACCCTGCTTTCAATGCTCATATCATTTTCTAAACCCGTGATAATGAGATTAGGCTCATATAAGTGTCTCCACAACACTCATGTACCCAACTCCCTGGTAACATAATGTTCAGAATAAATGGGTTAGATACATCCTTTATGTTATACATTTCAAGTTTCAAAAATCCTACTCTTTTTTTCAATCCCAATATGACAACCAAACCAAGAATTAGTACCAACTCTATGATCCACAGTCAATTCTAAATTACAGAACAAAACCACCTTCACGTGAATTTCAGGGACCAAACAAATTGATACCACTTGTACCATCCCACCCCTCTTCATTGGATTGAGTTATGTTGCAAGTGATACTTGTCCTTAAGAGACATCCCCAAGGTACTAAATGATGGAAATAAATGTTAAGGGCTTCAAGAACATGTGGGGGACGATTTTACATTAGAAATAAAACCACAAACAAAACATTCCATGACCAACCACAACTACATGATGCATGTTAGCGATGTAAATCAATTAAATACATTACCAAGTAACAAAAATACAACCAAACCAATCCCATAACAAAACCAAATAAAAGTATCAAGAAGAAGACTAAAAAAGAAAGCTAAAAGTATTCATCATATTTCCCAATCACCAAAAAATGCTCCAACATCCATCACCACGAGATATCCCAAGCATCCCAATACACCAACAAAATAATGAGATACATTACCTTTACCTGTGTATCAAAATACAAATTCTGTAATAGCACCAAAGTTCTAATGTAAGGGTGAGTAAAAAAACATATTAGGATTTCCACAAATTACTTCCCTACTCACGCCAAAAGGATAGAACAAGTTTTCACATTTATATAAAACAAGTTATATAAATCAATTTAAACAATGCAACAAATTCCAACAATCTAAACACATCCTTAACAAATTATTTTACTCAAATCAACACATTTATATGGAAAGAAACCAAAAAATTAACTAAACATTTTTCACATTTCATATTGGTATAACCAAATTCATTCTGTGTGGCCACATGAACATCATAACCACATTTCACATTTCACCACATGACCTTAGTGTTTCCATTAATGGTGGAACTTCAAATCCCACACCATCCCATTTTTATAACGGCACTTCACACACCCATACCAATCCTTGATGGTGGTCCTTCAAACCCATTATACATCCCATTCAACCCATGATTAAACCACATGATCCATAAATCACAACAACAAAATTTTCCCAAAATCAAAACAATATGAAAATAAATAATTTCCAAAATCATATCAACCAAAACATGCCAATCCAAACTAACCTAAAATTTCAAATGAAAACAACACTTTAATCCAATAAATAATTATAACATAATTCCAAACCACTTCAATAAAACAAAATTTTCATTGAAAACCATTTTTTTCAAACACTTTTCTATAAATCTATGAATCCATTGATTTAAAATCATCATTTTAAAATCCAACTACAAATACCATTACACACCAATGACCCATTATCCCCAATATCCAAAAATCACCACGAAATATGTTTCTATAAATCTTCACACATCACAATAATAATGAATTTCAGGAAAAACCAATCAATTTGATATTAAACATTTTAGTTCAAGCAATGGAGTTGAGAGTGATGCCACCTACTGCAGGGTTTGGAAAAATTGACCCACCGCACAACTGCACACAAAAACCAGATAAAAATTACACAAAATCAAAATATATATCTTTAAGTAACATAAACATGTCCAAATATTACCATTATAGGAAAAAACATCCCAATATCTACATGTGACGAAAGTAGATCTAGAAAATTAGGAGAGAGAGAAGAGTGGATCTAAGGAAAACCACAAAACTACCAAGATAAGAGATTTACAAAGGGATAATAAACTTCAAAGAACCTTTAAAAACCTTCAAATCACTTCCATAATGAGTTTAAGAGCCTCCATAACCTTGGAGAGTAAGGAATCCAGAGTTTATGTCAGCGTAGGAGGATGAATGGGGTGTTTGGGGAAAATCCTGACCAAGCCACAATTTTTATAAGCCACTTTTTAATCCTCACATAGTTTATCCAAAAAGTTTTTCAAATTATGAGAAAATTATATTCCTGATACTATCTCAATAGGGTGCCTCACATGGTTGACCCACATTGTTAGACAAACTATTCACTGACCATGCAGAATCATATTGTCTCAAGATTCACCCTTTGTCTAGGGTGGCCACACAATTTGTAAACTGTGTGTCATATCCTTTGCCTCTGCCTCAACTTATACAGTTTCATGGAGATGATACATGGTTTTCTGAAACTATTTTCAAACAATATACCCTTTGAAAATCCCCAAAACCTTTCTAAAACCCTTCCAAACTCTCCCAAACATTACCCAACCACTTTATACACATTAAGCATAAAAGAGGTTACATGACACAAACTGTGGGTCATACATAAAATATATGTCTTATATATGACATGATTATGATATTAATTACATATTTATAATTCATAGAATACAATATATAATTTTCTTTCTAAATAAAAACTCACTAAAGAATGATAACGTCGTTCATGGGTATGTGTTGAAAAAGGCCTTCACGAAGCGATGTGGCTATTTTTTTCATCACCACATCACATGTATGATATAAATAAATGTATTTAAAGAAATTAAAATATATTAATGATATGATGAAAATTAAATAAAGATAAAATAATACTTACCTTAATTTCATAATGATTGTTGAAAAATAGAAACATCTCTCATGTATATGTACGACCTACCATCTCCATGATTGTAATGTGGTTCATTTTTCATAAACATTATTAATAAATGATTTTAAAAGTAAAATTGATTTATAAAAATAATAATTATTTCATGATTATTATTATATAGATGATGGAATAATTAAATCTATTACCTCATTCAACACACCAAATCCGTTTTGAATAGATGAACCAAACATCCTAAAAACACACGACATAGACTTAACTAATTATGTTTTTAAATATATAATTAAAATAAATAAGTATAATTTATTGAACCTATAAAAGTTTCTTAATAAATTATATAATTGATATAATATTATTATAGTGTAGTTAAAATACTTTCATGGAACATCTGGACATGAGTTAAGGGACTTTGTCTTAATTTCTCTTCATTGAGTTATATTTCATTTTTATGCAGATAATTTATTTTATATAGTGTATATACTCCACATTTGACATGTAATGCCTCCTGAATCATATTATTAAAAGAATAATTTTGAATTATTTCATCCATGGTTATTTTTTATTAATTCTAAAAAATGGTAAATTATTTTTTAACTCAATCTCTTTTCATTGGGTCATATTGCTTCTTTAAAGTCTTTGATATTCAATGATTTTGTTTATAATGGAATTTTATTATATAATGTTGTATATACACATTATTTTTATGAATTTAAATTTCATACACATAATCTATTCATATATTTATTTCCACTTCAATGTTAGAATCACTATAAGGGTTTCTCATCTCAAATTATCTTATTAGGGAAATATGTTATGTTATGTTATAAATCTATCAAATTTTATGAGGTGTATCAAATATATCTTTTTATTTATTTTCTCATTGATATATTTATATTAATATTATTTAGTTTTTTATTTTATTTTATTCTACTCATGGTACTTAAAAATAAAAATTTACCAAATTGGTAAGAGATTTAGGTTTCGATCTCACTTTAATCGAGATTGTTTATGCATGAATTTCCACTGAGGTAAATTACTCAATAATTGTCTTGTAAAACCTTTTAATTTTACTCTTATACTTCTTTTAATTATTTTTTCGTATAATATATAAATTTTCCTCCCTTTTCTATATAAAATTTGTGAGAAACATATTTTTCAGAAAATATGACTTCATCTCTCTCTTCAGTCGAAAATCAATTATATATAAAATCCATTTTTTCTAAAAATGTTTTCAAAAATGTTTTAATATGAATATTTAAAATCATTTTTACAATTAATTCTATTTTTTGAAAATGTTATAAAAGGAATCTCTCTATTGTTTTAAAAATAAGTAATTTTTGAATTTTACTAAAAATGTGAAAAGAATATTTGTGTTAACATACTCACCATGAATGTAATTTTATGCCATTGTGACTAATAAATATTTTAAAGATTAATTTTTGAGTTACAATGTTTGTTTTCATATAAAATGTTTTATTTAAATTTTTATGAACTTTTAGACTTTGAATAATTATTTTCACAATTTAAAACATGGTTTACTCAATAAAATTCAATGTGATCTTTCAAAAAAAATTACATCTAAGATGACAACCTTTGATGTTACTCAATGGAAAATGGTTATTATCCTCAATAATGTTTTTAATTATCATTAATGGTATTTATATTCATCAACATCAACAACACTTGATGTAACTTACACTCCACTGGGGATATATTGTATTAATATGATCCTGATTCGTTCATTGTATAGATTAATATATTTTCATGGAACCAATTTATTTTCCATGGGTTAATTGAGCTAAGAAAAAACATCGATTATTTTTATGATTTAAATGTTAAGGCTTCTAATTTTTTTATCCATGAATAGAACATAAAATTTTTTATGATAATTGGGTGAGTCTTATATTATACAAAGGGTTGATCCCTATTATAGCTCATGAGTGACCCCAATATAGATTATTGGATGCCTTCACCTAGATAGATTAAGGTATGACCAATATAGATTATATAATGGGTGATCCTAGATAGTGATCCAATTCATTAGTTAATGTCCCTTGTCTTTAGAGTCAAGAAAGAGGGAGTCACTTGAGGGTTTATCATATAGATTTAACTAGGATATGGTAATTTTAGGCATGGGTTTAAATGGGTTTCAAAGATGGTGTTCGTAATAAACAAACATGTTTTGTTTAGGATATTTATGGGTTTTTAATGAATCCTTTGATTAAAATTAAAATCACTTGGTTAATGAATATTGATTCTTATGAATATTTACTTTTATAATTCTTTATGTCTATTTCAAAATTTATGATCAATGTATTTATGGTTATGAATATTATTATGTTATGACCATGAACATTGAATATGTAGACATACCCTTATCATCTTATTATGCTTATAGATTTCTTTAAATTATTAATTTTTATGTTAACCATTAATGAATATTTCATCACACCCTTCATACGTTTCTTATTCCCCATGTTATGATGAATGTGATTAATTTTTTTTCATCTAGAATGGTTTAAAAATAATGACGTTTTTTGGAGATATTGTAGAGTTAATATGGAATATGAATAGCTGGTTAATGTTGGAAAATAATCACATGAATTTATGGGTATTTTTTATATTAGAGTAATTCTATAAAAACCTAAACATAAAAGGTACTTTGTTATCTATGTGATCTAATATTTCCTTTTAATATTATAAGTATTTTATTATGAAAATTTGGTCACTATTGTCACTATAAAATCCATAAATAAAACGTTTATATTTTTAGAATTGGATCTAAGAGTGCACATTTTGGGCTATTGTACATGGTATCATAATAGGATATAGATAATATTATAAATTTTTATCTTTACATGTGAGGTCATCATAAGATTTATGGATTCCATCGTGGATTAACATGTTTAATGATAATCAAAAGTTCAAAGTATCATACACCCTTTTTTACATTTTAAATTATAGAAGTATAAGAAAATTAAGAATTTATTTGGACATATTTTTGTAACATCTTGGATCCAGGTGCTGTCAAAAGGTTCCCCAAACCTGGTTGGTCACATGAAATCAATTGAATTTACCCAAATTCTCGAGGTTGTCGACTAGAAATGAGGGAAAAGGTGTGATAATGGGGAAACCATTCCATCATTAGAAGAGTATACAGAGTGGAAAACTAATAGTAAACAATAACAGAAGCAGTAATACTATACAACAGAAGTATACAGCAAAATACTGATTGTATGAAACAAATGGAGCATATATATAAATGATTCATGTCACATGTGTCTAGGAAAGCATCCAAACAAGTCCTAATTATGGAAATACAATACAAAAACCAAAGCGTAGAAAATAATGTAAAATCTAACAGCATCTCAAGCCTCAACATAGTCCCATACTCTCCAACTCCAACAACAATCATGTACCTAATGAAGAAGGGGGAACTCCCTTATATATACCTACAAGTATATAATCTATTTGGGTCCAAAATAATGAATCAAACAAAGTGTGAGATGAATCCTAGTAAGAAACCACCAAAAGATATGTGCCTATATTTCAGTAAATATATATAGTATGAAATTGGAAAAATGAAGCAATAAACAGGAAGCACTCAAAATTAAACAATCATATAGTTTTCAATTACATCAATTTACATTTATCATTCAATCTATTGTACCATGTAACCTCAGGATCAATCCTATGCACTATATCCCCTTGTGTAATAGTGAGAAAACAGATGTCTCAAAAGACCATCTAAAAACCAAGTAAGACTATGTCCAAGCTTGTGCTTTGGCTTGAAAGACTCATGACAATCATTCAATTAGTTAATAACGACCCTTTGGGAATGTTTTCACAGTCTATTCCCCATGGTCTAACATAATAAAAATTAATTTAATAACGACCCTCTGGGAATCTCTCACAGTCCAACCCCTTTGGTATAACTTAGCACTAATCATTTACAAACGACCACATGGGTTTCTCTCACATTCAATACCCCTTGTTCAACACAAGATCAATAAATTATAAATGACCACCTGGTCAACTCTCACGGTCTAAAACCTCTGGTTTATAATCACCTAGAATCTCTCACAATTAATACCCTTGGGTCAAAATAACAGTAAAATAAACATAAATGACCCTACCTCAAGAATCATTCACAGTCAATTTCCCCTTAGTCAAAATTCCAAATTTCATATCATAGGCATATCATATAATCAGTAACACCATCCAAATAAAACAATTCATGGAATCAAGGCAAGCCTAATAAGAATCCTAGACCAGAAAGACATAAATAATCAATCAAGGGAAACGCACCCACAGGGGTCTCATAACCAAAGTATATAACCATATGCATAAACAACTACCCTTTATCAATTAAATAACCGTAGAAGGTGATAAACATGGTTAATTTCCAAAACACTCATGACCACAAATGTTGGTACGTGGCACTCTTATAATATATAATCCAAATATGAACAACGAAAGGCACAAACAACCTACTCGATGTCTCACAGTCGATATACTTGAACGTCGTCCCTTGAATTGACCTAGACTATCATAGATATAAAAATAATGAAATACTCCAAACCTTGAATAACTCATGAGAGAGTAAGAATTAGGAATAAAGGATCTAGGGATTCTGAGAAATCCCCAGTGGGATTCCAACACACCCGACAGAATCACAATTGGAACTCATATGGGGAATCAGGAGGGGTTTGAAGTTCATCAACCATTCCATCGCTCTATTGAATGAACCAAGTGGAGAAGAAGGTGTTTACAAGTATAATATGTGACCACTCTTCGATTTATAAAATAAAAAGAAAACTACACAACATGTTAAATAAAAGTACACGCCATGTGGTAGCCTTAACCAGCCCCCTCCTTAAGAGGTATGTTAGGTCACCTACACGGCCATGTAATCGACTATTACATGGATTTTACGCGGCTGTATGTGGTACCCGAGTACACAACGTGTACTCATAAGTACACTGCATGTACTTAAAAAATTCCCATTTCATCATTTTCCTCAAAAATAACCTGGAATAAAGATCCATACCAGAAATAATGATCCGGGTTCTTAACAACTTCCTCCTTAAAACAATTATTCCCCTAATTTCCCTTCCTAGGGTGGTGAAGAATAAAATTCAAACAACTCTATCTATTATGATCGTATGTCAACCTCCCTCTATCAAGTCTCATCTTGTACTTACCCATGATTCTATAGCACCCATACCAGAGGAACATACCGTCCATATAAAACCTTTGTGCTATGATCCACAATCCAAATAGGGTGCTCCTCAAAGTATGAATCCACCTCTAACTCAACCTCCTCAAGTTAAAATACATGAGATGGGTTTGAAAGGTAATGTCATTGTTGAGAAACATGAACGACATAATGCATATCTAGGTGAATCTGCGGTAACTACAACCAATAGGAAACTAGGACAACTCTCTCTAGAACCTCAAACAGCCCAATGTATTGCGGTGAAAGCTTCCCCTTTCTCCTAATCCTCATGTGTCCCAACCTCGGTGTGACATGTATGAAAATCTGATCTCCAACCTCAAAATACAGAGGTCATGTTCGTCAATCAGCATAAGATATCTGTTGAGACTATGTAGTATCCATCCTCTTCAGAATCAACTACACCTACTCAGTGGTCTCATAGACTAGGTGAGGTCCCAGCATAGCTGCCTCTCATGCCTCCATTCAACATAGGGGTGATCATCGTGACCTACCATAAAAATCATCTTAAGGTTCTATCTGAATCGTTGAATAAAAACTATTATTTTAGTAAAAATCCACTAGGGGTATGCGTCTCTCCCAAGAGTACCTGAAATCTAGGACGCATGCTCGAAGCATGTCCTCTAAAACCTGAATTGTGTGCTCAGATTGACCATCTATCTATGTATGGTAAGTTATACGCATAATTACTTATGTACCCAAAGCCCTATGTAGTCCCTTCCATACATTAGATTTAAACCAGGTGTCCCTGTCTGAAATTATAGAGTGTGGAACCCCATGAAAGCGTACAATCTCTCTGATGTACAACCTTCCAAGATCATAAACAATAAATGTTTCCTTGATAAGTATGAAATGTGAAACCTTTGTGAGTCTATAAATAACAACCCATATAGAATCATTCCCTCTAAGAGACTGTGGTAAACCCATCATGAAATCCATTGCGACATCATTTCACTTCTACTCTGGAATGGGTAACTACTGTAAAATATCTTCTGGTCACTGATGGTCAATCTTCAACTACTGATAGGTGGAACATCTCATAACAAAACTAGTTATATCCCTCTTCATTCTTGGACACTAATACAGATGATGTAGATCTAGATACATCTTGGTGAATCCATGATGAACTACCCATTCTGAGGCATGAAATTTTCACAATAGATCCTCACATATGTCTAATGACACCAATACGTTCCCATGAAAATGAAAAAACCTCATCCTTTCCTACGATCCACCCAGGAGTATGGTCCCCGCCTAACACACTCTCTCATAGGACTAGACATTTAGTATCTGATAGATACCTCATTATCACTCGATCCCGAAGAGAATATGTAATAGCTATATAAGAATGAAATTTCTTCCCCTGTTTGTTGTGATCCTCCAAATGCATCTCAAAGAACAGATCCATAAGTTGAAACTCACTACTAGCCTCCTAAATTTCATGTATCTGAATCCACCTACTCAACACATAATCCACTATGTTTTCCTTCCTAGGAATTTCAGGAAGCTCAATGTCAAAATAATAAACGTACTCAGCCCACCTTCGCTGTCTCAAATTCATATCACACTAAGTAAAGATTTACTTGAGGCTTTGTGGTTAGTGTAGAACACAAAATGATCTCCTAAAATATAATTTCTCTAATAGCATAACGAATGTAAAAATGCAGCTAATTCAATATTGTGAGTCGGGTAATTCCTCTCATGTGTACTCAACTACCGAGACACATACGCAATGACTTCTTCCCCATACATAAGCACTTCTCCTAGCCTGATACTTGATTCATCACAATAAATGGTGTAACTATTTCTTGACTCTGTAAAAATTTGTATTTGTGGTGAATTAAATCTCCATCCGAGCTCTAAAATGTCTGAATCACAGAAATCAATTCATAGGCACTTCACGCCATTCTTAGTCGGTCCCATTAGTGGAACTTCTACGCATTAAAAGTATTGTATAAAGCACTTGTAGTAACCATCCAGCCATAGAAAACTCTATACTATAAAAAATTTGATTGGTTTCTCCTAGGTAACTACCACTCTCACTTTATTTGGGACTATTAATACTCCTATATCTGAGATAATATTACAAAGAGGTTAATCTGGTCCATCAAAAAGTGGTATTTTGAGATATTATCATATAATTGATGCTCTCTCAGTGTACTCAATATGATCTAAAGATGGATGGAATGGTCATGTAGAGTGTGAAAGTACACCAAGATATAATTCATGAAGACTACCACAAAAAAATCCTAGTAAGGATGGAACACTCGGTTAATCAGTGCCATGAAAACTTCAAGCATGTTCGTGTGACCGAACGGCATAACCAAGTACTCATATAGACCATACCTACTCTGAAAGGCTGTAAGAGTTATATCTGATGGTCTAATGTGTAGTTGGTGATAACCGGACCTCAATTAAATCCTTGATAACACTTGGGATCCTTGATGCTAATCAAAGATATCATCAATCATTGACAAGGGATATCGGTTTTTGACCATCAACTGGCTCAGCTTCCGATAGTATACACAAAGTATGAGGGCACCATCATCCTTCTTTGCAAAAATAATAGAAGAACCCAAATGAAAAGTGATGGGTTGGATGAAAACATTTTCATACGACTCCTTTAACTGATTATTGAGCTCATGTAACTCCAGTTTATCTATCCTATAAGGAGGAATGGACACTGGTGTCGCTGCTAAAATTATATCAATAGAGAAATCCACCTCTTGCATAGGAGGTAAAATAGAAAATTCATCTGGAAATACATCTCTAAAAACATCCACTTTAGGGGAAATTCTATCTGTGAAGTTCCATGTTCATCCATATATAAACTACCAATATGGGATGTAATTCCTCCTAATACATGATGCTTGGGTCACGATCTGCTCACTTGGACATCCCATTCTCCATTGTGTAGAAAATATCCACCCTCTGCTAACGTGAAACTCAACCTATTGTGATAAAAGTTAAAAAGGCCTAAAAGGAGACCAAACAATCCATTCTAATAATGACACTGAATCCTGCCATCTCTAATACATATAGTTCCTATAAGAAGTAACACCCACCAACCTCAGGAGGCCACTCCTTGCACTGACATGAACTAGCCATCCTAATCCCCAACGAAGTTTCTAGAGTCATAACATCATTATAAGTAATGATATAAATCCCAAGGCTCTCCACAATGTCCACAAATATAAAACTATGGGAAGCCACGATATAAAAAAGTGCAGAAGATAAAACTGAGGAAACTAGAATTTTACCTCTAACCGTAGAGGGTCTGGGATCCTGCTCCTACTGATTCTACTCCATCGAAAAAGTATAACATGTACCACAACCCTATAAATCTACCTGGCTACCCTGAGCCGGTCCAACCTGCTTTCGCTAAGAACCTATCATCTTGGAACCATGTCCATGACCACTTCCTCGGCCTGAGGAACCCCAATTGCTTGGATGATGAAAAATTGGTGGTCTTACTCCTGTATGTGGAGTCATAGAAGATCCTATGTCACTCGCTACTGGTGATAACATCCTACAAAAATTCTTAATGTGGCCCATCTTACCATAAGATCAACACTTGAATAGGTCCTTCTGGCAATGTGGTCTCATATGACCACTCCTCCAGCACTGTTAAAACACCACTAGGTTACTTGAAGAAAAATCTTGTGAAATCTCCCGATAGTGCTTCCTGTTATCAGTTAAAAGGGTACCATCCCTAGATGTTGAATCGCCCATGATCACAACTCCAAAATCTCTTAAATTGTGCTCAGTAATTAGTTCCTGATTCACTATAGCATTCACTAATGTCATCTTGAATGCATTCACCTACGATCCGATGTCGTACCTGATACCATCCTCAACCAGCCTAGCTAGTGTTAAATCATCACCCAACAAAACAGGTGAAAAGAACAAAATCTATGTAAAGGGAAAAGAATAACCCATCATCAAAAGAGATCCCTGCTCCAAATGAATGAACTCTCAGGCTCGATCGGCTCAACGTATTAGGGTAGAAGTGATCATAGAAGGTTCTCTAAAACTCTCCCCAAGACATATCCCAATGAAGTCTTGCATGTGAGATAAAATTCCACCATCTCTTAATGGAATAACATAGAATGTAGTTTCTGAGCTTCACCCTCATCTCTAGTGGCATCTCCAGATTCTGGAAGATAGAAATCATGGCCTCCAACCATGACTTTGTACCCTATGGTCCTTCATCCCCTGAAAAAGTGAGAGGATGATATTGTTGGAACACCCATTCCATCTCTTCCATTGATGGGACAGGATGTGGTGCTCCCTTAAAAGTCTACATCATCCTCACAAAGAATTCACAAAACATTTTATAAGCACCTATATCCTATAAAACAAATGGTACCAAAACAGTTATGACAGGAGGATCTGCTGATAGTCCCAGATCTGCCATTTCTAGTGTTTGATCACCGCCTTGTGTCTGACATGCAACCAGAGGAAGTCTTGGTGGGATGACTCTATAAGGTCAATTTCACACCTCATTTTAAGATGATTATCAAGCGAACAAATTAGAATTTCATGAAAGGAACAGGAGAAGGAAAATTCAATTTTTATAATATAGGCTTACAAGGTTTATAGAATAACTACACGACATGTTCCCTTAATACTTAGAATGAGTGTGTACCTCTACCAACCTGGTCATGTAACAACCATAAACATGGTGTGTTCATCTAGAGACATGGTGTGTTTTTTGAATATTACCTCTTTCCCAAGTACTAAAACATGGCTCTGACCACAAAGTTCTCTTTGTGTAACACTACACTGCATGTCCACCCTAGACATGGAATGTGATCAAAAGTCATATCCACCTATGTCATAGTCACACAGCCAGATACATGATCGACTATATAATTGTGTGTACTCATGGTACACATCACATTCTATCAAACGATTATCAATCCCGTGTCTCTTCTCACACAGTCAGTCACATGGTCAATAACTACATGGTGTGCATATACAGTACACGACATGTACTCAAGTAAAGTCAATTCTTCCAGAACATGAGAACACATGGTGTGTTTTCATAACATCACACATCGTTTTGTCTGTGTTTCCAGACATTATGGCTCTAAAACTTATCTAGAACCCTTAAAAACATAAAATTTTTCCATGGTATGCCACATTATGATCCGTGAGAGCCCATAATCCCCGCAAACCAAAGTTTGGCATCCATATTCATTTTATAACTAGAAAGAATTCAATTAGAGGTGAAACATGCTCCACCAAATTCCGATCCATGAGGGCCCATAACACCTTAGGGAACAAAGCTTTCCATAGATCCAAATGAAACATCACATATACCAATACCCTATCAGAATAGCAGGTACTTCTATCAAAACATCTATCACAACATCATGCATATCTAGCATAACATCTATCACAATAATATTTAATCTGAAATTCACCTTAAATGGATTGACATGTATGCATGAAAAGTGACCTATAGAAAGTGCCTATATGATGTATGAGATGGAATAGCCTCATCTCAATGGGTTGTAATAGAAATAGATCCGCAATGATATAAATAATAATTTCACAAACAATGTGAATCACCTAACGGTGAAATCAAATCAACTTTAACAATTTCCAAACCATAAAAATTACCATATTTGAGGTAACTTGGCTATTACCTGAACACGGGTTAGCTAATCAGGAGAACAACTTATTACCAACTACCTATTCCTTTCTATCCTAGTCTATAGGCTCCAAATAGTAAGGTAATGAACCCAGTTGATCACATGACCACAAGATCATTTTCCCAAATTCCAGAGGCTTCTGACTAGCAGCAAGGGCCAAAGTGTGATAATGGGGAAAGTATGTCCTCATTGGTAGAGTATACACAGTTGAAAATAAATAGTAAATAATATAGGAAGTAGTAATACCATACAACAGAAGTAAATAGTGGAAGAATGATAGTATAAATCAACTGGAGCATATATACAAATAATGCATGTAACATGTGTCTATTAATGTATCCAAACAAGTCACAATGCTATAAATACAATACAGAAACCAATGTTCAAAAAATCAAGTAAACTCTAATAGCATCTCAAGCCTTAGCTTAGTCATATGCTCTACGGCTCCAATTGAAATCTCGTACCTAATGAAGAAGGGTGAATGCCTTTATCTATACCTGCAATCATATAATCTGTTTGGGTCCAAAAGAATGACCCAGACGGGGTTTGAGATGAATCTCAGTAGGCAACCACGAAAAGATAAATGCTTAACTGTTAGTGAATATATATATATAATTAAAAAGGACAAATGAATCAATAAACTAGGAAGTGCCCAAAAGTAAACAATACTACAATTTTCAATAACATTCATTTAAATATATTATTCAACCCATTGAACCATGTAACCTCAATATATAGCCTAAGCTCTATATACCTCTATGTAATAGTGACAAAATAGATGTCTCAAAATACCATCAACACAATAAAATAAGACTGAGTCTAAGCTTGTGTTTTGTCTTGGAAAAATCATCATAATCATTCAATTATTTAATAACAACCCTTTGGGAATGTTCTCATAGTCTAATCCCCCTGGTCTAACATAACAATAATTCATTTAATAACAACCCATTAGAAAACTCTCATGGTCAAACCTCTTTGGTCTAACTCGTTAATAATGATTTACATATGACCACATGGGAAGCTCTCATGGTCAATACCCCCTTGGTCAACATAGGATCAATAAATTGTAAATGACCAACTTGGCTGCACTCATGGTCTAAACCCTCGGGTCAATTACCAACTAGAAGCTCTCACAGTCAATACCCCTAGGACAACATCAAAGTAAAACATACATAAATGACCCTACCTCGGGAATCTCTCATAGTCAAATTCCCATTGGTCAAACTTCCAAAATGTATATCACAGGAATCTCATATAGTCAGTAACTCCATCCTAATAAAACAATGTATAGAAACAAGGAAATCCTAACAGGCATCCTAGACCAAAAATACATTAACAATCAATCAAGGGAAATGCACCCACAGGGTGTCCCATAACCAAGGTATATAACCTTATCCATAATTAACTACACTTTATCAATTAAATAACCATATCATGTGATAAAAAGGGTTATTTTACAAAACGCACAAGACCCCAAACATGGGTATATGACACTTTTAGCATATATAATCCAAATAAAAACAACAAAAGGAAAAACCACCTACCTCAATATCTCACAATCGATATACTTGAATTTCGACCCATGAATAGGCTTTGATCAACATAGATCTATAAAAGATGAAAAACTCCCAACCATTAATACTTGCGAGAGAGGAATAATCAGGAAGAAAAGCTCTAGGGGTTCCGATAACTCACCAGTGGAATTCTAATGCACCCAAAAACGTCTTAATCAAAGCTCGGATAGAGAATCAAGAGGGGTTCTATGTTTGTTATCCATTTTGTTTCTCTACGGTACAAACCAAGGGGAGAAGAAAATTTTTATGGGCATAAGACATGACCTTGATCAGATTTATCAAATAAAAATAAAACTACACATTTTTTTCATTAAATGTGCATATTGTGTGGTATCTTTAACTATCCCATGCCTTAAGTGTTCTGCCTTGTCACCTACATGGCCATGTAATCGTTCGTTACATGAAATAAAGATCTAGGTTCCTATAGTTTTAGTGGGGTAATATATATGTCATAATTTGGTTCAATGTTATTTATTATTTGAAGAACAACACCATTGATTTTTTATATAAGTTTAATGGTATTTATAACCTTTTGGGTTTATCATATCTTTGATGTAGAGGTAATTGTGGGTTATTAAATTTTTGGGAACATTATTTCATTAAGTCTCGTACTTTATTTTATGATGAATTTGAAGGGATTGGTCTTATTTGGTGATAAATTTTAAATCAACCTTGGAAGAATATTTGATCAAACATTTATAATATTTGTGATTCAATAATATTCAAGAATATTTGGAATAATTTTTTAGGATTTTTATTTATAGAATAAATTAGATTGAACTTGTCGTATTACTGTTGAATTTTTGAGATTAATGATATTAAGGTTTATTCATTTTTGGGAATTATCTTACCTTGTAATAACCATTAATGTTTTGGTTAATGAATAAAGATATGGGAATAGATTTTTATCAATTTTTGAATTATTTGATCCATTATTAGTTTATTTTAGTGCTTTAGGGATGGAGAACTCATCTTAAATACTCATCGTTTGGCGAAAAAATGAGATTGTGGTAGAAATTGATTAAAGGATGAAATTCTACATATCAAATAAGTATATTATTAATTTTTATTATTCAAGATGGTAAAAAATTACTCCAATATAGAAAAATGTTATTTAATATTAAATATTTTTTTATATTTCCTTCATTTCTTATGAGATGAATTTCTCTTTCACACCTTTTTGTTTTTTTTGTTTTGTGGTTGTTAACATTCTCATGATTCTTCACTTTCTTATGATCAATGATCTATCTAGATATTTATAGTTTTTTAGAAATTAAATTTTCCTTATATGTTCATATATTAATATCCCATTAATGGTTTCATACTTATAAACCTAGTTATACATTGTTCTTCCTGAAAATCATACTTCCCTCTCACTCTTTTCAAGTGGATGTTTTATTAACCCTATTTATAATATGGGATTTCAGTAAGGGTATTTCAAAATTTTAGACCCCTATTTTATGAGATCAAGATAAAATTGTTAAGATTGTATTTATTAATATTGTGGTAAGAATTTAACCCCTTAATATTTTAAAATATGAATCTATTCTCTATAGCCTACAAGACACACAACAATGAGTTTAAATAAACCATAAAATAATATTAATATAAATATCACCATTATAACTTTATTGTTAAATTGGTGGATATTAATAATATTAACTAATTTATAAAAAATATACATGAATTTCCTAATAATATATATTTATTATTAAATTTTAATTTAATAATCAATAATCTTTTAGTGAATCTGTTTAGTTCATTAAAATATGTTTTCTTTAAAAATGTTTTTTATTTATTTTTGTGAAAAAAATATTATAACTAATTTTTAGAAATTTTTTAAAATATATTTTATAAAATTTAAGTAATTTTTTAATTAATAATATAAAAATTATCGTATAGTGGAATTTTTGGTTTTTTTAAATACTTATTTTTCAATGAATAGTGATAAATATTTATTTCACTAAAAATGACATTTATTTATAATATATTAAGTAATATAAAAGTTAAATAATTATTTTAATTTTATTTCATGTAAAATAAGTTTTATTTATTTATATTTAGACTAATTAATAGAATTTTAGTCATCTTTATCCTATATTTTATTATAAGTTCATTTATGAGTTTAAAAAAGGATTTTTTTTCTAAAAACTATTTTAAAGTGCATAATGCTTATACATTTTATTTAATTAAAAAAATACCATTTGAGGAAAATTATAAAAAAAATTAATATTATATACCACAAAATTTTAATTTAAATTATAATAATAATTATTATTATTCATAATGTTAACATAAAATAAGCTTATATTGGAAAAATATATTTCTTGATAAACTGTTTTTTCGTCGAGTCTATGAGTTTTATTTATAAATCTAAATTCTACCACTTATATCAATTTAATTTCTAAAATTTTATTCATTATTTGGAATCATATTAATCTATATTTTATAAAAAAATACTTAATCTTTGGTCATAATGAATAGTGAAAGTTAAAAAAGTTACCCTCAATTAAATTGAATACGGGTTTGTAGGGGGGTTAATCTTAAAATATATGGGTTAAAATATAATAAAAACTTTTGTAATTTATAATATATGACCATATTTTTAACTTATCATGTATAATTTTCAATAATGGTCCATTTTGGATCTTTTTGGCTTGTAAAAAACAAGGGTACATCTTTTTTTCAAAAATTACTAGTGTGTCACTCACCTTTTTTTAAAAAGGTCACCCCCTATCCTCTCCTATTCAGGTCATCAAATAACATTTCATTGTAAAATACCAACCCAAAGACCTTAATTAATTCCATACCCATTTCCTAGATCCTCTATATTCTTCATAAATTTATCCTATGAAGTCCTTGGGTGCTAACCTAAGGAGTTTGTCTAGATGAATCATGATTAAACGAGCATTTTAATTTTATTTATTATTCCACATCATTCAGTTGTTATTCAATTATTGTGATATTATAACACCAATATATATCATATAATTATATGTGATTATGTTTATTTCATAACCTAAATACATCTCCTCTTCCGTCAAATGGGAAACGAAACCATGATTTGTGTGTATAATAGACAACTACCTCACTAACCGATGTAGATACATTTCCATAATAGCCTATAATAGCTAGTTATAATGACGGATTTAAACTATATATATTATTTTTTAACGTAATTATACTTCTATAATTTTTATATCACATATACCTTATTACTTTAAATTTTGTGGGGGAGATAGAATAACGCCACTCATGTGTATGGCAGACAACTACCTCGTGAAGCGATGTGATTCATTTTTAACTACAAATTTACATGGAAGGTAATAAGAATACTTTTTTAATGAATATATGTGATATATATGAAAGTATTATGATATTCATGACATATTTATCATTATTTAATGATAATATATTATTTTCTTTCTTACCTTTCCACTCACTAAAAAATGTTAACAGCATTCATGTGTACGTGTGGACAACCGCCTCCATGAAGTGATGTGATTGTTCTTTGATCACCACATCACATGGATGATATATATAAATGTATTTAAAGAAATAAAATATTATATTTAGGATATTATGATAGTCCTATAATAGTAAAATAATACTTACCTTCTTTTCATAATGATCGTTGAAATATGGAAACATTTCTTAGGCGTACGTACGACCAACCATATCCATGATTTAAACGTCGTTAGTTTTTCATACACTTTATTCATCGATTAATTTAAAATTCAAAAAAATTATCTAAATTATCAGTATTTAATTATTATTATTCTATATATATTTTAATAATGACCTATTTGAGCTCGTTCAACACACTAAAATTATTTTGAAACAATGAAATGAATGTCCTCAAAACACATGTCATGGACTTAAATAGTTATGTATTTAAATATTTAATTTAAAAATAAAATAATTCATTTTATTATAATGTATTAATACTATAAATTTTCTTAATAAATAAAATCATAGATATATTATTATTTTACTATATTTAAAGGACATACATGGAATGTATGGACTCGAGGTAAGGGACTTTGTCTCAATTTCCCTTCATTGAGGAATATTTTATTGTTATGCATCAGAATTATTTTATATATTGAATAAAATAAACCATTTAAATTTAATATATCATAAATAAACATATTTTATATTTAATTTTAAATTATTTCAACCAAATGGATTTGTCTTTAATGTTACCAAGTTGTAATGAATTCCATAAGTAAATTTCATTTCATTGGGTAATATTATTTCTTTAATGAAATTGATATTATAAGATTATGTGTATAATGACTATTAATTATTATATGTTTCATTTGAAATTTATTTATATATATTTTAATTGGATACACATAATCAATTCATTGATTAATTGTCACCTCAATTCTTGGATCATAGAAGGATTTCTCATCTCAAATTATCTTCTATAGTATATATGTTCTGTTATAAACCAATTTTCTTTAAGGAGGCGTATATAATAACCCTTTTTATTTATTATATCATCAATATATTAATCATAATTTTATTTGATGCTTCATTTTATGTTATTCCTTTCATGGGACTTCCTATTCAAATGTTACCAAAGTGGTAATATATTTGTATTTCAATATCTCTGTAATCGGGGTGGTTTATAGTTGAGCTTCCATTGGAAAAAAAATATTTAATAATTGTCTAGTAAACCACTTTAATTTAATACTATTATGGTTAGTCATGAATTTTTCATCTAATATTACAATTTTCCAATATTTGGAACTTAAAATTATTTGTAAAATATTTTTAGTAAAATTTAACTTTATTTTTCTCATCGGTGAAAATATTTTTTCTTTTAAATCCATGTTTTATAAAAATGCATTCAAAATTTTTATACTATTATTTTTAAAATTATGTTTTAAAAATTATTGGAATTTTCAAAGAAAAAATAAAATAAATCATCCCATTTTTATCGAATGAGAATTGTTTTGAGTTTTATTAAAAATTTCACTGGAGTATTTGTTTTAACTTACTCAACATGAATACAGTTTTCCATTATACTGAACAATAAATTTGTTAATGCTAACATTTAAATTTTCAATGTTTATTTTAAAAGAATATTTTTTCATTAATATTTGAGAAATTTTTTAGATTTTAAATATTCTTTTTCAAAATGGAAGGATATTTTCCTCATGAAATGTTCCAAGTGATCTTTAAAAATAATTTTTCATATAAGAAGAAATCCTTTAAATTGACTAAAAGTAGAAAAAGGATTATTTACCTCAAGAATGTTTTTAATGATATTAAATGGTATTTCCATTCATAAATTTCAATAACCCTTGATGTTGCTAATTCTACACCAGGGATATTTGGTATTAATTTTATCTTTACTCTTTATTTAGATATATTATGATATTATCATTGAACCTATTTATTTTCCATGGGTTAACTGAGATATAAAAAAACATTTATTATTGTTATATTGGAAAAGTGATGGATTATATGTTTTTTATTCATTAATGGTATATGGAAATTATTGATGATGAAGGGGTAAGATTGATACTGCTTATACAAAGGGTATAAACCCATTATACCTTATAGGTGAGCCTGATAGAGCTTATATAATGGATGAACCCATATAGAATTATTTGATCCCAATATAGAATATATGGTGTGTGTGTTGAGATAGAAATACAATGCATGAGGTAATGTTCCTTTCCTTTAGAGGAATGAAGGAGAGAGTTATTTTAGGGTTTCTCCTAGGGATTTAATTAGGCTCTAGTTTTTTTGACATGGGATTAAAGTTGGTTATGAAGATGATTCTATAAAGATACCAATACATTTTCTTTACACTTTCAATAGATTTTTACAAATTAATTTGATCAATATTGAAAATAAAATTTTCATGAATATTAATTCTTATGAATCTTTACATTGGAAAAGCTTACTTCCATGTTTCATGATTAATGTTCTAGGTATTTATGGGTATAAATATTATTTTTTTTATGGTCGTGTAATTTTTTAGTTTCATTATACCCTTATTGTGTTGTTATTCCCATATATTAAATTCAATTATTAATGTTTATGTTTACCCTTGTACAACATTTTATCTGACACTTCTTTTATATCATATTCCTAGAGTTATAAAGTGTTATAATTCAATTTTTTTGTGTCTAGAATGGTTTCTAATGTAATGAATTTTGTGGTAGATTTTTAAGACTTAATATGGAATAAGAAAATATGGGTATAATGGAAAAAATACTCCCTTCAACCACAGGTATTGTTTATATTATATTTTTTCATAATTATCTAAAACTCTAAACATAAAATCTTCTTCTCTATATAAGATATCTACTATTTTCTTTTGATGTTGCATGTTTTGGATGATGAAAATTATGTCACCTTCATCAATATCAATTCCATAAATGTAATGTTTATATTTTTAATACTGAATCTGAGAGTGCAGTTTCCAGGATGTTATATATTAAACTTTTATAAAAAACTCCATAAATCATCAATCAATCACATAACATATAAATACATATGAAAAAAGATTAAATACTTTGAAAAACCATGTAAGAAACACAAGTAATCATATATTAAATTCAATAGGTAGATTGTTTTTTCACATAACTCAAATTACAGAGAATCACAATCCCTAAAAGAAAACCATATGATAGAGAGTGTAATGACATGAATATGTAATAAGAAGATACTTGGAGGGAACAATATCAATTAAGAAATCTAAATAAAATGTAAATAAATGAATTTTTTATACCTTATTCATGAAATATATGAATTAGAAGAAGAGAAAGAGTGACTAAAATATAGAAATACATACTCATCTGGAACCACCATGATGAACGACACATGCATCCACCGAGAATTGAGTTTAGAAACTCCAACACCACCCAAGGAGGGACTCTAGGTTTGTAAAGGTAGATTAATGGTTTAGAGATATGATTAAAATAATTAAGCTGGGGATATTTATAAAAATGATATAAAATCCCTCATCATATCTCATGTCTAGCAACACAACTGCCTAGTTGGTGTCTACATCAAATTCTATTGTACCCACTACCATCCCAATACTTGGCTGTAAGAGACCCACCAGTTTTCAAGTGGATATAGAATATTTGTGACACTAATTTATAGCCAAAAAAATGGCCAGTGGTTCTCATCGGTGAGTTTTTGGACATGCTTTATCTATTTCTACTATAGCCGAAGGTCCACTCTTACTCTAGAGTTCCAAGCGGTCCTCTGACCCCTTTAGAAGCATGGAAATAAATAAAAATGGATAGAAAACATTGATATATAATCAAGGATGTGACAATTCTACCCACCATAAATATTTCAACCCCATTGAATCTTCAAGTACGTTGGTCAATCAAGAATAATGAGTAAATTGATATCTCAAGGGAAAAGACCCCACAGACATCACAAAAAACCTAAAACATCAAATAAACTTCAAATGTTCATCTCATTTAGATTGAAACAAGAATTCATACATAAAAAACCATAAATTAAATATATATTAGTGAAAAACAACTTTAATACCTCACCATATAGAACAGGACATCCAAAAAACTAGGAAACTATTATAGGAAAGGATAAGAAACTCTCCAGATAAAATTTCCCTAGAGAACTATCTTCATAAACCATATGAAAGAACCTCAAAAACACAAAGGAAACCGAACTCTCAAACTCTCAGAACACCAAAAATGTACCTCTCCTAGAAACCTATGACATGAAAATGATACAAGATTTCTATATATGTTACTTTTTCTAGATAACTCACCAAGAAGATTATGTTAGAGAACAACATATTTCTATTATAAAATCATCATGAAAAAAAAACATTCCTCATAAATACTACAATTTCATGTATTTGGTAAAGTGACGGTGAACCAGGACCACACATATAAATACCCTAACTCAAGTATCATAGAATTCGTGGTTACATTATTACATTGTCGTGATATATAAGTGATCATATATTAAATGGATGAAAAGTTTAGTAATATCAGTAAACAAGATATATACTTAAATATTAAATTACATTTAGAAACATAAAATGAAACATAATATATTTTTTTTTTGAATAATATTATTTAATTAATCATATCCCTACATATAAAACATAATATAATTTTAATAGTTATTGATAAAATAAAAATAAAAAATGGGTAACATAAGATTCTCAGTAAGGGTATGCATACAGAAAAAGCTAATAAGACATAAATATTGTAGATATAAAAAATGTTTATCAGTTAATTCAATAAAAATAATTACATGAGAAAGAAAATTATCCTTGTATATATTAATATTTAAAATAATTATATCGGAATCAATAACTAATTTCATAATGATGGAATGCATAATTTTAGACATCTGAAACTTATCATCAAGGCTGCATGCTAAGACATCTTACATAAATGTGAATTCCTTTTCCAAATACTAAAAATGGTTTGTCTCATAAGACCTATTAATTCATCAAGGGGCTATGCAATTATAGGCCCCACCCATCACATAATATGTCTAATGAATTAATCATATGAATATACAATATAACTTAATTATCATGCCTTAAAAATAAAAGTCTTCTTATATTAGAAAGAGTAGAATACATTATATCAATACATTACACAATAAAATCGATCATAAAATATAAAAATAATTATGGTGGATGGTAAAATAATTTTATAACCTTAGTACATTATAATATTCACCCAAGGATTTTTACATAGAAGAAAATATTTTCAAAATATCACTGGAAATTTTGTTGAGGAAAATTCCATTTTCATGTTGAAATCACTTAATTAAAATAAAAAAATATCCCAAATATAAATAAAATATAATTAAAATAAAAAGTTGTAAAATTTAATAGAATCGTCAAAAAAATTACTGTTAATTATTCTATAAAATTATTTTTTTATCTTATATGTTAAAAACACATTACTTTCTCACTTTTTAAAAAAGGTCAAAAAGTAACTTTGTTGGAAAACAACTAATGATTCCATTTAAATTTTTTTATAAAAGGAAAAAAATAGGAAAAAAATTTTAATATTTTATTTTATAATTTTAGAAACATTATTTTAGTCATTTTATGGAAAATATGGATATGGAGAAAAAATATTATTGAATTAGTACAAAAAACATGGTCAGTTTTCCTTAAAAATATTATTTAATATCATGAGTACATAAAGTGATAAAATTGAAATGAAAACGTTAAATTTATAGAAATAAAAAGTGTAGGATAAAAAATTATTTCATTTAACATATATGTATAAAATAATTTCCCCAATGGAGACATAACCAAAAACAATCCTATTTAATAAAGATATTGTGAAATAAGACCTTACCTCATGTGTGATATCCTTCTTACATGTTCAACCCTATTATATAATAAATATATAATTATTATACATCTATTACATAATATATATATATATATATATCATACCAAATATGATTTACTATTAATATTTTATCATTTATTAATTAATAATTCGTTATTAAAATTAATATTCTAGGTAATAACTAATTCAATTTTCATGTTTGTTTCGATTTGGTAGATTTAGTCCAAGTACATTGGTCATGGTTCCATCATATACATAATTTTCATAATGAAATAAATATATTTTATATTCATTAAATATGTATTTACTTTTATCCATAATTTTTAGTGATAGAAAAATGAATTACACCGTTCATTGAGATGGTAGAGAGTACATACGGATCGACGTTATTTTCAGATTTGAAATGGATGGAAAAATGAATGTTAAATAGTAATTAATCATTATATAATATCTTTTAAATCATATATATCATATATATTAAATAAATTTATACTTATTATTATCCTTTCCAAACGAAAATGAAAAACGAATCACATCGCTTTGTGGAGGCAGTAGTCCACAAGTACGCATGAGCGACGTTATATTTTTACAAAAGGTTGGAAGGTAAAAAAGTAGATGTGATATTATAATTTCAAAAGTATAATTAATTCATAAATATTATATATATATATATATATATTAAATTCATAATTATATTCATCAATTATATACTGTGATGTAAAACTAATTATATGGGTTCCCAAGATGGTAGTTCACCGTACACACGATTGACGGTTTGGTTTCTTAATTGATTCAAGAGGATCTGGATATAGATCATTCCATTAAAATAATCACATGTCATTATATTTAATTTATTTTTGTATTTATTTCATCATGTTTTAATAATATTTTAATGAGGTATGAAAATAAATAAAAAAAAGTGTATAGTTAATAACACTACCTCTTCTTCAGTAAACTATTTTAGGTTTATACAAAAATCCTCTATAGGAATATTTTTTATGAAAAATTAGAATATAGGACATGGGGATGGATGTATGGAATGGATTTGTAAATTTATTCACTAAAAAAGGATATTGAAGTGTGGAGAGGGGAGGAGAGTGGGTATTTTTTTATAACTTGGGGCAGAAAGGACCACTTGCAAATTTCATAAAATAATAAAAAATGAAAAAGTCAATCTCAAGAAACATGCTTCCAAAAGTAACTATATTTAAATGTGAGATAGTATAAGGGCTAAATATTTCAACCCAATAAAATTTATTGAATTTTAATTGGAAAATAGCCTTATCTTTTGGTTTAACCTCCCCCCCCCCCAAACAAACTCATTTTAACCTTAATCATGGTAACCGATTCTTTTTTATTGTTAATATTAAATATAAACTAAAATGAACATTAACTGATTAAAAAACATTAGTTATTCCAATTCCAAATATTTAATCTAATTTAATAAATTTAATTCATATAAGTATCAGAAGATAATTTAAATTAAAACCCACACTTATAATGAAAATATGGTTTTCCAACGAAAAAGTTTTATTAAGTATAAAACCTATAATATAAAATATCAATAAAAAATTGATTTAAATTACATTATTTGTGTAAATAATAATAAAATTTAACTCATTTTACTTTTAAAACCATTTTAAAACAAAATTTTTTATTTTAAATTCTTTAAATGAAAATAATTGTTTTAATAAAAATATGTTTTTCACTATTCATCAAAAATTTAATCTTTTCCTAAAATAAATAAATAGTAAATCTAAGATAATTTGGAAATTTTTATTTCAAAAATAATGTTAGTTTTCTCGAAAAAAATCTAAATATAGAAAAAAAAAATTTAATATAAGATCAAAAAATGTGACAAAACATCTTTTTAGAAAAAAACATTTTTAAGAATAAAATTGTATTTATTATTATCCCATGCTAAGAAAAAATATTATATGGATGATATAAAATTTTATTTAATATATTATATATTAATTTCATTAATATCAATCATTAATAGTGATTAATTTAACTTATTAAGATAAAAACTAATTATGCACTTTAAAATAGTTTTTTTCGAAAACCATTTCATTCACAATAAAATGATTTTTATTTCAATTTATTATTAATTGATAATAATTTAATTAATTTTATACACTTTTTGACCTTATAACTTTAATAATTTTGTTACTATTATTCATACCCACCCATTTAATGACTTGGTTGTAATTGTATATTATATTATGGTATATTTACACTCAGGGTTGTGTTTATCACAAGATATCAAAGAGACTAAATTTATAAAAAATTATATCATAAAATATAGGGGTGTTACAAAAATCCTAAAACACCTTCTCCAAGTAATTCCAAATCAAAACATCACATCATCATCAAAATTTTCTTCTGGACAGCACAACACCTAAGCTCTAAAATGTATAACTACTAATCCAAACATCCATCAGACAATGATTCCACGTCATGAAGAGAAAAGAGAATGAAAACTACCATCTAAGAACCAACATTTAAATAGAAACCACCACCCTATAGAGGATATTTAAAATTACCATACAAGAAAATGAACACTTATGGTTCAACTCAAAAGAACTCAGACCATGTGAAAGAAGAACTAACACATGTCCCACATAAGGAGACATATGTAAATCCAAATAAAGGTAATTTTACTTAGAATACTCAAAATAAAATTTATAGAATCCCACAACATCCAAAAAAACCATACACGAATTAAAGGGCCTCTACAAGGACACATAAAGTCACTTGAGTAAAAAAATCCTTATACTATTATAGAATAATGAATAAAGTTCAATATCAATAGTGAAAAAAAATATTTACTAAGTTGTAAAGGTAATTTTAAATAATTTTTAAGAAAAAGGACTCCCTTAAGACATAATAAACAAAAAATTGGTGGTCTCCCCACCATAATTTAATTTTTCCCAGATTTAAACTCCCTCAACTCAACCCATAAAAATTGAAAATTCAATAAAGTGTAAGATAATTAGAATGTCCATAAAACCATATTCTTAGAAAAATAATATAGAATCGAACAATGAGATTGGAAGACACAAAACATCACCACCAGAAATCAAGAGTAACCAGAAAAAAAAATTCTAATGTCATAAGGTCCAAAAGGGGTAAATAACCACATCATGTAAAACAATAATGGTCTTCAATTACACATAAATATAAAAAAGATATACCAATACAATATTCCTCTTAAATATTCTCTACTATCTGATAATACTTCAATATAAAGCCTATGGCTACAGCCCTATTGTTTTGAAACTTCATCTATGCATCATTTTCCTTATGAGTTGTTGATCCATGACCATTTAGAGATGTAAATAAAACCTAACATAACATTTTTAGATAACCAGGATAGACAAAATCACTACATGAATTAGGAGTATCCCTATAAGACAACTTATTATGGACCTAATTTTTTACACTGATATAAAACCAAGTACTTCATTCTAGAGGAATCCAGTGAGAAGAAACACAATGATCTTTCAATTCCATTAATCATAGAGTCTAACTTGGTTTTTTTTATTTTTCCCCTTGCTGGAGCTTCCTCTAGACACCTGGGGATATGTGATATTTCAAAAGCATGTATTTCTCTTACCAAGGCTTCTTAAACCATGATAGAATGAATTATAAATGATATATATGAGTCAAGGCCAAGATAAAAAACATCATGTATATGATATGGTAAAATACCATCCCTAAAACACTAATCCCTTAGAGATTCATCAATTTTAAAATATTAAATGTATGGTTCAAAATTGATAAACTTGTTATCATACTCTAACACCATTTTATTTCCTTAGTGGAGACCAAGAAATTCTATAGCCTTTGGTGCTTTCACTGTGTTGGGAAGGAATTAATAAGTGAACCGTGCCATAAAATCTACCTAGGAATGGTCCTCTTGTGGATTATCTTGTGTAACAAACATCCACCATTTCCAACACATACTCTTGAGAAAATGGTCTCAAATATAGCCTTGTAAGATTATGGAAAGATAGTATAATATCTCCTCATCTTCTTTTACCATGTCTCTACTTCCTGAGAATCATATTATCCTATGAAGTACATGGGATTAATACATTGGAACACTCAAATGTAATCCTCATTCTGAGGTATAAGAGGAAGAAAAAATTTACCTCTAACCGGGTCCAATAGATAAATTGTTCCAAGTGAATATTAATTATCCAAAGAGTATATAAAATAAAAATGGGGATATAATATAAATAAAGGAAAACAAAACCATTTGAACAAACATCCAAATTTAAGTCTTTCAAGACAAATAATAACTTAGAAAATGACTTAACACACCTGAAAAAAATTTGAAATAAAATAATAAACAATATACCAATCCAACAAAATCTTATCTTAATTTCATTATGAAATAAAATCACTTCCTTGACTCTAATGGTTTTAAAAGAATTAATTTCCAAAATAATTTTCTTTTTATATTTCAATATTTACACTCACTAGAAAAAATATGAAATAAATATTTCCATGTATTAGAAATATTATAAAAATATGAATTTAAAACATTTCATACATAAACACTTTAAAATATTCCGATAATGATTTATTAAAACCACAAGAAATCATTTAAAAAATATGGACAATAAATTCAATATTTTCTAGAGTCAATAGTGTAAGAACCATGGCTATTATATGCATGATTTGGAGTGTGGTTTGTGTTTGTTGTCAATCCTCAATGGAAGTTCAGAATGTGTTCCAGTAAGGTGATCATACAGTTCAAGCAGAAAACCGTATTGAAGGGGGAACCATTTTCTAGTGTTTTCCAAATTTTTGGGCCTCAAAATCATAAAATGAAGACATGGATTATTGGTAAAAGGATGTGCGCGCAAAGTGGAATTGGTGCACAAATAAGATGGATAGTGCGCAAAATATTTGAGTTTTGCATGAAAAACAGTGTGCTGTGCGAAATAGTGGAGCATGGTTTTTCATGCAAATAGTGTTTTAGAATCAGAATGTCAAAAAATGGAGAAGGCAGGCGCAACATGAAAAATCTGTAGATGTGCGTGAAAAACGGTACCTGTGAGAAACATTAGGCACTGAATGAGAGTTTTTTCATGCCACAGGTGTTTTTGCGCACAAGGGTCTGAGATGCCTTTAAATAAGAGGTGACCCCCCTCATTCGGGTGGGTTGAAGACTTAGAGAAGATCTGAGGTTTGATACATGAAAAAAATTCACATAAAGGGAGTTTCACGAAAAAATTAGGCTTGCGTGAAAAAATATAGCTCATTCTGAAAAATTTAGAGTTGGGTGAAATATTCTGGTTTTCCTGAAAAATACCACAGTTGCGCGAAATATTCTATCATGCGTGAAAAATTCCAAGATGCGCGAAAAATTCCGGCTTGAGCGAAGAAGGTGATGTTGCGTGAAAAACATGAGGTTGTGGTTAAAACTTGGTGTCACACAAATTAGTCAGTGAGACCTATTTTCACTTTCTAATTATCGGGATCAGTTGTTCGGTGTGTTCAAGAGAATCATTTCTGGACGTCGATGCATGTAGAGTCTTGTGCTAAACAGAGGTAAAGTCTTTAATGTGAATCTATTGAAGAGAACTTCACGTCTATAAACTGACCGAGACTTCACCAATGGCAGTGAGCCTGGGGGAGTCAACGGGAGTGACATGAGGGATGCAGTGGAATATCCTTGAACAGTTGTAAAGGCAGTGATCCTGGGATAGAGTTACTATTCCTGAACTATGGTAATCCACAACTACTTAAGAATAGTGGAATTTGGTATGACAGAAAACCTATCGGCATATGCTCCTTGGACGTAGCACATAGTGGTGAACCTAGTAAAAAGTGTTGTATCATCTCTTTGCATTTGAATGTTTGATTGCTTCTCATATCCATCATGTAGGTTGAACTAGTTCCTACCAACGTGGGAACAAGATCCATCAGTTCAAAAGAGAATGTTTACACCCTGATTCACCACTCCCCTCTCAGGGAGCCCTGGGGTCCTACAAGTGGTATCATAGGGGGGTTACTAGTGCTTGATCTGTACTTTTTCGTCATAGAGAATGCTATCAATGATAGGGGAATCCCTCTCTTTTATGGAAGTAATTTTCATATTTGGAAGAATGAAATGAGATCTCATTTAATATCTCTAGGCATGGAGGTCCTCTTTTCTACTATTCAAGGAATACATTTTACTGATCCAACAGGTCTTACTATGACTGATACAGACACAAAAGTTCTTGATGTAGATGCTAAATCTTATAATGCTATCACTACGTCTCCTTCTGATCAGAACTATCTAAATGTGCTGAGTTTAACCTCAGAAAATTCTATGTGGGATAAACATGAAAATATATATTAAGGATATAACAATGTGAGGGAGGAAAAAATCAAGTCTTGCACAATAGTTTTGATGATCTAAAGATGCTTCCTGATGAGAACATATATTCATCTTTCAATCGAATCACTGATGTAGTGGGGGAATTTTAGGGATTGGAGAAGAAATCAAAGACATTGATATCGTAAATAAAATCTTGCGAAGACTTACTCCTATGTAAAATGCAATGGTGTCAGCCCATGAAGAATGAGATCTATCTAAACTATCTCTGGATGATCTATTAAGCAGTTTAGTGGCATATGAGATGAGAGTCAAAGCAAAAAAAGGTACGACCTGTGTTAGCAAGGAAACAGAATTCAATGCCATAGAAAAACTGATAATTTTAAAGATAGTGGTGGTGAAGATGATAAGTAAAAATATATTCTTTCTATCATCTCCAAGAAGATGAAGAAGGAAAAGGTTAAATTTAAAGGTAAGCTACCTCTGGCATATTTTCACTGTGGAAGAGTTGGGCACATTGCCTCTCAATACCAAAGAATGTTTAATGATTATGAGTGTGAAGTAGAAGACTTCGAGAATCCTCCAAAAAAGTTTTTCAAAAAGGGAGACTTCAAATATAGAAAGAAAATATAGAATAAGAGTTTTTTCTGTGAAGAGGATGATTATAATATTGAATTTTTAAAGAAGAAGAACCAGAAATTAAAACATGAAACCATAATTCCATGATGGCTACCATTGAAAAGTCAAAACCCTCTATCAATAAAGGGAAAGATAATCAGATTACCCCTAATGGTGATCCAAATATTCAAATTAACGATGCCTTTTCCAAGATTGAGAATTAATGTAAGAGATGCAATAAGTGGAAGGAAACGGTAGAAGAATCATCAGAATATTTTGATGAGCTTGAAGTATAAATTGAACGACCAGAAGAACTAATGAGAGATCAGTCTTCCATCATTGAAAGTATATATGATGTTGCAGAACTAAATCTTAGAATTGAAGAACAACAAAAGGTCATGAATGACCTTTCATCCAAACTAGAAGAGAAGTCCAAGACTATTGACGGTCTTGAGGATGAAGCTGTTACTCTTAGGAGTAAAATTGAATGTCAATCATCCAAAAATGAGGGTAAGAATAAAATTCATTTTAGAATATTCTCATATGCAGAATTACTGGAAAGAGACAAATGTTGTTCAGATGGGGTTGGAAAAATCTTGAGTGATCAAAGACCCTCATGCATGGTAAACAATAGAATAAGATGTGATGCTGAGACATCAATTGCTAGAAGTGAAGAGATCCAAAATAAAGACCAGATGAAGGATGGACATGTTGAAACATTTCCTGAAGTGCTGAAAAAAAAACCTCAATCCAAACTAGAATAATAACTAAAAATTATCCTCAAACTTTCAGAAATGACAGTCATTCCAACTATTCTCCCAAGGAAGAAGGCATGAGGAGAAATTCAAGTGAGAAGACATTTCATCTCATGAAGTGTCAGTTCTATGCCTATCGGGGTCATACCATGTCATATTACGAAGAGGCAAGGATCTACTTGAATGGGGAAGATCTGAGATGTCGAGAAAGGAGACTCGCTTCAAATCCTCCATCTTATAGAAGAAATTGTTTCCATGGATACTATTTTTATTGTTCTAACATTGGCCATAATGATATATATTGAAGACAAATATTCGACAGGATAGATTCATACAACTCTCAGAGATGGGTAAATTTTCACCCTCCTGGTGGTGTTGATCTCACAAATAGGTTTTCTCCTCTTGAAAAAAATTATGGGTATGAAGAATCTGATTATGTGAAAGAAATTATTATAAGGCCATCAATATCTTATACTCAATCCATTATCTATTGGAAATAAAATAAGAAGATTGACAAATCCAATCTTGCCGAAGTATCCTTCAAAGCTACAAAGAGCAGCAGCACCTAGATTCATGATAGTATAAGCTCTTAAAATATGAGAGGAAATTATGACCTTTTGAATAACATTAAAAATAAATTTGAATGAACATTGAGGTTTGGTGATGATGGTGCTTTGAAGATTAAAGGATTAGGAATAATGCTCTCACTAATGGAGAGATGAAGAAGACTGAAGTTCTTTATGTGGACGGTCTATGCCACAATCTCCTCAGTGAGAGTCAACTCTGTGACTCAGGGATCATATTAACATTCAATCAAGAAGTTCTCACTATAAAAATAAAAACATGGAATTATCTTATGAAAGGCTGTAGAACATATTGAAATTCATATTAGGTTGGCAGTAGAGTAAACTCTTGATATTTTTCTATTAAAGAATAAAACAACCTCTGGCATCGAATTATGGGGCACATTAACCAACAATACATGGAAAAGATATCTATGTTGAATATTTTCATGGATATCCCCATTCTGAAAAGTGAACGGGAAAAGGCTTGTGATTCTTTCATACAGGGGAAACTATTCTGTAATTCAAATCAACCGAAAAAAGAAAAGGGCATCACACCTTCTTGATCTCATCCATACAGACGTATGTGGCCCAAACAATGTTTCTAGAACTCACGGAGAGAGTTACTTTGTCCTTTTCATTGATAATTATAATAAAATGTCTTGTTTAATGGTTATTCATAGGAAGCGACAAGTACAAGATTGCATGAAAACTTATCACCGGATTGCCAAGAATGATACTGTATGGACAATAAAAGTCATGAGATCTGATAATGGATGGGAATAGACATCCATTGAGTTTGAGAATTACCTATAAAAACATGGAATACAACATGAGGTAGCTGCTGTGAGAACTCCAAAGCAAAATGGAGTTTTGAGCAGCGGAATCGACTAGTCAACAATATGGCCAAGACCCTGTTGATTGAGAGTTGTATCTCTCTCCATTACTAGAAAGAAGCTGTTGAAGTTTCAGTGCACATTCATAATCGAACGAGGCTTTATATGGGAGAAACGAAGACACCATATGAATTGTGACATTGAAGGAAGCCATCATTGAAATACTTTTGTGTTTTCAGAAGTAAATGTTTCATCCAATATAAAGAAAAAAATCAAGTTAAGTTTGGTGACAATGTTGATGAAGGAATTTTTCATGGGAATCCAATGAACAGCAAAGCCTACAAGTGTTTCAACAAACACTTCGGAATGATTGTGGAGAGCAGTGATGTTAAGATCATTGAATAGAAAACCACAAATGATTCAAATCTTTCATATTATGTTGTGAAATAAAGTGGGGAAGAAAGTGAACATGGAGAAAATATAAATACAGAAATAGAGGGAGGTGTACAAAACACTCAGAATTCACATCATGATGTTGACTCAGATGAAGAATCTAGAGAAGAATCCTTGGATAGAGAGAATGCAACTGAACCACACAGGAGAAATGGAAGAGCATAGATTAATCCATCTAACATTATTGGGGACATGAGTGCACCCACACAAACAAGGGGGATGAGGAATAACACACAATATTCATTTCTATTAGTTTTGGATCCAACCTCATTTGAAGAAGAAGCAAAGATTGAAACTTGGGTGAAAGCCATGAATGAATAGTCAGATCAGATTGACAAGAACCATACATGGGATCTTATCCAAAGACCTAGAGGTCACAATGTGATTGGTACAAAATGTATCTTAAAGTACATGTTTGATGAGAATGGATGTGTTATCAGAAACAAGTAACGACTGGTATGTAAAGGATACTCCTAAATTGAAGGTGTTGATGTTGAAGAATCCTTTTCTCTAGTGTCTAGACTAGAGTCAATCAGGCTTTTCCTTTCCGTGGCACACCAAAGAGGATATAAAGTATATCAAACGGATGTCAAGATTTAATTCTTGAATGGTGTACTTGGAGAATATGTCCACATTGAACAACCAGTGGGTTTTCTTCTCGGTACCGATGAAACAAATGTTTTCAATGTATGGGTTGGTGTCCTAAGAACCAAATGATTTGTACTTTGATTACTTGAATGTTCAGTTATTGTATTATTAATTTTTATGCATGAATATAATATAATAATTTCCTGGAATATTTGTTTCCTTAATAAGGTCATGGAAGATCCCCGCTATGATGAGAACCTTGAAATTCTATAAAAATATTCTTAAATAAAGTTCTGTAGTTGGATGACATACTCTAATAGGACACATAGTATACAGACTGTCATGTGCGAGTACTCGTAGGAAGACGAGACTCTCTCTCATGGAGTTCGCACTTGGTAATCTCCAAGAAGGGAGATTATGAGAACAGACCCGCAATTAGGAATTCATCATGTCTTGGTGTCATCGGACATTTCTATATACGAGTGTGTGTAATGGTCCTTAGACTGGAAGATTATCATTAACTCATGTCATGACTCGCGCACTTAGATTTACTGATGAAAACCGTCATGTAGGCAGTTGGCAGAAAGTAGGGTACGTTGGGTGTGTCAAGAGTGACATGTTGTTAATGGATAAGTCGGGGAATGATTTTTCCCTTCCATTTATGGAAGTTGATATCTCGTACCTTTGATTAAAATATAACTGTCGCATTAAATTCTATGGCCATGGTGTAAATGACGAGTTTATTTTAGGTAGTCAGAGAACGACAGATCAAGCATATAAGTTTATGAAACTTCCATGAAACCTGATTGATGAAATATCGATACAAAGAGAATAAATTACACAGTAAGCGTTCGTATGTGGTGATACGTCAATGCGGCGTCAACTTCTTTCTCTTGGGTGCCTTGACCCATTGCAAGATAGTAATCTTGGACTTTAGGCAAGCCCGCCTAATTCCAACAAAAAAGAGGCCTAGAGGGTCACATACTAAGTGTATTCAAGTATGTCAAGTAGAAAAAATATTATTCCCGTACGTTGTTTAATAATTATTCAAGGAAGCCTAAATTTTTTTAATGTTGGAGGAAGAATAAAAAATAAAAATAAAACACATACACACCGTGTATCAATAATTACATGCCCTGCAGTTTTATTTTGAAAATAAGTTCATGTCGTGTATTATTAAATGTACACGCCGTGTAGTTTTCAAAGAAAAACAAATACACGCCGTGTGTTTATTAATACACGCCGTGTAGTTTTTTCAGTCGGGATTTTGAGGATATAATATTGTTTTAAATGATATTTATTATAATCAGTGTCGGAGAATGTCAAGGAAATAATTATTCGACATGGGGGTTTTAAATAAGAGTCAATGAAATAAATAAAACACGTAACGCGTTTATTTATTTTCATAACTCTACAACCTCAATACTGATTATAAATATCCTGAAAACACCAACTCTTTTCCTACACATAAGAGAATCATTGTGCACAGCTACTCTGGAGAATTCTTTCAAGGACAAAAGAACCTCTTCCTCCAAGAAAATTCTCAAGACTGAGAGAGATCCTCTTCCATCGGATCAAGATGATCTAAGGCAGAAAACCCAAGCAATGGTTTCTCTATGCTAGCACCCGTATACTCCCTTGGCGACGTCCCGAGATACGAGGTACACACGTGGATCACTACTAGAGGAATTCTACACTTGGCTTCTATGATGCAATGACGAATCACATCGGAATGTGATTAAGAACATCAACGAAGAAAGAACTCCCAAAAGGTATTTCTTTTCATTTTATTAAATTAAATATAATCAACTTGTAACGATCCTTATTTATGGTTCCAGGACTAACCTTCTTATTTGTCTTTTTCTGTGATTTGATCCGTGGAGACTGGAGTTTATCGTCGTATTTATCCCAGATTGATCATTGCTAATGAAAAAATCCAAGTGGTCACATCCACCCACGCACTTCCGCTGCACTGGGAACCATCAAATGTTATCAGAGAGAGGTTATAACTTTGATTATAGTTATTTAATATTCATTGATACTTTATAAATTTATATTTTATTCAATTAGAAATATATAGTTCTATGAATATGAATAAAAAAGATCTATTCTTACCCCTTCATTTCACGATTCATATCACAGAAACAACCTTTTAATTTTAGTTTTTGATTAAAATAAAAATGAGGAACTCATCCGGAAGAGCTGCTCTTTCTGTCTGTACAACACGAGATTACACGGCGTGTAATTAAAACTACACGCTGTGTGCTTAGGTTCAATGAACCTTCACTGGTCCGCCAAACCATTCTTTGTGAATTGAATATGCCTAAGTATTAATCACACCATGTTGATTAGAATTGAACGGTGCATGGAACCGGAATACAAGGAGTGTATGTTGGAGAAACACGTCGTGTAGTCCGTTCCGGCCCAGGTGAAACCGTGTACAGGGATAAGTCGTGTACCGTGTACACGGGATCGTCGGGCCGGTTACCGCGTAACAAGGAAGTACATGCCGTGTATGATTTATCTACATTCCATGTACTCCAAAATTTCCAAAGTACAAAAACAACAGGCCAAAGCCCCCAGTGTGTACTTTGGATAAAATGTGAAAAGAAATACACACCGTGTATGTATAAACTACATGCCACGTACTTTCTAGAAATGGAATTTCACCAAGTTTCCTCTAATGTACAATGACCCATACAAGGAATATGGATGAGAAGAATCTCAATGAAATTCAGAAAGGAATTTATGATAAATGATTGATTAATTATAAGATCATAATTAATTTAATTCGAGAGCGACATATGATAAATGAAAGAACAATTAAAAGAATTTGAATTATAAATATGTGTAAATACCGTTGCATGCTGTGGATGATCATGAGCTAGACCAAATACCCTTTGTATGTTTATGGTTTCATTTAAATTTATTTAATGTAAATTTTTTGGCCTGCGAGGCTTCTTCCAATAAAATGTAGGCCATGCGTGCCCATGGTTTCTTTAATGTAAACCCATGTAATGGAGGATCTCCCAAGCCAGAGGAGGCTGTTCAAATCCCATAGCTGAGGCAAAACCGATGCAATAAGATACAAAGGTGGACAGGTGGGACTGCAAAACACGAACCACTAGGTTCAAGGTGTTTTTTCCAAGGCCAGGGTAAGCTTATCAAAACCGCTAGATATGCTAACCAATAGAATCTCATGATCATTCCATCTTATTTTATTTCTGTCTATATTGCATGGTTTATTTATTATGTATGTGTTGTCGCAATCACATAGTTCATAAAATGAACAAGCATGCAAAGATGGAATAAAATAAAAACCGGACTATGCGTAAACATTATTAGAACATGGTTAATCACTTAAGCAAGCATCACATAATATTAACAAGCATGTGATAATGAAAAACTATGCATAAAGGATTAAAATACCTCAATACCATATTAAGTCAGACTAGGCCTTCCATTACATGATTAAGGGAAAGACTCAATAAAACTATGTGTTTGACCAACCCTTGTTGAGACACTTACTTTTATAAAGGAATCCCTTATGAAAGGATTCAGGATGACATAACCATATTACATCAAGAAAAGTATCCCTTGCTAGACTTGATGTAATTTTTGTGGTAATAGTTGAGGAAATCCAAGTCAGGATTTCAGGATTGGGGAGTCCACTCAACAGATCATGGAACTGTAATCTCACAGTTGGAAAAGACCTACCTACCTAAATACCTTCAAATATCTTGACCAACCCTTTTGGTGTTATGTGAAGGGGAATATGGATCCTTGCAACTAGAAGGTCAAAGAAATTGGACATTCAGAGTTCAATGGTGAGGGCCATTAGGACTTGATAAAATAGTGTGGGACATAATAA
Organism: Viscum album; assembly: GCA_963277665.1. Classification (NCBI taxonomy): domain Eukaryota; kingdom Viridiplantae; phylum Streptophyta; class Magnoliopsida; order Santalales; family Viscaceae; genus Viscum; species Viscum album. The sequence goes on along the minus strand of OY728157.1, from coordinate 2,115,296,629 downwards.
AATTTATTTTTTCTCATAAAATGTAATCACGAAAGTATTGATAGATCTTCTCTTTTAATTTGTAGAATCAAAATGACAAACACATCAACCACATTTTCTCTACGATCAATTCTTGATAAAGACAACATTCTCACATACAGTAACATTCAAGAATGGTTTAGGCGCCTTCGGGTTATCCTACTCCATGAACGAAAGTTTTTCATGATGGAGTCCTCACTTCCTGATTCCCCAGCCCCAGGGGTGAGTGATGAAGATTTCCTATTCTATGATCAACATTTTAACAATGCACTTGACGTTCAATGTTTGATTCTATCATCAATGTATAGTGAGCTCATGATGTCTCATGAAGACATGGATGCCTATAGCATGCTCGAGCATCTCCGTGGTCTATACCAGGAGAGAGAAATATAGGAAATGTTTGAGATCTCTAAGGATCTATTTCAGAGAAAGCTTGGAGAGGGTTCCCCAGCTAGGCCTTATATAGTCAAGCTCATTTTCTATATTGAGCGCTTAGAGGTTCTAGGGTTTAAACTACCTGAAGAACTGGGTACCGATCTCATTCTCGCATCACTCCCCCAGAGCTTCTCAAACTTTGTTGCAAACATCAACATGAACAACATTGAGAAGTCTCTATCTGATCTTCTTATCCTTATTCTCCAAGTGGATGATGACATGAAGCATGAAAAGAATTCTCTCCTCATGGTGAATAAAAGGAAATGTAAGGTGAAGAGATTTAAGCCCAAAGCTTCTTCAAGGCCTTCCATTAAAAGGAAGATCTAAGGGGAGGAAAAGGAACATGATGCTATTTGTTTCTCATGTGGAAAGAAGGGCCACTAGAAGAAAAACTGCACCCAGCCAAGGAAGCAAGGGGAAGCATCAGGTGCGTTTGTTATCAAATGCAATCTATCAGTTTCTACTAATTGGGTATTAGATACTTCTTGTGGTTCTCACATCTGTATCCAAACATAGGAACCATGTAGATTCCAGATGTTTGATCGAGGGGAGGTAGGTCTATGCGCAACCAATGAAGCCAGACTTGCTGCTATAACTATCGGGGACTACCTCCTTTCATTGCATATTGGGATGGTCTTGGTTTTTAAAGGATGTTATTATGTACCCTCTGTAACCAAAAATATTATTTCAGTATCTAGATTAGATACTAGTGGATTAATCTTCATGTATGGAAGTGTATGTTTCAATTTTTATAAAGATAGAATTTGTTTTGGTAGGGAACATTTATATAACGACCTTTATGTGTTAGACTACAGAAACCAAGTAATGGAAATCGATAACAAAGTTAATTCACATGAATCATACCACACCCAACTTTGACATCACAGGAAAGGTCATGTCAATGACAAACGTTTGACAAAATTGCATCAAGATGGGTATTTAGAATATTTGGAACTAAAACCACTTAGTGTATGTTATGCGTGTCTATAAGGAAAAATGACCAAATCCCCATTTAGTGGGAAATGTGAAAGAGCTAAAGAGATTCTAGAATTAGTTCACATAGTTGTGTGTAGACCATTTCTAGTTGAATCAGGGGGTGGTTTCTCGTACTTCATAACTATTACTGATGATTTTAGTAGATATGGATATATCTACTTAATGAGGTATAAGTCAGAATCTTTTGAACGGTTCAAATAATACAAGAATGAAGTTGAGAACCAGCTTGGTAAGAAGATTAAGAATCTCTGCTCAGAAAGAGGATCAGAATATCTTAATCAGAACTTCATTGATTTCTTATAGGAGTTTGGGATTCTATATCAACTCACTCTTCCTTACAAACCATTGTGGAATGGTATAAGTGAAAGGAGGAACCGCACCCTATTGGACATGGTGAGATCAATGATGAGTCATGCGAGTCTTCCATTATACTTTTGGGGATATTCATTACTAACAGCATTGCACATACTAAACCAAGTACCAACTAAATTGATAAATGGTATTCAATAAGAGTTATGGAGTTGACACAAAACCATGTTATCGAATTTAAATATGTGGGGTAGCGAAGCATTTGTTAAGGCCTCTGCAGGTAACAAAATTTCACCCCAAGGCACAAAGTGTATCTTTATAGGATATCCCATGGAAACAAGGGGATATTACCTATACAACCCCTCAGAAAAAAAAGGTTACACTGGCAAGACACGCCATATTCCTTGAGAGGGGGCACATCTCAAAAATAGATAGTGGGAGCGAGATAGACTTCAATGAAGTCGAGGCTCATGATACACAGGAGTTGGTACAAGAACAGATTTCACAAAGCTCCGTGGAATAAAAATCTATTCCAGAGACACATGAACTGTGTAGGAGCACGAGAGAGTTGAGAGAACCAGAACGATATGGTTTTCTTGTCCCTGAGGTTGGTCAATAATTATTGGTTGACAATTATGATCCTCTTACCTTCAAGGAATCAGTTAAAGTCACAGACGTTGCCAAAGTGGCAAGAAGACATGAATTCTTAAATGGATTCCATGTACCAAAACCAAGTATGTATTTTGGTAGATCCTCCAGTTGATGTAAAGCCTATTGGTAATAAATGGGTATTCAAGAAGAAACTGGACATGGAGGTGCATGTCAGCACCTATAAGGCGCGACTGGTTGCAAAAGATTTTAGACGACATCAAGGAATTGACTATGATGAAACTTTTTCACCGGTTGCGATTCTGAAATCCATCAGAATCTTATTTGAAATTGCCGCTTACCATGACTTTGAAATTTGGAAAATGGATGTCAAAACATCATTCCTTAACGGGAACCTCCAGGAAGATTTCTACATGACACAACCTGATGGGTTTGTGACTCCAAAGGATTCCAACAAGGTATGAATGTTGAAGAAATCTATTTATGGATTAAAGCAAGAATTATGGTCATGGAACATTAGTTTTGAAGAAGCTGTAATGGAATTTGGCTTAGTTAAGAACGAATGTGAGCCTTGTGTCTACAAGAGGTTTAGTGGAAGTGCAGTGGTTTTCCTAATAGTATATGTTGATGACATATTACTAATTGGAAATGAAGTACCTGTCTTACAGTCAGTTAAGGAATGGTTTCATAAATGCTTCTCCATGAAAGACATGGGCAAGGCAGCATATATTCTTGGGATCAAGATCCATCGTGATAGATCCAAGAGAATGATGGGCCTGAGTCAAAATACATACATTGAAAAGATACTGAAAAGATTTAGTATGGAACAGTCCAAGAGGGGATTGATACCAGTGTCAGATGGCATTCATCTTTCTAAAAAAATGTTTCCTCACACACATGAGAAAAGAAAGAGAATGACAAGGACCCCTTAAGCATCCGCAATTGGGTCAGTCATGTATGTTATGCTATGTACAAGGCTTGATGTTTATTATGAATTATGTGTGGTAGGAAGATATCAAGCTGATCCAGGAGACCGCCATTGGATGGAATTCAAGACTATCCTTATGTATCTGACGTGTACTAAGGATATGTTCCTGGTTTATGGAGGAGATGAGGAACTAGTCATCAGAGGACATGTAGATTCTAGTTTCCAGACTGATCAAGATGACATGAAGTCGCAGACTGGATACATCTTCATTTTGAATGGAGGTGTAGTGAGCTAGAAGAGCTCAATGTAAAGTGTGGTGGAAAATTCTACAGTGGAGTCCGAGTATATCACAGCTTCTGAGGCATCTAGATAAGTAGTATGGATGCGAAGCTTCATATAAGAGTTGGATGTAGTACCAAGTAGTAAAGATCCTATCACACACTATTGTGATAATACTGCAGCGATGGCACTTGCTAACGAGCCATGGTCACAATAGCGGACAAAGCACATACTTCGGAAGTATCATCTCTTGAGGGATTTTTCTTAGAGAGGTGATGTTTCAATGAGAAGTATTTCCACGGAAGACAACATGGCGGACCCATTGACTAGAGACTTGACTCCGCAGAAACATGATCATCATTTGAGGTCTAGAGGACTAAAAGTCATAGGCAGTTGGATCTAGTCCAAGTGGGGGTTTTTAAGGGTTGGTGTCTTGAGAACAAACTTTTTTGTACTTTGATTACATGAATGTTCACTTATTTTATTATTCATTATTCTGCATGACTATAATATAATAATGTCCTGGAATATTTTTTGCATTAATAAGGTCATGACAAATCCCCACTATGATGAGAACCTTGAAATTATATAACAATATTCTTAAAAAACATTCGGAGGTTGGATGACATACTATGATAGGACACATAGTATACAGACTGTCATGTCCGAGAACTCGTAAGAAGATGAGACTCTCTCTCATGGAGTTCGCACTTGGTAATCTCCAAGATGAGATATTATGAGAACATACCCGCTACTAGCAATTCGGCATGTCTTGGTGTCATCAGACATTGCTATCTATGAGCATGTGTAATGGTCCTTAGACTGGAAGATTATCATAAACTCATGTCATGAATCGCACACTTAGATTTACTGACGAAAACCATCACATAGACAGTTGGCAGGAAGTAGGGTACGTTGGGTGCATCACGAGTGACATGTTGTTAATGGATAAGTCGGGTAAGGATTTGTCCCTTCCATTTATGAAAGTTTATATCTCGACCCTTTGATTGAAATAGAACTGTCACATTAAATTCCATGGACATTGTGTAAACAAAGAGTTTATTTCAGGTAGTTAAAGAACAACAGATCAAGCATATTGGTTTACGACACTACCATAAAACCTGCTTGATGAGATATCAAGACAAAGGGATTAAATTACACTGTAAGTCTTCGTATGTGGTGATACGTCAATACGGTGTCAACTTTTTCTCTTGGGTGCCTTGACCCGTTGCTAGATAGTAATCTTGGACTTTAGGCATGCCCAGATAATGACAACAAGAAAAAGGCCTAGAGGGTCACACACTAAGTGTATTCAAGTATCTCAAGTAGAATAAATATTATTCCCATAAGTGGTTTAATAATTATTCAAGGAAACCTAATTTGTTTTAATGTCGGAGGAAGAATAAAAAATAAATATAAAACAAGCACATGTCGTGTATCAATAATTACACGTCATGTAGTTTTATTTTGAAAACAAGTACACGCCGTGTATTATTAAATGTACACGCCGTGTAGTTTTCAATAAAAATCAAGTACACTCCGTTTATTTATTAATACATGTTGTGTAGTTTTATTAGTCTAGATTTTGAGGATATAATATTGTTTTAAATGATATTTATTATAATCAGTGTGGGCGCATGTGAAGGAATTAATTATTCAACATGGGGGTTTTAAATAAGAGTCAATGAAATAAATAAAACGTGTAACACGTTTATTTATTTTCATAACTCTACAACCTCAAACCTGATTATAAATATACTCACAACCCCAACTCTTTTCCTACACCTAAGAGAATCGTTTTGCACAACAACTCTGGAGAATTCATTCAAGGCCGAAAGAACCTCTTCCTCCAAGAACACTCTCAAGACGAAGAGAGATCCTATTCCATTGGATCAAGATGATCTAAGGCAGGTAAAGCAAGCAAAGGTTTCTCCACGCTAGCACCCATAGAATCCTTTAGCGAAGTCCTAAGATACGAGGTACATGTGTGAATCACCGCTAGAGGAAGTCTACACTTGGCTTCTACGACGCAACGAATAATCAAATCAGAACGTGATTAAGAACATCAATGAAGAAAGAACACCCAAAAGGTATTTCTTTTCAATTGATTAAATTAATTATAATAAACTTGTAACAATCCTTATTTCTGGTTCTGGGACTATCCATCTTCATTTCCTTTTTCTGTGATTCGATCTGTGGAGACTAGAGTTTATCGTCGTATTGATCCCGGATTGATCGTTGATAATGACAAAAAGCCAAGGGGTCTCATCCACCCATGCGCTTCTGCTGCACCTGGAACCTCCAGTTAAACTAAAGAAGGATATATATGGTTTGAAGAAGACTCCACGATCATGGTATTCCAATATGGAATATTATCTCAAGAAGCTGGAATTCAAAAGAGGAGGAGTAGATCATAATCTATATGTGAAGAATTTTCCAAAAGATCTGTTCATGGTTATAGTCTTCGTTGATGACATTATTTTTTGTGGCAATAGGAAGAAATAAGTGGATGAATTTTCCAATCACATGAAATACGAATTTGAAATGTCTATGATTAGGGAGCTCAAATATTTATTGGGGTTTTAGGTGAATCAGAATAAAGATTACACTTTCATTTCTCAAGAAAAGAATGCAAGAGAGTTGCTGATGAAATTTAATATGAATGACTCTATACCAATGTCAAATCTGATTGCAGTTGGACCCAAGCTTGGAAAGCCTCAGGATGGGACCTATGTAGATCCCACCATGTACATGAAAATCATTGCGAGCCTACTGTACCTGACAGTAACATGACCATATATTGTCTTTGAAACATGTCTAGTGGTCTGCTTTTAGATTAATCCAAAGGAGGGACATATAACGACAGTAAAAAGAATCATGAGGTACATTCAAGGTACTCATAACTTTGGGTTATACTTTTCTGCATGTAGGTATAATGAATTATTAGCGTTTTCTAATGGTGATTGGGTTGGAAATGTAGTTGAATGAACGTCCACAAGTGGTAGATCATTCTATATTGGGAATAAATGTGTTTACTGGTAGAGAAAGTAACAAGAAATTACTTCTCTCAGTATTACTGAGCTGAGTATATCTATGCCACAAAGGCATGCGGCCAACTTCTTAGGATGAAGCAACAACTAACAGATATTGGTGATGAGGTGAAGAAACCCATGGTAATTTACTATGATAACAATAGAGCAATTGATCTTACGAAGAATCATGTTCAGCACTCTCATACAAAATATATTGAAATCACGTATCACTTTATCAATGAAAAAGATGAGAAATGTGTGATTAGAATGGATCATGTTGGAACTGATGAGAAAGTGGTTGTTATCCTGACCCAGCCACTATCAGCGGTTGTGTTTGAGAAGCATCAGCTGATCCTCGATGTTCAGCCACCTCCTAGTGCATAAGGAGGTTACGTAATACCCCTCTCCCAAGTTATGTTAAATAATTTTAATCTGTTTATGGGTGTGATGAAGGTTTGTGGGGGATTCACTATCCAAGGGGAGTGTTTTTTCAGGTGAATAACGAAAAATTACTGGTCTTTGGGTTTATGTCAACGGGGGAGAAAGGAATAAATTCAGGCATGTCATGGACATGTAATTCTTCGGTGACATGATAATTATTCAGTGTCAATGATATGATGAGAAAGAATACATTGGACATGTAATGCTTATGTGACACTATAAGAAGGAATTCAAGCATGTCATGGACATGTAATGCTTTTGTGACACGATGAGAATTCAGTTTCGGTGATAGGATGAGAAGGAATACATTGGACATGTAATTCTTCTGTGACACTTAAGATATTTTCTTGGGAACCGTTGAGAATTCCAAAACATGGGAACCCAATTCATGTTCCCTCCCTTGTTTTATACACCAACCATTGCTCACGTAGACTTAGAGGGTTGGCTGTGTTGATTCTAGCATTTTTGGTTTGCATGTGGATGGTGATCTATTTAATTTATTTAGTGAATTCCAACAAACCCAAAGGGGGGGATTGTTGGAACCATGGCTATTCTATGCATGATTTGGAGTGTGCGTTGTGTTTATTGTAAATCCTCCGTGGAAGTTTAGAATCAATGCTAGTAAAGTTATCATACAGTTCAAGCAGAAAATAGTATTGAAGGTGGTGCCATTTCCCAGTGTTTGGAAAATTTGTGGTCCTCAAAATCAGAAAATGAAAACATGGATTTTTGGTAAAAGGAGGTGCACGCAAAGAGGAAGTGGTGTGCATAAAAGGTGGGATGTGCGCGAAATATTTGAGTTGTGCGCTAAAAAGAACATGGTTCGTAAAATAGTGGAGCGAGGATTCCCGTGAAAATAGTGTTTCAGAATCAGAATGTCTAAAAATGGAAAAGGCATGGGCTGCGCAAAAAACCAGGATATGTGCGTGAAAAACGGTACCTATACGAAATATTACACACTGAATGAGAGGTTTTTCGCGCCATAGGGGGTTTTTCAGAAGGGGAACTGAGATGCCTATAAATAAGAGGTGACCCCCCCTCATTCCAGGGGGTTTAAGACTCATAGAAGATATGAGGTCTGATGTGCATAAAAAATTTGCTTAAAGGGATTTGCACAAAAAATTTAGGCTTACGCGAAAAATTCTGGCTGATGCGGAAAAATTTAGAGTTGTGTGAAATATTCCGGCTTTCGCGAAAAATTACAAAGTTGCATCAAATATTCCATCTTGCGTGAAAAAATCCATGTTGCGCGAAAAATTCCAGCTTGCGTGGAAAAGGTGAAGTTGCATGAAAAAACATGAGGTTGTGCATAAAACTTGGTGTTGCATGAATTAGTCAGTGAAACCTATTTCCAATTTCTAATTATCCTGATCAGTGGTTCAGTGTGTTCAATAGCATCATTTCTGGACGCAGATGCAAGAAGAGTCTTGTGCTAAGTGGAGGAAAAGACTTTATTGTGAATCTATTGAAGATACCTTCACGTCTATAAACTAACTGAGACTTCACCAAAGGCAGTGAGCATGGGGGAGTCTACGGGAGTGACCCAAGGGACGCAGTGGGCTATCATTGAATAGTTGAAAGGAAGTGTGCCTAGAACCGAGTGACTGTCCATGATCCTTTGTAATCCACCACTAGTGAAGAATAATGTAATTTGGTATGACTGAAAACCTGTCGGTGTATGCTCCTTGTATGTATCCCTTAATGGTGAACCAAGTAAAAAGTAATGTGTCATCTTTTTGCATGTGAATGTTTGATTGCTTTTCATATCCATCATAGATGTTTTAGTAGTTCCTAACAATGTGGGAAAAAGATCCATCAGTTTAAAAGAAAAAGATGACACCCTGATTCACCCCTACCCTCTCTGGGTGTCCCGGGGTCCTACTACCAGAACCTAGATCCTGAATTGAATTTAAAAAATATGTATTGAGTCCCACATTAATCAAAAACAAATATCCTTTAACAAAATATTGAAAATAATTAACAAAACATTTTAAAATTGTTATTATTACCAACCCATTTTCAAATAAACCCTAGTTTTTATTTTTAAAATATCACTTAACCAAAACGAAACACTAAAAAGAAGAAAGTGGAAGTAAAAGAAACCCATCCCTAGAAAATCAAAATTATCAAAAATCTATGAAATATCTGTTTTTCATGATTTGTAAGACTAGGCATCAATCATGTAAAATCCATCAGAAGTCAATCGGATCCAGCTGCAAGGTCTATACACAATTTTCCAATAATTTCAAAGGTAATTTTTTCAACATGAATTCCCTAAAAACTACTCAAAAAAATAGATATTCTCAAAAATATATTATTAATTCCCAAGGATATAAATGGGCATTGAAAAAAATCCAAAATTTCTAAAAAACATTCGATGAAAAATCTTAAATTTGAGAAAAAACTATTCCAGGCAACTTTAGTAACCCAAGGGTCTCATTGAATGGGTGGTGATCAAGCACACTATCAATAATGCCCTCTTGAATTCCAAAATTCATACATCTAAACTACCAGTAATTCCATAATAACAATGCAATACCTCATTTGATACCAATTATATCAAACTAACCTTAGGTTCCCTCAAAAATGGTATCTATAATTATTACTCACTGGATAGAAGGTTATTCAAAATCCGCATGGGATCAAAACTATAGTATGGGAATCACAAGAACACACTTGAGAATAATTTCACCATTCACCATCATGAAATAATTTTATAAAAGTGGGAAAAATCCAAACAAGTTGCAAATGGAGATACCAAACAGTAAAGAAACAACATAAATACAACAGACTGGATAAAAAGATTCATAGATGTTATAAAAAATAAACAAAAATATTCCGACCACTAAAATTTCTATTTTTAAGTGAAGAACTACCACATGAAACTCTATTAATACTTGAATCCATAGATATATTAATATCAATTTCATTGATTCATCCTCTAAACTTATAATATATATATATATGTATATATATATATGCGTGGGTAAAAATCCCATTTTATCACCACCCACTTACCAAAATGATAAAACGTTAAAATATAATCAATAACTTGTAGGTTTTAAAATAAAATTAAAAAAATAGGTTTTCAGCATTTCCTTTCAATAAAAAGATATCATACATTTTTCTTAAAAACAACCATTTTCTCAAAACCATGCTTTTCAAAATAAAACGAAAACATATTTTCTCATATAAAAACATTAATAAATTAAATTTCATAAAAGTCTTAAAGTCACATTTATGTAAAAAAGGATATCATCTCATAATTTTTCATAAAATAATACCCTGGAAAAAATATACATAAACTATCATTATAGAAACCAATGGTTCTAAAGAAAAAAAAACCAAAACAAACACAACATGGTCATGGATGAGACAAATTTTGTGCACCAATATTCAATCAACACATCAATAGACCTCATCCAAAACACCTGGTCTTACCCTATCCTTCCCTAACTAAGGTGAAATGACTTAGTTTTACCTATGTCCCACCTAATACAACTATACATAGCATAATTCAAACCAATTTTACATATATACAAAAAATTCTAACCTAGAAACTCTGGTCTTCCCATAAAATTAAAATGGAGATGATCATTTCAAATGTAATATTTTTCCATATATAATATCACATCATCAACTTTTTAGTAAAATAAAATTATATTTCACACCATTGAATGCGACATATAATATCCACTCTATCCATAATCTCAATTAAATTCATTCCATTTCATCACCCTCAAAAGGGAAATCTCATTACATATATTAATGTATCCATTATTTAAATTACACGTGAAGGGGAATTTCATGATTTTTTTTCATTTTCCAATAAATAATTTAATTTTTTAACTAATACTTTTGATATTCCACTCATATTACCAATATATTAAAATAATTCAAAAACTTTTATAAACTCATAAATAAATCATTTCACATTAATAAATAATAGTTTTCAAAGTATTATCTCAGTAAGGATTAACAAACCCATAGTTTAAAAAACCATTCTTTTCTCTTTATTTTTGAAATAACCATCATAAAAAATTCAATTCTTATATTAGTATCCAAATGGGTAATTTAATATCCAAAAAAGACACATTCCATTAAAAACAAGTTTCACAACAAATCATATCAAACTCCCTTTTTCCACTTTTATCAAAACATCAAGAAATCATAATTAATTCACAGAAATACTAGATATAATAAAAAATATTTAAATTTAAAAATATTGTTGAAAATACAAGAAATAATAGATTCAATTCTAATGTGAGGTGATTGGGACACCTACCTAGAATTACTCAAAATATTAATCCCTATAAAAAACTAAAATCCAAAAAGAGGAATGACTTGAAGAATAAATAAAAAGATTCCTAGAAGCCTAGATTATAATTTAATTACATATATCTAATGTAAATCTATGTATTGTATAGATCTCGGTGATGAATATGAGGGGATCAATAATGAAAACAAAGAATGACTTACTGATTGAGAACTATCGTGATAAAACACACATATATACAACAAGAATAGACTTTGAGGAAGTATAAATCTTCCAAGGCAAGCCTATATGTTTTAAAAGGTAAATGAAAGGATTATATAGAGCTTTAAAATAATAAAATATAGAATTTAGATAATATTACTTAAAATCCCCCATCTTCTTTCACTCTATTGACACCACCGGCTACCCGATGGCCAACACTATCCAGATGGTGACTATTGTAGATTATGTTATACCCATTGTCTACCCACTATCTATATTGTGGATTCTGTGGATTTTTACCATAGTTTATGGACCACTATCTAGCTACTGGCCCTTAATAATGGGATGATGGACTTATAGTAGCTATTCAAGCCACATCATAGGTTAAACTCCTACTATGGTCTTCTGAGTGGTCCTATATCCCCTCGAGCAACATAGAAAAAACATAAAAGGCCTACCAATTTTAATATAAAATTCCATGTGTGGAATTCCAACATTCACTTGAGAAAGGTCTGGATTCCATTAGCCTTCATCAATGATCACCTTTATTCCAAGAATGGTGAAATTTTATTTAAATCATATTCATTTTAATAATATTTTTAATTATGGTTAAAGTGTGAAATATATATCTATATAAATACATAAAGTAACCACCAATCTCTCCAAATCATTGACATGTAAAATTTTATTGAGAATATTAGAAGAGACTGATAATTTATTAGCTTATAATTCATTTAATAACTATATAAAAAACCTCATGTAAATTGATCTAAGATTCTAGTAAGCATCAAGATATAATTTTTGAACAACATCAACATCACGTTACTCATGTAGGGGTTTCTCTAACATATATAATTATACTTATTATGAATAATTTTTATAATTCTATACTACCCTAGAAAATTACTTATATTAAGACTTCAATTATCAGAGATTAATTTCAAATTCATGTTGGATGATAATGATGTCATTTTATCTATGAAAGAATATATTATCAGATGAATATCAATTTTTCTAATCATTTAATAAGGAAATATTTTTAATATAATCTTCCTAATGTTTTTTCCAATGGTAATACTCATCATACCAATTAGTTGTAAAATATCTATATTTTATTAAAATTTGGGTTTTTTATAATTTATCCAAACAATTATCTATTTATGTAGACAATTATGTCAATCATATTAAGAATGTGTCTTGGATAGTCAAGAAGCTAAATAATTATGGTTATATATCTAAGTGTGACCCAAAACTAATATAATATATAGTCACTTAATCTAATTAGGGTCATCCATAACATGTTTTCCTCATATAATATAATCCATGGGAGATAAAATTTAGAATAACCTACCAATTGGATGATTGAACCTATGATAAGTGTTTACTTTATATGTAATCTAACACTTAGTATTTTGTGGGGTGAGGGTTCTCACCATATTATCATATTTTTCTCTTTACATGTATTCGTGATTCTAATGATTTAGATTATGAATCCATATTCCATCCAATAAATAAATATCTTCAAACCATATTGATGTGTAACTTGTTAACAACTCTTATATTTTTTTACTAACCCAAATTAAATGAAAAATATTTTTTCATGTACCCAAATTCAACCTCTTTATATAGTAAATGAAACCCATTCTTATAAATGATTATAATCATATGAATCCAATAATACCCATAGGGGTAATCCTAAAGAGACAGAAAACCAACCCCTACCTCTACATATAGATCCTAATATCCAAGACCATTGATTATTTCAAACCAATGTTCCTCTATTCATGGTTCTTTACTCAATACATACATTGATTCCACCAAAAGTATAACACCTAATTTGTATAAAATATAACTAATTTCATAATTCAATCTCAAACTATAATACAATACAAAGCTAATATAGAAAAATAATTAACCAATTATCATGTGTAGAATATAAATCTATAAATTCATGTATGATAATATAAAGAATAATTTTCAATATAAAATACAGAATAAAACATCCATTCATAATATAAATAATTTATGTTCTGAATAAAGTGGAAAATAATTCTAAATAATTAAACATTACATAAATTATTACTCAAGATAAATACTTATGAATAATTCATAAATAAATAAATTATAAACACATTATAATTTAACCTTGCATTATATATATTCCATAATCAAATAAATATGAAAATTTTATATTTATTTCCAATTTTAAATCCTTAATATTATCATCTAATTTGGAATTTACTTAAAAATGAGATTAAATGAAATATAAACACATTATATTCATAGTTCCATTTACTAACATCTCGATAGACACAATTACATAGAACCATCTACACATAGTTATTACATGTAATTCACAGCATCATCATAAACAATGTTCATAAGAACAAAACTATCTAAGTTAATACTCTATATTCCAAATTTTATTCATTGACACATCGATCAAGTGTCATTTAAAAATTGGCCAACCTATCCTGATTACATAGAAAAATAATTTATATTATTCTTATCATCATAGATCCACACTCTATCTACACTACCCATTTAAAATATAGAATAAGGAAAATATAAAATTGTAATTTTTATGTTTTATCATAACATAATATTAGAGATAAGAGTCTATTTAAATCGATATACTTCATTAATCATGATTTATAATTATGATTAAGTATATTTGATCACAACTATCTATTGAAGTAATTTATATTAGAATTATACAACATGAGAAGCATAAAAGTATCACAATATCCCTCGCCATTTTAAATCACATAAACCCACTAAAATTCTTCATTTTTCTTTTCCATTCACACCATACTCATTGAATTTTTTCCTAGATTTATATTATGAATTACATATAAATCCTTATTTCATTTCAATTTATAAACCAATATGATAATTTACATTTATTCTTCATAGTTTTGTCCCCATAAATTGATCCTTCTATATTTAATTAATCATAATAGTCCATAAACATTACATTCATAAACATAATTTAAAAAATAATTTGAAAATATTTTCATCAAAGATTCATCAAAATATTCAATGAGGGGAGTTGTTCATTTCACTCAAGGAAAAAAAATAAAGCTAAGTCACTATTTATCTTAGTCATTAATATTTCACAATGAGGAAAATTCAGCAAAAATGATAATTTTCTTCATTATATGTATCATGTTCCAACCAGAAAAATAACTGAAATCAAATTTTCCTTTATTGACATCAGATACTGGATCAAAAATATATATAATGTTTATAATTATTATTCTGTTAAATTAATTAATTTATAATAAAATTTGGAGAGTATTGTCACTTCATTAACACACTATATATATTTGTATAATATAATATATCTACAAATATAAATAAAAAAAGTCAAAAAATATGTGTGTATTTGTATAATTTTTTTACCTAATGTTCAATATTTGTATATTATATATTTTTATACATTTTATAATCTATAATAAGGTGGTTTTCTCAATAATTCAAATATAAATCCTTGCCTAACCAAATTGGTAGGTCCTCTATATCACACAAAACCTCATTAGGGTTTGTTTATTTTTTTCCCTTTCCACATAAATGGGTTGTATTGATTTTTCAAATAGATTAGTAAAATTATAAATTTATCCTTCCTTGTCAAAAGTTTTCAAAAAAATGATGGGGTACTTTTATCTTCCACTAATCATGGTATTTTTTCCTTGTTTATATATTTCATTATCATCCCACGTATCATATTGGATTTCATATCTTCAAACCCCTTTTGATAAAAATATGATCTAAATATAAATTGCACTCCTCTATGATACCTTACACCTAAACATATTCTAATTTATTCCCTCTACCAAACTGATTTGTATATACACTTTAATATTGGGACCTTATAACATTTTGTTACATCTACCATGATTTGTGTCAAATAGATTCAAATAATCCATCATTTAAATATTATGTGTCTTCTATAATACTTATCCTCCCAATTATTTTTAATCCCCATTGTATACTCAAAATAATCATCTATAAATATGTTAACAAGTAATGATGAACTTAATTTAGATGACAATTACTGACCAATCTTGGTAGATGAGAAATTTGATGATATTATATTTTCCATTATATAATGTTTTATTAGTCAATATTCAAGTTTTGTTGGATCCAAATAATATCCATCCATATATTTTTTCTTTGGTTATATCAATGGATCATAGTAACTAGAATTCAAATGGGTGAAACCATGGAATTAGTACCACTAACAGTGGCCACAATGGACTAGCTATAGTGAATACATGTGATGAAATCCCTCCAAATATTTTTAATTAGAACACCTTATTAGTATTATTATGAAATAATACTAGTAATAATAAAATTTATTAAAAAAAGATATGGTTAATCTTACCATAATGTATTAAAATAAATAATTGGTTGAAGAGAATTATCATGTTCTTACCATATCAGAATATCCATTTCCACCAATATTACTTATATAATTCCATGAATCCATCTTCATTGAGTTACATGATAATGAGTAATGAGAATTAAAATTAATTATTTATAGAAAATTCATATTTTTTAGTTCGTTTCTCTATATGAAATTATGATTTTATTAAATGAATCACTACAAACTGATCAATACTACAATAATGAAATATCAATTTGTGGTAGATTCTAAGATTTTATCATGTATCCCTAAAATAAATTAATTATTCCACACCTATTAAGAAATTAATTATGAAATTAATTCAAAATTTGGAAAAAATGAACTTATATAATTAATTTAAAATATCCACTAAAAGTTAAGAACTATATTCTAAACTCAATGGATACTTTAAAATTTTAGCTGAGGTTATTTTCTAGGTAAAGATTATATTTTCTCTTTGGTTGTGAAATTACCAAAATTCCATTTAATACTTCATGAAAACTAAAATAATAATTTTTTAAAAATTATATAATAAAACCTAACTCTTATACAAATTGGTTAAGATAAATATTAATGAATAAGTATGTATTTTTATTAGTTCATAAAACACTACCACATATCATTAATCCCACCCAAAACATCACACCTTTCATGGGTACAATCATCTTCTTCATTCCTAGTCAGTATAAATCATGAGTTAATAAGTAGTAACATATAATTGGTTTGATAAATATTTTTATATGAACAGGCTTTTGAAATTTTTCGAATACACCACCACATATTCCTTATTGGTTCCTACTAAGATTTTTGAGTCATGTATCACATGAACCATGAAATTTCCTTTCTTTATATAGAAATAAGACACTTGGATCATGGAATATAGTTGATACTCTCACAAAATTCCTACCATAATTTTTAAATGTCTCCAATGTAAATTTCACATCTAAAAATACACCAAGTTGTCTTTGATAAATATCATATTAAATGATCCAATGTATCACTTCATTACAGATATAAAAAATTTTGAGTCATTCAATAACCAAAAATTAAATTTTTCCAAAAGTTTTAAAAATTATATCATCTTTGAAACAAAGTAGATGGAACAACCTTATATATTTCTATGAGATGATGTTATATTATTCAAAAAACTATCTAGTAGGGATATTGGTATCACCTCAACTAATAAAAAAAATTGATTCATCAAAGATGAAAACTATTCATAATAAATACCGAGTAAATGTTTAATAATTTACAAAAATACTTACCTTAATATTATATTTCTAGGGGAATAGAACCATAATTTTCCACGGTGAAGTACAATACATGATGAATCCACTATCATTATATTATTAATGTTATTCCTTTAATTTATTTTTCTCATCTAGTTTTATATAATAAAATGTTATTGATTTTATATTACCACTTTTTACCATCTAGAAACTAAAAATACCCTCCCAATTTGAGTTTAAACCAGATAAATAATCAAATAATACATCCATAAATTTTCCTTTATGGCTCAAAGGAAGATACATTTTAATTTTATTTATTTTATCCTAAGGATGTCAGTTTAAAAAGTGAAAAATCCCATTTTTCCAAAGATAGTTTCCCAAGAACTATATATGAATCTCTTTTCGTGATGGGTCTATAACTATCACCTACGTGATAAAAAAAACATAAATTACAATTATATACATAAATAATTTTGTAAAATTGATTTAGAGAATCTATATTGATGATCACGAAAATATAAGAATTACTAAGAAATGATAATCCAACGGATATCTCTAGTCTCTCACAAATATGGGATGGATTGTGTACTACTTGATATATTTCAATATATTTACCAAATTATATTTTATGGAAAACATACTCCCAATGTATTCTATAAGAAAACATAAATATTTTATCAAGTAATAAAAATTAATATTATATGTCACATTAAAAAAAATTAAATTGTATCATATAATTTAACATAATAGCTCCTTGGAATCTATATTTCCCCACAATAATTTCTTATTAAGTAAAATATATCATAAAAAATAATTGGAATGAGTACTGTGTTACATAACATGATAATTATAACTATCATATTGATATATCCATAAATATTGTACTCCTTAAAGACCCTAATAACCACCATGTCTTACCATCCCATATAACAATTGTTACTACTTTATGAAAAACCACCTGAATAGGTGTGTGACAACTAAGTCTTTGTTAAACATCTCTTGTCACCTCTTTGGGACAAGATCTTATAAAATGTAAGAAATTATATGAGTCCTCCATACAAACCACTCTTTTTCAACTCAAAATACCATTAATCTAATGTGTATATGACTAGGACACAGTTATATAACTTAGTTTATTCCATTCCTTGGGGAGGAAAAAAGGTTTAACCCCTTCATTGTATTCCTAAACTCTAACCACATTAGTGTATGTCATTGATTATATATTTTCTAAAACTGAAGGATCTTCTCTCAGAACCCCTAATATATTAAAAACATTTGAATCTATAACCTTAAACTATACCCATGTTAATAAAGAGTTCTTCATCTAATAGGTCAATATATTCTTCCAAATATAATATCATCAACTAAGATCAAGCAAGTTTTCATCAAATAAAATATAATAATTTCTATGTCACTAACTAGTACATTTGAAAAGAATAATATCTAAGTGAATATTATACCATTATATAAACCAATTTTCTATTTCTATCATTTTCATCACATAAAGAACTAATATGTGTGTAACACCTGGAATCCATCCCATGATAGATCCAAATAAATCCTATAATAGACCAAGATGTATCACTAGTGTTGTGTTTGTGATTTCAACATGTAACATGGTAACTATTCCTTTCAATTGTATATGGTACCAACCATCAAAAAACCTAGTAAATCCTCTCAATTGAATAACCAACACCCTATAATAAAATATTCCCTTATAGTAATAGTTATAACTAAATAAATGATTCTCTATTTCTTGAATTTTATATAAAAGAAATGGGATGATTCCTTGTAGTATTTTTAATTGATTTATATTGAAGAGTTGATATTAAAGAATATGATTTGATGTTTCAGTGAGGATCAAAGTAGAAAAAATGTGGATTGAGGTCAAGATTTGGGTGTGCAATTTTCTTTGTATTCTGTATGTGGGAATGAATTTTTTTCTTTTCACTCATTATTAATCTTGTGTATGCCCATTACAACTCATGTGTTAACTATACCTTTAGTTTTATTTAATAATTTTTTTAGGGGGTATGAGATGGGTGACCAACCCATATCTCATTCCATTGAAAAAAAACTGAATAAATTATCCTCGGTAAAATTATTTCTTCCTATAATTAACCATTTCAAGCATTAAATTTACCCTATGGAGACCCTTAGTAGGTTCTCCATAAGTTTCTAAAATAATAAAACCTATTGAGTGACTTTAAGAGGAATATGATCTACTATTTTCTAAAGGGATTCATCTAGATTGTATCCTTATATAATGGCCACCCAATAAAATATTATCATTATATAATATTATTATAAATATAAATATAAATTAATTATATTAATAACAATTTTGATTTTGATTTTGATATAAATGGTTATTTTTTGTCTTTATAAACATACCAGATGGATTATTTCTCATTTTATATAGTCATTACATGTCTAACACAATGTCATAATATTCACCCAATATGTCAACCAAAATATATAATGAATCTATCCATGAATAAATTATCATAGACACTCAAGGAACATAGATACCTAAATCAATCAATTTCGTGTTCTTATCCACAAATTATATGAATTTTTCACATGAGAATGTATGAATATTGAATAAAAACAAATTTCTAGTAGTTTCAATTAAATAATCCTCCACTAATGATTTATATAAGTATTAATTAAATAAATTATTAATAATTCTTAATTAATCAAACACTCTATGTAATTCCAGTCATTCAGAAGTTTGGAGAAGCTGCTTGTTGATTATGATATGTGTACACAAACCGCCATTCCACCCTAGGATAAGACTAAATAAATATATTACCAACTCACAGAACTCCATAAATTATTGAAATTAACCCAATCTTATTATATAATACTAATAAATTACATCACGTACTCATTGGAATCTATAAATGTGGCCACATATGTGAAATCTTGGAATATATACATTTTCCACTAAAATAACTGACCAATGTATATATATATATATATTAGAAATAAATACTCATATAAATTTCTTGGGTTTTATTTATTAACAAAGACAGTGTTAAGTAAAATATATTTATCATTATATCAATGAAAATTAATAATTATTTATGTTATAAGACAAGAAGGATGTTTGGAAAAAAGGTACTCAATTTTTTGCATGACGTTTGTAACCACTATATAGGAAAATAGAGATCAAGTTGCGTTTGTGTATATAATAATTCAAAATGTATGGATTATTAGTATATTGCTTGTGATGATCATGAAATTATAAAAATAATTATTTGTTCCACATTTTGTCATAATGTTTCCAATGGTTTATTGTTAGTGTTTTGAAGAAAATTTAGAAAAAATATAAAGATATAAAAATGATTTTAATGTTATTCATGGTTCTGAAAATAGGTTGGTTGTCATATTAATGTGTGTTTCTATGATTATGTAGTTTGAATGAATTATGATGATCTATGGGGAATCCCAAAATTAGTGTTGCGGTGTGTCATGGTCTAAAAGAAAAATGACCAAATGAGGGGAGTTCTGGGTATTTCAATAGTAATTTAAACTAATGGAATATATAAATTTATTTTGTGGTTTAGGAAAAATTATTTCATAGTTATTTCCATATATAAAATTTCAAAATGGGGATCTATGGGCATTGTAAACACATTATCCATGTTTTTTGGAGTCTATGTGTAGAATTGGAAGATACCACACCATGGTGGATTTCACTATGCCATGGTCGATCAAGTTTCAGCATATATCTCATTTTCTAATTTCCTGTACTTTGACTGATATTTTGATATTTCAAAAATGTGATGAACTCATTTTTATTTGATTTTAATTGATGGATTTTCCTCTCCTAACCAATGGAAAATAATTTTTTTAACAATAGTTATCTAAGAAATCATTGGGTGTGATACTAGACAAATATAATCTAATTTTGAGAAGGTTGATTAAAAAGGAGAGAAACTATAATTCAAAAGATATTCTCTATAAAAGAAAGAGAAATACAATATCTAATCATACCATAAATTCATATAGTTTATCATGTTAATGAATAAATGAGTTATTATAACACCATTAATGGTGTAATATCTTTTTCTTGTTTTTGTAAGATAAAAAAGATCTCGTCGATGATAATTGAGTTCTTTAGAGTGAGGACATAAGTGTGTTCTTAATCATTGTATGGATTGTAATGATAGAGGGATAAAGATTCTATAATGGCCAACATTTCTATGTATATATATATATTTTTTATCATTATTGTGTGATAGTAATATGTTTAATTTAATTTACAATTTAATGTAATCTATTTAATTATATAATATTTCAACAAATAAATAAACATATATGATATGATAAATTTTAATATTCTATTAGTTTTGATAAATGTAACACTGAACAAAAATGTACAATGAAATATTTCCTTAAGGTAAAATATTTAAATTTAAAAACTAAATGTATTATAATATATCTAAATGAAACATAATGAGACAAATTACAAAGGGAATAAAACCACAAGTAAACCAAAATTCAATAATATTGAAATTCCAATCATTAGGATCTTCAAAAAAGATCATACCACTGATGATAACCATTAAAATAATCAAACAAATTATAAATATCTTAAATATTTCCATGACACCCTCCCTTCAAGGATACCACTCCTTGATTGGAAATGAATAAATTGAGATAGTGACCCCCCCCCCCGGAGTCCTGCCTCCAATAGGCCCTGGGTTGTTGGCTAGCACCAAGGGTATATGAATATTACAATATGGGAGGAATTACACTTTATAAGGAAACAATATTAGGAGACATGATGGATCATCCACAAAAAACTCCAATACATATATAAAATAAATCCAAAAACCATCCCACATGCATACATAAAATAGAACTCGTACAAATAAAATAAGAATCCATCGTAAAGTACCCAAAATCAAGATAAAGAGGTGACTTAGAAACTATCCCAAATACCGAGCTAGTAATGCCCATAATGTTCCACGTAATCCTCCTGGAAACCTGATAGCAGTTTTATATACATAGGGTGAGCATATAGTTATACTTAGTAGGAAAACCAAAGTCTCTCGTGCACATGTGAGGGAAACATACTAATGCTCCCATAAGAAAATAGATGATCCAAAAAGCACCAAAAATGTTTGCTAATCATCCCAGCCTCACTAAGGAATGATCACTAAATAATTAAATTCAAGTAATATAATATAAGTAAATCGAATTGATGATAGTGTACCCTACACCCCTTTACAACTGATTAGGTGCTTTCACACTCTAATGACAGACCTCCTGGTGCTCCCACCTCTTTTGAACATACCATATCCCAACCCACCCATAGACACTTGGGCCACAACCACACCACATCCCTCTTGTAGACACCTATGCCACAACCAAATCAAATTTCACTCATAGACACCTAGGAAACAACCACATCACATCCTTCCCGTAGACACCTTGGACACAACTATGTCACATCCCACCTACAGACACCTGGGCTGCAAACCACACCTCATCCCAAAGAAACCTAGAAACGTACAACCACATATCATACAAAAGACACCTAGAAAAGAATAACTGGCCCACACACACATGGACCTCACACCTCACCGCAACCTGCCCAACGAATATTAGGTTATCACCACCTAGAAGAGAGATTAGAGAATAGTGGGTGGCTATCCATCCATCCTCCCACTGGGATGTTTTGGAAAGACACCCTCCCCCTGAAAATGAGGGTGTTCATCACATAGTGCTCAAATAGGGTGGGTTTCATATATAAATCACAAGTAAAATACAAGTATATACATATATGATACCAAACACTCAATCCCATCCTAGGGGTTTCCATATAGAAATCAACTCACAATACTACCACCTTTTATGCTACCTTTTAAATGCATAACACCACACAAAAATTCATATCCTATTTTCAATTTCCAACCAATTTCATTTATCCATCCTATTCATTTTATTGTTTATCATTAACAAAATTTAACCACACATCCCATCATTTATTCATCCATTATCCATTTCCATTCCATTAACCAATCCAACCTAACTAATTCCACATTTTATTAATCAATTATTTATTCATTCCATCACTACGTGGAAAACCACTAAGCACAGCACACCACAGGAAACACAAAAAAAATCATTTCATATGGAGAAGAGCATGATAAATTAAGACAACTCCATATTAAAGACACATCGTTCCCCATTATCCATGTTTAACACCCTTTCATGACATATCATATATCAATCCCTATATATGGGGTGAATCATTATACATGTTTTTAATGGTGAAGAACCCATACCAACACTACTGTCATTCTTCAAACTCATACTGCTCAAATCACATATTAACAAAATGAAGCCCCAAATCACAACCCCATCTGGTAACACATTACCACACAACCATCTCATTGCCCAGTTGTACAACACTTCTCATCCATCCCATAATCAATAAATCTCTCAACCTGAGATTCCATTACACCACCCAATCCATTACATAGAACAAAAACATGCTCAAACCCATACTATAACATAAACCATAACAATCCGACACATTACTTCACCACATTTACCAAGGAGAAAACACAATTGCAGATTTAACAAGGCATCCCTTATTTAATTCCACTTTTTTAATTTAGGGGTTATTATAGAAACTGTATGATCCTGGGGAATCCAATAATTATCCAAATATACATGGTTATCCAATTTTATTTTAGGTTGATACCAATAAAATCTTAAACAAGTAATCAACCAGAGAAAATGTATCCAGCACAATCAAATCCACCAACAAAATCAATTTTCAGCTGGGCATGAAGCCTAAATAAATCACAATATCACAATCAAATCAAGGACATAAAAACATGTGGGGCATACCCCTCTACCCTTAAACATAAAATTAACCGATTTTTTTTATTTAATAAAGTTTGTACAACCACAATCCATGTATAAAAAAAGTAACCCCCCCACCCGTATGATACAAAAAAATTAGAAATGACTGAAACCATGCCTCAAGAACGATTTCCAATTTCTATACACCATAGGGACAGGAAGAACACTTATGAACCCTAATTGCACCATGAACACAAAATATCATCCTACACAGCAACAAGTATATATCAAAACGCACCCCCAGACCAAAAAAACACCACCAAAATATATCCCCAAAATAAGAATGGAAGAAAAAAGATGAGTAAGGGAAGACAACTCACCATGGATCGACCATGGATCTCCAAAAAACATCCAACATGATCAAAAGATTGAAGAGGGATGGAAAGGGCTCAAAGAAAAACTTAGGGTACCTAGGGTTTTCCCAAAACGAGAGGAAAAAGGAAACCACAACCAAATTAATTAGGGTTTGGATGAAAAATAATTTAAAACATTACATGATTGGGGTATCACACGATGTGTAATCCCTTTTCACATCATTCCATACCCAGGGTTCTTTTTTTATCGAAAAAAGTCTCACCTATTAATTTTATTCTATTTTTCTATCCCCAAAATATTACACATCTAGAAACCCTTCTTCAAATCATGTAAAATTTCTGCACATCACAAAGCCTCTAAGAATAGTCATGAAACAAAATTTCACATCGTGTGATCTAGTTACACGATGTGTAATCCTCTTTCTTACAATATTTAGAAACTAAACATATCCAAACTCCCTCTGAGCCTCCTCAGAATACTTCCAATGACCAAAACCCACAAATTAACAAAATGTGAAGGCACAGACCATTACATTAAATACCTCTCAAATGATTCTCACCCTTAAGAATCCAAAACCAATCCCAGAGGAAAAAGGGGTATGAACAACCACCCTGTGAGATACTACTCAAGGATCTCATCATACCTCAAACACTACCACCAGCTAAACATACCAAACCACACAACCACAACCACACTGCACAACCATCTCAATATCCCCATAGTCCAAGCCAACAACCACTACAACCGTCAAACTGCACCACCACATAACCAAAGAACCACACTGTCTCGAACATACGAATAAGAGAAATTAGTCTTCCATGACAACATACTATCCACTCTGGGTGGCACTGACTTTCCCACATAGGTTTAATCACATCGCATTTAAGGTGTCTCAATTAGTAATCTTGTATGTCAGTACATTATTACACATCATACCACACAAAACATAAACCATGGAAAATACCTCATCTAATAAAAAATGGATCCAAACATTTAATTATAAGGAATAATATAGAAAAGAAAAACTCAAAACAACTCTATGTACTGGGCACACATATGTGTTTCTTGTTCCCAAGTACTCTCCTTCTAGACACCATGCCTCCACAACACATGATCCAAGGGAATAGTCCATCCACACAGTGCATTCTCTTGACGATATTGAATCTCCACTGGCCACTCCACAAACATCATGTCATCATTGAAATCCAAGTATCCCCAGTTAATGACATGGAACTCATCACGTAGATACTGATGAATCTGAGAGATTTGAAAAACATCAATGATTCCTTCCAACCATGATGGAAACACCAACTAATACGCCACATTTCTAACTTTCCCCAATACCTCAAAGGGTCAGAAGAACATGGGATAAAGCTTACTCCCTTTTCCAAAGTTCCATTGCCCACGTCAAGGGGAATCATTCAAGAACACATGGTCCCCATATTCAATATCCATGGGCCTCCTCCAATAATTGGAATACAACTTTATTTGGTCTTGAGCTTCTTTCATCTTCTCACAAATGAGATGAGTTATCTCAATCATGCTCTGCACAACATCAGAACTAAGAAAAGTTGCCTCCCCAAATTATGTCCAACATAATAGTGAATGGCATAGTCTTATGTAGAGGGAATAAAATCGATCCATACCAACTGATGAGTGGTATATATTATTATAATAAAACACTACCAAATGTAGTTACCATACCGATGATCCACTAAATTCTAGTATGCATGCTTGAAACATATATGACATCAACTGGATTGTCTGTTCCATATTCCCATCTATGTTTGGATGGAAAGAAGTGATGAGGCATAAATGGGTACCAAATTCATGATGTGATCCCTTCCAAACTCGTGAGGTAAAATGTGTTTCCTGGTCAGAGACAATAAACATAGAAAACCATGGAACCGTACCACCTCATCCACATACCTCTTTGCCAAGGCATACACTATTCCCAACTCCTTGATCACTAAGATGTGGGACGATTTCATCAACTAATCAACTATCACCCAGATAGCATCATAACGTCCTTGAGTTTTGGGTAACGATATGATAAAATCCATTGAGGTTCCATCCCATTTTCACTCGAAAACATCCAAGGGATGTAATAAAACTCTAAGAACATGATGCTCAACCTTTAACTGCTAAAAAAACCAGCATTTATCCACAAACACTACAACTTCCCATTTCATTCAGAACAGCCAAAGCTCCATATTTAAGCCATGGCGCATATTGGAAACACTTGGATGTACTGCCAAGGGTAATCTATGAAACTCATGAAGGACTCCGTTGTGCATTGATACTGTAAAAAAAACATTCCATGAAACAACATCCGGTTCTGACCATCCACCAACTTCCCCTCTGTAGTATCACCATGGACAGCATGATCATGAAACACCTCTTTCTATGAGTCTCCCCATTGAGACTCCTCCACCTTATGTATCAGAGAATACTGCACCATTATCTAAAACAAACAGCCTATACCATCTTCCATTCTTGCATCTAAGTGCAAGGTTGTAAACTCCTCCATCACCCTTAATGTATTCACAGACTCCCGATCAACCTCCTTCTGCAACATTCTACTCAAATCATAGGCCACAAAATCCCTCTTCCCTAAGGTGCAAGGGATCTAAAAATCATGGTCTTGAAGGAACTCCATCTACCTCCACTATCACAAATTCATATCTCACTAGGAAAAGATACACCTCAAGTTGTTATGATCTCTGAAGACCACAAAGTTCTCTCCAATGAGGTAATTTCTATAAAACTTCTGCGAAAAAATGATAGATAATATTTCTATATCATGGATAGAATAGTTACACTCATGGGTACATAACCAGCTTGACCCATAAGAGATCACTAATCTCCACTGCATCAATATACATCCCAATATCAAATGGGAAGCGTCAAAAAACCCCTCAAACATCACTCCCTTTTAGATAACCAGAGCACTGGAGCACCAAATAACTTCCCCTTTAGATATTCAAACACTTCCTAACACAGATCACTACACATAAAAACTTGATCTTTCCTGGTCAATGTTATCACAAGGACACAACTCAAGAGAAATCAGGTACAGACCTCTGATAATAGCTTGCGAGTACAAGAAATCTATAAACCTCTGCCACATTCTTGGGTTATACCTGAGAAACAACTAATTTTTCATTTGAAGAGTCTTCATCCACCCCCTTATGATACACAAAATGGCCAAGGAAATGAACCTCTCATGTCCAGAACATACACTTGGAAAACCTTCTATAGAGCTGGTGGCGTCAAAGAACCTTCAAGATAGTTCTGAGATGCTTGGCTTGTCCCACCTTTGACTTCGTGTAGATTAATATATAATTGATGAATACAATTATGAGTCGATCCATGAAGTCATGGAACATAGAGCTCATAATCCCCATGATCTTGTCTTGTGAATTCAAAGAACCAAATATAATAATTTCAACTTGAAGTTCCCATACCTTCATCTAAAAGAATTATTTCAGATATCACCCTACTTCACCCTTAACTGGTGATATCCAGACCACAGATTGATCATAGAAAACATACTCACCCCTATCATCATGTTGAATAGGTCATATATCCTTGTAAGTGGGTAATGGTTCTTGAACATCACCTAATTCACCGTTTGGTAGTCAATGCACAACCTCATACCATTGGATGCCTTCATTACGAACAACATAGAAGCAACCCACAACAACACATTAGTTTGGATAAAATCCTTTTATATCATATTGTTCTAAATTATAAAGTACTACAACTCATAATGTGTAATCCAATAAGGATCCATTGAAATCAATGAAGCACCAGCCTGTAAGTCTATCCTGAACTCAACATCATGTTTAGGGGGAAGCATCACATCCTCTGTGGGAAAAAACATCCTAATCACCCCCAATGACTCTGGGAACCTCTACTATTTCAGTGTCATCTTATTACACTTAAAACTCAACT
The DNA here is from genome assembly GCA_963277665.1 of Viscum album. Classification (NCBI taxonomy): domain Eukaryota; kingdom Viridiplantae; phylum Streptophyta; class Magnoliopsida; order Santalales; family Viscaceae; genus Viscum; species Viscum album. Next base: position 2,115,268,308 of record OY728157.1, on the reverse strand, counting down.
AGTAAGGAAAGAATGGGCTCCACACACCGACTTCCCACCTGAAAACTCCAATCACCCACAGAAACCACACTCTAACCATCCACATCTGAAAAAATGAATCCCATATGGTAGAAGTCGATAAAAACATTTGGAATACAACCATTAGATTATGAGGATGAAATAGTATGGCTGTATATATTTAAATAAAAGATATCCATATCAAAAATTTGTTCCCATCATCAGTCTATGCCCCCGACACACATCAAACAATCTGGTTTAGCCTTTGACAGTCATACTAATCACTAGAATAACGATAATCCTCCCTATGTCTAGTACTATATCATGTGATAGATTGGGTGAAAAAAAGGATTATAAATCTCTTGAATCAAACAATGCAGAAACAAGACTATTAACCAAACTGATCATACCTATGATGATCTCGGGCCCCTTTTGAACTGTTGTCTCCACTGTCTGAATATGACCATGCCCAACTCATCTGCCTCTTTGTTGAGGACCACCTCTATGACTATTCCTGGGTTGAGGTCCCTATGCATGAGTAACATCCTGAGGTTGGTCTCTACCTGCTGCATCTCCCCTCAGTGGAACATGATCTTGCTGTCCCTACTGCTGAATCAACCTGACTGGAAACTAATGCTAAGGTTGGAAATGAACCTATCCACATCCACTAAGATAATCTCAAATAGCCATTGGGAAATAATTCTGAAAATGTTCATGAACTATAAAAAAGAAACACTTTGGTCCCATGTTCATAGGAAAGGCACGAGGACCAGAAGGTTAGAAAGGAAACGTTTAAGGTCGACTCCCCGTCGGTTGAAAACTCAAAGGTCATTGTGCCTGAGACCAGCCACTAGTAAACCTACCTCTTGAAGAGCCTTATTGGCTCCCCTCTTATGGTAAAACTCCTCAAGATTTTATCTGCTCGATCATTTCTTCCTTATTCTGAACCTCTATGAACATTGGAAACGTAAAAGGAGTAACTGCATACTAGATAAAAGGACGATGTACCTCCTCAAGATATCTTTTCATGATACTCCTCATCAGAAAATAGATCCTGGGAAAATTAAAGAATATCCTTGAACTTGAACCCCAGCTCTCACACTAAAATAATCTCCCACAGAATGGAAAGTAGCTCCTACCTCTTCTCATCCTTAATGGTCGATTAACGGAACTCATCTCAAAACTCTTTCTCGAAGTCAACCCACAAAACATTTGCCTCTTTCCATTCCCCCAGATATAGTTTCCACCACTAACACGAAGTTCCCCACATCCAGATGATAGACATGGAACCCAATACACTATCAGGGCCTAGATCAAACTGAATATGATCTCAAGCTCTTCAATACATCTTTCTATATCCATGTATGAAACACCAGCCTCATACTTCCCCCAAACCTACTGCTGGAAAGCGCACAATGTCCTATTGAACTGGTCATCATCCTCAACTGGATCAACCCTCTGTCACTCATCCAGATTAACCTACTAAACCTCTAATATCTGAGACACATGAGGATGATAACTAAGAGCCATATCTAAAAAGGGGGGAAAAATATTTCCTAATACCAACTAGTATGGAGGCTGTATGAAGATTTATTTGAACCCCTTTAATCCATATTTCGTTATTCATTACAACTTTTTTTTCAAACCAACCAAATTAAAATAAGAAAACAAGTCATTATGATTCATGTATCTTTCCTAGGGTCTCTACCTTGAAAACAATGTAGCCTCACTTGGTTGTTCAGTAGGATCAGAGTCCTTGTGTCGGACCATGGGGGGGCCTAAAATCTCATGTCCCAATTGGTCTTCCCTAGCCTATGCCATGCATCAAGATCACAAGACACCGTATCCCTACCAACCCATTCAATTCACACTATTCCTAACTCTAAACTCAATCATATCTCTCAACCCTCGTTCTTTAATACCATTCTGTCATGACCCCCTTCCTCTAAGGATATACCTACTAAGATGGAAATGAATAAAGGGAGATAGTGAACCCCGAGTCCCGCCTCAAATCAGCCATAGGTTGCTGACTATCACTATTGGTATACTAATCTTATAGTATGGGATTCATTACATTTTATAAGGAAAAAATATCAAGAGATATGATGGATCATCCAAAAAAAACTCTAAGACATATATAAAGGAAATCTGAAAACCATCCCACATGCATGCGTAAAATAGAACTAGTACAAATACAATACGACTCCAAAGTAAAGTACCCAAAAGTAAGCTAAGTAAGTCAATCAGAAATTGTCCCAAATACTGAGCTATTAATGTCTAAAACATTCCACATAATCCTCCTAGAAATATGAAAGAAGCGTTATATACATAAGGTGAGCATATAGGTATTCTCAGTAGGAAAACCAAAGTATCTCTTGCACATGTGAGGGAAACATATTAATTCTCCAATGAAAAAATAGTAGAACCAAACAGAACATAACTTGTATACTAACCATCCCAGCCACTCAAAGGAACTCTCACCAAATAATGAAAGTCAAGTGATGTAATATAAGTAAATCTGATCGATGATAGGGTACAACACACCACTTTCCCACTGATTGTCCACTCTCACACCCTAACAAAAGATGTCCTATCAATGCCACCACTTCCGAACATACCATATCACAACCCATCCATAATCACCTGGACCACAACCACACCACATCCCGCCTGAAAACACCTGGACCACAACCTTGTCATGTCTCGTCTGTAGACACCTGGTCCACAACATCATCACATCCCACTCGCAGACACCTGGGCCACATCCATATCACATCCCAGCCATAGACACCTATTCCACAAACCACACCTCATCCTAAAGACACCTAGTAAAATACAACCGCATATCATCCCGAAGAAACTTGGTAAAGTACAACTCGCCCACACACACATAGGCGTCACACCTCACCACAACCTGCCCGAAGAATCTTAGGTTATCACTACCAAGATGGCAGAACAGGGAAGAGAAGGTGGCCTTCCATCCATCCTCCTACATGATGTTTGGGAAAGACACCCTCCCCCATGATGATGGGGGTGTTCAAAATATAGTGCTCAACTGAGGTTGTGTTTGTATATAAATGTCACGACCCGTCCTCGGGGCCCGTGCCATTACCACCACAAGCCCTCCTTCCATAGGCCAGGGGCTGGCGACAAGAACCAAAGGCGTAAATCCCGATAACTGGGAAGGAATTGACTTTATAAAAGTAACAAAACACCACAGAGTATAAGTGGAAGTAAAACACTAAGTACAAAAAGGAAGTGCTGAAAAGAAAATGGGCCAGAATACAAAGCCAATTGAAAGTACAGATACAACTGAAATAAAGTACAAAAAAACAACATCTAGAAGAAAGGAAGCAGCTCCTGGGTCATCCTCCTCGGATCCTACATAAAGGGTAGGTACAGATAGCGCAGATTTTGGATCGTCCACCACAGATCCTACCAGAAGGGTAGCTACAAATAGCCTCCACAGTGCCCTCACTCGTCAAACACCTCCGAGTGTCGCCTCGTCGTGATTTCCACCACCGGATACTGTCTCGTCATGAGGTCCACCTATGAGTACCATCCACTCCTCGAACAATCGGCCTCTGTCTGTGATGCCCGTCGTCTGCCACCAACACAATGATGTGCAGACATAGCCCGTGCAGGGGCGAGTATAACGATACTCAGTAGGGACACCAAGACCCTCAAGGTCTCACTAAATCCAACAAGGATAACCACAAAGAAGATCTCAACAGATAACCTCTACTTAGGCATATTCCCATACATATACCCAAGTTATCATGTAACCTATCTCAATCATGAGGTAACACAATGATTTAGACTTAGCTCAACCAGGATTTTATTCATGATGTCAAAACCACGCCTATTGGAGAACTCCTACTCTGTCGAGTACAGTGGGCCTGCCTCTAAAACCATGCTCGCCGAACTCCTCCTCTGTCGAGTACTGTGGCCTGCCGCTACAACCAAACGCGCCGAACTCCTCATCTGTCGAGTATTGTGGGCATGCTGCTACAACCAAGTGCTTCCCACCATGGGTCTACCGCTACAACCAAGTGCTCCCCCTCATAGGCTCCAAAGATACTTATTCTGTCGAGTACCGCGGGTCTGCCGCTACAACCAAGCGCTCCTCCGTCGTGGGTCTGCTGCTACAACCAAGCGCTCCCTCTCATACCCTCCAGAGGTACTCCTTCTGTTGAGTACCGTGGGTCTTCCGCTACTACCAAGAGCTTCTCTGCCGTGGGTCTGCCACTACAACTAAGCGCTCCCCACTGGGCTATTCGAAACACACCGAGTCGATAGATAAGCAATAGTCAAGTCTCAGCCAGCTACTAGGTCTCTGCACTCTGCTAGATCGTCATCGGGAGGTCCTCTCCACGAGCTACTGGTCAATACTCCAACTATCACAAAGTCCCACGAAGAAGTATCTCAATGTACCGCCTCGTCATAGGGGTCTCAACGCAATAGACGGCGCGTCGGTCGGACACTCAGTTTGTGAGTTACTAGCATTTTTGTCCCAGGGGACCGGTTGGTTTCGTGTGCGAACCAACCCGGTCATATCTCAATTGTACCACGATATTTCATAGGGTATGCTCATAGGGACCTTTTCTCAACGTGATCACCAATTCTGCTGATGGTTCATCAAACAGACGTCCGGTCTGAAAGTTATCAGCCTTTTCGTTCCCGGGGCCCGGTTGGATTTCGGGTACAATCCAACCCGTCCATTATCCAACTACATCAAAAACTCAGGCAAAGCATTCCAAACTTTTTGTCTCAACAAGAAGATTCCAACAAAGTCAACGACACGTCAATCGGACGTCCGGAGCTCGAGATATAAGCGTTTCCGCTCCGAGGGCCCGGTTGGTTTCGTATCTGAACCAACCCAGCCATACTCAAAGTTCTCTGAAACCTTGAGTGTAATATACCAAAACGACCGTATCGATCCATGTATCGCTACGCAATGGACGGTGCATCGATCGGAGGTCCTTAGGCCATGTTATGGGAAACATACCGAAAAAGTCTGGAATTAGGGAGTTCGGGCCCGGTCCGACCCGGCCCGTTACCCCCTGGGTCTGCCTGAACCGGGTCGACCCAACCTGGGTCCAAGTCCGGCCCACTTGGGCGCGGCCCGGCCTGGCATTCCGGTCGGGCGGCTCGGTCGTTTCGGCCGAGCGGTGCGGGGTGGCACGCTGCCCCCCGCCAGCATGAAACCACGACCCCAAGGGGGGCCTTTCCTTGTCAACGGACGCGGTGGAGCACCCAATCCAACCTCCCTCGGTCCCGCACAGTCGCGGGACTAGCGGCCCTTCCCGGAGGCACGCCGACGGACTGTTCCGCGGACCACCGGACGAGCTCCAGTGGTCGGATTTTCCTGACGTTTTCGCCAACGGCCCTCCCAGGACCCGTTCTTCACTTAGAAGACCTCACAACGCTTGTGCGGCCTGCTTCATCATCACCCACCGATCTGCACACCAAGAACGAAGACACGGTGGGTTCGGACTTGTTCGTTGGTCTTCACCCACCACGTTAGCGGTTTAAAAAGTCTTCCGAAAAATTTTAAACATATTCCGAGGGTATAAATCACAACAATTTAATTGAATCATAACCCCTACCTCGTCTAATTTTTTGAGCGAGGGTTCGTCGCGGAAAATCACGTCGTGGAAGAAGGCATCGTGGAAGGGGGATCGTCGCATCGCGGAGAAGGAACGTCACGGATGAAGCGTCATAGAAGAAGCGTCGCGGAAGAAGCGTCGCGGAAGAGGCATCTCGGAAGAAGCGTCGTTGGCGTCGCGATACACGACGTTGCGTACTCGATCTCCGAGGATTCGGCATTCTTCGCCGGAGATCAGTGCGTTCTTTACATTCTTCGTGTTCTTTGTTGAAAAAGAAGGATTTTCTCCAAATCCTCTCAACGCAACAAGTTCCAACCCCAATAAAATAAGTGTTGTCTTATTTTATTAACACTCAAACCAACTCTTTGAGATTAAAAAAAAAGTAACGATCAATTAATTGAGGAGTTTAAAATCACCCAATTAATAAGCCCTTTAATATCAAGATGAAACGCAAGAGTTGACTTCATTAAAAAGGGGGTGCGGGTGCGTTACTTAAGAAAAAAAGAAACATTGGGGCTCGGGTGGGCCCCACCTCACAAATATCCTAAAAAGTGGGTAGGATATTGTGGGTCCCACATCATCCACTTAACATAGGTTATGAGACTTAAAATAAAATAAATTGGTTGCACCATTTTATTTTATTCATTTACCTAACCGGAAAATTTTAAAACCACACCCGACGAAACGCAACCCTGGAAAAGGTGTTTCTAAGAAAATACCAGTGCTGCGATTCCATCGGTGCCCAAGAAATTCGATTCTGAGCAACGGTTCAAAATCTAGAAAAACCCACTCGTTCGTTCACTTAACATACCCGAGATAAACTTCGGAAAACGATTTTGGGCACACCAGGCCTCGGAATCAGGTTCCGTCAGAAACTGCGTCCTTGTAAAATCCAAAAGAAAATTAAGAAAAAATTTCCCTTGATTTTTACGGGTGTTTACATTACTCCCACCTCAGGGCTTTACGTCCCCGTAAAGCATTAACACAAACTAGGTATACAAAGGCGGTACTGAGAATGCATCTGAGCCTTCTGCTCCCATGTGATCACCTGGAGGTTCCCGTACTGCCAGTGAAAGCGCACCCGAGAAATCGACCGTCCTCGTAGGATCCGCTCCTGTCGTTCCTCCGCCCCCACTGGAACCTCCGTGATGTTCACCCCATCACCCAAGTCCAGCTCCTCATGGTTGATGAAATTTGAAGGGCCGAGCTCGTATCTCCTCAGTTGAGATAAATGGAAGTCGTCGTGCACCTAGTGAAAATGAGGTGGGTGGGTCAAGCGGTAAACCACCTCTCCTACCCTGCTGAGGACCTTGAAAGGTCCATTGAACCTCAGAGATAACTTGTCGCCTCGGCCACATCTTCATAACTCACATCGAGGTGAGACCCGTAGGGAAACGTGGTCTCCAACCTCTATCTCTAGTGGTCTATGCCCCCTATCAGCACAATACTTTTTCTGGCTCTGAGCTGTCCTCATCCGCTCTTGGATGACTTGGAACTTTCTGGTCCTACAAGAGCTGCTAAGATTTCTTCTTTTCCAATAAGAGAAATCTGGTCTCATCCCCTAGATGAACCACGTTCTTTGCCTAATACAGTCAATCCCTCCATGGACGATACTAATCCATACCAAGGATGACGTCGTAAGGCCTCGACACTACTACAAAGAGATCCAACCGTTACTCTCGCCTCCAAGGCTTGAGTCACACTGTCGGCATCAATGTGTGGTAACTAGGTCTACTCCAGTAGGTATCTCAAAGTGAGGGACAAGTCATTAGTTTTTAAATTGGAACCTCTTAGTAACAACATAAAGAAGGGACAGGAAGGTAAACGCCAAAAGAAAGGTGTCTTTTATTACTAAAGCTCAAAGTACAAAGACAAAAATAATCTATAAAAAATATCAACAGATCTAGAAGAAACATGAAAAAAAGTCTCCAAGTCTAGAGCTAGTCCCGCTCCCGTCCATCTGATCACAAAGCTCCATTATCGTAGGCCTCTGCTGCCTGAAGTTGAGCTCTCCCACGTCCACCTATTCCCTGCAGTCAGGGTGGACCTCCTGGTGGTGGTGGTCACAACACCTCAAAGTGTCGTCCACCTCCAGATGCAAGGACAACACCCCTTCCACAGTCTCCTACTCCATGTGGTCCACCTCGATCGAACCTCTACCTCTGCCCGGGAGGTCCTTCATTCATCTTCTGGTCATATGTATGGAGGATCAGATATTCACGAGCCATGTGACCAACCCCGCCACCGGAGTAACACTGTCTACGCATGGTAAGTCGTTCTTCACCACAGGTGCCTCGCACAAACGATCATGTGTCATACGGTCGACCACTTGTAGGTCTAGTCCTCTTGTACCTCTATGACATCTGTCTACTGGCTACTACAGGAGACTCTGCTGCAAGCTGGCTAGTGGTGGGTCCTGCTGCTGGAGACTACTCAGCAAGGAAACTCTCCACTAAGAGGGCTCGCTCCAACACCCCTGTCTGTGTCAGAATTCTGTGAGAAACAACTGAATCTCTGATCTCTCGCCTGAGCCCCTGATCGAAGGTTTGGGGCCAAAATAATGGGTCACGTACCATGTTCATGGAATAGCGTGAGAGATTGGTAAACCTCACTGCGTACTGGGCTACCGTCATGCTGCCCTGCCGCAGCTATAGCAGCTCCTAGATGCGCACCGCTCGGAGGGTGGCTGGGACGAAATCTGAGTGAAAAAAGCTCTCAAAGTCCGTCCAAAGGAGAGATGCCTCGTCATGCACCTGGAGCATCATGCTCCACCATCTTCTTGCTGCCATGTGCAGGAGGCTCGCTGCAAGGACCACCATAAGGTCAGCTGGTGTCCCTACCAAACGGAAAACTCGTACAAGTGCCTCCAGCCAATCCTCGGCTGCCTGAGGGTCCGTCTCCCCAATGAACCTGGGAAATCGCTAACATCGAAACTCGTGCAGTGCACTAAGGGGACGTGCACCATTAGAGGCTGGGGCTGGTAGCATCGGTGGCTTGGTGGGTAGAGGTACAGTTGTTGCCTTTGCAGTCAATGGGCCATGTACCGAGGCGTCGTCGCTCGGTGGGCTATCGTCACGCACAACTCTTGTAACCCTAGATGGTTGTCGTCGTGGGGCCATCCTAAAAATAAACAGGTATGCCATGGTTAATCAGTATAACTGGTGAGCTGACACAAAGTAATCCCAGAGAAAACATGAAACACACATGCAATAAATGTTTTCATGCATTAAGTCGGAAATCAGAATTTAGGGTCCTGGTGTACAGATATGTCGGTCGCCGCACCAACACTGGACTCCCTATAATGATAACCACACTAAATACTCTCAACACTATTGCGTCACATAGAAAAAGATCAGAGTCCTGAGTTTTGCGGTAGAACCGAACTCCTCTGATACCAATTTGTCACGACCCATCTTTGGGGCCCGTTCTGTGACTACCCCAAGCCCGCCTTCTATAGGCCTGGGGCTGGTGACTAGCACCAATGGCATAAATCCTAATAACTGGGAATGCATTGGCTTTATAAAAGTAACAAAACACCACAGAGTACAAGAGGAAGTAAAAAACTAAGTACAAAAAGGAAGTGCTGAAAAGTAAATGATCCAGAATACAACCCCAATCGAAAGTACAGCTACAACTGAAAGAAAGTACAACAAAACAACAGCTGGAAGAAAGGAAGCATCTCCTGGGTTGTCCTCCTCGGATCCTACCTGAAGGGTAGGTACAGATAGCACAGTTCTTAGATCGTCCACCACGGATCCTACCTAAAGGGTTGGTACAGATAGCCTCCACAACACTCTCTCTCGTCAACCACCTCCGAGTGTCGCCTCGTCATGAAGTACACCACCGGATACTGTCTCGTCGTGAGGTACACCTCTGGGTACCATCCAGTCCTCGAACATTCGGCCTCTGTCTGCACTTCCCGTCGTCTGCAACCAACACAACGAGGTGCGGGCATACCTAATGGAGGGGTGAGTATAATGATACTCAGTAGGGACCTCCAGACCCTCAAGGTCTCAATAAATCCAACAAAGATAACCACAAAGAAGTTCTCAATAGATGACCTCTACTTAGGCATATGCCCATCCATATACCCATGTTATAAAGTAACCCATCTCAATCATGAGGTAACAAAAAGATTTAGACTCAGCTCAACCAAGATTTTATTCATGATGTCAAAACCATGGCTGCTGGAGAACTCTTCCTCTGCCGAGTACAGTGGGCCTGCCGCTACAACCATGCGCGCTGAACTCCTCCTCTGTCACGTACAGTGGCTTTCCGCTACAACCAAGCGCGCAGAACTCCTCCTCTGTCGAGTACTGTGGGCCTGCTGTAACAACCAAGCACTTCCCACCATGGGTCTACCACTACAACCAAGCGCTCCCTCTCATAGGCTCCAGAGGTACTCCTTCTATCGCGTACCGCGGGTCTGCCGCTACAACTAAGCACTCCTCCGTCGTGGGTCTACTGTTATAACCAAGCGCTCCCCCTCATAGCCTCTAGAGGTAATCCTTCTATTGAGTACCGTGGGTCTGCCGCTACTACCAAGCGCTCCTCCACCGTGGGTCTGCCGCTACAACAAAGCGCTCCCCACTGGGCTATCCGAAAAACACCGAGTCGATAGATCAGCATTCGTCAAGTCTCAGCCAGCTACTAGGTCTTTGCACTCTGCTAGCCCATCACCAGGAGGGTCTGCTCCATGAGCTACTGGTCGATACTCCAAGTATAACAAAGTTTCACGAAGAATTTTCTCAACGTACTGCCTCGTCATAGGGGCCTCAACGCAACGGATGACGCCTCAGTCGGACGCCTGGTCTGTGAGTTACTAGCCTTTTCGTCCAAGGGGCCAGGTTGGTTTCGTGTTCGAACTAACCCGGCCGTATCTCGACTGTACCCCGAACTCTCATAAGGTATGCTCACAGGGACTGTTTCTCAACGTGAACACCAACGCTGCTGACGGTTCGTCAAACAGACATCCAGTCTAAAAGTTATCATCATTTTCGTTCCAGGGGCCCGGTTGGATTTCGAGTACAATCCAACCTGGCCAATATCCAACTGCATCCAAAACTCAGGCGATGTATGCCAAAAGATTCGTCTCAACAAGAGAAGTCCAACAAAGCTGACGGCACGTCAATCGGACGTCCGGAGCTCGAGATATAAGCGTTTCCGCTCCGAGGGCCTGGTTGGTTTCGTATCTGAACCAACACGGCCGTACTCAAAGTTCCCCGAATCCTTGAGTGTAATATACTGAAATGACCGTCTCGATCCAAGGATCTCTACGCAAATGACGTTGCGTCGATCGGAGGTACGTAGCCTATGTTATGGGCAACATACCAAAAAAGTCTGTTATTGGGGGGTTCGGTCCCAGGCCGACCCAGCCCGTTACCCCCTAGGTCGGCCCGAACCGGGTCACCTGACCAGGGTCCGGGTCCGGCCCGCTTGGGCACGGCCCGACCTAGGTGCGGCCCGGCCTGGCGGTCTGGTCGGGCGGCTCGACCGTTTCGGCCGAGCAGTGCGGGGGGGGGGGGGGGGCACGCTGCCGCCTGATAGCATTAAACCGCGGACCCAAGGGTGGACGCTGCTTGCCAACGGACACGGCCAAGCGTCGCGTCCAACCTCCCTTGGTCCCACGCGGTCGCGGGACCAATGGCCTGTCGCTGCGGCGGCGCACCGAGCGCCGGCGGAGCCTTCCACGGACCACCGGACGAGTTCTGGTGGTCAGATTTGCCTTTCGTCTTCGCCAATGGCCTTCCCGGGACCAGATCCTCCCTGCGAAGACCTCACAACGTCCGTGCGGCCTGCTTCATCGTCGCCCGCCGATCCGCACACCAAGAACGATGAGATGGTCGGTTCGGACTTGTTCGTTGGTCTGCACTCACCGCGTTTGCGGTTTAAAAAGGCTTCTGGAAAATTTTAAACATATGCCGAGTTTATAAATCACTAATATTTAGTTGAATCAAAACCACTACCTCATCGAATTCATTGAGCGAGGGTTCCTCGAGGAAAAGCACATCGCGGAAGAAGGCGTCACGGAAGGGGGATAGTCGCGTCACGGAGAAGGAACGTCACAGATGAAGCATCACGGAAGAAGCATCGCGGAAGAATCTTCGCGGAAGAAGTGTCGCGGAAGAAGCGTCGTAGAAGAAGCATTGCGGAAGACGCGTCGTTGGCGTTGCGGTACACGATGTCGCGTAGTAGATCTCTGAGGATTCGGCGTTCTTTATCGGAGATCGGTGCATTCTTCGTGTTCTTCGCATTCTTCGCGTTCTTCTTCGAAGAAGAAGACTTTTCTCCAAATCCTCTCAACGCAACAAGTTCCAACCCAAATAAAATAAGTGTTGTCTTATTTTATTAACACTCAAACCAACTCTTTGAAATTCAAAAAGAAAAGAAACGATCAATTAATTGAGGAGTTTAAAACCACCCAATTAATGAGGCGTTTAATATCCAGATTAAACGCATGAGTTGACTACATTAAAAAGGGGGTGCGGGTGCGTTACTTAATAAGAAAGGAAATGGTGGGGCTCGGGTGGGCCCCACCTCACAAATATCCTACCAAGTGGGTAGGATATTGTGGGTCCCACATCATCCACTTAACATAGGTTATGCGACTTAAAATAAAATAAATTGTTTGAACCATTTTATTTTATTCATTTACTTAATCCGAAAATTGAAAAACCGCTACCGAGCAAACACAACTCCGGAAAACGTGTTTCTATGAAAATACCAATTCTTCGATTCCATCGGTGCCCTCGGAATTCGATTCCAAGCACTGGTTCAAATGTTAGAAATACCTGCTCATTCGTTCACTGAACGTACCTGAGCTAAACTTCAGAAAAAGATTCTGAGCACACCGGGCCTCAGAATCAGGTGCTGTCAAAAACTGCATTCTTGTAAAATCAAAAAGAAAATTAAGAAAAAATTGCCCTTGAATTTGACAAGTCTTTACAATAAATCACAAGGAATAGACAAGTATATAAATATATAATACCAAAAACTCAATCCCAACCTATGGGTTTATAAATAGAAATCAACTCATGAGACTACCACCTTTGCTGCTACCTCTAAATGCATAACACGACACAGTAAGCCACAACATCAATTTAATTTAATAAAAATAATTTAACCACCCCATTCATTTTATTGTTTATAATTAACCACATTTAACAACACATCCCATGTTTTATTCATCCATTAAACATTTCTATTCTATTAACCAACCAACCCAAGTCATTCTACATTTTTTTAATAAATTATTTCTTCATTCCATCACTACACGGACATCCACTAAGAACAACACACCATGGGAAACACATAAACAATCATTTTAGAAGGTGAAGAGACTGATTAATTAAGGTGGATCCATATTAAAGGCACATCGTTCCACATTATCCACATTTAACACCCATTCATGATATATCATATATTGATATCTTGATACAGGGTGAAGCTTTCAGCATGTTATTAATGTAAAAGAACTCATACCAACCAAACTTTCATTCTTCAAACTCATCCGGCTTAGATGACATATCAACAAAACCATCCCCCAACTCACAACCCCATCTGGTAACACATTTCCACACAACCGGATCACAACCATACTATACAACACTTCTTACCCATCCCAAAATCAGTAAATATCTCAACTTAAGATTCCCTTACACCACCCCACCCATTAGATAACACACACTCATTCTCACAACCATACTACATCATAAACTAGAACAATCCCACACATCACCTCACCACATATACAGTGGCAAAACAAAATTCTATATTTAACAACGAACCCCTTATTTAATTCCACTTATTAATTTATGAGTTATCATAAAAACTAAATAATCCTAGGGAATCCATTAATTATCCAAAAATACACTGTTATACAATTCCATTTTAGGGTGATACCAAATAAATCTCAAATAAGGAAACAACCACAACAGACGTTTATAGTACAAACAATGTCACAAAAGGAAATAATTTTCTACAGGGTATTAAGCCAAAATAAATCACAATATCACAATCAAATCAATGCTATAAAAACAGTCGGAGGATACCTCTCTACCCTTCAAAATAAAAATAACCAATTTCTTTATCTTTGATAAGTCATCACCACCATAATCCATGTATAACAACCCCCCCTGCATGATACAAAAAAAAAGAGAAAAGAGAGAAATCTTACCTTAAGGAACCTTTCTAATTATTTCACACCATATGGTAAAGAAGAACACTTTCAAACCAAAAACCACACCATGGACACAGAGGATCATCCTACACCGCACCACCGCACCAAGGATCTATAAAAACAAAACCTAACGCATCCCAAAACCCAATAAACACCACCATAGTAGATCCTTGGAATAAGAACAAAAGAAAACAGATGACAAAGGGAAGATAACTCTCTAAGGATCGACCACAGATGACCAATGAGAATCCATTGGGACCAATGAATTGAAGAGGGACGGAAAGGGCTCGAAGAAAACTTTGAGGTACCTAGGTTTCCCCCAAAACAAGAGGAAAAATGAAACTACAACCTAATGAATGAGGTTTTGGTAGAAAAATAATTATAAAATTTCATATGATTGGGGTATTACACGATGTGTAATCCCTTTTCACGTCATGTAATACCCAGGGATTGTTTTTCATTGAAAAACACATCACCACTTCATTTTATTTTATTTTTCTAACCCCAAAATATTCAACATTGTGAAACCCTTATTCAAGTCTTGTAAAATGTCTTCATGTTTTGAAACCATTAATACATTCCGTGAAACAAAATTTCACATCATGTAATCCAGTTACACAACATGTAATACTTCTTCCATCTTTTAGAAATCAGTCTTCTCCAAACTCCCTTCAAGCCTCCTCTAAACACTTCCAATGGACAAAACCAACAAAGTAACAGACCAGGAAGGAATGTACCATTAAAAATATATTTTAAAATTAAATAATGAAATTATAGGAATTATTTTAGTAATGTATACATCTTTATATATAGGAATGATGTATAACTATTATATATATGATTGGTCTGTATATGACCACTATTATATGGTCATTGGTTATATGATCATTGAGTACATATATATATCAAATTTGTATGTTCAATATCTTATAATAGGAATTTAAAAGATTAAAATCTGAAATTAATATAATATTTTGTATTTAATTAAAATAAACAAAAAAATTTTTGAAAATATTTTTTATTCGAATGAAATTCTTTTTAATGAATATATTTTTTTTGTTAATTTTTATACTTTTAAAGAAATATTTTAATTAAATATATAAATAAAAATAAGTGGATAATTTTAATAAAAATATATTGATAAATTCAATGATATAATTAATTTTAATGAAATATAAATAATATATTTTAATATTCAAATATATATATTAAATAAATTATATATTTCACATTTTAAACTTAATTGACATCTATGAAAGAATAGATTCAATGAAATTTATTTTATATATATATAAACAAGGAAATTTACATCAATATAATTATTATTACTTGGTATTTAATATATAAAATCAATTTAATGCATAAAATATGTTTGTTTAAAAAAAATTATTCATTAAACATTTTTTTAACAAACTAAATATATAATTTTTTATTTATGATTTAATTTAAATATGTATTAAAAAAATATATAATAATAGGTTTTTACTCATTAAATCATTAGTAATCAATGTGAAATAAGAATAATAATACTTAATGTTTAAAATATTTTTTATAAGAATCGTTTCTTCGATATATTTTATGACTAAATTTAAAATTTAAATATAAAATATTTAGAATTTCAATTAGATTAAATGGAATCCATATTTTATTGAAACATTTCGAAAATATTTAAAATTTTCAATTTTATATTTTTAATAAGTAAATAATTATCATTTTAAATAATTAGATATTGTAGTGGGGTGTAAAAAGGTTTGAAATGACCAGGCATGAATATTGAATATTTCAATTAATAATTGTATATTAATGATTTTATTTATTTAGGGTGGGATTTTGTATTAAAATTCTCACCAATTTATCCTTACCTAACAAACCTAACTCCCATTTGATTCTATTTTTTTATTCTCCTATTGAAATTTTTTAATCAAATGTCCCTTATTATCAATAATTAAAGGAACTCTCCTCCACCAACTCTAATTCAGTGCTATCGTTTGGTTTTATCTTTAATACCTACCCAAATTTTGTCTCATATTTTCGTATATCATTTTTAATATGATTTTTCCTAAGAAAGAGGCATAAGTGATTTATTTAGAAGGAATGCATTTTTTTAAAAGGATTGATTTCATCAAAGTAATAATATAATTATTCTATATACTTTTAAATTACCTCTTAATCTCTAATCTTCTCAAATATCATTCACCACTCTGAATATGTATTATTAAAGCCAATATGATTATGTAAACATAATATTAGTGAAACATAAATTATTATCCTTATTCATAAATTTATAATAACACATTTTTTAGGTTGATTTTACCACATACAAGAATGATGATGTGACACTTCCTCTATGAATAATTAAGAAAACCTAAATAAATATCAAATATGGTTTGAATGATGATTTTAAGATATATTTTCATTTATAGAATGGTAATATATATAAGTATTTTCATTAATAAAATTGAAATTTCTTTCTGATTCATTATTCACAAAATGAAAATCATGATTTATATAATTTCATTAATAATTATAAATGTAAATTCCACGAAACAATATTTTAACTATATAAATCTATTATTTAAATCTATACCTAATCAATAAAAATTATGGAGGTGATGGATATATGAGTAAGTAATAGTTATCAGAGCTGTTATACCAAACTAAGCATGTAACAAACTGGACAATTAACACCCAAATATTGATTATAACAAAGAATGGTTAATAAATGGGTAATAAAAAATTATAAATTTATTAAACTAAGTGATAAAAATTTAAATAATTTTATCATATAAAAGTATAACAAACATAAATTTCTTAAACATGGAGTTTGAGAATATTTGACCAAGATAAAATTAAGGTAATGATTTTTTATCTCAATTTCCTTTGATTCATACATATTAGAAAATTATTCACATAAATCTATTTGACATTGTTTACCAAGTATCCCAATAAAATATTTTTTTGTAAATAAATTTTGATATTTTAGATTACAAATTCTTTTCTTAATCCCTTTTCATTGTTCTTTTGATTAATATTTTACCAAAATCACAATGGCTTTCTTGACAATATATTTATTATTTTGAGATATCCTCTTTCTCATTCACTATATACCATAAATATTTAAGAATTAAACAACTTCCTTATATCATCTTTAATTTTCTATTTGTTTACAGGGATATTTAATTTACTTTAAAAAATTATATTCTAATTGATTTATATTTCTAAAATATGTTATTTAATAAATGAAAGCCTTTAATGTTTTTTATTTCTCCTCAATATATATATTCTTTCTTTACACAAACCATTTTTTTCATTTTTTATGCTAAGTATTTATTCTCTCTTATATTGTTAATGTTTATTTATCACTATTCAGAAATGTATTTTGAATTTCAATTATCAATGTGGGTTTAATTAAAATTTTAAAAATACTTTAAAAGGAATTTCATTCTACTTACAAACATTTTTTGTCATTTATTATACATTAATTATTATTTAACCTTTTTGAATTTTATAATGTTTAATTACTATGATATTTAATTTTAAAATAGTTTTTCAGAAATATTATTTTCACCCTTTGAAGACGATTTTGAAAGTGATTTATAACTTTGTCTTCACCCGAAGATAAATATTAAAATTTCACTTCTATTTTAATTCATATATAAAATGATATATATTCAATGGAGTGATGTTTCATGAATAATAAAACAAATTATATTATGATATTCCATTTTTGGATGATTTAATTTTGAGTATCATCTCTTCCATATATTGATTTCTAATTATGTGAAACCATTTGAAAATGTTACCTCACCCATTTTGATACCATGGGTTAACCAATATTTAATGAATGATTTGATTTCTTGTGGAATATATATGTATTTTTTATCATTATGTGATGGGTGGGTCCAAGATATCCTTATAATTCATTGGGTGAAACATTATTTTTTCCGAGTTAATGATATTATATATGGTAATGGATGAAATTATCTATATTCACAACTTCACCCATGGATATGATTTTAGTTTTATATTTTCAAAACATTATACATGTAAATGATTATGGTCATCTATGTTTATTATATTATTTATGGACATGATTAAATTTATCTATATTAAAAACATTATACATGGACATGATTGTTGCAAGATATGTTTAAAATGTTATAATTTTCGTATATCTTTTACATGTTTCTATGTTATGCTCCCTAAATCATGATTGTTTTATTATGTTACTATATTATTATCTCAGGGTATATTATATAGTTTCATAATTTTTTATTTTTAGTATACATGTTCTTATTCAATGATATAAGTTATTATTTCATGCCTTATGATCAGCTAATATGACATCATGTTTTTTTAATCATGTATTTCTCCCATGGTCATGTACACTCACATACATATGATATAATACTCTACGACCCATTGATATATTTTTCTATTACTAATAATTTTAACACACTCCTTATATTTTCTATTCTCATAGTCAATTATAATTAGGAATATGTCTAGGAGGAAGTTATGTGTATATATTTTTTCGATAAATGTTGAATAATTGTTGAATTATAATATGGTTTTGTATATAATCTATAAAAGATTAAACCATTGGGTACATAGAGTGATTTTTAGTATTCATATGAGATGTATAATTATATAAAATGGTGTATTTATTTTCGGTTCATTTCAGTTGGTATCATAGTATGTGTCAATTATTTTTATTTATAGAAATAAATCTTAGAGTGTAGGTATCAGGTTATCATAGATGGTCTTATAGATAGGTTTATTTATTTATTTTGATTAGGTTATTGATATAAAGTGGAAAAATCTTTTGGAATTATAGGATTAACTGAATGAGTTATATGATTAACCATGAGTTTCATAGTTGATCCTGAAGTTTCATAGGTAGAGATGAAGTTCCAATAGGATAAGACTTATTAGGATTGAAATTTCATAGTTGTATGATAGTTATCTATGATTTTATAAGTGATTTTAATTATTCATAATATCCATTTTATGTAAGATAATTTTTTAGAAACAATATCTAGTTAATGAAGTAATTAAAGGTACATCTATAGAAACACATTCAAAGTATAATTTTTTTCACCAATTAAATAATCTTTATTTTTAAAAATGGATAAGACAAAATAGAATCTCAACATATTAATATTATGTGGAAGAATGTGATTTTCCCATCCCTATATAGGATATTGAGGTAGATATCTCCTTATAAATTATATCATGAGTCATGCATATCGTAAGGATAAGATCGCCATTTTTCTTTAGTGAGAGAAAATTAAAATTTTGAGGATGATATTTATTTATGGGGGGAATGTTATGACCTAAGTATTACTATATAGATTTTTTTTTAAATTTCAAGAAGTTGATGCGAAATTTTAATTTACTTATCATTTTAATATAGTGAAATTTATTTTTTAAAAATGTTATACATACATAAAAGAATATGATATTATAAATCCATGTATTGAATAGATTATGATACATACACAACCAAACTAAAATGTGCAATACCTTATTTCAATAAATTATACTACAATAATATAAAAAATATGTAAACAATAATATAAAAAATATATAAACAATAATATAAATAAATTAAACATAATAAAATTAATTACCAAGGGTCCAAGACAAAATTAAATAAATATAAAAAATATAGAAATTCCTATCATCATAATATAATATGATGATCATAACAACCATGATAACTATATAAAGAATAAAAACTGAAATATGATATACATTTTTAGAAATGAAATGATGTAAAGAGATACATTATTTTAGTAATGTATACAGTGTTATGTATATGAATCCAATATGGTCATTATATATATGGTTTTTGTTATATTGTTATTAGATATATGGTCGTTAAGATTAAAGATATCCAATATTTATGTTGAAAATATTTTTATGACAATTTATATGTTTCATATTTTATGTAAATATAATAAATGATATTTTATTATAATTAAAACAAAAATTCATTTGTGAAAATTCCATTTATTCATAAGAAATTATTTTTAGGAAAAATAATTTTTTATTAAATTTATCAACATTAAAGGTTGATTTTAATTCAATATAAATATTAAAAAAAAATATTTTCATCCAAATTGATTGATAAATTTTGTTGTATAATTAAATTTTTTTAAAAAATAGATATGAAATCATTTAATATTTAAAAACATATTTTCAAATAATTTTTTTATCAAAATATTTTATATTTTTACCTAAATAGAACCCTAATAAAGAATTTTTTAAATGAAATTTACTATATATATATAAACAAATAAATATATATCCATTTAATTATTTTTACTTCGTATTGAAAAAGAATAAATCAAATTCCATGCTTAGAAGTGTATTTTTCTAACAAAAAAATTATGCATCATAGATTATTATTTTAGGAAACTGAATAAATTATGACATAAAGATCATTTAATTAATATTTAGTTTTTATAAGTATAAAAAAATATGTTGGAACTCATTTAATTATAAGTAATTAATATTAAATAATAAAAAGATTGCTTAATGTCTAAAAATATTTTTATATAAGAACAGTACATTCTATTTATTTCATGATTTTATTTAAAAGTTAAATATCTCATATTTTCAGTTTTAACTAGATTAAATAGATTCTAGATATGTAATAATCGCTTCAAAATTAGATAACAGTGTGCATGTAGTATTTTTGGTTAAAAAATAATTGGCGTGAATTATTAAATAAATTTAAAAAGTGGTTAAAATGGGTTAAAATGGTATAACATAAATTATAAATAATTAAAATAATAATTAAATATACTTGATGAAATTTTTTAGGTTTGGGGGTTAATACGTAAATTTTCGCAAAAATATCCTTACCTTACCTTCTTAAATCCCATGTGATTTCATGTTTTCCCTTCAACTAACTAATGTTTCTAAAGAAGTGTACCTCATTTTCACTTATAAAAGGATCTTTCCTCCATCCACTCCAAATGGCTTATTTTTTTCTCTTGAAATCCTTCCAAAATTTTCCCTCTAAAAATAAACACTTACATTTCGTAGTCTTTATTCATATAAATGATTCTATAGTCCTTCATTTTGAATAAAAACACTTAAAGAAGGTGAGATTCCATCTATGTAAGCATCTAGTTATTATCTATATTTTTTAATTACCCTCCAATTTAGAATATTCTGAAATATGATTCTGTAATATAATTATTTACTTTAAGAATCATCAGGATTATATAAAAATTATATTATAACAATAAAAATTTATATTATTACTCATTCCATCATTTCATCATGTTTTATTTATGTCGGTATTACCACAAACATGAACAATTCTATAATAGTTGAACCGTGAATGATTAAAAAACCTAAATTATGGTTATATATGGTATTAATGGGAACATATGATATGTTTTAAATACATTAATGGTGATTTATATAATTAATCTCATTAATAAAATCAATTCTTCCTATTGATTCATTATCCACTAAAGTGGATAGATAATTTCTATCATTCAATTATGCATCATCACTATAACATCCATGAAACAATATCAAAACACTAAATAATATAAAATACATTTATTCCATCATGATAAAAATCCTCAATGTTATTTTAACATTAGTATGGAACAAGTATTAGAGCCTCTATACTAAATAAACAACCGAATAAAAAGTTCAATAAGGGCCATAATATTTCTTTTAATAAAGATTGATTAATAAAAATGTAATTAGAAATTATAAGTCCTTGTAATTAACATAAATAAATATTAACATGTTTCATATATGTATTTATAAAAAACCCAAATTCATTATACCGAAATTTTGTATGTTTTCAACCACACAAGAATCTGAGGTAAGGGTTTTTCATCTCAATTTCCTTTCATTGAGACATTACGAACATACACTTCATTGTCATAGTGTACATACTTAACCATTTAATTATTTTATCAATAAATAACTTTTGATTCATATTATTTACATCGACGTTTCATGATCATGTCATCATGTTCTACTTATTCATGTATTACTAATTTCATTTGTCTTTTATTTATTCAATCATTTTTTTGTTGAGTTATCCTCTTTCTCTTTAACAATATTCCCAAATTTGTTATATACTCTTCCATTTCCCTATATCATGTATTTTTTATATTTTTTATATGTATATTTCATATCCTTACCAAAATATTCTTTTAATTGATTCTTACTTCATTATGGTATGTCAATATAAAAGAAAAAATTATACTTTGTGTTTTTTGTATTTTACCTCCGTATCCATATTCATTGTTACCAAAAAACACTATTTTATAATTTTGAAATCTATGTTTTTATTCTCTTATCTACCATTATTGTTTCATTGTACCTCTATTTTAAGGACATTTTACCATTCTTCTATTGATGTGTGTTTTTTATAAACTTAAAATTTCATTCAAAGGTATTTTATTATATTTCCTTACATTTTTTCGGTCTCACTAAACATTTATTATTCTTTAACCATTATTTAATTTTTTGTATTCTATTATTTGGATATCAACTATTTAAATAATTTTTCAAAATACAAATTTTCAACAATTGAAAATGATTTTGAAATTTTCATATACTATTTTATTTACTCCAGGAATAATACATTGTAATTTTTATTATATTTTTATCTCTATATATAAAGGATATATAAACTATAGAGTTATGTTTTATGAATATCCCCCAAAATATGATTGTTATTTGTTTTTTCAGTGATATAATTTTGGGATCATTTATTCCATTTTATGATATCTCCTTATGTGAAACCTTTTGAAAATTTTACATAACCCATTTTTCCTATGGGTTAACCACGATTAAATGTATGATTTGATTTATTGTAGTATACATATGTATGGATAATAATTATGTGATTGGTGGGTCTGAAGTATTCTTATATTACATTAAGTAAATCATTATATACCATTAGAGAATGATGTTGTGTGTGGACATTATTTTAGTTAACTATGTCCAAATATTTGTGAATGGACATGACTAAAGTTATCAATGTTCAATAATTTATGCATGGACATAATTTTGGATAGCTGTTTTCAAAATTTTATGTCTGTAAATTAATGTGGTCATCTATGTTCACAAATGTTTGTGTGGATATGAATACATTTATCTATTTTCTCAATGATATTGTTTATTTTTATTATGTTTAATATACATTATTATGTTATGCATTGGATCTCATTATCATTATCTCATTTTTCAACATTCTTATATGAATATATATGTTATTATTTAAAAGTTATCTCTTTTGAGTTAAATTTCCCTTGTTATATAATATTTTTTATTTTATTAATCATTATAACCATATTTTATGATATCATAATATTTTAATCATGTATTTATCACATATTAATGTTATCTAACATGATTATAATCTAATCCTAAAGGAATTATTGACATGGTTTACCTTTACTAAGCATTTGAGCTCACAAACTATAATTTTTATAATTTTCCATCGAAATTTTATAGCCCATTATGTCAAGGAAGAAATTATGGGTGGATAATTTTGTGGTAAATGTTTTATGTTTATTGTGTAAAAGGATTTTTATGTAGATAACCTCTATAGAAACTAAATATTAATGTACTATGAGTGTGTTTTAATATTGAGACTATATGCATAATCATGAAAAATTGTGTTTTTTTAGGTCAACTCAGTTGGTATTATATTTTTTCTATATAGTTATTACTTGTATAATGTGATCTAGGAGTGTGGATATCGAGTTTTCATAGTTTGTATCAATACCATATTTAGTCATTTTTAGGGATTAGTTCATTGATATTATGATTTTAAATCTTATGGGGATCTATGTAAGACTAAAAAAGTTATAAGTTGAACGAAGAGTGTCATATTTGAATGAGATGTTTCATAGGCGTATCTAAAGGTTTTATAGGATTAGACTTATTATGACTATTATATTATATTCATATAATGGTTCACTGTGATTTTATAAGAGATTATAATCATTCATAGTAACCATTTTATTTTAAAAATGGTTTAGTATATTATATAATGAGTGTGAAGTAGTGAATGGTATGTATATAAAAACATATTCACAAGAGTAATTCTTATAACCTACTAAATAATAATTCTTGGTTGAAATGTTTGATATAAATAAAAATATCAACATATTTATAGTATATGGGAAATAATGAATTTATTAGTCCTTCCATAGATAGTGATATTAATTTAAAGGCTCAAATGTTTCAATTTATTACTTTAGAATAATTTGTGGATTATTTTCAGAGCTAGGCATTGAGAAAGTGTGATATTATGAGGCCTACTGACCCCGAAAATAATTTTTGAAATATATTAAATGTATTAAATATTAATCACAAGCATTTTTCTTGAAAATGTTGAATAAATACCCAATAGAGGAACGTATCAGAAACATGATACCACTGTTGATTTTAGATCATGATCTATACTCTATTCATGAAATAATCTTGGAGTGTATTTAACACTAGGGTTGGGCTTGATGTTGGGAAATTTTTTAAATAAATTGATTAAATGAAATTAATTTAATTAATTAATTTTTCATGTCCCAAAATCCTCTATAAATACACTACTATGCCTCAATCCCTAGGGTTAGCAAGAAAAACCTAGATATTGATAAGATCCATTGGAGATGATTCATTGTATGATCATTGGAAGATGATATCTGATCAAGATTAGATCAAGGATTTTGTGCCAACAAAGTTTTTAAATATCACCAATGATGGAAATTTAGGACTATTCTTACTAGCAATTGATCTAAACTCTAGGTAAGATGTGTGATTTGTGAAATTCCATCCTATTATTTTATCTTGGTCAAACACAGATCAATTCCTAAAATATAATTTATTTTCACATTAATGGTATTTTTATTTGTGATAGATTTATTTTCTTCATTGGTTATATAACTAATTGTTTATTTATTTCTTCGATAATAGATTGAGGCTGAAAGAATAAAGGTCGAGGTTCATTTCTCAAATATTGTGGTTTGTAAATTTCTCCGATGTTTCTTCACACGATCATCACTGGTATTTTATTTATCAAAATATTTGATGAATTCATAGTTTTTGATCATTGTGTGACTGCTCTTGGGTATAAATGATTAATACCACGGGTGAAGTTCAAGATCAAGGATGTCATCAAGGTGCAATGATGATGGAGTGTAGTCAAAGGTGGGTCATAATGGGTTGGTGATTCCCATTAATCCTATTATTATGGTGTGGTTATGGAAGGAATGTGTGGATTATTTTTGAATGGATTCAAAGGTATGAACTTAGTGATCGGTTATGGAAAGGGTCGGCCAACCTTGGATTCGTGTTTTCCAGTGATCCATGTGGCTTAAAGAGTGAGAATGGAAACGTATGAAGTAGATCTAGGATTTTGTGAAATTCAATATTACATGACAATTAATATATAATTAAACACCATGTGGGATCTCCATATGTTTCACTATGATTTTTTCATTGAGTTAAGTTTCACATGTCATGTGACTTAGTCACACTACATGTAAACCTTGCCTCACAGATTGGCATATACCTAGGGAGGTACATGGACATGAACATGGATAGTTATACCTGGACATGGAAAAAAATACACGAGAAAATCATGAGTACACAAGCTCAAACTCAACATGTTCTTAGAAAAAGACATGCGCATAGTTCATGATACACGGGTAGGACATGGGTTCAAAGGGCCATGACATATACTACCATTACACACCATGTACTCCTTCAAAGATGACTTGGATCCCTTGTCTTATTCATCTTGGACAAGTTTCTTTAGGGTGCATTCCCTTTATCCATTCCTTAAAGGATTATTATTGTGTCTCATTATATTTTTTGGATGGTGATCCCTTATAAGGAACATTATTTTTGGATAGAGTTATAAGAATCCTTCCATGATCCCTGGAGTGAAATCATCTATCATTATCTTTTCCCTAGGTGGGGTTATTAGTATTTTCATGACCCACAATAAATTTTCATCAATACCATACTTAGCTAGTTAATTTGGATTAGGTTGTGGGTATACTCTATTCCCTTGGGTGTTATCTCCATTTGTGTATTGTTCTCTTTAGACATCCAGTGTTTACTTCATATAGAGAGACCTAATAAGCAAGAAATACCAGATGGACTTTATCAGTGTTATCTAACTCATGGAGTGTGTTCTCTCGTACATGTTTTATGTTTAGTCTTTGAGTAGAAATATTTTCATGGGGATACGTTGTGAACTTACATTGATATTTTTTGTCTACTATGATTATATATAAATGTTCTTATTATATTTCATTGACATATGCCTAAAATGATATTATTATTATTTCTAATGTCATATTATTAGTGATTTCGGTGTGTTCTATTTTGTATTGTTATATTTATCTATGCATGGGATGTGGCCATAAGTTTCATGTATTATGAAAATGAACAACCTTTTAATGGAGTCTTAAAGAGAAAAGGACCATGAAAATCTAGTGATTTGGATAGATCAAGGTGTGTTTCGCCAGTTACATTGAATATATTCCTCACTCACTTTAGAGGTTGGAATTGTTTTCAGTTTGTTTTTGGTGGGATTATATTTGTCACTTTTTATTTCATGTTCTTATTGTCATACTCTAATGGTGGTATTTTAGATGTTTGTATGAATGGTTATCAGTTTCTATACATTTCATCATTGTATGGACTTGGATTTGTGTGCTTGAGTATAGGTACATTAGGATAAGGTCTCCCATGTGTGTGATATGTCTACTCAACATTGGTGGCTAGACCATGGCATACTGGTCAAGGGATTAGGATAGTCACAGTACATACCATGTTAGGATAGGTTGGGACAGAGTGCAATTAGAGGAGATGATTCTTTGTTAGGATCAGAGTCTGTGAGATTGGTTTGGGAAAATAGTGTTAAGTATTTTGAGTTTAGCTTTAAGTTCAGGGACTCTGGTGTTGGTGCAACAATCGATGTATCTATACACCAAGACTCTGATAACCTATTTATTGACCTGGTATATGTAGAGACTGGTTGTAGGTAAAAACTTTGATACATGAAAAATATAGTAATGGTTTTTTTCTATGTCCTTCTGGTGCCATCTCTCCAGATATGTCCATTGAATGTGGTACATCTTATCTATTTCAGGATTCCTACATAGTGATTTATGGCATGTATTTATCATATGGATAATGAGGATGGTCCCCTCAGTGATGGGGATTCAATATAGGGACTTTTTCAAGAGTTGTTACATCATGGTGGTGCCCAAGTCATTCCATGATATTTCAAGCATTAGATGGTACCGAATTTACCGGTAGATGGGGTGCACATGCCGAGAATGCTTCATGAGTTTTAGTGACAGTGACCCCTTAGGTTTTGAGTTGATCCAAACCCACATGTGGTTGAGGACTGGGTTAAGGTAGTGACATGACTATTCTACCTTGTTAAAACACTCGCAGACCAGAATTTATTCCTATAAATGAGATTTATTCATGGATATACATGTTAAATGAGGGTCTTAGTGACCCATTCATGTGACAAGGTGATTCTTTCCTAGTCATAGTTTGATCACCTTTTTATATAGTAGTTATATCCATCAATATTGAGGTATATGTGCATCCAGGAGATTCTAAAGCTTCCGAAGGGTAGTAAAACTGTGGCTGAGTATTCATTGTTGTTCACAAACCTCTCTCTATACTCAATGTATATGGTACATGATTATTTCTTTCCGGATCATACATTCAAGAAAGAAATATATAGATAGATCTGAACCATCATGATATCTCTATGCATCTCTACATATGTTAGGGTTCCATAGAGTGCTTTGGTGGTTAAGAGTTTTTTGGCTAGGAGGATGCATAAATTTGGTTCTGGTATTGGGAACATAAGAGATGACACTTCGTTGGAAGGGAGCTAACATCATACACTAAGACATGGATGTGTGATACATTTTAGGAGGCGATACTAGGATAGAGGGTCTATGTTTCAAGGCTCATAGTATGGAATTATTCATCATAGAGAAAAGTCATTTGACTCTTGTTAGGATTAGAGTCATCTTTCATGAGAATATGTGACCCATCATGTGGCTAATGGACAGCCAATGGATGGGCCACCTAGGATGAGGAAACAATAGGAATATGAAATTTTGTAGGGTGGTGGATGTGGAAGATGATTTGGTAGAGCATCTCAGGGTGGTGTACATTATGAATTGTTACCACACCCACCCCTAGGAGGTCCCCTCCATCCTCAAGGAGCTAGTGTTTTAGGGGCGAGGGCAGTTTCAGGTGGTCGAGGATTGTGTGCCAAACGCTCCAGAGATGATTCAAGGTGTGATATGTGTATTTTATACCATATTTTATGTATTGATAGAAAAAGGTTCACGTCATTCCATTAATGCCGCTTACCTAGATTGAGACGTAGATATTTTCGGTGAACCTTTGGATCAAACCTTATGCCTTGAAAATCTTACGTGAGGTGACTCGGAGAATGAAAACTTATTTTGATGGTGTGAACTTACTCTTACAGGTGAGAGTTTCTTTTTGGATATCTTTATAGTAGAGAGGAGGCCTTACAATGTCATATTATTTATGAACTGGTTATCTACAATTTATTCCTAGATAGACTATTTTAGGTGGAGGAGGTGGTGTGTCCACATTTATGGGAATTTTTTTTATTTGTGGGTGAAAAGGAAAACCAGGAAGAGAATGATGGACTCATGCATAGGATGGTTCATTTTATTTCTCATTAGTTGGATATCATGACCCTTGGCGTAGTGCATGCTATGATTTTTTTAGTTTCCAATCATTGTATTAGAGTGTGAGGATGTATTTTCTGAGGTAATTCTAGGATTACCTCTCTTCTAAGAGATATAATTATTCATTGATCACACCCTGAGATGGCCTTGATATCTTTACTAGCATATCGAATAGCTCTCGTAGAGATTCACGAGCTGATGGTGCAGTTTAACAACTTTATGAAGAATGTATTTTTTAAACATGGTATTTCACCCTGGGTAGTCCCAATATTATTTTCCAAGACATAGGATGGGTGATTGAGGATGTATATGGATTGCCATCACCAAAACTAGCTGTATTTAATGAAACATTATCCACAATTGAGGATCGATGATCTCTTAGATCAGTTGGCAGAGGCATGATGGTTCTCAATAATTGAACTTAGATCATGTTATCACAAGTTGTGAGTATTGGATAAGGATATACTGAATACTGATTTTTGATTTCATTATATTCACTATGTGTTCTTAGTGATTCTCTTTAGCATGATGACACCCCAAAAGTGTTCATGGGACTCATGAACCAGATATTTCATCATTTCATTTACCAGTTTGTGGTAGTCATTATCTATGATATCCTAGCGTACATGGAGTCTGATAACGATCATGAGAGACAATTTAGTATGGTTCTAGATATACTTTGAGAGCACAATATTTATGGGATGTTGTCAAAGTGCCAGTTCTTGATTCACAAGGTCCACTATCCGGGACATGTTATCTCAACAGATTGTGTAGTAGAAGACCCAACAAAGGTCGAGGTAGTATTAACATAGGAGACACCCAAGAGCATTAAAGTGGTGTAGAGATTCTTTGGTTTGGTAGGATACTAGCATAAATTCATACCAGATTTTTCAAGGATATCAGGTCCCTTGACAGCTTTTACCTAAAAGGGGAATCCTTTCATGTGGTCATAGAGGTTCTAGTAGGCTTTTCAGGGGTTGACGTAGATAATGAAAATCACTCCCATCTTGAGATTTCTAGAGGAGGGTATCGAGTACATAGTATTATGAGATGCATCAAAGACCAGGAATGGTTAGGTTCTTATGTAGAGGTGGGTGGTGATGTCTTATATTTCAACTCATTTGAGAACACATGATTAGAACTATGAAACCCACAACCTTGATCTAGTGTGTAATTCTGACCCCAAGTGTATCAATTATATATTTTTTAAGAAGGATCTTACCATGAGATAGATGTGTTTTCTAGATCTCCTCCATGATTATAACTTAAATATTTTTTTATAATGTTGGGAAGGGGAATGTGGTAACGGAAGCTCTTAGTAAGAAATGTTGTTCATAGCTACTAGGGGAGGATTTAGAGAAGTTGGACTCATTATATTTATTATTTTTTAATGATTATGGATCATCTTACCTCTGGTTTATAGCTGTTACCCCTCCACTTTTATATTGAGTTATGGAGGTGCATCTTGGGGGTATCGACTTTGAGACCCTACATACTTAAATATCCATTGGACATGCTCCTGATTGATTTTATGGAGGTGGGGAGCATGTAATTATCTTTAGAGGGTTCATGATGATACCAGTGATATTGTGGGAAGACGGTCTGATGGAGTTTCACACATCTATTGGGGAAGTACATCCAGCTTTGGTGAAGATGTACCATAACCTCCAATGTTAGTTTTAGTGTTTAGGGAAGAAGAATGGAGTTACATGATTTTTCCCATGATCCCTTGATTTTCATCAAGTGAATGATGAGCACCAGGCTCAAGAATGTTTATCTCAACCCCTTGAGGTTATAGAGTGGAAGTGGGATGGGATATCCACAGGATTCATGTTGGTTTTACCATGTACATCCAAGGGATACAATTCTATCAAGGTGAACGTAGGCCAACTCACAAAATCCGCCCACTTCCTACCTATATGAGAGAATAGTTCATTAGAGTGATTGGGATTCCCATACATGATGTATATGGTCTGACTCCATCAAGTTACCTTGATGATCATTTCTAACCATGACGTTCCCTTCACATATTATTCATGGAAGGGATTAGAGGAGGCATTTGGGACTTAGTTTCTTCTATGAAATAAATTTCACCCCCAACTAATAGCCATAGGAAGCAGACCATTCTAGTATTGGAGGACATGATGTGTGTAGGAATAATATACTTTGGTCATAGTATATAGGATCAGATATCATTATATAGGATTTATACAACAATGGATACCATTAAACCATCAATATGGAACTATTCGAAGACATGTATGGGTGACTGATTCATGCTCAAATTTACCCAAGAGATGAAGCTAGAACAATCCTTGTATTTTAGCTTGGGTTATTGAATCCTCCGAGATCTAAGAAGTAACCTATAGACACATACATTCAATGTATTGTTTTTGGCTATGAAGTGGACAACATGGTTTGATTTTAAATGGTTTTAAATTAACTCTAAGAGACTTAAGTGAATTTAATTTAAAAGTGTGAGTTGATCCTAGGTTATCACTTGGGGTGGATTGGACGTATTTCCTTTTCAATGATTTCAATTTCTAATGTTTGAGATGGGTTCATTTAAGAAGATAATAAAAAATCATTACTTGCTGGTTTAATACCTACACCCATTAATACTAATAACCTAGACACTTGAAGGATCAATGTTTTGAGCACTTCAAGGTAAAGGTTCGTATTAGCACTTGAAATGTGTGGCCTTAAATTCAACAAGGACGATCGAGTTTAAAAATTATCAAATAAAAATCTCAATTAAAGAAGTGATTAGACAATAATGGGGTGATAAATAACATCCAATCCAGCCCCTTTCTACTCCCTTGGATCAACCCATTAGTGGGTTAGCCCTACATTGATTCTATGGTTTCAATGGAAGCATAAAGTAGACTAATGAGGGAGGAATTGAAGAATTAAAGAAATCAATAAAAATAAAATGACCACTCTACCGTTGTGTGAATAATTTCACAAGGTTTGATGTGAATAAATTCACACCTTGAACCAACAGTATCAATGTGATATGAAGAACAACACTATAAGAGTAAATAAGAGCTTTTATTATGAAACTAAAGTTAATTGAACAACTTACACGTGAAAGATAAACTTGAGACAACAAAATCATAGAATGACATTACAATTGACCAAATCACCATAGATGATCAACTACTCTACCACCACTTCCTTAAATAAGAATTTTTGGAGCCTTGGGTCGATACTCCAATAGTACAATGCATCCCACTTAATTATGGTAGGCCATAGGTGGGTGGAAAGTTGAGGGAGAGTTGATTTTTCTACCCTTAACCTGAGGTGGAAGCCAACTTTCATCCACTGAACAGACGTGATTGGAAGACCATCAAGATGGAAAAATTAGAGTAGGCCATAGAATAAGAAAACTGGATCCCCAGATTTCTCATAACCACCTGTAAAATTTGGTCCCATTTGGAGTAGTGGATTCCGAGATATGATTATATTGGTAGGATGTTTTCTGCGCCGCAGAATCTGGCCCAGAATTTTATCGCCAAACTATCCCACCTTAATGACCCCCATGAAGGCCGAATTAGCACTGCCTCTTGAAGAATTATTTGTTGCTCTATATTTCTTCTAGAATCCCACGAAATTTTGGATTCATTGGGAATGTAATGTGGGACCCATATTCCCATCAGTGGGCTAGTGGCCAATCTGCATTCTCTTGAATTGCTTCCTTTCATCAAAAAATATCCCCATCTTCTTCAATGAATTATCCATTGATCCCTGAATGAAACATGTTCATATTAAAGTTTGTATGAATTTCCCAAAATATACAATTAAAATATGGATAATTACATTCCTTAAAATCATATGAATCATAGGGTACATTAAATGGTGTTAAAAAATGTACCAAATAATACTGCATTTTAAGAAGGAATTACAATAGTAATGTGAAATGATGTTCAAAGTGTAAGAATCACTAAAATGGTTTTTATGAATAATAAATCACATGAATATAAAATATATAAAAAATGAATATTAACCTAATTTAGTGGCTAATAACAACCCCCAACTATAGTTTTTCTAGTCCCGAGAAAAATATATCTCAACAATATGAAATTCAAATTCCCTTTTCCAAAAACATTTTAATACACAATGATCACCAAAAAAACATATACCAAATAGTCATGAAACCCATAAAAATATTTTAATACAATATAGTTTCATAAGCAGATCCCAATTCCAATCCCATTCCATTTTTCAAAGTCATTACCATATTTCATCCAATATCAATTACGTATGAGGATGTGTGATGCATCACAATAGACATGGGGGATCATCTTTATTCAAGGGGTAAATGACGGAAGCCCTAGGTGGAATCACATTTCAATATTAAGATGAGTATACAATTTTTTTGTTTTATAGTTTTTTTGTTTTTTTTTGTTTTGTTTTTTTTTTCAAATTTTCCATGGTAATTGAAATTGCACTGAAAAGAGTCAACCCCTGTAGCGAGAATTTTTTGATGACTCACAGGCTCAAATACTTTTGGGAACCATGTGAATCCCATATACTCGGGCATCATCTCAAGTTAACTCAGTCAATAAATAATTCAAATTACCAAAAAATAGAGATAAAATTACTAACTCTGGGCCCAACAACTATGGAGTCATGATCCCCAAGTGTTGAAAGCCACACATTATGTCATTTCGTTTCTCTACACGCAAATTTATTTTATATTTTTATTTGTTTTATTGAATACTCATATTAAAACTAAAATGATCACCAACCCTGTTCTACTTATTTGGAGAACCCCATGAACTTAAACTAATACCCCACTATCCAAAGGACGTACATTGTGATCTTTTTTTTAATTTGGATGAAAATATAAACGATGAAATATCCCATTGTACAACCAAACTTTCCAAAATCTATGCTCATGAAATTATAAAAGGATTAAAATCAGAATTGGGGCATGCTAAATTATTTGATATTCAGTTTCAAAGTGTGCAATGTGTATTACCATGTTCAAAGTTAAAGGAATTTTTCCATCCATTTACACACAATTTTTTTCAAATCAATTGTTTTCAAAAAAGTAATTTTTTTATATCATATCACCCCAACAGAAAACAAAACTATCCCAAGTGTTTCACGAAATGAAAATTTAGAAGGATTAGAGGTAGATAAGATAATTTCAAAAAGGAAATTGAAATATGAGGATCATGGAATGAAGTCACCTAGTGGTTGAAGATGAAGTTCTTATTGCTCCAAATTAGTCCTCTGGTCTCTTGGGGGATGTAGGAACCTCCTTTATTGAACATGTATCACCCAAAATAGTCCTTGATCCATAAAAATAAGAACATACCATACAAAACAAACAACACATTGACTTATTTAATTCCAAGTATCATCAATATTATAGTTTTCTTTTTTTTTTGTTTTTTTTTTGTTTTTTTAAATCAAACTAATGATACATTGTCTAATTTTAAATTTATGGGTAAGGTATTACTCAGGGAACACACCATGTGACACGGATGAATACGGTTCTCCCATTTTATACCCATCCATACTCATAAAAGAAGAACACGTCAATAGTATAATTCTTTGAACCTACAAAAATATAAATAAAATAAACTAAATTGATGATACATTGTTTTCATTTAAATTTTTATGTAAGGTATTACTCAAGAATCACACCATGTGACATGAATGAATATGGCGCTCCCCTTTTGTACCCATCCATAATCATAATAGATGAACCGATCAACAATATATTTTTTACTAAATATCAAAATTATTAATTATTCCTATTTAAAATAAAAACATTATTAAAGCAAAAAAATTATAGGAAACTTGAAAACCAGGGGTTTCCTCCCATGTAGCGCTTTGTTTAATGTCATTAGCTCTTCTTGGACCCTGATTGAATAATTATTTTCTTCATCTAAGGTGGGTTCACACAACTCTCCATCAACTTCATATTTTTGGAATGGTTCAATGAATTGTTTGACTGTATGACCATTAACATTAATGGTTTGACAATTGGTGGGATAGTGAATTTCAATAGCCCCATGGGGGTACACCTTATGCACTATATATGGGCCTGACCATCTAGACCTCAAGTATCCTAGGTGTAGATGAAGTTTATAACTATACAAAAGAATTGGTATACTCGGTACAATGTGTTTTGACTTAAGATTTCGAGATTGGTAAGCTTGTACTTTAGTTTTATTGATCATTGAATTGTCATAAGCCTCCATCCTAAGATCCTCAAGTTCATTAAGATCTAATTTCCCTTTTGTTTTGGATAATGAAAGGTCATAATTCTTTTTTTAATTCCCCAAAAATCCTTATGTTCAATCTCCCCTTGAAAATGGAATTACTTACCATACACCAACCTATATGGGGACATTCCTAAAATGGTTTTATATGCAGTTATATAGGCCCAAAGAGCATCCAAGAATTTCTCGGTCCAATCTTTCCTAGAAGGGTTGACAGTTTTTCAAGAATGTTCTTACTATCCCTATTTTCTAACATAGCTTGACCATTGGTTTGAGGATGGTACGTAGTAGAAAATTTATGAGAAATCCCATACTTAGACATGACTAAAGAGAATGGATGATTTCATAAATGGGTTCCTCGATCACTGATTATGGCCCTAGGAATTCCAAATCGATAAAATATGATCTCTTTCAAAAATAGGATTACAACATAATGTTCATTAGAAATGGTGGGAATGGATTCAACCAATTTTGAGACATAATAAATAGCTAAGAGGCGGTATAGGTATCCCCTAGAGTTTGGGAAGGGACCCATGAAATCGATTCCCCAACAGTCAAAGATTTCAACCACTAAGATGGGAGTGTGTGGAATTTGCTTCTTTTTTGTGATTGACCCTACTTGTTGACACTTAGGACATCTTTGAAAAAATGTGTAATAGTCCCTTTAGAGGGTGATCCAGAAGAGAACACACTTAAGAATCATAGAAGTTGTTTTCTTAGAGGGAAAGTGACCTCCACATGCCTCACTATGACAAAATTTAAGGATGGACCCTTGTTCAGATTCTGGGACACACCTCCCAATGACTTGGTTAGGGCAGAACATATAGAGGTATGGATCATCAAACACATAGTGTCTAACATCAAAAAGGAATTTCCTCCGAGCTTGAGTCCTTATGAATTTTGGAATGACTCTTGTAACTAATAAATTGGCTATGTCGGCATACCAAGGGAAGTCACTCACAAAGGATAGGTGTTCATCAGGAAATTAATCAGACACAGAAAGGTGATTTGAGTTATATTTGAATTCCATCCTAGAGAGGTGATCAGCTACAAGATTTTCAACACCCTTTTTATCCTTGATTTCGAGGTCAAATTATTGTAAGAGAAGGACCCACCTAATCAGTCAAGCCTTAACATCTTGTTTTTGGAAGAGGTATTTTAGTATAGAATAGTCACTGAACACAGTGATGGGGGATCCTAAGAGGTAGGACCTAAAATTCTCTATGGAAAACACAATAGCAAGTAACTCCTTTTCATTAGTGGTGTCGTTGATTTGGGAATCATATAAGGATTTTCATTCAAAAGCAATGACATAAAGAGTTTTATCACAACGTTGTCCAAACACAGCTCTTATAGAAAAGTCACTGGCATCACACATAAGTTCAATAGGAAGGTTCCAATTTGGAGATTTCATGATGGGAGGAGAGGTGATAGTGGATTTTAGGGTTGAGAATGAACCCTCATAGCTTTCTGTCCAAACAAATGAAGCATCCCTTACTAAGAGAGCACAAAGGGGACAAGAGATTGAACTAAAGTCCATGATGTATCTTCTATAGAAACCAGCATGTCCTAAGAAATACCTCACTCCCTTGATATTTTTGGGTGATGGAAGGTGACCCATGATGTCAAACTTGTCTTTATCAACTTCAGTCCCCCTACATGAGACCAGATGGCCTAGAACTTGTCCATATTTAACCATGAAATGACATTTTTTCCAGTTTAGGACTAGATTATTTTCTTCACATATTGACAAGACTCTCTCTCCACATTCTACAGACATCCCTCAAAAGTATCCCCAAACATAGAAAAGTCCTCCATGAAGACCTCTAGAAAATCCCCTACCATGTCTGAGAAGATTCCCAACATGCACCACTGGAAGGTTCCAGTGGCATTGCATAAACCAAAGGGCATGCGTTTGAAGGAGAAGGTGATGAATGGATAGGTGAATGTAGTCTTCTCTTGATTCTCTAGGGATACCTCAATTTGATTGTACCCTGAGTACCCATCTAATAAATAGTAGAAGGCTTGATCTTCCACTCTCTCAAGGACTTGGTCAATGAATAGTATGGTGAAATGGTCCTTTTTGGTGAATTATTTTAGCTTCCTATAGTCGATGTAGAATCTCCAACTGCTACTCACCCTTGTTGGAAGAATCTCACCATCCTCATTGGTTATCACTGTGATTCCATCCTATTTTGGAACCACTTGGATTGGGCTCACACATTCACTCTCAACTATGGGATAAAGGATACCATCTTTTAACAATTTCAGAAGTTATTTTCTTACTACATCCATGAGATTAGGATTGATTCGTCGTTGAGGATTACGACATGGCTTTGAATCAGATTCCAGAACAATCCTATGAGTCCCAATAAGTGGTTTAATCCAAGGAATATCAGACAGGGTCCAACGAATGACTTTCTTATGTTTCCTAAGGAAATCTAGAAGCATCCTCTCATGATTGGATTCAAGAGAAGAATAAATAACAATAGGATGTGTTTTATTGTCCCCTAGTAAAGCATACATGAGTGCATTGGGAAGTTCCTTCAATTCAATATCAGGTTGGTTCATAATTTCAGTAGATGATTGGGACATTGGATCAAGATCAATTTTGTTCCCTAGGGTTTTAGATAAGATTGATTCACCACATGTAGAATTTTCTACTAATAGATTGGATTGATCAGATTTAGGTAAGGAAGTTTGAGTGGTCTCCATGAAAGTGGTTTCCTGAAAGGTTTCACTAATTCTTGGACCTTTGGCTTCATCATAAGAGAAATTTGCATATGATTCAAGACAAGGAGATACGCTTCCTTCATATGAACAAGGGAAATCAATCTCATCCTGACTTAAGCATCCATAAAATATTCCTTGATGTTCTATGGATTTATTATCAATTCTTCTTATCATGTTTACTTCATGAATGTTCTCATCATCCCCAATTTTGGAGCTTTCATTATAGATTTTCAAGTCTAGACTCATGTTCCCAAAGGTGATGGTCATGGTCCCATTTCGGACTCGAATAATTGAGTTGATTGTTGCAAGGAAAGGATGACCAAGGATGATTGGGGTTTGATCCATATTTCCTAAGTTTGCATAGTTTTGAAGGACAATAAAGTCGGTAGGGTAGATGAAGTTTTCAAACTTTACCAGAACATCCTTAAAATTCCCTTTTGCAACCCTAATTCTATGATCATCATGTTGAAGTGTGACAGATGTGGGTTGGATTTCCTGTAGGCCTAACTGGAAGAACACAATATAGGGAATGATATTGACACTATCACCTAGATCACATGAGGCCTCTACTACTTTTCTCTCTCCTAGTTCAACATTTATGTAAGGGAAACTCGGGTGTTTCAACATAGGAGGAATAGTCCCTTGAATGGTTGTACTCACAATAGCAGCCAAAAGACTTTGTTTTTATGTGAGATTTTTCTTTTAAAAGTGCACAAGTCTTTAAGGTACTTTGAGTAGGAATGTGTGGCTTAGATTGCATCGAGAAGGAGAATGTTCAACTTGACTTGTGATAATATTTCTCTTAATGTTTCACTTAATTCAGGCTTGGTTTTTCCCCTCATGAGTTGAGGAAATGGTGCAGGTTGGGGGGTTGTTTGTTGAAGAGTTTTTTCTTTGACAATGTTATCATGTTTTTCAGTTTGATCATTTGGTTCATTGAAATTTTCATCAATGTTTTAATCTTCATGTGGGTTCTAAATTAGTTGTTCAGGTTTCTCAATTTATTTCCCACGTCTTAAAATAGTCATAGCCTTTAGTTTTTCATGAGTTGTTTGAGTACAACATGACTCTCCCCTTGAAGTTAAGGATGGTGCTGCCTGAGTAGGAATTGGTGCCCTTCCAGTTTTGATGGTTTGAACTTCTTGTTTATGAGAAGATACTTCCTTGTTCATCCATCCCATTTGATTGCACATTTTTTCTAGTAGGCTTTGAGGAATAGTTTTGCTTAGTTCTTGAGAAGATTGGTTTATCACAGGGGGAAATTTTGGAGGTGGGATGGTTTGTTCAAAATGGACCAGTGGCTGTTGGTATTGGATAGGTTGTGTTTGGAACTAGTTATGGGTTTTGTAGTGCTGATGGGGGTAAGTACTTTGTCCTTGTGGTTGGCTAGGTTGTCAGTTATCTTTCCAGTGGAAGCCTGGGTGGTCATTATACCTTGGGTTTAAGTTGTTTTGGTATTGATGCTTTTGTAAGATCAACGAATTTACTTCAAATGGGGGTCATCCTAAAAGAACATCCTTGATTGATGGAATGGTTGGGCAGTTGTCTGTCTTATGGTCATGTTTTTCACAAATTGTGAAAACAGGGTCTACAGTTTGGATTTCATGGACATTCCAAAGGACTATCTCTTTAACTTTTCTAGAGAGTTCTGCGAGTTCAGTCCTAAGGCTTTCCTCTTCACTATGTGTATGAATTCCAGTAGTTCATTGTGTCTTTTCTGAATAAGGTGAAGTTAACCATGTTTAGTTTTGTTCATAATGGCTTTCTAGATACTAGTAAGCATCATTTGGGGCTTTGTTTTTAAAGTTTCCATGACACATCATGTCAATGAATTGTTTGTTCTCCGGACCCAACACTTCATAGAAAATTATCACTTGTTCAGGAATATAAAATCTATGGTGGGGAGCCATGTTTAGAGTGTCTTTGAACCTCTCCCATGTTTCATAGAATGACTCTCCCACTTTTTCAAAAAAGTTGTGGATGCTCTTTTTAAGTGCAATTGTTTTGTGTTGGGGAAAGTATTTTTTGTAGAATTTTCTTTTGAATTGGTCCCAAGAGTTTATGGATGATGGTCTCAATTTTTTTATACAATTTTTTGCTTGATCCTTTAAAGAAAAAGAAAATAGCCTCATCTTAGTAGATTTTAGTTGATGTGTGGGACACATGGTTTCTACAATGTCATTTATCTTCTTAATGTGAAGGTTGGGCATCTTAGAATCTATTCCATGGAATGTGGGAAAGAGGTTTAGGACATAGGGTTTAAATATGTATTTGGCATCACATAGGGAATTGTGTTTAATACATGAGGGGGAATTGGTCCAGGAAGGTGTGAGGTAGACATTCAGGGTTTGATCAGTTGCATCCCCCAAATTTTTGGTTGCCTTATTTGGGTTTCCATTTTGGTTCCCACCTGGGTTAACTAGTTGGTTTCTTTGAAGACCTTCCATTGAAATG
Organism: Viscum album; assembly: GCA_963277665.1. Taxonomy (NCBI): domain Eukaryota; kingdom Viridiplantae; phylum Streptophyta; class Magnoliopsida; order Santalales; family Viscaceae; genus Viscum; species Viscum album. The sequence goes on along the minus strand of OY728157.1, from coordinate 2,115,228,338 downwards.
GGCCCAATTTTTGACTATAGAGTATTAGGAAGATTATACTCTAGTGGAAAGAGTTCCCTTGGTGTACTTGACTCCCCAACCCCAAGACTATCCACCCTAACGAGACAGTTTGATTAATAGCGGGTGTAGGCAGACATTCGCCAAAAGAAAAAAAAAATGAGAAAGTGACAGGATAATGGAATTTGGATGAGAAAAGAATAAATGGGGGAGAATATAATGGGTGTTTAGATGACTTAATTGGGTCCCTGGAAACGGTGCCAAGATTTGATTCACGCTCAAATTTACCTATGAGATGAAGGTAGAACGGTCCTTGATGTTTATCTAGGGTTATCGAATCCTCAGAGACCTAATAAGTAACCTAAAAACATATACATTCTATGGATTGTTTTTGGATATGAAGTGGCCAACCTAGGTTGAATTAAGGTGGTTTGAAATGAACTCTAAGAGATTTCAGTGAATTCAATTTAAAAGAGTGACTTGATCCTAGGTTATCACTTGGGGTGGATTGGACTTATTTCCTTTTCAATGATTTCAATTTCTTATATTTGAGATGATATCCATTAAGAAGATAAAACAAAATCATCACTTACCGGTTTAATGCCTACACTCTTTAACACTAGTCACCTATACACTTGAAGGATCAATGTTTTGATCACTTCAAGGTAAAGGTTTGTATTAGCACTTGAATTTTGTGGCCTTAAATTCAACAAGGACGATAGAGTTTAAAAATCATCAAATAAAAATCTCAATTAAAGAAGTGATTAGAAATTAATGGGGTGATAAATAACATCCATTCCAGACCCTTGATACTCCCTTGGATCAACCCATAAGTGTGTTAGCCCTCCATTGATGCTATGGTTTCAATGGAAGTGGAAAGTAGACTCATGAGGGAGGAATTGAAGAATTAAACACAACATCAAAATGAAAATGATCACTCCATCATTGTGTGAATAATTTCACAAGGTTTGGTGTGAATAAATTCACACATTGAACCAACAGTATCAAAGTGATATGAAGAACAATAGAATAAGATGAAAATAAAATCATTTATTCAGAATCTAAAGTGAATTGAACAACTTAAATTTGAAAGACAAACTTGAGACAACAAAATCGCAGCATAACATTACAATTGAACAAAGCACCAAAGATGATCAACTCCTCCACCACCACTGCCTTAAATAGGAATATTTGGAGCCTTTTGTCGAGCCTCCAATAGAACAAAGCATCCCACTTGATTATGGTCATCCATAGGTGGGTGTAATGTTGAGGGAGAGTTGATTTTTCCCTCATGGACTCGACGTGGGATCCATCTTTCATCCACCGAATAGACGTGCTTGGAAGACCTTATAGATGGTAGAATTATAGGGGGATATAGAAATAAGAAAAATGGATCCCGGGATGTCTCCTAACCTCTTGTAAGATTTGGGCCCATTTGAAGTAGTGGATTCCGAGATATGACTATATTGGTAGGATTTTTTCTGGACTGCAGAATCTGGCCTAGAATTTTACCTCCAACATGGGCTGCCTTAATTACCACCATGGATGCCGAATATGCACTAGATTCTGGAGAATTATTTTTTCCTCTATATGTCTTATGGCATCCCATGCAATTTGGGATTCATTGGGTTTATAATGTGGGTACCTCATTCTCATCAGTGGGATGGTGACCAATCTGCCTTCTCTAGAATTACTTCCTTTCATCATAAAATATCCCCATCTTCTTCCATGAATTCTCCATTGATCCCGAGATAAAACATGTTCATATTAAAGTGAAGATAAATTTCCCAAAATATAGAATTAAAATAGGGATAATTAAATTCCCTAAAATCAGATGAATCATTGGGTACTTTAAATGATGTTCAAAAATGTACCACATAATAGTGTATTTTAAGAAGGAATTACAATCATAATGTGAAATGATGTTCAAACTATAAAATGCACTAAAATGGTGCTTATGAATAATAAATCACATGAATATTAAATATATAAAAAATGAATATTAGCCTCATTTAGTGGCTAATCAGTGACCCTGAAGGTCACCAGTTATGAGACCAACCTTGGAGATTAAGCACTTATGGGACCAGATTTGGTGAGAACCAAATAGACAAGGTTCAGATCATCCATGATTAGATTAGGACTTCACAGAGCCATCATATATCTTATGCGGAATGATAATGAAGTCCTTTGTAGTTTGAGGGGGGAGGCCATTTGTTCCCATATGTCTCATATCAATGTGGATTTTAGAGATTTTTTGAGGGTTGAAATTTATTTCCACGATTGAATGGACCTTTCCAGATACTGCATAGAGTTAGTGAAGTGGAATACATCTTAGATCTACCACCATAGTTTGACCCGGTATATGATTTCCTCTACATTTCGCAACTGAGGAGGTAGATACATGAACGTTAACAAGTTATCAAATGGGGTGAGATGGACAATAAGGATGGGGATATCTTTACTGAGTACCTAATATATATGGAGGATTGGTAGGATATGATCCTCTATTTATGATTGATTACTTTATTGTGTGTTTGGTAGTAGTGCATTAATCTTGAGGAGTGTACCTAGGAGTGGGAGACCTATATGCATGCTCAGTGCCCACATCTCCATGTGTAGACTTCAATTTTTTTTTCTTTTTGGGATATAAATCCCCAATATGGGGATAATATAATGACTCTTATTCTTTCATGTATTACTTTAGATTATTGTATGGATTATTTTTAGAGCTATACCCCAAGAGAGTGTGAGATTAAAAATCCCGTTGAGCTAAAAATTAATTTTTTTGAAATATATTGAATATCATGAATGCACATTTTTCTATAAGAAGTGGAATAAATCTGAAATGAAGGTTTTGATTTGAAATATAAGGCCATTGTTGAGTTCATAGTGTGGGTTTTACCCTAGGTGCGAGATATCCTTAAAGCACATCAGAAGCTCGGGTTGGGCTCATGATAATTTTTAAATAAATTAATTAAATTAAATTAATTTATTTTACTAATTTTTCATGACGTATAATCATATATATATACCCAACTACTCTTAAATCTATAGGGTTATCTATAGAAACTTAGAGATTGAGAGGATCTGTTTGAGAGGAGCCATTGGAGGAGCGTTGGAAGACAATATAAAATTGAGATCATATTGGGGATAGTGCATGAATAGAGTTCGTGGATCTCATCATTGATGAAAATGTAGGACCATTATTTGTCAAAAATCAATCCAAACTCCAAATTGTATGTTTTATTTTGGAAATTAAATAATGTTATTTTATCCTCATTGAATGCGGATCAATTCCATGAATATAATTGATTCGTGCATCGATGATATATTTATTTATGATGGATATATTATTTTTTTGGTTATATCTATGTTAGTTTTTCTATTTCATTAAAAATAGATCAAGTATAAATGAAAAAATTTTAGGTTTCATTACTCACATCTTGTGGTTAATGGATTTCTCCCTCATTTCTTCACACATTTATTGTTGGTATTTTCTTTGGACAATGGTTCAAAAAATACCCGATATTTGATCATTTCATGATTTTTCTTTGATGAAACATGTCAATGATTCAGGTGGAATTCTATATTGAGGATGAAATAAAATTTTGATGATGATAGAGTATGATCATAGGTGGATCATAATGGGTTGGTGATTCCCATTCATCTTGGCATGACAACACATCTACGTATGGTGTGCGTAGATGATTTCTGAACATATTTAGAGATTGTGAATAATTTATCAGTGACATCAAGGGTCGATAGACATTTAATTAGTGATTTTTGGAGATATATGTAGTGGAAATAGTGTGTATGTAATTTCAGGATGAAAATATAGAATTCGGTGAAATTATGGGTTACACTACATGTACTTTGGAATAACACCCCGTGTGGGAACCCCTATGCAGTGATTGGGTTTTGAAATAGTGATAGGTATCGCATGCCATGTGACTATGTCACAAACTATGTGACCCATTCTTAGTATCTCAGCATGTACCTGGTGAGGTACACAGACATAGACATGGTTAGATGTTCTCAGACACAACCAGTTATACATGAACATAGTCAGGAGTACCTGGTCTCAGACACATCGTGTTCTTGATCATGGAAACATGCATAAGTTATGATACACGTGTAGGACCCAATGCTAAAGGGACATATCGTCTACTACTAGTATAGGTTGTTTAATATTTAAAATATAGACTAGATCCCTTTTCCACTTCATCATGGACAAGTTTCACTAGGGTACATTTCCAAGATCCATTCCCTAAGGGTTTAGTCTGGAGTCACATCCTTTTCATAGGATGTTTATCCCCTATAAGGAACATCAGTCTTGGATAGAGTTGGGGTAATCCCTCCATGAGTCCTGGAGTGAGATCCTCTATCATCATATTTTCACTAAGTGGGGTTCTTGGTATCACCGTGACCAAAACTACACGGTCATCGATCCCCTACTTATCAGGTTGATTCAGATTGGGTTGTTGGTATACCTCATAGACTTGGGTGTGATCCACATATAAGTATCATTCTCATTAGACTTCCAGCATGTACTTCTTATGGAGAGACCTAAAGAGAATGACATCTTAGATGGATTCCATTAGTGCTATCTGACCTGAGGATTTTTTTCAGGAAAAGTTCCATGTGGAACCATCGAGTTGGAATCCTAGGATGACAATGTGGTTGTGAACTTACCTTGAGACTATGTGTCTACTATGAGTATATCTTGATGTTCTTATTTTATGTAATCAACATATACCTGTGATGAAATGATTATTATTCCAGATGTTATATGTTTAGTGATTTTGGAGTGTCTTACTGTGTATTGTTATACTGACATCTGCATGTGAATATATCATATGTGTCATGTCTTATGTTAGCAATGGGCCTTCTTATAGAGTCTTGGATGGGTCAGGACTAGGTAGATCAGAGTGAGATAGATTGACTAAGGTTTGTTTCTATGGTTACATTCAAATTAGTCCCCACCCGCATTATAGGATAGACTTGTTTTTAGTTTATTTGCAGTGCTATTGTATTTAAACCGTTTTATTTCCAGTAGTTTTTATCATACTCTGATCATAGTATATTATATGTATTTGATTGCTCCATATGACATTGTTTGTTCCCTAAGGTACTATGAAAAAATCAATATTTATAAAACCCAAACTATGCTACATAATTAATTAAAAATGTAGTAGATTGTTAGTTCAAGGTAAATCCACAGGGACTATGATTTTAGTATATTTATAATTTCAAAATATTTATTTTATTAAATTGAGAAATGTGTGAGAAAAGATTTATTGGTTTAGAAAATAAAAAATATGGTCGATTGATTGGATTGTGACCAAATTTGGAAAGTGTGTTGAGGTAATGTAATTTCCATGTTCATGTACAATTAGATTTTATAAATTAAATTGATTGATCCATTATTGATGTATGATTCATTATAAGGTAGATCTAATGGTAATGGTATCCCCTCGTCAACATGGAAATCACCTATTTCCCTTGATCTAGTAGTTTGGTGTGTTGTTGAATCAAGTTTGTCCGATGCCAATTTTAAACCTGATTTCCCCTAAAGTTAACAATGGTCAGGCCGTCTTTAGGGTAGTGAGTTGCACTATTTAAATGTCCCTTTTAGATTCGAATATCGATGGTCACAGTAAATGGTAAAGAAGGTGATTGGAATTTTTATGATCAAAATTATGCTAACCAAATACATGAATAATAAAAAGAGTTAAATACAAAAAACCATTTTCCTTCGGTTACATCACCCTAGTACATGGTGGAATTTCCCCCTCATCTTAGCGATGATAGGTTTAAAGGGTCAGAGAAAAGAAAAAATAAAGGAAAACTCAAAAAGTGAATAGAATCTTCGATCTAGGGGTTAGTCTTTAGCTGAATCTGAAATGCTCCAAAGGTGCATCCAGGGGATCTATTTATAGGCTTTGAATAGGCTCTGCCCGACCGTTGTCACATTGTGTACTTGGCCTACAAGGCATGTAATGTCGATCTTCTTTTTCTGAATCTGTGTTATGCGTGTGAAGATCTCGACTGAGATTTTTGGAATTTTGACTACCTACATGATGTGTACTTGGCCTACATGTCGTGTACTGCCGATCTGTGTTGCCTCGGTTTCCGTGAGAATATTTCACAAATCTCATTAATAAATTTTAATTTTGTCCATTTCCATGTTATTTAATTAAGATACACAATGTGTACCTGTGTCTCACAGTTTACATACACGTCATGGCATGATTTGGAGACAAACGACTATTTTGATGAGGTCTCGATGTTTAATTTTGGTAAATGATGTGTAATCATGTTTTTTCTAGAATTTCCTACTTTTCATTTCCTAAAAAATCTGATGTCGCACTACTTCGCTTCAGTCGTGGCCCGAAGGGTCATTCAACTAATATTTTCACCCCATTTTCTTTCCTTTTCCACAGATTCATCATTTCCTACCATAAAACATAAAACTACTCAGTTTATTTCAAAATTAGCAAGATTATTCATTTAAATCCATAAATCAATACATTAAAACATTTTAAAAGGTATGCATGAAATACACTTATTTTTATTCATGCATGGTTTTCGGTTTATTTACATTTCATCATTATATGGGTTTAGAAATCTATGTGTTTGTACACATACATAAGGATAAGGCCTCCCATGTGTATGATATGCCAACTCAACATTGGTCTTCACCCCATAACCTTTTAGAGGTGGGCATGGGTTCATAGCACCAAACCCGTTTGGTTGGGTCATGAATGTAGATATGTAATTATAAATTATATCATGATCCATGAAAATATTATGGATACTCACACCTTTATTCATTATAGATAGAAAATTAAAATTTTGAGGATGTAGTTTATTTAAAGGGGGAGAATTTAACAATCTATATTCTAGTGCATATAATTCTTTTCATTATAGTGTTTTAGAAAAAATTATAATTTATTTTATTTTTAATACAATGAAATTGAATTTATAATAATTATATCTTTAAATAAATGAATATGGTATGATAAAGTTGTGTTTTTAATATCTTGGGATGCATGAAACATTGAACTAAAATAAACAATGCAAGATTTAATTATGGTATAATATTAAATTATAAAATGAAATACATTTCATGATAACTATGAAAAACATAATTAAAAAATTTGGATTATAACCAAAAGTAAATAAAAATACAACAAGGTTGAAATTTTCATCATCATGATCTTCCATGAATACATATAACCAATGTTAACTACGGGAAGAATAAAACATGATAGAAATATGATAAACATATTTATAAATGAAATTAATGAATAAGATGAATTATTTTAGTAAAATATGTGGTATTATATATAGGAATGGTATGGGATCATTATATATATAATCCTTGGTGATGTAGCTGTTGTTATATGACAATGGGATATATGTTCGTTGAGTATAAATTTTTGAAAAATGTATATTGTAGATATTATAATTGGAATATATATTTTTCAAATTTTATGTCAATATAATATTTGGTATTTAATTAAAATAAAAGGTAAAAATTCATTTTTGAAAATACCTTCCATTATAAAGAAATATTTTTATAAAATATTCATATTTTTATATTTTTCTCTTTTAAAGAGTGAATAATATTAAATATATTTATAAAATTAAAATAATTATTCAAACATAAATAAATTGATAAATGTAATGGTATAAATAATTTTAATGAAGTGTGAATAAAACCATTTAATGTTAAAATCGATATTTTCAAAGAAATGTTTTTCAATAAATTGTGAATTTTTATCTTAATTGATCAAAATTCACGAATTGTTTTTATGAAATTTATTGTATATATATATAAAAACCAAAATCCATCAAATTATTATTTATTGGTATAGAATAAGAATAAATCCATTTTATGATTAAAACTGTATTTTCCATAAAAAATTATGTGTTATACATTTTTATTTTAACAAACTAAATATATGATGGTTTTAATATTATTTAATTAAAATTTAATATTTATTATTATAAACATTTTTTCATAACTCATGTAATGATTAGAAATTGATCTAATATTAGAATAAGAACACTTATTGATTAAAAATTCATTTTTTGTAAGAACAATTTTTTCTATATATTATTTGATATCATTTAAATGTAAGATATCATATATTTATAAAATTAACTAGTTGAAATGGAGTATAAATTTGACAAATACACATCGAAATTTGATGTGATTTTTAATGTTTTATTTTTCAAAAAAAATAATTTAAATATTTAATAATTAAATAAATTATAATGGGGTAAAGAGGGTAAAATGACATGGCATGAATTTTTAATAATTAAATTGGTAATTGTGTATTTTATAAGACATTTGTTAGGTTTGGAATTATATACTAAAATTATCACCATCATTTCCCTACCTAACACACATATCTTGTCATACCCTAAACCCTATTTCCTTAATATTTTTTTTACATATTGATTTTTATTCTTATCCTAGAGTTTCAAGTCAAATTACTTTTCATTTCATAATATATAATCGTTATAGTGTTAATTTCACAATTGGTGCATGAATATAGATAATCAGGTGTCATTCCTATGAGAAACGAATAATTTCTTACCCTTGATGATTTTCATAGTTTGATTATAGTTACCCTAATCCTATGGAAAAAATTGTGTGGCTTCCTAAGTGTGTCAATGAGGGGTGTACGGTTGGCACACAATTTAGTAAACTATGGGACCATACCACATGACCAATCTATGTTTTCAAAAAAGTGTTAAATACTCATTCTACCCCTCTATGATGTTAACCCCATTATCCTCTACTAACCCATAATTCACATGAAATAGAAAAAAAGTATCTGTTGTTGTGTCTCCCTCCTTCTACCCCAAACATTTCATTAATTATTATTCCATTACAATATGATTATTAAAGGTTTGGGATCTTTTTATTATTTTATATCCCCTTATTTTATTTTCTTCTACTTCTCTAACCTATGGTCTATGGTGGCCGAATCCTATGTCATGGGGTTTTCCTAACATTGTTTTTTTAGTTTCTATGCCTTGTAGAGCTCATCTTATCATGCCTCCTAATAAGGATTAATTAATTTAATGCCTTTACTTTTGTTGAGTTTGGTTCCTCCATGTGTAATTATTTACACTTAAAGATATCAAATCATATCCTTATTTTGTTCAATCTATAGTTTGAATTTATAAATGTTCGAGATATATATAATTATTTATCCTAGTTTTGGTGGATTTCGTGTTTTCAAAATTAAATTTTAATGGATTCTAAACCATAGATAGATTGAAGTGTGTTTTTAAAACCCTCTACATATTTTAAAAAATTCTTTAATGTTTCATTGTTAAAATTCATGTTTCAAAAGGGATCCTATGTAAAAATAATGAATTGAAAACGTTCTCTTCATGTAAAAACATAAAAAATCAAGTAAACTTTCAAATTAAATGAGTAATTTTAAATGGTATTTTAATTTTTGAACTATATATTGTTTTAAGAGGGGATTTCCCCATTCTAAGCCTTGGTTGAATGATTCATGGCCTAGTTTTGAAAAACAAATTAAAGTATGTTCATTTCTAATGTTTTTCAAAGAGGTGTCAAAAGCTGGTTTGGAACATTGTTAAACTAGTTTGTGGTTAGGCCTTGGTTTTCACTGTAGCTTGCTTTATCGTTACAACGAGAATAATGTGTTTTGAATAAAAAGTGTGAAATTTTGGTAATGGGCGGCTTGGAGAGGATGAAAGGGGTAATTTATATGTTATTAGGGTTTTATGTGATTACCAATGGATTATGTACTCAATTCTCATTCATTTGATCGTGGGAACCTTGGAATATGTGTATGATATTCCTTAAAATGTATTTCTTGGCATGTTGATTCATGCCTATACACCGAATACATTATAAAAATAACTCAACACCAATATGGTATGTATAGGGTGTCACCAAATGGGGTGACCCCTTTACAATATGCAGTGAGATTACCCTCTTAGATAATTGTGTTCATTTGGTTTTATTTAGTTTGATCCCTAATATAGTATAGGGTTCTAGGTTACCATGAAATTATCTCCTTAGGGACACTCCCTTTATGGGGTTTTACATTCTATCACTAATTTTATATTGTTTATGATCTCAATTATTTTTGTTATTCACGTGAGTGCTGCTATTGTTGTTTATATTTCGTCACTATTATCCATTTTTTAGGTGTTGTTATTACAGGTTATTTTCATTACTTTAATAGTTATGTACATATGTAAATGTTATCTATTATTTTCATATTATAAGTTAACAAAAACTGGTATTTCCATAATAGTATGTTTATAATATTTATTGAAATATATGTTTTAAAATGGATTTGGTTCAAACGATTACCTTTATTTAAACATATTTTTATTCTAAAAATCTTTTAGAGTTGGAATTTAATCTAGATTGGAAAACTATTATTTTAAAATGAAATTTATTTCAATGTTGGTTTCATGTGATTTGTTTTAATTAAAATAAAAAGATTAATTTCAAAGTTTTATTTTTAAACTAAATTGAAAGAAATTTATTTTTAAATATTATGCATGAGGTATGGGGAGGATAAATACTAGTCTTTGTTCCCATGCCTATAAAAATATTTTTGTTTTATTTTCAAGTTCATGTCTTAAGATATCTCCTTCTATGAGATTTTACATAACCGATCACTCAATGTGTGAGATAAGAAATGATATAAAACCATGACCATCGATAATGGCAAGATCATTGTACCCTTTTTGTATTATAGTATATATTTTGTTTATTGAACTGTGGATGTATCATCCAATTTTTCCTTGATGTATTAATAGGATCCTATTTATTTTACTTATACCTTTTAATTTTTTTGGATATAAGAAGGATGTTTATTTTGGCTATGTCATGTTTAGTTTGTCTCCTATTTGGAAACTATTTTCTTTGTAGACCTCCATCTTAAGAATGAGTCATATCAGATCTATGGTGTATTTCCACTCCATCTTTATTATTATTATTTATCAAAAATCATTCCCAAAAGTGATTAATTGATGGTTATAAACTAGTTTTTATCCTTTTGTGACCAATAACACCATTCAGGACTTTCCAAGAGTTAGCTCAGGTTCCCATACCTGTGCTGACATAGGTTATTTCATAAAAAAATGGTATCAAAATGCCATTGTTATTTTGGAAGTGATGAAAAACTGGAGATAGGAATTTCAGAACTCAGGATGTAGGTATGGGTAGATTATTGCTCTCTCTTTACCCTTTAGATCCTTACTTTACAATGGGTTGTCGAGTTTTGAGTAAAATTTTGATATCATTCCACATTTTTTCTAATACATTTTGGTTTATATTTATAGTGTTTTGATGATTATTGAGGTTATAATATTTTTTTTTGATTTTTCAAGTTTTGGGATAAATGGGAGTTGAAATATGGATGTATGATTAGTTTTCATAGTCTGATAAAATATAAAAATCCCATGCATATAGTTGGGAGAAAGTCTCCTTAATAACCATATGGTTGGATCCTAGCACACCAAACTACACATCAAAACCATGAAATGTCACTAATCAATCTTTAAAGAAATTTTTCGACGCTATTATCTTTTGGTACTCTTTTAGAAATGATAGATTACTATATGGGTTGAATGGAGAATATTTTTTATGAGGATTTAATGTTATATTATTGGGTTTAATTGAGGATTCTTGTTTGTAAATGTTGGATTAAATAATAAAGGTTATGTTTTGAAAACAATAACTAGTTAATGATTTTAAATGGGTTAGATGGTTTATATAAGAAATAAGGGTTTTGATAAATTAATTGTGATGTTTTAAAGTTATTTAAGTGGTGTTTTTTCATTTTCAAATGAATTATTATTATTTAAAAATTCATTTTTATGTATTTTTAAAAAAATTCTAGTTTGATTTGTGGTTTTTATGGAAATTATTCATTTTATATAGTGGAAGATTTATTTTGATGTAATTAAATTAATTTTATAAAAATAATTGAAATGAACTTGATGTTATTGAATATAAAAATTATTTCAATAATAAAAATGGGAATTTGACGATTTATTTTATGAATAATTTCTTAGTTTGAAGAGATTTTGAAATATACCTTAAATTAATGCTTGTTTTTTTTGATTTATTGAGTTCTAGTGATGATTTCTAGCAAAGAGTTTTCCTTTTGAGTATGTGGATCATTGGGTTAGAATTGAACATTGTGTTTTGGATTTAAAAAGGATTTCAATAATGAATTTTTTAAGTTGTAAAAATATTTTAAGGGGAATTTTAATGGTATTAAAACTAATATGGGTTATATTAAACTACATTTTGAAAATATTGGGAAGAATATTAGTTTTTATTATGCATTTTACAGTGGATTACTTGTTGAAATTTGGTGTCTTATTTGTTCTTATTGTTGGGAATAATGGTCATTTTTATTTAGGATTTTCCTCTTACTATGCTCTAGTAAGTATTATGTTTTCATTAATATGGTTTCTCCTATATTTTTGAAGTGGTCCTCCCAAGTTATAGACCCTACCCACACTCTCATTGAAGTGTTGGAGTTGAATATGTCTTGATATTTTATCGTTAACTATGATTTCTTGATGAGGATTTTATTTATTATATATAGAGTGGGTTAATTCTTCACTACTCAATGGTTATGGACCCTATAATATCACGGGTTTTAAGTATCATTTTCCCCCTTATACTATATATAAACCATTCTTAAAAAATCAATTCCTTTAGGGAAATTAATATTGATTTGTAAATGATTCATACAAGATTGAATTAAATTAACATTAATTTATCCATTAATAATTTAACAGTACAACAATGATATATGAAAATAATTATAACACCCCTTGTATAGCTATATGCTGGGTATGATTTCATCCATTAAATTTTTATAAATTTAAATAGAATAATAAATAGAAAATTATAATATCATTAGGTCCCACATATCATGTTTTCCTATGACAATCAGTAATAGTATAACTAAACCTAAAATTAGAAAGAACGTCTTCAGAGGAGAAATCATGTTGTGAAATATAAAATGAAAACTATAATAATAAAAAGAGGGAACAATATTATTGACTCATGAATAGTATCCTATGCTATATATAGGCGTGAAATATTACTATTTCAAATAGTGTTCAAATATAGCTGTTGGAAATATGTCCATTGGATATACACGTTTTCAATTAGTATAAAAAATATATGTATTTCTATGAACAAGTTTAAGATAATATAATTAAAAAAATTAAATAATGAAATAAAATATAATATTTAATTAAAATATTTATTTATAAAACTATTTTTATTTGTTATGGATTAAACTTCTTAATGAATGATATGATGAATATATAAAATTTAATGAAATATTATAATAACAATGGATTAATAAAAGTACATTTTTTATAATATAAATAATTATTTTCAATGGAATTTTTTTAAGATTATTTAATAGAAATGTGATATTTTCAATGAAATATTTTGATAAACTGTTTTTTATTTTTAAATAATCATTATAAAAGAATTATTTTAGTGAAATTTAATAATAATAATTCTAATAAAATAAAGTAAAATACATCCAATTGTTATTAATAGTAAAATAATAAGAATAAATTCATTTTATTATTAAAATTAATATTTTTCCAAAAAAATGATTTTTAAGGGATATGTAGGATTATATAGAAATTAATTTTTATCAATTATATAAATTGAGTTTGATAAAATGGTTTTTATATTTTTAATCAAAAAATAATAATTTGGTAATATGTTAACATTTATTTCTAACATAAATATATGTTATGAATGTAAATATTTATTAACGTGGTAAAAAAATTAATATTCCAATTTTTTTAAATGTCATTTAATTTTTATCGAAAATAAATAAATTATTCATTATTAAATGATTACACTAATATTATTTTCAAACATATAATAAATATGTTAATAGTCATTTAATTAGTAATTGATATGAAATATGAATAAAAATAATTAATTCATAATAGGGCATTTTTTAATAAAAACATTTTTCCTATAAATTAAGTTTTAATTTATATGTTATTTTTATGAGATTTTTAAATTGAATTATATAAAATAGATCATTTATTCAGATTCAACATTTCTAAATTAGGTACAAAATATAATTTATTATATTTAGTAAACAAATAATTACCATGGTAAATATTTAATCAATGTTAAAAAGGGTAACAAAATGTGACTTAATAAGGCACAAATTTATATAAATTTACTTGATAATTTGACCTTATATAAGACCATATATATGTTTTGACTTCATAACCACATGTGTCACCAACATTTCCTCTCCTAACTCCGATGTGATTCTATCTTTACCCCTTAACTAACTCATGTTCCAAATGAGATATCACTCTTTTTCACCTATAAAAGGATCTCAATTCTACCCACATCAATCCAAAATTATCCTTTAAAATGTCATTTAAAATATAACCATTTAACCACCTCTATATCCCTATTCCATGATTGTAAACACTTGGTTTTAATAAAGTGTCTCAAGTCTACTATTTCAAAGTGGTCCTTCAAGAGATGAATGAGGTCCTCAACATGTGTATAACCCACTCCTTAACATGGTAATTTCTATATTCATCATCCACTCACCACTAAACCTTTTCTCAACATTAAAATATATAAAAATAATTATCATTAGTAAACTAAAATTATATTATATTAAAGTAATAAACAATTCAACCTTCATCCCATCAATTGGGAAATGAATACATCACTCGTGTTATGTGAAGGCTCTCATCTCCATGAATGATGTATTTAAATTTTCATCACCATTTTACATGTATGTTTTTCAATAATTTAGTTTATGAATAATTATTATGTTTTTCACATGATAAATATTTTTTAAATTTAAATTATTAATTCTATTAATATTATTCACAATAAACAGTCGCCCAATATTTTACCACATAAAACGATATTAATAAGAGGAAAAATGATTTATTATTTATAACTAATAGTTTCGTATCTTATATTTTTCATCCAAATATTCTCAATTATTATTTTTCTCATTAATATAATCTAAATAATATCATTATACTTCTAGAATAATGTTCTTATAATTAAATCACTTCATAATCTTACATATCCATTGATTATAGTAAATATGTTTTTAAGTTTGTTTAAGAACCTACAAGAAAAATGCTATAAATTTTTATCATGGAAGAATATGGAAAATTAATTACCGATAATATTATATATTAAAAATAATTTTTTTAGATTTATATTGTTAAATTTAATTCATGAAATTTTTATTAACATACCACATTTCGATTATTAAAATTTTATGAAATTACCTCTTCAGCATTTTCATCTTCATGAATCATTACTAAAACTCTCAAGAAATGATATTGGAAAATTATAAATCATTAGGTAACTTCTATTCTTTTATATTTAATAATGTATGAATGATTAACTTATTGTCAAAGAATGTGTATCGGCCACTCCATTACCAAACATGTATCAATCAATCTCGGTTACTAACAGCTGATGATGAAAATTAAAAATAAATTACTAATAAATGTATAATGATTTATTATAATTAAATATTAAAAAGTTAATATATATGAATAATTTTCTATAATATGTTATTGATATGGTTTTTTTATTATAATGGATGTTGAAATTATTTTTTTGAATTCAACAATAATGGTAAGGGTTTTCTCACCTCTATTCCATTTTTTTGAGTCATATTCCATTTTCACCACTTTTTTATTGTGTTTGGTGTCTATAATTCCATAAAGAAGTATTTTATAATAATATTCCATAAACTAAATTATTTTATTAATCTATTTCATGTTATCTTCTTCAATGACTTTTGATTCAAAAGTTATCTAATCTGTTGGGGGTTTTGTTTACTCTGATCAACTTTTATTATGTTATAATGTTTCTTCATGAAATTATTTTTTCAATTAATATTTTATTCCTACATAATATTATATTATATGGTACTCTCACTATCTATATTTAGGAGAAATTATATTGTTAATTTAATTCAACTTCTCTGATATATTGCTCACTCATTAAATTTAGACATTGATAAGAATAAATCGAATCCTCTATAGAAGCTATTTTTCCTTCATGTATGTGTTGTTTCCTTCCAAAAATGTTTTATTTATAATTTTTAAACCTTAATGTCTATTATATCATATAAACTTCTTATTTATATTTTCTGTTATTAAAATGTAATTTTTAGTATACTTTTTAATATATCAAATTCAATAAAGGTATTTTAAAACGTTAAAAAGAATTTTCCTTTAATGATCATATATTTTTTATTACACTCAAAAATATTTAAATTAACATTATTTAATTTCATTGTTAAATTATTTGGAATTATTTATAATTAATGTTTGAAAAAGCTTCTATAAGAACAATCATGGAAATTATTTTTGATTGTGACTCATAACTTATTCCATTTACAAAAGTATTTATATGTATTATGAAATCTTATTTTATAGTTTCACACATATTTTCCATCATTAAATACAAAAATTATATCCAATATGGAGTTATGTTTTTTCATTCACCCTTTAAATTCTCATATGGTATTACACATTTTGGTTTATTGAATTTTGGTATCAACCTATTTACACTTGGTGTCATATTTTGTGATACCATTTTAAAATTATATAAAAACCATTTTATTTCAATAGGATTGCATGATAATTTATATGATTGATTTCGGTTAGGACCCATATGTATGGATTTTTATGGGTGGGGTTGTATGATACTCTCTAATTCATTGGTTTAAGATCTATAACTCATGAGACAATCAAATTCCTTGAGTTATTGTTCACAATCCACTAATGGGTCAAAGAAAGTGATGCATGTACCACCATATAATGGTTCAAAATATTTTATTTATAAACCCCCATATTATGGGTCACAAGAAGTGAGCACAAATAACCATATAATGATTCATATGATTATTATTATTGAAACCCTATGTACTTTTTCCTAGTCTTATGTTTTCACCACATTCTTATTTCATATTCCAATACCATTCCACAATCCTATGCCTTGATAGATGATCATGTTATGATCCATGGCTCTTGATTATGGTTAAATGTATCTATGTTCTCATGAAATGTTATTTGTTTGATCATTTGAAATTCCATGTTCTTTTATCTTTTCTTATTGAATGTTCATATCTTTCTTTGTTCCCTTTAATTAGATTTTTATTACATACTCATGTTTCTCATCTTCAAATACTTTAACACTTATGATTCATTGATATGATTTCCCCTTATTTAGTACTTCATCTCACCCATTTCATAGTCCTTCCAATACCCATGTTATAAAGATGTGTAAAACATATGATATGTATAGAATAATTTATAGTATGTTGTGATTAAAGATAACTATTAACAGTTATATAAAATTATATTTTTTCTATGGTAAATATCTAAACACTAAACCTTTTGTTCATGGGGTTGTGAAATTATTTGCGATATGTGATGTTTAAATTATAAGAATAATTAAAAATATATTATATTTTATCGTGGGTCATCTCAACTGATTTTTAATCCATTATTTAAAGTATCTGTTTTAGTAGTGGACTTGGGAGAGTTAGTGCGGGGCATTACAGTTGGTATCAGTGTGGGGGTTTTTTATTTCATAGAATTATGACTAGAAAACATTAGTTAATACCCTATGGATATTCCTAAATATAAGTAAAAATTGTAAAATTCTTGTAAAATAGCGAGTGTTTGGTTTCCAATATAAGACATCCATATATGTATACAAACAAGTGGATGAAGGCTCTAGCTCACATACACCAACGGGTAACATCATTGAAAAAGGTTTTCTAGGTTTTAACTATACTTGAATCAGTTAAAACTTAATAGTCGAAACTATAATCATGGTTTGACACTCCTGGGGGATATTATTTGGTTGATTTAGATTATCTTTATGAACCATTGTGAATGATTTTGATTGAATTTGAGTATGTAATGTACAACTATATGGGTTATAGAAAATAATACAAATGTGATCATGGATAACGTAGGTTGAAACAATTCTATATGTTATGGTATACATGTCCTTTGTGAGTTACATTTTCCATGTTAATAGTATTAATATAAATTTATTAATTTTCTAATACATCATCTATACATTATTTAATGTAATGGGTGGAACCTAGATGAAGAAACATAGCAATGGGTGTGATGGATAATGGGGAGATTGTACCAATGATCAACCAAATAGGATTAGATAAGGCTTGAAAATTATTGGGATTATAACTAAATTTCTATCATGAATAATGATTAAAAACACAGAACTATATGAATATAAAAATACAAAAAATAAAAGAAAAATTTAGTTTTATAGAAATTCAAGTGACAAAGACCATAGAGGAAACAAGATTCAATTTATGATGAGTCAAACATGTGGGAAGATTCACTCAGGAGAGAATCTAAATGGAATGAGAAAATGTTTTATTTGTAGAATGATTGGACATCTAGAGGATTATTATCAAATATAGATAAAGAGATATCCTAATATAATATAAGTTATAATGGTCACAAATAATACATCATGGACACTTAAATGCTTCAAATGAAAGGTATTTTGGAATAATTAAAAGTAATTCCCTAACCTAACGGATAATGAGGATAATAGACTCTAAAAATCAATAAAAACACGGTAAAAAGGAAGAACCTATTAAATGAATAATGCCTAATTGAATCATGGTGATTAAGTTACACTTATCCTACCCTATAGATTTGTATTTTTCTTATTGGATTCTTGTTATAGACACACTATTAAAATGAGGATATTTTCTAAGTTCATAAAATCAACAACCCAATGATTTGATATTGATATATTGGACATAAATTCTAGTTTTAAGATTATTATATCATGATATAATGTTTTTGGGAATGTGAATTATGAAAATCATATTATTATTCCATTAGAATAATTTTCTAAATGGTTTTCATATCTCCGTATAAACTAGGTTTTTATTACTAAAATTAGGAAATCACATTTTGTATTCCAAATCATCCTTTTATATTTTATCAATTAAATGATTTTTATTAAATCTCTAGGAAAATTAATTCCATTGTATGGGTTTTAATACCCAATAAAGAGTGGTATTTATAAAAAATGATTAAAAAGAAACTCAATATTAGTAGTGTTCCTATTATGAGGGAGATGATATATTTTATAGATATACCTATGAAAACACATATATTTAATACACCTTAATTAATGATTTATTATATAATGACTCACATAATACAGTACAAACTGATCAAAAATCCAAGTGTCTTGGGTAATTAGATACATAACAAAATAACTTGATATTGGGATGTACCAACATTATTTAAAACTCCTTTATATGATCTTAAAATCATATCACTATTCTAAAACAATAAGAGAAACCCTAGGTACATGCATAAGAAAGGGTTGAGCTATAAATCCTAGTAAGGAAAAATTCAAATAATAACATGATAAAAGTAATACAAGTTAGTCAAGAGGCATATAAAGGTGACATAAAAATAATAGTAACCATAATCATGAAAATTGATTCATGAAATAAGAATATAACATCGAGGTAATATAAGAATGTGGAAGCCACATAAATCATGACATCATAAGAATAAGTCAAGGCTAAGCACTGAGACATTATATCGTGTTCTTAGGATAACATCCCATTAGCCACACATGGTATATATTGATATAAAAATAATAATCAATGCATTGGTGGGCTATATAATTTCGGGTCCACCAGTAATGTTCATATCATGTAGATGCATTAATGTTCCACATAAATCATAATACATAATTATTTATTTCGTTAATTTTAATCCCATGATTATGGACTATGGGTTACATACATAGAAGATTCAAATAAATGAAGTTTAGGTACATCTAGGGTCTATAATGGTAAGGAAGGGTGACTATTCCCCCATGATCAGAGTGATATTATGTGATGGTAAGAAAATAAAATAGAAAAAAAAGATGATACATATTATAGTAGAATCATAAAATCTATAATAATCATATGTAGTTGAGAATCATCATAAATAATAAAAGAATCGTACCCAATATCACATACAAAAATGATGATCAAGTCATGGTGGTATACAAAAAGTGGGAAAATACATAGGAAAAAGAGAATCATACATATAAACATTCAATAAAAAATGAAAAAAAAGATCCAAGATATCTCCAATAGCGTCATAAGCATAATCATGGTCATCTTCTCACATACTCCATCCTATCATGAAATTCAAGAATCCATAGTAGGTCATTTATCCTTATTTTTACTTGTATCCATGAAGTCTTTCCAAGTACTAATTGATAGCCCAAAATTGTGTGAGATATACTCACTAGGCCACCAGTAATGGTATCTACAACAAAACTAGTATTTGTGTATAATTTTATGTAACTTTTAGGTATAATAAGAGTAATTTTTTAAATTATAGAGTGATACTACACAACCTACAAGTACATTCTATGAAAATTAGTCTATAAATGACGATAAATTTCACATAAGAGTAAAGTGTCAAACTACAATATATATCGCGTATCTCAATTATTATACCTATATGTGCCAGGACCCAAGTCTATTGAACAATCTATACTATTTTAGTAGATGGATTTAATTAATAGAAAACTCAAAATAATGTAGACCTACATGGGCCTGGAACCCCGGGCCATTGTCTGAGGTATCCTATTCAAGTACATGGATCTCATCTATAAAAAATGTGGTATTGGCATCAGTGGAGCCTAAGGATAATGTTAATTTAATTCAAAGAAATAAGGATCCAAGTTAATAGTCCAAGGCATCCAAAATAAATAAACCATCGGTACCATACCATGATGTTGGTACCATATAGAAATACTTTTTCCATACCGAACCAACCATCATTATCATTTTATACATGGTATCAAGGGTCCTTGTTAGTGTTCAAGAATATATTAGTTTAACTCATTAAATTCAATTATTTAATCAGTTCAATCATAAGTGATAAAAATAAACACCATGTTATTTTCCATACCACTTTACCAACTTAACATATCACATTCATTTTATTAATTAATTCTCTCACAAGTGATAAAAAGATGGGCCATGTTAGGGTAAAAGACATTATCAACATTTACAATATCATTCACAATCTATGAGATGATCCATCTCATTTATAATTTATAATTAATCCATTTTATCATTCCATTGATTTATAAATGGCAAGGTTTCATAAGTGGTATTTATCCTTTAACATTTCATTTCCATTCCCAACCACTCATGGGTGGCAAGAACATCTCACCCAACTGGGTGGCATAGTCATGGGTACATGAATGTCCCACAACAAGTGATGGTTCGAGTTGAGATTGGTGACCTCCAACTATGTCAAAGGAGAAATAGTGTGATAAAAGTAGTTTTAACAATTTAATTTAAGGTACTATTCATTTTAAAAGAAATCCATGGAGGTTATGGAATGTGGCACTATGTCATAAGAAATAAACAAAAAGTATTTGAGGGAGAAGGTATAGACCACTAACCTTATATAGATAGTATAAGCTTTTTACTATTATCAACATCTAACTTAGGCACGAACAAATGAAATCAGATAAATAGATGAATACCCAAAAAATGGTGAATATTATCACGTATGGATTTAGCATTCCATATAGAAAGGTAAATTAATAAAGGAATCAAGGATACTGAATATCTTACCAATGGCCATCAAATGTGAACAACAGTGTGAGAAATAGATGCTAGATGGAAGAGGTAGCTAAAATCCTACCTTAATGGAAATGGAATATATCCAATGAGAGGGGGTGTTGTTGTGCCTGAAAAGGGGAGAATAAAAGTTTGAGATGAGTTAAATATAAGTATGGGGAAATTGGGAATTTCACCCATTTTTAATGGGTGGATGGTTTGGATATACATTTGGTGAAACCGTACACCGACATAGTACTGGGGGGCACTCTCTCACATGGGTTATGTTGTATGTTTTGAAAAACAATATGAATCCCTAAATGTTTCCTCTATAATTTTCTATAGATTATCCATAAGTTCATGTGGCCTACCCCACAAGGTTTCTCAAACCATTCACCACCACCTTGGTTATCTATAGTTACTACTAACTATGGGTTAACCATATGCCCCATCTGGTTTATCCGAAAACCGGAGCTCTGGGCTTTTAGCAAGGCCCTGATGCTGTTGAACCCTTTGATACACCCTTTGAAACTATTATATATATATATATAGAAAATATCGGTTTACACTAGAATTTAAAGGATTTGAACCTCACAAGAAAAAATGGGATCTTACAACTTTCATTCATTAAAACAACTCGTCCCCAAGTTACCCTTATGAGGGTTTTAAAGCATCATTTGGGAATATTTCTTGCCACTGAGCATATACTTCATCCTCATACTCCCCTGACATATCCCACACATAGTTATTCTTGCATAGCACTTCCACTAGAGGAATTGACCTACCTCCGAGATCCTTCATGCTCCACTCAATGATATGAATAGGTTGATCCTAAAAATAACCAGCATTTCCCAACACAATGTCATTATATAATAGGATATTAGATGTGTCAAAATAATTATAGTGAATCTATGAATCATGGAAAATTTCCTTCATATCCAAGTTCCTCTGATGTGACAACAACTAATAGGATTCTAGCTTCTCTCTTAATAAAATATAAAAAGTCCCGACAAATCTTACTGATAGCTCTCCCTTCTATCAAAACAGTATATATCCCAATATGGGAAAAACACCTAACAGGACTCGAACCCCAACATCAAAATCCATAGGTCATATATAGTTATTAGCATAAGTATTATACTTAAACTGAGTTGTTTCATACACTTACTAATAAGATATACCTACATTGAAATCTCCTGAATGAGATGAGGTCCTAATAGCACTACTTGTCATATCTTTATCTAGCACAGGGGTGGACATAATAACCTACCATATAAATCCTCATAATGATCCATATGTATAGTTACGTAGAATATGTTATTATATGAAAATTAAGGAAGAGGTAGGTGTTTCTTCCCTTAACCTATAAAATGAAGGATGCCTATTAGAAGCATGTTCTCCAAAACCTATATTGTATACTCATACTAACCATTGGTCTGAGGGTGATCAGTTGTACTCAATAGTACCTGGGAACCCAGATCCCATTACAACCCCTTCAAAAACCATGACATAAATTAAGAATCTCTATCTGATATGATTTTATGTGGAACTCTGTGAAGTCATTATATCTCTCAGGCATATATCCTTCCTAGCTCATGCACTGAAAAGGTATCTCTAATAAGTGTGAAGTGAGAGACCATTATCAACCCATTAATGGTCACCCATACATCATCACAGCCTGGAGGCGACCTAGGTAATATCATCACACTATACATAGTTAAAGCATCCCATTTCCACTCCAGAATGGGTACTGACTCTAGAAGCCCCACTGGCCACTAGTTCTCTGCCTTCAACTACTGACAGTTGGAACGCTGAGTAATGAAACTACATATCTCCCTTTTAATAGAACACCACCAATACTGGTGGTGCAAGTCATGGTATATATTTGTAATACATGGATGTTATACCAAATAAGAGGCATTAGAAACTCACATCAGTTCCTCTAGGATAACTGTAGGAACCGAGACATGTCTACTAATTTATAAGACCACATCCCCTGCAACGACCATCCATGTCACGGGTTCTCACTTGAAACGCTATTTTTTAGGTCCAATACTTTATGATTAAAATGTTTCCTCATATTTAATCTATATATAAATGAATATTTCACTAATAAAGCTATAATAATAGACTATTCATTATACTCTTGTACCTCTAACTGGATCTCATAAAATAGTTCCATCAACTGCCACTCACTACTGGCCACCTACACTAGCTATGTCTGAGATTTATAGCATAGGGAATCATTAATGGAATTACCTTTCCTAGTCATATAACAAATTTCAATCCTGAATACTACAGGTATTCAAATCCCCTTCATTTCCAGATTTTCAAGTCATGCTGGGAAAATATTTATTTTTGGATTCTGTGGTCAGTATAAACCCAAACATTCTCACCAAGTAGATAATGCTTCCAATAATGTAAGGCTTCCACCACATCTTCTAGATTGAGGTCATGTGTCAGGAAATTATTCTAATGATACCTAATATAATGATGCCTTTATCCCATAATATGGTCACCCTGTATTAGAACTCCTCTTAGCTCTATTGTCGAAGTATCGCAATAAACATTATAGCTTCAACCTGGATTCAATAAAATAAAGATCTATGAAGAATTTTATATTCTTTTCAACTCCTTAAAGGACATTTCACATTCTTCAGAACATAAAAAGATTACTTCCATCTTATTCAATCTTGTAATAGATTTTGGTATACTTTAGAAGTCTTGAATAAGGATTCTATAGTAACCAGATATCTACAATAAACTATGTAAGTCAAATATGTTCTTGTGATACACCGATGAAACTATGGTTCTTAATTTCTCAGAGTCTATAAATAATCCTACCTCTGAGATGATGTTACCCATGAAGTTGACCTTATCGATCCAAAAGTGACATTTTTTAATATTATCATATAGATGGTTTTCCCTTGGGGTATTTAGTATGATATCATGACATTTTTTATGTTGATGTTTTGTGTGAGAATATATCATGATGTCGTTCATGAAGAATATAAAAAATGAATCCTGATACATGTGGAAAACTGGATTTACCAGGGCAATGACAACTACTGGTGCATTTCTAAAACTAAATGGAATAACCAAATACTCATATAATACATATCTACTATGGAATTCTATATGTGGTGTATATGAATTTTTGACTCACACCTGATGGTATCATGACCTCAAATTAATCTTTTAGAAAACTCGAGCTCCTTAGATATGGATAAATAGGTCATTTATACGATCCAATATATATCAGTTCTTACAGATTATTTGGTTCATCCAATGGTAATCCATGCAAATCCAAGGGTCCCAACTGACTTCTTGGTGAAATGTATGGGAGAAACCCATGGAGAGGTACTAGTTCGTATAAACCCCATAGTTTCCAAGTCCTTAAGATGCCTCTTAAGATTCTACAACTCATTAATAGCCATATTATAAGGAGGAATGTATTATGGTTCTACTCCTGGAACAAGATCAATTGAAAACTCTACCTCTCTTAGAAGGTAGAATATACTAGTTTTTATTGAATACATCCTTTAAATGATCCCCAATATAAGGAAAATATGTGCATCACATTCCTATATCATCCAGAAAAAGGACAGTGATATGGGTTGTCACTCCACTCAGCCAATGGTACTTTAGTATAGATTGAGCTTCATGGACGTCCCATTCACACTTGTAAATATAGCTTCCACACTTTTGTGATGAAAATGATGCCCTCTGATGATAAAAAATCTACATTATAATTGTGAGGAACCAAACAGTCTATCCTGTGAATGATATCAAAACCTATCATCTCAAGGAAAAATAGGTTCTATACAAAGTGATAGCCACCTATCCAAAGGGGAACTCCCTACACTGGTGTACACATCCTGATCGCACTTCCAATAGAGTATCTAGGCACATTACCCCACAGAATTGCTAAATCTCAAGCCTATGACTCTTCAAAATTGCCACTAATATAAAGGACTAGGAAGATCATTTGTAAAATGAAGTAAAAATACTAAAGTGGATGATACTAAAATTATACCTCAAAATGTAGAATACTTGGTGATTTGATCCATGGGTATCAGATACACTACATAAATCTACCCCGATCTATGGACATGAGATACTTCCTGACTACCCTTGGTAGGCCTGCTCTATTAGAACTATATATATGATGTTTGTATCCCACATTCAGGTCCACCGCCTCAGCTTGCATAGACCGTAGAGCACTAACTGCCTACTTGACATGTATCCATTGATCTCACTCTTAAAGGATGAGATTCTACGAGTCCTCTTCAATTCAATACAAGTGGAAAGGTCTTATAAAACAATTTAAGAATCCACATCCTACCACATGATCTGTACTCAACTAGGGATTTTTTGCATTTTGGATTAATATGACCTTGCTTACCACACATATGACAGATCAAATGGTTATCTGAGCACAAACTCCTATTACTGTTTCCACCTCAAGAAATCTCAAAATGATGTTTCCCATTTTCATAAGAACTGATACCCTGTCAAGGGACCATTCCATCAGGCCTCACACCTTTATCTTCACTAAGGTTTCACTCATTGATAAGGGTCTTCTTCACTATCTTAGTGACGATTTTCAAACAAAACATATTCAATTTAGATCAAATAGAGTACATGATCCCATCCTCAAATCACCTCATTGTTACCACCATGTCAACAAAAAGAGTCAGAGAAAACTGCTAAATCATAGTGAAGTAAGATGAATATTCCATCATCAAAATAGCACCATACTTGAGGAGCATATACTCCATGGACCTTTCACCCCTCATCATATCAGGAATGAAATAATAATAGAAGTTTATCTAGAAATACCTCTAATCCATTACCCAATACCGATCAGCCTGGTTCAAAACATCCCACCATCACTTGGATGACCCTGTAAGAATGTAGGTTGTGATCTTGACCCTCATATCAAGAGTCATGTATTGAAGATCAATACCAGATAACATGGTCTCCAACTATGACTCAGTATCATAGGGGACACTATCTCTTAAAAATATAGGTGGATTCTGATACTATAAATCATGTGTCAAATTTTTCATATTAATTCCAATGACAAGGATCCCCACATAGTCCACATGAGTCTCCGTAAACCCTCTTGATATTATGAATTGATTTCTAGGTAATGTATTACAATGGGTGTTGTAAGTGGCACTGTAGGAGGTAAAATTAGTGCCTAAGGCACACCAACTATGGAGTATTGTCATCACCACCAACCTAGTGCATGACCTAAGGTCATCACGGTGGAATATTTCTAAAAATACCAATTAAATTCCTCGGAAAAGATTTGATAATTGAAATATTACAGATAAAGAAATAGGTTAGGTACATAGGATTCCTACAAAAAGGTCAAAAATTCTCTACCCGGTCATGTATCCAAGTCAAGTTTATATAAAAATCCATAAAGGAACACACAATATACTCCTAGGTACCCACTACTATGGTTGGGTTGAAGGTGTGTTTTCTTTTTAACGTCAGCGGTATCAGTATATAGGGTGTCAATTTCATGTTATAGAGGAAAACACCCTTTAAGATGCAATTGGAATCCTCATTTAATGATGACCAAAAAATTTCATTTCCAAGAATAAAAAATTTCTTATTTTTTTATCTATATATATCATGATTTAGTTAGATGAGTTACAATCCCTATGTTATGATGTCTTATGCTTTATATGTTAAAACTTAATGTCTTGTAACTATAACCAATCTCTTATGATGGTTCTATTAGATAGATCACCATTCCCAATTTATATAGGCACACCAACTATTTAATTTTCATTTGGAATTCATGTAATAAAAAAACTAACATTTCATCACATTCAATTAATGGTTTGTGAGTCAAACGCATGATAAATGACTAGTTAAGGTTCCATCACCGTGCTATATGGGAAAACACTGTTTAGGTAGATATTTCCACATTACGTAACAAGTAATTTATTTCCCTAGAATAATTTATAGAACATTTAAAAATATAGAAAACAAGTAAATTATAGTATACTTCATTCATTGCACACTGTAAATTAATTATGTCATCAAATATTCATGACATGTGAATCCTCAAGTACCTATTATGATTCATGAGATAATACATTCTTTCCATATGCCAAGTTATAGGAAAAAACCATAACAATATCAAAAGTAAAATCCAAAAATCATGTGCATAACCCATCGATAAAATCAGTCCAAAAGTAGTAATAGTTATCTAGAACATGCTCATTAGTAAATTATGACACAATCCTAGTCTCATGTCTATAATCCCAAATTTTAAAATAAAAGGAAAAGATTCCCTGATACAACTTTGTGATGCCCCGAACCCAGTTCACTCATAAGTAACTAAACCTATTTGGCCACACGGCCTCAGCGTATGTCAGAGGCTTCCAACTATCTGTGATGGTCTATGATGGTACGGTGAGGAGAAAACATTGTCAGGATCATAGTGATATAAAATGATGATAATAGAATAAAATAGTATAAGTAAGATGATATATACTATAATAGAATCATAACATCCAAAATACTCACAAACAGTGGAAAACCATCATAAACCATAATAGAACCATACCCAATATGATATAAAAATTGATGATCATGTCGTGGTGATATACAAAAGAAGTGGGGAATACATGGGAAACAGAGAAGAATATATAAAAAGAATTATAAAAAATGAACAAAAAGATCCAAGCTATCTCTAATAGTATCATGAGAATATGATCAGTCTGTTGCTCTCGTACTCTTTCATAGCAGAAATTCAAACAACTGTAGTAGGTCATTTACCCTTATCCCTACCTACATTCATGATGTCTATCTTGGTACCAATCAGCATCCCAAATAGGGTGTGAGATATACTCTGTAGGACACCACCAACATTGTCTATAACAAATCAATTATAATCATGTAAGTTGTAGTAGTGTGGAGGTATAATATGAGTAATGTAGTAAATGATAGAGTGATACTACATGATATACAGGTATAATCTATGAAAAATATTTTATAAATTATAAGAAACTATACGGAAGAGTAAAGAATCAGCCATAGCACACACTGGGTATTTCATGTATCAGAGCAACGAGGTCCAGGACCCAAGGCTATTGTCTGAGGAGTCCTTTTTCAGTCCACAGAGTGCATCCCTAAAAAACTAGGTATAATGTTTACCTACTTGGTCTGGGAACCAAGGGCCCATGGAAAAAGTGTCCTCTTCGAGTCCAAAGAGCTCATCTCTAGAAACATGGTAAAGACATTGGGGGAGACCAAGTGTCTAGTCCAAGGTGGTTTATGTAAGTGGATCCAAGGTAATAATCTAAGGCATCAAAAATAAAAAACTCATTGGTACCATACCATGATGTCGGCTCTATTTAGAAGCATCTATAATTGATCATTTTATATGGGGGATCAAGGGGCCATTTTAGTTTCCATGAATCTATCAATTAAATTAATCACATTCAATTCATTAATTTGATTAATCAAAAGTGATAAAAAGAGAGGCCATGTTAATGTCCCTGACACAATACCATCTTGATTTATCACCTTTATTTTATTAATTAATTCACTCACATGTGAGAAAAAGAGGGTTTATGTTAGTTATTATGCACATGTCAACAATTTCAAATATTATTCACAATCCAATAGATCACCCATATTATTTATAATTTACAATTCATCTATTTCTTCAGCCATTCCATTTATAAATTATAGGGTTTCATATGTGGTATTTTACATTTAACGTTACATTTCCATTCACAGTCAGCTTCCATTCATGGGTGGAAAGCATAACTCACTTGACATGGTGTCATAGTCATGGCAATTTGAACAACCCACCTCAAGGGATGATTTAGGTTTAGGTTGAAGATATCCAACTGTGTCAAAGGGAATATAGGGTACCAAAACATGTTTTACAATATTTATTTAAGGTATTATTCATTATATAATCCACACACGGCGAGTCTGTCATGTGGAACTACAAAAAAATATATAAATATCAATACTTTAAGGGAAAATTTATAGAACTCCTAACATAGATGTGTAGTAGACTCCTCATCCATTATTGGCCTCTAACAGAGGCTTGAACAAAAGAAAATTGGAGAAATAAAGTAATACCATAAAAATGGGGCATATTAGATCTCACATGTTTAATATTATAAACAGAGTGGTAAATGACTGAATGAATCAAGATGATTAAAGAGATTACCAGTGGCTATCCAATGTGATAAATGATGAGGGAAATGGATGTCGGATGGAATAGATAGTTCAAATCCTACTTTAATGGATAGAGAAGAGCTCCAACGAGGGGGAGAGCTGATATTCATTAAAAAAGGAGAAGAAAAGAGGTGGGTAAGTTAAATAGAAGGATGGTAAATTAGAGATTCATCAATTTTTAAATGGAAAATGGTTTGACCACATGGTCGACTAAACTATGCAATAATTGTGTTCCAGAACTAACTGGGGTGCCACCCCCTCACACTGGATAAATGCCCTGTTTGAAAAAATGTTTGCATCTTATGCGGTTGTCAATGAAGTTTTCTATAACACCCCTAAATGGACATTCATCCTACCCCAAAAAAAATTTCATTACATTAAACATCTCCTCAAGGCCACCGGGTTGAGCTGTGCGATGACTACTAAGAGTGTACCTCATCGGTTTCCTCCAAAACTGGGAGCATCAGACTCTGAACAATCCCTGGTTTCTCCCAAACCCTTCATTAAACTGAAATTAAAAGTATCCATACATCATAATATAATATAGAATCTTAAAAAACCTCAAGTAAATCCCTCCTTCTTTCCTAGAGAGACAGGAATCATTTCCTAAAGCATTGGAGCGCTCTCTAGACGCTCTGGTCATATAGGCTCTATCGGGCTCCCCTGTTATATAAGATGTATCAAGATCACCCATATTAAATTATATATCGATATCACCCATTATCATATATAATTATCATGTACAATATCATGAATAAAACATTTTCTTCTTACATATTTTTTTATAAGCCCTTGAAAACACTTTTAAACTCATTTGGAAAACATTTTCAGATATCAAAATTATCTTTCTTTTTAAAAACACATTTCAAAAACTAATGTACCTAGAATCAAGGTTTTTTCATTGAAGAAATCTTGGAAGAATTTAATTTAATCCCATCATCAAATAATGGTTGTGGTGGTGGGAGATTTCTTTGACGTTGTATAATAGAACATTCCTTTTAACCTTTTTTAGAGAATGTCAAAACATTTCATAAAAATATCCCTTCAAAACCCATTGAAAGAAATTCAAAAAAGACATAAAAAGTCCTTTACTATTATTTGTTTCCATATAAATACATTAATAATATATTTTTAAAAATATGAACATAGAATAAAATGAGTTGGAAGATAAAAAATATAAGAGGATTTTTAAAAAAATGTCTCTTTGCTTTAGTCTGACCCATCACATATGTTATTTACCCTCATTAATAATAAAATTATTTTCATTAGTTAATTTATTAAGAATATTTTTCCATGATCATTCTACCATTTATTTTATTTTATTTCATGTCATATTTATGTAAATAATCAATTAAGTTCACATTAGGCATTTTAACAATATTTGTCTCATATGTCAAAAATGACTTCGATAGGATGATAATGGTCATAGTGGTCATCGTTCCACCATCTAAAAATAGTAATTATGACATAATTATCATTTTTTATATCAATTATACACTTAAAACAAAAAATGAAATAAGATTATGAAAAATGATATATGTTACAATCGTGGAGATTATATATGCTAAATACACATGAGTAACATTTACATTTTTCAATGATCAAGATGGAAAAAATATAAGTATTATTTACATTTTTAGAATGATTATTATATCATTAATAACATATTATTTCCCTAAATTCACTTATATATATCATCCATGTTATGTGGTGATGAAAAACAAATCAAATCACTTCGTGGATGTCGTAGTCCACACATACGTATGAACGACATTATCATTTTTTAGTGAATGGAAATGTAAGAAAATAGAATATATATTACTTATATATAATAATAAATATGTCATTAATATCATATATATATATATTTATATATTAAATCCATCATTATAAATAGTTGTGAGAGCTAGTGATGGAAAAGGAATTACATCGGTTCGTAAACTGATAGTTCTTCGTACACACAAACGACGTTGCCATCTTCCATTTGATGGAAGAGGATATTCATATAGATTATTAAATTATTATAATAACATCTTATTATATGGAAAATTATGATTCGGTTATTTCATCTTTGTTTAAAAATATTCTAAAGGGTTAGAATAATAAACAAAACAATAACTCTTGGTTATGGACTATAATCAATATTCTCACAACCTCTTTAATTTTACACCAAAATGTTTAGGGTGTTATTTTTGCCAGGTGGCTCGAAATCCCAACAGGCCCGGCCTGAAAGCCCGAGCGGCCCGACCCGAAAAAGCCCTCTTCAGGATAGGACGGGCTTGGGCCGTAGGTTCAGCGGGTCGGGCCTGGGCATTTCCAAGAAGGCCCGTGGGCCAGGCCGGGCGTCCAGGCGCTGCGCCTGTAAACTAATCACCAGCCTATATGTAGATAGATATATATATATATATATATCTGTATATATACATATATACATACATATATATATACCTATATATATACATATATATGAATACATATCTATATACGTATATATATATATATCTATATATATATATATGTATAAATATCATTATATATTAACCAAAAAAAATATTATATATATACATATAATTATTATTATTATATATAAATATAATATGTGTATAAATATATACACAATGATATATAATTATATATACATATAATAGTGTATATATATAAACAAATCCATCAATAATATATATCAATTAAGTGTGGTTTTTAAAAATCCTTTAATAATATATATATATATATATATATCTGTGTGCGTCTGTGTCTATGTATGTGATTTAATATAATATATATATAAACAAATCAATTAATATATATATATATATATCAGTGATTTAATATCATATATTTATAATAATTTGTTGTATATCAATATATAAATAACACACCCACCTAATGATTTTAGTGCATGTCTCTCAACTTCATTAATTTTTTTAAGTATGTTGCAACATGCAAATATTTTATATACTATAGATATATAAATATATTTAGAAAAAAAATCAATTCCCCCACTGCGACGCACCCCCAACCCCTAATTTTTATTTTTATAATTTTCTCATAATATATATATATATCTAAAATTTGACATTATATATATAAAAACGTATTATATATTAATAAAAAAATAACACACTCGCCCAATGATGATCGCGCACACCCCCAACCTCACTAATTTTTTTTAAATATGACGAAACATGCATAATATATATTTGTATATATAAAAACAAGTCTACTAATATTTATAAATATATCAATGATATGATAATATATATATATATATAAATAAACCCATTAATATTATATATAAAGCGATTAATAATATATATCAATTAAGTGTGACTTTTAAAAATCCACTAATAATATATATGTATATATGTGTCAATGCTTTAATATTATATAATAAATTATTTTATATTAAAAAAATAACACACTCATCTAATGATGTTCATGCACATCCCCCAACCTCATTAATTTTTTTAAATATGTTTCAACTTGCATATATTATATATAAATCTATTTAAAAAAAATAACCCGCCCACTACAGCGCACCCCCCAAACCCTTATTATTTTTTTACAATTTTATCATATTATATATATATATAAGAACTTATTATATATTAACAAAAAAAAATAACTACTCACCAAATGATATTCACACATCCCCAACCTAATTAATGTTTTTTAAAATATGATAAAACTTGTATATAATGTATATACTATTTATAAATATATAAATCTATTTAGAAATTTGTCAAAATAATAAAATCTATTTAGAAAAAAATTAAATCACCCACTGTTGAGCTCCCACTAAAGGTGTAATTTCAGTCCAGATAGGGCCGGGTCGGGCCAACCCTGCAAAAAAATTGAAAAAGAATTAAAAATTGTTTTAAATTTAAAAAACGGTTAAAAATAATTTTCATAAATAAGTTAAAAAAATAAATGTAAAAAACGTTTTAAATAAATGATAAAATACATTTAAATACCAATACTTTAAACCCACCACTCACTGTTGCGCACCCCTCAATAAATCATTAATTTTTTTAAAAAATTTTATATAATATATATAAATTCACACACATGTATAAATCTATTTAGAAAAAAATAACATATCCACCTACTGTAAAATATTTTTACATTAAACATGTTAAATGTTTAATATAATACATGTAAAAAATATGCATTCAAAAAATGATTTAAATTAAATGTTTAAAAATAATTGTAAAAAAACATTTTAAAAAAGTGTTAAAAATGGTCTAAATAAAGGTTTAAATAAAAATTATTAAAAAAGATTTAAAAATGATCAATTAAATTAATTTTAAACAAAAACTTAAAAAATAATTTTTAAATTAAAATATGAAAAAAAGTTAAATGTTTTAAATAAATACGTGTGAAAATCATGCGTTTTAAAAAAATTAAAAATGTTTTAAATTAATCATTTAAAAATATATGTCAAAAAAAGGTTTTAAATATATGTTAAAAAATAGATTAAATAAAAATGTTTAAATAAAAAATATTAACAAATGCTTAAACAATTACAAATAAGATAAAAAAATAAATGTAAAAAATGTTTAAAATAAAAGTTAGAAAAACGTTTAAATAATAAAGCTTTAAACTCACCCATGGCAGCAACGCACCACTCATTATTTTTTTTTTACAATTTTCAATATATATATATATATATATATTCACAATATATAAATATATATAGACAAAAAAACATATCCATCTACTGTAAAATGTTAAAAAAAATAAAATAAACGTTTTTACTAAAAACATACATTTAAAAAAATGTAAAGAAAATTTTTAAATAATTGTTTAAAAAACGTTTCAATAAAAAAATATAAATATAGACAATTATTTTGAAAATAATAAAATCCCACCACGACCCAACTCAAAAAGCCTGGTCCAGCCCGAAAAAGCCCAGCCCGACCCGATGGTTGGGGCCGGCACGAGGTCAGGCTCGGGCCACCTCATTGGGTTGTTCGGGCCGGCCCAGACTGGCCCGAATAGTGGACAGCCGCCCGACTTTTTTCATGGTATGCCCGGCCCGGCCCGGCCCTATCTGGGCCGGGCCGGGCGAAAAATACACCGTTCATCATTACTATGATGGTTTTCTCTAAGAAGTGTGGAGAGATGTTAGGAACGTATTTGGTTAGGTATTTTCCAAAAAAACATTTTAAAATGTGTACAAAAAATTAGAGGCGGTGTCCTTTTATAAGTGTGGGGTAGGGGACTCTTGGAATTACCTAAAATATTAATATAATATAAATTAATTTTTATGTTCATATGGCTCCAAATTGATATAATTATGAGTCAATGTACCATGATCCAACAAAAGGTGTTTCTTTCACCTTTATCTTTATATTCTAACCTCTGTTAGCCTTTTTTAATGATTACCTCAATAACAAATTTGTTCACTCTTTATGGGTCAAGATACTAACTATAAATGGATAATTGTCCCATAAATACACCATTTTTGATGTTTTCAATCATATCCCAATCCCTTGACCAAAGATAGTATTTAGAAAAATGAATTCATAAAATATTATTTATTATATAATATCTTTAATAACATTTTTGGAGCTGTTCAATTAATTTGAATTTGAAAACAACATAATAGTAAAGGAATTGAAATTTAATTCTCCCACCGATCCCTAAGATGTTATATTTTGTCTACAAAATCTGGGCACAGAAAAATTAATTCAAACTATATTGGATATATATTTTTAAAATCATTTATTTTATTTTTCTATTAATTTAATAAAAATTGTGTTACCGTTGCATAAGAATTTAATGTAATTATTTCATCACTAGAAAATAGAAATAAATTACCATTAATAAAAATTATTTTATATTTAAAAAACCCATTTATAAATGAACATACATTCTTTTTATTCCTATATAAAAATTTAAGAGATTCCAAAAAAATGAGAATGACTATTTTTTACTTATAATTACAAATATAATTTAAAGGTAAAAATAATATAAAATTGAAAAAAGGTCATATATTTTAATTTTTGATGATTATGGAAATGGTATAATATCCTAATAAAAATATTCCAAGTTTTAGTTTTATTTTTTAATCCTTATGACATTATTTTTACACTTTATTAACATATTTTACATCATTCATGGTAATGAAATTTACTATAATAACTATTAAAAAGGCCCAAAAATGAATTATTTACCAAATTTGGATATCCTGATTAAAAATATGAAAGAAATTTTATATGATTCAATTTAGAGAAGTGATAGAATTTACTTTTAAATTCATCCCCTAAAACAAAAAGAAAAACAATTTTCCAAAAATATCCTTTTATGTATAAAAAGGTTTTTATACAAAATTCAATTATAAACTTAATTCCAAAACGAATAAATGGATTTTTATTATTTAATATTATATATTCAATTTTTAAAACTAATCCAAAAACGAATTTTAATCTGTAAATACTTGAAATGAACAAACATTTTCCAATAAAAATTAGTATTTTTCTATGTTCATTGAGAAATCAAACATTTCAGAAAATGATCAAAAAATCATCAAAAGATAATTTTGACATGATGAATTCAAAATTGAAGTTGATTTTTTGAAATTAAAATTCTATAATTTAGAAATCATGATTTTAATTATACCATATAATACCTGAAAACCAAATATGGTTATAAATAAATCATTTTTTCTTTTTGAATGAAAAATTATTGAATATTCATATATTGAATATAACTCTATAAATTTAAATGAATGAAAATATTGAAATGATTTATAATAATATTACCTGGTTTGTTACATTTAGTATCCTTTTTATGATGTGAATCACAATAATGTTTTTTTAAATCATTTAATAGTATTTTCCTTTCATGGACATATATTTTATGTTCCACTCCAAATTGTTGACTTAAACATTATTTATTTTAATAGTTCCTTTATTTGTACATCATTATATATAATGCTTGAAAATGGTTTTCTAAGAACCTTATTGAAAATTACTTTTTAAAGTGACTTGTAACTTTATCTATTTAGAAAATGATTAATATGTAATATGAAATCTCATTTTGTAGTTTTGATTTTATTTTCTCTCTTTAAATAGATATATTTCCTATGAAGTTATCCTTCTTGATTTAGCCTCTTAATTTCCTTATGAGATTTTTTTAATGTGATTGAATTTTCATGTCGACTGATCTACTCTTGATGTCATATTGTGCAATTCCATTTTGAAAGGATTTGAAACCAATTTTCCTTCCGTGGGAATTCATGATAAGGTATATTATTGATTTCATATGGAAAAAATATGAATGGTTGTTAATTAGTGTGGTCATATATCAACCTCACATGAATTGGTTAATGATCTATATCCCATTAGGTAAAATTGGGCCATGTGCTATAGTGCTTTATACACTAATGCTTCATCATAAGTGATGCATAAACCACCATATAATGGGTCATAGGACATGATGCTTGAATAAGAATTTAATTGGTCATAAAAATTTATGCATGAACGACCATATATTGGGACTCAAAATTGTGATTCCTAAAAAACTATAAAATTTTTCTCTATACCAATGTTTTTCCACTCTTATCCTACATTAACATGTTATTCCACGATTCTATGTTATAAAAAAACAACTTTTATGCTCCAAGACTATTTATTATTGTATGAAGCCTCTATGTTCCAAATCAATGGTATATGTTGGATCAATTGAGATTACCTGTCATTTTATCAATACTTGTTGAAAACTTCTCTTCTTCTAGGGTCGTATTAAGTAGATTTTTTCACATGATAATGTTTTTCATATGATTATGTCTTAAACCTTTTGAATTTTTAATATGTTTTACTCATACTGAGCATTTGTGATCACTCATTCTTATGTTTTCCAATCCCCTTTCTTTGCACATATGAGATTTCTATGGGAAGATCTAGTCTAGAGCGATTATAGAGATATGTTCATAATTATGTGAAATAATATTTTTATATAGCTAGTATAAAAATATATTAAAGCTTCAATTCTTGGTGTTGTGCTATTATTTGTTTTCCAATCCCCTTTCTATGAACATATGAGATGTCTATGGGAAGATCTAGTCTACTGTGATTATAGAGAAATGTTCATAATTTTAAAAAATAATATTTTTATATAACTGATACAAAAAACATTAAAGCTTCAATTTTTGGGGTTGTGTAACTATTTGTGTTTTGTGATGTTTAAATTATGAAAATTATTTGAAATATATAAATGTTTATCTTAGGTCATCTCACTTGGTACCAATGATTTTATATAATGTATACGATTTAACACTAAACCCAAGAGTGTGGGATTCGAGCATTTTATTAGGTATCAGAGTTAGGTTTAGTTAGTTTGGGAATTAGGACTAGAAAAAAATGTTGAAAACCTTAATGATAAGATGAAATATTGAAAAATATCTTAAAATTTTGTTAATGTAAAGAGTGTGGTTTCCTATCAATAACATCCTTTTATGGGTATAAATATGTGGATACATGATCTAGCTAACATTCACTTAGTGGTAATAACCATGAAAATCATTGGTTGATTGTGAACTTAATCATCAATCAGTGCACAATTGATGGGAATAACTATTCACATCATTTTACACTCCAAGAGGATATGATTTTATTGATTCAGGTTATATTTATGAACCATTGTTAATGATTTACATTGAATATGATGACGTAATATATAACTTGTTAGGATAGGGAACCTAATAAGAATGTGATCATATGCAACCTAGATTTAAGCTTAGTGATTCATAAGTAAGTGTGTGCACATAATTTCTGAGTTACAATTTCCAAGTTCATAGTTTAAATTTTATATATTTATGAATTTTCTCATACCTCAACATTCACTTACATATTGTAATTGTTGGAGTCTTTTTGGGATGTGAATCCTTGTTTTTCTTGATCATAAAAAGTACAAAGCACCAAATGTTTAAATATCGTATTTTCTTTCACTGGAATTTCGACCAACAACATGTGGATAGACTTAATGTGAAGGAAACGACAACTCTTCTCTTATATAGTAGCTAGTTTATTAGAAGTTCATATCTTGCGATGATATGAAGGATAGTCCAAATTGTTTCAAAACCTCTCCATAATGAATTCCTTATATAGAATAATCCAGAAGTGGTTACCAGTGGAACTGTTTGAGATAAACAATGTTATGGGTGATCAACATTGACATTCCATTTGGAGGTTTCTCCATAAATATGGGAATTTAGTGTGACAAGAACAATATGTTCAGTTTTTTATAAAAGTGGGGACTAACCCTGAATAATGTATTCAAGGTTGGAATAGTGAATTTGAGGTCGGAACGATGGAATTTAAAATTCTTTATAGTTTTATAGTGTTAATTAATCTATAATGGAATATTAATAATGGTGTTTGTTCATTGATTGAAATATTTTTTGTACTTACGGTAACATAACGAAGTCACATTGGTTCCACATGTTTATGTAGGATGAAATTCCAAATCATGTTAATTATCATGTGTTCATTTTCTTCTGGTGGTGGGTAGGGTGTTGTGACTTCATACTTCCAATATAGTTAATCAAAAGAGAATAAATTTTGTGAATGTTTGATTTATTACTATACTAATCTATGTATGAACTTTCGGGGGTCTATTGATCATACTTTTAGACGTTTTATCTTTAGTACAGAAGATCAACATTTCTTACGATGGTATATAACTCAAGGATTAAAACACTGGTAGTATCATAGTCATTACATTAGATGAAGGAATGAATTTGATCAAAAAACTTGATGGAACATGTTTTGGCAGAGTGAATGAAGATTGAAGATCATCTAAATTCAAAAAGACATGAATGACCAATTATCATGGGTAATGCTGGTGATAATGGAGAAATATGAATTGTAATTATTGTATAGGAAGGCATGGGTGCTATTAAAAATGTCTTGAGAAATAAATGTTTCTTTCAAAAATCAAGAGAAAAAAACAATAGATGTTTTGAATGCATTAGAACATATTATGAAAAAATGATGGCCCTAAAAAAATTCATATGACAATGATTGTTCAGATTAATATTAATTGAAAGAATACCAATGGTAGATCATATTAATTACATTAACATGATTTATTGGTAACTCCAATCAATAAAGTTAATATATTATAATGATGTATGGGTGTTAGTACAGTTATCCTCGCATCTGGAAAGTAGGCATTCAATGGTTACTATAGTTAGTAACTTCAGCAGAAAAACTTATATAGTATTTGATGATATCCAAAACTTTGTCTTGAATTAATAGATAAAGGAAATACTGATGTTCAAGTATCAAATGATAGTAAACTTAATACCGATAGAAGTGAAAATTTTCCTCTTACAAAGTATGTCTACCAGAAAAAACTAACGCAGGAAAAATACCATGAAAGAAGTTGAAGTGTGTCGACTGGTCCTGATATAACCTTCTTGAAATGTAGAATGAATAATGCATCAAGAAGAATTTCAAGATTCAAAAAGAAAACATTTAAAATGAATAAAAAAAGGTTGTTTAGATTCCATTATTTAATAGAAGAATGAAATGGTGATCTACTAAGTCTGAATACTCTGGTAGAAGTTTGGGTGATTGGCCCTTGATCATCAAATCATTCAGCTAGTGGACAGTGATGCATTTACAACAATGTATCAGTGAAGTTTTGGATGGTTTATATAGATGATACGAAGCCGTGGAAGTATTTGGAAAACGGATATGTCCAAATATGAATGATAATTGTAGATTGAGATCAGATGTTTGAGATTTACCACACACATGTTTCAGAACCTGCCCATATTCAGTCCTATAGTGGTTGCCTCTACATTCTCACTTTCATTGATGGTGTCACTATGATTGTATAGAATTACTTCATGGAATATATTTATGATGTATTTAAAGAGAATATAGGAAAAGGGGATATTATCAAAATTTGAAGTCCATTTAAATGGAAAATGATGATGAGTACACCAAATGCAGTTTTAGAAATTTCTGTAAGAACAAAGGAATGAGGAATTAGAAGCTGATGAGGAGAAATCCATAGAATAATATAGTAGCTGAAAGAATATATCAGGATTTTATAGGGGCGTCTTGAATTATGAGATTTCATTTTGGAATGCTTAAGGTGATTTGTTAGACACACTCAACACTGGAGCATATCCCATCAATAAATTTCCAGCATTGTCAGTTGGGAATGAAATTTTTCAGGTGCTATGGTTTCTTAAATGAATGGAAGTTCAACATATTCACGTTTTTGATAGTTTATAATATGTACATGAAAATTCTAAGGACCATGATAATCATGAATCAAAATATAAAATATTTTCTTCCCTTCCTATGGAGATAAAAATTTTGGATATCGATTGTGTGATGGGGATAGGAAATAGATCATCACAAGTAGGTATGTTTTTTAATGAGAAGGTTATTTGGATAAAAACATTGGTGGAGTAGAAAGTTGAATGAGAACCAAATGTCAAAATCTATATTGATCCGAGTATCCATAGGTTTAAAAAAACTGAACAACTCAGATGTAGGTGATGAAGGCACCGAATGTACCGAAGTAAGTGCATCAAGATGACAAGAAAGTTCCTGAGAAACTGAATCTTCAGTGGTAGTACCAGAATTTCATTCCCTAAAAGTACATATTTATAGGTACAGGAAGAAAGAGCAGATCCAAGAAGATTAAATCAACCGATTTAGTTATGGATATCAATATTAATCGTGAGACAAGTTCAAATGTTCGGGTAGGATTTAAATTTTTACTCTTAACAGATGTTGCAGAATGTGAAAATCTACAGGAAGTAGATTCACATAGTGGTTAAAAATAGTAGGAGTTAGCCATGAACAAAGAGATGGTTTCATTATTGTTCAATAGAACATGGTATATAGTTTTACTCTTGGAGGGTAAACAGGAACTTGATAATATGGGGGTTTAATAGATTAAAGAATAAATTGTTTGAATGAAAAGATAGAAGGCACATTTTTTAGTGAAGGGGTTTCCACATAAATAATGAGTAGATTTCATAGAAATATTCTCACTCAATAGTTAAAAAATCTACAATAAAAGCATTCCAAAGTATAGCAGCATTGAAAAATCAGTATCTAGAGTATATAGATGTTAAGAAAACTTTCTTTAATTGTTAGTAAGGGGAAGAAATATACATGATGAAACCAAATGGTGTACTAGAATTTGGGCATTGTAATTTGGTATATAAACTAATGAAAAGATTGTATGACTTAAAACATGAAAAATTTATGTGAAATTAGTAATTCGAGGGTTTATGGAAAAACAAGTCTTCAATTGGAGTAATGTCTACCACTATTGTTACAGGAAGAAATAGGATGATGGGACTACCATAATTTTTTATTTTATGTCAATGGTATGATACTAGTCAGACCAAATCGTCCGATGATTTGAAAATTAAATAATAAGGTGTCCAGAATATTTGATATGAACGATGTTAGAAAAAAAAGAATATATTGGGGATAGTGATAGAAAGAAACGGGAACACTGGAACTTTGGTTCTATCTCAAAT
Source organism: Viscum album (assembly GCA_963277665.1). Classification (NCBI taxonomy): domain Eukaryota; kingdom Viridiplantae; phylum Streptophyta; class Magnoliopsida; order Santalales; family Viscaceae; genus Viscum; species Viscum album. The sequence goes on along the minus strand of OY728157.1, from coordinate 2,115,185,870 downwards.
AGAGTATCTCTAGAAAATCATTGAATGGATTAACATGGGTAAATGCAAGCCAGTTTAAACCCTTCTTGTTAGATACTTTATATATTCTTGAGAATAATCATTAGTAACTGAAGATAAATGAAAGATAGAAGACGTTCCATACTCTTCAGTTATTGAATGATTAACGAAATTAATGATATTTATCTGAACAAATATATCATTTGAAGTGGGGGTTTTAAGAAGATCTATGTCCAACCCTAAAAAAGGAACATTTGAACATTTTCAACTGGATCCTTTAGTATTTAAAAGGACTAGAATATCAGGGTCTTTATTTTGGGGAGAATGATCTATTACAATGATTTTTTATGCTGAATTTTCTGAATATTTTGGCAATTTAAAGAGAATAAAATGATTCATAATTGCTTGCAGAGGAACAATAACCAGCTGTATATCACAACTATAGAATACTGTAACATACTTATAGTGTAATCATAGTATTTAGTGGAAACAAAAGCAATAAATGAGATGGTTTACATGAAATAGTTTCTATAAGAAATGGGAAAAGAAAGGGGAATATTTTTTTTTTGTGATTTACAAAGTGAAATCCCCTTGTTTAGGAATCTTATTTTTCATGCAAATAAAAAACACATTGACATGATGTACCACTTCATCAGAAATATATGAGGATAAAGTGATGGATCTCTTGAATATCACTGGTAGGAAAAATCTGGAATATTTTTTCACAATAAATTCTAAGGTATCATCATTAAATAGTGATCCATGGGTGAATGGAAGAAGAAAAGTGTGGAGGAACACTAATACTACATTGGAAGGAAGAAAGTTTGATGAGACTAGTTTTTAGGGTGTTTCCTGAAACTAGACTTTAAGTTGGATATTATGGGGATTTGGGGGCTTATTTTTCTGAACCATTAAATGTTTTGATCACTGGATGTTCAAGCATTATATTTATGTTCTCTGTAATTTAGATCAGTGGAAGGTGGCTGTTATCAATGTGAAGGAATTAGTAATTCCTCTCTTCAGCGGGATCCGGGTTATCAGAAATTCATATTTTTAGATGACATCAAGGATAGTCCAAATTTCTTTCGACCTATATAGTCAGAAATATCTATAATGAAGAAACTAGAATTGTTTCCAAGGAAAGAGGTTGACGTCAATGGTGTTATGGATGATCAATAGTGACATTCCATCTGGAGGCTTATCCATCATTAATGAAATATCTAAATGTTGAATAGTGAATCTGAAACATGCACATTGGAATTTAATGTTCACCAATGTTTTACGTAATGATTTTCATTCTGTAATGAAATATTAACGATGGTATTTGCCAGTTGATTAATATATTATTTTTTTAATTTTGGTAATATAATGAAGACATAGTGGTTCCTCTTATGTATCTAAGACAAAAATCTGAAGCATGTTAAATCTAATGTGTTCATTTCCTGATTCATTTAGTTCTGGTGAATGTATTACCATTCATGAATTTCTATTATTTTCATTGTTTCTATAGTGTTTTGTGTGAGGTAGACCTAATGCAGTGGGTAGGATTATGTGAATTTATACATTTGGTACACTTGAAGAGGAAGAGGAGTTTCAAACGTTTGGTTACCTGCTCTATTAATCTATGTAGTAATTTCTAGAGGTCTATTGATCATAATTTCAGTGGGTTTATCGGTATTTGACACATTTTCATCAAAAACGTGCTAATTTAATTATTTTTAAATCCATTCATACTACTAATATAGTGATGAGTGGGTGTCAAATCCATATGGAAGGCTCGGTGACAGTATTCAACCAAAACCAAACTGAATAAAAACATACAGAAACTATGGTAATGAAGAGATGATAGTGAGAACTATAAAGTGAAAGGTGCGAAGTGATTATTATTTTGTAGCAAGAAATAATGAAGTATAATAAGGTAGAACATGGTTAAAAAGGGTTGATAAAGGGTGAACTGGATAGACTAAATTGGGAATTTAATTTCTATTCTTGAATAAATTTCAACCGCTAATGTGCTAAAAACTATCTGAAAAGAAGAAAAAAACATCTGACTGTCATCAAGTGAATCACCTATCCCAGTGATCTCTTAAAGTAATCACATCATTGTCAATGATTCAAAAATGCATAATCCATGATGGAGAAAACAAAACATCAACCTTTTCCAAGCAATATACTTCGGTGTAGGTTTCATTGAAAAATGTTCCTTACTCTTCACCTGCCAGTACAAGGAGTAACGTGGAAATGTAACTAATTAGGATTTATGGATGAAATCACTGAGTGAAGAATACACACTATGATCTTCAAATATGTTTAATTGATTTTAAACTATGACAGAGATTCAACTCTAACAAAATTCAATAAGTAAAAAAGAATATCATAGAGAAAAAGGATGGAAAGATCATAGGCGTATATGATTTTAACTTAATCAAACAAAAGGAAAATAGAATCAACACAATATAGTACAAAAACATAATAAACAAATTAGAAATATATTTTCACTAAAGAAGAAACTATAAATAATGAATTCATATCAAGAACATAGTTCATGAAAATAAGAGGAAAAGAGAAGGAAGATTCCCTTGTAAGGGAACTTCCTTCCACATCCTCCATCTATTGAGACTGTTCTCCCAATGATTTTTCTGTCTCCATATATAGTTTTCTATCTGTTGTGTGATCTTGATGGTGATTGATGGATCCCCAATTGTGAGGCCCCATTTTAAAATATTTTACCTCTATACCATAGCCTCAAGCATTTACCAAACACTACACATTTCCCAAAAAACTTCAATGTGAAAGTAATTATTGAGCACTCTCACCAGTATGTGACACAAGAAAAATCCTTCTAACCGCATGCCACAACCCCATGTGCATATTTATTCAACATAATGTAGAAAACCTGAACATATTACTAAGCTCAAATTGAATTTTGGTAATTACAAGAAAAATATAGAAGGTTATCTTGTACTCAACTTTGACCACAACCTCATTTTTACCTTATCGTAGTCCTTTTGAAATATAGTGGACCCTGAATTGATCCATTCCAACATTAAGAATCCTCATTCTAATGCATTTTTACCATTACAAAAAAATGGTGACCCATATGAAACTCGAAAATAACCCTTTCACACCAAATAATATCCCTTACACACCAAATGTTAACCCTCATCTCTGGGTTTCTCATCTTTAAATAAATGTTGACCCTTATGTGAGCCTCATACTTCACCCTATGTTAACACGTTTTCCAACCAGAATCTTATTGGCTCTCTTTCACTCATCAGCTCAAGCATCCTCAAATTTTCTTTAAAAGCATTTCAACATGCAACTGGAGCATTCTCAATTGATCCTAAAGGTATAGAAATGGGAATTTTAATCCCCCTACATTAACATTGTCCGGTCCTAAAAAGAATATGAAGAAACTACAGAAAAATACTCTATACAAATCACAAAACTCTAACAACAAAATGTTCTTCAACAATCGAGATCAGATCATCATATTCAATGTGAATATGTTTGAACCAGGAATGAGTTAATCGGGGTCCATCTTCTTTCAGACTAAGATTTAAAATGAAAATTTTAATATCTTTGGTACTTCGATAATGATGATTAAAAGTAGAAAATAAGTTGTATAACATAGTTCCAGGCTAATTTGAATTAACTGAATCATCCATTTTCAAATCCACACTATACATCGGGATAGTATGAAGCTCCACATCTCGGGGGTATCAACTTCCACATATGGACCAACTGTCATCTTCTTTAATTATTATCGAATATTCATCAAATTATTCATCAACTTCAATTGTTTTTTAAAAAATATAGGAGCTTCGGTCATGGGTGTGATTTTAGAATCTTCCTCATTAAAAAACTACCAAACACAGAGATCTAACATTTACTCGGCTTCTTCAATTTTCAATCATGATCTTATTCACCCACCCAAACATCATAAAAACTCGACAGTATTTCCCCAATTCAAATTTACTTCAGCCTCAATTCATGCATGGAATCTTCTTTGGCATTAATTCATGTTTATCCGGCCTTTGATTTCATCCCAGCCAAGCTCATCTTCTATAAAAAGTTCTAGACGATTCTAGTTCTTGGGTCTGATGATCAACTTTTCCATTAACCGGTTTCGAATGGCCAGATTCGGCCATGATTTCGGAAATCATGATATTTCCCTTGATCTAATTATACTTTACCCTGTACGTTGGCATCAAATAACATCAACGGTAGCAGAAAGACATGCATAGTGGTAGTAGGATATCCATCACATGATAGAGAATACATGAATGGTAGAATAAAAATATGAATGATAACAACTTCTCCCAATGGTAGAATAATTTGAGTGATGGTGGTAGAAAAAGAATGTTCCAACCACAATAGAAAAACATGAGCAGTAGTAGAAAAAAATAGGTGGTTTCATGGGTGTATGTCAGTAGAATATGAGTGGCGATATCAGAAGTTAGTGGTAGAAAAAATATATCTTAATTGTAGCATGGGTTGGTGGATAGTACCGGAAGCAAGAGAACTAAATCTAGTAGGTCTGAATAGTAGAACCTTCGCCAGAAGTAAATGGGAGTAGGAAAATGAACTACCGGTTGTACATAGTCTGTGGTTGCACTGTAATGAAAGAATAATTAAAATACATATATATTAAAATTTTAACATCAAAAATATGAAAAATATTAGATCATTAAAAACTGAAGAATAAAATTTTAAAAAAAATTATATATATTTATTAATATAATAATTAAAAGTTTAAAAGTTGAAAAACATAACAAAATATTGGTTTACAAGTTATAAATTCAAATTCCATTTGTTAATTAATTAAATAAATTATCTAAAAAGTAATACATTGAAAATAAAAAGAATTAGAAATTAAATTCTAACTCATCAAAAGTTAAAGCCTATATTAAAAATTAAATACAAAAACATTTAAATAAGTGGATAATTAATTAATTTGCAAATAACTATGATTTAAATTAATTTATTTGAAAAAACAATGAGATTAAAAAACTTTAAAAATGAATATTCTAAAATAAGGATAATAATTAAATAAAAAATCAAATCTTGAAAAAACAATATTCCAAACACAAAAACACTTATTTAACTATAAAACTCATTAATTTAGTACATCGATAATAAAACATCCAGTGACAGTAATTAACCAATTAAATGATGTAATTATCACTAAAAACATAGTTTACACTGCAAAAATGATGTGGAAAAAAACATCGATTAAAGGCCACATCAAATTACCTCACACATAATATGTTGTTTGTTCCTAAGAAACTACTTAATCAAAATTAAGTGGAGAAAATAAACAACAAAATTGAAAAAAATGAAATTCCATAGTGAATTGATTTTCAAAATGAATTTTCCTCAAGGATTTTTTTCATGAAATTGTAAATATACTCTCATAATTAAACATTCTTTATTGTGAATGATTTGACTGTTTCATAAAAATAATTGATTTTGAATTTTTTTTAAAATAAATTGAATTAACATTAATTTGATTTTAACTAGGACTAAAAAACTTTTATTTACATCCAACTGAATAGACACACAAAATTAAATAGCTCAATATAATTTAGACACAATACTGGATGATTAAAATTTAATAAATAGAAGTACAATGTACATACGGCATCAAGAAGTAGAAAAATAAAAGAATAAAAAAATAAATAATGACAATGTTTAACCCAGATTAAGATTTTTATTTCATAGCCCATTTCAGTGCATATCATATAAGTTTTAATCCAAATAAATAAGTTTCAAACCTAATGAATATGGTAATACATTGTACTAAGAAATAAACAAATCAAGTCATCTCAAGGGGACAAGAAAAATGATTTACCAAATAAATCCATGAGGTATTAAAGATTATCCTCCTCAAAGAATTCATAAAACCTTTAAATTTGTGAAAAAATATCACTGGGAGTGATACATAAACCTGATAGATCCCTTAAAGTTGATGGAAACACTCAATTTTTGTATCTTTTGAAGTAAAAGAACTAAACCCATATTGGACCTCATGTTCAAAACACTCATCGACAACTGAGGTAACCATTGACACAGATTTGCATACCTTAGGTGAATGGTGATGAGAATTCTTCCTAAATTCAACTAAAAAAACAACATAGGCTTCATAAATTGGGTTACAACTTCCCCCAAGTTTAGATTTCTCAAAAACATGAAATTATTCTAAATAATCCATGGCATGGGGGTCAGTATTCCTTTGAAAACATCAATGTTAACACCTATTGTATCTAATAAATGTCCGCCTAAAATGATTGGGACTTTTTCATCACACATTATTTCATAGATTAGAAAATTAGTGGCCAAGATAAGATTTATTACCCTCGACCAATCCACAATATATGTAGGTAATCCACAATTCCATAGAGATGAGTGAGTGATATATCAGTGAAATAGAGGTAGGTTTCAAGTCCCTTGGACCAATCCTTTTGAACAGTTAAAAAGGAACAAGGTTTACAGTAGCACATATGTCATATAAGAAATACATTTCTCCACTGTCACGACCCCCACCCCACAACGTGTACCCCTCCTGCACCGGTAATGTGAGAAGGGAGATAGTGACCCCCCGAGTATCACCTCTAGTAGGACATGGGTTGGAAACTAGAACCGAGGGTATAATGATCACAAAAATGGCAGGATTTACCCCTTAAGAGAACACATGTGAAAGAGAGAGATAAGATAGACACCAAGAAACTCCAACTCAGAAGTGAAGTGTATAAGAAACCCCAAGTGCACATATGTAATGTCATGAAAATGTACTATAACTGAAAGTGGGAACATACAAGTACCTAAAGGAGAATAAAGACAACAGAAACCACAAGCCTGAACAGCTCCTACAACCCAAAGATAGTAGATTCTATCATGATCTACAACCTGCTCTAAGTGACCTAAAAAAGTTTATATATACATACGGGGAGTAAAATTGTATAATCAGTAGAATCCTCCCCGAAGCCTCTTGTGAAAAAGTAAAGAAAGATTGCTAAAGAACAGTGAACTACAAGTAAATCTAACACGTCACCTAAACAAATATATTAAGTTCCCAACCTCATAATTAAGTTCCAACAAACTCCAACCCCATGGGTTAACATCATTTATTCAAACATTAATTATAGGATTATTTTACCATATTCCCAGGAATTATAGAAAAGAATCCTATGATACTAAATACAAGGGGGCTCAACACTGTGAGTATATGTACTACCCGTCGAGTCTTTGTCGCCTATATCAAGAGCATAGACCCATTCACCCTTGATAGGATAAACACGGAAAGCACGTCGCATACCCCTTGTGTCTTCACCTTCTTCTGAATAAGGGTAAGCAAGACCAGCTACCATGAGCAGTGGGGAAAAGTAAAGCTGAAAAACAACCAAACAAAGCACCAAGAATCCAACAATCATGTCATCCTATTACATTATCCATGGTGTCCTCCCTGACACCCATATGCATAAACTGATGTATCTCGCCACTCTAGGCGTCATCTGCTGCCACAACCACAAGGACTCCATGCGCCCACAGATCACAACATCCATCCAGGATCACATCACGACACAAGCAGTAGGAAAGTAAACATTAGAACAACTTGAACCCTTGGCCTTTTAACAAGGCATCCTGCCTTCATTCACAAGCACCAACAGATTTTAGGTTTACCAACCATATTAATTAATCACATACATCGGTATCAATTTTATTAACATCAATTTGGAACAACAAACAGAACATAAAAAATATGATTCATTTACATGACACTTTATCTTTAACAAATTAATTATCAATTAATATTATCTTTATGTTCTTTATCAATTTCATCAAGAACAACATCCTAACAAGCAAGGAATAGACATCACACTATCCAGCAAATCAAGAGGCGAAAAGTTATCACGGTACAAGAAACAACGTACGATCAAACCAATTCTTTTAATCCAATTCAAGTATTTAATATGGTTAATTTCATTGTGACCCAAAGGGATAAATCATGGAAACTCTACAATTGCACATAAACAATTAGAGAATCCATGACTCCCCTACCTCAACGGTCAAGGAACACTCAAGAAACCGAGTCGATTATCCACGAATCCTCCTTAGATATCTTCTCCTAACACAACCAAGAACAATGATCGTCATATTTGACATCCAAATGCTTTGATATAAACATAATGGGCGTATATCTAAGTAAATGAAAGAAGAGGAGGAGTAGATCTAAGTAGATTTAAGAAAACAAGCATTAACTATCCCATACCTCAAGAAACCGGCTTCGGTTCATGAAGAGAAGCCTCTGTATCACCTCCGAAATGCTTGGGAGAGGTTCTTATATCTCCAAGGAAGGGTAATCCTGAGTTATGGACTCTTAGGGGCCTAAACAAACCATTAAGATGCAAAAGAGTTCAGATACACAATTTTAGGATCTAACTTTAAGTGCCCGCATGGTTAGTCCGCACGTTTTAAGAAACTTTGCACTAACTGTGTGTTAGCTTCTCCCTCACCGAACACTTCTTACATGGTTAGGCCACACAGTTAGATAAACCATGCACCTCCTACTCAAAGGATACTACATCCAACCCCAACCATGGACGGTTTGGCAGCATAGTTTAGGCAAACCGTGTGCCTCCCTTGCAATGGATATTACACATCATTTCCCTTAAAGGTCTAACAAAACACACGCCAAGTCACCTTAACCTCCTGGAATACCTCCATCACCACATTTTCACAACATAACGGACAGGAGAGGTCTGGCCCATTACATCAGATACCACTCAAAACATTCTCATCCTCAAGAACCCAAAACCAACCTAAAGAGAAAACGAAATTGGGTCTGAACAACCACCCATCGAGATACCTATCAAAAGAGAGCAAGCCCCCAAAGCAACAAAGGGTTCCATATCATAAACATTAATGTTTCATAACCAAAAAAGTTACAACGGTACATGAAAAGAGTTAAACATCAAATAGATCTGGGTACTGAGCACATATCTATGTCTCACGTTCCCAGGTACTCTCCTCCATGCCACCGTGTCTCCACAAGACACGAACTAAGGGGATCGAACGCCCACGCAACACCTTCTCCTTGCTGTCTTGGATCTCCATAGGTTGCTCCTCAATGGTTGCATCATCATCGACATAGATCTCTCCCCAATAGATGATTTGATAGTCGTCGTGAAGATAACAACGGAGCTGTAATACATGGAAAACATCATGTATCTGATTCATCTGATGGGGAAGTTCTACTCGATACGCCACAACTCCAACACGAGATAACACCTCTAATGGCCCATCAAAGTGGGGAGAAAGATTACTTCCACGACTAAACCTTCACTGCCCACAACACGGAGTCACCATCAGAAACAAATGATACCCAAAATCAAACTCTAAGGGTCTCCTTCTTTGATATGAATATGATTTCTGATGATCCTGCGCTGCCTTCATCCACTCACGAATCACCTAAACCATCTCTTGTGTATTCTGCACTAGTTCCGATCAATGAATTACAGACTCTCCGACCCCAGTCTAGCACAACGGAGAACGGTAAGGTCAGCCATACAAGTCTTCAAATGGCGCCATACCGATGGTTGAGTGAAAACTATAATTGTAATCGAACTCCACCAATGGTAAGTGCCTCATCCATGAACCTCAAAAAATAAAGAACACAAGATCATAGCTTATCTTCAAGAGTCTGGATTGTTCGCTCTATCTGGACATCCGTTTGAGGGTAAAAAGCAGTGCCAAGGAATAACTTAAAAATGAAATAATGTTGGAGGCCTCTCGACACCATGGAGGTAAAACGAGGATCTCAATCAGAAATGAATGTCCTGGGGACTCCATGAAGTTTCACCACCTTGTCCAGATACTGCCGCGACAAAAATTCCACTGAGCATAACTCCTTGATCGCTATGAAGTGGGATGATTTTGTCAAATGATATACTACCACTCAAATAGCTTCATGTTCTCCCGGAGCTCGAGGTAAGGTATAAAAAAGTCCATTGAGATATCCTCCCAATTCCACTGAGGAATATCTAATGGTTGGAGAAGACCACCAGGAACACTATGTTTAGCCATCACCTTCTGGAAGAGTAAACATAAAGACACAAACTCCGCAACCGCACGCTTTAGCCCAGACCACCAAAACCGACTCCTCAAGGATTGTCACATCTTTGTCACGTCAGGATGTACTACTAAAGGTGAACTATGGAACTCCCTAAGGACTGTCTCACACATTGTCTAGGGAACAAAAAGCCTTCCATGATACGACACTCGGCGTTTTTCATCTTCCGACCAACCATCATGGGCCTCTCCACAAAAAACTCGGTCCCTCCAGACCTCCTTCTCAATATCCACCAATTGGGACACTTCCACCTTCTGCATTACGGATGACTATACCATCAACTAAAAAAGACAACCTCTACCCCCAAAATTTCCCATATCAAGATGTAAGGCTGAATGTTCTTCCATTACTCTCCAGGAATCACCAGATTCACGCACAGCATCACTACGTGACTTTCAGCTCAACGTCTCAGCTACCACATTCCCCTTTCCTGGTGTATATGAAATTTTAAAGTCATATTCCTGCATGAACTCCATCCATCGACGATGTCTTATGTTTAAGTAACGCTAGGAGAAAACATACCTCTAACTCTTAGGATCTGTGAAAAACACAAAGCGCTAACCGATGAGGTAATGTCTTCACAACATCAGAGAAAACACCACGACTGACAACTCAATATCATGGTAGGCATATTTGCGTTCATGGGGAAGAAACTACCGAGACCCATAAGAAACAATTTACCTTCTCTTCATGAGAACCCAAACTAACCCCAGACGTAAAGCATTGCAGAAGTCATCAAACTGAACTCCCTCAGCCGGAAGAAAAAGGACTGGAGCACTTACTAACTTCTCATTTAGATACTCAAATGCTACCTGACACTAATTATTCCATATGAACTCCTGATATTACCGGGTCAAAGCTGTCAGAGGAGTGGAAACTTGGGAGAAATTGGCTACGAACCTTCTGTAGTAGCCTGTGGGACCATGGAAACTTCGCACCTCTGACACTGTCTTGGGGTATGACCAAGACACAACTTCTTCTATCTTTGATGGATCCAATGCTACTCCCTGTTGGTATACAACATGCCCCCGGAAACGGACATCTCGAACCCAAAACTCACACTTCGACAACTTCCCAAAAAACTGATGTTGGAGATGAACTCCCAAAATGGCACGTAGATGCTCTGCATGCTCCTCTTGAGACATGGAGCACACACGGATGTCGTTGATGAAAACTACCGAAAACTTGTCTAGGAACTCATGCAATACGACATTCATAAATCCCATGAATACAGCTGGAGCATTCGTCACAATAAACGACATTACAAAAAACTCATTATTCCCATGACAAAAACGGAAAGTAGTCTTCGGGATATCCTCTTCCTCCACACACATATGATGATATCCTAACCACAAGTCGATCTTTGAGAACCAACTTTCACCCTTCATCTGATCGAATAAGTCATCAATTCTTGGAAGAGGATAGAGATTCTTTATTGTCACTTTGTTTAAGCAATGATAATCAACAAACAACCGCAAATTGTCGTCAGCCTTCTTCACGAACAAAACTGATGCACCCCATAGTGACACACTTGGACAAAAAAAACCACACTACAACAGACCATCAAGCTGTATACGTAGCACTCATAACTCAGATGGGGCCATCCTATATGGAGACATAGATATAAGAGATGCTCTTAGCTATAGCTTTGTAATGATCCGAAATTCTGAATAAATCTTGTTCCTAATTTTATGTGTTATTTTATTTTATTTTTATACTCAACAAAATTTTTTCATTTGATAACATGATTATAATTAAAATGAGATCGTTGGGTTTAGACGGTTATATGACCATTGGTCAATATGACCGCTAGAAACTAAAACTTTTGATTATTGTATCTAAATACAAGTAATCTTGGTTAATTATTATAGAAAGAAGATTCAATGGCCTCACCCAGTAGTCTTGGACCGATCGAAGCCCATCTAACAGAACTTGGGAAGGAGGTAGCACCACTGGGCTTTGCTCTGGACCAAACCCAAGCCGAACTTCATCGTGTGAAGCTAGAACCGAATCGCCTTTGAGAGATGTTCAAACTGATAGAAATTACTACTCGTGCGATGTTAGCTGAGCCTCCCTCAGATTCTCTCACCTTAGCACACCTTACACTTAGGTGCTATGCTGGTGTGATAAGGGGCTACGTAAGGAGACCGTAATTGCCTTGTGTAATCCTTTGTTTTAAATAAAAAATGGGATTTTTTTTATTATGATGAAGTTTATGAATTTTTAAATGACCGGATAAATATATTATGCATATTTTTGATGAATTTTAGAAAAAGGATATTTTAAAAATGTTTATGTAAACCTTAAATAATTAAAAATGTGTAATGATTTTCAAAAAATGGTCTTCTACAAATATGTTCAGTACGAAATTTAGAGTCTAATAAGATCAACATGATTTTTGATGAATAGTAAATTATGAATAGTGATTTTATGATTAGGATTAGTAATGTGTGCAAATGGATTAGTAATCTCACATAAAGAAAATATTAATATAATCTAGGCACCTTGATTAAGTAATTTGATTCAATAAAATGGTTAAATAACGGTTTCATAAATTATTATTCAAGTATTAGTTTTTTCGAGTGAATAGTGTTTTTTAATTAAAAATATTTAAAAAAATTATTTTTATAAAATGTATTTCATTTTTGAACTTAGAGCACCGATTTTATGTTATTGTAATTTTTGGGGTTTTTTCTGAAAAAATAAATTTTCGGTGAATAGTGTATTTATTTTAAAAAATAAATTAAAGATATTTAGAAAATTATTTTTATAAAATGGAGTTCATTTTTGAAATCAGAGCATTGATATTTGGTTAAGGTGAAATTTTGGGATTATCCTGAGAAAGTTGAATTTTCGATGAATAGTGAAAATACAGTTTTTAAGTTACGGGTGTTTAATGACATCATTAAATGATGTATTATGTATGTAATAAATATGGTCGACTTATGAATAGTAATATAAGGTATGAGGTGTCCCAAGTGGCCAATACCATGGGAAAATACCATGGGCAAACCCATGGTTTTGCCAAAACCACTAATGAGGTGTCCCTTGGCCATTAATGCCTTGTCCCCTCACTTCCCCTATAAATATCAAGCCATCCTCTCATCCATTCGACTCCCCACTCTCCCCCAACAAAGTTCTGGTTTCATTACCTCCCAAGGAGTCCTCCCAAGGTTCCCCCAAGCCCTCAAGGTCCCAACCTTGGAGTTTTAAGAGTTACGTTTTAAGGTAAGGGATCCGACCTCTCTCTTATTTTCAAGTAATCTCATTTATGTCCTTTCTTTTATACTCCATGTTCTTATATTGGATTATGTTCTTATATATTCATATTACTGCCCTTTTCATGTTCATATGATGAGGGACCCCTTCTTGATCTCATCAATTCGTTTTATGAATGTTTAAGTGGCGTCGTTAGGCTGCCGAATTTTTAAGGGGATTCTTTCTCCCTTCTCATTCTTTTCAAAGTTCTACTTTCATGTCAAGTCTTTCAAGTTACTTTTTAATTATGTTGGGGTATGATATCTAAATATATCATAATGAACTTTTATGTTCATATGACGAGAGACCCTATTTTATCTCATCAATTCATTTTTGTTGATGTTTAAGTGACGTCGTTAGGCTGCCGAATTTTTAAGGGATTCTTTCACCCTTCCCATTTTCAAGTTCTATTTTCTTGTCAAGTCTTTCATGTTCCTTTTTATTATGTTGGGGTATGATCTCTATATCTATCATTATGATATTTTATGATCATATGATGAGAGTCCCCATTTGATCCCTTCAATTCAGTATTTTGATGATTTAAGTGGCGCCGTTAGGCTGGCGAATTTTTAAAGGATTCTTTCACCCTTCCCATTTTCATGTTCTATTTTCTTGTCAAGTCTTTCATGTTCCTTTATATTATGTTGGGGTATGATCTATATATCTATCATTCTTATATTTTATGATCATATGATGAGAGACCCCATTTGATCCCTTCAATTCAGTATTTTGATGATTTAAGTGGCGCCGTTAGGCTGCCGAATTTTTTAGGGATTCTTTCACCCTTCTCGTTTTCAAGATCTATTTTCATGTCAAGTCTTTCAAGTTAATTTTTATTATGTTAGGGTATGATCTATATATCTATGATGCTGAAACCTTGTGTTAATATGATGAGAGACCCTATTTTGATCTTGTCAATTCATTTTTGGTTGAAGTTTAACTGACGCCATTAGGCTGCCGAATTTTTAAGGGATTCGTTCGCCTTTCTCATTTTTCAAAGATCTACTTTCATGTCAAGTATTTCAAGTTCCTTTTGTATTATATTGGGGAATGATATCTATATCTATCATACTGAGCTTTTATGTTCATGTGATGAGATACCCTATTTTATCTCGTCAATTCATTTTTGTTGTAGTTTAAGTGACGTCGTTGGGCTGCTGAATTTTCATAAGAAAAATCTTATTTTTGTCTTCCTTTCATGTTCTTCATTTCATATGGTATATTTTCAAATATCATTACCATGTTCTTAAATATATTATATTCTGCCCCCTACTGTTTTATGGGTCATTTATAAATGTTTGACCCATGTCCCCTCTCTTTTCAGCGTTTTCTAAGACCCTGTAACGTAGCCGTTGTGCTGCAGAATTTTCGTCTCAAAATGCCTCTCTCTTTTTCTCAAAATTATTTTATGTTATTAAGTGAATACTCAATACTTTTATTTATACAGGGGTATTCCCATATATATCAAATTGTTTTACTTTAAATTCTGGGATTTACATACATGATACCTGCTTTCCCTTTCCATGGGTTTAAAGTGATGTAAAGATCATGTCTTTAAAATAGTTTTTAAAACGTTATGATTATGAAACGAAACCCATTTATTTTATTCTATATGGGTTGTTTATGAAATGATTTATGATGATATATGTGGCTCACATGATAATAAAGGCAAATTTAAGGTTGCGCCCTGATAGCGCTCCAATGCATTGGGTAATGATGTAACCACTAGAGATTACAATTTTCACGATATCTTGGTGAATAACCATGGTAATTTTCAAATGACACCGTGGGGATGGACCTTGGTGATATGTTCATGATTTTCTATATTAAATGTTGCAGACACATATTCAAGTTATGAAAAAATTTATTTTTATTATGGTATGCCTCATGATTTCTTTCTCATGCCTTAATGTTCTTTTCATGACCTTATTGAAGTATCTCAAGTTCACATGTAAAATGTTTCTCTTTTTTACCTTACTAGGCCTTTTTCTCACCCTTTCTTTTGATGTATGTTCCCAGGTTATGTGATGCAGTATTGAACCTAGGATGAACATGAGGAGAATCCTTTCAAGTGTTTTAGAAGAATGTTTTATGTTTTCACGTTTAAAGTTCCTGGTTTCCAAGACACTAAACATTAAAGATCCTCGGTTTTTTAAAATGCAATGAAAGTTTATGTGATAAAAAGGCGGGATGTTATAGTTGGTATAAAAGGATGGTTTAGTTATTTGTGGAAATTAGGATATGAAAACTTTAGGAAGAAGCCTATAGAAAAGTTAAAATATAGGAAATTTTCCTGGTATTTTGGTTAGTATTGAGTAAGGGGTTGCCAAGCAAATACATACCTGTCTGGATACGAGCAGGTAGAGGTGGCTCTGGCATAGATGTACATAGGGGTAAAACCTGAAAACACTGCTTTGAGGTAGACTCGAACAGGAACTGGTACACGACAATGGGCCTTGCTGCACTCTTGGTTACGACACTCCCGGGGGATATGCTTTGGTAAATTCATAAGCTTAGTATGAACCATTGTTAAAGGAACAAAGATAAAATAAAATAAAGATTCACATAAGAATATATGATCACGGATAATCTATATGGGAACCTAGGGGATCACAAGTTAGGGTATACTTTTCTTCTAAAAGTTATCCTTATATGCTTTCGGTTCCTTTTCATGATTATTGTCTAAGTATTTAAGCCCCTAATTATAGTTCCTTTTCTTAGTTAATGGCGGGAAATGGAAGAACATGTCCCAACAACCAATGTGATAGGAAATGCGACAATTGTCGTACTAATATGACAGGGATGATTAGTGGATTAAAATATGATTATTATTTTGGAAGACGTTCAATATTTTGGGGATCCTATATGATCGAGGTAAATAGATTTCTACAGTATTTTCATTGAGTAAGGATGACATATATTTTGAAGAATCGACGAATTTAAGGTGGACTTATAGTAATTTAGGTTACTTATGGAAATGATTAACCTATCTTGGGTAAAATATGTTTAGGTTAGCAACTTTTGTTATAAGATGTTAGGAGTGGTTGATGTTGTTTAGAGATGAACAATGAAGTTTATTTTGGAAGACTATGTTATCAAATCCTTCTTGTATTTGTGTTTCAATATTAGTTTGGTTTATTTTGAGGAATCTTAATGAACTTTATTTATGGAATGGTCAATGATGAACTATGGGTAGTACCATGGATATTTGAAGATTTAAAAGTAGTGTCCATTCCTATGGGATTCATTCTTTTTGAAGAGTTGTTTTACCTTAACCTTCCGGATAATGTTTAAAGATAGAAGAAATAGATAGTTAATCTTTTGTGGATTATGTGATTCTCTAGAAGATGATTCTTGTGTTTTGATGAGACTAAGTAGTTTTGAATGCTCATAGTTTGGAGAAAAGATTAGTTTTGGGTAGAAACTTATTAATGGATGAAACTCTACATGAAGATAGATATATTTTCTTATGTTTTTGTTTTATGTTGTAAATGAATTCCTCAAAATTATGAAAAGGAACGTAAAACAAAAACGTTGTTGGTTTACGTTTCCTACTAGGTAATCAAAGACCGTTTACACACATAATTAGTTTGGGATTTTCTTATGGTTAACTTTCTCCTAATCATGTTCTCTATCACTCTTCCCCGAAACATGACCCTTTGTTTTTCTTCCATGTCCATGTTTTCCTACATGGAATCCTAGTGTGGGTTAACTCGGGTGACCTTTTTACTTCCCTTTCTTTCTTTTAAAGTAATAATTTTACTGACTCCTTTTCCGATGTGGGACATTCAATAAAATTTCAAAACCCAATTTTAAAAATTGCGAGGAAGCAATTTCTTAAGGGGGGATGAATGTAACGACCCGAAATTCTGAATAAATCTTATTCCAAATTTTATGTGTTATTTTATTTTATTTTTATACTCAACAAAAATGTTTCATTTGATAACATGATTATAATTAAAATTAGACCGTTGGGTTTAGACGGTTATATGACCATTGGTCAATATGACCGCTGGAAACTAAACGTTTTGACTATTGTCTCTAAATACAAGTAATCGTGGTTAATTATTATAGAAAGAAGATTCGATGGCCTCACCCAGTAGTCTTGGACCGATCGAAGCCCATCTAACAGAACTTGGGAAGGAGGTAGCACCACTGGGCTTTTCTCTGGACCAAACCCAAGCCGAACTTCATCGTGTCAAGCTAGAACCGAATCGCCTTTGCGAGAAGTTCAAACTGATAGAAATTACTACTCATGCGATGTTAGCTGAGCCTCCCTCAGATTCTCTCACCTTAGCACACCTTACACTTAGGTCCTATGCTGGTGTGATAAGGGGCTATGTAAGGAGACCGTAACTGCCTTGTGTAATCCTTTTTTTTTAAATAAAAATTGGGATTTTTTTTTCTTATGATGACGTTTATGAATTTTTAAATGACCGGATAAATATAGTATGCATATTTTTGATGAATTTTAGAAAAAGGATATTTTAAAAATGTTTATGTAAACCTTAAATAATTAAAAATGTGTAATGATTTTCAAAAAATGGTCTTCTACAAATATGTTCAGTACCAAATTTAGAGTATAATAAGATCAACATGATTTTTGATGAATAGTAAATTATGAATAGTTATTTTATGATTAGGATTAGTAATGTGTCCAAATGGATTAGTAATCTCACTTAAAGAAAGTATTAATATAATCTAGGCACCTTGATTAAGTAATGTGATTCAATAAAATGGTTAAATAACGGTTTCATAAATTATTCTTAATGTAGTAGTTTTTTCGAGTGAATATTGTTTTTTAATTAAAAATTAAATTAAAAATATTTAAAAAAATTATTTTTATAAAATGGATTTCATTTTTGAACTCAGATCACAGATTTTATGTTATGGTAATATTTGGGGTTTTTTCTGAAAAAATGAATGTTCGGTGAATAGTGTATTTATTTTAAAAAATAAATTAAAGATATTTAGAAAATTATTTTTATAACATGGAGTTCATTTTTGAAATCAGAGCATTGATATTTGGTTAAGGTGAAATTTTGGGATTATTCTGAGAAAGTTGAATTTTTGATGAATAGTGAAAATACAATTTTTAAGTTACGGGTCTTTAATGACATCATTATGTTATGTATTAAGTATGTAATCAATATGTTCTACTTATGAATAGTAAGATAAGGTATGAGGTGTCCCAAGTGGCCAATACCATGGGCAATTACCATGGGCAAGCCCATGGTTTTGCCAAAACCACTAATGAGGTGTCCCTTGGCCATTAATGCCTTGTCCCCTCACTTCCCCTATAAATATCAAGACATCCTCTCATCCATTCGACTCCCCACTCTCCCCCAACGAAGTTCTGGTCTCATTACCTCCCAAGGAGTCCTCCCAAGGTTCCCCAAGCCCTCAAGGTCCCAACCTTTGAGTTTTAAGAGTTACGTTTTAAGGTAAGGGATCCGACCTCTCTATTTTTTTCAAGTAATATCTTTTATGTCATTTCTTTTATACTCCATGTTCTTATATTGGAGCATGTTCTTATATATTCATATTACAGCCCTTTTCATGTTCATATGATGAGAGGCCCCTTCTTGATCTCATCAATTCGTTTTAAGAATGTTTAAGTGGCGTCGTTAGGCTGCCGAATTTTTGAGGGGATTCTTTCTCCCTTCTCATTCTTTTCAA
This sequence comes from Viscum album, assembly GCA_963277665.1. Lineage (NCBI taxonomy): Eukaryota > Viridiplantae > Streptophyta > Magnoliopsida > Santalales > Viscaceae > Viscum > Viscum album. The sequence goes on along the minus strand of OY728157.1, from coordinate 2,115,166,804 downwards.
AGGTCTACTTTCATGTCAATTCTTTCAAGTTCCTTTTTAATTATTTTGGTGTATGATCTCTAAATATATCATAATGAACTTTTATGTTCATATGACGAGAGACCCTATTTTATCTCATCAATTCATTTTTGTTGATGTTTAAGTGACGACGTTAGGCTGTCAAATTTTTAAGGGATTCTTTCACCCTTCCCATTTTCATGTTCTATTTTCTTGTCAAGTATTTCATGTTCCTTTTTATTATGTTGGGGTATGATCTCTATATCTATCATTATGATATTTCATGATCATATGATGAGATACCCTATCTGATCCCTTCAATTCAGTATTTTGAATATTTATGTGGCACCGTTAGGCTGCCGAATTTTTAAGGGATTCTTTCACCATTCCCATTTTCAAGTTCTATTTTCTTATCAAGTCTTTCATGTTCCTTTTTATTATGTTGGGGTATGATCTATATATCTATCATTCTGATATTTTATGATAATATGATGAGATTCCCCATTTGATCCCTTCAATTCAGTATTTTGAAGATTTAAGTGGCGCCGTTAGGCTGCCAAATTTTTTAGGGATTCTTTCACCCTTCTCGTTTTCAAGATCTATTTTCATGTCAAGTCTTTCAAGTTCAATTTTATTATGTTGGGGTATGATCTCTATATATATCATGCTGAACCCTTATGTTCATATGATGAGAGAACCTATTTTGATCTTGTCAATTCATTTTTGGTTGAAGTTTAAGTGACGCTGTTAGGCTGCCGAATTTTTAAGGGATTCGTTCACCTTTCTAATTTTTCAAAGATCTACTTTCATGTCAAGTATTTCAAGTTCCTTTTGTATTATGTTGGGGTATGATATCTATATCTATCATACTGATCTTTTATGTTCATGTGATGAGATACCCTATTTTATCTCATCAATTCATTTTTGTTGAAGTTTAAGTGACGTCGTTGGGCTGCTGAATTTTCATAAGAGAAATATTATTTTTGTCTTCCTTTCATGTTCTTCATTTCATAAGGTATATTTTCAAATATCATTACCATGTTCTTAAATCTCTTATATTCTGTCCCCCTACTGTTTTATGGGTCATTTATGAATGTTTGACCCATGTCCCCTCTCTTTTCAGCGTTTTCTAAGACCCTGTAATGTAGCCATTGTGCTGCAGAATTTTCGTCTCAAAATGCCTCTCTCATTTTCTCAAAATTATTTTATGTTATTAAGTGAATACTCAATTCTCTTATTTATACAGGGGTATTCACATATATTCCAAAATGTTTTATTTTAAATTCTGGGATTTACATACATGATACCCGCTTTCCCTTTCCATGGGTTTAAAGTGATGTAAAGATCATGTCTTTAAAGCAGTTTTTAAAACGTTATGATTATGAAATGAAACCCATTTATTTTATGCTATATGGGTTGTTTATGAAATGAATTATGATGATATATGTGGATCACATGATAATAATGGAAAATTTAAGGGTGCGCCCTGATAGTGCCCCAATGCATTGGGTAATGATGTAACCACTAGAGATTACAATTTTCACGATATCTTGGTGAATAACCTTGGTAATTTTCAAATGACACCTTGGGGATGGACCTTGGTGATATGTTCATGATTGTCTATATTAAATGTTGCAGCCACATCTTCATGTTCTGAAAAATGTTATTTTTATTATGATATTCCTCATGATTTCTTTCTCATGCCTTAATGTTCTTTTCATGACCTTATTGAAGTATCTCAAGTTCACATGTAAAATGTTTCTCTTGTTTCCCCTACTGGGCCTTTTGCTCACCCTTTCTTTTGATGTATGTTCCCAGATTATGTGATGTAGTATTGAACCTAGGATGAACATGAGGAGAAGCCTTTCAAGTGTTTTAGAATAATGTTTTATGTTTTCACGTATTAAGTTCCTGGTTTCCTAGACACTAAACCTTAATGATCCTCAGTTTTGTAAAATGTAATGAAAGTTTATGTGATAAAAAGGCGGGATGTTATAGGCTTGATCCCAAACTCGATCCCTCGTCGAGGGGGTAAGGCTACAACCTCTTTAGTAAAGACATCACGGTACTCCTCTACGACCCTAGGGAATGAAAACTGTTGAACCTCTGAAGAACTCAGCGTCATCTAAGCCGCCATGGATGATAAGGATGAAACGCGCCTATGACCCATCCCAGGGTCTCACTCACCAACAAACACCACTTCCTCTCCATACTTCCCAAATAAAACGACCTTCTTCCTAAAGCAATCTCTGATAGCCTGCATCGAATACAAACAATCCATGCTGAGGATGACATCATATGGTTGTATATGTAAACATAGGAAATCTCCCCAAGAGTGGTGTTGCCCCAACACTAGATCACAGTCTCTACATACTTAAAACAAGTCCGTTTGACCTTCAACTGGCGTAGTCAACGACAAGGGAACTGGAAGCCTCTTTACCTCAAGCCCCAAAGCATGGAAAAGGGTAGGGGATATGAAGGAGTGTGTCGCTCATGAATCAAACAAGGCATACACCAAGGTAGAAAACAAGAAAAGGGTACCTCGGCTATGCCAGTTGAAGGTTGTACTGACCTAGACCCACTCCACGACCTCTCTGACCCTGATGATGACCACCACCATGGTCGTGCTCTGCTCTCTGAGGATGGGGATCATCATGGGGCTGTCCTTTGCCTGCCCCATCTACTCTATGCTGATCTAAAGCTGGTGAAAACTACTGTTGTTGCTGCCTCAACTAGAACTTTACCAAAGGAGGAACCTAGAGCATAGCGCCTTGTGCATGATGACCGCTCTAAAAGGTTAGACACTCCCGCTGCTGATAGCCATGGCCACCATATAAAAACACATGAAATTTATTGGTACATTATTCATTAGATATACACTTGAATTTTAGGGCATCACATATATCTAGAGATGACATTATTTAGAGAAAGTAGTAATAAAAGTGATTTTATAGGGTCTTCAAAATATTTCCATGATAGATAGCCCCATTATATTCACATGATTTCCAAATTATTAAAATATTTTTTACTTGATTCACATCAATGTATGTGGAATTGGAATTTGGAGCACACTGATCTGGAATGGGGGGATGTATTATTTCTAGAATATAAAAATTTATTTATCATCATATTAAAGAACATAATATTGTTTTTTCAATCATGAGAATTTTTTCCTTTTAATCAATCACGCATTACCATATCTTGGATAATAAAGATAAGTTATTAAAAATTCATGTTAACAGTTATATTTTATTAAGAAACATCAATTTTTCATAAAATAAGAAGATAGGTAGAGAATATTATAGAAATTCAATCTTGATTTGTGATCAGAGATCCTTATACAAAAGTGTTTTATCCTCCCCAAATTTTTGATGTTTGGTTCTCAGTAAAATTTAATGAGAGAATTTCAAAAATATGTTGGGAATATCAACTAATAAATTTTAACAGGCTAATATCGTTGATTTTGGGAGAAAATATCTATAGAATTTAAATTTAGGTAAACTATGAAATGAAATTAACATTTAACTAATTTTATTTATTTAAAACTAGTGTGATTCACTCTAATTTAATGAAAAAAAAATTCATTTATCTAAAACATGTCCACCACAGGATGGGGGAAACTAATCAGATTCTATATTTTGAAATTACATCATCATGATTAATCTAATTGTTAGTATGTTTTACGAAATTTGTAATTTAATATAATAGTAAATTATATTAGTTAAATTTTTATTTTATATATATATATATATATATTATATCTATATATAATGAAATATTTTTATAAAAATATATATTACTCATGAAAAATCAAAATCAATTAGGTATAGATTAATTTATTTTTGAATTTTAACTATTCATAAATCCTCTTTAATAGGGTAAGTACCCATGGAATAAAAACCCCATAATAATGTGTGATTCGTAAAAAAAATTCTCACCCCTCCACATTTATTTTTAAATTTTACTCATTATTTTGAAATGGGACCACCCTTTTTTTACAAAAAAAATCATAACAGATTCTAATTATATTAATGCATTCATTGTTTTGAATACTAAATGAATGTTGAAATCATTAACCTATAATTCTCATTATTCTTTTACGAAGTCAATTTCAATTCTAGTGAAAATTAAAAAGATGTATGAGTGAAACATTCAACATAAATATAACAATTTATAAAATATAAATAAGATACATTTTTTCTTCTATGTTAGTGTCATCAAAATGTCTATAAGCGTAATCATGTAAGCCTCTTAGAGTAATTTATGAAACTCTATAAGAGTAGTAAATACAGTTTATAATACTAAGTTAAATTTCAATATAATATATTTCTAAAGGTTAGTAATACCTACATTACGTGAAAAATATTATTTCAAAAAACAATATATTTGGAGTATTAATTAATAATAAAAAATAAAGTTAAAATGTGAAATTATAGAAAATAAAATATAAAATAGGAATAAAAAAAGTTTTGATATTTTTAATTATCAAAATATAACCAAAGAGACACAAAGAAAAAATTCAATAACAATATCCTCTATCCAAATCATTATGAAACAAAATATTAGGCCATTATACAAGAGAACCCTCTAGCTTGTATTTCATATCATACTGCAAATTCATCCCTCAAACCTTCTCCAAAATAAACAAAAACCTGCTATATTATAATAATGTTATAACAATTGTTATTCCACCAAATTTTTACCCCATGCACTATTACTATGGTCACCTATACTTATAATACATAGATATTATACCATATTGAAATAATATTCATTACATTCCAAAAATATCCTTTCCAAAATGGAATAGGTCTTGTATCATTGGAATCATAGATACCTAATAAACTATTTTGTAACTAAACTAAATAATATCACACTATTTTCATCATTAATATCACCCTATTTAGAAATATCATAATTTATACCCTTCTTCGTAACATCAAGAAAGTAAATAAAGGATATGGTGTGCTCAGATTCACATTAATGGTAAATAAGACAGTTGACTATGATAACATAAATATAACCTGGGAATAAGGGTATTAGAACCTGAAAATAATATATGAATACCATACCCTATATGCAATAGATCATAATCCAGATTTATTTCCAAAAGCATGTCAATTCATTTGAAAGAAACACAAAGGAATATATTTACTTGAGTCGTGAGATAATAACATTATTACAGGACATGGTTTTCTGCATACACATGAACATAACAAACCATTTCCATCATAGTAAAATACTACTACCAAGACTATAATAATGGATTGGGTTCAATCCAAAAACCATAATATATTTAAAGTATTACTAAAAAGTATAGAATATTTGTTAGAGTCTCATTCTAAATTGGGTTCACTCCCATTCAATTTCTGTTTATTCTGTAAAATATCATTTTTTATCCAATTCATTGGAAGGATATATAATTATGATCCCACTAGTCACATAATGAAAATTATATATATTCATTAAAAAATAACATAAAACATTCATCATATAAGGACACATAGAATTTAAATGTGTTTCACAAATATTTCATTATAACTTATCCCATGGGAATGTATTGGGTTTCATTAAAATATCAATATTTCAACACAGTGTATCCCTTACAAACGAAATGGGTTTGTGAAAAATCTTTTCATAATAATTATAAACCATCCAAATAAATAATAAGGATGGTATCATTTCATTATTTTTACATTAAATAATTAGTAACATAAAAGGATTCATTCTTACATGAAAACACCTTTAAAGATAACAAGGAAATTTTTTTGATGAAAGTAATTTTTTCCCTTTAAAATAAATAATAAAATATTTGATAAATTAAAAATAATATTGACATTTTTAAATAACATTGTGAATATTTAATGTAATTTTTAAATCTATGATTTTTCATTATGGGGGGAAATTCTTTTCATGCCACATTACTTAAAATTAAATATTACATTAATAATTTTAATGAAAAAGTCAAAATTACTTTGTTTATAAAATGACATGGACATTCATTTAAAACCTTATTTAAAAAATAAAATCATGAGTTAGTATTAATTTAAAAAATAATTGAATAATAATAAAAATTTTGTTAAAAAATTTCTAGAAAACATGTATATGGACAGAACCGGTTTTTTGACTGAAGAGAGAAAAAGGTCAGTTTTCCTAAAAATTATTATGTTATCTATAGTTATTAGAAAGAATAGAAATAAATTAAAACATGTAATAAACAAAAATAACCATTTTTAAATAAATATAATGATTTTATTAATATTTATATCATAATATTTCATTATGTGAAACTTAATCATAAATAATATCAATAAATAATTAGATTATTATGTAAAACTCTTACCTTAAGTTCTACTTGCATTAAAATTACTAATTAAAGTAATATAATTTTTTTATTTATTATGAATCTATATTATAGTCATTTACATACTTATAATATCATATATTTTCCCATTACAACATTTCATCCCCTATTTATTAATAATTCCTTATTAAAATTATCATTTCTGTGTGTTAATTGTATTTTTTGAAGAATTTCTGTTAATTAGTTCTGGTTATATTACATAGATCATGGTTCCACTATCAATATAATTTTAATAATGATATAAATACCATATATATATATATATATTAATTCATAAACTTAAGAAAATAAAATTAATTAAACCATTCATAGAGATGGTTATTTGTAGGTACTCATGAATGTTCATTTCATTTTTTTTTGACCAATGGAATGAACGAGAGAAAAATAATAATTCAAATTTATAGAATATTTATTATATAATATAAATTATATATATTAATAAAATCAATCTTCAACATCATCCATGTAAAACATAAATGGAAAATGAATCGCATTGCTTCGTGGAGGTCGTAGTCTACACGTATGCACAAGAAATGCTATAGTATTCAAACTGATTGGAAGGTAAGAAAGTAGATATGATATTATAATTGAAAAATGATGATTATTTAATAAAAATATATATAAAAATTAAGACCTTTATAATAACAATGCAGAAAATATGGTGATGTAAAATGAACTTCATCCCTAAGTGTTGATAGTAAGTCATACGTAAACAAGAGTGATACTTTCATTTCCCATGTGATGATAAAGAGGGTGGATAATGGTTATATCGTAATCATAATAAAATTCAATTATATTGGTTATTTTGAAGTTATTATATTTTTTAAATACTATAAAATACAAGTAGGTAATGGAAGAACTAATAAATGAATATGATCTGTTAAGGCAATTACCTCTTCTTTGAATAAACTCCTTTGGATCACCTCCTAAGGATATTAGGGTTAGTATTTAGGAATATAAACACCTCAATAGTGTGTCTATGGATATTTATAAAATATTTTCATATTTTTTGGTTGATCTTGAATTCTAAATCTGGTTTAAATAATAGAAATGATGGGAGTCGTTTAATAATGGAGAGAGATGATACACTTGGAATTATTTAAAATATTATAATATATTAAATTAATTCTTAAGAAAAAGTTTTCCAAAGGACAATGAATTGGGTTAAAATTAATTTAGAGTTCAAATAACATCATCCAATGAAATTTATATAGGTTTTTATATCATTATAATACATACATTTACTATTATTCTGTTCACTGACCATTTTTTATATAAACTATGATAAAAACTATTTCAATCTTCAAGTATTACGAATGTTACAAAAATATAAAAGTGATGCATATATGGACCATTATTGATATTTTAAACCAAATTTAATTCAATTAAAAAATTTATGAATTTTAAGTCTTCTTATAAAAGACTATTTATTATAAATCATCACCATTGTCTATTTTGGAAGTACTCATTTAACAAGACAATAAACACACCATGAAAAATTTGGAATTCCATTATATTTTTTAATAGAAAACTAACATTTTATATTTTTCTATAAAATTCCAGAAAAACTGTAACGAAGTATAATTATATTTATTTTTATATTTTTATACTAATTTATTTTATTTTTCTTATTAAATGAATACATATTGTCTCGAGATTTCAAAAGCATTTACAGTATCAGTATAATTATAAATTAAAAATAAATTACCATCATGAAAAAAATTTAATTATTATTAATATAATTTTTTTATTTTTTCATGCATTTATTTTTTCCCTATGTGAAAACATAAGATATATTTGAAAGTAAGAGTGTGAAATTACATATTTTTTCCTCAAATATTATATAAGTCATTTTAATGAAAAGTTACTCTTAACTATAAAATTTTGACCCTAAGATGACAATTGTAAAATTAACTTCATAATTAATATTTAAGATGAAAAATTGTGAGCTTAAGGGTTTGTTTCAACCAATGTTAAACCAATTTACCATTTATTGAGGTGTTAAATTTTACTAGATTTACTATTAATAATCAATAAAATAAAAAAATAATCATATTTATAAAATATATACCTACTAGTTCAAAATATTTAATCAAATTTCACAATTCACTTTATATATGTTCAAAACATTATTTCAAAAATATGTGTTCAAAATTCCATGAAAACAATTATCTAGAAAAAAATAACTTTTTAGCATAAACCTAAATTTATTTATATCTCATTTCTAGAAGAAACATTATTTTAATTTTGAAACATATTATTAAATGGATTATATATATTCATATATATTTTAAATAATTCACTAATTCTTATCTATTAATATTTTGAAGATAAATACACATTTCACCGATAAAAACAGTTTTTATAAAGATGTCTTTTTTACTAAAAAAATATATTTCCCTTTCTAATCAATTTATAACCAATTAATTTATTTTATACAATATTAACCCCTAATTTCTTCATAATATAGTAATTTTTAGTTTTACCCTCCAATCCAATGATTATGCAATAACATTCACATTAAATAATAATATGTTAATAGTATATGATTGTTTGTTTAAAATTGTTGTGGTATGTAATGAAATCTATGAAGGAAATAATTTTTTTATGTGAAATTTATTCTTAAATCTAAGGGTGTCATACATAACACATAATTTATTTATAAAATGGAAATTTTTCAATTGAGAAGTATTATTTAATAATAATTAAATGTCTTGAATAAATAAGGAAATAAACCACAACCCAAATATAATTATAAGTTTCATAAATCCTAGGAGCACCTATAAGAAAATTCATGGTGGTTATTTCATATTTATATATTGGTTTTCAGAATGGTTTTATTATCCATTTAGACTTATTATGTTTATATTTAACTCTATATTAACCCAAGCATTACGATATACACTCAAAAGTATCAGTCATCATGTTTCCCACCAAAAATACCCTAGGAGGACACCATACGTCATTGTGATTTTAGAATATATTTGGAAAAAAAAATTTATGTGGAAAATATTAAATATCTTGATTTAATTATTTTATTTCAGGGATACATATTTTTTACATAATTCTCATGGTAAAACTTTAGAGACTCTTTGACCCTCGCATGTAGCTCTAAATTACCTTCCACCCCTTTTTATCATTACTTGGATGGATAGGTTATTGATATTTAATAATAATATAACTTAATTCCCTCTATTATTATTTTTATTTCCCTAATTTTTTATATCAATGAATATTGGGTTGGTTTCAGTCTAAAACATGGATAAAAAAAGAAAGACCCTTCATACTTTGAGCATCATATACATTTTCATTTTACATAAGGATACACATTGATCCATTCTTTGATGCATCACTATATATCACAAACCATCCTCTACCATAGGGTAGTATAGAAATTGGAATAAAAAACAAAATTTTCATGGGATTTTAAAAACTATATTCAAATTAACTGATCGAGAGGAGCTTAATAACATTGCGAGTGAACATGATTATTTAATTTGGAAATCATGAGAAATTTATCCCAATGTGTGGATAGATTCAAGTTATTTATGGAAAAAAATGAACTATTTTATATTTTATTATTTGGGTAATTATTCAATCAACTAATCCAATAAAGGATCCAAATATGAGCCCTAAATTTTTATTACGTAAACCATGAATGATATATTAGGAATCTCGAATTTACACTTACTAAATTTAGAATACGTTTTGGTCTGCCTAAAATGGAATACCAAAATTTCCAAATGATCTCCAAAATTTTTCATAATATTATAATATATGATAATACCATATTTGAATAATATAAAAAAATTTAAATAGGTAATCTATAAATAAACTATACATGAAATATATGATGATTTTTTAGGAAAGTTTATGTTCAAAATCCATCCCAATTAATTCATAGTAACAATATCATGAATGAAATGTCCTCTTGGGTTTATTTTCTCTTTGAACTTGTTTTTAATGATATTTAGACATAATTTCTATATTTAGGATGTATTTATCCCCTCATAGATAAAAATATCATTCATTAAATATAGCTAATGCATACTAGTTCTTAATCATTTTTTTGTGCGTTCACCATCTAACAACCCCCGCATTTTTTGTGACAACTAGTCCATGAATAAATGGGTGTTATATTATATAGTTTTATAAAACTAAAATTCATAGAGAAATAACAACCCTTTATTTCTTTAATGGATATCTTTAATTTTATTAGAAACTAAACCTCTGAAAATTCCAAATTGTATAATTGGTTAAAAAAATTTAATAGAAAATGTAGAACGTGAAAACATGGATAATTTTAGTCTTCATAAATTATCAACCCCATGAACAACACTATTTAATGTAAACAAAACATTTTTAAAAGAAATCAATATTTTCAAAATATAAAATATAAAAGCACGTAATAAATTTTAGTAATTAATATATGAAGAAATTTTGTAGTATGTATAGAAGTTTGTGTGACCTTTGGAAAAGTAATATGACCATTATAGTAGTTTATTAACTTTTAGAAAAATTAATCTAACTAATAATAATAGTAAAATGACTATTGAAATAGTATTTTGACATATAAATATATAATAATAATAGGAAAATTATTTATTATGATTAATATAATATGATATAAATTTTCTAATACCATAAAATAAATAAAATGATTAAAAATCTCGAAGAAATTATATAATGTTATATTAAAATATATTTTAATATATTTCATAAAAATTGTAATATTAATTTAATAATTATTATTTTTTAGATGGAAACATAATGTAATAAAAATAAAGGGATTTTTAGTATATCAACATTAAAAAAATTTAATTGTTATTTTTTATATTTTTCTGAAATATATAACTCATTAGATGAATTAAAAAAATACAGTTTTCTCATAACCATTGTATTTTAATTTAAATCATTAATTATTTAAATATAACACAATAAACACTGTAATTTTTTTACAGACTAAAAAAATGTTTAATGTTGTAAATGAATAGTTTATATATAAAAAAATTCCACAATTCTTAAAGTCCAATGTATTCCATTATAATAATATTTTTTTTCAAATTTTATACCTTTTCTTTTGGCTAAACAGATAAATTCAGATTATAAAGTGTTTAAAAGATTAAAAATCATGTTATTTATTTAACATATAATTATTTATGTAAATAAGATTACAAATAAATGATTTTCCATGGATAAAAAATTTTAGTCAATGTTATAACTCAGAAATACCCATCTCTTTAAGTGTAAATAACCCATCACCCCTCCCTTAGAAAAATAATCCTGCCTAACTTGATAGAACAATTATCTATATAAATCCTCTATTGAAATACTTTTAGAATACTTATGTTGGTTTTTTATTAAGAAAATATACTAACTTGAAAATATATTGTCGTTTAAAATAAGAAATACCGAAAAGTGTGTTAGATTTCATCAACATTTTTTCCCATTTTCCAATTCTCTTCATCTTTGTCTCTATTTTTTTAAATGATTTTCTTATATAGAAACATCATAACATTATCTTAATTATTTTATCCTACTATAATGGGTTTATTTGTAATTTATTTATATTTAATAATTTTATGTCTTCATTTTTGGACAATGTCTCATCATCGTTCAGTTTGAAACCCATGTGGATGTTACCTACTGTCTAATTATCAAAAACATTATATATGATTATAATAAAATATTTATAATATTTAAATATAGAAAATATATAGTTTCATTGTCTTATAAGTCTAATTTTAATAATATATAAATATAAATTAAGAATGATCATTAAATCATAGTAGTATGGGATAATTTGAATGAAATACGATATATATTGTTTTACATTTATCAATGGGAAATAATTAATATTGTGAAAATATTAGAATTAATAAATTGTGTCAAAAATGAAAATAAATCACATATATTTCCATGTTTTTTTCTCCAATGATTATTTCATAGGTGGTATAACAGAAATGAAATAAATCAGGCTTTAATGTATTCAAATTATTAAACCAAATTTCTTTTTTGGGTTATATTTAATTTAGAAATATTCTTTCTATAGATGTTCCATATTTTTACATAACGTTTAATGTTAAAATTCATTCACATTTCATTATATGGATACATATGTTTCTACCTTGTCTAAGGGGCTTCTAATCTAGTGACAAATATTCATCAAAAAGAGTTTATTTTTTTAAAACATTTGATTAAATATAATTTTGTTGTTTCTTCCTCAAATAAGAATATTCCATTATGAAAAAATATGACATCCATTATTAATTTGTTAAAATAAAAATTTATTCCTTAAATTATATTTTATTAAACCCTTAGAAAACCCATTCATTTCCCATGATTTTATTTTATGAATATGATTGTTGTATTTTATCATTTAATGTGGAATTAGTGATTATGAGAATATTAGGTTGAAGAAATTGAGATTGAAATTATATATTATAATCATTTATTGGGTTATGTGATCTATCTAAAGATATTATGTGGATTATTCATGAATATGATGTAATCTTCATTCAAAATTATGAGGTTTTTATTTATGCATATATGTTATGAGTGTACATGATGTTATCTTTTCTAAAACATAATGTGTGGTATTTGAAAATTATGTTTTGATATTATAATACTATGAATATTCCAGACTCCATACCTTTATCAAATGTTTATCTCATAGTCATTGTAATGATCACATTCCAATGATATGATCATGTAGATTATGTTTATGCATACACTTTTGATTTATGTCCCTATTTCTTTATATGTTATCCCGCACCTTATAGGGCTATTTGATCACCCATGCCATTGATTTATATTTTAAAAATATTACATGATAAAAGGATAATTTGAGTTATTTTATTAGGATAAATGTTAATCATTTAACCAATAATTAGTTTTTCTTACGTATAGGTGGTGTATGGGTATAATTTTACCACAAGACTAAACCATTATATCCTATATTGTATAAATATAATTTTTTTTTCATAAAATTTATTAAATAGATGTATAAAAAAATATTGGCTTCCAGTAATTGTAGTAATAGATATAATTTATTTAATTTTTTAATTTGGATTAGAAATCATTAGTGAATACACTATAAATAATTTTTAGTTTTCAGAAAAACATACTAATTTTTTTGGTAATCTATAAGATAATTACGAATATTAGAAATAAAATCAATTATTAGATAACACTTGAAAATGGATATGGAATAGATATTCCTAGTTGAAATAAACCAAAAAGTCTATTAGCTATTAACTTTGTCATCACCTGGTGCATGACTAAGAGAACATAATTCAAACCTAGTCTGACACTCTTAGGTTATATTCCATGACTAATCAGAAGCTCTAAAAATAATTACTAATGATATATAACTTAATTAATTAGTCTATAAAAAGTTAGGAAATAATTGATGAAAATGTTATTAGAATCACCATTTTAGAAAAGTGATAAACATGGATAAACAATTATATAGGAATATTGAAATAATTTTCATATAAAAATAAATTATTTTTTTATTGAATCTATATTGATCAAAAAATTTCTATTTTATAAAATGGTTGTAACCAAGAGAAACCTAATTGAAAACCATATATATATTAAAAAAATGATTATCAAAACAATATTCCTAATAAAATGGGGTTTGGAGTTCAAAACATAAATTTTTATTTACCCATATCTCTTGGGATATAAAAAATGACCTAAACCATGTAGAATTTCCACCTTCATCTAAGAAGGAGACAGTCACCATCGAGTCATTTATGCAGTAATGACCACCATAATTTAGTGGATTTTATGATATACAAATCATGGAATAGTGTGTTAAAATAAGGGATATGATCTATTTTATGATAAGATATTTATGAATGATAATTTTAAATTGTAAATATATCATTTAAATAAAGAGATTGTTCAATTATAATGACAATACCTTTAAATATTAGATAATCTTGTTAACTCTATTATAATTCACTTTATTAAATTACCAATAATATTTTTGTGAAAGATATTTTGGTAATTTGGTAAAAAAATCACACAATGAAACTAATATATACAAAGTAGACACTTTTAATCAAAATACATTTTTAACATCATGATACATTTAAATTGAAAGAATATTTCCTTCAATAGCAAAAATTCATAAATTTAAACATCAATTATTATCTTCCTTTACACATCCAAAAACATTGTGAATTTTTTTATACATGAAATTTGGAAAAAAATCCCATTAACGGACATTACAATGTCAAAAGAAACCATTAGTACATGAATTATATATTTTTTACTATGTGGAAGCTTTTACACAAAAAAACACAATCTATTTATCGTATATTATCAAATAATTAATTTCTTGTAAAAAACATAGAAAGTATACATAACAAATAAACATGACTTGTGGAATAATTTTCATATTACTATAACATATAATGTATCTATCATACCTATATATGGATTAACCATCATTTTTACGCTTAAAAAATCCGTCATACTATATTCCCATAAACTCATAGAATAGACCTAATCAGTTAACTCATCCCTTTACCCAATTCATTCGAGTTTTATAATGGGCCCACCCTATTTTTTTATCACATAAATACCCATAATCATAAAAAATCCAAATAACCATAATATGTACATAAAACATAAATATTTAATAAATGATTAGTTTTGAGGAAATTGACGTTTCAATATAGAATCACTTTTAATTTTTATAAGCATCACCATAATAAATGAATCAATTTGATTTGAAAATAAAATAATAAAAATCTATATGAAGCATCAAATTAATAAATATTATTGATATCATTGAATTATATTCATTCCATATATGTTAGAAAAATATTTTTATATTTTGTAAAAAGATAAAATAATGATGATTTCTAAATTAAAATTATTTACCTTTGGTTCTAATTCCATAAAACACATTACAATTTCATGTATAATGGTTCAAAGAGTGTTATTGAATTATTAAATAACTAAATTATTATTTATTATACCTTATATGATCTTTTTATAAAATCATTCTACACATTTTTCAAATATATGTTGTTAATTTTTTTTCTTTCAGGTGTGTTCATTTCTTGGTTTCATGGTCGGATTATAATGGATTTTAGTGTCAAATTGAAATAATACATCAGAAGATGACATAAGTAGTATTAATACACTTTAAAATGTTTATATATTATCAAATATTCATTTTTCCTGATCACGAGGAAGATTCATTGGATAAATGATTAATGAAATGTTTTTAATTTGTTTTTTAAATTTTTATGACCTTCATGATCAATTTTCATTTAGTTTAATATTAGTGAAATATTTAATTTCCAGAAGGATAGAGAATATAATATACATATATATATATATTTTATAAATTTAAAATACTTATAAGTGTGTTGATTATTTCCCAAAATTTAATATTAAGAAATGAAAACTGTTCATAAATAAAGGTGGTTAATCTATATACCATGGACGAGAATTTAATTTTTTAGAAGAAAAGGGATATTAAAAGAGATATAATGATGGATATAACATTAACATAATTAAATTTTACTATATATATGATTGTTTATTTTTCATGAAACCGTTTATAGGTGGTTCAGATAAGATATAAGTGATAATGAATTAAAAAGAGAATAAGGAGGAGTTTACCACTTCATATCATCACCTTTAGAACCTCCTTAATGCACATGGAGTTGATTTTATGTGAGACATGAAAAATAAAAAGTTAGATAGGGTTAGGATAAGTTAATTTGAAATATGATTGCCATGTTTTAATACTCAATTTGATTAATCTATTTGAAGGATGGAGTCCCATTTTATAAATGTTGTGAATGGTAATTTTGGTATTGTAAGAAATATTCAATTATAATAAGGCTATTATAGGGTTAAGTACAACCAAAATGACTATACGTTTCTAGGGATTAAATTTTAGAATAAATATAATCCCATTTTCCATTATTCAGTATTAATGTGATTTTTATGTAATAATATATAGTATTATATCCATGAAATATCATTTTTGGTTAAATTTCATAGTACTAATTACCATGACTTTAAAAACCTCAAAAAATGAATCAAATTAAAATTCAAAATTATTATATCCTCGAACATTTATATTTATCTATGCAATTCTTGTAACATATTAGTGGTTTTAAATGATATTTCTTTTAATTAGTTTTTAATTATGTATTTTATATTTCAATTAATTTAATAATTACTAAATCGTCACTATGAAAGCATTTTATTCATTTATTTCTTCGATAAATATATGAATAAATTACCGTGAATATGTTAAATATTCTATTTTACAATTAATATTTATTGATGAAAATAAATTCTAGAAAATTATATCTTAATAAGTTATACTAATTGAATACCATAGTGTGAACATCTTGGATTTTTATAAATAAAATATTATAATGGGATTATATTCATAAAAGTTGAACCAAAATGCCCAAATTCAAAAATAAATTTGATTAGGGATTTCACTTACTCATCGAAAAATATTTATTCAAATATTTGGGTCATTTAACAATTCTTATAATTTTAATTGAAAGAATTATATGTATTTTTCTTCTCCCTATACAAGCACTAAATCAGTATTCCATAAAAATGAAAGTTAATAATTTTATATATAAAAATTAAAAATAAATTAATATCATAAAAATAAATAAATTAGTTTCATTATAATATTTTTTATTATTCCATTATGTATATTCAATGATATCCATGCCATGAAAAATAAATTATGTTGTTAATTTGACTTTTCTTGCTTTACGCAGACATTGAACATAAATTTGGATAATTTTCATTTTTTATTGATATAAAACTTTTTAATATAAAAAACATAAATAATATATAATAAATAATAATTATTTTAGGAAAATATTTTTTAACACTCAATTATAATCTATAAGGCACAAATTTTTACTTTCCAATGATGCGTAGGCACTGCGTCTGCATTGACAATGCTTTTTTATATTTATCACAATATAATTTATAATTTATATGTTATGGATTATATTTTTATTATATTTAAATTATAATATCATAATTTATTTATTCAATATGTTTAATAAATTTTATATCATATTATATCTTTAATACCCCATGAAGGATACTCTATTTTTTAAAAAAGTGAATTATTTCTACTATTTACCCAAAATGTATCTTTTTTAGAAAATTCTCAAAAATTAATTCTATGATTATTTTTACATGTCTAATTCAAAAAATGAGATTATTTTTATCATATTAATATTATATTACATGAAAATTAATATTTTAAATTTTACCATATAAGAAATTAGATTGAAAAAACTTTTTATTTTAAGAATTAATTAAATATTTAGTTCAAAATTATTAATAAATATGAAGAAAATTATTATATATGTAAGTGGTTTGTTACATTCCCTCTATTTTGAAATTAAATAATTTCTATTTATTCCCAAATCAAACAAACGGGGATTTCTTTATTTCATAGAATTTTCTGGTACCCATGTTTATTCATTAACCATGTGGCTTCTCCACCAAACCTTAACAATGATAATTTACTTTTTTAAAATAGGTCCTCTTTATGATCAAACATCATAATTTCATTTTACTCATAGGAATTTTTATCATAACAAAATATCTTTGGCTTAATGAATGAGATGAATCAGGAATATACTTTCATAACATCGAAACATTAAAGACATTATGTCCCTTGGATAAACTCAGAGGTAAAGCCACATGGTATGAAACTGGTCCAACCTTCTATAGAATTTCATATGGTCCAATGAACCTAGAACATAGATTTCCCTTATTAAAAAAACAAATTACACTTTACCATGTATAATTTTTAATAAATACATGATCACCTACCTTGGATGAAATATTATCCCTCCACTTATTAATTAACATTTCGGCATGTTCTGAGCTGTCCTCAAGTGTCCCTGAATCAACTAAACATTCACTTAAATTTTCCCTATATATTTTATCCCCATCAACATTATTTTCCATAATTCAAAACAAATTAATTCTTTTTGACACATCTTTCCATATAATTCCTCAAAAGGCGTCATATGTATACTTGATTAAAAACAGATATTATAAGAAAACTCAACTAATGAATGATGTCGATCCCCACTTCCCTGGTAATCCATTTAAAATGATCGATGAAAATCCTATAATAATTTAATTTTATTAAATATCCATAATATTGAGGATGAAAAATATTTCTGAAATTTAACACAGTCCCTAAAGACTTATATTTACCTTTCCATAAGTTAAATGTAAATATGGGATTACGATCAAACACAAGGTAGATAGGGACTCTGTGTAATATAATAATCTCTTAAACATTATATCAATAATTTTTATCATAATTCATACTATTATTAATATTATGAATATGAGATGAATTAGTTTTTCAATAAATAATAAACACAATCACATT
Organism: Viscum album; assembly: GCA_963277665.1. Lineage (NCBI taxonomy): Eukaryota > Viridiplantae > Streptophyta > Magnoliopsida > Santalales > Viscaceae > Viscum > Viscum album. The sequence continues at coordinate 2,115,148,010 of OY728157.1, read as the reverse complement.
TTTATCCAAATAATTCAATGTTATTCCCACAAAAAAATCCATGGATATATTCTTCTATTCCCAATCTGACACTGGAAGGGGATAACTAATTTCATTTGGTAATTTCAATTTCAATTTAACCTATTTAAAAGTATAAAATTTCATTATAAAGTCAACATTATCTATTTTATTACATCCCACATGTAATACTCCTGAAATCCTGTATACATCAGTGTGCTTCCAAGTTGAATAGAAAACAATGAATTATGATTTCTAATTAACCACACTTTCTTCAATAGTGAATCATAATGAACCCATAATATCTTTCAAAATATTAAAAATATATTTATAAATGTTAAATTTAGAAAAGATAGCATTTTAACCAATTATACGTTTTTCTTTAACTCATGGTGGTCCTTTTGATGCTTCATAATCTTGTCTAAAAAGAGATGATTGCCTGACCAAATGATACAAATAGAAGAAATTACTATAACCACAATATCCAGCCCAAGAATCACCAAATAATTAATCAAATGGTCATGTTCTACAGGTATATTGTCTAATAATTATGGATGTTTTTGGATCAATTCATCTACTACTTTGTTCTTTTTAGGATAGTATTGATCCTAAAATCATAATCCATTGTCTGTTACAGCCATATTATAATACTCATGTTCAATTTATTTTGGGAATATATATACATTAAAATTTTATGACTAGTATATATTTCACACAAGCCTCTATAAATATTATGCCTCTATTTTTTAAATCAAAATCCACAACATCTAATTCCAAATCTGGTATAAGACAATTTAACTCAAGAGGATTCAGTTTTCTTAAAGAATAAGTAATTACCTAATCATTTTGCATCAGAACGTAACCAATTCAATTCAATGAATAATCATTATAGGTTAAAAAACACTATTTGTCAAGAGAAATAAAAATTTTGGACTATTCACTGATATATTTTACAATTCGTTAAAAAAATATGACATTATTATATCCAAATAACTTTATGTATTTTTAACGTTAGCATAGTTAGTAGGTTATATACACTGGTAAATGTATTCAACAATCAATTGGTCTAGCCAATATACTCGAGAAATCATGTAATCTTAATAACATTTATAGGTTTATATCAATAATCAATCATTTTTTATTTTAAGGGATCACATGTAATTCCATATTAACATACAATGTTTCTATTAAAATGAGAATGTTTAAAAAATCACATTTAATATATTTTTCATAAAAATTATTTTCATTAAGGGTTTTCAAAAAAAAATCAATGGCTGTTGTTTTTAGTATAACAACATTGAAATTTTCAAAGTGTTATTTTTTCTATTTTTTTGAAATACATAACTCATTAGGAGAATTAAAAAAATACAGTTTTCTCATAACCAGTGTATTTTAATTTAAATCATACATTGTTTAAAAATTACACAATAAACTCCCAAATTTTTTTACAGACTATTTTTTTTAATTTTGTAAATGAATAGTTTATATAAAATAACCAAAATTTCCAAAATTCTTAAAATCCAATGCCTTCCATTGAAATAATATTTATTTCCAATTTTATACCTTTTCTTTTGACTAAACAGAAAAATTCAGATTATAAAGTGTTTAAAAGACTAAGAATCATGTTATTTATTTTAAATATAATTCGTTATGTAAATAATATTATAATTAAATGATTTTCAATGGATAAAATATTTTAGTCAATGTTATAACTCAAAAATAACAATATCTTTAAGTTTAAATAACCCACCACCCCTCCCTTGGAAAAATAATCCTCCCTAACATGGAAAAAACATTATCTATATAAATATTCTATAAAAATACTCTTAGAATACTTAGGTATGTTTTTTATTAAGAAAATATATTAATTTGAAAATATAGTGTTGTAAAAAGAAACAATACAGAATAGTGTGTCATATTTCATCAATATTTCATCCCATTGTCCAATTCTCTTCTTCTTTGTCTCTATTCCTTTAAAATTATTATTTTTTAAATATATAGAAATATCATAACATTATCTTAATTATTTTATCCAACTGTAATGGTTTTATTTTTAATTAATTTATATTCAATAAATTTATGTCTTCATTTTTAGATAATGTCTCATCATCGTTCAGTTTTCAACCCATGTGGATGTTACCAAATGTCTGATTATCAAAAAAATAATATATGATTATAATAAAATAATTATAAAATATACATTTATAAATATATGGTTTTGTTGTCTTATTAATATAATATTAATAATCTATAAATATTAATTAAGAATGATAATTAAATCATACTAGTTTGGGATAATTTGAAGAAAATACGACATAATTGTTTTTACATTTATCAATGGGAAATAAGTAATATAGTGAAATGATTAGAATTATTAAATTGTGTCAAAAATTAAAATAAATCACTTATATTTCCATGTTTTTTTCTCCAATGATTATTTTATAGGAGGTATAACAGAATTGAAATAAATCTGGATTTAAGGTATTCAAATTATTGAACCTAATTTTTTTGGGTTATATTTTATTTAAAATTATTCTTTTTATGGATGTTCATATTTTTATATAATGTGTAATTCTAAAATTCATTCACATTTATTTCTATGGATATATAGGTTTCTACCATGTCTAAGTGGCTTCTAATCCGGTGACAAATATTCATAAAAAAGAGTTTATTCTGGAATACATATGATTAAATATTATTTTGTTATTTCTTTATCAAATAAGAATATTCCATTATGACAAAATATGAAATCCATTCTTAATTTCTTAAAATAAAAATTTATTCATTAAATTATATTTTATTAATCCCCTAGAAAATCCATTCCTTTCCCATGATTTTATTTCAGGACTATGATTGTTATATTTTATCATTCCATGTGGCATCAGTGATTATGTGAATATTATGATGTGGAAGTTGAGAATGAAATTATATATCATTATAATGCATTGGGTTATGTGATATATCTCAACATATTATGTGCATTATGCATGAATATGATGTAATCTTCATTCAAAATTATGAGGTTCTAATTTATGCATATATGTTATGAGTGTACATGATGCTAACATTGATAAAACGTTATGTGTGGGATTTTAAAATTATGTTTTGATGTTATAATACTATGAATACTCCAGATTCCATTCCTTTATCAAAAAAATTTCTCATTGGAATTGTAAGGATCACATTCCAATGAAGTGATCATGTGGATTATGTTTACGCATAAACTTTTGATTTATGTCCCTAATTCATTATATGTTATCCCATGCCTTATAAGGCTATTTGATCACCTATGAAGTTGATTTATATATTCCAATGAATATATGTTAAAAAGATAATTTGGGTTATTTTTTAGGATGAATTTTAATGATTTTACCAATAATTAATTTTTCTTATGTATAGGTGGTGTATGAGTATAATTTTACCATAAGACTAAACCATTATATCCTATATTGTATAAATATTATGTTTTAATCATAAAATTTATTAAATAGTCATGTACTAAAATATTGGCTAGAAATAATTGTAACAATAGATATAATTTATTTAATTTTTTAATTTGGATTTGAAATCATTAGTGAAAACACTTCAAATAATTTTCAGTTTTCAGAAAAATATACTGATTTTTTCGTAAGGTATAAGATAATGTGGAATCTGAGAAATAAAATCAATGCTTAGATAACACCTGAAATATGGATATGCAATAGATATACCTAGTTAAAATAACCCAAAAATGGATTAGATTTTAACTTGGTCATCACCTGGTGTATGATTAAGAGGCCATAATTCACACCTGGTCTAACACTCTTAGGTTATATTCCATGACTAATCAGAAGCTCTAATGATAAATATTAATGATATATAACTTAATTACTTAGTCTTTATAAAGTTAGATAATAATTAATGAAAATGTTATTAGAATCACCATTTCAGAAATGGGATAAACATGGGTATACCATTATATATTAATTTTGAAATAATTTTCGTATAAGAATAAATTATTTTTTTATTGAATCTATTTTGATCAAACCTTATCTATTTTATAATATGGTGGAAACCAAGATAATCCCAACTGAAAACCCTTCATATAGAAAATGAAATGATTATCTAAAAAATATTAGTAATAAAATGGGGTTTGGAGTTCTAAATACAATATTTGTTTTTACCGATCTCTATTGGGATATAAAAAACAATCAGAACCATGTGGAATTTCCACCTTCGTCTAAGAAGGAGACAGTCACCATCGAGTCCATTATGCAGTAATTACCCCAGGAATTTTCTAGATTTTATGATATACCAATCATGTAATAGTGTGTAAAAATAATGGATATGATATTTTTATGATCAAATATTTATAAATGATATTGTCAACTTGTGTATCTATCATTTAAATAAAGAAAATTTTCAATTCTAAGGACCATACATTTAAACATTACCTAATCTTCTTAACAATAATATAATTCACTTTATTACATTAACAATTATATTGAAGTTTAAGATATTTTGATTATTTGGTCATAAATTCACATAGAAACAAATATATTACAAAGTACACACTTCTAATAAATATACATTTTTAACAATGTGAAACATTTCAATAGAAAGAATATTTCCTTCAATAGCAAAAATTAAAAAATTTAAACATCAATTATTATCTTTTTTTACACATCCAAGAACATTGGGAATTTTTTTATACATGAAATTTGAAAAAGAATCCCAGTAAGGGACATTAAAATGATAAAAGAAACCATTAGTCCATGAATTATAATTTTTTGACTATGTGGTAGCTTTTACAAAAAAACACAATCTCTTTATCTTATATTATAAAATAACTAGTTTCCTGTAAAAAACCTAGAATGTATATATAAATAATAAATATGACTTGTTGAATCATTTCCATATCACTATAACATATAATTTATCTATCCATGCAATATATGGGTTAACCCTCTTTTTTATGCTTATAAAATCCATTAATTTATATTCCCATCAACTCATAGAAGAGACCTAATCGGTTAACTCATCCCTTTACCCAATTAATTCGAGTTTTATAATGGGATCACGCTCTTTTTTATCACACAATAACCCATAATCATAAAAACTTTACATAACCATAATATGTACATAACACATAAATATTTAATAAATGATAAGTCTTGGGGAAATTGACGTTTCCATTTAAAATCACTATTTATTTTTACAATAATGACCATAATAAATTAAACCATTTAATTCGAAAATAAAATAAAAAATTCTCAATGAAGCATCAAATTAAAAAATATTCTTGATATCATTAAATTCAATTCAATCCATATATGTTAGAAAAATATTTTTATATTTTGTAAAAGGATAAAATAATGATGATTTCTAAATTAATATTCATTACCATAGGTTCAAATTCCATAAAACACGTTAAAATGTCATGTATAATGGTTCCAAGAGTGTTGTTAAATTATTAAATAACTATATTATTATTTATTATAGATTGTGTGATCTTTTTATGACATCATTTTACCCGTTTTTGAATTATATGTGTTTATTTTCTTTGTTTCTGGTGTGTTTGTTTCATGGTTTCATGGTCAGTTTCTAATAGATTTTATTGTCAAATATAAATAATACACTAGAATATTAAATAAGTGGTATTAATACAATTTAAAATGTTTATATATTATAAAAAATTCATTTTTTCCCTAACATGGGGAAGATTCATTGGATAAATGATTAATTAAAAATGTTTAGTTTGTTTTTTCAATTTTTATGACCTTCATGATCTAGTTTCATTTTTTTTTAATATTATAGAAATATCTTAATTCCAAAAGGTTAGAGAATATAATATATGTATATATATTTATGAAATATAAAAAAAATTATAAGTGAGTTGAATATTTCCCAAAATTCAATATTAAGAAATGCAAACTGATCATAAATGAAGTTAGTGAATCGATATTCCTTAGACGAGAATTTAATCTTTTTTGGAGAAAAAGGATACTAAAAGAGATATGATGATGGAAATAACATTAACGAAATTAAATTCTAGTATATATATGATTGTTTATTTTTCATGAAACATTTTATAGGTGGTTCAGGTATGATATAAGTGATAATGAATTAAAAAGAGAAGATGGAGTAGTTTACCTCTTCATATCATCACCTTTAGAACCTCCTTAACCCACATGTAGTTGATTTTATGTGAGAAAATAAAAATAAAAATATAGATAGGGTGAGGATAAGTTAATTTGAAATAGGATGGACTTGTTTTAATACTCAATGTGATTAATCTATTTGATGGATGGAGTCCCATTTTATAATTGATGTGAGGTTTAATTTTTGAATTGCAAGAAATATTCAATTATAATTAGGCTATTATAGGGGTAAGTACAAGCAAAATGAATATAAGTATCTGAGGATTAAATTTTAGAAACAATATTAGCTTATTTCCCTTTATTCAGGATTAATGTGATTTTAAGTAATATAATATAGTATTATATTCATGAAATGTCATTTTTTATTAAATTTAATAGTATTAATTAATATTACTAAAAAACGACAAAAAAATTATTCAAATTAAAATTCAAAATTATTATATCCTAGAACATTTATATTTATCTATGTAATTCATGTACCATCATAGTGGTTTTAAATTATATTTATTTTAATTTTTTTTATATTATGAATTTTATATTTCAATTAATTTAATAATTACTAAATCGTCACTGTGAAAGCATTTTATTCATTTTTTTCTTCCATAAATATATGAATAAATTACCATGAATAAGTTAAATATTATATTTTCCAATTAATATTTATTGATGCAAGTAAATTATAGAAAATTATATCTTAATAAGTTATACTAATTGAAAACCATAGTGTGGACATCTTGAATTTTTCAAAATAAAATAATATAATGGGATTATATTCATACAAGTGGAACAGAAAGTCCCAAATTCAAAAATAAATTTGATTATGGACTGTAATTACTCATACAAAAATATTTACTCAAAATTTTGGGTCATTTAATAATTCATATAATTTTAATTAAATGAATTATATTTATTTTTCTTCTCCTAATACTACCACTATATTAGTATTCCATAAGAATGAAATTAATAATTTCATATATAAAAATTAGAAATAAATTAATATCATAAAAATAAATAATTTAGTTTCATTATGATATTTTTTATTATTCCATTATATATATTCACTGATATCCATTCCAAGAAAACTTTTTTAAGTAGTTAATTTAACTTTTCTTGCTTTACGCAGACATTGCACTTAAATTTGGAAAATATTAATATTATATATATATATAAGTGTTTAATATAAAAAAACATAAATAATACCTAATAAATAATAAATATTCCCAGGATATATTTCTAACACTCAATTATAATATATAAGACACCAATTTTTAATTTCCAATGATGCGCAGGCGCTGCGTCTGCATTGACAATGTTTTTTATATTTAACACAATATAATTTATAATTTATATGTCATGGATTATATTTTTATTATATTTAAAATATAATATCATAATTTATTTATTCAATATGTTTAATAAATTTTATATCATATTATGTCTTCAATACCCTATGAAGGATACTCTATTTTTTAAAAAAATGAATTGTTTCTACTAATTACCCAAAATGTAACTTTTTTTGAAATTTTCAAAAATTAATTCATGATAATTTCAACATGATTAATTCAAAGAATGTAGTTATTTTTATCAGATTAACATTATATAACATGAAAATTTATATTTTAAATATTACCGTATAATAAATTAAATTGATAAAAAAAATTAATAATTAATTAAATATTTAGTTCAAAATTATTAATAAAAATGAAGAAAATTATTATATATGTAGATGGGTTGTTACATTTCCTCTATTTTGAAATTAAATAATTTCAATTTATTGCCAAATAAAACAAATGGGGATTGATTTATTCCATAGAATTTTCCAGTTCCCATGTTTCTTCATCAACCATGTGGCTTCTCTACCAAACATCAACAATGAGAATTAACTTTTTCTAAAATATGTGCTCTCTATGATCCAAAATCATAATTTTATTTTTCTAATATTAATGGTAATCATATTAAAATATTATTGGATTAGAGAACTAGATGAATCATGAATATACTTTCAAAACATCAAAACATTAAATAAATTTTCTACCTTGGATAAACTCGGAGGTAAAGCCACATGGTATGAAACTCGTCCAAACTTCTATAGAATTTCATATGGTCCAATGAACCTATGACTTAGATGTCCCTTATTACTAAAACAAATTACACTTCCCAATGTAAAATTTTTAATGAATACATAATCTCCTACCTTGGATGAAATATTATCCCTCCAGTTATTGGTTAATATTTCATCATGTTCTGAGCTGTCCTCAAGTGTCACTAAATCAACTAAACATTCACTTCTATTTTCCCTCTATATTTTATCCCCATCAACTTTCTTTCCCATAATTCAAAACAAATTATTTCTCTTTTACACTCTTTTCCATATAATTCCTCAAAAGGTTCCATATATATACTTGATTAAAAATAGTTATTATAAGAAAACTCAACTAAGGAATGATGTTGATTCCAACTTCCACGATAATCCATTGAAAATTTTCGATGAAAATCCCCCAATAATTGATTTTTTTAACAATCTATCATATTGAGGATGAAAAATATTTCTAAAATTTAACACATTCCCTAAATCCTTATATTTCCCTTTCCTTAAATGAGAGGTAAATATGGGATTATGACCAGACACAAGGGAGATAGGGACTCCGTGTAATCTAATAATCTCTTAAACATAATATCAATAATTTTCATCAATATTCATGGTATGATTAATATTATGAAGATTAAATAACTTAGGTAGTCAATCAATTATAACCCTAATCACATTTTTATCTCAAGAATTCAATGGTATTCCAATAAAAAAATCCATGGATATATTCTTATATTCCCACTATGACACTAGAAGAGGATAAATCATTTAATTTGGTAATTTCCATTTCAATTTAACCTATTTATAAGTAGAAAATTTCATTATAAAGTCAACATTATCTATTTTTATTACATCCCACATATAATACTACTGAATTTCTTTATACATCAGAGTGCATCCAAGATGAATAGAAAAAAATTAAATATGATTTCCAATTAACAACTCATTCTTCAATAGTGAATCATAAGGAACCCATAATATCTTTCAAAATATCATAAAATTCTTTATAAATGTAAAATTTAGAAAAGATACCATTTTTAAACAATTATACCTTTTTCTTTAACTCATGGTGTTCCTTATGAGCCTTCTTAATCTTCTAAAAAAAGAGATGATTGCACTACTAAATGATACAAATAGAAGAAATTCCTATAACCACAATATCCAGCCCAAGATTTTCAAAATAATTAATCAAATGGTCATGTTCTACAGGTATAATGGTTAATAATTCATGATGTTTTTGGATCAATCCATCCACTACTTTGTTCCTTTTAGGATGGTATTGATCCTGAAATCATAATCCATTGACAGTTATAGCCATCTTATAATCCTCATGTTCAATTTATTATTAGAATATATATACATTAAAATTTTATGACTAGTATATATTTCACACAAGACACTATAAAAATTATGCCTCTATTTTATTATATCAAAAACCACAACATCTAATTCCAAATCATGTATAAAACAATTTAACTCAAGATGACTTAGTTTTCTTAAAGAATAAGTAATTACCCTATCATTCTGTATAAGAATGTAACCAATTCAATTCTGTGAAGAATCATTGTAGATTAAAAAACACAATTTTTCAAGGGAAATAAAAATTTTGGACCATTCACCAATATATTTTAAAATTCGTGAAAACAAAAATGACATTATTCTATCTAAATAACTTTATGTCCTTTTCATGTTAGCATAGTTAGCAGGTTATATACACTGGTAAATGTATTCAACAATCCATTGGTCTAGCCAATATAATCATAAATCATGTAATCTTAATAACATTTATAGTTTTATATCTTTCATCATCATTTTTTCGTTTTAAAGGATCACATGTAATTCCATATTAACATAAAATGTTTCAATTGAAATAAGAATGTTTTAAAAAAAATCATATTTGATATATTTTTCATATAAATTCTTTTCATTATGGGTTTTCAAAACAATCCTTAGATGTTTTATATAATCCCACTAAAATTTTGAAAAAAACATAAAAATCATAAATAAAAAAACAAAAAAATTATACAAATATTTAATAAATACCATTTTAATAAGATGCATACATATAATTGTGTATTTTTTATATCCAAAGACACAACTAAAAACTCATAAAGGAAATATGTAGCCTGTAACATTGTTTCATAATGTCATCCTTCTTCACGTTCAGTTTATAGAAACTTGACATGACATCAATCATTAAATGTTATTATTCTCCTTGGAGGTGATCAAACAAATAATTGATATGAGGTAAAGGATACATGTTTTCATAATTATGTTACATAATGATCTATTGTTAATGAAAATTCCCATAGAACAATCCTTCTTTTTAATAAACATAATTAGAGCACTACATTAAGATTCCTATAAGTTTTTTATCCTTAAAATTTCCCCATGATTTTTTATCATAAGTTAATACATAATTTCTAGAGGTGGAATTTCCAATTTACTATAAACATTTGTAGAAATGATCAAATGTGTCGACCTCATATCAAACAAGACACTCACATAATCTAAATAAAAATACAATGTACCTAATACCACTTTCTTTTATAGACATATATACACTAATGTAGATTTTAATGATTCCACCAAAAATTTATACTTATATTTTGGCTGCTTCCCATAATTTGTCTCCTCTTCAGTCACTCATCTATATAATGAACTATCTCATTACATTCAAATAAAATTGTTGTATTTATATCAGAATTATTCTTACCACTACCTTTATTTTTTTTTATTTTAATTGTGATCCTTATTCCCAAAATCACTACATTTAAAGAACATAAAAGATTTCAAAAAGCATTCCTAAATCTGTTTTTACCACTATTATCATAGAGTGGGAATATAATTTTCTTAACATTAAACATATTTGATGTATTCTTATCTTTTTTAGGACACATTAATTAATTATTTTTTTATTTTTCAATGAACACGTGATCATCATAAAACCTTATTTCTGCCTTCTCTACCCATAAAAATTTATTTTTAATATCATTTTAATTGATGATAATTCAATTCATTTTGATATTTTTGGAATCAACTTACAATAAAAGTGATTTATTTTACTACCAATATTCCAAATAAAATTTATTGAACACCTTGTCAGCTAAGTTAATTTTTCTCCATATATAGCCATTAAATATTACTCAATTCTCAATTCCTAGAATTAATTTTCCCTTGTAATCCTAATTTCCATAGCATGATAACTCTCAAGGAAAATAATTTTGAATTCATACCATTACAAAGAATCAATCTCCTCGTTATACATGATATTATTTCCCAGTGACCACCGCTATTAGGATTCTAATTCAAAATGGTAAATAGAAATACTATTATTTCGATTGAATAAACAACCCATGACATATAAGACTTTAATAAGGCATTAATTTACACTTCAGCTACCACTGGTTACGAATGACAACTAAATGTTAGAGTATGTTTCCTCACATAATTTTTCATATACTGATACATTCCTTCATGGATGATCTAGCTAATCACATTCATGGATTATTCTAGAATTCATATCCAAGGAAATCTTATCAATTACTATAAAAAATGACCATTTATAATTCCCAAAATACAAGGTTGTGGATTCGAAAAGATTATAATCCCATCAGTTCCTTTATACTTCATCTTCCTTATTTATTAAATGAAACCCAATTGTTGAATATGTGTACCATAGAAAAAGAAACATGTTAATCATTAAATTATATATCACCAAAACTGAAACATAATGTAAAAATAATTTATGGGAATTCTATTAACATTATCCTAAACATTAAAGTTATCTAATCAATGATTTGATACCAACTCTAAGGACTCAGACTTAATAAATTAAATAATATATTTAATTCAACTAGAATCCACTTTTATTAATTTTGAATGATCATTTATGTTTATAGTATTATATAATTTATTCATTTACTTATACATAACAACTCATATATTACAATGTATAAAATTCTTCTAAATATTATTTTTATCACAATATGATTCATTTAAAACAAAACATGATTTCATTCAATAAGAGAACATTAAAAAATTAAACATGAATTCTTATCTTATATTATCCATCCACATAGCCTGTGAAAAACATTTTGAAACATTAGATGGGAACCAATTGCTCAGTAATGGAAATAGTAATAAATAAATAGCTATTCAATGGATAAAAAATTTAAAAAATTTATATTTTTATATATAAAAAAATATTATCAATATCATAACTTTTGAAACCATATTTCTTCATTAAAACACATAAAAATAATGCATAAATTTTAAAGGGAACATGTGGAATAAATTTCATATCAATAGTACATATAATGTATATATTTTGGTTCTATAGGGAGTATCCATCCTGGTTACACATGTAATAAACAAGACACTATAATCGTGTAATCTCATAAGAGAATCCTAAATAGTTAACTCTATAAATTTACCCAATGCATTGGATAGATAAACGACCACAACATCCCTGGGATTATAATAGAAAATCCTATCATAAAGTAAATTCCCATGAACCATACTGTGATCATAACTCAAAAAACATTCAAAAAGAAACATTCTTGTGGAAAATAACTTTTATATTTCGAAATTACATCAAATTTGTACTATCTGAAAACTCATAAATTTTAAAAATTATTTGAAAATTAAATTAAAACATGAAAAGGAGATTAAAATTATTAGGGTTTCATGAAAATTTTAAATTATTTTCATTTCATATATGTAAAATTATAATCATTTTAATGTTTATAAAAGGAGACAATATAGATTGTTTTTATTGAAATGTCCCTAATCAAAAGTTGAAATTCCATAAAATGTATTCAAAACAACTATATAACGGAATAATGAGTGTGACTAATTTATTCTTGAACTATATTCATATTGTTGATACCTTATATGATTTTTTTATAATATCTTTATAAACATTTATTAATAATATTTTGTTATTATCATTGTTTAGGGTTTATTTAATTCATCGATTCATGGGCTATTTATTATGGATTATTATTACAAATGGAAATAAAGCTCTATTTGTAGTATGGGATGGTATTAATATACTTATATATGTTTAAAAGGTCCCCTAAATCCATTTCTTCCCAACTTTAAGTTGATTATTTACATAAAATGTTAATGAATAATTTTTAGTTTATTTTTTTATTTTTTCGACCATCATGATCTCATTTCATTTTGTATAATGTTATGGCCACAAATTATTTCTAGAATAATACAACATATAAAATATATATATTTATTCTATATTTAAAAATTTCAAGTGAGTTTAAACATTCCATGAATCTAGTAATTGTAAATGAAATCTCATCCTCCATGAAGGCGATGAATAGAAATACCTTTGACGATGATTTCAGTTTTAAGAATAAAATGAGAAAATGAGATATTACATGATGTATATACAATTAAAATAATAAAATTACAATATATATTATACTATATTTGTGATTAAATGTTTTAAAGGGGGTGAGTATAAGGTATATATGATAAAGAATAACAAAGAGAAAGGATAATTTATCTCTTGAATATTATCTCCATCAGAACCTCCTTAATGTGCATGAAATTAGACTTTTGGTGAAACTAGAAACACAAGAATGTGGACATGGATTATAAAAATAGAATTTTTCTAAGCATGGTTGACATATAAACATCACAGTGATGAAATTATGTGAAGTAAAGAGTCCCATTTTATAATTGAGGTGTGGGAAATAGTGGAGTTACTTAAAATAATAAATACAATAATGCTATTATAGAAGTAACGATTTCCAAAAGGCCAATAAACCTCAAGAGATAAAAATATCTATCACATATTATCCCATTTGTCCGGATTCCTCATTTTTATGATTTCTAATTAATTTTTTTAAATATTACATTCAGGAATTATCATTTTTGTCAAAATTAATACTATAAATTACAATGGCTTTACAAACAAAAAAAATTAAATTTTAACCAAATATGTTATTATATCTTATAAAAATCATAGTTACCATGATTATTCATAGATATTATTAAAATTTTTAAATTTAAAATTATTTTAAAAAAATGATAACAGTTATTTAATTTTTCTTTTATATTTAATAATTTCTGCATCATCCCTGTGAAATAATTTAATATAATTATATATTACATAATGATTTAGAATAAATTACCATGAAATAGATAATTATTTTATATTTAAAAATTCTAAATATTGTAAATAATCTCTTATATAACATAATATATTAAAAATATATACTAATTAAAAACCCTAATGTGAACAACATGACTTTAAAAAAAACTAATATAAGGGTATTAATTTTATCTAAGTGGATCCAAAAGTTTAATAATTAAAAAAAGATAATTATTGAAAAAATCACTCATTGAAAAATTTTTAATCAAATTTTCATGTCATCAAATGGTTCATATTATTTTAATTATAAACATTTTACTGTTTTTTTCTTTTTACCCAATCACTACATCAGCATTTCTTAAGTATTAATGTTAATTATTTCATATCTAATCATTAAAAATAAAGTAATATAATAAAATTGAGTATATAATTTTCATTTTAATCTTTCATATTGTGTCATTATGTATGTTTACTCAAATCCATGTCAAGATAACATCTAATTTTTATGTTTTATTTTTCTATCCTTTTATAATAATTACAAAAGAAATTAGATAAGATTCATGTAATATAACAAGTAATTTATAAACCATCAAAAAAAATTATTATACACACTGATCAATAAAAAGTTTAGGAAATTACCTTTATACACTTCATTATTTCCTATATGGTATCGTTTATTTCTTCTCTAATATTGGGTCAGTGCAGCGTCAGCAATGACAATGATTTATATATTTTATGAAGAAATAATTTATATTATATATTTTCAAGATTTTTGTTATATTTTAATTATAATATCATAATTTTTTCATGCCATATATTTAATAAATTTTACATTACAATTACTTCTTTACGAGATATAAAAATATAAAATATAGAAAAAAATATAATTTATGACTGGTCACAAAAAATTTAACTATTTCATAAAATTACATGAAATTAATAATAAGATAATTTTGAAATTTTTAATTAAAAAATTAAAATATCATTACCTAATTGAAATTACATATTTAAAAAATTAATCTATTAAATATAACCATATATGTAATTAATTTAATAAAACTTTTCTTTTTAATAATTATTTAAATATTTAGTCCTTGAATATTAATAAATATTAAAAAAATTATTATATTATTACCCAGGTTCTTAAATCATAGTTATCATTGATAAATATTACTTTTCCCAATGTGGAAATCAAATCTATTGAGTGGGGTAACTTTACGATGTCAATTAATAACAAGTACTTCCCTTAAACTCTTTTAAAAAAGAGGTAGAGAGAATTAGATTAGAATAAGAAAATCCCAGGTGAATTTTTCCAGATTTATGGGGATTAAATCATGAGTATGTTAAATATTCAATTGTGTTTTATTAACAATGATATCAAAAAAGATAGAATTTTCAGTGGTTTAAAACGAAACATTTGAAAGGCTCAAATAATCCAACAATTTTTTGGTTATGAAGTAGTAGTTTGATGTGCTCACAATGTATATATAGAGTTAGGATAATAGAAACATGTATATAGTGATAGAATAGTGTATTATACATTCAGTGTGGAAGATCAAATGAAAAATTAAGAAAGAATATTTAACCACCAACATGTAAAAAAATTTTGAAGAGGAATTATGTGTATTTTTTCAAAGGGGCATTGAAATAATTAAATTATGTGACAGAATACCGAAAATATATTTAATTTTGAAGAGACATGAATAATATGAACAATTTGGTGAAATTAAGTAAGATACATCCCAATTAAACCCTCATTATACAATGATTCAACTATAAGAAGTGTGGCGACTATGAAAGTTAGAGCACTAAAACATGGGTCATCAAGGGTAATCAACATTAACAACCACCAAATCGAAAGGATAATGGGGATGAATATTTCAACAATACCACTGAGATTGAAAATTAAAATGAAGTCATTAAAGGTATACATACTATTATTTTCCCAAACCCATAATATTGAATACATTTATAAACCGATAATCATTACATTTCTGTCTTTGATATAATTGGATGTGATAGGATTTTCACTATCCAAAACATAAAAAATTAAAAGGAAATCTTGGATAATGTATATACCCAAGGACCTTATAGGTTTATATTTTTCCTTAATTAAAAAAATATCATATATAAATAAAACCAATGGTTTCAAATGAGTATTTTTTCCATTGTAGATATCTTTTTATATTAAAAAATTTTGTTTTCATCATATCCCACATATATCACCACATTAGAATATATTCTACCAAAAATTCATATAATAATTATTCTTACTAACCAAGGAAATAAGATAAATAAGTAGGTTTTGATCAAATCTCTAGTAAGGGTAAACATATTCCTTAAAAATTAAATTTTATTAGTTAGAATTATATGATAATAAGTGTATGAAGTTATATTCAATCTGGATGACCATAATATAAGAATATGAATACCAATCAATACATGGATCATAAAACATGGAATATATATTTATCAAAGTAAATATCAATAATATTCAATAATTATGATCCATATTATTGCAATATTGATCACATGAATCATTAAAACCTATATAAAGGATAAATAAAATATATTGGTATCTCCAAACATTATATTGATAACTTTTTAAGCCTATTTTATAAATAACTAGATCCCAGTAAAATCCATATGATTAAAAAAATTATCCCCCTCCTTATTTAATATAAATATTGGAAAAACTACCCAATTTATTGGAGAACTATCTTGATGTGTGCATCGTATAATCTCTATCGGGATCAAATTTGAGAAATATGGGTGAACCCAATGTATACGCTATATTGGTATCCCCTAATGATATATGGGTGGACCCATCATATCATCTGTATCGAGCACAACCAAAAAATATAATGGGTATCAACCATTTTTATATTCATTATAAGAATCAACATATTATGAAAAATCTTTTCAATGTATCGTTCATGATTTAGACATTTACAAGAAATCACTTTTCAATCATAACAAAAAAAATGTTTTTTCATTGCATGATTCTCTTATGGAAAAGAAACGGGTTACATTTTATTCTCATAATCAAACCATATAAATAATAATGGTGGTATTAATACGAAATATACCTAATAGAGTGTATTAAACATCAATTATTTTTTTCATTGAGAAATTAAAATAACTTTAAAAAGACATTAAAATCATTTTTGATGAAAATATCATATTTTTTTATAATCAATTTTTAAAAAATAAATCATCTTTTTTTATGAAATACAACTTTTTTAGAAAAATAATTATAATTTTATTAATTAGGGTTTAAATAAGACAACGGTGATGATGTTGGGAAAATGTGTTCATGTTTTCAATGATAAAAATTACATTTTTTTCAAACATTTTATAAAGGGAGTCAAAGTGGACCATCTGGAAAAAATTAAGAAATTTAAATTTAATATCCATTTAAAATAAGTTCAAATATTATGTTAAATAGATTTATGAAATCATTTATTCTTATAAAATATTATTTTCCGAGCATTTTTGAAAACATGGATGTAAAATAGAAGGATATTTTATCTGAAAGAAAATAAAACATCTGTATTACTTACAAATGAATTTATTGTTGTTTACTTAATAAATATGGGAAGAAATAGAAATAAAACATGGTATCAACATTAATTACCATATTAGTTTTTTTGGATATAGACAATAATATCATATTATTTCCATCGATGGAACCATGGACATAAAAAATCCCAAAAAGAAAAAATATTATGTCATAAAACATTATCCACTTTGGTAAATTTTCAGTCAAAATCCCCATTCAGTAATAACAAAAAATAATTTATTAATATAATGAAAATAAGTTTATCCATGAAATAAATTTCAATTGGGTGGTATATAATCCTCAAAAATTAATATAAGTTCTTATCATAAATGTATTTCTCAATGAATGATATTGTGAGATGAATAATCTTTAAAATGTTCATACGATTGAATTTTAGAATTAATGAATGAATAAATAATTTATAGAAAATTTAAATACTCATAAAATTTCATTCAATATAATATAATATAAAAAAATTCATTGCACAAAAAATATTATAATCTCAACATAAAATAAATATTTGATATAACCCAATTAAATGAAATTGAGCTATGAAATTTGTTACCACTCAGTAACATTCATGCAAAATCTCCTTAGATAAAATAGTTTTAATTGGATCATAAAATAAAATTATGTATGATGTATTCATGATATTACATGGAAAATATGGTATTTTATACACCATATAAAAAATTTAGGTTCGTAACTTTAAAATAGACCTCAATAAAGGAAAATAGAGATGAAGTGTCTTACCTCAAGTCCAGACATTCTATTTGTATCTTATAAATCCAATATTATAAGCTTATATAAATTATTTTATTCTGTAATAACATTTAATTTTTTTAAATATTATACTTAATTTATTTATTTTTGTTATTATGAATGTAATATTTAAATGATTAATTAATTAACTCAATGCTAGGAGTTTTGAGGATGTCTGGTTCCTTGTTTAAAAACTTGTTTGTTGTGTTAACAGTGTTGAAGGAGGTAATTATTTCAAAATATCTAGAATAATAATCATTTAAAAAATTGATATTTACACATCAGTTATATTTATAAAACCAATCATAAAATTTGGTTATGAAAAATTAATTTCAGAACAATAATGAAGACAATAGCATGTACATATGCTTGTGTGACGTTTCTATTTGTCAATAATCACTATGGAAAGATGTTAATTAAAATATTCTCTTAACATAATGATCATAATATCATAAATAATATAATATTTATGTAATTATATTTATATATATCACCCATGTGATGTGGTGTTGAAAAACGAATCCCATCAGTTCTTGAAGGCAACATTCCACACATACCCTAGAATGATATTATCATTTATAAAAGAGTGTATTGTTACAAAAGAAAATTTTATATTGTATTTTCATAATAATAAATAATTAATTAATATCATATTTATTGCATTTATATAAAATGTATTTATTTAAATTTTCCAAAATATTTTCCATGTAACATGTTAGTTAAAAACGAATCATATCCCTCCATGAGGAATTAGTCAATTGTTTACAATAGTGATGATATTTTATCCATCGTAGAATATAAACTAAGAAGGTATATTTTATATTATAAATCCTATAATTTATTTATGTTAAAAATATCTTATATAAAATTTAAATCTTTCATTATAATAAGTTTTGAGGGGTGATGATGAAAAAGAATTACATCGATTCGTGAGGAGATAGTATTTTATAAACAAACATTAGAGTTTCATTTCCCATTTTATGGAAGATAAGATTGATTTAAATTAATAATTTAACATAATAACATATTTTATATGGGATAAATCGGAGTTATTAATTCAAAATAATTGACTAAAAATTGATGGATGAGGAATAAGAAATAAAATTAAAATCCCCATTTAAGAACGATACATCATCTTCAGACAACCTTATTTTCTTAGAACCAGTAGCCTTCTTAAAAAATATTATTGATTAAAATATGGAATATAGGTAGTGTGGAAGGAATTAAGTATGGTATATAAGCTTATTTTTATGATACAAATGTATTTTAATGTGTGAAGAGGATAGGTGAGGTGGTGGCCATTTATAAGTTAGGTGAGTGGAACACTATTAATTTTTCAAAATATAATGGTGCACCAAATTTTTCCCAAGCAATAAGAAAATATATTTATTTATTTTTATTTCAAAATTAAATGATACGTACATGGATATAACATGAAATCGAGAATTAAAAATTTAATATTAATATTCTTGGAGTCTTGGAGGTCAAAAGTAATAGAGACCAAGATGTTAAGTCAATAAGGTTTTCATTATGAATTTTCCATTCCTTCTTGTTTGGGGAGATTGTGGAGTAAATAAGGTTTCCATATGACTTTACCATTCCTTATTGTATTCAAAATAACAAACACCTTATCTTAATGAAAATTTCTTTTTGTCATGTGTTTTACTTTCTTAAGGAATATTTTCCTTTCCAAAGGAAATTTATCCTCACCATGTTTTTCATTGTTGATTTTTTCTCTAAGTGTAAAACTTGGTTTCACGTATAAAACATTGGAATCAAATAATACATAGATTAAGAAAATTCTATTTTCATGATCTGAATTCAGACTTCGGGTTCATTGAATTTATATTCCAAACTCTTATGAGTTCTAACTATGGGTTCTATGAATTCAAACTCTTAACTCATCTGAGTTCTAACTCCGTGTTCTCTGAATTTATACTATGAAATCCTATGAGTTTTGACTCCATGTTCTCTGAATTCAGACTCTGAACTCTTATTAGTTCTGACTCTATGTTCTCTAAATTTAGATTCCAAACATTGTAGGTTTTGACTCTGAATTCCCATGAACTTTTACTCCAAACATTGTAAGTTCAGTATCCAAATTCTTGTGAATCTAGATTCCAAATTTCCATGAAATATAGACTCAATAATTCTATAGAGTTCATGCTCCGAATTCCTTAGAAAACAGAATCTGAATATCCTTCTATTATAGACATTGAATGTGTTTTTGGTTAGACTACAAAATTTTATTTTCTTACAATCTGAATATTTGATTTTGGTTATGTAATAATATTTTTTATTACACATGTATTGGTTATAAAACTATGTTGTTCATTCAGTTACTTACAAACTGTTGTTTGAGTGACACATGTACAGGTCCCTCTAAAATTCAAGGAACAATATGACCATTGGAGTAGGCAGTCGATCATTGGAGTTGTTTCTATAAGTAGGAGCTCATTAAAAAGAGCTCAGAACTTTTGGAAAACTTTTGATCGGAAGTGATTTCTAGAGAGAGAGACTCCCATGCTTAGAGCGTAATGAACAAATTTTTAATATTTGCTTCGTGTGACTCCAAATGTTTCTGAGTACATTCAAGAACTTTCGTGGATAGGATGATAGAGGTGTTGACTACCTTAAAGTGTGAGTACTTCCTTGTTGAGGAAAACATAGGTGCCGACTACATTGAAGTATACAGCTTGGGGAATAGAAAGACAGACTCAAATCCTCGTATCAAGGGCTTACCATGGTGTGGGTAAGACAGAAATTCTTGAAAGTATAAATCAACGGACTATTATCCAAGGTGGTTGGATACCCTACACTTTAGGTTAAAATACTTACAAGTTGTTAATTGTTTTGATATATGTTTTTGGCTTCATTTATTATTGATGAGGAAAGTATAATTATCTTTTACTTATTTATACTTGTATACTATAATTTAGTAAGATTCTATATGATCGAAGGTATAATCTTTATCTTTTTAAAAATTCATTAAGTTTCATTTTCCAGAGCCATCTTTTCAGAATCACATTCTCGGAATCATATTTCTGGAATCTAGAAAATGTGTAGAACTATAGGTTTTGTGAGTTACCCTATTTAACCTATTTAAACAAAACCGTCATGAAAAGTTCCAATGGAATTTTTTAATGTGTACAATTCCCCCCATATCTTGTATATTGAGAATCATTAGATAATACATACAGTATATTTATATTTTCAATCCTACAATTTGTATTATAGAGTATATCATACTCCATACCATATTAACAATTGGTATCAGAGCTAGTGACCTTGTACCCTGAACCAATTTAACAATTTGTATAAGAGGAGGTCTCTTTAATACTTATATCCACATATACATTTTCATTGCTCAATTTTTTCATTGTTCTATATTTTCCTTGCTGAGGAATATTATCCATGTTTAGAAACATTTATTACTAACAAGATTGTGTGGAAATATACTTTTCTTTAAGATGGAAGGTGTCAATGTTGATTCCATAGACAACCTAAATCCAAAAATACCACCTAATTTTGATGGGATTGATTATGAATATTGGAGAGATTTCCTGAAGACATTCATTATCCATACTATAGTGGATAATTTTTTAATGCTTATTGGAGGACATAAATTCCCGGATAAGGACGTTAGTGCTTTCACAAATCAAGAAAATCATGAATATAAAATGAATTATGAGGTATATAATACATTGCTTTGTTATATGGGTAGAAATATATATATCCAAATTTCATCTTGTGAAGTAGCAAATTGTATTTGAAAGAAACTTGAAGTTACAAACTTTGGAACATCCAATGTTATTGAATTTAGAAAGGCCATGTTCAGAGCTGAATATCATGGTTTTTTCTTTCCTTATGGAGAACCCATATATAAGGCCCAACAAAGATTCATGAACATTGTTAATAGTTTACAATTTATGGGTGAGAAAGGATTAATTGATGATTCTCTTGTTGATAAGATCATAGACATCAAGCCCAATGAGTGGGAATCCAAGAGGACTGCTATTGACGGGAATAGAAAGGTTACTCAAATTTCTCAAGATTAACTTTTTGTAACTATTCATCAACATGAAAGTAGAATGAAAAGAGATGCTGGAAATATTGAGAACAGGAATGGGAATAAATGTTTTTCTTTTACTACAACTTCAAAATTTTATGAAATCTAAGACTCTTGAGAGAGTTTCAATATCAAAATATACGAAGATTGTTATTCAATCCGAATCAAGTGCAAGTGAATCATTAGAAATTGAATTAGCCAACCTTGCTCGAAGGATGGAAAATATTGTTGGACAGAAGAAATATAATAAAGATAAGAAAGATTCAGAAGTCACTTGTTAGGAATGCAAGATAAATGGACATATAAGTCCTGATTTTCCTATGATTAAAAAAATAAATAAAAAAATCATTCAGAGAGAAATAGAAAGAAGTACTATAAGGATAAAGCATAGAAAGTCTTAGAAGCTAATGACACTTGGAGTGCCAGTGGTGGTGACTCTTCTGATGAATCATCAGATTACGAATCTTCTGGACAGAAGAATCATGGTCTTATAGCCAGACTACCTATTGAAAATTATTGTTTGATGGTTAAGGTACACAATTCTGAATCAATTAACAATGTTTCTTTAATGAAAATTATAGTAATGATAAATATTAAGAATATTTGGATGAATAATCATCTTCTGATGAATATAATACTTTACCATTCTATGTAGATGTTTCTAGGTTTTCCAAGATCCTTGAGAATGAGAATTCAAGACTCAAGAAAATGATTTATAAGGAAAAGCCTAGAAATACTATTATTACTAAGTAAATATCATATCTTTCTAAAGATCATGATAAGAATGTTTTTGATTTCGAAACTATTTCAAAAAACTTTGAGGTATTAAATTCTTGAGAAGTATAAACATCCATAGGATCTAAAAAAAAGTAATTTCTAAGATAATTATTTTTGAATCTATCTTTACTTCCAAATAAAATATTTTTGAAGATGAGAACTTTGTTATCAAACTAAAATCTGAATTATTTTTCTTGAGGAAGTGTTTACGAAACTGTACCTTAGGTAAGGAAAATTTTGATAAGATGTATTCTCAAATCTTACCTCTAGGGAATAGTTATGGTATGGGTTATAATAGTTCTAAACTGATTTTTAGCAACAATTATTTTGTTCCTCAAAGTTCTCCATTCTGCAATAAGTGTCAGTGTGGTGGGAATTGGGTACAAAATTGTTCACAAAACAAAACTCAGCCTTTAGGATTTCATAAATCCTATGTTTCTAAGAAAATTTGGGTGCCTCAAATTTTTCATTTTGAAATTTCCAGATCCAAGAAAGTTTGGATTCTAAAATTCTATCATTTTTATTTTTAGGAAAATAAATAATGTACCAATAGAAATACTTGGTACATAGATAGTGGATGTTCCCAAAATATGACTGGTAACAAAAATTAATTTGAAAATATTATCAAGACGAATAAAGTAAAAGTAACTTTCACAGATAATTCTAAGGGAGAAATTATTGGTATAGGTAACATCGTTCATTATTGAAAAACATTGATTTCAAATGTTTTATTTGTTAATGGTCTTAAGCACAACCTGATTAGCATAATGAAATTATGTGATGAAGGTTACCATGTGAATTTTATGAATGAAAAGTGTTTAGTAAACAATTCAAAGTAAGAGTTTATTCTTTCTTCCAATAGCCAAGAGAATGTTTACACACTAAACAAATATGACCATAGGATCCAAGACGTACCATGCCTAAGTGCAATGGAAGAACATTATTGGTTGTGGAATATAAGGTTAGGTCACTATAAACACAGGAACCTATCCAAACTCTATAAGAAAAGAGTATTTAAGGATCTATCGGATCTTTGATTTGATTATTCAAAAGATTGTGATCCTTGTAAATATGGCTAGAAACATAAATCATGTTTTAAATTAAATAGTGAAGTCTTAACCACTGATGCATTACAGTTGGTGCATATGGATCTTTTTGGACCAACACAAACTGGGAGCATTGGAGGAAAGTATTATGTATTTGTCTTAGTTGATGATTACAATAGATTTACATGGGTCTATTTTTTAGTAAAGATATTGGAAGCTTTTTCTTATTTCGAAAGTTATAGAGCCCAAGTTAAAAATGAGAAAATTCTTCCTTTGATAACTATTCTTGGTGATCATGGAGTAGAATTTCAAAATTATGATTTTGAAACCTTTTTTAGTAGAAAAGTAATTACTCATAACTTCTTATCACCTAGAACACCTCAACAAAATGGTGTTGTTGAAAGAACAAATATAATTATTCAAGAGATAACGACAACCATGTTGAGTGAGTATTCTATAGACAAATATTTTTAGGGTGAATCTATAAGTACTACTTGTTAGACTATAAATCAAGTTTTGATTGGACCTTTTCTTAATAAAACTCCATATGAGTTATGAAATGGTATATAACCTAGACTTTCCTATATCAAGTTTTTTGGTTGCAAGGTATTCATTCTCAATACTAACGATAATCTTAAAAAAATTGCACTAAGGTCTAATGAAGTAATTTTCTTAGGCCACTCCACAACTTCTAAGGCTTATAGAGTTTTCAATAAAAACACTTTTACTATTGAAGAGACAGTACATGTCAAATTTAATGAAACATATCACTTTTTTGAAAAAAAACCCAACCTACATATTTAGATGTATTTTAAAAAAATGATTATCAACCATTTTTAGAAGATTCTTTTTATAAGGAAAATGTCCAAGAAGATATTTCTGAAACACTTACCCCAAAATATTTCCTACCTTATATTGATGAACAAGTTTTACAAAACCCAAATCAGTTGTTTCTTATGAATCGTCCTTGTGATAGTATCATTGGTGATGTTAATCAACCTCTAAGGACTATAAGTTCATTAAGAAATGAAATAGAACATCTAGCATTCCATTAAAAATTCAAACAAAAAAGAACTGATGAAGCTTTAGGTAATGTTGATTGTTAAAAGCTATACAATATGAGCTAAATTAATTCGAAAGGAATAATGTCTGGATCGTGGTTGAAAGACCTAAGGAAACCTCTGTTATTGGAGTCAAATTGGTCTTTAGAAATAAGTGTCATGAAAATGGAATCATAATAAGAAATAAAGCTATATTTTAAGCTAAAGACTATAATCAATAAGAAGGAATGGACTATGAAGAAACCTATGCTCCAGTATCTAGACATGAATCTATTCGTATTTTACATTCCTTTACATCATTATTCAATTTCAAACTTTTTCAAATGGATATGAAATATTCTTTCCTTAATGGTTTTGTTCAAGAGGAAGTTTTTGTTGAACAACCTCCTGGTTTTGAAGATACAAAACATCCTGAACATGTTTTTAAACATACCAAAGCATTGTATGGACTTAATAATTCCCCTCAAGCATGTTATGATAGACTTACATGATTTTTTTGAAAAATAATTACTCAAAGAGAAATTCAAATCCAATCCTTTTTATAAAGAACGATAAGAAAAATATTTTGATTATTAAAATATATGTTGATGACATTATATTTTGTTCAACTCAGTAATGTTTAACTAATTCCTTTGCAGATATAATGATATCTGAGTTTGAAATGAGTATGATGGGTGAGTTAACATTTTTCCTTGGTTTTAAAATTATTAAAAAACCAGAAGGAATCTATATATCCCAACATAAGTATATTAATGATCTTATTAAAAAGTAATGATATGAAAACACTAAGAGTATTAATACTCCCATTGGTACCTCAAACACACTTGATCTGGATGAAGCTGGGAAAATAGTAGATCAAACATCTTTTAGAGGTTTGATAGGAAGTTTACTTTACTTCGCAGCTAGTCATCCATGCTCAATGTTTTATGTATTCTTGTGTGCGAGATATCAATAAAATCCAAAGGAATCTCATTTAAAGGCAGTGAAAATATTTTTTCGCTACATAAAGGGAACCTGGGATTTAGGACTCTTTTATACTTCTAGAAATGATTTTGTTTTAAAGAGTTTATTGGTTTCTGACTTTGGTGGATGTATAATTGATAGAAAAAGTACATTCAGAACATGTCATTTATTAGGAGATTCATTAGTTTCTTGGTCATGCAGAAAGCAACACTGAGCAGCAACTTCCACTACAGAAGCTGAATATGTAGCAGCTAAATGTTGTTGTGATCAAGTATTGTGGATGCAACAGACAGCCAGATAAAATGGTATGAACATTACCAAAACACAAATTTTGTGTGATAATACTAGTTCCATTGCTTTAAAAAAAACCCCTACACATCACACTCCTGAAAAACACATAGATATTTGGCATCACATTCTTAGGGATCACACAGAAAAAGGAGATATCATTCTTCAGTTTATCATAACACAAGATCAACATGCTGATATTTTCAAAAATTCATTACCCTCCAATAGAATTGAATATATTAAATAGAAGTTAGGAATGATAATCAATAGTTAATCAACATTATTAAACATTCTATTGAAACTAATCTCCTTATATTAATAAACTCTTTTTCATAGGGGTGGTACATTTTCTAGATATCTTTTCAAATTTTTCGTAATGAAGTTTTTCAAAATTTTCATTATGTAGTTTTTTAAAAAATTTCATAGTTATTTTTTTTAAATCCAACGTAATGAAAATTTTCGTAGTACAAAATTTTCGTAAACAACATTTTTGTAATGAAAATTTTCATAATGAAGAATTTTTTAATGATGATTTTCATACTCAAAATTTTTGAAATGAAGATTTTTGTACATAACATTTTCATAATAAAGATTTTCGTAATGAAGATTTTCATATTCAAAATTTTTGTATTGAATATTTTCCTAACATAGTTTTTTCATTTTCCAAATTTTTTTTGTAATAAAAAGTTTCAGAATCTAAATTTCATCAAAAAAAATTCATCAATATTAATAATCTTCCTGGAAATCCGAAAGGTGTGATTTCTTTCTTATGTTTTCGTAATCATAATTTACTTTCTGGTATTTTCATTTGTTTTTAAAAAATTTTGGATTCACTTTTCCTTAAATTGGAATGTTTTCCTTAAAAACCTCAAAATATCAGATTCTATCAAGATTTCATAGCGGATATCATATCAACCGTCAGACTTGATCGAAAGGATTTTCAGATATTGGATTGAGTTTGGAAGATGAAATGTCATTTCAAACACCTATATAAATTACCCTCAAAGTGTTTTCCCGCATAGATCTCAAGCTCTCACGTGCTGAAGTTCTGACCCTCAACTTAAGCTCGTTTTGAGCATCTCAGATATTTCTCAATTCTGAATATCTGTAGAAGAATCCTCTCAGAAATATATGTCTACAGTCAAGCCAATTCTAGAGTTGCGGGTGTATAGAGAAAGGTTGTTGCATCTGAACTTCTTCAACAAGAAGTCATATCATTTCAAAGCACATAAAATTGAATGGATGGGAGAGTGTATACATCTCGAAGACAGGGGATCAAGATTTGGTGTTTCTATATTTTCTTATTGGGTTTTATGAATCAGTTATTTTCATTAAGGAAGAAGGAAGAGAGCTGTTTTATTTCAAGAGATATGGAAAGACATATGCTCTATCATATACTAAGGTTGCCAACTTAGTTGGTATTCCATTAAAAGGGGAATCTGAATTCTGTTCTCACAAGTTTCTGGATGTCAAAGGAAGCTCTGTAAATGTAAATGCTATGTAGTGCCTCAGTCTTACAAATTTCAAGACTTTGAAGATTACTCACCTCCCTACAAATAATCAGTTCCTGGAATTATGGGTCCAAGGATTTATTATTCCGAGAAAAGGTGAGAAGGAAACCTTGAATAAGAGTGATATGTACATCCTTGATTTTCTGGTCAAACGAAGGAAGGTTAATTTGGTTAAAAATATTCTCATTATGATTGAGAATATCGAGAATGGAAATCTGAAGGCTCAGATTATCATGTACCCGACCATTCTTTCTAAGATGATTGTTTGGTGTCTGGAATCTTTCAAAATCCCTTGTAGTTCAAAACCAAGGAATTAAAAAGTCATGTTGATCTGTGATGATACCATGAAAAGGATGAAAGTCAATTTTTCAATATACTCTAGAGAATTTTATGACCTACTAGAGGAGGATGCTGAAGATGTTCTGAAGAAGTAATAAGTGGTTGAACTATCCAAAAAGATATCAAAGAAGTGGAAATTGAAGGAAGTAGAAGAAGAAGAGAAACCCCCAAAAGCTAAGGAAGCCCAATCCACACCTCCTAAACCTAAGAATAAAAAATCATACCCAGATGAGGTTGTAGAATAATAGAGGGATGATAAGAAAACCCCTAAATAAGGATATCCATAGTTTAGCTTAGATCCTTCATAAGCCAAGGCTTTGAAAGAGAAGACTGTTGAAAATCTTGATATGAAATCAAAAGAAAAGAAGTTAAAGAAGAAGTTTACTGAAGCATAGATAGTTCAATCCCTTCTAAGGGATGCTGATAAAGCATCCGAGAATATCCCAATAACAAAATATTTAATTTTAGAGGCTTTACCTAAGACTTCGGGTAATAAATTCCTCACTTCGGAAAAATCCCAAGAAAAAGTAGAAAAAGTTATGGAAGAAGTGGAAGAAGAAAAAAGAAGTGATGAAATAGCTGATTTGATTAAGCAAGTGGAAGACTTTCATGAGAAGGAAAGTCCATCTGAGAAACATTCAATATGAACCTCTCAAGCCGAATCATCAAATCTTTCTACTCCTGTGATAGATTACAAGGCTAAAGATAAAGTGAATAAGCTGTCAGAAGAAGAATGATATAATCATAATTCATTCATCCTGAAGATGATTAGGCAGGAACTAAGAAGGAGAAGACATATGAGGATAGCATTTTTCATCTTTTTGGCAGTGAACATGAATCTCCGGATAAAGAAGCCGATCCGAGTACTGACAAGGGGAAACAAGTGGTTGTTGATAGACCTACTAAAGTTACTATGAAAAACAAGGAAGCTAGTGGATCTTCAAAAAGGAAAGTTGTTGAGATAGGGAAATAAGCCTCACCTAGAAAACTCTCAGATTCAGAATCATCATCACTTTTACATAATTTCCTTGTGAAGTCTTTGAAGAAGCTAGTTGAAATTATTATTATTTTTCTAAGTATTAACTCTAGATTCCAGATGCTTCAACACACACTAAATTATAAATCGAATTCAGTATCAATGGTGATGGACATGTGTGAAATTATTGAGGCTGATTTGAGGAATTTCTTCATTAACTATGATGTCCACAAAAGGCCTTGTATAAAATTGGTTGGCTGTTCAAAGAATACTATAGATGATTTAAGTGAACTTGATGATTTTCAAGATGGTTTCAAGAAATATTTTGATATAGAAGATGGTTTGATCTAAGATCTTACAACCAGTTTTGAAGAAAAGCTAACTCATGAGAGGAATACTTGGATTTAAGAAGTGAAGGATCTGAATGGGAAATTGTATTATGTTGGCCAAAGTTGGAAGAGATAAAGAGATCTTTGTATTGAGATAGAAGAAAAGCTTGTAAGGTAGGAAGAAGTCATGAAGGGTCAGGCAGAAGCTCTTTATTCTCAGGGAGAAAGAATCAAGGCTTTACAGAAGAAAACTGAGGATCAGGATCAACTTCTTAAGAGAACAGAGGAAGATCATAAGGAGCTCAAAAAGCTAAAGACTATAGTCAAGAAGTTGATGTCGATGGAGAAGGAAGGATAACTTTTTTACAATCCGATCTTTTGTTGTACTTTTATTCCATGTAAAAATTATTTCCAATCATAATGAAATTTTTGGTTTCTTGTATTTTGGATGTGTTGTACTAATAATTTAGGTACCATAATTTCATTTCCATTCCCTAAAAATCTTTTTTAAATTCAAAAAGGTGGAGAAAGGGAAAAGAATACTTAGTAAAGAAGAAATATCCCTAAGTAAGGGGGAGTTTATCTAAGGGGTAGTTATCATTACAGAGATTTCTGTACTCAAGATAATGAAAAACATCATTCCGGAAATCTAGAATATGATCCTTAGTGTTCCAAAGCCTAAAGGGGAGTTTGTCATATTCATCATTGTCCATAAGATAAGGGAGATATGTTTTATTTTCGATGATTAGAAAAATATTTTCAATGTCCTTTTATTATTTTTCGTAAGGATGTTTGTACTTTCCAAAAATGGGGAGATTATTGAGTCAATAAGTTTTTCCTTATGACTTTTTCATTCCATCATTTTAGGGGATATTTTTGAGTCAATAATGTTTTTGTATGACTTTACCATTCCTTATTGTTTGGAAAATCACAAACACATTATCTTAAGAAATATTTTTTTACCCTTAGTATTCCTTTCATAAAGAAATTTTTTGTTTCCCAAGGAAATTTATCCTCACCATGTTTTTCATTGATCATTTTTTCTTTATGTTTAAAAATCGGTTTCAATTATAAAAACTCTGAGTCATATAATACTTAGATAAAGATAATTTTTTGTTTAGGATCGGAATTCGGACTCCAGGTTCTCTGAATTTAGACTCCTAACTCATCTGAGTTTTGACTCCAAGTTCTCTAAATTCAAACTTCGAACTCTTCTGAGTTCTGACTCTGAGTTCTCTGAATTCAAACTCCGAAATATTATGATTTATGACTCCGAGTTTTGTGAATTCAGACTCTGAGCATTGTATGTTCTGACTCTGAATTCTCATGAAATTTTACTCCAAACATTCTATGTTCAGGTTCTGAATTCTTGTGAATCTAGATTCCGAATTTTCGTGAAATTTAGTCTCTAGAATTCTATAGAGTTTAGGTTCCAAATTACTCAAAAAACAGAATCCAAATATCCTTGTATTATAGACACCAAATGTGTTTTTGGTTAGACTCCGAACTTTTATTTTCTTATATTCTGAATATTTGATTTTGTTTATGTAACTTTATTTTTTCTTAGACTTGTATTGATTATAAAATGATTTCATGCATTCAGTTACTTACTAACCGTTGTTTGAGTGAAATGGGTACATGACCCTCCGATATTTAAGGAACAATATGACCGTTGGAGGAGGGAGCTGACTGTTGGAGTTGTGCCTATAAATATGAGCTCAATTGAAAGAGCTATGAACATTTGGACAACTTTTTATCTAATGTAATTTCTAGAGAGAGAGACTCTCATGATTAGTGTGTACTGAACGACTTCTTCAGATTTTCTTTGTTCGACTTCGAATGATTCTGAGTACATTAATGGACATTCGGGGATAGGAAGAAAGAGGTGCGACTACCTTAAAGATCGAAAACATCCTTGCTGAGGAAGACAGAGGTGCCGACTACCTTGAAGTTGAGGGATTGCGGGGATAGTAAAAAAGACTCTGATCTTCGTATCGAGGGATTACCCTGGTGTGGGTACGACAGACATTCTTGAATGTATAATTCAATGGACCTTAATGCAAGGTTGTTTGATACCCTCCTCTTGGGATTAAAAGACTTACTAATTGTTTCTTGTTTTGATACATGTTTTCCATTGCATTTTTTCATTGTTGAGGAAATTATAACTATCATATACTTCTTTATACTTGTATACTCTGATTTAATAAGATTCTATATGCTATAAGGTAGAATATTTATCTTTGTAAACATTTATTATGTTTCATTTTTTGGAACCATCTTTTTAGAATAACTTCTCAGAATCATATTTCCAGAATCTAGAAATTGTGTAGAACTATAGGTTTTGTTAATTACCATGTTTAACCTTGTTAAACATAACCATCATTAAAAGTTCCAAAGGAACTTTTTCAAGTGTACAATTCACCCCCAACCCCCTCTTGTATATTGAGCGTCGTAACATACTACATACTGTATCAATATAATTTCGATCCTACATTTGGTATTATTGAGTATATCATACTTCATACCATCTTGACACAAGAATTTCAATTATAACAAGATCCCCCACCCCCCTCATAAGTAAATTACCCATGACCCGAGAAACAAGAAATCTACTCACTATGAATTACCAAGGAATCCAGGAAATAAAAAAATTATTTCCTTTGTTAATTGAATTGAATATATCCATGTGGAATCCCACGAGACCCTTGCATCATTCGAAAATATAAGCAATAGAACAATGGGTGTTACTTGTGTCTTTTATATAGTCAAAAAATTTTATGGAGTTGATCTCCGCTACTACATGCTGAATATAGCTTAGACAGTATAATTGGAGCCACATTAACAATTCATGGGATTTATCTTCAAGTGATTTACCCCTTTCAAAGTGCATAGATTAATGTTTCAGAAAAGATCCCCACTGATAAAAAATCACCCCTACCCCCATATGACCCCCAAGTGGAAAGATTTAATAGTCTTCTGTTTCATCCCCAAATGGTGGGGGTGACACCAAACCCAATGGTGGTTTCTAGAGAAGGTAACTGGATTGATTTTTAGACTTAATTCATATATCATTCAAATGGAAGGGGTAGTCTTCTAGTAATTATCATGCTATGTGGGATCAATTAATATGCTTTCCATTTTGAAGATAATGTTCATGCACATACTAGTGAGGCCATTATGCCATTCCTCATTCCTAATTTTCATGATGCAAAAACAACCCACAAAATATATGATATACCTTTGTTTTATCCTATATGAAAAATAATTCACCCTAAAAATATAACGACGAAGAATGACTAGCTCAAAAGCATATTTTTCACCTAACACTACGCTTAAACAACCTATGAAATATATAACCATTCAAAACACGCTAATAAAATTGAGTGTAAGAATAATATTGAAAACATTATTATATATATTTACCCCTAAAAATAAATGTTTTATAAATGTTTAGTATATATTCAATCAATTTTATTAATGAAAGATTGTTCTTCAAAAATATATTTTTTTTTCTAATTTCTTTTTATTGTCTTTCATGAATGAAATATTATAATTAAATTTAGAAAATTTTATATTTTTTTGATGAAATAAATTTTTTTTTGAAATTGGGATATTAAAATTTAGTTTGGGTGAAATTTTGGTATTTTTTTAAAATATTCATTTTTTGGTGAATAGAAAAAATGCCTATTTTTTCTAAAAATGTCATTTATTTTTATGAAATTTTAGAAATATAAATGTATTATTTTTTTGAATTTTATTTTTGTAAAAATAAGTTATAATTAGTTATATTTAATCCAATTAATCCATTTCTAGTTAACATATATTTTTATTTTATTATAAAGTTGTAATCGGATTAAAAAACATGGGTTTTTAAAAAAGTGTTTAAAAGTGCATAATTTTTCTCTAATTTATTTGAAAAAAACAATCCCAAAGGAGGATTTATAAAGATAAAATTTTTATATAATATAGAAATAAATATTGAATTATACTAATAAAATTATTTTTATTACTTGTATTGTTAATATAGAATCATCTTTTTCTTAAAAAATACACTTCTTGAAAACAAACTTTTTCATCACGTCTGCGGGTTCAATTTTAAATTAAAATTATCCACATATATGATTTCAGTTTGATGAAATGGAATAAATATTATTAATCAAAATAATTTATATTTTAAATTATGTTCAAATTCATTTTTGATTATAATGAATAATGAAAATAGTAAAAATTAATTACCGTTATTAAGTGAAAAATGGTTTTAACCTTGAATAAAACTAAAAATAAATTAGTTAAAATAAAATAAAAATGTCTAAAAATTTATTTTTAACATATAATATCTAATTATAGATAATATTTTATTTTAGATAAAATTTCCATGATAAAAACATCAGTATAGATTTTTTATAAAAAAAACTACAAGTGTGCCACTCACATCACTTATAAAAGGAAACCCCTTCACCTATATTCTTCACAAATTAAAATAAACTTTTCTCGCCCAATAACTATAGAAATTTATTCCATACATTAATCCCCACTACCAAAAGTACTTATTTTGATACTAAATCCATCTTGATAATCATATTTATGCATACCTAAAGAGGTTGTCTAATGAAAATGTATTGTACCTGACCGAGAGTCTTTATATTATATCTCTATCTACCTCCCTATAATATTATACAATTAATCATATATAATTTAAAAATATTATAAAATATAATGAGATTTTATTTTGTGAATTTAATAACCATAATCCATTTCCCATTCCATCAAATGGGATATAAAAAAAAAATTCAGGTTTACGGCGGACTATAGCTTCATGAACTGATGTCATTCATTTTCCATCCTCAACACTCACATATTATTATAATGATGAATTATAATTATAATTATGATATTTTTAATACATTTAATTTATTATAATATGATATCACGTTTATATTTTTACTTTACCATTAATAGAGGATATGATTACGTTGATCGTGCGCACAATAGGCTACAACTTCGTGAGGTGATGCAATTCATTTATCAGTAATCCTTTACATTGTTGGTAAAAAGGATATTTTTGACAAATATTTGTTATATTAATTATATAATATTCATATTAATTACATAAATATCATTCTTAAAAGATAATATTTCATATACGTTTTACACTAAAAAATGGTAACATCATTTATCTGCATGTGTGGACTATCTCCTCCATGAAGCGATGTGATACTTGATTCATAAAAAAATGGATGATATATATAAGTATATTTAATGATATAATATTTAATTTATGATATAATGATAATTATATAATGGAAAAATATTGCATACCTTATTTCTATAATGATCATTGAATAATGGAAGCATTACTCGTGGGAATATTTGTCTTGCCGTCTCCATGACCGTCACTTTGTTCATTTTCGATAACGATTATTCATGAATTTTTTTATAATATAATTTATCTAAAAATAATAAAAAAATCATTTTAATTATTATTATATATATATATATAATTATATCTTGGACCATAAAAAACATATTGAGGTCATTTTGAAACAATAAACATAACGTCCTTAAAACACCCGACATGGAATTAACAAATTAAATAGTTAAATATGTTATTAAAAGAAGTTAAAATAAATTATTTAATAATAAACTATTAATCATGTAAATTTTTATTAACAAATAAATTTATTGATGTAGGATTATACTGAAATATTTTAATGATATACAAGGAATTTCTCATGTGGGGTAATGAGTTCCTCATCTCACTTTTCTACTTTTATGATAAATATTTTATACTCACCACTAATTTATATTATATTGGGTATATACTTAACCTTTAACATTGAATATTATGAATCCATCATACATCATGGGATTTTAAATTTTAATTTTAATTTTTTTTATCCATGTTGATTTTAAATGAAAGATACCAAGTGGTAATGAATTTAATATATCAATTTATTTTAATTAGGTTATATTAATGATTAATTGTATTTGATATTATATAATAATGAATTCATTGAGTTTTTGATTTTATTATTTTTCATTTACACATGTTTTATGTTTATTTTCCTTTGATAAAAAATTTATTCATTGAATAATTCTCATTTTCAATGGAATAATTTTTAAAAGGTTAATCATCTCAAATTTTAATTCATTGAGAAAATCATTTATGATATGTACCAATACTAATTTTGAAAGTTTATATACTTTCCTTTCACAAGTTATTTCAAGAAACAATTTATTTTTAGGATATTTAAATTATAATTAGATATTTTTCTTTTATGGGGAATATAGTTGAAGTGTTACCCATGTCGAAAATGAATTTATGTTACAATCATCTCTATTTCAATATAGATATTGTTCGAGGTTTATTTAGAGGGAATCATATGATATTATTTCATTAACCAATTATATTTATTATACAATTTTTTTTAATTTGGATATAATGTTGTATTTACTTTTCCACTCTTATGTCGTTTGTAAGTGATACCAATCTTGTATTTTCATTTAGATCTAGTTTCTTCATCTTCCATATCCATGGCCTCAAAATTTTTTCAAAATTTTTATTTTTTAAAAATAAATTTTAACGTAAATATACTTTCTATAATATGTTACACTTTTTTAAATGTTTTTAGAAGGAAATTTCTTAACAACATCCAAATTGGTAACATTTGACTCAGTTTTTCAAAATGAATTGAAAAGAATGATTATTTCTAATCTTCATTACATGATTGAATTTTTCCAACATCATGTCTTGTATCATCCATGATGTTTAATTTATAAATTTATATAATTATTTTCAAAGAAATTTATTTTAAAAATATTTTTTATTTTTTATTTTTTGAATGTTTTTTAAATAAAATGGTAATTTAACAAAAAATTATTATTACTGATCTTTTAATGGTATTTATATTAATAAATATCAAAACTATTTATTGATAATTATGCTCTAATAGAGATATTTTGTAATGATACGTCCATTATCCTTTCATTAGATTCCTCAATGCTGTTTGGAAGATATCAAAATGGAACACATCTCTTTTGAATTGGTAAATTATGATTAAGAAATGTAGTTTTGTAATCCCTTTTTATTTTGCGGGTTAAAAATGTAATGAAACAAATAATGTCGGTTTCGATGAGTTTATGATGATATGATGGGTTCTCCCATATTTAAATGGGTGATTATGATATAACGTATATGATTGGTGCACCCATATAGCACTCCAATGTATTGGGTGATTATTATCATAATTGGAGAATTATATTGGAAGTATTTTGTACGACAATTCCAACTATAAGGGTTCTGTAATGCTTTTATGATGATAATGTCCCATGATACCAAAATATATTCATTATGCATTATATATGTCATAATGGTTTCCAATGTTCAATATGGATATCCCATTATTCACGATTAATGATTCCAAAGAATATTTCTACTCTTAAATCCTTATTCCATGTTTCTATGTTTTATAATCCAGGTATTAATTGGAAATATTTATATTATGTTACTCCCATGCACTTTGATAATGTCATCATACTCATAGTCTCATATTATTCCCACTGAGTAAATTCAATTACAAATGATTATGTTTAACTTTACTAATAATTTGATCTCTATCTTCTAATGCTTAGTTTTTCCCAAGATTATTAATAGTTTTGTTAAATGAATTATTTCTAGAATTGTTTCATATCCACGATGATGAGGAACTAATGTGATAAAAATATAATATGGGTTATGTGGGATAAATTAACATTTAATGAAATTTGGATTATTTATGTAATACATGGTCATAATTCTCTAAAAATAGAAACATAAAAAATAATCACTTGGGTAAGTAATCCAATATTTTCCTTTTTACGTTATAGTTTTTTAATAGATAAAAATTTGACAACAATTAATGGAATAAAATCCAGAAATGAAATAAAATTAGCACTAGATCTAGGAGTTTGGGTTTGGTGTTGTTATAGTATCTTTTAGATGTCAATTTAAATAACATTGGAGATTAAGATGTTTATATGTGAAGTTTTCATAAGAGTTAGGGATTATATCATGGGTTAAAATGATTATGGTTATCATTAGTTCAATGTATTATTCATCCATTTTGATGTTTTATGTGTTGGATGTATAAGATGATTATGATAACTTTAAGAGACATTTTATTTGGTTGGATTATATGTAAACCTATGTTTAATATAAAGTGTTATTTGAGGAGGAATTCTATTTTTTCACAAGATTAAATGTATTGACTACCATAGGGTTTTATGTAACAAATTATTATAATTATTATTTTAATTATTTTCATCATAATTATGAAAATAATATAAGGATATAATTTTCGGAAAAAGGATGACACAATGGTTGGGCGATAACCTGTCTTATATAGTAAGGTTGTGGTGATAGGACGCACAGGAGAAGGGTGATAAGGGTGTAGTGCCTACCACTATCCCATGTGATGTCCAGAAGAATATCACTACATTATAGGGATTTTAAAATGAATGTCATGATATAAACATTTAGGTAATTTAGGATACAAGATTATTCGTTTATGTAATGATTTTGGTTAAACATCGAGTATTTCTAATGAATTTTTGGAATTAATGTATTATTTAATCATATGATGTTATATTAATTTTAGGATGTAACTCAAAATTTTCTAACCATATGGGGATTATGTTATTATTTCGATATCTATTTTCGTACTTCATACATGAAAAACATTCATATTAAATAATCAATATTTAGAGTTGAAGGTGATATTGTGGTGGAAATTGATAAACGAATGAAATTAATCTAATCATGCAAGTATATTTCATTATTCCATTATTATAGATGGTCAAGGTATTCCTCAAATCTAGTAAAATTAATTTTAAAAAATGGTCGTTTGTAATGATTTTTGATAAAATCAATGAACTTTTTCCAAACTAAATGTTTTATGGTATTTCACTTTTGAACATTATCTTGATCATTCACACTCTTATGATACAATGATATTTGTCACTATATATAATTAATTTCAAAATATGATTTTTTTACATGCCAAAATATTCACTTCCCACCAATTTTATACTATTTAGAAACCTACTATGTGATATCCTACACGTCCTTTTTTACTTTCATTTCAACTTATAAAGAGGATGTTTTATTAACCAGTTTTACAATATGGGTGTTAAAAAAAGTATTTTAAACTGAAAAACCATTATTTATTGAGTTAATGTTCAAATTTCAATTATTAAATTTATTGAGTGGGGGTTGGATTTATAAATTCCAGATTTTATAAAAGAACACTATTTTCGTTAGTGTATTTGACAAACAACACAAGGCTTAAATGACCAATGAGATATATATTCATTATAATCTAGACATTATGTTGAAGGGTATGAATATTATAAAACAATTTATGATATATATATATATATATATATATATATCATATTATATTGATCAATATTTAATAAATTAGAAAACAATTTGTAGCAATGCAATTTTATTCTTTAAAAATATGTTTTCTTCAAAAGTGATTTATATTGATTTTTATGAAAAAAATATTATAAATATTTTTTCTACCATTTATAAAATTTAATTGAAAAATTAAATTCTTTTTTGATTATTTAATATCATTCTTTACTATGGGTGAATATTTCGAATTTTCAGAAAAATATTTTTTTGGGTGAATAGTAAAAATGCTTATTTTTCTAAAAACTTCTATTCATTTTTATAAATTAAGAAATGTATTATATTAATATATTTTTAATATTATTTCTTGTAACATGTGTAATATTTAGTAATATTTAATCCACTTAATTTGTTTCTAATTATCTTTATATTTTGTTTTTGTATATGTTTGTTTTTTGGTTTAAAAATGAGAAGGTTTCTTAAAACTACTATAAAGTGAATAGTGTTTATTATTTTTTAATTTATTTAAGAAACCCAAATTTAGATGTGTTTTAAATTAAATTAATATATTATATATAAATAAATATTAATTTTTTTACTATGATTATCATTAGTCATAGAGTTAATATTAAATGATATTTTTCTTATGATATACACTTCTTGAAAACCATCCATTTCATCCAATCTATAGATATGATTTGAATGTAAATTTTTAAAATTCATATAAATTAATTTGATAACATATATTCCATATTTTTAATAATAATAACTTATTTTATCTAATATGTTCAACTTAATTTTTTACTATAATGAATCATGAAAATAATAAAAAAAATAATTAATGTGGATAAGGGGGAAACAATTTTTATCAGAAGTCAGCCTAAACATATATGAATTAAAAAGGCCTATAAAATAATCATGAAACTATTGTATGGAAACATAATTTATATGGATTAATAACAGTCTTTGTTTTAGGCATTTGTTCAGGATAAAAACATGGGAATAACGTTTTCTTTGATGAAATCACATGTTTGTGACTCACTTCATGTATAAAAGGTCAAATAGTATTCTCTCTCCTTTACAACTTCAATACTAATTTTCAAGAACATTATCTACCAATATTTATTCATTTATTCTCTCTATACATACGTTTTCATTTATTTTTATCATAAATATATCCAAGTAATCCTTTTATGTTAACCTTATGAGGTTTCCCAAATAATAGGTATCACACTTAACAGAGCGTCTTTATTTTATTTCATCTTCCAAATATATAAAAAATTATTGAATTATTAGTATATAATGAAAAATATATCTAAAATATTATGATATTTTATTATTTTAATTTCATAACTAAAATTCATCACATATTCCACCTAATAATATATGAAATCCTCATTCATATGTACGGCAGACTACTACCTCACGAACTGATGTTATTCAGTTTCCCTAATCCCCTCTCATATATTAATATAATTATGGATTACAAATATCCATATTATATTTTTAGTATATTTATAATTATAAAAATATTATACCACATATAAATTTTATCATTAAAATTTTTGGGGATATATTATAGTCACTCATGTATATTGCAGACTACCTCCTTGTGATGTGATATAATTATTTTTTCAATAAAACTTTCAATGAAAGGTAATAAGGTAGATTTTAATTAATATATGTGATATAAATGAAATATTATCGATATTAATTATATATTTTTCATTGTTAAAAGATAATATATCATCTTCATTCTTACACTAAAAGATAAAAATGCCATTAATGTGCACGTGTGGACTACCATCTTCAGGAATTTGATGATGATCAGTTTTTATAAACATCATTCATGGTTTTTCAAATTTTTAATTTATTTTAAAATGTAATAAAAATTTCATGACTATTATTATGGATATTTTGACATAATTACCTCATTTAAAATGGTCAACACACCAAATTAATTTCAAAAAAATGGACTGAATTTCCTCGAATCACCCAATGTGGAATTAACTGATTAAATATTTAACTTTGGAATTAGAATGAACTAAATTGAATAATTATATTATAATATAATAAACCTTTAAATTTTTATTAACAAATGTAATAATTTATTCGAGTTTATTTAAAAGGAGTAAAAGGATATATACGGAATGTCTAGACTCGAGATAAGTATTTTCTCATCTCACTTTTTATTTTTGGGTGATAGATTCTATATTTGACAATTGTGTATATTTTTTGGTGTATATAAAGACACATTTACATTTTAATATCATTCTCTACATCATAAATCAGGTTATTTTAAATTTCAATTGGAATTATTTCATCCAATTGTTTTTAAATTGAATGTTTGTAGGTGGTAAAGTATTTCATAACTCAATTTTATTTCATTGGGATATATTAATTATTCATTGTATTTGATATTTTATGATTACTTGTGTATTGAAATTTTATTTTATTATTTTCTATTTCCACTAGTTTATTTTTCATTTATATTTAATACACATAATTTAATTATTTAATAAATCTAATATTCAATGATGGGATTTTTTTAAGGGATATTCTTCTCAAATATTCATTCTTTGAGATGTATATTCATTATATACACCTATATTAATTAATGATGTATATATAATACTTATTAACATGTTATATCATGAAACTCCTTATGTTTATTGTATTTAAATTATCACTTTTACAATTATTTTATAGGGCTTAGAATTTTTTGATTTTCCAAAGTGGTAATGGCTTTATCTTATAATATCTTTCTTTCGATATTGTCTGATTTCTTTATTCATGTAGATTATATCAAATGATATAATTTTCAGTAATTATATATGTTTATTCTTTTCTGGTTATGAATGTGTTTAAAATTTTTTATTTCTATTCACACCTTATTTATTTTTTAATTATCATGAAATTCATTTCTATGTGATACTGATCTATTATTTTCTTAGATCAGGTATCTCCCTCATCAATATCAATGTATTCGAAAATGTTTTCAAAATTGATCATTTATAAAAATAAAATATTTTCCATATTCATTTTGATGATTATTACCTAATTTTAAAAGGATTTAAAATTAAATTTCAATAACATTTTTAAAATATGTCACTTTGGGCTCCCTTGTCATTTTTTTGAAAATCATGTTTATTTTTAAAATTTATAACATGAATGGATTTTACTACCATAATTTACATTGTATTAATTGATATTTATTTTATATTATAACAAAAAAAATTATAAGAAATTTATATTCAAAATATTTTGTGATTTTTTAGTTTTACTAAGTGATTTTCAAAATTAAAAGATTATGTTTCCAAAAAAATTTATTAATGATCTTTTAATGTTATTTTTATTCATAAACAAAAAAACCTTATTGTTAATTTTTATACAATGGGGATATTTTTTAATGATTTCATCCAAATTCTTTCAATGGATGAATTAATATTATTTAAATGACATTGACATGGAATCCATTTCTTTCCCTCATATTAATCATGTTACAAAAATATTTTTATTAAACCAAGACTTTTCCATTGGAAAATCACACTATGAAATGAATTATGGTAATTTCAATTATTTAGTGATGGAATTAATTTTCTTTTTACTTTTTTCTGTTTCTTCTCTTCAACATTATATATGATGGCTACAGCCAAATAATATCTTGTGATCCAGATATAGCTTATGTGATGGGTGCACCAAAATAGAGCTCTAATGCATTGGGTATTGATTATGTTATCCCAATAATTATATTAAATTTCAGCAATATTTATGTTCCAATTTTAAGGATTATGTAATAGTTCATAGATAATAATTTCTCAATAAAATGACACATTTTTTTATTCTTTCAATGAATTATAAATGTTTCCTTTGATTAAGATTGATTTCACGCGACTCGTGATTATTAACTGTAATGATTTTATACTTTTTGAAGCCTTATTATATTTTTAATGTATGGTGATCTAAACATTGATGTGTATAAGTTATCATATGTTATTTTCATGAATTTTTATTTTGTCATCATATCATTATAATCATAAAATTATCACAGATGAAATTCCATTGTTAATGCTTATATTTACCCTTATTGATAATTTAATCTCAACCTTCTGATGTGTTTTTTATAGGTAACCAACAATGGTATTGAATAAATTACATATAATAGTGTTTCATATGCATAATAATGATGACCTAATATGAATGATATAAAATCTCAACTATATGGTTGAAATTTTTAGTTTAAGAAAAGGGTATTGTTTAGGTAAGAGTTTTTCATAATTTTAAAAAACTAAAAACCTGAAAATGTAACATATCCAATATTTTCCTTTTGATGATGCATGTTGTGGATGGAACAAATCAGGTCACCTTCATTGGAATCCATCTCGAAAATGTACCATTAATGATTTTATAATTGGATATGATAGTGTGGGTTTAGAACTAATATATCAACATTTAAACACTATTGAGCCGTATATAGATTAATTCAAATATTTTCAAACACAATATAATTTATAAAAGTGTTTTGAACAGTATAACAGTTATATTTTTAGTTTAACACATGGTATATTTTTTGTTACCTTAATTGAGGTGAAGCATTCATACTACTTTCACAATTTGTTATGAGAAAAAATTAATTTTAACTTATTATATAATATAAATTTTGATGATTTAAAATATTTCATCCATATTAAAAAATTTAATTCATAGATATGGGAAACTTTTAATGTAAAATAAAACCAATATATGTGTTTAAAATCAAGGTTTAAAGAAAAATATTTCCCAAGAATAAGATGATTTAATATTAACTTCATGACATGTAATTATAATTATTTGTATTTAAATTTCAATTTATATATAAATAATATATACATTTCATTTAAATTACTATATTCTATGGTTTAATTTTACAATTTAATATGGATAATCCTTATACACTTCAGTATAGTTTTCAAAAAAAACCTTGTTTTTAAACCCAATAATAAACTTATACTAAAATAATATATAAAAATGATTTAAATTTAATTAATTTAGTTAAAAAAATTAATACCTATGATAAGAAAAATAAAATTTAATTCATAATGAGATGTAAATATTAATTAATCTTTTGAAAAAAATAGTATTTTATGAAAATTAATTTTTAACTATTCAATGAAAAATCCATTTTTTCCAAAAATTCCAAAAAATATACCATAAGTTAATTTTTAGATTATTATTTCAAATAGTATAATTATTTTATAAAATAATTTTTAAAAAATATCCAGGATTTAATTATAATATTTTCATTAAAATTCAATAA
This sequence comes from Viscum album, assembly GCA_963277665.1. Taxonomy (NCBI): domain Eukaryota; kingdom Viridiplantae; phylum Streptophyta; class Magnoliopsida; order Santalales; family Viscaceae; genus Viscum; species Viscum album. The sequence continues at coordinate 2,115,103,293 of OY728157.1, read as the reverse complement.
AAATCATTTTTGATGAGAAAATATTTTTGTATAATAAAATTATACTACTAATAATTAACTGATTATTGGTAAAAAAATATTATAAATAAATTAATATTTCATTGGATATATCTATATATATCATAAATATGTTAATAGTACTCATAATGAATATATATCTTCATGGTATGAATGGTCAAAAATTTCATACGTATTTTATGATTGGTGTTGTGTCTGAAATATAATATCAAACATAAAATTCCTATTTTAAAATCAATGAGTATTAAATCCTCCCCCTATTAATAAATTGGATCCTAAAAATTTGAAACTGATATTGATAAATATTTCTTTTAAAATTATAAAAATATGTACCAAAACCACATTATATATCAGGTTGATAAAACTCCCACATCAAAAGAGGGAGAAGGATGTTTGTAAGTCATCTGAAAAAACAAAATTGTGTTTTAAAAATAAGAAATCATTAGTGAGAATTGAAGACATTGTCTGGGAAGGAATTTTTAATTCCAAAACAATGATAGAGATTCGTAGAGATCATTTTTCATAGGAAATTGAAGAAACATTAGATTGTTAACCACACAAAAAACATAAACGATATAGTAGTTAAAAATACCTTGTCTCATTAGAAATTAAGGAAATAAGAGAACAATTTAATTCTCAATTTCCTTTTTCTAGATTAGAATATGTTCTTACAATTTACAATGAGATAAAAAATAAATATACTTACTTGAGAGGTTAAATTTCAACATTCAATCAATTTCATATAGAATCTCATATTTTTCTCTATTCGATGACTATTAAAGATGAATTTTTCCTTCATAATGTTCTAAAATTTACTACTATCAGATAATATAATATATCATAAGGAATAAAATTATTCATCCATTATCTAAAAATTTGAAAATAATAAAATTTTTAAAAAAATCTTTGCTAATACCCAAATGAATAAATTATCATATAAATAATATCCAAAATTCTACAGTAATACTCAAATATCATACCCAATCATTCTATAAATACTCTCCTTAATATCCTTCCTAATATTTTTGATTATGATTGAATCCCAAATAATATAAGTGTTTGATCACATATTATTTCAAGGGTGATTTATCAATTATCTCCTAATAAAACCAATCACATTTAATGTATCATACCAAAAGTCTGTTCTCCTTAATCATATAATGTTCCACAAAATTTAAAATCCCAAAAATTCCTCAAAATAAAATATATGATAGACCATAGTGATCACAAATATCATTAAACATATGAACAAAAATTTAATGGTATTATAACTCAAAAAATTCATGATGTTGAACATAAGGCTTATATATTCATTAACATAATAAAATGTGTCCAAAAATATTCTTAATCATCTTATACACACATCACTTAAATCCTCGTAAATTGTTTTTATGAATTTAAACATTTTATTTACCTTAAACATTTATACCCAATATAGAATCAATAGCACTTAAAATAACCTCAAATTAAAAATTAATAATATCCAAATTTATTAAAACCCTTCACTTATACCAACTATAACATCCCTAAACCGGTACCCTCATATCCAATTCTAAAAGAATAATCATTATATTTCTGTCACTGATATAGATTATGGTGGCACAATTTTCAATATCAAAAGATGAATACATGAAAATGAAATATTGGATCACTTACATTACCAAGGAAAAATTAGGTTTAATGTGTTAGATAATTAGGAAGAACACATACATAAACAATACCTGTAAAATTAAGGGAATATATTACAACTATAACCGTAATTTCTATTTTTGTGTTATGTCTTCTGAATATCCCACAAAATTTATCACGTTAGAATCCATTCTATAATGAAATAATTTAATATTCATTATTCAAAAAAATAATAATATGAAACAGAAGAAAACTAATCTAAAAATCTCATAGAAGGTAAATATAAGAATTAAAAATAAAATTTGATCAATTAGAATGTGAAGATAACAATGGTATGTTGACATAATCAAAGTGAATCCATAAACATCAATACGTGGAGAATAAAACATGAAATGTGGAATAAGGTGTTATAAATTGCAATATTAAATTTAATTTATAATCATGAGCCATGTGATTACAATTAAAATCAAATGAATCATTAAATACTATAGAAATCGCTAATAAACTATTTTTTATCATGGAAAATCATTTTCATAACCCATTTTAAAAATGTGTTGGAAATAAATGGACCCCAGTTATATCCATAGGACAAACCTTCTGGTAACACCCACATTTTTTACACTAAATACATGTACCATCACCCAAATAATTGGATCACAATATGGGTGAACTAATTACAGAAGTTATTTTGGGCTCACCTGATGCTATTTCGGTGCAACAAATATATAATCTATATCAGGATCACCAAATGTTTTCTCAAAACACCCATTATATATGCTATATCTAACTCACACTTGGGATATAATGGGACATAAATATTTATATAATCTATATCAAGAGTACATGTTCATAAAAATAATGTTTATTTAACATTCAATAATAAAACCTTCATAATCCTTCACTTTTCTATCATAACAATAATCAATGTTCTTTAATATATGGATTCAGCTATCGAAAAGAAACATGATCCACATAAATCCCATAATCCATATAGATAAAGAATAAGGAGGGTATCAATACCATATATCCCTAATGGAATGTAATTAACATAAAGGGCTTTAACCTTAAAATATTATAAATTTTATTAAAATGTCATTGAAAGCATATTTGAGGAATATAAGATTTTGATTTTTAAAATTAATTTTAAAAGCTGAATATTTTTCACTATGAAAAGAACCATGGAAACATATAAATGTGGATTAAAATAAAATAAGGGTTAGGATGGTAGGAAAATTTATTCATGTTGAAAATGTAAAAAATAAAATTTCATTCATATATTATATAAATGGAGTTTGTGGGACCCTTTTGGAAAATGGTAAGGCATTTCCTTTTTAAAACATTTTAAAATAATGTCCATGATAATGAAAATTATCATTAGGAAATAATTTATTTTTTTAAAATAAAAATGTTGATTACATTTTGGATAACATCTATATAACTATGAAATATATCTAATCTAAAAGATAAGACAATATCTATGTCACATACAAACAACATTCTTTGTGGTTATTTAATAAATAAAAGTGAAATTAAAAGAATTAACCACATTTATAAAATATTTATAATAAAAATTATGTCGTTGATCAAAATAATATAATATGATTTCCTCTGAAGGAACCTTAATCATAAACATTCCTGAAATGAAAGGAGATCATATCAAAAGATCTTTTCTATCCTGGTAAATATTCCATCATACGCCCCATGTTAAAAATAACAAAAAATCTATCATTATATATAATAAAAATAAGAATATTATTTATATTCATGTAAATGGTACAACATATATAACTTGAAATTGAATATAATATCATATCATAAATTTATATCTCAATGAAAGATAATTTGAGACGTATAAAACTTAAAAAGAAAATACTAATGAGTTTAATAATTTTTCAATGAATAAATAATGTTTATAAAATATAAATTAAAATGAATATGTTTAAATAATAATTATTAATGTAAATTAATTTCACACATAATCTTATAATATAAAATATATTCTAATATGTAATATAACCCAATGAAATTAAATTTATTTATGAAATTTTTAACCAATTGGTAACTTTATGTCAAATCCCATTGAATATAATAATTAAAATTAATCCATAAAATAAAATTATGATTGGTGTATTAATGATATTACCTTTAAATAAAAGATTATTTACACCATACAATATATATTATGTGTATAAGATTAAAATATTCTTCAATAAAGAAAAAATGAGAAGATGTATCTTACTTCGAATCCAATCATTCCATACATATCCTTTAACTCATGTATAATAATACTGTATAAGATATTATATTTCATAAAAATATATAATATGATTAATAACTTTTTCTTAAATAATTTATAATATATACTTTTAATGAAATATTTTAATGATGTATCTTTTAAGTCCACATCTGGTGTTTTGTGGACGTTTGGTTCATTATTTCGAATTGGATTTGGACTGTTGATCATGGTCTATGAGGTCATAGTTTCAACATCCCCAAATATATAATCATGAAACTTCTTTCATATTTATTCATAAATTATTCATTTAAAATCAATAGTGAAATATGGTTATGAAAAATTAACTATGATATAATCATTGAGATGGTAGGTCACACGTACGCTCCAGTAATATTTCCATTTTTCAACGATCAGTATTGAAAGAGGTTATCATTATTTTTACATTTAGTAATTATAATAATATTTTAAATACCATATTATTTGTTAAAATATAATTATTTATATTATCCATGAGATGAGTTTTAAAAAAAATAATCACATTGCTTTATAGAAGTTGTAATCCACGTGTACACACGAGCATCATTATTAGGTTTAAAGAGTTGAATAGTAAGAAGTAAAATTATATATTATATTTTAATAATGATAAATATTTCATTTATATCATAATTATTTCATATATACCACATATATTCCTTAAATGTATTCTTATTATGTTCAATGTAATATTTTTTTGACAAACAAAACACAAAGCTTCCCGAGGCTGCTGTCCTCTATAGACATGAGCAACATTATCGTATCATCCAATGAATGTAAGTTATAAATATATATGTGATATAATAATTAAAAACTATAATAATGTTACAAATAATATATATATATATGTGTTATTTAAATGCATTATTATAATAATTTATTAAGGGTGATGGTGGAAAAATAATTACAATAGTTCATGAGGTTGTTATACATCATACACAGTAAATATAGCTTTGTTTCCTATTTGAATGAAAATTTGACGGATGTAGGTTATAAAATTAAAAAAATATATATATATGGGATAAATTAGTTTTGTTATATCAAAATAATTTATGAATAATTTAAGAATTTTGAAAAATAAATTAAATAAAATTGCCCGGTTAAGCACAACACACCTTCTTCAGACAACGTCCATTGGTTAGAACTAAAAGCCTTATAAATAAAAATTTATGATACAAAAATGGGATATAAGATATGGAGGGAAGTAAATAATAACTTTTTTTTATGTATTGGATGATATAAATGGATTTTTATGTGTGCATATTAGAGGAAGTGGTGTCCTTTTATAAGTGAGGTGAGTAAAACACTTGTAATTTTTGAAAAGAAAATTGTGTAAGTTCATTTATCATATCAAAAAAATTATTAGAATTATAAATTTTTCAATATATATAAATTATAATTTCTAAATGTTGTAATAAAATAAAATTTATAAAAATCAAATTATGTCATTTTAACACATATCATTTTAGTTTAACCCCTAGTAAATATTTTTTACCTTAGTTGTGGTAAAAGATTTTTATTGTTTTTAGTATTCATAATGAATGAAATTAATGTTGAACTAATTATATAATATAATTTTTTAATAAAAATAAGGAATTATGTTTAAAAATTTCATTTCATAGAAGTTTCAAAATCAAATTTAAAATAAAACACACAGATGTGGTGAAAAGGCAGGTTTTCGTGAAATGTATTTTTCAGGCTTAGTATGATTCTATATAAACTCTAAGACTTGTAATTATCATTGTATGAGTTTAAATTAATATTTATAGATATAAATTAATAAATTTAAATTATTTAATTATTTATTAGGGGTTACCTTAAAAATTTAAAATGGAGGAACATTATTCCATTCAAAATATTTTTCATAAAAAACTTATTTTTAAATGCAGAAATAAACATATAAAAAATATAGTATGAAGATTACGTAAATATAATTAATTAAATTAGAAATAATAATGAGTATTAATTTAATTTAAATAATATTTAAATCCTTAATGTACTTTAAAATTACATGATTTAGCGAAAAAATGACATTTCCATAAAAATCGATATGTTTCACTATTAAAGGAAAAAATAAATATTTTCTAAAAAAACCCTCTAATTACACCATAGGATAATTTTCTTATTTTTATTTCCATTTTTTTAATTTTATAATATAATTTTTAAATTATTTATCATAATTAATTATAATAATTTTTTATCTAACGAAAGTAAAATTATTTTTGAAGAAACATATTTCTGAAAGAAAATACATTACTATAAAAATGATTGATTATTTATTATTAAATTATAAATAACTTCATCTTGAGAAGGAAATTTTAATTTATATATCATAAAGTTGTTAATATGAATCATCCTCAATAATATATTAGCCAGTTTATAACCATCAAATATTTCACGTCACATTTATGATTAAGATTTCACATCAAATATGCTATCAAACATAATGCTCCCATTTTAAAATAGTATATTGTTACACTTAGTATTGAAAAATAATGGAAAAATAAATATCTTATTTTGGTTCTATATATTATTTTATTTCTTGAATGTTTTATTGAAATGGAATCACAACCATGATACATTGATGAAGAGATATTTATAAAAAATCTTACGGTATGATCAATGAAACCCATGAATTGGACCTTTTTAAAATTATCGTATATGGACAATATTTTTCTACTGAATATTATACTCCTACCTTTAGTATAATTTTATTCTATACAAGTCAGGGATTAGATCTCATTTTATGGATATCACATCAACTTTGTGAAAAATGAAATGTATTTCTATATTATGAACCATCTCTGATCCTGTACAAATTCTAGAAAGATCATGAATATCATTTTGAAATTATATCAATAGTGTGAGTTTTGATAACCAATGGATAATCTTATATTAACAAAATGGGTTTAAAAAACACTGACCTTAAGAAAATTCTAATTAAAAGGAAATATATTCATCTATTTCTAAAAGTGTTATCCAAACATTCTATAGACCATGAGGATGTTTTATGGGCATAGATTATACCCAGCTCTACCCCCTATCAAAATACCCTAATAGTATGGAATCTACTAACTATAGGGTTTAAAGAAGAGATTGAAAGGTAATTTGGAAAAATGGTTTATAATCCCTAGTGCATTTATTTGTGGTTCAACTCTGTATTTTTTAAATTAAATGGATGGACCAATGCTGTTGTGTATCAAATACTATGAGAACAATAAAATCAATATAACGAAAAAGTATATCCAATCAAGGATCAATTAATATTTAAATCAAAAATAGAGATAAATAATTCTCAAAGGTAGATATTATTTTTGGATGTTAGAAAATCATATTAAAGAAGGATAATATTCCTAAGTTAATCTTGCTTAAAATTTACAAACCCCATGATTTCATTGTGTTTTACTTCATACTTACTAACACCCCTACAATCATCATGGATCTGATTAATAGATTCTTCAAATAGTTTATTGAAATTTTTTTGGTAGTGTCACGACCCGACCCTACTCGGGCTCGAGCCTAAACTACCCCAGGCCCGCCTCCATAGGCCAGGGGCTGGCGACCAGCGCCAAATGCACAATAACTCGGGGAGGCCTTTTTCTAAGAACCTGTACACACACGCAACACACTCAATGCAAAAGAGTAGAGTAAAAGAAAGAACAAGCAGAGAAAAGGCAAACTGCTATATATAAACCACAAGAGTGCATCGACCTCTAAACAGTATAGGGTACAAGATGAAAAGAAAAGGGTCAAAACACGTGCCCAACCAAAAAGTTCCACAACCCAGAAATAGGTAAACAAAAAGAAATAGCTGACGAGTCTCCCACCTCGAATCAGATCACGACCACCACACACGGTTCAACCTCCCAATCTCCTACGCTCCACTCAATCCACCCTCCACCTGTTTTTCGTCTACAACGGCACACCAAGTTCGGGCAAAGCATAAGCAGGGATGAGTACAAAAATACTCAATAGTATACCCGGAAGGCTTGAGGGAGCAACAAAGGAGGTACCAAAGGGTGAGCAGTAGATCGAAAAGTGAGTAGAACAGAAGTACAACAGAGTGCAGTAAAGAGTCTAGCTCAACCCAACAAGAGAAATTAGGTAGACTAGTACAGACACAAGGAGATGGAAACGGTGATAAGATGAACTTCTCATCGAGTCTTCACTACCTATAGAAGGAGAGTAGACTCGTCCAACCATGAGAAGCTAGACACGGAACGTATGTGGCATACCTCGCGCGTCTTCGCCTCCTCTGAAAGGAGAGTAGCCGAGACCCAAGGAGGTGGGTACTGGAACAAGGTATATACATATACATATGCTCAACAAGAAGCCTGAACAAGGTCGTAAGGTGATCTCCATCCCGTACCTCGGCCCAGGAAAACGAGTAGCCAATAGTCCCAGAAGAAACACCATCGATTCCCAGTATCCTGCACGTCTTCCCCAAACCGCAAGCCAAGGGGCTCAATCACCGCTCTTCGACACTATATTCATTGAGCGGCACTGACTCTCCCGCATAGTTTTAGATCGCGTCAAAAGAACGTGTCTCAGTGGGGAAAGCGCCCCTCGTACTTGAGAGTTCCGGGTTAAGTCAAACCACACCTCGTCACTGCCCTGCAGTCGAGAGGTATTGTCAAAGTCAATGTCGTCACAACACTGACCCGTAACCAGGGATCCCGCTCTAGTAATCATAGAGGAAAGCCACACGCTAGCCTAGTAGAAAGGATAGATCTTGGAATGCCAACAGGTATCCCACTGCCCAGCCCTGCTGGATGGTAATTCCTAACCAGATATCGGGTGACACACTGCCCAGCCTCGCTGGAGGGTAAACCCTAATTATCATCAGGCAACCCACTGCCCAGACCCAATGGAGGGTAAACCTTAACACATCATCAGGCAACCCACTGCCCAGCCCTGCTTGAGGGTAGACCTTAACACATCATCAGGCCACCCACTGCCCACCCCCGCTGGAGGGTAGACCTGGCATAAGTCGACATGCGACCCACTTCCCAGCCTTGCTGGAGGGTAGACCTGGAACTAGACGACGGGTGACCCACTGCCCAGCCCTGCTAGAGGGTAGACCCTAAGAGGTCGTCGGGTGACCCACTGCCTAGTCTCTGCTGGAGGGTAGACCCTAATTGTGTCGGGTGACCCACTGCCTAGTCTCTGCTGGAGGGTAGACCCTAAGTGCACCTGGTGACCCACTGCTCAGTCTCTGCTGGAGGGTAGACCCTAAGAGTGTCAGGTGACCCACTTCCTAGTCTCTACAAGTGGGTAGACCCTAAAAGCCGATGAGTAACCCACTGCCCAGCCCTGCTGGAGGGTAAAACTCAGAACTGCTCTGGCCATATCCACTGGAGGGTACAACACTAGCCAACCGAACATGGAGTGTGTATCGCGCAACCACCCAATTCCAGAACAACTCACCCAAAAGGGGTTCAACACCTACTCCATCACTGGGTGTCACTAGCACTGCTACTGGCTGATCCATCAAGAACGAAACTAGGGGGAGACCACTCAACCCTGCTGGTCAAAAAAACGAGCACAGAGCCAGGGGAAAAACTCCAACCTTCTAGTCAAACAAACATGCACAGAGGGACCCTCTATGTCGTGAGAGGTCAAAGTACGCAAAGCAGAACACAACACGCACTTGGTTCCCACACAACGTGTGGCCCCAAGTCAAACCCCAACCAAGCGCACAAACAGTATCAGGTACAAACCGCACGTACATCCAAGCACTCTCGTATACTCCCCTAGTATACCTCGTTCTATCTCAAAGGCTATCGTGCACATGGCACCCTGCGTCAATGCGACAGTGTGACGTAACAACTCCACCCCAAAGGCCCAGACACGGCCAACCACAAATTGTGAATCATTTATATCACTCTCCCAAGAGTGCGCGATCACATGCCAAGGGTCCGCTACAAATAAGGTAGGAAGAACTACCACTGGAACACCTTCCATGCTTCCACATTTAACAATATCACGCAAGAGGATCCGCACAACCAAACAGATCACACCGTTGTAATCCCTGTGGAAAAACATGTCAAAACCACTACTCACTTGAGTGAAATGGATATCTAGAGAAAAAGGTGCATTCTGACGCACCGCACACGAGCGTTGCTTCTTGGTACCCGCAACCTGCCCCCGAAACACAACGAACGGAGTGCACCACTGCGATCCTCTCAAAAAATCACACAAGATGGACTATTCACTTGTCCAAAACGGTCGCCCGGTGATAAAGATGTAAAATCATCATCGACACACAAACGACACTCGTGATCCTTGCACCATCATGCGGAATTACAGCGGGAAGACTTCACCAACGCGATGCCCCCAGAAAACACCCAACATCGACTACTCGCACGCCCCGAATGGACGTCCGAGGAAAAAGTCGTGAAACGCTGCACGCAGCTCAAGAGATGGGCCATGGGGACCTCACCTCAAATCGAGTCTCAACGCTCGAAACGACCTTGGAAACCTCCGTCCCAATGCCAGGGTTCCAACGCCACGGATGGCACTTAAACGGACATTGGTCGCGTCCGCGCCGTCCTAAACAAGAATTCTCGGGAAGTCCTGCTTAGCTGCCTTACGCACGTGTCGTTCCACCGAGGCCCCCGTATCCAAAATTATAATTTCCCGAGACTGTCTCAAAAGGTCCACCTCTGCATCAGGTCTGCACCGCCGCAGATAGTGCACAAAATAGAAACCCATAGAGAAAGTTACGGGCGTCAGAATACAGAGGGGCAAAGCCCCTTGGGCTGGATCGGCCTGGACTTGCCGGTCTGCCCGGCCTGGGCCGGCCCGTGCTGGTCGGTCCAGCTCGCTGCGCTGGCCCGCGGCCTAGCCAAGCGGGCATGCTATGAACCTACAGTCCATGCGTGGACTGTCCATGAGGGGCCGGTCGCGCCAGCTGCGTGAAGACCCGCCTTCAGTGGGTCTTGCTCCCTCGCGGGGTCGCGCACTGTGACCCCGAGTCCGCGGGTCAACCGGCCGGCACAGCCGGCCGGCTCTTCCGCTCTGCGCTGTGCGAAGCCGCCGCGGCCGAGGACTCACTGCCGCGCTGAAGGCTGCTCAGAGCCGCTGCCTGGGGCTCTGCTGTGCCAGCTTGCCGGACTACCGTCCTGGAAACACTAAGCCGCTGCCTGAACCCCTCCGGACCGGCGGAAACCCCCAGAACTCCCAAATTTCATGTAGATTTCTCCAAACCATTGCGGCCTCCTTGTAACGCGGAATTCGATTCTGAAAGATGCTAAAGAAAGAAAAAATCGTATACTACGCGTCCATGGGATTTGTTCGATGTTTTAACAGAAAATAGATGCATAAAATTGAACTCAAAGAAGGTGCGGGAATAAAAATTCAAACCGCAACAATCCAACCACGTGGGCATTGCCCAGAGCTTCACCGCTGAACCGCCGCCTTGCCGGAGCTGCCTCGCCGGAGCCGCCTCACCGGAGGTGGAGGAGGAGAGGGAGAGGAGGGGCTTATAGGGGGAAGGGGAAGGAGAAGAGGGAGGGGGTCAGTTAATCCATTAAATAGAAAACGCTTAACCACCCGCCCGTCACCCCGAAACTGAACCCTCAGTAGGGTCGAGGATAAGCCTACCCTAGGGTAAACACCAAATCCAGAGGACAAAGGCGGTCTCAGAATTTTAATCCGAGATCCCGTTTAAATGTTATAAAACATAGCACCCGAGGCCGCCAAATTACGAAAAATCCCCTGGAGCCATTTTTCACAAATGGGCCGCGCCCGCAAAACTGACACCCCTCCTAGGGTAAACGGCATGCTCCGAACTCAACGGTGCCTTCAGTTTTCCAATCCGAGCCACCAATTAAGAGATACCTGTGTTTCAACAATAAATGAATTAATTAATTAATTTAATCCATTTAATGTTCTAGAAGCGAGCGAGGGGTCCAAACGTCCCGCGTCGACAAGTTTTATGTCATTCCTAGGGTAAACACCCCATTACGGACCCATCCGTACACTCGGATCCCTGATCCGGTGAACTGTTTAGGAGTTATCAGATTTATTTGGTGTTTCCCGTGTGAACGAACTAAAAATTTAATTCCGGCCACTCCGGGGCTCAGAATCGCACGTCGTTTGAAGGCGCTACTATGGAATATCATCAAAAATATTCCAAAGTATTTCACAACAAAAACCGGGTTCATACATAATTCCCTCCTTCATTATTTTCATCCCTGAAAAGAAAAACTAGGGAGCAACACAGGGTACTAAGCCCTCACCCAGCTTTCTCACACCCAGAAGAACCCACGCACATCTCTGCATCACCGCACACAGACCAAAAGATTGATATGTTCATGCATGATCAGCCCTTGCTGATGTCATGCACCCACTCCAGACATTGGGGTTTGAGCAAGGCGGTAGGGTACCTCCTCATCCGTTTGCACGGTCTCAAATGGCCAGAAGGCCCTCGGGGGTAGCTCACCTCCCCGGACGATACCTCTACGTCGCACGCCGAGACTGGAATCACCACTCGCACCTGAAACAAGGACTGGTGATTCCCTCCTTCAGAATATCCATATAGTGGAACACCCAAGGATATCTAGTCAAGCAAGGTTCCACATTCGATGTCTCTCAACCAAGAATCTCTTACACGCTCGGAAGAGAAGGAGTCAACACCATTGACTAAAGTAAAAGGTCTCACGCCTTTTTCCTTAACAACACAGGGTTACACCCGACGCCCTGCGTCACCCTGGTAACACCTCAAACAAGGTGCAGGGACAAAAGCCTTTCACACGCAGAGCTTAAAAATTCTACAGCAAGAAGTAGAAGAGTCGCAAGGGGTACCTCTTACCACCTCATGCTCTGCAGGATAGTAGAAATCCAAAGCTCGCGGCTGTCTTCGGTCAAAACTGTCAGCTCCCAGAGCCCGACGTGGACTGCCTAGTGGTGATGGAGAGACCTCATAACGCCGTCTCCCACTACCAACTCTTCGCGCTCCTCTTCTAGAACCACCTCTCTGGGTACTACTCTGATCACGGCGCTGCCTCTGTCATGGTGGTGCGCCTGCTGCCTGCCCGAAGCTCTCTACAACTCGGGTCGGGCAGTCTCGTGCCAAGTGACCTCACCCGTCACAAGCATAGCACTAACTCTCTCCGGGCTGCACTGGTGCCCTCCGGCACCACTGTGGTGCACGAACATGCCCCTGAGTCCGGTTTTCCGAAATCCACCTTCGTCGAGGTTCTGCTTGCCGATGCCCACTAGCCGCGACAGACGTCTCGGCTCCAACGTGCCTGGTGCCACCAACACTAGATCGTGACAGGAAGCCCTCTGTCACCAGCGTCTTTTCTAGCACCCTGGAATATGTGGAAATGCCCAATGTTACTATTAAAGCACAAATCTCTTGGCGGAGACCCTGCTCAAACATCCGCGCTCGGAAGTTGCCGTCACGGACCAAGTCCGGGTAAAAGCGTGCACGGTCTGCGAAACTAGTCACGTACTCGGCCACCATCATCCCTCCCTGCTGAAACTACAGGAGCTCCTGAATCTGAACGGAGCGCAAGCAGGAAGGGAAAAACTCCTCACGAAACAACAACAGAAAGTTTTCCCATGAATGCGACGACTCGTCAAGGAACCGAGTCACCAGACTCCACCAACACCGAGCTGCTCCACAGAAAAGGTCGGCTACCCGAGCCACCATAAGATCTGCCGGCATCTGCACAAGCCTGAAAAGGAAAACCACTGCCTCAAGCCAAACCTGTACTACCTGAGGTTTTGCCTCACCACTGAACCTTTGCAGTCTCTGCCGCTGGAAGTCACGGAGTGCGCTCAACCTGCGCTCAACTCCCCCTGCTCTGTTGATGCTGTCTGCTGCTCAACAGGTGGTGGTTCTGCTACCGGCCCACCCGGAGAAAGGGGCTCGCACGATGGGTCCTGGACTGTGGCCTTGTAGCTCATAGGGTCATCGTCACGAACCAAAGCTGGTATCCTTGATGGCTGTCCTCGCGAAGACATCCTAAATATTATCAAGGAGTGTTGCGGTCAGATGATCATATATCTATATACCAATAGCAACGATGGGGAGCTGACTCGAGAAGGATAGTCAAAGACTTAGTCCTATGTGATGCACAAACAAATTTCCCTGCAACAAGTGTCTCATCATGCCGAGTCGACAAGAGGGTTATCAAGGTCCTGGTGAATGGTTACGTCGGCCGCCACACCATCACTGGACTCCCTGTCCTGAGAGCCGCTCTCAAGACACATTAACACTATTTCCCTAAATCCCAACCAATTCCTTTTATTTTAGGGACGTCCGAATAGAGTTCCAAGGAACGAACCACCTTTGATACCACTTTGTCACGACCCGACCCTACTCAGGCTCGGGCCGCAACTACCCCAGGCCCACTTCCATAGGCCAGGGGCTGGCGACCAGTGCTGAAGGCACAATAACTCAGGGAGGCCTTTGCCAAAGCACCTGTACACACACACACGTAGAACACTCAACGAAAAAGAGAAGATTAAAAGAAAGAACAAGCATAGAAAAGGGAAACTGTTATATATAAACCACAAGAGTGCATCGACCTCTAAATAGTACAGGGTACAAGATGAAAATAAAAGGGGCAAAACACGCGCCCAAACAAAAAGTGCCACAACCCGGCAACAGGTAAACAAAAAGAAACAGCAGACGGGTTTCCCAGCTGGATCCCGGCCACGACCACCGAACGCGGTTCAAGCTCCCAAGCTCCTACGCTCCACTAAAGCCACGCTCCACCTGTCCATCGTCTGCAAGGGCACACCAAGTGCGGGAAAAGCCCAAGCAGGGGTTATTACAAAAATACTCAGTAGGATACCCCGAAGGCTTGAGGGAGCAACAAAGGAGGTACCGAAGGGTGAGAAGTAGATCGAATAGAGAGTAGAACTGAAGTACAACAAAGTGCAGTAAAGAGTCGAGCTCAACCCAACAAGAGAAAGGAGTTAGACTCGTCCATAAACAAGGAGCCAGAAATGGTGAGAAGATGAACTTCTCGTCATGGCTTCACTACCTATAGCAGGAGAGTAGACTTGTCCAACCACGAGAAGCTAGACACGGAAAGCACATGGCATACCCCACGTGTCTTCGCCTCCTCTGGAAGGAGAGTAGCCAAAACCCAAGAAGTGGGCACTGGAAAAAGGTATATACATATACATATGCTCAACCAGAATCCCGAACAAGGTCATAAGGGGATATACATCTCGTAGCTCATCCCAAAAAAAATGAGTAGCCAACAGTCCCAGAAGAAACACCATCGATGCCCAGCATCCCGCACGTATGCCCCGAACCACAAGACAATGGACTCAATCACCGCACTTCGACACTCTTCGCTTTGTGCAACACTGACTTGCCCGCACGGTTTTAGATCATGTCACAAGAACGAGTCTCATTGGGGAAAGTGCCCCTCGTACATGAGAGTTCTGGGTTAAGTCAAAGCACACCTCCTCACTGCCCTGTAGTCAAGAGGTATTCTCAAAGTCAAAGTCGTCAGAACATTGACTCGTAACCAGGGGTCCCGCTCCGGTAATCACGGAGGAAAGCCACAGGCTAGCCTAGTAGAAAGGACTGAGCCTGGAATGCCAACAGGTGTCCCACTCCCCAGCCCTGCTGGAGGGTAATTCATAACCAGATATTGGGTGACCCACTGCCCAGCCCTATTGGAGGGTAAACCCTAATACATCATCAGGAGACCCACTGCCCAGCCCCGCTGGAGGGTAAACCATAAAACATCATCAGGCGACCCACTACCCAGCCCCGCTGGAGGGTAGACCTTAACACATCATAAGGCGACCCACTGTCCAGCCCCGCTGGAGGGTAGACCTGGCATAAGTCGACAGGCGACCCACTGCCCGGCCTTGCTGGATGGTAGACCTGGAACTAGACGACGGGTGACCCACTGCCCTGCCCTACTGGAGGGTAGACCCTAAGAGGTCGTCGGGTGACCAACTGCCCAGTCTCTACTAGAGGGTAGACCCTAAGTGTGTCGGGTGACCCACTGCACAGTCTCTACTAGAGGGAAGACCCTAAGTACATCGGTTGACCCACTGCCCAGTATCTACTAGAGGGGAGACCCTAAGAGTGTCGGGTGACCCACTGCCCAGTCTCTGCTGGAGGGTAGACCCTAGAAGGCGATGAGTAACCCACTGCCCAGCCCCGCTGGAGGGTAAAACTCAGAACTTCTCTAGCCATATCCACTAGAGGGTACAATACTGGCCAACCGAACACGGATTGGGTCTCGCGCAACCACCCAACTCCAGAAAAACTCACCCAAAAGGGGTTCAGCACCTGCTCTATCACTGGGTGTCACTAGCACCGCTACCGGCTGATCCATCGAGAATGAATCCAGGGGGAGACCACTCAACCCTGTTGGTCAAACAAATGACCACAGAGCCATGGGAAAAACTCCACCCTGCTAGTCAAACAAACAATCATAGTGGGACCCTCTACGTCGTGAGAGGTCAAATTACGAAAAGCATAACACATCACGCACTTGGGGCCCACACGACGTGTGGCGCCAAGTCAAACCCCAACCCAGAGCACAAATAGTCTCAGGTAAAAACCGCACATACATCCAAGCGCTCTCGTATACTCCCTAAGTATACCTCGTTCTAGCCCAAAGGCTATTGTGCACACAGCACCCAGCGTCAACGCGAATGCGTGACGTAACAACTCCACCCCAAAGGCCCAATAACGCCCAACCACATATTGTGAATCATTTATATCACTCTCCCAAGAGTGTGCGATCACATGCCAAGGGTCCTCTACAAACAAGGTAGGACGAACCACCACTGGAGCACCTTCCATGCTTCCACATTTAACAATATCGCGCAAGAGGCTCCGCACAACCAAACAGATCTCACCGTTGTAATCCTCGCGGAAAAACACGTCAAAAACACTACTAACATGAGTGAAATGGATATGCAGAGAAAAAGGTGCATTCCGGCGCACCGCACACGAGCGTTGCTTCGTGGGACCCGCAACCCGGTCCTGAAACACAACGAACGGATCGCACCACTGCGATCCTCTAAAAAAAGAACACAATATGGACTATTCACTTGTCCAAAACGGTCACCCGTTGATAAAGATGGAAAATCACTGTCGACGCCCAAACGGCCCTTGTGGGCCCCACACTATCATGCAGAATTACAGTGGGTAGACTGTGCCGACGCGATCCCCCGAAAAAACACCCAACATCGACTACTCGTATGCCCTGAACGGACGTCTGAGGAAAAAGTCGTGAAACTCTACACGCAGCTCAAGAGACGGGTCGTGGGGACCATGCCTCAAATCCAGTCTCAATGCCCAAAACTGCCTTGGAAACCTCCGCCTCATTTCTAGGGTTCCAACGCCACTGACGACGCTCAAAACGGACATCGGACGCGTCCGCGCTGTCCAAAACAAGAATTCTCAGGATGTTTTGCTTAGCTGCCTTACACACGTGTCGTGCCACCGAGGCCCCCATCTAGAGAATTATAATATCCCGGAACCATATCAAAAGTTCCGCCTCAGCGTTAGGTCCGCGCCTCTGTAGACGGCGTGCAAAACGGATCCCCGTAGAGAATATTACGGGCGTCAGAATACAGAGGGGCAAAGCCCCTTGGGCTGGACCGGCCGGCCCGCTGCCTAGCCAAGCGGACCGGCTGTGGACCTCCAGTCCACGCGTAGACCAGCCACGAGGGGCCGGTCACGCCAGCCGCATGCAGACCCGCCTTCGGCGAGTCTTGCTCCCCCGCAGGGTCACACGCTGCGACCCCGAGTCCGCGAGTCAACCGACCGGCACAGTCGGCCGGCTCTTCCGTTCCGCGCCACGCGAAGCCGTCGCGACTGAGGACTCGCCGCCGTGCCGAAGGCCTCCCAGAGCCGCTTCCTAGATCTCCATTGTGCCTGCTTTCCGGACCGCTGTCCTGGAAATGTCGCGCCGCCGCCTGAACCCCGCTGGACCGCCAGAAACCCCAAGAACTCCCAAATTTCCCGTAGACTTCGCCGAACCGCTGCGGCCTCCTCGTAACTCGGATAATGATTACGAAAGATGAGACAGAAAGAAAAAAATGTATACTATGCGTATATGATATTTTTTCGTTGTTTTAACAGAAAATAGATGCATACAATTGAACTCAAAGAAGGTGCGAGAATAAAAAGTGAAACCGCAACAATCCTACCTCGTGGGCGTTGCCTGGATCATCGCCGCCGAACCGCTGCCTTGCCGGAGATGCCTCCCCAGAGCCGCCTTGCCGGAGGTGGAGGAGGAGAGGGAGAGGAGGGGCTGCCAGCGGGGAAGGGGAAAGAGAAGAGGGAGGGGGTCAGTTAAGCGTTTAAATAGAAAACGCTTAACCACCCTCCCGTCGGCCCGAACCCGAACCCTCAGCATGGTTGAGGTTAAGCCTCCCCTAGGGTAAACACCACCTCCAGAAAACAACGGAGGTCTCTAAATTTTAATCCAAAACCCCGTTTAAAAGATATAAAACTTAGCGCTCGAGGCCGCCAAATTACGAAAACGCCCCTAGAGCCATTTTTCACAAACGGGCCGCGCCCGAAAAACTGACACCCCTCCTAGGGTAAATGGCATGCTCCGAACTCAACGGTGCCCTTGGTTTTCCAATATGATCCACTATTTAAGAGATACCTGTGTTTCAACATTAAACAAATTAATTAATTTATTTAATCCGTTTAACGTTCCAGAAGCGAGCGAGGGGTCCAAACGTCCCGCACCGACATGTTTTATGTCATTCCTAGGGTAAACAACCCATTCCAGACCCATCCGTACACTCGAATCCCTGATCCGGTGCACCTTTAGGGAGTTATCCCATTTATTTTGTGTTTCCAGTGTCAACGAATTGAAAATTTAATTCCGGACACTCCGGGGAGCAGAATCGTACGCTGTCTGAAGGCGCTGCTCTGGAATATCATCAAGAATATTCCAAAGTCTTTTACAGCAAAAACCGAGTTCTTACAGGTTGTCTATATTAATGGTATTCTAATTTACTATAAGAAAAATCAGGAACATGATAATTATCTATGTATTATGTTAAAGACATTAAAAAGGATTAAATATATATTATGTTTAGTACGTGTGACTTTTTGATGTAGCAGGTAACATTCCTGGGGTACGTGAACACATGTGAGGGAACATATTAAGATCTTATAAAGGAAAATAAAATTATATAATGGACTATAACCTAATGTTTCAAGTTAATCCATAGTTTTTAGGGATCTTCTATGAACAAAAATTTTTGGGATAATTTTATCATGATATGTCCCACTAACAAACTCAACACAATAATGGGTAATGTATCTATAGATAGATGAATGCCATTTAATTATTATAGAGTATTATAATAGGCTAATTATTGTTTTTGTACTCACACCACCAGCATGTATGTAATGGTTTGTTATATTTAGTGATGCTTCAAAAAAGTTTGTTTTGTTTACTCATGTATGCTGAAACAGTGATAGCATATGCCTCATCAAAGTTAAGGAATAATGAGAAGAACTACCCGATGAATGATCTAGAGTTATTAGTTGTGACCTTCGACATGTAGAATTGGAGGAACTACCTATATGGTGATAAGTGTTAAATATATACATATTAAAAGAATAAAATGTATATATTTGAAAAGAAAATGTTGAATATTAATAAATAAAGAAGGATAAACTATATCAAATATTATGATTTATGTATTCACTATTATCCAGGAATTTTGACCAAGGTATCTGATGATATTTCTAAAAAATAACGTACTACATTATCCATGATGCACCTTAAGAAATACCATATCTTTATGGATATGTAAAGGATGTATTTGGGAATAATAATTGTAGGGAATATTAAATACCTTTCACAATTAATTTTCCAAACATCTATCAAAGAGACAATCAATTATTCATATTGGGATGATGAAGAGTTTAAAAAGAATATGGGGCCAATAAAGGCAGGGAAGATTCATGAATTCCACATATATAAACATGGTTGGATTCTATTTTTGAGTATAAAATATGTTCTAATATCACTTGTGACAAATAAAGAGTTATTAGATAATACACATTGGTCATCTTTTTCATCCATTATAGAAGTACCAAGATGTATCCTGAACATTAATATGACTTATGGCGAGTTAAAAAGATTAATGATATTAGTGAGTACATATAAATGTGATTGGAATGTCAACAATTTAATTTAGAGTGAAAAAATTACCAGAGGATAAAGTAACCATTATTTATAACCACATGGAAATGGTAGAACATGATTGTTTAATTAGTCCCTATTCTTCTAAATATATTTAAATGAATCAATACAATATGGGTTGTTGTGGGTGAAATCACCATGACTGTTCAAGTCATCATTATTTGAGAAGATTTATCACCTAAACAACTTATTTTGATATACAAAACAAAATTGGTGAGGCTGGATGGGGATGCATGGGGTACCACATTAGAACATCTTTAATCGCGATCCAAGGTTTAATACTAATGTTCGGTGATTTTTTCTAAATCATTGAAATACATAATATACATTCAACATCTCCTATAACCACAAAAATAATTTCCAATCTAATAGGACTATTCAAACACTTGAGGACATACTGAGAGCCTACTCAATGGAATATAATAGTTGGTGGGATCAATATGTTCCATTTGTTTATTTATCATATATAAACAACTTTCAAATTAGTATTAAAATGGATATATATAATGATTTGTAAGGGAAGTGATGAAGAACTCTTACATATTGGGTTTGTGCTGGTGAATGAAAGCTAATTGGACTCGATCATGTGGAAGAGGTGATATAAAATGATCAATCCATCAAACATCATATAAAATATTCTAAGAGTTTTGATAATATCCATAGTAACAACCATTGGTGATAGATGGAGTTTAATGTTGAAAAATTAGTTTTATTTTTAATATAACCACTTCATAGAGTCATATGATTTATAAAATAATGAATTATTGACCCTAAGTGCATTTTTCAAATTTGGAACTTTGAAAACATATGATAAATGGAATATCAGATGGAACATCCACTAATATTTTCCTAAGTCCATGAATTGTTCAAAATATCACTCCTGAGTGTATACCTAATCCCTCGTATATAATGAATCTAGAGGTGGAAAAAATGGAGAATCACCTCTCTTATATGGTGAATCTGATGAGGATATTTGACTATAGGGAAAATTTTCTATTCAATATGACCTCACACCTTGTCAATGTGTTTTGGGGGAAATATAAATATAAAGAGGCTTTGTGGGAACTAGAATAAATTATGTAAATTAAGTATCATCCTCTATTATCAACATAGAATATGAGTTAAAATTATATGGATGAATTTTATAATGGGGGCGGTATATAATGACAAATAATTTATTTCTGACAGTTGTTCTTAAATAGATTTTATTTATATAATATAGTATTATACAACTACATGACATAGATAATATAAAACACACTATTTAATTAATTTTGGTTGTAAAATTGATCAGTAAAAAACCCAATGAAAATGAAAAATAATACACATGAAAAAAATATAAGGTAAAAAATGTACATTGGTTAAGAATGGATCATTCTGATCTTCTATCACTATATACCACAATGATAATACTATAGAAAAAAAATAATATTTTTAAATCAATATACATCTTAAAGAATAAAAATATAGAACCATTGGAGGATTTGTAGTGAAATATGTATGAATGAATAAAGAGTTAATTTTAAGAGGTAATGGGACTGTTGCAATAGAAATGTGACCATTGAGATAGTAACCTAACCATGATAAATAGTAACATGAACATTAGGAATAAGAAAATGACCATTTCAATAGTAATTTGACAATAATAATAATTACGTGTAATGTATAAAATATTAATAATAAGTAATTTAAGTAAATAGAAACATTATAATAGAATAAAATATGTCAAAAGGTTTAGAAACCCATATAAATTATAAACACATTTTAATAAACTATATTTTTGATGTCTTTTAAAAATATCACAATTTTCAATTTTAATAATTATAATTATATATGGTAGGAAATAATTTTGTTAAAATTAATTTTATTTTAAGAATTAAGACATGTAAATTTACTAAGGTTTAGTTTTTTTGGTAATTTTACAAAATATTTATATTTTTTGGAGAATAATAAAAAATAGATTCTCTATAACTACTGTATTTTTAATTACATCATTCATGACAAAATAATGACCAAATAAATAAAATAAATTTTGGATAGACTAAAATATTATTAAATTTAATAATATTTGTTACATAAATATAATATTTTTTATTAAATCTAAAAAGTATTATCTAATGTCTAAAGTAGAAATTATTCCATTAAAATAATATTTTTCCATTATCCTCTTTTCCATTTCATTAAACTAATAAATTCATAACATAAAATGTTTTAAATCCTTAAAATCAGGTTATATAATTATAATATTTTTCATAATATCAAATGTATTTTTATTGAAATTGTTTCATGGGATATAATATTTAATTCAATATTTTTAGTCACAAATACCCCTCTCAAAAATAGAAATATCCTATTTGGGCCTCCATTGGACAATAACTCATCCCTCACTAAAAAAGAATTATCTACCCAAATCACCCCTCTCAACCCCGTTATCATCCATAGTTATGTTCTAAAGTAACAAAATCTACGAATTCAAGGATTCTACTATTGTATAAAATAAACAAAACTATGAAGAGAATATTTTTTCCCTTACCTTTCTTCTCAATCTCCACTTCACTTCTTATTTGTTTCTATTCATATAAAAGCCTAATTTTTTATGATTAAATATTTTGTTGGTAAAATTGTTATTAAAAATTTTGACCTTATCTAATGGTAATATTTATGAAATATTTATATTTATTACTTCTCTTTCCTCTTATTTGGACAATGTCTTATCAACATTCGGTTAACTACACATGATGATGTTGGAAAAAATATAACTATCAAACCCATTATTGATGATCATAGTAAATTATATATAATAAAAAAATGTATAAATTTATTTATTTCTATGTTTCTAATGTTAATAATAATAATAATTTTTTAGAAATTAATAAACACCATTAAATCGAATAAAAAGTATGTATTTTAAGGAAAATATTATGTTAATAAGACTAGTAATTAACAAAGGTAATTAAGGAATTTAATCCAAGAATTATAATATATAAGGATTAAAAACATAACATAATTCAGTTTAGTTCCTATTTTTATGAAAACAAAAATTTGATTATCTGTGAGGTGTAATAAGGAAAACATGAAGCAGGATTTAATGTTATGGAATCCTTAATCCCAATTATATCATTTTTTGTTATCTTACCTATAACATTATTTTCATTATGGATGTTCCTCTATTTTCTTTAACACGACTATTGACAATTAATTACATTTTTTTCTAGGGATATACATGTTTTTACCTTGTTGAATGGATTTATAAAATGATATTTTATGCCAAAATATGAATTTCCTTTTTATTTTGGTACCCAAATGGAAATTACATGAAGTTTAATTTATGAAACCATAAGAATCACATTACCTTCCATGAGACCATTACATGACTACGAGTTTTAAAATTTTTCTTTCCATGTGGCTCGGATGATTATAACCATTTTTTTAATGTGATGGGTGGTATTGGAAATATATATCTGTCCAATTCATTATGTAATGTAATATATCTCATGTCATTATGTATTATATTCATTAAACTGATGGTATATTTTTTTCATAATTATAATGTTATGATTTATGACCATATTTTATGTATGAACGTGATACTTTTTTGGTTCATAATTATTTGTTTCATTTAATCATCGTGTTCTTTTATTATTATTTATATGACACATTTCATTCTTTGAACAAATGCATCTATCATGTTTTTGATATAAATAATATGATTATGATTTACTGATGTCGATTATACTAACCCATATAAATTTGATTCATGTCCCTTATTCCTTCAATATTATCCCTCCCCTTACTGGTCTTTTCACTCACCCATTTATTTGATGTATATCCTCATGTGGTTACTTATAATAAAGAGAATTCAAGTTATTTTATGGGGTCAAAGAATAGATATTTAAATAATGATTATGTTTTTTTATGTAAATGTTATGTATGAGCCTAATTATCCCATGATATTAAACCATTAAACCATGACCTATATCAATATTATGTTTTTTATTATAAAACTTATGTAATTGTCATGTATGAAAATGTTGGTTCATTATACACAATATTCAATAAGAAGACAGACTGATCTAAACTTCTTCACAACAATGAGAAATTCTGCAGTACAAGGAAAAGCACATTGATGTATAAAATAATTCCCCAAATTCCCTTATAATATCATCAATATATTATCTAAATCAATAGGGATTATTCTAAATGGAGGCTTTGATATTTTTATAAAACAATGCATTTATTGAATTATAATGTCGGCCTCATGATCTAAGGCATGTCAAAAATATTATTTTGAAAATTAATGGACATATTACCACAGAATTTTAATATATTTAATGATAAATTTATCCCCAAATATTATAGCTATATCCCCAGCCACCATTATTAGGTATCACAACAAATACATGAACGATAGTTAATATTGTGATTTCATAGCCAACAAAAAGAAAATATTGGGTCATAGGTTAATTTTAGAAATGAAATGTTATTTCCATTCATATAAATAAATAATTAATATATATATAACTCTTATCAATGTCCACAATCCAGTAATTTCAATCAATTTCAAAATAATACAAGTTTTAAGAAGTTCATTATCAAATAACTCAGTCAGAGAAGTGATGTAAACATCATATTTAATCATCTCACTACCTTGTTTTTTCACTAATAATTTAATATTCAGTTGTTGGGGTGGTGAAAATATTATTTTATGAAACATTCTAAGTTTATAAAAATGGGTAGAACAATAATATACTATGACATTTCATATTTTAGAATTTATAAACATCATAGTAATGTTCTTTGTACGACGGTTCTAATCGCTTATGAAAACCAAAATGGATCTAATAATTTATAAATTTTATTATCAAAAATTAAAATATCATTAATAATGAAAACCAATCATAATATTCTTTAACATATTAAACCTTTATGATATTTTTTGTCTAACCCTTATTAATTTACTTTTTATCCTCATATTCTCCATTAATGAATCCTCAAAATTACTAAACACTACAGTAATACCAATTGAGATGACATAAACCTTAAAAAAATAAACATTAGAATAATATATATCAATATAGTTTAATTTCATAGAATAAATCAAACCCACATAAACTATAGTTTTCTAGTATTTAAATATTAGATGCATAACCATCTAATTTGACAAAACATTCTGAACATATCTGGAAACATTTTTCACAAAGTATCCCATATATATATTTTATACATAATACTATTTAAATTAACTATAAAATTGTAATATAGTAAATAGGAGATCCCAGACAGTCAAAAATGGTTAAAACATAAGATATTGCAATCAACACAACATAATATACTATTTTGATAAACATTTGGGATCATAAGATTAACATGTGGGTTTGAAATCATAATAAATGTATATGGACACAAAAAAGGAAATTGAACCCAATGAAATGTGGATCATGAATCATGTAATAAAGATATAGAATTAAAATAATAAATGACGAAAATAAAATTTTAAAGGAATAGAATGTCAAAAACTCAGCAGTATAGAAATTTTTATCTCATGTTGGGGATCACAACCAAGACCATCATCCCATAGTCGAGAAATATACACCATATCATAGTGGACTATGAAACCCACCAATGACTCAAAACATTATCTCTCATGACATATAAATCTTTAAAAAAATTAATTAGAGGGGAATATATTTTTAGTAAAACCCATCATATAATGATTAACAATTAATATATACTCCACATGAGAATAATGGAATTTGTAAATCCCTGAGAGAATGATAAACATGTGAGAATTCAACTTGTTTTTCTAAAAACATCATAAGGTATAAAAATATTATATTCAATGAAATAAAGTGCATAGAAACATTAAATCATACCACTCCTAAAATCATAGAAACTATAAAGGATATTTACATAGATGAAAAATAATTTTGAAGAGAAATATATTTTTTTTGGGAAAATATGAAGAAATAAATGTTATATTTTTAATAAACTTTTATTTGAAAAAATATTAATTTATTAATAATTTTTTTCAAAAAATATTAATGGAGTAAATTAGAATTTCATTGAGGAACGCTTTAAAAATATTAATTTTATTTAAAATTGAAACCAAAGAAAATGGTTACAGAATGAAACTGAGGGGAAAACATACTAGTGGAATTAGAAAAATACTCCATTCATTCAATATTAATATTTTTGAAACTATAATAAATATAACATAATAAAAAATGATATCATATAATGGGAAATACAAAAAATAGTATATAATATTTGTACAAATTGGAGGAAGATACCTAACCCAAAAAAAGAGACAATGGAAATTTCTTTTAAAAGATTAATTTCTAGTGAATTATAATTCAAAAATATGGGAACTGGTTAAAATAAATATAAAAAATTAACCACAAATTATAAAATTTGGGTTTTAATATGGAAATGTCATACATATTATCCAAATATTTGTCCTGGAAACCAACATTTCTTTTAAGAAGAATTATTATGGGAGGAGCCCTTACATTTACATCTGACTCTAATGAAGAAAATAAACTAGATGTATAATTATAAAACAAAATTACACATATATTTTAGAATATTATATATATCTTATTTTATTTATGATAAAAAATTATATTCATTTAATTTATATATGAGTTATTAATAGTTTATTTTCATCATCAGAAACTGGTATGGTCGATTGGGCGGTACATGATCTGATATGGATGGGTCAATAAACATTATTTAATAACACATAAATAAATAAAAAATTACCGATGAATATGGAATCATAATATTATAATTATATAAGAAATCCCATTTTTATTTTATAGATTATAGTGGTATGGTTCTTAATAATTGAATTCACAATGAGAATGTTTCATGAAATTTCAATAATAATAATGAGTTACTTTATAATAATCATGATTTTTATCACAACAATAAAATGAAAATAATAATATAAATTAAATATTAGTATTATGTATTACTATAAATTATTTTCGTAGACTAATTCAAGTTTGTTATTAGAAAAATAGAATTGCATCAATCCACTAGGTGGTTCAATCGACCCAAAAAATAACATGTATACTATTGAATGAGTAAAAGTTTAGATTAATATTATTTTATTAACATTTTTATATAAGTATAATAAATTTAATAATATGTCATTTATGTTTTTTATTATATTTATAGATATTTTATATAATAACGTAGCTGGAAATGATTGAGAAGAAGTAGATACATACTTTGATGGATTCTCTCCTTTTTTAAATGAGTTCCTTTATAATGAAGTATTTATATCTGCTTCCTTCAAACCAGATGAAAAAATATATGTAAGGGGAATTTGGGATATTTACTTTGTTTAGGAATTAAATATGATTCCATGGTAAAAGTTCAAATTTAATATAGATTGGAGGGATCATTTTTTGTTATTTTGACAGGATTGTCCTCAAATATGAATTCCATTATATATGAGGTTTTTTATTTTACAAATAATGTAGATTCCAAGTTGAAAAACAATTTTGATGGTTCTTGAATACCCTCATATAAAAACATTATTGATATGGTTAGAGATATTTTAATCTTTTACCACTTAATTTCATGTAATTTTTCTCACTTTATCCTGCACAATAGTCACACACTTTTTACCATGGAAAATTAATTTCTACATGAAAGTGAAATTGACCCAATTGCCTAATTTTAATCATCTAATAAAATAAATGAAAAAAAAATATAGAATTAAATTTAAAATAGTTAGTGAAATTAATATTAAATTAAAAATATAAAATATATAAATTTATTTTAGAGAGATGTATTGTAACACCCCAAGATTTCATAGTGTGTTATTTCTTCAAAATAATTCAATAACTTGCACTACACGCAACACCGAGTTAAAAGGCACCATGACTTACCAAACTAGCCGTTATGTATATTAATACCTACTATTTGAAATATTATAAATTCTATCTCTCTAAATGAACTTCATTTTTGGATTCATAATATCAAAATTAGCCTAGTGTGAAATTTTGGTACTTTTCAGATAATTTAATATTTTGATGAATAGTGAAAATTACTAAATTTTAATTAAAAACAACTTTTTTAATAAAAATAATTAATAGTGATAAATTATGAATTTGAGTGGTTTTAAAGTATAATTAGAATATATTTTTACCATTGTATCCAATGGTTTTCATTAGAATTAATTTGTCTTTGAAATTGGACCTAAACAATTGTCAATCTTTTGATATATATTGTTTCTTAAAAACACGCTATTTATTGTGACAGCGGGAATTAATTATTAAATTAATTAATGCAACTTATATGTTTGGAATTTTTTAAAATAGACATAATTTTTGAATTCGGAATATCAATTATAGCTTTGGGTGAAATTTTGGCATTGTTCTGAAAAACTTCAATTTTTGATGAATAGTGAAACTACTAAGTGGTAGTTAAAAAAACTGAATTTTTCATAAAACATAATTTTACCGCTTCTGTAAATAAAATTTATAAAATCCGACACACATGGTTAATATCAAGAAGTAAAATTTGGTACAATGAGATGAAAATAATTTTTGGTGAATATTAATTTTTTCTTTTATTTACCACGGTTAAAAGTAAATAGGGTAATTAAGGGTAGAAATGATATTAATATTACCCTAAAACATGTCCTAATTCTATTGGACAAGTGTATCTTGACCATAAACAACATTAGAAATAAAATATTATCATTTAGGTCCACTTGGATTATATTAGGACATTTATTATTGTTTAATTCAAAGAAAAGTTAAAAGATTTAAAATCAAAGTTTATTTACGAAAACATTTTTAATATAGGGTTATACATAAGGTAAATTATATTTTAAATATTAAATAAAAATATAATAAGATTTCCTACATAATTATATTTTATTTATAATTTTTAGACATTAAAGAAGTTAATTTATTTATGACACAATGATGATGCAGTAATTATCATAATATTGAAAAATTAAAATAATTATTATTATAAATACCCAAAAAAATATAATTTGAGACTTTTAATGAATTAAAAAAAATTTATAGGATAATATGACATATTAGGATTGATTTAATGGCCTTTTTTTGATGTAATCATTCTGTTATGAGTTTCAAAAAATCAACTATTTAATAGTGTCAAAATTGACATAAAAGAGTTTTTAAAACAAATATTATATTATTAATTGACATTAAATTCGTCAAAATCTAAGGCTCGGCCATGAGACATATATCATGATATTTGTATCATTAATGGACCACTTTGGGGGTCCCTTGGATGTATATAGTAAGTTTATTAACTATATAATATAAAAATAAAAAGTGACATGGTAAATGTAAAACTAATTAACTAAGAGTTAATACTAAAGGATACGGTTAATATAGTAACCCAAAACTGTCTAAATTATATTGGTTGAATTTTTTTCGACCTATCCCTACCTTAACCTTTTAATAATCAACTTTGGAGCCATTATAAACCGAATATGAATTTATTATAAATTAATATTTCTAGCTTTTCCAAACGTTCCCCTCACCCCTCTTATAAAAGGGCACTCCCCCTTCTCATTACTTCACACCTTAAAAGCCTTTTGGTTCGACCAAACTCTGCCCAAATAGTCTATCAACTTCCCTCAATACAACCTAGAGGCCTTAGTGTGATCAGAAAGCTAACCTATAGAGCCCGTTTGATCAAATCAATAGGAAGAACCCGAAGAAGAGGTAATGTTTTCACCACCCTTATTCAAATTCATTTCTTCTTCCCCTTATTCATTATTTGTTATTAAAATTCTTAAATAATAACTCCAGTATCTTATATATACTGAAATGTTATTATAAATATGGTACAACCATATCCAGTATTCTATCCACCTTTTGAATAACATGTCACCATACGTGCGTACGTACGGCTTACCGTCTCCACGTCGTGGTGTAATTGTTATTCAATATATTATTATTTGGATGGGTATAATAATGATGTGTAAATCATGTTAATAATAAATATAAAATGATAATTATTCTTTAAATATGATATACTATCCAATTATATATTATTTTAATATCAAAAGAATGATATTGTCGCGCGTGCGTACATACAGACTATCGTCTCCACGAACGCGATGAGATTCATTCTCCATCATATCCATTCAAGTATAATTATCATTTGATGATTTAAAAATAATTTTTAAGGACATGATATCATTCTTAATATTAAATAGATACAACCTAACCATTATAAACATTTCTTATGTAAGAAAACATATAAAAGAAAATGAGTAAGTTAACACCCGAAACGATGATAATACAAAGATATTATTAACAAAGAAATGTTAAAAGATCATATATGATATCATATTAATATATATGATTCTTGTATAATTTAATAACAATTATTTCACCATTATACATGAGGTTATCCTACCCTCAACCAAGGAAAAGCACAAGGTAAGGGTTTATTCCACTATCTCTTCATTATCCGAGCTTGTTTATACGCAATTATCTACTGGATCTCTTTATCATCCACATCCATGTTTCTTAGAAATGTATTTCAAAACATTTTTAGTATTTATAAAGAATATGTATTAAAGTAATTTATACCTTTATGTGTTTTTAAAGGAATCATTCCGTTGTTTTCCAAACAAGGCACTTTTTACCTTTCGACAAATTTAATGTAAGAATGTTTTTTTAACTTATACGGCGGGTGCGGCAATTTACGGCCATTATAAAATCGTCAAAGCTTCTCTTACAAACTTATAAGAATATTTTCAAAGTAAATGTTTTAATTAATAATTATGTGACTTTTAAATGATTTCAAAATGAATATTTTAAGAATTTTTGAAAGGTACTCTTTATCAAGATCATAATGTTAAATGTTTTGAAGATTTATCTTTCTTTATATTTTTAATTAATGTCCATGTTTTCAAAATGATTTTAAGGATTTATTTATATGGAAATAAATGTTTTGAAAGGAAATTTCTTTTCAAAAGTTTCAAAGTGGTATGGGAAACTTTGATTCAAAAATATATTGTAAATTACTTCCTTTATAAATGTGTGACTTTTCAATGATTTTGAGAAAAGAGATATTTCTCTCAAATAGTTTTGATTTCATCTATGTCAACATCCTGTGATGGATTTTAAGCTTATTTGATGTTGATTTATTATGATACAAAACTTCTATATTATATTGAAGGTTTTGTGACATGTTTGACTGTGGATGTGTTATTTTTATACCATTCATGGTTTATGGTGAGAATGTTGACATTTTGTATGCTAGTTTTAATATGAATGTTTTTTTTATGTTTAAACCTTTTCATATGGGAATGCATTGGACTTAATATGTGACGGGTGGAGCCCGTTGTAGCTCCTCGATGCATCGGTAGGTCTCATGAGACAAACTAGTGTCTTGCCACAAGGCCTTGGAAAAATCTTATTTATGGTCTTGGCATGAGGCCTGGGCTATGTGGTTATGATAGTCTGGCATTATGAATTCCATCATTATGAAAGTGGTTATTGATATTTCATGTGATTATTCGATTAGTAGAATATCCATGTGAATAAGTAAATGGCATTATTTCATTTTACTTTTTCCATACTATATTGAAGTTCAAGTTTAAAAGGATTTTGTTTTAGTTATACATTGCCTTAAATGTTTATTCTTATTTATGAAAGTTTCCGATTTTTTGTTATCCTTACTAGGCATTTGAGCTCACCCCTTTTCTATGTTTTATTTTTTCCAGGATGTGAAGAAGTAATTTATGAATGACATGAAGGGATAGTATGTGGGGATATGATTGTGGAATGTGGAAACAATATATTGTTGTATCTTTTCACTTGTTGATGTAATGTAAAACATTATGAAAATATCTAGTGTTTCCAAGGCTACTAAACCAATCCGTCTTTCGAGATTTGATCTTTCTCGTAATCATGAAAATGTTATGTAATAATGCACCAACTCTGGGTAACTGGGGTCGGGGCGTTACAGTTGGTATCAGAGTAAGTTTAGTACAAACCTTGGATGCTTGATTTAGATAAACCTCGATTAGACCACATAGACCTAAGTTGGACCTTGAGGATTAGTATATAAGAACTTCCTAGAATTTTGGTATTGTAGAGATTTTTTGAGTTTTCCGAGCAATACAACCCTGTCTAGATACGAGCAGGTAGAGGCGTCTTTGGCACAGATGTACCTAGGGGTAAAACCCAAAAACACCGCTTTGAGCTAGACTTGAATGGGAACTGGTGCACGACAACGGGCCATGCTGCAATCTTAGTTACGACACTCCCGGGGGATATGCTTAGGATAATTCTCATTTTCTTTACAAACCATTATGAAGGGATTATGAGTATATACTTCCCCAAAAGATACATTTTTATGATTATGGATTATATACATAAAGTATTTAATTTATGTTCTATGTTTTACAAGTTTGGGATTAGGTATTGTTATTCATAAACTAATCTAGTGTATGCCATTGTTTAGAAATGGCGCCCAGTAGAAGGAATGTGAACTACAACAATACACATGATCCAAACAGAAAGAAGGATCATATCTTTCATGTTTTAAGCCATAATTTACAATAGAAATAGTCTCCCCTGTATTATCATCACATGAAGATATAATATCATGTGTTGATAAGATAAGTAAAGAGTTTACTGAGTCCTATGGCTTTGAAGGGAAGTAAGAGAAGAAAGGGATGGATGAGAGAAAGATGGATAAAGGGAAGAGGGAAAAGAATAATTTTCCTATATGTGATAACTATGGGAAGAAACACCATGGAACTTGCCTGAAAGGAATGGGAGTTTGTTATAAGTGTGGAG
Organism: Viscum album; assembly: GCA_963277665.1. NCBI lineage: Eukaryota > Viridiplantae > Streptophyta > Magnoliopsida > Santalales > Viscaceae > Viscum > Viscum album. Next base: position 2,115,070,387 of record OY728157.1, on the reverse strand, counting down.
GAAAATGGCACAAAGTACGTGACTGCAGGGGTAATAAAATTGTTTCAAATGTACAATGATTCATTTGGAAGGAGTTTGGACACTACGCGAACCTATGTCCCAGTCATCAGACTATGTCGCAAATGATGTTATTGGATAATAATCAAGTTATGATACTACTATAGATGAAGAGGAATGATTAGAGTTCTTATGTTGATTATGTCAATTGAGTTTTGTATCAACAATGTACATGTTATAATAATTATGGAGTATATAAGGATTGTACTGCAGTACTATTTCATTAAGGACTTGAGATTTTGTGGAACAATGAAAAGTGACTCAATAGCAGGATACATTTTTGGAAAATATATGGTTGAGAGAATGATAAAGCATAAGGTAGTTATGATACCGACGTAGGGATTTTGGAATAATACATGATTGATTTGGATAAATTATATTGGATATTCTTGACTACATTGAAACCGATTAATGTTTTTTATTTTCCATCATTGTTTGGGTTTAAAACATTTTTGGATTGAAAGAGTATATCTATTATTCTTTAAGAAATAAGGGATCATGAATTTAATCAATAAGGTTTTATGGTAATTCAAGATGTTGCAATGTTTTAAAAGAATACATGATGAAGGTGTTCACATGTTATTATGAAGAAAAAAGGATCTTTATTGTGTTTACCATCCTTATAAATTTTGGACTGGAGTATTTTGGATAGTTCTAGTTTGGATTATTTTGGATTTCCATAAAAGGACAACCTGAAGGTCGGGCGACAACCCGTCGCGTCCGGCAAGGCTGCGAGACTTGAACCCACAACCGAAGGGCGACAAAGGTGTATCATTGACCCACGTGATGTCTTGGATTGAATAATGTCGTTTTTTAATGGTTCTGCTAGATGAATTATAAATTCATTTTTTAACCCTATACGAATAGGATAAATAGAATATTATTTTTAAGTTCTATTATCATTTAGAGTGAAAGATGAGTCTGTGGTAGAAATTAGTTAAAGGATGGAACTCTACTTGTCAAGAATATATGTTTTCTTTTTCTCCTATTCTATGAATAAATTAATTCTTATACTTTATTTAATGAATCCTAAAACCAAAACTGTGTTATCCTAATACCCTATGTTTTGTTGAACCTATGGTATTTCAAATCATCATAGATTGATGAATTTAAGGACCTTAATTTTAAACTTGTTTGTGATTAATGACCTCAATCACTACCTATAAATATTTGTGTTTTTCCTCTAATTATATGTCTCTAATTTCCACCAATGTTCTCCTAATCGAGATCATAATTTTTTGGTGACCCTTTCATTTCTCTTTTCCTCATATTAAGACTAAATTTTAGTAACCCAGTTTCCGATGTGGGTTTTCCCACAAAGATATTTTTTATTTTCAACCTTCTATTTTCGAAGAACAATTTCAAATTGCGAGGACGCAATTTATTGAAGGTGGGGAGAATGTAACACCCCAAGATTTCATAGTGTGTTATTTCTTCTAAATAATTCAATAACTTGCACTACACGCAACACCGAGTTAAAGCGAACCATGACTTTCCAAAGTAGCCGTTAAGAATAGTAATACCTACATTTTAAAATTTAATAAATTATATCTCTCAAAAATAACTTCATTTTTGGATTCGGAATATCAAAATTAGCCTAGTGTGAAATTTTGTTACTTTTCAGAAAACTTTAATATTTTGATTAATAGTGAAAATTACTAAATTTTAATTAAAAACAATTTTTTTAATAAACATAATTAATAGTGATAAATTATGAATTTGAGTGGTTTTAAAGTATAATTAGAATATATTTTTACGATTGTATCCAATGGTGTTCATTAGAATTAATTTGACTTTGAAATTGGACCTAAACAATTGTCAATCTTTTGATATATATTTTTTCTTAAAAACACGCTATTTATTGTGACAGCGGGAATTAATTATTAAATTAATTAATGCAACTTATATGTTTGTAATTTTTTAAAATAGACATCATTTTTGAATTCGGAATATCAATTATAGCTTAGGGTGAAATTTTGGCATTGTTCTAAAAAACTTCAATTTTTGATGAATAGTGAAACTACTAAGTGGTAGTTAAAAAAACTGAATTTTTCATAAAACATAATTTTACCGCTTCTGTAAATGGAATTTCTAAAATCCTAAACACATGGTTAATATCAAGAAGTAAAATTTGGTTCAATGAGATGAAAATAATTTTTGGTGAATATTAATTTTTTCTTTTATTTACCACGGTTAAAAGTAAATAGGGTAATTAAGGGTAGAAATGATATTAATATTACCCTAAAACATGTCCTAATTCTATTGGACAAGTGTATATCGACCATAAACAACCTTAGGAATAAAATATTATCATTTAGGTCCACTTGGATTAGATTAGGACATTTATTATTATTTAATTAAAAGAAGAGTTAAAATAGTTAAAATCAAGGTTTATTTACTAAAACATTTTTAATATAGGGTTATACAAAGGATAAATTCTATTTTAAATATTAATTAGAAATATAATAAGATTTCATACATAATTATATTTTATTTATAATTTTTATACATTAAAGAAATTAATTTATTTTTGACAGAATGATGATGCAGTAATTACCATAATAGTGAAAAATTAAAATAATTGATATTATAAATACCCAAATAAATATTATTTTAGACTTTTAATGAATTAAACTAATTTTCTAGGATAATATGACATATTAGGATTAATTTTATTTCCTTTTTTCGATGTAATAATTCTATTATGAGTTTCACAAAAATCAACTATTGAATAGTGTAAAAATTGACATAAAAGAGTTTTTAAAACAAATATTATATTATTAATTGATATTAAATTCTTAAAAATCTAATGTTCTGCCAAGAAACTTATATAATGATAGGTGTTTCATTAATGGACCACTTCGGGGTCTATTGGATGTATATAGTAAGTTTATTAACTATATAATATAAAAATACAAAGTGACATTGTAAATGACAAACTAATTAACTAAGAGTTAAAACTAAAATATACGGTTAATATAGTAACCCAAAACTGTCTAAATTCTATCGGTTGAATGTTTTTCGACCTATCCCCACTTTAACCTTTGAATAATCAACTTTGGAGCCATTAGAAACCGAATATTAATTTATTATAAATTAATATTTCTAGCTTTTCCAACGGTTCCCCTCACCCCTCTTATAAAAGGGAACTCTGCCTTCTCATTACTTCACACCTTAAAATCCTTTTGGTTAGAACAAAATCTGCCCAAATAGTCTCTCAACGTCCCTAACTACAACCTATAGGTCTTAGTTTGATCAGAAACCCGTCTTAAGGATCCCTTTTTGATCAAATCAAAAGGAAGAACCCGAAGAAGAGGTAATGTTTTCACAACCCTTTTTCGAATTCATTTCTTCTTCCACTTATTCTTTCTTTGTTATTACCATTATAAAATATTAACTCCAGTATCTTATATATACTGTGATGTTATTATAAATATGGTACAACCATATTCAGTATTCTATCCACACTTTGAATAACATGTCACCATACGTGCGTACGTACGACTTACCATCTCCACGTCGTGGTGTAATTGTTATTCAATATATTATTATTTGGATAGTTATAATAATGATGTGTAACTCATATAAATAATAAATATAACATTATAATGATTCTGTATATATGATATAATATCCAATTATATATTATTTTAATATCAAACAAATGATATTATCGCTCGTGCGTACGTACGGACAACTGTCTCCACGAACGCGATGAGATTCATTCTCCATCATATCCATTCAAGTATAATTATCATTTGATGATATAAAAATATGGTTTAATGACTTGATATCATTCTGAATATGAAAAATATACAACCTAACCATTACAAACATGTCTTACATAACAAAACAAATAAAATAAAACGAGTAAGTTAACACCCAAAACGACGATAATACTAAGATATTATTAACAAAGAAAAGTTAAAAGATCATATATGATATAATATTAATATATATGATTCTGGTATAATTTATGAACAATTATTTCACCATTATACAGGAGGTTAACCTACCCTCAACAAAGTAAAATTACAAGGTAAGGGTTTATTTCACAATCTATTCATTTTCCGAGGTTGTTTATACGCAATTATCTACTGGGATCTCATTATTATCCACATCCATGTTTCTTCGAAATGTATTTCAAAACATTTTTACTATTTACAAAGAATATGGGTTAAAGTCATTTATAACCTTATGTTTTTTTAAAGGAATCTTTCCTTCGTTTTCCAAACAAGGCACTTTTCACCGTTCGACAAATTTAAGGTAAGAATGTTTTTTTAACTTATACGGCGGGTGCGGCTATTTACCGGCATTATAAAATCGTCAAAGCTTCCCTTACAATCTTATAATAATATTTTCAAAGTAAATGTTTTATTTTATAATTATGTAACTTTTAAATGATTTCAAAATGAATATTTTAAGAATTTTTGAAAGGTAGTCTTTATCAAGATCATAATTTTAAAAGTTTTGAAGATTTATCTTTCTAAATATTTTTAATTAAATTCTATGTTTTCAAAAAGATTTTTAGGATTTTTTTATATGGACATGAAGGTTCTGAAAGTAAATTTATTTTCAAAATTTTCAAAGTGGTATGGGACACTTTGATTCAAAAATCTATTTTAAATTACTTCCTTTATAAATGTGTGACCTTTTAATGATTTTGAGAAAAGAGATATTTCTCTCAAATAGTTTTGATTTCATCTATGTCAACATCCTTTGATGGATTTAAAGCTTATTTCATGTGGATTTATTATGATACAAAAAATCTATATTATATTGAAGGTTTTGTGATATGTTTGAGTGTGGATGTGCTATTTTTATTCCATTCATGGTTTATGGTGAGAATATTGACATTTATTATGCTAGTTTTAATACGAATGTTTATGTTATGTTTAAACCTTTTCATATGGGAATTCATTGGACTTAATATGTGACGGGCGGAGCCCGCTATAGCTCCTCGATGCATCGGTAGGTCTCATGAGACAAACTACTGTCTTGGCACAAGGCCTTGGCAAAATCTTATTTCTAGTCTTCTCACGAGGCCATGGATATGTGGTTATGATAGTCTGGAATTATGCATTCCATCATTATGAAAGTGTTTATTGATATTGTATGTGATTATTCGATTAGTAGAATATCCATGTGAATAAGTAAATGGAATTATTTTATTTTTCTTTTTCCATAATATTTTGAAGTTCAAGTTTAAAAGGCTTTTGTTTTAGTTATACATTGCCTTAAATGTTTATTCTTATTTATGAATGTTTCCGCTTTTTTGTTATCCTTACAGGGCATTTGAGCTCACCCCTTTTCTATGTTTTCTTTTTTCCAGGATGTGAAGAAGTAATTTATGAATGACCTGCAGGGATAGTATGTGGGGATATGAGTGTGTAATATGGAGACAATATATTGTTGTAGATTTTCTCTTATTGATGTAATGTAAAACATTATTAATATATCTAGTGTTTCCATGGCTACTAAACCAATCGGTCTTTCGAGATTTGATCTTTCTCATGATCATGCTAATGTTATGTAAAAATGCACCAACTTTGGGTAATTAGGGTTGGGGTGTTACATGTTTTTAAAAATAAATATGAAATTATTTTGGTTCTATGAAAAATAAAAATCATAATATTAATATTAATTTACATTTTTCTAGTGTATAAATTGAATTAAATTAAATATTATACTCCAAATATTAGAAATTTAACATTTAATTTAAATAATGTAGAATATAATAAAAAAATAATTTTAATTAAAATATTTTCCATTAATTGAGAATCATAAAATTATTATTATTTATAAATAATTTAATATTTCATGAATATTATTTGTTAATTATAATTTTTATAAATTATATTTTCTAATTAATTTTTCCAAATCACTCTTTAAAATTAATAAATTTAAAAATAATATTTCAAAAAATTATTTTTATTTAAATAAAGAATATTATTACAAATGAATTCATATGCCTTATTTTTAATTAGAAAAACTATTATATTTTTATCAACATAAAATCAATACATTACTCTAATAAAATCACTTAGATAAATATTGATTACATTTATACATATTTAAATTTTTTTAATAACTATGTAATACTACCCATATAAACTATATATATATATTATGGTGTATTATATTTCTATATATGACCATATATTATTCAATAAAATTACTTATTGAATTTACATATTTTTATCAAAAATATTGATTTTATTTCTATTTTTATCTAACATTCCTTGGTTCTAATCAGTGGGATGATCAGGAATAAATATCATGTGAGTTAATAATTTATGTTCATGATCTTTATATTTACATACATTTTCATTCCTATTGTAATATTCAAAATAACATTAAAAATTACACTCTCAAGATATATTAATTTTAAATAGGTATTATAATATTTTATCATAAAAAAATATAGTAGTTTTTGTTTCAGTTTTTTGTTTCATGAAAACAAGTTAGTCAATGTATTCCAAGAATAAAAATGTGGGGTTGTACATTTTACCCATATAAATAATTATTACCCATGATATTCATTAAATAATTAGAAACAAATATGTTTAATTTTATATCATTGCATCTTTAGGTTCCCATGTCACATAAACATAATTATTATTCTTCTTAATAATCCTAAAAATGTGATTGTTCTGGTTTAATTAAAATTTATCTCTATAATAAAAAAATATTTAATTGTTGTTCCTTATAAGAGATATAATACACATATTGTATAATCTATGATTTCAGTACATGTGAAAGATAAATTTTTAGCATCATGTAGAATAATACATCAAACACATCATGCACATGGGAGATGTTTTATGGAAGTCCAAACAGATTATTTAATGTCCGGTCAGGATTATTAACTTTTAAAAGGATGATATATTTATGTATTGACATTCCCTTCATCCAAAATATCATTACCCTCTTACATGTTGATATTGGAATTAATATTTTTTCCCAGAATTAAAACATAAAATTTAACAGATGATTAATAGTATAGATCGTCTCACGATAATGTGATGATTTAATATGTAGATAAATAACTTGAATTTTTAATGAAATTTCTTGGGAAATTCCTTGTACAATTGTTTTTTCTAGCCACCTTCACCCCCAAATGTTGAAGTATTATACAACTTATTATATTGAGCCTCATAAAGTTCCATTAGAATAATAAAATGTAAACTTTTTTCATATTTTACTCTACTATAGTAAGATGTTGATCTAATTTCCATTTTAATTACATTGAATGAGATCTCATTGTGTATTCTATATTTTTAATGGTCCAATGTGATTTACCATTTTTTAAATATGATACTCATTAGTAATTCTCAATTATTAATTCAATTTTTGTTGAATTCATCATGAGAACTTCAAAGAACACCATAGATATCAATCTGTAAATTTTACTATGGTACTATATAGAGAGATCGATGTGTTAAGAGGAGAGGAGAGGGGTTCACTTTTATAAGTGGGGGAGGGGACACAAAATTATTTTTATTAAAAAAATAGTGTATCTATGATTTGAACATTCCATAAGGATCCATAATGAAACATTAGAAAAACATATATGTTATAGGGTTACAATATGGCTATATATTAGTACATTGACATATATTTATTTAATTTTAAACATTATCATTTTAGTTTAAACCTTGGTAAATCTGTTTCAACCTTATTTGCAATAATTAATTTTTAATATTTTAACAATTAATTTTCAAAAAGAATAATTAATTTTATCTAGTTATATATTAATAATTTTGTTTATGAAAAATAATTAATCAGTTTTTAAAAATTACATTCATAGATGTGGAGAATTTTAACTTAAAATTAAACCATTTATCTCGATGAGAAAATGGTTTTCTAGAGATAAAATATTAATAATTATATAAAATTTTAATATAAAAAGTCAACATGAATATGGTTCCAATTATAATAATATCATTATAATAACATAATTAAAATAATTTTACATTAACAAAATTTAGACAATATGTGTCTGTAAATTATTTAAACAAAAGGCATTTGTTAGTAAAAATTAGTATTTTCACTATTCAATGAAAAATTAAACATTTCAAAAAATTATAAAAAAATGATTTAATGATAAATTTGACATTAAGATATAATAAACATATTTTTTTAGAATAAATTTTAAAAATGTAAAAAAAGTACTTTTATTATTTTTTAAGAAAAAACCAGCTAAGCATTTCTTTCGAAAAAAATTTATTTTTGAAACATATAAAGGAAATGATAAATTTTTTATCAATATGATTTCTATATATATAACTAATATAAATAAATTTTACAATTTGGATATTCATAAATATTCTTCAAACATTACCATCTAGGTTAAAATGGACATGTTTAAATGATAACATAAATGTTATTTTTGATTCATTAAAACTCAATGTTTCATGTAAGGAAATATATTTTAGAATTGTACTATATTCCAATGAATCAAATTACTCTAGAGAATACTTAATTTGGATAAATTTCTAATAAATAGGATTTTATATTGTGTTTAAGATATTTACGTGATAGAGAACTCCTTTATGTTCACATTTTTCCACATTATGAATTTGTATTTGAATTGAGTCACATTAATGGGTGTGACATCAGGATTTATAGCACACTGATCTGAAATGGGAGGAATAATTGTATTTTGAGTTTAAAAATACTTTTTACTATATAAAATAAAACTATATTTCCTTTTTATTGGGAGATGTTTTTTCCTTCAAAATAGTCAAGTTTGACCATGTATTGGTTTATGAATATAAGTGATTCAAAATACATATTATTAGTAATATTAGATTAATATTATTTTTTTCATAAAATAAGATGATAGGTAGCGAAGATGATAGTAGTTGAATCTTCAAGTGTGATCAAATATTTCAATCCAAAAGGGTTTGATCCACTCTAATGTTTTGGTGTTGGGTTTTATGTTAAATTTAATAATATTATTTCACCAATATGTTGGGAATATCGAACAAAATATTCTGACAAGGTATTATCATTGATGTTGGGAGAAAACATATATTGATTTTTTATGGAGTTGATTGATGAAATGATATTAAAATTTAAATATTTGTTAATTAAAAACAGTGTGACTAAAATCATAATAAAATTTCATTCGTCTCAAACTAGTCATCCATAGGATTCAGGAAACCAATCTAATTCTGAATTTTTAAATTCCATTATCCAGACTAATCTAATTGGTACTCTATTTTATAAATTTTATTATTTAATCAAAATTAATTTGAATTCATTATATTTTTTTAGTTATATATATATTATCTATATATAAGAAATATTTTACTAAAAATATATATTTTGGAAATACTTTTGAAATCATTTTGGCATATATATATTTTTATGAAAATTCATTATTCCTAAATCTTCTTTTATAGGGGAAAGTCCTAGGGAATTAAAACCTCATAATAATTGTGGGATTCACAAATAAAAAACTAATCCCCCCATTATTTTAATAATTTTACCTTTTTAAAATGGGACCACCATTTAAAAAAAATAAAAAACACATTAGATTCTCATGATATGAATGTGTGCAGAGTACTAAAAACTAAATGAATTAAAAAATCATTAACCTATAAATCTCAGTAATATTTTTTAAATTCACAATCAATTCTAGAATAAATGTAAATGATGTGTTTTTGATACATAAAGAATCAATATAACCATTTTAAAAATTCTCATATGTTTCATAATTCATTCTTATTAAGTGTAATTTTTAAATTATGTTAGTATAATAATACAGATCTGTAAGTTTTATTTATGAAACTCATTAAGAGTAAAAAATATAGTTTATAAGACTCAGTTACTTTTCAATAAAATCTATTTCCAAACTTTAATAAAATCAAAATTAAAAGAAAAATATTATTTCTATGAAATTAATATTTTCAGAATATTAATTATAATTAATAAATAAAGTTAAAATAGAAAATTAGTAAAAATATAATAAAACTTATAAATAAAAAAAGATGCTATATTTGTAATTATAAAAATAAAATCAAAGAGATACGAGGATAAAATCCAAAAAACACTCACTTTTAGACAACTCATGATGACACGACATATATGGTCATTCTACAAGGCATCACTCTTGATTGTATTTCAGATCCTAATCCAGCTACATCCCTCTAACATTCTCTAATATAAATGAAAAACCTGAGGGAATTATAATAATGGACTAATAATTTCTTGTCCACCTCATTAGTACCCTATTATCCATTACTATAGTGACCAATAATATTTATACATGGTTATTATATCTTGTTAGAGGAATACTCATTACATTACATAATGATCTATGCCATAATTGAATAGGCTTAGTGTCATTGGAAACATGGATCCCTAATAAACATGTTTGTAATTGACCTAAAAAATATCCCACTAGGTTCATCATAAATAGCACCACATTTTTACATATCAAACATAACACCTTTCATCACAACCATGGGAAAGGAAACAAAAGATATTGTGTGCTCTGATGCTTATTAAGGGTAAACATGGTAGATATAAATGATTAAATAAATATAACATGAGCATAGGGGTATTATAACATGAAAATAATACATGAAAATCTTACCCTTTATTTAATAGATAAAAATTCCAAGTCATTTCAAAAATCATAGCAATTTATAAGATAGAATCCCAGAGGAATAAATTTACATGAGTCATGAAAGAATGAAATTTCCATAAGTCATGGTATTTCAAAATATACAACAATATAAAAACCCATTTCTATAGTTTTAAAATATTAAAACCAATACTATAATAGTTGTTTGGGTTCAGTCGAAATAACTTCATAGATTTCATGTTTTACTCAATGTTCAATCATATTAGATAGAGCCACATACTGAATTGGGTTTAATTCCCTTTCTATTCTAGTTTATACCAAAAAAGATCCATCTTTACCCAATTCTTTGGAAGGATATATATTTTATATCCCACTATTCACATAATGAAAACCATATATATATATTAAAAAATATTTTAAAACTTTCATCATAAAATAACACATGATATTTTAATGACTTTTATAAAAATTACATCATAAATTATAACATGGTATGTAATTGGGTTTCATAATCATTTTAACATTTCATCATAGCATATCCAAGAAAAATGTAATGTGTCTAATATAAATCATGTTAGTGTAATAATTAACCAACCAAATAAATAATAAAGATGTTATCACTATATTTTATCCACATAAAACAATTAGTAGCATAAAAGGATTCAATATTACATAAAAACATTTTAATATCACTTGGGATATTATTTGTTGAAAATTAAATTTTCAATTGGAATAAAATTATTAAAAAATTTAATAATATTGAAAAAAAATTCAATGAAAGGTAAAAATATGTAATCTAATTTTCAATTCATTTAGTGGTTATGATAGTGGAAAATTATGTTCAAGCCTTATAACTTAAAAGAATATATTCCTTTGATAATTTCATTGAAAATTTAATAATTACTTGGTTTATAAAATTACATGGAGATTAATTTAAATCCATATTAAAAAAATTTATCCATGGGGTACATTAATTTTATAAATCTTTTAATAAAATTTAATTAAATCTTAAAAACATTTATAGAAAACATGGATGTGGAATAAAATTGTTATTCGGCCAAGGAGAGATAAATGTCAATTTTACTAAAAAAATATTATATTTTGTTATTAAGGAGATAAAAATGAAATTAAAACATGTAATGTACATAAATAATCTTTGGATAATAAATATAATGTTTTTATTTATATTTATATCATAATTTTTCATCATTGAAAAAATAATCATAAATTATATTGATAAAGACTTAGACTGTTATGGAAAACCCTTAGATTGAGTTCCACATGATTTGAAATTATTATTTACACCAATAAAATATTTTATTATTTATTATAATTATATATAAGAATCGTTTATATACTTATAATATCATATATTATCCCATTATAACATTTAAACACACATATAGTTGTAATTCCTTATTAAAATCATCATTTCTGTGTGTCAATTTTTTTTCATAAGAATAATGTTTAAGTAGTTCTGGTAATTTTAAACTGATCATGATTCCATCATCACTATAACTTCAATCATGATATAAATATTATAAATGTATATATAGATTCTTTCATAAAATTATCAGACAAAAATTTAATTAAATCATTCATTTTGATGGTGGGTTGTACGTACACTAGAATTTGGTTTCAATTTTTTGATGAATGAAATGAATGAAATTTAAATAATAAGTCTGTTTTATGGAATATTTATTCTTTAATACAAATTATATATTCATCAAATCAATAATTATTATCAACCTTGTATAATGGAAATCAATAATGAATCACATCTAAATATAATGGTGATAGTCCACATGTTTGCACAAACAACATTATATTTTTTCAAACCAATTGGATGGTAATATATTAGATATGATATTATAATTTAAGAAAGATAATTATTTAATAAATATCATATATTAAAATTATACACTTTTTATTACCCATTCGTAAAATATGGAAATGTAAAATGAACTACATCCCTTAGTGTAGATGGTAAGTCGTAGGTATACATGAGTGATACTTTCACATCACATATAATGGTAAAGAGGTTGGATAATTGTTATATCATAATCATTATAACATTTAATTATATTGGTGACATTGATGTTATTAGTTTTTGTATAAAGACCAAAAATTAAAAGGAGGCGATGTAAGAAGTAAAAAAACAAGATTAGTTAAGGAAATTACTCTTCTTTCAAATAACTCCTTTGGATGTCCTCACAAGGGTGATGGGGTCGCTATATTAGGATTAAAACAATTCAATAAAGTCTCTATGGATTTTTATAAAATATTTTTATAAAGTATTTGATTGATCTTGAGAGCTAAATATGGTTTAAGTAATATAAAAGATGGGTTTTATTTTATAATGGAGAGAGAGTAAATGTAACACCCCACCCCAGTTACCTAGAGTTGGTGCATTACTTTAATACATTGGCATGATTACAAGGAATCAAGTCCTGAAGGACTAATCTGTTCAGGAGTAATAAAAAATAGATTACATACATGAATGTTACATTACACATTCAAACATAAAACAGAACATAATTAATTTATTGTGAACACCATTATTCACCAAGATTAACTATTAATTTCAAACAAATTAAACTCTTTGGGATCCTTTGATAAAGAAAACATAGAAAGGGGTGAGCTTAGATGCTTAATAGGGATAGCAATATAGCGGAAACTTTCATAAATAAGGATAAAAATTTAAGGAAATGTATAAAACTTAATCAAAATCCTTTTAAACATAAACATCAACGTAATATGGAAAAGATAAATTAAATAATACCAATTTATTATTCTAATATATATTATACTAGTCAAATAATCACATGTAATATCAATAGGTAATTTCATAATGATGGAATGAAAATCATCGGACATCATAACCACATACACAATGCCTCATGCCAAGAAAACGAATAAGATTTTGTCAAGGCCTTGTGTCGAGATGCTTGTTTGTCTCATGAGACCTGCTGATGCATCGAGGAGGTATAATGGGCACCGCACAACACTTACTAAGTCAAATGCATTTATCATATTAAAATTTGGAAACACAACATAAACATTCGTATTAAAACTATCATATGAAATGGAAATACATTATCCCTAAATCATGAATGGTATAAAAATAACATATCCACAATCAAACATATCACAACTCATTGTATACAATATTTATGATTGTATTCCTAAAAAATAAATATCAATAAAGAATAATATCCTATATTTATTTTGACATAGTTGAAAATAATTAGAAAAACCCTTTGAGAGAAATATCCCTTTTTCATGAAAGCATATAAATGTCTCACAATTTATAAAGGAAGTGATTCAAAATATATATTTAAATCAATGTATCTCATCCCACTTTGAAACATTCGAAAATAATTAACATTTTAAAATAATTATATCCATATGATTAAATCCTTAAAATTATTTTGAAAACATGGACATTAAAGAAATTCATTTAGAAAAATAAATCCTTAATACATTTAAAATAATCATCTTGTTAAATATTACCTTCCATAAAATCATAAAAGAATCCTTCCAAATTTATTTTTCTAAAACCTGGTCATGGATGATAAATATGTCCTAGTAAATACATACATATAAACAATATTAGATAATAATGAGATTGAGGAATTAACCCTAACCTTGTACTTTTCCTTGGTCGAGAGTTTGTTAAACTCATGTATAATAGTTAAATCATTTTTATTAAATTATTAAATAACCAAATACATAAATAAGATATAATATATGATCTTCTAATAAGGCATTGTTAATAATATTTTAGAAGTATCACTGATTTTGTTGTTAATTGAGTCATTTTTCATCTATAAGTTTTGTTATGTAAGTCAATATTTTTTTTTGTATAGGATGTATTTGATTCATATACAAAATTATAATTTGTTCTTAAATATTATTTTTAATAAACAAATTAAAATTATTTTTGAATGGTTACGATGGAGAATGAATCTCATCACATTCATGAAGATGGTAATCCGTACGTACACACGAATAATAATTAAATTTCATTTTTTATATTAAAATGAAATAAAACCAAATGATCCATTGGTATATTTTTATTCCTGTATAATATAATATTTTATATGTTTTACGTCTGTTCCTTAACCCCATCCATTATACATTTCATGTATGGAATGAATGAGTCATTTCACTTTTAGGGGGCGGTTACCCGCACTTCCTCAAATGAAATTATCGTATATATAAAACATGAAAAAAATAATGGTATGCTATTAAAAGAGATTTAAATATTCTTATATATAAAATAAATATCATAAATATCATATATAATTACAGTTTAATCGTAATCTCCACCATAAGAGGTTGTGGTAAAAGATTGAACAATCATCGTTTCGTGAGGCAATAGTTCGACGTCCACAGAAACATTATGTTATATACCCATTAGATGGAGGTGTGGGTATGTGTAGTTAAAATAATTATAATAAAAACATCCCAGTATATTTATTATACTAGTTTTGTTATAAAATAAATAAATAAGAAGAGTTTAGGGGGATGAATAAATAAATAAATGAAATGAACTTAAGAGATATGTTACCATTAAATCGGGTAACTCCCTTTGGTTTGAACCAAAAGGTTTCCTTAAAGTTCCTTATGCCTAAGTTAAGGATTCTAGGAGGTATAGAAGGATGTATGAAGCTTATTTGTGTAGATTTCAGGTGATCCTAGGGACCTTAAAGGTGTTTGAAATGGGTTAGAGGTGAGGTATTTTTATAGCGGGGGGGGGGGGGGGGGGGTTGGGGTTCTTTAGGAATGTTTGAAAAAAGGGTTTTATTATATAATTGTTTTAGTTTTCAAATCTCCAAAACTCATTAAAGACAAATCTAAGACAAACAATCTTTGATATAAAATAATCCATTAATAATTTTACTATTAGTGGATATTGTATTAATTTTTATAATCACATTTATTTAAATCATTCTTTAATGAGGTATACACTGAATCATTTATATTCCATAAATAATTTTATTTATATGATGTATTAAAATTATAAAAAATATCATGATCTATGAACGATTTTTATCATTCAAATTAATATTTATAGTTTAAAATATAACTTAAATAACCCTTTTTAAAAATTATTTTCCCAAAAGATATCTGTTTATCTCATTTTGTATCTACTTTAAATTAACTAATATAAAGTTTCATTATCACTATCAAGTGGATCCATGGGATCCGAAAATTGACCAATGGATTCACATGGTCAGACATGTATCTACCAATAGGAATAAGACACATTTTAGGTTAATTTAATATTATTTTAATAATATATGTTTACTATTATTTACCAGTTTTTCTCTTTAACTATGGTAAATAAAATATTAACTGAAGTCAATATTCATAATTTCTAAAAATAAAAGTTACATATTTAAAAATTTTGGACCTCAGGATTCTAAATATAAAATCTATTTTTCCAAATTAAAAACATATAAGTGGGAGAAATTAATTTAAAATTATTTCCGATTGTCAAAAAAAAATATTTTAATGAAATAATAACTATTAAAATATTGACACTTGTTTATATCGAGTTTAAATGTGAAATTACATACAATGACCTAAATTATAATAAATGATAAAAATATAATCTCATTATAATTTAAAACCACTCAAATATATTATTTAACACTATAAATTATTTGGATTAAAAATGTTGTTTTTAATAAAAATTTAGTATTTTTCATAATTCATAAAAAAATGAATGTTTTTAGAAAAGTACCAAAATATGATCCAAACTAAAATTTTATTTCCTTCTTCTGAATAATATATTAATTTCGTTAATGTGAATATATAAAAGTGTCAAATATTTGTTTTTAAAATAGTTCTCCATTAAAAGGTGGTAAAATTAATTTTTTTCAAAAAAACGTCATTTATCTAAAAAAATGAATTTGTTCTTAAATAAATTATTTGAAAGACCTTATTCATTAACTATTTTTGAAAGACTCGTATGGTAAGTCATGGTGCGCTCGAACTCGATGTTGCGCGTAGATCAATTTATTGAATTAATTTGAAGAGATAGCGTACTTTGAAATCATGGGGTGTTACATTATCTTCTCCTTAAATAAACATCATCCTTGCAAATTGATGTATTTTTAAAAATAAACGGTTATAAATAGAAAAATACCATTGAGAGAAACCCACATCAAAAATTAAGTTAATGAAATTTAGTCTTAATAATATGGAAAGAGAAATGAAAAAGTCACCCCCAAATTATGATCTCAATTAGGATAACATTGGTGGAAATTAAAGACACATAATTGGAGGAAAGTGTAAATATTTAGATGGAGTGATTAAGGTCATTAATCACAAACTAGTGTCAAACTGAGTGCCTAAAATCCATCAATCTATTATGATTTAAAATATCATCGGTTAAACAAAATATACGGTTTTAGGTTAACATGATTTTAGTTTAAAGATCCCTTCCCTATTGTTTAAGAATGAATTTTTTCATAAAAATAAGAGTAAAAGAAATATAATGGGCATCTAGAGTTTCACACTTAAACTAATTTCTACCAAAAACTCATCTTTCACCCCAAAAGATAATATAAATAAAAAATATTCTATTTATCAAAATTTATAGGGTTCCAAAAATTATGATTTTATAATTCATTTGTAAAAATATTTTAAAAAAATTTTATTATACAAACTAGGACATCACATACGCCAGTGGTAAGTGATGTACCGTTGATTCCCTTCGATAGTGGGTTCATGTCTTGGGGCCTTTCCAGACAAGAAGGGTTGTCACTTGACCTCCAGGTTGTCCTTTTTATGATCGTCCATAAATAATCATAAGAAATACATTAACCATAACAATAGTATTCAAGGACAATTTGAACTTATTCCACCCTTTAGACATATCCATCATACTTCTATCTACACTCATAATCCAAAATTTATAGAGATGGTCACATAATATACATGTGAATACCTTCATCATGTATTCTAATAAAGTTTGTTAATAAAATGAATATCTACAAAATCATATTTGAATATGTATGTACTTCTTTATTCCCTCTGTAAATAATATAATATTGGATATACTATTTAAAAAAATGTTGTAATAACCAATAATGATGGAATAAAAATCCATTAATTTGTTCAAAGGTAGTCAATAATATCAAATATAATTTATCCAAATCAATCATCTCTTTTTCCAAAATCAATACCAGACTATCAGGATCATATTATGTTTTTTATTTCCTTCAACCATGTATTTTCCATAATGTTTAACATGCTATTAAGTCACATTTTTTAGTGCCACACAATCACAAATCGTTAATTAAATAGTGCTGCAATACAATCCTTATATAATCCATAATTATTATACCTAGTACATCATTGAATCAACACTCAAATGACATAATTATATAATATCAACATTAGAACACTAGTCATTACTCTTCATCTGTGGTAATATCAAAACCTGATTATTATCCAATAGTATCATTTTTGGTATACTCGTATGATTGGGAGATTGATTCATGTAGTGTACCAACTCCTTGCAGATTAAGGATTGTATATTGAAAAACTTTTTCTTACCCATACAAGCACGTACTTTGTGTCATTTTTCTACACAATTGTAACAATATTCCATTCCCTTCAAACATTTACCAAAATGATTCTTTGCACAGTTATCACATATGGAAAAACCTTCATTCCCTTATTCCCTTTATCCATTATTCCCTATACCATCCCTTTCTCCTCTGGCATCCCTTAAAAGCCATAGGACTTAGATAATTCTATAATAATCTTATTAACACATGTTATAATTTATTTATATGATGATAATACATAGGAGACTATTTTAATTTCTAAATGATGGCATAATACCATGAAAGATATGATCCTTATTACTCTTTGTATCATGCATATGGCTGGAATTCTCATTACATCTACTGGGTGGCATTTATATATAGTGGAATACAAGAGGATAGTTTATGAATCACAATGGGTAATTACAAACATGCAAAATACCTAATGTAAAATGAAAATATTATTCATATAATTTATAATCATAAAAATATTGTTTTAT
Organism: Viscum album; assembly: GCA_963277665.1. NCBI lineage: Eukaryota > Viridiplantae > Streptophyta > Magnoliopsida > Santalales > Viscaceae > Viscum > Viscum album. The sequence goes on along the minus strand of OY728157.1, from coordinate 2,115,051,668 downwards.
TTGATAATATATTTACTCCTAAATCCTTCATAATGGAATGTAAAAAAATCTCAATTATCCTAACTATATCCCCCAAGAGTTACATAACCAAGAGTACAACAAGGCCCGTTATCGTGTACCAGGATATCATGGGTCAAGCCCGAAACTACTTGTCTGAGTTTCGAATCCTAGGTACATTTGTGATAGTGCTTCCTCTACCTGCTCGTATCCAGACAAGGTTATATTTTTAAAAAAAAATCACAAAATCTCTACATTAACAAAATTATATGATGTTCTATTATAATAATCCTTAATGTCTATCTTAGGGTAATGTGTTCCAATCCGAGTTTTTCTAAATCTGGATTCCAAGGTTATTGTTAAACTTCTTATGATACCAACTATAACACCTGACCCAAGTTACCCAGATTTGATGCATTATTCTAATACATTAGCATCATTACAAGGAATCAAGTCCCGAAGGAATGATCAGATTAGCATTCATGGAAAATATATAACATACATGAATGCTACATTACACATTAAAACATAAAACAGAACATAAATAATTTTTTGTGGACGACATTACTCCAACAGATTAACCCTGAATGTCAAACATAATACACATTTTGGAATCTTGGGAAAAAGAAAACATAAAAAGGGGTGAGCTTGGATTCTTAGTTGGGTTAACAATATAACAGAAACTGTTATAAATAAGCATAAACATTTAAGGAAATGTATAAAACAAAAACAAAATCCTTTTAAAATTAAACTTCAACATAATATGGAAAATATAAATCAACTAATGCCATTTACATATTCACATAGATATTATACTAGTTGAATAATCACATTTAATATCAATAGCTAATTTCATAATGATGGAATGCATAATTTCGGTCATCATAACCAAAAAATAAAGGCCCTGTGCAAAGAATACAAAGAATATTTTGTCAAGGCCTTATTCCAAGATTATAGTTTGTCTCATCATAATTACTGATTCATCAAGGAGTTATAGCAGGCTCAAACCATAACTTACAAAGTACAATGCATCCCTCAATTTAATATACTGAATCCAAACATAAACATTCGTATTAAAATTATCATATGAAATGCAAATACTTTATCCAAAAGTAAGGAATTATATAAAAACAACACGTTCATTTTCAAACATTTCATAACTCATTAAATACAATATTGAATATTGTATTCATAATAAATCAACCTCAAACAAGAATTATATATAAAAATGATGTTGACATAGTTGAAAATAATTATTGAAACCCATTGAGAGAAATATCTTTTTTTCATGAACGCATTTAAAAGTCTCAAAATTTATAAAGGAAGTCATTTAAAACATAGTTTTAATCAAACTGTCTCACACCACATTGAATCTTTTGAAAATAATTACCATTTGAAAATAATTATGCCCATATGAATAAATCCTTAAAAATATTTTGAAAACATGATGATTAATGAAATAAATTTAGAAAAATAAATCATTAAAACCTTTAAAATGATGATCTTGTTAAATATTAACTTCCATAAAACTGTAGAATATTCTTTTTGAAAGTATTTTCATGAAATAGTGACATGGATGACAAATATGTCCCACTAAATACATACATATAAACAATCTTCGATAATAATGAGATTGAGAAATTAACCCTTACCTTGTAAATTTATTTGGTTGATGGTACGTTAACTTCCTATATAATAGTTTCATAATTTTTATTTAATTACACAAGAGCTACTTATATAAATATTATATCATATATGATCTCTTAATATCGTTTTTTAATAATATTTTAGTCATCTCATTGTTTCGGGTATTAGTGGATATGTTTTTCCTTTATATGTTTTGAAACGTAAGTCATGTTTGTTATGGATAGGTTGTATTTGATCCATATATAAAATGATATTATGATCTTAAATGATATTTTTTATAATCAAAGGAAAATTATTCTTGAATGGTAACAATGGGGAATAAATCTCATCACGTTTGTGGAGACAGTAATCCATACATACGCACGGACACTACTTCCATTTCATTTTTTTATTTTAAAAGGAAAGAAACCAAATGATACATCAGAATAGTATTATTATAGTATAATAAAATATAAAATATATATTACGTAATTTCATTTACACCATCATTTTTATATTCCATGTATGGTATGAATGAGTCATATCACTTCGAGGGGGTGACAGTCCATACATCCTCAAATTCAATTATCGTATATATACAACATGAAAATAATAATGGTATGATATACAAGAGAAACACATAAGCTTATAAATAAAATAAATATCATAAATATCATATATAATTATAGTGCCATCATAATTTAAACCATAAGTGGTTGTAGTAGAAGATTGAACAATTAGCATTTCGTGTGGCAATAGTTCACTGTCCACAGAAACATTATGTTCTATACCCATTATATGGAGGTGTGTGTAAGTGTAGTTCAAATACTTCTCATAAAAAAAACCTAGTATATTTATTATATAGGTTTTTATATAAAATAAAAGAATAAATAGAGTTTAAGGGGTTGGAGAATTAAAATAAAAGTAAAGAACTTATGAGGAGTTGTTACATTCAAATCGGGTAACTCCCTTTGGACTGAACCAAAAGGCTTCCTTTAAGTTTCTTCTACCTATGGTAATGCTTTTAAAAGTAATATAGAGATGAAGGGGGATTAATTTTGTAGTGTTTGGCCGAGACAAGCCACTTGAATGGTGTATGAAATTGGATAGAGGTGTTGGATTTTTATAAGGTGAAGGAGGGGCTCTTTAGGAATGTTTGAAATATAAAATTATTATATAATGGTTTTGGGTTTATAAATGTCCGAAACATGCTGAAGTCAAAGATAAAATGAAATGTATTCAAAATAAAATCATTAAATAATAATTTTATAGGTTTTGGATACTGTATTAATGTTTATAAGCTCATTTATTTAAATCATTATTTAATGAGGTATACACTGCATCATTATTGTGTCATAAATAATTTTATTTATTTGATGTCTAAAATTTATTAAATAAACATCAATTATGTAGTGAATTTTTTCATTTTTCAAAAAAATATTTATAGTTGAAAATATAAATTTAATAACCCCTTATTAAAATTATTTTACAAAAAGATATATGTTAATGTCATTTTGTCTTTACTTTAAATTATTTAATATAAAGTGTCATTATCACTCTCATGTGGCTCCCTGTGATAGAAAAATCGACCAAATAATTCCAAAGTTCGTACATGTATCAACCAATAGGAATAGAACAAATGTTAGAGTAATTTATTATTATAATAATAATATTTGTTTACCCTTATTTACTATATTTACCTTTTAACCATGGTAAATAAAATATTTTCTAAAGTAAATATTCATAATGTCTAAAAATAAAAGGGACCTATTTACACAATTTTCACCACCTGATTCCAAATATTAAATCCATTATTCTAAATTCAAAACACAGAAGTGGCATAAATTAATTTAAAATTAATTCTCGTTGTCAAAACAAAAAGTGTGTTTTTAAGAAATATTAGCTATTGAATGATCGACACTTGTTTATGTCTAGTTTAAATGTGAAATTGCATCCAATTACCTAAATTATATAAAATTATAAAATTATAATCTAATTAAAATCTAAATGTAGTTAACTGTATAATTTAACCCTCTAAATTATTTAAATTAAAAAAGTTGTTTTTAATAAAAATTTTATATTTTTCACTTTTCATCGAAAATTTAAAGTTTTAAAAAAGGTACCAAAATTTTATCCCAATTAAATTTTTATGTCTTTCTTCAAAAAAATAATTTAATTTCATTAAATTGAATATATAAATGTTCCAAATATTGGTTTTAAAAATGTTTCACCATTAAAAGGTGGTAAAATTTCTTTTTTTTTAAAATAATTCTATATCTGAAAAAACTGAATTTGTTCTTATATTATATCTATGAATCACATAATATGGATTCTAAAATTATATGGAGTATATAAAATTCAAAATTCAGTTAGTACTATTCATAAATGCTTTTTGAATGCTTGTTTTGGTAAGTTGTGGTGCACTCAAACTCTATGTTTCTTGTAGCCTAAGTTATTCAATTACATTGAAGAGACAATGTAATATGAAATCTTGGGGTGTTACAGGAAACACTAAGAATTTTTTAAAGATTAAAATAACATAAATTCATTCCTAAAAAATATTCTTCCAGGTTACCTTAAATTTGGGTAAAAAGAATCTACGGTTAAAATAACATTATCCATATCGGTTTTTAAAAGTTAAAAACAATATATTTTATTATTAATACATTAATTAAAATAAAATTTATTAATTGTGATAAAAAATATGAAACACTTCAAGGGTCACAAATTTTCCAAAAAATGGAAACGTTACTCATGGATGGGGAAAGATTGATATTTTAAACAAAATTCCAATCATTTAATAAAATATTATTTCTATGAATGTTAAAACATTATATAAAATATTATTTATTATAAAATATCATTAATTTCAATTTTCTAACTATACAGCTAATGTGAAATAAAATGCACTAAGACAAATATTGAATTAGAAATTAATTTTTTAAACATCACTAATATTTTATATTCATCTATAAAATTATACGAAAACTACAACTAACACAAATTATAATTATTTTAATATTTTAATCTCATTTTTTTACTAATTAATGACATTCCCCATCCATTTTTCAAAATAATGAATTCAAATTAGATAATTATAATTTAAATTTTTTTTACCATAATTAAAATAATATCATTGTTTTCAAATTAATCATTATAATTCTTTCACAATTTCTTTTTTTATGTGAACACGTAAAATATTTTTAGACGAAAAAGAGTGAAATTTTGTATTTTTTCTCTAAATATTATATAAGTCATTTTTATAGAAATTTTCACCTTAAAAATTTATATTCTGAGCATAATATGATAACAATAAAAATATCTTCTTAAAATAATAATTAGTATGAAAAATTGTGACCTTAAATTTTAGTTTTAACCACGGTCAACCTAATTTACCCTTTAACAAGGTGATAAATTTTACCATAGTTACTATTGAAAAGTCAAAATTTAAAAGGGAAATATTTAAAAAAAATATACCCCATAATTTCAAATAAGGAATCAAAATTCAAATTCATTGTCTATAAGTTAGGAACATCATTTTAAAAAAAAATTGTGCAAACCACCAAGAAAAATGTTTTTTAGAAAAATACAATTTTATCAAAAACCTAAAAAAATTTTTATCCCATGCCTAGAAAAAATATTAAATTTAATTTAATTTTTTATTAAATATATAATATATAAAAATATATATATATAATTAAATTCATTGAAAAATACATATGGTTTTAATTAATCATTATAGAAACACATTTCATTGATAAAAATAATTTTTTTATAAAAACATATATTTTACTACAAAATAAATTTTATTTTCCTTTCTAATCAATTAATAACCAATGAATTTATTTCATAAAATATAAAACAATAATTATTTTATAATATATCTAATTTAAGTGTTACCCATAGATTTAATGACTATATAGTCGTAGTCATAATAAATAATAACACAGTTATAGTATATTATGGTTCGTTTAAACTCGTTTTTTCCTGTAAAGATATCTATTAAAAAAATAAAATCTATTTAATGTGAAATTTATTATAAAATATACGGGTGTTACACATAACAAATATTATATATATATCATGGTATGTTTTTCAATGGGGAAATATTATTCATTAATAATGAATTGTTATTAATTAATAAGGCAATAAACCATTAAAAATAGAATTATAGGCATCAAAAAATATTAAGAGTCCTTATAAAAAAATGCATGGTGATTATTTTCTTTTTATATTTTTGTTTGAGAAATGGTTTCATAATCCACTTTGACATATGTTTTTTCCCTAACATTATCATAATCTTAGCATTGTGTTGTATAATAAAATATATCATTCAGCATGTTTTCCCACCAAAAATACACCTGGAGGACACCATAAATTATTTTCATTTTAGAATATATTGTGAGTGATGTGATATGTGTATAATATTAATTATCCTTATTTAATTATGGTATTCAAGGGATACATATTTTTTTAAATAATTTTCATGGTAAAAATCTAGAGTTTCTCTAACCCTCACATTTAGCTCTAAATCTCCCTTCCAACCCTAATTTACCTACACATGACTGGTTAGTTGACATAATGTTGTTGAATAATATAACATTATTCCATCTATTATTTATTTTGATGCCCCTATTTTTTATATCCATGAATATTTGGTTTGTTGGAATCCACATTTGGGTTAAAAAATGATCCTCTATAATCATAGCATCATCCAAATTTTCATATTACATAAGGATATACACTGATCTATAAATAAACAATTAGTTTGGATTAAATAACCCATGAATGATATATATAAATCAACAATTGAACCATACTAAATTTAGAATACATCATGGTCACCCTATAATTCTTCAACCACATTTCCAACTGATCCCTCTATTTTTCCTTAATATTAGAATATATGAGAATATTATATTTATATAATATAGAAAAATTAAAGAGGTTTTATATAAATAAACTATAAATAAAATGAATTACGATATTTGTGAAAATTTTATATAATAAAGGAATCACTATGAATTCATAGTATCTATATCTTGTATTAAATTATGTCTAGGGTATATCCTCTGTTCAAACATGTTTTTAATGATATATAGATATATTTTCAATTTTTGTGATGTATTGATACCCTTATAGTTAATAAACACATTCATTATGTCTAGATAAATTATACTAGTTAATAATCATGGTTTTTGTATATTCTCAATGTAACGATACAAACATTATTTTTTGATAACTTTTTCATGAATAAATATGTGTTATATAATGTTTTATTATACAGATGCAACAAATAGAGAAACTAACAACACATTATTTCACTAAAGGGTATCATGAAATTATTTATAAACTAAACTAATGAAGTTTCTAAATATTATAGTGTGGAGAAATCTGAAATAGAAAATGTAGAATGGGAAAACATGGATCATTATAATCTACCAAAATTATCACCCCAATAAACAAAACAATAGAAATGAAACAAAATATTTGTAAAAAATAAACATTTTAGAAATTGAAAATATTATACCAGGGGAACAATTGTAGTGAATAATGTATGGAGAAATGATGTTGTATTTATAGAGGGTTATGTGACCATTGCAATAATAATGTGATTTTTTGGGAAGTAAGATGACTTATATTAAAATTAACCAAACTACTTTGATCTGTAGAATGAACATTGGGATAATAATTTGACATAAAAATTAATAATAATAATATAAATAATATTTATAATGTTTTATTTAATATAATATAAATGTTATATTACAATATAAAGAAGAACCAGATTTATAAACTCAATGAAATTATACAATCTTTTTAATAAATTATATTTTAATATCTTTCATAAAAAAAATATTTTTCTTAATAATTATGATTTTTAGATATAGACATAATTTAATAAAACTAATATTTTTTCTAATAATAACAATTAAATTTTCGATGTGCGATTTCAAATAATTTTTTAAAATAAATCAATGATTAGGTGAATTGAATAATATTGTTTTCTCAGACCTAATGTATTTTAATAGCATCATTCATTTTGTAATAATGACTTAATAAATTCTATAAATGTTGTAATCACTAAAAAATATTTAATATGGGGAATTAATTAATTAATTATAATCAACATGTTTTTAAAAATGTTTAATTTCCAAATTATTCAATTAATATCATATATTGTTTAAATTTTCTACCTTTTCTATTGGATAAACTGATATATTAATATTTTAACATTTTTAGAAGCCATAATGTAAAGTTATTTATTTCAAATATATTTAATTATTTAATTAGTATTACTAATTAAAATTTTTATATGGATATAATATTTTAGTCAATATTATAACATAGAAATACAAATCTTTTTATGTATAAATAACCCATGACCCCTCCCTTGGAATACTAATCATATATCACTCGCCAAAGACAATTATATACCTAAATAATCTATAAAAATAGTCTTATAAACCTTAAAACTATTTTATATTAAAGAAATGTAATAATTAAATAATCTAGTGTTGTATAAAAGAAGTAATACTGTAAAGAGTGTCATATTTCATATACTTTTCTTCCCATTTTTCACTTCTCCTCTTCTTTATCTCAATTCGTTTAAACCCCATGTTTTTTTATTGATTTAATAAAATGTTAACATTATATTAATATTTTTAACCTTCTATAATATTTATATTTATAAGTTATTCAAATTTAATACTTTACATTCCTCATCTTTTGATATTGTCTTGTCATTAGTCGGTTAACCACCCATGAGGATGTTACAAACTCTCTAATTATCCAAAAAATTATTTATTATATTAATAAATTTTTTATAATATATATATTTAAAAATATAAGGGTTTATTATCCTCTAGGTATTATCTTAATAACATATAAATATCAATTACTATAGATTATTAAATCATATTAGAATGGTACATATTAAGGATAATATGATTATCAAGCATTTTATTTTTATCAAATAGAATTAAGTAATAGATCAAAATGATTATATTTGATAAAGTCTGACAAAAATACACATAATTCTTGTATATTTCCATGTTTGTATACATCTATTGTGATTTATTAAGAGGTATAAAATCAATTTAATAAATTAGTATTTAAGGTATCATAATTATCGAATAACTTTTCTTATTTTTTGGGTTTTCTTTTATTTCAAATTATTCTTTTTGTGGATGTTACAAATTTTTACATAAAGTGTAATTTGAAAATTCATTAACAATTCCTTCTAGTGACATATTTTTTTACAATGTAAAAAGGAATTATAATCTAATTAAAAATATTCATCAAAATAAACTTTATTTTCAAAAAAAACTCATTGACTCTTATTTAGTTGTTTCTTCATCAAAGAAGAATGTTCAATTTTGACTAAATATTATCTCCCTAATTAATTTGTAAAACTAAAGGTATTTATTATTAAATTATTATTTATAAACCCTTTATGGAACCCATTTCATTCCAATGATTTTATTTTATGGCTATGATTTTTATATTTTCTTGTTCCATGTGGCATGCGAGGTAATTGGAATATTATGATGTGATAGTTCAACATGAAATTATATATCCCTATATTTCATTGGAAATTGCAATATATCTCAAGATATGATGTCTATTTTTGATGAACATGATGTTATCTTCTTTCATAATTCTGAAGTTTTGATTTATTCTGATATGTTATGTGTGTAAATACTATCTTTGCAAAAATAAATGTGTGGTATTAGAACAATGTGATTTGATTCTATAATTTTATGATAATTACACATTCCAAAAATTTATCAAATATTTCTCTCATGTTTATTATGATGATCATAGTCCAATGATATGATCATGTTTATTATGTTTACTCATGTACTTTTGATCTATTTACACATTTATTTCAGTGTTATGTCTAAAATTATAGGTATTTTAGCTCACCCCTTCCTTTGATTTATTTTTTCTAGTAATTAAATGTTCTAAGGATAATGTGATATATTTTTTATGAAAAATTTTAAGGATTTAAATAATATTTATGTTTTAATATGTATAGGTGATTTATGATCCTACTTTTACCATGATACTAAATATTGGGAGACTTCATTGAACTACTATCTTGTTATTATCATAAAATTATTGTAATAGTCCTGTATAGAATATTTGGGATTCAATATTTGGAATAATAGATATGACTTATTTAATTTTTAATATGGACTACAAAACAGCAGTGAAACCACTATATATAATATTTAGTTTTGAGGGAAATTTACTGATGTTTTTTTAATGTATAAGAGAATGTTGAATATAAGAAATAAAAATTTTGTTTAGATACTACATGTAACTGTGGATATGGATTATTTAAACCTGGTTGTAATATCCAAAAAAAATGGTGTATTGGGTATTAACTTGATCATCACCTCAGGCACGACACAGAGGCCTTCCTTCAAACCATGTCTGACACTCCAAGGTTATATTCCTCAGTTAATCATAAGCACTATATAAAAAATTATGAAGGATATATAACTAATGTGATTACTCTTCTTAATATTAGAAATTAATTAATTTACATGATCCTATAATCAAAACATTAAATAACTGATAAATGTAGGTATACCATTAGATAGAAATTTAGAATTGATTTTCATATAAAAATATTATTTAATCTTTTTTTCTAAATCATTTATGTTCAAAAAAATTCTATTATTTAAAATGGTGGAAACCAAGTGAAACCAAACAAAAAAAAATTGAAGGAAATTTCAATGATTGTACGAACAATATTCCCAATTAAATGGGTGGTGGGGTTAAAAACATCATAGTGTTGGTTACCCATTTCTCTCAAAATATCTATAATAACTTGAAACATGTAAAATGACCAACTTCATCTAAGAAGGATAAATTGACTATTGAGTCCTTTATTTAGTAATTAACACAAACATTTAGTGGATCTTTTGATCTACCAATCAAGTAATCTTTTTTTAAACTAATAAATAAGATATTTTCTGAGAATTAAAATTCTAATTTGGATAATGTCACCTTAGAAATATATACTTTAGATAGATATTCTGGTTTATTGTAAGTACCAAAACATTACACTTTACATAATCTTGTTAATACATTAATTATTAACTTTTTTAGATTACCAATGATATGTTAGTTTTTTATTTTTCGATAATTAGGTCATAACCTCAGCATAGAAACACATATATCACATAATAGGCACTTTAACTCAATATTCATTGTTTTCACAATATGAAACTTTGGAAAAAAATTTCTTCTTCATATAGACAAAATTCGTAACATTAAACATCAATTATTCTCAAATATTACCTATTAAAACCCCTCTAATTTTTTCCTAACATTGGATGAGAAAAAATGGCCCTGTAAGGGACATAAAAAGGAAGAATGAAAACAGTACTACATGAATGATCACATTTTCACAATGTAATAGATTTTACACATAGAATATAATCTCTTTATCTTATATTTTGAAATTTTTACTTTCTAATAAAAAAACATTGAAAGTATACATAAATAATAAAGGCAACTTGTGGAATCATTTTCATATCAATGTTACATATAATATATATCTCCCTACTACATAGCCTGTATCCATCCTAGTTATTCATGGAATATCCATCACATTATATTCCCATAATCTCTTAGGAGAATTCAAATCAGTTAAATTAGTGCCTTTACCAAATTCATTAGAGATCTAAAATGGGCTCACCATCCCTTAGGTTATGACATAAAAAATATCATGATAATAATTTCCATTATTCATAATATGATCATAACACATTTATATAGAATAAATGAAACATTATTGAGGAAACTAAATTTTCTATTTGGAAATCACATTTAATTTTTACAAGCCACGTCCAAATAAATGAAAACACTTTATTTGAAAATTAAATTATAAAAACATAAATGAATCTCAAAATTGTTAAATAATACTAAAATTATAAAATTCCATTCATTCTGTATAGTTTAAATACCATTATTTTTTAATTTTTTATAAAGATAAAATAAAGAATATTTTTAAAGGAAAATACCTTCCCTTAGGGTATACTTCTTTAAAATGTATTAATATATCATGTATAATGGTTCAAATAGTATTATTAAAATATTAAATAACTATTTTCAAATTTATTATACCTTATATGTTGTTTTTAAAACATATTTCTATGAATATATTTATTAATATTTTGTTATTTTTTTTGTTTTGAGTGTGTTCATTTCCGGGATTTATGGCTGTTTTATTATAAATATTATTGTAAAATGGAAATAATACTATATAATAGGATACAAGTGATATTAAATCACCTGAAATTTTTTTAGATATTCTAATGCATACCTTTTTCTCCAAAATATGATGGTTTTTTATTTGAAAAAACATTAATGATAACTGTTTAGTTCTTTTTTTTCATTTTTTTACATTCATGAATTGGTTTCCACCTCTTTATAATATTATGAACATAAATTAATTTGAAAATTTGAGATAATATATATATATATATATATTTAGGCCATTCTAAATAATTATAAGTTAATTTAATCTTTCCAAGAATGTGGTATTTGGAAATGAAAACTTATCGTCCACGTAGGCGGTGAATCGATATACCATGGATAATGATTTAATTTTTAAGAATAAGTATAGATGATAAAAGATATGATTATGGATATACTATTAACGTAATAAAATATTATTATATATATGATAATGGATTTATCATGAAACATTTTATTGGGGAGTAGATTAGGTATAAGTGAAAATGAATTTAAAATAGAAAACGTAGGAGTTTACCTCTTCATATCATCTCCTTGAGATCCACCATAAGGCACTTGGAATTGGACTTTTTGTGAGACAAAAAAACTCTAAATTGTAGATAGGGATGAGTAGAAGTGAATTTGGCCGATTATGGTCAATGATGAAGGCTCAAGGTGGTGAAATTATGTAATGGAAGGAGTCCCATTTTATAATTTATGTGAGGGGTAATTTTGGAATTACCAAAAATATTAAAATATAATAAATATTTTATAGGGGAAAGGACTACAAAAAGGACTATAAATATCTACGTGAAAAATTTAAGAACACATATCATGACATTTTTCTTTATTCATGTTTTTGTTATTTTTATGTAATATAATGTAATATAATATTCATGAAATATTTTTTTTGACTAATTTAGTAGTATTTATTAATATGATGATAAAAACCACAAAAAAAATAATTCATATTCTAAAAAAATTATATCTTAGAATTGTCATATTTATCTATAAAATTCATGTACCAGATTAATTGATTAAAATAATATTCATTCAATATTTTTAAAATTATTTATTTGAGTTTTTTACTAATTTAATATTTACTAAATCATCATTGTGAAATCATTTAATAAAATTATTTGTTCCCTAAAAAATAATAATAAATTTCCATGAATAATATTAAATTCTGTATTTCCAATTAATATTTATGGATGAAAATAAATTCTGTAAAATCATACAGTTATAGCGTATACTAATTAAAAATCCTAATGTGAACAAATTTTTTTAAATAAAATAATATAATGGGATTAAATTCATCATATTGGATCTAAAATTAACAAAATTAAAAAAATGATTTTGGTCAACACATACTCATCTAATTGTTTTTTCAAATTTTAGTGTAATTTAAATGTTCATATAATTTTAATTAAAATAATTTTATCAATTTTTTATTTTCCTTCCACAAGTACTAAATCAACACTGCATACAAATTAAAGTTATAGTATCATATATATAAAGTTTAAAAAATTAATATCATATAAATAAATAAATAAATTTGGTTCATGGTAATATTTTTTATTCAATAATTATGTACATTTATTGATATCTATTTCAAGAAAACATCCTTAAATTGTTAATTTGACTTTTCCTGCATTACGTATGCATTATATAGGAATTTGGATAATATTTATTGTATATAGATCTAATATGATAAAATATCATTATAAATTATAAAAAATGCAAAATAATTAACAAAAAAATCAAGAAAATAATTTTCAACACTCAATTATTATCTATAAGACCCCAATTTGTGTTTTCCAACATTGCGTGGAATTTTATAATTATCACAAAATTTTTTAAAATATATGTGTTATAGATTAATCATGTATGGAATTTTAATTATTATATAATAATTTTTTTACTAAATACGTTTAATAAATTTTATACTATAATTATTTCATCAATAAATTACAAAAGTTGTTGTGTTTTTAACGAAATATGTTTTTTTACAAATGGAAAAAAATTTAGATTTTGTCGAAAAGTATCAGAAATAAATTCTTATGTAATTTCAACTAGATGAACTAATAAATAAAAATATTTTTATATGATTATAATTCTATAATTTTATAACCAATCTTTTAAGTATTACCATATAAGAAATTACTTTTATAAAACAATTTATTTTTAAAATAAAATAAATATTTTTTTCTAGAATATTAAGAAAATTATTACATATGTACAACAGTCGTTACATCCCCCCTTTTGAAATTACATCCTTGTAATTTATTCACATATTAAACACATGGGAATAGATTTATATCATAGAATTTTTATATTCCCATGTTGTTTCATCAAACACGTGGCTTCTCTACAAAACCATAACTTGGTGAATTAACTTGTTCTAAAATATGTCCTCTCTCTGAACAAACATCTGACTATGATTTTCTGTATATTATTAGTTATATTCAAACTAAACTTTCTTTAGGCTCAAAAAATTAGACGAATCTAACACATACATTCTTATCATAAAAACATGAACAACATTGTATACCTGGGAAAAATGGGAGGCAGAGCCACATGGTAAGAAACTAGTCCCACCTTCTTTAGGATTTCATAATGTCAATTGAACCCAAGATTTAGCTTTCCCTTCTAAATAAAATTATATATCTTCTAGTAACAAAATTTAATAAATACATGATCACTTAGCTTGAATGAAATATCATTCCTATGGTTATTAGAATAAATTTTCTTTATGTATTGAGTTGTCCTCAAGTGTTGCTGAATCAACTGAACTATCTCTTCCATTTCGTCTACCAATTCTGGTCCCATCAACCTTCATTATCCGACTTCATTACCAAAACGTGGGGTTTGACACCAATTTCTATATAATTCCTCCAAGGGATAATCTTTCTACTTGAATTAAACCTATTATTATATGAAAACACATATAATGAAATCTTTTGATCCCGAATAACCTGGTAACCAATTGAACACACTCGAAGCATATACTTTGAAGTATGAATTTTTCTTTTTTACTGTCCATAAAATTGAGGATGAAAAATATTTTTAATTTTAATATAGTTCACAAGGCCTTATATGGAATTTTCTAGAAATTAGCGATGAATCTGGTATCACGATATGATACAAGGGATATAGGGACTCCTTGTAATCTAATTATCTCTTTAACATAATTTCAATAATGTTGATCCGAATACATATTATTTTTAACTGGTTGAAAATGAATAGAATTAGTCAATAAAAAATATCACTAATCACATTTTTATGTCAATAAGTCTTTGGTAGTCCCAAAAAGAAAATACATGGATATATTCACCAATATCCACTCAGGAACCGGAAAGGATAAAGTATTTATTTTTCTAATTTACATTTATCATTAACCAATTGTAAAATAAAACATGTCATCATAAAGTAACATTATATCTTTTCATTAAATACCACTAATAAAACTCTTGAATGTATCTGTACAACATTGTGCTTCAAGAATAAATAGAAAAAAAATGAACTATTAATTTGACATAATAAATATTTATTCAATATTTAATCATAAGGGACACTTAATATATTCCCAAATCTCAAAAAAAATTAATAAATGTTAAATTTCAGAAAATTATAGTTTTTAATCAATTTATCTCTTTCTATAACTCATGGACTTCCTTCCGGGTCTTCTAAATTCTGTCCAACAATTCCAATTGCAATGACACATGAAAAAAAATAATGAAAATTCCTGAAACCAAAACATTTATTCCAAGATTCACTAAATCATAAATCAAATTTTCTTGTTGTACAGGTAAAATGGGAAATGATGCATGATGTTTTCGACTCAAGGCACCCACCACTTTTTTTCAGAATAATATTGATCATGCAATCATAATCCATTATGACTTCTAGAAATATTCATTTCATTATGATCCCTTCCTTATAATGATATTAAAATATTAATATTTTATGGTTAGTATATATTTCACACATGAATCAATTTCAATGATGTCTCTATGATTAAAATCAAAAACCATTGAAACTATTTCCAAATCATGTGTAGTCTAATTTAACTCATGAGGTTTCATTTTAATTAGGGAATAAGAAATTAGCTAATCATCCTATATCAAATTATAACCAAATCCTATTAATGAAGAATCAACCTAGGTTAAAAAAATACATTTTTCAATGGAAATGAAAAAAATGGAGGATTTAGCAATCTCTTTTTCAATTCTTGAATATAATCATGACATTATTCTATACAATTAAATGTAAACCATATTCATGTTAACATTGTTAGCATTTTAGATATCATTGAACATTTTTTCAATAACATTTTGGTAATATCGTACATATAAAATAACACATTGAAAATTAGTATCATTTTTAGGTGAGGATCAGTCATAAAAACTTTTGTTCGGAAGGGATCAACTATAATTCCATCTCTACTTACAATGTAGCCACAGAAAAAATATATTCTAACCAAAAATAACATTTGATAAATTTTCCATATAAATTATTTTATTTAAGGGTTTTCAAAACAATCTTTAGATGTTTATTATAATCATAATAACAATTTGAACTAGAAAATTATTAATAAAAGAAGAAAATAATTATTCAAATTTTCAAGAAAGACGTTATTCGTGGGATCCAAAAATATATCATTGTCATTTTTTAAACCAAAAGCCACATCTACGAACTCATAATGGCCATATTTACTCTGATGTTTTTTCTAGAATGCCACCCTCCTTCACCTTTCTGCTAAAGTAACCCCAACATGATATCACTCATTAAAAAGTATTATTCTCCTTTGATACTGTAATGGAACGGACTTCTTCGGCCCATTCCTATGTCAAAAAGAAGGTCAAAAAGTGTTCTGGAGGGTAAAATGGACTTTTCCCACACATTCCAGAATTTTGAAACTACACGCCATGTAGTTTGAGTACACGCCATGTGCCCCCTTCCCGGGTATACCCCGTGTTGCAGACCGTGTCCTTGCTGTGTGGAATAATGGGTGTACGCTGTGTGTCCAGTTCTACATGCCGTGTAGTCCTTCCCCGCGTATGTGTTACCAGTCAAAGGCCTTGTACCATGTTGGAGCCATGTCCTTGCCGTGTGCAATAAATGAGTACACGACGTGTGTCTAAACTACACGCCGTGTAGTCCTTCCCTGTGTATGTGTTGCCCTCAAACCGTGTGTTGACCAGTCAACGGTCGTAGAGTCGTGTTGGAAGCCGCATGGAGACCGTGTGAAATAACCGAGTACACGCTGTGTACCATAAAGTAAACGCCGTGTACTTTTTCTTTTCACGCTTATAAAAGGAGGGGTACCCTCCTCCTTTCAACTCACACCTCTCCTCCCCTCTCCTTTGAGCAGAGCTCTCCCAAGAGACTCGAAGGCTCTTTCTTCCATAACTTATTCGTCCGAGCTCTAATTTACGATCCTTCAGCGGCCACGTGATCGTGACGACGAGGCAGAACATCCGAGCTTCGATATGTTGTCTTTCCATTGGCCCTTTCTTTCTAACATCCACCCGAAGAGGTTTTGCTGGGAACCGACCGAAGTGACGGACGCCGACGAACGTCTTCTAACGTTGATCCGAGGGTGTGTTACGATCAGAACCTGTTGAACTAGAGATTTTACCTACGTCTCTCTAATTTGTGCATCATGCGGGGTGGGTGTTCTCTTGTTTATGTGAAACTCTTTTGAACCAGTTTAATGAAGATAATTATTGGCTTGTATAATAGGGATGGGATGGTTTGATTGCTGTTACTTTATATCCTATGAAATTATGTTGTGAATTGAATGAGCTTCTACCTAATGAATATCACGGTCGTTGGGGTCCTTTGCTTGTGAAATTAAATTTTTCCCTCTCCTTCTATATTTTCTTATGGATGGAAGCTTTTGGAATGTGGAAATTTGATAATCATGTAAAGTTGGATGATTAAATGAAAATCTAGAACCCTTGTGTGGTCAACCCGATTAAACAAAATGGAATAATGGACTTGTGGGTGTTGGCATGGTTATGTGGCATGTGTTGGGGGTGTTTTGTGGGTTTTTGTGGATCAGGTGATCAGTGGGGCTGTGGTTGAATTGGTTGTGGGTTGGTGTGATTTCTATGTTGGTGATGGAAAGCGGGGCTTCAATAAATGGTATTAAAGATGTGTAGATGTACGGGTTTTCAGTGCGGTTGTGGTTATGGCAGTAGGCAGTGGGGCTACAGGGTTGGGCTTTAATGTGAGCGGGTTATGGTTTGTGATTAATAAATAAAATTGGAAGATTAAATGAATGGTGGGGCGTGGTAATGAAACAGAAATAATAATCAATGGGGTTGGTTGATAAGAGGGATTTTGTTGTGTTGCTTATGTTTTTCCTAACTTGTTTTGTGGATGGCAGGGTTATGTTTTACGAACGATTGGTTTGGTTAGTCGTGGATAGTTTCCCAGTAGTTAAGGAACTAAATAACTATTTCTACTGAAATGTGAAAACCTAATGGGGGTTGGGTTTGTTTTTTTATGCATGCTTCGTAGTAGCAGTGCCGAGGCACGTGCTTAGTTTCTCTGTTTAGAAGCCATAGGTTGGGCTGTGTGGTTGATATATATATATATATATATATATGTGTGTATCTTTTGTTTTTATCGCAGCCCACCCATGTTGAGCACTTAGTGCCGAACACTCTCATTTCATGGGAGAGGGTGTTTTTTCCTTAGTTACTAGCCCCTTCCGGCTCCTTCTCCCCTATGCTATGACGGCCTGAGGTGACCTTACACATAAGAATCTTCAGGTAGGTTTTTATTGGGGTGTCATTAGCCCAAGACTCTTCGGGTAGGTTCTACTATTTCCCAAGAATCTTCGGGATGAGGCCCAGGTGTGTGGGGGTGGGATACGTTGTGGTGAGGCCCAGGTGTGTGCGGGGGGGATACGTGGTTGTGAGGCCTAGGTGTGTGCGGCGGGATACGTGGTTGTGAGGCCTAGGTGTGTGAGGGCAGGATACGTGGTGGTGTGGCCCAGGTTTGTGCGGGCTGGGAGAGTGTGGCAGCGTCAGGACTTTCTTCGTTAGGAAGACTAGCTAACTAAAGGGAACTGGTGCGGGGTACCCAATACTCTTGTTTCTTATATACTACTACCTGTTGTGCTGGTGTTTTGGTGAGTGTGGCTAGTGAGGATGGGTGTATATAATTATTTGCTAGGTTTCTTCTGTTGTTCTCACAGGACATTAGGATGTCTCCCCATTTGTGCATGAGAGTTTTAGGTTTCCCTACTGAGTATACTTGTATGCTCACCCTACGTTTACTTTCAGGTTTCCGGGACGATTAGCAAGGCCGTGCGGGGCCTTTCTAGTCAGAAAGTTGGAGTTTTTTCTGTTTTTGTACCTTTGTTTTCTTTTGGTATTGTACTTTGAGCTTTCATGTACTTGTACCTTGTTATAAACTGTTTAAACATTCTTGTGGGCTTGGTTTGGGTTTATTTATATACACTGGTTATTTTCCTTTTTGGTGGTTGACTTTTTCTATTTCCCAATCTTTAAAAATAAAAAGTGTAATGCCTCCCATATTTGTGAAAAAATATACCCTTTGTGCTAGCCGCCACCCCGGGGCCTACTGGAGGTGGGACTCGGGGGGGTCATTATCTCCTTTTCACCATTGCCAGCTCAGGAGGGGAATCTTTGGTCGGAGGGGGTCATGACAGAATGGTATCAGAGTTGATGAATGATAGATAGGATGGAGTCTAGAGTTAGGCACAGTGAGGACTGCATGGGATGGTAGGGTGACAATGTTAGTCAATCTTGGTGCGTGACACATGCCAGGGAATACCGGCTAGGACACGGGATTTTAGGGCCCCCCGTGATCCGATGCAAGGAATCTGAGCCTACCGAATGACCAAGTGTGACTACATTGATTGCAGGGTAAAGACCCTAGGGAAGGTACATGCATCATCATGATTGTGTTTAACTTGATTTGGGTGTTCTGGGAACGAAATTGAAAAAAAATGATAAAATAAAACTGTGAGTTTTATTTACTACTTGGGCTTAGGCAATCCTTGTTTACCATACAGCTATGGCACCTGGACGTCATCCCTGGGGGGCTCAGACGGCCGAGGCCCAACTGATTCAGGTGGCCGACCAGCTGAGGATTGACCGAGAGGAGGAAGATAGCTAGTGGCAGAAGACTCTCTGTTCTTTTCAACACCAGACCCTCAAGAAGTATGAGGGTAGTACTTCGGATATGGAGAAGGAGGGGTGTCTTGAGGAGCTAGAGATCACTTTTACCTTGATCCGTGCTCCGAGGGAGTTCTGGGTTACCCTAGTAGTCAGACAGCTGAGAGGTGTGGCGTGACAGTGGTGGACACTCTACCTCTGAGAGAGGATAGAGGCAGAGGTTCCATGGGCTGTCTTTGAGAAGGAATTCCGAGAGGAATTCCATTCTTCCATGATCAAGGTGGTGAAGCGGAAGGAGTTACTCTCCCTTCAGTATGAGAGTATGATGGTATGAGATCTGGGGATCAAGTTCAAAGATCTCCTGCGCTTTGCTCCAGATCTCTTTCTGGATGAGGAGTCTCGAGCGAGATGTTTGGAGGAGGTGCTCCATCCTTCGATCCAGTATGCTGTCACCCCCTTCACCCTTCTGACGTACTTGGCAGTACAGAAGAAGGAAGAGGTTGTAGAGAGGATTCAATCGCTAGGAGGTGCACCCCGAGAGGGGATCCAGCTAGGTTCATCGATGGGGAAGTCAGTCAGCAGCAGGTCTCCTGTGACAGGACCTTCCTGGTTCAAGCCAGTGGGGAGCAGGCCCCAGCAGTTCAGATCTTCGGGTCCTCATCCCTTTTTCACGAGCCCAGGACCGAGGTGTTTTTCTTGTGGAGGTTTCGGGCACGTTCAGAGTCGGTGCCCGACCCGAGCTTAGTATGGTGGAGGTGGGAAGGTTCAGCACCCACCTCAGCAGCACCAGTTGTCGGTGAGGCCCTTCCAGCAGCAGCAGGACCCTGCTCCTCCGAGGGAAGACTTTGCGGGAGGAGGCCGACCTCAGGGTGCTCCTCAGGGACCTCGACCAGGGAGTGGTCGGGGAAGTGGACGATATCATATAGACAGAGGATCTAGGCGTGGAACGTTGCACGCAATAGAGGTGACAGCTCCAGCAGGACCAGAGGTGGTGAGAGGTACGATTTATTTGTTCAACACTCTTGTTTCTGCTTTGTTCGATTCGGGAGCTTCTCACTCCTTCGTTGCACCTGGTCTAGCCCATGCTTTGGGATTAGACATAGAGAGACTTTCCATACCACTAGTAATGAGTACACCATTTGGGGGGCCAGACCAGCGTATCCTGTGTTTGTTAGGGATGTGGTCTGATGTTGGTACCACATCGATCTAGTGGGGACCTTCTTCTGTTACAGATGCAGCCATACGATGTCATCCTAGGCATCGACTGGTTGTTTTCTGTTAGTGCCATTATCGACTGATTTCGGAGAAGAGTCATGTTCTCCGACCTGGATGGGCAGCGCGTATCTTTTATTGGTGAGAGGAGCTATCAGGTGGGAAGCCGGCATGTGGAGCCTCTCCTTTCCTTGTTAGGTGGGTTATCAGTGGTTCCAGCTGATACAGAGATGATGGATGTCCCGGAAGTTGTATGGTAGTTCCTCGATTTTTTTTCTGAGGAGGTTGTGACTCAACCCCCCCCCCCCCCCACCCCCCCACCCGACGTGACGTTGAGTTCGGGATAGAATTACAGCCTGGTGCCCTTCCGATTTCGATGGACCCTTATCGGATGGCACCATCGGAGTTGTGGGAGTTGCGGATTCAGATTGATGATCTAATGGAGAATGTTTTTGTTTGACCCAACATGTCTCCATGGTGTGATCCAGTTTTTTTCTTGAAGAAGGCAGATGGTGGTCTCATGCTATGCATAGACTACCGTAGGTTGAACCAGGTAACATTCAAGAACTGTTACCCCCTTCGAAGGATAAATGATCTCTTCGACCAACTGAGGGGAGGAGGTTGATTTTCCAAGATTGATCTACGATCTGGATATCATCTGTTGAGGGTGAAGGATAGCGACATCATTAAGACGGCTTTCAGGTGCAGGTATAGGTACATTGCGTTTGTGGTGATGCCGTTTGGAGTCATGAATTCACCACCTGTGTTCATGGGAATTATGAACTTTGACTTCCAAGAGTTTCTGGACCAGTTCGTTGTTGTGTTTATCGATGACATTCTGATCTACTCATGGTCAGAGGAGGAGCACGTTGAGCAACTGAGGGCAGTCTTAGAAGTCCTTTGACACCACTAGCTTTACGGGAAATTGTCGAAGTGTAAGTTCTTGACACAAGAAGTACACTTCCTTGGGCACGCGATGTCTTAGCATGGAGTGTTGGTGGACCCGTCGATGGTGGAGGCAGTTGTTTCTTGGGCAGCAACCAAGAGCGTGGCAGAAGTTCATAGTTTCCTGGGGTTTGCAGGTTACTATCAGAGGTTCATTTCAGACTTCTATCGAGTTGCTTCTCCTTTGAAAGCTTTGACAAGGAAGAACCAGGTCTTCCTATGGAGCGAGCAGTGTCAGAAGGCTTTTGACTACCTACAATAGAAGCTGGTCAGTGCTCCCGTACTCAGGTTTCCAGAGGAAGGGTTGTTGTATGAGGTGTTTTGTGATGCTTCTGGCCTTGGTCTGGGGTGTGTGCTGATGTAGAAGAAGGGAGGGATTTGTTATAGGTCTAGGCAGTTGCGCCCTCACGAGCGTAACTATACCACCCATGACCTGGAGCTTGCAGCAGTAGTGTTCACACTGAAGTTGTGGCAACATTACCTCTTTGGGGAGCGCTTTGTGGTCTTCTCAGATCACAAGAGCCTACGTTATATCTTCTCCCAGCGTGACCTGAGCTTACGGCAACGGAGATGGGTCTAGTTTCTCCAAGACTATGACATTTAAATCTCTTACACTAAATGTAAGGTAAACATTGTGGCCGATTCCCTGAGCAGAAAGTCGCATCAGGAAGTATTTCGGGAATCTGTTGATGCTTGGAAGGTGATGGGAGAGTTGGCTACCTTATACTTGGATGCATGGGTAGACGGTGTTAGAAGCTGTTTGTTTTAGATGACGGTGCAGTCCTCCTTGTTGCAGCTGGTGGAAGAGTCTCAGTGGGGGGAATCCGAGGAGAAAGTGATGCGGGATCGTGTCGATCAGGGGAACGCTCCAGAGGGATGGTCATAGGACAGCCGACATCGGATGCTTTCCATGGAAGGTTGTTTGTCCCGGAGAAAATGCATAAGGGAGATCTTCAGGAGTTCTATAACTCATCCTTGTCAGTACATCTAGGGGTTTCAAAAATGTATCGAGGCCTGAGGGAAATTTTTTGGTGTCCCGGGGTGAAATGGTAAGTGGCGGAGTTTGTGGCTAAATTCCCAGTGTGTCAGCAAGTGAAGGATTAACACTGTGTTCCCAGTGGTTTGTTGCATCCTTTAGGTGTCCCCGAGTGGATGTGGGATGACATCTCAATGGAATTCGTCACAGGACTACCCAGAGCATAGGGTGGTTATGATGCAATCTGGGTAGTGGTGGATCGACTGATGAAATCAGCTCACTTCTTAGAAATCAAGGATTCAGGCCTGGTGAGTATCTTAGCATAGAGGTACGTAGATGAGGTGGTGCATTTGCAAGGAGTTCCAAGGAATATCGTCTCAGACTGGGATACTCGGTTTACCTCACGAGTCTAGAGGGGGATACAACATGCTTTTGGCATGCAGTTATGCCTTAGCAATGCTTTCCACCCCCAGACCGATGGGCAAATGGAGTGGAGTATCCAGACGTTTGAGTACATGCTACGAGAATTCATTCTGGATTTCAGAGGATCATGGGTACGACACTTTCCTTTAGTAGAGTTTTCCTACAACAACATCTTCGACTCTACTATTGGCATGGCACCGTTTGAGGCTTTGAATGGAAGGCCATGTCGTTCACCCATTAGTTGGGCAGAGGTTTGTGAGATAGGTGCTCTTGGGCCAAATGTAGTGCAGAGCACCACAGAGAAAGTCCAGCTTGTACGTGAGAGGATGAAATAAGCTCATGACTGACAGAAGTCTTCTATTGATCGTCGGAGGAGGCCCTTGGGGTTTGAGGTGGGGGATCATGTGTTCTTGAAGGATTACCTTCGACGGAGGCATCAGAGGTTTGGGAAAGGGAGCAAGCTCTCACCCAAGTTCATCGGACCTTTTGAGGTGTTGACGCGAGTCGGTGAGGTGGCATATCAGCTGGCCCTGCCACCTCAGTTGGAGAAGGTTCATGATGTCTTCCACATCTCCCAGCTTCTTCGGTACATACACAATGACTCCCACGTTAATGATTGTGGAGAGTTAGATATGGGTGATGATGCGACCTTCGAGGAACGACCAGTCCGAATCGAAGATCGTAAAGAGAAGGTGCTCCGTGGACAAACCATTCCCTTGGTTCGTGTGTTGTGGAGGCATGGCAACCTCGAGGAGAGCACTTGGGAGAGGGATACCTAGATGCACGCTCAGTACCCGGAGTTGTTTTGACTTGTGTGTTTCCCTTGTTCTTCTGATCTTTGTGTTGATGTTGTACTTTGTACCTTTGATATATGGAATTCTTAGCCTGTCAGTTGTGAACCCTTTTTGTTTCCTTTCCCTGGTAATGTGTGACATGTCCGAATGTGTGGGGAAAGGGAAAAACCTTATTATTAATCGAGACAAATTAATAAGGATGCGATTGAACCCGTGTGCGCGAGTCAGTGCCACCTAAAGCGGATAATATCTTCACATAGGAGAAGGAATTTCGAAAACCCACGTGTTTAGGTATTGTGTAGGTTGTGCGGTGTTGGGGGCAGTGTGAGTTGAAAAATCCTAATGTATGGAAGTGGGAAGACCTGATTATTAATCGAGACACATTAATGAGGATGCAATTAAACCCGTGCAGGCGAGTCAGTGTCGGCTAAAGTGGATTATATCTCGACATGGGAGAAGGAATTCCTAACACCTATAATTAGGGTTGGTGGTTGGGTTCCTGTTATAACAAGAACCCTAAGAGGTATCTTGTTGGGTTTCCTCTGGGTCTGTTTTTGAATTCTCGGGGACGAGAATGTTTTAAGAGTTATCTGATGTAATGGCTCGGACCTCTCCGGCCCATTACATTTTCAAAAATAATGTCAAGAAGTGTTTTGGAGGGTAAAATGGACTTTTCTACCACTTTATAGAATTTTGAAACTACACACCGTGAAGTTTGAGTACACGCCATGTACCCCCTTCTCGGGTATACCCCATGATAAAGACCGTGTCCTTGTAGTGTGGAATAATGGGTGCACGCCGTGTGTCCAGTTCTACACACCGTGTAGTCCTTCCCCGCGTACGCGTTACCAGTTAATGGTCGTGTACCATGTTGGAGTCGTGTACTTACCGTGTGCAATAAATGAGTACACTCCGTGTGTCTAAACTATATGCCGTGTAGTCCTTCCCCATGTATGCATTGACCTCAGACCGTGTGTTGACCAGTCAACGGCTGCATAGCTGTGTTGGAATCAGTGTGGAGACCGTGCGAAAGAACTGAGTACACGTCATGTACCATACAGTACACGCCGTGTACTTTTTCATTTCACGCCTATAAAAGGAGGGGTCGCTCCTCCTTTCAACTCACACATCCCCTCCCCTCTCCTCTGAGCAGATCTCTCCCAAGAGACTCGAATGCTCTTTCTTCCATAACTTCTTCGTCCGAGATATGATTTACGATCTGTCAGTGGCCACGGGATCGTGACGATGAGGCAGAACTTCCGAGATTGGATCTGTTGCCTTTCCTTCGGCCCTTTCATTCCATCTTCCACCCAAGGAGGTTTTTCCGGGACCCGACAGAAGTGACGGACGTCGACGGACGCCTTCTAAGGTTGATTCGGGGGAGCGTTACGATCGGAACTTGTTGAATTAGGGATTTTTCCTTTGTCTCTCTAATTTGTGCATCATGCGGGGTGGGTGTTCTCTTTTTTACGTGAAACTCTTTTGAACCAGTTTAATGAAGATAATAACTGGCTTATATAATGGGTATGGGAAGTTGTGATTGTTGTTACTTTATATCCTATGATATTATGTTTTGAATTGAATGAGCTTCTACCTACTGAATATCACAGTCGTTGGGGTCCTTTTCTTATGCAATTAAATGTTTCCCTCTACTCTTGTATTTTCTTATGGATGGAAGCTTTTGGAATGTGGAAATTGGATAATCATGTAAAGCTGGCTGATTAAATTAAAATCCGGAACCCTTGTGTGATCACCCCGGTTAAACAAAATGGAATAATGAACATGTGGATGTTGTATTGGTTACGTGGCCTGTGTTGGGGGTGTTTTTCTGGGTTGTTGTGGATCGGGTGGGCAGCGGGGATGCAGTTGACTTGGTTGTGGGTTGGTTTGAATGCTATGTTGGTGATGGATAGCGGGGCTGTAATAAACGGTATTAAAGAGTTGTAGATTTATGGGTTTTCAGTGCGGTTGTGGTTATGGCGGTTGGCAGCGGGGCTGTAGGGTTGGGTTTTAATGTGAGCGGGTTATGGGTTGTGATTAATAAATAAATGTAGAAGAGTTAATGAATGGTGGGGCGTGGTAATGAAATACAAATAATAATCAATGGGTTTGGTTGATAAGAGGGACTTTGTTGTGCTGCTTATTTTTTTCCTAACTTGTTTTGTGGATGGCAGGGTTATGTTTTACAAACGTTTGGTGTGGTTAGTTGTGGATAGTTGCCCAGTAGTTAAGGTACTAAATAACTATTTCTACTGAAATGTGAAAACCTAAAGGGGGTTGGGTTTGTCTGTTGTATGCATGCTTCGTAGTAGCAGTGCCGAGGCACGTGCTCAGTTTCTATGTTTAGAAGCCATAGGCTGTGATGTCTGGTTGATATATATATATATATCTGTATCTTTTGTGTTTATCGCACCCCACCCATGTTGAGAACCTAGTGCTGAACACTCCCATTTCATGGTAGAGAGTGTTTTCCCCTTAGTTACTTGCTCCTTCCTACTCATTCTCCCCTAGGTTGTGATGGCCTGAGGCGACCTTACACCTAAGACTCTTCGGGTATGTTTCGATTGGGGTGTCTTTAGCCCAAGAATCTTTGGGAAGGTTCTACTATTTTCCAAGAATCTTTGGGATGAGGCCCAGGTTTTTGCGGGTGGGATACGTTGTTGTGAGGCCCAGGTGTGTGCGGGCGGGGAGAGTGTGGCTGCGTCAGGACATTCATCGTTAGGAAGAGCAGCTTACTAAAGGGAACTGGTGCAGGGTACCCAATACTCTTGTTTCTTATATACTACTACCTGTTGTGCTGGTGTTTTGGTGAGTGTGGCTGGTGAGGATGGGTGGATAGAATTCCTTGCTAGGTTTCTTCTGTTTTTCTCACAGGACATTAGTATGTCTCCCCACTTGTGCACGAGAGATTTAGGTTTCCCTACTGAGTATACTTGTATTCTCACCCTACATTTACTTTCAGGTTTCCAGGAGGACTACCAGGGCTGTGCATGACCCTACTAGTCGGACAGTTGGAGTTGTTGTTGTTGTTGTACCTTTGTTTTCTTTTGGTATTGTACTTCGAGCATTCTTGTACTTGTACCTTGTTATAAACTGTTTAAACATGCATGTAGGCTTTGTTTGGGTTTATTTATATACACTGGTTCTTTTCCTTTTTGGTGGTTGACTTGTCCTATTTCCCTATCTTTAAAAATAAAAAGGGTAATGCCTCTTATATTTTTGAAAACATCTACCCTTGGTGCTAGTCGCCACCCCGGGGCCTACTGGAGGCAGGACTCGGGGGTCATTATCTCTCTTTCACCATTTCCAGCGCAAGAGGGGCATCTTTTGGTGGGAAGGGGTCATGACAGAGATGATTAAACAAAAAATTGATATGAAGTAAATGATAATTGATATTTATAACTATGTTATTAAATGATCTATAATAAATTAAAATCCTCATATAATCATCATTATTTTCAAAAAGAACATAATAGAGGAACCCCAATCTAAATTACTCAGATGAATGAATCCTCCATAATACAAATACTATAACTACATTAACAATTCTAGAAGTTCTACTTCAGCCATTAGATAAGTGGATTTTGAAACTAGATAGGTATTAGGAACAATTCCTATAGTAAATTCAACATACACATCAATTATAATACCCAAAAACTCTTTATAGAAAACATCCATTCTCTTATTTACCACTGGGACATCATTAATAAGAACATTTCATTTTTTTCAAAAATATGTGAAAGAAAAATTAGTTAATATTCATTGTTAGTTTTATAACTTATTATTATGTTATCATTTGTATTGTTCATCATTTTATAAAATCTAAAACTATTTTTGAAATTAATATTCTATAAGAATATAATCAATCATTCCATGGTAAACAAAAACCTAATACATACAAAAAAATAACATAAAATTATAAGAGGGGAAAGACAACCAGATTTGAATGTAAATTCTTTCCAAGAGAATTACAGGATGATTATTATAATTTATATACATTCATTAATATTTACCCTATGTGTTTTTGACAGTAGTATAACTTCATTTATGGAAGTGGAATTTCTAATTTATAATAAAAGTTCTTAAAAATTTTCAAATGTGTAGACCACATATCAAAAAGAGAATTAGCATAATCAGAATAAAAAGTTTAGTATACCTAATACCACTTCGTTTGATGGCCCAACTTATACTAATGTAATTTTAAATGATTCCACCAAACCTTTATGCATATATTTTTTATTTTTACAATCATTAGGTTTATTATTTAAATACTCATTAGTATAATAACTCGTCTCATTACATTTGAATCATTTTACTGTCTGTATATCAGAATTTTTCTTTCCACTACCTCGATCTTTTTTATTATGATTTTGATCCATATACACAATCGCACCACATTGAAATAACTTACCTAACCTCAAAAGAAATTTTTAAATATGTTATTTTCTAATATTATCATAAAAAACATCATTTTCTTAATATATATCTTCTTTGATGTATTATATCCTTTTTCCGACCACATCGAATGATTTTTTTCTTGTCTTTAATGAACACATAATCATCAAAAAACTCTATTTACACCTTATTTTCCCATAATTTTTTTTAATAACTTTTTAATTCATGATAATCCAATTCCCTTTGATATTTTGGCTTCAATATAAAATAAAAATGATTTATTTTACTATCAATTTCCCTTATAAAATTTGGAGTGTACCTTTCCATCTAAGTGAAATTTTCATGATGTGTAGCTATTGAATCCTACTTGTATATTAATTTCTAGAATATTCTTTCGATCCTAATATGAATTTAGATATTAATTTATTTATCAAGGAAAACAATTTTTAATCATAAAATCCAAAGCATCGATCTACTTGCTAGGCCTAATATTCTGGCCATTTACCACCAAAAATCTCTAGTTTCATTTTATTTAATATTATTTCCACATATTACTTCCAGAACATGACAACATATATAATATAAATATTTGTGAAATTTAAAAAAATTATTACTGAATTTAAACATTCGAAGAATGTATTAATGGAAAAAAAATAGTGGTCCTCCACTAAGGCGGTGAATCGACATACCATTATCACCAATTACATTTTTAAGAATAAAAGAAGAATATAATATATTGGATCATGTATATACAATTAAAACCATAAATTTACTATATATATATGATACTATAGTTATCATCCAATTTTTAATAGGGGTGAGGATAAAGAATTAGTGATAAATAATTCAAAATAGAATGAGGAATTTAACTCTTGAATATCGACTACATAAGAACCTTTTTAATTCTCTTGAAATTGGTGTTTTGTGTAACAAAAAACAAAATAATGTGGATATTGATTAGTAATATGTAATTGGCCTGAATATGGATGATATATAAGGTTCATGGCTATGAAATTATGTGATTTAAGGAGTCCCCTTTTATAATTTAGGTTAGCATTAATTTAAAAATGACTAAAAATAATAAATATAATAAGGCTATTATAGGGGTACCGATTTTCAAAAGACCTATAAATCTCATGTAATTAAAATTTATTTATCATATTATCCAATTTTTCTTTATTCGTTATTTTTGTGATGATTAAATTATATAATAGAATATTATATTCATGAAATATTTTATTTGTGAAATTTAAAACTATTCATTACTATGTCAATAAAAACACAAAAACGATTCAAATTAGAACCAAATATTTAACTGTACCTTTCACATGTCATATATATATATAATTCATTTATTGGATTAGTATTTTAATTCAATATTTATTTTATTATGTTTAATACAATTTATTTGAATTTCAATTATTTTAAAATTTTTAATTCCATGAGATTTATTATACTGTTTACATGTAATATTTATATATATAGCTAATGTTATGGGTTCACCCAGATATCACTCCAATGCATTGAGTAATTATTATGTTCTCCATATAATTATTTTTAATTTTAGAAAATTATATATTCTAATTGTACAGATTTTATAAGGGTTCTATGCTGATAATTTCCCAAAAAGCCACCACATTTTCATTATTATTGTAATGGTTTATCAATGTTTATATTTATAAATATTTATATCACAAGACACATAATTATTGGTTCTAATGACTGTTTCTTTTTTTATAGCGTTATTATACATTTTAATGTCTGGTGTTAATCCAGGTATTCATGGGTATGAGTTGTCTTTTCATTATAACAAAAAAATTAATTTAATATAATTATATAATATAAATTATTTTTATTTAAATTATTTAATTAATATTAAAAAATTTAATGTGTAGATGTGGAGAAAATAATTGTAAAATAAAAAAAATAGATGTGTTAAAAAATCAGGTTTTCTAGAAATATATTTTCTCACTAATAAGATGATTTAATATTATCCCAATGATGTATAATTATAATTATATGTATTAAAATTTAAATTTATATATATAATATATAAAATTAATTTAAATTCATTCATTTTATGGGTTATATTAAAATTTTAAAATTGATACTCATTATACACTTCAATATAGTTTTCAGAATAAATATTTTTAAAACCAAAAAATAAAATTATACTAAAATAAATTATAAACATGATTTAAATGTAGTAACTTTTTTAAAATAGAATAATAATACCTATTTTTTTCAAATCAAATAATATTTTGAGTGACACTTTTAAATTATTTGATCTGATGAAAATAAATAAATATTTTAAAAAGTAAATTTTCAAACAAAATTAGAAATTTTTTGAAAAGTCCCAAAATTTCACTATAAATCAATTTTTATATGTTTATTTATAAAATAATTTTCATTTTAAAAATAATTATTTAAATTATCTACATTTTAATTATAATATTTTCTAACAAAATTCATTAAAATTTATTTTCTGAAGAAAACATATTTGTCAAGAATATAATTATATTACTAAAAATTAATTGATTATTTACTAAGAAATTATCAATAAATTAATATTTCATAGGATATATCTATATATATCTTAAATAATTTAATCCAATTCATAACAATAATTTAAAGACTTTTTTATAAGGGTCAAATATTTAACCGTTCATTTAATCTCGTTGTTGTATCTTAAATATACTATCAGATAAAACATTCCTATTTTAAAATCATAGGGTATTAAATCCTCTCCCTATTAATAAATTGTAGCCTAATAAATAAAAAGGATCTTGATAATTATTTATTTTAAATTTAAAACAAATTCCAAACCCACATCATATGAAGGTTTGATAAAACTCCCATTTGAAAAGAGATAGGGAACTATAAAGATCATCTAGAGAGAAACATAATTGGGTTTCCTAGTAGTAAAACATTAGTAGGATGTGGAGATATTCTTGTGGAAGAAACAAATAATTCAGAAATAGTTATAGTGAGCCATGGAGATCATTGATCACAATAAATTGAATAATCATGATAAAGTTAACCACAACAAACCCATTAACAAAAGTGGTGTGAAAAAATTCATTGTCTCCTTATAAATGAATGGAATAGGATAAAAGTTTAATTGTAAATATCATTTTTTGGAGTAGGATACATTCGTACTATTTAGAATAAAATAGAATTAAATATAGTTACTTGAGAATTTGAATTTCCATTTATAATAGATTTTCTATTTAATATAATCTTTTTATCTGTATGATGAATATTCAAGATAAATTTTTCATTCTTGAAGCCCTAAAATCAACAAATATTAGATCACATAATTTAACAAAATAATAACAATTTATTCCTCCATTATCTAGATATTAATAAAAACTAACATTTTTATAAATAGATAAGATAATTATAAAATCAATAAACCATCGTATGAATAATCTCTAAAATTAAATAGTAATACTAGAATATTAATCAAATCATTCTATAAATAAATATCCTCAAAATTCATCATAATTATCATGATTATTATTGAAACCCAAATATTAAAAGGGTTTGATCACATATTATTTTGAAGTTGATATATCATTTATATCTAATTAACACCAATATCTTTTAATTCTTCATACCAAAAATATATGTTCTCTAATAATATAATGTTCCCCACAATGTAAAAACCCAAAATTACCTCAAAATCAAATATATGATGGTCCCTAGAGGTAACCAATATGACTAAACAAATAAGAAATTTAATGTAATTCTACCTCAAATAATAAATCATGTTCAACATAAGTCCTATATATACCTTAGCCTAATAATATATGTCCAAAAATATTCTTAATCATCATAGACTTACATAAATTAAAACCTCATAAATGGTTTCTATGAATTTGAATATATGAATAACCTTAAACATGTAAACCAATGATGCAATCCATAACTATTAAGGTTATATCATATTAAAAAATATTCTTTAAATTAATATAAAAACATCACTTATACCAACTATAATACCAAAAAACTAACACTCACAGAGCAAATTATTAAATAAGAATCATTACATTTGTTTCTCTAATATAGATTTGGGGACCTGATTTTGACCATAAAACACTAAATACATCAACAAAAAATATTGGATATCTTATATCCCTATAGAACCATAAGGATTAGAGTTTTAGATAAATAAGAAAAACACTTACATAAAGAACACCAATGTAATTAAGGGAATAAAATCCAACAATAACAAGAATTATATTGTCCATATTTAGTCTTCAGAATCTCCCACAAACATCATCACAATAGATTCCTTTCAATTTAAAAATAATTTAATCAACATTATTCATTACCCTAGGAATATAAAACTTAAAAGGGTGATCAAAAATGATGAGGGAAAGAAAATATAAAATTTAACAATCAAATGTCATTAGTGAGAATAAGAATATAACAATAGTATGTTTACATAATAAAAGTGACTAAATACACATCAATATATAGATAATAAGACAAGAAATTATGTATAAGGCCATATTAAATGTAATATTTAAAATAAATAATAATAATGAGCCATGTAATTTCAATTTTTATCAAAAGAATAATTAAATACTCTATACATCATAAATAAAATGAACTGGTATGTAATAAAATCATCTTCATAGTGCATTTTAAACTCATGATGTAAATAAATGGATGTAGTTAAATACATACTTGAAACATTCTCATAACACCCTCCTTCTTGAATATAAATACAGGTTGCATCACCCAATGAATTGTAGTACAATCTGGGTGTAATAATAACATAAGATATTTCGAGCTCACTCGATGCTATTTTGCCACACAAAATATACATGCTATATCAGGATCATCATATGAAATCTCAAAACACCCATAATATAAGCTATATATGAGTCACAATTGAGATAAAATGGGGTTAAACCAATCTTATAATCTATATTGGGTATAAGTGTTCACAAAAAATAGTGTTTGTGTTCCATTTATGAATAAAACATTTATAAGCCATTACTTTTTAGTTAGAAAAATAATAATGTTAATTAATATATTGATTCAACTATGGAAAAGAAATATGATCCATGTCAATCTCATAATCCCTCTAGAGAAAGAATAAAGATAGTACCAATACCATATATCACAATTAGAGTGTAAGTAACATAATGGGGTTTTATCATTGAGGAATGAAAATTCCATTAAAAGGTCATTTAAGAAATATTTTATGAATCTAAACATTTCATTTTGGAAAGTTTTTTTAAAACTAAAGAAGAAAAATTATTGTGATTTGTTTCTTTGAAAACAGCCTTCAAAACATATAAATGAACATTAAAATAAAATAAGGGGCTAGATGTAAGGAAATTCTGTTCATGATGAAAATCGTAAAAATAATTTTTTATTAATATATTTTATATAAGGTGTCAATGTGAAACTTTTGGAAAATATTAAAAAATATTATTTGAAAATACTTTTAAAATAAGTTCAATTATCCTCAAAAATATCTTTAGAAAATCGTTTATTTTTTTAAAATAATAGTTTAGAAAATACTTTAAAAACCACGATATTGAAAATAAATATACTTATCATAAATAAAATACATGATCAACATCACTTACAAACGACTTTCTTGATGTTTCTTTAATAATTAAGGGGAAATTGGAAATAAAAAAATGATACCAATATTTATAAAAACAATTATATGAAAATTTATGTGGTTCATTAAAATAATATAATATTATTTCCTCTAATAGAACCACAAACATGATCAATCCTGAAATGAAATAATATTATATCATATCACATTTTATAATTTGGTAACTTTTTAATCATAATCCCCATGGAAAAATAACAACAAAAAACATTATAAATCATAAAAATGAGTACATTAATTATATATATTTCAATGGTGTTGTATAAATGCAATTAACTTGAATATAAAATAATATCATAAATATATTTCTCAATGAAAGATAATTTAAGATGAAAAACACTACCAATGACCGTACCAATTAATTTGATAATTTTTCATTGAATAAATAATTTTTATTGGATTAAATTAAAAATAAATAAAATTAGAAATAAAACAAATATAATATACATCCATTACAAAAATAATCTTATAATATAAAATACAAGGAATATGTAATATGACCTAATGAAAAGAAATAGAGTTTTGAAATTATTTACCTCTAGGTAACTTTTATTCAAATCCCATTGATTGAAAAAACTTAAATTAAAATATAAAATATAATGATGAATGAATTATTAGTGATATTAAATATATAAGTATTTTTATTTACATAATATAAACGAAATTATGTTCATAAAAATAAAATAAGCCTCAATAAAGTAAAATTTAGAAGATACCTCTTAGCTAAATTCTAAACATTCCATATATATCCTTTAACTCTTGTGTAGGAAACATATATAAGTTATTTTGTATCTTAAATAAATTACATAATTAATAAGTAATACATAAGTAGTTTAAAATAATAAATTTTAAACAAATATTTAAAATATTAATCTGTTATGTCCAAGTCAGGTGTTTTGAAGACGTTTGGTTCATTGTTTCATAACATCTTTGGTGTGTTAAAAATTTTCAAAGTTTTCCTTGATTAAAAATCACCAAAATAAGAGTCATTAATTTTTTCATATTTATTTATAAATCATACTTTTAGAACCAATCATAAAATATGGTAATGAAAAATTAACTATGTTATAATCTTGGAGATGGTAGGTCGTACATACGCGTTAATAATATTTCACTTTTTCAATGATCATGAATGAGGGTAAGAATTAGATTTCCATTTTTTAATTATAATAATATAATACATATCATATTTTTTCATTAAATATAATTATTTGTATTACCTATAAGAAAATATTTTTCAAAAAAGAATCACATTGCTTTGTGAATGTGGTATTCTACACGTACACACAGCCACCAATATAATTTTTAATGAGTGGAATGCTACGAATGAAAAATATAAATTAACTTTTAATAATGATAAATATTTAATTAATATAATAATTATTTCATATACTTCACATATATTCCTTAAAATTTTCCTTATTATGTTCCAAGTAAAATGTTATCGAAGAATGAAAACCATATCTTCAAGTGGCGGTCGTCCACCGTAGACATGAGCGACATTATCATATCACCCAAAAAAAGTAAATTAGGAATTTATATATGATTTAATAATTGAAAAAAATATAATAATGTCACAAATATTTTATATATGTTCTTTGAATCAATAATTTTGATAATATGATAGAGCTGATGATGATAAATGAATTAAATCAGTTTATGAGGTGGTTGTCCTTCATACACACAAACAATGGCTTTATTTCCCATTTGATGGGTCTAGGTTATGAAACTAAAATACAAAAATCACATAATATGGAACAAATTGGTGTTTTTATTTCAAAATAATTTATTAATAATTTTATTATGTGGAAGAATAAATTAAATAAATGTGTCTACTTAAGCATGATATATCTTCTTTAGACAACCTCCTTAGGATAAAACAAAACACATTATAAGGATTAATTGAATATCAATACTGGGATGTAAGTCATGGGGAATGTTAATAAGGTTTTATTTTTGGTATTGGATAATAGAATTATATTTTTAGGTGTTAATATTTTAGGATAGGAGGTGTCCTTTTATATGTGAGTTGAGCGGCACACTTGTTATCATTCAAAAGTATAAGGTATACCATCATTTATAACAAAACAAAAATATGAAATATAGATAATTATCAATAAATTGTATTTATAAATTCTTAATGGGTCTATAAAAAATAATTTAGAAAATAATTGGGTCATTTTAACACTTATCATTTTATTAGAAACCCTAGTATGTCTGTTTTTATCTTATTCATGGAAAAATATTATTATTGTTTTTATTATTTGTTATGAATTAAATTTATGTTGATGTTATTATATAGTATAATGTTTTTTTACTAAAAATATTTAATACATTTTACAATATTCAATCTATAGATATTTCATAATTTAATTTAAAATAAAACACAAAGAGGTTGTGAAAAAACGGGTATTCATGAAATTTATTTTCCTAGCATAAAAAGATTCTATATTAACTCTATGACTTGTAGTCATCATTGAATGAATTTAAATTAGTTATTTTAGTTATAATATATATAAATTTAAATTAAATCATTCCATATTAGGGTCCTCCAAAAAAATTTAAAATGGAGAAACATTATTCTCATCAAAATAGTTTTCATAAAAAATTCATTTAAAAAAAACATTTACAAAATCCAGTATAAAGATTAAATAAATATAATTAATTGGATTATAAATTAAACAAATATGATACATGAATTCAAATTTAAATCATAATGGTACTTTTAAATCGATTAATTTAATGAAAAAATGATAGTTTTACAGAAAATGGTATATTTTAACATTTATAAAAAAAGAAACCTTTTCTAAAAAATCCCAAATTTTCACTATATGATAATTTTGATATCTTTATTAAAAAATATTTTCAATTCTTTAAAATAAATTTTATAATATTTAACAGAATTAATTACCATAATTTCTCACAAGAAGTATTTTAAATCATTTTTAAATAAATATATTTTGGAAAAAAAATAAAATTTAATTACCAAAAACAAATTGATTATATAATGTAAAATTATAAATAAGTTCTTATTTATAAGTATATATATATATATAAATTTCCTAAAGTAGTCAATAAAATTCATTCCCACTAATATAATTGGTAGTTTATAAAGATATAATATTTTCTAGATCATTTAAGATCAATATTTCATGTCAAAAACAGTATCGAACATAATATTACTATTTTAAAATATAGGGGTGTTAAACTTACTATTCAAAAAATAGAAAAATAATTGTTTGATTTTGGTTTTATGCGTTCTTTTATAACCTGAAATGGTTCTATAAACACTGAATCACAACCATGATACCTTGAAGAAATGATTTTCTTAATAACCTAATGGCACAATTAATGAAACCCAAGCATTGGACTCTTTTGAAATTACAATAGCGGGAAAATTTTTTCTTGTGAATATTATAATCCTCTATTTAGTAAAATTTGATATTTTATAGGTCATGGATTGGATCTCATATTATAGATATCACATCAACTGTCTAGAAAAGGAAATATCGTGGAATATTATGTAGAATCCCTCATAATGTATAAATTCTTTGAAGATCATGATATTCCTTTGGAATTTATTTCAAAAGTGTGTGTTTTGATAGCTAGAAAAAAACCACATCTTAACTAAATGGGTTTTTTTTTAAATCATAAATAAAATTAACAATATAAGGAAATATATTCATCTATTTTCCAAGTAGTTACCCAAACATCCTCAAGACTATGTGGACGATTTCTCAATATATATTATTCCACATCCACCCCCATATCCAAATACCCCAATAGGATTGAATCTATCAAAGAGTAGGTTTGAAAAATGTGAAATAATGGTAATTTGTAAAAATGGTTTATCTGTTGAAACAGAGGGTGCCCTAGACCCAACTATAAATATATTGTGATTACCATATCATGTATAAAATTAGATATATATATATATATGATGGTTTCTTACAATTACTGAGTAGATATTTTTGTATCAACAATTTAATGGTAATTTTCATCGATTAATTGTTGTATTAAAAAGTTATAGTAAATCCATGGCTTTAATGAGAACCTCATGATATGTTGAAATTAATATTACCCAATGGTTATACAGTCTGGATATATCTTACTGAGTGGACACGGTAGATTTATGACTATCAGGTACTTAGAGATCATAAGCATTGCGACTTCTTCTCATGAAGTTATCACATGGTGATATCTGGTAGTGAATTCCTAAGGACATATCTTCAAATAGAAACACCACTTGTTTTGGGTTTCATTGGATGTTAATATCTATGATCATTTGTAATGGTCTCCATACATGATATCATTTCCAATGTATTCCTTTTGATCATGAATTTTGATGCAAGATGAAAACAATGATACTTATATCATGGTGAGGTAGTTTTTGTTGGGTGTGTCGATGGTGGCATGACATTGGTTTAATGATCACTAAAGGTTTTTTATCTTCTGGTTTAAGGAAGTTATATATCTCAGCTAACGTTGATCTAGATGATAGTACCTTGATAAATCAATGGCCATGGTCATCAAAGGTAAATTCATCTAGTAACATCAACAAATTATAAAGCATGAAATGGGTGACGACATGAATGTGTGACCAACTTTATGAGATATTAATGAAAAAGTTATTATATTACACAGTGTATGTTCATAGGTGGGTAGTTGTGGTTGTGCCAATTGTTATCATTTTAGGGGCCATGACAGGTTTCTAGATCCAAATCTTGGTATGTGAATAGAATTCACTACTCTCGAGACAAAGGCATAGAGGGTTAGATACAATAGTGTATTTGAGAATATTTCTTATTCAGTTGAATAGTTTTTTTAGACAAGGTGGGACCCAACACTAGAGTATGAGAATTTTCCAATGATAAATGATCACAAATGAAATAATAAAATTCGTATTATTCATGTTAAGAATAATAACTATTGATTTTTCTAATTAAATGTATTTATATGTTTCTTCGTAAATACATAATCATTTTAATTTAATGACTCTTAGTTTAAAATATACAAGGTTCTTTTATTTTTTTGTGGGAGTACGAGATGAGATAATGGAAAAAGTATTATCATGTAATGTATTTATTATATTACATAAAATGTAATAATAATAATAAGTGATGTTTGTGATTTAGTTTAGTAATAAAAATATTATTTATATAGTGAGTTTATTATTTAGGGGTCGGGTCATCATTTATGGGTAATTTCATACAACTCTATAAATAGAGGAGAAGATGGATTTTAATAGGGAATATTCATGGATCTCTCTCCCTACATATCTTTCCCCTTCTCTAGAGATAGATGCCCTGGAGCCCAGATCTCTAATGAGGCTCTCTCTGATGCATCTAAAGATAGATGATGTGGTGATTGTTAGATAGTCGAAGGAATCATCAGATCTTTGCTTTAGCACCCGAAATTCAATGAATGTAGCTCTTGTAATTTATTGAAGAACTTATTGACAATATAGAGGAATTCATATTAGGATTCATCGACCAGGGACCACCAAAAAGTATCTGACATCATGCACATCTTTGGATCTAAAATAGGTTTTTAAAATCTCATTTTTGTGCTTAATCATCTTTATGTGAGATCATCGGCATTAACCGCATAGTGATTTATCAACGACGAAGAGTTTATGTCATTAATCAGTGAAAATTTTTCAAATACCATATATCGAGGCTTTTGGTTCATTACCAGTTCCTAAAATTTGTATCGAATCTACACATGAAATTTTTTACGATAATAAAATTAGATTTTCAATAAAAAAAATATAGATGGTGTTGATACGGTCTCGACGCCACAAAAATTGTTTTACTCCAACATCAGATACCTAATTTGTGGTCATCTGATGGTTATAATCAGAATAAATTGGTTGATTTATGGGGTTTAAAAGGAAGAAAATGTATATCAATATATATGTATTTCAATTTTATGAATTTAGTTGGTTTTTTATTTTATTTCTTGTGATCCCAGTTTCTGATGTGATACTGGTCACCGGAATAGTTATTCTTGAAACCGATGATATTAATAATAATATAATAATTATAATAAGAATAATTTTTATTATATTATTAATATAATATTATTATTGTTTTTTCTAAGACTATATAGTCTTTAGGAAATTTTCTTAAAGGTTGTGGTTCTGACAGGTAACAAACTAGAACAAAAAAAATGTGGTTGGTTTTTTATCAAAAAACAAAAGAGAGAAAACAAGTGGTCAAGGGGGATAGTCCCCCATGTCTCCCTTATGTAGTTCTCATGCCTATGTCCATCCCACCAAGCTGGTGCACTACCTCCAGGCCAATGCCCTACACCACCTCTAGACAGCCTCCACCCATCGGTCCGGCCACCTCCCACTGATATACCTTTGTTGGCCCACTCTGCCTCGCACCACCCATCTTAGACTGACCCTGATGGCCCCATCCTATTGGTGGAAATAATTCAAGATATTTTTATATTTTTATCATAAATCTATCATAAAATGCCTTTTTGTACTAACCTTGGGATGTTTCCCAAATAATAGGCTTCACACTTAACTGACTGTCTATATTTTATTTCATCATCCACTCCTTGAAATATTATTAATTTATTCATATATGATAAAAAATATATATAACATATTATGATATGTTATTATTTCAATTTTAATAACATCAATCCATCTTATATACCCTGAAATGTGTTACTAATTCATCAATTGTGTGTACGATAGACTACTGCCTCACAAACTAATGTCATTCAATATTCTCAATCACCTCACAAAGACTTATATAATGATGGATTAAAAGTATAGATATTATATTTTTTTATATATTCATACTTATGAAAATATTATATCACATATAATTTTTAACTATGCATTTTTTTGGGGAAACAGTAACATCACTTCTGTGTATAGCTGACAACCACCGTATGATACTATATAATAATTTTTTCAATAGCACAATACATGGAAGGTAATAACATTAATTTTAATGAATATATGTTATAATGATGAAATATTATTGATATTATGTATATATTTATCACTAAGAAAAGATAATATTTCATCTTCCTTTTAACACTAAAAGATGACATTTCCATTCGTGTGCGTGTGTGGATTACAACATCTAGAATGCAATGTGGTTAGTTTTTCATCACCACAACACATGGATGATATATATATAAGTATATTTATAGATATAATTTTTGGTTTATTATTTTATTTTTAATTTTTAATATAAAATATTACTTACCATCTTGCAGTAATGATAATTGAAGAATTAAAACTCTTCTCATGAGAACGTATGACCAACTGCCTCCATGAATGTGATGTTGTCCAGTTTCCATAAATATCATTCAAGATTTTTTTGAAAAGTATATATTTTAAAAAAATATGATTAAAATTTAATATTTATTATTATGTATAGTTTTAAATAATTATCTCTTTGTCCATAGTAAACACAACAAATTCCGTTTGAAATAATGAACTGAACTGACTCAAATCGCCTAATGTGGAATTAGTTGATTAAATATTGATGTATTTACATAGAAATAAATAAATTAAATTTCTAAATTATTGGGTATTATAAATATAATTTTATATTCATAAATCAAAGAATTTATTTTAGATTATTTTAACAGACTCTGATGATATATACAGAATGTATGGATACATGATAAGTGTTTTGTCGTATCAATTTTTATTTTTGTCAGATAGATTCTATATTCTTCAATTATTTATATTTTTTGGTTTATATAATACAACATTTACATGTAATATTATTAATACATCATAAATCTTGTTATTTTAAGATTCACTTTGAATTATTTCATCCATGGGTATTTGAATTGAATGTTACCTTGTGGTAGCGAATTTTAAAACTAAATTCCATATAATTGGGTTAAATTACTTATAAATTGTATATCATATTCTAGGATTATGTCCGTAATGAATTTTATTTTGTCATGTTTTATCTCTACTACTCTATGTTTCATCAAAATTATATATATATAACTTAACTATTGATTAATTATAAAATTCAATGATATGATTTATGTAGGGGATATTTATCAACAATTATTTTTATTTGATACATATGTTTATGATATACACATATATTAATTATTTAGGTATTTATAATACAATTTAAGATGATATGTCATGAAACTCCTTATGTTCATTATATTTAAATTATAATTCGTTATAATTCTTTTACTGGGAATACGATCGAAGACTTTCTAAAGTGGTAATGGTTTTTTTAAATATAATTACTTTTATGATTTTTTATGTTCAATATTCTTTTGAAGGATATCATATGAACCTATTTTATTGAAGAAAATATCAGTAATCATTAGTGTTAATGAATGTGTTTAAAAAGTTTGATTTCTATTTCCTCCCATACTAATTTAAGAAATATCAATAATGTCATTTCTAAATGATACTGATCATATATTATTTTTAGATTGTTATCTTCCTCATCCATATCCCTATTTTCTATTTTTTTCAAAAATTATATTTTCTAAAAATAAAACAGTTATTAACCCCATTTTCATGATTTTACTTTATTTAAAAAGGGTCTAAAATGAAATATCTTAACAATTATCAAATTTTCACAATTTTGATCCCTTTTCAAAATACATTGAAAAAAATGTTCGTTTTTAACATTTTTGACAGGAACAGATTTTACTAGCACCATTTACAATATTTTACTTCATTTTTTCTTTATATTAAACCATTAATTTTTTTTAAAATAAAAGTATTTTTACAATACTTTGTGAATTTTTTGTTTGAAAAATAGATTTTCAAAATGACAATTTTATTTCCCCCACAAATGTTATTAATGATATTTTAATGTTATTTTAATTAATAAACATGTAAAAAAACTTATTGTTACTTATTCTATAAGGGTGATATTTTCTATTGATACCATCCCCATTACTTTACAGGATGAATTAATATTGATTCCCTGATATTGACATGGAATCCATTTCATTCCCACTGGTTAATCAGGGGTCAAAAATAATTTTATCAAACCCCTTTTATTTCTATTATAAAATCATGCCCTGGAATGAACTAGGTTGTTTCAATGAGTTTAGGATTTAATTAATTCCATATATACTCTTTTCATTATATTTTTCTCCAACACTTTTTCATTATTCTCATAATGGTTTATCAGTGTTTCAATTTATAAATATTGATATCACAAGACACATGATTATTGGTTCTAATGACTGTGTCTTTTTTTAATGCCTTGTTATACATTTTAAAAATGTTTATCCAGTTATTTATGGGTATGATTTTCTTATGTTATGCTCAGGCATTTTGATCCAGGCATTGCTGGGTAGGAGTTGTCTTTTCATTTTGAAAAAAAATTAATTTAACATAATTATATATTATAAATTATTTTAATTTAAATTATTTAATCAATATTTAAAAATTTAATTCGTAGATGTTGAAAAAATAATTATAAAATAAAGCAAACAGATGTGTAAAAAAATTAGGTTTTCCAGAAATATATTTTCTCATGAATTATATGATTTGATATTATCCCAATGACTTATAATTATAATTATGTGTGTTTAAATTTAAATTTATATATATAATATATAAAATTTATTTAAATTGGTCCATTTTAGGGGTTGAATAAATAATTTAAAATCGATACTCATTATACACTTCAATACATTTTTCAGAAAAAATCTTTTTTAAACAAAAAAATAAAATAATACTAAAATAAATTATAAACATGATTTAAATGTAGTTACATTTTATAAATAAAAAATAATACATATTTTATTCAAAATCAAATAAAATTTATAATGACACTATTAAATTAGCTGATTCAATGAATATAAATGATTTATTAAAAAAGTAATATATCAATGAAAATTTGATATTTTTAGAAAAATCCCTAAATTT
The DNA here is from genome assembly GCA_963277665.1 of Viscum album. Lineage (NCBI taxonomy): Eukaryota > Viridiplantae > Streptophyta > Magnoliopsida > Santalales > Viscaceae > Viscum > Viscum album. The sequence continues at coordinate 2,115,007,345 of OY728157.1, read as the reverse complement.
CCCTATAAGTTAATTTTTATATTTTTATTTAGAAAATTAAGTTCATTTTAAAAAGAATTATTAAAAATATCTACAATTTAATTAGATTTTTTTTCTGACAAAATTCATTAAAATTTATTTTCTAAAGAAAACATATTTGTCAAGAATATAATTACATTACTAAAAATTAATTTATTATTTACTAAGAAATTATAAATAAATTCCTATTTCATAGGATATATCTATATATATCATAAATAAGTTAATAATATTCATTACAAAAATTTAACGACTTTGTTATAAGGGTCAAATATTTCAGAGGTCATTTAATCTCAATATTGTGTCTTAAATATACTATCATAAAAGACATTCTTATTTTAAAATCATATGGTATTAAATCCTCTCCCCATTAATAAATTATTGCCTAATCTTTAAAAATGATCTTGATAATTAATTATTTTAAATTTAAAAAAAAATCCAAACCCACATCATATGAAGGGTTGATAAAACTCCCACTTGAAAAGAGAGAGGGAAGTATGAAGATCATCTAGGGAGAAACATAATTGGGTTTCTAAGTAGTGAAACATTAGTTGGATGTGAAGATATTGTCGTGGAAGAAAAACATAATTCACAAAAAATTATTGACAGTTATAGAGATAATTGATCATGATAAATTGAATAATCATGATAAAGTTAACCACTACAAAACCATTAACCAAAGAGGTGTGAAAAAATTCTTTGTCTCCTTATAAATGAATGAAATGGGATAAAATTTTAATTGTAAATATATTTTTTCGGAGTTTGATACATTATTACCATTTAGAATAAAAAAAATGAAATTTAGTTACTTGAGAATTTGAATTTCAGTTTATAATCAATTTTCAATTTAATATAATACTTTTCTCTATACGATGAATATTTATGATGAATTTTTCATTTTTGAATCCCTAAAATCAACAACTATTAGATCACATAATTCAACAAAATAATAACAATTTATTCCTCCATTATCTAGACATTAATAAAAACTAATATTTTTATAAAAAGCTAAGATAATTCTGAAATCAATAAACCACCATATGAATAATCTCCAAAATTCAATAGTAATACAATAATATTAAATCGAATCATTCAATAAATAAATATCCTCAAAATTCATCATAAATATCTTGATTATTATTGAAACTGAAATATTAAAAGGGTTTGAACACACATTCTTTTGAGGTTGATTCATCATTTATCTCAAAATAACACCAATTACTTTTAATGCCTCATACCGAAAATATATGTTCTCTAATCATATAATGTTCCCCACAATGTAAAAGCCAAAAATTACCTCAAAATCTAATATATGATAGTCCCTAGAGGTCACAAATATGACTAAACATATAAGAAATGTAATGGAAATCTACCTCAAATAATACATCTTATAGAACATAAGGCCTACATATAACATAACCTAATAATATATGTCCAAAAATATTCTTAATCATTATAGACTTACATCACTTAAAACCCCATAAAGGGTTTCTATGAATTTTAATATATGAATAACCTTAAACATGTAATCCAAAGATGGGATCCATAACTCTTACGAATATATCATAATAAAAATTATTCTCTAAATTAATCTAAAAACATCACTTATACCAACTATAATACCCAAAAAATAACACTCTCAGATCAAATTATAACATAATAATCATTTCATTTTTGTCTCTAATATAGATATGGGGACACGATTTTGACTATAAAACACTAAATACATCAAGAAAAAATATTGGATCACCTATATCACCATGAAACCATTAGGATTATAGTTTTAGATAATTAATAAAAACACTTACATAAACAATACCCAAGTAAATAAGGTAATATAATCCAACAACAACAAGCATTTTATTTTCCATATTGAGTCTTCAGAATCTCCCACAAACATCATCAAAGTAGATTCCTTTCTAGTTACAAATAATTTAATCATTATTATTCATTACCTGAGGAATATAAAACATAAGATGGGTTATCTAAAATGATTAGAGAAATAAAATATAAAATTTAACAATCAAATTCCATTAGTGAGAATAAGAAGATAATTGGTATGTTGACATAATAAAAGTGACTACATAGACATCAATATGTAGATAATAAGACATGAAATTTGGGATAAGGTCTTATCAAATGTAATATTGAAAATAATTAATAATAATGATCCATGTGATTTCAATTTTGATCATATAATCATTAAATACTCTATAAATCATAAATAAAATGAATTGTTATCCAATAAAATCACCTTCATAGTGCATTTTTCACTCATGTAATAATTAAATGGACGTAGTTAAATCCATAAGAGAAACATTCTCATAACACCCTCCTTATTAAATATAAATACATGTTGCATAACCCAATGCATTGTAGACCAATCTAGGTGTAATAATCACAAAAGTTATTTCAAGCTCACTTGATGCTATTTGGCCTCACAAAATATACAAGATATATCAAGATCATTATATGCTCTCTCAAAACACCAATCATATAAGCTATATAGAAGTATCCATTGAGATAAAATGGGTATTAACCAATGTTATAATCTATATTGGGAATAAATGTTCACCAAAAATAGTGTTTGTGTTACATTCATGAATAAAACATTTATAAGAATTTAATTTTTAGTTAGAATAATAACAATGTTAATTAATATATTAATTCACCAATGGAAGAGAAACATGATCCATGTCAATCTCATAATCCCTCAAGAGAAATAATAAAGATAGTATCAATAAAATATATCCCAAGTATAGTGTAAGTAACATAATGGGTTTTTATCATTGATGAATTAAAATTCCATTAAAAGTTCATTTAAGAAATCTTTTAGGAAATTAAACTTTTTATTTTGAAAATTATTTTTTAAAACTAAAGAAGAAAAAATATTGTGATTTTGTTTCTTTGAAAACATCTTTGGAAACATATAAATTAACATTAAAATGAAATAAGGGTCTAGATGTAAGGAAATTCTATTCAAGATGCAAATATTTAAAATAATATTATATTCCTATATTCTATATACGAAGTCAATCTGACAATTTTGGAAAATGTTAAGAAATATTTTTTTAGAATACTTTTAAAATAAGGTCAAGTATCCTGAAAAATATATTTAGAAAATATTTTATTTTTTTAAAATTACTATTTTAAAAATTCATTGGAAAACCTAGATATTAAAATGAAATATATCTTATCTTAAATAAAATACATGATCAACATAACTTACAATATAACTTCTTGATATTTATTTAATAATTAAGGGGAAAAGGGAAATAAAAAATGTTATAAAAATTTATTGAAAAAATTATAAAATAACGTATGTGTTTCATCAGAATAATATAATATGATTTCCTCTAATTGAACCATGAACATAACCAATCCTAAAAATAAATAATATTGTATCATATGACATTTTATAATTTGGTAACCTTTCAATCATAATCCCTGTGAACAAATACCAACAAAAAACTTTATAAATCATAAAAATAATTAGATTAAATATATATATTCCAAAGGTTTTGTATAAATGCAATTAATTTGAATATAAAATCATATCATAAATATATTTCTCAGTGAAGAAGAATTTAAGATGTAAAACACTAACAATTATCGTACCAATTAATTTGATAATTTTTCAATGAATAAATATTTTTTAGAAGATTAAAATAATAATAAATAAAAGCATAAATAAAAAAATATTATATAAATCCTTTACAGGCATAATCTTATAATATCAAATACAATGAATATGTAATATGACCAAATGAAATGAAATAGAATAATGAAATTTTTTACCTCTAAGTAACATTAAATAAAATCCCTTTGATTGAAAAAATCAAAATGAAAATATAAAATATAATGATGAATGAATTATTAGTGATATTACATGTAAAAGTAGTAGTATTTACACAATATAAACTAAATGGTGTTCATAAGATTAAAATAAACCTCAATAAAGTAAAATTGAGAAGATTCCTCTTAGCTAAAGTCATAAAACTCCATATATATCCTTTAACTCCTGTGTAAGAATCATATATAAGTTATTTTATATCTTAAAAACATTTAACATAATTAATAAGTAATACTTAAGGAGTTTAAAATAAAAAATTTTAAAAAAATATTTAAAATATTAATCTGTTATTTCCACGTTTTGTGTTTTGATGACGTTAGGTTCACTGTTTCATAACAACTTCAGTGTGTTGAAAATTTTCAACGTTTTCCTTGATTCAAATTCACCAAAATAAGAATAATTCATTTTTTTCATATTTATAGATAAATCATACATTTATAACCAATCCTAAAATATGGTTATGAAAAATTAACTATGTTACAATCATGGAGATGGTAGGTCGTACATACGCATTAATAATATTTCACTTTTTCAATGATCATGAATTAGGGTAAGAATAATATTTCTATTTATTAATTATAATTATATCATAAATATCATATTTTTTCACTAAATATAATTATTTGTATCACCCATGGGAAAATATTTGTAAAAAATCATCACATTGCTTTGTAGAGGTGGTAATCTACACGTACACATGACCATTAATATAAATTTTAATGTGTGGAATGCTAAGAATGAAAATTATATATTTTTATTTAATAATGATAAATATTCCATTAATATCATAATTATTTCATATATGTCACATATATTCTGTAAAATTTTCATTATTAGGTTCCATGTAATTTTTTTTGAAAAACGAAAAACATATCTTCCAGAGGTGGTCGTCCTCCGTAGACATGAGCGACATTATCATATCACCCAAAAAAAAGTAAATTATGACTTTATATATGATTTAATAATTGAAAAAAATATAACAATGTTACAAATATTATATATATATATTTTTAATCTATATTTTAAACAATATGATAGATGCGATGATGAAAAATGAATTACATCAGTTTTTGATGTTGTAGTCCTTAATACACACAAACAATGGCTTTTTTTCCAATTTGATGGATCTAGGTTATGAAACTAAAATAAAAAAACCACATAATATTCAAGAAATCAGTATTTTTAAATCAAAATAGTTTATTAATAATTTTATTATGTGGAAGAATAAATTAAATAAATGTGTCTACTTAAGCACGATATATCTTCTTCAGACAACCTCTTTATGATAGAAAAAAACACATTATAATGATTAATTGATGATCAAATTTGGGATGTAAGTCATGGGTGAAGTTATTAAGGTATTATGGTTGTAATTGGAAAATAAAAATATATTTTGAAGTGTTAATATTATTGGATAGGGGGTGTCCTTTTATATGTGAGTTGAGTGCCACACTTGTTATCATTGAAAAGTTTAAGGTATACCATCATTTATCACAAAACAAAAATATCCAAAGTAGATAATTCTCAAAAATTTGTATTTATAAATTCTTAATGGGGCTATTAAAAAAATTGAGAAAATAATTGGGTCATTTTAACACTGATCATTTTATTATACCCCTGGTTAGTCTTTTTTTACTTTATTCATGGTAAAATATTATTATTGTTTTCATTATTCATTATGAATTAAATTTATGTTGATGTTATTATATTGTCTTATGATTTTTGATTAAAAAATCGGAATACCCTTTTCAAATTTCAATCAATAGATATCTAAAAATTTAATTTAAAATAAAACCAATAGAAGTTGTGAAAAAGTGGGTATACATGAAATTTATTTTCCAACCATAAAATTATACTATATTAACTCTATGACTTGTAGTCATCATTGAATGAATTTAAATTAGTAATTTTAGTTATAAAATATATAAATATAAATTAAATCATTCCATATTAGGGTCCTTTATAAAAATTTAAAATAGAGAAACATTATTCCCCTCAAAATACTTTTCATAAAAAATGCATTTTGAGTACAAAAAAACATATACAAAATATAGTTCGTAGATTAAATAAATATAATTAAATAGATTATAAAATTAAAAAAATTATGATACTAAAAATCAAATTTAAATCATAATGGTTCTTTTAAATTAATTAATTTAATTAAATAATTACCATTTTACAAAAAATAGGAATATTTTACCATTTATTGAAAAATTAATATTTTCTAAAAAATCCAAACTTTTCACTATAAGATAATTTTGATATCTTTATTAAAAAAAATTTAATTATTTAAAATAAATTTTATAATATTTAATAGAATTATAAATAATAATTTCTCACAAAAAGTATTTTAAAACATTTTTAAAGAAATACATTTCAAAAAAAAAATTAAATTACCAAAAACTAATTGATTATATAATATGAAATTATAAATATATTATTTTTTAAAATTATATATATATATATATATCCTAAATTAGTCAATAAAATTCATTCCCATTAATATAAATGGAAGTTTATAAGGATCAAATATTTTCTAGATCATTTATGATCAAGATTTCATGTCAAAATAGTATCAAACAGAATCATACACTTTTAAAATATAAGGGTGTTACACTTACTATTAAAAAATAATAGAAAAATAAATATTTGATTTTGGTTCTATGCATTCTTTGGTAACATGAAATGTTCTTATAAACACTTAATCACAACCTTGATACCTTGAATAAAATATATTCCTAAAAACCTAATGGTGCGATCAATGAAACCCAAGCCCTATTCTCTTTTAATTACAATAGGGGGAAATATTTTTCTTTTGAATATTATAATCCTCCATTTAGAAGAATTTGATATCATATAGGTCTTGGATTGGATCTAATTTTATAGATATCACATCAATAGCTTAGAAAAGGAAATATCTTTTCGTATTATGTAGAATCCCTCAGCCTGTGCAAATTTATTGAAGAACATGAACTTAATTTGGAATTTATTTCAATAGTGTGAGTTTTGAAAGCTAGCATGGAACTATATCTTCACAAAATGAGTTTTTCAAAAAAAACATTAATAAAATTAAAAATATTAGGAAATATATTCATCTATTTCATTAATACTTACCCAAAAATACCCAAGACTTTAAGGAAGATTTCTCAATATATATTATACCCACATCCAATCCCATATCCAAATACCCCAATTGGATTGAATCTGTTAAAGTGTAAGGTTGAAACAAGTGGAAAAAAGGTAATTTGTACAAATAAATTATCTGTAGAAATAGTGGGTTCCCTAGACCCAACTGTGAAGTTATTTTCATTACCATATCATTTATAAAATTAGATATATATGATGGTTTCTTAAAATTACAAAGTTTATATTTCAGTATCCACAATTTAATGGTAATGTTCATAGATTAATTGTTATATTAAAAGGATATAGTAAATATTTGAATTTAATGAGAACTTCATGATACTTTAAAATTAATATTAAACAATGGTCAGAGGATCTGGATACATCTTACTGACTAGACACAGTAGATTTATGACTATCAGGTACTTAAGGATCATAATCATTGAGACTTCTTCTCATGAAGTTAGCACATGGTGATCTCTGGTAGTGAAATCCTAAGGACATATTCACAAATAGAAACACCACATGTTTTGGGTGTGATTGGATGATAATATCTACGATCATTTGTAATTGTCTCCTTACATGATATCATTGCCAATGTATTCCATTTTATCGTGTAGTTTGATGTAATATGAAAACCATGATACTTATATCATGGTGAGGTAGTTTGTGTTGGGTGTGTCAATGGTGGCATGACATTGGTTGAATGATCAATAAAGGTTTTTCCTCTTCTAGTTTAAGGAATTTATATATCTTAGGGAACATTGATCTGGATGACAGTACCTTGTTAAATCAAAGGACATGGTCATCTAAGGTAAATTCATCTAGTTACATAAATAAATAATAAATTAGGAAATGGGCGATGATATGAATGTGCGACATACTTTATGAGATATTAATGAAAAAGATATTATATTACATAGTGCATGTTTATAGGAGGGTTGTCGTTGTTGTGCCAATCGTTATCATTTTAGGGGCGATGATAGGTTTCTAGATCCTACTCTTGGTATGTGAATAGAATTCACAACTCTCGAGACAAAGGCATAGAGGGTCACACAGAATAGGGTATTCAGGAATATTCACTATTTAGTTGAACAGTTGTTTTAGGCATGGTGGTCGCCACCACTAGGGTACAAGAATGGTCCAAGGATAAATGACCACAAATGAAATAATTAAATTATTATTATTAATATTAAGAATAATAACTATTGAATTTTTTAATTAAATGTATTTATATGTTCTTAGTAAATACAAAATCATATTAATTGAATGAATGTTAGTTTAAAATATGCAGGGTTCTCTTATTTTTAGCTGTAGTACGAGCTAAGTTAATGGATCAAGTATTATCATCTAGTGTATTTATTATATTAAATAAAAATTAATAATAATAAGTGATATTTGTGATTTATTTTATTAATAAAAATATTATTTATATAGTGTGTTTATTATTTAGGGGTCTGGTCAGCATTTATGGGTAATTTCATTCAACTCTATAAATATAGGAGAAGATGGATTTTAATAGAGACTATTAATGGATATATCTCCCTACATATCTATACCCTTCCCTAGAGATAGATGCTCTAGATCCCAAATCTCTAATCAGGCTCTCTCTGATACATCCAAATCTAGATGATGTGGTGATTGTTAGAGAGTTGAAGGCATCATCGAATCTCTAATTTAGCACCCGAAATTCAATGTATGTAGCTCTCGTAGTTTCTTGAATCACTTATTGACAATATAGACGAATTCATATTGGGATTCATTGAGTAGGGACCTCCAAGGATTAGATGATGTCCTGCATAGCTTTGGATCTAAAATATATTTTTACAATTTCATTTATATGCTTAATCATCTTTATATGAGATCATATGCATAAACTGCAGAGTGATTTATCGACAACGATGACTTTAGGTTGTTCGTTGGTGAAATGTTTTCAAATACCATATTTTGGGGGTTCTGATGCATTCCCAGTTCCTAAAATTTCAATCAATGAAACACATGAATTTTTTTAGGACAAAAAAATTAAATTTTCATTAAAACATATAGAGGGTGTCCATATGTTCTCAACGCCACAAAAATTGTTTTAATCCAACATCAGATACCGAATTTGTGGTCATCTAAAGTATATAATCAGATTTAAATTGGTTTATTTATGTGGTTTAAAAGGAGTAAAATGTATATTTATATTAATTTATTTCAATTTTATGATTTTTTTGGTATTTTATTTTATTTCTGGTGATCCTAGTTTCTGATGTGATACCAGTCACCAGAATAGTTATTCTTGAAACAAATGGTATTAATAATAATATAATAATAAGAATAAGAATAATTTTAAAAATAATATTATTATAATATTATTATTGTATTTCCTAAGAATAAATAGGCTTTAGGAAATTTTCATAAATGTTCTAGTACTAACATGTAACAAACTAGAATAATAAAAAATGTGGATGGTTTTTATCAAAAAAACAAAAGAGAGAAAAAAAGTGGCCAAGAGGGTTAGTCCCCCATATCTCCCTTGTGCAGTTCTCAGGCCTCTGGCCATCCCACCCAGCAGGTGCACTATCTCTCCACACTTCCTCTAGGATGATTACCTACACCACCTCTAGTCTCCCTCCACCCATCAGTTCGGCCTCCTCCCACCGAGCTACCTTTGCTGGCCCGCTCTGCCTCGTGCCACCCATCTCAGACCAAACCTGGTGGCTTCAACCTATCGGTGGCAATCCTTCCAGACATCTAGATCAGTGGCCTCCACCCATCTGGGAAGCATGTCTCAATGTCCTGGTTGGAATCACCTCCACCTACTGTCACACCATCTTCTAGATCCAATAAGATTTAGAACCCAACTACCCTCTCTCTCTCTAATATTCTGATACAGGCTCCCCACCTGACTGAAGCCAGCTGATTACTTTGGGTTCCACTTTCCTCACAGTTTCATGCTCTTACTGATGGTTGAAAACCTTATACTTTTGGTATCCAAATAACATTCCAGCCTTTAGGTGAAGCCACAGCTACCCCAGGCCATGTTTTTCTTCAAACCATTACCTTGGTCGGGATGCTATTTCTCTCCACCACAAGCATGGATAGTTCTAGAATTACCATGACACTCACTCAGGTACCCACTAGAAAAATCCCCCTTGAAACAAGTCTAGGAGGGTCAACCCATCCCAGGATAGGTTTGGGCAATCCTTCATAGCCCGAAATTCTCCTACAAAGAGTCAAAAAAATCGTAAATGGGTATGTGCAGGATCATCCCAGCACGTACAGGCCTTTCACTGGTTTAAGGGGGCCGAGTAATTTAATTTAATCAAAATAAAATTAATTTAATTTCAATTGATAATTAATCAGGATCAGAAAATGTAAATTATGAATAAAAAATATGAGTGAATTTTAAATTAAATTAAAATTACATTCAGTATTTTATTAATAATAGTTAAATTTCATTCTTCATTGTATTTAAAATATGAATTTTTGAGGCATATTAGAATAATCATGATCCATGGATCGACCAGTGCATTTCTCATGCTTTTTTAATTTAATTAATTTATTGCATTGGTTTTGTAATAATTAGTTTAATTAAAAGGTGATCTTGAAATGGTCTTAGTGTAATTATATGTATATGGACTAGCACATCCAATATTGAGTTTTATTTTATACTACCCAATTCCCCTCTCATATATGTGATTATTTTTTCATAATGATGAGATGAAGGTAACACATTTTTCGTTGATTGAAGGAAACACACTAGACATGATTTGGATTAATTGGATGGGCATGTGATGCATTTTGAGTCGTAAGCGATGAGGCTCAAGTAATATCCCATAGGGTTTAGGTTGGTATCATATTCACCCAAAAAATAAACCATTTTTATTGACTCATGATCAGGTCAACATTTAATTTTTCATGGTTTATTGTTTTTGTGCTTGTCTAGTTTTGGTGTGATCAAAATGAAATTATAAATGAGAATTCATGGTAAAATGAAATTGTGATGCAATAGATATTTAAATAATTTACATAGTTATTTGTGATTCAGATCAAATTATACATTATACAAAAATATAAAATGATTACATTAGTCGCATAAAAAACTAAAAACTCTCGGTGAAATATTATGTCATAAACTGTCTTTTGTGCGTTTCAAATTTGGACATAACTTGGTGTTTGGGATGCTGGTCATGCCATGACAGAGGGTGCCTTTTACTACCAGGGAGTTCTTATGAGATTGGTGGATTCAATTAACAAAAATGATATTGAGGATTAAATATGTATAACTTTCTATAATTTTATAGGAAAACATTTATTAAATCTCATAATAATTTATAAATTTGGGACATCACTCAACAATTCAAGAAAGTGTGAGTTCATATGGTTGTCTAGTCAAACACCAAGTGTGAACACTCTATGTAGTGTTGTAGCCATAGTTTATAGATTATGAGGGGATGTTCAAGGATCTTTTCTTTCAGAATACTCATGTGATAGAGTATTTTGATTCTAGAAGAGAGAGTTCATAAAATTCATTAAAATTGTGGGAGACATTTAAGGATATAATTAATTTATCAAAATTTCTAAAATGGTAATTTGATAAAAATTACTAATCTGGTAATATTTATTTTTGTATAAAAATTCATGTTATAAAAATATAAAAACTATGATAAATAATGTACAATGTAAATGTCTATACCAACCTGAGTATCCATTAATTGTATAGGCACTTTCACATAGTAGTATGATATATAAAACTAACAGTTCCAATGCCCCAAATATCTATTAAAATACCTCAAGAAGCGAGGGTGAAATTTCTTATAGGAGACTATTGTACATAGAATATGATGGTTATATAATGGGGATTTTGTCAATGTCTATGTTCGTTGTGGTCTCTACTTCAAGACATGGATGATTTGACATGTATTCCCATCTCTGAGAGGTATATAAGGAGAAAGTGAAGCAATGTTATGAATATGTAATGGTTACACTATATTTGGGTAAATTGAAACGTGGATTATTGTCTTTCAATACATCATATTCTAATATCATTTCAACCCTTTAATCAAGTTTAATTTTATGTTACAAAATTAACAAGTATCGAGTAAACACTTCCTTACCAATTTAGGCAAGGTTCACCAATTTAATAAGAATATAAAATTCTATTTCACCATTTATTATTATAGAGAACAAATTGAAAGACATGGAGAAATAGACACTTTCAGTTAATGGCAAGGGGTAATTGAAACACCTTTCAATGAAAAAGGTATTGAAAATGATATTTGTTTTGAATATTGTTAAATAAAACAATAAGAGTTTAAATTCAATTAAATGAATTAAAGAATAACGTTACCACATCTTCTTCAGTTTTATTAATCATGGTAAACTGTAATGTTTTAGTTTAACTTTGTGGATATTTAATACTATATTCATGTCACATATGCGTATAGGAATACAAGAACAATGTCATAGATTCATTACTATAGGTAAGTAGTATTCTCCAAGTGGATGAGAAAGAGTGATAGCTAGGCCAATGGTGAGAAGTACACAGATTCTTTATAGAAATTCTAAAAATTCAAGTAGAACAATTATTGTGTATAACCACATAAATTCATCTCAACTGTCCTTTTGGACATAAGGAGACATTATTCCAGGTAATGTAATGAATCGTGATTGTGGTGTATCATACTCAACAAGTAGTTCAGTGATACATGAATCATAGGCAATAATTGATTAATATAAAAATGTAAGACTTATGAAATGTTGGGGAAAGATAATTCATTGTAAAGAAACACTGAATGTGGACATCAATAATATAACTAGTATGGTATTTAGGCTCAGGGTAGCTAAACACCTATGGTATTATTTACATCTTTAGTTTGGATAAACAATCATTTAAAAAGAGAGGTACTTCACAATTCTTTAAAAATTAGATCAACAAGTGAGCATGAACTATTTAAAATGAAAGATATTTGTTTAGATATATCATACGATTCCATTAAGTAATTATTTAATTGGAGGTTGAAGTTTTATATATGAATTGTAAGATGATTTGAGTTTCTTTTCGTCGTCATACCAAAGAATATCATGAACAAATATTCATCAATCATGATAATGTAGCGTAGAGTAATTCCAAAATGCAAATTACCTTATCTACATCACCAAATTGATATTAACAAGTAGGATCAATGATGAATTCTTACATATAATCATTGATCAAAAAAAAGTATCATGGTGGAATTCTTAAATGAAAATTTTATACATCATGGTTATAATGTTACGAGTATCAATGTTTCAATTTATAGAAACTTCTATTTTATTACATGATATTCATCACAAATAACAGTGTTATCCTATTACCTTATGCCAACAATTATAAATAATAGATATCATTATAGTTTATGAATGATGGAAATACATTGTGTCATATAGATATGTGTTTGGATGCAAAGAGTTTGTTATGACATAAATAAACATACATTATGAACAATCACATTGTGCATATACTATAATCATCCAAAAACCTTCATAGGATGTTATATATATCCCAAATATATAAACGATATATTCAAGTTATAGAATAAAATTCTATAAAGGGTTAACATATTTATTTGAGATAATGTGAGCGATATTGACTTGGGATTATTAAATAAAATATATTAAAAACTAGTTTTAATCGTAACATGTTCCACAAGTGCATGTGAACCAAAATATGATCTAGAGAAATAGGTTGTGTAGGAAGAATAAGAAAATGATGATGGTTTTGAATTCACTATGGTCAGTGATACATTATTAAATAAGAATAAGAACTCTTAAGAGTAAAGAGCATATGGAAAATAGATATGATTAGCATGGATAATTAAAATTAAATAAAAGGATTTCATGTTTGAAAGTAAAAATAGGAAAAATTATAATGAATACTTTTGTGGGTATTCAAATGAAATGATACATGAATGGTACAAGTGCAGTAGGAATAGGGGTCAATTAGTTATACCATGTGGGTATGCATAAATATTTTAGAATTTTACTTCTCATATCTAATATCAATGATCAAACAATTTATAATTAGATTTGATGACCACCAATCATGGAAATTGTTAATATGACAAAACTAGAAAAGAATGGGCATGTCATATAATACTAATAATTGTTGTGAGTTACTGATTTTAGGATTAGGATTGATGTAAGAAATGTGATCAAAAATATATATTTGTAATGAAATACTTACATGTGTATACAAGAAGTTAGTGGGAGTACCAAGGTTTTCTAAGCACAATAAGTTTGAAATCATATAGAAAATAGATTGGTCTTCTACTTAGTAAAACTAGAATGAAAGAATCTATTGTCCAATTATTGACTTAATGTATAAACTTGTGTTCTATGGAACATGATTGACTGAGGTGGATACCAATGTTTATTATACCTATTCAATTGTATATAATGTCATATAGTATTGAAAAATGATAGTTGGAACAATTCAAGGGATGAATTGCTAGCAGATTCACATGAAATTGTCTCTCCATGTTCACATATATGGGGAAATCAGAGGAGGTAAATGTGATGAGTTAAAATCCATTCATTTATTTTATGTTTGTATCATGTATTCCATGATATTTTCAAAATTGATATTTCCAGGATATGTTTTATAGAAATCATGTATCAGTTATATCTTGGAGCACTGCAAGTGCAGTAGCCAGAACTATCAGATTTTACTTCTGTAACTAAAAAAAGTATAAGGAATGTGGAGAATATATGATATTAGTTATAAGGGGACACTAACTACTCATCCATATATCTATGTAATCTAGTATCACAGTTCGACTATAGTTGAGGAGGGAGACAAGTTCTAATAATCTAGTTGTATACATACCTATAAATATTGAGTACGTTGTAGCTTCTAAGGTAGTTAAGAAACTATTAAACACAATGGTTTGGTCTAGTTGTTGGATCCAAAACTTGCAAGAAAAGTACTATCATAATATAAATTATGATTTTAATACTAGGAAAGATGTCAATTTACGATAGTGGATAAAAGGGATATACTCAGGGATACCATCTCTTGATAAGATTTACATAAGGAGATAATCTCTCAAATGGTAGAATAGCAACACGACATAATCACAGAAGGCCCAATAGCTAAATTTGTTATTCAGCCAAACAATTATCTTTATCTTGGGAGTAGCTAATGATATTTGTTATAAATTTGGATAAATTGCAAGTGGATGTGTTTAAATAATGGGTACCCTTGATAAAATTATGCATTGCTTTTGAATACCATTTCATGTATACAGTTAGATATATATGATGGTTACATACCATTATATTGTAGATATTTCTTCATCCACAATTTATTGTTTATTTTCATAGATTAATTGTGGTATCAAATGGTTACATAAAATCATAGGATATAATGAGAACCTCCTGATACTTTGAAAATAATCTTAAACATAGTTCTTATGGTCTAGATACACCTTACTGACAGGAATATTTAGTTGTATGACTATCTGGTGTCAGAGACTCATAAGTATAGAGGGTTATTATTTGGAATATTTCCCTTTTTTATATCCAGTAGTGATATCAGGAGGAAAGACCCACCAATACAAATTCCACATGTTTTGGGTGTCATTGGATGTTCCTATCTACGATCTTGTGTAATGGTCTCCTGAATATAGATCATTGACAATATAAGTCATGTGATCACATACTTTGATTCAAGGTGTAAAGCATGATATTGAATTCATGTTGAGGTAGTTTTTGTTGGGTGCACCATTGTTGGCCTGAAATTTGTTGAATTTTTATGAAATGATTTGTCACTTCCTAGTTTATGAAGTTATATATCTCAAGAAATGTTGATTAGGATGATAGTACCTTGATATATATAGGTCCATAGTCATAAAGGTAAATCCATCCAATTATATCTACAAATAACAATGCAAGAAAATTATGATGACGCAAGAGTATGTCAACCTTTATGAGATATTAATGAAAATGATATTATATTACATAGTGTGTGTTCAAAGGTTGGTTTTCACTACTGTGACAATATTTATCTCTTTAGGGGCCATGATTTTCTGCTAGATCTAGCTCTTGGTCTATGAATAATATTAACCTCAATCGAGATAAGGTCTAAGAGGTTTACCAAAAAATAGAGTATTTGAGAATCTTCATTATTCAGTTGAATAAAAGTTTTAGATATGGTGGTCCCCTCCACGTGGGTGTGAAAATTTTCCAATGATAAATGATCACTGAGAAAATAAATAAATTCTTATTAATTATGTTAAGAATAATGGGTATTTAGTCAATTAATTAAATGTACTTACATTTTTTAGAGTAAAAACGTAAACCCATTAATTGAACGAATATTTCATTAAAATATTCAAGGTTCCGTTATTATTTACGATAATATGAGACTTGTTAATATCTTGGGTGTTATCGCATAATATATTTTTTATATTACATGAAATGTGATAAAAATAATATATTATATTATTGATTCAATTTAGTAGTAAAATTATTATTTATATGATGTGTTTATTATATGGGTTCAGGTCATCATTTCTGGGTAATTTCATTACACATTATAAATAGAGGAGAATAAGTATTTTATAGAGAATATTCAGGGATCTATATCTGTTTACTTATATTTCCACCTTCTCTAGAGAGAGAATCTAAAGGTCTAGGATCTTGGATCAAGCTACCTATCAGGAATCAAAACAAAGATGATTTTTTGATCGTCGGAGCATCGAAGGCGTCGTCAGATCTTTTCTCTAGCACCCAAAATTCAATGTACGATCCTCCCACAGTTTCTTGAAGTTGGTTTGGATGATCTAGAGGAATTCAGATTTGGATTATTCCAGTTGAGATAACCAATGATGAGATGATGTCATGCACGACTTTATATCTAAACTAGGTATTTATGGTTTTATTTTATTCATAATCATCTTCATGTGAGGTCCTAGACATAAACATGGCAGTGATTCACCAATGCCAACATGTTTATGTACTTCATTAGTGAAAATTTTAAAATCACATATTTCATTCCTTCTGCTAAATGCCTTGTTACAACATTATCCTCCTTGATTCATCTCTTTTGGGTGCGTCAATGTGTTTTTTCAAGAAAATGGATAGACCAATGTTGTTGTGTTTCGATTAATATGAGAAAAATAAAATACAAATATATAAATTTATATCTACTCACAGATTCATGAATCTCTATATCAACTACATAGATATCAATACTTTTAATAGGTAGATGTTAGTTTCTATTATCATTATTTAATGGTAAAGAAGGAATATATTTATAAGGTATAATTCTATACAAGTTATGAACCCCATGAGTGCATTGTGATTTAATTAAAAATTACAAACTTGCCAAAAATAATAATGTTTTTGCTATATAGTGTGTTTAATGTGTACCTTAAAATATTTTTGGCAGTCATTATTATTGATATTTTCATTTACTACAAGTGAAATAAGGAACATGAAGATAATCTAAATAAAATGTTAATTACATTAATAAGGATAAAATGTATTCTATATTTAGAAAGTGTGACTTATGTATGTATCAACTAACAATTATGGGTACATGAACACTTGTGTGGAGATTTATTTGGATCTTCAATGGTAAATGAAATTTTGTAATGTCCTAGACCCTATAGTTTCATAAAAATCCATATAATTCTGGTATTTTCTAGGAAAAACCAACGTTTTTGGATAAATTTCTCAATATATGCTCAATAACCAAGTCTAAATATAAAACTATATTGTATCTCTAGAAAAATTAATTTAATGAAACATTTAAGGAGATTAAGAAGTGGTAAATCATTTTTCAGGTTCTCATACTACCATCATGTAGGGAAGAGTTTGTGACATATAATGATGCTTCAAATAATGGATCGTTTTGTGAACTTTTGTATACTAATAAAGTGATATCCTATGCATCATGATAGTTAAACAACCTTGAGAAGAAATACCTCATTCATTATCTAGAGTTATAAGATGTGATCTTTAACTTGTAGAATTGGAGGAACTACCTCATTGGTGATAACTGTGACTTATATACATATTAAACATGTAAAATGTATATATTCAAAAAAAAAAGCTGAATATTTCATAAAAAATGACATACTAGATAAAAGATTATGATTTCACTATTCACTAATATCCTATAAATGTGAACAAGATATCTCATGATAGTACTAGAAAATAATATGCTACTTTATCCACAATGTAGGTTAATAAAGACTACATCTTTTTGGATATTTAAGGATGGTTATGGGAATAATAATCGGAGGGAATCAATCTTTCCTTCTCAATTAATCCCTAACAATATATCAAGGAGAATAGGAATGATTAATATTTGGTTGATCTAGAACTTGAAAATAATGTAGAAGAAATAATGGAAGTGATGATTCAATAATTACATATCAATGAACATGGTGTCATTCGACTTAAAACTATAAATTATGTTCCTATATTACTTGAGATAATTAAAGTGTTATCGGATAATTCCCATAGATCGTCTTTCCCCATCCATCCAAGAAGTACCAAGATGTATTGTGAAATTTGATATCACTTCTGGTGAGACAACAAGAATAATGTGATCGGTGAGTACCAATAAAATTTCATGATATATCAACAATTTAATGAAGAGTGAAAAAATAACAAGAAGTTTATGTTACCATTACCCATAAACACATGGAAATGGTAGAACATGACTATTGAATTTGTCCCTATTCCTCCAAATACATCCAATGGAATCAAAACAATATGGGTTGTGGTGGGTAAAATCACAAATACTATTCACTAGATAACCATTTGGGAAGATTTATCGCTTGAAAAACTTACTATGAAATATATAAAATAATTATTGACGACCATGGGGAACCACTTTAGATCATATCTAATTATGTTCCAAGGTTTTATTATTAATTTTGGATAATTCTTCCACAATCTCTAAATACTAAAATTAAATTCATTATGGCCTATCAATAACAAATTGATGTCCAATCTAACAGATCATTCAAATATAGGAGGACATTCTAAGAGCTTACTCATTGGAATATAATTATGTGTGTGATAAACATCTTCCACTTATTTTTTACTCATATAACAATAACTATCACTCATGTATTTAAATGGGTCTATATAATTCATTGTATGGGAAACTATGTCAAACTCCTACTTGTTCCATACATGTTGGTGAAGGAAATCTATTTAGACTAAATCTTGTAGAAGAGATGAAATAAAAGGTTAAATCCATCCAATATCATATAAAATATTCTATTATTTTATAGAAGAGTTGTACTGACAACTATTGAAGAGACATTGGGTTTGATGTTAGAGAAAGAGTTATCATATTAATATCAAATGTAACAGAGTCATGTGATTTTTAAAGAAAGGAATGATTTTCCAAAGGTACAGTGGCCATATTGGTAACCTTTATCACATAGGATAAATTTCATGTCTTCTATAACTTCAACTAAACATGGTCCAAGTTCATGATGTTTCAACATATCCCTCCCATTTGAGTACATAACTGATCCCTCATAGGTACTACATCTAGAGGTGGAAAAAATCGTGAATCAACTCTTTTATAAGAATAATTTTGTGATGATATTTCATTATAGAGAAAATTTTCTATGTAATAAGACAACTAAATATGTCATAGGGTTTTAGAGAAACAATAAACATGAATAGGTGTTGTGGGAACTAGAGGATACAATGTATCAGAAGTAACCTAATCTATTCTCAACCGAGAATATGATTAAAAATTAGGGGGATGAAATTTCTAAAGGGGGGATGAATGTATTCTTTAAGAATTTATTTATGGAACTTTTTTCCTAAATAAATGTGTGTTATATAATATAGTATTATACACATAAATCACATAAAGAAACTAGCAACAAATAAATTAATAAATAGAGGTTGTAAAATCACTCATGAATTAATCCAATAAAAATGAAAAATATTAAAATGTGAAAAAATAATAAATAAAAAAGTACATTGGTTAAACATGGATCATTCCAAAATTTTATAATTATTTTCCCCATTGAAAAAACTATATTAATTAAAAATAGTATTACTGAATAAATATACATCTTATAAAATAAATATATAATACCTTTTAAATAATTGTATTGAAAAATGTATGCAAGAATAAAGAGTTAATTATACGAGTTAATCTGGTAATTGAAATAGAAATATGACCACTGGAATAGTAACCTACCATTATGAATAGTAGCATGACCATTGGAAATAATAAACAACCCATTAGAATAGTAATTTGACAAAATTACTAATATACATGCAATATAAATAATTATAATAATTATTAATTTCAGAAAATACAAACATTATAATACCATAAAATATAGAAATAGATCTAAAATCTAAAATAAATTATACAATCACTTTAATATACTATATTTTCATCTTTTGTGAATGAAAAATTTTATTTAAAAAATTATAATTGGATATGTTAGAAAAATATTTTGATAAAACTAATTTTATTATTATAATTAATACATTTAAATTCCATAAGGGAGATTTTTTTGGTAATTTTACAAAATAATTCACTTTTGAGGTGAATAGAAAAATATTACTTTATTATAACCATTATATTTTAAATTATATCATTTATGATGTAATAATGACCTAATAAATTATAGAAATTATGGATAGACCAAAATGATATTTAATTTAATACATGAGTTATTTAAAGTCAATAAAATGTTTCCAAAATAAAAAATTATTTTATAAAGTCTAAAGAATAAAGTTTTTCATTAAAATAAATGTTATTGTTTTTTCCTCATTTCGATTAAATTAAACTAAAAATTTAAAATTATAAATGGTTTGAAATTATTTAAATCATTTTTTTATGAATATATATTTTAAAATGTAAAAAATATCTCTATTGAAATTGTTTCATTGGATGTAGTATTTTTTTCATTATTATAACTCAAAAATAATTGTCTCTAAATACCTAAATAACTTCTTGAGCATCCATTATAAATTGACTCCTCCCTCACTCAAAAAAATAAAATTCTATTCCCAAATCCCCTAACTATGTCCCATTATCATCTTTAGGTATGTTCTTATGTAACTAACTCCATGAATATTATAGTTCTAGTGTTCTATAAAAGAAGTAACCCAAAGAATATGGTATGTTTTCATTTACTTTTCTTCTCATTTTCCACTTCAGTTCTTATTTGTATATACTCATTAAAAATTATATATTTAATGATCAATTGATCTATATTATCACATTGTATTAATAATTTGGAACTTCTATATAGGTTGAATAAAATAAATATTTATATTTGATATTTCACTTTCCTCTTATTTTGACAATGTCCTATCAACGGTTGGTTAACTTCGCAAGAGGATGTTGGAAACACTCAAATTATCCCAACCACTATTGATTATCTTTATAAATTATTTATAATATATAAATGTTTTAATATAAGTATTTATATATTTCTACTCTAAATCATAATCATATATATGTATTAATTAATAAATATTATTAAATTGAATCATGACTTGGTATTTTAGGGAATATAAGTTATCAAAAAAAATTTATCATTAACAATTGTAATTATGAAATAGAATCCAATTTTTATATTTTATAAAGAGTGAAATAATTCACATAATTAACTTTAGTTTCTATGTTTGAAAAACACAAATTTTATTATTCTGGATGTGTAAAAGGGACACAATAAATAGGGATTTATGGTAAGGGAATCCTTTAACCCTATTCCATCTTTTTGGTTAATATTCCATTTCACATTATTCATAGTATGTATGTTTTTATATTTTCCTTTATATGACATCTGAAAATTAAATGACTTTTCCTTCTAGGGATATACATTTTTTTCCATGTAAAATGGAATTATAAAATGATCTTTTAAGATAAAATATGATATACCTTTTAAATTTGGGAACCCATTAGGTTATTACTTAAATAATAATTTATGAAACCATTATGTATCTCATTCCATTCTGTGGGATAATTAAATGAATATGAGTTTTATATTTTCTCTTTTTTTGTGGAATTCATGATTACGACCATATTATGATGTAATGGGTGGGCTTGGAATTATATACCCCTATAATACATTGGTTAATGTGATATATATCATAATATTATGTCCATAATTTACTCACCTGATGATAGATATTTTTCCACAGTTATGATGTAATTATTTATGCCAAAATGTTATGTATGGACATGATACACGTTTTGATCATTACTATGTGTATCAGTAATTCACTATGGTTTTTTAAAATTATTCATATGTCACATTTAATTCTTTTAACAAATGATTCTCTCTTGAATTTTATATTGATAATTTACTTATGATATGATGGTTTTGATTATGCTCACAGATATAATTTCGATTAATGTCACTTATTCCTTCTATGTTATGACTCCCCTTACTGTTCTTTTCAATCACCCATTTCATTGATGTATATCCTCAGGTGATTACCTGTACTAAGGGTAATGTGTGAGATTCATTGGGGATAAAGAATAAGGATTTAAATAATTATTATTTTTTATTCTGTAAATGTGATGTATGAGACTAATTTTCCCAATATACTAAACCTTTAAATCATGTACTATATGAATATTAATTTTTTTATCAAAAAAATTATGTAATTGTAATGTATAAAAATGTTGGTTCATTGTACACACTATTTAATAAAAATACCCATTAACCCAACCTTCTTCTCAAAAATTAGAAGTAGTAAAACCTAAGGTGATGCACATTGGTGTATAAAATCCATATAAAAAATTATCTTATAGTTTCATCAGTATTTCATCTAATTAAATACACCTTATTCTATATGTAGGATTTGATATTTTCATAAAACTATGCATATATTGAATTAGAATCTAAGCCTCATGATTTAAAGGAAGTAAAAAATATTATTTAGAATATTCATAGACATTTTTTCATTCATTTGTAATATCCTCAATGCCAAATTTCTCCAAATATATTTTACCTAAATCCCAAACCACTATAATTTGGTATCACAATAAATACAAGATTGGCACATTACATTGTGATTTCATAACAAAGAGGTAATTTTTAGTCATATGATCATTTTTAAATGAAATGTTATTTACCATCCTCCAAATAAGTAAGTTATATGTCTAGATAACTCTTATCCATGTCCAAAATCTGATCAATTTCAACCAATGGGTGAACACAAATACTTGCCGTAATATCATTCTTAAATAACTCAATTGTAGAGGTAATGTTATATATTATCATCTCACATCAAATTTCATTTACTAATAATTAAATATCATTTGGTTGGGGTGATAAAAATGCTATTTTATAAAACGTTCCAAATTTATTAGAGTGGTTTGAACAATAGTTAAATAAGAAATTTCATGTTTATTAATTGACAATTAACATAGGATTCTCCATTGTATGATGGTTCAATTATTTATAGAAACCAAAATGGTTCAAATAATTAATAAATATTTGTATCCTAAACTAAAATATCATTGATAATAAAAAAATCTATATATTTAATAAATTATGATACCTTTATGATATTTGTGGTTAAACCAAGGCTAATATTATTTCAATCCTTATATTGTTTATAACAGAAACCCCTAAAATAACTAAAATCAACATTGATACTAATTCAGTTGAACTAACCATATAAAAAATACATATTAGAATATTACATATGAATATACATTACTTTTGAAGATTAAATCAAACCCACATAACCTATAGATTTCACGTATATAAATATCAGATACATAACCATATTATATAACAATAATTATTCAACATATCTCAAAACATTTTTCACAAATGATACCATTATTAATATTTCATACAAAATAATCATTGACATTACCTATATAATTTAAATATAGTAAATGGTTAATCACATACACTCAGTAATGGTTGAAACATAAGATATTTTAATCAAGACAACATTATATACCATTTTGAAGAACATTGGGGATCATAATATTAACATGTGGGTTTGAAAACATAATCAAGGTGTGCGGTGAAAACTTAAGGAAATAAAACACAATAAAACATGGATCATGAATCATGAAATAAGAAAATAGAAATAAATTAATAAATTAGGCCTATGACTTTGTAAAGAGATAAAAAGTGAACAATTAATTATCATATAAAATAGTATCTCATGTTAAGGCTCAACTCCAAAACCATCATCACATAGTTCAAAAATGTTCCCTATAAAATAGTGGAGTCGGAAAACCACCGAGGTGTAAAAACATAATATGCCATGACATATAATTTATAAATAATAAATTAGAGGGGTATATTATTAAAGTACCACCAATCATATAATGATTAATCTTATATGTGTTATCAATATAAGAATAATGGAATCTATAAATCCATCATAGAAGGATAAACACATTAGAATTTAACTGGTTTTATTAAAATGTCATTATGTATAAAAATATGATAATCAATGAAATAATGTGTATCGATATGTTAAATTACAACCCTCCTGAAATAAAGGAAACAATTAACGATACTTACTTGGATGAAAAACAATTTCAAAGATAATTAGAGTTTTTTTATTAAATAAGAAGAAATAAATGTTATATATTTTAAAAAATATTTGAAAAAAAATTAAACTATTAATATTTTTTTTCAAAATATTAATAATGGAGTACATTTAAAATTAATTTCATGAACCTTTAAAACATATAATGAAATATTTGTAATTAATACCAAAGAAATAGATGACAGAAGTAAACCGAGGGGAAAACATACTAGTGGAGTTATAAAAAAACCCATTTCATTCTATTTTAAAACATTAAAAAGCATTATAAATATTTCATATGAAATTATGGTTTTATTTAATAGAACATCTACAAAGAAATTAATAATTTTTTTTACAAATCGGAGAATGATTCTGAACCAAAAAGAAGAGACAACGACAATTTCATTTACAAGCTAATGTTTTAGTGAATTATGATTCAACAAGAGGGAAAATAGTAAGAATGAAAATAAAACCATGACCCTAGATGTATAAAATTTGGGTCTTAATATAAATATTTCAGAAAAATTATCCAAATATAACTTAAGGAAACAAAAATTTCATGTAAAATAGAAATATTAAGGGTAAAACCCTTCTATTTACATGTGAGTCCCATGAAAGAAAAATAATAATGGTATATTAAGAAAACAATATTAATCGGTTATTTTTGAATATTATTTTTATCTATATTTATTTAAAAAATAATATTTCATTCCTTTACTAGATATAAATTAGTAATTTATACTTTATTTTCATCATCCTACACAGGTAGTTTCAATTGATTCATACATGTTCTAGTATATAGGGGTCAACAGACATTCATTGAAAACACATGAATTATTAAAAAATTATTCATGAATGTGGAATCATGTAATTATATTAATTTAAACAATCCCATTTTCCTTTGATGGATGATAGTTGAATTATTGCTAATATTGGAATTCACAATGAGAATGTTTCATGTAATTTCACTAATAACAGTTAGTTACATTACAATAATCATTCTTTTTTCTCTCAAAATTACTACACCAAAATCATCTTATAAATTAAATCGTATTATAATATGTTACTGTACATTAAATTCTTATACTCATTCAGGACTATAATTATAAAAATTGTATAATATCATTCCTGATGTTTGTTCAACCGACCCAAAAGACAACAAGGTATACTATTGAATGAGTAAGAGTATTGATTTATATTTTTTTATCATTTTTATAATAGTATAATAAACATAATAATATATCATGTTAGTGGTTAATTAAGTTTATAAAGAGTTGATATAATAAGGTTACTGGAAACAATTGAGAAGAATTAGATACATTGATGAATTCTCTCCTTATAGAAATGAGATCCTTGGTAATGAAAGATTTATATATGCTTCCACCAAACAATATGAAACAAACTATGTTAGATGAATTTGGGTGATTAAATTTGGGTAGGAATCAATGTTTAATATATGGTAGTGTTCAATTTAAATATATTATAGAGGGATCCTTTTTTACTAATTTTGAGAAGAATTTCCTCAAATATGTATTATATAATATGTGAGGATAGTCATTTCGAAACTAATGTTGAGTCTAAGTGGTAAAATAATTGAGATGGTACCCAAATCCCCTCATAAAAAAATTATAGATGTGGTAAGAGATATTTCAGTCCCTTAGCACATAATTTCATATCATTTTTGTCTCTGTTTGACATGCATAGTAGTAAAACATTTTTTACCAGCGTAAATTATTTACTACATGATATTAAAATTTACCATATCTCTTAATTTTAATTATATAATACAAAAAATATATGATTTTTTTTGATTTTAATTTATAATAGTCAGTGAAATTAAATTTAAAGGAAAAAATGCAAAATATATAAAAATGTTTTTAGAAAAATATTTTTAAAAATAAATGTAAAATTATTTTGGTTTTATTAAAAGTCATACTAATTATATGATTACTGATTTAGATATTTAATATATATATATATATAATATTATTAAATTTAATACTCTAAATATGAGAAATCTTATATTTAATTTACGTAATAAAGAATATTGTAAAAAATTATTTTTAAATTATTTTTTTTCATTAACCGGTAATCATTTAAATCTTATTAATTATAAATCATAAATTACATTTGGAAAATTATATATTATTTATACTGATTGTTAATTAAATTTTATCAGTCAATTTTTTGAAAAAATTATTTAAAAGTAATAAATTTTAAAATAAATCATTCAAAAAAATTAATTTTATTTAGATAAATATTATTCATAATAATGAATTAAAATCCTTAATTTTCAATTTAATAGAAACTATTATATTTGTATCAATAGAAAATTTATACATCACTCTAATAAAAGAATATATATACATATTGGATTAATTTATACTTATTTAAAATATATCCATTAATAATGTTAGAATATCTAGATAACATATTTCTATATATATATATATATATTATGGTTTATTATATTTCTATATATGACAATAATTTATTTACTTGAATTTATTTATTGTATTTATTTACATTTGTGACAAAATATTAATTTCATTTCTAATGTATTTCATAAATTCCATAATTGTAATCATCGGTATGATCTTGAAGGAAAATCCTGAGACTGAATACATCATGTTCATGATATTTATATCTACTTATAGTTTTATTCCTCTTGTAATTTTCAAAATAACATTTCAAATTACACTCTCATAATATATTAATGATAAATAGTATCTTTAATATTTTATCTTAACAAAATATATTGTTTTTTAGTTTTTTTACTTCATGTAAAAAAAGATATATCATATTCATGGAATAAAAATGTGGGGTTTTACATTATACCCCACATAAAATATTATACCCCCTAATTTTCATTACAAAATTATAAAAAAATAAGTGAAAATTTTCAATATTTTTTATTATGTTCCAATGTAACTTACAAAAAATTATGATTCTTCTTGATAACCATTATAATGTGATTGGTCATACGTTATATCTATAATAAAAAATCACAAATAGTTTTTTCTTTTTAGAGAGATGATATACATGTTGTATAACCTATGTGTTACGTACATGCGATAGATCAAGTATTGGAGTCATAAATATTGATAAATTAAACACATCATGAACTTAGAAGAGGTTTTATAGAAGTCACAACTAATAAGTTAATGCCCCTCTTGATTAAAATATTTGAATAAAGTTATATATCTAAGTATTAACATTCAATTCTTCCCAAATATCAAAAACCAATTCCTTTTTCATATTCGAATAAATAATTTTTCCATAAATTTAAACAAAAAAGTTCACCAATGATTAATAGTATAACTCTTTTGATGATAATGTGATTCTTTAATATGCATATAAATATCTTGATTTTTTTATAGAATTTCTTGGGAAAGGTGATGTCCCAATATTTTTCCCTCGAGCTTCATCCATATATGTTGGTGTTTTATAAATTCTATTATATGGAGCTTCATATAGTTCTATTTGAATACTACAATATAATATGTTTCAGATTATAACATTATATATGAATATTCTGATCTAAATTACCTTTTAATTCCATTGAATGGGATCTCGACATATATTCATCAGTTTTATTAGATCGTTTTTATTTAACAATTTTTTAGGATGATAATAATTACTAATTATCAATTATTTATTCAATTATTGTTTAATTGATGATGAGAAAATCATGGAACCCCATATATATCGATTTGAATAATTAACATTGTTACTCCATAGTGGTTACAAATATATATATATATATATATTTATGTTGTTCATGTGAGAAATATTCTCACATGATGTATTATATAATTTATATGTATTACGAAGTCCCAAAATTATATACATGGTGATGTTTCCCTATTTTTATATGATCATGGGTAATGGTTAAATTGTATCATTATTATTTTGATGTTAAACCATAACTTTTCAAAAGGCCAACAATTAGGACGTATACACAACCAACTATAACTTCATGTTATCCATCATGAAATATTCAATGAATTATATATATATATATATTAATTATCTAAAATGGATTGATAATATTTATATTTCTATATCATCCAATAGGACCTTAAATTATTTATGTTAATGTAAATAAATTGTTTCTCCATTCTTATAATACCATTATTTTCACGGTTGAACTTTGGAATATATTCTACATTTTTTTAAAGTATAAAATCATACTTTTGTGCATCATTAGAGGAGAATAAATAAACACTTATTGCACTTTAATTAGGGTGCATAAACCCTAATTCAACTTGATGTATCATGATACTAATAATTACCCAATACATTGGAGTTCTATCAGGTCACACCCATCTTAATCATTTCATTTCATGCATAACTGTGCAACATGAATCATTGAACATAAATCCATTAAACATAAACATTTATTCCATGATAAAGAAAAGTGGATTTAATAAATGAAAATTATATAATAAATAAGTAAATGTCCATAAATTTGAATACCCTTGATAGTGAGATTGGCACTGTATTCAATACATAATGACTTTGACTTGAAAAATCGTCGTGCAATGTTGGCAGCATAATGGAGTGACATAAGAATTCATAATAATGGTTGATGATAGAGAAAGGGGTGTCCCGTAATATTTACATGAAGTGGATTTTAAGGGGTTCATATAGATACGTGTCCCAATATATTTAATGGAATTTATATTCATAATAAACAAAGAATTGATTGAATGTAAATCAGAAGAGAGAAATTACATACAGAATTTTGGCATGGTAAGGAGTGTGCATGTGAGGTTTTAATGAAAGATAAAGTTGTATCTCATCATTAGAACATAATAAGGGAAGTATAGGGAGATTACGATTCATATCAAAACATTTCTAATTGAAATTAAAAGGGTATAACAATACTAAGAGACATGGACAAAATTGAGAGAGGAAGAAATCCCTTACTTGGACGTTGGATACCAAACGCTTGGGAGAGGATTGAGAGAGGTTTAATGGGAGCTTGAGGATCCTTGGGATGACTATAGAGATAATATGGCAGAGTTTGGTTGAGCTCTAATAGCTTTTAGTGAAGAGGAAGTTGGAGATTGGGTGTGTTTATATGGGAAAAGAGAAGGAATTCTTTGTTATTTAGATTTTGGACACAACACAATAAAATAATCAATACCAAAAATCATCCCATGGGTTTTCCCCATGTTTTTTTCAAAGGGCAGTGTAATGAATTATTTTATAAGGTCAATGTGAAAACATATTATAATATTAGGATTGCTTAGGTGGAGGTGATCCACACTCTGAAAGAAAACATTTTAAAAGATTGGAATATTGTATAATCTGGGGAGGGTCCACTAATGCTTTGTAATATTACAAAAATAAACTAAATTTTCATTATTTTAATGGGAAAACAATTATTGGCCAAAAATATCATTTTTAGTATTTTATTAAATAACTATTTTATCATTCTGATGACATAAAACACATTATATATTAAAATGATAATTAATTTTTACACAAAAAATCAACTGTCTTGGAAAATTATGAAAAAATAACCATTAGATAATTTTGACATCTTGATTCAAAATATTATATTAATTTTATCTAATAATTTTATAAATATTTTAATTTTAACTTTTAATATAAAAACAGACATTTGTCTAAAATTCAATGGTTTTGACAAAAACAGGTTTGGAACGTTAATAAAAATTACTATTTTATTTATAAAAATTACAATTTTATTCATAAAAATTATGTGATCATTTATATTTAATAATAATAAATTTATTAGTAATATTTTATTAAAATATAAATTATTTTAAAAATTCATTAATTCCTCAAAATAGATTTCATAATTGAATATTAATAAAAATATTTGTTCTTTAAAAACTATTTACAGAGTATCAATAATAAAATTAATTTATATTATTTATTCTATAAATAAATAACGCACATAATCATAGTTAATGGGTCATGTAACATAACCTCTTATAACACCCGCAGAACACCTCAGGTAAGGTGTTCGATGGTGATAGAATCTTGGCCTGGCTCAAATAACATCGCTCGGGTGGTAATCTCTATCAACTTCCACATCTTCCGTTGCTGGTTCTGTTCGAGATTAACATGTAGAAGCTCATCTTGGGACAGGTCAAGAGTGTTGAAAAATTACGTGACCTCTTTTCTGTGATCTGAAAAAATGGTCTTCATATAGAATAATTCTACTAGATGAGGCCATCACTTCCTTTGTCTGAGTAAATGGGATTTGTTAAAACCCTATACTTATAAGAATCAATTGATCAATTTTCAATGTCTATATTATCAACGGTCATAATTATTTATGGTTTTTTGAAATAAAAAATAAAAAAACCAAGTAATTACATTTAGTATATAACCCTTTTACATAATAAGCCATTTAATTAGATCAAGAATAATTTTCATTAATAATATTTTTGCACATTACATTGGTAATCATCAATTTTTTTTTCAAACAACAGTAAATGTCACCATTTGTGAGCCTCCCCATATTATGGAGTAGTATGATAATGATTCTCTCTATAGGGATGAGGTATTTGTGGGGATGGGTAGCCTCCAAAATTCTAACATTCCTTGCCAATTGGGAGGTGAATCATCCACCCATCGATGTGTCGTGAGTCTGTTTCACCAATGTTCTGTAGAACTCTCTATGCTCTAGAAAAGTTTAGGATGAGGATTCCCATGTCTGATGTGAGAATGACTATATCAATTTGGCTAACGCTATTGTGGGAATCACCAAATTCCGTCTAAGAAAGAGTGAGTGAATTGTGCTGGATTTGGAAGGTTTCAGGTCATAGAGTTGTGCTCTTTGAGTTTTGGGGGTCATAAACTCTAAGGATGTCTATTGAAGTCTTATCCAAGATTCAAGCATCCTCAGACTTTTTAGGCTCAAGATGCAATTTCCAGAAGATTGGTGAAGCAATGAACATTGTTGAATAGAATCCATGGCCAGCTGTGATATCGTACAAAATGATCTCCCATGGCTGTCCACCATGTCTGAAGTGGACGATGATGATTCCCATATCAGATGTGGAAAAGAACAAAATAATATATCATTGTAAGTCACTTCTCATATCTATGTAATTGGGGTTAATTGAAGGTGGTTTACTATGTTAAGGTCCTCATGGTTAATGTGAATATTCTATTAAACTATTCGATCCAATTTTTTGTTCATTCACACTACCTTTTCCTAAAGATAGAGAAAGGGGACAAGGTGTGGAGGGTTAGAAAAATGTCTGCATGAATGATAGTGGGGATGAGAATAAACATGTGGTCTACTATTGGATGATCAGGAGCCCCATGAATTAGAAACAGAAGAGATCAAGGATGTATAAGACATTGATGATGGATCTGAAGGTGGTGGTGGAGGTGTTGTCCTCCACCACATGAGGGGCTGGGGGAGAGGTGTTATTTCGTGCCCAAGTGCATGGTCGGTGGGCATGGTGTGAATGATTTTTTTTCATAGAATATCATATTGATGGGAAGGTGTATACATGCATGGATGAGAATATGGAGACGTTGTATTACCAAAATAGGGTAGGAATATTTCCACATTCATATATGGAAGGTCAGAGGAGGGATGGGGGAGCATCACATGAGGTGGGGGAGGGGGAGAGATATCTGATAGGGGGTTATTTTGAACCCTACATTCATGGATTTTTACAAACTTTTCTCTACATTTACATATTTTGTACTGAATATACAATTTTAAATTCATTAATTTTTAATTTTTCCATTTTTTCATCACTTTTACATGAATTATATGTTACACGACATGCATTTTTATTTTTATGCGCCTTTTTAGGATAGGTCCCCTAAAACTCTACAAGTAATACTTAAACATATTAGTGTCCTATCTACTATATCTTATGCTACCATGGGTTTATTTCAATTTATTTTTTTATTTACCTTCAAAATCTTGAAAATTTTGTAAGTAGAATAATTTTTCATTGAGTAGATTCCCCATATAAAATGATTATTAAAAAAACTGAGTGAAAGGTGAGACTACCTCTCTTGTTAGAGGTGAAAATCAATATTAATTATTAAGAGCACTAGATCCCTTATCAATATTAGGTAACTTCTTATAATAATATCCAATAGTCTAATGATCATTAGTCTTATTATTAAGGGAGATCATTTTAATTTTGTTACCGTGATGCACTTATTGGAGGCCTTCTACACGTCAAACAAATAATTATCTTCACCAACTCTAAAAATAAATATCCTCGGTTAACATAAATCACTTCCTTTCTTCTGGAGAGAAATTTTATTCCAATAATGAGTTATAAATCACAGTCTTATTCTATATATATAACATAAAAATAAATAGAGTAAAGGAATATTTCAGCTTCAACTAATACTTCAAAGAGTAATCCCCAAGGATGCTTGAATGAATGATTAGTGAGTTAGATTGAAACCTTTATTGATTTTATAAATTCAATTTCAAAATCTTGTAAACACTCATGGAAATTATATATATACCTTCCCTTATATCATACAAGGATTTTTCATAAGTACATGTTTTAATAATGCATGAAATTGAAAATGTTATAGGGTCTCAAATTTTTGAGGTAATTTCATTTGTAAAATGATGAATAATAATTTATTCTAAGAGATGATACCTAAGACTAAAATTTTATTTTTAATCAGGATAAATTCCTTAAATAATCCTTTATAAGTATGTACATGCACAATTATATCAAAAAATTGGAAAATCCATTTCAATTGTTTAAACAAATATAATTTTTTTAATTAACTCCAAATATTTCCTATTTCATTTATTTAATAAATGGGAGAGATGCATTTTATGATAGTGGTGGAACGTATGCAACATTCTTTTTAGCTTGTTCATCAAATGGTGATTCCTTATATGTTTCTTCATTTTATGTTCTCCCATGGCTAGCTTCATTTTATTCTCATAACTAATTTTCCATAACAATATGAGGTTGTTGAAGATCTCAAACATTTTCACCATAAACAATTATACTTATAGCCACTTCCCTTAGATGATCCTGAATGTTAATGGGAAAATTACCATGTAACTAATCAGATATGGCCTTTAAGTGTTGCCTTAATTGATGTTCCAAGTTATATTGTCCAGCCTTGTGGTTTTTCATCTCGGTTTCTTGCGTTTTCATCATTAGGGATGGTTTTTCATCATGAAGGGAGTGATTATATTTTCTATATTTTTTGATTTTTTAGGATTGTTGAGGTGGTCATGGTGGGGAAAGATAAATTTGTTGTTGTTTTGTTGAAGGATACAATTGAGCTCCAGAAAAATGTTGTTGGTCTTTATGTTGAGGATGAAGAAATTAACCTTGTAGTGGGTACCCAAATGCTTCTTAACTCCTTTGTGGTACATATCCACTCCTATGATGGAAATAATCATTTTTTGGGTGGCTTATATTGAGCCAGCCTCTACTGGTAGTTTTTCTATTATTTATATTATTAGGGCCGGTAGTTCTATAGGTCATGTTAATTTTAATTATAATAATTTTAATATTGACTTAGGGGGTTCTTATATCCATTTAATGTAATATTTTTAATATTTTTGGCCTCGAAACATCTCATAGGATAAAATTTCCATTACTAGATTAAAAGATAGTGGTGGAAATTTTGTTAATTAAAATGACTCAATATTATTGTTACGTGCCACAAGATTACATGAAAGGTGGGTAGTTTCCTTCACCTAGTTATTTCCACACTGGGGTCATCCACTACAACTTTTCCACATAATGGAATTTTGAGAGACTTCATAAAAAAAAATTTGTCTAAATTATGACCTCTAAAGAATGTGTAAACTATTAGATGAAGTGTCTACCACTATTAGTGGAGTAGAGTTAATCCCTTTGTATAATTTCAGTAACTGAATCCACACGTGTTTTATGTGATATGGTAATTAATGGGATCTCTCTTTGAATATGTCCCACAATTCCCATACAGAATCTCTGTCTTCCTGGGCAATGTTTTCAATTTCATTCTGCAGCTTCCAGGTCCATATTTTTGGGAATTATTTGTCTAAGATTTTATTTTCTAATTAATCCCATGTCATGATTGAATTGGGAGATTGATTTAATATATAGTCCTTGTCTTAGTAATGTAAGGGGAATGATAAATCTCAATGTCGTATTCCGTCTGAAGATACACTGTGATTCTGAATGGTATCAGAAACCTATATGAAATTAGATATGGTCTTATGGGGGTATTATATATGAATCACATTGAATATACCCATATTCTGTATCATGTGATTTATTCCTTGTTTAATTTCAAAATTGTGTTCCAAAATTGAAGGGTAAAAATTCTAGGGTAATCACCACAAATGAATGATAATCCATAATCAATAATTGTGCACTTCTACTATACTACCTTTTCGCACTGATTGGAAGGTAGTGCATATTGGGGGTATTGATTTTGTAGTGAATCATTAATTTTAGCGATGCTTCCATCTGTATTAGGATCAAATATAATTTTCTTTTGTTCATTTATGATTATTTAGAATGTCAAGGGCCCTGAAATCTTACACTATAAACAAATAAAAGAGAATAATTGAGAGAGAGAGCATATAGGTTCACCAGAAGGAAAATTATTGAAAAGACAAAATGGAATTTAAATATGAAATTGAAAGGGTGAGGAAATTCATGGTTTGATTTGAATATTAATGTTCCTAGAAAATATTTTCCCCAAACTGGGGTCAAATTTGGATTCTCCAACACATGTCATTGAATTTATGGAAGAAAAGATTAGATTATAATATTGAGTCCCAAACTACAATTAATAGGAGGATGTAGTAATGTGTTGTTTCATGATATATCTCACAAGGACTACTCGATGGTCATTGACTATTCAATGAACAACACTTTGAACGATTCCACACCTTTACTCATTATGTGTATTGTTTATTAAAGAGAAATCGTATGGTTTAATTTAAATAATAAATCAAGGGATAAAGGTTAATTTTAGGGTATAGGGAAAAGGGTAATCATAAAACTAACATAGTATTGACCTATAGTGTGAGAAGAAAATTAGTGAGTAGAATATAAATTGACCATGGACCAGGCAATTAGATCAAACTAGACTACAAAAAACTCCTCAGTATAGAGTAATTGGAAACATAATCATAGGAATCTTAGCTTCTGAGGAGGAAAAATTATAAGATATTGGTCATACCTTCATATTATCAAACTTTTTCATAGTCAATAAATTTCATCCTCTTATGTTAAGGGATTATGAAAAAGAGTGAGATTGAAAATCATTTTAAACCACATTACTACCCATTGGTGTAATGACCCAAATATTCACGAATAAAATTAACTTTCTTTTATTTCATTAAATTTCTTATGGATATAGAAAACACATACATTTTTTTTTATTTTATGCAATTGTGTTTAAATTACAGTTATGTATCATTACCATTGATAATATAGCCATTAAACAGTGATCATATGACTCATATAAAAATTAATTTTTTAAAGAATCTTTTCGACAAAGAAAAAGGAGGGGATGTCCTCATCCTGTAGACTCGATCCATGAGAAGATAAATTGTCCGAACTCATAAAGGAAGTAGCATCATTGGGCTTCTCTCTTGACTAACCCCAAGAAGAGATTTAACACATTAATCATGAATTTAATTTCTTATGGGAGAAGTTGATGTTAATAGAGATTACCACCCAAGAGATATTATCCAAGCCACCCCATGATTCTATCAACATCGCACACCTTATCCTTAGGTATTATGATAGTGTTATAAGGGGTTATGTAACAAGTCATTAGTTACTTTTTTATGTAATCAATTTTTTAAATTAAAGTCTTATTCCATCAATTCTAGTACGAGAATAGTATTTATAAAAAATATAATGAATTAGATAAATTGATTTTTTTGTGTAAAATGGTACTTTCTAAAATATATAAATTATTATATAAAACAATGTTTTTCTATATTTGTTTATTATAATTGTGTTATAAGAACACACCTTTTAAATATATGTGGAAATTATATTCCCTATTGTTTTTACTCTATAAATGATTAAGTATTCACTTTGATAAGAATTATATTTTCATTTGATAAAACTAAAATTTTAATTTTAATTATAAAATTTATTTTGATAAATTAATTAGTTTTTGGAATTAATAATATTTAATAAAATAAGGTTTAGGAACTATTTTTTTCAAAACCCGTCAATTTTCAATAAATGGTGATTTTTATTTTAAAAGTGAAAATTCAATTATTTATACAATTATTTATATAACATGAATATTATTTTTTTATTAAGGATATCATAACTATCTAATGGTGAGTTTTTCAAAAAAATTTGAGACAGTCAGTTTTTGGTTAAAAATTAAATACAGATTAAATATATAAGGTGTTTTATTACATTATAATGACTCAATAGTAATGTAATAACATATTTTTAAAGGTATATTTTACCAATATATGTTTACCTTTAAAATAAAGCGATTTTATATTTTTTGGATTAATTTTATGATTCCTTAGTGGACCCTTCTAGACTTACAAATTATTTTATCATTTAAAAATGATTTCTGTGAGAGTGTGACTCGCCTCCATAAAATAAAGCCTAATATTTTAATATATTTATACTTTTGATTTATAAAATACGGTATACCACTTTCCATTGGTATAAACTATTGGAAATACCATGTGATTGGTTTTGGTTTTGTATATTTTAATTTTTATTGTCCAAAACCTAAATAATAAATAATTACCTCCGATTTGCTGTATAAAACCTCCCAATATCCCAATTATCATCAATAAAAATCAATGGAGAAAATACCTAATCAGCCCTCCTCTCTCTATAATCTTTCCAACGCTCCCCAAGCTCTTAATAAGACCCTCCTCAAGCTCTTGATGTCACACACTTAAATAAGGGATTCTCACTTTGCACTCTACTTTTCAAATTCAAGCATATTTTTAGAAAGTTATTCTTGTAATTTTGGAAGGTTATAATATGATTAATTTATAATCATTACATAAATATCCATTTTTTGTTATTTTAATGGTGAATTTTTATCATCCTTCATTTTTACCCTTACTTTTGTCCTTACCATGCCAGAATTTTTCTAGGGATTTCACACATCTGATTTTCATTCAAGCTACTATTCTACATTATAATTATTATGTTCAATATTTAAATGTTGGTTTATGATGTTCCATGACCCCATAATGTACATTTGATGTTAATATGATTATATCTACCTTTAAATCTCATCAACCCCCCTTTGATCCTTTAAGCACACCTATTACTATGATACAATTCCATAATGTATCTTCCACCCACCTATTTTATCAAGCATTCTTTTCATGTTATGTATTTGAATTATTTTTATTACATTGTTGAGATATGTTATAATATATCATCCTTACTGACCATTTTATTTATAAATAACGAGATCCCCTTTCACTCTCATTTACCTCTCTAAAAACCCTTCTGTATACTCGTTACCAAGCCGAATTTTCATTAGGGATTCCCTCCATTTTCATTTGTACCCAATTTTTTCATGGTGTTATTACCATTTATTTTCAATTAAAAATGTTGGAGTATGATTTCTAGTCTCCACCATAATTACCTAATAATGTTTTAATGATTATATACCTCTTTCTATCTCATTAATTTCTCCCATATACATCAGTTACCATTGCTAAATTTCGTAAGAGTTATTCCGTTTCTCCCATTTCTTCATGTTTCCTTATTATGTTATGTCTTCTATTTATATATTCTATGTGTTGGTACATGTATCTATATGAACCCACTACTTTATATTTCATGTACATGTGATGATAGACCCCTTTATCCCTCATCAACCATTTTTATTAGTATATATCTCACGTCGTTCGGTTTCCCAAATTACACCACAATTTTCCATGCTAAAATCATTGTGTGGTGAATACCATGCCCATTTCTCTATCATTGGTATTCACCTTTTTTCACATATACATATTGATTATATAATTTCATGTATTAATTACACATTACTTTATCATGGAATAAATGATGATGTTGAATGGTTCCATGTTATATGATCCATGTGGCACACATATGCATGAAATAAAATTTTTATAAAGGGTGTTCCATGATAGTGCCCCAAAGTATTGCATAATTTTTAGTATTGTGATAATGTATAGGAGAAATGAGGGTTTAATCATGCCATTTCGTGTGAAATGAGTGTTTAATCATGCTAATTGATGTGCGGTGAGGGTTTACTCAAGCTAATTCATGTGCACTGACGGTTTACTCATGTTAATTCATGTGCTATTATGGTTTAATCATACTAATTCTTATAAAATAAGGGTTTACTCGTGAAAATCCCAGGTGTAGTTAGTTATGCCTCCTGCTAATAACACGTTTTATATTATTTCCACATATCCATGTTATTATAATATTGATATATCATGCCTTTATGTTCATTTATCTCTTTCCATCCATTGATATCACTATTGCTTAATATGTATTGTATTCTTCATGTTATTCCTTTTTTACTCCATTCTTGGGATTTATATTACACCCTTGTCTTATGTATGTCCTCATGTTATCCCATGAAATGCTAATTATAATGTAATTTTTTGGTCATTTGAAAGAAGTTTTCAATAAAGATGTTTTATTTTATGTCTTGCGTTATCCTGTAAAGTTCTTAATTTTCCAATACATTAGACATATCGATCCAAAAAAATTTATTATGTTCATTTTTATGTAATAAATTGTGTTGAAATGGGAAATAAAGACTAGGGTTGTTATAATAGGGTTACCCAGTTTGGACCTTTAGATATTTATTAGGTTCAAACCACCCTACTCGGGACCCCTTTCCATAAGAGTATTATTAGTACAAGAAGGTGATGGTAAAATCATGGAAATATTCATAATTTTGTGAAAAATCATAAAAACATGGAAAAATGACAATCTAGTATCAAATAAGAAAGAATCACAATCAAATGATTGGAAGCAATGAAAAACTACCAAGAAACTAACATCACCTTAAAAACAATGATGAAAGAGATATCAGGTATCTAAAAAAATAATAAATAATCATAGACTTACTGAAAATGAATAAATGTATGATGAATGATGCAACAGTTGATAAAGAATGATGTATAGTATTGAAACAAATTTCACTATTGAAAACATTATTCCATGAATAAAGAATGGATTTGGAAAAATAATAAACTCACATTGAATCAATAAATCAATGATTGTAATGAATTAAATATAATTTATTATGAAAATGGATGAAAAGGTTTCCTGGAAAATGATGGGAAAAAAGACGTTTGAATATATTTTTTATGGAGGGCAATTGAAATGTAGATAGGCCTGATACGTACTAGAAATAAAATATGTGCACATTGTGCACTTTCTAAAG
Source organism: Viscum album (assembly GCA_963277665.1). NCBI lineage: Eukaryota > Viridiplantae > Streptophyta > Magnoliopsida > Santalales > Viscaceae > Viscum > Viscum album. The sequence continues at coordinate 2,114,967,435 of OY728157.1, read as the reverse complement.
TGACTTGGGTCATGATATTTTAATTTCATGCATGTTGGTTTTATGCTTTTTAATTCCATTCCACTTTTAACACTGATAAATATTTTCATATCTATGACTATGAGAGTCATCTAATCCTGAATTTTGTGCAATATATACACATCGTGTAGGAAATTATGCTTTTATGGGATTAAGATTTTTGAAATTTTCACATTGTGTAATGGAATTAAATTCTATTTATTATCTTCTCATCATGCATAGGCCTCAGGGGTTGGTCTATAGATTTTCATGCAAGCTATGTATGTAGTATATAAGTCATTTATATGATACACGTTTCCAAAATTCTATTTGGTACATTTTTCATTATTTGTTCATTTATTTTAAGAATTCATAATTCCTTTGAAATGAAAGAAAAATATAGTGCATTATTGAATTAAAAATTAATTAAATAAAGAAAAATGTATCAAATATATGTATATAAATTCATCTTATAAAATTTTTATATAAAAAAATGAATGGTTTTTAAGAAAAAATATACATAAAATTGATCAGTTAGAAAATATAACTTTTTGTGTATCTTCTTTTGAAGATGACCTCCTAGAATTTTTATAGATCTTTATGGTAGAATAAATGCTCTAGTGAATGGATAAGGATGATGGGAGAGTATTTGGGTAGAACTTGGATAAGCTAAAATTCTCAAGTTTTGTGGATAATTGAGTAGATAGAGAGCCCTTTTATATGTGAGGTGGGTAACAAAAATATAAATACTTGAAACCTTATTATATAATATATTTCTTACTCATGTGAAGTTGAATAAAAATTCCAAATTTTCAATGATTATGTGTATGTGTTCTAAATCCCAACAACTAATCAAATTAAATAATTTTATTTGGGATATTTTAAAACCTATCTCTTCAGCTATACCCTCTTTTAACCCTTTTAACCCTTATCATGATAACTTGTTTTTTTGAATAGTAACTATTAATTTGGGGAAATATTATTTTGAATATATTAAGTTAAATTAATACTGATAATTTCAAATACTTCAACAAATTTAAGGATTCATTTTTTATATGTTTGAATAATTAATTTTATAATTTTTTTAAAATTCAATAATTTTTTTTGAAAATTGAATTTTGGCGCATCTTAGAAAGAGTGATTGGACAAGTTGAAATACCTCATATCTCTCATCATAGTGTGAGTTTATGTCAATTTGACAGTTTCCTCATGGTCAAAACATGGAATGTTCAAAAAATCATTGAGCTCTACAAGTAGCTGCACCATTGACATATCACTTCCAATGTAACCATTTTGACATCCTTGAAAATTCTTTATTGTTATTTAGCATATAATGTCTGCCACTTCAACCCCAAGACCATTATGACCCTCTAAAATTAATTTTTATGTATACAATTGATTTTTTGTTTACCTATTACAAACCATTTTATTAATGATTAAACATTTTTTGAATATATTATATTAGATTTTAATAAAAATAATTATTCAATAAAGATTAGTCTAATTTATGATGATAAAAAAATTACATTAATTAAAACTATTTTCATTAAAACATATCCTTTTAACGTAAAATTACTTTAATTTAATTTCTAATTAGTTGATAACAAAATAATTCATCATATAAATATATATAAAAATATTTTTTATAATTTAGTGAGTACTATTCATATCTTCCATTCGATAACTAGATAATAATTATAATGTTAAATATTATTATTTTAGTAGTATATCATTGCTCCATTGAACATATTATAAGTTATATATAAATATATCAATGATGGATAACATATTTAAATAGATATATTTGATAAAATATAAGGTTTCTACAGGCATATAGGATATATTTTAATAAAAATGACATCCAACTAAGACTATGGTTTTAAATATGTAAAAGGTGTCATAGATTCATAGAGGTATTCTAATGAAATTTTCCTCACACACTGCATATTCACTTGGGCATATAAATACATGGCCTTCTTTGATATAGGTAAATTAAAGGGATCTAAATCATAAAGTAGTGTTACCTAATTCAAATTGTATTTTATTTATTGGTCTATTTTGGAGACCAGGGTTGTTATAATAGGGTTACCCAGTTTGGATATTTAGATATTTATTAGGTTCAAACTACCACTACTCGGGACCCCTAACCCTATGAAGATTATTAGTACAATATGGTGATGGTAAAATCATGGAAATATTCATAATTCTGTGAAAAATTGTAAAAACAAGAAAAAAAATGACAATATAGTATCAAATAAGAAATAATCATGGTAAAATGATTGGAAGCAATGGAAAACTACCTAGAAACTAACCACACCTTAAAAAAATGAAGAATGAGATATCAGGTATCAAAACAAATAAGAAACAATCATAGAATTACTGAAAATGAATAAATGTATGAAGAATGATGTGACAGTTGATAACGAATGTTGTACAGTGTTGAAACAAACAACACTATTGAAAACATTATTCCATAAATAAAGAATTGATTTGGAACAACAAAAAACTCACATGGAGTCAATAAATCAATGAGTGTAATGAATTATTTCTAATTTATTATGAAAATGGATGAAAGGGTATCCTAGAAATTGATAGGAAAAAAGAAGTTTGAATATTTGTCTTGTGGAGGGCAAATGAAATATTGATTGGACCGATAAGTTTTAGACATTAAGGTCATGCACATCGTGTACTTGCTAATGTTACATGAGTCGTGATATTTTCATGGCATGTATGTCAGTTTTATGCTGTTTAATTCCATTCCACTTTTAACACCAAAGAATATTTTCATATCTTTTACAATGAGAGCCTTTTAAACCTGGATTTTGTGCAATATATACACATCATATAGAAAATTTTGTTTTTATGGGATTACGATTATTGAAATTTTCACATTGTGTAAAGGATTTAAACACTATTTATTGTATTTTCATCATCCATAAGCTTCATGGGTTGGTCTACTGTCTTGCATGAAAGCTATAAATGTAGTATACATGTCAATTATATGATTCATGTTGCCAAAAGACTATTTGGTACATTTTTTATAATTTTTCCATTTATGTCATGAATTCATAATTCCCATGAAAAGAAAGAAAAATCCAGGGCATTATTGAATTTAAAATGAATAACATCATAATAAATGTTTCAAATATATGTATATAAATTTTCCTTATAAAATGTTTATATAAAAATTTGAAGGATTTTTAAGAAGAATGATACATAAAAATGATCAAAAAGTACGTATACCTTTTGGGTATTCCCCTTTGAAGATGACATCATCTAATTTTTATGGATTTTTATGGTATAGACAATGCTCTAGGGAATGGATAAGGATGATGAGAGAGTATTTGGGTTGAAATTGGTTGAGCTACAATTTTCAAGGGTTGTGGATAATTGAGGAAATAGGGTGCCCTTTTATAAGTGAGGAAGGTAAAAAAAATATAAATACTTGAAACCATAATATATTATATATTACATACTCATGTGCAGTTGAATAAAAATTCCAATTTTCAATGATAATAACTGTATGTTTTATGTCCCATCAACCAATCAATTAAATAATGTTATTTGGGATATTTTAAAACATATCTCTTAGGTTATACCCTCTTTTAACCCTTTTAACTCTTATCATGATAACTTGTTTTTTAGGGTAGTAACTAATCATTAGGGGAATAATTTTTTTGAATTGAATAAATTACAATAATATTAATAATTTAAATAATTCAACAAATACAATGATTCATTTTTTATAAGTTTGAAGAATTAATTTTATAAAAATTGTGTGAAATTCAATATTTTTTTTGAAAAATGAATTATGGCGCATCCTAGAAACAGTGATTGGAAAAGTTGAAATACCTCATCTCGCTCATCATAGTGTGAGTTCATATCGATTTGATAGTTTTCTCATGGTCAAAACATTGAATGTTCAGAAAATTTATGAGCTCTACAAGTAGTTTATCTATTGACATATCCCTTCCAACATCACCATTTTGACATCCTTGACATGACTTTATTGTTATTTAGCATATATAGTCTTCCACTTCAACACCCTAGACCATCCTGACCCTCTAAAATAAATTTTTAAGTATAAAATTTATTATTTATTTATTTATTAAAAACCATTTTATTAGCGATTAAATTTTTTTAATATATTATATTATATTTTAATAAAAATAATTCATCAATAGAGATTAGTGTAAATTGTGATGATACAAAAAATTAGGTGTATTAAAATTATTTTCATTAAAACATATCCTTTTACATTAAAATTACTATAATTTCATTTATAATCAGTAGATAACAAAATAACTCATTATATAAATATATATATAATATTTCTTATAATTCAGTTAGTACTATTCATATCTTCCATTCGACAACTAGATAATAATAATAATGTTAAATAATATTATTTCAATATTATATCATAAATATATTGAACTTATAATCAGATATATATAAATTTATCAATGATGGAAAACTTATTTAAATAGATATATTTTAAAAAAAATGTTTTCTACAGGCATATAGCTCATATCACGAATTACGATAGTATTGTTCCACGTATAAAAATATATCCCATTATTTCATGTGTTATGACATTGTGGTATCTCAAGTCATGAAAGAGTGAAGCATGAATCCTTGTTGAGGGAGTGATTGAATCACTTGTTTTTTGATGCTAAACATCAATGATTTTATTGGTACATAAAGTTGTATTATATAGAGAATTTTGATACACCATGTCAATTTTATGTATGATTTTTTAATTAATTAATTTCATCAATATCTTATACTTGAGTTGTTTTCATTGGGACTTTTTTAGTATTTTTAATTTTTGGAATTAAAGAGATATGTCTTCCTCGGTAGTATATCATGGTGGAGACCAGTATGACATGGTGAGTGTTATGGTTATGGAGATTTTCTACAGGTGTGGCTCTACACCATGGGACCCAGAGGGGTTAGAAAACCCCATTATTTCATTAAGAGGACCTCCTCCCAATATCCTAAGAGGCTATGTTACATTTTATCTATGATGGAGGAACTATGCCTCAACACATTACATTTCACCATGAAGGATAAATTTACATGGGTTTTCCCATTAGACCATCTCATAACTACCTTGATGTAGATAAAGTGTCCATATTGTAGGAGTCCTGATAAAGAAGGCTCCATGTTGTGCTCATTATCACGACATAAATATCAGTCTCCCATGATTAATATAATGTAAAATACCCCATTAATTCTTTTGAATTGAGAACTATGATTCCCCACTACTCTCCTCATTTGTAAAAAATAGGATTCTCGAACATGGATCTCTTCTTCATCCTTAATCCCTGGGTGTTTCCAACTTAATTAAACTAAAATCTTCAAGGTAATTTAATGTATTTTTACTCATCACTGATTTTATTATCTTATTTGAAATTATATTTTAATATTGAAACCATAGTCTTCTTTGGGTTATGAACCTAGACTCTAGGATGGATCTTTAATCAAATATCCCAATTGTTTAGTATTGTGAAATATGTTTTGGTATAAACCAAGGGTAATGAGTTACATTGAATTTGAGGAGAATTAATCAATTTTAACCATATTTTCATTGACATAAATATATTTGCTTTAATTATATTGTCTTTAATTAATTAATTAATTTTAATGTGAAATTTTCTAGGATCGTTTTGTAAGAACCCAGATCTTCTTTTCAGGTATGTTTTTCTTTTTCCTGGAGTTTTTGAACAAAGATATTTTTCTTGAATTTTTTTAAGAACACGCCATGTACATTATGAGTACACGCCTTGTACTCGGTTACTACAGGTAGTCATGTGATGGTTGTGTAGTGGCCTTGCACACAGCCATGTGTGATGTCTTAGATGCCTCCTAAAGAGGATTACTAAAATGGAAAGTACACGACGTGTACTTCAAAAGTACACAACATTTATTTTGTTTTCATCAAATGAAACAGGGTCGCGTCTGATGGACAAAACCATCTCCCTCTCAACCTAGTTCACTCGAGAGCACTGAGAAGCCATGGATCATTGACGAGCCCTCGGCAGAGCGTTCCTCCTCCGAAGGAAACACTGACAGTTGCATTAGAATGTAATAGGTGATTTCTCTCTTCTCCTAGAGCACCATCGCTTGATTTATCTTCTTTCGTGAGTTATCATGGGTTGCACATTTTATATGTTTTCATAGATCTATGGCATTGTAAACTGATTTAAGTATCTTGTTTCAAGTATCATGATCACCCAACACTGAGGTGGGTGGTGTGTGCCTTTCTATTGAACGACATTGAGTTTTATGTACACATTTTCCCAAGACTCATGAACAGGGTATCGTGCATTTATCGTTTTATCCACATTGTTTTTCTACTATGCTTGTATGCTTGAGTAGACGATATTTGATTGTGAATAGGGTGAATTTTTGTGATTTGGATGTGTTTCCCATGCATGTTTTTCCTGTTTTGACCTTTGGGTCTAGTTGCCTGTTTGGCTGCTATTTAATTTTCATGCCTTGTATTTTAGTATGGTGTGACTATTTTTCTGACATTATGATATGCTATAGAATGCAATCCATGTAGTTCTTTAGGATTAATTTGGCCGATACGAAATGCTATACATGTTGATTTACACAGGGTCGTGAGAACCTAGTGTATTAGATCATAGGGAGAATGGATGTAAGGGCTTCTACAGAGTGTCTTTTATAATATTAAAATGCTAGAACACAGGGGGAATTGATGTTGAGTTCTTCCTCATAGAGTCTTTAGTTCCTATACGTGGGCCACAGAGGGAATGTGATGCAAGTGCTTCCCTAGATTGCCTTTAGTACAGATATGAGACTATAAGGTGTAATTGACGATGAGTGCTTCCTCATAGAGTCTATACTTTAGCTAAATCGGAGGGGTGATACTGTGTGTGCTGCCCAGAGGGTTGCTTGTACTTGTTAGGAAGGATTAGGGGGGGTAGAATAAGTGTACTTCCTCAAGGGTTAACTGTTGTGTTTATCTGTTTGTTTAGATTTTTCATGATATTGAGACCGTGGATGGTTTGTGGTTGAGTACCTTCATATTTATTGTTACCTGTACTTTTACCTTTCATATAATCACTAACTGTTAGGCATGGATCTCGTCGTTTTTTCCTACTAGGATTAGTCTCACACCATATTTGGGCCCTGCTTTTGTGCCCAAAAAGATTATATTGGTGTAGGAATAGACAAGAGCAAGCGCCCTTCTACTTCAGGTACTCAACATGTTGTGGAGCTGGAGAGCACAGAACCAATCTTAGTCTTGCAATGCTATAGAGCTGATTAATGTTTTTCTTTTGTACTTGGTTTAGTACTATATTTCAGCATTGTTCCTTGTTATTTTATTTCCTAGACATATGTATTATGCATCACTTTATATATTTCTCCAGTTTGTTCTATTAGATTTCCGCTATTTATTTTTGTATGATATTATTAGTATATCCTCTCTTGTGTATGTATTTGTTGAATTATACTGTGTACTCTGCTAATGAGGGCATAGTTTCCCCACTATCACACCCAAGGCCCTCCCTGTTAGTCGCCAGCCTCTGGTGTCTGGGGAAATGCACTTGAGTCCATGTGACCAACCAGGTACGGGGCGCCTCTGGGTGTCGTCCACAACTGGGATGTTACAAAGTGGTATCAAAGGAATTCTGTTCTCTTGACTTACTTTTTGGATCCTATAGTATGGGATTGGAAGGAATATATACTTTGTAATAATCTTTGCCTCGGAGTAGCTAAATCTTGTACATGGAAAATCCAATCTACCTCATTTATTACAATTTTTCAGGTTTCAGATTTAACAGTACATTTTATTTTCACCGTTAGGTGACTCACATGTATTGTGCTGTTATCATTGATATTATTGAGGTTCTATTTCTATCGCAACCCGTTGAGATTAGGGTATTCCATCCCATTAATCATATAGTCACTTCCTAGAATTCACATGTCATGCATTCTTTCCATGAAATCAAGGATGCACTAGCAATTTCATGTTCTTATAATAGATGTTGTGGAGAATATTCATGTTGTTGTGATAGATGCCTTGATAAAAATAGTTGATGACTGATAGGGTATTGTTTGTGTAAGGTTTTTTTTAATGAATGTTGAACATTGGTTCTTGAGGTGTTATGGGCTCTCATGGACTTTAATTTGGTGGATCATTGCCTTGTGGCCTTGTTATACTATGTATAAGATGCCAATCATTGATTCGTGTGGAGTATGGCCCCCCACAGATCGGAATTTGGAAATTTCAATGTTTGTTTCAGTTTTTTCTAGGCCTTGGAGTTGTTTCTGGGGCTTACTATCTGGAAAAACCCAGAATACATGCCATGTAGTTTTGACTACATGCCATTTGGTCTTCTATTCGGGAAGAAATAATTTTTCAAAAGTACACACTGTGTACTCTAAGTACACACCCAGTGGTCTCTAACCGTGTCATAGGCCGTGTGGGCAGTGACATGGGACAAGGGATTTCGTTTGGGAACACGTCGTGTCTAAATTGTACACACTGTGGAGTCTCATCTAGGTACCTGGCCATGTCACGAACAACACGGGTAGGTGTTATCCTTCCACATACATGATGTGTCCTCCTATAACACGCCGTGTAGTGTTAGTCATGTGTTAGGTCGTGTCACTAACAACACGGGCCCAGTAAAGCTTTTCTTTTACATTCCATGTCATCCTTTAACACATCGTGTAATCTTGTCTTTAGAGAACCGTGTATCTTGACCGTGTTGAAGGACTCGGGCAGAGAAAGAGGATTCAATTACATGTCATGTGTTAAGATCACACACCGTGTGTTTGGGTGTTACATGACCAGTTGTGGCAGGAGTACATGCCCATGTGAATGACTTATGGGAACATGTTGTAAAAGAATTGTAAACGCTATGTAGTTATGTTTTTTTAAACATGAATGATTTATTTATCTTATTCCCTTATTATGGGTCTCACTTTCAGCCCTTGATGATCTTGATCTAAGGTTTTCACTTGACCTTACAGAGTCATGCCACCGAGACATCCTCCAGTTTTACTCCAGTTTCCAGGCGGTGATCAGACACCGGACATGGCCGACCAGTGACTTCCCGCAGATCCTCCTGTTGTGCTGGTCTTGGAACTAACAGTTATACCTGATACTAGTGCTGTTGCATGGTTCATTGAAGGCTTTATGAGGATGATGCAGAACTTTCAGGTGGCACCGCCTCCTTCCCCGTCGATGGCTGATTTGACACGTTTCTTCCATCAACAGCATCCTTCCACTTTCTCAAGGGATGGAGGACCCCAGGCTACAGTGTCATGGATAGAAGCCATGCGGACAATCATTGAGAATCTGGAGATGCCTCCAAAGAAAAGGGTCAAGCTCGCTACCAATATGCTTTGAGACTCCCCCATGAGGTGTTGGGATGTGATCTCAAAGGCGGGACACAAGCAGGTTATGGTGTGGTAGGAGTTTCAGCACATCTTCTATGACTACTTCTATCCAGAGAACTTGATGGCCGATCGAGGCCGAAAGTTTATTATTCTGGAGTAGGGTAATATTTCTGTTATGGAGTTTTCCTCCCACTTTTCAGAGAAGCAGTGCTTCATTCCTATTTGAAGAGGTGATCTGTTATTCATGTTAAGGATGTTCGAGGATGGTCTGAGGCATAACATCTGATCATAGGTGAACATCTTTCGGTTGACTTCTATCACATCTATCGTCAACTAGAGACTGATCACAGAGCTCAATCTGAGGGATTCCAGAGTTGTGAACCATGGTGGCTTGGCATCTGTAGTTAGTATCCCTGCTACTGATAGTAGGAAGTACAGCAGGGAGTCTTCGCGTGGCAATCCAAGGAGGCGACAGACACATTAAGGTAGCCAGGTTGTATGATACCAGTGTTCAAGAGGTGGACATATGATGACACAGTGCTAGAGAGACCTAGTGGAGTTCTGATTTTTTGGAATTATGGGTCATCTTCATCGCTTCTGTCAGATCCTCTCACTAGCAGCTGGAGACAGGAGTTATTCTATGACTCCGCGTTCGGGAGTAGCACCTCTAGCTTCTCACCTGTTAGGAAACTAGAGTTCTTAGAGCCATTCAGGCCAAGGTGGAAGTTGTGGTCGTGGTGGTCAGTCACTAGTCATTCAGCGACAATAGAGTGGGTCAGCTCAGAGTGGTCAGTCCAGGTCACAAGGCTGTAGAGTAGGCCAGACCATTGTAGTGGAGAAGACATAGCAGTATCAAGATAATAAACCATCTACAGTTCGAGGTACGATCCTAGTTTCCTCAGTTTTATCTTCATCTATTTTCGATACATAGGCTTGTCATAGCTTTAAATCAGTTATTTTTGTGGAGTTCCTCAGGCTCTGTATCTTTTCCTCTACTGATATCTTGATGTTATAAACTCCATTGGGGTCTAGGACAGCTAGTGTAAGTCAATTCAAGGAGTTCCCTCTAGAGGTTGGTGGGTGTAACATATTATGGGATCTTTTTGTCCTAGAGATGAGAGGGTATGATGTCATTATTGGAATTGACTGGATAGTTTCATTCTAGGTATTCATTGACTATCATTGTCGAATGGTGAGTTTCATATCACCATAGGGTGGGTCTATTCTTCCTAAGGGTGAGTGGGATGTCCAAGAAAGCAGACCAATTCCAGAGCATCATGGGTTGGGAGGAGTTATAGCCATGATTTCTAGTCTATATCAAGATGATCAGGGGACTTCACTGTTACAATTTCCTATAGTGGTGGATCGTTTCAGAGGTGTCTTTATAGAGGACCTTTTAGGTTTGCCTTCAGAGCGCGAGGTGGACTTTTAAATTCAGCTTGTACCATGAGCGGCACCAGTGTCCATTCCTCCATATAGTATGGCTACACTAGAGTTGTAGGAGCTCACGAAGAAGTTGGAGGAGTTGCATGCAAAGGGTTTCATTTGACCCAGCACTTCTCCCTGGGGTTCACCTGTCTTGTTTGTGAAGAAGGCAGACAACAATCTCGGGCATTGTGTGGATTATCGAAAGATGAACCAGTTGAAGGTACAGAACTGATACACCTTGCTGAGGATTGATGATCTATTTGATCTTCTTTGAGGAGCCCGACTGTTCTCAATGATTGACTTGAGATCCGGTTATCATCAATTGCATGTTAGACCATCTAATATACATCTTAATGCCTTCCATAGCATGTATGGTCTATACAGGAATATGGTTATGCAGTTCAGTCTCATGAACGCACCAGCATTTTTCGTGGCACTGATGAACCGGGTGTTCCATCCATACATGGATTCTTTTGTGGTGGTCTTCGTGGATGATATCATGGTGTACTCTTACACTCGACATGACCATTATACACATATTTATATCATTTTGAGTACACTAAAAGAGCATCGGTTATATGTTAGGCTCTCGAAATGTCACTTTTGGATGGATCAAATTCACTTATTGGGTCATGTAATCTCAGAGACAAGAGTGTTAGTAGACCCAACAAAATTGAGAGCAGTAGTTTCCTAGGAGTAGCTGAAGAATTTCTTTGAGGTGCAGATCTTTTGAGGGCCTCTTGGATACTATAGACATTTTATACATGACTTTTTACACTTAACAACCCTACTAAAATTTTTGACTACGAAGGGTGTGAAGTTTTTGTGGATAGATTCTTGTGAGTCATGCGTTCAGGAGCTGAAAGGGAGGTCAAATTCATCACCAATACTAGTATTTTCAGAGCCTAGAAAGAGATATGTTGTTTATTGTAATGCATCTGGTATCAGGCTGGGAGTTGTGCTTATAAAGGGAGATAGTTTTGTTGCATATGTGTCTCGACAGTTGAGGCCACACGAGAGTAATTACCCAACCCATGATCTGGAGTTGGAAGATGTTTTTCATGCCTTATGTTGTCGGAGACACTATCTACTAGGAGATCATTTTATGGTTTTCACCAACCGAAAAAGTCTCAATTACATCTTCACTCACTATGATCTGAATTTGAGGCAGCGAAGGTGGGTTGAATAGCTACAGTCCTTTTACTTTGAGCTTTCCAATACAAATGGGAAGAGAAACGCAGTGGATAATGCATTGAGAATGAGGACTCAGATAAAGGTAGTTCAAGAGGCTAGTTGTGAGTGGCATCTTAATGCACTGTTCTTAGAGATGCATTTGGAGGTTCACGACAGCCAGGGGTAGATTGTTCTTTCTTCTGTAGTTGTTACCTCTATCCTTCTTGATTGAGTACGATTGAGGCAGCTATCATATTCTGAAGGCCTGGTCCTGTAGTAAAGTGTGTCTAGAGGGGACCCTATTCTTTGATGGACCAATGGCAAGGATGAGATCTTGTGTTTCCAGGGACTTGTATGGGTGCTAGCAGATATACGTGAGTAGCTGATATGGTATTTTCATCCCTTAGTTTGGGTAGTTCATCTTGGTGTCACCAAGATGTATCGTGATCTACACCATCAGAATTGGGGGGAAAGTATGAAGAGGGATGTTGTTGGTTTCGTCATGAGGGGTTCCACTTATCAGCAGGTGAAGGTGGAGCATCAATGACTAGCAGGGCTTCTACAGTAGTTACCCATTCCTGAGTGGATGTGGAATGACTTCATGATAGATTTCGGGATAGGGTTTCCGAGGTCACATTGTGGGGATGATGTAGTATGGGTTGTAATTGATAGACTTACGATGGTAACTCACTTCTTGCTAATCAAGGAGGCCTTCAGAGTTGATTATCTGGGACGGTTGTAACTCTAAGAGCTTGTGATTACCTCGAGTTCCACACTCCATTGTTTCAGACATAGATGCTCGTTTTACTTCTCGATTTTGACAGGGGCTCTAGAAGGATTTCGGTACAGAAGTACTTTTGAGTACAGCTTACCACCCCCTGACAGATGGCTAGTCCGAGCATAAGATTTAGGTTCTTGAGGACATTCTCTAAGAACACATCCAAGATTTTGGAGGTTCTTGGGAGAAACATATACCTCTTGTGGATTTTTCCAAAAATAATAGTTTTCAAGAAACTATTCAGATGGTAACTTATGAGGATTTTTACAGTAGGACATGGTGATCACCCTTATGTTGGCTAGAGGTAGGAGAGGCTGCATTTCTAGGACCTCGTCTTGTTCAGGAGACTATAGAGTAGATTGAGTTGATTCGGAAGAATATGGCTACTATGAAGTCTGGACAGAAGTCTTATGCTGATCAGTGGAGATGACCTCTGGAGTTTGAGGTCGGGGATCAGGTTTTCTTGCGTGTCACACTGAGGTTGGGACACAAGAGGATTATGAGACAGGGTAAGCTTTCTCCAAGGTATGTCATGCCATTTGAGGTGTTGGAGAGAGTGGGGTCGATGGACTATCGGTTGTAGTTACCTCAGAGTTACTAGGATATGCACAAAGTCTTCCACGTTTCATAGCTTCGACCTTACTTTTTAGACACATCTCATGTTTTCCAACTAGAGGAGGTAGAGTGGAAGTGGAAACATCTTTTGAGGAGCATCCTATTCATATTGTTTCTTGATGTATGAAGGCTCTCCGTGGTCGGTCTATTCCTCCGGTATGGGTGCTATGCCAGCACAGGTGAGTAAAGGACGAGACGTGGGAGAGGGAGGCTAATGCACGATCGCAGTAAACAAAGATGTTCGGGGTTTCATCTTCTACGTCACCTTTTTAGGGAAATTCGGGGACCAATTTCTTTAAGGGGGGATGTTTATAAGAACACAGATATTAATTTCAGCTATGTTTTTATTTTTCATGGATTTTTTGAGAAAAGAGGAGTTTCTAGAAATTTTTTATGTACATGCCATGTACTTTATGAGTAAACTCCATGTACTCAGTTACCACGGGAAACCGCGTCCTGGCCATATAGCGCCCTTGCACATGACCATGCGTGATGAAATGGAGGCTTCCTAAAGAGTATTACAGAAATGGAGAGTATATGATGTGTACTTAAAAATTACACACTGTGTATTTTTTTCATTAAACACACTAGGGCTGTGTCTGACAGACATAACTGTCTCCTTCTCAACCTAGTTCATCCAAGAGCGCCGAGCAGCCGCGGATCATTGACGAGCACCCAGCCGAGCGTCCGTACTCTGAATCAAACACTGATGGTTGCGTTGGAATTGCATCAGTGAGTTTTGCCTTTTCCTAGATCACCATCCATTCATTTCTACTCTTTCATGAGTATCATGGGCTGAATGTTTTATATGTTTTCATATATCATGGGTGTTCTAAGGTGATTCAAGCCTCATGGTTCATGTATCTTGATCTCCCAACACCAAGGTAGGTGGTTTGTGCCTTTATGTTGAAAGTCATTGAGTTTTATGTGCAAATGTTTCTAATACTCATGAATGGGGTATTCGACATTTACCATTTTAGACCCATTGTTCATATGCTATGCTTGTATTCTTGTGTAGAGGATATTTGATTTTGAATAGGGGGAATTGTTGTGCATTGGATGTGTTACCCAGTCATGTTTTTCCTATTTTACCCTTTTGGTCTAGTTGCCTATTAGGCTGGTTTTTACTTTTCATACCTAGTATTGTAGGATGGTGTGACTATTGTTCTGACATGCTGATATGCTGTAAGTAATTCGTGATGATTACATTGGCCGTTATGCGATTCTATACTTGTTGATTTACACAGGGTCGTGAGAACATAGTGTAGTAGACCATAGGGAGAATGGATGCAAGGGCTTCTCCAGAGTGTCTTTTATAATATTATGATTCATGAACACATGGGGAATTTATGTTGAGTGCTTCCTCGGAGTGTTTGTAGTTCCTTGATGCGGTCACAGAAGGAGTGTGATGTAAGTGCTTCCCTAGAGCACCATTAGTACCGATATGAGACTATAGGGAGAATTGATGGTGAGTTATTACTCAAATATTCTATATTTCAGCTGAACCAGAGGGTTGAGAGTGTTTGTGCTTCCTAGAGGGTCTCTAGTACTTGTTAGGTAGGACCATAGGGGTTATAATGAGTGTTATTTATAGAGTGTTACATGTTGTGTTTATCTGTTTGTTTAGTTTTTTCTTGACATTGAGACTGTGAATTGTTTATTATTTGAGTACCTTTCTATTATTGTTTCATGTACTTTTACCTACCTTATACTCACTGACTATTAGCCATGGATCTCATGGTGGTTGCCAAGTGGGATTAGTCTCACACCCGGTTTAGGCCATGCTTTTGGGCCCAAAAAAATTATATTGTTGCAGGCATAGACAAGGGAAACAATCCTTCTACTTCAGGTACTTGATATGATTTGGAGATACAGAGCACGAGACCAAGATTTGGCTTGTGATGCTTTGGGGAAGATTATTGTTTTTCTTTTGTACATGGTTTTGTACTGTATTTCAGCATTGTGCCTTGTTTTCTGCTTACCTAGATATATGTATTATGCATCACATTACATATATGTGCTCTAGTATGTTCTATTATACTTCTGATGTTTTGTGTGTGTGATATTATTACTACTTCCACTCTTGTGTTTATTTGTTTATTTCCACTGTGTACTCTACTAATGAGAGCATACTTTCCCCACTATCAATCGAAAGGCCCTTACTGCTAATCAGTAGCCTCTGGAATCCAGGGAAATGCGCTTGAGGATAATTATCCCATGAATCATATAACTGAAAATACCCCTTTAATCCTTTGGAATTGTGAACTCTAATTCCCCTCTCTTCTCATATATTATAATAAATAGGATTCTCAACCATGGATATCCTCTTCATACTCAATCCCTTGGTGTTTCCACCTTAATTCAACTGAAATCTTCAAGATAATTTATTTGATTTTCACTCATCACAAATTTTATTTTCTTATTTGAAATTATTTTTTAATATTGTAACCATAGGTTTCCATGGGGTATGAACCTAGTCTCTAGGATGGATCTTTAATGAAATATCACAATTTTTTGGTCTGCTGAAATATATTTTTGTTTGAATAAATGGTGATGTGTTACGTTGAATTTGAAGGAAGTGAATCTGTTTTAACAATATTTTATTTATCATACCTATAGTTATTGGAATTATTTTTTCATAAATTAATTAATTAATTTTAAAATGAAATTTTCTAGGATTTTTTATATGTATTTCATGTGATTTTTTATTGTTTGGGTTAATGCAGTGAATTCATGGGGTTTTACTTAAATACCAGATATATTATTTCCTTATGCTTGATAAATTTATTCAAATATGATTGAAATTTCAATGGGTTTTAAAGAAAGTTTTTAAAAGGGGATACTACTTGGGTTGATATTGATTGATTTGTTGGAAAAGAGATTATTGAAAATGTGATTGAATTAATGACTTTTATTTATGCACATGAGTTTCATATATGGTGCGACACATGGGTAACCATGGTCACAAATGAGTGACATGGGAAGGCACATTTGTAGCTTATATTTTTCAATAATAGGGGAAATTTTCTCAAGTATCTTGAGAGAGGAAGTGATTGATAATTTCTACACAGTAAGACATTTAGAGCTCTCAGATAACATTTATGTTCTAAAACACTATATTGTGATACATAAGTGAGTTATAGTAAACATTAGGCCTATGATTAAAACATCATTTATAGATTTTGTGGTTTTTTCCATGATCTTATTTATGAAAAAGTTTTATTTTTCTAGATGTTATGAAATTTGATATTCCTTATGCTCTCTACTTAATTTATTTTTAGTCGTGTTCATGTGTTTGGTGACTTAAATCAATTATATAAATGAAAAAGTCCTTATTAACTATTTAAAAAAACATTATTATTATAAAAATATTATATTTTAAGGAATATTACTTCCAACTAAGACTAAGATTTTTAAATATGTAAAATGTGTCATAGATTCATAGCGGAATTCTAATGGGGTTTTTCTCACACACTACATATTCCCTTGGGAATATAAAGACTTTGTATTCTTCAATATTTTTAAATTAAAGGGATCTATATCATAAAGTAGTGTTACGAAATTAATATTGTTCTTTATTTATTGATCAATTTTGGAGACCTTGGATGATGAGGAGAGTTTATCATGGAGAATTTTATCATGATTCCTCAGTTTTATCTATTTTGGGTTGGTGATGGTATCAACAATCATTTCTGTGAATATATCTTATTTTTTTATCTTTTATTTTATGTTATCATGGGCACACTTATTCATATTATCTTATGATGGGTAGTTTATATGTTTTTTATATTACAATTATTTTTTCTGTACAATTTTTGGTTATTCTATATATTTATATGTTGTTTATTTTTTATTTGGTTGTTCGATTTAAAAGTGTGGGATATTAAGTATGTGATACTAATTTGGATACAGTTGGTAAAATAATTTGAACATGTTCTATATTGATACCCTAGACTTAATTTCCATGTTGGGGTGATTGGGAACACACATTAGGCCCTATGGTGGGTCTGGTCAGGTGACATGTCCAGTAGACCTAGAATGTATTGTAACAGTTTTATGTTGTAATTAAAACAAAAACCCAATAGAGAAAAGTAAATTTATTATACATTAACAAAAATAAATTGTATATATTCATTGTTTCAAACCCACTTCATAAAAACTAGAATTTTTTTTAATAATTAATTCCCCACCCAAAAAATGAATATGATTTATTAGTGAAGACACCTAGTTGTGTGATGATTCCAATAAAAATCTAAAACTATTAATTTATACAGTTTAAAAGAATATAATTCTTACAAATATTTATACTATTCCTATGGTTTAATTCGATGTCATTTTTCCTGGATTGACACCATTTATTTAGATTCTATATCATGTTTTAGTGTATGTAAATCACATTTCATACCACAAATCAACCAATGATCATATATCATTTCAAGGATAACAGTTAACATTATATGGAAACTAACTCTCTAGTATGGGTCTTGATACATAATATTGAGTCTTGTTTAGCTCAAACACAAGGGTTTAAAACTATAAATGAAGATATTTTTATTGAATGATAATATGTAGATCTATCTTGTCAAGAGTTATCTAGTCATCCACTTGATCATGAGGTTGATATTTCAATTGAACTCAGATATGGTATTATGATAAAATCAACGAGTCTATATATAGTGAACACTACTTAATTTGTGAATTGAAAAACTAAACTACCAAATAATTTGAACAAGTGTTTTATAACAACATTTTGTTAATCTAGTTGTTCCCCATTCCACTTTATTAAGAAAAAGAGTGGATCCACATGTATTTGCACTTATTTTTTAAAATAAACTTAAATAAATTTCAAGTATAATTATTCAATCCCTATTATTTATATAATTTTTGGACAACAATGAGGAGATAAATAAGTCTCATATAAATAAATTCAATTTATTTTTCATAAATTAAGGATACAACCACTTTTTTGGATGTAAGAATTATTATTTTCGTAGTGACATGTTTATGACATACATATTACCTCAAAATATTATTGGATTCTATTAATAGAGTATGTAGTGGTTTTTTTAATTTATTTAATGTAGTATATAATTATTATATAATCATATATTTATAGTTATGGGAATAATATTATTTTAATTTTTGAAGTTTCAGTGAAGAACTTTTGGATAGAGAAACTATATGAAAAATTTGGTATGATTGAATTATTTATATTGAATGTATCATTCACAGGTTATGTAATTAGAAGAAGGGGTATACATGTGGATCATTTAAAGATATATGTTATTAAAGAATGACGTGGAATAATTACTCTAATTTATTTAAATATGTTTCTTTTAGTAGTTATATTCTTTCGATTCTTTTTTATAAATTTATTATGATTTTTTAATAAAATAACCAAGATACATTTCTAGGGAGTTAAGTTCATCTAAAAATACAAGGGTAAATTTGTTTCAATGATAATTTATCAATGTTATTCTACTCAGATATACTCACACTAACTTGTGTTGGATAAGGTATTGTGATATATAATTATTCACTAATGAAGGTATTATTCCTACCCCTTGGGAAAAATAAAATTGTGGATGATGCTATGAGTACACAAGATCACACATTATTATCCCTGATTGGGATTTAAATAAACCTTGTATTTTATTAGATAAAAACATTTTGGACAAGGATATCATAAGTGAAGGAATAAAATAATATATGATAATCATGTTATATCATACCTTTATGTTCATGTATCACTTATGCTCCCTGGATATTTCTATTTCCTATCATGTATTGTATTCTTCCTATTATGAATTCTGACAACCTTGCCGGTATTTATAGCTCTTTGTTTTATTATGCATTTTATTAGATTATCCCTTGTAATTCTTATAATGAAGGAATGATGTGGCCATGAAGTATATGTTTTCAATAAGATGTTTCATTTTGAGTTTTAAGTTGTTATTTTATGTTCCTACACCCCAAAGACAGTAGAGCTCTCGATATTCTATGTTTTATTAAGTGAATTATTTATGTAATAAATAATGTATAAGTGTGAAAGAAAGAGAAGGGTTGTTATAGTTGGTATCAGAGGATAGGTTTAGTTATTTTTGTGATTAGGATTAGAAAACACTAGTGAAATCCATAGAGATAAGACTAAATATAATAAAAACATCCCTAAATTCTGGTGAGTATTGAGTAAATGTTTTCTCAAAAAGAATACATCCGTGTCTGGATACGAGCAGGTAGACCCGACTCTATAATAGATGTATTTAGGGGTAAAACCCAAAAACACTATTTTCATCTACACTAAAATGGGGAACCGATGCCTGAAAATAGGCCTTCATATAATCTTTGTTATGACACTCCCATGGGATATGATTTGGTAAATTCACATGCTTAGTATGAACCAATATAAAAGGAATACAAAAACTCCCCTAAGAATATATTTTTTGATATAGATCATGGATAACATAGATTGAAGTTTACGAATTTAAATTTTAAGGAAATAAAATTAATTTTTAACTCTCCCATTCTCTTTTTTGGATTACCATTAATGTGTTACCCCTAAATTTTTTTCCAACCAATGTCTGGTAATAGGAGGACTCAGACTAATAACCATTTTGAAGATTAATGTGACGACTGTTCTAATTTGATTCCCAATCCAATAGTAGAGGGAATCATAAACTTTTTCAGGATACTCATTATGTTAAATCATGTTTTGAATAAAAAATGGGTCAAGCAGAACGATAAACCAGCCCACCCCATAGAAATAACAAGCCACAATCGAGTAATACGCGAGACCAGGTCATCCTACTTTTAATAGATCATCTAATCCCTCAATCTCCGAACAATAGATCAACATCATTGAGAAGAAATTATCTATTCTTTAATGATATGAACATGAGAAGGTACTTCTGGGTGATTATCATAGTAAGCGTAATGATGGTCAATAGTAAAAATTGATCAAAAATATTAAGCCTGAGGAGCAGATTGAGGCGTTGGAATGGAAGGATTTCTGGAAAATGTTTTCTAAAAAATAATTTGCTTGCACCCTCTAACATGAAATGGAAAGAGTCCTCCTTGACCTCAAGAAAAAAAGATGACGAATCCATCAGAACGTATGAGAAAAACATTGATGGATTTCATGATATGCCTTCGACTATGTCATTCCCCTGAATGCAAGGTTGATTTCTTCTTTAGTGGGCTAAAGCCTAGCCAAAACAATTCCCTAGAGATCCATGACTTTCAGAGGTATGAGTAAATTTTCTGTTGTTCCATCAAGGTAGAAATGGAGATCTAAGAATCTCAAGGGTATCATGGTGAGACAAAGTGTAAGGTAGACTTTAATTATAGTGGTTTGATGGAAAAACCAATAGTGCAATTAAATTCCAGCACCCCAATTTCTAAAGGTGTGGAAAGAAACATCCCGAAAATTACTTGAAGGGGAGAGGAAATGCATTAGGTGTGAAAGAGAAGGGAACCAAGCTAATATCTTCTAATAAGAAAAACCTTATGTTGGGACAAAAGAAAGGAATTCTCCATTCTACCCACAAATCATTGTTCATTGCTTAAATAGTAAAGAACCAGGGCACTTTTCTAACCATTTCCCTAAGAAAAGGGATTTCAGAGGCAACCAACAACCACCAAGGTAGCAAGGTTGAGCTTTTGCCTTCACTACCACTAAAGTGAACCCCAAAAATGATGTGGCGATAGGTATTCTAGATTTTCATTTAAGAATAGTTAGCACACTTTTTGATTTGGGTTTTGCATATTCTATTATATCTCTAAGGATTAGTAGATCAATCCCAACACCACCAAAAATCATGCATGTAAAGATGTGAGTGAGAATGGAAAATGGCGAAATTATTCCATCCCATGAATATAACTCCTCCCCTATCATTATTTCGGGATTTAAATTCTTGAAAATCTTCTCCATACTCCCTATGGTAGAATTTAATGTAATTCATGGTATGGATTGGCTTTCCATATATATATCTAATATAAAATGCTGTGAGTGGGAAATCACTCTCCATATGGTGAATCGGCCCCAATTTTGTACAATTGTAAAGAGGAGTATGAATCTTCCTTAGAACCATAATCTCAAATGTGGATATTTTGGCCCAATGAGCATGGGAATCATTCTTAGATGATTGAGTCTAAGGAAGCGACCATACTTGAAGACATTCCTATTGTGAGGGAATTCACCGAATTATTTCCTGTAGAATTTCTTGGTCTTCCTTCTATAATAGATAATGAATTTTTGATTGATCATATACCGAGGGAATTTCCAATATCCATGAATCCATATAGAATGGAAACTGTGGAGCTTGAGGATATGAATAAACAACTACAAGGGAATCTAGATTAAGGGTTTATACACCATAGTTCTTCACCATGTGGTACACTAGTCCTCTTCATCGAGAAGATGGATGGGTAAATGCGCCTTTGCATTGATTATTGTGAGATCCACATAATCATGATAAAGAACAAGTATCCTCTTCCCTAAATTGATGACTTGTTCAATCAACTATGTGGAGAAAAATACTTCTCTATGGTGGATTTGCGGTTCGAGATATTACCATGTAATGGTGAAGAAAGAGGATATCCCCAAAACTAATATTTGTATAGTGTGTGGGCACTATGAATTCATGGTAATACCTTTCAGACTCACTAATTTTCCCAAAATGTTTATGGATATAATGAATAAATTCTTTAGATATTTCCCCAACAAATTTGTGGTTGTATTTATAGATGATATTCTAATATATTCCAAAACCAAGGAGGGGCATGACGAGCATCTAAGAACTATAATAGATACTTTTGAAAAAGAGAATCCATATTCAAAGTACATCAACTGTTATTTCTTGGTGAAGGATGTCTCATTATTATGTCATATCATCACAAGAAATGGGTAATATGTGGATACCTCAAAGATAGTAGCAATTAAGGGGAGGTCGAGGCCACTATTGGAGATGGATATCTGTTGCTTCTTGGGATTACCTGGATATTATCATTGATTTGTGATAAATTTCTCATGATTTTCCAACCCTCTTACCAAGCTAACTCTAAAGGGAGTAATGATTTCAGGGAGTGATGAATGTAAAGATAGCTTTATAGAGTTGGAAATGTGGATTGTCACTACACCCATGCTCACACTACCCACAAGTGGAAAACTTTATATGGTATTTAGTGATGCTTAGTAGAAGGGAATGGGATGTGTGTTAATGAAAAATGGAGAATTCTTTGAATATTCTTCATGAAAATTGAATTTAAATGCGAAAAACAATCCAACTAATGATATGATGTTGGATTCAATAAACATTTCTTTGAAAATTTTGCGACAATACCACATTGGGTAGAAATGTGAAATATAAAAATCTCACAAAACCCTCAAGTACATATTCACAAAAAAATAATTGAACATGTTCCAACGAAGATGGTTACACTACTACAAAAATAGGCAAGGGAAGCGACCCCTTATATCAGCGCTAAGAAAAACCGCTGAAAAAGTTTACCCTGTATCAGCGGTAAAATTTAGCACTGATAAAGGAGTTCTTTATCTGCGCTTTTCTAGCGCTGATATATGAGCTCCTTATCAATGCTAGAAAAGCGCTGATAAAGAAACCCTGTATCAGTGCTACAATTTTAGCACTGATACAGGGAGTATTTATCAGTGCTTTTCTAGCGATGATAAAGAGGCCATATATAAGCGCTAGAAAAGAGCTCATAAAGAACTCCTTTATCAACGCTGAAATCTTAGTGCTGATACAGGGTAACCTTTATCAGTGCTAAAATAGCGATGATAAAAAGACCTTTTATCAGCGCTAGAAATGCACTGATAAAGACTCCCTGTATGAGCACTAAAATTTTTGCGCTGATACAATAAGGATTTATCTGCGCTTTCTGTAGCGCTGATAAAACCTTAGTGCATTTTTTTATAAATTTGGTCGCATAGTGCCCTCATTTTATCATGACGTAAAGCTCTCGCGGTACTGGAACTCCGAGACTCCCCACTGTCGCCCACTAAGATCACGTTTCTGGACCTCCGCCGCCCTCGCTACTCATTGCCGGACCTCCGACGCCCGCTGAGTTCACATTGCCGGACCTCCGCCGCCCTTGAGCTTGAGTTTCCTGGACCTCCGCCGCCCGCAACACTTTCAAGAATCGGTTTGCAGGACCTCCTTTAAAGCATGTTTTCGAAATCTTTTTTCATTATTGTTCTCCTCTCCCATTTGTATATCAATTTTTTAACATGCTTTTTTATTCTATGGGTGAGTATTATGGATTGACCGAATGATGAAAATGGACCATACTTGATGGAAAATGATGTGAAGGGGATGATTCACATGTGTCTACTAATTTTCATTATATTTCTCAAGAACATGGTGCTTGTTTACTTTTATTGTTGACAATCATCATTGTTTTTTGGTGGGGTTTTTTGAGAAGTTTTTTATTAGTTTGGTTGTGATAGATTCCATTGGGGGAAAATGTGAGATGGTTGAGGTGGTAAATCGTGCAGTGGGGAAGCATCGACCTTTCCATTTTTTAAAAGATGTAATGAGTGGGTCATTGTGGGAGAAGACATCATTAGTTGATATGGGTTTTACTTTTAGTTTCCCGGTGACATAGAATATAGTTGTTAATGATGAAATTGAAAAGGTTTTGGTGGAAATTGAATAACATCATGGATAAAAATGAAATGGTGGCTATAAAACTATGCTCACCCCCTATGCGATGAGTGTATGGGGTGGTTCCCTCTTCTAAAATTCAAATATGTGAGTTCCTTTACTGAGATATAAACCTATGATCACTCTTAATTCAGGAAACATCAAACTCTAGGTGATAATCCTAGGTTACCTTAGGTGACGAGAATATGAAGTCCCTATGTTATGGGAATAAGAGATCTTCTTTATCTCCAAAATAATGTTCCCTTGATTATACCTCATGAGATTATAAATAGATTCATTAGGGGATATTCTTAAGAATCACCTAAGTGATGATCATAAGATCTCTTATTCATCTCCTAGGTAATGATCCTATGATTATACCTCTCATGTGGAGCATGATATTCCTGAGGCGATGTGCCAAAGAATCCCCTATGTGATGAGCATACGATCTCTAAACACTTCCCTTAGTAGATTATCTTATGTTCTTACCTAGTGTTATAAGAACAAAATTCATTATTTGATGAATATATATATCCTTATGTGCTATGAATATTTTGTATGAACCAATTTTGTATAGATTCCTCACATGAAATATGTGATCCACCTTGTGTAATGAGCCCAAATATCCAATTCAAATGGGCCTTATTCTATGGAACCATACATATTAGGCCATATTCTAAATGAAAACATTCCCACACATAGAGGACCATATTCACTTAGTGGTCCATACTTCTACTAGTTGAAAAAATCCTATACCATATAGCGTCATGTTTTTTGTGAATCCAAAATACACTCATTAGGCTATATCCCCTTTTAGTTAGACCAAAACTATCTTATCACACATATTTACCATAATAACTTTCACTTGGTATCATTCGAAAAATCATCTATACGTCTTGATGTTAAACTATATCAATTATTTATTATTACAAGTACATTGCACATGGTTGTGATAAATACCCTCGGTGCATTCACTAACCAATGACATGTTGGAGGATGGTTTTATGGGGTCACTAGACTATAATATCCTTACCAATAGAGAGGTCTAAATGGGTATAGGCCATGAAATAATGTTATCAAAGAATTTTATTAGGAGATATGATGGGGTTTGATGTTAGGAACATTTGAGGATTTCAATGGTTTGGTTTAGAAAGTACTTCATTTGAATTAATTGGTATGTTTTGGGTGTACCTTTCCTTAGGTTTCAAATTATGCTGTTAGTGGTTCTTCATGGTTAGTGGTTGTAGTCTCTTATTTGGGTGAAGGGATGTGTTCTTAGTATATTTCCATCTTATGATGTTATTCATGGTTAGTGGTTGTAGCCTCTAATTTGGAGATGTATGATGTTCTTGGTGAGGTCCATTGTCTAGCTAGTGGTGTCGTTGTATATGAGAAAGCATCGATGTAGTTGGAGATGTATGATGTTTTTTATTTGAGCAGACTCATTCAAATTCCAAGTGGGTGTTTCTATACTATATCTTTTTTTTGGGATTCATGTGTTTCATGAATTCATATTTTATCCATTTGAAGTTGGTTAGACATGTTTTGATCATTATGAAGCACAAAATAACCCTATTAATGATAATAATATATGGAATGGATGGTATCTTGTTGTGAATTAACCTTTTTCATTAAAATAAATTAGGTTTACTTCTAGCCAACATGAAATCCACTAACCTATTCTCAAATACCATGTTTTTCCATATTGTTTGGGGTATTTTGATTCACCCCCCCCCCCCCCTTTTGGTTTCCATTTCATCTTGGCATGATCATCAGTAACGGTTTCACTTCCACCAGTAGTGAGTATTTAGGAATGATGAATAAATACTAACGGTTAGGCTCAATTAATCTACATTTTTATAAGGAAGTGGTTCTCTTCTACTGTATTTGGAATTCTTGTTTTGTGTACTTAAACCATAAATACTAATATTTGATATTCTAATAGGATGGAGATGAATAAATATTAGATGGATGCTAATCGTTTTACAATAGAGTATGAGAACAGAGTGAAAGAGTTCATCAAGTTTTAAAAGGATCACGCAAATGAGCCTTCTCAAATCCTTTATCTGTGTTTACATTGTTTTTATTCTTGAATACTTACTCCAGAAGAGTTGGAAGAACATTTGATATGTCACGGAATAGATCGGAGTTATAAATGTTGGAATAAACACGGAGAAAACTAGAATGTAGCTACTGGATGGGATAAAACTGCGTTTTATGGATCGTCAGATATGAATACAAATATGGATAATGAAGAAGACCGTATAGAGGATTTGATTACAGATGTCAATGATGATAAAGATCAGATTGATGAAATGAAAAAGATAATTCAAGATGAACTTCGTGATTACCCAAAATTGATTGAGAAGTTAAAGAGATGTGAAAAGACGCCATTGTATACTGCTTGCACTGGGTATACAACATTTTTAGCTATAATGAAGTTGTATAAATTGAAAGCAGGAAATGGATGGAGTGATGTCAGTTTTACAGAACTACTTGATCTCTTTAATGACATGCTCCCAGAAGATAATGAGCTCCCAAGCCAGACATATGAAGTTAGACGAATTCTACGCTTGATGGGAATGATTTCTGAAAGAATACATGTCTGCCCGAAGGACTGTATATTGTTTCACAAAGAGAACAAATCACTTACAGAATGCCCAAAGTGTGGTGCCTCTCGATACAAGAAAGATAAATCCAATCCTATGAAAGTTGAATGGTACTTTCCAATCATTCCAAGTTTTAGGCGTCTATATGGAAGTGAAGAAACTACAAGACAATTATCGTGGCATGCATATAAAAATAATAAAGATGGGTTATTACATCATCCAGCCAACTCTCCTCAATAGAATAAAATTAATCATGAGTATCCTGAATTTAGAAAACAACTGAGAAACCTTCGTCTTACGTTATCTACAGATGGAGTGAATCCTTTTGGTTTTCAAACCAGCACTCATAGTACATGGCATGTTACATTGGTAAATTATAACTTGCCACCCTGGTTATGCATGAAGTGGAAATTCATCATGTTATCTATGATTATATCAGGACCAAAACAACGAGGTAACGATATTGATGTTTATCTCGTTCCTTTGATCTAGGATTTGAAGTTATTGTGGGACTTAGGTGTAATGTTGTATGATTCTTATAAAAGTGAATACTTCACGTTGAGAGCGATGTTGTATGGGACAATAAATGATTTCCATGCTTATGGAAATTTTTCAGGCTATAGCATTAAATGAACTCAAGGGTGTCTCGTGTGCGAAGAAGATAGAGAATCAATTAGGTAGAAACATTCATTGAAATCTTTGTTTCTAAGACATTGTAGATTTCTACCTCGTCGGCATAAGTGCCGATCTTGGACGACATCATTCAATGGAAGTTCAGAAAAATGTGCAACACCATCTCCACTAACAACTGATCAGTTGTTTGAGAAAGTAAAAGATCTAAACACTATTTTTGGTAAAACATTTTTCGAAAAACCTTACAAAAATCGGTTGAAAAAAGGGATCAGTTTTTTTTTTGAATTACCATAATTGAATTGTTTGTACGTCAGATATTTTCATGATGTGATGCATGTGGAAAAAAATGTATGTGACAGTGTTATAGGAACGTTGCTAAATGCCCCTGGAAAAATAAAAGATGGAATTAAGAAAAGGTTGGACATGGTTGACATGGGAATACATGCATAGTTGGCTCTCGTGAAGGGTGAAAATCGAATGTTTCTTCCTCCAGCTGCTTATACTCTTTCTAGGGTGGAGAGATATCAGTTTTTCAACTTCTTCAATGACGTAATGGTTCCAGAGGGGTACTCATCAAATATCAAGAACATTGTTTCAATGAATTATTTTAAGTTAAATGGTTTGAAATAAAATGATTGCCATGTTTTGATGAAAGACCTAATTCTTATAGCTTTACGTTTCATTTTTTCAAAAAATTTATCCATACATTAACCAAACTTTGTTTCTTTTTCAAAGCTATATGTAGCAATGTTTTAGACCCGGGAAAATTTCCATCTAGGGAAAAAGAAATTGTCATCATATTATGTGAATTAGAAATGTTCTTCTCGCCAAAATTCATTGATATGATGGTTCATTTGATGATTCACTTGGTGAGAGAGATTCGACTTTGTGGTCCTATGCACTATAGATGGATGTATCCTATTGAACGGTATATGAAGATTTTTAAAGGGAATGTCAAAAATTGAAGTCAGCCAGAGGTTTGTAAAATGGAGCGATATATTGTTTAGGAAGCCATTGAATTTTGTACTGAATACCTATCTGATGTGGAAAGAATTGGTCTCTCGAAATCTCTTCACACTGGATGCATTGAGGGTGAGAGAATTTCTGGAGGAGAATTTGTGACAATCAATATTAATGATCGGGAGCAGGCTCATCTTTATGTTTTGCATAACAGTTGGGAGGTTTCTCCATATATTAAAACTCACAAAAAAATTCTTAGGCATTTGAATCCCTCGAGGGCTGAAAAATGGTTATCAGATACACATAATCACCAGTTTAAATGATGGTTTTAGGACCATATTTTTATGCAGTTGGATGAAAATCCAAATTCAATTTCAGAATGTCTTCGATGGCTATCCGCTGGACCAAGTGTGTATGTATTATCTTAGAGTGGTTATGTAATTAATGGTTATACATTCTATATAGATGAACATGATGAAGATATTACCATGAAAAATAGTGTTGTTACACTAGTGGCTGAAGCGATGCATGTTTCTAGTAGTAAGGATATAAATCCAATTTATGCAAATATTTCATACTTTGGAATTATCAAACTAATATGGGAGTTGGATTATACGTCATTCCAATTGCCAATTTTTCAATTCAAATTGGTTGATAACTACAGTGGTGTTAAAATAGATGAATGGGGATTTGTGAAATTTGATTTTAGTAAATAAGGGTACAAAGAGGAACAGTTTATAATGGCATCACAAGCGGTACATGTTTTTTATGTTCCAGATCCCGCAAACTGAAAGTGGTCGATTATTCTGTTATCATCTAAAACTACTGAAGGTGCTGATTAAAATTCAGTTGAGGACGATCCTTTTAGGGGAACGTCACAATCATTTCGGTGCGGTCCCAATGCAGATTACGTTTTTTATTTAGAGGAGACCACAATGAAGGGACTTAGATTGTCGATATAGGTGTCAAATCCATTCAAATTTTGAAAAAAATAAAAACAGTTCAGTAAAAAGGTTATATTTTGTTTGCAATATAGATCTTGTTATCTCATGTTATTATCTTATCATTATTGAATTTATGTAATCTGAATTAACTGTTCAACCACTTTTGCAGATAATGACTTCTGTACATTCTGATGCTCCTATCATTGAGGCTGAACAAGTCTCTCAAGCAGCTGCTACTCCTGCAGCTCATGTTGCTGATGTTGTTGCTCCTGATGCTCCTTCAACTCATGCTGTTGTTGATGTTGCTCCTACTGCGGCTCTGATTGCTCCTGATGCTCCTCCTGCTGCGGCTCCTGCTACTGCTGCTCCTCCTACTACTCCTCCTGCTGCTCCTCCTGCTGTGGCTCATGCTGCTCTTAGTGTTGAGGTCTAGAAAACATCAACACCTTATGTTGATACTATTCTAGATGAACATATAGATTATGTTGAAATCGATGAAATGGTCGGGAACGAAGGACCAATGTCGCAGAAATAACAGGTGTGTCGTAGTTTGACAGTGTTAGCCAAAATTCTTAAGGTGAAAAGCAAAGGCATCACATTTGAATTCGGATGGAATGCACGAGGCCAACATGTGAATCCCAACAAGGATATGTTTAGCAGCTACATTGGAGTTGTCACGCAGCAACGCGTGCCGATTGGCATAGATTCATGGCACCATGTTGTGTCCGGGATGAAGGCTGTGATCTGGGAAGAAATTAAGGTAACATTATGAATTTATTTCTTTAATTCACTAGAAAATAAAATAATGAAACAACGTCTTACTCTTCTCAATCTATTACAGAGTACATTTATAGTAAATGAATCACACAAGGATTATGTACTAAGGCTTTTAGGAAAGATTCAACGAGGTTTTCACATTATTTTAACAAGATGTCACCTCAAAGATTTTAAATGTAAAATAAACCCTTACCCACCCTGTAGAGACCCGAAGCCTGACGTACATGGAAATTACATTACTTTTGCGGAATTCTTAGTACATAAAAAAAACACACACACAAGGACCGTAATAGTTTAGTGTCTTTGGAAACTCGGAAAATAATCTTCTAATCATGGTGAAAGATCTTCAACATCTCCCATAAAGATCTTCCTTTTTTTTACCTAAAACCTTTCTTTATATCCTGGGGAAAAGAAAGCATAAAAGGGTGAGCTCAACATCTAAATAAGGGTAAACAAAAAAAATATCAATAACATCATATTCATAAGAACATAACATTTTGGAAATCTTAACCTGCAAAAGAGATCATAATATCATAACATGGGATAAATCATAGTAGTGAAATGTAATCCCAATAATCATAACATAAAACATGAAACTTTGTGTCATACACACATAATCATATAGAATCATTTCTTATTAGTCAAGACTCATTGACAAGACTATCTTAGTGGACAAATTCAATTTCTGAACCGAGTTCACTCCTCATTTCAGTCATGTTTCACTGAACCAGTATAACCTACCATTCCAGCCATGTCTATCTCATGAGATATAAAATCTTTACCCAATGCATTGAAGGGAGATATAGTTCCCACCCATCTTATAATGATACTATTCTTATGTGTGTCACAAAATCATAAACCATACATCATAGCATAACCCATGTAATAAAAATGGGAATCTTTAAACATCATGACATCATAAAACAATTAATATAAGATAAAAGAATTCATAAAAATATAATTCCATCACAACATAATCAAATACATGTAATAATAGGGATAAAAACAGAACCCATTATAATCTTAGATGGAAAATAATTTTGATAAAACACATGAACTCCATTCTTGAGGAAAATATCATTTCGGCTTCAAAAACACTTCTCCTTTCTTAACATGTTTTACAATTATAAACTAAAAGACGTTGATTAAAAATAAACTTGCAAACATGTAAAGGGTGCTTCTTGGAAAAAATGTTTTAAAAATCCATTCATGTCGTATAAGTTAAAAAAAACATTCTTCATACTTTTGTCAGAAAAGTCAAAAAGTACCTCGTAAAAGAAAGATTCCATACATACCATGTATTAAAAGTAAAAAATGGGTAAAAAGGAAATTAAACATACATGAAACCATTTTTAGGAAACATGGACATGGATGATAATAATAACACCAGTAAATACTTACGAATAAGCAATCTCAGATAAAAATGAGATTTGCGAAATTATCCCTTACCTTAGGTCCTATTTGCTTCATAAGTGTCCAAAACTATTGTATAATAATTTACATAATGTCATTGACTTATTACAGAATCATAATCATTGTTATGATATCATATATGGTTCACTTATGACTTTATATTACCCGTTATTTTGTAAATTCCATGTTAAAGAGCGGTTTGGGTAAAATTGTTTTATTTGTCGTCCGTGTTTTGACTTGTAATTATTCATATGATTACATAGATCATGATTACTTAATTCCAGAATATAAAACATGATTTATATATAATATATATTCAGAATATACATATATATAATAAATCAGTAAATGAAAAGAAATACACCGTTCATGGAGACGGCAGGCCGTATGTACGCATGAACACTGTTTTCATTTCCTTATTGAGTTGAATGGAATTAAGTAGATGGAATACAAATATGTACACATAAATCCAGTATCATTATTATGTCATATATTTCATGATTACTTATTATATATACTTTATAATCATTCATGAATGGTTAAAGTGGAGAATGAATCTCATCGCGTCGTGGAGACGGTAGTCCGTACGTACGCACGAGCGATGATATCATTATCATGATCGTGGGACTGTATTGGTGTGTATGTATAATATTTCAGAATCAATATCACTTTAAAATAATCATATATAGTTATTATTTACACCATTATACCCATCCAAGTAAGGTGGCGGTGGAAAATAGATTTCACCACGGCGTGGAGACGGTATTCTGTACGTACGCACGCGCGGTGATTTCGTTTTCCATAGGATGGATAGATGGTGAAATAGGGTTGTTTCATACTTATAATAACATATCATCATATGAGTGATACTGATGTTATTAATTCATAATGAAACAACCTATGAAGAAGAAGTGGAAGAAGAAATAAAATTGAAAGAATCGGTAACAGACATTACCTCTTCTTTGAAGCGCCTCTTTGAGATCTCCTTTTAGGGAACTAAAATTGTTCTTTGAGGAAGACCAGAACCTCTAGGATTTTTCTAGGGAAGTGGAGAAGATAATTTGGAAGTGGTTGACCGAGCTTGAAGGCTCAATGTGGTGTGAGGAAGATAGGGAGGAGGTGCCCTTTTTTAAGGGAGGAGAGGGGTACCTTTGGAATAACTAAAACTATTATTTTATTATAAAGCCAAATTCGGTTTTAAATAGCTCCAAATTGATTTATTTAGAAGCTAAGGTGGGTATGGGTCTAAATCCTCTCATCAAATAGAATTTAGACAAGTTTAGATTCCTATTTTAACATTATCATTTAAATTTAACATTAAGTAAAATAATTTTACTTTTACCGTGTCTTCTTGTGTTCTTATACTATA
Organism: Viscum album; assembly: GCA_963277665.1. NCBI lineage: Eukaryota > Viridiplantae > Streptophyta > Magnoliopsida > Santalales > Viscaceae > Viscum > Viscum album. The sequence continues at coordinate 2,114,934,697 of OY728157.1, read as the reverse complement.
AGGTTAATAAACTTACTATAAGCAGCCAAACGAACCCCAAGTTGATTATTATTAATATATATAACCTTATTTAAGTCATTTTTCCGAACCATAGATTTTTATGTATAACAATTACTAATATAATATTTGTTTTAAAAATTATTTTATGTCAATTTTGACACTATTTAGTAATTGATTTTTGTGAAAATCGTTACAGAAATATTAGTTCTAAAAAATTTAATTAAATCAATACTAACATGTCATATAAACCTAGAAAATTATTATAAATCATTAAAAGTCTCAAATTATATTTATTTGGGTATCTATAACATCAATTATGTCAATATTTCATTAATAAGATAATTACTGTAACATCATTGTGTCATAAATAAATTATATTATTTAAAGTCTAAAAATTACAAAATAAAATATCAGTATGTAGGAAATCTTTTTATCTTTCTAATTAATATTTATAGTCGAATTTATCTTATGTATAACCCTATATTAAAAATTATTTAGTTATTAAACATTGATTTTAACTATTTTAACCCTTCTTTAAATAAATTAAGAATAAATGTCCTAATCTAATCCAAGTGGGCCTAAATGGTCATATGTTATTCATAAGGTTGTATTTGGTAGAATTACACATATCCAATAGAATTATGACATGTTTCAGGGTAATAATAATATCATTTTTACCCTTAATTACCATATTTACTTTAAACCGTGGTAAATAAAAGTAAAAAGTTACTATTCACCAAAAATTATTTTCATCTCATTGAACCACATTTTAGTTACTGACATCAACCGTGTCTCTCGGATTTTTGAAATTCCACTCACAGAAGCAGTAAAATTCATTTTTATGCAAAATTCATTTTTTACTACCACTTAGTGGTTTCACTATTTATCAAAAAATGAAAGTTTCCAGAAAAATACCAAAAATTAGGCCTAAGTTATATTTGATATTATGAATTAAAATGTGATGTCTATTTTACCAAATTCAAAACATATCAGTTGCATTAATTAATTTAAAAATTAATTCCCGTCTTCAAAACAAATAGCGTGTTCTTAAGAGATAATAACTATCAAAAGATTAACGTTTGTTTATGTCTGGTTTAAATGTGAAATTACATCCAATGACCAACATTGTATTAAATTGTGAAAATATATGCTAAATATACTTTAAAACCACAAAAATTAATAATTTTTCACTATTAATTATTTCTATTGAAAAAGTTGTTTTTAATTAAAATTTAGTAATTTTCACTATTCATCAAAATATGAAAGTTATCCGAAAATTACCAAAATTTCACCCTAAGTTAATTTTGATATTCTGAATCCAAAAATGAAGTCCATTTGGAAAAAAAATTACAAAATTTCAAAAAGTGGTTATTACTATTTATAATGACTAGTTTTAATAATATTTTAATAACATATCATTGTTTAGTGAAACTCGGTATTGCGTACTACACACGCTATCGAGGAAGTTCGCAATTGCGTGTAATGAAAGGAAAGTCAAGGATGCGTGTTGTGCAAGCTACTTTTAGTGTAGCGTACAACACAAGACATTAATGAAATTAAAAAAAATATTTTTCATAAAATCTCGGGGTGTTACATTCTACCCCCCTTAAAATGAATTTCGCCCTTGAAATTCGTCGGGGTTATAAATGGTTTACTACTCGAAAGTTTCTTTAATAGAAACCCACATCGTAAAAAGGAATACCAAAACCAATCTTTAAAAACAAATGTATGAAACGTAATGGTTACCCAAATAAACTAATCACTAGGTTTCCACATAGGTGAAAATATGGATATGGAAGAGAAATCTAACCATCATGTTCTGATGGAGATTGGTAGAGAACATGGCTATGGAAAATCCAGCAATCAAAAAGCCGTAAATTTGTGATGATCGAAGGTACCATGTGATTCATCGGATATAAGAGCACTAGGACAACATTTTTGGTTTTCAAGATCATTTCCCTAAAGTTGAAGAATTTGAATTAGAATAAATACTTACTTTATTTTGGTACAATCTCACTATTGTTCGTGCCTTGAACAATTTCCACATCATATTTTAATGAAATGAAGTTGAATTTTTTATTCGTGAGTTGTTAGCAGATCATGAGATAGAATGACGGGTCATTCCATCTATCTCAAACAAAAGGTTAGAAAAAGTTATTAAATATACATAAGTTGATCTATAGTGAGATTAATCATATATGGTTCCTAAAATGGACTTATACTTATTATATCATAATAAAACTAGTTTCTACTAAACAGGGACTTCCTGTAGGCCAGTGGTAGGCGATAAAGGCCATTCGCACTTCGGTTGTGGGTTCGATTCCCACAGTCATGTCCGACGCGATGGGCCGTCGCCCGTCCTGCAGGTTGTCCTTTTTCTAAAGCTATATTACTCTAACATCCCATAAAAAAAGTTCTATCCTTAAACAATACTAGTTTATATCCAACATAATCCATTCCAATTTTTATGTTTATCTAAAATACTTTGGTCCAAGCTCATAGTATAAGGAAAATGATCACGTGAATTCCATCATTTCTCCCCCATAAACATGTGAATATCTTAGTCATGTATTCTCTTGATGAATGAATACCCATTGAACCTTATTGAAAACATGAATGCAGTCAAAAGTTAACTCTTTCCACATACCAAAATCCAAAAATTCTATATACTCAAACCATGATATAACCTTATCCTTATATCAGTCATGAGCTCATGAATACTATCAAACATTTAATTTTCTCCTTATCCCTTCATTATGTGCATATCATCTACATTCCAAAAATATATGAATAACCTTTCATGGATACTGGTACTATTAATCATACACTTTCAAAACTCAAGGAAAGACAACAGTGTAACAATCCTTAGATGTCTCTTTATTCCATAGTACCATGAGATTACTTATAAAACATTACCCATGATAAACATGTAATCATTCCACTACATTCTTAAACCATTGACCGAGCTTCAACAATTCGTTCATCTCACATATCATTTGTAGTCTCTTTATCATCATCAACATAAATACTACCCATACGACCATACTAATTCTATTCATGAGACATTACCTCAGGGAATTGGTTTTCATAATGCCCGTACATTCCAAATTTAAAACATTTAACCATTGTTGATGTCATAGCAATACAATTATCCTCATCCCTGGTGTTAACTGAACCTTTTCCATTGCACTTACAGGCTTTGTGTCCTTCTTTTCCACACCCAAAGAATCTTCCAGTTCCTTTGAAACATTCTCCTTGATTCCTCTTCCCACATGATTTACATAGGGTAAATTTAACTTTCTTTCCTCTATGATCATCATGAAACACCATCTTTCTCTTATTAGCCGAGTCAGGAAACATAACAAATTTTACTTTATTGATCATATTATGAGATTGCTTATTCGGAATTATAATGATGTTTGGACTTCCAAATCCCATTTCATTTGGTTTTTCATGAAGAATATCATTCCATTGTCCATCATATCCTCCATTATCGTGAATAATCTTATTTCCATCCATTTTCTAAAACACAAAAAGAACAGTTTGAGAGGCAAAAATAATAATAAATGGGGAGTAACTTCAATATCTAACATCTTTGGTTTAATCTAATATCGTTACCATTGTTCTAGGACTATACCCTATACGTATACTTATCCTTAGGGACATCCCTAGACATACCATAGAAATATCTCTAGGGATATTACTAACTTTTTCACATCCTAGTTTCCAAAGGTTGACTAAACTTTTCCTCTGATACCAACTATAGAGACATGTAGCCTGACCTACATGGACATTACATTTCTTTTGTAGAATTCTTAGTACATAACAAAAACACACACACAAGGACCGTAACAGTTTAGTGTCTTTGGAAACTCAGAAAATAATCTTCTAATCGTGGTGAAAGATCTTCAACATCTTCCATAAAGATCGTCCTTTTTTTACCTAAAACCTTTCTTTATATCCGGGGGAAAAGAAAACATAAAAGGGTGAGAAAAAATGCTCACTAAGGGTAAACAAAAGAAATATCAATCACATCATATTCATAAGAACATAACATTTTGAAAATCTTAACCTGTAAAAGAGATCATAATATCATAACATGGGATAAATCATAATAGTGAAATGTAATCCCAATAATCATAACATAAAACATGAAACATTGTGGCGTACAAACATAATCATAGAGAATAATTTCTTATTAGTCAAGACTCATTTCCAAGACTATCTTAGTTGACAAAGTCCATTTCTGAACCGAGTTCACTCCTCGTTTCAGTCCCGTTTCACTGAACCGGTGTAACCTACCCTTCCAGCCATGTCTATCCCATGAGATATAAAATCTTTACCCAATGCATTGGAGGGATATATAGGTCCCACCCATCTCATAATGATACCATTCTTATGTGTGGCACAAAAAAATAAACCATTCATCATAGCATAACCCATGTAATAAAAATGGGAATCTTTAAACATCGTGACATCATAAAATGATTCATATAAGATAAATTAATTCATAAAAATATAATTCCATCACAAAATAATCAAATAAATGTAATAATAGGGATAAAAATATAACCCTTTATTATCTTAGATGGAAAATAATTTTGATAAAACACTTGAACTCCATTCTTGAGGAAAATATCCATTCTGTTTCAAAAACACTTTTCCTTTCTTAACATGTCGTACAATTCTAAACTAAAAAAAGTTGATTAAAAATAAACTTGAAAACTTTAAAGGAAGCTTCTTGGAAATAATGTTTTAAAAATCCATTCATGTCGTATAAGTTAAAAAAATCATTCTTCGTACTTTTTTCGGAAAAGTCAAAAAGTACCTCGTAAAAGAAAGATTCCATACATACAATGTATTAAAAGTCAAAAATGGGTAAAAAAGAAATTAAACATACATGAAACCATTTTTAGGAAACATGGACATGGATGATAACAATAACCCCATTAAATACTTATGAATAAGCAATCTCAGATAAAAATGAGATTTGCGAAATTATCCCTTACCTTAGGTCCTATTTGCTTCGTAAGTGTCCGAACATCCTGTATAATGATTTAAATAATGCAATTGACTTATTACAGAATCATAATCATTGTTATGATATCATATATGGGTCACTTATGACTTTATATTACCCGTTCTTTTGTAAATTCCATGTTAAAGAGCGTTTTAGGTAAAATTGTTTTAATTGTCATCCGTGTTTTGACTTGTAATTATTCATATGATTACTTAGATCATCATTACTTAATTACAGAATATAAAACAAGATTTATATATACTATATATTCAGAATATATATATATATATGTAATAAATTAGTAAATGGAAATAAATACACCGTTCATGGAGACGGTAGGTCGTAAGTACGTGTGAACGTTGTTTTCGTTTCTTTATTGAGTTGAATGGAAATAAGTAGATGACATACATATATGTACATATAAATCTAGTATCATTATTATGTCTTATATTTCATGATTACTTATTATATATACTTTATAATCATTCATGAATGGTTAAAGTGGAGAATGAATCCCATCGCGTCGTGGAGATGGTAGTCCGTACGTACGCACGAGTAATGATATCATTCTCATGATTGTGGGACTGTATTGGAGTGTATGTATACTATTTCAGAATCAATATCATTTTAAAATAATTATATATATTTATTATTTACACCATTATACCCATCCAAGTAAGGTGGTGGTGGAAAATAGATTTCACCACGGCGTGGAGACGGTATTCCGTACGTACGCACGCGCGGTGATTTCGTTTTCCGTAGGATGGATAGATGGTGAAATAGGGTTGTTTAATACTTATAATAACATATCATCATATGAGTGATACATATGTTATTACTTTATAATGATACAACCTAAGAAGAAGAAGTGGAAGAAGAAATAAAGTTGAAAGAATCGGTAACAGACATTACATCTTCTTTAAAGCGCCTCTTTGAGATCTCTTTTTAGGGCACTAAAATTGGTCTTTGAGGAAGGCAAGAACCTCTATGATGTTTCTAGGGAAGTTGAGAAGAGAATTTGGCAGGGTTTGGCCGGGCTTGAAGGTTCAAAGTTGTGTGAGGAAGAGAGGGAGGAGGTGCCCTTTTATAAGGGAGGAGAGGGGTACCTTTGGAATAAAAAAAAATATTATTTTATTATAAAGCCAAATTCAGTTTTAAATAGCTCCAAATTGATTTATTTAGAATCTAAGGTTGGGATGGGTCGAAATCCTTTCATCCGATAGAATTTAGACAAGTTTGGGTTCCTATTTTAACCTTATCATTTAGATTTAACATAAAGTAAAATAATTTTACATTTACAGTGTCTTCTTGTGTTCTTATACTATAAGGTTAATAAACATACTATAAGCAGCCAAACGAACCCGAAGTTGTTTATTATTAATATATATAACCTTATCTAAGTCATTTTGCCGAACCTTAGATTTTTAGGAATTAAATAACAATTACTAATATAATATTTGTTTTAAAAATTATTTTATGTCAATTTTGACACTATTTAGTAATTTATTTTTGTTAAAATCATAACAAAATGATTAGTTCTAACAAAGTTAATTAAATCGATACTAACATGTCATATTAACCTAGAAAATTAGTGTAATTCATAAAAAGCCTCAAATTATATTTATTTGTGTATCTATAACATCAATTATGTCAATATTTCATTAATAAGATAATTACTGCATCATCTTCGTGTCATAAATAAATTAAATTATTTAAAGTCTAAATATTAAAAATAAAATATCATTATGTATGAAAGCTTGTTGTATTTCTAATGAATATTTATAGTCGAATTTATCTTATGTATAACCCTATATTATAAATGATTTAGTTATTAAACTTTGATTTTAACTATTTTAACCCTTCTTTAAATAAATTAATAATAAATGTCCTAATCTAGTCCAAGTGGGCCTAAAGGGTCATATTTTATTCCAAAATTTGTTTTTGGTTGAATTACATTTATCCAATAGAATTATCACATGTGTCAGGGTAATAATAAAATCATTTTTACCCTTAATTACCATATTTACTTTTAACCGTGAAAAATAAAAGTAAAAAGTTACTATTCACCAAAAATTATTTTCTTCTCATTGAACCACATTTCACTTACTGACATCAACCGTGTCTCTCGGATTTTTGAAATTCCACTCACAGAAGTGGTAAAATTATGTTTTATTAAAAATTCATTTTTTTTAACTACCACTTAGTGGTTTCACTATTCATCAAAAAATGAAAGTTTCCAGAAAATTACCAAAAATTAGGCCTAAGATATATTTGATATTATTAATTCAAAAATGATGTCTATTTTACCAAATTCAAAACATATTAGTTGCATTAATTAATTTAAAAATTAATTCCCGTCGTCAAAACAAATAGAGTGTTCTTAAAAGATAATAACTATCAAAAGATTGACATTTGGTTATGTCTTGTTTAAATGTGAAATTACATCCAATGACAAACATTGTATTAAATTGTAAAAATATATTCTAAATATACTTTAAAACCACGAAATTAATAATTTTTCACTATTAATTATTTCGATTGAAAATTTTGTTTTTAATTAAAATTTAGTAATTTTCACTATTCATCAAAATATGAAAGTTCTCCGAAAATTACCAAAATTTCACCCTAAGATAATTTCAATATTCCGAATCCAAAAATGAAGTCCATTTTGAAAAATAAAATTTATAAAATTTCAAAAAGTGGTTATTACTATTCATAACGACTAGTTTTAATAATATTTTAATAGCATGTCGTTGTTTAGTGAAACTCGGTATTGCGTACTACACACGCTATTAAGGAAGGTCGTGATTGCGTGTAATGAAAGGCAAGTAAAGGATTCATGTTCTGCCAGCTCCTTTTGGTGTAGTGTACAACACAAGATATTAATGAAATTAAAAATAATATTTTTCAAAAAATCTAGGGGTGTTACACATCCATTGTCTACGCTCACCTGATATCCCAAGAAGCACGAGATGCATTTATAGGCCGTCGTGGGTATGAGAAGATTCAGGTACATTGTGAGTGACAATACGTTGTTTGAGGATACCTGTAATCATCACTTTTATGGTCAATTTTTCATTTATGAAATAGAAACTCTGTAATGAAAATAAGGAACGTGTTTCAAAACCAACATACACCTATCGTAAAGCAAGGATGGGGTATGCTTCGTTAGAAAAGAAAATGGTACATATTTTAAATTTACAATAATATTGTTAGGTGCCAATAAATAACATCATATTTATTTTTCTATGTTTATATGTAGATTGATGAGTCTAAAGCCAAATGGACTTCCATCCCACGTCATGTGCTATGGAAGGAGGCACATGTAAACAAAGATGGGAAGTTAGTAGATGGGAACACACAGAAAGTGTGGGAAATATGTGTAAGTATGACAGGACGATAAAATAATTTGTTTAAAATTTCCATTACATAAAAATAATAAGTTATTTTCCTATATCCGACAGTCACAGGAATCAGCTACTCCTGTAGCTGATACAGACCTCTTATCGACGGCTTTTAAGAAACCAAAAAAATACGGTCATGTCAGAGGTGCAGGGTTTGGGGTGACACCCCGAATATATTTTGAGAAGAAGAAAAAAATGGACAATAAAGATGAAAAATTGGAACAAATGAGTGAAAAAATAGTAACCCTTGAAGAACAATTGCAATGGCATGGAGAGTTGCTAGCATCTTTTATGGATGGGAAGCAAAGGGAAGCCACAACTCAAGAACAACTGCCGCATGAACATCACACCAAATTCCCCACCAGCTTTGAGGTGATCCATTCACCTCCAAAAACTGTCTTAGCCATGGTAATCAATATTCTAATAATTGTTCCCATGATATATGAATCAGACGAACACTGATAATTTTTCTGTACTCATCTTCTACAGGGTGATAATGATTGTGATTTATATCTTTCAACACCCACCTATCACCTTGTAGCGAGGGCTACAATTCTCAATATCCTAGATGCCACACTGCATAATAGACCACTTCCAAAAGATCATCTGAAAATGACGATTACTGTAGCTCATGAGCCAAAGGCAGAGCTACCTATTCCACTTGATGATGATGATATTAATACGGTCTAAAAGGCTATTGGGACATTCATTGCATGACCATCACAACTTGTAAGAGTACATGCAGACAAAGAGGTATTTATTTCCTTTTCTTTTCAAGCTAAACCCTTAATAATTAATGAAAAATGGGTCTGAACTAATGATTGTTGTTATAGATGGAGAAAGGGAAGGGGGAAAACGTTGGCTCAAAACCATCTAAAGTATTGACCAACCGATTCCAAGGAGCTACTGAAAGCACAATAACACCACCTGTTCTCTTTCCACATTTACTAGCATTGAAGACTCATGTGGATATGAAGCTAAAAGATGGTAATAGTCATAAAGTGGTTTTTGAAGAGAATATATACGGAGAGGAAAGTAAATATTTTGTTGCTGCTGAAAATGTAAATGAAATCCACGAAAACGGTTGGCTAGGCATCACAGTTGTAAATTTATATATGAGGTTTGTTTCCATGAATTGATTTTCCAAAATCTGTTCTAGCGTGAAAATTCCGACTAAATGCATTTTATATTGCTGAAAGATGCATTTATGAAAAAAAAATTGATGGAATTTTCCCATGAGACAAGATTTGGGCTGGTTAGTCCTCATATCACATCAACAGACCTAAAAAATAGAGCCATCAAAAATGAATGAAATAGTGGACGACTTGCTGAAAACATTTGAATGAAAGATTACAGATGACAGACTTTTCCTAATACCAACCATACAGGGATAATACTAGAAAATTAAAGCATATCAATTATACTTTCAGTTATTTTTTTTACTTATTTCCTTTTGTGTTTTTAGGAAACATTGGTTGCTAATTGCGGTCAACTTGGATACTCTGAAGATTTATTTTCTGGATTCAAAGCAAGGATATCCATCAAACCAACCACACATGTTGGAGTTTGTGAATCTATAAGACACTACATATTACGTTTTAGGTCTAAACATCAAGTAATATAATTTATATTATATTTTACTGATAGGGCGGTATATCATTATCGTCTAAAAAAAGGAATGTGGCCCGGGGCTAAGAATAAAGAGGTAAGCATGTACTACATCTGGACAAATATCAGGGTATATAAAATTAAATTTCACTATCCAAACACATCTCAACAGAAGTTACTTATTCTCCTAATGATAAATTTTTTTGCAGTGTCCAAAACAAACAAACCATACTGATTGCGGTTATTATGTTTGTAAATTTATGAAAGAGATCATTTTTCATCAGCAAACTAGCATCCCTAAAGAGTAATTTTTAAATACAACTACTTGTTCGTTTAAGTTATTTATTAATTCTTTATTTTTTTATTTTGCAGTACTACTATGACTGCCGAAAAGCCTCATACTCACAAGATGATATAGATGTGTTCATAAATGAGTGGGCTGCATACCTGATAGAAGATTGTACACAAATACAATGAAGATCTGACTTGGGAACATGTACAATTTGTGGTCATTTTTTAGAGGGGTTAAGGGGATCAAAAGATGAACCATTGTTGTATGTAAATGTTCGTAGGAAAATTGTAATTGTTATTAAATAAAACAGCCTTTTCTCCAATGATTCATTTTCCCATTTTAAGAGATGATATGCACCAGCAACATGCAAGAATGCTGAACCACTCAAAGGGTCTCTATTTTGATTAAAATGGAAAAGATTTTAAGTGAAAACAACAGCTGACCTACGGAAATATGACCAAATGCATTCGGATTGCATTGGTTTTTATAAGAATGATCCAAGGGTCCTTGGTAACATGTACGAGTCAACCCAGCCTCAATCCGAGGTACGGTGTGGCCGCTTGAACTCAAAGGGTTGCCATTTTGTTTAAAATGGAAAAGATTTTAAGTGAAAACAACAGCTGACCTACGGAAAATAATGATCAGAGGAAGATTTATTATCATCCCATCTTGTTCATCAAATGGATTGGTCAACTTCCAATCAATCATGGAGGTTGCCGCACCACCATTAGACGTACCTAATGATCAGAGGAAGCTTGATTAGAAAAAAAATTTGTCACGGCCCCCTCCCACCAAAGATGCCCCTCCTGAGCTGGCAATGGTGAAAGGGAGATAATGACCCCCGAGCCCCGCCTCCAGTAGGCCCCGGGGTGGTGACTAGCACCAAGGGTTTGAATTTTCACAATTATGGGAGGCATTACCCCTTTTATTATTAGTATCGGGAAATAGGACAAGTCAAGCACCAAAAACGAAAAAAGAACAAGTGTATATAAATAAACCCAAACCAATCCCACATGTATGTTTAAAAAATTTTATAACAAGGTACAAGTACAAGAATGCCCAAAGTACAATTCCAAAAGAAAACATGAGAACAAAAACTGCAACAACACCAACTGTCTGACTAGTAGGGTCCCACATGGCCCTATTAGTCCTCCTAGAAACCTGAAAGTAAACGTAGGGTGAGCATACAAGTATACTCAGTAGCGAAACCTAATGCTCTCGTTCACAAGTGGGGAGACATCCTAATGTCCCGTGAGAACAACAGAAGAAACCTAACAAGGAATTCTATCCACCCAACCTCACCAGCCACACTCCCCAAAACACCAGCACAAGAGGTAGTAGTATATAAGAAACAAGAGTATTGGGTACCCCGCACAAGTTCCCATTAGTTCGCTGCTCTTCCTAACGACGAATGTCCGAAAACTGCCACACTCTCCCCACACACACACACCTGGGCCTCACCACCCCGTCTCCCGCCCTCACACACCTAGGCCTCACAACCACATATCCCACCCACACACACCTGGGCCTCACAACCACGTATCCCACCCGCACACACCTGAGCCTCATCCCGAAGATTCTTGGGAAATAGTAAAACCTGCCTGAAGAGTCATGGACTAAAGCCACCCCAATAGAAACCTACCCGAAACGTATTATATGCAAGGCCGCCTCAAGCCATCAAAGCATAGGGGAGGAGGAGAAATAAGGAACTAGTAACTAAGAGAAAAACACCCTCTCCCATGAAATGGAAGTGTTCGGAACTATGTTCTCAACATGGGTGGGGTGCGATAAAACACAAATGATGCAGATATATATATACCAAACACATAGCCCAACCTATGGCTTCTAAATAGAGAAACTGATCACGTGTCTCGGCACTGCTACTACGAATCATGCATACAACAAACAACCCCAACCCCATTTTGGTTTCAACATTTCAATAGAATTAGACTATTTAGTTCTTTAACTACTGGGAAACTATCCAAAACCAACCACATAGATCATTCGTAAAACATATTTGTGCCATCAACAAATCAAGTTAGGAAAACAAAAGCAACACAACCAATCCCTTCTTATCAACCAACCAACTCCATTGATTATTAATCACGTTCCATTACCACGCCCCACCATTCATTAACACTTCTTCTTTTATTTATTATTCAAAACCCATAATCCATTCACATTCAACCTATCCCCGCAGCCTTGCTACCAACTACCATAACCACAACCACACCGAACCTGCAAATCATCATCCCTTTAATACCATTTATCGTAGAGCCGCTGCCCATCACCATCACAACATTCACACCAACCCACAACCAAGTCAACTGCAGCCCCGCTCCTCACCCTATCCACAACAACCCACAAAAACACACCAATCACATGTCACGTATCCAAGCCAACACCCACATGTTTGTTATTCCATTTTTGTTTAACCGGGGTGATCACACAAGGGTTCCAGATTTTAAACGGCCAACTTTACATGATTAAGCAATTTCCACATTCCACAAAGTTCTATCCTCAAAAACGGTATAAAAAGATAGGGAAAAATTTAATTACACATGAAAAGGCCCCCAACAACCTTGATTTTCAGTAAGAAGAAGCTCATTCAATTCACAACATAATATCACAGGATATAAAGTAACAGCAATCACAAACTTCCCAACCCCGTTGTTTGACCAGTTATTATCTTTATTTAATGGTTCAACTGTTTCTCTTAAAAAAATTGGATACCCACCCCGCATGATCAACAAAAGAGAGAGAGACAAAGGTAAAATCCCTACCTCAACAGGTTATAATCACAGCTCTCCCCTTGATCAACGTTAGAATAAGTCCGTCAGCGTCCGTCACCTCTGTCGGGTCCTAGAAAAACCTCCTCGGGTGGAAGTCGGAAAGCAAAGGCTGAAGTAAATACAACTTATCCAAGATCGGAAGTTCTGCCTCGTCGTCACGATCTCGTGGCCGCTAACGGATCATAAATCGATGCTCGGACGAAGAAGTTATGGAAGAAAGAGTCTTCGACCCTCTTGGGAGAACTCTGCTCAGAGAGAAAGGGGAGTAGAGGGGTTAGTTGAAAGGAGGAGGGGACCCCTCCTTTTATAGGCGAGAAAAGGAAAAGTACACAGCGTGTACTTTAGGGTACACGACGTATACTTGTTTATTTTACACGGTGTCCACGCGGCTTCCAACATGGCTCCGCGGCCGTTGTCTGTTCAACACACAGTTTGAGGGTAACACATATCTGGGGAAGGACTTCACGGTGTGTAGTTTAGACACACGGCGTGTACTCATTTATCACACATGGCAAGGAAACGGAACCAACACGGTACATGGACATTTACTGGTAACTCGTACGTGGGGAAGGAATACACAACGTGTAGAACTCAGAACAGGGTGTGCACCCATCATTTCACACAGCGAGGACACGGCCTGCAACACGGGGTATACCCGGAAAGGGGGTACACGGCGTGTACTCAAACTACACGACGTATAGTTTCAAAATTCTGGAAAGTGTGGGAAAAGTCCATTTTACTGTCCAGAACACTTCGTGAACTTCTTTTTGACAAAGGAAAGGGTCGGAGAGGTTCGGGCCATTACATCAGATACCTCTTAAATCATTCTCGACCCCGAGAATTCAAAAACAAACCCAGAGGAAACTCAAAAAGATACCTCTTAGGGTTCTCGTTATAACTGGAACCCAACCAACAACCCTAATCATATGTGTTAGGAATTCCTTCTCCTATGTCGAGATATTATCCGCTTTAGGAGGCACTGACTCACCTGCACAAGTTTAATCGCATCCTCATTAAGGCGTCTTTATTAATAATTGGGTCTTCCCACATTCATACATTAGGATTCTTCAACTCACACTACCCCCAACACCACACAACCAACACATTGCCCGAACATGTGGTTTAGGAAAGAATTCCTTCTCCTACGTCGAGATATTATCTGCTTTAGGCGGCAGTGACTCGCCCGCACGGGTTCAATCGCATCCGCATTAATGTGTCTCGATTAAGGATCAGGTTTTTTCCATTTCCCACACATCCGGACATGTTACACACTACCAGGGAACAAGGAAACAAAAAGGACTCACAACTGACAAGCCAATCATTCCATATATCAAAGGTACAAAGTACAACATCAACACAAAGATCAGAAGAATAAGGGAAAACACATGTCAAAACAACTATGGGTACCGAGCGTGCATCTGGTTCTCCCACTGCCAAGTGATTTCCTAGAGGCCTCCATGCCTCCACAACACACGAACCAATGGAATGGTTCATCCACGGAGCATCTTCTCTTTACGATCCTCGATCCTGGCTGGTCATTCCTCGAATGTCGTGTCGTCTCCCATATCTAACTCTCCCCAGTCGATAACGTGGAAGTCGTTGTGTAAGTACCGAAGAAGATGAGAGATGTGGAAGACGTCATGAACCTTCTCCAACTGAGGTGGCAGGGCCAGCTGATATGCAACCTCACCGACTCTCCTCAGCACCTCAAAAGGTTCGATGAACCTAGGTTAGAGCTTGCTCCCTTTACTAAACCTCCGCTACCCCCGTCGAGGAGAAACCTTCATGAACACATGATCTCCCGCATTGAACTCTAAGGGAATCCTCCGATGGTCAGCATAAGACATCTGTCGGTCTTGAGCCGCATTCATCCTCTCACGTATATGCTGGACTTTCTTTGTTGTGCTCTCCACTACCTCTGGCCCAAGAGCACCTGTCTCACCAACCTCTGCCCAGCAAATGGGTGAACGACATGGCCTTCCATACAAATCCCCAAACGGTGCCATGCCAATAGTAGAGTAGAATCTGTTGTTGTAGGTGGACTCTACTAAAGGAAAGTGTCGTACCCATGATCCTACGAAATCTAGAACGCATTCTTACAACATGTCCTCCAACGTCTAGATAGTCTGCTCTGTCTGCCCATCGTTCTGGGGGTGGAAAGTAGTGCTAAGGCGTAGCTGGGTGCCAAAAGCATGCTGTAACCCCCTCCCGAATTGTGAGGTAAATCGAGTATCCCACTCTGAGATGATAGTATTTGGAACTCCATGCAAATATACCACCTCTTCTACGTACCACTATGCAAAGGTACTCATCGGGCCTGACTCCTTAATTTTAAAGAAGTGAGCTGATTTCGTCAGCTGATCCACCACTACCGAGATAGCATCATAACAACCCTGATATCTGGGTAGCCCTATAACGAAGTCCATTGAGATGTCATCCCACTTCCACTCGGGGACATCTAAAGGATGCAACAAACCACTGGGAACACTGTGTTCAACCTTCACTTGCTGAAACACTGGGCATTTAGCCACAAACTCCGCCACTGCCCGTTTCACCCTGGGCCACCAAAACTGTTCCCTCAGGCCTCGGTACGTATTTGAAACTCCTGGATGTACTGCCAGGGCTGATATATGGAACTCATGGAGAATTCCTTCATGCATTGCCTCCGGAACAAACAACCTTCCATGGAAAAGAATCCGATGTCGGCTATCCTCTGACCATCCCTCTAGAGCATTCCCCTGATCGACATGATCCTGCATCACTTCTGCCTCGGAGTCCCCCCAATGAGACACTTCCACCTGCTGCAGCAAGGAGGATTGCACCATCATCTAAAACAAACAGCCTCTAACACCTTCTACCCTGGCATCCAAGTGCAAGGCATCCAACTCTCCCATCGCTTTCCAAGCATCAGTGGACTCCCGAACCACTTCCTGATGCGACTTCCTGCTCAGGGAATCAGCCACAACGTTGCCCTTACCTTCAGTGTAAGAGATCTCAAAGTCATAGTCTTGGATAAAATCGACCCATCTCCGCTGTCGTAAGTTCAGGTCACGCTGGGAGAAGATATAACACAGGCTCTTGTGATCTGAGATGACCAGAAAGCACTCCCCAAAGAGGTAATGTCGCCACAACTTCAGTGCGAACACTAATACTGCAAGCTCTAGGTCATGGGTGGAATAGTTACTCTCGTTAGGGCGTAACTACCTAGACCCATAACAGATCACTCCCTTCTTCTTCATCAGCACGCACCCCAGACCAAGGCCAGAAGCATAAAAAACACCTCATACAACAACCCTTCCTCTGGAAACCTGAGTACGGGAGCACTTACCAACTTCTCCTTCAGGTAGTCAAAAGCCTTCTGGCACTGCTCACTCCATAAGAAGACCTGGTTCTTCCTCGTCAAAGCTGTCAAAGGATCAGCAACTCGAGAGAAGTCTGAAATGAACCTTCAATAGTAACCTGCTAACCCCCAGAAGCTATGAACATCTAACACGCTCTTGGGTGCTGCCTAAGAAACAACTGCCTCCACCTTCGACAGGTCCACTAACACTCCATGCGGAGACACCACGTGCCCAAGGATGTGTACTTCTTGTGTCAAGAACATAAACTTCGACAATTTCCCGTAAAGCTGGTGGTGTCGAATGACTTCCAAGACTGCCCTGAGATGCTCAAGGTGCTCCTCCTCTGACCTTGAGTAGATCAGAATGTCATCGATAAATACAACGACGAACTGGTCCATAAACTCCCGGAAGACAATGTTCATAAGTCCCCTGAACACAGCCGGTGCATTCGTAACTCCAAAAAGCATCACCACAAACTCGATGTGCCCATACCTGCACCTGAAAGCCATCTTCGAGATGTCACTATCCTTTACCCCCAGCTGATGATATCCAGATCATAGATCAATCATGGAGAATCAACCTGCTCCCCTAAGTTGGTCGAAGAGATCATCTATCCTTAGGAGGGGATATCGGTTCTTGACCGTTACCCGGTTCAACCTTCGGTAGTCTATGCATAGCCTAAGTCCACCATATGCCTTCTTCATGAAAAAAACTGGAGCACCCCATGGTGATACACTAGGTCGAACAAAACCCTTCTCCATCATATCGTCAATCTGAATCCGCAACTCCCGCAACTCCAAAGTTGCCATCCGATAAGGGGACATCGAAATCGGACGGGCACCAGGATGTAAGTCTATCCCAAACTCAATGTCACATCAGCGGGGTAGAGTCACAACCTCCTCAGGAAAAACAGAAAGGAACTCCCCAACAACCTACGAGACATACATCATCTCTCTATTAGCTGGAACCACTAATATCCCACCTAACAAGGAAAGGAGAGGCTCCACACGCCGGCTTCCCACATGATAGATCCTCTCCCCAACAAAAGCTACATGCTTCCCATCTATATCAGAGAACACGACTCTTCTCCAGAAGCAGTCGATAACGACACCAACAGAAAACAACCATTTGATGCCTAGGATGACATCGAATGGATACATCTATAACAGAAGAAGGTCCCCACTAGATCGATGTGGTCCCAACGTCAGCCCACATCCCCAGAAAACACAAGATACGCTGTTCTGGCCTCCAACTGGTGTACTAAGAACCAGTGGTACAAAAATTCTCTCTACGTCTAGTCCCAAGGAATGGGCAAGACCAGGTGCAACAAAGGAGTTCGAAGCTCCCGAATCGAACAAAGAAGAAACAAGAGTGTTAAACAAACAAATCAAACCTCACACCACCTCTGGTCTTGCTGGAGCTGTCAACCCTGTTGTGTGAAACTGTCCACGCCCAGCTCCTCTACCTCTCTGATGTCATCCACCTCCCCCACCATGCCCTGGTCGAGGTCCCTGAGGTCAGCGTCTTCCCGCAAAGTCTGCCCTCAGAGGAGCATGGTCCTGCTGCTGCTGGAAGGGCCCCGCTAGAAACTAGTGCTGCTGAGGTGGGCGTTGAACCTTCCCACCTTCACCGTATTGAGCTCGGGTCGGGCACCGACTCTGAACGTGCCCGAAACTTCCATAAGAAAAACACCTCGGTCTTGGGCTCATGAAAAATGGACGAGGACCCGAAGATCTGCACTGGAACTGCTGGGGCCTGCTCCCCACTGGCCTGAACCTGGAAGGTCCCATCGCAGGAGCCCTTCTACTGACTGCCTTCCCCTTCGATGAGCTTGGCTGGATCCCCTCTCGGGGTGCACCTCCCATTGAGTGCATCCTCTCTACAACCTCTACCTTCTTCTGTACCGCCAAGTACGTCGGAAGAGTGAAGGGGGTGACAGCCTATTGGAGCGAAGGACGAAGTGCCTCCTCCTAATGTATCACCTAATACACCTCCTCCGGAAATAGATCCGGAGCAAAGTGCTGGAGATCCTTGAACTTCATCCCCAGCTCTCGTACTGACATACTTCCCAACTAAATGGAGAGTAACTTCTGCCGCTTCTCTGCCTTGATCATGGAAGAAAGGAATTCCTCTCGGAATTCCTTCTCAAAGTCAGCTCATGGAACCTCTACCTCTATCCTCTCTCCGAGGTAGAGTGTCCACCACTGTCGCGCCGCACCTCTCAGCTGACTGACTTCTAGGGGAACCCAGTACTCCCTCGGAGCACAGATCAAGGTAAAAGCGATCCCTCGCTCCTAAATACACCCCTCCGTCTCCGTATCCGAAGTACTACCCTCGTACTTCTTGAGGGTCTGCTGCTGGAAAGAACAGAGATTCTTCTGACACTGGCCATCTTCCTCCTATCGGTAAATCCATAGATGATCGAACACCTAAATATGATTGGCCTCGGCCATCTAAGCCACCCGGGGATGACATCCATGTGCCATAGCTGTATGGTAAACAAGGATCGCCTAAGCCCAAGTAGTAAGGAAAAGCTAAAGGTTTTATTTTATCAATTTAATTCAATTTCTTTCCCAGAAAACCCAAATAAAGTAAAACACAATTATGATGATGCATGTACCTTCCCTAGGTTCTCTACCATGCAATCAATGTAGTCTCACTTGGTCATTCGGTAGGCTCAGAATCCTTGCATCGGATCACGGGGGGGCCTAAAATCACGTGTCCTAGCCGGTATTCCCTGGCCTATGTCACAAACCAAGATTGACTAACATTTTCACCATACCATCCCTTGCAATTGTCACTCTGTCTAACTCCAAACTCCATCCTATCTCTCAACCTTCCTCTGATACCATTCTGTCACGACCCCCTCCCAACAAAGATTCCCCTCCTGAGATGGCAATGGTGGAAGGGAGATAATGACCCCCCGAGTCCCCGCCTCCAGTAGGCCTCGGGGTGGAGACTAGCACCAAGGGTATGAATTTTCAGAATTATTGGAGGCATTACCATTCTTATTATTATGATCAAGAAATAGGACATGTCAACCTCCAAAAAGGAAAAAGAACAAGTGTAAATAAATAAACCCAAACCAATCCCGCATGCAGGTTTAAATAATTTTATAACAAGGTACAATTAAAAGAATGCTCAAAGTACAATACCAAAAGAAAACAAGAGAAAATCAACTGCAACAACTCCAACTGTCTGACTAGTAGGGTCCCACACGGCCCTGGTAGTCCTCCTGTAAACCTGAAAGTAAACGTAGGGTGAGTATACAAGTATACTCAGTAGGGAAACCTAAATCTCTTGTGCACAAGTGGGGAGACATCCTAATGTCCCGTGAGAACAACAGAAGAAACCTAGCAAGGAATTATATCCACCCAACCTCACCAGCCACACTCACCACAACACAAGAACAACGGGTAGTAGTATATAAGAAACATGAGTATTGGGTACCCCACACTAGTTCCCTTTAGTTAGCTGCTCTTCCTAATAACGAACGTCCTGACGCTGCCACACTCTCCTCGCCCGCACACACCTGGGCCTCACCACCACGTCTCTTGCCCGCACACACCTAGGCCTCACACCCACGTATCTCGCCTGCACACACCTGGGCCTCACAACCACATATCCCAATCACACACACCTGGGCCTCATCCCAATGATTCTTAGGAAACAGTAGAACCTACTCGAAGAGTCTTGGTCTAAAGCCACCCCAATCGAAACCTACCTGAAGAGTCTTAGGTGTATGGTCGCCTCAACCCATCACAGCCTAGGGGAGAAGGCGCAGGAAGGAGATAGTAACTAAGGGAAAAACACCCTCTCCCATGAAATGGGAGTGTTTGGTACTAAGTTCTCAACATGGGTGGGGTGCGATAAAACACAAAAGATACAGATATATATATATACCAACCACATAGCCCAACATATGGCTTCTAAACAGAGAAACTGAGCACATTCCCCGATACTGCTACTACGATGCATGCATACAACAAACAACCCCAACCCCATTTATGTTTTCATGTTTTAGAAGAATTAGATTATTTAGTTCCTTAACTACTGGGAAACTATCCACAACCATCCACATCGACCGTTCATAAAAAATATCCCTGCCATCCACAAATCAAGTTAGGAAAACACAAGAAACACAACCAAGCCCTTCTTATCCACCAACCAACCCCATTTATTATTAATCACGTTCCATTACCACGCCCCACCATTCATTTACTCTTCCGCTTTTATTTATTATTCACAACCCATGATCCGTTCACATTCAACCCATCCCCGTAGCCCTTCTGCTAACTACCATATCCATAACCACACTGAACCCACACATCATCATCTCTTTAATACCATTTATCGCATCCCCGCTGCCCATCACCATCACAAAATTTGCACCAACCCACAACCAAGTCAACCGCAGCCCCGCTGCTCACCCTATCCACAACAACCCACAAAAACACCCCTATCACATGTCATGTATCCAAGCCAACACCCACATGTTCATTATTCCTATTTTGTTTAACCGGGGTGATCACACAAGGGTTCCAGATTTTAAATGGCCAAATTTACGTGATTAACCAATTTCCATATTCCACAATGTTCCATCCACAAAAATGGTCTTGAAAGATAGGGAAACATTTAATTACACAAGAAAAGGCCCCCAACGACTGTCATTTTCAGTAAGCAGATTCTCATTCAATTCACAACGTAATATCACATGATATAAAGTAACAGAAATCACAAACTTCCCAACCCCGTTGTTTGACCAGTTATTATCTTTATTTAATGGTTCAACTATTTCTCATGAAAACAAGAGGATACCCACCCCGAATGATGCAAAAAAGAGAGAGAGAAAAAGGTAAGATCCCTACCTCAACATGTTCTGATCACAACGCTCCCCCGGATCAAATTTAGAAGAAGTCTGTTGGCGTCCGTCACCTCTGTCGGGTCCTAGAAAAACCTCCTCAGGTGGAAGTCGGAAATGAAAGGCCGAAGGAAAGACAATAGATCCATGCTCGGAAGTTCCGCCTCGTCATCACAATCTTGTGGCCGCGGACAGATCGTAAATCGGAGCTCGGATGAAGAAGGTATGGAAGAAAGAGCCTTAAAGTCTATTGGGAGAACTCTACTCAGAGGGAAAGGGGTGGAGATGAGTGAGTTGAAAGGAGAATGGGAACCCTCCTTTTATAGGCGAGAAAAGGAAAAGTACACGGCTTATACATTAGGGTACACGGCGTGTACTTGGTTATTTTACACGGTCTCCACGCGGCTTCCAACACGGCTCCGCGACCATTGACTGGTCAACACATAGTTTGAGGGTAACACATACGCGGGTAAGGACTACACGACATGTATTTTAGACACACGGAGTGTACTCATTTATTTCACATGGAAAGGACACGGCTCCAACACGGTACACGGCCGTTGACGGGTAACGCGTACGTGGGGAAGGACTACACGATGTGTAAAACTGGTAATACTGCATGAACCCATCATTTCACACAGTGAGGACATGACTTGCAACACGGGGTATACCCGGAAAGGGGGTACACAGTGTGTACTCAAACTACACGACGTGTAGTTTCAAAATTCTGGAATGTGTGGGAAAAATCCATTTTAACCTCCAGAACACTTCGTGACCTTCTTTTTGACAATGAAAAGGGCCTGAGAGGTCCGGGCCATTACACAATCATGAGGGCACTAGACATGAAAGATCATGCGGTGCCATAGTTTCTCAGTAACCTCAATTTACCCCACATGATATAAGGCTATTGCATGATGTCCAAGACATAGTGAGAGTTGAAGAGAATGTGAAAGTCTCGTAGATGAACAACATCAACAATGAACATCCACCACCCTTTCACTATATACATCAATATCATATCTTTATGAACGTCAATGTAAATTTATATCTTACTTCCTTCAAGGATGATGCATGTTGGTCAACTTGTTTTAGAAATGTTTTATCTTCATCCGTGCCTTGTACTTGAAACCATGAATTTGAAGGTGAGTATGCATACACGATAGTTGACCTTCTTAGAGAAGAGTTTCTGGAAGAGTATATGAGACATGGAGCAATGAAGATCATTAGATTGTTGGAGAAAATGTGGTTGCTACAAATAATGTGGCAATCGTCTTGTGCTACGCGGCCTAAGTTACAACTTGCAGATATTGTACTTTATTTTTTTCTGGAGGGTTTCAGTGTAAATGTATTTTGGAATGATCATTGCTATTCATTGTCTTTTAGTATTTTTGATAGCTGAGGGGAAAGGGTGGGGTCTACAAACATTGGAGGATATGTTGAAGGGTGATTTTCTGTGTGAATATGTTGGAGAAATGGCCTCTTTGCCATTCAAGCTTCCCGAACCCCGATGGTGATCGGGGTTCGGGGAGCTTGAAGGGAAAAGAGGAAATTTGGTTAGATGTTAGATACTATGGAAATGTTGCAAAAATATAGGATGTAATTTCCTATAAAGTCACCCTTCGACATATCCTCCAATGTCTGCAGACACCACCCTTTCCCCTCGGCTGTGAAGAAAACCTAAAAGACAATGAATAGAAATTATCATTCCAAATTGAATTTACACTGAAACCCTCCAGAAAAAAATAAAGTACAATACCTGCAATTGGTAACATAGGCCACGTTGCACAAGACTATTGCCACATTGTTTGTAGCAACCACCTATTCTCCAACACTCTAATGATCTTTATTGCTTCATGACTTTTATACTCTTCCAGAAACTCTTCTCTAAGAAGGTCAACTATCGTGTACGCATACTCACCTTCAAATTCATGGGTGCAAGTACAAGGCACGGATGAAAATAAAACAATTTCTAAAACAAGATGACCAACAAGCATCATCCAAAAATGAAGTAAGATAGAAATTCACATCGACGTTCTTATTGATATGATTTTGATGTATATAGTGAAAGGGCAGTGGATGTTCATTGTTGATGTTGTTTGTCTACGAGGCTTTCACCTTCTCTTCTCCTCTCTCTATGTCTTGGAAATCATGAAATATACTTATAACATGTGGGGAAAATTGAGGTTATTGAGCAACTATGGTACCAAATGATCTTTCATGTCCAGTTCCCTCAGTATTGTTTTTCTTATCAAGCTGCCTCTGATCATTAGTTTCGTGTAAAGGTGGTGCGGCAGCCTCCATGATAGATTGTAAGTTGACCAATCCATTTGATGAACAAGATGGGATGCTAAATATGACATTAAGATCATCCAATATAGGAAATTGTTCCAATGATTCGGCAAGTGAGGCTACATTTGATGATATTTCCTGTGTTTCATCATGCAAGTCAGTTCCTAGTTCCAAAAAGCTTTCACAAACATCACTCATCAGTTTCCTCAAGGATAAACTTGGGTTCATGGCTTTTTATGATCAAAGAGATCTATCCTAAAGTTCTTTTACAACCTATGTGGTGGATGTTTCAAATTACTCCAGGAAAAAGGAACAAATGTGGTGAGTTGTAAGCCACATCTAGTTGTTGTTTTGACATGTAAATTATGTTTTGAAAATGGGTTAAATCTTTGAGGAAAAGTAGAACTGTCCTTGATTCTTGTATGGATGATGGATTCACATTCATTCCAAGTGGTTTTGATGGAAAGGATTGATGATAAAATCGGTTGGTGTTCTCATGGATTTCTGAGCATGGTAAGTTAGAAAACATGTTGGGTATGTTGTGGAGATTTAGTTGGGGTTCTAGTGGTTCTTTCCCGATGATGGAGGTGTTAACCATTAGATGGTGGTGATTGTGAGCTAAAGTGTATAGTGGGGAGCACCATATAAATTAAGTGGTCGGTTGATGAAATGATCGGAGTTTTGAATTAGATAGTCTTGGGTAAAATACATCTTGGTGTTTAGATCGGTTGAGTACATTGAGATGAAGTTTGTGGTTGGGTTGTGTTATGGGTGTTTGGGGCAATGTAAGTATTTAATGATACCTTTATGTTTTTTGTAATGAATAATTAGTAGATCACATTCAGATTGCATTGATGTTTTATAAGAACAATCCAAGGGTCCTTGGTGATGTGTAAGAGTCAACCCTGCCTCAATCCGAGGCACGGTGTGGCCACTAGCACTCAAAGGGTCTCTATTTTGTTTAAAATGGATGTGATTTTAAGTGAAAACAACAACTGACCTACGGAAATCTGACCAAACGCATTCCGATTGCATTGATATTTTATAAAAACGATCCAATGGTCCTTGGTGACATGTGTGGGTCAACCCCTCCTCAATCTGAGGCATGGTTTGGCTGCTATCACACAAAGGGTCTCTATTTTGTTTAAAATGGACAAGATTTTAAGTGAAAACAACAATTGACCTACGGAAATCTGACCAAACGCATTCAAATTGCATTGATATTTTATAATAATGATCCAGGGGTCCTTGGTGATGTGTACGAGTCAACCCCGCCTCAATCCATGGCACGGTGTGGCCGCTAGCACTCAAAGGGTCTCTATTTTGTTTAAAATGGACAAGATTTTAAGTGAAAACAACAACTAACCTACGGAAATCTGACCAAATGCATTCCTATTCCATTGATCTTTAATAAGAAAGATACAAGGGTACTTGGTGA
Source organism: Viscum album (assembly GCA_963277665.1). Taxonomy (NCBI): domain Eukaryota; kingdom Viridiplantae; phylum Streptophyta; class Magnoliopsida; order Santalales; family Viscaceae; genus Viscum; species Viscum album. The sequence goes on along the minus strand of OY728157.1, from coordinate 2,114,909,652 downwards.
CATGTACGAGTCAACTCCTCCTTAATCTGAGGCACGGTGTGGTCGGTAGCACTCAAAGGGTCTCTATTTTGTTTAAAATGGACAAGATTTTAAGGGAAAACAATAACTGACCTACGGAAAACCGACCAAACACATTTAGATTGCAATTATATTTTAAAAGAACGATCCAAGGGTCCTTGGTGATGTGTATGAGTCAATCCATCCTCAATCCGAGGCACGGTGTGGCCGCTAGCACTCAAAGGGTCTCTATTTTGTTTAAAGTGGACAAGATTTTAAGTGAAAACAACAACTGACCTCTGGAAATCCGACCAAACGCATTAGGATTGCATTGATCATTTTTAAGAACGATCCAAGGGTACTTGGTGACATGTACGCGTCAACCCTGCCTCAATCCGAGGCACGGTGTGGCCGCTATCACTCAAAGGGTCTCTATTTTGTTTAAAATGGACAAGATTTAAAGTGAAAACAACAACTGAACTACAGAAATCTGACCAAACGCATTCGGATTGCATTGATCTTTTATAATAACGATCCAAGGGTCCTTGGTAAAGTGTACGAGTAAACCCCACTTCAATCCAAGGCACGGTGTGGCTGATAGCACTCAAAGGGTCTCTATTTGGTTTAAAATGGACAAGATTTTATGTGAAAACAACAACTGACCTACGGAAATCCAACCAAACGCATTCGTATTGCATTGAACTTTTAAATGGGGGGTCATGGAATGAGATCTATCAGGGGCCTCATATATATAAAGTCATGGTTGGCCTGGTATACTAGGTTGATCATGTGTTTGGGTCTATGATACTTATGGGCTTATATCTAGATGAAAATACTCCCATTTGGGAGGGTGGATATGCTTATGGGTCTTATTCCTTAAATGAGAATACTCTCATAGGGTAGGGATGAGATGTATATAGGTATTATTACCTAAATGAGAATATATCTATAGGAGTGGGATGAGATTCTTATCGGGAATATTCACTAAATGAAAATAATCCCATAGGGGAGGGCTGAGATGATTATATAGATTATTCCTCAAATGAGAATACACCCATATTGGAGGGTTGATAAGCTTCTAGGGATTATTATTTGGATGATAATACTCCCATTTGGAAATGAATATATGCTTCTTAGTATTATTCTCTTAATAAGGGTACTCCCATAGTATACGGATGAGATCCTTGTAGGTCTTATGCTTCGTAATTGGAAGAACATATGGGTGGTCTGAGATACTATTGAGGGTATTCCATGGATGAGAAAACTCCCATAAGTGGATTTCCGTAATGGTGTATAAATAAAACTCACTTATTGGAGGTCAATGATAATTATGTATATAGTGTGGAGACCATGGTATATTATATGTTTTGTGTGGTCCCTATGATGTACTCAGAGAAACCCTAACAATGGATGAAGTAGGTTTGGTTGATCAAGCTTTAATACTTGAGAATCAATGTGTTTTGATGTAGATGGGGTAGGACTTGGTCAAACTATATTTTTATAATGTTGACACGATCCTTGTGAAATGCTTTGTCAAAGTTCATCACTTGGAAAATTAATTTGGGTTTAATCATGGTCATGGATTTGAGGATCAATGATGAATTTTTTATTAGTTTTATTCTAGTTCTTTCTAAACTAGGTTGTGCATATTGGCTGATCATGAACTTACAATATCCTATTTCAGGTTTAATATTGGTGGTTAATTAATTAGATTCACCCCCCCAAGTATGTGCACCTTAGTGTGTGTACAAACCTTATAACTTCTTTGAGGTTGAGAACATGATGCATAGTGGATAGAGAAAAGTACAAAGATTTATGTATTGATAAAACACACCCATGTGAAGCCTTAAGATTGAACTGGAAAGCCCCCCAGACACCCCCTACCCACCCTTGGACAGCCACCCCAAACCCTTGAACAGACACCCCAAAGCCTTGAACATCCCCCAAACCCCTTGAATTCTGAATTCATTTCATTAAGTACATGATTAACTTATAAATTATGTTTTAATGGTGTACTAGTATAATTTTTGTATGGGTATACGTGGTCTAATTTGCTTATGATTTATGAGTTAATTTTGTATATGTATACTTTCATTAATTGGCTTATTGAGATGCTGTTTTTTTTTTCAGGTGTTCGGGTGTGCTGCTCCAGATTTATCGGAGCAGTAGAGAGGGCATTTATCAGCGCACTTTTAGTTATGATAAATCGTGCTTTTATCAGCGCTAAAAAAGCGCTGATAAACTGCACCTTTATCAGTGCTAAAGTTGGGCTGATAAAAGATAAGTTTATCAGTGGTCTTTTAGCACTGATAAATCGTGCATTTATCAGTGCTAAAAATGTGCTGATAAACTATACCTTTATCAGTTCTAAAGAAGTGCTGATAAAAGATAAGTTTATCAGCGCTAAAGGAGTGCTGATAAAAAAATCATTTATTAACGCTAGAAGCGCTTGTTTAGCACTGATAAAGGGTTGTTTTATCAGCGCTTTTTAGCGCTGATAAGTTAACCCTTTATCAGCCCCAAGCTTTACAATGCTTTTTTAGCACTGTTAAAGCCCATTTTTAGTGCTGTTAATGCCCATTTTTGTAGTAGTGTTAGATTTGATCAATTACTATGATTTATCAAACCATTACCACCTTGAAAAAGAGAACAAGGTAGAAGATTCTTATGTAGAAAGGACCCAGTGATTCTATCATTGATGATAATTTAAAAGGATCCAATCTTCTTAGATTTTATGAAGACGGATAATGGAATCCTAATGAAGTGACATCATCCATCCTTTCACGAATTATTCCTCAACTATCTCTTTCAAAAATGTTAAGGGATGCTCAAAAGGATGATGTGGGAATTTAGAAGAAAGTGAAAACTATCGAAAAAGTGAAATCCTCAAATTTCAATGATTATGATGAAAGAATGGTGATATTTTGGACAATACTATATGTTCCATCAAATCCAGAGTTAAAGAATGAACTTTTTCATGATTGACATAGTTGGAATTTCTCATTCACCCATGAAACACAATGATTTATCGAGATCTCAGTGAGATTTATTGGTGGGATAACATGAAGGTGGAGATCGCTGATTATACATCGAAGTAACTGATATATCAGTATGTGATGGTTGAGAGTTAGAAGTCCAAAGGGATGATACAGCCATTACCCATACCAATAAAGAAATGGGATAACATCAGCATTGATGTTTTCACAAGACATACGAAGACATCTAATGGAAACAACCCTATCTTGGTTTTTGTGGTTCAAATTTCAAAGACTTCACACTTTATAGAAATTCCAAAGGAATTATCATTAGATAAAATTTCATATATATATCAGAGAAGTGGATAAATTACAAAGAGTACCATTATCTATTGTCTCTGATCAAGATCCATGATTCCCCTATATATTTTGGAAGAGTCTTCAACATTCTCTGAATTCTGAGCAAATATTTAGTATGATATATAATCCTCGAACTAATGGTAAATATAATTGGACTATCAAAACACTTGATTACATGTTGATATCATTCTCAATGGACATCAAAGGAGTATGAGATAAACATCTTCCTCTGGTTGAGTTTTATTAGAATAAAAGTTTCCAATCAGGAATCCAAATGGATCCTTATGAAGCCATGTATGGGAATAGGTACATAACCCTGGCATGTTGGGATGAAGTTATGGAGATAAAAACATTTAGTCCCACAAATGGTCGATGAAATGGTGGAGAATGTTAGGACAATCCAGCAGCACATTAAAGCTGTTGAGATTCGACAAAATAACTATGCTAATAATCTTCATTGAGACCTAGAATTTTATGTAAGAGATATGGGATTCCTCCACATATCACTATGGAATATATTTATAAGATTAGGGAAGAATGGAAAGCTTAGTCCAAGTTACATTATCTCTATTGATATCTTTGATCGTTTTGAAGTAGTGGCCAATCGACTGGCACTCTGACTGAACGTATCTCAAGTACATGATGTATTCCATGTGTCACTCTTGAGGATGTACATTCTTGGACCATCGCATGTACTCAATCCAGATGTGGTACCATTATTGAATGACCTCTCCTATTAAGATATCCCAACGAAGATCATAGATTGTAGGGAAAAGGTTCTATGAAATAAGACAATTCCCCTTGTCAAGGTGTTGTGAAAAAACCACAAGTTCGAAGACCCAACATGGGAATTAGAGGATATAATGAACTAGAGTTACCCTCGTCTATTTTAGTAAGGAAAAATGAATTTTTTAGGGTGACATTTCTTAAGGGGGGAAGATTGTATAAACCCAAACATTTATTCATGAAAATTATTCTTGATCTAATTAAACGTATTATTATGTAAAATGGTTATATAAAATCTGTACTTCCTTGGCTTTATGACTTTGGATTTCAATATTCTATTAATAATTATGATCGCTACTAATATATATATTGAATAGTGATCAATTTTTTAGTATAAATATATGGCCTTACCACCTCCAATTTACTTAGAAAAAGGAAGTGATGGCCTCATCCTGTAAATTTACTCTATACGAATCCCATTTTTCGAAGCTCTAAATGGAGGTGGCATCATTGTTCATCACTATTAACCAATCCAAATCCTTTCTTTAACACATTAAACTCGAACATAACCACCTACTAGGGAAGTGGAAGTTGTTAGAGATTACCACTTGTGCGATGTAATCTAAGCCACCCCAAGACTCTATCATAATCGGACACCTTACCATTATATCATATGCTATTTTATAAGGGGTTCTATAACAAGACTTTAGCACTATTATTATGGTCATTATTTACCATTGAATAACGAATATACATTCATTTTATTATTCTTACATTGTAAATGGTATTTAAATCACAAGTAGTATTATTAGTAAATATTCAATTAAGAAATCTATTTTGATGAATTAATAGATTTATGAATTAAATAATATTTTAATAAAAAGAATTTATATTTTTTTATTGAATATAAATTATCATATAATTGTTATGAATAAAATTGTAATTTTAATTAAGGTTTGAAAGCCTCTTTTCAAAACCCATTAATTTTCGAATAATGTATGTTTTTATTTTAAAAGTAAAAATTCACATATTTAAAAAATTATTCAGATAAATTAAAAATTATTTTTTGTATCAAGATATCAAAATTATCCAATGATGAATTTTTCAAAAACATTCTAAGATAATTGAATTTTTTGTAAATATTAAATACATTTCTAATATATAAAGTGTTTTTTGATATCATAATGACCCAATAGTGACGTAATTAAATACTATAATGGTGGTGCTCGAAATATATATGCTTTACCATTAAAATAATATGATTTTATGTTTGATTTATTTTACAAACCTTTAGTGGACCCTCCAATTCTTATAAAATATTATAACCTTTTATAATGTTATCCTTAGGAGTGTGACTCACCTCCACATAAGAAATTCTAAAATTTCATTAAGTTCGGCCATTGTACATATAAAATATTTTTTTCTTCTCCCTTTTGGTAAAAACAATGGGAAAACCCGGGGTTTGGTTTGCAGTTCTGATTAGATTAATGTGTGGTTTCCAAAACCTAATGAATAATGAATTCTCTCTATTTTCTTATATAAACCCACCCAATCTCTTACTTCCTCTTCACTCTATGTCTTTGTATCTCAACCAAACTATACCCTCCTCTCTTTAGAATCCTTTCTAGGCACCCTAATCTCCCAAAAATCCTCTCTGAAGCCTCTCCCAACCCTTTTTGACCACACTTCCAAGTAAGGAATTTCTTGGTTTCTCCTTTTTTGTCTATGTTTCTTAATATTGTTATACCCTTTTAATTTAAATTTAAATGTTGGGGTATAATTTATCACCTCCCATGTACTTCCCTCATTAGTTTTGAATAAAAATATTCCCCTTTCTCTATAACTAATACCTCCCATGTACACCCGTTACTATGCCAAAATTCCTAAAGGAATTTCTCTCCTCTCATTTACATTGAAGAAATTATTTTTTTATTATCAATATAATTTATATTAAATATGTTGGTAAATGTTTCTATATGACCCCTTACTGTCCATTTCATGTACATATGATGATACACCCCTTTCTCAATCATCATCCATTTTTATGAATTCTTTTGTTACGCTATTATGTTGTCGAAATTGCACAGTGAATTTACAAGCCAATGTCAATGTGTGGTGAATACCATGCCCATTTCCTTATAAAGGGTATTCACCATTATTCAAATATACTTACTGATTATAGAGTTATAATGTATGAATTTTACATTCCTTTATCATTGAATAACTGTCTATGTTTAATGAATTTATGTCATATGATCCATGTGGCATAGTTATGCATGTAATAAAATGATTAAGAAGGGTGCACCCCAATAGCGCTCAAATGCATTGGGTAACGACAAGTATCATGGTACGTCACGTGCAATGAGTGTTTAATCATTCTAAATCAAGTGAATTCAGGGTTCAATGATTCATGATATGCAATAATCCTTGGATCATTCTAATATCATGTAAAATGTGGTTTCCACATTTCCGTGTTATGATAATCATGATATATCATGACATTATGTTGATGTATCTCTTATGATCCATTGATATGCCTATTTACTAACATTTAATATATTCTCATGTTATTAATTTTTACTAAGATACTACGATTTATAGCTCTCCCTTTTATTATGCATGTTCTCATGTTATCCCATGAAATGCTATGTGCAGAGGAATGATGCGGTCAAGTAAAAGTAGTTTACAATATGATGTTATGTGTTATGTATTAAGTTGTTATTTAATGTTCCTAATACCCAAATAAACTAGACCTCTTTATCTCAAATGTTGAATCATGTTAAGGATTTATGTAATAAATTATGTTTATGTGTCAAATAAAGAAAAAAAATTTTATACCCCAAATCACCATGCAGCTAACCTAGCCATCCTAGCCTCCCCACCTGATTATCCTACCAAAACCTCATCCTTTTCTACCATAGATATTATCACTACCATCCCATTGTCCATTATCTCTCCCATAAAATACCTAAAACAACTCATTGTCCTTTAAAATCCACAAATTCTATTCCCACCCCATCAAACTGTACAGATCTATGGGTCATGCATCCTTTTATCTCGATGAATCTGTGTTAGATTTACCACCACTTGGGCATCCCTTTAATAGAGCTTTACCTTTTTACTACCCCTCTACTACCACCATCTGACATACCATCTGAGTTTGTTTAACGTGTGGCCTTGTAAGTGTTTTTGGGAGAGAAGGCTCATCAGGGAGAGGAACTAGGCCCTCCACCATCCATTGAGGTACCATTCATCTACAATGATACCAGACACATGACAACACTCAAGATCAGTACCTCAACTCCACCTTCCACAATGATAACATCCATCACCATGACACCAACCACTAACATTTGTCCATTATCACCTTAATCCAATATCTATATCGGTATGGAGGCCCAGTTGTAGTAAACATCTATTTTAGAGGAGACTATTGATGATGCACTAGATGATTTTTATTTTACTATATATTTTCCCATGTACTCATCCCCTTTGTGTAATCTGAATAGGTGATCACTTTTTGTACTAAATGTATTCCATTACTCACTAATGTATCATATTTCTATATATATACATGGGACACTATTTAATATTCAATGTTGGATGGATTATTTTCATTACATTATTGTATGACATTAAATGAGTCAATATATTTTTCCTCTTCTATGGTCATCGAAGCCCCATCTCCACCACCATCTTCCATCCTACATTAGATGAATCGAGATATAATTTACCACGAATGCTAGATACTGGAGCTTTCAAAGAATATCTATGCTTAGTATATTCCCCTACCATGATATGCATATATTATGTTCTTACCACATTATGTTCACAATAATTATGCTATTGGGGTGGTTAACCCTACTAAGAATCGAAGCGAGCTCGATGACATAACAACCAATTATTATAGGAGGAAGTGGATTTCTAAAAATATGGATGACACCACCTAACCACTATTACCATCCATCTGGATGATGAAATCATTATTAGATCATTATGTAAGAAAACACATTTTTTATTTGTTTTATTTATTTTTAGTCTTATACTTAGGATTTATTATGATTGTATTTTTTTCACATAGGATATTTTTGAACATCACTATGACAAGATATCTTCTTGTATTTGAGTTTTTCCTCATTAATATACATTATTTGCATTAATAATATTGTTACATTAATCTTATTTAAACCTAGTGTGCTAAAGTTTTATCTAGTTTATGATTTTTTTTCTATAAAATTATATAGGTAAACCAATTTGAAATCGTAATCAATAAAGGTTCCCCAGGTGTACGGTGTGTGAGAGAAACTCCTGTGACATTTTAACCAATGTGATGGGATAATTTGTTTTCCAAATGTAAATTGGAGAATCGATATATAATTTATAAAATAGTTATAAAATTATAATTAAAAGAATAAGTTACCTTGATAAGGAAATAAAACATAAGGAATAAATTATTTTCAGCATAGGATCAGATCTAAAAGACTTATTTTTTGGGCATACACCATGTTTTATTTTCTTGGTTTTAATGCACGTTTTCAATTTTAAAAAATGTTTCTTTTGGAATCCCAATTGAGATTTTTTTTTCTTAAAGGTAAAAAATTGTTCATGTGTGGTGTAATTTAAAATTTTATATTTATATTCATATATTGGTTACATCTAATATAGTATTATTCATGATTAATTTGATAATTCACTGGGTTTTGCTTTCATTTACAAGAGTTAGTAATTATAATATTAAAGGATTAATCACTAAACAAAGTGCTAAAAACAGACTTTAAATGCTAAATATCAGCTATATAACACGTAGAATTCACTGACAGCATGTCTGTAAGGCCACCAACTGTCCCATGAAGCTTTTGAATACCAGAATATAATACATGGTGAATACATCAATTACATGATGTGTAGATTTTAAAAATAAGAATCAGACAAATATTTAACTCCCTACATTACATGTAGAGATTGCATGGCATGAAAGTTTCAAAGGCTTGATCGGTTAATGATATGAACATGTTCTTTAGGAATAAAAGTTGATATAAATTACATCACATGTAATCAATATACATGACATGAAGATATCAGGATCTAAGTTACATAAGTTAGTACATTTAAAGTATGGATTGAATATTGTGTACTTCTCAGGCCTATTAATATTTCTAACAACCTCCATGAATTAAATCTTTATACCTAATTATTTTCTCTAATTTTCGATCCATTTTTACATATTCTTTGGTCCTAAATCCAATTTCATTCATTACTTTAATTGTTTCAGTTAATCATTTTGAGTTTTTAATCATTGTTTTTCTGTTCTTCACTGAGAATGTTTTTCAATACTGACATCCATTTCATCAAAACACAAAATTCTTAATCAATTATTGATTCACTATTCAAATGTTTCCTCATTAATAGTAATTTTGTGATTTGTTTTTATCGATTTGGATACCAAATTTCTATTTTATCATTGATTTTTCATGTGGGGTTAGTTTCTTCTAATATTTTCATAGCCTCCAATTATTTTACATTGATTCATTATCCTTTATCCTTTATTATCTATTTTGATTCTATTTTATTATTATGAGGAACATTCATAATATTTCCTAGTGATTATTCGTCACTAATACATGTGGATAGTCCTCTTATTGTTAAGGATCAACCATTGGGGTGGTTTGAACATAATGAATATTTAAAGATAAAAAATGGGTAACCTTGAAGCTTGTAACTCATTTTAGAACAGTTTTCAATCGCATTATTTTTGCATTATCCTTGACCATAAGTGGTGTAAATAGAATGACTGTGACCTATTTGGGGAAGATCAGGGCAGGACCACTACCCTGTAATTCTTTCTTCCTAGAAGATAAGATTTCTAAACCTTGTATGTCAGTTAATCTAATCTAGTGAGTCTTTTCTAGCTTATTTTGATACAATTGGTTAGACCAAGGTCAATTGGTCTCCTATCACCTATTCATATCATACGACATAGGTCTATCCCATTATATATTTAGGAATATCCCTTTTCACATACCTTAAAATTAACCCCAATCCAGTACATTATTATTTCAATTAAAATAAAACCTTTTTTATAGTAAAAATCCAAAGAATTTATTTTCCAGAATAATTAATAATTATTTTTTCTATATGGTTGATAACGTTCTAGCAGTCATTTTGTTTCAACCTCACACTTCACTTTAATATGCTCTTGCAGTAATTATAGATTGGGATTTTAATTTATAATCTAATCTCAGCCCACATGAATTCCATGATGCATATGGGAGTTTCACTAGCATAACATGAGGGAATACGTGTATGTACTATAATGATATGTTTATTTTTTGATTTTATATTCATATTCAACCTCATTTTCTTCAATTTTAAAATGATATCCTTGATCGTGAATATGTGTGGATTTCCTACTCTATAAAGAAGTGTGATTCATTTTTCTATAGGCTCATTACATGGAGGATTAAAAGGAACGATTTTATTAATATATAGGATATTTAAAAAATAAATAGGAATATAAAATGGTTATTAATTATAATACTCTCTTTCCTTCTATCTATCATAAATTTAAAACATCACCTTTGCATACAGGTGGACTACCACAACCATAATGTTATCAAATTTATTTTTCAACATTAATTTATATGATTTTTATAAAATCATATATTATGAATACATGTGGTACTTATGTCATTATTAATATTTTTGATATGATGAAAACATGAAAAATATTCATGTGCATTTACCATTGAACATAAAAAATCATGGAAAATACACAAGTTCTCCCCTGAATGATCATTTCATGTGAAGAAATTGTTAATAAAAACATAATCTGAAATTATAGGGCAATGTTGCATTGTAATTTATATTTTAATGCCTATAAATATTATATGTATAAAGAATATATACATATAATACATGTGGTTTTAATGCATATAATAAAATATTGGACTTTAGGTAATGGATTTATGTTACATTTTCATTTCCTTTAATGATTCACTATGATAAATTTTTAGTGAGGGAAATTGTGTGGTTATTATTATTAAAAACTATTTATTCTCTTATCCTATATTTTTTGTAGGGTTTTCAGGTTTTTGATGAAAATGTACACTATTTTTTATATACAATGATAATTAAAATTTTATTTTAATAAAATACAACCTTATTTACTATTTGGCTGACAAAAGTTTTTCTTCCATGTCGATGTTCATCAAAATGTTTTAAAAAATGTTCTTTTATATGATCAAATTATTATTTAACGTAATTTTTTAAAATATTTGAAATTATTATAAATGTTTTAAATGGATTATTATTTCCATTTTATAATGAATATATTCTTTTAATTTTTACTAATTGTGGGATTAGAATAAATGTTTTAACATTTACAACATAGACAACATTTCCCACATTTAGGAACATTATTTTCACTAAATCTTCCAATAACATTACCCATTGTTGATATAAAAAAAATAATTTCCATAATATTATATATACTATTTAAAACAATTATTAATATAAAATGAAATATTTCTCATGTTTTAAATGAATGATTCAAATATTATTTTAATGGTATTTTGAATCAATGTAAACATTATTTAAGGATTTTTATGATTCAGTAGGGATATGATATTATGACACCATACAATTTTTTTATCTTGATAGATTTTAATAATAATTATATAAGGATGATTTTATTAAACCCATTATATTTCCATTAGTTATTCATTGTTGAAATGATGAAATATATTTCTTGAAATACACTTTCTTTTCGTGGGTTATGATAGGATGAATTGATAAATCTTTTATAATATTATGGAAAAATTACGTATGGATTTCTTTATGTGATAATTTATATTATAATTATATATCCCTTTAATGAATTGGGTAATGAATGACATGTCATCAGATAATAGGGACAATAATAGGGAGTGAACCAAGTTAAATTAGGGGCTTTATCCACTATAATAGACCAAAGTGTGAACCTTGACAAAGAAAATAATGAAAATGAGATTGAATGCAATCCAATATAATATTTTTTCACCTTGAATTTCATTTTTTGTTAGTATTGACTAATGAAATTATTTTAAATTCTTATGATTATTCAACAAATTGAAAATAACATGTTCATATACTTGTGATACGCTATCATGTATAATGATTAATTAATGATGATTCCTTACTATTCGAAACCTGTTTTTTGAAATAATTAATATTTATGTTATGTATCATGATTTTTGATATACAATTGAATGGGTATGAAATTATTCAGTTATAATCATTATATTCAAGAAATCTCTATATATAATTATTTCATATAATCAATGGTCAATAACCCTCATGTTTACCCTTAATGAGTATCGAATATCACCCTTTCGTTTGTTTCCATTTTTCCTTGGTGATAATGGGATATTTTCAGTAAAAAACATCAAAAAGGATACAATTAGAGGTTATCATTGTGAGATATATTGAATAAAATTTATGAAATAAGTAGATTATTTATCTAGTATCCAAATTCACTAAACCATTATGGCCCTCAGAAATGTTCTACTTTGAAATATATATAATATTTACCAAATGTTGTTTAGTATTTATTTTTCTTATATCCCGGTCAACTAAATTTGTAAGAGAGGAAGGAATAGTTAATGTTTAGAAATTATGATTAGGGAAATTGGTTTTAAATTATGGGGGCATGTCTATGTATTTGATCACATCCTAAATTTTTGGTAATATTTGATTGTGGGGTCTCCTAGAATCAGTATCCATGAATGGACACAGGATAGTAAATGTGATTATAGAACATATTATTCAAAGGATAAACACCCAGAAAAAGGACGGATGTGTATCAACTCAATCTAAATTGGGTGCATGATGAGTAGTCCAAATACGATACACATGGATAGACAGTATCATGACCTATAGTTTAGTTAAATAGTATTTTTTTACTATATAATGAATGATGTGATATAATCCATTAAAAATGATAGTAATACATAGTAATATGAGATGAACATAACATGTAAATGTTTTAATGAAAGGATAATATTTTAACTTATCATAAGAATTTTTTTTAATAATCATATTATTTTTTACACTTATTATTGATGTCTGATACTCATAAAATGTTTTGGGATTTTATTGAATGGATGAAGCTGAGTGAAATCGTGTGATAAATAAATGTGGAATCCAATAAAATGATCATATTCATTAGAAACCAAATTAAATGGGGGTCGAAATGTGAAAAACAGGGACTATTATAATTAAAATATCTAGATTTATTGTTTGAAAATATGATCATTAGTGTGATTTCATATTAGTCAGGTAAGATAAAAATAGAATTTTATGAAATATCAGGTGATATAGAAAATATAGGGAAGAGGATTTATATTTCATCATGTCATTAATTTCGAAATAAGAACCCAAGAAAATATATCCAAAGAATAATAAGGTGGTAATATATGGAAAAAAACACTATGAAATAACTAATTGTCATGTAAAATAATGTTTTTGAGGGGTATAATTGATGTTCATCATAGAGTAGAAATAATATTTCATTGTATTTAATATGGGGAAATTGGGAATTATTTAATTCAATTCTCTAATATAAGGGATATCTCCAATTCCATGGAAGGTTCTATGTTATATCAAACATTGGAGTGGATAATCATGGTTAAGGAATAATTATAATTCACTCCATATTTGGGTACAACATCTTGATGTTTCTATGAATTATAAATTTTGAATATATTAATCACCCTTCCGTGAAATTTAATGTGATTTTGAGAATACAAATGATCTATTTACCAATATAAAATTTATATTACTAAATTAATGACATCACAATTGATATTATGAATCATTAAATGATCATGCATCAATGTGGGGATGATTATTATCTATCAAGGGAAATAAATTCCATTGAATGGGTCGTACTAGCTATTCATGAATGACATTTATCTAAAATGGTTGGGGAGAAAATAAAAATTGATGATATGCCTGTTGTTTTTGAATATATTGATGTATTTACTGATGTCTATCCAACACTTCACCACAAATCATATCTTTATCTTTTCAATATAAATCATACATGATTGTAATCTAATTTCAAAGACTCCAAATTGATAGGACAATATTAGGTTATAGGAACTAAATAAGAAAATATTGAAGAATCTAGAAAAGGGATTCATACTCCCAAGATAATCATCATGGGTATCACATATTTTTTAAGATTAAACATGGTTCATTATGTGTTTTAATTTGTCAATGTGAACATAGAAATTTTTCTATCAATAATAAGTATAATATTTCCAAATTGATTTGTTTTTTTATCTGCTGAATGGAGATCTATACTTTTATATGATTGACCTTCATTATATAGATCATCAATTGATCATTAAATAAGTGGATATACCCATATTGAAATTCATTACAAGTAATGGTATTTGAGAATTTATAGTGACTCAATTTGGACTTCCCAATACCATTTATTTAATTTTGGTTTTATTTAATATTGAATTTAGATATTATATTTATTAGTTTGCGGTAATATTTAAAGATTATATTTGTATATATTCCAAGGGAAATGGAGTCCACAATGATAATTTGGTGATTTTGATGAAGATCTTCAAGAAGGATATGTTGTAAAAACATTAACATATTTTATTTCTATGTACAGAATATTTCATTCGTGGGTCATATAATCACATATGAGGGTATTTCAATAGATCCTCAATTGCTATATATTATTAATAAATAGAACTAACCAACCAATTTAATCAATATAGATAGTTTTCTTGGGTTTTATATATTCTATTGATGCCTTTTGATATTTCCTTTACCAATAAAATCAAATAAACATGTTAATATATGTGTAATAAAGGTTCCTTCAGACCGATAAATGTGGGGAAAACTCTAATGAACTAAAGATATGGTTGGAACACAACAGCTGATCTCACCCTAAAATGTAGTGAATAATGGTTTGGGATCTCTAGTGACGCATTGAAGAAGGTTCTGGGATGTAAAATCTTATATGATAATATGGTAATTGATTATTTCTAGCACCAACATAAAATTATAAAGAGACATTAATTTGTAATGGTTTGGAAATGGGAGTAGTAATTTTTGAATTATAAATATGGAGGCATTATCATTATGATTAAATATGTGATATATATTAATAATTATAAAAATTAATTATTCACAAAGAAATAGATGAATATAAACCAACGGTGATGGTTTTAATTGAGAAAATATTATTACTTCTCAATGCATTACCACCATAGGAGGGAGAACATGGTGGGTAATGCTCCGAGTTGGAATGAATATTCTAGTTTTTCCAGGATGATGATTAAAATAGATCCGATACTTATGGATTTTCAAAGTATTGATATTTAAAGGATGAGTAATGGGTAAAAATATTATATTCCATAGATGAATGTTCAACTAGACATCCCTGTAAGGATTAAAGAGAGGCATAAGGAAGTAGAGGAACAATAGAAGAAGGTGATGAATGTTCTTATATTCAACCATGTTTGTGTTGTATTGATATTTTCTAGAGACTAATTGTATTTCTAGTAAATATAAAATTGGAATTTTTAGTTAGATAAAGTCCATATTACAACATTATCCATTTATTATATAATAATAAAGATTTATTGAGATCCCAATTTTTATTTTTTGTGGGGAAAAGAGATATTGTAGATATTTATCTTGATGCCTTATTTGTCATCATGTTAAGGATGAAATATAGAAGTATAAGATGATATTATATATAATAACTAAATTAGAAGGGAAATTGAAAAAAAATCAGTATGAATTTCGTTATTAGAGTCCCCAAAACATCTAAAGGCTATAATGTTATTTAGGTTATAATCGATATCTTTAAGAATCCTAAATATATCTTTGTAATATGTGAATATTTATACTTAACCGTATTTCCAAGATATATATTAAATAAGTGGAAATGATTTATGTATTACCAAATTCAATTGTATCTAGTCGGTATTTTATGTTTACCTTGATGTTCTTAATAAGTATTCAGTATGATTTAAATACCAAGTTGAACTGTATAATTCAATATGATCCTCCAGAATATGCCTAGTCTAATAGAATCTTTTAAACCATATTAGTTTTACAATAGAACGTTATATGGATTTAAATGTTGATTGGGATTAATAACATTCTTTGGTTGAGTTTTGTTACAACTATAATATTCACTCATGAATTCAAATGGATTCTAATGAAGACCTCTATGGAACGAAGTGTAGAACCCCAATATGATTATATGATGTTGGAGAATGAAATATTTTGGGAGTTTAGCTAGCTAATTAAATGAAATAAAAGGATAGAACAATTCCGTTGAATATAAATCCATTTTAGTGTCAACATAAAAGTTATTAATTTTGTGAAATTGTAATAAAAGAATGTATGAGAAATCTCCCATACGGTCCAGAAAAAACATTCAAAGAAAAATGTATACTAGATATATGTTTGTATGATATATTCATCACACAATGTTATCAGTTAGACTATTTTTTATTAACTATATACTTCATGTTCTTGTACATTAATTAGGATGAAGTCCCACATAAATGAAACATAAAACACCATTAACTCACTTTAGACAAAAAAAAAAAATCAAACAACCAATATTTATGTGGTTCATAATAATTCCATATATCCCTAGGGGAACACTGTAAATTTTTATTAATGGAGATATATAAAAATAAAACACAATTCAATCACTTACTCATTATTTATAATGTATCATACTATTATGTCAAAAAAATATCTCATATTCATCATACAAATCAAATATAAATGAAACACCTTAAATATGGACCACCACATCTATCTATAGTGGTATTAATCTAGGGAATAGGTTTCATTAACCTATGGGAATCATGATTAACCTCTCATTTACCTTGAAATCCTATGATAAAATGTTAAATAATATAATGATACCACCAATATCGACTCAATATTTACATAGCCCATGTTTTAAGATGTCACACATGGTATACTTCATATATGGGAACTCTCTCTAATAATAATTTCTAATAGCCTCTATAATATAAAATTCTATCTAGTAAATCCTTTATGCCTAGATTGGTCTTACATTATATTGTGTGTAAATATTATTCTAGAGGACTCTATTTGATGATCTTTCTGCATAAAATTATGATTGATACAACAGAATATTCTCCACAAAATCCAAAAATCCCGCAATTAGTTGTTTCATTTAGATTATATAATTTTTAAAGCATCTATGTGAACCTATCCAGTATTTGATGCATATTGGGTTCTCTACTCTATCTGATAAGCCAAGTTCAACAGAGGCAAAGTATTTCCTCATCCATTTTTAAAATAAAATGTTTGTAAATATATCAGCAAGATTTTACATACTATAAACATTATTTATATACAACACCTTATCTTCCAAAAATATTCATATAAAGTTGTATTTGATGTCATTGTGTTTTTTTATTCCATGAAACACTAGATTGTGAGAAATATAAATAGAACTCTAACTATGAAATGGTAACATTCTTCTATCTAATACAATTACATGTTCCTTCAACATGAAGTTAAAATATAATAAATCCTTCCATTTTTAGTAGTATAAATATACCCTTCTTTAATTGTAGATAATTTAATAAATGTTTGTAACCAAGACATAAAAATGGCCAATTTTCCTTAAAATATAAATACTAATCATGTTGTAATTTTTTATGATTCCATGTATCTTGTAAAATCTAAATCTATAAAACATTTCAATTGATCAACATAAAAAAAATCTACATCCTACAAACCATTTAAGAATAAAATGATACAATTTAAATCTTCCCAATATATCCATCAGGTTATTGAAATACCAAATCTAGCAACTCACACTATAAAATAAATTTATGGTTGTGTACTGACCATTGAATACAACCAATATACAATAATTTAATAATAATAAAGATTGTTTATGTCCGGAAATTTTCCATCCATATGGGGAATATTATTTAAAATAATGAAGTGTGTGGTGAGGGGGATGAGATAAGTTTACAACCAATCATTTCCAATATTTTTATAACCATCTGTATGTATTTAGTATAGGAGAAAACAGATGCCCTATCTTTCCTATCAATCTCAATTATCATCTCAGATATCTTCTTATATTCTCCATGTTCTTTCATCCCAAAACATCTAAAAAATACCTATTTAGTTCCATAATTAGATGTAACTCTTGAACAGTAATGGACATATCATCCAAATACTATACTAGTACAATATATGATTTGTCTTCCTATTACTACATGTAACAAAAATGATTTGAATCACATCGACTACAATTTTTTTCATGAATTAAAGTGTAGAACTTATGATTCCATTGTCTTAGATATTTCTTCAATCCATAAAAACATTATTTCTACTTATAAATTAGATCCTCATTATGATTAACATCATAACACTTGGGTTAAATCATAAAATTTTTTTCCTACAAAATCTTGAAAATAAAATATATCTTTATATATATTTTACCCTTAGGTATATAATTTGATTAAATAATGACAAGCACTATGAAAATTGTTTATTTCTTTAACACTATTATTGAAATATTAGAAATTTCAAATCCTTCCTTCTTCTAAAAACCATTTACCGCCATATTTCATTTGAACCTCTTACTTTAATCAAAATCCATTTTAAAATAAAACATAAATTATTTCCTAGTTCTATTTTCCTATATGGTAGTTAATCCATCTTCTACGTATTATTTTGACCTAATAAATTAATTTCCACTACCATGGTATACTTCCATAATTTTAGGAATATGAGAGCTGCTATATCTTCTGGAATTTCTAGTTTACCATCACCCGTTTGAAGAATAAAGTTGAAATTATATCTAAACAACTGAAATACATTTTATATAAGAATAAACATCCTTAGCATAATATATATTTCCTATATTTGAACCTCTATATATGATAGTCATCAATATTTTTTTTTCTAAAAGCTAATGGTTTGTGTGATCATTCTTCATCGAATACTGGTATGAATGATAATCCTCCATCTAGTATCCAAACTATTGGAGTGTTGGTGTTTAATTTTTTTTTTGGATTTAGAGTCTATCTAGTTTCCTCTATTTGATTACATAGAAAATTAAAAATTTATCTAAAATAAATTCTCCGACCATTAAAATTTTTATCCCCAATAGAGGTTATTTATTGAAAAACATATCTTAGTATCAGATGAAAGGGGTATTTTCATCATCCCCTAGATATATTTAATGTCTTTAAAACCATAACTGATAAGGAAGAATATATTCAATTTCTACTTGAACTTAGAACTATCCTAAAAATAGATTTTAACATATGTGATACTTCATAATTTTTTGGGATGGTTCAACTATAGTATCTTATAGGATAAATTTTCCTCGAAAATATCTTTCCCCAGAAGTGAATCTAGAATTCTGTTCACCAAATATATTATTTTATGAAGAATATATCCATATTCCATTTGGAATTATTGAGTGAATTCTTATACTCTAAGAATCCACATTAAGAGACTAATTCATACTTATATAAAAAACACTATATTATTGTTTTCATTGAGTAATTCTCCCATATGTGATTCTCTTTCATAGAAAAATGTAATGAGATTTTGTTTGGTTTATTCCACACTGTTGTCTTCCCAAAGACCTTTATACTTTCATTTACAATATTTTATACATAAAAAATTACACTAAATAAATTTTTAAAATACAACATATTTTTTATAATAAAGTAAAATATGACCCACTATGTAGAATCATCTATTATGTTAAAAAATTGTACGGATCCTCCAATAGTGTGATTATGGGGTAGTCCCATTCATTAGAATGAACATGTTCATTCTATTTTTTTCTTAAATTTATACTATAAATGTTCAAGTAAATTCATTTTTATTTTCCCAGTATTATAATCTCACATATATCTTATATCTAGTGTGATAGAGTATACGTATTCCCATTCACACCAAGAATTTTGATAATCTTTTCTTTGATATTACCTAAACTACAATTAGATATTTATTGTACCATATGATGATGTAATTAGGATCACATTAAATTCATCCTTGAATCCAACCAAGTATAATGATCTATTATTTATTGTATGAGAAATTACTATAGAACAAATATTGATATTCTTGTCTCTATTCTAAAATTAATTTTGAAACTAATATTAAAGAGTCAGACAAAAAATATAGGGCTCTTCTAGAGACTTTGAATATTTATAACATCTTCCAGTCTCAAGACACTTATATTTTTCATTCAAATGTCAATAAAACATTTCTGAACAATATATATAGATTAATCATTAGCAAGATGAACTCTACCCATTATTTTTGCTATATAAACATCAATACACCCATATTTTCCAATTGAAAAAAATATGCTTATAATTCAATAACACCAGCTTCCTTTGGAATTATCATGCTCATTATCAAAATTGATCCTCTATCCATTGTAATTTCTGATATCATATTTCCAAAAGTGGAATCCTCTATACTATTCCTATAATATTTCATGATATATAACTTCTTCCCCTGAATAATATATATAGGACATCTAGTAATATATTTTCCTAAACATATTCTATATGACATTTCATATAAAGACATCATATTCGAATAATAATACTGTTGAGGGGGCCTTCCTTATCTGGTAGTATTAAGAGAACTATTGGATGGATCTCGGACATTATTAATCCTAATATATTCATTCAAGATCATGTTTATTATCCTATTAAACATAATATCTATATACCCACTAGAATTTATCACTAGTTTTCCCATGGAATCCAAACTCTACCGATGTGAGGAAAGAGGAAACAAAAAACCCAACCATCATCTGTGAAAATTACCATAACTGATTGGAACATCAGTAATATTTTATTTAATAAATTGAAATGTTTTTTATAAGAATTCCATCGGATTACCGAAATTTGAATAATTTTAAATCATTATAAATTTGTTAAGATTCATTATGTACCCATACATTTCAGTCAATTAATTAATAAAATCTACATTATTTTTCATCTATCTAGTGTTGAATGAAAAATTCCAAGCAAGAGACATCCATGTCAATGCTAAATAAGTCCTATCGAGCTACCTGCATATTGTATGTTACTTTATTATAGGACACATACCTATAAAAGTACAATCTAGATCGTTTTGTATCAAAAAACGGTCAAGTTTAATTATCTAGAAGTAATATTATATTACATATTAAATTTCAATAAAAATAATCAATTCTTATGAATTAAGTGTTTTTGATAATAGTAATGAAAAAAAATTCAAAACAACTAAAAAAGTGGCAAGATAAGAAACTTGAATGTTCCGAGTAATGTGTAAAAAACCCCCTCATAACACTTATTATAAAAATAATAGAAATTAATTTAGTGGAAATAGTTCATCTTATCCACCGTACATACATGGTAACCACATGATTAATCATATAGATATTTATTATTTCTCACTTCACACAAAGAGAAAAACGATCATAAAAAATATTTGTCTGATTTATAAAAATGTATAACATCCATAGTATAACACAGAAAACATTATAATTTATAGATATATGATGAAATACAACATAATTTTATCATTTCAACTCTCTTATGAAAGTCTAAAAATTTACGTTAGAAACTATCTTCTTTCCAGTGCTGGAATCACTCCAAAATCACACACATTTGAGATGATCCTCGACCAATAATTGTCAAGGTCTCCATCTAGTGAATAGGTTGAACTGACCTATGATATTCCCACTCAGTCCCCTATTAACCTATGAAACCTTTTATACATTATGTCACCATATAATTAAACCATCAACAATCAATCACCATTCACATAACCCATGGATTGAAGTTTGAAACCTAATGAACACCATCTCTGAGATTTCCATATAATGAATCTTTATGATGATTCCATCTAATATATTACATTAGATATAGGTATATCAACTGAGACCATATAACATCACCTCCTCGAAAATATACAATAGAATAATATATATCTAGTGATCTTTATCAAATGATATTTATCATTAAAATCTTTTTAGATGAAATTTATGTTTTTCAAAAACCCAAAAAATCATCACAATCACTCATGAGATATAATGTTTAATGTGGGTTAAAATTTTTTCTTATGAATATAAAATTGCATTAATGTTATGGTATTTTGATATGAGAATATGATGATCCCAATATATATTAGACTCATTTAAAATTTTAATTATATCGGTGCAGTTTATTATAAGAGGGTTCTTCCATAGAATCTATTTGAATAACATGATTGTTTCATATATCGCCCTTGATAAAGTAAATACATGATCCTTCATATTTATGTAACTATGATTTCATGACACTATTGGATTACCTTTTAAATGAGGATAAAATGGTTGATATATTGGTTCACAAAGTAAAAAATCTTCAAAATAGGAATGCTAATTTAAAAAATGATTTCTTTTGTGAAACTGTAAATTTGAGGAAGCTATGTACGGACCTATGGATGTGATGAAGAAAAGGATAATCAATTGAATTAATTAGAGTGATGAATTTTTTTTGTTTTATATAACTGTAATGGGGAAGAATGTTATACTCTAGAATGTTATAATTTATTTCTCATTAAATATGTTTAATCTCTTTAGTAGATTTCCTTACACTTAACGTGATGTTTAAAAAAACTATGATATACTATTCAATTATTTTTATTTAATGTTATAGTTATCGTATAACAACTAGATTAGAGGTTATGAATATAAAAAATAAATTTTGACAATATATTATTTAGAAAAAAATAAAATTATTTATTTTATTATAAATTTATTAAAAGTTATTATAATAGAATTTTATGGTAAAAAATATATGTCATTTTTTGAAAATCTATTTTAATCCCCAATGTGTTTTATCCTAAAAAATTTAATTTATCATTATTGATGACTGATTTTAATTAAATATGTATATTTTATTTTTAATAAAATATTATATCATTTATATAATGTTTTTTATTAGGAAAAAATAATAATAAATTCAATTAATGGTTAATATGATTTTTTATATAAATGGGTTTGGTTTTGTTTTTCTTGATAATCTTCCAAAGTATTCCTATATTGTATAGAAATATATAGCTTTAAAATTGATTATATATTTTTAATTATCATAATTAATATTGTTTAATTAACTCAGCATCATTTTTTTTCTATAATGAATATTTTATATAGTGAAAATCATGATCCAATTGTATGGGTTAAAATGATTCAAATATGGATTAACCTAAGAGATAATGTTTAAAATATCAATAAACACATGATTTAATATTATTGGTTGATTTAAATTTTACCTTATCCTTCTTATATTCTTTGATATTTACATTTGTATTTGGTTTACTGGAGTAATTATTATTTTATAAAATAAGGTTTCAGGTTTTTAAATGTTTTCCTCCCACATCACGAATATAAGGACACCTCATGTCCTCTCTTATCGTAACCACCTTAGTAATTCAACCCTAATGAAATTTTACAAAATTCTATTTCAATGTCCTTATATATAACCTTGAGGCACTGGTCTTTCCAAAACTCCAATCCATGAATCCTTAATTTCCTTTTTAATGGAAGATAGTTGAAGTATTGCTATAACTTCTTACAAATATTTTCAGTGATTGTTTTGTTCTAAAACAACATGAAAATATAATTTACCTATGTGAACATGTTATAAAAATAATCTTAACTACAATTAGACTTTTTTATGTTAATCTTATTGAATTTTTTATAGCATTACCAACTTTTGGAAGATGATAGTGTTTTTTATGTGTACATGTGAACTACCACCTCTAAGAATCAATGAGATTCATTTTTCATATCCACATTACATTAATGGTCATAAGGATAGATTTGATGAATATATAATATTTTTATTTTATAATTATTATTCTATAAATTAATTTATTATATTCATTTTTTTCATCAATCAAAAAGTCAAAACCTCACATATGCATATATATAGACTACCACCTCCATGAAGTGATATAATTTATTTTTCCTAATCGATTTATATTAATGGTCATTAAAGAGAATATAATGATATAATATGATACGTATGTAATAATTTACTATCTTGGAAGCATTAAACCATACCAAGGTGAATGTAATTGAATAATCGAACTGAAACATCAAAGGATAATGGAAAAGATTTCAACTAAATATTCATTTTAATAATGAAATTTTTAATACATAAATAATATAAATTTTTAAAATAATTATACATAGTATGTTATAATAAAAGGATTTTATGAAATATATGTATTATAAATATATATTTGGTTTGAACATGTGTTAAGAATGACAAGACTAGAGGTAATGGATTGATTTAAAAATCACAATTTTTTGATTCTCAATATTCAATTTATATTGAGGGAAAATATATATTCATTATCCATTAAACACTAAATATTTGATGATCTTATATATGTTTATCATTTTTTTTTCATTTTTACCTATTATTTTACTCTGTTTTGTACTTAAAAATATCATGAATTATTTTTTATAAAAGGAGGACTTATTTCAACATTAGTCAGTTAATGGTTTTTCTTTTTTGACCATATTCTTTAAAATGATTCAAAGAATGCCTTTTTTATGATGAAATGATTATTTATAGTCATTTTAAACTATATTTTTTACTAATTTGAATTATTTCAAAGTAATAATTTTTCAATTATTTATTCATATATTTTTAGAGTATTTAACAAAAGTATTAAAGGAATTTCTTTTAAATTTTTTCCAAAAGGAATTAATTTTCTATAGTCATGAACATTATATTATTATATTATTAACATAAAATTTATTGTGGGTATTTTAAAATTAAATATTTCTCTTAACATTTATAGAATTTGTAGAAAAAAATTAATCAAAAGAAAAGGATATTTTAATCATATTTCCAAAGACAAATTATAATATAATTTTAAACTTATTTTTCATTTATGTCATCATACATTACGGATTTTTATTCTTAAATAGGGAAATGATATTTTTGTGACATTTACGTTATTTATTTTCATTTAAAGTCAGGTTTATTATTTAAGTATGATTTTAATAAAAAAAATATTCACTTCTATAAGTTCTTAATCGATAAAATGAAGAAATAGTTATTAAACAATATTCCTTTCCATGGGTTATGATATGATGAATTTCTGATTATTTTCTAAAATTTTATAAAACATATGAGTGAAGTTCATTATGTTATGGGTGGGCGTAGAATTATATAGTCCTCTAATTCATTGATTGTGAATGATATCTCATTTCATAATATGGACTTAAATGGAGTGAAAATAGTACAATAAGTGTCTTTTTCCACTGTGTTATTCATTAATGTGAACCCAAATTAAGGAAATTATGGATCTGAGATAAAATTCAATCATCTTTGGGAGTTTTTATGATATTATAGTCTTGTTTATGATCATTGACTGCTTAAATTATTTTTTATAATTATGATTATGCCACAAAATTCCTTTGACATGTTTTAATGCTTATGAAAAATTCTCATGGATCATGATTGATTAATAATGATTCCTCACACTTATGACTCATTTGTCTTGAAATTATGTAACATCCATCCATATCTCAATTTTTATACTGTATGAGTAATTTAATATAAACTTTATAATTTATAATGGTGAACTCATATCATTTTTATATATTATTTTTTTATAAGATCAGAAATAGAAACTTCCCATGTTTACACATACCGTGAATTAGATCTCATAATTTTAAATGTTTTTATTTTACCCAGGTTATAAATAATGATTTATGTAATAACTCATTAATATGGGTACATTGAGAGAATAATTTTTTGGGAGATAGGGAAAATATTTTAAAAATTAAGATGATTATTTATATAGTTTCAAAATACACCAAACATTAAAAATCCTTTAGAATATATCACAATGAAATGAATTTAATATTAATAAAAAATGATGAACTTTTTATGTAAGTTCTATAAAAGTCACATAAATACTCCAAAATGGTTGTTTTGGGTTCTATTTTCATGATTTTCTATTCGACTATCTGAGAATGGTATGGATGATATTTCTTCGATTGGGGAACCTAAAATACATAAAAATAGATATCAAATGGAATTATAATTCTAGATGGTATACTTATTTTCTTATATATTCAACAATATCATACTTTCCCGTATACTATGACATCATCTAATACTATATACCCAACTAATGATTTATGAGCTGAGGATATATCTTGAGGAACACTAGATCACAAACCAAAAAATCCAACAGATAATGACAATGATAAGCCATGTATTTCTGGAGACTATGAGGCATCAATAACCTATTCTGAATTAGATGAACCATCTTCATAATTTCCTAGGTGAGGATTTCTCCAATTAAAGAAGAATCACCCAATTCTGGAAAAAAGAGAACATTTCAACATTATCACTCATACATATCTTTAATGGGATCCATCATAGTCAACTCTTGAAAAATATCTTTTATGATAATTTTATCATTGTTAGATTTTTATCCCACGAGAATCTAATTTAAGGAACACTATCACTATAAATATCCTCTTGAATATGGATGGATCACTCAGTATTACCATCCATCCAAATATGGTTTTTCATGCTCAACATGAATAGAGAATCCATCACTTCCTATAGACAATTGAAAACCCAAAAAATAGATTGGGGTCCCAGTTATAAATTGTGTATGATTTCACAACAAAAATATTTACATTCTCCCATTGGTACAAGAATATAAAAAATTCCTATTTATTAGATTCTTTGATAGGAACAATGTTGGATGATTTCATGAACTGATTGATAATCCACCATATTGAATTATTTCTTCGTATATTCTAAGGAAATATAATTATGAAACAAAGAATATACCATTTGATTTCTATAACATAATATGAAGTTGTTTTAATAACATCACATTCCTCTGATTCTCAAGTTTTTTTCTCTATTAAGTGAGTCGTTTGTATGAAAAATATGAAATATATCATGTTATCTTAATCCACCGGTATCACTGTTGACAATTCTAATAATTCTATGTCACCCAAGGGTGAATAGGGCAATTTGAGAGGATCCAACAATCTATATGTTCCAATATTAAAGTTAGAGATACAAAAAACAATTTTTATAAATTTAAGGTACATGCAGTAGTCAAACACCAAACAAATGAGGTATCACAACTATTTAAAGTTCCACATACACATTGATAACATATTTTGATATCCATAACTGAAATTTAGTCACTACAATACAAGGGAGTTAATGATAAGTTTTCCCTTTTAAGATAAGTTATAAGACCTATATAATTCATATTTTGATTTATACTATAACACATTATAATTTTAGAAGGTTTAATCCTTTAAATTAATAATTTATTTTGAATCTTGTATCACAAAAAACAAAAAACAAAAATGAATAATATATTTCTAAAAAACAATTAGAAATAAATACGACCTCCACAATATAGCTATTGAATCGGAAGGTTTAAATAAATTTAGCCTGATTATGAAATCAATGAATAATTTAAAAAAAATTCATAGACAATATGTATTCTAATTTATGAGGATAATTTTTACAAGATTGTAAATTATGTGGAATCAATATTATTTTCCATAGAAAAAACCCTAGATGGCTTTAAAAAGTAATACATGAGGGATATTTTCTAGGAGATATGTTATAGCTCCTAGAAATCATAATTAGATATATTATTTTTAAATCACCACAACCTATGGCCATTATATATTATCTTACCCAAAGGTCTTATGTGGTGTTCTTGAGGCATTTATTATGGATAAGATATAATGATATAAAAATTTAATTAATAATGTCAGATATGTTCCCATTATTTGGAGTTTATATAAACATTAATATTAATGTAAATTTAAAATAATTAATTTCATAAAATTTTGTTGATTAATTTCTACTAAATAAGTAATCAATTTTCAAAATTAGGACAGAAATCATTTGATGTTTAAAAAAAATATTTTTAACAGAGTTATATATATATATATATTATGTATTTATATGTAAATAAACTAAATTAATATTTTTTGAATGATTCATATAAGAGAAAATTTCTTTATATCACATTTATTTATATGTTTTCTGTGTTAGAGTTGCTGGTATGTGGATTAAAGGAAGAAGTAGGAGATTTAAGTTGATTATTTAGCTAAATAATGATATTATGATGTAGAGTATTTTTCTATTTCATGGAGTCCAATCGATATATTCAGATGTGGAATATATTAAACATTTAATTATTGTAGCCTAATGAGAAGTTTGGGTGTTTTTTCCATTTTATTTACCATTAAATCATGTTCGGTAGGCTATTGTGTGGAATGTTAGAGTTATATTTTGGTGGTTATGCATTTTGGGGGTATCTATATAATAGAGCTAAGTTGTGCTACAACCCACTGCCTTAGTGATTAGAATTATCTTGTATGGTGGTTCCTCTGCATTGGGGTTCTTATCCTAAATTACAGGATCTATGTCATTGACTTCGACACATTAATTATATGTTGATTTTATTAGGAATTATTTGTTGTGGGATCTTTCATTAATACTTAGTTTTTCCAATGTGAGGATCTATGCACTATGGTGTAGTGTGATGCATCGTGGTCTTCTAGTATTTATTTTTCCATTAAATTATTGAAACCCATTGGAAATTTCCTTTCTCCCCAAATATTATCCAAAGTCCTTGGAATCTATAGGTTCCCTTATAAATTTTTTTAAAGTCCTTTTATTGGGGATTTAACATTTCATTCGGAGTTTATCAGTGGGGATTCATGGAGGGTTTCCATAATTTGGTTTTTGTATTTTCTCTATTCATCTATATTTCATCTCGTTCAACCTTTCCATGATATAGTGGTTACTAGAATTAAAGCTAATGGAGTTATATTGGTTTTTTTTGGGAAAATTCATGGTGTGATTACCTTGGAGAGATATATAATCCTTGTGGGAGAGGACATATAATATCTACACTTATTGTTCCATTCTATTATGAAGAATACTAAATTCATTAAGGTACGATATTTGTTGATTCTACTTTTTTTTAATTGAAATTATAAAATTCACATGATTTATCTCATGGGTAAATGGGGAATTTTCCATAATGAATATTAACGAAAATAAGATAAATAATTTGTTTTCTTTGTACAAATAAAATGTATTTATGTCATGTTAACATTTTAACACATGAAATTAAAAATAGGGTGTTATATATTCATATGTTATGGATTAGAATATTTATTAGGTTTAGAAATTAAATAAATAATGTAAATAAGGTATTATATTAATGTTAAAAAAAAGGTGTGTTTAATTTGATATTGTTCTACCTCAAATTGGTAAAACTGGAAGTTATGCTTGAAGAAAGTTAAAAAAATCATATTTTTTATTGTTGATGGCCTAGGATTCTATTGGCTCTAAACTAAGAGAAATAAATTAATGAATTTGATAAGATAAAAAATTATAGTTTTTATAAAGATAATTTTTTGTATTCAAGTGGGTATATATTAATAAGAATGCTAGATTCCAGGGGTTTGGGGATTTTTTCCTACTAACTTCTGTTTTATGGTTTTTCATATTCTGATTTATTAGGATGAGGACCCTTTATTTTTTTCATTATTTAAGACTAATATATCTAATGGTTTGATGAGATAATTGTGTGGATGTCGTGGCTGGGTTAGCAGTTAGTTTTTTTGATGGTGGGATGAATGATGATAAATAGAGTGGTTTCCAGGACGGAACTAGGGTTTCATGAGCATGTTGGTCTTTATATTTCTCTTTTATAATTATGTTGAATGTAGGGATAATGGTTGTTAATAAATTTAAATTAATTTTAAGTTGACAAGTTGATATGGTTCTACTTCATTTCCCCACTACTTAAAGTAGGTGAAAGTTTTAACACCCCAATATTTAGTGAATTATATTTTTTGAGTTAATTTAATCATTTTGTTATTTGTAATTTTACACTCTACACATAATAGTTTTTAAATATTAAAGAATCATGTGTGGCTTATGTTTTATGCATCACCAAGTTATCTTACACTATAAGAAACCTATATTTTAACACTCTCTACATGGGACAGTAAGTTTAGTGCACATTACACTCAAGATTGACTTTCCTCAAAGGCTTTCATAACACACAGATTTGAGTGTTACCAAACTATAATATATTATTAAAATGTTATTATTTAATATAATAAGGTATAACCTAGATTTTATGTTAAAATTTATAAATATTATAAACGATCTTATGAGAATACATGTTTGAATTAAATAGATACAAATTAATTAGGAATGAATATATGAACCAAATAAATATAAATAGAATGTTTTAACAGAAAAAAATTTTTATGCTCAAAAAGAAATTTTATCCTAATAAATTATATTAATTATAAATATTTAGTGATGTAAATGTAATATATAATATATATCCAATCAAAACAGATTATATTTCTACAATTGACTTGATAAATATAATAAAAATCAAACCTAATTTAACACATAAAACACATATTTTTATTAAGACACATTTTCCACCTTTTAATGATAGACCTATTTTAAGTAAAAATATCATTTTTTAAAAATATTATGTGTCAAAATGAAGATAATATTTGAAAATGGATGATAAAAATTAGGTTAGGGTTAATTTTTTGTATTTTTCTGTGAAGATTCATGTTTTGATAAATAGGAAAAAAATATTGAATTTTAAATCAAAAATATTTTGTCATCTATTTTATTCATATGGATAAAATATATTTTTTATTATTTTTAATGTTTTATTTTATTAAAATTTTATCAAATATTCCAATTATATTTATTTTAATGAATTTCACAATTAAATCGAATATAAAATTATAGAAAACATTGGATCATTTTTGCATTAAAAAACAACATTATCGTCTCATATATGGGATTTAATTTAAATTATTTTAGGAAACTTATATGATTTTAATTTGAAAAAATGATTACACATTTGTAATCAAAATAATTTAAAATTTATAATAAGGTAAAATTATTTTTTTCCAAAAAAGTTTAATGAAAATAATCAAAATTAATTACATTGATTATAGAAAAATTAATCCTAATAAGGGAATAAACATGAGGGTAAAAATATCATATCCACTAGTCCTGCACCCATTTAGTGGTTTTAAAAAGAACATGAACCTTCCATTATTTAGTTAATTTTTATTTTATGACTTTTTTTGGTAAAAAGTTGGGTACACCAAACTTGTTTTCAAAAATACCATTTGATTCATTTCCATTCCCTATAAAATGAAACCTAATCCCCCACTTCCTAAAACCACTAATTCCGTTTAGATCAGAAAAAATCTTCCTAATAAAATTAAAAATATACATCCCTTACTCCTTGATGACTTCCTTTTGGAATAAATAAATACATGGATCCCCTTTGGTAAAAACCAAATGGTGTTAACCAAATAAGATGTAACATCCTCCCTCAATCTTCTTTATCTTATTTCTATTATCCACCCCTACACTCTTATTATTCCATGGTTATACTACCAAAACATAAAACCACATAAAGTTATATGTTTGTATGCTAAGGGTTCAACCTAAACATATAAAATGCTATCTAATGGGTAATAAACATACTGTTTAAGTAAATAGTGAACTACTGCCTCACAAAATGATGATTACTTATTTTTTCATTACAAAATTTTATTACTGAGAATTAGGGTAGGAATACTATTTATATAGGATAATAATTATTATTTTAATATAATGTAATTTTTTTAACTCACCTTTTTTGATAATCTCAATTATGTTTCAATATTCTTTGATAATCCCAAATAATGTTTATCTATATATTAATACTTTAAATCAATGACATCCTACTATTGAGTTGATAAAAATATCAAAATAATATTTTAAATATGTTAATCAATGTTTATCTATGTTTATACATACTTAAAAATAATTCTAACTCAATCTGGATACATTTTGTTTAGAACAAATAATTGTTATGTCAACCGGTATAAATATAGCTACTGATACAGACAAACAGATAGACCTACAATTATATCAAAAGCTACCGATAGAATAGGTCTACCGATATTCACATGTCGACTGATACAGACCTACCGGTACATAGTCTACCGATAAGTAAAGGTCACTGATACGTAGTTACCGATACAAGCTACTGATAAAACCAGAAAGAGAGACAGCTACCGATATGATGTCCACCGATAAAAATACAATGTCAACCGATATATAAATACAAATTCTACTGATAAAAGTATGTTGATATAGACAGACGACTAAAATTACATAGTCCACCAATACAAAATATCTACTGTTACAACGAAGTTACCGATAGAAGAAGCTACCAATAAGAGGAGCTACTGATAGAAAGAGGTATTGATACATAGAGCTACTGTTATAATGAGTAATATCTAGTGATACAGAAGAGCTACCGATACAAGCTCACTAATACTAAGAGCTACCGATGGAAATCAGTCATTTTTATCTAAACTCTATTTCTATTTTTTTTTTTTAAAAATGGTCATATTTGATGTTTTTAATGCACCTGCTATTAATTAATGATAGTGTTTGGAATTTCAGGAACCGTACCTCGTACCTGTAAAATGTTAATCATTCCTATTGCTGGAATTTAAGGTATTAATGGAAGATCAAGATAATGATGAAAATAGAGAGGAATATACACGTGAAAGTGTGTGACACCTGAAGTTAAAATATTAAAGAAGAACACAAGAAGAACTCAAAGAACTTTCATACAGATCAAGCAGATATTTTCAAAGCAGAAGATCAATTGTTATAATGAACACTCTGTGACTCGAGCTGAACATCTACACTAGAGGTGAAGGAACAAAAACTACACTCTGTTTTCAAGAAATAAACTAGATAAGGGCTCAGAATCATTTCTGTTTAATCAAATGGTGTCCAGAGCTACACTTCAAATCACTAGATCATTCTAAACACATATGTACTCTTTCTCTGTGATTCTTTTTCGTACTTTCGAGTGGTGTGTGTACTCTGTATATTCCATAAACACACTGACTCTTGTGCTAAACTAGAGGATTTCTAAATCCTCACACAACACTTCTATGACTCTCTTGTTTCCCAATCTGGAATGTGGTAGAGGGCAAGTGTGACCTGGATAGCCTATGTGCTATTATTTTGATTTCCCACGTAGAACTTTTGGAGAGGTCATAGGACCTGGAGATTCTTTGAATTGTCGTTTAACCCCGATCCAGGGTGTGGATCAATGTTTATATAAACTTTTTTAGAGGATTAAGTCTTATCTTGATACTGAACCTCTTGGTTAAAAAAGTTGTGCTTGTTTCTTTTGTTTTAAACTATATTGAATATTTCGCTACTAAGTACTTTGAAATATAAATCTATTTTAAAGTTAATCTGATAGTTAAACTAGAAAGTGTTTATAAATTTTGTTATCCAGTAAGTTAGTTTCAAAAGTTAATCGATCCTCAGATTAAGCTAAATGAGAAATAATCAATCTCTTGAGAAACCAATTGAAATCTTACAATCATTATAAATTCACTACAGTTTAATTTTAATTTAATTTGGGGCATTTTAATCATAAAGATTTTAACAGAAATTGTTAATTGGAACTCAATTCACCCCCTCTTGAATATCCACTCTTACCAACAATTGGTATCAGAGGATTTTTTGTTAATTAATAAAGGATTTCCAAATACTGTATCTTTAAACTCTGATTTTCATTGTATATTAATATCTTAAATTTTTGTTAGTTCTAAATTTTATCTCTTTAAATATATTTTAAAAAATCTAATTATGGATTATAGATTAAAAGGTGCTTCTACCAATAGTATACCTTTTTTAATGGTGTTAATTATGCCCAGTGGAAAGTAGAGATGAAAATTAATTTAAAAAGTATGGGATTTATTTTCTGAACTGCCATAGAGACTCAGTATAAGATTCTAGAAACTGAAAGAACTACTTTGGAAGAACCTACTAAAACAACGTACAATAATAATTTTAAATCTATTAATTCCATGTACTGTGCTTTAAGAGATAAATAATTTAATCGAATATATGCTTGTAAAACTGCTTACGAAATCTGGGATACTTTGGAAGTTTATCATGAGGGAACAACTAATTCCATGGAAATGAGATTGAATACCTATACTATTAAGTATGATAATTTTAAAATGAATACTGATGAACTTATTTCTGACATCTATCTCAGTTTCAACGAAATTGCAAATACAATGAACTCACTTGGAAATGTTGTTCCTGTAAAAGAACAAATCTTGAGGATAATAAGATGTCTTCTAGAGAGATGGAGAGGCACACCAGTATCAATAAGGGAATCATGTGATATATGTTCACTACCTATTAAAGATCTGATTTGTATGTTTATGTTGTTTGAATAAGAACTGAAGGTAAACAAAGAGGAAGATGATGAAACAAAGAGGTAGTCAGTGGCATTCAAGTCTACTGCCTCAAAGAGTAAGGACAAAGAGAAAATTCCAACTGCAAGTGATAGTTCGAGGTATGATGAGAGTGCATCTGACATTGATGTAGAGATGGCTCAAATATCCAGGAGATTCATGAAATTCTACCAGAAGAATAAATTCTTCAAAAAATAAAACTACAAAGGAAAACATGAAAATAGAGGTAAGTGGATGAAAGATTGGAATAAAGCTGATAATGATGATGAGATAGTGTGTTATGAATGAAAAAGTAAAGGACACATTAAGGCTGACTTTCCAAGGATGATGTTCGAAAAGAAATACGACTACAATGATAGAAAATATAAAAAAATCATGAAGGCAACATGGAGTGCATCAGAAGACAACACAAGTGAATATGAGACTTCTGATTCTGAACAGAATCATGCTAACATGTGTTTCATGACAAACACATCTGAGGTAACACTGGATACTCCGGCTTTAAATTCTTATTATTCTGGAGGTGATTATAAATCTAAAAACATGTGTGGAGAATTATTATTTTAATATCGTAATATTCTAGAAGAAAGCTGTAATGAATTGAAGGACAAGTATATGACATTGAAGAAATAGCATTCTTTGACTAGCTCTGTTAATTATGTTGTTGGTATAGAAATGAAAAATAATGCCCAATTACTCAAGGAAAATACTGAACTGAAATTTTCTAATGAGCAATAAAAAAATACTTAGAAAATTTCATGAATGGAAATAACACTCTTAATCAAAATCTAGGAATGAAAGTGGCACCAAAATATACCACTGGAATAAGCTATTAGCCTGGACAGAGAAAGATTACTAAAAATAGATTTATTCATAAATCTGGATAGAATGCTATTAGTTCTAGTTCTGGAAATTCATATGCCTCACCTAGTTATTCACATGGTTATAGATCAAAAAAGTTATATATTTCAAAATATTTTTAATCTATTTATTTTATGAGACATATTGGATAAATCTGGGTACCAAAAGTCTTATTTGCTAACCTGTCTAGACCCAAGAAGATCTGGGTACCAAAATCATTTTCTTTTTAAACTTGTTTTCTAGGAAACTTGATTGAATAGTTCCTGTAAGAATATATGGTACTTGTAATGTGCATGTTCAAATCATATTACTTGAGATTAATCATGTTTCAAGTGTTTAATAAAGGTTTATGGAGGACATGTCACCTTTGGTGATAATTCAAAAGGAATAATCATTGGATTAGGCTAGATTGGTAACACTGATTCAGTTTTAATTTTTAATGTTTTATTTGTTGATAGATTAAAATAATACCTGTTAAGTATTTCTCAGTTGTTTGATGATGGATTCAATGTTAAATTTTAAAATGATGCTTGTAATGTTTTTAATTCTAAAAATTCTTTGAAATTTTCTGCCATGATAAATGGAAATGTTTATGTTGTAGATTTAAATTATTTATACAAACAAAAGGTTACCTATTTAAATGATTATCATAATTAATCATGGCTATGGAACATAAGATTAGGACACTCCAATATAAATTCACATAGTAAATTGACTAGGAAAAATAGAGTTAGAGACATACCTCAACTAAAATTCCCATCAGACAATGTTTGTACTCCCTGTCAAAATGGAAAGCAACATATTGTTTCATTCAAATTCAAGAAAGGTGTTTCAACTTCTCCACATCTCGAGTTGATTCACATGGACTTGTTTGGACCCTCTGGAGTTTCTAGTTTAACATGGAAGCACGATATCTATGTCCTAGTAGATGACTTTGGTATATATACTTCGGTATACTTTCTTGCTCCCAAAAGTGAAGCTTGTTCCTATTTCGTTAAATATTCCAAGTCTGTAGATAACCTTAGTGGACTTAAAAATAAGACCCTGAGAATTGATCAAGGCTGTGAGTTTTATAATCATGAGTTTGAATCTTACTACTCACACAATGGCTATAATCATAACTTTTTTCCCCTATGACACCTCAGCATAATGGTGTTGTAGAAATAAGAAATACAACTCTTCAAGAAATCGCAATAACTATGCTCAATAAATATGAATTACCTATTTATTTTTGTGATAAAGCTATGAATACAGATTCTTATATTATAAATAGAGTCATGGTTAGACCTGTTCTTAAAAATACCCCTTATGGACAATGGAATAATAGGAGATTTAAAGTTAGTTACTTCATTGTTTTAGGTTTCAAAGTCCTTATTATTAATACTAAGGATAATCTTGAAAAGTTTTATTCTAAAAGTGATGAGGGAATCTTTTTAGGATACTCTATAACTAGTAAATCTTATAGAGTCTTTAATCAAAGAACCAAATGTGTCGAAGAATCTGTTCACATCAAATTTTATGAAACAGTTCCACATGAACCTAAGTATTCTCTCGAAAATCATGAAGAAGATCTATCTATTCTGGACCGTACTGGTAAAATTAATGAACCTGTTGTAAAGGAAACTAGTTCAGAACATATTCTAGAATCTACTTCTGGTGAACCCAAACCTACAGAAGAACCGGAAATTTCTAGTCATACCTTTACCAGGTCAACTAGGAATCTAAAGAACCATCCTTTAGATGCAGTTGTTGGTAATATTGATCGAGTGACACAGACTCGAGATTCTATAAGAAATCAGGTTGAACATCAGGTCTTTCTTTCACAGTTAGAACCTAAAAATATCAATAATGAAATCAATGATGAATTTTGGGTAATGGCTATGCAAGAAGAACTAAATCAATTTGAATGAAACAATGTTTGGGAATTAGTTGATAGACCTAAGGACACTTTGACCATAGGCAATAAATGGGTTTTTATAAATAAGGTTGATTAGTTAGGAAACATAGTCAGAAACAAACAGTGGCTAGTTTCACAAGGATATAGTCAAGAGGAAGGAATAGACTATTAGGAAACCATTGAAACTCTATCAAGATTAGAAGCAATTATGATTCTACTTTCCTATGATACTCATTTTAATTTCATGTTATATCAAATGGATGTTAAAAGTGATTTTCTAAATGATTATATAATTGATGATGTTTTTTTTGAACAACCACCAAGATTATTTAATCCTCATTTTCCAAATCGAGTTTTTAAGCATTATAAAGCTTTATATGTTTTAAAACAAGCCCCACGATCTTGGAATGACAGACTTCGAAATTTCCATATTTCAAAAGGTTTTTCTAAAGGGATTTCTGATCCAACACCCTTTATTAAATGAGTTTCTAAAGATGTTTTGATGGTATAAATCAATGTTAATGATATTATTTTTGGGTCTTCTAAAAATTCTTTGTGTATTGATTTTTCAAAGAGTATGGAGAATGAATATGAAATGAGTTTAATGGGAGAACTCAAATATTGTCTTGGATTTCATGTTTTTCAAAATAAAGATTGTATTATCTTAAATCAATGTAAATTTACAAAGGATATTTTAAAAGGTTTTGGTTTGGATAGTATTAAGGAAAGTGATGCACCTATGAGTACTACATGTAAGTTGGATGATGATGAAACTGGAAAACCAGTGGATCAAACCAACTATAAAGGTATGATAGGGAGTCTATTTAATATTACTAATAGTCTACCTGATATTATGTTTTTTGTATGTATGTGAGCAAGATTTCAAGCTAATCCAAAATATCCACACTTTCTTTTTTTTAAAATAATTTTCAAATATCATAAACATAATAATAACTTTGGATGATTTTATCCAAATGGAAAATCTGTTGATTTAATAAGTTATTCAGATGCTGACTTTGGAGGTTGAAAGTTAGATAGAAAAAGCACTTCTGGAACATGTCATATTCTAGGCATGTCCTTAGTATATAGGTGTAGTAAAAAGCAGAACTATGTTGCATTGTCTACTACTGAAGTTGGGTACATTTCTATAGGATGTTGATGTGTAAAAATTCTGTCGATGAAACATACTTTATTGGACTATGGATATCAGTTGAGACATTTATCTATAAAATATTATAACACTAGTGCTATTAATATCTCTAAGAATATCATGTCTCACTCTTGAACCAAACACAATTATTTAAGGCACCATTTTTTCATAGATCATTAGAAAAAGGGATATATTACAATTGAATTTATAGGTAATGAACATCAATTAGCTAAGAAATTCACCAAGCCTTTACGTTCAGATAGTTATGTTATATTAGACATGAGTTAGGAATGATAAACTCTGTTTAGCCAAACCTCAGTGGTATGAACCTCACTATTATACCTCATCTGTAGAAACCACACTATTATACCGCACTGGTATGAACGTAACTATTATACCTCAATGGTATGAACCTCACCATTATATACCTCACCATTAGGAATCCTCACCAGTATGTATTACCATTAGTTTGTGCCTTTTATAAAAAAATTGTATCCTTAGCAGCCAGAATCTGTATCATTTATATTTTAATTATTATGATTTATTTATTTATTTTGTGATTCCAAAATGATAAAACATATGATTCGACCTCCCTCAATCCACCTCAAACCCTTTACCTTCAAGACTTAACCATTTCTTCTCTCGAACCCTAAGCCTCACGATTCGTAAAATGGCAAGATTAAAGAGACCATCAGTCATTGAAATGGATAATGAGCCGAATTCGAAGAGACTCAAAGGAGAGTCTAGTGGTGGAAGTGAAGTGAAGAAACCAAAAATTCCACATCTCATTCAATGAGAAATAGTAGTTAAGAAATTGCTATAAGCGGAATGGCTGATGTCTAGTAAATCTTTAGTTCTGATTGTACTAGAGGACCTGAAATGGGTAGAGTGATTCTCAAATAACAATGGAACCTATTATCTGAATCTGTTAAATGAATTCTATGCATTTATGCACTTAGAGAAATCTAAAGAGTATAATAGAGTGGTCTCAATTGTGATTGGAAAGGAAATAGCTTTTCCTTCTACTGAATGTGATGAATGCTTGAAAGCCCCACATTAAGAAGTGTTTGGGTATTTCTCTAAATCAGTACCTCCTACCAATTTCATCTTTGAATATGAAGCTGCTCTAGAAGAATTAACAGGAGATGGTACACCAAGAAAGGTATTTTCTATAGAAATGGATGGAGATAATTTGTTACTATTCAAGTTCATTCAATATGTGATATGTCCAAGAAGAGGGGACTTTGAAAATGTGAAATACCAAGATATTTATTAGCTGCATCTGTTATGAAATGGTGTCAAGATAAATTTGGGAAGGCTTTTGATGACTCAGATTGAAGATAAGACCATTCCAAAATCATAAACCAATGCTTTATTCTATGCAAATCTAATTTCGGTTATGATCAAAGTGAAAGGAGTAGCTGAGTCTTAGGAGGAGACAGTGGTGGTAAGGAACAATTTTTTCATCACAAGAACTGTTTGTAAATACATGAAGATCAATTGGAATCCATGGAGAA
Source organism: Viscum album (assembly GCA_963277665.1). Taxonomy (NCBI): domain Eukaryota; kingdom Viridiplantae; phylum Streptophyta; class Magnoliopsida; order Santalales; family Viscaceae; genus Viscum; species Viscum album. Next base: position 2,114,869,709 of record OY728157.1, on the reverse strand, counting down.
GAGAATGGGGTAGTGGTGATGGGAAGATATATGATAATTTTAAACCTGTGGATCATCCTTCTAGGCCTAAGGATGTGAGGGATCCAGTTCTGGGACCTTATGAAGTGGAACCTCAGTATAGTGATGATATTAAAGAAGAGGATACCTCTGTTGCTGATGGAAGGTATCCAGACATTCCTCTAAGTCCCGTTGATGATTTTTTATCATATATAAAGGAAAGAGTGTTGGGAATAAGCAATGAAGAATATCTTATTTATGAGAAAGACCAACCTTCTCCACAGAATGACGGAGAATAAAGAGAATCTAAAATTAAAGCATCTACTTCTGCCACCTTGAGTTTGATTCCATTGAATTGAAGTACTGTTGTGCTAGAGTCTATTCTTGTTGAAGTAGATAGACCTACACCTATTCCTGAGGAGCCTCATATTGTTATATAATTGGAGATGGTTGAGGAGGATTCATCTTTAGAATATCGAGCTGCTGAGGTTGTTGTTGCTATACATATACATGAGAATGCACCTGTTGTGGGGGAGCATCCAACTTGAATTAGAAATGTTTCAGTAGCTGATGGAATTGAAGACTGGGCAGAAGACCTAGGTTTTGTAGTTTTTGGGCTGTACTATCCTGATTCTGATGATTAAACACCCATAAATAGGCCAAAAGTTGACTATAATATCTTTTCTGAGTTTTTACCAGAGGATGTGGTAAGAAAGGTTGATTTGGATCAGTTGACATCGGATCATAAGGCCTCATTTGTGGAAGTTATTAGAATAATGGAAACCTCTTTAATATCATCTATTAAATATATTATGAACGACTTGGTGGCTAGTATTGTGACAGAAATAGAACCTGTAGTTGTGCCTTACAATCTCGTTACTATGGATGATCTTGCATTTTTAAAGGCTGAGTTGAAGGAGACTTGGATTAATTTTGTTGCAGAATTAAAGAGCCATTTCATTAAAGAACTGTGCAACATGGAAAAATATTTAGAACTCTCTCTCATAAGTATGGTGTCCAGCCTTGTGACAGAGATGATGAATGAGATCAGAGTGTGTCATTATCAGATTGAGAGCTGTACAAGAGTCGTTGTTGCCTTCAAGCTGTCTGTTGCTTATCTGACTACCTTGAGTAGTTCTCAAGATCAATTGAACACTAATATCAATTACATTAAAGGTGTAGTAAGGAATTTTTTTGATTTTTTAAGGGATTTAAGAAATCCATGGAGCAGCATGTCAGCACCCGAGACTCTCTTGTAAAAAATCTTTTCAGTGGGATAACTAAAAGTTTCAAGGAAATTGTGGATTTTTATCTTGGTTCTCTTGCTTCCAGAACATTATATTAATTGGATCAAATTCAAGCTTTGATGAATGAGGAGCTTGGTCCAGCATCAAAAAGTGGCTCTGTGGCCTCATTTTCCCTAACTCAATTGGTGACTACAACTAGGGATATGGGGCAAATTGTTCAGAATTTTATGAGAGAGGCCGCTACATATCAAAAAGAGGTAAAAGAAAAAGTGGATTACTATTTACAAAGGGTTTATAACAGGAATCATCTCAACAACCATTTCAATCTTATGTTAGAAAACATAAAGCTACCCCCATTCACTCATGATTTCAAAGAACAAGTAATCAATCTTAGGGAGTAGACTCATGCTCTGGACAAGTTTATGGAGAATAAGGATGACTTCATTTCTTCTATAGAAAGAGGACTAGGAATCATTATGGACTTTAGGAATCTATTGCTTCCATTTTTTCATGTAGTGAGTACTCCTATAATTGCACCTACAGCTCTGCCTGCCTCTGCTCAATCTACCTCCATTCCTCAGATGACTCCTATCCAAGAAATACAGAGCCTCACTCCTATGATTACAAAAAGATCTACCCACTCCAGGCCAGGAACATTCTTTGTTGGTCAACCTCCAGTCGTGTTTTCTAGAATTCCCAAGACTTCAATTGAAGCTAGCCAGCCTGATTCTACCTCCGAGCCCAAATCCAAATACAATGTTACCATTCAATAGGCCTATTGATTAGTGCCTAGGACCTTTGATGGGAATCAATTGTATTATTTTTTGTTAACTTCTGTATTTCTATGTGTTTTTTCCCTTAAGTAATATATAAATGCCTTCATTCACTCTTTTACCTTCTGTTACATCTCTTTTCATGTATTTCCATTCAATCCCACTTTTTTCTAATCAGAAAGGGGGAGAAATAATATCTAAGGAGGAGAAATAAGTGAGAAATAATATAAAAGGGGAGAAATAATACAAAGGGGGAGAACAGATATGAATAATCGTTATATTTTATAAGCATAATAAATTTCCCTCTTGTACATTTGTTTTATATTTTTATCTCTAATACAGTTGTTTCATACCTCTGATACATTTCCATCAAATAATCTCTTCTCTGATACATTAGTTTTGTAACTCTAGTACTTTATTTTTATCAGTACCTCTGGTACAATTTAATTTTAATCTATATCCTCTAATAATTTTAAAATCTCACATTGGAAAATTTCATTACTCACATTGATAAATAAGACCCATTGTATTTTATAAAGATACTTTACTGATTATTTTTGGATTATGATATCACAATTTGTGATTATAAAAAAGAGGGAGATTGCTGACCTCACCTGTTTTGATAATCTAAATTATGTTTCAATATGCGTTGATAATCCCAAATAATGTTTATCTATATATTAATTTTTTCAATCTATGTAATCCTACTATTGAGTTGATAATAATATCAAATTAATCATTGGAATATGTTAATCAATGTTTATCCATGTTTATACATACTTTCAGATTTTTTTAACTCAAACTAGATATGTTTTGTATAAAACAGATAAGTGTTAAGTCCACCAGTATGCACATAGCTACTGATACAGAAAAATAGGCAGACCTACTCTTATATCAACAGCTACTGAAAGAATAATTCTACAGGTATGCACAAGTTTACTGATACAGACCTACCAGTATATAGTCTACTGATAAGTAATGGTCACTGATACGTAGTTACCGATACAAGATACATATACAAACAGAAAGACATACAACTACTGATATAAAGTCCACCGATACAAATACAATGTACACCGATATTGAAAGACAAAGTCTACAGATACAAGTCTTCTCATACAGACAGACGACTACCATTACATAGTCCACAGATACAAAATATCTATCGTTACAAAGAATCTACCGATAGAAGGTTCTACTAATATAAATAGCTACTGATACATAGATATACTATTATAAATAGTAACAACTGTTGATACAGAAGAGCTACCGATACAAGCTCACTGATACTAAGAGCTACCAATGGAAACTAGTCATTGTTTCTCTAAATTCTATTTCTATTTTTTTCTTTAGAAATGATCATATTTGATGATTTAATGCACCTGCTATTAATTAATGATATTGCTTGGAATTTCCGGAATAGTACCTCGTCCCAATAAAAATGGTAATCATTCACATTGCAGGAACTCAAGGAATAAAAGGAAGATCAAGCTAATGAAGAAAAGAGAGAGGAATTTACACATGCAAGTGTGTGACACCGGAAGTGAAAATCGTAAAGAATAACATGATAATAACTCAAAGAACATTCATGCCAATCAAGAAGAAGTTTTAAAATCAGAAGATCAATTGATACAATGAACACTCTGTGACTCGAGCTGAACATCTATAATGGAAGTGAAGGAACAAAAATGACACTCTATTTTCAAGACAAAAACCAGAGAAGGACTCAGAGGCATTTTTGTATAATCAAAACGAGTCCAGAACATCACTTCAAATCATTAGAGCATTCTAAACTCATATTTACTCTTTCTTAGTGATTCTTTTACTTACTTTTGAGAGGTGTGTGTACTCTGTATATTCCATACACACACTGACTCCTATGCTAAACTGGAGTGTTTCTAAATCCTCACACAAAACTTCTATAACTCTCTTGTTTCCCACTATGTATAGTGGTATAGGTCAAGTGTGACCTGGATAACCTATGTTTTATTGGTTTGTTTTCCCATGTAGATTTGTGGTATAATTCATAGGACCTCGACTGTCATTGTAATGTTTCTTAACCCTGATCCAGGGTGTGGATAAAAGTTTATATAAACTATTTGAGAGGGCTATGTCTCGGCTTGAGACTGAACCTCTTGGTTAAAACTGTTGTTCTTGTTTATTTTGGTTAAAACCATACTGAATATTCCACTACTAATTACATTGAAATATAAATCTATTTTAATATTACTCTGATAGTTAAACTATAAAGTGTTTATAACATTTTTTAGCCAGTAATTTATTTTCAATAGTTAATCAATCCTTAGATTGAGTTAACGGAGAAATAATCAATCTCTTGAGAAACCAATTGAAAACATACAATCTTTATAAATTCACTACAGTTTAATTTTTATTTAATTTGGGGGATTTTAATCATAATGTTTTTAATAGAAATTTTTAATTTGAACTCAATTCACCCCCCCCCCTCTTGAGTATCCACTCTGACCAACATAATTAAATTAAAAAAAATTTATAATTACTTTTTATTTTGTGTAAATATGATAATTTGGTCAGAGGAAGTGTGGGCTACTACCCCTTCAAACGATGGTGATTCATTCACACACTACATGGAATGTAACATGTATGGGTTTAGTAAACAAATATGTTATATATAATATAATTATTCTATTGTAATAATTATATATATACACTTATATGTTATTAACTCTCTTTCATTGTATATGATGATAAAATAGAAATAAGGTCCATGCGTACGTACAACTTATCGTCTCCAGGAATGGTGTGCTCCATTTCATACTAATATATTATATAGATTTTTTTAATAAAAATATAATGAAAAAATGATTATATTTATATCATGTTACACATTATTTATGTCATTATATAATCATATGGACCAATGATTTATCATATTAAGGCACATGAAAAAATGAAGCGAATATTACCCGAAGTAAAACCTTCACATAGAATTGTTACTATACAGGTAATATAAAGTTATAATAAAACCATATATGGTATTAAATATAATAATATTGTTTATGATATATTTATATAATATCATATTTATTATAATTAAATTTTGTACAATTATGGAGAGATTCGAGACACAAGATAAGGTAATTTCATCTCAATTTTTTATTTCTGTGATAAATATATCTTATTCACCACTCATTTATTTTGTATGGAGTGTATATATACCATTTATGTATTATATAAATATAATACTTACATTTATTTTTATTTAAATATACTTTTTATTACCTTCCTTTCATGGGTTTTTTCTTCCAATCATACTAAATTGTTAATTTATTTTTGTCTCAATTAGCCTTCTGTGAGACACATGATATGTTATGCACTTGTATTTTTATATGAGGTGTATATAATATATTTGACATGATAAATAATGAATACAATATTTTTCAAGATATAGTAAGAATCCAGGAATTTTTTTATTATATGGGTAGTATAGTTTAATGTTACCAAGAGGTAAGAGTTTATTGAAAAAAATCATCATTTGTTGAGATCTATTTAAAATGATTCTTCAATTGATGATATATTTTGATACATATCTCAAAAAAAGTCTTGAAATTTATTTTCCTATGTATATTCATGGTAACTTCATGTATTTTTATCATTATAACACTCTTTTCTATGTAATACGATAGAAAAATGGGTTTTATTAATGTTTGACATTACCTGTATTTTTTTGGAAATCATTGGTCCTTAAATACCTTATTTCCTAAAATGGGTCAAATTTTTTTAAGATTTATTTATTAGTTTTCAAATTGTTTCAAATGATATGGTTTTCAAAACATTTTGATTCTTCACTTATAATTTTTCCATTTTGAAATGTTTTCTATACATTTTAATCATTCTTTGTCTGACACCCCAACTATAGTTACCCAAAGCCAATGCATAATTTTAATAAAATGTCTTAATTACAAGGAATAAAGTCCTGAAGGCCCGATCACTTTATCAGTCTTGATAAATAGATTACATACATGATCATTAAATTACACTTTCTAAAATAAAACATGACATAAATAATAATTTTACAATTCAATTAATCCCATATATTAACCATTCATTTCAATCATAATACACTTCTAGGAATCCTCAGAAAACAAAACCTAAGAAAGGGGTGATCTTAGATTTTCATTAATTGTAAATAACATAGAGGAAGACATAAACTTTTAAGGAAAGATGTGTAATAAAAACAATAGCCTTTTAATCATAAACATGAACATAATAAGGAAAAAATAAATCAATCATTACCTTATAAATGTGAACATGGATATTCTAATAGTCAAATAATAACATGTAATAACTAATTTCCTAACAAGGGAATTCATAATTTCAAACATCATAACCACATAGTCATGGCCTCGTGTGAAGACTACATATAGAAATTTTTTCAATGCCTTGTGCCAAACCACTAATTTTATTCATGGGAACTACCAATGCGTCAAGGGACTATAGTGTTCCCCACCCGTAACTTACCTAGTCCATTGGATTCCTCATATGAAAATTTTAAAACATAAAATAAACATTCATATTAAAACTACAATATGAAATATAAATAATTTAACCATAAAAATTGAATGGTATAAAAAAACATCCATAGTAAAATAGATCATCACTAATTAAATACAATATATAAGATTGTATTATAATAAATCAATATCAATCACGAACAATATCTAGTAATGGATTTTTAAATGGTTGAAAATGATCATTAAAACTCTTTGAGAGAATGCCCATTTTCCATGAAATAATATAAAAGAGGAAAAATTTATAAACACGTTTAAATGATAATTTTGAATCAAAGTTTCCCATACATCCTTAAAACCTTATAAATGAATTGAAATTTAAAATCATCCATGTCCATATAAATAAATCCTTAAAACATTTTGAAAACATGGACATTAATGAGAAAGATTTAGAGGAATAAATATTCAAAAAATTTAAAATGGTGTTATAATCACTATGTCCCTTAAAATAATAATTTTTGAAACTCTTTTTTTAAATGATTAAAATGGATAATAAATATTTCCCAGTAAATAATTAAATATAATCCATCTCGGATAATAATGAGATTGAAGAATTAACCCTTATCTTTTACATTCCTTTGGTTGAGTGTACGTTTAACCTCCTTTATAATGAACAATATATGTTATTGAATTATACCTAAACAATTTTTATATTTTTTATATCATAATATATTCATTTATGACATTATACTAACCATTTAATATTAATTTACATGTTAAAATAACATTTTGGGTAATAATGACTTTCTTTATCATACATGTTTTAACATGTTGTTATTGATAATATCACTTATATCATGATTTAATTGCTCCCAAAATATAAAACATTATTTATGTATCATATATATTCAAAATATAAAAAGTATAATAGATAGATATATGAAATGGAAAACACTGTTTATGGGGACAGTAGGTCATACGTGCGCAAAAATGTTGTTTCAGTTTTCATATTGTATTGAAAGAAAGTAAGTGAGTGGGATATATGTAAATATATATATATATAGTAGAATTATTATTTCACACATTACATACTTATTAATAATATCTATTTTAATACTCTTCATTTAATGGTGAACGTGGAAGTAAATCTCATTATATCACGAACCTGATAAGACATACATACTTATGAGCATTGATATCATTTACTGATGATGAAATCATATGTTATATGATGACATATTATATATATAGTCATTAAGATGTTATATTTATTATTTACATCAATTATACTCATTATTATTCCAATCCAAATAATGAAGCGTTGAATAACATACTACAACACGACCAGGAGATGGTAAGTCGTACATATGCACATATGGTGAATTTGTCATTCATTGAATGGATAGAAAAATAAATATGGTCATACCATATTTATAATAAAATCTCAGTATGTTGAAGGTACTGGAGTTTATATTTTTTTATGGAAACAACCCATAAAGAGGAAGTGGATGAAGAAAATAACATCAAAGGTGGTGATGAAGTAATTAAATGTTCTTCGATTTCTTTCATTTGATAAGAAAAAAGGGCTACTTAGGTTGGATTTATGAACAAAATAAGGCATCTAAGATGAATTTAGGATATTTGGGATGATATTTGAGCAATCAGTGGCTGGTCAAAATGTCTTTGGTGTTGTGAATTTGAGATAAGGGGAAGTACCCTTTTATAAGAGAGGTGAGGGGCACTTTAGGATAAGCTTGAAACATTAATTTATTATAAAATAATTTTATATTTTTAATACCTCCAAATGAATTTATTTCTAGGATAATGTGAGTATGGGTCGAAATACTCTTAAAAATTGCTTTTAGAAATGTTTATGTTACCATATTAACATTGTCTTTTAGATTTATTTCTGGGTTATATAGTTTAATATTTACCATGTCTCCTCGTATTTTAATATTACCTACTTAATAAACATACTATAAAATGTTAAGAAAACTTAAATTAGTTCATTAATTACATGTATAACTGTATATTAGTACTTTTTTCAAATCATATATTATTTGAAAAATTTTATCATTTAATAATATGGTATTTGTTTTAAAAACTCATTTATGCCAATTTTGACACAATTTAGTATTTGGTTTTTGAGAAAGTTATAACATCTTAATTACAGATAAATAAATACATTAAATAAAATTTAACATGTAATATAAACCTATATGATTTTATTATGGCATAAAAACATTAAAATAATATTTATTTTATTTTTAAATGATCTTCTATTTGATTTATTCACTAATAAAGAAAATACATTATCATTATTATGTTATAAATAAATATATTTATTTTCTGTATAAAAAATATTAATAAGAAACCATGAATTAGGAAATATTTTATCCTTCTATTGAATATTTATAGTTAAACATATCACTTATATAACCCCATATACAAATTGGATTTCTATAAGATATATGTTTATGTTAGATTTTCCTCATCTTTAAATTATTTTTCATAAAGTATCAATTTACTTATAAGTGGGTCAATGTGGTCCCTAAATCGACCCAAGGATTTCCATGGTCGGACATATATTATCCAATATGGTTATGACACGTTTTAGGGTAATTTAATATAATTATAATATTATATTTTACCCTTATTTACATTATTTATCCATTAACCATGGTAAATAAAATATATACTGAATCATACTATTCATAATTTATAAAAATTAAAGTTAAATATTTAAACAATTTGGAACTCCTGATTCCAAATATGAAATCAATTTTTTTAAATTCAAAACACAAAGGTTTCAAAAATTAATTTAAAATTAATTCGCGTTTTTAAAACCAAAAAGTGGGGTTTTAGGAAATTAAAACTATAAAAAAGGTGACATGTGTTTATGTAGAATTAAATTGTAAAATTACATTCAACGACCTAAATTATATTAAATGACAAAAATATAATCTAATTATACTTTAAAATAACTCAAATTTATAATTTAAAATAAAAAATTATTTCGATAAAAAAATATGTCTTCAATTAAAATTTAGTATTTTTCATTATTCATCAAAACATGAAAGTTAAGAGAAATGTACCAAAAATTTATCGAAACTAAATTTTTTATATCCCGCTGATAAAGAAGAATTTAATTTCACAAAATTGAAAATATTAATGTGTAAATTATTGAAATTAAAAAGGGTTCTCCATTATATGGCAATCAAACATCATTTTTTTTAAAATAAATCATTTATCTAAAAATTTGAATTTTTCATTATATTATGTCTAAGAAACACAATAGATTGATGTTAAAATTATATGGGATGTATAAAATTTAATATATGGTTAATACTATTCATAACCGCTTCTTAAACAACTGTTTTGATAGGTCATGGTGTGCTTGAACTCGGTGTTGCGTACATCGCACGCTTTCGAATTATTTAAAATTGGAGCATACCCTGGAAGCCTAGGTTTTTACATTATCTCTTATTTCAATAAATTGTGTCCAAATAATTTATTCTGAAGATTTAAAACTAGGGGTTTTATATTTCATAATATCTTAGTTCAATTAAACATCAAAAAATGGATTAACGAGGCCTCTATTTTAAAATAAAGGAAGGTAAGTATGAAGGATATCAGAAATCAAACATACTAGGGTTACATGTATGAAAAAAAAGGATATGTAATGGAAAACGGAAAATCGATTTCTGATGAAGAGTGATAGATAATATTATTCAGGAATAGTTAACAATCCAAAAGCAATAAATCTATGATGATCTAAGAGACCATTTGATACATTTCAAAAGAGTGTGCTCGAAAAACATTTTTGGTTTTATGATATTTTTCCTAGTGTTGTAGAATTAATTTAATCCATAGACTAAAAACACTAGGAATTATACTTAATTTACATTTATTGTTTCATCCTTTACCATAAAATCATAATTCTCTTCAAAAGATAGAGCTCAAATATATTCTATGTAGATCAATTGTATAAGGTTTCAATGACAAACATAAATCATTTAAATGATGAAAACTATTTTATAATAATGAGGTAGTTTCTTTAGTCTATTGGTAGGCGATAAAGCCATGTCACACTTTGGTTGGGGGTTCCATTCCCGCTGATTTGTTTGACGTGACGAGTTATCACCCGACCTATAGGTTTTTCTTTTTTAAAAACTATATAATTATAAAATTTCAAAAAAAATCTTACGAAATGTTTTAACCTTAAAAAAATGTTCCAAAGTTTCAAATTAATCCATTACAACCTTTAGAGTTATCCAAAATACTTATTTCCAAACTCTCTCTAAAATGACTCGATATTTCCAAAATCGATTATAACATATAATTCCTCAAACAATTTAATGTTGCTTTTATTTTCACATAATTATTATCTTCATCGTATTAAAAAAATTATGAAAACAAAAATTATTTTTGTATATTACTTATATATATCACATTCTTTATATAACCATGACATAATTATTTATTCCAAAAACAAAAAATACATTAATTATTCCACTTCAAATGTAGTAACAACATATCCTTGAACATGTTCCATTAGAGTTTTCTATGATATTATTCCTTGATGCTTTGGACAATCATTTTCATAATGTCCCATATAATTACAATTATGTCATTGAAATACTTCTTTATTTACCTTAAAATCACGAACCTGGTGACATTTTTCTCATCATTTGTAACAAACTCCAATTCATATTAGGCATGTAATGAGGTTATTCTTCCCATAATTGTCAGATAAAGGAAAGTCATTCCCTCCCTTTATCTCTTTATCTATCTCTTTCTCAACAATTACATTATTCTCTTACTTTACATTAATGTCATGAAACGTAGAGAATTATTTTTCTATTGATAGAAAATTAGACAATATCTTTATACGATGAAAAGGATAGGGAGACTAATTCTCGTTGGAGAAATTGTTTTAACCCATCAATTAATCGATCAATCTTACATCTTGGGTTACATAGGTATTTTCTAGCATGTTGGAAAACCTTTTGAAGTTATACTCATACTTTACAAAATTCTCATCCTCCTTTTTCCATAGGCTGAAAACATGTGTTTCCATATCAACTCTATATTCATGAGGAATGTGTTTCTCTATTAAAAGTTCTTTAAATTACCTCCATTCCATATTTTCCACTTCATCATCCTTTGTTTTTTTAATCAATGACCACCATTGATCTGTATCTCCTAAGAGGAGATAAACTACAATGAAAACCATTAACCTTTTGTTACTTCCCAAAGAATGATATATTTTCTCTAAGAAACTTATCCAATACTCAATTACAAAATGATTTTTAGTCCCACTGAATGTTGGTGGTTGTTGCCTCATGAAACTGTTTAACATTGATCATCTTTGTTTTGATCAGGGTTCTCCATACAGGTATGTTTATTCTTAATAACCTATGTAATTTTTCCTAGTATGGTTATAAGCTTATCAGCACCAGTTTCATCACCAGCACCACTATAGTTATCCAAATTAAGAGGAATATCCCAATATGTATTACATGCATTGATACAGTTTGAATTCCTTCCACTAGGAACCATTTCTAAAAAATGACATACACTGGGTTAGTTTATTAATTACAATGCATAATTCCAAATAAGTAAAATACTAAACATACATTGAATTGTTTATGCATATAACCATAATCAAATGAATGTTTTATTTGGGGACATATGTACTCATAAATACGTCATAATTATTTGTAATGAAAATGTGGATTACTTTTATCATATCCCCTAGGAGTGTCAAACCTGGTACATAGTAAGGTTAATTTTAATGTACCAAGATAACAGAGGTCATGCCCAAAATTCCTTTTCGGAGTTTTCAATTCTAGGTTTATCTATTCTATAACCACGTCCACTTGTAGTATCCAGATATGGATGTATTTATTATAAAACCCATATAATTTCTTCTTTAACAAAATTATACATGGGACTTCTATACATGTATACAATGTCAATCCTAGGGTTATGATCCCTAAAATAACTGTTCTATATCTATTTCCAAGGTTGTTGTTAAACTTAATTGGATACCAAATGTAATGTCGCAACCCCAGTTACCCAGATCCAGTGCATTATTTTTATACATTGGCCTGATTACAAAGAATCATGTCTCGAAGGACCGATCAATTTTTTTGTGTTGGAAAATATTTGACGTACATTAACATTACAATACACTTCGTAACATAAAACATGACATAAATAATCCTTTGATAATACCATTAATTCCCTAGATTAACCCTGCATATCAATCATAATAAACTTCTTGGAATCCTAGGAAAAAAAACATAATAAAGGGGTGAGCTCAGAAGCTTAGTAAAGGTAAATAAATTAGTATAATCATTAAACATTTAATGTAAGATGTGTAATAAAAATAATATCCTTGTAATCATAAACATGAACATAATACGGCCAAAATAAACCAAAAATTACCATATAAACATGCACATGGACATTCTACTAGTCGAATAATAATATGTAATAACTAATTTCCTAACGAAGGAATGTATAATGTCAGAGATCATAACCACTTAGTCAAGGCCTCATGCCAAGACTAAATATAAAAAATTTGACATGGCCTTGTGTGAAGAAAAAAAATTTGTCTCATGATACCAACCAATTCAAATAGGGGCTATAGCGGGCCCCACCTATCACTTACTAATCCCAATGCATTCCTCGTTTGAAAATGTTAAACCATAACATAAATAATCGTATTAAAAAAAGCATAAAAAATGTCAATAATATAACCACAAACCATGAATGGTATAATAATATCACATCCACAGTAAAAAATATCATAACACATTAAATACAATATATAAGATTCTATTATAATAAATCAACCTCAATCAATAATTATATTCAGTTAAGTATATTGGCATAGATGAAAATGATCAGTAAAACGCTTTGATAGAAATACAACATTTTCATGAAATTATATAAAAGTTTCTCAATTTATAAATGAATACATTTAAAAGATATTTTTGAATCAATGTTCCTTATACAACATTGAATCTTATTGAATGGAACTAACATTTTAAAACAATCATGTCTATATAAAGAATTCCGGAAAACCATTTTGAAGACATGGACATTAATGTGAAAGATTTAGAAGAATAAATATTTAAAACATTTAAAATGGTATTTTTGTTAAATATTACACTAAAATAATTATTTTGAAAACTCTTGTATAAAACATGGACATGGATAGTAAATATACCTTAGTAAATACTTACACATTAACATTCTCTGATCATAATGAGATTGAGGAATTAACCATTACCTTGTGGTTTCCTTTGGATGAGGGTATGTTTAACCTCCTATATGATGACCATAGTATGTTATTAAATTATAACAGAATATTAATTATATTTACGATATCATACATGATTCATTTATGACATTATACTACCTATTTAATAAAAATTTCCATGTTAAAATTAAATTTTGGTTTATATTTGCTTTCTTTATCATATGTGTTTTTACTTATTAATCCTGATCATATCACTTGTACAATGATTTAATCGGTTCAAAAATATAAAAGAATATTTATGTATCATATATATTCTTAATATAAATACGTATAATATATATATATATATATTAAATGGAAAACACCGTTTATGGAGATGATAGGTTGTACGTACGCAGAAACATTGTTTTCGTTTTCATATAGTATTGAATAGAAGAAAGTGAATGAGATATATGTAAATGTATATTTATAAATATATATATATATATGAAGTATAATTATTATTTCATATATTACATACTTATTAATCATTTATATTTTTATAATCTCTATTGAATGGTGAACATTGAAATGAATCTCATCACGGCGTGGAGATGGTAAGCCGTACGTACATACGAGGGATGATATCATTCTATTTATAGTGATATATTATGTAATTGGATGGTATATTAAAGATAAAGAATAATTAAATTTTTATATTTATTATTTACATCAATTATACTCATTATTATACCCATCCAAATGCTGAAATGTTGAATAACAAACTACACCACGACATGGAGATGGTACGACATACGTACGCACATTAGGTGACTTTTTCATTCATAGGATGGATAGAATATCGAATATCATTGTAAAATTTATATAATAACATCTCTGTATTTACAAGGTATTATAATTATTATTTTTGTGTTGATACTACCAAGAAAGAGGAAGTGGAAGCAGAAAAAACCATGAAAGAGGTGACGAAGTAATTAACTCTTCTTTGTGTTTTTCGTTTTGATGTGAACAAAAGGGCTCATTAGGTTTAATTTAGGATCAAATTAAGGCCTATGGAATGAATATAGGGTAGTTGGTAAGATATTATTGTAGGTTTTGGATGAGTTAAATATCTTTGGAGATGTGAATTTGAGAGAAGGGGAAGTAACCTTTTATAAGAGAGGTGAGGGGAACTTTAGGAAAAGATTGAAATATAAATTTATTATTAAATAATTTTCTGTTTAAAATAGATTCAAATGAATTTAATTCGAATCTAAGGTGGTGATGGATCAATATAAAATAAAAAAAAATAAGTTTTATACATGTTTAGGACACCATATTAACATTATATTTTATATTTAATTATTGGAAAAATAGTTTATCAATTTCCTTGTGTCCTTGTATTTTTATATTACATTGTTAATAAACATACTATAAAATTACATGAGAACCTAAAGTGGTTCATTAATAACATATCTAACCTTACCTATGTCCTTTTTCATAATATTAAATTTTTAGGAATATTATATCATTTAATAATATAGTATTTTTTTAAAAAACTCATCTATGTCAATTTTGACAAAATTTAGTATTTGGTTTTTTTAAAAATAATAAAATCATGATTACATAGAAATAAATACATTGAATAAACCCTAAAATGTCATATTCACCTATCAACTTTATGGATTGAATCAATACTTTCAAATTATATTTATTTTAATATTTATAATATCCTTTATTAGATTATTTCATTAATAAGGGAAATATTGTTTCATTATTGTTTCATAAGTAAATATATTAATTTTTGTATAAATATTATTAATAATATACCATTATATAGGAAATATTTTTTTTCTAATTATTTTTATAGTAAAAAATATAGCTTATATAGCTGTATATAAAAACTATTTTTTTAAAAGATATTACTTTTTGTTATATTTTCCTCACCTTTAAATTAATTTTTATAAACGATCATTTTCACTTACATGTCGCTCTACGGGGTCCCCAAATCGACGCAATGGTTCCCATGGATGGAAATGTATCTACCAATTGGTGTATGGCATGTGTTAGGGTAATTTAATATTATTATAATATTATTCGTTTACCCTTATTTAACAGATTTATACTTTTACCATGGTAAATAAAATATTTAATGAACATTATGTTCAAAATGTCTACAAATAAAAGATACCTATTCACAAAATTCAGACCTCATAATTAATAATATTAAACCATTTTTTCAAAATTAAAAATACATAAGATTCAAAAATTAATTTAATATTAATTCTCATTGTCAAAACTGAAAAGTAGGTTTTTAATAAATAAAAAAAAAATCAAAAGATTTACATGTGGTTATGTATAATTTAAATGAAAAATTACATCAAATAACCTAAATTATTTTAAATGATAAAAATATAATCTAATGATAAATTCAAACCACTCAACTATATAATTTTACACAATATATTATCTCGATTAAAAATGTTTTTTTCAATTAAAATTTTAGATTTTTCACTACTCATCAAAATTTGAAAGTAATCAGAAACGTACCCAAAAATTATCTGAACTAAATTTTTATGTTCTAATTCTAAATAACTATTTAATATAATTATATTGAAAAAATAAAAGTGTCTAATATTGGATTTAAAATCGGTAGGCCATTAAGTGGTGGAAAAACTACATTTTTTTTAAAAAATATTTCTTTTATCAGAAAATTTTTATTTGTCCACATATATTTCTAAGAAAGAAAATAGATGAATGTTAAAATTATATGGGATATATAAAATTTAAAATACAGTTAATAATATTCATAAAAACATTTTAAACGGCTATTTTTATCGGTCATATTGCGCTTGAACTCAGTGTTTTGTACATAACACACTATTGAATTATTTATAAATGAACCACATCGTGGAAGCGTTGGGTGTTACACTTTATATTATTTTAAATATTTTTAAATAAATGTTCTTAAAAACAATATCAATATTTCATTATATGTTTTCAATGAATTATAAATGAAATGTTTCTGAAAACATTTTCAATATTTCTATATAATTTTTGAAATTAGTTTTAATGAAATTGTTTTCAAAACAAATTCAGGCATTCGTTATATGTTTGAAATATGATTTATAAGGAAATTAGTCACAAAATTTCTTCAAATACTTTATATTATTTAATTTTTATTTTCATAAAAATTATTTTCATGAGATTCTATGTATTAAAAACCCTTTTTCTAGGAAAAATGATAATTTCCACAATAAATATTTATAAAAGTTATTTCAAAATTATTTTCCATATATGTAGAAATCCATTTATTTTAGTCATCCCCTTTGGGGAAATGATCCAAAGGATCCATTCATATTCTTTTTCGAATGGTTGATGTTTTATTTTAATTGTTCTTATGACACTCGTTACTCTTCGATAAGTCATATGCCTTTGAAACCTACATAATTTAAGGAGTTATTATTTAATAATATTATTAGAAAATAAATATATTTTTATTAGTTTCTGATGTTAATAGATGTTAATGATACCCATTTCATTTCATCTGTTATGATTTGATATTAGAAAAACTCATCTATTTTCATGGGTCATTATATGATAAATGTTCTTTTATGTCGTAGAAGATGTATGTATGATTTTATTATGTGATATGTGGGACCTATAACACCCTACAATTCAATGGGTGGTGATAAGATGTAAACCACCTCTAAGGGAACACTTGTTGTTGCCAAATCACAAAAATGGTACATGTGTTATAGCCCAAGCCTGAATGTAAGAGGGTATAGGGGTTATAGCCCAAGCCCAGAAATGAATGTGCGTGGGTTGTACCCCAAGAATTAAAGTAAGTGGAAAATGGGATGTATCCCAATAGTAAATGTTAGAGGGTAGAGTGGTGGTTACACCATGATGGAAGTAGGTACATGGGTCATATCCCAAGACTAACATGTTTTCAAGGACATGGTAGGTTTCCTTGACATTTTATTTTCTTTGTTTATGTGTATACTTCAAATACCATGTATTATACTTATGTTATGATTTCATAGATCATGCTATCTATTAACTTATGATGCATGTCTTATGAAATACCATGATTTATGCCATGATTCATACTTATGATCTATGATATGAAGGGTATGATATTATAGTGTTATAATCATGTTCGTATGACCCTATGCTCCAATTTATTCTTTCATGTATCCCGTGTTTACCTTTATTGAGCATATGATCTCAACCCATATTATGTTTTCTTCCCTAGGATACGACGATATATATCATGTCGGATGTGTATAAGATGGGTGATTGTCATGAAGATCCTATTGGTAGATAACCTGGCTCGATTATGTACTACAATTTATTGTTACATGTTTCCAATGGAACAAACCTAATATGGTCTTTGGGTGTCTATTTGTATTATGTTTTAATTATTCGGGAAAAGCGATGTGATTTCTATCTAATTTAATAATCGGTCATCATAGTGGAATCAGAGAAAAGGATTAGTTATCCTTTGGAATCTAGGATAAGAAGACCTTAGTTATAACCCTAATGAAATGTCTATGAATATATCTTAAGATAAAAAAAAGAATAGGAAAATTTACTAGAATGTTCGTAAAGGATAAAGTGAGTGGTTTTATATAAATTCATCTATGTTTAAAAACAACAAGTGGATGTGACTCTAGCACAGAAGCACCTAGGATTAATAACTCCGGCAACATGTGTCGAACCAAAAACAGTGTGACATGGTACACAACAACATGCCTTAATGCACACCTTTTTTGACACTCCTGAAGGATATACTTTGGGAATTGACAAAATCGCCCAAAAAATCATTTTGAATTTGAAAATAGGTTATTTTTGAATAACCTGGGATAAGCCTAGGATGTCATTGATTAAGTAATGTGAAATAGTTTAGACATCTGGTAAGTGTTCTTTCATGATTATGGGGTTCCTCACTATGGGAAATGTTAGATACTGCATTTTTTGGTTTTTGTCAGTGGATAGGACAAAAAAGAAAAATGTTAATGGTGATTACGATTGAAAATGAGGAAATTGTTCTTATGAGAATTTTAATGATATGGTATATCGAATGTAAAACCTCATGGTAATTCTCAAACATCTTTATCATGCTATGAATCATGTAGTTATTAGAAATGATAATAGGAGGGAATAACAACATGTTCAGTCCCTTATGAGGAAACATCCACAATTTTTAGTGGGACTTCTTATCGATTTACCACATAACCCTAATTCTGTACCAATGAAAAGTTATTATAAATTCAAAAGTGTTCAAAACATGAAAAATTCATTTTGACAGTATATCAGTTGGATGGTGAAGCAGACCAGTGGTGGACTATAATCCGGAATACAAGGAAGAAAACTGATATTGAATTAATTTATTTGGAATATCATAAGAACATATTCATAAATAATTAATTTCCTCATGTACTTAGTACAATGAAGTAAAATTAATTCCTTCAGTTTACTAAAAAGGATGGTAAATCTATTAGTATATACGAGGTCAGTTTCAAAAGACTTATGAGGAAGACTTATGGAATTATCTTCCAACCAGAAATGTTGGTTGGTAGGTTTTTTAGTAGATTAAATCGATGTCTTTTAATGAAGTAATACATAAGATACATTATTAGATATGAATATATTGTGTTTTTTTATGTCAAAGTTGAAATGGAGGTTGGAGTTAAGTATCTATCTTATGGTTTTAACCGGAAGATGAAGATGTAGTTCAAAAGAAAATCTAAAAAACATGGATGTAATAAGTTGTGTCTTACTTTATGCACCATGTGTGGAATGAAGCTTGTATGGAATTGTATTAAAGGTAATATTAAATCTTTTAAGTGTTTACATTTAGTACATTGAGTAGCTGAATTCTGAATTAACTAAAATTACTTACAACGAATAAGGAAAAATTAAGCATTACAGTAGATTAAACCTTAAACTTAAGGGCCCCAATGACCATGACACTATTATAAATCCAATTTTATGGAAATTATTCAGTAATTAACATTTCATTATTGATTTTTGTTTACTTTTTATGACTTTAATTATATGAAAATATGTGTACACCGATGTTGTTTTCAAGAATACCAAGTTAGTCCTTCCCTTTCCCTATAAAAGGAAACCACCTCTACCACTCCCTCACACCACTAAAACCAGTTAGTTTCAAAAAATATCTTCCCAACACACCTCAAAACATCCCTTACTTTGTCCTTGATTAATATCTTCTTTTATATATTAATCCAAGGAATCCCTTTGCTGAAATCCAAAACAATTTACCCAACCAAGAGGTAACAACCTCCCTCAAGCTCCATTATATTATTTTCATTCTACACCGCCTCCAATATCCTTATTCAATTATTATACAAAAAAACATTATCCTAAATATAATTATACGTTGTCTTGTAAAAGGATCTACCTACAATGTTTCACACTTCCGTCTAATGGGTAATAAGATACTATTCATCTGAACGATGAACCACTGCCTAACAAATTTATGATTGTTCATTTTCCCAATACCACCTTTCATGGTTTGGAATTATGATGAAGAATATATTTATATGTGATAATTAATATTTATTTAATATTATGGAATTACTTTAAAATA
This sequence comes from Viscum album, assembly GCA_963277665.1. NCBI lineage: Eukaryota > Viridiplantae > Streptophyta > Magnoliopsida > Santalales > Viscaceae > Viscum > Viscum album. The sequence continues at coordinate 2,114,849,331 of OY728157.1, read as the reverse complement.
CATTTCATTATACATTACATTTTTTGTAAATGTGATAATTTTGTTCAATAAATTGTGAACTACCACCCCTGAAGGCAATGAGATTCATTCACACACTTCATGGAATGTTTCAAGGATGGATTTAGTAAACAATATATGGCATATATTAGATAATAATTATATTTTATTAATTGGAAAGATACATTTATATATATATACTTATTTGTTATTTAATCTCATTCATTCAATATGACACTAAAACAAAAAGAATGCTCTTGTGTAAATATAGTTTACTGTCTCCAGGAAAGATGTATTACATTTCATAATTATATATTATATAAATTATTAAAAAATATATAAATGATATTTATATCATGGTTTAATTTATGGAAATCATGATATAATTATAATGACTAATGTTATAACAAATTGAGACACATTCAAAAACCAAAGCAAATATTACCAAAGTGAAACTCTAATATAGAATTGTTAAAAAGTGGGTCATATAACGTCATAGAAAACACATATATGGTATTATATATAATAATATTTTTTATAGATTAATAGAAAAATTATATTTATTAAAAATTCTTTTGTAGAAGTACAATGAGAGTTAAGACAGAAGGAACAGTATTTTCATCTCACTTTTTATTTCTGGGAGAGGCATGTCTTATTCACCACTCATTAATTTTGTGTGATGTGCATACAACATATTTATGTATTACATAATTATTATACTTATTTACATATGTCATGACCCGTCCTCGGGGCCAGTGCCGTGACCACCCCAAGCCCACCTCCCATAGGCCAGGGGCTGGAGACTAGCACCAAGGCATAAATCCCGACAAAAGGGGAAGGCATTGCCTTTATAAAGTAAACAAACGCCACAGAGTAAGCCAGCAGAAGTAAACACTAAGTAAAATTGGGTACAAAAGTAAGTGCGGAAAGTAAATGGCCCAGAATACAAACCCAAAACTAAAAGTAAAGTACAACTGGAAAGAAATTACAGCAACTGAAAAAAAGCAGCAACATCGAGCCGTCCACTGGAAGTCCCACCTGAAGGGTGGGTAGTGATAGCCACCTCAGCTCCTCGGTCCAGCCGTCAACTCCGTGAACATCCTGTCCAGTGGTCCACCTCCAGTTTCTGAATTCTCCACTAGCCTCAACCACGATCAGAGTTGTCCGTCGTCTGCATCCAACACAACGTAGTGCGGGCATAGCCCGTGCAGGGGTCAGTATACGCTACTCAGTACGGACCCCGAGACCCCCGAAGGTCTCCCATATTCCATAAAGGATAAACCACAAAGGAAATATACAATCAAAAAGTAACATCCAACACTACTTAGTTATATTCCCATACATATATCGAAGTCATCAATTCTCATTCGGCTCCAACATCCGAGCCCAAGTTTGATCATGTCCACACATGATAGTAAAACCCAATCCACATATAAAAGCACAACACAATCCACATAGGAAAATAAGTCAATTATATCGAAGATAATGATTGAAAGTCAAGACTCAGCTCACACATGTATACTTATTCATAAGGTGATAGAGATGATTAGATGTAGCCACTGATTCATCTATGATGGGACCCACGTAGGATATTAAACCAGCTAAGCTGTCGGACCCACATAGGATACAGACCAGCTACTCTTCCAGACCCATGTAGGATAGCAAAAACAGAGTCATCGTCGTCAAACCCACGGACGATTTCAATATGGTCTTCATTGCTGCCAAACCCACGAAGGATTTCAGTGCAGTCTTCATCGTCGTCAAACCAATGGAGGATTTTAGTACGGTCTTCATCACTGCCGAACCCACATAGGATTTCAGTGCAGTCTTCATTGCCATCGAACCCACGGAGGATTTTAGTACGGTCTTCATCACTGCCAAACCCACATAGGATTTTAGTGCAGTATTCATTGCTGTCAAACCCATGGAGGATTTTAGTACGGTCTTCATCACTGACAAACCCACATAGGATTTCAGTGCAGTCTTTATAGTCACAACCAGCTCTAGGGTTCCCGCACACAGCATTATCTATGTTAGGAGGGTCCACTCCATGAGTAAAGGGGGCTGATACATCAACTGGAACGTAGTACATATTTGATATATCACAAAGTTCCATCTCGTCATGTGAATCTCAATGTGACAGACGGCGCGTCAATCGGATGCCCGATCTGAGAGTTATTGGCCTTTTCGTTCCAGGGGCCCGGTTGGTTTTTAAGTTAAATCCAACCCGACCACACTCCAACTACGTCGAAAACTTCAGCAGAGTAATCCAAAATGACCATATCACTTATATGAAACCAACAAAGTCGACGGCACGACAATCGGACGTCCGGAGCTCAAGTTATAATCATTTCCGCTCCGAGGGCCTTGTTGGTTTCGTGTTCGAACCAGCCCGATCATACCCAATTTCTTCAAAACATTAAGTGTAATATACTGAAACGACCATCTCGATCCAAGGATCGTATCACAACTGATATTGTGTCGATCGGAGGTCCGTAGCCCAAAATACGGGCGTTTGAACTGAACTGTCCGGTTTTAGGGGGTTTTGGGCCCGGCCCGACCCTGCGCGAGACCCCCTGGGTCAGCCAAAACCGGGTCGACCCTAACCAGGTCCAGGTCCAGCCCATTAGAGCGCAGCCCTGCCCAGTGTGGCCGGTCCGACCTGGGCAGCTGTTTGTCTCGGCGCAGGCGCGCCCCGCACGACCGGTGCTGGTCGTGCCGTTGCGGAAGGGGGGGGGGGCTAGCCCCTTGATTGAAGTCGCGACCCCACATGGGGGCCGCTCCCTTCGGGCAACGGATGTGGCACTGGGCTCCACGTCTCCCTCGGGTCCTGCGCGGCGGTGGGACCCCTGCCCTGCCGCCGCGGCTTAAGCTGCGGTGATCCCTCTTGGCGGCGCGCAGTGACGCCACCGCCTCCAGCCGCCGACGCAGCCTGTGTAGTCCACGGGCCACCGGAGTGGCTCCGGTGGTCCGTTTCCAATTCATTCTGTGCCAGCATTCAGATCGGGTCTCGTACTTTACTGTGGAATCATCAAACCGCCTCTGCGGCCCGTTCCGTCATCGCCCGTCAATCCGCCGTCAATTTAACAATCTGTGGAGCCTTTGAATCGCAGTAACGGCGCGGCGTGACGGCGTCGCGCTTCTTCGCCCTTCCTTAAATGTTTCCACGCGGTGTCATTGCACCGCGCCAACTTTTCTCATTGCGCATTAAGTACTATCATCAAAGGGGGAGGTGGTTCACCCGTGTTCATGCGGTCTGACATCCTCCCGTTATTACGATAACAGGTGGCCCAAATAGAAGTCGATGAACGACAAGGAAAAATATTTCATGGGAAAAACAATTAACCCCTACCTCAAGGTGTCGTCAAACGAAGGTTCATCGCCGAAAAGAACGTCGTGGAAGAAGGCGTCGTGAAAAAAGGCATCGTGGAGAAGAGAATCGTCAGTGTCGCGGTACACGGCGTTGCTTCGTCGATCTCTGAGGATTCGATGTTCTTTGTCGTCCTTCATCGGAGGTTGGCGTTCTTCATCGGCGAAGGTGCGTTCTTTGCGTTCTTCGAGAAGGAAGAGGAAGTTCAAGACTTGAGCAAATCATCTCCAATTCTTCTCACACAATGAAACAACAATAATAAAATAAGGCATTGCCTTATTTTATTACTCATTTCAAATGTTTTCGAAAACCAAAAGTAAATCATGATTTAATTATCGATCATTGACCAATTAAAGAGGCGTTTAATAATTCAATTAAACGCGAGAGTTGACATGGCATTTAAGAGGGGGGTGTAGGTTAATTACCAAAATTAAATTCACATGGGATGTATAAGGAAATAAAGGGGGTGGGGCTCGTGTGGGCCCCACCTCACTGATATCCTACCTAGGAGTTAGGATATCAGTGGGTCCCACACCAACCCCCATAGCTAGGTTAACACTAATTAGAATAAAAATAAAAAATGGTTGCAAAAATTTTATTTTTTATTCATTATTTAGACCAATTAATTATTAACCTTACTTGAGCAAACGCAACTCCGGAAGAGGTGTTCTTAAGCAATTTCTAGCGCTGTAGTTCAATCGATGCCCTCAGATTTCGTTTCCGAGCACCGGTTCAAAAGTAAGGAAAACCAGATCGTTCGTTTACTGAACGTACCCGAGCTAAACTTCAGAAATTGATTCCGGGCACACCGGGCCTCAGAATCAAGTGCCGTCAGAAACTGAATTCTTGTAAAATCCCAAAGAAAATAAAAAAATATCCCTTGAATTTTACAGGTCATTACAACATATATATTTTATTTTATTTATTTCATGGGGTTTCTACTTCAAAATTACCAATTATATAAAGTAATTGTCTCTCAAATTTCCTTTTTTCAGACACATGGCACGTTATGCACCTATATTATTATATGAGATGTATATAATACCTTTGATATGTAAAATCATGAATATAAATATTTTCATGATATTTTATGCTTCATGTAATTTCATTTTCTCACATTCGGAGTATAATTCAATGTTATCCAATATTAAGAGATAATTGAAACAATTTCATCATTTGTTGAGATTGTTTAATAATACGATTACAATGAATAAATATTATGATCCACATATAAACATAACTCATGAAATTTCAAATTATTTATATATTCATTATATATTCAACTTTTGGTATCATTTCTACACTCTTTGATATATATTGGGATACCTAAAGAGTTTTTAAGAAAGAAAAACTTCACCAATATCTTCGATCATAATGTTGTGTTACTTTAAAAAAATTACAAACTAGTTTTAAAAATGATTTTAGTAATTATTTATATGCTTTCATAGTGTTTTATGAGGAATTATTTTCAAAGAAGTTTCATTCATCTTTCATTAACATTGAAGAAAAATGGTTTTCAAAATGTTTTCAAAATTTCATTATATTTATTCAATGTATATTCAATTAAATGGTTTCTAAATATATTTCAAGAATTATTTATATGTTATAAAAAAATTCAAGGAAATGGTTTTCAAAATGATTTCATAATTTCTTTATATGTTTTCAGTCTATTTTCAAATAACTTGTTATCAAAACATTTTCATTATTTCATTATATTTTTTGAGTAAGTTTCCAAAGGAAAATTTCTTCAAAATATTTTCAAAGATTTATTTATAGGTTTCCTTGAATTTTTTTATGACAACTATTTTCTAAAGGATTTATGTTTTAAAGATAATTTTACAATAACAAAGTATTATTTCCTTAAGAAATTTTTGGAAAAAATATTTCCAAATTATTTTACATCTATGATGACATCCACTGATTATAATCATTCACTAATGGGAAATTATCCAATTATTCCATTCATATTCTTTCTTGAATGGTTTATGTTTTTATAGAATGATTATTATTAAACTAATTTATGTTCCATGGGTCATATGCCTTTGAAACCCACTTCATTTCATGGGTTATGATTTAATCAAATGATTAGGAAAACGATATATTTTACATAGGTTGTGATGTGATGAAATGTTAAATATAACCATTTTATTTCTTGGGTTATGATTCATTATTTATAAACCCCATCACTTTTCAATGGTTATGATATGATGAGTGTTTTGTTATCTTTTGGAACATGTATGTATGAAATTATTAAGAGACTGGTGAGAATTATATCTCCCTCAAATTCATTGGGTAATGATAAGTTTTAAATGAGATAAAAGTGTAAATGGGATGTATCTAGATCCTAAAAACGAGAATGTAAATGGGTTTTATCCCATGAATAAAAATATGAGGGTACATGTGTTTCAGCCCTAGCCCAAAAAAATAAATTAAAATGGTTATAGCCCATTCTTGGAAGTAAGAGGGCAGAAAAGTTATAGAACAATACTAAAACTATGTGGGAACATGGGTTGTAGACCAAGCCTAATTGTAAGAGGGTAGATGGGTTATTAGTCCAAGCCTGGATTATTTACATGGGTCCTAGTCCATGTCTATCTTGTTGTGGAGTTCTTGTTTGGTATCCTTGATATATGATTTTCTATGTATATATGTATTCCACAAATATAATGTATTATTTTAAATTTATGATATCATGGATAATGTTCTCTATTTTCTTATGATTCGTGTCTTAAGAACACCCATGTTTTATAAAGTGATTCAGGATTATAAGCTTTGATACAAAGGCTATGATATTTTAATGTTATGTTCAACTTATCATACCCCTATGCTCATATTTATGATTACATGTCATCCTTCTTTACCCATACGGAACATCTCAGTCCAGCACTTTTTATTTTTCATTCCCCAAGTTATAATAATATGTATTATGTACGATTTGTATAAGAATTGTGCTAGTGAGGAAGAACCTAGTGTGAGATAATGTAGCTTTCTTATGTACCGGTGTTTATATTTCCATGTTTTCAAAGGAACTAAACTAATACGGTCTTTGGGTGGATTTTCGTATTATGTTTAATGTATTCATGAAAACTGATGTAATTTATAAATTTCTTAGATTTGGTATTTATACAATTGAATGATTTATACATCTTTAAAGGTGGCATAGAAAGAGTCATAGTGTTCATATAATTATAGAATGGTAATTTATGATAAATAATTAAACACAATGTGTTGGAAGATTGAAAAATTTTGTATGATGATAAATATTTAGGAACTATATAAAACCTTGGATTAGGAATAAAAGTTATGGAATTCAGTTGGTAATTATTTAAAATAAAATATTTATCATAAGAATTAACACAATGTCTCTTGAACGTTTTGTGTGCATATGGGATATTTATAACTTACCAGTGCCAACTGGGTGTCCGTGAGATGATAGAATCATATGAAGTTATATATCAGTAGATTATATTAGTTTTTTGATAACCTATATATATATATTCCTTATGTTTTGTGATTATATATTCTACCCCAGTAATTTCAGTAGGGAAATCAGTAACCAGTTGCCTCTATGAGGGATTTTTTTCCAGGATCTAGGTTTGTGAGGAATAGATAGAAGACTATGCACCCTCTCCATAATCTCTTATCCAAGTATTATTATGAGCTCCTATAGAAAGTGGTTACCCATCCCATATATAGGTATATTCGTATATATTGGCCAATGGTAAGTTCACACACTTGTATCTCATGAAATAGTATCATAAGTATTATTATTATAATATGTCATATAGTATGTTAATGCTAGAGGTATAATAAATTCCATACTAGATCTCGTGGATTTTAGTTACTAATTTGTTACTTTCTAAAGATATATATCTTGATGGTGACATGACACAATTCACTATGTGATATATATGTTATAGATGCTCCACAATTTTAATTTAACATTACATATTCGATTGATATTGAGCAGTACATATAATGTAGTGGAATATAGAAAAAATAGTGTGAAATTGGTAGTGGGTACCATTATATAATATTATATTAGATACTTCAATAGTAATTGAATGTGATAATTAGTGAGATATCCATGGAGTGGATTGAATCTTAATATACCTGATTAGGTGAAATCTTAGATTTAATTGATTATTCATTGGGATATTGTATTATTTATTTAATATTACATAAGCGACTTTAGAGAGGATTATTGGTAGTATACCTATTATGATCACCCAAATTATATATAAACTATATTTCATGTCCATATGATAATTTTTGTGATTGATCTAGACATTAATAGATCATGGGGTTGTACCATGGATTTTTATGATTTGAGGTCACCACATAAGATATTATTTTGATAATTTTAGTTTCATTTGAGTGGTTTCATTCTTATGAAATGACATAAATGTATTTGGATCTTCTAAATTTAATATGAGTGGGATTGATTTGGTCATTTTATCTTATGTTTTTCTACAAATTTTCATCTTTTATGGTTATCACTCCAATTTATTTATATGGTATATCTCCAATTCATGTCTCCAACCCATGTATTATTTGAGCTGGATTATGGTTTAATTATCTCCCATCACTAATTTTCGGCCCAAGCGAGGAACTTTTGAGGGTATGTGTCATGATATAGTAGTATATGAGATAAGGATCTAGGATATGATTAATTCTAGAGGCAATAAATCATGAGTAAAAAAATTATTGGTTTGAAAACATTGTCATATAATCATTTTAATTTATATAATTGTGGTATACATTCTGGGACATAGGTATTTATAGAACCCTATGATCTTATGTAAAATATTTCATTTTTATTAAGCCTACTAAGATAAGTGATACGAGTTGTGGGGTATAGACCTATGAAAGAATCATACATCATTATTTTCTACCTCTATCTCTTAAATGGATATAATTTTCTATTAAGTTGAAACATAATTAATTCATATTAAAAGTTCACTATTTTAGGTTTTGGTGACCCTAACTGACTTTTCTTTTGTTTTTATGCATCCATATCAGTGTACACATCAATTTCTCATAGACTATATTCATCCAAATGTGCAAGAAGATCACCACATGCTTGAGGTCAATGATAATGAAACATTGGGGGGGGAATCTAACAGTTTCAACATGATATTCTAGAAAATTATGATTGATCCGTATCATATTTAGTTCCAAAAGAGTAGTAGGACCATGTAGATATATCCTTTAGTTTGACCTATGCTTAAAATTAGTACAGGGCTTCATTTGAAATGATTATGCTACAAGGGGTATCTAGGTTGTGGTGGTTCATTTTCCCTATGGATCATGATAATTTACCAATTTCGTTAGAAAATATTTGAGATTAGTTTTGAGATCTGTTCCTTTCTTCAAAAACAAAGGTGTCCAACATCCAGGCACTTCTTACCCTTTAGTATGAAAGCTCTTCAGTACAAAATTTTATGATCAATTTCAAGAACCATCTATGACAAGATTTAGAAAATATACCATATATTGATGATAGAGTGAGAAGTTTTAATGAGACTTCACATCTTGAGATCGAGTGAGAAGTTACTCCTTTTATAATATGGACATTTCTTATGGTACTGGCAATAGTAGAGGTTTTCAAGAGGATAATGGTTATGAATAAATCATCAAGAGAGGGGAGTCATTAGGATACCCAGAATTGAAGAATTTTGGAAATGGGATCTTTGTTTCTAGAATGGAGGGTTTTTAGATAGCATGGATTATGTCTTATCTCTCTTAAACTCATTTTACAATGCTTTAATCTCTTTATCCCCTTAAAAGGGACCATATATCTTTAAGGTGTAGTCCATGGTCATCATTGTTCAGAGTTCATGGAATTTTTGAGTACGAAATGTGTGTTTGTTATTCCACTATAGGATCCATTATTTCATTATATTAGGATAAGGTAGGAGAGAAAAGTGATCTAAAAATTTCCTAGAATAGGGGAAACATGGTAGAGAAAGGATAACACTATGACTCTTCTCTTCCTCAAGGTTTATAACATGATCATGGAGGTGGTCTTTATCAGGGATAAAGAGATCATATATTATGTTGTGGTCTGATGATTTCACTAAAGTTTAATTCCCATGCGATCCATGCATCATTGGTGGTACTGTTTATTTGTTTCCTATATTAATGAATGATTTTTTATTTATTTGGGATATATGTATTGATTCATTTAACATGAACTACATTATTTTTTAGGAGTTGAAGTTGTGAGGCTTCTAATTGCTTTCACATTAACCACAATAGTAATATTATGAGCATATATTTGTGATGTATGTTAATATTTTAAACTTGTGATAGGGAAATTCTAAACATCCAAAATTATTTTAATATATATATGAAAATATTCTTGGTATGCACATTATTTAATTAGTGATGGATATCAAGGATTGATTCCAAAGGTATTTTCTTTACAATGATGTCGATTTCCAGTATTCAATGTTTTTTATAAATTGAGATAGTTTGATAGGTTGAGTTTTTTCTTATACTTGTCTTCTATGATATCCAGTTTGATTCTTAGTTCATTAGAAATTTAGTTTGATGTTTTTTCCAAGGTTAGGTATGAGTAAGATGATGTATTTTAAAAAAATATTATGGAATTACCCCAAGACCTGAGATCGTGTTTTTAATAGAGATATACCGGTACACATTTTAGATTTTGATATATCTATTTAGTATAGTGTTTTGGAGTTTTGGGATATTTGGATAAATATCGATGATCCATTTTATCTATGATTTATTCAATTGAACACATCACCATGAGATTTTATTAAACTATTAAAAAAATATGGGATGGAAATCTTGGTCAATGTGTAAATTATCATCAATTTAATATGGTGAAAATGAAAACCCAATACTTTATTCAATGGATTTATGATTTATTCGATCAATTAAAAGGATCTAGTTGGTTCCCAAATACAAATCAATGACTGATATTTCATCAGATGTGATTAAATGATGAAGATATTCTAATTAAGAGTTTCAGATGTTGTTGTGGGAATTATGAGATCATTTTAATTTCATTTGATATTATGAGCACTCCAACTATTTTTATGGGGTTGATAAATAAAATGTTCGATGATTTATTTAACTTCACATTGGCGGATTTTATTGAAAACCCATTATATACTCCCCTACTAAGGAAGAGAATGCAGATCATCCATGAAGAGATTTAGGTGTTCTTCGTCGTCAACATATTTTCAAGAAGCTTTCTATGTGAGAGTTTGGGGATAAAAACATTTGTTAATTAGGGAATTTCATTTCCAATATTGGTTTACATTTTGATACTTTAAATATTGATGTTTTTCTATCTTGAGAATCTATAAATACTGGTGTAGAGGTACATATTTTTTGTAGTTTTGATTTTTATTATTACTCGTACATACATAAATAATATTAGATTGAGTCCCTAATAAATCCATGATAATATAGGAGTATATGTTTTGGTAGACTACCCATTTTAGGATACATCTGAGTATCTGAAGGATAAGATGGTCTTCCCCCCAATATTTATTTTTTGGAAGAGAATGTTCAGTTTGAGGTCTATTGTGATCCTTTACTTATTAATATAGGATGACTCCAAAGGTGATATAGAGAAATTTCTTCTTATGGGTCTCAAATTTTATGACCCCATGAACATCAATATCTGACCCAGGTTCTCAATTAGAAATCTATAAAATTTTCCTTGAATGTGTGGATACACTATCTTATCGTTGACGTCTCCAAGGTTTTAATCAATCACAAGAACCATAGTTTTGTTTTCTCCAATCATACCCTAAACTCGAGACAAAGATAGTGGATGGAATTATTATGAGGCTATGAAATTTATATTTATTATACATAGGTGAATATATATTGTTAATAAGATGTTTATGTATAAAGTCAATAACTGATGTCATGTGTGAGTCTAGATACTCTTAGAGAGTAATGGAAAATTTCTCTATGATGTATCTTAATATTGGAGTGGTTGTGGGAAGAGGATAGTTAATTTAAATGGAGGTGTTGTCATCTTTAGTTCCAAAAAGTGGATGATTCTCAGATAATGTATTCCATGATGGAGGTTTGTGGATATTGAGTTGCCTATGGTGATGCCACAAATATATGATCCAAGGATGATCAATACTACGTGTTAATTCAAGGGAGTTGTTTTTTCTGTTAGTGATGTCTGATTTTGTTACTTGATAGTTCCATAGATATCACATATGGGTATGTCCAAGCATGAAAATGTTTTTTCATGTTCTAAGAGGTTCGTTTTAGTGTTCATGCCTACTATATTTTATTTTAGACATTGTGTCTAGATGCTTAGTCTTCTAGAAGGTGGAGGCAATACATTGTGTTCCTAGTGGTTTTCTACATCCATTAGATGTTCCTCATTTGATGATGGATTACATTTTTATAGAATTAAATACTATTTTACCACAAGATATTCTATTTTTTCATTATTTATTGTCTATTTTGGACCATTTGATACAATCAACTTACTTAATAGTGATCAAGGACTCAAGATCAATCGAGATTTTATAGAGGTGGTATCTAGAAGAGGTGGTGATGCTTCACAGAGTTCTGAGGATTATCATTTCTGATCATTATCATTGTTTCACATAATAGGTGTCTATATTTATTCAATGTTTGTTTGGATCTCAATTCTTCTTTAACATTACTTTTTATCTACAAATGGATGGTAAAACAGAGTAGACCAACCAGACTCTTGAACACATGTTTCCCACTTATGTCTATGATTTTGACGGTTTTTGGGTGAGGTGCCTAACTCTCGTAGAGTTCTCTTAAAATAATATTTTTCCCTCAAATATTTTTATGTTACCAATTGAATAATATTATAGGAAAATTTTTAATTCTTATATATATAGTACTGGGGTCGATGAGTTAGTAATTCCTACGTGGGAACTAATAAAAAGAACAAAGGAGATGGTTGAGATAAATCACATGTGGATGAAGGAAGTGTAGGTTACATAGATGTTTAGTTTTGGCCATTATAGGAGACCAATAATGTTTAATATTAGAGATCATGTGTTCTTGATGGTGACTTCACATCATTGGTAGTGATGTTTTGCTCATGGGAATAAGATTTCTCGCTGATTTTGGCCTTTTTGATGTGGTAGAATATTTCAAAGTGTTTGGGTTCGATGTAAAACAAAACTAATAGATTATTTGAATTCTTTATGTATTTTATATATTTTATATTCAAATATATATTCATGAAATATATCACATCAACGATATGGTTGTGATAGATGTTGATGATAATAATATCTTCACGGAGTAGGCTATGGAAATCCATTACCACCAAGAGATGGTGTTGTGGTTGTGTTTTATTCTCTTAGTTTTTGAAATTATGGAGACACATTTATGTGGAGGATATCACCTAGAAAAATGATTCATTGAGATATTTTCAATATATCATGCTGTTTGATACGTTTTTCATCTTCCATAATGTTTCTCTTTTGATGTTGACCCTTATCTAGTTTATGTGATAGATATCTTTTCCTTGATGACTTATTTGAGGTATTTCTTATATTTAAGAGTTATTTCAAATTGTAAATTATTTCAGGTTTTTGTTCCTATTTTGTATAATTTATAGGGATTTTATAATGAAATGGTGAAATTATGAGACTGTTACCTCACCTGGTGGTCTCACAAATTGCCATTTTTCATTCCCTTCTCTCTGTGTTTGATTTTTTACTATCGAGCATGGAATATATTTGAGATTTAACTAATGTATAGTCCCAGATCATTATATCATGTTACTTTTTTATTTTTGGAGTTTTAGGTTCAGTGATGAGGCTTGGAGGAGTAATAAGGGGGTAAAGTTGTTGTTTCAACTATAAACATTAATTTTGGCACAGAGGCTTATGCTATGTCCCTGAGTCCCAATGTGAGATAAGGTTGTGGTGTGGAATAAGATTTTTGGTGTAGATGAAAAAGGTGTAGGATTTTTTGGTTCCATAATTTAGGTAATTTTTTTCATTTTGGGGAGTAAGGTACATCACAGAATCCTATGTGGAATGTTTAAGAGGTTCTCCCTTTTTTGGGGTCATAGATATTTGAAGTTAAGTTGTAGCGTAACCCTCTTCTACAGAAATTAAAATTATGTGGTGTGGTGATTCATTTAACTTGATGAACTTATCCTAAATTATAGTATTGATGGTATGTAATTCTACAATTTTCTCAAATGTTTCTTCGAACTAGTGGTTTCTTTTGAGGTCTCTTTCCTTACACTATTTGTTTTTAATATGTCAGTATCATTGTGAAGGGGTGTAAGAGTTCAGTACTATGGTTTTTAATTTATTGTCCCCATATAGGTTCTCAAAACCCATTTTAACTTGTAAATAACCAAAGTATTTATCTTTAACCCTAATTGGTAAGTGGTTTTGATTCAATTTTTTTTTAAATTCCATTAATTTGGTAATGATCCATGGAATTTTGTGTCCAATATGTGGTAATTATAGGTGAGTTTTTATTCTTTACTTTCAATTTCTTCTTCAAATGGATTTATTTCCTCCTGTGACACATTTCCATTCTATGTTCATTGATATACATCATTCTCATATATTTGTTTTGATATTTGTTCACATTTATGGCGAGACATCCTAGGTGGGCTATTGATTTCTTGTGGGAGAGGATATCAAAGATCTTCTCTTATTATTATATTCTCATTCAAATATTTTTGAAAGACTCTAGGAATAATATTTATTTTTTTCATTATTTTGATGAGTATTCATAAATTTATAATGTACTATCTCTTGCTGTAATTATTTATGTTAAATTAATGAACATTAAACTTAATTAAATACATAGTTGTTTTCTGGTTTTTCGAATCACATGTGTTGATGTCTTGTTAACAGTTTACCTCTTTATTTCCTAGATAGTATTTTATCTTCCATTTTAGTATTGTTGAAAATCTTTATTATTCTTTAAATTTTTATAATTAAGGTACATATAGTTTTTCTTGATGGTTAAATAATAAATATACATGTTTAATTTTTTATTGTTATTCATTAATTTAAAGATTCTAAAAGTAATTCTTAAATAATATTGAAAAAAATTCAGAGACATTCTAATCTAAGGCCCCATGTTACATATGGTTGTATTCATTGATAAATGAATCAGTTAATTCTATACTGATAACAATTTTTTTCTTATATATATAATTCTAGGGGGTTGTGAATACCCTTTTTCTTTAGAAGGATAGATGCCTTGGTCCTATGGTCCATTTTTTGTATTAATTATTTTTTTTACTTACTAAATTGTGTGATTACTATAGATGAAAAGTCATTCTAGGGTCCATGATGTGAGCCAAATATTGATGTTGGTATGTTGAGAAGTGGATGGTTAGTCCCTATTTATGATATCTTTCTGTTCTTTTTTATGGTGGGATATATGGTTATTTATATATTAGTGTTAAGTGCCGCACATGATTTGAAGGTGTAGGTTAAATCTATGATTAATCAATGTTCATTAGGATAAAATTTGGGATTATTGTTTTAATGAATTTACATTTATTTCTAGATATCCTAATATCTTTTTTTGAGTTACATTGCCATCTACTTCACATAACAAATAGTACATGATTCATGTATATTTTATGGTTTCATTGGATGAATCCTATATTATGAAAATTATGTAATGTCAGCTAAAAATAAAAAATTTAATCCATTAGGTCGGTGTCTTGATGGAATTTTTTATGAAAGTAAATCTTCAAAACGATTTGAGGTGGTTGGATTCTTATGGGAATACATGGAACTAGGTGGGAAATTATGTAATATAAAATGTTCAACATATTAATTAATTAACTTTCATTTGGACATTTTGTTTGCTTTTATGATTTCTAGCCTTTAGCATTGGAATCTTAGTGTCTAAGATAAAATTGTTGTTTATAGGGTTAAGGTAGTTTGGTTTCCCTTTGTGTTGTTTCTGATCTCTCTCTCTGTATATATGTATATATATATATAAGTTCTTTAGGTTATATGATTTAATGTACTACCTCACCCATGGAGGTACGGTGACCAACAAACAATGGACTGTGGGAGGGTTTGTTCCCCAAATCTAAGGTGGGTGAGGAAACGATGGATAATAACCCCATATTTCCCTAATCGCTTCCCATTATAGTCTTATAAGATAGTATGAAAGATAGATACCATTACAATAAATGATTATATAGTTATATAATTTCTTGTGTTTATTCTACAGAGTTTTATCCATAGATATAGTTTTATAAGAATTGTTATAGGTAGGTTTTCTTTGGGATCTGATGGATTAAGGTATAATATATGACATTCGGGTTGTGGTGGCTCCTATAAACTACTCAGCTTCAATATGAATATATGGATTCTAATTAATAGATGATCTAATTCCTAGGGTGAGTGATATATTAAAGATGATTAGTTATTATTGGGTTATATTATTTATTAGAGATAGAAGTAATGGGATGTGTGATGTAGGGGTAGAGTATCTAAGTAGTGGGGAGGTGGTAGTGGGGTACTTTTAATTCATATTATTTTGGATAGAAACTTAGTATACATTTCTAGGTGATGAGTTAGCTTAACTTATTTATTGACTTCTATATAGTATTATTTCTTAACAATTACATGAGTGGTTATTTGGAGGACACATTTAAGTACCTATATTAAGATAAAACTACTTATATATAAAATTTCTTTCTGTTCATCAGGTTATAGTCCATGATCGGGATATACATTACTAGCTCGTGGTGTTAGTCAGGAGTTATTTAGTCTTTAAGATCAGTGTGATGGATTTTATTTTGGACCATGTACATTATTTTTTAGTTTCTATGTTTTTATCAAAATACATACATGTATACTAATCTTTTACCTTTACTATGATCCATTGTTTTTTAGTGGTTTTATCTTATATATGTTTCTTCATTTCCATATTATAGTGTAATTTCACCCATCTTTTTATGATATACCATCGGTTCTTGTTTCCAACCCCTGGCGTGTTTGGAGGTAGAATTTAGGCATAATTTTCTCCCATTACTTATTATCTGAGAAATAGGGGTACATTAATGTTGATAAGGCCATGGAAATTGCATAAATTATCTTTATGGATAGAATATATAGTCAACCAAATTGGCAATCATTTAATTTTTTTTACTTGTATGAGAATAAGGAAAAATTGATATTATTCTAAAAAAATAATGTTTCATAATTTTTTTTCATGTTATGTGTTGGTATATTAAAATTAATTTAGTCACTTTTAGAGATTGAATCATGTAAAATATATTTATTATTATAAATTAAAATTTAAAATTTGGTAAATAATCCCAATTTCACTTTTGGTTATAAAAATAGTTATTTAGGTAAAAGTTAGTGATACTGATAAACGTCAAAATGATGTAGAAATTATAAATCCAGAGGTAAGGTACCAAAATTTCAAAAATATCATCTATAAATGGTTTTATGTGGGTTTTTTCATCCCTAAAATATATTTTAAAAAACCATTCTATATTTTCTATTCACTTTCTATATTGGGACCTCTCTTTATATATTGAGACAATAATATTGAGAAAAATCCTACCCATCTCACAAATAAATGAAATAATTATCCACCTCACTTATCCTCACACCCAAACACTCTTATGTTGAATAAAACATTCCAGAAACCCTCCCCCAAAAATTAATACCATGTCCTATAGGTTATATTATCACCTAAATACCAATATATGAACAGTTACAGAATTTTTTAATAGAGGATATCAAAGTAATAGGTAATTATTTTATCCAATTCCTTACAAGTCTCATTATTCATAAGAATTTTTATGATGAATTTCATGCCTCTCAATGGTTGATTGTGTGGTTTTGAATGTTTCAAAATCATTCACCTAGGGTTCACCATTTTTTAATGGATTCCAATGGGTTTTGTTCATAGATCCAGAAACAGCCAATATCTACCTTATTCAAGATATTTCACAAACATAATTTACAAAGGTAGGTGGTTATTAGGGAATAGTCCAACAATGATTGGGGACTCACATTGGTTGAGATGATGGGAATTCAATGTCATTGTACATTTTTAGGTGGAATTATTCCCAAAAAATTATTATTTTAAAGATCCAAGAACTTATTATTAATTCTTTATTAAATCAGTATATAATATAGGTCTTCCTTAAATTAACTACCAATTATTAGAATGTATAAACATTGGAATCATTTTAATGTTATTGAGGTTATTAATTAATGAATATATATACATGTATTTGAGGTTCCCCATCGATGGTACACTTTTTCATGAAAATTAGAGATTCATTGGTCATTCACTAATATGTTGTTAGATTTAATCCATACTATGGTGCACATTGGAATTTATAATCATCCAAGGAGATAAGAGTTGTTTTGATATTAGGATCAGGCCCATGATATGGGATACCTACATACCCTTGTCTATTTTATGAAAACCCACATAGTTAATTCAAATATAAAGGGTTAGATCATAAATTTTAATGTAATGTGAATATGAAGAAACCGTGTAGTTTTACAACATGTGGTGAGGATGACTAGGTGGATGATGTATGGTCACACGATAGTGTAGGACTTATGATAATGTGTCCCAGTGGAGGTAGATGGTTTTTGGCCTCTATGGATGGATATGATCCTCCTGGGAATGTGGAATATAGATAATTAGGGTGAATTTGGGAAACTAGACTTAGGCACGACTAACACTTTCTATGTATCCCAGTTTGACAGTAATCAAATCACCCATTATTCGGTTGTGGGGGCTTACACCTATGGAGGAGGCCATATATTGGTTTTTTTGATATATTAGATATCCCTTTGAGATGGATACATGTATTTGAGGAACCATGACTATAGAGGACCTTTATTTTTTTTATAGAAGGTGATATGACCCACTAATATGGATACATGGCTCTGAGGACCCATGCCTATAGATTCACTTTTGAAGAAGGTGAGAGGAAGATATAGAAAAAGATTCTCAATTGAGATATGTATTTGATCCTAAATATTTAATGATTTTCAAAAACCTATAATCCCATGTAAATCATTTTTGGTGTGAGAAATAGATGATGTTGAAAATCTGACAAACCACCTTATATTAGTCATCTACAGGTGGGTGTAGAAGTGTATATAGAAGTTAGAAAAGACCTTGATCTTCCAATGTCATATTTTGTTTTCATAACCTGGGTTATGGAAGATATGAGGTATGTGAGCTCCAAAAATAATAGATATATTATTACTCAAGGATGGATGCAGTATTCCTAGTTATAGAGAAGAAAGTTGGATAATTTACTTACCCTAATCAAAGGGAAAGGCATGTGTCCCCCCCCCCCTTGAGCTACTAGAAATAGGGAGGTATGTGGTTTTAGATATATTAAGGTAAGAACAAGACACTAGCCCTACATTATAAAATTAGTACATCCCTATAAAAACACCCAGGGTTGGGGTAATTATTTCTGAGTGCATGGAAAATTGTGAACAACCTGAGGACCCTACTCTTTTGGTTGGATAAGTGTGGGAAAATATTTATAATTTAATGCACAGCTGAATGGGATACATACTAGTGTTTCTTTCCTTCATGATAATAAAAATATGGAGACCTAAGTGGAGGTTTTGATTTTTCATGTCATATGTGAGTAACAAGGAAGGACATTCCATACCATCAATGGAATAAAAAATGGTATCCAAAGGATGCTATTTTAGGGGAGGTATGGGAATGAAAAAGGGGTATTACATAAGGTATAACTAGATGGATTTGAAGTGATTCGTGCAGGGGCTCTGCAAAAGTGAGATGTAACTATTTTAGGATATAAATCTAGAGATTCAATACAACGGAGAGGCCTTCCTCAAGGCACAAAAGGTTTTCTTATGTGTGGATGTATGGGTCTCTTGAAAGTCATTATTTTGCGAGGAGACCTTCTCACTAGTACATTTCAAGTAAAGGGAGTGACCTCTCTCAAAAGTGTATTGTTTTCCACAACTTTAGGAACTTTTATCCTAAAATTAGACTTAACTCCATATTCTATGGAGTTTTATAGATCTATATATAGGGTTTTTAGGGCCAGGGAGAATGAATAGGGTGATCCAACCATTATTGATTCTTTTGACCTTCATGTCGTTTTAAATGAGGAGCACTAGGGACCAATTTATAGGAAATTTTGGGACCCTAGGAAAAGTAATTCATCCATGTAAGTCCATCACATATGTTATGTGAACATGTGCCTTGTTCATGAGTGGACCCGCTTTCTAATCCACACAATTCATGCTCTTGAGAGCCTATTGTCTCGTATGTTATGTGTGCTCTGATCGACATGGTTGACTTCCTTGGTTATCCTTAGTAATTTTATCCTCTTTATTTATTGAGTTATTTTCCTCTAAATCATCTCACCCTCTTGTGAAAAAAGGAGTGAAAACATAATCAACCCTCACTCAGGATTGGATCCGATAAAAAATGAGTGTCTAATAACGATGTAAAAGAAAATGGATGTCCACTTTTCAAAACAGTCTCACAGATCTATTTTACAGGTACGCCATATAGGTTTTCCATGTATTTTATTCATGTCAAGAAATATAATTGGATATTCATTGTTCATTAATTTCAATTTCCTTATTTTAATATTACACCTTTAAGTCTCTCACACTTCCATTCTCATCACACATATCATTCGTCCACACACACGGGTGAATCCCCTCAAGAAAGAACTCATTAAGACTTTGTTATCATGGGATAGAATCTTGATCATGTGAGCTACATGAGGTCACATGGGTGTGTGAAATATCTAATGTCTATCCATTAAAAATATTTAAAAAAAGTAACAAAACCAACATTTTATCATTAAATAAAATATCAATTATTTTTTATATATTTTAAATGGATGCTCAAAGTGATTCTGACTAACATGATTATACAGATCTTATGGAGATTCTTTAAAATTTCTTGCACGATTTCTATGACATTTGTGACTCCACCCTCCCTGGCATAGAGAAACACTAAGAGAAGTTCCTACATGAGTGCATGTGGATTGATTATCCTCCTTTGTGTAATCATGGATTTTTATGTGAGGATATTATTCCATGGATTCATTATTATTTACTGAAGTCCTCATTTATAGGATCCACAAATTTTCCCAGTTAAAATGTCTCCTCCAATGGTTCATTTATCTATGAAGGGACCATTGTTTCTATATGTTTAATGCACCACATCCTTCATCCCCTGAACCTAAAGTCTCACACCCACGAAATGATGCCTCACTACTACCAATAAATAGTTCAGGCATACAAGAAAAATCAATCATAAGGCTAGAAGGAAGATATGGACTTTTATTATAGACGAGGATTGACGACTAATTTGATGTGGGCATACCTGGTGCAGTATATTCATATATACTTCAAGACTGAGCTACAAATCTTCCTCATTTGTGAGGCGGTTTGGGTGGCACAAACATGTATTTATAAGAACATAGAGACCATGCCTAAACTTTTGAGTTGATGGATACAATAGTAAAAAAATTCATCTGATGTAATTTTAAGTTAGCATTAGCCAATGTGATTTATAAAAGATATCAGGAACTCCCATTATCAGAGAGTTGTACAATGAGTTCAGACCACCTTAATCTACATGGTATGATGTTAAAATGACCCCTTTTTTGGAGAATGGGATACTAAATATAGACCAAGAGATTATGAAGTAAAACCTTAACCCATGTGGGTACGTCAATATTGATGTATTGATAAAGGCCATCCCCTATAAAAAGGGTAAGGTCCTTCTTTTAAATACCCAATAGGTTTCCCCTCATTACATTATTTTCTCATTCCCAGTAAACTTCGGTGTATAATGAAACATGTCTAGTATTAATAGTGGTTTTATAAGGTCAAGTAAAAAGTACCACCATGTAATATTTTTCAATCTATATTATAATGTTCTTGAGTATATATCTACAATCAGTCTATGAATAAAATGGAAGAATGAGGCTAGTGGGGCTCCTCATAGTGGCCAAAGTAGCAAAATTTCACCAAAGAGAGTTGTATCCCACTATTCTAGAAAACAAATATTGGTTCTTATTTCCTGTGTACTTTGGGAATGAACCATAACAAATTTCCAGGCCATTTCCAGTGTTGTGGTAGTGGATATATGTACACAATTTCTCTCACTTAATTTTGAGTGGTGTTCAAGTTTATTTGGGCTAGTTTCTCCAATTAATTAGGGATTTTTCTGGTATATATTCCATATCTCTCAAATATTAATTTTACCTAATGAATATGGACACACTAGAAGAGTTTAGCTTCATCCCATATGATGATCTACCTATTGTAAAACATTTTGTAAAGGGAATAGATAAATACAACCTGAGGTAATACATGAGTTCATTTAGAGATAGCATACTGGTAGCCTTAATTAACAAAAATATCAAATTGTAGGTATGCACTAGATATCAATTTTCCCATTATTTTATGTTTCTATAACAACAAAACACCTCTACGTAGAACCAGAAGTTTTTTATAATCACCTGATGGTGGCCAAAAGTATTTAATCTTAATTACCTATGAGTTTTCCCAGGATTCAATCAAGGAACCTATGTCATGTGCATCTATCATGCAAATCTTCAAGTATACAAATTCTTGGATTCCTTTCTACCCAAAAGTGGTGTTAACATAATTTGTTCCCCAATTCGAGGCCATGAAGACTATGATACATAGAAATCATGGTAGGAATTTTTTTCTCGAGGGTTCCAATATAGAATATCCAAAGTCTATAAAGTGATATCAAATAGAAGATAAAGTGCATCCTATAGATGAAAACACCATATCTTCCAAGATGAGGTGATCTAGTAATCACCCTTGAGAAGTGACCCATGGTAATATTGTCAAGTATCCTTTGATAGAGTGTCATCAAAGGTCCTCTATGTAACAATATGTCATGTATTCCACTCAGTCAACCACATAGAAACTACATTATGTGGATCCATTGGAAATATAATCATTTAAGGTCATAACCTAGGACATTTGAGATTTAAAAGTGTTTCTCCCAGATGGGATACCTATCAAACAAATCAGGGATATCTGAGTTCCCAATGATCTTCACCTCGATGACAATTTCACTAAGTGGGAAATTATATTCCAGATCTAGAGATGTTAATATATTCCACCCATAATTTGATCCTAGATAAAAAGTAGGTAAATGACATTGTATCTCATGTTGCTACTGATGGAATATCTTGTCTATCTGATGTATAATCGAATGACTACATCGAATTTAGTGAGTTATATCACTCTTTTACCTTCTACAATACCTCCACCATCTATCATTATTAATTTTTATGGGATTTAACTTATAGTTTGTATAATAATGAAGGGGTAAAAGGGTGGATCCCAAGTCACTAAAATATAGGATAATGGGAACCCCAATCGAATAGGCTAGTGAGTCTCCAAAATTCTCATATATTTCATCGGGTTATAGGATGATGAAGGATGAGATTGTAGGATGGTATTATAGACTTCCATATCCATCATCCACTACTGAGGGGATAAAGATGGTCCCCTCACCATCTCATTGGAAAAAACAAAATAGGGGGAAAAGACTTCTATGCATATACTACAGAGTATATCTTCTCACTACCATTTTTTCAAAACAATTCCCTAACATACCCATTTGAATGTGCATTCTTTTTTTAGGATCATATTCACTCTCCAACCTCAACGGGAATGACACCGATACTTTGAGAAATAAGGAGAAAATTCTAGATGGGGCACAAAATCATGGTAGACAATTTGTCAATTTGATTGAAGATGTTCTAAGAGAATAATATATATCCAATATCATTACTATATAGAGGGAGGTGGACCTTTTAAATTCTATGTGAAAATCATAAGGTTTCATCTTCCAGTCATTGAATTTCTTCCTTATTGTATGCCAGATTTATTGTATACACTACATGAATCTAAAATAATAATAATTGGCCCTCTATCCATTATATAAGGGGTTTGAATGGGTCTTGGGTGGTTTGATGAAGGTCATATTTCTGATCATGACCCCATAGGGTCCAAATAACTAGTGGATGCCATGAATTTCATAGTTAGAAATGATGGCAGACCCATTTTGGGCCTTGAGCCTCATGCCTCATATATAAATACTGGTGAGGACAATACGAGAGATGAGGTCTTATATAACGAACAAATAGAAATTCTTGATAGTTTGAAAAAATTAATATCCCCACCTCTCTGTAGGTGTTCTAAGAAATTGATATATAACTGGATGGATATGATTTTTCTCTTTTTTATGTTTTCCAAATAATTCAATCTCCTTATAGTATATTTCTTACACCGGTTCATGAGCATTGTATCATTTTCCTCCAAAAACATCGATAAAGTGATTCCTTACCATGGAATTTCATTCCACTATACTCCCATTACTGAGTAGAAAATAGTGGACGACACCAAAGTTGGAGATTATTGAGAACCATGTATCCCTAGTGATGTGAAAACTCCAGAAGATGATTTTTATTAATTGGTCACTACATAAAGAATTGAGACCAGGGATGTTAGAGAGGATTTAATCCCAATAGTTGATCCACTAATGGGTGAGTGTTGTTAACTTCTACAGTTGTTTCCCTACAAATTATATTTATTAACAATCTATTGATAATAAGGTGTTATATCTATTATATAATGTCATCAACATCGATGGATGATCATGATGACGGAACTTCCATGCCAATTTAGAGCATCATAAATAGAAATGATAACACTGTTTTAGAGGGAACAAAGGAGGGTTCCTCATTGAGTGCATTAATCTTATAGTACATATCTTGCATTAAAATATTTTACAAGTTAAACATGGAGACATATGATTCCTTTTTTTACCTCATATTATATTCTCCTGTGATACATCTAGAATATAATCATAAATATTCCTATAAAACATCTGTAATTGTGATACTTCTATCTTCCAACCTTGTTTTCCATTTTGGGGTACAGTGGGTTTGATTACAACAAAATCCACTATGATTAGAAATCAATTGTTACATTATGGGAAGAGGACCAAAGATCATAGTAGTATGAGTAACATTTATTGGGGCAGTTTGAAGATCCCAAATATACTATTTCTATTGTTGATCTTATCCATGATAAGGTGCTGGGTGAGTATCAACAACACCTTGTTGATAAATCTATCCAATTCGTATATTATCAGATATTATTAAATTTTGTAAAGGAAGAGATTAACCATATCTACAAAATCATAAAGAGGGAACAATGAAAAGATTTTGAGGCTATAGACAATGAGAAATTTTGTCATGCTAAAGATGAAATTACCCCAAAACTAGATATGTTTCAAAAAACTACAGATAAAGATCTCATCATAGCCTGACAACTCATATTCTATATTGATTAGTTCTGGAAATTCTTGTTGGATAGATTCTAGCAGGTGGATTTTCCTTCATATCATAAATCATGAATGAAAAATATTATTTTCCCGTAATCATTTGTTTCTATGTTCATATCCTTATTTTAGCATGAAATAAAATTAAAAACGACTCATTTGATTGAACTCCACTGAATCAATGAATAATATTTGAAACAATAAGAATAAGGGAACTCTAGTTTTTTCAAATGTCATTATCCCTATAGTGTCTAGTTCGATAGACTATAGGGTAATTTGATATAACCTTAATGTAATGAGTGTATGTGTAATTTCTTGTTAAAATCTTATGCAATCCAACTTTGATGGACCTCCATGTGATTCAATGTATCTAGTCACTTCTCACCAAGTCTCTATAACCTTTCCATCCATTTTTTGGATTTGTTGTCTGTAGATAGTTGATCATAAATGGAAATATGGAGTGATATAAATAATACCATAATGGGAATGACTTATTTTTTACCATATACTCGGAAATATTGGGTCTCCCTTGTGGGAGATCTGATTATAGTCCAATAGACCCACAAGACATGCATTTTCATGTCAAGAGTTTTTTATATTTTCCACCATCTTCTAGAGTATGTTTTATATGTACTTTTTAAAGGGATATATCCAACCATTATCTATTTCATGATTTCAATATGAATGATTGGAATTGATATTATACACTTCATATAGATTTTACAGCATAGCAGAAGAGAAATTGGTGGAATGTTCTATTAGTATTGTATGAGGGACAATATATCATAAAATGGTGTTGGAATACTTGAATATAACAATTCTTCTTACCTTAACTTCTTTTAGGGTTATTCTCTCAACCCATTTAGAGAAGAAGTTGATAGGAGTGAGTTTGTATTTTAACTACTTAGTTATACCCAGTGGATATGAACCTATAATACAAATTACATTTATCAAAAAATTATAACAGTATTTGGGTGTGTGTATAAACTCTAGGTTTTGATGGATGAAATCGGCATTCACTTGGAAGGATTACACTTCTTAGTAAATTCTATGAAATCATGCGTCATTGAAGGCGAGAAGTATCCAAGCATCTAAATTTTATTGGAAATCCTAAACCCACACTGGTGGGCATTTAAGGTTCCAATATGTTCTTCATTCATGAATATAGATGTATATTCTCTTTAAATTCAATGTAAAATTAATCCTTCAAAGGCTAATGTATAGAGTACTTTCATGTGATTTTGGTAAACATAAAGAGTAATGTTTGTTACTCATCATTAGATTTGATATCTTATATAATTTCTTTATTGGGAACAACCCATTTTGGAGGTAGTCCATAACTTGTATCATAAAAAAAATTGCAACACCATATAGTTTGCGTATGTAATTAACCATGTTGATTTTGTTAGTGTTAAAAGTAAAAAAATGGTGAGAACAATCCATGAGATGCAATGATGATGAATGTTTCATCTCAATCTTCATCCTCTAAAGTTGTGGCTGTGTTCTCCAAAGAATATTTCATACAATTATATGACTCTTGGATGTGATTCACTAACATCGCGGAGGGTAATACTTGAATTAGTACCAATACATAGTCAAACATGGGGTTTGATCCTCTTTTATGATAACTCAATCGTCCTTGATATTCTTGATTACAAACATTAAACCATTTTTCTCTTTAAATTGGTCAATTGGAATTTTATGTTCCAATTATGGCCCTCCTCTAGCAGCTTAATATTTTTACGCAGTGATTGTATAGGCTTCTAACAATAGAAAGGAGTAAAGAAGGATTTCCATTTTAGGAGATATGGGTGCGTCTCCCAATCCACCTTTAGTAATATTGGGGTCTAACATTCTCTTCCCTATTCAAATTCTAGATGTTCCATCACAATACACATACCATGTATCGAGGCCATATTTAATATATTTGATATCATCATCATGAAATTTAGTATTTAATGACACAATTTCTGTTGATGGATGTAATGCATGGAATTATTCAAAGTGTTGGCCTTTTACCCCATTCTGTGGCATGAAATCAATGTAAAACTAATATAATGTCAATTCACAGTGTGTCAAATGTCCCTTAAATATTATAAAAATGATGGTGTATTTGATTGGAAATTTTAAAGTGGAAAAATTAAACCTGTTGTGCTAATTCGTGTTCTATATCTACTGATCTATGAAGATTAACACAAGGATTCTCTACTCGATATCTGAATAATGAGTAATAGTATAATATGTGGTTGGAATGAGATAATGATGGTTTATTTCATTCCTGGTTTCAATATTTTATATTAATATAGTGCCCAGTGATATTCAATAGATTTCACATACAAAAATAGTGGATTACCCTCAAAAGGATTCATTAACACTGGTGGTCTCAAGAGATAGTTCTTGACACTGTCATATGATTCATAACAGTCATCATCCCACTAACATGTGACCCACTTTTCTTCACCTGGTAAAGAGAAAACTCTTTCGTTCAAGGTTGCATATATAGAACTGAATTCCACTAGACTCTTTAAGGTTATGAGGGGATTAAAGTTTTAGGATAGCCTTTTTATTCTCTGTTATGACATCATTTCCATGAGGCATTACAACTATTATCACAAATTCTCTAATGGAATCCCTAAAATCACATTTCAAGGCGTACATCTTCAAGATATTTGGTCCTTGTTTTTTGAATAAATACTGAGAATTAGCCATGTGGTTATAATATAATTGATACATAACAATAAAATCATCAATGTGGCATTCAAAAAACATTCCCAAGAAGGGTTTGATGATGTGATACATGTCATGTTGATATACATCACCAATATTTTTCGAGCCAAAGGGAATCCCCCTATAGCAGAATAATCCATGGGGTCTATACATATGGTTGTGACTAAATCTTCTTGGTAATTTTGGATTTTATTTTACCTTGAATATCCATCTATGAAAAAAGGACCTTATATACACATGTTGCATCCATCAGAATGTCTACTATCAGAATAAGTAAATCAACTTTTGGACAGTGCAAGTAGAGATATCTGAAGACAATAAAGACCCTAATTTTTATTTTCTTCATCCCTATTAGAACTATACTTGCTAGAAAATTTTGATATTGGACATTTTGAATCAAATTGGATTTTTTAGGATTTTTTACATCATTTTATTTGTAATTTTTAGTTGGTTGTGTCCTTCTGTGTGTCTATTTTTATCCATTGTGGTTTTCTTGTAATCCCATGTGATGAGTGATCACCTCACGATCAAGGCCTATAATTGAAATGTAAATCTTGGATAACCAATTCACAAACTGATTTATAAAGGATGTATATACCTCTTTTTATTTGGAATACATAGAAGCACTATCCTGGGGGGATGTGGATCCTTCATTATTCTAATGTTTATTTTTTAGTGTTTATCAATGGTAGTAGAGACACCCTCATCGAATGATGGAGGGGAATATCTATGGTCCTCCAACATTTCTTCTTCCTTTTCCTCTTTTGTATCCATTTCATATTTCATGTTAATATTGGATAATGTTGGTGATGATTTAAATTTTTGAGATGAGTTAACATTTTGACATCAGGAAGATAAATTAGCTTTCTCCAATGCAACTGATGATGTGGGGTTTACTTTGTGCTCATAAATAGAAATAAGAGATGATGAATGAGCATCTTCACTCCCTATTAGTGTTATGAAAACATTTTATTACTCAGTTAATGAGGTATGGATCATTTGAATGTCAACGGATTACATGGTGGAATTTTCACCTAAGATTATACAATTATCTAGAGAGTAGGTGGCATTATTAGTGTTTATGTGCTCAATCATCATGATTTATATCCTTAATGTTTATGAATATGTGAAAAAATGTGGTCTCATTACATTGAACTAATGTATGGGAAACACATATTCTTAACTGAACTGTTTAATGGGATTGACCAATGAAACATCAAGATAATTCTGGGTAGTACCCGAGTGAGAACAGCAGTCATGGACTACATCCCTTACCTTTGGTAGAATCTCACATCAATTTAGTCTGAGTCACATGATTAAAATTGGGCATTATCAATATGAAACACCAAAAAATTTCATTTATGGAAGTAGTTGATACATTGGTGGAATGATGAGTATAGTGTTGTAGGATGACGCAACCAAGGTATTCATTTTATAAAATCTATAGTTTGGTATTATTAAGCATCTATAAATTCTATGTCAGATATGAGGTCCCCAAATTGGGCCTTGATCCTGATTCTATCAAGATGAGTTTTTCTTTCTCATGTCATAACCATGAAATGTTAGATTCAGATGTGACAAATGGGCTTTACTTTAGTGAATCCAATGAAGTTTCAATACTAGAAGGAAGTTTACCCATAATCAATTAACAATGTAATCCGCATCGGATATCAAAATCATGGATCCTACAAGACATAGACATGGGTATGGTGTGTCATGATTAACAACATATTTTTTTATATCTTGAAAATGTGGATCAAGTGGAATTTTACAGGATCTATCTTTACAAGATATATTTAAATAGTAGAAATGTCAGCTTCAAACTTCATAGGGATCATTAAGCCTCTATGACTGCATCACAGTGGTCTTTTGATAGACATAGAGCTTCCGAGATAAATTTTTTTTTGATATTGGGGAAATATTTATTAAAATTTTCATAATCTTGGGATTATGATCTATGACTTCTAGAATGGTGATTCTCTTTTTTATGTTCTTTATGATCTGAAATAATTGATGTGGGAAGATTAGTCCTCTGAATTGAAGTTTCAAGCGGTTTTATACTTATTTTATTTAGTCGACTATGTCTTCATATGTCCGAAGTATGATTTAATTATTGCTCCCCATTTGTTAGATATTATTGGATGACCATGCTAGGGTGACCCCGACCATGTTTAGGGGAACATTATATCTCATTTGGGGATAATTGGAGGGATCTTCCATGAGTTTTAGAATGATATATGGTTCGACTGGGGACGCGGTCAGAGTATTAATTTTTTTCACTGATTGCATCTTCTCCAGTATCATCAGACCATATTTTTTCTTCTCATAATTCCAAAATCTGATATAGGGAACTTGGTTTCATAACCAAACTCATCAATAGAGAATGGATCCATTAAGTGTATGACCATATTGGAATCGATGGTCAACTATTCTTCTAAAGAGTATCTCATCTCAAGGGTCAACTCTTGTGGAACCATATGGTGGGGCATTGCATGTTGTACCATTTAGTATTGCAGTTCCCATTGTACTATTTAGTAGGGTCACCCATAGTGCTGTTTGGCTAAGCTACACCCATTTCACCTTTTGTAAGGGTGGTGATCATTATACAGTTTGGTGAGACAACACTTATTCTATCAGAACTAAAGGCAAGAAGATTGAGATAGTCAATGAAAACATTAGCCTTAGAATATGATCATCTTCTTAGGTTTGAATCCTATCTTTCTATCTATGTCAATTTTCAGAAGACCATCTTTTATACAAATATGATACAAATGGATTTTGATTTTCCATTTCAAGAGTGGTAGGGGGACTTACGGTTCGGTTCAACTCTTTTGGGAGGATGGAATGAGTCTAGTTGATTGTCTTTTGGGTCATCTAGTCACTAAAAATGTGTTCTCCTTTTCTCGTAATCACTTCCATTCAACCTCTTCATCTAATTAGTGACATAAACATATGCTAATTCTACATGTTGTTTTCCTATATTTACATTCCCATGTTCCACCATATTTTAATTAATGTCATAAAAAACTAAACATTTTTAGATTGTGTGGCCCATCATTCGATGGAAGAAAAAATTATTTGATCAGTCATAAAGACCATCCTGATCGGGCCTCTTATGATTTAGAAATAGGATGATGTTTTTCTCTAAGGATGCGATGAAGTATCTAAATATTTGGCCATATCATAATGAATAATCATTAGTCTTTAGTTCCTTAAAATAGTTTACCTCTCCTCTATTAACGCATCCTAACAAGGATGTCATATTTAATGATGGTCAGTAGGGGGTTCCTCTGGATATGAAATGGGGTTTGGAATTGGAGCGTATACAGGTGCTGGATTAAGCATGACTGAGTCAGCCTCTTCCTTCCCAATTCTCTTCCCTTGATCTCATTTAATTACTTGATACATGACCTTGGATTTGTATATGGAATAATCAAATAATTGAGAAAATGAAATTGTGTCTATAAATCCACCTTTATAGATAATAGGTATTATTGGTTTTTATTACTCATCATGAATTTTCTCCAAGCCGATGGAAAAAAAACTTATTTGGGAATCTGACGGTTTATGGAGTAGGTCAACCCGTTCCACCAAGAAATGAAATATTATACCCTATCATTCAAATATTGTACATGGTTTGAGTGTCCAATGGCTATTGTTTTTTAACATCGACGTAAATTCATATAGAAAATTATGACAGATAACATCTCATCCTAAGATTAATTTATTTGGAAAATTGGTGTACCAGTAAATGGCTGGTCCTTGATGTGTTTTCATGGTGACCTTGATTATCCTCGTTTCTTATTGTGGGGGTTATCGATCAAGTGATCAGAATGGGACATAAAATTAATCAAAGTATTATTATAGTCCCATAATCCTATAAAATTTACAAATGTAGGGTTCCCATAATTTTGTGTGGGAGGGTTCAGATTAACCAATTTGTGTAAGGCTTACATTATGGTCGTACAAATCCTCACTGATCTTGAAAATATTATAATTAAGAATTCAATGACCGGATTGTATTCATAATACCTTTAGGTATATATGGTTTAACATGATATTGAGTGTAACACCATTTTATTTTCTGATAATAAAATTATGTTTGATTGTATACGTGACATGAAATAATGTGTTTCATCAATAAACATTCATTACACCTAATATCAAGTTTTACAAGAAAATAATATAATATTGTTTTTTTATTTAATATAATAGTTATAAAAAATCTAGTTAATTTTTGGGTAAGAATATGATTAAATAAGTTATGAAAATATATAGTTTACATACATTTATTATCTAGCTTTTTTAATAAATAAAATGAGAATCAATTAAAAACAATGTATTCCGAAAAATTGTTTTTTCTAAAAGAAGGTTTAATCTTGCATAGTTCACATAATTTAAAAATATTTATTATAAATATTAAAAAGTTTAAATAAAAAGATAAAAAAATAAAATAGGAACAAAAATTTTTCCATTCATTTCATTTATTGGTTTTTTTAGAAGTATCATTTTTATGATTAATTGTAAAAATTATAGAATTTTAATTGAAAACTTAATTTTCATTTAAGTAAATTATAATAGAATATTATACTTTGAATTGTTTTTAAAGTAAAATTATATTATTTTTATATCAATTAATCTAATTTATTACATTCTAATCGTTTCTATATTGAATTTTGATATAAACACATTTTAAATTTTAGAACATTATTATTTTAACAACCGGCATTCTCATCACATATGTTGGAATATTATTAAGTTATATTATTCCACAAATATGAGTTTAATTTCTCTAAAAGGATTAAATATTTGGAATTATAATAATTTATATTATATTATAATGTTAACATAATTTATTCGCCTCATGATTAGTGAAAACTTTTTAAATTAATTATTATGATTAAGGTAAAAATGTATTTGTCGGGGGTTAAACCTAATAGATAAGGGGATAAATGTCCTAAAAATTGTATATAACCATTCTTACAGATATATTTCAACCCTTAACACCTTATTATCTATTATAGTATTATTGGGAATACTATTCTAGGAAATTGATCTATAATATAAGTTAACTAAAGGAAAAAAAGGACCTTCTTTCCTTTAATATCTATGAATCTTCAAGATAGGGATTAACATTATAGGTTTTTATGAAAATGTTAATGTAATGGTAAATAATTTTTTTATCGTGATATTTTTTTAATTTTTTTGAGAGGACATATTTAATATAAGTTGTTAATAAATTAAAACAAAGTAATTATTTAGTAAATAATAAAATAAAAAATGATATTAAAAATATAAAAGATAATAAAATAGAATGGATTATTGTCTGAAATTAATTTTTTAGATAAATATATAATTTTATATAGTTTTTAGAATTTTTTAATTCTATCCCTATCTTGATTTTGTTTTAAATTCACATTAAATTAATATAGTCAAAATTTACATTAATGATATTTTATACAAAATTACAATTTATGAAGTGATTTGAAATTAATAAAAATTCTATATTCATAAAAATGGTTTTTAAATGTTAATATATTCCCAATATGTTCTATTAATGGAGCAATTATTATTTTATAATGAAAATATTGATCACTAGATAATAACAAACTTGTTTATTGTGGTTATTGTTAAGGTGGTATTTTTCATGTAATTTATGGTTATGGTAAAACTAAATTTTGACATGTATATGATTTTTATTCGATAAATTGAATTTAATACATATAATTAGATTTTCTAAATTACCTAATATGTTTGATTTTATTTAATTCCTAATATATAAATTACATAGATTAGAAAACTAGTTATCATAATGAAAAAAGAAAATTGAAAAATTAAAGAAACTAAGGAATAAAATAATTTTTTTAAAATATGTCTTTTATTTGGTGAATAAGCTTTTTATCAGCCATATAATCACTAATAATCATTATTTATCAATATTATCCCCATTTTAGGCAATATTGACATCTAAATAGTGAATAATTTTGAGTATTTAAAAGAATGTCACTCATCATCGAATATAAAAGGGAACTCACTCCCCTTATATATTCAAACCTATAAATCCATTTAAATCATAAAAATAATTCCTAAATGACATTCCTAATCCCCTACCCTAATTCTGGAATCCATTTTTTCATAAATCCAACCATTCATGGAATTGTTTCAAACATAAGGTGGTTATACTAAGAATAGGTAATGTTCTTCAATGACCGTCTTTATATTTTTACATTATTCCCTCCCTTCAAATATTCATAAAAGATGATGATGTAATAATATAAAAATCTTAAATATAAGAAGATTTTTTAGGTTATTTTTAATACATACATCCACAAACACTTACATCAAATGGGTTATGAAATCAGCATTTTTGTGTACGACGGACTACCGCCTTGAAAAACGATGTCTTTGATTTTTCTATTACCAACTTTTATGGTTTGGAATGATAATGGTTATAATGTTTATATATGATATTTATAACATAATTATTCCAATATTTTATTTATATAATATATACTCTTTTATGTTCCAAAACATTTTTGGATATGATAACGGCACTTGTGTTTATGACAAACTATGTTGTCGCGAAGCGATGTGATTCATTTTTCACAAAAAAAATTAACTGGAAGGTGAAAAGGGTAAATATAATAACCATTAGTGATATAGATGAAATATTTATGATACTAATGATATATATAATATTTTTTATATAAAATATATCATTTTATTTTTTACCTTTTAACTGACTGAAAAAATGATAACGTCATTCATGGAAGTGTGGACTACCAGCACCTCGAAGCGATCTGAAACTTTTTTCACCAGGAAATACAAATAATGATTTATATAATTATATATAATTGAATAATATATTATATATGATTTTTTTCATAATTATTTAAGTATATATTTTAACATACCTTCTTTCCATAATGGTGATTAAAAAAATGGAAACATTACTCATGTGTATATATGACCTGTCATCTCCATCATCATAATGTTAGATCATATTTCATAACCGTAGTTCAGAATTAATTTTAAAATTATGATTTGTGTATAAATATGATAACTATTTTAATGATTATTTTTCATGATATGTTTAAATAATGTTTATCTTGACCATAGTAAATCCACCATTTTCATTTTTGACACATAAATTGAATACAGTCAAAACAAATGATATAAAAATTATCGATAATGTAATTTTATATAATATAATAAAATGTTAAATAATATTAGTAATAAACATGAAATAGTTCCTCAATAAAGTAAATAATTAACATAATTCTTCATTTAAGAAGATAAATATAACACCTTAGTGTTATTATTTATTTTGACATTCAAATAAATACAGTAATTAAATATGATTCTAAACTAAAAGTAAATAATGAAAAAAATATCGATATACTGACTCTAATACATAACTACTAGAATCATGTCGTATATATAGGGTTTAGAACCATGTGTATACCCCATAAAACAATAGGTGTAGCAATGAGTGATCATTTTATAAACTGTCGCTGATGAAGCTGTCAGTATAAGGCTATACCCATGCTTTCAACATAAATTGTGGGTATAGGCTAAGATATTTTTTCAAACCCCAGGTTTATGTTAAACTATAGGTATATATCTATTCCCATTGTTAAAATGATCATGTTTATAAGTTTTCCTAGAATAAACCATATACTCATGGTTCATTTAATCGTTTTTGTAGCTACATGTCCCCATATTGCAGCTGCAGCCCTTTCAACCCATCCTAATGTAGTAAATAAAATAAAAACCATAGTATTCATTAAATGAAATAAATATATTTTTTATTTTTTATTTAAAAAAATTATTTTTACAAATTTTAAACTATTTACCATACTATAACATACATATAATTCCACACAACTAATAAATTCATGACATTAAACAACATCCACATGTATCCTTATTGCTAACTCAAAAATATAGGTGATAAATATCTCCCCCATCACTACCATCCTCATCCTCATCAATTTCAAAAACATCTTTATCACCAACAAAAACATATTTAGAACTAGAATCATTATCATCATCATCATAATCATCATCATCACAACCAATTACACCACTATCAGATCTACCACCACTAGTTCTCTCATTGACATCACTCAGGGCATCATATATAGAGACCATTTATTCCATTATTGAATAAAAATTAGTAAAATAATCTTATGTAAGTGATGTACTTCTAATATACGTAGATTTCATGAAGTGTTTAGTGAAAATTTTACTTCTTTCATGCTCTTATAAAACTATTTTTTGTCCTTAGCAACATATAAATTAGTGGTTTAAATATTATTGTTCCATGTTGTTTGGGAGGTGATATATGATGAACAAGACCAATTGGGGATGATGATTTCCCTATGATTACCTCAGACTCACCCTGGTGCTCCACACCTAGTACATTGTTAAAATAATCATTTGGCTTGATGATGTCATGTTCATTCTCATTATGGTCTTCCAAAGAGCATCCATGAAAATATATACTATATATTAATTTATGAATTATGTATAAATACTTGATAAATTAGTAAAAAATATACAATCATTTATTGTTTTTTTAATTTACTATACTTCCATCCTTTTTCATCTTATTTGGGAAAAATAATTTTTCTTTATGCACGTGACCTTCTATTAGCAATGCCACCTGTTAAAAATGAATATGATTAGTATAATAATACATTATTGAATAATATTAATTTAATGAACGTATAATTAAATAAAAATTTATAATTTTATGTAATCCATAAAATGATGAATCATTTAAATATACATCAAGTTATAAATTTAATAATAGGGTAATGACATTAACAATACGTAGTAATTTTCATAATAAGAATGTTTATGACCTGGATTCCTCATTTATGTTTAGTTTTGTCCAATTATATTTGTGTCATGTTATTTGGTTATTTAGTTAGTTAGTAATATTGATCATTTGGTCATTACTATTATTATTTAGTATAGGTTTATTTTGGGAAATTGGCCATTTAGACATTTGGAAAATTATGACATTTAGAAAAATTAGGCCATTTAGGACATTTAGGATAATTATGAAAGATTATTCCATTTAGGCTATATAAAAAAATTATTCCAATTTGGGAAATTAGTCTATTTAGTCAAATTATATCATTTAGGCATATTTACACCAATTTAGCCTATTATACAATTTGATTGTCCAATTTGAACCAATTAATGCATTCAAGGCAATTTTGACCTATCTTACTGTTTATTTCATTTAGTACTATTAGGTCATTTATGCCAAATATGTTATTTGGGATCATTTAGGCCAATTATTAAAAATTAGTCCATTTTGGTGAATTAGGTGAATTAGTCCATTGAGGCCAACATAATAATTCAATTAATTTCATCCATTTATCCCATTAAGACCATTCAATAAAATTAGACCAATTAGTCTAATTAAACTATTTATGAAAATTTGTCTCGTTAGTAAAATTAAAACATTTAGGCCATTTAGTCCATTTGTTCAATTTAATACATTAGGCCGTTAGGACAGTTTTCCATAATTCCATTAGCCCGATTGTCCATTAGGACAATAGTTCATTAGGCCAATTGTAAAAATGGCCATTTTTTCTATAGAACATTAGAACAGTTGTCCATTAATCCATTTGAATATTATGCTAGTTTTCCATTAGTCTATTAGTCAAATTGGACATTATGACATTAATCCATTAGTCCAATTGAGAAATTAGGCCATTAGGCCATTTGGATAATTGGGAAATTGGATAATTGGACATTAGGAAAATTGGACAATAGGACATTACACCCTTCGACTATTACGTCATTTGGATAACTTTCATTATTCCATTCGTAAATTATGTCAATTGTCCAAGTAGACCATTAGGCCGATAATCTATTTAGAAAATGTTTCATTATTCCAATAGGCCAATTATCCATTAGGCCATTAGGTCATTAGGCCATTAGTCCAATTTTACACTAGAAGAATTGATCAATTGGCCATTATACCACTAGCCCAATTTGAAATCAAGACATTATACCATTATACCATTAGTCCAATTTGATATTAGGACATTAGTCCATTAGTCCAATTCACCAATTAGGCCATTTTTCTATTACCCATTTGGCCATTTGGACATTTAAATATCATTTCATTATGTTAATTCGTCATTACTCAACTATGGAAATTTGGCATTAGGCTATTAGCACATTAGACAAAGTGACTAATTATGAAATTAGTTCATTAGTCCAATTAGAAAATTTTCTATTAGGTCGTTGGGCCAATTGGAAAATTTTTCATTAGGATATTAATGTATTTTCCCATTTTCATAATTGGCCATTTGGCCAATTGGCCATTAAACCATTAGGCTAATTAGACAATTCACCATCATTCCAATTAGCCAATTATTGATTTGTCTTATTGACCAATGGTCCATTATATCATTATTCTATTTTTCCAATTAGGCTATATAGACACTATGTGAATTAGAAAATTAGCCACTAGGCCAATTGACCATTACGCCATTAGTCCATTAGTCCATTGGGACATTAGTACATTAGCACATGAGGTCATCATTACATTAGGACATTTAGTCATTAGTACATTAGGTAAATTGGCCAATTGGCCCATTGGCTGCTAAATTATGATGACATTAGGCCAATTAGACCATTACACCAATAATTCTGTCTGGCCAATTGGCCATTAGGTAATTCTGCCAATTTTCCATTACTTCAACTAAACAATTTCCCATTAGGAAATTATGACATAAGGGTAATTGGCTCATTTTTCCACTAATCCATTACAAAAAGTGTCCAATTGCCCATTATTTCCTCAGCTAAAGATTTCAATATGCCATTATGCCAAGTGGATAATTAGGACATTATTCCAATTAACCTATTATACATTATGTCAATTTTTACCATTTTATCATTTTGGAAAATTTGGATTTTTACGAAAATTAGGCTAATTATTACATTTATTTGCATAATTTATGCCAATTAGACCATTTAAGAAAATTTTCCCATTTAGGCCATTTAAACTATTCATGAAAAATTAGGAAATAACTTTATTTAGGAAAATTTTCCAATTAGGCCATAAGGGATACTGGCCATTAGTCCATTAGGTCAATAGGATATTATCCCATTTGGCCAATAGGTCATTTGGTAATTAAGACAATTGGAAACTTTTCCATAAGTTCATTAGTTCAATTGGACAATCTTCCATCATGCCATTCGTCCAATTGTCCATTATTCCATTACACCATTTATCCAACTAGACAAACAGAACATTAGTCTATCAGGAAAATAGGACAATTAACCATTAAGAGAAAAAGAAATTAGTATAAATGTCAATTAGGACTTTAGAAAAATTGGACACTAGGTCATCGGGCCACTATGCAATTTTTCCAATTGTCCAATTGGACAGTTGGCTATTAGTTCCACTTGTCCAATTTTTGACTAGGAAATTATATCATTATGAAAATTAGTCAATTAGTCCATTAGACCATTACACCATTAGCAAATTAATCCATATATACCAATTAGGTTATCATTCCAATTAGTCCAACTTCCCAATTAGGTCATTATGCCTATTAGACTAGGTTAATTGTATTTCTATGATAAGTGTATTTTTTAGTCCCACATTTAATTACTAAGGATTTTAATTATTTTACTTTGTCTATAAATGAATGTTTCGACCTCTCCATGTGGTAGGAAATTTCTTTTTTCTATAGGGTATTAGAGCGGTTCAGCGAATAATAATTTTTCCAAGTGCCGACCCAAGGCGGCATCCAATACAACCCTTCCAGCGACTCCCCCTTCTGGTGTGAGGACTCTAGCATGACACCACCTCCAGCGCAATAGCCCCCAGTGGCCCACCCGCACCATTGGACACTGTTCTCCTCCTCCACATCTCCATACCAAATTCTATAAAAGTGCTGATGTTCACACCTGTATGACCAGCACACCCATGGAGAACTCTAGCTGTCCTCTTTTTCTGTATCCGATAGTAATGTGATAACTATTATCGCATACCCCTTATATTTCATCACCACAAAATTGATACACTTGGTATTTAACTATCATACATTTGAATCATGTCCTACCACATGTTGTTCATGTACACATTAATGCATCTAGTCCTTTTATTCCTACTATGAAATTTTCTAAAAAACCAAGATCATTTCCCTACTGTCCATGTGAGGTTCCATGAACTTCATCCTCACATGGCAGCGTCCTGGCCACCATCCAATATCCATCACAACCTATCACTCTCAATGCAGAAGATTTCAGTTGTACAATCTCGTCAGGTTTATTTGCCACCTTCATCTACATCATCCTCCATTACATAGATAGGTTGACCATACACTTGTTTATCTCATCAATAGACATCTTTAAGTACTTGATTATATTTGTTATGATAATCTCATAGCTGATTCAGGTACACTCACAACCTATTATTTAGATAAAATTTTCTTTCTAATTATTGTTGTTATGGGTTCAACAATCCCTATTGTGTGATTTTTCACATGCTCCTCGACTCCAATTATTATCTTAGATTGAGTATCACATGTTCTTCAGAGTCCTTTTAATCCTATCTTAATTAATAAAATCACAAAGGGCTTGAATTTTGATTCAATTTTTATATCTTTAGGTGTTGTTTTCCTGGTTAGGTCAATAAATCTGTAACATGGTATTGGTCATCTTTGTTGAGGGGTGTACATGTCCAATACCCCATCATACCTTTATTGCTTATCCACCTCAGCTCATTCCCTCAACCAATATTTTCTCCATGGTCATCCACTAGATTCTATATTACATAATCATTTCCCCTAGTTCTGTCTACACATTTCCATTTATTGTGAATCCTGTTAGTTTTTTAAATAGCATTGGGAGACATATATTCCTATATTGAAATGTTCATAGAGAATCCTTTGTATTTTGTTCATTCTGATTTATGGGGTCCTTTCAGGGTTTCTAGTGATTAATGGTGTCTTTATTATGTATCATTTTTTGATGAATACCGTCAAATTACATGGCTATAACTCCTTCGGTATTTTTTATTAGTTTGTGATATTTTCAATACTTTTTACCATTAAATGTACACCCAATTATCTGGGACAATAGAATTTTCCACTAAAACAGTGGACAAGAATATTTACCCACATTCTATTAACATTTTCTAAAAGATCATGGAGTCTTCATCAAACATCCTTCCCTGATACACCTCGATAGAATAGAGTGTCATTGTATAAATAAAGCATATTCTAGATAATTTCCATGCCCTCTTATTTAAAATGTATGTTCCCATTAATTTTTTGGTATGGTATTCTTTATACTACATAACTTATAAATAACCATGTCTCTTTAATCCATTATGGGAAGACTCATTTTCGGTCTCTATTCTTCATTTTCCATCCTCACCCTCTTCCACATTGTGTGTTTAGTTGTCTTTGTTTAATATGTGATGTTCATACAAACCTATCAAAATATTTTCTGAAATATATAAGCTATATATTCTTATGATATTCCAATAGTATTCACAAATACTATCATTTCCCTATAGAATTTTTCTATCATATCATCTCTGTCGGTGTCCCCTTTATTGAGAACTCTAAGTTCTCTCCACCCTCTTCCCACCTAGATACCACTATCCTTAACTGCCTTCCCATAACTATCCAACCACTCCTAAAATAGTTTTCACACACTTTATATCACTAATTTGGATTTGTATACTCTTATCGACCATAAAACATGCCCCATTTCTAGACTGAGGACACAACATCCACTGCTTCGTATAATTCTTTTTCTTAAGGAATAGATGAATCTATAATTACATTAGCGAAAGGTACTCTATATTTACAGAATAATTATCCTTACACAAATTCATAAAATGAAATATTGTCTCTTGATATTATATATATTACTAATATGGTTTCTAAATCCATGTCTCACCCTATCTAGCTTCAAGGAATGCAGGATGAATTACATGCCTTGGATGGAAATCACACCTGGGATCTAGTAACTCTTATTACTGGTAAACAAGTGGTGGGAAGAAAATGGATATTAATGTTCTTCCTAATTATTGATGAACTCTCTATCACCATAAACTATGAATAGTGGAATGTGGATTCACACAGACATATGATTATTTCAATATATTCTCACCGATTGTGAGGATTACATCTATCTGAGTATCCATATCTCTTACTATTTCTCATCATTAGAATATTTATCAATATGAAATAATGAATTAATTTCTACAAGGATTTATTAATGAAGAAGTATATATACAATAACCTCCTATAATCATTTCCTATGGAGCTGAGCATCTTTTTTTAGAATCATTTCTCTATATATGTTATGAAATAGTTTCCTCATGCCTGGAATGTCATATTATGCACTGTCATCACATCATTTGGTTGATCTTAGAGTACGAGGGACCACATTATTTTACATCCCAAAAACAACCTATTGCTTCATCCTATTGGTTGTATATTTTGATTTAATCATTTTTACCGGTAGCGAATCACATAGAATATCCCATCTCGTGGTTTATCTTCAACAAAAAATTCAATCCAATGATATGGGTCCTCTATCATGATTTCATAGTATTAAAGTTTGTAATTCTCTTGACAACATATTTCTTTCCCAATAGAATTTTACAATAGATATCTTACAGGATGTAGGTTTATCTTTTCAATTTTCCCATAAAACTCTTGTTGATATTGGGGAACATTCTTTACATTAAGACACCAACCCATATTCTCACCCAGGGGGGCATCATTATCTTGTGTGAAAACTCAATTATCTTACCATGAATTATCTAGATGTTTCCTTTGTTATCAGAAAGGTTATTCAATTAATGAAAAATTCGATGAAATCCCAAGGGGTTGATTTCATTAACATTGTAAAGGACATTAAGATTAACTCTACCTATGGTATTTGGTATTCACATCACGATCATCTGAATATTGTGTCCTTCTATGAGGTTAACTATAAATGTTTCAAAGAAACTAGAAAGTGTAACTCTAGATTTCCCATGTTTCTAGATGGGAACATAATCTCATGGTTAATAAGAAAACATAATATCATCTCCGCATATTGTGATGAATATGAATATTGTGCGACAAACATGGTCACTATTGATATTCTTTGGCATCATTAACTTCTTTATAAAATTGGATTCTCTTAGTAGATTTATTCTTATATTCATAGTGATAATCAAAAATCAGAATATATTACTTCCAATTTAGTCTTCTATGAATGCATGAAGCATCTCGATGTTGATTGTCACCTTCATCATCATTAGCATGAGAAATGCCTTACTAGTTTCAGTTACATTATGATAGATGATCATCTTTCCAAAATTTTCACCAAAGGATTAATGGGATCTCAACTAGAATATGAATTCCCCAATCTAGGAATTCACAACATCATCAAAACAGCATGAGGGGTAGTGTATAAGGTCTTGATTTGGTGTATCCTTTCATTTTTTGTGGGACTATTTTTCAATGCTTTACCTGCTCTAGAATGAGGGGGTGTGTCAGATTTAGTTAATTTTATTTTCAGTTTATTTTTATTTTTGAGTCCCGCGTCAGATTCCTCCGTCATGTAATTATTATACTCTATTTATAAATAAATGTCTTAACCTCCACTTAATTTAGGCAATTATAACATTCTATAAGGCCAATTATCCATTATGCCATTAGGAAAATTGGCCATTGGGATTTTAGACCGAGTAAGGACTTGAATATTATGTCATTAATCCAATTTTACATTATAAAATTATGTGTAACGGCCCATTCCTTTCATACATGGATATTACATATTTTTATGTAAGTATTAAACACATTAACCAAATACATTCCCAACAACCATATTTGTTTAGTGTTTTTTGAAAACATAGAACACATTCTGTAAATTTGGGGAATAGTATTCAAAATATCCCATTAATATTTTCCCATTTATTAATACAATATAAAACCATTCTTTATAACCAAGGGAAAGGAATCATATGAATGGGTGAACTCAGATGCTAGGTAAGGGTAATAAAGAAATATATATAACCAAATCATGAGTATAAAGGTATGATAATGTGATCATAAAATTATAATCTCATACCCTTCAAATAAAAGATCATAAACATGAAATTTCACATAAAAATTGGTTATTAATAAGATATAACTCTTAATAAAATTTAGAGCACAATATATAGAAGAATGAAAGAAATAAAATACATGAAATTTGTGGGAGACACATAAACATGTAATATCATACCCTATAATTCAAGGCATATTTCCAAAACATAATAATGAACTTCCACAGGACTACACATATAGGGTGAGACACACCACA
This sequence comes from Viscum album, assembly GCA_963277665.1. Lineage (NCBI taxonomy): Eukaryota > Viridiplantae > Streptophyta > Magnoliopsida > Santalales > Viscaceae > Viscum > Viscum album. Next base: position 2,114,805,503 of record OY728157.1, on the reverse strand, counting down.
ATTCCAAATAGTTGTCTTTTCTTAGTAAGGGATTGGGTTTCCCCATATACCCATATTGGATCAGGTTTCCCCATCTTCCATAGTGGATCAAGCCAGTCAACATTTTTCCATTATTATATCATGAGACATAAATATTTACCCAATGAATATGATGGAGATAAAGGTCCCACCAATTAGATAATGAAATATATATATATATATATATATATATATATATATATATATATATATTCCATTAAAACCTAAATCATTTTTCATATCAGAACCCATGGTATGAAATGGGTTTTATAAATAGCATTCCATCATAACATAACCCATGTAAATGAAATAGGATTTATAAATATCATTCCACCATAAAAATAACCCATAATTATGGAAAAAATAACTATGGTATAATTTATTTATATACCAAGTAAAACATAATTAAAATTTAATAACATTATATTAGATGGAAAATAATTTTCATAAATCACATGAAAATAAATCTTGATGGAAATATACTTTTTACATTGAAAAAAATATATTTAAATTAAATTTCACTCAATTTAAAAGGAAAAAAATTATATAAAAATATATTTATAATATTCTAAAAAAAGATTCAACTCTTTAATTAGTCATGTTGGTGAAAAAAAATTCATGTCGTATAAGTTAAAAAAAACGTTAAATTTATACTTTTTCTGAAAAATCACAAAGTATCATGTTAGGAAAATGAAAAAGTATTACATTCAAACTATGTAGTAAATAATGAAAAATGTTTAAAAATTACTTTAAAAATAAAAAAAAATAGTAAAAACCTTATTGAAAATAGTTTCCGAAAACGTGGATATGGAAGATCAATATTTTGCAACAGAGACTTGAAATGAAACAACCAAAAATATTGATGATATTGTTAAATAAATACTCATCATAGTACAATCAATAGAATATTATGCCCCATTAAAGAAAAAAAATTATATTCAGATTAAAATACCATAACATTCTAGATAAGAATCAAAAAATACATTCATGGGTAGTATGTACACCACATAAAAGAAACATTTAGTGTATAAGGCATGTATCTTATTGAAATAAATGTGATACAAAAATTCATTAATACATAAGTAATAATAGAATCAGGAACCCCCTAAAAGAATAACATCAATTGAATTTTTTTAATATAATAAAATAAAATAAATTAATGATATAACATTTGATAGGGTAGTATATACACCATACAAAAGAAAGAAGTGGTGAATATGGCATGTATCTAATTAGAATAAAAATTGAGATGAAACACCCTTACATTATGACTGGACTCTCATCTTAAACATGAAAACATAATGTATAATAAATATATGTGAATTATACATCTATAAATTATCAATAATAATTTATATAATACCACGTATGACTTATTTGTTACATTTTATTAACCTTTTATTAACAATTCCATTTTTATGTTATCGTTTGGGTAATAACCACTTTGTTTCCCTTACATGTTTTTACTTTTAGTCATGGTCCTCATACTTAGATCAAAATTTCATTATATCCAGAATGATAAACATGATAAAATTTTCAGATATATTCATTATATATATATATATATATCTAAACGATATAAATATAAAATGAAATACATCTTTTGTGGAGATGATAGGTTGTACGTTCGCATGAATGCTGCATTGGTTTTCTTGTCATATTAAAAGAAATAATAGTATATGATATTATATTATTAAAAATTTATTTTTATTTTATAAAGATCATATATATTCATAATTTTTTTTTTATTACCACTCATGTGAAATATATATTGAAAATGAATCACATCACATTGTGGAATTTTTAATCCATACCTATGCAGGCGCGATGTTATCATTTCCCAAAAGATTCGGAAGTAAAAAGGTTTCTATGATATTAACATTCCAAAATTACAATAATGTCAATAATATGTTATATTTACATTAATCCTATCATAATTACCACTCATATAAGATAGTTATGTAAGATGAATTGTATCCCTATATGGAGATAGGGAGTTATATGTATGCACGAGCAATAATTTCATTTCTTATTTGATGGGAAAAGGGTTGTATAATGGTTTGATCATAATAATAATAAAATATTAGAATATTTAAATTAACTAATTAGTTATTTTATGATATTAGTAACACATTTATATTCGGTATATAAGATTAGAACAATATAGTGATCGGTCAGAGTTATTACCTCTTCTTCAAAACAACTCCTTTAGATCTACTTTGATGAACTATTACGTTGGACTTTTGGGAAACCGATAACCTCTATATTATTTCTAGGTAAGTGAATAAGGGAATTTGGTAGGTAATTTTAATTATAGATGGTAAAAGATGATGAAATGGAATGAGGGATGAGGTGTCCACTTATAATGAAGGTGAGGTGTGTTTGGGAGATTTCTCAAAAGATTAAATTATAATAAATTAAATATAAACAAAAATACCACCAAATGGAATTTTATTCTAAGATAATTAGTAATAGGGTGTAATCCCATAATACAATATATTTTATATAACATTGTTTTTTAATTTTAATCATTATATTTTTTATTAACCCTCAGTTTACCTATTTGACGTTTAACCATGGTAAAAACATTTTCAATATTAAATGGTGGAGATTTTTCTGGATAACGTTTGAATTAAAGTTTAATTGTAAATTTATGATGTTTCAAACAATAACTGTTCCCATTTTACTTTATTTATATTTTTTTAACTAATTTAATAAAATATTAGTTTCACAAAATATCATAAGAGTCAATTTTGACATCATTCATAACATGGATATTTAAAAAAATCATTCCAACAAGTGCAATTCTAAAATATCAATTTAATAGAATCCTAAAATTCCATATTAAAATAGAAAATCATATATAACTTTAACTAGGTCAAAATATATTTCATTAAATATTTATAAGATCATTTAATTTATAATTTGTTTAATTGAATAAATCTTATATCATCATTTTATAATTATTTATGATAATTATTTCTACACAGAAAATCAAAAATAAATTTTTATGATATAGATAATAATTTTATATATCATAAGAATATATATAGTCAATAGTATCTTCTATTTAATGACATGTTAAAAATATTATACTTATTACAAAAATATGGTGGCTTTTTGTCACTCCCTTTGAGTTTAATAATATATCAGTTATTTTCCTGGAACATTGACCATTAAATTAATAAATTTGTATTCTTATTAGTTAATTGTAAAATTAACTTTATTAAACAACATTTGTTCATGTTTTAGTGTAATTTTATAATATTTATAATATTATTTTCACCCTTAAATACCTGATTTACACTTAACCATTGTAATAAAAATTAGAAAAGTTAGTATTCATATTGTCCCAGAATAAAAGGGACCTATTTACTAAATTTTGAACTAATAATTAAAAATATATAATCCATTTTTCTTAATTTGAAAAACATAATTTGGTTATTTTTTTAAAATTAATCTTATTGAAAGAATGAAAAAATGAGTTTTTAAAGTGAAAATGTCCAAAATATTTACATGTTATCTATCAAATTTCAATTTAAAATTGATTAAAATTAAATAAATTAGTTGAAATGGAATTTTTTTTCTAATTATAGATTAAAACTGATCGTTTATATAATTTTTCACAATAAATTACATTAATAAAAAATATGTTCGAAATTAAAATGCAATGTTTTTCATAATTCATCAAAACATAAAATTTAATTGAAAAATACCAAAACATTATGAAAAGTAAATTTTTATATTACATTTAAAAGAATATTTTTTTTATATAATATAAAAATTCTAAAACAATCATTAATTATATTAAAAATGGAATTTCCATTAATAGGTGGAAAAATTACGCTTTAGAAAAATATTGGTTTTTATGCATAAAAATGGGTTTGTTCTTATCTAATTCATATAACATAAATTGCTTGAATATTAAAAATATTAGATTACATATATAAAATATTTATATCATTATTATCATTTACTATTATAAATTTAATTTATTAATATGAAATGATAGTGGGAGCATTAAAATAATAATATTTTCTTTGTATTCAGTTGGTATATAATTGGATTTGTAATTAATTGGTAACCAGTGAATTCATCATATAAAAATTATATTTCAATAACATTTTCAAGAATATTCATAAAATATAATTTATATTCCAGTTAATTTTTTAAAATATTACATAATATTATTTTAATAATATATCTTTATTTAGTAAAACTCAGTTTTGCATGTAACACAAGCAATCAAAAGAACTTGGAATTGTGTGTTACTTAAGGAAAATAGAGTGATTCTTGTAATTAATTCTAATATAAGTTTATCTAATAGTTCAAATTTAACATGGTGTTTCATATAATAGAACACATCAAGGAAATATAATATATTTGAAAAAATGGTCATAATAACTCCAGGTGTTATATTCTACGCCCCTAAAAATTAATTTCACTCTTAAAATTTGTATTTGTTATCAAAGAATTATTACTTGAAAGATACATTCATAGAAACACATATCATAAAAATTAATACAAAATCATCATTTTAAAAAGGAATGTTAGAAACATAATAGCTAAACAAAGTAACACATTATATAGTTTCCACATATAAGAATATAAGTGGAAGGTGAAAACATTGTCATTTATGAGAAATATGACTACCAAGTTCTAATGTGGAGTGAAAGAGAACATGGTTATGAAAATGAAAAAAATTCACAAATCCAAAACTCAAATAGTCTTTAGAAAGGTCTATGATATCATAAATATGAAGATAGTAATACAAAATTTTTCAATACCCTTTGGAATAATTTACATGAGGATATATACTTACTTGATTTCAATGAAGTCACACCTTTTTTATTTGTTAATAAATTCAAAATTAATATATTTTAATATGAAATGAATGTGAATTTTTCATTTCTAAACTATTAGTATATTATGAGATCCATAAATTTAACTATATTTCAATCCAAATTTATTTATCATAACAAAATAGAACATGATATCTAATATTCTCTATATGAAAGGTCAGAAATTTTACCACACAAAAATCATCCAAAGTATTTCTTAAACCATTCCAAAAATGGTTAATGTTATAATATTTCTGAAATTTGAAATTAGAAAACATTTGAATGATATTAAATAAATCATCTCAGCATTCATACCACATATATCATAAGGTAGCTACTGGTGGTCACATTACAAAAAGGGGAATACCATCATCAAGTATTCTATTGAAACATAGTAATAACCTAAATTATCATAAATCCATATTCCAAACATGCATTTTCCCTTATTCTGACGTCTATTGGATATATTCCTAATGTCAAAAAAAAAGATAAACTTAATCCCTGATATCATAAACCTATTTTCAATAAATCCTTAAACATTTGCAAGGAAATTAGTATCGTCAAATTTTTTTATTCATATCCCACATATATTTATCCAAATATCATTAACTCAAAATTGTTCACAGATTAAGGTTTATCCTTCCTTAAATCACATGCTTTCCAAAAATATCACTTTATTACCTTAATGAATTTTCATAGTTACCTGTACCATTATTCATATGCCCTTAAAACGTTATAAAAAATATACAGTTGACGAATATATATAAGTTCCATTATTCAATAATACCATAAAATTACTTCTTTAACATTATTTTTGAATTATATTACACAAATATAGAATTATTACACAATGTCATTATCATAATCTATATTTTCAATTTTGATCTGCTTATATTACCATTTGTTATTGGATTTAAGATGTTGTTGGTGACAATCATCATCGTTAACCATTGAATTTTGCTATTGATTATAATAATGTACATTTTCATTACACATGAAGCATTAAAGTGTGGGGATACATTATTCTAGAGTTTTTCATTAATTTTAACGCCAGCTATCCTTTTCCCATCACTTTGGTAGTCAATTGGCCAATGAGATTCATTCGCACACATTAAACATTAAGTAGCCCCCTTAAGACAGTCTCAACCATGCTTTTTTTCACACATTGAGTATAATGAAATTTATATCTTTTTTCACCATGGTTTCTATATTTTATATTAAACTCCATCTTATATTTCATGTCAAAACAATGAGATTGATATGTAACATTTGCTTCCATTTCCACCTTGAGAGTACAACACAGATTATCTTTTATAGAAACTGATATATCTTATAGATAACTCCATTCAAATACATGTTATTATGATATTGAAGAATTCAACATCCTTACTTTTAGATTTTAGGATAATGCCCAAATCGTACCTCAAAATCCTTGTAGCATTTTCCTTCTAGGTATGAAAAATTCAACATCCTTTTTTCTCAAGCTCATGGAACTCTATTTCCTTCTTCTCTCATAGAATTCAAGGTAATTACTCACTAAAATATATCCCCTTAAACTACATCTGTTATATAGATTTTTTTCTTCTTTTTCCCATGTGTTCATAAATTGAGTCCACCACTGATCAGATACACCTTCTAAATGATGAACAACCCAAATGACATTTTCATGTTTTGATAACTAAAGGATATAAAATATTTTCTCAATGTTACTGATCCATTATTCAGAAAAAATGTGAATTAGTAGGCCCACAAAAATGTGAAGATTTCCTCATGAAGGACTTAAATTAAAGTTATTCCCTCATCTTATCATTTGAAACTCAATCATGATTCATATATTTTGGGAGTATAATGATAATATTTTTTATTCCTTCCCCCATAAAATTCAGTTTTTTAGGAGGAAAATAATTTTATTTCCACTAAACCAAATTCGGACATTATTGGGGTTTATGAAACTGCCGCTATTTTTTAAAATAATTTTACATTTCATTATTAAAAATTGTTGATAAATGTTTTAATGTTTTAATAAATTCCACACTTCTCCCCTAACCCCTATGATGCTTCATCCATGACCCTCTAAAGACCTAAGAATCCTCGCTGGTAATATCATCTCTCTTTGCCCATCATCTCACATCACTGTCGGTCTGACCATATCTGATCCCTCCAACACTACACCATGAACCCCCCCCCCCCGATGCTTCACCCGAGACCCCAGGAACCCCCACCACCAATCCTGATCAAGGTCTAGTCATTTTTGAAGCAGATGATTTTCATAATGTATCAAAATAGTTTCATCTTATTAGTGGTTGGTTTACTAGAAAATAGTTTCATTTAATAATTATACACATGATTTTACTTTCTAATGTCCATTTTTATGAAATTATGCATATTTTTTATATACTAATGGGTTTTTGAAAATATTACACTGTGTTTGAAGGTTGGTATAAGTGGATTTTCACAGGAATACAATGTTTTCATTTTTGTAATGGAATGTTTTATTATTCTATTAATCTTTTGAAATCCCTTATTTCCTTTTGAAATGGTCATCTTGTTTGGTAAATCGTTTTGACCCAATTATGGTTTTCAATGTCCATAAACTGGGTTTTAAATAGAAAATAATTTGGAATTTATGTGTTGACCTCTAAATGTTTTAAAAATGTCTTTTTAATCTTCTTAAAATTTTTATTTTCATTGTGTATACGGTTTAATGCTAATAAAATGTCTTGTTGGATTTTTTTAAATAGTTTGATGGATGTGGTTGTCCCTTTTCCTTATTTTGAATTTAAAAGAGAATGAAAATTATTGAAGTGATTCTTTGAAACGTCTTAAAAGAAATGGTTTATTTTTTAGACCTATTAAAACGATCAATGTTGTGTTCATGTGATTTTTTGGTAAATGAAGGTCATTGGCCAAGATTTTATTTTTTCAAAAAGAGATTCCTTGTGTAAGAGTAAAATTGAAATGTTTTAAATTCTTTGATCATTTCAATAATTTTATATATTGTGTTTGGTAATTATTTAATGAAAAATGAAACATTTTTTTCATTCCAAGACATGCTTCAGTGTCAATGTATTGTTTAGTACATTGGTTTTAAATGGTGTATGTGGATGGAAAACCTCGATTCCCCCTTTTACAATTACCACATGTGTGGGTGTGTGATAAATATTTGATTCTAGATGCTCTTAATGAATGATAATGTGATAATTATTCATTGATTTTATGTTATATATGTATGGGGTACTACAACACTAGGTGTTAGGGCTGAGTGTAGTTGTGGTTGTTCAACATGTGTTAAACTTATTTAATTTTCACTATGCCTTAGTTCCACTATTGGTCATCGGAAACCAGATACTAATTATATGAACTAAGATATACCACTAGTTGGATCACATGCAGCTAGTTTCAAACCAGTTGTTATAGGAACAAGGTCTAGGTGGGGGGTGTTCTTCACGAGGTTTGAGTGGGAAACATGGTCTTCATATATATATAAATATATATATAGCATAATCAAATTGATAGATAGATTAGGTGGTTATTACCATATATTATTAACTTTATATCATATTATTATTCCTAGGGAATATCCAATGACACCTTAATTTATTTGGTTATATAGATATTTAGGGGAGTTTTATCTACTACTATATTTTATTAATTCCCCAGATTTCTTCATTATGGAATATTTCTTGTTTATATTATATTATATGGTTACTCAATGATTTAGGGGATTTTAATATAGTGGTATATTATATCATTTCCCCAGATTTATTAATAATGGGATCTATCTTGTTTATATTGTATTTTTATTTTCCTAACATAATTGTTTTTATTATATTTACAAGGAATTTATAGTTTTTGTGTTACAATTACATATGTATATTTATACCCATATATTTGTTTTTTATTCTTGGATATACCCATATGTAATCTCTACATACAGTTAAACAAGTGTTTCTTACCGTTAATATAGTGATTGTTACATGTACACAACTGTTTCATAGCATTACAAATGATTTTCTTACCTTTAGGCAAGTGATAAGCTACCCATAGGAATCATCAAAATAATGTAAGTTAGCCTTGTGTAGTGAACTATCTACTTTTAAATAGTGTATTATATTTATTTTTTCCCTTTACATGTTCTTTAGAAAAAACCTCATTACAGTTATGTAACATCTGATTTCCTTTATACAGATTTTATACATACCTTTACATGAATAATTTAAGTAAAATAGTACCATTATAAAACATTACTAATCACCCTTATGCAATGCGTATAATTTTTTATTACCCTTAAATAGAATTATAATTTACTTATATACAACATGTGTAAAATTTATCTTATCTTTATGCGAGGTGTATATTTTAGAGGTTACATTTACACAAATTACAAAAATTATAGGGTGCCATTATGCAACCTGTTAAAAAAATAGTTTACCCTTATGTGGGATATATGGGTATAAAATATCCTTATTATATTTAAGTAGTAGTGTCTCTCATCTGGTGGAATTGTAAGAATTATTTTTCACTAGACTATGATACCAGGAATGAAAGACATTGTATATTTTTGAATATGAGAATGATTCATTAAATAGTATTTTGTTTCTATTTTAATTTCTAACTTTTTGGTTTTAAATGTATGCTAAAGAATTAATAATCCCCAATTTATATAATATTCAATTGATTTATAAAGAATGTTTTCCATTTTTGATTTCTCTATAAATAGAATCTAAGGAATGCAGTGGATAAATAATAAGAATGATATTAAGAACTTTATGGATTCATTATAATGATTTTTTGAGGCATTTATAGTTTCCCTATATTTCATTTTTCTATATAAATTAATGAAGGTAAAAAGTTCACTAATCAACACTTGTTTCTTCATCAATATATTTGAATATTCCCAATAGATTTATTATTTCTTATAAATGTTTGAAATCTCTATTTCATGGATGGTTATACATACATTAAAAATGTAGTGTATGGTTATTTAATTTATTCATATTTTTTCAAATTCTATATATATAAATAACTTTTCATATTTATTAATAGTTATTGGTGTAATATTTTTAATAACGTGTAGGCACATTGTGATATATAAGGATAAAATCTATATCATATTACCGAGGAAGACACTTATTTATTCTAAGGGTTCAAAGAAGTTTTTTTATTATTCAATTTCCAATCGATCCGTTGATGGTAGAATAAGATGTCCATGTCAGAAATGTAAATTTAGAAGATGGTTGAATAGGGATAGTGTTTATGAACAACTAATATTTAAGCAATTCCCTACTAATTATTTCTATTGTATTTGGCATAGAGAATAAAAAATTATAGAGAGTTTGAGAACTGATGTCAATCCACAGAATGAGCACCCAACATCATCAACAATGGAAAATGAAAAGAAAAACAATATAAATGAGACATTAAACATTGAAAGACACCAACAAAAACATCAAAACATATAACAACAACCACTTGAGGGTTCTAAAAATAGAAACATGAGAAATGATGTTTTTTAGATTGTACGAAAACCATATCAAGATTGTAACATATCCCTGGATCCTCCTCTTGATTTTGTACAGAATAGTGTAAGATAAAAATTCACTAAGATGACTGATGATTTTCATGGTTTAGTTGATGGTGGAAATCAATAGTTGTATACTGGATTTTTGAAATATTAAAAAATTTATTTTCTGTTGAATTCGAACCATATTAAATTCCTATTTGGAATTATAGATAAAGAAATGTACATGGTATTAGAATTGTTATACGATGAATTTCCCGAAGCAATGATCCCTAAGTATTTTTATGATATGAAAAAAGTTGTTGACATGACTAGTCTGTATTATAAAAAAACACATGCGTGGCCCAATGATTTTATGCCTTATTGGGGAGAGGGTCCAAGAAAGTAGGATTAAAAAAATTATTCATCTTGATGGAATTATATGAGTGATGATGAAAGTTTCAAACATCATACTACCATAAAGAGTAATAAAAGGAATACACCTGAAAAGGTTATTCATTTCTTTCCTTTAAATCCATGATTGTTAGGATTATTCATGTCATCAAAAAACACTAAACACTTGAAGTAGCATTGTGTAGATAATAATAATTATGGGTCATTGTGAAATATAAGAGATTAAAAATCGTGGAAGAGATTTTATTCATTAAATCCAAGTTTTTCATCTGATAAAAATAATGTATGGTTGGTATTGGTTACCAGTGGATTCAAAACATTTGTTACTTTGAGTACCAGTTATATAATTTGACCAATATTTTGATCCCTTACAATCTTCCTCTGTGGATGTGTATTTTAAAAATGTCTTTTATCATTTAGATGATTATTCCTAGAAACAAATTCATCGAAATGATATTGATGTATACATTCAACCTTTAATTGTAAATTACAGGAGTTGTGGAGCAGCTGTGTTGAGACGTATGATTCATCTCCTAGAATAATGTTCAAAATGCAATATGATCTAATGTAGACATTTAGTGACTTCTATATACTTGGTAATTTATCTGGTTGGAACACTTACACAGGATTGGCCTTTTCTGTTTGTAACTTTGATTTTGATCTTAGATGGCCAACCCATAGTAGAAAATGTCTCTTATTTTCCCATTAAAGATTTCTCAATGCATATCATAGATTTCAGCTGAACCAGTCAAAATCCAATGGTTTCATTGATTATAGACCACCTCCAAATTTTTTGAAAGGTTTTAAAATTTTGTCACAAATTTGAAATATTTAAAGATAATTTGAGAAGGTGCATTATTTGAATGATAATGGTAAACTAGTTCAAAGTGCACCGTCAAGTGAAATCTATACACATCAATTAATGAAAAAATTATATTCTTCAAACATTTTTTGGGAATTTAATATCTCATGGAATAATCTTTATGTGATGAATATAGAGAATATTTTTATTAAAAATTTTATCTTTAAATTTCATTATGTGAATGGAATGTATAAGGATCATCTCAATGCATGGAAATACATAAAAAAGTGGACATAAAGCATGATATCAGGCCAGATGATAATGGAAGGCATGATCCTCCAAATTTTACAAATGAAAAATAGGGATAAATACACATTCCATCAAATTTTAAAACATTTGATGGTATTCTTTGGGTATTCATGTAACAATTAAATTTTTTTTTTGACTTAAAGCCTCGTATGTTACATGGATTCAAAAGCTATGATTCACATATTTTTGTTACAACAGTTACTTCCATTGGAATTAAATAAATTATTAATTGAAAATGATACTACTATTGTACTCTGATTCTGTACATTTTTCAGATAACTGTGTGAGAAAACCCTATATCCATTTTATCTTGACATCCTTCAGGAGAGATTTTTATTTACACATTGTTCAATAGAGATGATATTTCCTCCATCGGTTTTTATGTCATGACCCATACCTAGGGGCCCATGTCATGACTACCCAAATCCAACCTTCTATAGGGTAGGGGTTAGCGACTAGCACCAGAAAGGTGTATCCCTAAAACAGGAAGGCATTGCCTTTTAACCTGTACAGACACACAGTCCAAGAACAAAACAAGAAGCAACCATGAAGTATACTACTGTAGTAAAAGTGTGCTTAAAGTAAAAGGGCCAGAATACAAGCCCAACTGGAAAGTAAAAGTAACTAAAAAGTAAAAAAAATTCTCCTAGATCATCCTATGAGGATCCTGCCTGAAGGGTAGGTACAACTCACGATATGTAGTCCATGCATCACGTCAAACCAAATGGTCCTCCCCCATGAACCGTCCAGTCCTGACCCCCTCAGCCTCAATAAACATTGTACAACTTCTGCACAAGACACAACAAGGTGTGGGCATAGCCCATGGTGGGGTGAGTATAACGATAGTCAATAGGTACCATGAGACCCTCGTTGGTCTACTAGAGTTCAACAAAAAAATACCACCAAGAAAGACCTCAATCTCGAATTACAAAGTAATAGACATCAACACTATATAGGAAAATTCCCATACATATACCTAAGTTATCAATATATACTCATCTAACACATGATGGAGGAATACCACAAAGGTAACACCACGATGGTAGAACTACCACATATGTAACACCACGAAGATAGAAGTACCACATAGGTAACACCATGAAGACAACACCATAAAGGTAGAAGTACTACATAGGTAACACCATGAAGGTATAAATACCAAAAATGTGTTGCCACAAAGATATAAGTACCACCAATGTAACACCACGAAGACAACACCACAAAGGTACAAGTAGAACATAGTTAATACATCATAGATAGAAGTACCACACAGGAAGCACCATGAATACAGAAGCACAACACAGGTAACAACATGAAGATAACACCATGAAGACAGAAGACTCATATCACACTAGGTATAAGTTAAGCACATAATTATGGAAGATTATCTATAATATAGATCATCTTATTCTGTTAAGAGGGAATACTTCTGACCCACAAATGATCAATAGGTAATAACCACCACTGACCCACACAGGATATGACCCACACTAAATCAGTGTGTGCTGACCCATACTGGATTTTTGAGCACTGAACCACACATGATCTGATATATGCTACCCACACAGGACATATAGATATAGAACCACATAAGATCAATGTTATTTCTTCACGTTACAGCAATCCACATGATTCCCCACACCCGGTGTGCTCGAGTTCGGTTTAATCTACCCCTCGAGATATTGGATTTACCTAGACCACCACTAAGCTCTTGATAGGAGTAACCCAATGGACCACCATGCCATAATGGATCCAACTTGACTGATGGTGCGTAAATCGGACGCTCAGTCTGTGAGTTATAAGTGTTTTAGTTCTGAGGGACTTGTTAGATACGGGTTCAATCCAACATGGTCATACACCAATTGTCACTAAAACATAAGTGGAGTATTCCAAAAGGGCCGTCTTGCTCCAAGGGTCCCTGCGCAGTAGAGAGATTGTCAAAGGGATGCCCAAATTTCGAGTTATGTCCTTTTAAGAGGAACTGGGCCTGGTTGGGTTCGGGTCCCGTCCGACCCTGTAGGACCCACCCGGCAAGACCCCATCTGGGCCAGCCCGGCCGAATCCGGGTCTCACCCGTCTAGTTGAGGCCACTTCCAGGCCTACAAGTGGGCGACCATCCGGGCTCGTGCAGATCTGCCGGCAAGGGCGTGGCCTGACCCGCAGGGGGACGACCCACTAGGCTCACACAGCCAAGCCCGTGGTAGAGAACGAACTGCTGGTACGTGTGGCCCCTAGGATTGGGGTCCGCTCAAGCTGGCACGGGGGAGTTTCCCCTATTTTTTAGGTGAAGCTGCAGCTCCCCTTTGGTGCTCCCAGGCCACCTCGGGACCCGCTGCGGGTCCCACCGACATAGTTTCAGAGCCACTACTTCCTCCACCGAAGGCGCACGATAGCACGCCATATCCTCCCACAGCTGCCCAGTATTGGCCGCCCTGCTCAACTACCGCAAATGAAAAGTGACAGCCCCTCTACACCGGCAGCACACGATAGCGCGCTGCATCACATCAGTGGCCGATCGTTATCGGCTACTCCACTGACCACCGTGGCATAGTGTCACAACCTCCTTTTTTAGTGTGCGAAGGTGCGCGACCTCCATCGTGTTTAGCGGGTGACGGCCTCCACCATCATCTATTGCCCAATGTAATTTCCAACCCAAAGGTAATGTTTGTGAAAAACGCACCAAAATTCGAAAAAGGGCAGAGGGTATGGTCCTTTCTAATTTTCCTCGCACCATCCACGTTAGCTTATTAGAAAGTGGTTAGGATTCAACAATAAATTAGAATTATAACAAAATAAATACCTACCTCAATAACGATGGAGAACACCCGCAATTGAGGTTGTGAGTCGGTATTCGTCTTTCCCACAATATACTTCCTATGACGCCACTCGAACATCACCCTTCGATTCATGGTACAGTGTCACCCATCACCGCTCACTGGAACCAGCTCCATCCTTTATGTTTCCAGCATCACAGAACATTAACAGTACATTATTTCTTGGGGATGTCATTCCATTACCACTCCCCAAACCCCATATAAATAGGATAGGCAGAGGGTGTGTAACACTTGAAGAATTTAAGAGGGTTTATTTAATAAGAACCTTGCTAAATTTGAATGACATTGTTACATAGGTATTAATGGGTCAAAATATTTAATGTCTTGCACACCACTGGTCCCATGCTTCTGATTTTCCATTATGGGAAAAGAATGAAATAAAATAAAATAACAGAGTCATGTTATTTTTCTTTTAAAAAGTTGAAAAACTAACTTTTTCTCCAGACCTACTATGGTCTATCGGAAATCTTCATTAAGAAAATCTTGATTCTGTGGATTCAATGGTGCCCTCATATTTTTAATCTGAGAACCGGGTCCAATGTTAGAAAACACCTCTCTTGCGTTTACTGAGCGTACATAAAAAATGTTCAGAAATTCATTCTGGGCACACTATGCCACAGAATCACATGCCGTCAATTTTCACAGAATCGTAATAATTCCATATAAATAAAAAATTAGATGGAAAAGTCAAGGACTTTATATTCTCCCCACCTTAGTTATTTTCATCCCTGAAATACAAAACATATACTAAGGAAACAAATGGGAGTACTGAGCACAAATCTGATCCTCCCACTCACAAGTGCTCTTCATGAGGTTCTTGTGCTGCCTGCGAACATGCACCAGAGGTATCGATCACCCAATAAGCACATAATCATGTCAATCCTCAATCTCTACTAGAACCTCCATATATGTTTCCCCATCATCAATGTCTAGCATGCTACGGTTGATGACATGATATGAGTCATACACGTATCTCCTTAGCTGGGATACATAGAGCACGTCGTACACCCTATCCAACTGCGGTGGAAGTGCCATACGGTATGCCACCTCTCCATTCCTCTGATGTATCAGAAATGGTCTCATAAACCTCTGTGATAGTTTTCCACCCTGGCAAAATATTTGTAGTCCACATCGAGGGGAGACTCACCAGAATATGTGGCCCCCTCCAGGAACTCCAACGGTCTCCACCTCATATCAGTGTATGATTTCTATCTAGTCTATGAAGTTTTCATTCGCTACCGAATGACCTTCACCTTCTCCATAGAAGCCCATACCAACTCTGGACCCATATGTGATGACTCCCTTAGGTTAGTCCACCATAGAGGTGATCTTCTTATTCAGTCGTATAAGGACTCAAATATTTCTATATAGGTGGTGAAGTTAGAGCTATTGTTGTATGAGAACTCCACCAAGGGAATGTGATCCTTCAAACTACAGCCAAAATATAGGAAGCAAGCATGTAGCATGTCCTCTAGCATCTGAATAGTCCAATATGCATAACAATCCATCTTTAGATGAAAGGTGGTTCTCAAAGGCTGCTAAGTCCCAAACCCCTCCTGTAATCCCTTCCACAATAGGGAATTGAAATGTGCATCATGTTCATAGACGGTCATCGATGGAACCCCGTGAAGTAATACAATATTTTGTACATAGAGGCATCCCTTTCCCTTTATAGAATACTACTCTCGGATGGGTAAGATGTGGGCCGACATAGTGAGTCGGTCAACGATCTCCCTGGTGGAATCGTATTCGCAGGATGTAGTCAGAATCCCTATCACAAAGTAGATGGGGATTCCATCCCACTTCCACTACGACATCTCTATTAGTTACGCTATGCTTGCTGGAACCTGATGCTCAGCCTTTACTTGCTTAAATGTTAGGCATCGTGAAACAAACTATGCCACTGCATTCTTCATCCCTGGCAACCAATACAAATTTTGGAGGTACTTTTACATCTTAGCCACACCATGATGTACCACCGGAGGGGACGTATAGAAATCCCCCAACACCTCCTCTCGTAGTGCCTCTGGTATACTGGTATGTCCTCTGAAGAAGATGACGTGCTCCCCACCTTCAGAAAATCCATCAGGTGCCTGTCCTAAGGATATCTGAGCATGCCGAGCGTTACAGTCAATGTCTCTATGCAGAGTCTCCCTGACTTACTGAAGGAGTGGGGCAGTTACTGTCATAGACTGGAGGTAAGCTTCTCCATCTCTTTTCACAAAGGATATCTACATCATGACTAGCTACTTTATCACCTAACTCAGTAACTGTAGACCATACCTCCGGCTATTTCCATCTGATACCACATTACCCTTTCCAGGAGAGTAGACTATCTCAATTTCGTAGTCTTGGAGGAAATCTATCCATCATCGCTATATCAGGTTCAGTTCCTTCTGAGAGAATATATACCTGATATTCTTGTGATCAGAGCTGAATATAAAAGATTTACCCATCATGTAATGTCGCCACATCTTCAAGGCAAAGACCACTACATCTAACACCAGGTCATGTGTAGCGTAGTTCTGATCATTTTGTCTCAGCTTTCAAGATCCATATGCGATCATTGCTATATCCTACATTAGGAAACATCCATGTCCAGTCTCTGACGCGTGGCAGTAGACTAAATACCAAACACCCTCTTTGGGTAGCCTCAAGATGGGGGCACACCTCAGTCCCTACATCAACTGTGGAAAAAAATACTGGAATAAATTCATCTATACAAAGGGTTTTCCCATCCTCGAAAATGCTGAAAAGGGTGTCGCAACTCTAGAAAACCCTGGCACATATCTCCGATAGAGTCCTTCCAACCGCCAAAAAAGTCCTCACCTCGGTCACACACCTGGGTGGTTCCCAAGCAAGCACAACCCATATCATTGCAAGATCTACTACAACTCTAGTCTCTGAGGTAATGTGTCCCAGATAGTGGACTTATCATATCTATAACTAACACCTCGAGAGTATACTATAAATCTGGTTCTCTCAGAGTATATCCAGAACTATCTACAGATGATAGGCCTACTCCTCTTCTGAATCTTAGTATAGAAAATTGTCATCGATGAATACCACCACAATGCGATTGAGTTTTGGCTGAAATAATGTGTTCATGTATCCTATAAACATTTTATGGGAATTGGTCATGCCAAATAGCATTAACAAGAACTCATAGTGGCCATACTGACATCTGAAGGTTGTCTTCTGCATATCCACATCGTGTACCCTGAACTGATGATAGAATGATCTGAGGTCTATCTTCAAAATCAAACGAGCTCTTTCCAGCTGAACGAAACGACCATCAATCCTCAAAAGTGGATACTTTTTCTTCATGGCCACCTATTTCAGGCACTGATAGTCTATACAGAGTCTCAAAATCCAATATGTCTTCTTGGAAAACAAAATACAGGCTCCCCTTGGAGAAAAAATGAGCCTTATGAACCCCTTCAACTATAATTCTTCCAAATGTACCTGTAACTCATGAAGATCCACAAAAGACATACAATATGCTGGCATAGATATCGATGTCATCCCGAGGTATAGGTCGATGTAATTGTCTACCTCTCATGGTGGATGTAGTGCAGGATCGTCATCTAGGAAGACATCATCATACAGGTCTTCAACTAAAAGATATCTCAGACTCTCAACATCAACTACCCCAAGGGTAAGGCTGGCCAACTGATGTGTGATTTGCTACACCCTCCTCTGGGTAAGTCCATCATGTGATACAATAATTCCTTTATCACCGATGAAGGAAAACCTGGTCCCATCATCGCGGACACACCACACATTGCGCATAATATAGTCAATATAGGCATGGAATGTGGATAACCAGTCCATACCCTAGATGACGTCGTATGGTCTTGATGCCGCTACTAGAAGATCTCAGTTGAAGCTCTCACCTCATAGGGTAATATCACACTACCGGCACCAGTTTTTAATCATTGAATCCACTCTATTGGAAGTGTCCAGTAGTAAGGATCGATCTAAGGACTCCACCAGAATATTTGAGCTCTAAACAAGGGTCATGACAGGAAAATATTAACTGGAACCTATGTCTATAAGTACTGCAGCTAAGGTGGAGTAGAAAAATATCATACCTATAATTATCTCTGAAGCATTGTGGTCATAGACCTCACCTTCTTGGATCTGGAATTCTCTATGTCCACCTACTCCCTGTGGTCAGGGTGGACCACTTATGACAACCCTGATTTTTATTACAACTTAAACATGCTTTATTACATAAAACTTCACTTGATATAACAAAGAAGATCGAGAGGTTTAGTGTCTTTGGGGATTAGGATCATTACATAAAAACTTTAAACTTGAAATACAACATCCTTATTGAAAACTTCCTTTACATGACCACTACATTCCTTCGTACTTAGCATTGCATGGGATAACCTGAGGACATGCATAAGAAAAGGGTGAGCTATAAAGCCCAGTAAGGGAGTACACAATGAATAACATGAGGAGTACAATACATGTTAGGAAATAGTCATATCAATAGAGCATAAGAGATACATGAACATAAAGGCATAATAAAGCATGATATTCATAACATGGAAATGTGGCAACAACACTTAACATTGAATTAGCATGAGCCAAGGCTCATTGCACATGGAGCATGAGTAAACCCTCATTGCACTTGAAGCACGAGTAAACCCTCGTTGCACTTGAATTAGCATGAGTCAACACTCATTGCACCTGACGTATCATGATACTATACTTTACCCAATGCATTGGAGCGCTATAAAGGGCGCACCCTTCTTAAACATTTCATTTCATGCATAAGTGTGCCACATGGATCATAAAACATGGATTCATAAAACATAATCATTTCATCCACAATAAAGGAATGTGGAATTAATACATGAAACTTTACAATCAATATGTATATGTGCATAAAGGTGAATACCCTTGATGGAGAAATGGGCATGGTATTCACTACACAAAGACATTGGCTTAGAAAATCGGTGCGATTTCGTCAGCGTAACGGCGTGACATAAGAATTCATAAAAAAGGTTTATGAGAGAGAAAGGGGTTCCTCATCATATTTACATGTAATGGACAGTACGTAGATCATATATATACATGTCCCAACAATATAAATGGAATTTAGATTCATGATACAAAAGTATTGCTTGAATATAAAAGAAGACAGAGAAGTTCCTTTCAGAATTTCGGCATAGTAACGGGTGTACATGGGAGACATTTAATGAGAGAGAAAGGGTTATCCCATCATTCAAACAATAAGAGGGCAGTATGGGAGAGGTTTGAAACCATACCCCAACATTCATAAATTAAATTAAAAGGGCAATACAACTTAAAGAAAATTGACAAAAATGAGAAAGGAAGAAAAACCCTTACTTGGAAGTGTGCTTCCAAAGGCTAGGGAGAGGCTTGTGAGAGGATTCTTGGGAGCTTGGGGCACCTTGAGAGGATTCTAGAGAGAGTAGGGAAGAGGTTGGACGAACTTAAAGGGATTTGAGTGAGGAGGAAGTGGGAGCTTGGGTGGGTTTATATAGGAAAGGTGAGAGAATTCTTTATTATTTAGGTTTGGGACCCCTTATATTAAAATAATCCAAACCACAAACGATCCCATGGTATTAGCCCATGGTTTCTGGAAAAGGAAAGAGGGAAACAATATTTTACAAGGCCAAGGTCCGAACTTATTAAAAAATTAGGGTTTCTTATTTGGAGGTGAGTCACACTCCCATGGAAATTAATTTAAAAAGGCAAAGTGTTGAATAAGTCTTGAGGGCTCCATTAATGCTTTGAAAAGTGAGTCAAACAAACCCAAAACCTCATTATTTTAATGATAAAACACATATTGGCCGAATATAAGGATTATGGTATTTTATTACATCATCATTGGGTCATTATGATGTCATAAAACACATTATATATTTAAATGGTATTTAATTTTTACCCAAAAATTTGACTGTCTCA
The DNA here is from genome assembly GCA_963277665.1 of Viscum album. Taxonomy (NCBI): domain Eukaryota; kingdom Viridiplantae; phylum Streptophyta; class Magnoliopsida; order Santalales; family Viscaceae; genus Viscum; species Viscum album. The sequence continues at coordinate 2,114,784,839 of OY728157.1, read as the reverse complement.
GAAAATTATGAAAAATTCACCGTTGGATAATTTCGACGTCCTGATTCCAAAAATAATATTTATTTTATCTAAATAATTTTCTAAATATGTGAATTTTCACTTTTAAAATAAAAACCGACATTTATAAAAAAATTCACGGGTTTTGACAGAAATGGCTTTCAAACCTTAATAAAAATTTTAATTGCATTCATAAAATTATAAGATCATTTATATTTAATAAAAAGTAATTTAATATTAATAATAATATTTTATTAAAATATTATTTAATTCAAAAATCCTTTAATTTAATAAAATATAATTCTTAATTAAATAATAACTAAAAACACCGTTTGTACTTTAAAAACTAATTACAATGCATCAAAAATGACTAGAAATTATATTCATTATTATATACAAAAAATAATGTACATGAACATGGTGCTACTTATTTGTTACATAACCCCTTAAAATAGCTGCATAAGACCTAAGGGTAAGGTGTGCGATGGTGACAGACTCTTGGGGTTGCTCGGATAACATTGCTCGAGTGGTAATCTCTATCAACTTCCATTTTTCCCATAGACGATCACGTTCGAGCTTGACTAGATGAAGCTCAGCATTGGCTTGGTCAAGGGAAAAGCCCAAAGACGCCACCTCCTTTCCGAGCTCTGACAAATGGGCTTCGTAAGGGGCAATTCTACTGGATGAGGCCATCGCTTCCTTTGTCTGAGTAGAAAATTGGTTCGTTAAAGCCTTATATTTAAACTACCCAGATGATCACTGTTCAACGGCTATAAAAGTAACGGTCACAAATCTTAACGTTAAACTAAAGAAGTTGACATCTTATAAAAACATAAAGAAACATTTAACTGGATCAAGAGGGATTTTCCATTAATGAAATTTTGGGTCGTTACAACATTCCCCCCTTAAGAAATTTCTCCCTCGAAATTTTCCTTTTCCCACACTAAAACAAATGTGGGTAACTTAGCTTCATCATATCCTCTGACTCCCAAGTTGCTTCTTCAAACTTGTGGTTTCTCCACAACACCTTGACGAGGGGCATTGTCTTATTTCGTAGAACTTTTTATCTACGATCTAAGATCTTCACTGGTTGCTCCTCATAAGAAAGATCATCTTCTAATTGTACCACATCGGAAGAGAGTACATGTGAAGGGTCTGGTATGTACTTCCTTAAGAGGGATACATGGAAGACATTATGCACCTTGGCCATATTAGGTGGAAGTGCTAGTCGATAGGCCACAGCCCCAACACGATCAAGAATCTCGAAGGGGCCGATGTACCTTGGACTTAACTTCCCTTTCTTTCCAAACCTCATGACCTTCTTCCACGGAGATATGTGTAAAAACACCATGTCTCCGACTTTAAACTCAAGGTCTCGTCGACGATTATCTGCATAACTCTTCTCTCGACTTTGGGCTGCCTTGATATGCTGCTGAATGGTTTTCACCTTCTCCACCATTTCTTCGACCATTTCTGGTCCAAGCAGCTTACGTTCACCGACCTCATCCCAACATGCCGGTGTTCTACACCTTTTCCCATACAGGGCTTCATATGGTGCCATTTGGATGCTCGAGTGGAAACTATTATTATAAGAGAACTCAACTAGAGGAAGATGTTGATCCCATCCTCCTTTAAAGTCCATTGAGCACACTCTCAACATATCCTCAAGTGTTTGGATACTCCGCTCGGATTGGCCATCAGTTTGAGGATGATAGGCCGTACTGAAGTTCAGTTCAGTATTCAGAGCATGTTGAAGACTCTTCCAAAACTTAGAGGTAAATCTTGGATCTCGGTCAGACACAATAGATAGTGGTACTCCATGCAACCGTATCACTTCCCTGATATATATCTGTGCCAGTTGATCCAAAGAGAAATCCTCTCGAATAGCAATGAAGTGTGCAGTCTTTGTAAGACGATCCACAATAACCCAGATTGCATTTTTGCTTTTGGATGTCCTTGGAAGTCCAGTGACGAAGTCCATGGTGATGTTCTCCCATTTCCATTCTGGTATGGGCAATGGTTGCATCATCCCCTTAGACTTCTGCCTCTCTGCCTTCACTTGCTGACACACCAGGCACTTTGATGTATATTCGGCGAACTCCTTATTCATATTATCCCACCAAAAGTTTTCTCGGAGATCTCGATACATCTTTGTGCTCCCTGGGTGAATAGAGAAATTTGAACTATGTGCATCATCCAAAAGTTCCTTCTTCAGCTCCGAACTTGATGGAACACATAGTCTTTTCCCAAACCGCACAATTCCTTCTTCATTATCATTAAACTCTGAGGATTTTCCCTTTTTGATAGCTTCCACTTTTTCTTGGATTCTCGCATCACCCTTTTGAGCATCCTTTAACCTTTCCAAAAGAGATGGTTGAGCAATCATTTGTGAAAGGATTGATGATGTTCCCTTCTTTATGATTCCCACGTCCATCTTCATCAAGTCTAAGAAGATTGGATCCTTCTCAATTCTCATCATTGAATGAATTGCTGGATCCTTTCTACTTAGGGCATCCGCCACCTTGTTCGCCTTCCCAGGGTGGTAATGTATTGAACAGTCATAATCCTTTATGAGCTATATCCATCTTCTCTGGCGCATATTAAGCTCTTTCTGTGTGAATATATATTTAAGACTCTTGTGGTCAGTATATATCTCACATTTCTCTCCATAGAGATAATGCCGCCATATTTTCAAGGCAAAGATCACCGCCGCCAACTCCAGATCATGCGTTGGATAGTTTCTCTCATGGATTTTCAACTGTCTTGAGGCATAGGATATCACTTTATCATTCTGCATCAGCACACATCCTAAGCCCTTCTTCGAAGCATCACTAAATACCACAAAAAGCTCCCCACTTGTGGGTAAAGTGAGCACAAGTGCAGTGATAAGCCTCCTTTTCAACTCCTTGAAGCTTTCTTCGCATTCATCACTCCAAGAAAACTTTACTCCCTTTCGAGTTAGCTTGGTAAGAGGGTTGGACAATCGTGAGAAGTTTCTCACAAATCGTCGATAATATCCAGCTAACCCCAAGAAGCTACGGATATCAGTTACCGATGTTGGCCTTGGCCATCCCTCAATTGCATCTGTTTTGGAGGGGTCTACAGATATCCCATTGCTTGTGATGATATGGCCCAAGAATGAGACCTCCTTCAACCAGAACTCACACTTGCTGTACTTGGCATAGAGCTTCTCCTTGCGCAAAGTCTCCAGTACAGTTCTTAAATGCTCCTCATGGTCCTCCTTGGTTTTGGAGTATATTAGAATATCATCTATAAAGACTACCACAAATTTATCTAGGTAATCTCTAAAGACTCTATTCATCAAGCCCAAGAATATTGCTGGAGCATTGGTGAGTCCAAAAGGCATTACTATGAATTCATAGTGCCCGTACCTTGTACGAAAAGCAGTCTTGGGGATATCTTCCTTCTTCACCCTTACTTGATAATATCCCGACCGCAAGTCGACCTTGGAGAAGTATTGTGCTCCACACAGCTGATCAAACAAGTCATCGATTCGTGGGAGAGGATACTTGTTCTTTATCGTGATTTTGTTAAGTTCACGATAATCGATGCAAAGCCGCATTGACCCATCCTTCTTCTTGACGAAGAGGACTGGTGCACCCCATGGTGATGCACTTGGGCGTATAAACCCTTTATCCAGATTCTCCTGTAGTTGTTTCTTCAGTTCTTCAAGCTCAACCACAGCCATTCTATATGGAGTCTTGGATATTGGTAGCGCCCCAGGTATAAATTCAATTGAGAACTCAACATCTCTTCTTGGAGGAAGACCAGGAAGTTCCTCGGGAAATACTTCAGCGAATTCCCTCACAATAGGCATTTCTTCAAGGGTGGTTTCTTCCTTGGACTCAATCATCTGAGCTATATATGTGTGCTCATAAGGCAGTAATATCCATGCTTGAGATGATGGAGCTAAAGGAGATTCATCTTCCTCCTGACACTTGTAAAGAATCGGGGGTCGATTCTCCATATAGAGTGTGATTTCCCTCTCCCGGCAATTTATGTTGGCTCTATATAAGGAAAGCCAATCCATGCCAAGAATTGCATCAAATTCCACCAAAGGGAGTGTGATGAGGTTCACCGGGAAATTCAATCCACATATTATAATAGGGGAGGACTTATACACATGGGATGCAATGATTGCCCCATTTGCCGTACTCACCGACATCTTTACTTCCATGATTTGTGGTGGTGCAGGTATTGTTCTACTAAACTTTTGAGATATAAAAGAATGCGTAGAACCTGAATCAAAAAGTACGTTCGCTATTATTGAATGAATAACTAGCGTACCTGTTACCACTTCGTTGTCGGGGTTCACTTCGGCAGAAGTGATGACAAAAGATCTTCCTTGCTGTCTTGGAGGTTGTTGATTTCCTTCGATAACCCTTGGATTAGGGCACTGATTCGCAAAATGACCCGGTTCTTTGCATTTGAAGCATTGAACAACGCGTTGAGGTTCGAACGGAGCGTTCCTCCCCTCCGTCGCAGCTGCGGGTCCTTCTTGCTGACAGTTAACAGCTTGGTGCCCTTCTCTTCCACACTTGAAGCATTTTCTTGTCCCCCTAAGGCAATTTCCAGGGTGCTTTTTTCCACACTTTTGGCAAGTGGGGTGCTGGAATTTCTTAGCGCCGTTGGATTTATCCATCGGACCACCAGCATTGAAGTCCACCTTCTGCTTCTTGTCCCCATGATACCCCTGTGATTCTCCAATCTCCATTTCAACCTTGAGGGCACATCGTACAATTTCCTCATAGCTGTCGAAGTCACGGATCGCTAATGCTTTCCGCAAGATAGGCTTCAGCCCACCAAAGAAGAGGTCAACCTTGCATTCGGGGGTAACGACAAAGCCGGAAGAGTATCGTGCAAGCCTTGTGAAGTTTGCCTCGTACGCTCCCACAGATTCCTCATCTTTCTGCTTGAGGGAAAGGAAGTCCCTTTCCATCTTAAGACGAAGGGTGCGTGGAAAATATTTATCGAAAAACATCTTCAGGAATACCTTCAATTCCAAGGCCTCGATCTCCTCCTCAGGCTTCCTATTTTTGATCAACGTCCACCATTGATCAGCTTCACCCTCCATACGATAAGCCGCCAGGAGAACCTTCTCTTTTTCAGAGCATTGGAGGATGGAGAATATCTTTTCAATGGAGTTGATCCATTGTTCAGCAATCGTGGGATCGGATGATCCACTAAAAGTAGGAGGCCTTTGTCTCATGAAGCTTTCAATAGCAACTTGTTCTTTCTTAGGGGGGGTGGAAAGTTCCTCTTGACCAGTGTTTCTATTCAAAACTTGAGTTATCTGAGAGAGAAGCGTGACAAAGTTCGCGATTCCCGCTCCCATTGGATTGGGCATCTCATAAGTACAATCATCACACTGATCTTCACAGCGGTTGTTAGCCCGAGTTCTCCTATTACCAGCCATTGGCTGGAAAAAAAGGAAAGTTAGGGGTAACACATAAAGGGTAATCCAAAGACAAAAGTTTATGACTTATAAATAATCTTTAATCTCTTTAACTCATGAGTCTATAGGATTCAATCCAGGCTTTTCATGATCTTCATTCTAACATATATTCTTAGGGGCATTTTTCCCTTAATAAGGGTTCATACTAAGATTGTGAATTTATCAAAACATATCCCCCGGGAGTGTCGTAACCAAGAGTGCAGCAAGGCCCGTTGTCATGCACCAGTTCCCGTTCGAGTCTAGCTCAAAGCGGTGTTTTCGGGTTTTACCCCTAGGATACATCTGTGCCAGAGCCGCCTCTACCTGCTCGTATCCAGACAGGGATGTATTTGTTTGATAAACCACTTACTTAGTATTTACCAAAATTTAGGGATGTTTTTATTATTCTTAGTCTTGTATCTAAGGCTTTACTAGGTTTCCTAATCCCAAAAATAACTAAACCTATCCTCTGATACCAACTATGACAACCCTTCTTTTTATTACAACTTAAACATGCTTTATTACATAAAACTTCACTTGATACAACAAAGAAGATCGAGAGGTTTAGTTTCTTTGGGGCTTAGGATCATTACATAAAAAATTTAAACATGAAATACAACATCCTTATTGAAAACATCCTTTACATGACCACTACATTCCTTCGTACATAGCATTGCATGGGATAACCTGAGGACATGCATAAGAAAAGGGTGAGCTATAAAGCCCAGTAAGGGAGTACACAATGAATAACATGAGGAGTACAATACATGTTAGGAAATAGTCATATCAATAGAGCATAAGAGATACATGAACATAAAGGCATGATAAAGCATGATATTCATAACATGGAAATGTGGCAACAACACTTAACATTGAATTAGCATGAGCCAAGGCTCATTGCACATGGAGCATGAGTAAACCCTCATTGCACTTGAAGCACGAGTAAACCCTCGTTGAACTTGAATTAGCATGAGTCAACACTCATTGCACATTACGTATCATGATACTATACTTTACCCAATGCATTGGAGCGCTATAAAGGGTGCACCCTTCTTAAACATTTCATTTCATGCATAAGTGTGCCACATGGATCATAAAACATGGATTCATAAAACATAATCATTTCTTCCACGATAAAGGAATGTGGAATTCATACATGAAACTTTACAATCAATATGTATATGTGCATAAAGGTGAATACCCTTGATGGAGAAATGGGCATGGTATTCACTACACAAAGACATTGGCTTAGAAAATCGGTGCGATTTCGGCAGCGTAACGGCGTGACATAAGAATTCATAAAAAAGGTTGATGAGAGAGAAAGGGGTTCCTCATCATATTTACATGTAATGGACAGTAATGAGATCATATATATACATGTACCAACAATATAAATGGAATTTAGATTCATGATACAAAAGTATTGCTTGAATATAAAAGAAGAGAGAGAAGTTCCTTTCAGAATTTCGGCATAGTAACGGGTGTACATGGGAGACATTTAATGAGAGAGAAAGGGTTCTCCCATCATTAAAAAAATAAGAGGGCAGTATGGGAGAGGTGAGAAACCATACCCCAACATTCATAAATGAAATTAAAAGGGCAATACAACTTAAAGAAAATTGACAAAAATGAGAAAGGAAGAAAAACCCTTACTTGGAAGTGTGCTTCCAAAGGATAGAGAGAGGCTTGTGAGAGGATTCTTGGGAGCTTGGGGCACCTTGAGAGGATTCTAGAGAGAGTAGGGAAGAGGTTGGACGAACTTAAAGGGCTTTGAGTGAGGAGGAAGTGGGAGCTTGGGTGGGTTTATATAGGAAAGGTGAGAGAATTCTTTATTATTTAGGTTTGGGACCCCTTATATTAAAATAATCCAAACCACAAACCATCCCATGGTATTAGCCCATGGTTTCTGGAAAAGGAAAGAGGGAAACAATATTTTACAAGGCCAAGGTCCGAACGTATTAAAAAATTAGGGTTGCTTATGTGGAGGTGAGTCACACTCCCGTGGAAATTAATTTAAAAAGGCAAAGTGTTGAATAAGTCTTGAGGGCTCCATTAATGCTTTGAAAAGTGAGTCAAACAAACCCAAAACCTCATTATTTTAATGATAAAACACATATTGGCAGAACATAAGGATTATGGTATTTTATTACATCATCATTGGGTCATTATGATGTCACAAAACACATTATATATTTAAATGGTATTTAATTTTTACCCAAAAATTTGACTGTCTCAGAAAATTATGAAAAATTCACCGTTGGATAATTTCGACGTCCTGATTCCAAAAATAATATTTATTTTATCTAAATAATTTTCTAAATATGTGAATTTTCACTTTTAAAATAAAAACCGACATTTATAAAAAAAATCACGGGTTTTGACAGAAATGGCTTTCAAACCTTAATAAAAAATTTAATTGCATTCATAAAATTATAAGATCATTTATATTTAATAAAAATTAATTTAATATTAATAATAATATTTTATTAAAATATTATTTAATTCAAAAATCCTTTAATTTAATAAAATATAATTCTTAATTAAATAATAACTAAAAACACCGTTTGTACTTTAAAAACTAATTACAATGCATCAAAAATGACTAGAAATTATATTCATTATTATATACAAAAAATAATGTACATGAACATGGTGCTACTTATTTGTTACATAACCCAATAAAATAGATGCATAAGACCTAAGGGTAATGTGTGCGATGGTGACAGACTCTTGGGGTTGCTCGGATAACATTGCTCGAGTGGTAATCTCTATCAACTTCCATTTTTCCCGTAGACGATCACGTTCGAGCTTGACTTGATGAAGCTCAGCTTGGGCTTGGTCAAGGGAAAATCCCAAAGACGCCACCTCCTTTCCGAGCTCCGACAAATGGGCTTCGTAAGGGGCAATTCTACTGGATGAGGCCATCGCTTCCTTTGTCTGAGTAGAAAATTGGTTCGTTAAAGCCTTATATTTAAACTACCCAGATGATAATTGTTCAACGGTTATAAAAGTAACGGTCACAAATCTTAACGTTAAACTAAAGAAGTTGACATCTTATAAAAACATAAAGAAACATTGAACTGGATCAAGAGGGATTTTCCATTAATGAAATTTTGGGTCGTTACACCACTAGTAGGTGGTGGCAGTAGAACATCAAATTTCCTCCCATTTCCTACTGCACGGCCAGCTCATCTACCACATTCACCTACTGCCTGCATAAATCCATGATCAAATCTCTTCCTCTGCCGTGGAGGTCCCTAGAATGTAAACTATTCGTCTATATGCTGGGTCGGGAAATCTTGAGCCATGTGACCCTGACCGATGCATGAGTATCACTACATGATGTTAACCTTTCCTCCTCTGTCATATGAGCCTAGCACCACTTACCATGTATCCTGAGGTTTTCCACTAAAAGTTCTAGCCTGATTGGGCCCCTACGTCATCTTTCAACTACCTACTACAAATGAATCCTCTACCTAACATCCTGTGGTGGCTCTCCTTGTAGGTACCTACTCTTCTAAGAAACTATCAACCAAAATCACTCTCTCCAGCACCCCAGCCTATGTCGATATGCTGAGTGATATCATCGATGCTCTAATCTCCCATAGGAGATCCAAATCAAAGGTCTGAGTCCTGAATAATTTTTTTGTACCATGTTGGTAGAGTAGAAGGAGGGATCAATGAACCTTACTGAGTACTGGTCCACAGTCATTCTATGATACATTATGTGCAACAGATCCTGTATACACACTGAGCGTAGAGTAACAGGGACAAACACTACCTCGAAAAGGACCTCGATGTCAGCCCAAGTGAGGTTTGCCTCATCGTGTATCTATAGTGTCATACTCAACCATCTCCCATCTGCTCTCTAGAATAGAATGGCATCTAGGATCAATATTAGATTAGATGGTGTCCCAACTAAGTGAAAAACCCTGGCCACAACCTCCATTTAGTGCATAGCCGCCTATGGGCCGATCTCACCTCGGAGCCTCAAAGGCCTCTACCTCTAAAACTAATCAAATGCACTTAGTTGAAATGCACCGTCTACTGGTGGGGATGGTGGAAACGGATTTCCAATGGGTAGTGGTTGTAGAGACCGTAAGCTTGACGTACATGGATATTACATTACTTTTTCATAATACATAATACATAACAAAAACAGACACACATAGACCATAATAGTTTAGTGTCTTTGGAAATTTGGAAGGTAATCTTCTAATCATGGTGAAAGATCTTCAACATCTCCCTTAAAGATCTTCCCCCTTTTTCTTACCTAAAACCTTTCTTTCTATCCTGGGGAAAAGGAAACATAAAAAGGGTGAGCTCAAATGCTCAGTAAGGGTAAGCATGGATAAAAAAAACATACCATATACATTTGAACTTAAAAACATGAACATAATGTTTAAACATCAAAAGCTTGAGCAATGACATAGAACATGGAAGTACGTATGACATAGATCATAATGAAACATTAAGAATGATAAAATATCATGGGAATAAAACATGTAATTGTGGAAACCATTAAGCACATGATGTAATTTCCATAGTAGCCAAGGCATTGCTGCCAAGACCATCTTAGTGGACGAAGTCCCATTCTGAATCGAGTTCACTCCTCGTTTCAGTCCTGTTTTACTGAACCGGTTTAACCTACCGTTCCAGCCATGTCTATCTCATGAGATATAAATCATTACCCAATGCATTTGAGGGAGATATAGGTCCCACCCATCTCATAATGAAATCATTCTTACTTGTGTTACAAAATAAACATACATCATTCATAATAACCCAACGAATAAAATGGGTTTCATAAACAACATCCCATCATCACATTATCCATATAGAAGAAATGGATAACATTTCATAATAAGAAAAGTGAAACCATGTAAATCATATAGACATTACACTTGAAACATACACATGTGAAATAATTTCATCTTAGATGGAAAATGGTTTTGATAAAACACTTGAAATGAATTCTTGAGGAAAACATCCTTTCTTCTTGAAAATAAATTTCTTTTCACAAAATGTAATGAAATTTTAAAAGAAAGAGATTTTGTTAAAAATATTCATGATATATTTTAGAGTATGCTTCATGAAAAGAAGGCTTTATAAAACCATAAAAATACATTCGTTCCGTATAAGTTAAATAAACATTCTTTTCGTACTTTTGCGGGAAAAGTCAAAAAGTACCTCGTAACGTAAACAAAAGAAAGATTCCTTACATACCATGTAGTAATAGTAAAAAATTGGTAAAAGGAAATTAAACATACATGAAAACACTGTTATAAAACATGGACATGGATGATAGAAATAACCCCAGTAAATACTTACAAATATGCAATCTCGGATAAAAATGAGATTTGCAAAATTATCCCTTACCTTATGTCCGATATGCTTCGTATGTATCCAAACCTCCTGTATAATGATTTAAATAATGCCATTGACTTATTACAGAATCATATTCATTGTTTTGATATCATATATGGTTCACTTATTACTTTATATTACCCGTTCTTTTGTAAATTCCATGTTAAAGAGTGTTTTGGGTAAAATCGTTTCATTTGTCGTCCGTGTTTTGACTTGTAATTATTCATATGATTACTTAGATAATGATTACATAATTCTGGAATATAAAACATGATTTAAATATAATAAATATTCATAATATAAATATATATAATAGATCGATAAATGGAAAGAAATACACCATTCATGGAGACGGTAGGTCGTACGTACGCATGAACACTGTTTTCGTTTCCTTATTGAGTTGAATGGAATTAAGTAAATGACATTCATATATACATAAATCCAATAGCTTTATAATGAAATATATTTCATTATTATTGCTTATATATACTTTATAATCATTCTTAATTGGTTAACATGGAGAATGAATCTCATCACGTCGTGGAGACGGTAGTCTGTACGTACGCACGAGCGATGATATCGTTTCCGTAATTATTGAATTGAATTTTAGTGGATGATACAATATATCAGAATCAGTATGATGTTATAATAACAATGTATAGTTATTCATTACACCATTATACCTATCCATGTAAGGTATTGGTGGAAAATAGATTACACCATGGTGTGGAGACGGTATTCCGTACGTACGGACGCGCGGTGATTTTGTTTTCCGTAGGATGGATAGAAGGTGAAATGGGGTTGTTTCATATTTATAATAACAAATCAGTATATTAGTGATACTGATGTTTTTACTTTATAATGAAATAACTGAAGAAGAAGAATTTGAAGAAGAAATAAGCTTGAAAGAATCGGGAGAAGAAACTACCTCTTCTTCGATACGCCTCCTTGAAACCTCCTCTTAGGGCACTAAGAATTGTCTTTAAAGTAGAAAAGAACCTCTAGGATATTTCAAGGGAAGTGGAGAATATAATTTGGCAGGGGTTGGCCGAGCATGAAGGCTAAAATTGGTGTGAGGAGGAGAGGGAGGAGGTGCCCTTTTATATGGGAGGAGAGGGGCACCTTTGGAATTCTTAAAAATAGTAATTTATAATAAATCTAGCCCCACGTAAAAACCTCAAAAAATGACTCATATTCGAAGATTAGATTATATAGGGTTGTAATCTCATCAACCAATCAAATTTAGACTTGTTTGGATCTAATTTTAAACCTTATCATTTTGATTTAACCTATTTAAGTTTATTTGTGGTAATAAAATTCTAAATTTTAAATTATAACAAATAATTACTTATTTGTTGTGAATTTTCCATAATTTTTTACTTTAAAACATTATAGACCATATAAATTTAAATTTAGTATTTTTAAATATTTTTGTCATTTTTAAACAATTTTATAATATGTTATTTTTATAAAATAACAATAGTGTCAATTTTGACACTATTCATTTATTTGAATTTAAATAAACTATATACAGAAGATCATTTCAAAATAAAAGCTTTAATAGATTCATAAAAGGTCATATGTTTCCATAAAATTAGTGGATCACATTAACTAGTTCATATAATATTTATTTTATAATTTTTAAAACCATTTATTTTGTTTATCTCTTAATAGAATAATTACTACAACATTTTCGTATAATTATTTAATATACTTATTTGTTTCATAACAATTTAAAATAAAATTCTATGATAAAGATAAATCTATTACCTTTAACAATAATACTTTTACTAGAATTTATCATCTTAAAATCACAATATTTAAATTGTTATATTTATTAAATTATGAAGGTGACAACTTTGGCATCATTTAAAATAAAATAATATAAGTGTCATAATCACTTTTATAAGGATCCAAACGGTTATATATTATGTAATTGGATGATCAAGGTGTATATATACACTAAAAATAAGTTTTCGGCAGGTTTGTGGGCCTTTTAATGGGTATTATTATTTCAATAAAAACTATATTACTTATTTTCCAATTAATAAATAATTTGTGTATCATTAATGTATCACAATTATTGACAATTATTAAATCCCTAAAAATTCTAAATAAATTATCATGATGTAGATAATTTAATTAGATTTATGGATACTATTCATGTTCGAAGTTTTATGATGTTTATCACTAAATTAAAATTATTATACTTATAATATTTAAGAGAGTGACATGTTGTCACTTTCTTTGATTTTAATAATAATTAAATTATTATCATGGTCAATAGTCCAAAAAATGACTCTAATCCGAGCCTTAGTTGATATGGGTTTACTTTTAGCCATAAAATAGAATTTTTTCATGTGATAGGGTAATTTTATAATATTATATTTACCCTTAATTACCCGATTTACCTTTAACTATGGTAAATAAAATTTACCGTAGTTACTATTCATAATTCCCAAAAATAAAAAGTAGCCTATTAATATAATTTTGGCCCACTAATTCCAAATATGGATTCCATTTTTTCAAATTTAATACAATGAAGTTGTATAAATTAAATTAAAATTAATCCTGTTGTCGAATGAAAACGGATTTTTGTTTAAAACATTGCAAAAGATTGAATTGATTTAACCTACGAATTCAATGTAAAATCAATGATAATGACATGAATTATATTAAATGGTAAAAATTTATTCTATTTATACTTTAAAAACATTCAATATTATAATTTTACCATATAAATTATGACGATGAAAAATGTTGTTTTTCATTAAAATATAGCATGTTTTTACTATTCATCAAAATATGAAAGTTACCAAAATAATACGAAAATTTTATCCAAAGTAAATTTTTATTTATTGATTCCAAATAAGAATTTTATTTTGTCAAATTGAACTTATAAACATGTCAAAAACTAGATTTAAAGTGGGTGCGCCATCAAAAGGCGTGAAAACTGCATTTTTTTAAAAATACTTATTTTACCCGAAACATTTATTTTGTTCTTATACCATGTTCTAGAAAATGTGTAAGATGAATAATAATGATATAAAATTCAAAATTTAGTTAATACTATTCATAACGGATAGTTCATAATAATATTATAATAATATATCGTTGTTTAGTAAAACCCAGTATTGCGTATAACACACGCTATCGAGGAAGGTTGTGATTGCATGTAATGCAAGCCAAGTTAGGGTTGCATGTTGTGAAAGAATCCTTTGTTGTTTCGCATAACAGAATCCAACCATATTTCATTTATATATTAAATATATATATATATATACTCAATGTTGCGTAGAATTACTATTATCAAAATTGTGTGTAACATGATCCAAGAATAGTGTTGCGTATACTGCAAGCTAATACGGTGTTGCATATAGCGCAAGGTAATCTTGGTGTAGCATACAACATAAGACATTAATGAAATTAAAAGAATATTTTTCATAAAAGCTTGGGGTGTTACATTCTACCCCCCTTAAAATTAATTTCTCCCTCGAAATTCATCGGGGTTATAAATGGTTTACTACTCGAAAGTTTGTTTAATAGAAACCCACATCGTAAAAAGTAATACCAAAACATGGCTTTAAAAACTAATGTATAAAATGTAATGGTTACCCAATTTAATAATCATTGGGTTTCCACGTAGGAGAACATAGGTGAAAATATGGATATGGAAGAAAAATATAACCATCAAGTTCTAATGGAGAGTGGTAAAGAACATGGCTATGAAAAAGCCAACAATCACAAAGCTATTGATTTGTGATGATCTAAGGTACCATCTGATTCATCGAATATAAGGGAACTAGGACAACATTTTTGGTTTTCAAGATTATTTCCCTAAAGTTTATGAATTAAAAGAAATACTTTCATGATTTTGGTACAATCTCACTGTTGTTCGTGAATTGAACTATTTCCACTTCATCTCTTAAAGAAATGAAGTTGAATTGTTTATTAGTGATGTGTTAGCAGATCATGTGATAGAATGATGGGTCATTCCATCTCTTTCAAACAAAAGGTTAGCAAAAGTTATAAGTCCATCTTATGGTTAGATTAATCGTATATGGTTCCAAAGATGAACTTATACTTAATATATCATACCGCTTAATAAAATAAAACTAGTTTCTACTATCCAGGGACATCCTATAGGCCAGTGGTAGGTGATAAAGGCCGGTCGTACTTTGGTTATGGGTTCGATTCCCCCAGCCTTGTCCGATGCGATGGGTTTTCGCCCATCCTGCAGGTTGTCCTTTTTCTAAAACTACATTACTATAACATCCCATCAATAATATCAAAAAAAAGTTTTATCCTTAAAAAATACTAACTTATGTACAACATAATTCAATCCAATATTTAGGCTTATCTAAAATACTTCGGTCCAACTTCATAGTATAAAGAAAACAATTACTTGAAATGTCATCAACCAAGCATGCTAATATCATCATTTATCCCCCATATATCTTGTTTTGTCACATTCCAATCATGTGAATACCTTAATCATGTATTCTCTTGAAAAATGAATACCCATTGAACCATAGTGAAAACATGATTGCAGTTAAAATTTAACACTTTCCACAAACAAAAATCCTCAAAATTATATATACTCAAACCATGATATCACATAGTACTTATATCAATCATGAGCTCATGAATACTGTTAAACATTTCATTTTCTCCTTATCCCTTCATTATGTGCATATCATCTTCTTTACAAAATATTTTAATCACTTTTCATGGTTACCGGTACCTTAAAATTATTGAAAACCACAATAGACTAATACAAAAATATTGCAATACACAATAAAAGTATCTCAACAACATTATTCTTGAATACCAATACATAAACACTTTAATCCATCCTCTTCAAGGATTGTCCTGGAATAAGTCCTTCCTTGATTTAGAAGTAACTTCTTAGGTCAGGGCATTATGTTGGGTAATGACCATGTTCTCCACAAATAATACATTGAACTCCATAATAGTCTGTCACTCTATGACCCTTTTCTCCACACAGATAACATCAGTCCCTCCATTTTAGTTATTCCTCAAGGTTCTTCTTCCCTTCTTTAGAAATCTCAATCTTCCTTTCTTTATGTTCCTCAACATGCGAACATGCATAATAGTCTATCTTCATCTTATTTGATGAATTAGGCATACCACTAAATTTCACCTTGTTAATCATATATCTCTATGACTGATTCGACATAATCAAAATATCATTCTCTCTAGGAATTACACAATTTTGTTTCTCATGGTCACCAATTTTTCCATTGGATTCAATGTTAACAGAATTCCTTCTGGTTCCCTCCATTAACTAAAACACAAAAAGAATTCTATGAGAGGAAAAATCATGCTAGAGAAAAAAAAATAGTAAAGGAGGAGTACCTTTAATATCTAACCTCTTAGGTTAAATTATTAGATCCTTATCTCAATTATAGGACTATAACCAATACGTATACTTAACCTTAAAGACATACCTAGATATACCTTAGAAATATCTATATGGATCTCACTAACGTTTTCACATCCCAGTTTCCAAAGGTTGACTAAACCTTTCTTCTGATACCAACTGTAGAGACCCTAATCTTGACATACATGGATATTACATTACTTTTGTGGAATACTTAATACATAACAAAAACAGACACAGAAGGACCGTAATAGTTTAGTGTCTTTGGAAACTTGGAAGGTAATCTTCTAATCATGGCGAAAGATCTTCAACATCTCCATTAAAGATCTTCCCCATTTTTCTTACCTAAAACCTTTCTTTCTATCCTTGGGAAAAGGAAACATAAAAAGGGTGAGATCAAATTCTCATTAAGGGTAAGCAAGGATAAAATAAAACATACCATATACATTTGAACTTAAAAACATGAACATAATGTTTAAACATCAAAAGCTTGAGCAATGACATAGAACATGGAAGTACGTATGACATAGATCATAAAGAAACATTAAGAATGATAAAATAGCATGGGAATAAAACATGTAATTGTGGCAACCATTAAGCACATGATCTGATTTCCATAGCAGCCAAGGCATTGCTGCCAAGACCATCTTAGTGGACGAAGTCCCATTCGGAATCGAGTTCACTCCTCGTTTCAGTCCTGTTTTACTGAACCGGTTTAACCTGCCATTCCAGCCATGTCTATCTCATGAGATATAAATCATTACCCAATGCATTAGAGGGAGATATAGGTCCCACCCATCTCATAATGAAATCATTCTTACTTGTGCCAAAAAATAAACATACATTATTCATAATAAACCAACGAATAAAATGGGTTTCATAAACATCATCCCATCATCACATGATCCATATAGAAGAAATGGATATCATTTCATAATAATAAAAGTGAAACCACGTAAATCATAGAGACATTACACTTGAAACATACACATATGAAATAATTTCATCCTAGATGGAAAATGGTTTTGATAAAACACTTGAAATGAATTCTTGAGGAAAATATCCTTTCTTCTTCAAAATAAATTTCATTTCACAAAACGTCATGAAATTTTAAAAGAATGATATTTTTTTGAAAATATTCATGAAATATTTTAGAGGAAGCTTCATTAAAATAAGGCTTTATAAAACTGTAAAAATCCGTTCGTGCTGTATAAGTTAAAAAAAACATTCTTTTCGTACTTTTTCCGGAAAAGTCAAAAAGTACCTCGTAACGTAAACAAAAGAAATATTCCTTACATACCATTTAGTAATAGTGAAAAATGGGTAAAACGGACTTTAAACATCCATGAAAACACTTTTATAAAACATGGACATGGATGATAGAAATAACCCCAGTGAATACTTACAAATATGCAATCTTGGATAAAAATGAGATTTGCAAAATTATCCCTTCCCTTATGTATGATATGATTCGTATGTATCCGAACCTCATGTATAATGATTTAAATAATGTCATTGACTTATTACAAAATCATATTCATTGTTATGATATCATATATGGTTGACTTATGACTTTATATTACCCGTTCTTTTGTAAATTCCATGTTAAAAAGTGTTTTGGGTAAAATCATTTCATTTTTCGTCCGTGTTTTGACTTGTAATTATACATATGATTTTTTAGATCACAATTACATAATTCCAGAATATAAAAAATGATTTATATATAATATATATTCAGAATATAAATATATATAATAGATCGATAACTGGAAAGATATACACCGTTCATGGAGACGGTAGGCCGTACGTACGCATGAACGTTGTTTTCGTTTCCTTATTGAGTTGAATGGAATTAAGTAGACGAAATTCATGTATACATAAATCCAGTAGCTTTTTAATGTCATATATTTCATTATTATTGCATATAAATACATTATAATCATTCTTAAATGGTTAACATGGAGAATGAATCTCATCGCGTCGTGGAGATGGTAGTCCGTACGTACGCATGAGCGATGATATCGTTTGCATAATTATTGAATTGAATTCGAGTGGATGATACAATATATAAGAATCAGTATGATTTTATAATAACTATGTATAGTTATTCTTTACACCATTATACCCATCCATGTAAGGTGTTGGTGGAAAATAGATTACACCACGGCGTGGAGACGGTATTCCGTAGGTACGCACGCGCAGTGATTTTGGTTTCCGTAGGATGGATAGAAGGTGAAATGGGGTTGTTTCATATTTATAATAACAAATAAGAATATTAGTGATACTGATGTTATTAATTTATAATGAAACAACTAAATAATAATAAGTTGAATAAGAAAGAAGCTTGAAAGAACCGGGAGACGAAATTAACTCTTCTTCGATACGCCTCTTTGAAACCTCCTCTTAGGGCACTAAGATTGGTATTTAAAGTAGACCAGAACCTCTAGGATATTTCTAGGGAAGTGGAGAAGATAATTTGGCAGGGTTTGGCAGAGCTTGAAAGCTCAAATTGGTGTGAGGAGGAGAGGGAGGAGGTGTCTTTTTATATGGGAGGAGAGGTGCACCTATGGAATTCTTAAAAATATTAATTTATAATAAATCTATACCCAATTAAAAAACTCCAAAAATGACTCATATTCGAATATTAGATGATATAGGGTTGTAATCTCATCATCCAATTAAATTTAGACATGTTTGGATCTTATTTTAAACCTTATCATTTTGATTTAATCTATTTAAGTTTATTTGTGGTAATAAAATTCAAAATTTTATTATAATAAATAATTACTTATTTGTTTTTAATTTTCCATAATTGGTTACTTTATAACATTATAGACCATATAAATTTTAATTTATAATTTTTAAATATTTTTGTTATTTTTAAACAATTTTATAATATGTTATTTTCATAAAATAACAACAGTGTCAATTTTGACACTATTCATTTATTTGAATGTAAATAAACTATATACAGAAGATCTGTTCGAACAAAAAGCTTTAATAGATTCATAAAAGTTCATATGTGTCTATTAAATTAGTGGATCACATTAAATAGTTAATATAATATTTATTTTATAATTTTTAAAACCATTTATTTGGTTTATCTCTTAATAGAATAATTACTACAACATTTTTGTATAGTTATTTAATATACTGATTTTTGCATAAAAATTTAAATTAAATTCCTATGACGAATATAAATCTATTAAATTTCAAAATAATACTTTTACTCTAATTTATCATATTAAAATCACAATATTTAAATTGTTATATTTATTAAATTATGAAGGTGACAACTTAGGCATCATTTAAAATAAAATAATATAAGTGTCATAATCACTTTTATAAGGATCCAAACGGTTATATGTTAGGTAATTGGATGTTTAAGGTGTATATATACAATACCAATATGTTTTTGTCAGGTTTGTGGGCCTTTTAATGGGTATTATTATTTCAATAAAAACTATGTTACTTATTTTCCACTTAATAAATAAATTGTGTATCATTAATGTATCACCATTATTGAAAATTATTTAATCACTAAAAATTCTAAATAAATTATCATGATGTAGATAATTTTATTATATTTCTTGATACTATTCATGTTAGATGTTTTATGATGTTTATCACTAAATTAAAATTATTATACTTATAATATTTAAGAGAGTGACATGTTGTCACTTTCTTTGGTTTTAATAATAATTAAATTATTTTCATTGTCAAAAGTCCATAAAATGACTCTAATCCGACCCTTATTTGATATGGGTTTGCTTTTAGCCATCCAATATAATTTTGGCATGTGTTAGGGTAATTTTATAATATTATATTTACCCTTAATTAACCGATTTACCTTTAACTAAGGTAAATAAAATTTACCGTAGTTACTATTCATAATTCCCAAAAATAAAAAGTAGCATATTAACATAATTTGGACCCAATGATTCCAAATATGGAATCCATTTTTTCAAATTAAATACAATGAAGTTTCAGAAATTAAATTAAAATTAATCACGTTGTCGAATGAAAACGGGTTTTTGTTTAAAACATTGCAAAAGATTGAATTGATTTAACCTATGAATTCAATGTAAAATCAATGCTAATGACATGAATTATATTAAATGGGAAAAATATATTCTATTTATACTTTTAAACCATTCAATATTATAATTTAACCATATAAATTATTATGATGAAAAAGTTGTTTTTCATTAAAATATAGCTTGTTTTTACTATTCATCAAAATATGAAAGTTACCAGAATAATATGAAAAATTTATCCAAAGTAAATTTTTATTTCTTGATTCCAAATAAGAATTTTATTTTTTCAAATTGAACTTATAAACATGTCAAAAACTAGATTTAATGTGGGTGCGCCATCAAAAGGCGGGAAAACTGCATTTTTTTAAAAATACTTATTTTACCCGAAAAATTTATTTTGTTCTTATACCATGTTCTAGAAAATGTGTATGATGAATAATAATGATATAAAATTCAAATTTTAGTTTATTCTATTCATAATGGCTAGTTCATAATATTATTATAATAATATATCGTTGTTTAGTAAAACCCGGTATTGCGTACAACACATGCTATCGAGGAAGGTCGCGATTGCGTGTAATGAAGACCAAGTCAGGGTTGCGTGTTGTGAAATAATCCTTCATTGTTTTGCATAAAATAATCCAAACATATTTCATTTATACATTGAATATATATATATATACTCAATGTTGCGTAGAATTACTGTTATCAAAATTTTGTGTAACACGATCCAAGAATAGTGTTGCGTATACTTCAAGCTAATACAGTGTTGTGTATAGCACAAGGTAATCTTGGTGTAGCATACAACACGAGACATTAATGAAATTAATAGAATATTTTTCATAAAATCTCGGGGTGTTACAGTGGTTCTTCTGGTACACCACTTAATGGAGCTAACGCCATAAGAGGGCCCTGCACTGAGGCCACATCACTCGGTGGGCCATCATCGTGTACTCTCTCAGGAATCCGAGCTGGCTATCTACGTGGTTAAAACCTGAAATAAGACATGTGCGCCACGATGAATAAGTTATACCTGGTGAGTGGACTCAAAGAAATCACATGAAAAAAATTTCAACAACACACGCAATCAACGTTTCCATTCACTGAGTTAGTCATCAGAATTCAGGGTCATGGTGTATGGATACATCATCCGCAACACCAACACTAGATTCCCCAAACATAAAATCACACTTGTAACATGTAACACTATTTCCACATATAATTGATCTGAGTCCGAATTCCTAGGTTGAACCGATTCTTTTGATACCACTATGTCACAACCTGTACCTCAGGGCCCGTGTCGTGACTACCCCATTCCCGACATCCATAAGACAGGGGCTGGAGACTATCACTGGAAAGGCGTATACCTCAAACAAGAAGTACTTTCCTTTTATCTTGTACAAACACACATTCCTAGAACACAAGAAGAAGTAACCAAAAAGTAAACTATTGTAGTAAACATTTGATAAAAGTAAAGGGGCCAGAATACAAGATCAACTAAAAAGTACAATTACAACTAAAAAGTATAAAAATAGATTATGGATCATCCTCTGAGGATCATACATGAAGGGTAGGTAAAGATCACGATGATTAGTCCCTATGTCACGTCACAAAAAATGGTCTAACTACAAGAAATGTCTAGTCCGGGATCCCTCAGCCTCGATCAATGATGTACATCGCCTGCATAAGACACAACAAGGTGTGGTCATAGCCTATGATGTGGTGAGTATAACGATACTCAGAAAGGACACTGAGACCTCCATAGGTCTCCCAGAGTTCCATAATGGAAATAACTAAAAGAAAGACCTCAATTTCAATGCACGAAGTAATTGACATCAACACTACTTAGGTATATTCCCATACATATACGTATGTTATCAAGATATACTCATCTCAGACATGAGGTAAGAATACCACAAATGCAACAACAAGAAGGTAGAAGTACCAGACAGGTAACAGCACGATGATAGAAGTACCACACATGTAACACCATGAAGACAACACCATGATGTTAGAAGCACCACAAAGGTAACACCACGAAGGTAGAAATACCACATAGGTATCACCATAAAGATAGAAGTACCATATAAGTAACACCATGAGGGTCGAAGTACCAAACAGTTAACATAGCAAAGATAAAAGTACCACTGAGGTAACCCCATGAAGATTGAAGTACAACATAGTTAACACCACATAGATATCACCGCAAAGATAAAAGACTCAACACACACAAGTTATATCTTAAGCATAAAAGTATTAATGATTAGTCCTAATAACAATCATCTTATTCTGTTAAGAGGCACTAATTCAGACCCACATAGGATTCATAGGTAGTAACCCCTGCTGAACAACATAGGATCTGACCCACACTAGATCAGTTTGCGTTGACCCACACATGTTCACTGAGTGCTGACCCTTATAAGATCTGATAGATTCTAACTCACACAGGATTGATAGATGCTGACCCACTTAGGTTCACTATTCTTTCTTCACATTATATCCAGCCACAGGATTCCTCACACCCAGTGCACTCTCATTCTGTAGAATCTACCACTTGAGATATCGGTTGTACCACTACTGCCACTAAGCACAAAAAATTAAGCCAAATGATTTTCATGTCGTATGTGTTCCAAAATGACTGACGGTGCATCAATCTAACGCCCAATATGTGGGTAATAAGCATTTTAGTTCTGAGGGCCTGGTTGGATTTGGGTTCAATACTACGCAGCCATAAACCAACTGCCACTAAAACCCGGATGGAGTATACTAAAACGATTGTCTCTATTAAAGGGTTCCATCACCATAAACGGTTCATCAAATGGATGCCCAGATTTCGTGTTATGGCCCTTTAAACGGAACTGGGCCTAGTGGGGTCCTGGTCTGGTCCAAACTGGTTGGACCAACACAGAAAGACACGGTCGTGGCCGCGGCCCTGCCCGACCTACAAGTGGGGTGCTTCCCATTGGTCTTGAATAGCCCAGACATCAAGGGCCTAGCCCGTTGGGCTCGTACAACCCGTCTCCTAAGGGCACGACATGATGTGCATGAGCAGCCCGTCCCACGGGGGAGTGTGGCCCACTGTAATGTGTATCCCACTAGATTAGGCTCTACTTGAGGTAGAACGGGGGAGATTCCTCCATTCGGTAGGTGAATCAGAAGTTTCCCTTTGGCACTTCCAGGACACTATGGGACCGGCTGTCGGTCCCGCCACTACGATGTTGGAGCATCAGCTTCCTCCACATGCAGCGCATGATGGTCCGCCACATCCTCCCATGGCCGGCTAGTGCCGACCGCCATACTCGACCACCATGGTTCAAATGAAGAAAGCCCTCTCTGTTGGCGGTGCATGACGGCGCGCCGCCACACATCCACAGTTGGCCGTTATCGACCACTCTTCTGACCACTACAACATAGTGTCACAACCTCATCTTGAGGGGTTGGACGGAACGCCACCACCATCGCGGTCTGCAGGTGTCAGCCATCTCCATTATCTTTTGTTCTGGGTCTTTTCCAACCTGAAGGTAATGTTTGCGAAGAACACACCAAAATTACACTAAGTGAAAAGGGTCTGGGAATTGTTTGTTTTCTCTGTGCCCTCCGTGTATCCTGATAGCAAGAGGTTATGATTCAAAAATAAATTGTAATTATAACAAAATAAATCACTACCTCAATAGCGATGGAGAATTCCTGTGATTGAGTAATTGGATGAGTGTTCTTCTTTCTCAAAACAAACATCCAATGGCATTTCTCGAACATCGTCCTTCGGTTCATGGATTAGTGTCACCCATCGCCTCCCACTGGAACCGGCTATAGTCTCCAAGGGTTTGGCATCATGAAACTTTATCGGTACTTCATTTCTTGGGGAAGTGATTCCATTACCTCTCCCCAAGATCTATATAAATAAGAGAGGGGGGGTGTTCTACACTCGTAAAATTTATGAGGTTTCATTTAATAGGAACCTTCCTAAATTATAATGGCATTGTTACATAGGAATTTAAGGGTCAAGCCATTTAATGGTTTGACACACCGCTAGTCCCCCATTGTCGCTTATCTGTTGGATGAAAAGAATGAAATAAAAAAATCACAATGTTATTTTATTATTATTTTAAAAAGTCCAAAACAAAATTTTTCTCCAGACCTACTACGGTGGAGGTGAATTCTCCCTTATGAGAATCCCAGTGCTGTGGATTTAATGGCGCCCTAAAATTTTTATTCTGGGAACCGATTCAAAATATACAAAATTTCACTCATGTGTGTAATGAATTTACATAAAAATGTTCATAAATTCATTCCGGGCACACCGGGCCTCAGAATCACATTTCTTCCATAATTCCAAACTTTTAATAATTTCATATAATTAAAAAAATTACACAGAAAAATCCAGGTCTTTAAATTTTACTATCATGGTGTATTTAACTGTGTATTCTGTTGAGGAAACAAAATTAGGAGGCACTGTACATTATATATGGTTGTATCTAATTGATAGGTACTTTATTTATATGTTTTTCATTTCAGTAAAAAACATTCACTTCATTAAATACATAATTATTTTTTTTATTTCACTTATATCTTGGGAATTTGGAATATTATGTGAAAAATAAATCTCAACCTAAAGGCTATGTTTTTTATGACTATTTTGAATTGGAGTGTCGTAACATTTTTTCTAGACACTTGGATGATTTTGAGGCAAGATTCAATCAATTAGGACATCTGGACGACATATTGAGTCAATCTAAAATACATGGGAAATCTAAAATCATTCACGCTATTGGCCGATCAGTTGGGAGGAGCTCAAATATTACACTCAAAATAATGGAATTATTATAGCCACGTAGATATTTCATTGTAAATATTAATATTGCATTTCCATTTATTGAGGATTTGATGATACAAAAGAATAGATAAATGAGAGGAAAATCATGAAATGGGAAATATATAACAAAAGATGTTAATCAAGAGCTTGTAGAATGGTTTGAACGACGTGTAAGCTTATAAATATATCAG
The DNA here is from genome assembly GCA_963277665.1 of Viscum album. Taxonomy (NCBI): domain Eukaryota; kingdom Viridiplantae; phylum Streptophyta; class Magnoliopsida; order Santalales; family Viscaceae; genus Viscum; species Viscum album. The sequence goes on along the minus strand of OY728157.1, from coordinate 2,114,759,575 downwards.
TAAATACAGATATTAAGTTGAAACATATATTTTTTAAATCTAATAATTGATATTAATTTTTAATATCATGAATACTAATACCCAAGAATAGTTGTTAGAATATTTGATGTTTCTTGCTTGAGGTTCTCTAAAACAAGCTATAACGTTCTACGCTTATAACATGAATGGATTTAGATTTCTTACTATCGATTGGGAAGAGTGTTAGAAAACACATAATAGTGAAATATTTTTTTTATAAAGTATAATTCTATTTAAATTTGACTGATATAATCAAATTAAACTAACACGGACATTTTCCATCTATTTTATTCAAATGATATTCGGTGGATATTAGAAGGTGTGTTGAAAGAGATTCCTAGCAATTTACTTTAGTGATTTTCTCTAGGTTAATGGATGTTGGTGACTATGAACTACATGATCTATATATCTTATCATTATAAGCAGAAATGGTTTATTTTGTGAAATATGTCATGGATGAAGGGTGGAGTGCAGTTGCTCATGTAAAACAAAGATGCAGGTATGATAAGTGTGATGAAGTGGAAGATTTGACCTTTGACATTAATTCCCATCAAAATTAAAAAGAGGACTTATTTTTCAATAATGATATTGAAAATATTATTCTTCTATGGATGGATGAAAAGGATGATGTAATGTAGCATGAAACTGAAATTATTAAAGGAGAAAATGATTGTTTGGGAAATTATCGATTCATTTTTCAACCACTTATATCATTTTTGATGTTACTCATTTTCATGGTTTATAAAAACCATGCATACTACTTATAAGAAAAATAAGTCATAAACAATTCCATAACATGTTTTACATCAGAAAAATAGGGAATAAAATCAGTCACCATTCCTATGAAGGGATAATAAAAAAGATGAAGGATTGAAATCATACCTCTAATTTATCACAAAAAATGTCATAAATGGAAGAAAAACACCTAGAAGATCGTGAATATACTTCCTAAGGACCTTGGGGGTTATGAGGCTTAAAGGGGTGGGTTGATTAGGGATATTAATGGGAATTATATGGGAGCCTGAGCGGATGCCTGCTTTTTTAAGAATCAATATCCATGGTTCTTGAAAAAATAATTGGTATAACTCAACCTATAAAAATGGTCATTTCTAACTATTGGTATATCATCTTGGATAATATCTATAATCATGATTTCTGTAAGCCTTGGGTATATATTCATTTTAATATAATGATTTTCTAGTATTACATCATTAAAAAACATTGAAAAATTCAAACAAATCCCACTACTCACATCACTAATAAAACAAGAACTCATCTGATCAATGTATTAAGGAAAAAATTATATCCTACCTCCTTTGGATCATTCATTATTAAAAAATAAGTAATGAGGGTGATACAGAAATTTAGATATTAAATTATTATAATTAATTTTTTAATATTATTATTTTTCATGAATAAACTATATTTATATAAATAATAAGTTTGAAAATTATTTTTGAATTTAGAGTTATATAAAAATATAATATGGATTATCTGTTAAACAGTATTTAATTCCATTTTGAATCAAATTATTTAGTTTTTTAATTTTTATAATTATAATGGTAGAAATTATATAAGTAATAATATATATAATAAACAATATTTAAAAATAATTATAATGCAATTTTTATAATGTAATATTTTCAATCTAATTGAATTTTTATAGTAATTGTAATTTTTTGAGGACTAAAAAATATAATACGTATTAATAAATAATAATTTTGTATATATATTAAAATATTAGTTTTCATTTGTTATAAAAATAAACTACCTAAGGGAAAACTAAGGGACATATATACCCTTGGGGGACCTACTAGGGGTCAACACTATATGGTTGGTGACTACCCAGGCTAGCCTAAGGCGGTTCTTTGATAGTGCAGATCTATTTCAAAATAGAGGATGCCCCATGTGTAAACAAGGTCCATTTATAGTGTGGGCTATAGTCCCATAGGGTTTCAGTAGAAGGGCCAATATTTTATTTCTGAGAAGAATCTATCATTGTTTTTTATTAAAGGAATCCATCGATCTCATATCGTTTCAATACAGAACTATTGTATCAGATAAAAAAACAACGTCTATAACCAAAATTGTCTAATTTATCTATTTTGGTTCATCTGCAAATATTATTCTTCCTCGCAATGGTTCCCCCACCCAACATTCAATGCAGTTCATTTTTATATTCTCCACTGACATCATCAGCCTTGTGGATATGTGGATCATTAGTATTAATTCCTAATGAAAAATTAATCATAATAATAAAGTGGTATATGAAAAATAATCAGTATCCGTCACATTTAATGAGTTAAGAAAATTTTTATATTCATAATCAAGTAGATAAAATGTCATCTGGGAAAAATAAAAATAAAATTTTAATTTGCATATTTATTTTTAGATCTCACTTAATATAGTAACTCAAAGAACTGATCTTTTGGTTGATTGTTATGGTTTCTAATTTCATCAAAATTAATGATTTAATAAGAGGTGAATTTTTATATATAAATTCTACATCAAAATTAAACAACAATTTTTTTGGATTCTTATCAATATGCTCTAAAATGTTTAGAAATAAGAATTTTTATGCACTAGAATAATTCAAATTGCACATCCCACACTTTTCTATGAAAACAAAGTCCAGCAGTTATAATTATTATTCATTAATAATTTTATGTAATGGTTTTGAATTCTGAAAATTATATTTCATTATTTCTGAAAATTAAATTAAGGATGATAACCTGTAGCAGCGCAATAGAATCACTATAGCAGCGAATATACTATAGCAATGGTGGTAATGTAGTTGTAGTGACACTGTAAAATGAACTGTAGAAGTGGAAGTATTGTAGCATGTATTATAGCAACCCGAGTAAGGTAGCAGGAAAATTCACTGAAGGGCCCATTGGTCCCAAAAATGGTCATTCAAGCCTTGTATTCAGGCCACCTGGCCTTACACCTTCAAACTATGTAATCGGTCCTCCTATACCTAGAAAAAAAATACTTCTTTGATTTAATAATAAAATGATGCTTCAGCCATGAACAATAAAAAAATATTGATGATATAAAATAATAATTAAAACTTTTCTTTTATTTCATAAAATAAAAATTATAAAACAAATCTATTTTATCTAAATAATTATATTTCAAATACTATAAGGAATTATTTTTTCCTCACGAAGTAATTAATTTTATCGTTTTATATTTGTTTTATATTTATATAATGTTTTCAATAATAAAATATATCTTCTTTTGTGTGAAAATTTATTTTACATTTAGAATTTCTTTTATAATATTAGACATGGACATCATCTTTAGAATATTGAATTTAATTAATTTTTTGTACATACACTAGTTTAGAATTAATGTGTCTTCACTCTATGTTCATGTGATTTCAATGTAACTATTTAAGGGAAATCGTTTCTCAAATATTGTATTTTAATGAATGTGTGTAATTATTAACATATTTAATTTAGGGAAGTTATCTTATTTGTAATTACCAAAATTTTAAAAATTAATTATTATCTTCCAAAATATTTATTTCTCCAAAACAAAAATGGAATTTTTAGAGACATATATTTTTTAAATGTTTAAATATTTTCTTCTTTGTAAATAATTCTAGTAGTTTTTAAGGGGTTTTCAATGTGTTGTGACTAATAAAGGTGGATCCCCGATAAAAAAATCCCTAAAAATTTATTCTTGCACTTGGGTATCAAAAACATTGATTAAGAATTAGTAATTAAATCATGAACTATCATGAAAATTTCCTTCCATTGATATTTCTTTTGGACACATGGTTTTCATTGGATGTACAAAATTGCAAAATAATTCAAAAAGCAATTATTGTTTTCAAATTTATTTCTAATGATATATCTGAATTTGTTTTAAATATTATTTTTTAGAGGATAATTATTTTTGAAATAAATATAAAATTATTCTTTTTATAAAATACATATATTTTATAAAAAATATTTTAGAAGAGTTTCAAAAGGAGTTTTTATAAAATCATTTTTCACAGGTTTTTAAACCCCTTATTGGGAAATATTTTTCAAATCATGTGTTTCTAATATGTTTTTCACATGTATTTTTGAAATTATATTATGGATGCATTCTATCAAGGAGGAAAAAAATTATAATATCATTAGTTATTTTACATTATTTTTATAAAACACTAATAAATTTGATAGTTTTTTATGATTCAACAAAACCAAGATTGGAAAAGGCCCTCATTTGTATAATTAACTATGAATTTCTCAATTATATTTAATAAAAAAAATAAAAAAACAGGTTTTTTAAACTGAATCCAAATAAAAAGTTTCAAGGATTAATATTAGTATTAAAGGATAAGTATAGATTGTTTTGGAAAATTTGAATATTTCATTATTTGAAGTGTCATTTCATAGTAAAATCATTTATTTTATTGTTTTCATAAGGATGGAAGGAGAACTCAAACAAAAATCTTATCACTTCAAGAGTATTTTCTAGTTTTGATTATTATAAAGTCGTCCTCATATGAATTTGAACCTTTTTCTAGTCATTTACGTCATTACAAACACCTCTATAAAATATCCAACACCTTTGATGTACTTCAATCCTTTCAAGGACCAGGATTTACCAATTATGTGATCTTTCAAATTTTTCACCTTATCCAAAAAATATGAATCACCTGAAAATTATTATAATGATGTGAAAGGGTGAATCATTTATTCAATATATATGTATCTCCTATTTATTTTTATTGATGAGTTAGTGGAAGAATAAACGATGACTTGAAAATTGTCAATGTTGATTCGGTGGGATTAACCTACATGAATAAATTACAAATAGTATTTTTGGAGTTTCATACTCAATCTACTACCATAAGAATTATTTTTATCTATTTACATTAATACAACATGAATTTATAATTTTTATTAGGAGAAAAAGAATTGGAAGAAAATGAAACATTATTGAGTATCTATATAATTGGAGGAAAATATTTTTCTCATGACAATCATCAACGTAGAAGATTTGGTAAACAAAAGAATTTTTTGATGAAATTTTTTCAATTTAAATTCTGTGATAATAGTTTACGTGTTATTATAAGAACTCAAGTCTAATGTTTGAGTGGATTATACACAACTAAATTTTGAAGGAGGAATTTAGTGGGGGGGGGGGGATAATGTAACACACTAGAATATTTTTGTAATATTTATTTAAATCAAATTTAGAAATTAAATGTGATTTTGAAATGAAAGAAAATTATGAAAAAAAGTTCTTAATACACTTAATATAATACAACATTATAATAAATGATCTAATTCAATAAACCCACACCAAAAAACATTAATAAAATTAAATATCCATTTATAAACATAATAAGGCCAAAATTATAACCCCACTCTTTTAGATCAACCATAATTTAAAAAGAACCTGTGTTGAACATAGAAAAACATCTCGATAATTAATAAGAATAAACATTTATCATTATCAATATTTTTCAAGAATATCAATATTTATATAAATTGTATTTTTGAAAAATATTTTTTAGTTTACCGTTATATAATTATATAATTTGGATGATGTGTTAAGAAGTACTTATTAATATTTTGAAACAAAAATTTAATTTTTTTACATTTTAAAATGATAAAGTTAAATATGAAATTCGTAATTTTTATGTACTAAACATTATTTTAAAATAAATATGATGTGAATTTTTATGTAATATTTTTTATACAATTGAATGTTAATTCTAATTGTAATATTGTTTTGTGAATTAAAAAATATAATACTTAGTATTTTTTAATAAATTTTTTTTTCTTTTAAAAGTTTGTTTATTATTTTTTTCTAAAATAAACCACCAAAAGGCCTAGTATGGGAAACCTAAACTACTGGTGAATACACGAGGGGATATAACTTCATGTGATTCATCTACCCAAGAGAACCGATGGGGGAACTTTAATAGACAAGTGATACTACAACATGGATGTAGGCACATGTGAAAGGCCAAGTCCTTGAAAAGTGTGAGATAGGAAGAACATAGACCCTATGAATAAGGACCATTTTTTGATTTTTGGGAACGTTTAGTAATCATTTTTTATAAATGGAAGCCTCCAAAATCATCTCATTTTGATATGGGACTGATATCTAGGTTTAAAAAATGTCGAATAGAGCTAGTACCTTTTGATTAATCAAGTCCAAACAATCCACTGATCATATTCTACATCAGGACAGTTCCACCCAAAAATTGATGAATCACTTGTCTCTCTCTAAAAAAGATATATTCATCCTCATGGAACTATGGACAAGAATTATTATTTCATAATAATATTATATCATAATATTCAAATCAGAAATGAAAATTTAATCTATATCCATCTCTTTTAGTGAGTTTCAACTATTTTTATATGCTGAATCAATTAGAGACAATATATTTTTGGATTTATAAATATTATTTGTTATCATCATGAGCTTTTTTGGATCCCCCTTAATATATTATCTCAAAGATCCAATATTTTGGTTTGTTTTGATTTAGGATTTTTTCTTATTTATGTTATAGTGGTAGATTAATTTCTATATATATGTATGTATATATATATTCTGTATCATAATTAAACCCCCAATATGTTTGGATACTCATAAATTTTCTATAAAATGTGATGCAACCAAGATTTTTATACACTATAATGGATCGAATAAACCACCATCTCAATTCGGGGAAACCGAATACAAGCATCCATACCTATTCTTAATTTAAATTTTGAGTCAAGGGTTATGAATTTTGATAATTTTATTTTTTCCATTTCCTATAATTCTACAGTGGATGAGAATATTATAACGATATATGTTAATTCAAATATTGAAAGAAATTATGTTTTATAAATTTAATTGAAAATTTATGTAATGGATTTTTATTTTCACGGTTTAGGTTTATAATTGATTTATTATTTTTTTGAAAAACACATAATATAAGAATTAGGTTTTACAGAAAATCATCTTATTTTATAAAATAAATTATATTTTTAATGATGATTTAAAAAATTTCTTTTTTTGATCTATGAAATAAAAAATTAACAAATTTTTAGTACTGTTGTTTAAATTTAAAATCATGAACAATATTTTATTTTATAAAACTAACCATATTTATAAAAAGAATACATATTATTTTATACCCTTATAATTAATGAAAGTTATCATTTTATGTGTGTTTTCTATTTATAATAGTATTTCAATAATAAAAACTGTCATTTTTTTGTGAAATGTTATTTAAAATTATGGAATTCATTCACTCTATAATTCAAGTAAATCATCTATAGCTTGTTAGATTTCATGATTTTTTAATACATGCACAGTTTTAACATTAATGATTATTTATTTTATGTTCTTGGGATTTAATTGTAAGTATTTTGAGGAAATGTTTATTTAAAAAATTATTTTAATGATTGTGTTTAATTATCAATTTATTTAATTAAACAATGTTATCTCAAGTGTGATACCCATAATGATATAAATTCTATATTCTCTTCTAAAATATGGATTTATTCAAAACACAGAGGAAATTTTTTAAAACTCGATTTTGAAATCATATAATTATTTTATTCATTGAAAATAATTCATTTTCTTTTGAACAATTTTTTATGGGCTTAGATTGTGTAATGAATATTTTCAATAAATATTATTTCATAAAATTTAGTCTACCACATGGGAATCTGAAATATTTATGTGGAATGGGGAGTAAAAAAATAATCTCACCAGACCTTTTCCTAGCAGCAATATTTCTTATCGCCAGATAATTTTCATAGGATCCTATATGTATAAAAATAATCCTTAAAGAAACTCTTATTTTCAAATGAATTTAAAAATTTAAATTCAAATATTTATAAATGATTTTTCTTTAAATGATAACAATTTTTTAAATATATTTCATATTATTTTCAATAAGAAATACTCATATGTGATACAAAAAATCTTGAATGAGTTTGTGAATGGGTTTTTATAAAAAAAAATTCACTAGTTTTTAACCCCCTTACTGGGAAACATAATGCTCGTCCAATTTATGTATAAATTTTTCATAGGTATTTTAGAAATTCTGTGATTGAAGGATTTTATTAATAAGTTATCACAAAAAAAAGTGAATTATTTTTTTACTTTATGTTTGTACAACTCTAATAAAATGTATTGTTCTATTTAATTATACTTATCCAATACCAAAAAAGGTCCAATGTTTTATAAATAACTATAAAATTTTCAAATATATTTTAAATATATATATATAACATTTTTTAAAACCGAATCATGAAGCTCGGGTTCTGGGATTTGTAATAATGATAAATATGACAATTGGGACTCAAGATAAGGGTTTTCCTCATCTCACATTTATTCCTGTGAGATATATTATATATTAAAATTTTCTATACATCAGGTATATACATACCATTAATGTATTTTATGAATATTATAATTAAATTTATGAGGATTATCATATCCATTTGAGGATATCCCTTTCATGGTGTTTATAGTTTTATTTCTACCAAAGTAGTAATGTATTTTTGTCTCACTATGGATTATTTGTGATATTTGTTATGGTATACACCCATATTCATTAATGAGTGTATATACTACCAATTTTTTATGTTATAAAAATTATGTTCTTCTGATCATTATATAATAAGTATCATTTGATGTTATTATTTCCTGGTGATTATGATTCAATGTCCGAAAAGTGGTAAGAGTTTATTTTGATGAACTCATTGATTATTGGAATTGTGTATGAATAAGTATTTGATGTTGAAACCTTATAATTATAATGAATTATATTATTCTTCTTTCATTCATTACATTTTATGTTATTGTACCATTTTTCCTCACATTGTAACATAAAATCATTGAGAAATGACTTTCAAGAAAATACAACTTCATTCCACTCTTTGGTCAGAAATCCCTTTTCTTTAAAAACAATGTTTTCTAAAAATTATTCCCATAAAATTTTAATTTTTTTCAAATACAAAAGAATATTTTGATTCGAAAGATTTTATATTAATTTTTAAATCTTTCTTTATAATATTTAATGGTTTGTTTCAGGGAAATGGATTTTACAAATTTTTTATGTTTTATTAAGTTATTTTGAAAATGAAAACGGTATTTTACTTACAATGAATTTAATTATATTTTAGTACAATTTAAATAAATCATGTTGAACATCCCTTGTTTTTACTTACCATCCACTAGAGATATTTTTTATAGATACGATCCTCATTATTTATCGAGATATATTAATATTTTTTGGAGAGATTATTATGATACTTGCTTCCATTCTAAGGGTTAATCACATTTCAAATAGATTATTATGGAACCCATATCTTCTCCATGGGAAAATAATTTATTGAAATGAATAATTTTTTTTTTCAATGAGTTATGGCAGAAGTAATTCTCTATGTTCTTTATTCGTGATTTAGTATATGAACATTATAAATAATTTTTGTTCCCATATAATTTGGGGTCAGCCTGATATAACTTATACTATGGATTCATCCAAATAGCACTCAAGAGAATAGGGAAATTATTATTTTATACAGATAATAATATTTGATGTTTTCTTTATAGCTAGTCTTATATTATATGGTTTTGTAACGGACATGTAATGGTTCTATGAAATGATGTTCCAAGATTCTAATATATTTAATTTATTCTTTCAATGGATTTATCATGTTTCATTTGATCAATATTTATATCACATGGGACATGACTGTTTATCTTAATGAATATTACCATTTTAAGACCATATTTCCTGTTATCGTGTTTGATGATCCAACAATTGATGGGTATGAATATTCTTACATTATAATCATTCACTTTAAATATTTCATTATACCCATATTATCTTCTTACACTCATTGTTTTCATTCAATTATAAATAATTAATTTATCCTAACTGAGATTTTGAAATCACCCTTATTATGATTAAGATTCCTTATACTATAAATAATGAGGTCTAATGAATTATTCTTTGAAGTTATTTCATATGGAATATAATGATGTCTTAATTATAAAAATAAAACATTGATTAATAGGGAGAAATAATCATTTAAAATCATTTGAATTGGTTATGTATGAGTTTTTCAGAAATCTCTAAAACATTAAACCAAAAAGGTATCCTATGATGTAATCAATACAATTTATTCATTATATGTTTTATGGTTTGGATCTATGAATTTGTCTCGTTAATATTGGCAACAAATTCGGAAATGTAATGTTTTCAATTCCACAACTGAATTTGGGAGTGTGGGTTAGGGGTTGTTATATTGAGCAGGGGAAACAACATGTAGGTCCAGTTGTATAACACCCCTTTCTACCCATGGTGGGTAAACATATAGGGATATTCCTTGTGTTTTTTTTGTGACAAATTCTTTTTTGTGTACACATGTAAGAGAACTCTATATATCACACTACCCTGTGAACCCGGTATATTGGTTTTTTGTACACTATGTTGAGCATATGTTCTAGATCCATTTCACCAATGTGGAAAACACTATTTGTTTAGGAGAATCATTTGTAAGCATTGGGAGATGTTCCAATTATAGAACATATCTATTAAACATGTTTCCTTGAATTAATATTGTATTGAGTTTTATCAAGTCCTTTATCACTTCCCCCTTCTGGGAACATATTTCCTCAAGTGATATGTGATAACCCCCTTCAAAATGTGGGTGGTGTTAAACCATACCATTTCTATTTTCATTAGAGTATTTTCATTGAGGATATTGTAATGGAGTAATCATGGGGATCCCCAAATTAATATCAAGCCTCTATTTTTAGGTATTCATTACTTCTTTTAATCATTTCAATGTGAACTGTATCACGAGCATAAACATCCTCTTGATATCATTCTATATCTGTATTGGGTTTTGTATAATCACTAGGGGTGGTGATAATGACCTTATTCATTGTGTAAATATTTTTCATGAATTTTTTATTGTTCTTGAGTAAATAATAATTCTTGTACACTCCGTGAGGTTTTTTCCTCTCCATCTCTGGTCCTTAGGGAATATTCAGAATAATGGTGATCTAAATGAAATTTCTTAACAAATTTTCTTTCAATTTCCCAGATAGGACAAAGAGATATATGGTAGAATTTTTTAGGATGATTCAATTTATGGAACATAGCGTAAAAGGGATGATACCTTATTTTATTGAGTAAGAGGTTGAGATAAAAAAATCCCCAATACATATGAGATGGGGATACATTAAATCCATTTTCACAATCTCTTGATCATTGTTTGTTGATATAGAAGGTTGTGGTAAAATATCCTCCTGCCATGCAGGCTGGGGTTTCTTCATTATTTTCATGGCTACTGATGTCGTGTCTTCATTTTTGATTTTAGAGATCATTACATAAACATGGTTTTGGTTCATTATTTCATTTTCAGCATATCCACTTATTTATCCACATATCTGTGATGCCTGATAATTGGTTTATTATAAGATAGAGGATTTATCATTACTCATGGATTATTTATACATGTGTTTTTTGATAGTTTGAACTCTTATGGAATGAAATTATCAATAGACATCAAGGTATGAATTTATCTATGAATATTATATTTTTTTAATAGAGAACATTTATTAAAGCTGGCATGAGGCTATGAAATTTCCTAATGTTACATTTGATGGAAATTTCTGATCTAGGTGTGAAGTGAAATTAAATTACCAGTGTCTTCCCCATTCATTAATATGAACACCAGATGGGGCATCTGATACCAGATGATGTAGTTAATTTAAAGTGTCAAGACATCTGCATTCATGGTTCCTTTAATAATTTTTCAATTAGAGATTTCATTCAACTAGATGGGTTTCCAAGTTGATTTGAAAGTGTATCCAAGTTATTATTTTAATGTGTCTTGGATATTTTTTTTCAGGATATAATTTATTCATTAAGTGAAAAAGAGTCATCAATATATTGAGGTTTATCTCATGCACATTAACTTCAGATGACACTTATTAAATTCAATTTTTGGGAGTAGTTAAATTCTATATCATTAATGGTGTTTCTTCGATATCCAACTATCTCTTGATAAGAATTATTTCATATTTTCCTTCAAAATGTGGTTTCTCAAACTAATCCAACCAAATAGAGTGTTTCCCTAATTCATTATTGTAAACTATAGCATTATAATGGATTTTATTTATCATGTTGGAAGAAATGAATTCCATGGGTGTTTTGGAGAATGACAGTTACATTAAGATGTCTTTCGTTTGAGAAAGGATGTCACTTTTCAATGAGGTGGAATAAATCATAACTGAACTTATTTTTCAATGTGACTCAAGTTATGAGGGTTTTATCATTATTTATTCTCAAAGGGGAGGACCTCCTTGACAATGTGAAAATTTACTATCAGAAGGACCATCACAGTGAATGCCATCATAAGGAGGACTACCATCACATCTTGAGGTTCAAATGTATGGAGAATTACTTCACTTTGTACCATTGGTTGGATATTTAGGGTGGATGATAGAAATGGGGGTAACTATTTATTGTTTGATCTTCTATCCACAAAGAGGGATAACATGGAACTCATCAGAATATGGGTTCTCACAATAAATACAAAAATGGACATAAATTAATCTTTCCTAGTAATATGTATGGGGAGGACCTTTAGAACTGCAAATACAATTTAAATAATTTGGAAATTAGAGATAATAATCTTGGTTTTTCATATACAAACATCTAAGATATTCAATTACTCTTGTATTAAGATGAGTGGGCTCATAGATCATCTCTTCAGTTTCCAATTTCCTCTGTTGAGGATCCTTTTTGGATTCCTTATTCTAGGTGACTAGGGCCACTTACTAGGGATATCAACTATCACATATGATATCTTGTTTTATTAGCTCCCATGTCATTACTAGAAATTTTCGATAGGTCCCTGGAATTTTGTAAGGGGTTGTTTCCCTCCCTATAATACCCACTATGTCATACAGATGACCTCGTTTTAGAATGGGGGTATGTAACATATCTGGCTCTCTATATATTAAGGTATTTCTGCAACTACCCTCCTAAATGAGAGTAGTGACATGTTTATATTCTTGAGTGACCATATTTTTTTATTAATGAGTAACCTCAATTATGGGTATAGATTTGGGTGCCACCCATATACTAGTGCAACAAAATTTATTATATTCTAACTGGTATACAGGATGTGGGAAGCAATTTGGGTCTTCCCATTCCAAATTTTCAGGATATTTCAAGTGACTAAAATGGTTATAATTGGGATATATACCCATTTTGAAGTTGGAGTATGGATGTGTTCTAGATTTGTTCCTCCATTTAAATTTGTATATATTGACAGTACTCAGGTGTGGGGACAAATATATTGTTCTCGAACCTATTTTTTGGCTAGGATCTATCAGGTGGTTCATCTAAATTATTATATATTTGGCTTAAAATCATGATATATGGGGAAGCTTTTTTTGGCCATCTTGTGTTTTTCCTGCATATTTTATCAGCAACCTACTTTGTATTTTTCCATACTATGTTGGATGTCTGAGTGAGCACAAGAAGGTTTTTTTCCTTCCCACATTTTACCTCCATATTTGGTTATAATACTTATTTGGGGGGAATAGTGGTGTGAACATATTACTTATTTTCTAGTTTCTACCAACATGTGTAAATCATGTATTCCCTATCTCGGTGAAAATGTACAAACCATCAAGAGGTAAACCCTCATATTATTGAGGGCTTGTTGTCGCGCAATGTTGTAAATGATAACTTCTAGAAGGATCCCATAGGAGGTACCCCTATATAGTTTGGAAGAGGACATTAGTGTCCTCTTTATTTGTCTCCATATGAAAAGGACTAAGATTATTGTTGTGTTTTAGTTATAGGATTCTAAAACATTTTGAGATGGAAACAAGTGACACATCCTTCTGGGATAGCAGCCATCGTTAATTGTATGGTTGGTTTGACATTATGAATTAGATGAATTGTTGATGGCATTTAGGGTTGGGATAATACAATTTAGGTGATACTTTGGGAAAAATTCATTTGACTTTTGGTTATGGAGACACGGGGTTGGATATGGTGTCCTCTGTTTGGTCAAGTACTCAACATATTTAGTGGTTGAAGAATATATCGTTTATGATAATTAAGACATCATTTAGATTGAAATGATTCCTTATTGAAATTTCCTTAAATATAAGGGAAAATAAAAAACAGCAAAACCCCCTTAAAGAAGAATTATGAAAAATGAACACTTGCATACTCAAATTTGTTGGGATTCATGTTTGTACCTACATAATATTTTGAGAAAGTGGACTAACATGTGAGATATATATTCATTTTGGTTAAATATTCATGTTGGTTTACGCATTTTGTTTCTGATGAAAATCATGCCTCCTAGTAGGATTATTGATGGGGTTTTAATGATTCTCAATCATTCATGTTTACTTCACAATTTTTTAAAATGTTCCAATGGTTTTTTATTGTGGAGTTCAAAACACCCAACTGTTCCCTTATTTGATATGTTTCATGAATCTACATTCCCATGGAAGGAGGTTATTGTGAAATGATCCAATAATTCTTGGGGAATCACATTGATTTAGAATATGGTAGGCCATATTCATAACACCCTTTTGGGGGAATTATTTCATACTCCCATTCTCTCTTAAATATTTAAGAATTATTCATGAATCCTTTATTTAATATCAAATATTACATAAGGCCTCCATAAATTAACAATTAATTGTTAGCATGTATGATCTTTAGGATCATATCTATTTATTTGAGGCCCTCCTGTGATGGAAAAAATATATATATGTATCTAAGGATTCACCCTGATGGTATCCTTTTGTATCAAATAATAGATTGTTTGTTCATTTATTAATAAAAATATATATTTAATCCATATAGTGGGATCCCCTAGAATTTATCATCATCCAAGCATAAGGGAGTTATTTTGATATTGGGATTAGACCCATGATATGGGCTTCTTACATGACCTTGTGTAATAAATCAGAACCCACATAGATTGGTACCAATAAATGGGGCACTGCATACTTTTTTAGGTCGTGTAACATGGACCAAACCATTTTGTTTGACGTCATGTGGTGTGGAAATATAATTGAAATATTCTTAGTGAAAATACGTTGGGCGAATTATGATAAAGCATCTTAGGGGACCCAGATGGTATGCGGCCTACCATAATAGAAATGAGACTAATGGGAATGTAGCCCATTGAGGGTTTGGGTGAAATTTGGGTGTTAGATTTGTACCTTCAAGAGGCTTCCTATGTATCACATTTGGATGGGAAAAAAATCACATATAGTTCAGTTTCTGGAGACTAAACCTATGGAGGAGGCCCTTTGGGTTTTTCACACATGGTATTTGGCTCTTTAAGATGGATACATGGATTTGTGAACCCATACACATGGTTGAACTCTAAATGAATATATCATAGTGTATATGGACCTTCTCAATAGATAATGGGCTCTAAGGTCCACTATATATGGAGGTCTTCTAGTTGAAGGTGAAAGGAAAGAACAAAAAGGGATCCTTCATCGTAACACGAATTAGATCATGTGGGAATCATTATAATCAACAACATTATTTCAGAAGTGTGTCATGCTAAGTGAGATGGACATGTAGATGTGAAAGATGTAAAAAAACACCTGATCACCTTCATCCACTGGGTGACGAGACCAGGGATATGGGAGAAAGAAAGGGCCTTGATGTGCATGTAACCACTATTGTTTTTCAAACATGGGTGATAGAATATATGAAGGGTATGATTTCCAGCAAGAAAGGGTAGAGGATTAACCTGTAATGGATTCCCTATACCTAATTCTAGATAATAGATTCAGATAAGTCACTAACCATTTTCGATGGGAAATAAAAGTGACCCACCAATATATAAAGTATGGAGGTCCCTGTATTTTAATACAATGGGGGATGGAAAAGGAACTACCCCTCATGTATGAAATAGATATATCCTAATTACTTTACCAAAATTTTTCGTTCCATGTTACTGAGGGGATTCAAAAACTCAAATACCCAATGAAACATACCCATCTGATAGGATAAGTGATGGAAAAATCATTCTCAGGGGATGTACAACTGATTGGGAGACATGTTGGTGTGTCTTTCACCGTGATGGTGCAATTCTAGAGGCCTCTGTTTATTTTTTTGTTTGGTCATGCTCAAATGGGGGTACCAAATAAAGAGGATCCCTGGTATCAGTGAAATGAAAAAATGGGCCCAATGAATTCTCACATAGGTGAGGCCTAAGATAGAACAAGGGGACTCATGGATTGTAGACCTCTGTGGAATGAAAGATCTTCACATAGGGTTACCTTCATGAGTTATAAGTCACTCATTGATGATGTAAAAAATAGGAAACAACACATGAGTGAGGCCCCTCACTGGGATACTAGGGTTTCCATAGCTGTCTCTTGAAGGGAGTTGTGAAGGTCCTGAGTTTGGGAGGATACCTCCGACATAGTACTTTTCAACTAGGGGGAGTGGATTATCTTGAATGTTTCATGTGTTTCACACATGAGGCGAATGTTAAATAAAAAATTACCCTTAATTTCCTCTTCTACCTGGATTTGAAGAGTCACCTAAATGGTTCTGAGGGCCTAGGAAAAAGGATTATAGAGAGAATAGATTCATGGATTATTTTGAACACCCAATTATTTCAAATTAGGATCCCTAGGGTCCTATTTTTTTTAAATCTAGGGAACCTATATAAAGAAGTTTATTTTTGTTGATCTGTCACATATGTTCCACACATAGGTTCCCCGCGTAGGTTCTACACACATGTGCCTCATGTAGGTGTCACACCCAGGTGCTTCACACAAGTGTCGTGACTCTTTTGGGGCTATAAAAAAATCCATGTGTGATAATCATACTGAGAAACATATGTGTGTGCAAGATGATCTACGAGGGTTCCTTATTTCTCCTTGGTGACCTTCACCTCTTTATTTCCGGAGGTATTTTCCCTTGATTCTTCTCACCCTCATGGGTCAAAGAGTTTCAAAAATACTCCTCCAAATATTTTATACCCTTACTAATAAAATTAAATAAATTTCAGTAACATATTAAAATATTATTATGTTTATAGGATAAACATTATCTACGCCCTCCCAAACAATATTAAATGAATATATTGATCGTGTTATGGCTGGATTACTACCTCTCTTATGGATGAATTTCATTTTTTACCACCACTATACATGAATGGTACTGAATGTGTATTTAATTAATAAATATGATCTTAATTACATGATTATGATTATAAAAAGACAATCACATAATATTATTAATAAAATTAATTATAATTGTTCCTTGTAAATTTAATAGCCAAAATGAGAAAATCAACACACCTTTTTTAATTTGAATATATTTTTGGAGACCTATAGAATTGAATATTTTTTATTCAAGTATAATTATAAAGAAAACATATATATATGAATAACGATATCATGAAACCATTTTATAACTCATTTATCAAAAGTCAATATACTAAATCAGTTTTAGAGATATTAAATGGAGAAACACCACGTGGGTGATATGGGAAACAATATTAAATAAATTAATTACATAATAAAATAAATAGTCCATAAATGATGAATTATAAATTAAAAATTGTACGAATCTATTATTCAATAAACATAATATGGATATTTAATATTTCAAAATCTCTCACCAAGTGTGTTGGCACTAGAGCTAAGGGTTCTTGGTCTCAATTTCAATTCCTTAAAACATGTTTCTTATTATTAACAATTTTAATATTAAATTTTATAAATACTAAAACACTTAATTATAAAATAATAAATAATTTTTTAGTCTTTGTAATTTAAATTTCAATTAATCTCACTCTCTCTATTGTGATTTTAATCATACATTACTTTAGTCATAAGGGTTATTTTTATCTTGATTTTACATCATTTACTTATAAACTTATTTCATAAAATTCACCCTTATAATTTTTGTTTCATCTATCCTATGATTTTATTATAATTTATTACCTCTTTAATTTTGGTATTTTAGAAGTCTTATTGATATTTCATATTCATTTTCTATATTATTACATCCAATGGTTACCTATATGTGTACTAGATTATATGTTTTTTTAAAGGAATAAATATTTTTCATAGATGACCATTTTAGGTAAATTATTTGCTTAATGTTATTATATATACATAAGAAAATTTCTAAGTTCGTTGTCTCTTATCTCTTAAATTTACTAATGAATCATAATTTTTTATCTTTTTTCACACGGATCATTTTTACATCCCATAAAAAAGTTTGAAAAGATTCTAATTTTTAATAGTTTCATCATCAATTGTTTTTCCTAAATTTATATATATTATTAGTTATTAACATTACATTAAAATATTCTTTTTTTTCAATAAAAATATAATTCCAAATTTTTTATGAATTTACAATATTAAAAATAAAAAGTAAAATTTTTGAAGAATAAATAATGTGATTTCATTCTACAAATGGTGATTTTTATCTTTCCCACTAAATTTATAATTTTTTACTTCATTTACTTTTATGATTTCATGTTTTGAAAATAATATTAAGATTATGTTTTTCAATGTACATATTCCTTCCATTTAAATTTTATTTTCAAATGACGTATAAGTTTCTTCTTAACACAATTCAATATAATATTTATGATGATACATATTATAATATATATGTTATTTCCTCTAAAATATAAATGATCTATATCCATTTGAGTTATATTTCATGTATTAGCCTCCAGATCCTCTTATAAAATTATAGTTCATACTATAACTTTTCAATAATGGTTATGTTCTCTATCACTCTTTATCTATATCATGGGTACACTTTTCACTTTCATGTATATATTCTTTAACCTCATGGATATTTTCTATATCACTTAAAAAATTTCCAAATAAAATTTCCGTTATTAAATTAACAATATAACAATTAATCCATATAGATTCAATTTAAAGGGAGATTACTATGAATTATGATAACAAACCTTCTATTTATTACTCATTAATACATGATTTCATTACATAAAATTACACTCAATACAACCCAAAATATCATGAAGTCTAGTACCTTTTGGAATAAGGTACATCTCCCTACAACATTATACATGAATTATAATATCACTATTGAAATATTCTTTAACATTAATAGTCTTTAAACTCTATTCGATTACATAAGTAAATTCATAAGAAATGGGTGAGCCATAAATTTAATTATGGGAATAAATATGGAATAACATGAAGACAATAATACCTAATAAGAAATGCATATCCATGAGAAATAAAGGAAAATTAATAATAAGGCATGATATAAATGATAATCATAACATGGAAAATGTAGAAAACAACCTAAATTACTACATCATAGGTCAAAGATAACCCACAAATACATCTTTGTTGATAAATTTACATAAAGGAATCAAGTAAAACCCAATCCCAACACGACATATCATGATATTAGACATCATCCAATGCATTGGAGTGCTATGTAATGTTGGGAACACCCATCACTTTCATTTCTTATATTTTAATTTTTTTTGATAATCCTTATTTTAAGGGTTTAAGGGGAACCCTTACTTGGTCAGTATGCATTTTTAAATTATGTGACTTGAAGGTCTTAGTGGAATACATCCAAAATATAACTACATGAAACTGGCCCTCTGCAACATCTGCATCATGATGTCAACTCTCCAACTTCAGAAGTTTGTTCATATAAGATTCTTTTTCATAGACAGTATGCTCTCGAAAATAATTTTCATACCCTTTTATTCTTCCAAATCCATTAGATCTGCTCTGGTTAATGCGCCTGCTATGAATCCTTATGAAGATCATGTTTTTATTAGATTTTTCCTGGTCCATTTAAGCTCAACATTTATGTGGTTGGAAGAAATTTATATGCCCCAAAGGCCATGATGTGGCCCAAATTATTTGAGGTGGATCGTTAGAATTACTGTTTATAAGGGCTTGGGCGGCCTGAAGACCTTAAAGGGCTCGATGACCAAACCGATGGCATGAAATCCCAAATAAATAAATACTTCTATCTGTTATAGTATTGAACAGAACATAATATAATACTTGAAATAGTTTTTTCTATAGTAACCCTGAAATATGACTCCACCAAAATTTGATATTGGGTCTATATTATGCACTTATTGAGTCCTCAACTAATGGGATGAGGCTATTGTTCCCCATCACAATCATTTTGTTCTCATGTTTAAGTGTGCCACATAGATCCTAGAAAATCGAATCATTCACCATTATAATTTATTCCATGATAATGGAGTGAAGAATACATATATGTATGTACCCAAAAAAGTATATATAGATAAATGTGAACACCATTGATAGGAAATGTGTATATAATTCACTACATGAATGGTTTGGCATGGAAATTCCTAGTGAAAAATCATCATCATAACAATATCACATAAAAATTCATAAAATGGGTTAATGAGAGAAAAATGGTTCTCTAATTATTTTAAAATTATTTTTTTATTATTAGAGATATGTGATGTCATTTCCACCCATTTATAGTTAGATAAACAAGTCATATGATAATTTAAATCGTGAATAAAAATAGAAAATAAATGATTCTTAGTAAATTGTGACATGGAAACATGTGTATATGGGAGGGATTAATGAGAGAAAAAGTGGTTTATTATAATTTATACATAATAAGTTATGTATGGGGTAGGTTATAAAACATACACCATCATTAGTAATTGAAAATAAAATGGAATAACAGGATAAAAAACGTTGGATAAATATGAGAATGGAAAGAACCCTTCCTTGAATGTGTTGATCTAAAAGATTGAAAATGATATTATTGAGAGATTGGGAACCTTGGGAGGATGATGATAGGGAAGAGAAAATAAAGGACGTTCTCTAAGGATTTTGAGTCAAGATAATTGGGCTGTTTTGTCTATTTTTATAGGAAATGAGAAGATATTTTTTTAATGTTTTACAAACATAGGTTTTGAAATCTATATTGCAAAATATTTAAAACCACAAAAAAATACAATGGTTTTTTCTGATTGTTTTTTATAAATTGGTGAGTTTTTCATTATTTTATTAGAAAAATGGATGAATATATTGAAATATTACCCTTTATTATTTAGATGTGAGTCACTCTTTTAAAGTAATTAATATTAAACTCTAAAATATATGGAATGTTTTGGAGGGTTCATAAAGGCTTAATAAAATTTATAATTTAAACATAAAATTATTTTTTTAATGGAAAAAATATAATTTTATATTTATACCTATTATAGTATTTATTATTTAATATTTTGGGTCATTATGATAAAAAAAAAACACATCATATATTTATACAACATTCAATTTTTACCTGAAAATTCAAAAGTCTCAAAAAATACGGAAAAAACCTATTGGATAATTTTGATGATAGGTTTCCAAAAATAATATTTATATTATCTAAATAATTTTATAAATAAGTGAATTTTCAATTTTAAAATATTATTTGACATTTACTAAAAAGTGTTGTGTTTTTTAACAATAATATTTTTTAAACACTTATAAAAAGTACATTTCACTTTATAAAAATTATATGTCGATTTATAATTAATAAAAATTATTTAAAAATTAATTTTTGAGAAAATACTTTATATTTCAATAATACATTAATTCATCAAAGAGAAATCCCTTAATTTAATTAAAATGATACCCAAAAATACACTTTCTATGTAATTGAATTTAAATCAAAATAATTTAAAATTTTATAATAAAAATGAAAATAAATACTTTATTATTTAAAAAATACAAATTAATATTTTTTATGTCTTTATATATATCCCTTTATTACATGAGAATACACCCTATGAGTATGTTGTGCGATGATGAGACTAACACAAGGTCATTTGGAAAACATGGTTTGGACCATGATCTCGATGATCTTTATCTTCCCCAATAAAAGGTTTCACTAAGGCATAAGTTGTTGGATCTCATATTGGGATTGGTTATGTTCAAATAACAGTGATGTTAAATACTTCATAAGCTCTGATAAATGTGCTTCATAGGGTAGAATCCTACCAGATGAGGCAATCACATCATTTGTTTATGTCTATTGGATTTGATAAATCCATATATTTATTTTAATCATGTGATCACTATTTAACGGCTATATTATCAATAGTAATATTCTTAATTGTATTTTAAATAGAAATATATAACCATGTAAGTGCATGTGTTTTCTTTGACCATATTACATAATAATACACATTAATAAATCACAATTGGAAACATCATTTAAAACAGTTCAAGTCATCATAATCATCCCCCATGAGAAATTTCACCCAGGAAAGATTCATTTCACCCCCATTAAAATAGATGATGTCAATTCATATCATCACTTCCTCTGGTTCACACATTTATTCTTGAAACTTTTGGTTTCTCCACTATCCTTTGACAAGGTGAATTTTCTTATTTCATAGAACATTCAAACTATAATGTAATATGTTCATTGGTTTCTCTGCACAGGAATGATCATTATCGAATAGTCCCACCCCTAGATTGAGTACATTTTAGGGTTTATTTTTGTACTTATTCAAGAGTGATACATGGGATATATCATGAACTAACCATATTTTAGGTGGGAGTGTAATTCTATAGGCCACCGCCCAGATGTGATAATGAATCTAAAAGGGGAAGAAGCATCTTGTTCTAAGACATCCCTTATTCAAAAATCTCATAAATATATTTAATAAAGATATTTGTAGTAATAGATTTTATATAACATCAACCTCTGGTTCTCGATGAATATTTTCATCATTTCTCTTTTTTCAACTTTGAGCTACATTGATGTGATGTTGAATGGTCTTACCGATTTTCATCATTTCCTTGACACTGACATAGTTGTTTTCATTCCCCCACATTATCCCATCTTGAATATGTTCTCCACCTCATCCCATAAATGGTTTTATATGTATTCATTTTAGATTTATGAGTGGAATATACTGTTATAATAGAACTCTAAAAGGGGATAATGTTGATCCCATACTTCTTTGAAGTCCATTGAGAAAGCTCTAAACATGTCCTCTTCGGTCAGGATATTCCACATAGAAGGGACATCAGTTTAAGGGTGGTAGGATATACTGATGTTAAACATAGTATTAAGAGATTGTTGGAGAGTATTCTATAACTTATAT
This sequence comes from Viscum album, assembly GCA_963277665.1. NCBI lineage: Eukaryota > Viridiplantae > Streptophyta > Magnoliopsida > Santalales > Viscaceae > Viscum > Viscum album. The sequence goes on along the minus strand of OY728157.1, from coordinate 2,114,736,404 downwards.
GTGAATCTTGGATCTTGAATGGATACAATCAATAGTGGTACCTCATGTAGCCCGATCAGTACCCAGATGTATATCTGTGCAAGTATATCTTGTGATAATTCCTATCATATCAAAATTATATTGGAATCCATTGTAAGTTGTTCCACCAAAACCCATATAAAATTATTCCCTTTCGATGTCTTTGGAAGACCAGTGGCAATGTCTATGGTGATTGTTTCCCATTTCCATGTAGGTATGGGTAATAGTTGCATCATGCACTTGGATTTATTTCCTTCCTCTTTCACTTGCTTATATATAAGAAATCATGATTTATATTCTTTAATCACCTTATTCAAATTTTCGAACCAATAGGTTTCATGAAGATCTAGATACATCTTTGTGCTTCTTGGGTGGATTGAGGAGGCTGATCTATGTTCATCATCCAACATCATCTTATTTATCTCATGATTTGATGGTACACATAGTCATGACCCAAATTTCACAACACGTTAATCATTATCATCTAACTCCAAGGATTTACCTTTCATTATAGCATCATCTTTCTTATAAATTCTGACATCATCACATTGAGAGTCCTTTAACCACTCTAGATGAGATAGTTGAGAAATCATTTGTGATATCATTGATCATGTTTCTTTATTTATGATTCACATGACCATACATTCCAAATATAAGAAGATTATACCCCACTCAATTACCATCAATTATAGAATTATTAGATCCATTATACATATATAATCTTCCACATTTCTCTCTTTCCTAGGATGGTACTGGATTGAGAAATCACAGTCATTGATCAGATCTAACCATATTCATTGGAACATATTCATCTCTTTATGTGTGAATATATTCTTGAGATTTTTGTGATCAAAATATATTTCAATCATCTACCTAATGAGATAATTCTTCTAATTGTTTTAATATGAAACAACTTCAGGAAACTCTAGATTAGTTTTACATATTTTTGTTCAGGAACATTCAACTTCATTGAAGAATAGGCCTTGAAGTTTTCATTTTGAATCAACACACTACCCATTCCCTTATTTGAAGCATCACTGGATACAATGAAATGTTCTTCAGTTAAGGGTAGTGTATAAATATAGGTAGATACAAGCCTCCCTTTAAACTCTTTGATTCCATATTCACATTCATTATTCCATGTAAAAATTATCCTCCTCAAATTTGGTTTGGTATGAGGTTTTAAAAATCCCCAGAATCTTCTCACAAAAAGGTGATAATACCCAGATAATCCAAGATAACTATAGATATATATCATTGATTTTGTCATCAACAATCATTTAATTTCATATGTTATTTATGGGTCCACATATATCCCATTTATTGTGATGACAATCCCCAGGCATGAGACCATATTCAACCAGAACTCATATGTGTTGTACTTGGCATTAATCATTTCATTTCGATATGTGTTAAGCATAGCATTAAAATCCACCTATTTACTTTTGGAGTATATTAGAATATCATCTATAAAGACTACTACATTTTCTTGAGGCAATCTATAAATAATATATTAATCAATTCCAGGAAATTTAATAGACTATTAATGAGTCTGAAAGGCATTACTACGAATTCATAGTACCGGATATCCTCCTTCTTCACCCTAACTTAGTAATATCCAGACCATAGATCCACCTTGAAAAATTTTGGTGCTCCACAAAGCTGATTAAACAATTCATTAATCTGAGGGAGAGGATAGTTATTCTTTATCTTGATCTTATTATGCTCACAATAAATGATGCAAAGGAGCATTGACCCATACATATTCTTGACGAAGAAGATTAGTTCACCCCATAATAAAGCACATAGTCATATGAAACTGTTATCCAAATTCACCTATAGTTGTATTTTCGTCTACTCAATTTCCACAACATCCATTTGAAATAAATTCATGGATAATGGTAACTCCCTAGGTATAAGATCGATCAAACATTCAACATGTCAATTTTGAGGAAGTCTAGGAAATTCCTTGGGAAACACATCTATGTATTCTCTCACAATGGTCATGTATTCAAGGATTATTATTTCATTATACCCAATCATTTTAGATAAATACTCTATCCTATGGGGAATAATATCTATTCTAGAGACGATACTGCTACAAATTATTCAACCTTCTCCATGAATTTTTACAAAATTGAGGGTCGATTCCCAATAAATAGAGTGATTTCCTTCTCATAGAAATTTTTGTTGTCTCTATATAGGGATAGCCAATACATACCCAAAATTAAATCAAATTACACTAAAGGGTGTGTGACAAGGTTTTTTGGGAAATTCATCCAATAAATATTGACAAGGGAAGAGTTATATACTTGGGATACAATAATTTCCCCATTTTTCTTTTTCACCAAGATCTCTACTTCAACTCATTTTGGTGGTGTTTGAATTGTATACAAAACATCCATGATATGATGAAATGTTTATAACCAGGATAAAAAATCATTTTATCTATTTAGGATTCACTTCAGCGGTAGTGATGGAAAAAGCTCACCCTTTCTTCCTTAGAGGTTGTTATTTGTCCATAAAAACCCTTGGCTTAGTTCATTTCATTGTTAAGTGACTTGGATCCTCACATTTTTGGAAATGAAAAATATGATGAGGGTTGACTGGATAATTCATTTCCTCCATCATGTGGTGGGTTTATCTAGCCAACAATCATTTCCCTGATGCATTTCCTTCTCTCCCCTAAATCATTTCTCTATCCACTTCAAAAAATTTCTATGGTGATTCTTTATGAACATTACTCAAGTACGATGTTGAAATTTCATAGGACCATTAGATCTCTCAATCAGATATCGGTAATTATACTCCACTTTTAGCTTCTTAACCCCATGATACCTCTAAGATTCACTAATCTTCATTTTTACTTTGAGGAAACATCAGAAAATTTTCTCATAGCTATCAAAGTCACAGATCACCAAAGTTTTTTGTAGGATAGGTTTTATCCCACCAAAGAAGTGTTCAATAATGATTTTAGTGGTAACAACAATATTGGAGGCATACCATTCATGAGTTGAAATGTTTTCATTTTTTTCCCTCATAGATTCTTCATCTTTTTTATTTTGGTCAGTGAAATCCCATTACATTTTAAGAGAGAGTGTTTGAGGAAAATATTTATTGGAAAACATTTTCCATAAATTCTTCCACCCGATTTATTTGATCATTTCCTCGTGCTTAATATTTTTTATAAATTTCAACCATTGATCAGATTTAACCATCATATGATAGAAAAAACCAAATCAAATTCTCTTATTTAGAGCTTTATAGTATGTAGAATATCATCTCAATGGTGTTGATCCAATTTTTATGGATTAATGTATCAGATAATCCATTGAAAGAATGAGACATTTGTTGCATGAATCTACCAATTATGGCTTGTCCTATTTTGGTGGGATTTGGGTGCACCTTCTGATATAGTATTCTATTAAAAACCTAAGTAATTTGAGATAGTATTGTCTTGAAGTGTGTAATTCCATCACCCATTGGGTTTGGAATCTCATTGGGGCAGTCATTACATTCTCATCACATTGATTTTTTCCCAATTCCTTCAATTTCCAGCCATTGGTTGGAATAAAAGGAAAATTATTCCTAATTATATATAACCTTTAAAAACATAAATGGGTATTTGATGACATTAAATGGATACAATAAAACTTACATTTATTTCCTTAACTTATTGATTTATTGGATTCAGTCTTCATTATCAATGATATATTTCTTAACATATACTCTTATGTGAATATTTTCTTACCCCTTTAGTAATGGTTATTAATGATATTATTAATTAATAAATAATATCACATAGTAGTGTTAAATGATATGTGATATGGGGCCCATTTTTGGTGTACCAGGTTACCCCAAGTCAGGCCTGGAAAAAAATTTCAGAGTTGTTACTCCTTTATATATCTGTTCATGAACCACATCCACTTATAATATCCAGATAGGGATTTATTTACTTGATAAAACACATATTTATACTCACCGAAACATTAGGGATATATTATTATACTTAGTCTCATCTCTATAGATATTTCTAGTGTTTCGAAATCGTAATCCAAAAAAATAACTAATTTTTTCCTCTAAAAAATACAACAACCCTTTTATTTATTACCCATTAATATATGATTTAATTGATTAACATTTTACATAATTAAACCTAAAATATTGATAAATCTAGTTTCTTGGTGAATTATGTATATCGCATAACATATTTAAACATGAATTACATCATCATTATTGAAAATTTATTTGACATACTTGAGATTAAAATAGCATTAGATAACCTCAAGAAATACATAAGAAAGGGGTGATCCATAAAGCATGGTAAGGGAATAAACCATGTATAATAAGAATATAATAATACATTTTATACAATTTACAACAATGAGGTATAAAAAAAATTAATTTTAATGCATGATATATCATGATAATTAAAATTTGGTAAATGTGGCAATAACTTAATACACTTCATCATAGGTCAATGATAAAGCAACAAGACTTCATGGTGGAAAATTTTTATAAAGGAATGTGGTAAACCCTTGTCCCATCATGAGATATTATGATACTAAACATTACCCAATTCATTGGAGTGATATAAAATATTGGGATCATGCGTCAATTTTTTTTCATTCTCATGCTTAAGTGTGCCATGTAGATCATAAAACATGGATTCATTCTACATTAGAATTTAATACACAATAAATGAGTGTTGATTATATGAATTAATATCCCCCAAAAAATTCATATATTCATAAAGGTGAACACCCTTTAAGGGAAATGGGTACGACATTCATTACATAAAAGGGTTGGAATGGAAAATCGCACGGACAATTCGACAACATAACAACGTCACATTAAAATTCATAAAATTTTTTGATGATAGAGAAATTTGTATCTAATAATTTTAAAATTAATTGTATTGTATTAGGTACATGGTGAGACATGTCCGAAAAATTTTAATTTTAAAAAGAAATCTTATGATAATAAATAATCTTGAATAAAAAGATTAATCAAATTTTTCTTATGAAATGTTGGCATCGTAACGAGTGTACCTGGGAGGGATTAATGAGAGAATAAGTGGTATCTCATAATTTATACATAATAAGGAAAGTATAGGAGAGGTTAAAAAACATAACCAATCATTAGTAATTGAAAATAAATGGTCATAGCATGATAAATAATCCTGGATAAAGATGATAATGGAATGAACCCTTACTTGAATGTGTGACTCGAAAAACATGAAAAAAGGATTATTAATATCTAGGGTAACCTTGGGAGGATTATAGATATGTCAGAAATGTTAAAAGATGTTTTAAAGTATTTTTAGTGAAGATAATTGGGGTATTAGGTGGATATATATAAGAAATGATAGGGGAATTCATTAATATTTCACAAACATAGGTTTTGGACTCTATATAATAAAATATTCATTACCACTAAACTTACCTTTGTTTTTCCCATAGTTTTTGAATAATTGGGGTGGTTTTAATTATTTTATTATGAATGGTTTAGAACATATTGAAATAACACACTTGAATTTGTGGAGGCGAGTCACTCTTTTAATGAAATTAATTTAAAACTCTAATATTTACTAAATGTTATGGAGGATTCATGATAGCTTAATGAAATTATTCAGGTAAACATAAAATCACATTTTATGAATGGTAAAACATATATTTTTTCTATGATACTAATTATTGTATTTATTAAATCATTTTTAGGTCATTATGATGTCATAAAACACACAATATATTTAAACGATGTTTACTTTTTACTCAAAAATTTAGTTTTCTTAGAAAATTATGATAAATTAACCATTGGATAATTTTAATGGAATGATTCCAAAAATATTATTTAATTTATGTAAATAATTTTTTATGTTCTTTAAATTTCACAAATTAAATAATATTTGACATTAATTGAAAAATTCTGGGTTTTTTTTCCAATAACAGTTTTTAACCCTTATAGAAAGTACAATTCACTTCATATAAATTATATAATAATTTATAATTAATAAACCTTACTTAATAATAAGATTTAATTAAAATAATATCTCTTTCAAAAATCCATTAATTCATCAAAATAAATCCCTTAATTGAATTTTAGTATTACTCGAAAATATAATTTTTTTAATTGAATCAAAATCAAAATCATTTGTAACGTTATAATAAAAATGTAAAATATTAAATTATTATATACAATATTCATATTCATATTATTATGGTCTTAATACATATACCTTTATAAAAATCATTCTCTCTAAGAGTATTTTGTGTGATAATGATACTTTTATGTGGTCTTTCGTCAAACATGGTTTTGGTCGTGATCTTAATGAGCTTAAAATACATCATTAAAGAGTTTCACTCATGCTTCTGTTTCTGGATCCAATATTGGGATTTGTCAATGAAAAATCCTAGTGATGAAATATCCCTCGAAATCTTTAATAAATGGGTGTCATAGGGTAAATCCCACTGAATGAGGCCATCGCATCCTTTATCTGTTTTAATTGGATCTGCCAAAGACTAATATTTATATGAATCATGTTATCGCTATTTAATGGATATATTGAAAATATTATTATTCATAACAATATTATAAATAAAATGACATAACCATGTAAGTGAATTTTTTTTCTATAACTTAAATACCTAATAATACAATAATTTAAATAAAAAATGGAGACATCATTTATAACAGTTCAGGTCGTTACAATGTTGTTATATTTATTAACTGGGTAAATATTGACATATTATTTACTTGTTATTTCAATGTGGATTTTTATGGATTACTATATATTTATTTCAATGTAATTAATTTTGTAATCATTCCTTCGTATGATAAAATAATTTGATATAATTAGTTACCAATTTATCCTAGAATCCAATATCACCTTGATGCATTGTTACGCCTCATGAGACAGAAGATCTTGGGACTTTAGTGTAAATCATAATCATTTGTGTAGGATATATTAGAAATATTAAGTTGTGGTATTATTATATTGTTTTACATTATATACTCCATCACCCTAAAATAAATTATTATTTCTTATGGGATTATTTGCATTGTTATTTTATCCATTAATATATATCATAATAATGTTATCAATTTTAGGTAATATTTTTTTATTATCTACTCTTTAGATGTTATTCAAGGATTATTTTAACCATGATAACTTCAATTATAATATACACCTAACAAATATTTTGGGATCACCCTTTTTATATTTTTGTTTCACCATGTTGTGATGATGAGTATTAAGTATGGTATGTCTACATGGGTATCATGAGTTGGGAATTTTAAAGGATATGTTGAAGACTTATTTATAAAATATTTAATCCTTACATTTGTAGGAAAAATAAAAAAAATTTAGTGAAAATATTGTTTTTATTAGTCATATTTTTATTCTAACTCTCTAAAATTATAATCCAAAAAGTTACTTGGTATTTAAGAAACCTAATATTTTATGATAATATTTTTAAAATTAATGGTTATTTTTGGTTCGTCTATGTTGGTATAAAATTATATATTTAATGAATTTTTTTCAGTATTGGAAATATTATTGTGAGTCTGGGGTGTCATAATTTCTATCAAAATAGTGTTTAGATAAATTTATAGGATAATGTGTTTTCAGCCACGAATAATTCAATATATTCAGATACCATTACATATTAATACATTTTTATTTGATTTTATGATTAATAGAAAAGATACCCCTTTTCGGTCTTATGTGATTGTATTTTATGGTGACTAATGTTATTTTGGGAGATAATAATTAGTTATTAAGAATAAAATATTATTTAGTTTTAGGTATCTCTTAGGGTTGTTATATAATTTATATCAAGAAAAATCACAAAAGTTTACGAAAATATTAATATACATTTTGGAGTTTACATTATTAAGGTATATATTTATTATTATGTAATTAATTTTTTTGGGAATGATGGTTATGATTGAATTCTAGAAGCATATAATTCCATTAATTTTTGTATTATCAAACAAAAATAATGATATTTATTTAATTATTATTGGAAATTAACATAGGAATAAATTAATTGAAACCCCATGTATAAATCTAAATGAAGAAAAATCCTAAAATTTTGGTAAAGAATGTGTGGTTTCTTATAAATGATTTCTATTTATAGGGGATAAAAGTGGTTTAGACTCTATATATGATTCAAAAACGGGTGATAACACTTATATCATTTAGTTGGGTATCATCTCAATCATCACTTAGCTTAAATAAAGGGCATAATATCACACCTGGTTCAGGAGTTATTCATTAAATGACTCAGTGCCTCTTTATTAACTATTATAAAGGGGTTGAATACATTTTTATATCATGATTTATCACAACAATAAGAAAAATATAATCCATATTCGTTGGTGAGAGAAGTTCAAACTGAGAGGATGTAATTTATTTATGGTGTTAGGATGTAACACCTTGAGATATTAATATGTTTTATTCATTAAATAAATATTATATGTAATACCTTTTATGAAACAAAATGTTTAGAAGAAATGAATCTTAAATTTTTATAAAATAATAATTATTAAATATGTTCATTATAAAATATCTATTTTATTAGTAGGTATTAATAGATATAACTGTGTTTTGAAATCTATGTAATCTGTACAATAATGAAATATTGTAGTGTTAGTCTTCTCTATGAGGCTCTTTTATTTGAGATTAGATATAGTGTTTTCCTCTTCCCTTTTCTAAAAACCATGGGCAAAAACCCTGGGATGGTTTGTGGTTTGGATTAATTTATTGTAAGGGTACCCAAACCTAAATAATAAAGAATTCCCTCACCTTTCCTGTATAAAACCACCCAATCTCCCACTTCCTCCTCACTCAAACCCTTGGAGTTCGTCCAAACTCTACCCTACTTTCTATAGAATCCACCCAAGGTGCCCCAATCTCCCAAGAGGCCTCTCACAAGCCTCTCTATAGCCTTTCGAAGCACACTTCTAAGTAAGGGTTTTTCCTCCTTTCTCATTTTTGTCAATTTTCATTAAGTTGTATTTCCATTTTAATTTCAATTACGAATGTTGGGGTATGGTTTCTCACCTCCCCCATACTTCCCTCTTATTGTTTGAATGATGGTATACCCCTTTCTCTCTCATTAAATGCCTCTCATGTACACCCGTTACTATGCCAAAATTCCGAAAGGAACTTCTCTCTCCTCTTTTACATTCAAGAAATAATTTTGTATCATGAATGTAAATTCCATTACAATTTTTGGTACATGTATCTATATGACCTCATTACTGTCCATTACATGTAATTATTATGAGGACCACCTTTCTATCTCCTCAACTATTTTTATTAATTCTTATGTCACGTTGTTACGCTGCCAAAATCGCACCGATTTTCTAAGCCAATGTCATTGTGTAGTGAATACCATGCCCATTTCTCTATCAAGGGTATTAACCTTTACGCGCATTCAAATATTTATTGTAATGTTTAATGTATGAATTCCAAATTAATTTATCGTGGAATAAATGATTATGTTTTATGAATCCATGGTTTATGATCCATGTGGCACACTTATGCATGAAATGAAATGTTTAAGAAGGGTGTGCCCTTATAGTGCTCCAATGCATTGGGTAAAGTATAGTATCATGATACGTCATGTGCAATGAGTGTTAACTCCTGATAATTCAAGTGCAACGAGGGTTTACTCGTTCTTCAAGTGTAATGAGGATTTACTCATGCTCTATGTGCAATGAGCCTTGGATTATGCTAATTCCATGTTAAGTGTTGTTGCCACATTTCCATGTTATGATTATCATGATTTACCATGAATTTATGATCTTGTTTCCTTTATTCTATATTGATATGCCTATTTTCTAACATGTATTGTACTCCTCATGTTATTCCATTAGTACTCCCTTACTGGGCTTTATAGCTCACCCTTTTCTTATGCATGTCCCATGGTTATCCCATGCAATACTAAGTACGAGGGAATATAATGGTCTTGTAAAGGAAGTTTTCAATAAAGATCTTTTATTTCATGTTTTAAGTTTTTATGTAATTATCCTATGCCCCAAAGACACCAAACCTCTCGACCTTCTTTGTTGTATCAACTGATGTTTTATGTAATACATCATGTTTATGTTTTTAATAAAAGTAGGGTTTTCATAGTTGGTATCAGAGGATAGGTTTAGTTATTTTTGGGATTAGGAAACCCTTGTAAAGCCTTAGAGACAAGACTAAGTATAATAAAAACATCCCTATGTTTTGGTAAGTACTGAGTAAGTGGTTTATCAGACAAATACTTCCCTGTCTGGATACGAGTAGGTAGAGGCAGCTCTGGCACAGATGTATCCTAGGGGTAAAACCCAAAAACACTGTTTTGAGATAGACTCGAAAAGGAATAGGTGCAAGAAAATGGGCCTTGTTGCACTCTTGGTTACAACACTCCTCAGGGATATGTTTTGATAAATTCACATGCATAGTATGAACCCTTATTAAGGGATTTAAAAAAAATGCCCCTACGAATATATGTTAGAAAGTAGATCATGAAAATCCTAGATTGAAGCCTATAGACTCATGAGTTAATGAAAAGAAAGTTTATTTATAAGTCATAAACTTTTGTCTTTGCATTACCCTTTCTGTGTTTCCCCTAACTTTCCTTTTATTCCAGCCAATGACCGGTAATATGAGGACTTGGGCTAACAACTGTTGTGAAGATCAGTGTGATGACTATACTAATGAGATTCCAAATCCAATGTGAGCGGGAATCGAAAACTTCGTCACACTTCTCTATCAGTTAACTCATGTTTTGAATAGAAACACGGGTCAAGAGGAACGTTCAACCCCCCCCCCCCCCACCCCCAAGAAGGAACAAGTCCCTATCGAGAGCTTCATGAGATAATGACCTCCTACTTTTAGTGGATCATCTGATCCCACAATCGTTGAACAATGGATCACCTCCATTGAAAAGATCTTCTCCATCCCTTAATGTTCTGAACAAGAGAAGGTTCTCCTAGCTGCTTATCGTATGGAGGGTGAAGCTGATCAATGGTGGAAGTTGATAAAAAATACGAATCTTGAGGAGGATATCGAGGCTTTGGAATGGACAGATTTTCGGAAGAAGTTTTTTGAAAAATATTTTCCGCGCACACTCCTGCTTATGATGGAAAGGGACTTCCTTTCCCTCAAGCAAAAAGATGAAGAATCTGTAGGAGCGTACAAGGAAAACTTCACAAGGCTTTCACGATACACTTTCGGCTTTGTCGTTACCCTCGAATGCAAAGTAGACCGCTTCTTTGGTGGGCTGAATCCTAGCTTGTGGAAAGCATTAGTGATACGTGACTTCGAACGCTATGAGGAAATTGTCCAATGTGTCCTCAAGGTCGAAATGGAGATCGGGGAATCATAGGGGTATCGTGGGGACAAGAAGCGTAAGGTGGAATTCAATGCTGGCGGTCCAATGGATAAATCCAATGTTGCTAAGAATATCCAGCACCCCACTTTCCAAAAGTGCGGAAAGAAGAACCATGGAAATTGCCTTAAGGGGATGAGAAAATGCTTCATGTGTGGAAGAGAAGGGCACCTAGCTGTTAACTGTTGGCAAGAAATACCCGTGGCTGCGACAGAGGAGAGGAACATTCCGTTCGAACCTCAATGCATTGTTCAATGCTACAAATTCAAGGAACGGGGTCATTTTGAAAATCAGTTCCCTAATCCAAGGGTTTTTGGAGACAACCAACAACCTCCAAGGTAGCAAGGAAGATCTTTTTCCATCACTTCTGCCGAAGTGAACCCCGACAACAAAGTGGTTATAGTTATGCTAGTTATTCATTCGGGAATAGCGAACGTACTTTTTGATTCAGGTTCTATGAATTCATTTATATCTCGAAAGTTTTGTAGAACAATCCTAGCACCACCACAAATCATGTAAGTAAAGATGTCGGTGAGTACGGAAAATGTGGCAATCATTGCATCCCATGAGTATAAGTCCTCCCTTGTTATAATCTGCGGATTTAATTTCTCGGCTAACCACTTCATACTCCCTCTGGTGGAATTTGACGCAATTCTTGGCATGGATTGGCTTTCCTTATATAGATCCAAAATAACTTTTCAGGAGATAGAAATCACACTCTATATGGATAATTTACCCCCGATTATTTACAAGTGTCAGGAGGAAGATGAATCTATTTTAGCTCCATCATCTCAAGCATTGATATTACTGCCCTTTGAGCATGCGTATCTGGCTTAGATGATTGAGTCCAAGGAAGAAACCATCCTTGAAGAAATGCCTATTGTGAGGGAATTCGTGGAAGTGTTTCCAGAGGAACTGCATGGTCTTCCTCCTAGAGGAGATGTTGAGTTCTCAATTGAACTTAGATTTGGGGCATTACCAATATCCAAGACTCTATATAGAATGGCTTTTGTTGATCTTGAAGAGCTGAAGAAACAACTACAAGAGAATTTGGATACAGGGTTTATACGCCCAAGTGCTTCACCATGGAGTACACCAGTCCACTTCATCAAGATGAAGGATGGGTCAATGTGGCTTTACATCGATTATCGTGAGCTTAAAAAATCACAATAAAGAACAAGTATCCTCTCCCATGAATTGATGACTTATTCGATCAGCTGTGTGGAGCACAATACTTCTCCAAGGTAGATTTGCAGTCATGATATTATAAATTAATGGTGAAGAAGGAAGATGTCCCCAAGACTGCTTTTTGTACAAGGTACGGGGACTATGAATTCATAGTAATTCCTTTCGGACTCTCTAATGATCCAGAAATATTCATGGACTTGATGAATAGAGTCTTTAGAGGTTACCTAGACAAATTTGTTGTTGTCTTTATAGATGATATTCTAATATACTACAAAACCAAGGAGGATCATGAGGAGCATTTTAGAATTGTACTAGAGACTTTGCGCAAGGAGAAGCTCTATGAAAAGTACAGCATGTGTGAGTTCTGGTTGAAGGAGGTCTCATTCTTGGGACATATCATCATATGAAATGGGAAATCTATGGACCCCTATAAAATAGATGCATTTGAGGGATGGACGAGGCCAAAATCGGTAATGGATGTCTATAGATTCTTGGGGTTAGCTGGATATTATCGATGATTTGTGAGGAATGTCTCACAATTGTCCAACCCTCTTGCCAAGCTAACTCGAAAGGGAGTAAATTTTCCTTGGAGTGATGAATGAGAAGAAAGATTCAAGGAGTTTAAAAGGAGGCTTATCACTGCACCCGTGCTCACTTTACCAACAAATGGGGAACTTTTTCTTGTTTTTAGGGATGCTTTAAAGAAGGGCTTAGGCTTTTTGCTGATGCAGAATAATAAAGTTATATCATATGCATCAAGGAAGTTGAAAATCCATGGGCGAAACTGTCCAACGCATGATCTGGAGTTGGCGGCAGTGATCTTTGCCTTGAAAATCAGGCGGCATTATCTCTATGGAGAGAAATGTGAGATATATACTAACCACAAGAGTCTTAAATATATATTCACGTAGAAAGAGATTAATACGATCCAGAAAAGATGGATAGATCTCATCAAGGATTATGACTGTTCAATACATTACCACCCTAGGAAAGCGAACAATGTGGCAGATGCCCTAAGTAGAAAGTACCCAGCAATTCTTTCAATAATGAGAATGGAGAAGGATCCAATCTTCTTAGACTTGATGAAGATGGACATGGGAATCATAAATAAGTGAACACCATCAATCCTTTCACAAATTATTTCTCAACCATCTCTTTTGGAATGGTTAAAGGATGATCAAAAGGATTATGTGGGAATTCAGGAAAAAGTGGATGCTAACAAAAAAAGGGAAATCCTCAGAGTTTAATGTTAATGAAGAAGGAATTGTGCGGTTTGGGAAAAGACAATTGGTTCCATCAAGTCTGGAGCTGAAGAAGGAACTTTTTAATGATGCACATAGTTCAAATTGCTCTATTCACCCAGGGTGCACAAAGATGTTTCGAGTTCTCCAAGAAAACCTTTTGTGGGATAATATGAAGAAGGAGATCGCTGAATATACATCAAAGTGCCTGGTGTGTCAGCAAGTGAAGGCAGAGAGGTAGAATTCTAAGGGGATGATGAAAACATTGCCCATACCAGAATGGAAATGGGAAAACATCACCATGGACTTTGTCACCGGACTTCCAAGGACATCCAAAGGTGACAATGTAATATGGGTTTTTGTGGATCGTCTTACAAAGACTGCACACTTCATTTCTATTCGGGAGGATTTATCTTTGGATCAACTGGCACAGATATATATCAGGGAAGTGGTAAGGTTTCATGGAGGACCTCTATCTATTGTGTCTGACCGAGATCCAAGATTCACCTCTAAGTTTTGGAATAGTCTTCAACATGCTCTGAATACTGAACTAAACTTCAGTACGACCTATCATCCTCAAATTGATGGCCAATCAGAGTTGACTATCCAAACACTTGAGGGCATTTTGAGAGCATGCTCAATGGATTTTAAGGGAAGATGGGATCAACATCTTCCCCTGGTTGAGTTCTCTTATAATAACAGTTTCCACTCGAGCATCCAAATGGAACCATATGAAGCCTTGTATGGGAAAAGGTGCAAAGCACCGGCATGTTGGGATGAGGTTGGTGAACGTAAGCTTCTTGGACCAGAAATGGTCGAAGAAATGGTGGAGAAGGTGAAAACCATTCAGTAGCATATAAAGGTAGCCCAGAGTCAACAGAAGAGTTATGCAGATAATCATCGATGAGACCTTGAGTTTAAAGTTGGAGACATGGTGTTTCTACACATATCTCCATGGAAGAAGGTCATGAGGTTTGGAAGGAAAGGGAAATTAAGTCCAAGGTACATCGGCCCCTTCAAGATTCTTGATCGTGTCGGGGTTGTGGCCTATCGACTAGCACTTCCACCTTCCATGGTCAAAGTACATGATGTCATTTATGTATCCCTTTTAAGGAAGTACATACCGGACCCTTCACATGTACTCTCTTCTGAGGTGGTACAATTGGAAGATGATCTTTCTTATGAGGAGAACCCAGTGAAGATCTTAGATCGTAGAGAAAAAGTTCTACGAAATAAGACAATGCCCCTTGTCAAGGTGTTGTGGAGAAACCAAAAGTTTGAAGAAGTGACTTAGGAATTGGAGGATATGATGAAGCTGAGTTACCCAAATTTGTTTTAGTGTGGGAAAAGGAAAATTTTGAGGGTGAAATTTTTTACGGGGTGAATATTGTAACGACCCAAAGTTTCATTAACGGAAAATCCATCTCGATGTTATTAAATGTCTCTTTATATAAAATGTTTTCATAAAATGTCAACTTCTTTGGTTTTATGTTACGAATTTTGACCGTTGCTAATATTTTCGTTTAACAGTGATCACATGATTAGTATAAAATATAGGACTTTAACAAATCCAATTTACTCAGACAAAGGAAGCAACGACCTCTTCCAGTAGAATTGCCACATATGAAGCACATTTGTCGATGCTCGGAAAAGAGGTGGCATCTTTGGGCTTCACCCTTGACCAACCCCAAGCTAAGCTTCATCATGTCAAGCTCAAACGTGACCGTCGACGGGAAATGTGGAAGTTGATAGAGATTACCACTCGAGCGATATTATCTGAGCCACCCCAAGAGTCAATCACCATCACACACCTAACCCTTAGGTCTTATGCGGCTATTGTAAGGGGTTATGTAACATATAAGTAGTACTATTTTCATGTACATATTTTTTTATATAATAATGAATATAAATTCTAGGAGTTTTTGATACATTGTAAATAGTTTTTAAAGTACAAATAGTGTTTTTAATTATTTTTTAATTAAAAAATATATTTAATTAAATTAATGGATTTTTGAATTAAATAATATTGTAATAAAATATTTATTTTATTATTAAATTAATTTTTATTAAATATAAATAATATTTTAATTTTATGAATTCAATTATAATTTTTATTAAGGTTTGAAAGCCATTTTTGTCAAAACCCGTGAATTTTTTATTAATGCCGGTTTTCATTTTAAAAGTAAAAATTAACATATTTAGAAAATTATTGAGATAAAATAGATGTTATTTTTGGAATAATGACGTCTAAATTATCCAACGGTGAATTTTTCATAAATTTCTTGAGACAGTCCAATTTTTGGGTAAAAATTAAATACAGTTTAAATATATAATGTGTTTTATGACATCATAATGACCCAATAGTGATGTAATAAAATACTATAATATTTATGTTCTGACAATATATGTTTTAAAATTAAAATAATGTGATTTTGGGTTAATTTTACTTACTTTTCAAAGCATTAATGGACCCCTCAAGACATATTCAACACCTTGACTTTTTAAATTAATTTCCATGGGACTGTGACTCACCTCCACATAAGAAACCCTAATATTTTAAGAATTTTGGACTTTGGCCTTATAAAATATTTTATTCCTCTTCCCTTTTCCAAAAACCATGGGCAAAAACCATGGGATGGTTTGTGGTTTGGATTAATTTAATGTAAGGGGACCCAAACCTAAATAATAAAGAATTCTCTCACGTTTCCTATATAAACCCACCAATGATCCCGCTTCCTCCTCACTAAAATCCCTTTGAGTTCGTCCAAACTCTGCCCTACTCTCTCTATAATCCTCTCGAGGTGCCCCAATCTCCCAAGAATCCTCTCACAAGCCTCTCTCTAGCCTTTGGAAGCACACTTCCATGTAAGGGTTTTTTCTTCCTTTCTCATTTTTTTTCAATTTTCTTTAAGTTGTATTTCCCTTTTAACTTCAATTATGAATGTTGGGGTATGGTTTAGAACCTCCCCCATACTTTCCTCTTATTGTTATAATGATGGTAGACCCGTTTCTCTCTCATTAAATGCCTCCCATGTACACCTGTTACTATGCTGAAATTCTGAAAGTAACTTCTCTCTCCTCTTTTACATTCAAGCAATACTTTTGTATCATGAATCTAAATTCCATTACAATTGTTGGGACATGTATCTGTATGACCTCCTTACTGTCCATTACATGAAAATATGATGAAGAACCCCTTTCTCTCTCATCAACCATTTTTATGAATTCTTATGTCACGCTGTTATGCTGCCGAAATCGCACCGATTTTCTAAGCCAATGTCATTGTGTAGTGAATACCATTCCCATTTCACCATAAAGGGTATTCACCTTTTTTCAAATTTACTTATTTATTGTAAAGTTTCATGTATTATATCCACATTCCTTTATCGTGTAATAAATGATTATGTTTTATGAATCAATGTTTTATGATCCATGTGGCACACTTATGCATGAAATTAAATGTTTAAGAAGGGTGTTCCCTTATAGCACTCCAATTCATTGGGTAAAGTATAGTATCAGGATACATCATGTAAAATGAGTTTTGAATCATGCTAATTCAAGTGAAACGAGGGTTTACTCATGCTTCATGTGCAATGAGGATTTACTCATGCCCTATGTGCAATGAGCCTTGGCTCATGCTAATTCCTTGTTAAGTGTTGTTGCCACATTTCAATGTTATGATTATCATGCATTATCATGCCTTTAAGATCATGTTACCTTTATTCTCTGTTGATATACCTATTTTCTAACATGTATTTTACTCCTCATGTTATTCCATGTGTACTCCCTTATTGGGCTTTATAGCTCACCCTTTTCTTATTCATGTCCTCAAGTTATCCCATGCAATGGTATGTGTGAGGGAATGTATTTGTATTGTAAAGGAATTTTTCAAAAAAGATGTTGTATTTCATGTTTTAAGTTTTTATGTAATTATCCTAAGCCCCAAATACACTAAACCTCTCTATCTTCTTTGTTGTATCATGTTATGTTTTATGTAATACATAATGTTTAAGTTTGAAATAAAAGAAGAGTTGTCATATAATAGATATTAATATAGAAGGGGAAATTTCTCCAAAAATGAAAAATCATATTTCAAACCACATCTAGAAATCTTTCTAAGTGGAATATTTTGGGGAGTATGTTAGTGGAGGATGATTATTTTTTATTAAAAAAAGTGTAAATTAATTAGAATTAGAATTATAAGATTCAATGATTGTGATGATTGAAAAAAAAATCAATCTAAAAATTGGGGAATAAATACAACTGGAATATTTTACCTCAATATGGGACAAGAAGATTATCATGAGGATTTTCTTACTCAAAAAAATAAAATTAGGATGATAGGTGGAATGTATAAATAATCTTTATAGTTTTGTGTCCAAATTAAAGATAAAATCACTTGAATAAATTAGTTTATATAGAAACGGTTCATGAAACGTTTGGGGAACATATCAATTTAATATAATTTTTTAACAATCTAGGTCAATCAATGAAATTAGTCCTAGTATCAATGAAAGTGAAAAAAAATTATTCTTTCAAATAAGAGATGGTGAAATTGTAATGAATATTGAAACTAATATGAAAATGTGTGAAACTAAGAAGTTGGTGAAATTTAAAAGCATTGTAAAATAATATAAAAAGTAGAGGCCTAAAAATGTATAGTGAAAATTTAGAAGGTGTCGAATGAAAAAAAACCCAATTTGAAGGGTAAAAGTGTAATTATCTTTATAAATAAAAAATCCAATCCCAAGAGATATTATGTGAAGGGTAAATAGAATCAAATGGAATGATATAATTATTAATAATTAATGGTTTATATAAAATATGTTACATTGTTAGTGGTAATAAAACTATGGTGAAATTGAGACAAGATATTCAATATAATTTAGGGTTAATTAGGTAGTTTTCATGGCCACCCAAAAACAAATACTGAAGATTACTAATGATACATAAAAGAATAATCAGATGAAATTAAATATAGGATGATGGAAAAATATTTTTAAATCCCAATAAAAACACATTTTATGGGTATTCGGTTTATATAAATAACTTCAAAAACATAAATATTCATTTTAGGCAATATATGTGTAGAAATATTATTTATGGATGACCAATGTTAATAGATGTGTGGCTGGTGAACACTATTTCTCTAATAAATATTTTTTTCCAATTTGATTAATAAGAATAAGAATATATTGTTACCCATGATATTGTAAAAAAGGAGAGACCATTATACCTATCAACTCAACTAAGAACTCAATGGAAGGAAAAATAATAATGAAAGGTATATCCTAGTCAATATCAATCTAAATTCAATAAATAAAATTTATATATGGATTTTTTAAATTTTTTGATCATCCCATATGATTGGGAATATGAAATTTCTTGAATAATATTATTAAATTGTTGGTTGAATGTTTTTCTTCTATCCAAATGCATTTGAAGATAAGAAGATGTGGAAAGATGATTACTGTAGAAGATTAATTGGAAAACAATATTATTCTATGTATGGATGTGATTTTTTATAATTTATTGAGAATAATACAACTTTGTGACTCACTAATTAAAGTCACATTCAACCCAAATAACAACTAAATCAAGAGAATAACAGGATTTTTCTCGATAATGTGTTAGGGAAAGAATGGAAGCTTGTTTAAATGGGATAGATAGGAGAAAACATCACTCCTTATAATATAAAATAATAATAGATTAGGGAATCTAACTCTCCAACATATATATAAAAAGATAAATTATAATTTTTAAAAGAAAAAGGCAATAATATAAATTCTAAAACAATATCTTGATTGAGATAATACTTGTGATGCATGTTTGATAATGAAGATGACGACACATCATTATCAAAAAAAATGGAGAGTGCATCATATATTCAAGATATATTTCACATAGCTGGTTGTAATCCAATGAAAGATTTAATAAAAAGGTAATTGATATTTTATTATATTTGAGGATGACTATCATATAACCTAGGAGTTTTTAAAATTTTTAGAGGATTGAAAATTTGTAGTTATTTTGAATTATAATTTATTTCTCTTCAAATTATCCTATATGATTTTTTAGGATATAAACATCTAAATATGAAACAACTCCTTACCTATATAATATATATATATATAACATAACTGGTTCATAAATAATTTTACAAGGGTCGATCTTTATGTGGGAACATACTTATATTTGTGATCTTGGTGTTTGAGTCATAATCATTTCATTAATAATCAATCATCAATTACTAGTGGTTTGGGAGTAATCCACCCCTTCCTATGTGTTTTGCATCACTAAAAAACTTACCACTCAAAATAAAATCACACTCTCTAGTACAAATTTTTTTATGGCATAGGTGAGTAATATTAGAGAAGAATTTGGGTTACTCTAGAATCAGGTGTGAATATTTTACTTCAATCCTTAAATACAATCATATCAAAACATGACCTATTTTTCAACAATATTAACCTCTTAAATTTAGTTATTAAACCCATACATTCATCCTTTCTCATCTGAGGAATAATTATTTTGACGATATTCCGATCAATATGTTTCTTAATATTTAATCACTTATTTTCCAAAGCACCTTTATGTTTTACATTCTCTATTAATCAACCAACCTCAATCTATATTATTCGATCTATTTCAATGTATGAGTATCATTTTTTTTATATCTCACATTATATGTCTATAAATAAATATAATCCCCTTAATTGAGAAATTCAAAATATCCCACAATTATTATAATTTATAAAATCAGTACCATATAAAATTATAGATAATTTCATAACAAAATAGGATAAAATGATCCTCTACACGTTTCTGTGATTGATTTTCATCATGGTCATACTCCATGATCTCTAATTAGTCCATTCTCATTTAAATTTTATCTCTATTGGTATTAAAATAATACCCGTCTTTACATTTTTGTTGATATAGAAAATAATCAAGTATCTATTTAGTAGTGAACATTATATAAATGAATACACAGTTAAATGAATATATAAATTCTACGATGTACCCATAATGATATCCTTTTTGAATTTCAATGAAATTAAAATGGTATTAATCATATTACATTTTATAAAATATCTGACATATCTCATCACGGTGAAACATTCAAAAAACATAACATGCCTAATAAGTGAAATATTACTGTTACAAAATCAGATTCCATTTCTAATTTTTCATTCTAGAGTTGAAATGAAACTTATGCAAATATTTAATTTTCTTAATTTAACTATATAAAATCTAAATTAATCTTAAAATCCTTAGGAATATCCGCCATTTAACATATTTTTTTCACCACTATCATAATTAAGGTAAAAAATTCATATGGAATTGAAATGGGTCTTGGCCTTTGTAAAATTCCTTCAATTTGTAAAGCTAGAATAACTCTTATAAAATCATCAAGACTTATCATGTTTCAATCTCAAATACTAAGATTATAGAATACAAAAAATATGTAATATTTTACATTAATTAATCCCAATTCTTCTCATATAATATCATAAAACATTCCCAATAGTTGGTGATCTATCTAAACTACTTCGAAGGATTTTCATTCAATGTTTTCAATAAAGACAACCCTTCAAAAATTATATTGGGATGTATAATCATTCCTGTGGGATGAACTCAATTAATAATTCTTGATTCCAATAAAATATTTTCAACTCCAATCATATTTTGTCAAGAATTCAACAATTCATACCAGAATCATCAATATAGATATTTCCTCAAATAAAAAAGATTATTCAAACTATGCTACTAGATGGGGTAATGTTATTAAGGAAATTAAATCAATTTGTGGAATGAAATGTATGGATAAGTTACATAGATGTTCTCATATCCAATTTTTTGTTTCATTTATAATCTGAATTCTCTACCACTTTTTATAATTACAACATCTTTAGACTCAAAAATATAATACACAACCCCCGTGGGTAAATAAAAGTAGATTATAACTCCCCATATCACAAGATAATTCAAATAATAATGGCCTTTCACCCCACACATGCAGATCTTAAATATTTTAAGAAATAGTTTTTAAAAATCCATTTTATTTCTTCCATAGCTTACATTATATGAAACTCCAAGAATTAACAAAACGCAATATAGTATATCATTATAACTAAGACTTTATATATGAAGGTACTATTAGGAATAACAGATTTATTAAATAAATATGGTGTATTAAAGTATAAAATAAATTAATTTTTTATCAATTTAATAGAAATGAAAATTGAAATCATTTGAGTGTAAAAGAAATATTTTCTAAAAAACGCTTTTATGCGAACAATGTGTTGTTATCATAATAAATTAAATTAGTATCTATAGGTGAACTATTTTTTACTGAAATTTATGGATTTTATATACAATAAAATGTATAATATTTCATCTAAATATTTTTCATGTTATGGTATAAGAAATAATCCTATTCAATGATTACAACCAGTATTTTATTAAAAAATTATTTCATTGCATTTTCTAAATAATAATAAAATTTATATTTAAAATTTTTAGAAAATTTATTTTATAAAAATAAATTAATTTAAATATTAGTAATTAAAAATTATCCTAGATTTGAATTTTAATTATTTTTAATAAATATTAATTTTTTGACGAAAAACGAAAAAAAATATTGATTTTTATTTATGTTTGTCTATTCTTTAAAATAATTCACCTAATTATTTATTAAATGAAATTAAAAACAATAAATAAAATATATTATTTTTAATAAAATTTAATTTAATTTAATTATTTTTATTTTTATTTTTGATTTAATATATTTTTATAAATAAGATAAAGTTTTCTTTTGAATATAGATTTTTGTCGCATTACGAGTTTAAATTTAAATGGAATTATTAAACTTTTATTAATGTATTTTTATAAAATGTATTATATATTAGGAATAATATTATTTAATATTATTCTATAAAGTAAAATTAGTTTTTTGTTCATATGTAATAGTAAATATAATATAAATTAATTATGACGGTTAAGGTTAAAAATGGTATGCCATGAGGTTAAACCAATAGATAACACTATGTATTCCAATTAAAATATATATATTGTATTGTATGTATATATTAATAGTTTATAATATTTGACTTTAAAATATATGTACATTTGGAAAAAAAATCTTTCAAATAATTTTATCATTTTTTATTTATTTCATAAATTTCTATGTATGATCCATCCCCCACATAAAAAATAACAACTGCTCTACATCACAATATATGAGGATTATTTTTGTTCATACAAGCTCCAGAAAAACCATCCTTAATTCCCAACCCATGACTTAGTGTGATTTGTTTTTTTTAAACCCACATATAAAGGATATTGTTTCTATCCAACAAAGGATGTCTAAAGAAGAGGTAACATTCTTAACAGATCATTTGAATTTATTTTATTCTCACACCCCCAAAAAATATTGTTTAACAATTATGATATAATAAAATCCTTATCTCTAATATAATTATATTTTATTATGTTAATTTAATATAGTATTTCCATCTCTACTTTTAAAAAATAGAAAATGTACCAATCAATCGTTCGTAAGGCGGACTACCTCCTCACGAACTGATGTAACTGGTTCTCCATCACCACTTTTCATGAATGTTTATAGTGATATATTTAAATAATATATTCAGTATTTATGAAATAATTATAAAACTATAATAATAACACACCATCTACCATCTTTCCATACATTCCTTTGAGAAAACAATATTGTTGGTCAAGCGTAAATGTGGACTAAAACCTCCACAAAATGATGAAATATGTTTTTTCTTTTAGTTTTAATGAGGATGGTAATAAATATATAATTAATGAAACTATATTATATATATTTTATAAAAATTATTATATAATGATTAATTATTATATACCTATCTTATTTTCATCCTTCAAAAAAATGGAAATAACATTCATTCGTATATACACCTTACAATCTTCATGAATGGTGAAATTCATCTTTTTATCTCTAAAATTTAAATATAAATCCAGATATTTATAGAATGAATAAATTTCATATATATATCATGACTAAAATTCAATATATTATGGAATAATTATAATATCACGAGGACCAAAACTACTGAACCAAAATATACATGAAAAATAAACTATTAATCACCCAAAACAATGATATTAATAAATAATTGTTAATAAAGGGGTGGTAAAAGGTTATAATTATATAATATATGGGATTATATATAAATTTATGTTTCCATAATATATTTATAAAAAATATATATTTATTATAGAGGATTTTAGAACATAGATGAAGGAAATATAACCTGAGTTAAGTGAATTGTGTCTCACATTTACATCCATGAGACACAACCAATGTTCACAACATATTTATCTTATGTTTTTCATATACATCACATGAATTTAATTTTGGATTATTAAAAATAAAATTATTGGTATATATATTTTTTTGAGGTTATTTCGTTCATGTGTCCTAAGATTCAATATTTATTAATGTAGAATGGGTTTTGTGGTACAATCTCATTATTTACCGTGATGGTATATGATTATGATTTTATGATTATATTTCATTATATAACTATAAATAAACTCATTAAATTTATTATACAATGTTTATTTCAATACATTACATGTTTTTATTTTCATTTCAATCTCTTTATGCACTCAAGAGTCCAAAATGATGTATTTATGGAAAACACACTTTATTTATCTCTTTCCTAAAAACTATTTTTCTCATATATATATATATATATATATATATATATATATATTTTAAAAATTAATGACGTTTTATTATTCCACTATGATTGTTTGAATTAATTTTAACCTACGTTGGAAAATTGAGAAAATGGTTTAAAAGGAATCACTTTTTTTTTAACAACAAACATTTCAATTTTTATTGAAAATATGAATGGAATACTTCTGTAAATGTGCATGACAAAAATAAATTTTTTCCCATATAAACCGCTAAATGTTTTAAAAATTAATTTATAATTTTTATGTTTATTTTAAATGAAAATGTTTTTGTTAATATTTTGTAAATTTTCAAGCCATGAATAAGTTATTTAAACATGAAAAATGATATTTTCCTCTATAAATGTTCCAGGTGATATTAGAAATAATTTTCTATATATGATGTCATAAGTACATGTTTTCTAATATTTAATAGGGATAAGATTTAATGGTTCCATAATTATTATATTTATAGATGGTTTCTGATAATCATGAAAATATTTTTCATAAAAAACCCATTTTGTTTCTATGGGTTATTCTATGATGAAAAGATGAAATTTTTATGAATCTCATTTCCTTCACATAATTTATGCTATAATGAACTTGTTATGAAACCCATTTCCTTTTTATGTTTTGTGATATAATGAATATTTTACGATATTTAGGCACTCATATTTATGATTTTAATTTTGTGATGGGTGTTTCATGAATTATATATTCTTCTATTACAATGGAAAAATGATTTATATCTCATGAGGTAATTGGGACTCGAATGGGGATTCAACCGAATTCAGTAAGGGTTTACATCCACTAGGATAATATTTATGGTGATCATTGACTACTATAATGGTACGATTAGTAAACCCCACCCAATATGATTCTCCTGGTATTAATTCCTTACTATTTAAAAATATGATTTTCTATTCTTATTTGTATTCCACAAATATAAGATAAATTCTAATGTTCTCCTCTCATGATTCATGTTATTTGATTCCTTTATAATTTTTTTTCTTTTTGTCTAACATGCTTTATGACATGTCTCAATATTATTATATATGATATTCATCTTATGGTTTTCAAATATTATTCTCATGTTTTCATACCCTTATGGTTAATTTATGCTAATATATCCCTTTTATACCCTTACTGAGAAACTTAGTTCACCCTTTCGTATATTTCATTGCCATATGTTATGAATAATGATATTAAATTGGTTATATCAAAAATGTCTACAAGTTATGAAGTACCAATTGTTTATGTATAGAAGTTTCTAAAAGAAATATTCAAATATGATTATGGTGAGGATCATTTTATTATCATATAATTATTAATATATTAATATGTTATATCTATGTATCAAAAGTATGGTTCACTATAATTGGTATCAAAAACAATTTGGTATCCTTTATAAACTATGATTAGGAAACATTAATAAGATCTTTGGACATTAGTATTTATATATGATAACAGCAAAATGTTTAGGTAATGATCTTGGATTATCTTGGGAAAAGATAAGGTGCCATGTATTGAAAAAAATTCAGCTTTATTTAGAAATCTTAAAAAGAATTTTCCATGACTGGCCACTTTGGTCAAGAATTCATGATGGTCATGAAGAACATTTTTTTATTGTGGGATTGATGACAGATTTGTAATGTTTATGTGGTTATAGGTACATTCAAGTACTATAGTATCATATATGATCATAGATATATTAATTCCATTAAATCCTAAAAAGTCAATAGGAATGTTAAATCCTATCCACAATGATTAGATATTAAATTACTAGAGAAAACCCTTAATGGAATGATGGTTTCATCTCATGTCTATGATTTATGTCGAGTTAATGTTTATCGGAGTGTTCTTCCTAAAAATCTTTTTATTCTCCATATGGTTGAATTTGTTGTTATATAAGGAATGTATTGGATTTATCTATATTAATCACACATCAATTACTGAGGAGGTGAATTTTTGTTTGATATTCCAAACCAACCTAAGATCTTCTACCAACGGTATTATAAATATGAAATTATAATTTAAATTGAATCCATTGTATGTGTATTGATTCTTAGTAAATGTGAGAGATAATATAGGAATGGTTTAGGAGAAACTCAACATCCATGACATTTCTATTTTATTGGATTTTTTATGTATTACTAGATGAGTTTACTATTTTTCAACTAAATTGTATTGTTGATTTTCTAATATAGCTCATACATGGTGTTACATTATTTCATAGACTCTCTATATAATGGACATAATTAAGTTATAAGAATTGATGAAAAAATATAAGGATAATATTGAAAAGGGATTTTTTCATCGATGTTTGGAAACTTGGGGTGTGGTTATTATTTTTTAATAAGAAATATGGATCTATGTGACCTTGCATTGATTATTAGGAACTATATAAGATCAAAATCAATAATAACTATCCTCTACCCATGTTAAGGACATGTTTGACCAACTAGATGGAGAATAATACTTTTCCAACACTGACATTTTCTCTGGTTATCATAAATTGTGGGTCGTTAAAGATAATATACCAAAGAAAAAATTTCATTCAATCTATCAAAAATATTAATATATAGTCGTACCATTTGGTCATACTAATTCCCCCACAATCATTATAGATTTAATTAATAGAGTCTGTATATATTACATTAATTAGTTTTTCTTAATCGTTATAGAAAATATTCATACATATTTAATAGAATGAAAGATCATGAAGATCACATAAGGATTGCAATGAGGAAACAGTGAATGAGAAGTTGTCTAATAAATTTACCATGATTGAATTTCTAATAAAGAATGATTCATTATTATGTCATTTAATCTCAGGATATGGTATATATGTTGATCCATGAAGTACTGAAGTTATTGAACATCATACTAGAATAACCAATGAGACTGTGATCTATATATTTCATTGTTTGGATAAATATTATATCCACATTAGTGATAATTTATCACAAAATTCTAATCCACTCATGTAGTAAACTTAGAATGAAACCCAATTTCATTAGATAAATTAATGTGAATCAAATTTCAAGTGAATAAAGGGAAGTTCAATCAGTGGAAAACTGCTTAGATAACCCTACAGTGGAGAATGGTTTGAAATATACAATGACGCATCGAATTATGTACTAAAATTAGGTCATAAAAAAATTATTTGTTTATATCTTATGCCTCATGGAAATTTATTTTTTATGAGAAAAATTACCCAACTAATGATTTAGAGTTATATGAGGTAATATTTGTAGTAAAAATATAGAGGAGATATATATTTGGAGAGAGGTTATTATATATATACTAATCATAAATTCATAAAGTATATAATCACTAAAAAGAGAGTTTAATATGTGTTATAGAATATGGTTGTGACTGATTAAATATTATTCCTACTCAATACATTACCACTTGAGTAAATTAGATAATATGGAAGATGATATGGGCTGAAATGATCATGCTAAATTATCTATGTCAAGGATTACAAAAGATCCAATATTTCAATATTTTCAATGGATGAGTTTGGATGTTTTTATGGATGGGGAGCAACATTATCTTTCTCAAATGTGTGTTTGAGGGTCCATCCAAGTGAAGAGTAGAGTGGTACAAAAGAAATATGTAGAACATCAAATCAAGTTGATAGGTTATCCTAAGTATAACACTTACTCTGAAATAATGATATGGTTTGGGAACCATATATGTTTTCTAGCCATAAAATATTTGTATAAAGGTATATTTAATGAGACACTTATTTCAGCATTCTCTATACATCTTGGAAGTAAAAATACGAAAAGATATCATAAAGTATAATTTGTATGGGAAGAAATAAATAGATGCATTAGAATTTATGCATCTCGGTTCTTGGTATGTCTAAAACATAATGTCTGGAGATAGATATCTAATCTGATGTTATAATAGTTAACCATACTATAATGTAAATGGGAAAACATAACCATATATTTTTTCTTAAAATTCCAAATAAAAAGTATAGAGTCTATAATTTTATTTCGGTTACATTTGAATTCATTAAGAATTTAGACACTTAATTTCTTTCAGGGTAGAATTATATCATGACAAAATTTATGAAAATAATTTTAGTGGTAAGGATTAATAGGGTACAACATTCTGTTTTATCTGATTTTGATCTATGGTTTATCATGAAAATTTAAAAAAGTATACAAAATGCTCTAGATATAGAGTTGAGTTTCATTATATATTATCATCCAAAACTAATGGTAAATATGATATCGTAATTTAAACCCTATAAGATATGTTGGGATCTTGTTTTATGGATTTCAAAGGTGTTTGGGCTCAACATATTCCTCTAGTTGAGTTTCCTTATAATAATATCACTAACTCATGAATTCAAATAGCCTTACAAAGACTTATATAAAATTAATTATAGAACACTATCATGCTATGATGAATTTTGAGGAACCAAAATATAGGGACTTGATCTATATGAAGAAATTGTAGAGAAATCCAGAATCAATCGATAGCACATCATTGAAAAATAGATTTGACATAAAACATATTCTCATAATTGTGGATATGATAAGGAATTTGAATCTGGTGAAAATGGGTTTTTTATGAATTTCTATTAGGAATAATGTTATGAGACTCCCAAATAAATGTAATTGGATCCCTTTGTATACATAACCCTTCACTATTATTTATTGATTTTTGGGTGATTGATTATTGGTTGAAGCTTCCACCATACCTCTCTCAATATCATGATGTGTTCCATGTGTATCTCATGTGGAAACACTTACCTGACCCTTAACATATAATGAAATCATATTTAATACATTAGTCCACGATCTCTCTTATGAGGAATAATCTATGGATATTTTGGATCATAAAGAGAACTAACTACAAAATAAAACCACTCATCTTGTAAATTTATTGGGGTGAAACAACTAATATTATAACATTACATGGGGACATGAGTATATAATGAGGTAGATTTATAATTATTTTTTTTATAAGAGTAACATAATTTTGAGGGTGATATTAATTTATGGAGTGGTTGAATGTCACGATCTAATATTTTATGATATATATTTTTTTCCAAATAAATTTAATTTCATTGATGGATTATGTTATTCGCCACAAAAATTTTTAATGAATAGAACCATAATATACTTCTAAAACCTAAAACTTAAATTGGTTGGTATAGACAATTCAAACTAAATTATGAAAAATTTATTATTTACACTTTTATGAAAAATCATTGGTTGTAAATTGATTATAAATGAAAATAAAAAATATATGAGTTTAAAGGAAATATTCTCTGAAAAAAACTATTCTAATTCCTCAAAAGTGTTTTTATATTAATAAATTAAATTATCCATTATTTTTTAATGATATTAATGAAAATTTTATATTATATATTCAATTACATTATTTATCAGATCTATAATATTATTTATAGGCATGGGTTAATAATAAATTTAGTATAATGCTTAAAAATTTTATATTTCTAAAATTTTGGTTCATTACATTTTTTACACATATTTTAAATTTAATTTCTTTAATTTTCAATATGATAATTTTATGAAATGTTTAATTTTTCGATGAATACTGAAATCTAATAATTTTTATAAATGATTTCCTTTTTATTTGCAAGATTTAAAATAATAATTTTTGTTCAAAAATTATTTGATAAATAAAATTATTTCAAATATATTATTATTAATTCAACTATGTTCATTTTAATTTACGTTATGTTGAATAATTTTATAATAAATTTTTATTATAAAAAATATTTTGGAAATCAATTTTCATCATGTTTGTGGGTTTAAATTTAAATTAAATAATGATAATTCAGTGAGTTTAATTTGATAAAATTTATTCCATATATATTATATAAATAATTCATATTATTTAATAGATTCAACATAATTTTTTAGTCATTATTAATTGTACCAATAGAAAAAATTAATTACCTCACTAAAGGCTAAAATGAGTTTACGATAGGCTAAACCAAAATGTAAGGTAGTTTTTTCAGTTTTTTTTAAATCTAATTACATAGAATTTGTTTTAATTTTCTTATTCTATATTCGAATATTTTTCCTTTTTTAATAATTTTTTTGATAAGGGATTTTTAATTTTTTAGTGTTTTATAAAATTTCAAAATGTGATCCCTCCTCAACTTATAAAAAGAGTCCACCTCGTATCTCTTATCCATAAATAAAGATACTTTTTGTTCAAATAATACCTACCAAAAACCTTTCATATAGTATCTATTCAATTATTAGAGGCCTTATTTTTATTAGAAAACCCTCCTAAGAAGTATTTTGGTGCTATGTTAAATTGGTTCTTTGAAGAAAAGGTATCGTTCTTAAGAGAGAATTTTTATTTATTTCTTCTTCCATCACATCAAAATATTTTTCATCCATTATGATATTTTAAAATAACCATATCCCAAAAATTTACATCTTATTATGTTAATTTTATAATGTATATCAATCTTCACTTCCATCAAATGGGAACTGAAACTTTCAATAGTGTGTATAGTAGGCTACTGCTTCACAAAATGATGTAACTCATCTTCCATCAATTCCTATCATGTTTGGATATAATGATGGGTTTATATAATATATATAAAACATGTGACTAAATTATATTTATTTAATTATAATATCAATTCATCTTTCTTACCTTCTAACCCATTTAAAAATCATAGCGTCGCTCGTGTGTACGTGTGGACTATCGCCTCAACAAATTCAAGTAATAAATATTTCATTTTATTCTTACATGGCAGGTAATGAGAATATAAAATATATATATATATAATATATATTATTTGAAAATTATTTTTAATGGTGATTTTATGTATTAATTTTTTTTATTCCATCCATTGTAAAAATCAAAACCAGTTTTCATGCATATATGTGACCAACTATATCCACAAACAATGTAATTCATTTTTCTATATCAAAATTTGAAATATGACAATAAATTCATAGATAATGAATTTATATTACATTTATATAATTATTATAAATTCATATATTTTGGAACCATAATCAACATTCAATAAACAAATCTATCAAACCAAAACATACATGAAAAATGACGTAGTTATCACCCAAAATGGTGATTCTAGTCAATATTTATTAATAAATTGGGAGTGAAATGTTATAAGTAAATAATATGTTATATTATATATAAATTTATTATTATACTGTAGATTTATAATAAATATCTATTTTTTATAGATGATTTTGGAACATGTACAATTGAATTTAGAAATGAGGTAATGGATTTTCTTCTCACTTTTAAATCTATGAGACACATGCCATATTCTCCAATTGTTTCCCCTATGAGGTTTATATACATCTCATGAATTTATTTTATGAATCTTCTCATGAAAATAATTTGTATATACATTTCTAAATATTATTATTTTCCTTATTTGTTTTATCATTCAATAGTCACCAAAGTGGTAAGGGTTTTATGTTACAATCTCAATTTTTATCATTACCATTTATGATTATTTTTTTGATGATGAAATTTTGTGATATACCTATCAAGAAAATAAAGAAGCTTATTCTCGTATGTTTAGTTTTGGATATTACATGGTTCCCTTTAATTTACCTCTCTTTATGTACTCATGAGTCTAAAATAATGTTTTAATAAAACAGACTTTATTTATCTCTTCATTTGAAAATCCATTTTCTTCAAAATCAATATTTTCTAAAAGAATGTTCTATATGATGTTTTTTAAATTACATTGTGAATTTTTAAAGTCATTTTTACCCATTTTGGAATTTTTAAATTTCATTATAAATTCATTTTATTTTAATTTTTATAATAATGTACTTTTAACTATTTAATGAAAATGTGAACAAAATATTTTGTTTATAAAATAGAGAATGAATGATTTTTTAATCTATTCTGATAAATGTTTCAAAGTTTCTATTATATGTATTTAAGGGTATCTCCAATGAAAAAAATTCATTAATATTTTGTTAATTCATATATTTTAAATATGTTATTACAATTAAAAAATACATTTTCCTCAAAAATGTTCCTTGTGATATTTTAATAGATTTTCACATCTAAGATAGGAAAATTTGATGTTTCTGTAACTTTATTTGTGATATGATTCAATGGAACCATAAATATTATTTGTCCATATTTTTTATTATCACGAGTAAAATATTTTTAGAAATTTATTTCTATTCCATTGGTTATGATATGATAAAAAATGAAATACATATGAAAAATATTTATTTTCCATAGGGTATAATATGGTGAAATAATTATAAACCCCATTTCTCATTCAAGGCTTATGATATGATGACTATTTTATGATCCTAATGAACACATATAAATTAGTTTCATTATGTGAGGGGTGAGAACATTATTATATACCCATCCAATAGAATTTCTATACATTGATATCTCATGAGGTTAATAGGATTTCAATAGAGAGTGTACCCTATTAATTAATGGAAATAGTCTACAATAATTTCCTCTAGTGTAAACCATGAAAACAATGTTGGTTTGTGGAGTGAAAGCAGTCCACTATGATAGTGTTGGAAGTATTAATTTGATAATAAGGAAATTATTTTCTATACATACATGTATGAATCCATTCTAAGACAGACTCTAGTGTTATTATCCCATGGATCGTGTTCTTTGATTCCTTTATGATCCATGTATTGTAAACTACCATGATTTAATTCACCACTCAAGAATATGATCAATGATATGTAGGGTGTGGTTACAAATGATGATGTCTGGTTTAAATATCCTTAGGTAGATTTTATGTTAATATCTCTCTTTTTTACTCATAATAAGAATTTAATATCACCCTACCTTATGTTTTATTTCCTTATATTATGAATAAATGTTTTCTATGTAATATGTATAAGAAGGGTACTTATTAAAATGAACCATTTCATTATGTATCCATGATTCTAAATGAAATAAGCCTATATTATCACATCCCAACCTGGTTAACTCTAGGAATATAAATTAAAAAAAATTGTAAATAAGGGCACAAGTATGTCTCCTCATTCTCTAGACGCCAAAAACTAGCAGTGAGGGTATAAGGTGTCTCTTTTGGGAGATAATGGACTCTTATCAGAGTAAGAAATAATTATAAATAGAAAAAAAATCATCCATATGGGAAAGTAAACATCATGATGGAGAAATAACTCTATAAATGATGTATTAATAAATGAAACATTGTATAATCCAAAACATCCATCTCATTCACACAACATTTATTACTCCCTGGGTGGACCACATATACAAGAGTAAAGAAAAGGACAAGAAAAAATTACAAGGAAAAATTTTCAACACAAATCCATGTAACATAACCAAATAACCATTTATATCAATTCTATTCTACTTCATCAGTCCTAGCCCTCATCCGAACCAGTTCTTGTAACTATGTGATCGTTTACTCAGGTACCACAATGTAATGGGGGACTGAGAAGGTTGTTAGTATAAAACATAGTAGCTAACCACTAACGAGGTCCCATACATAGCCTTGAAATTTAGTCTATGGTTATGTGAGCTACTCAGTATGATAAATTAATAGTACTAACTGTTTGGAATGGAATAAAACCATAGTGTAAATTGTGTGGCACTGTAGTATGTTCAACCTAGATAAGACACAATGGGATGTAAAAGAATAAACTAAATAAATATTCATTACTTATTTATATGATATCAATCATCTAAACATATAGTAAATAAGGTATTAATATGGGTTTCATACCACGAAATCCCTATATAATTTATTAAACCCTTGGTTCTACGATCATGGTCAACAATTCCTACTCCATCAAGTGCTTAAAAAGTCAATAATAAATAAATATCACCCCATGGGGTATACATGGCCTATCATTGAAATAAATCATACTCATATGTAGTCTTGATAATAAAAAATTCTAAATTATGACATTTCATCCTTTAATTTGAAATTTAAATGGATGTCACACCACTAATGTCATATAAATATAGCCCAATATATCAGCCCAAGTCCTGGACTATATGCAGTCATGATGTTAAGTCCACTAGGTTAGATACCCTGAGGGGGGGGGGGGGTAAATCATGGTATGAAAGATTAAAACAACTGCCCCTATTGATCTTTTCTCGGTGTTAAGTAAGACTCTCTTCTCTCTCTTTACTGCAGAAAAGTATAAACAATAACTAAAGCATGCGCAAGACATATCAATTTTTACTTGGTTCACCCACACTGGGCTACGTCCAATGAGCATTCACCGGCGATGTGCCTATGTACCAAATCCACTAAAATCCCACTGTTGTTTACAATGATCGGGATAGATCACTTCTAATCCCAGGCTCACTTCCTTTTCAATTTTTAGGGTCAGCTCACTGCTTTACCAATGGTCACTCCCTATTTCTCTCTCGCACACTCACTGCTGCTGGAGAGCATCACCTTCTTCCTCTTCCTTTGCTCACTGCTCTGGAAAGGATCCACTTACAGTTTGTAGACCAGTTTGTATCTTCATTATCACTAATAAATTCATCCTCTTTTGTATGTAGATTCTCTTTTGAATTCCAACTTTCACCCATGGATGAATCTCACTTTTCATCGAAGTATTGGGAAATCATCCAGCTTTTACACTGCCTTGAATCACTACCGTGATTCAACCATACCTAGAACCCTTCTCCAAGACGGCGCGCAAGTCTCGGTGTGCAAGTCCAAACTGGCGCACAAGTTCACCTCAACCACTTGTGCGACACTTGCTTCTTCGACTCCAAACTTTCACGACTCACACCCTTTACGCCCAAACCAATTTTGGTGCGCCACTTTCAACTATCGCGCTTTTTAAAAAATGGGCACTCATGTATCACCAAAACACTTGTGCGACACCCCCATATTCAACTCAAAACTTTGGTGACTCCCTTACTTTCTCTCCCAAACCACTCTAGACGCGCAATAATGAACTTCCGCACAACTTGTACTTGCGCGACCACACCACCACTTGCGCAACCACCACACCTGTGCAACGGGAGCTCTAATTTTCTCTATGGTTTGAAATCTCCACTGAATGAGGTGGGTCATAACTCTATTTATAGGCATATAAAAACCCTACGAGACTGCGCGCAAGTCTCCTCGTGGAACACAAGTCTCGAAGCGCAAGTCTCTGCAATGCAAGTCACTTGCGCGAC
Source organism: Viscum album (assembly GCA_963277665.1). Lineage (NCBI taxonomy): Eukaryota > Viridiplantae > Streptophyta > Magnoliopsida > Santalales > Viscaceae > Viscum > Viscum album. Next base: position 2,114,700,676 of record OY728157.1, on the reverse strand, counting down.
CAACCCAAAAAATTTGGGCGCCCCTTTTACATTTTCCATATTTTGATGTTCTGATATTGAAAAACATATGGCATGAAAGTTTCCTCTCGTTCAATAAAATTATGCACATGTCCCTTTTCCATAACCACTTTTCTTCATGTTTCGATTTTCAGGCCCAAAAAATTGGCACACTTGAAAACAGCGCCACCTTGTATCTGCTCTTTTTGTACTACCTCCAGATCATCTATTCCTTTATCGATGTTCTTGAATCAAACATGGATCATTAACCACTTCCCCTTAAGTCTAAATTCCACCATGAAATCCTCTTTATCAACAAATTTGCATGTCATGGTTTTCTTTGTCAACAATCACAACACAAAGGCCCACATTGTCAATAAACACAATCCCCTAAAAATGCTTCAATGATACCTTGAGGTATTTTTTCCCAACACGAGACAATATCACTTGGATGAACCCTGGGTTGGATTACCCTTGGGTGATCTATATGGAATACAATCCTTAAATGAAAGAACAAATCCTGATAAATTGAATAAAAATAACAACATCCCTTTAATAGTAAATTATGGTCAATATGTTAATTTTTCATCTAGATCAACCCTGAGGAGTATATCATCCATCAATTTTGGATATATACATTTATCCATGAGAATATCATGAATATGGTTCTGAAAATTTCTCATAAACCTCCATTGTAATCCCTTAGTAGGGAGGAATCCTATTGAAAAATGGAAACCCATGTAGCAGTATCGTCAAATAGATGCTCTAGATTGGGGAATTCTATATAATGATTCAATGAATCACTCCTTGTAAAATAAGTTGGATCCAAGGAAGTACCTTATGGAATTCTGTTAATGTAATAGTCAAAAAAAAGTTCTAAAAAGTTGGATATCAGGATGTACATAGGGAAATCATAGTTTAATTACGAGTAACTGTGTGAAGTCATAAATATAGTGATGTTGGTCTAACTCCAAAACCAATGACTATTCCCATTACCTCTCAATATTAAAGTTTTGGTATGAGTTCTAGGTTATATAATATAATATCTCTACCCAATTCATTAACACACTTAGTTAGGGTTGGTCGATCACTAGGGCACCCATTATGGTCCCCTAGGCTAATACTCTTATGGGGAATCTGAGGAGTGACCAATGAATTTCAAATAGAAGAAAAGGCATCCTTCGGGGGATCCTGTAGGTCATTACATGGTCTGGTGTGAACACTCAATTCAAGAGGACATCACATCCCACATCATCATTAATGTGGTATCATATCCTTCCTGACCATATGGGGCAATGCCACTATGTTAACTATCAAGAGATGGTTCTTTACCCAATCATAGATCTAGGGCCTCTTTGGGATGGACCACACACCAATCCCCATCTGGGTATACCTAATGTTTATCCATAAAGTCTTGAATAATGAATTAATTGTCTTACCAAGTGTAGTCCCACCTCTAAAGAGGGTTTGATGCTACTGAATGTCTCATAAGGGAAATGTCATTAAAATAGTTCCCATGGATTTTTAGTAACCCCTATAATTTATCTGTCACAATTAAAAATTTAATTAAAATAAAATGTTATTAGAATATATTAAATAATAGGATTCTCAAAAAGAGAAGACCCATATCATATAAAAACATCTTTATACATAAAACAATATATTAATATAGGTATGATAGACCACAAACCTTTTAAAATCTTACAGTCTTTCTTTCTTACGATAGAAGGAGCTACCAAATATCATCCATTTTCATCATAATTTTTGAGATCCTATATTATAAGGAAAATATTAGAATTAATTAATTACAAAAACATAAAAAATTATTACTACAACCAAAAACTATATAACCAAATAATGATCATTTCATTTTAAAACACATAACTATAAAAACCTTACCAAATGAAAGCATTATAACAAAACATTGAATGACCACTCACTGACAACCTTTGGAACCCTATCAAACATAAACCAAGAATAATCCCTAAGACACAATACCAAAAAAGTCACTCAAAAATTATTTTTAACGCATTGATGTTTTAGAAATTCAATGTCGTTACATAACTCAATGAAACATATATTGTGAATTACATATGAACTCCTGGGTCATCCTATTAATAGGAATAGAAAAATAACCAACACCAATATCTTATTCCACCATTCTCTAGTGGAATAAATAATAATAACCTTAAACGAAGATTCCAAATATAAATAAAGGTGGAGAAAAACACAATGGAGGCCAAAAGATTTAAAAACGAACCTCAAGGCTTCAAATATAATTAATGGTGTTTAATTCAATGAAATAACGAGAGATTACTCCCTTTTAGGATGGGAGAATTAGTATGCCATGAATGGTGGATATTCTATGTGATATGTGTGATAGACAGGTAAACCACATTAATGGTTGGAGGGGGGAAAATGATAATTTTCTCCTTTATAATGATCTTTGTGGTTTTAACGCTCTATTTTCCAAAATATGTGTCAACCCTATGACTCCTTAGTATTAAAATATCACAACATGAAATATTAATCTCATGGTTCAATAGATCATGCACCGACCATGTGGTTAGTGTAACGTGCTGGCCTAACTGACCACTAAACTGGTAGTCGAACTGGTCCCCACATGGCCACATGTGAACCACCCTGTATACCAGAGGCTACTGACTTGTAATGAGGGTCCAATAATGTTATGGTGGGGAGACTATATCCTCATGGCCAGAGTCACATAGTGGTATAACTAGAGTAAATCAATAAGCAATATAAAACATAATAATAATAACAGACAAATAAATGAATGAATAATATAATAACTGAGTAAAAATTTTATCATCCAATTTATAAAAATGAATTTATAATAGATGATTCAATAAGTACACAAATTTAAATTTACAATAACCTATATAATGTAATAAAATAATAACCACACAATGACTACCTCATTGAGGATCTCAACCACCAGTTTGGTCCTCAACCCACATCTATTATAGTAATGAAAAAAAATGTTGAAACTGGCTACTTCCCCTTTATCAATAACTAGATGCATAATGTTGAATTGGGAACCAATGGTTACCAAGTTGGATATCATACACAATCTCAGTAAACCAGAACCCATGGTGTCTATCCCAATCCATTTCCTGAAAAATAAATTAATTTTTTTGTCACAAAAAATATATGTAATAAAGAAATAAATAGAAATATTAATTAGATTTGGTACCACTTGGGCACCTTTCCAATATACCTACATCAGGCTAAAATGATAATTTTGAAACAGTTGTTCTTGAAATGGTAAATTGGGTGAGATAATATAATAGGAGTTGGACTGACGCCATTCTATTGGTTTCACCGTGATGACACGTCCCTACATATTAAATTCCAAGGGGATTAATACTTGTTTTAAAAACATTAATTTACAATTATTTAAATTAAACTTGGAAACTGCATTGAATAACATCACAAAAAACCATATCCTATCCATGAAAACCTAGTAAGACATTACATGTATCTCTTGAGGGGCTTTATATATGACCAATTATATGGAGTCCATACATGGTGACCTAGGAATGAAACCCTTTGTGTCACTCTCAGCATTGTTTGAAAAGTCAAGTTGTAGCCTCTGATTTCATACATGGTATCACATGTAGGGGCCTGAGTCTGACTACAGGCAAGGTAAAACCATCGTGCCTTCGATCACGTCCATGGTGTATTCCATAGGGAACTCATGTAACTCATCTGGAGGTAAAAAATATATAACACTCAATTAGACCATCTTAGACATAACTGATATCTTCACTGACAATTTACTAACCATAAAATACATTAACAAGAAGGAATCAGAATCCATATAAGGGGTCCTCCAGTAAAAACCTCTTTTCTCACTCATAGATCTATAATAAAAGCACTAAAATTAATTTTATTTATAAAAATCTAATAAACCATGGCATATGGCCAAGGATAATGGGAATTAATCCTAAGAATAAGGAAAAAAATTAATTGCACATATCATTTTCTCAATGGAATACAGTGCACCTAATCGAGGGGTTTTATTATAAAAACATGAAATTTCTTACCAATAATCCATTTAACATAATTAAACATCATTTGAAAAGTCATATTAAATTTACATTAAAAAATAATTTATATAAAAATCATACCAAACTGATTAATGACCAAGGAAGGTGAAAAATAAAGAAGTTAATGCATTCTGAAATATAAAGGGGAAATTTAAATTGTTAATAACTCAAGAAAAAGAATTATAAGACAAGACATCTCAACACACCATGAATTTGTCCACAGAAACTCAAATCTTTCATTTACTTTGTACACATAAATGCACATTTGGTAATATTAAAGGACACTTATCCCATATTTATATGTTAAATTCACATTAAATAATAATTTTTTATAAAAATCATAACAAATGGAATAATATCCCAGTATGTTTTGAAATAAATATATTAATGAATTCTTAAATATGAAGGAAAAATTGAAAGGTATTATACCTAAAGACGAATAAGAACAAGATATAACATCTCAACACTCGATGAATTTGACAATAGAAACTGAAACCTTCAATTTTTTTCTTACATGTATATTCATCGTAGGTTATAGAAAAGGAAAACTATCCCTTATGTATATATTTCCATGGACAAGTATATACATGTGGATTCGGACGTAGATTCTTATACATGAATATACAAATTTTTATTTACCTATGCATTCATTTTAATATACACATATAAGAATACTTATCCCCAATATATATATTCATACTTACAAGGATGAATATATAAAGGGGAAATATATATAGATAAATTCCTACCTATTCATACACATGTAAGTATATTTTGATAATGGAATCAAAAAACAACCATAGAAAGGTCAAACATACTTGATGAAAAATTCCAAAAACTCATAATCTACAAAATCCCCGAATAGAAATTGAAAAATAATTGTGAAAGTAGAAATAATACAATAAATTGATTATGATATGAATGAAATGCTTTGAAATGATCTACCTTTGGTGGTGGATGCTGGAACAAGAACAAGGACGACACGAGGGATCAATTTCACACCCTACCAATGGAAGAAAACACCAAAAATAAGATCAACCATAACTTTATGGTTTTTCTAATCATATAAAGATTATGGGGGAGAGAAAAAAGAAATATAAAGGAAATAGGATGAAAGATGAGGGACAACCTTGGAGATTTGACCCAGAATCTGAATGAAATTTAGAGAAAATACTTCGAAAGGAGGGAGCTAAAAGAGGGATCATGCGATCCATGGAAGAGGGAAGGATAGATATCGCGACATATAGCGAGGAGGATATATGTGAGGAAAAATAAAAATTAAGAAATAAATAAATGAAATAAAAATAGGAAAAAACCCAAAATTATAAAATTCAGACGGCCTGCATGGTTTGGGTCGCATGATTATCCAAACCATGCGCCAACCATGTGATCAAAAGTTCACACATACTATTTAAATAGAACTAAGCATGTGGGATATGTGTATGGTTTGGGTAAAATATGTGTATCCTATGAAGAACCTAGAGAATCCCAAGGTTAGGTTACACAGTTTTCTACTAGTGGTCTCGTGGTTTCACACAAACTGTACACCCCTTCCTACTCCTCTTGACTTGAGGTTTTAGAGCCCAATGCTTGGAAAACATGAAAAAACTCCCAAGGAACCCCTCGGTCCATGAACCTCATTCCAAATACACAATAAAGTTTTTAGACTCTCACAATTCCATTATGAATATCAGTTTTTAATACGGACCATCCACCAAATGGTAAAGTTCAAATTACCTTTGAATTTAAACTAGTCCAAAATCATGGGATGTTATAATTTCCCCAACATAAAACTTATCACCCATAAAAATCCTTTGGGAAGTAATAGGAAAAACCTGAAATACTAATGTCATGAATCCACATCCAACGACTATGTTTCATTTCAAAACACCCAACACACTTTCCAATCATTAATATAAATGCGCAATATGTAATCCATAAAAACATAATGTCCATGATCGAATTCTAAATCAAAAAATTAAAACGGATATTAATAGTTCTCATAAACCAAATACACGATCACTTATCCATATTTTTAAACATCCATTCTATGGTTCTTCCCACTATAGGTTATTCCATTTAAATACTAATCTCTGAATCATGGTACTTTCATCAGCAAGGTCGATCTAAGCATTCCCTCAGCCTTATAATGATGCTCTCTGAATAGTATATAACATTAATGAATGATCATGCTATATTTTCATGAAGACCTAGACTTATTGACATTCACTTCTAATACTGGATATATCCATTTAAGATTTTTCTTACTAATCACATGATAAGGGAGAGGGATGTCAAATCGCAACATCCTCGGTCCACGGCCCTCGAGGCACCTGACCTAGATCACCAGTTCATTTCAACATCTAAGGCCATATTCCTCAAGATGAAGGCACCTCATAATGTCATAGAACATGGTCACTAAGGCCTAAACCATATTTATATGTCTCTTGGAAAAAAAACTCATTAATGTGGTCATACTCCATCACGAACTAGAAATGAATCTTGATCTGATACATTTGGATCATCTTGATAAAAAACCCATTTCATAGCACTATTAAAAAATGGGTAACCTCGATGTCAACAACTTGTATCCTGAGAGTTAATCTAAGAAAAAAACATTCACTGTAATGAACGATACACCAATACAAGTTGATCTTCCAAATGAAGAACATTTATTGGAACCGATGATTAAAACACCTAATGATCAAGTTATGTGGAAAAAAGATGGTTTCCATGATTCAATACATGTTGTTCCTAATAGGGGACCTAGGTATCAATAAAGACAATCCTAACCTTATAAAATAGTCATGCTTCTTGATTGTACATTTATAAAATCCAACCAAACATTCCCATGAACTTTTGAAACATTATAATTGGAAAATAGTAATGTTATCTCATATTGTACTTAGACAATGCCAAGATAGGGGACATATTATCATTAATTACAATTGTATTCTAAGAGGATTTAACATATCCAAAAATGAATCAAGAAACATTCACTATGAAAATGGAGATGTGGTTAGTACATTTACAAACCATCCATGCCAAAAGAATTGGGAAGGATTGCCGAACCACTATAGGTCGACTGCATTAAAAGTGATCGAATACTCCCTCTAACACATTTACAACCCGACCATGATACGTTTATCACATGAGGCTTCCCATGGTCACCCAAAACCAACCATTGTTTCATATTCCTAACCAATAATATCTTTAAAGGTTTCACATATATCCATGAACAACACTATCAAGATCTCAAGAAAGAAGTATCTTAACGAAGTATAAGTAGACATATGTTATTTCAAGTGAGCCTGAACATTTCGAAATAGTCCCCTAGGTTGTGAAAAATCAACTTGGAAGTACACATTTATCAATCATTGACTAGACACATCCTACATTAGGAACATCCCAAACATATCATTTAATAGATGATGGGATCATATTCCACAAAACACTCTCCACCGACCACAGATTGTAGGTGCTAGTGGTGGCCATAATTTATTAATGATCATTCAATATAAGAGGTATAAATAAAAATAGGCTCTAGAGAAATAAATTTGAATGACACTTAAATGTACATGTGATGGTTCGCCAAACCATGTGTCCACACATCAAGGTATTAGGAATTAAATCCAAAACAACTGACCAGCATGTCAAATGCTTAATTCCCCTTGAAAATCATCCTATACATTGGGATGACGAATGAACTTAATTAACTCTCCAGTAACTCTACATATGTTCTAAAGGATGATTAAAACATAGAAACTCTATATTAAATTATTAACACCAAATTGAAATGGATCAATGCACCAGTTAACAAGGTGAAATGTACCATGTATATCGATTCATACTACCAAAAGATTACATGAGAAAAAAAAACTTCCATGATATTATTCAGAGGAAAATCTTCAATATGCAATCAATTATCACATGGCCTACAATAGTTTGACCCTATGATTTACATTACTCATATGATTGTCGAAGAATATGATGAACCCATGCGTCATCCATCACTGAAAAGGGGGGAATGAAGGGTCAAATGACATACTAAGTGGTCAACCCTTACTATCGAATGTCATGATAATATGAAAAAATAATTTAAGAATGGTCATGTAAATACTTAGAAATTTCAATGAATGTTTTTTAAATAAATTAATAGGAATTTTAAAAGTCCGCAGTTTCTGACGGAGCCTAATTCCGAGGCCCGGTGTGCCCGGAATAATTTTCTGATGTTTTGTTCAGTTACGTTTAGTAAACGTACGTGCGTGTCTTTCAATATTTTGAACCGATTCTCAGAATTGAAATCTGAGGACACTGATGAAATCGCAGCACGGGTATTCGCTAAAGAGGACCTTTACCGCAGTTGCATTTTGTACAAGTTGAAAGATATTTTTTGGGGATTCTTATTAAATCAAGTAAAAAATTATGTGTCAAATAATATTTGTTAAGGGGTGGTTATTTCTTCTAAAGGGGAGTTGGAGGTGGGGCCCACACCCCACATAACCTCCCATGAGAGGATATTGTGTGGTGGGGACCAAACGAGCACCTATCCCTTCAAATCCCCCTTTAACTCCGTGAATCCGCTTTTTAACTTTTGAACTCCCATATTATGATGGAGCTTCTCCACTTCATTCCCCTTAAATGTGCCAACTTAATTAATTAATTAATTGGCTCAAATTTTTGAATTAATTTTAAATTCATGTTAAGGATAAAATAATAGTCGATGCTATTATTTTTGGGTTGTCACATGTTGTGTTGTGGAGCCTTGGAGAATCAAGAGGGCCTTCTTCCCACGAAGAACATTTACCGTCTCCAACAAAGAACACAAGGCCTTTTATTGTCTTCTTCTTCATTATTCTTCTTCCGTGTCAAGGGAGGAGACACCGACCGCATAGAACATCGCCAATGACAATGAATCTTTCTCCAGCGTTGACAGAACGATGTCGTCATCCGCGACATCGTCACCCGCGACACCGTAATCTGCGACGCCAATTTCCACAACTATGACAACATACCTTGAATCGTGGTAGTGGGAAATATAGATTATTTATTTATACATGTGTATTATTCCCTCATACCTTGGAAAATGATTTCGGTTAATGGTGATCATGTTGTTATCATCTAACGCGGAAGGCGCGAGATGAACAAACACGGCCCTGACATCCCTCCGTTTAACCTTGTTTATGTTGGTGATGAAGGCGGAGCCAGAAAGGTGTGGTGTCATTGCACAGCACCGGAGGAAAGAGGCCACAATGATGAGGCGTCGACGACCGAAGGAGGCAGCAACCGGAGGCTGCGGCCAGGCCGGGCCGCGGCGGTGGAGGACTGACACCGTCGCACCGGCCGCATGGGGGAAACTGCGGCCCGCAACCACAGGCCGCTCAGCTGAAGAAGAACCGGCCGACATCATGCCAGCTGGGCTAGATGAACCGGCTGGCTAAAGATGGCCATGCTGCAGAACCGCAAAACTGTTAGGCACTGCACTGCGAACGAACTGTGGCCCGCATCCGTGGGCCGCTCGGCGGACGAATCGGCCAGCCGCCTGCCGGCTGGCCTAAACGTAACTGCGGCACCGCTTTGCGCCAAGTGGGTAGAACAGCGTCCCGCTGTGTGGTCCCCTCATTCTGGAAAAAACTGTCCGGCTTCTTTCGGCTGGGAAGCAAGGAGTGGCGGTGCTGCACGACACCGCTGGGCGAGCCGAACAGGCCCACAACTGCGGGACATGTCAGTGGGTGGGTTGCGCCCCACCGGGCCAGGACGGCCCAACAAATGGGACTAACCCCCTGTCCTGGGTCCCTAAGTGGTCCCCTCTCCACTGGTCTAGGCCGACCCCCAGTCGGGTCGGACCCGCCAGTCCACTGGGCTTGACGGGTCGGGCCCGTTACGCTTAAACACAAATATCTTCTAGACTACATGACCGATTGACACGCAGTCTACAACATTGGGATCCTCATGATGAGGAGGTCCTTTTGTGATATTATAAGTGAGTTTTGGCAAACTTTGGAAAACGTCCGGGTTTGGAATATGCGTAATTCCAACAGGGCCCTTGGAGTAGATATGCTAATAACTCTCAGATCGGGCGTCAGATTGATGCGTCGTCTATCATGTTGGGTTACTTTTAATGAGATAGAACAATGGGAAACATAAACTCTAGACTTCATGATATTTTATGTATCAATACATGGCTCGAATATTGGACCCTCCGGGAATCGAGCATGCAGTGTGCGGGAACCCTAGAGCTGGCTGCGACTGTGACAACTAATGTACCAGAATCCTACGTTGGTTCAGCAGCGACGAATTCTGTACTGGGATCCTTTTTGGGCACAACTACGATGGCTATTGTACCAGAATCCTCTGTGGGTATGACATCGATGATTATTGTTCTTTAATCAAGTGAAGGTACGACAGTTTTGACTTCTGTTCTTGTATCCTCTGTGGGTCCGAAAGAGTTGTAGGTCTTGTATCATGTGTGGGTCAGACAGCTTAGCGGGTCTAGTATCCTATGTGGGTCTGACAACATAGATGAATCAGTGACTACATATGATCATCTATATCACTTTAAGAAATATATATACCTGTGTGAGCTGAGTCTTGACATTCAATCATTATCATCGATGTGATTGACATTACTTTCCTGTGTGGACTAGGTTGTGCATGGGCTCGAGAGTTAGAGCTGAACTGTGGTTTGTAACTTAGGTATATGTATGGGAATATACTTAAGTAGGGTTGGTTTATACTTCGTGATTGTATGTTTCCTTTTTTGTTTTGTCCTTTGTGGATTCTAGGAGACCTTCGGGGGGTCTTGGGGCCCATACTGAGTATCGTTACACTCACCCTTGCACAGGCAATGCCCGCACATCGTTGTGTTGGTTGTAGAGGATGAGTAGCACTAATAGAGGTAGAAGCTTGTGGAGCTGGATGGTACCTGGAGGTGGACCACTTGCCGAGATGTACACGGAGTGGATGGATGGACCATGGGTGTTGAGGAGGTCATTTGTACCCACCCATCAGGTGGGATTTTTAGAGGATGACTCAATAGTTTCTATTTAATTTTAGGAAGTTGTACTTTACTTTTGGGATTGTATTTCTAGCCCCTTTCCTTTCAGCACATTCTCTTGTATTCAGTTTTACATAGTGTTTATTTCCAGTTTTTGCCTCTACTAGTTGTGTTCAGACTATGTGTGTTACAGGTTAAATGGAAATCCCTTCCCTTTTATCGAGATTACAGCTTTGGTGATAGTCTCTAGCCCCTGGACTATATAAGGCGGGCATGCAGTAGTCACAGCATGGGCCCTGAGGGTGGGTCGTGACAAATTGGTATCAGGGGAGCCAGTTTTACTATAGAACTTATGACTCTGATCTTTCTTTTCAGTGAAGAAATAGTGTTAAGAGTATTGAGTATGGTTCTCAGTCCAGGGAGTCCAGTGTTGGTGTGTTGGACGACGTATCAATACACAAGGACCCTGACCTCTGATTTACGACTTAGTTCACGGAAACACTGATTGCGGGTGTGTTTCAAGAGTTTCCTTTGTGGTCTCTTTGAGTTAGCTCACTAGGTATAACTTTTTGACCATGGCGCACCTATTCCTTTTTAGGATACCACTGCGAAGACAACTAGCTAGGGTTCCTGAGATAAAGTAAAGGATGACGGCCCACCGAGCGACGAGGCTCTGGTGCAGGGCCCTCTTACTATGTTGGCACCGTCACGTGGTGTACCAGAAGCACCACCACCCATTGGGAAGCAGATTCCACTAGCCGCACTGGCGGACGGTGCAGGTCGACTGAGTGCATTTCACGAGTTCCAACCGTAGAGGCCTCTAAGGGTTTGAGGCGAGACAGATTCCCAGGTAGAAGTGGACTGGATGGAGGCGATTACTGAAGTTTTCCACCTAGTTGAGACACTAGTAGATAAGATGTTGATCATAGATACTAATATTTTTTTGTGAGTGACAATGAGGATGGTCCTCATAATGATGAAGTTTCGGTACTTCGACCATTTTCTGAGATGGTACCTTCGGGCAGTTTTCCAACTATATCACTTCCCATTGGTCAGTAGACACTACCAGTAGTACCAGTAGAGGACACTTGTAGGCTTACTTCCTTCCATGTGTTTCAGCACCAGATATCCCTCACGTTCCGAGGCGAGCCCAAAACAGAGGCGGTTGAGGACTGGCTTGAGGAGGTGGCTGAGAGTTTTCTAGAGCTTATATATCTTCAACAAGATGACGTATCGGTAGCTGAGTATTCATTAAGGAATACCAATAATTCCCGGTACTCGAGGAATATGATTAAATCAGTGCTTTAGACCTCGAACCTCTGAGCGAGGTGTGTTTATGGATATCTGATCCAGCACTTTTTCTTCTATGCATTCCTACTTATGTTAGAGTTCTAGAGAGATCATTTGTGGTTGAATGTTTATTGGCTGAGCAGATACATCCAGTGAATGTTAAAAGTTAGAAAGCATGAAACTGGTGTTAGTCTCAGAGACTTGTGTGTGGGGTATGTTTCAGGAAGTATAAGTGTTAAGGATAGAAGAATCTATGGGGTAGCAGACGTGGAAGCATATCTAGGAGAGAAACATGAGGTGGTGAACATTTTTACATTTTACAACCACCCACCATTGTAGTCCCCACATGGCTCATGGATATGGAGGGTCGGGGAAGAGAGTAGATGCATGTGGTAAAGGAGTGTGACCCAAGGGCTCTATGAATGATTTGAGGTACGATCTATGTCTACTACTAGCTGCCATATCAATAGTAATAGGTAACAATCATTCCTTTTTTCCACAAATCATTTTCCAGATCTAGTGTTTCCAGTTAAGCTGTTGAATTAACCCTCATGTATGGAGATACCTTAGGGAGGAGGCTTGATAATCACACTTACGCCGAAGGTGTGATCTGGCCCTTGAGGTGAGTGTTTCCATTGGAACCTCTTGGTGGTCGCATCGAGGCCTTATGAATTTAGTTTGGGTATGTACTAGGAAACCACAGTTCATACACAAATTGACTGTATTAGGCAAAAGGTTGTGGTTTGTCTACAATGTTGGGATGGTTGTTTCCTTGGTCAACGAAAAGGAAAACCCAGGCAGCATAGGATGGAATCATGACTAATAGGGTGAAGTCGATCACTCAGGAGTCGGCCAGACTTACCTTTGTGCCATACTCCTCTAGAGTTCCAGCACCACTATCAGCTTTGACGAAGAAGGGGAAACCCTTTGTATTGTCAGAGAGATGCCAAAAAAGATTTCCGGAGCTGAGGCAGAGGTTTACTAGTGCAACCATATTGAGGCTACCAGAGGAGAGAGTTGGGTACGTAGTTTACTAAGACATATCAGGGACCGGACTCTGGTGTGTTCTGATGTAGGAGCGAGCAGTGATCACATATGGTTCACGACATTTGAGACTGTATGAGCAAAACTACGCTACCCATGTCCAAGAGTTAGCAGGAGTGGTCTTCACATTGAAGATGTGGCAGAACAATCTTATGGTCGAATGTTTTACCGTATAATCTGACCACTAGAGTCTCAGGTATATCTTCTCGTAGAAGGACCAAAACTTGAGACAACGACGATGGCTCGAGTTCCTCCAGGACTATGACTTTGAGGTAGTCTATACTCCTCGAAAGGGGAACACTGTAGCATTTTCTCTCAGTAGAAGATCTTGCATTCATCTGCTAGGAGATGTGATATAGTAGCTAGCTGAGATTTAGATATCTTTTGTTGGTAGAGAGGGAGTGTCCATTCATCAGTCTCTCACAGTCACTCCTCCATTTCTTCAGTGAGTAAGAGAGGCACAACATGGGGACGTTGACTATGAGACGCGGTGTGCTCAGATATCCTAAGGGCAGGCACCTGATGGATTTCATGAAGGTTTGGAGCACGTCATTCTCTTCAGAGAACGTACCATAGTTCCAGTTGCACCACAAGAGGATGTGTTTAGGGAGTTCCACACTTCCCCTCTATCGGTACCTCTAGGAGTGGGTAAAATTTATGAGGACCTCAGACGACAGTACTGGTGGCTAGGTATGAAGAAAGTAGTAGTAGAGTTTGTCACTGGATGCCTCACTTTTCAGCAAGTGAAGGCGGAACACTAGGTTCTAGTAGGCTTCGTTCATCCCGTAGAGGTTCTAGAGTGGAAGTGGGACGGGATAAACATGTATTTCATGACAGGACATCCACGTACATCGAGAGGACATGACTCTATATGGGTTATCGTAGACCGACTAACCATGTCGGCCTACTTCCTACCAATCAGAGAGCAGGGAACAATAGAGAGCTTGGGACACATCTAAGATTAGGAGATCATATGGATTCATGGTGTGCCATCGACTATCATCTCCTATCGAGATTCTCGTTTCACTTCCCGGCTATAGAAGGCGTTACATGAGGATTTTGGCACGCATCTTCGCTTGAGCACCGCCTTCCATCCTTAGGCGGATGGTCAGACTAAGAGGACCATTCTGACTCTCGAGGACATGTTCCGTGAATTTTTCCTTGACTTTGGTCCCAACTGTGAGGATAAATTACCTTTGGTGGAGTTTGCGTACAACAACAACTACCACTCCACCATCGGGATGGCACCTTACGAGGCACTGTACGACCGACCTTGCAGATCAACTCTGTGCTGAACTGAACCCGGGGAGATTGCACTTGTTAGACCCGAGATGGTGCAGGCTATGACAGAGAAGGTGCAGATCATCCAGGAGTGGATGAAGACTGTACAGAGCAGGCAAAATTCCTATGCTGATATGAGACGGAGACCACCAGAGTTCGAGGATGGCGACCTTGTCTTCCTACAGGTCTCACCTCGACGAGGTCTACAGATATTTGTTTGGGGTGGCAAGTTATCACCGAGATTTATTGGGACTTTTCAGGTCCCCATCAGGGTAGGCGAGGTGGCTTACCACCTGGACCTTCCACCTCAGTTTCACCGAGTGCACGACGTCTTCCACATATCTCAGTTGAGAAGATATGTGCACGACCCGTCCCACATCATCGACCACAAAGATATGGACATCGATGACGGATGGACTTTCATGGAGGTCCTAGTGGAGATCAAGGATCGACATGAGCGGGTCCTATGTAGACGGTCGATTCCTCTGGCGCGCATTCGCTGGCAGTACCAGAACCTCCAGGAGAGCACATGGGAGGGGGAGGCTCAAATGCGTTTTCCGTACCCTCATTTATTTCCCTAGTGCGTGTTTTAGCATTTCAGGGACATAAGGCCCTAAGGTGGGGGTAATGTAAAGACCTGGAAATTTCCAGGGAAATTTTTTTCTTAAATTATTTGAAATTTTATGAGTCCTTAGTTTCTGACGGTGCCTAATTCTGAGGTACGGTGTGCCCAAAATAATTTTTTGAAGTTGTGTTCGGGTACGTTCAGTAAAAGAACGTGCTGGTTATTCTATCTTTTGAACCGATTCTCGGAATTGATATCCTAGGACACCGATGAACTTGAAACATCGGTATTCACATAATGGGACCTTTAACATAGTTTTTTTTCGTACAGGTTGAATGTTATTTTTTGGGGATTCTTTTTAAATCATGTAAAAAGTATGTGTTACATAATTTTTGTTAAGAGGTAGTTATTTCCTCTAAAGATGATTTGTAGGTGGGACCCACACCCCACATAACCTCCCATGATAGGATATTGTGTGGTGAGGCCCACACGAGAACCTAACACTTCAACTCCCCCTTTAACTCCTTGAAACCCCTTCTTAACTTTTGAACTCCCACATTATGGTGGAGCCTCTCCACCTCCCTCCCCTTTAATGTGCCAACTTAATTAATTAATTAATTGGCTCAACTTTTTTAATAAATTTGAAATTCATGTTAAGGATAAAACAATAGCCTAAGATATTATTTTTTGGTTGGCACATGTTGTGTTGGTAGAGCCTTGGAGAATAGAGAGGGCCTTCTTCCCACGATGATCATTTACCTTCTCCAATGAAGAACACAAGGCCCTAGATTTTCTTCTTCTTCATTGTTCTTCCTCTGTGTCAAGGGAGGAGACACCGCCTGTGAGGAACGTCGCCAATGACACTGACTCTTCTGCCGACATTGACGGAATGACACCGTCTTCCGCGACACTGTCTCCCACGACACTGTCATCCGCGACACTGATTTCTGCGACAACGACAACGCACCTTGAATCAATGTAGGTTGAAATATGGACTATTTATTTATACGTGTGTATTATACCCTCATACCTTGGAAAATGATTTTTGTTGACATTGATTAAGTTGTTATCATCTAATGCGGAGGGCACATGCCGAACAAACACGGCCCGACATCCCTCCATTGAACATTGTTTGTGTTGGTGATGAAGGAGGAGACGAATGGGCATGGTTTCGTCACACTGCACCGAAGGAAAGATGCCACGACCATGAGGCAGTGGCGGCAACCAGAGGCCATGGACAGGCCGGGCCATGTCGGTGGAGGACCGACGCCGTTGCGTCAACCGCGTGGGGGAAACTGTGCCCCGCAACCGAGGGCCGCTCGACCGAAGATTAATTAGGCAGCCTCATGTCGGATGGGCTGGATGAAACGGCCGGCCTGGAGAAATGCAGCGTCGCTAGGCACCGCGCTATGGAGGAATCGCGGCCCACTTCCGTGGGCCGCTCGATCGACGAACTAGCCAGGCTAAAGGGAACTGCAGTGCTGCATGGCGCAGCGTGGGAAGAACAGCGGCCCAATGCGCGGGCAGATCGTGTCAAAAAAAAACTGGCCTTCTTCGGCTAGCCGGGCAGCAAAGAGGGGTGGCGCCACCGTGCGAGCCGAACCGGCCCACAACCGCGGGCCGGGTCCGTGGGTGGGCTGCGCCTCAACGGGCCGGGACGACCCCCCCAAACGGGTCAAACATGCCAGGATGGGTCCCTGGGTGGGCCGCGCTCCACCAAGCTGGCTGACCCCCAGTTAGGTCAGACCATCCAAATCTGGTCGGGCTAACCCGCCATTCCAATGGTCTTGATGGGCCGAGCCCGTTACGCTTAAACGCGAATATCTTCTCGACCGCGAGTCTGATTGATGCGACATCTATGGCATTGGGATCCTCACGATGAGGAGGTCCTTTTACGATACTCTAAGTGAGTTTTAAAAAAATTGAAAAAAATTTGGGTTTGGAACGAGCGTAATTCCAACTGGGACCCTGGAATGGAAATGCTAATAACACTCAGACCGTGCGTCTGATTGACGCACTGTCTATCGCGTTGGGTTCCATTTGATGATATGGAACTATGGGATACATAAACTCAGGATTTAGTGATAGTTTTTGTATCAAAACTTGTATTGAGGAGCAGAACCTATAAGAATCGAGCGTTCTGTGTGCGGGAACCCTAGAGATGGCTGTGACTGCGACGACTACTGTACTAGAATCCTATGTGGGTTCGGCAGCAACAAATTCTCTATTAGGATACTATGTGGGTTCGACGACGATGGATATTGTATCAGAATACTCTGTGGGTTCGATAGTCATGACTACTATTATTTTATCCTGTGTGGGTCTGACATTTTGTACTTCTGTTCTTGTATCCTTTGTGTGTCCGATAGAGTAGCTGGTCTTGTATCCTGTGTGGATCCGACAGCTTAGCTGGTCTAGTATCATGTGTGGGTCCAATAGCATAGATGAATCAGTGACTACATCTGAACATATTTATCTCTTTACGAAAGAATTATACCTATGTGAGATGAGTCTTGACTTTCAATAATTATCATTGATGTGATTGACATTACTTTACTGTGTGGAATGGGTTGGGCTTGGGCTCGAGAGTTGGAGCTAAGCTGTGGTTGATAACTTTGGTATATTTATGGGGATATACGTAAGTAGGTTTTATTGATACTTTTTGATTGTATATTTCCTTTTTTGGTTTGTCTTTCATGGATTCTGGGAGACCTTTGGGGGTCTCGGGGTCCCTACTGAGTATCATTATACAAACCCTTGCACGGGCAATGCCCGCACTTCATTTTGTTGGTTGTAGACGACGGGCATAACTGATCGAGGTAGAGACTTGTGGAGCTGGATGGTACCAGGAGGTGGACCACATAGCGAGACGTACCCATAGCGTACGGACGGACCAGGGGTTCTAAGGAGGCTATATGTACCCACCCTTCAAGAGGGATTTCTAGGGGATGAATCAGTAGTTGCTGTTTACTTTTCTACAGTTCTACTTTACTGTTGGGCTTGTATTTCCGGCCTCTTTCCATTCATCACTTTCTCCTGTATTCATTTTTTTACATAGTGTTTATTTTCAGTTGTTGACTCTACTACTTTCGTTCAGACTATGGGTGTGTTACAGGTTAAAAGGCAAGGCCTTCCCTTTTATCTGGATTATGCATTTTGTGCTAGTCTCCATCTCTTGGCCTATGAAATGTGGGTTTGGGGTAGTCATGGGACGGACCCTGATGATGGGTCATGATAGGTCACACTTGGAGAAAGGGTAAAAACACAACCACCCATCAAATCATGGTGTTATTTAGAAAGTAATATTCAAATACATGTCTATGGGACGTCAAATGTTACACGCAATAGAAACTACTTGTAAGCAACATCAAAGGGATTTATAATGTCTAAGGGATATACCTACAATATTTTTCCTCTAACAAAATATAAGGTTACGACCCTACCAAGGGCTCACAATTGATAAGGTCTATAATATTAGGAGGAAAAAATGCTTTAGCCCAGGCTATAAGAAAAAATACTATAGGTAATGCACACACATGCACATTAAGGCAGTAGAAAATATGGATTTAAAATATTTTTACGAAAATGTAATGATGAAGCACAACATAAGGTTTTTTTAAATCATTAAACTGGACCTCATTAAATTATTTATCCATTTAATGGTTTAGTTTTAAATAATGACTAATACTATTCATAAGGGAAAGGCATATAATTAATACTACAAGGGAAAAATGTATGTTATATTAAAATTCAATTTTAAAGATTATTATTTAATGATATCTTGTTATAATAAGGATATTTTAACATATAAACCCATTTAAATATCATTCAAATAATTATATACCATTAACCAAAATATCTCAAGATGATTAAAAATGACTTATAATAATTAAAAGCCGATACTAGTTAGAAATAAAACCACCTTATGTTTTCATGAAATCCCATATAGGTAGCTATGGAACATTAAATGACTATAAATACGAGGTATAAGAACACCCCCATGGGGATAAATAGTGAGGCATATGAAAATATCAGGTTACCTATACGGGTCCCTTCAAGATATCTCGTGCTCAATTAAAACAAACCCAACATTTGTATACCTTAATTATTTGAAACAGCCTTAGCGGTTCATTAATTATGAAACATTCCCATGTAGACCTACTTTGGTCCATTTTTCCATTTATAATTTTATCCACAAAATTTAATATGCCAAAGACATAAAGGTACAATACTCAATAGTGCAATTACAAAAAAAAGGTACAATAGTTTACATTACTCATCATTTTCTTAGAAAAATACTACAAATTATTGAGTAATTTATGGGATAACAATTAATATATAAATAACCTATAAAATTTACAAGTTGGGGTGGATCCCATCAAATCACAACTATTTCATCTTGGATTTAAAAGAGGATTGAATACCCTTAACATTTCTAAAAAATATTTTATGTAAAAAAGGTTCATTTAAATTGGTTCGCTTATATGGGACACCTTATTCAAATTCATAATGTTACCATGCACTCTACCAATTAAAAATTTCTTCCCATTTAGCCCCATATAATATTATAAAATATGTGAGATTTTATCAGATTGAAAATTTAAATAATAGCCTTTATGTATATTAAGCACATTAACAATGGTTTTTTCATATTGGTTGTCACTTTCCTAGATATAAGGTTCCCATAAAACTTATAAATTTAAATTACAGACTAAATTAATCATTCCCATAATCTTGTATCCTATTATAAAAAATCATAGATGCCAAAAAAAGAACAATAATAGTTACCTACACACGGTAAGAAACTAAATAAGCAAGAAAACATAATAAATTTGTAATAAAACATAAAAGGCACATTAAAATTTTTAAAGTTTGTCTAACAATGAAAATTAAATGGCATAGTATTTTCATGGATATGAATTAATGTACCTATAATGATGCATATTAATGTTTCCTCCATGCCAAACCTGAACAAGGGTTGTCACACCAAGCTTTCCAAGTTTTGGATTATGCTCTTATTTAGTGGGAATATCCAGTATTTTCATGGGTTTAAGTTTTTATGGGTATTAAAATTAGAAGTGTTTCCTTTTATTTCACTGTCTATATTTTTCATTAAAGTTGATCGTAGTTTGTTTGAAATTTTTTGATAATCCATATAGGATTTCTCAAGACAGATCCAAGTGCATGGTTGGAACATGATTAGTATCACTCATACAGCCATTCCAAAAAAACATGCAATATATTCCCAATAAACCATGTGGATATTTCATATGGGGCAGTGGCTATCATACGGTCACTATGTGATTTGTTAAACTGTGCATCCTAATCATGTGAGTTTCCATGTTTTAAATTTTTGTGGTTTTCCAAGTATACCTCTTTCCGGATATTAATTCATTACAGTCCCTTTCTCTCCCATTTGGTTTTTTCATCTCTAGGGGACCTCTCTCATATTCCTCAGTCCTCCAAACTCCCATTAGTGTGATTCCTATGGAAAATCATCAAGGATTTGATTGATTCTCTCAATATAGACCCCTCCACTCATCCCCCATTTCCTTATTCTCTCTTTTGTTAATGATTTTCTCTTCTCTAATTATCATATTTATATATATTTTTTGATTCCCTATTATTATGTTTGTGGTTTTTATCATTAAGGGTTCGTATTCATAGATCTTGTGTTTTTGAACCCTTGTGGAGTGTTTTTTGTTGTGCGTAGTTGTTGGTCAATGGATATGAGGTAGGATTTCCCTTACACATTCAATTTTAATTTAGGAATAATTAGTTTCCTACTTTTCATACCTTCATTAATTTATAAATATTGATGTATTATATATAATTCATTTTATTGAAAATGGAATTTTATGACTTGTTTTATTATGACACGAATTGTTTTGGAAAATAGTTAATACTATGTGTTTGACTAAATTCCCAATTGGATTTTGTCAGTGATTTTTGATATGAAATTCATGGTTTATATTTTTAAATGTAATGGTAACATGTTAAATGATATCATCGGTTCTTTCTTTGTGTTTCCCAGTTTATTTTGTGTTTTATAATGAAATGGGTATTGGTTGTCAACATGTTTTAGTATCTATTCTCGATGAATAGAGTGTTTGGAGATTGAGTAAAATGGGTTTTTTGAAATGTTAATGTGAGTTTTTTTGTGGGGTTTTTTAAATTATTTTTGAATGGTAATGACGTGTTTACACCCTCTATAAAAAGTGGATTTATATCATTAATGAGTGTTGGTTTGGTGAGTAATGCATAAAGGCCCAATTGGAATCTTTTTGAAAATGATGAAAGTATTTAACATAGAGGCCTCCTTTAGATGTGTTATCATGCCTTGTCTATGTATAATGGATGAGATTTCCTCACTATGGAATCCTTGTGATCTATTATCATAGTTCATTAAGTTAGACTCTTTGTGTTCAATTTATTCTATGGAATGAGATAAACCCTTGGGGTGGATCGAGGTGATTCCAGTTATGAATTATTATATATATATATAGTGACTGAATACTCAGATGGAATTGGTTGGATCATCCCATTATATAGATGATCCATGGAAAATTTGAATATTGAAATAATTTTCTGATAATAATTTTCACAATGGTAGGTTACATACTGACTAGTGGCCCATAGTTGGTGGATAGATTTGGGTTTATTACTATTGGATTGGGACCTCAGGTCTTTCCTATGTAAGGTTGGCTGGAAATTTGGTCATTTTTTATTTCATCACATGGGGAAAGCTATCGGTGATGTGGTCTCATGTTCTGGTACCTCTTGTGTTGCTATGGATCTCCCGTGATCACCTATATTAATTATCTCTTAGTTTCTTATAGTGATGAATATGAAACTTGTGTAATTATTTTTATTTACCGTTTTGTGTGATTACTCTAGTGTCTTCTTGTGTAATGTTTTTCTAGTATAGTGATTTGTCGGTTTTAAAAAGGTTTAGGAAGAGTAGTTTTTTAAAATATAATTTTCATACCCATCAAGCATGTTGAAAACATAAACATCACTTTTCCCATGTAAATTCCAAGACTCTATAATGGGATGATCATGGATTTTTAAATGAATAAGGGAAATGAGTCATTTTTTTTACTTATAATGTGTGAAAATAATTCATATATATATTGTAGTTAAAATTTGAAAATTGATGTTTCATTTATTTTAAAGCATTTTTATTGGGAAATAGATTATTGGGATATCCTAATGAGTTTTAATACTCATGCCTATAGTTATTTATTGTTTTTTATCCCTTGTGTGTGTTTCAGCTAGATTTTGGTCTCCTTGAGTGATGGTTGATCTTATTTTTGTGAGTAACTAATGAGGTTACATTGACATGTTGTTGTCTTCTTTTCTAGTTGGTTTTGTTGTGCAGCTTTGTTGAATTTTCAGATTCTTGTATGAATGATATCCAGTTCAATTTCATTAGGTATTAGGTTGCTTGTACATATCTTATTGTTTAGCATATATTATTTATTTATTGTCGTAAACTATTCCATGTGTGTACTCTATTGGTGACTAACACTAGTTTCTTGCCCGTGGGGATTGGGAACACCGTTCGGGACATGCCCCAGATCGGCATGGGATACCTGTTCCGGGTTGACCATGGATGGTTTGTGATAAAGTGGTATCAAATCAGGTCAGCCCTTAGTGCACCTTGCTTTTTGGGGAACCCTTTTTTACTTGAGGATGCCAATGTAGATGGATTAGTATTTTCTATAATTGATTGGCAGGTGTGGGAAGAGAATCATAGACACTTTCTGATTTCAATCATTGGGTGTCCATGAAATAATGTTTTTTCTAGTTTCATGGTCTTTAGGGACTATTTTGTGAATGTAATATGAAAGGGGAGTGGGTCTAGTGGTCTCCATGAGCATGCACGACCTATAAAGCCATCTGGGGCTAGGGGCATGATCTAAGAAGACTCTCTGTGTTGGTGGTGTGTTTTTCACATGGTCTCCAACCATATGGTCATGTCACTCACCACAATCGTTCTCTCTTGTGGGTCTCCTTGAATCTTCATGAATTGAAAATATTTATTTAAAAATACTTTTGTGAGATTTTTGAAAAATGGGATTTAATGGAATGTGTGGATTTTGAAAAGCTGCAAAATGGATTTTCATTAATTACTTTAAGAAAGGTTTTGGGAAGTTGGGTTTTTTGTAAAAAAATATTGGGTTGAAGCGGAAAATGATTAATTGGATTGGATTTACGTACATAAATCATTTGGATTGTTAAAATAAAATGTTTGGAAATAATGGGTTATTTTGAAAATAATGTCTTTTTTAAAAGTGTTAGAATCAGACAAATGGGTCTTTGAAAATTGGTTTCCAACTGTTTGTGTTTTTCTGAAGAGGTTTTGTGAAATTTTAAATGGGTTTTGATATTTGTGGATAAGAGGTTATGAAAAGGGGATTTGGTGAATTTTTTAGATAGAAAATTATTATTTTAATGGTTATGGATGATTTTAATTGTTTTTTAATTAAACAAATGTGTTTAAACAAAAGGTTTTTTTGAAATGAGATTTGTCAAATTTTGGGAAAACTATTATGAATAAGATGATAATAATTTATGATAGGAAAATATGGGACATCATTTTTCAAGCATTAAAAAATGGTTTGATGTATATTACTTGGTGGTTAGTGTTCCTTGGGGAGGTTCATTATTTCTGAATATAGTTGAATGTTTTTTTGTAAAATAATTCATGTAGTTTTAGCCTCTGGTGGTTTCATGGGTTCCCAAATTCATGGTTTATATGGAAATGATGATGAATGCTCGTTATGGAATGGTTGATGGGTGACCAGGCTGGCATGGAAATGTTCACATGAGTAAAACTTGATGAAACAGCATTGGTGACTGTCAAAATCCACCAAGTATGATTTTTTTTATTTTTCAAAAGTTTTTTAAACGTGAAATTGTGGTGTTATTGTAACCCAATGGTTATGCATCATGATGTTTTGTCTCTTAGAAGTGTTTTTATTTGGTATGATCTTCCGCGTGATATAGAACTGAAACTATTGTATTGTTTTATGGTGTCATTATTTTGGTATCTTGGTCTTGAAGTGTTGTCTTAGCGGGATTTTAAGAAGGTTTTTAGGAAGCCTTTTAACTGGTTTCCCTCTGTCTTAGTGTCTATTCTATGTGAATTTTTAGTTTCATGATCTAGTTTTGATAGAGATTATGGTGTCCTTGTACCCTTATGTTCGCTCCCACAGAGATATGATTAATATTGTAGTATGGATATTAGTGGTTATCTAATGGAATGATTTCTAGTTGATCAACCAATTGATATCATTTATGAGTTGTGTAAGGTAAATCCACCTCTTGGAAGGATTCCTTAGCCAGTATGTTAGAATAGTGAGATGTTTGGTCTCTGTCTAGAATTATTTCTTTTTTCAGTGATTCCCTCAGATGTGGCAGTTGTGGTCGGTGGTGTTTTGTGTGTTTCTAAATGTTTCTTCTTCATTATAATCCTAGTTTAGAGAGAGAGATAGAGAATGTTGTTTTATATCTTTGAATTATTTTTTGGGTCAAGTGTGTGTTTTTATATAGTAGTGAGATTCATGGTGTGTAATAATCCTTTGTTTCTTCCGGATAGTGTTATATGTCTTCATTTGGAACTAAAATAAGGAGCATTGTGTAAGGTATTAATGACTCATGACTATGAGGAAGTATATGTTTCATCCATCATTACTCCAGACATAGGTAATAGAGTGATGTTGGTACATTGTTAGAAATCCTAGAGGTTTAAGGAGTCTTGTTATGTTTTTTCCTCCACCACTATGGTGAGGTAATTATACTATTTCTGTTATGGGTTCTCCATCATTGATAATTATCTATATTTTCAAAGAGTGCGGTGGACTTACCTCTAACACTATGTCTATGAATGTTATTTCTAGTATGTGAGTTCCAAATCAATTTCCTCATGTGGACCACCCATGTGAATTAGGTGAGGTCTTGTTGTTAATTTTTTTGTTAGGGTTGAATGCTTGGTAGTAGATGGTTGTGGTTTAGTGGTCCAGTCATTGGGTCCCTCCCATCTTAGCCCAAGTGTTGTGGTTTTAATTCTTGTGTGGAAGTGTTGGATCAGTTTATGTCCCCTCTATTCAAGAGTGGGTTTCTTAACTATTCCCATTGCATTCCATTTAGCTTTGATTGGTTGGTCATTATTAAGGTTTTTTATAGGCCTGTGGGGGAGAGGCTAGTTTCTGTTCACATTGAAGTTATGTTTTGTCATTCTTAGTTGGTTATTAATGATTGGTAGTCCATTGAAACCTCCATTTAAATCTATGTCTTTTTATTAAGTTCTCTTGGTTTGGATTCGATTGATCTAGTTGATGTGGTTTCATTAAATGTTTTTGATTTCATAGTTTCCTTTTCAATTTCAGTGAGCATTTGGTTTCTTTGGAGAAATCCCAATGGTATGTGTTTGGAATATTTATGGATGTGGTGGTTTGAACCTTTTCATTTTTCATAGGAGGAGGTTGTGGGTTGGTGTTTCATTTCAGGAAATGGGGTTGTGTTCCATTGGCGGTCAATGAAGTGTCCATAGATAAAGAGGTCGGTCATATTGATATAGAATCTACAGGTGTTTATCAATCTATTGTAAAGTGTTGTGTCATTCATGGGGAATAAATCATTAATGGTGGGGAGAATTGTCACACACAATGTTTCATGTTTTGGTTTATGATCCGATTTCGTGGGAATTTTTAGTCTTTTCTAGGGTTCTGGGTGTGATGTGTATTAAGGTTTGAAGTGTTTCCTAGTCTTTTTTTATCTAGTTTTTAACCAGTGTTGATCCTTGGAGAATTTGAAAATATGTTGATAAAGAATGGATGTTTGGCCTTGATTGACCTTAGTGAACAATTAGTGCACTGTTAAGTCCAACCATGCAGCCAATCAAGGAAACTGTGTGGTAGGATACATGACCTACAATGTGGTAGATTCCTAGGTAACTGTGTGGCCGTTTCATCTATTGGAAGTAGAAATCACATAGTTACTGCAATGTTTTATAAATCATGCATCGTAAGCATTTTATTTTTTCTAGTTTTCAATTTTGGGGGTTTCCCATGTATACCCCTTTTGTAATTTTAATCCAAAATAGCCCATTTTTCTCCCATTTGGTTTGTTTGGCCCTAGGATACCATTTCCTATTCCCCAAGCCTCCCACCTATATCTCGGGTTATTCCAAGGGGAAATCTCATGTGGTTTGGTTGGATATATCATGGTAAACACGTTCTCTCATCTCCCTCTTCTTTCTCCTCTCTTTTGTTTTGGGTTTTCTCTTCTCCTATGGTCATATTGACCTATGGTTTTGGTTTCCCATTGATTATTTTGGGGGTTTTACACATTAATAATTTTACTTCATATATCATTGATTTTTGAACCCTTATAGAGTGTTTTTTCTATTGTGTTGTCAGTGCACAATGGATCCGAGTTAGTTTTTCCCATGAACTTTCCTTTTTAATTTAAGAACCATTAGTTTCATGCTTTTCAAACCTTATTTGATTTGTATATAATTATATATGATCCTTGGTTCAATTTTTGGTAGAAAAATGGTTTTTTATTCCTCGTTTTTTTATCACTATAATTTTTTTGTTAATAGTGCACACCAAGGGATTGATTAAATGCCTATATAGATTTTATAGGTGGTTTTTGAAATAAACTGAATGGTTTAGAGTTGTAAATGTAATGGTAATATCTGAAATGTCATCTTAGGTTTCTTTTACTAGTTTCCGAACTGATTTTGTGTTTGATAATGTAATGTATATTGGTTGATAGAATTTTTTGGAATGTATTTACCATGAATGCACCATTTCTAGTTGATAAAAATGGATTTGTTTTGAAAGGGTAAACTGAATGTTTTAAATAATTTTTGTAAATGATTTTGAATTGGTAAATGGTGATTTTAAACCCTCAATGAAAAGTGAATTCATATCATTGATGAGTGATGGTTTGTTGAGAAATGGTTAAAGGATAGTTTGGAAAATTTTTGAAAACAATTAAATTATTTATTATGAAAACCTTCTTTGGATTTTTTCTAATGGATTTTCTACATATAATGGATGGGATGCCACCACAGTGGAATCCTTGTGATCTATTATTAGAGTTCCTCAAGATAGAATATTTGTGTTCTATTTATTATATGGCATAGAATTAACCCTTAGGGTGGCTTGGGGTAATGCCTATTTTGAACTAGTAATATTATATATATATTGTGATTGGATGCCCCAACAAGAATAAGTTGGATAACCCCCATTATACATATGAGACATGGAAACCTAAAATATTGATAGATTTTTTTGAGAACGATTTCCACACTGGTAAGTCACATACTTATCAGTGACCCTTAGTAGCTAGATATATTTTGGTTTATTTCTATGGGATTAGGCCCATCCATCTATCCTGAGTTAGGGTGGTCAAGAATTTGAGAGTTTTTTATTTCATCATGTGTGGAATGGTACCAAGGATTTGGTATCATGTATTAGTACATTATAGATATTTCGTGATCACCTAGTTTCAGCTATGTCTATTAGCTAATAGTTTTCTGCAGTGATGAATGAGATACATGTATGATTATTTCCATTTGCCTTATTTTCTAATAACTCTAGTGTCTTCTTGTGTAATGTTTACATAGAACGTGATGTGTTGTTTTTAAAAAGTTTTATGAAACCTTTTTTTTTAGAAATTCTTTTTACTCTTCTATCAACATGAAAATATAAACATCACATTCCCTTTTGAAATGATAAGACTCATTGATGGGATGATCTTGGATTTGGAAATGAATAAGCGCAATGATTTTTACTTTTTTTTAAGTATAAAATGTTGAAAAATATGTTTTTATATATTGTATTTTAAACAAAAAAATTGAGGTATATATTATTTTAATGTAAGTGCATTGGGAAATAGATTATCGGGATAGCCTACTGAGTTTTATTACTCACACATATAATTTTTTTTCTATTTTTGGACCTTGTGCAGGTTTCATATAGAGTTTGGTCATCCTGGGTGATAGTTGATCTTGTGTTGGAGAGTGACCCATGTGGTCACATGGATATGGTGTGGTCTTATTGTCCAGTTGGTTGTGTTTTGTTTCTTGGTTTTATTTTTATATTGTTGTATAAATTAAATTCAGTTTATTTTTATTTATTTATAAGGATCCTTGCACATGTTCAGTGGTTTACCTTCCATTATTTATCTATTGGGAGAAATAGTTCACATTTGTTTTCACTATTACATCCTGACACTCATTGATAGCCCTTGGGGATAAGGAACTCCCTTTGGGAAATGCCATGAATTAGCTTGGGTGATGTGACCGGTTCAAGGTTTATCTGGGTTGCTTCGTGATAAGTGTAATTACTAAATCTCATAAATTATTAATCTGTAGAAATTAATCAAATAACTCAAGGTGAAATCATAATCAATGATAATATAAAAAACTTAAACAATAAATAAAACATTGGACACTTTTAATTTTCCTTATATGTTGTTTTATCACTCATAGGAATGCCTATTTAAAAAATATAGAAACATTTCAAATATCTTGTAAACCATCAAAAAATATTATGAAAAAAGGAAAAAACCATTGATACCACTTTGTAACATCCCTACATGATTAGCCACTAAACTGGTAGTTGGATTAGTCACCACATGGGCTCAAGCATGACTACCCATACAACAATGTATACCGACTAGCAGTGAGTGTCGAGTGGTGGTATGGTGGAGATACTATACCCACATGGTCAGAGTGGAATAGTTTTATAACCAATGTAAATCAATATACAACAATAAATTAAATAATAATAATAGATATATCAATGGAATAATTATATAACAGATGAATAAAATTGGCCAAATCGAATTTACATCAATAAACGCATTCCATATGACGATACAAGTACAAGAAATGAAAATTATAATAATACATATGAATTCATGAATGAATAAAATCTAAACAACTAGCTCCAAGAGTATCACAAGCTCTATCATGGTCCTCTCCCCAACTCCATCCTGGTAATGTAAAATAAAAATTTAATGGTGGACGCTTCCCATTTATCTATACATGTATCCATAATCTCTACTCGGGTACCAATGGTGCCTGAGGAGGGTGTGAGATACAATCTTTGTAGTCTGGCACCCACAATGTCTAGCCTAATCCATTGAATGTAATATAAACTAATCAATATTCCATGGTAAATAGATGTCATAATGAAATAAATTAAACAATTTGTTGGAATGTGTCCAACTTTAACACCCATCCAAGATATACACATCATCCAAAATGAGTATGTCTAAACCATGGTTCCAAAAATGGATAATTCGGTGAGATAATATAATTTGTTATGAACTAACCCCATGATTGTGGTTTGGAATGGTGGACACAACCCTACGCCTTTAATACAAAAGGGAGTAATACATTCTGTAAAAATCTTCATTTACCTTTTCATTAATTTCAATTTATAAATAACTTTTCAAAACATCATGAGATAACCTGATCTCATTCAGGAAAACACAATAGGAGTTTCAAATTATCACTCATGGTGCTCTAGATATGACCAATGACAAGGAGTCCAGCCATGGTGACCCATGAATAATGTCCCAGGTATCGCCCAATGCATTGTGTGAAATGTAATGTTCAAACATATTATTTTCTAACTGGTATTCCATTTAGGGGCCTGAGTCACACTCGAGGCATGGTACAACCATCATGCCTTTGATCCCATCGAAGTGTTATCCCCTAAGAAACTAATCTCACTTGTCTAGAGGTAAAAATAGATAATGTTCGGAAAGAAAATATCAGGAACAACTGATATAACCCCCATCATGTTTTCTAACAATCAATAACTCTAACAGGAAGGAATGATAGTCCAAAAAAGGGATACTAAAGTCTAAACCCCCTTTTTTACCCTCAAATCTATGATAAAAGAAATAAAAACACAATTTATTTATATGAATCCATGAAACTATTCCATATAGACAAGGAAAATGGGGATTAATCCTATAAATAATAAAAAAACTACCAGTCATTACATATATCATTTTTCAGTATAAGAGAATGCACCTCGTCAGGAGGATTTTTTAAAAAAAATAACATTGGTTACCAAAAATTTATTTATCATAATTAAACACCATTTAAAGAGTCACATTAAATTCACTTTTAATAAGAATTTATTCTAAAACTCAGACTACAACAATTAATATCCAATGAATGTGTAAAAGTGAGAAATTAATATATTCTTAAATTTAAAGGGAAAATATAAAGGGTTCTAACCATATAAATAAGGAGACCAATGCAAACATATCTGCACTTGAATAAATTTACAATGACAACTTGAACCTTCTATTTACCACATGCATGTATGTTCACCTTTTCTTATATGTATGTACACATAGCCCCTATGTTAATATTTTCATGAAAAATTATGTACATGGGAATCCTTACTTATACTCTTATACATGCATATACCACTTTTTAATTAACATTTTTTCAATTTAACATACGAATATAAGAATACTTGTCCCCGTTATATATATATATATATTAATATTTACATGGGATAATATATAAAATGGGAGAACATATATAGGTACATGCCTACCTATGAATAAACATGAAACTCTATTTTTATATTAGAAATCCAAAACCACTTCGACAAGGTCTAGCATGCCAAAATAATAATACCATAAAATCAAAAACAAAAAAAATCACAAATATAAAGTGATAAATGAAGAATAATGGAGGAAACCATTCCCTAAATTAATTATGGACATAATGGAATGGTCTAAAATGCCTGAACACGAACATGGATGACCTGAGAGAGCCACTACATACCCTTACAATGGAAGAAAAAACTATAAATTAGATCAACCCTTACCCTAGTGTTTGGATGAGCTAGGTATGGAGATGAAGAAGTGAAAAATTAAAAATCAAGGTATGAGGAATGAAGTGGAGGGATTACCTCAGAGATTCCAAAAAGAATATTCATAAACATGGGAAATATATTGTGGAAATAGGGATACAAAAGGGTGTTTCGTGCATGCCATGTGATAATAGAGGGGGTATCACATGATGCACAGGGAGGAGGAGAGAAATTTGGGAAACTAAAAAAAAATTAATAATTGAAATAAATTTTAAAAAAATAGAATTTTTTTTTAAAAATATTGGGTGACCTGCACGGTTTAGGTTGCACAGTTATCCAAATGGTGGACCGACTGTGCAATGAACATTGTACAGACACTTTCTAAATACCAATAATCATGATGTATAGGTGGAAATTTTGGGTAGACCCAAGACATCCCATGTGAATCTTATTACACCCCATGGTATGGATACGCTATTTTCTACTAGAGGTCGCAATGTTTCAGAAAAACCATGCACCCCTGCCAGCTCCTCCCGACTTGAGGATTAGGATCCTAAATATTGCAAAACATAATGAAACTTTTTGGGGGCCCTCAAGCCTTGAACCATATACCAAAACAACACATCTATGTTCTATAACTCTTAGAATTCCATTTCTTATCTTGGTTTAAAATATTAACCATTCACCAAATGATAAAATAAAAATTACATTGGAATTTCACCCGGTCCTATATCATGGGATGTTGTAGTAGGCCCTATCTTTATCCTTACATTTTTTCTAGTTACGATGAACAATTTGATATACCATACACTAACCATGTAAAATGTCTGTATTAAATTTCCATTCCCCACATAACCTCTTATATCCCATGACATTGTTTTTCAAACTATGTGCCAATAAAAATTGGGTTTTATGGATGATCCACATAATATTTACTAATGATGAACCGTAAGATTCATGCTTCCAAACCATACTATGTAGTCCATGAAAGCAAAAAAATCTTTTAAAACCTCTATTTGACATTCTAATCCTTAATACACATCTAAAAATATTATTCAGAGTCATCCCAGCCATTAAATTTAAATTCCAATCACTAATCAAAATATAACCCATACAGTAATTGAAAATTTAATTTTCTATTAAAATATCATACCTGAAAAGCATTGGGTATTAAAACTCCCCACATTATCACATCTAATCCATATGAATTCATAGTGGGAATTAAAATGAAGAACCCAAATTATTGGTTTTGTATCTCCTTTTAAATGACTATGTTTCATTTTTCAATACCTAACATGCTTTCATGGACTGGTATATGATGATCTACCCCATATGCTCTTAATTTTAATGGCCAATTCCTAGCCATGATAGTTCCACCATCAAAATTTCTTAAAGGAACATTCCTCTAGAATCCAAAAATTCTTATAACATGTTTCACAATTTGAAGTATCAAATAACTCAAGAGGATATTACTCTCAATCGTTTATTTTTATCCAAATGGTTGAATATCAATCAGTTAATAAAATCCTAGTCACATCATCATTTCAATGAAAATAATTATTTGAACATTATATTGAACCCATTTTATCCCACATGTGTTCCCTATTATGTCCCTAAATGATTTCATACAACCGCATGAGGGAAATCATGTTGAACCGCCTCAAGATAACTATTCTCAAAACCAAATTGGTTAAACAATTGACACATCAACAAAACCTGATCCAAATTTGTTTATCCCGATAAACACCAAGATAGTTCCGAG
Organism: Viscum album; assembly: GCA_963277665.1. NCBI lineage: Eukaryota > Viridiplantae > Streptophyta > Magnoliopsida > Santalales > Viscaceae > Viscum > Viscum album. The sequence continues at coordinate 2,114,667,804 of OY728157.1, read as the reverse complement.
AACACTCATCAAAACCCATAATTGAACATGCATTTTTCATTAATTAGTAAATCCAAAAATAACTAAATATATTTATCCAACAACATATGAAATCTAAAATGATCATCCAACTATCAGTCCCATTCTAGTTTGACATTTGTTTGAGGGGGTTACATAGAAGAAATTAACTCATTGACCCCAACTAAGGATCATCATTATAATTACACAAAATAAATAGGTTCCTGATTACCACAACCCATTCCCCATCCATTCCTAGAATAACAATATCATACCAATAAACTATCCCATTCTTGAGCATTATCGAAAACATCACATATTACCTATTCCTAATCTATATAAAGAACATCTATATCACAAACCAAGTTTCAACTCATAACAGGGGTCACCAACCTCAAATAGACAATGTTGAACTCTCCACCATATGGATTTCCTTAAACTCCTCCTTGAGAACAAATCCAAATAAGGCTTTTAATCAAACCATAGCATCATTTAGATAACAAGATGTATTGTTGATGCACTCTTAGTGCACTAATGATGTTGTCATGTTATGGGGAATGATCTTCTATAAATAAGGATTTTATTGAGATTCCAATGATAGGTGTGTATCACACTCCCAGAAACATGATAATGTCAAACCAGGCTATACATTATATTAAAAACCCTTTGAACAACATCACCCAACCATTTGTGTCCAAATATAGAAATGGTTCAACCACCTCATGGTACATGATTTTATTTCTAGAATATCCCATATCACTTACACTTTCTTTAATTTACCAAAACCTCAAAGTCCACATACTAACAAGAATCACATTTGATACTATTGATCCCCAATATAAATCCTACCTCTCATTGGTGTTTCATATTAAATAGTTACCACACACAATAAGCATAAACTGAAATTTCCATACATGGTGGATGTAAAATCCAATGCCACCATGTCCATGACCCAACTCATGCACCCATGAGTAATCCATAAACAAGACCAATTTTTTCATGATACACAAAATATAAATCACATTAATGTATAATATCCCTTGTTACTCCTCTTATAAATTGAGCACCTACATAGTGCCAGGAATTATTCCACAAACACCAACCACTCGACATCATACTAGTCACAAGCATATACCCACACCCAAAAAAGACACAAAAAATAACTCACTATTATAAAGGGTCATGAACCCATATAGTATGACCTATGGATATCAATCATTATATACAATCATCATAAATGATTCCTCAGAAACCATAGGAATCTTCATTCCAATAATGAAAAACTAGATAAACCACCATGAATTGATCTCAAAACAAGTATAAAACCATGCTTGAAATACATCCATAGACCCAATCCAACCCCTCTCATATGTTTCTCTTGATCTAAAAAAAACATCAACCTACATGTGTATGAGTCACAGGAAAGGACCTCTTAATCTCACACCTATCCCTACAAAACAATCCTCATGTCTAAGGTCACTAGGCCCAATGACAAAGCCCGTATGTCAAATGAATCTAAGGAAGGTAAAGTTAACATTGAACTATAAGGGTAAAAACCTATCAATACAGTTCCAATAATTTATTTTTTAGATTCCAAGTGATAGAGGAGAATATCTTATATATTGTAATTGGAAAACCATTTAATTTCAAATCATTTATAATTACTAACTTAAGGAAAAAAATAATACCATCATCACCTACCCAGAATTACCTAGAAGGAACTAATCCTATCCGAGAATACTCATAAAAATATATCCCTTGGAGATCATGATATCAACTAAAAATATAACAAAATAATCATGACCAGACATCCATATAGGGCAATACCCCTATGAGGTTTAGTTCACCATAAACGTTTAGGTACCTATTGGCATCACCCTCAATGTACTGAATATATAATGAAAAATAATGTTCAATTAAGTAAGATATCGAAGCTAGAAAGATGGAAAAAATCTATTTAGTAAATTATTAAGATTTATTTAACCAGACATGAAAGAATACACCCAAAAATGGTGTACTAAAAAGAAACCATTATTGATGTTCAGCTACGAGGGTCAATAGTATAGACACAACATCATCTAAATAATCTATGTTTTATAAAACTTTCATATTTTGGTTAAGTTGAATTTCATTCTATTTTTGTTAGGATGAATCTTCATAGATTGTTTTTGGATCATTAAATAGTCAAAAATAAGTATCAAAATTCCACAAAGGGTCCCACTCTTAGGGGAATCATGTGTCATATCATCCCACTAGGATAACTACCCCTCATATGCATGAGGATAAAGTCAATATCCTCAAAGTCAAAAATCTCAAAATAGATCCTCATTACCTTCCCTCATGAGGAAATATATTTAAAAGTCAACCAAATTGTGTAGGATTCCCCCATAAATATAAATGGTAAAAGACAATTTAGGTTTTTGTCGACACATTAAATAAATGGGATATGTCATTAGTAGTAAAATAACATAATAGATGGACTATAACATGAAAACCATATGTGATAAATATAATGCATGTGATGCCTCTTAACTTTTGCATCCAAGATTCAAAACTAATCTATGTCCTATAAAAAATGGGATGAGCTAAATAATATCCAAAATAAATCATACACTCCAAATAGCATGTGACTCTCTCAAAGAGAAAATAATATAAAATTTTGACATTTCATACCATGAACAGAAATCCCATATACCTTAAAAAATATAATTCCTACTAGAAAATGTGTTCTATGAGAACCAATGTGAATCCATCGTAGGTTTTTACACATTCCTAATACTTGTGTTTTTCATATCAGATATAGACATGAAAAGACAAAGGAAGAAATATGATTCAAATTTGTCAGGCCATGGACCAGTTCACTCTATGAACGGTTAAAAAATCAGTTTGTAATAGGGCCTTAAAAATGCCTCCCCATATTCTAAATGATGCTGAATAGTACTGAGGACCTAGGCTATGCATATGGGCAGGCTATTCCAACTTATCATTGTATGAAACCATAAATAATATACAATCCTCATCACTAGTAGATAAAAAATAGAGTGATGATGGAATAATTATAACAAGGTTGTTGTAATTAATGGAATGTCATAAAAATATGAACATACATTTCATATATACAATACTAATGATACACTTGGCTTACCACATATATAGGAGTAAATAAATGGAATTGGAAAAAAATAAAAGGTTATACTTCCCAAATCAAGTCACATCACATACCTAGATCCCCATATGTCTCCAAGCACTCCAGCTAAATCATTGTTAATGCTCATCTTAACATGTGATAACATCCTCGTGAATATCTACTAGGGTACCCAAGTGAAATGATGGCCTGAGAATGTTGTGAGTCCAACTCTCAGAAGGAAACCACCCATGTGGTCTCAATCCTTACCAATTAAAAAAGTTTATGTTTGTGTGGGATACTCAAAATGAAAAAACAACAACAACAACAACAACCACAACAATAATAATAATAATAACTATTGGGAAAGACATAAACACACTGTCATAAGTGAATTATCATATATTATAGTAAGCCTAGCCATGACACAACATGAAGTAAATAAATAATAAATAAATCTGTCGTTGATCCGTAGGGTTGTGATCCCACTACTATATAACAAGCCTTTAATAGCATTAGCCCTTTTCACTTATATAAAAAACAGTGATAAAGGCAACCTTTATCTGTTCTAAAACATCTACTGATAAAGTGTTTCTTTTATAAATACATTTTCTCTTTCACGGCTAAAAGACACCCTTTATCAATGCAATTTTTCAGCAATGTATAAATTAAACCCTTATCCGTGCATTTTTTAGCACGGTTAATGGGTTTCCTTTTAAATATCAATATGATTAGTGCTGATAAAAATTCTAATAAAATGAAATAATTAAACAAATAAAAAATTAAAATGATTTTATTATAATAATAATATTATTATTAATTAATTCATTGATGAAAAAAATTTATTAAAATGATTATAATATATATAATTTATAAATAATATAATAAATATATAGATATATATAAAATATTTTAATATAAGTAAATTGTGAAAAATGTCAAACATTTTTCAAATTAAATAATTGTTGATATTGTTAATAGATATTATATATTAAATATATAGATATATATGAATTTATATAAAATTTATTTATATAATATAGAATATTATTTATACTTTACATTAAATACAAATATATTTAGTGAATAATGGTTTATAATTAATAGTTAATATAAATTAAAAATACAATCTAATTGCATCAAGTAATGTACATAATGAATATTGTTTGATTTTTCAATCTAACATGTATCAAACATATTTAATATATAGATTTTACATACACATAATTAATGAATTTTTGTATATATATGCACAGAAACAAATATTTGTTTTGGAATTTAATCAGCTTAGATTTTTTATTATATACATATATATTTACTATGTTTCAATATTTTCAATATTTATTCATTTGAATACCAATATTACCAAATTTTAGAGATTTATATTAGTCAAAATTATCCAAATTTTCAATATATTACTCATTTTTAATTAATCAATTTTACTAATTTTTGACATACCTGAACATAAGAATAAATATTCATTAATAATGATAAAAGTACATTTGTATAGAATATTTATAAATAAATAAATTTATCAATGAATATTTACTTTTTTATATATTTTTATGATTATAAATAAATATATAATATTTTTCTAAAAGATTTTTGATAATTATAAATAAATATTTATAAGTTTCCAAAAAAAAATTAAATAATGATCAAATTTAATATATTTATATATAAGTATATAAGTATATATAATGATGTAAATATAAATTTTTAAATAATTATTTATATAATTATATATTTAACAAATTATAAAATTATTATTTTATAGAAAGTATTATTTTATGCATTATAATTATATATAATAATTATATTATTTTTTAAAAAGAATATTATTTTTTAAAAAAGTATTAATTTAAAAGAATTGTTATAAGAATTTATCATCATTTTTTAGCACTGATAAAAATTAAGATTTACTAGTGTAGAAAATTAAATGATAACATCAATCTTTATAGGATCTTAAAAAACACTCATAAAGATTCATTTTATTAGTTCTTATGAAAATATCACTGATAAAAGTTATCTTTATCAACGCTATTTTGGGAAGCCCTGGTAAAAGTATCCCAATCACTTTTAAGTACCCTGACCATCATTAACTAGTTCAAGATATCTGAAGCTCTCCATGGAAGAGACCTTCTCTTAGTACTCTTCATTATTCAATCCAAGCATGAATTCTAGCTAGAATCACGGCTCTAACTATTACCTAGATTGAATAAAGTGCTCAAGTAATTCTAGGGTGTAAACAATTTAGGGCTCAAATGAAATCTGGGTTTATTTATATCTCTAATCTCCATTTTTATCCATTTAACCTTATCATCCCACATCTTTGTATCCAAAAAAGTCCAGTTGCAGTATCTTACAAAAAGACAACCCAAAATTAATTTTTTTAGATATATTGATGTATCATTTTCCCCGATAACATGGGGATCTCCTTTTGACAACATTGGTACTGTTAGAAATAAAATATATCAAACCAAAAGTTTGGTCCTAATGTTGGGAGGTATAATAGTCTCCCAATACCTGTATTCCATGACATATTCCTCTTCCCAATCGTCAAATTTTAAAAAATTCGTCCATATAGATTTTTGTTGTTGTCATTAGTTTCATATATTCTATTAAAAATCACTTGGGATACCCTTTATTATATTTTAATTAAGAATTTAATGAGCTATGATTTCATTGATTCATCTATAAACCAAGGAAAATGATTCACTAAACATAGACATCTCGTTATCATACCTCATATGACCCATAAAAAATTTTCACTATGCTTTGTCCAATCTACAAATATTATGTCTTCTATAAATATATGTTGCAATATCCTTTGATCATTCTCCTTCTTATTGTATTGGTTGTGATCAAATCTACGCCACTAAAACCTTGATTTCTTAAGTAATGATCTAACCTTAAATACCATGTCCTTAGTGATTTCATTGTATTTTAAAAATAATTCGTTAACGGGTACACCATTATCAAATTTTTACACATAATAAACCCATCTAGTTTCACAATGTATACTCCCCCATATGAACTCCACTAAGGAACATAAAGATGACATCCATTTTGTATACTTTTTTTAAAAAAAATCACTGAAATATAAAAAAAATCAAATAGTTTCTAACAAGGATGTGGGTGTATAGTTTTCATAAATATAGATTCCTTTTATCAATGATTTACCCTTTCACACTATATTTTATTTATTTTCATCCACTTTTGAAAAGAGAAGAAGTTTATTACTGAACACCAACTCGGATTTGATAGCATTTATATCTTCTACACTTGGAACAATTTCCCATGTCACACTATTCTTATCCGGATGAAGTTCCACATGCATAGATTTGATACAATTGGAAACCTTGTCTGCCTCTCCAAATGATTTAACATCTACTTGGGAAAAAATGTTGTTTTTTGTATTGTCTTACTCCTTCAAATTTTCACCAAAACATTCAAATCATAAATGACATTTTATTCATTGATTAGATCCTTGTTTTATTTCTTATAGTTTATGAAAATTTAGTCATATTTGAAATGATAACGCACTTATTAATAATTCTTAAAAATAACATCATTTCTTTTATCCCACATTTAATAAACAATAGGTATGTTTTACATTAATCCATCTAATTTTTTTTAATTCTTTAACATTTCCTTTTGGTAACATTCTCATGGATCTCTTATTTCCATCCATATATTACTCACAAATGGGAGGAATTAACCCTTTATTGAACACAATAGTGTAAGACTATCATCACTATTAGTTTCACCTCCTGAATAATTATTATTACAGTGTTTTTCTTGGGAATCAACCCGTGTATCTTATATTTCTTCTACTTCTCTGATTAGTAGTCATCATATAGATGACTACTAATTTGATTATTTAAAAATGCATAGGTTTATATCCACAAGATATGGAACATGAGTTCCAAAAAACAATATGTAGTGACAAATATTCATAATATGAGCTGATGAGGATGAAAACAGCCTATAACATTTACCTTTTGATGAATTCATAGGAAACCATCTATCAAAATGCAGTGATTCTTTTCTTAAACTCAATTAACCATTTTCATAAAATCATACTAAAATGATTTGAATCAATTGTTTCCCTTATTATATTTATCTATAAAATTCACCTTTGATAATGAATATCTTATTTGTCTTTTTTTATTTATTGTGAAAATGAATATTTGATGAACTAAATATTATATCATTACTTGATCTCAGAAGATTAAATGTTTCAATCCAATGTATCATATTTTCTACTCATCCTTCTCACTCATTTATTGATTATTTGGTGACATATATTTTCATTTTTTTATCATCACTCTTTCTTAACAATTGAAATATCCCAATGGTCAAAAATGTTTTCACAATAAAGTAATTTTCCTTAGAAATAATGTATTGTTTAACATTTATTATTAACTAAATACTTTTTAGTATTAATGAAACAATAATTTTTTTCTCGTACAAGTGGATTATTTTTTCCAATTAGGGTGGTTTTTTCAATGGTTCTCCAGATCATGTGGGATTGGACATCAAACCTGCAACTCAGATAATGAAAATAAAGAAGTTGGACAAGAATGCCTATAACCATCAGAACAAGGTGAATTCCAAAAACGTATTTAATTAACATTTACACCATTTTAGATACTGTTTTAATATTAATTTTATAATAATTAATATCTAATACTTATTTTGTTTTTTAGATATTTTTTGAAGCCATATTTTTCTTTTAACTCTCCACAAAAAACCACATAATAGATTAAATGATTCTTTCGTCCAATGTAACTATGTTTTCAATTTTCATTATATTTCATTGTTGAACATCTAACACTTCATATTAATTCAATATTAATAGATTAGAAAACTATCTCATTATTGATATATTGATGTGTAGAGGAAGCTCATGTTCCTATTATAGTGAATTATCCTCATATAATCGGCTTCTATGCTTCCTCTTATATTCTAAATTTCAACAACTAGAAAGGTTTTCAGTTAATAACATCAAGTCTATATGAATTTTTTGATGTTTAACATAAAAATAAAATGGAAATGTGGTGTCATTAATAGTTAGTATTTTTTTATTCTTTTGGATGTGTAATAATCAACCGCTCCCCAATCTAACACATGGTTTGACAGGTATGACTTCAAGTACTTAATTTTATTTAAAATCCACATTAATTTTAGTAAAAACAAAAACCAACATACTTGAAACAATAAAACATTTTATGATTATTTTGATACATTACGAAAATAATCTATATGTTTGTTTTGATGTGTAGGGATTAGTCACACCTTAATTCGACGCATAGTGTGACCGCTTGGGTTCAAAGTGTCTATTATCAATTTAAAAAAGAAAATTTAATTCATGAAAATTTACTCAAAAAAAATCAAACATGAATGGATTTTTTTTTATAATTTAGTTAATTAGTTTATAAGATAATTATAATGTTTATGAATTAGTATCACATCAAACTGATACATGATATGATCGATATGGGTCAAAGTATGTGTTTAAAATTTAAAATGACATTTTAGTAAAAGAACAAGCGATGAACATAAAACCAAGAAGAAAATTTTATATTATTTTGATAGATAAGAAAAATTTTCTATAAGTCATTTTTGACATGTAGAAATCATATTTACTACAATCTGATGCACGTTTTGATCGGTATGATTCCAAGTGCATGTTTTTATTTAAAAATGACATTAATTTTGGTAAAAATGATAAGTGGAATAATCAAAATAGAGAAAACACATTTGGAATATTTTTTATACTTTTATTCAATGATCCATAAGTAATTTTTGATGTAAAGGAATTATCCACACCTCAATCCTATTTATGATGATCCCAGTATGACTCAATTTGTCCGTTATAAGTTTAAAATAAATATTTTAGTTTCCAAAATGTCACTAAATGAAAACAAAGATACCACACTCATATGTACGTTGATTCATAATTCATTTTTTATGTGCATGAATTGGTTTCACATAAATCTAATACACTATGTGATCGGTATGACTCATCGTGGTTCAATACTATTTAATATTTCCATTTAGTAAAAAAGATCAGTGACTTGCTCAAAATGATGTAATATCATCCAGCTTCATTTGATATAATCTAAAAACGATCCATAAGCCATCCGGGGCTAGTAGGAATTAGTTTCACCATAATCAGAAACACATTATGACTGGTATGACTCCAAGTGTATCTTTTTATTTTAAATTGACATCAATTTTAGTAAAAAGGACAACATACCAACTCAAAATAGAGAAAAAAACATTAGGATTATTTGTAGACATTATGAAAATGATGTATAATTCATTTTTTGATATGTATAAATTAGTTGAATCTCAATATATTGTGAAATGTGACCGGTATGACTCAAAGTGTGTCTTTTTATTTAAATTTGACATTAATTTTAGAAAAAAGGAAATGTGACATACTCAAAACCATGAAACAACCATCGTATTGTTTAGATACTTTAGGAAAATTACCCATAATTCATTTCTGATGTGTATAAATTATCCTTACCTCAATCTGATTCACAGTGTGACTGGTATGACTCCATGTGAATCTTTTTATTTAAAATTGACATTAATTTTATTAAAAAGGACAACTGTTGTAGTCAAAACCAAGACGAAAAATTAATATTTTTGATACATTAAGAAAACTATCTGTAATTCATTTTGGATGTTTAGGAATCCTTCTATCCTCAATTTGAATAATGGTGTGACTGTTATGACTCAAAGTGTGTATTTTTATTCAAAAGTGGCATGAATTTTAGTAAAAAGTATAACTGACCCACCCAAAATTGAGAAAACACATTAAGATTATTTTTTATACTTTAGGTTAATTATCTATAATTAATTTTTTTTGTGAAGGAATCAATAACACCATAATATGATACATGATGTTTGAGGAATAACTCAATTTTTTTATCAGTATAAATTTGACAGTTTAGTTCAAAAATGCCACATGATGAAAATAATCAAAACACACCTAGACTTTCATGATAATTTTTGAAATTGATTCATATGTAATTTGTGACATATATTAATTAGTCTCCTATTAAATAGATTAAAAATGTGATCAGTGTGAGTCATAGAACGTGTTTTTATTTTAAACTGACAATTTAGTAACAATAGACAAGTGACGTACAAAAAATCAATTAAATATATTTTTTTGGCTTTATAGTTTCTTAAATTTGATCCATAAACCATTTTGGGAATATAGGAATTATCTAAACCTCAATTAAATGCTTGATGTGATTGGTATGATGGAAAGTGGATCTTTTTATTAAAAAATTGACATCATTTTTAGTAAAAAGGACCATTGGCCTACTAAAAGCCAAGAAAAACATTCTTATTGTTTTGATACTTATATAAAATGATACATAAGTCATTTTTTATATTTATGAATCAAAATCACTTAAATACTATACAAAATGTGTCCGGAATTACTCGATGTGTCTGTAATTTGATTAACATCGACATTTTAGATCCAAAAGTGTCACCCACTAAAAACTAATAAAATGTGCTCATATTGAATTAACAATTTCGTAAAATGATTCATAATTAATTTGTGGCATATATAAATCAACATCACATAAAAAATACACATTATGTAATCGATACACTTTAAATTACTTGTTTCATGTTTAAAATGAAATTTTAATGAAAAAGATAAGTAAAGTACTCAAAACTGATAAAACATAATTGGATTGTTTTGATACATTTTTAAAATGGTCTATAAGTCATCTGAGATGTGTGATAATTAGTTGAACCTAAATCTAATTCACGGTGTGACTGTTATGAATACAGGTGTTTCCTTTCAATATATAAGTGCCAGTTTTGTTTAAAACATGCATCACATCACTAATGTCGAGAAAATAGGCCTACATTGTTTTATCGTCATTATATATCCTATTACTTAATTAATTTTCCTAAAAGTTTTATCTTATACTTATATAGTTTATTTTCATAGAGACAATTCATAAAGATGAATATGAAATGGTGTGACGTGCTCGAAATATTGTTCCTTGTATGAATCAAACATTAGTTCAAAATTAACACATTCAATTAATTATTTATTAATATTATTACTAACATAAGAATTGTTTTCTTATATGTGTGATTTTTGTCTTGTGTAGTGGTTAGGATCAAAAGAAAAAGGAAGACTACTATTTTTGAAAATATTTAATAATTTTAACTAATGTTATTGTATAAATAAATGATTGAAATTTATATAAAATAGTTTCTTTATTGTATTTGTGTTGTTAATTTTATTTTATTTAAATTTTTTATTTTTATTTGATTTCTATGATTTCGTGGTGTTTTTGGTGCTGTGGTATGTTGTTACAGTACATTGCACTAGCACTGCATTGTGTTGTTACAATACAATGTTATATGCCACATTATCAATGATTATAGAATTGTTGATAAAACTCTCTTTCAGTAGAGCTTAAAAATCCTTAATAATCATTCATTTTTTAGTGCGTCTATACGATCTAGTAAAGAATCCCTTTATCAGATATTTTTTTTGATGATAAAAGACTACTACTTTTAATCACTCTCAGGAAGTTAGAGATTATCCAGCAATGATAATACCCAATTTTAGTGTTGTTAAAGGCCTATTTTTGGGTATTTCCTTGATCAAGAAGACAACCTATGAATATGGAATCGTGTTGGGTTTAATACCACTCAAGATGTGTATAACACATTCAATCCTTGGATGTATTATCCCATCCAACAATACTTGCTCTGGGCCACACTAGAAATTACTCTGAGTAAGCTACATCACCACTAGGGTTGATAACCTTCCAATAACTTGGATTACCCATACATACATATAATCACTATAATGAATGATCCAAGGTAATGAAAAAAAACATTTGAAACCTTAAAATGAGTTGTATTTTGTACCACTCATTCTATGTAAATCTACTTTTTTTTCTGAGCCCTAGTTATAGATCCATTAGCAGTAACGACAACATAGCTCAGATGAACCCTATGGGAGATTAACTTTTGGAAATATATAAGGAATATTATTCTGAAATTTTAAAATAACACATGATTAATAAAATAAACATCCTAATTTACCCATTCCAAATAAATTTTATACAATGCAGGTATGGTACATCCACCCCGACATTGAGGAGTATCTTAGGCATCATGTGAGGATATTTTCATCCATTCTCGACAATATCACTCATAGGGGTCTACAACATTCTTAGTAACCTAATATATAATCCTAATTAATAGATTAATATTAGTGAAAAATGGTAAATAATGCCATAGTATTATCCAACCATGATCATGAATAATGAATTCAATATAATGAATCCATATATCACTCAAGGTATAATAATCCGGATTCCAAGAATTACCTATGGGAATATCAATAATTTAACAGTCAAACAAGATGGCTTAAAAAACTAGATACCAAGATGTATATATGTAAATCATAGTTGAGTGAATAGTTTCCATATTTGTGTATAAATAAATAGTTGGGTAAGCCGAATTCTTAGACACATCACTATCAATATATCCCCTCATACTATCATATTTGGTATGGTATCAAGATGATTCATGATACCATCTATTACCAAAACTATAACAGAAAAACTAAGGGTTGACCGATTGTTGGGTACCCAAAAGTATCCCAGCAGTCAGTACTCAAGAGAGGCATCCTAGATGAGATCCTTGAGGCCCTTATATAATAAAAGGCATCCCTATTGAATTCATGGTCACATCTCAATAGAAAAAGAACATAGATTTCACATCCTTGGGTATCGTTAATAGGGTACAATGGCCTTATCGTCCAACTGGGTAATGCCACCAGGGAAACTATCATGAGATGGGTTATAAACCAATATGTGTTCCAAGGTCTCTCTAGGATGGTCCACACACCCAATATAGTACTGTTTTGAAAAAAATGTTATCCACCATGTTTTGATAAAATGATTCCATTTATTTCCATTCATAGCCTCACATCCTAATAGGTTTTGATGATACTCAATGTGTCTCAAGTTCCAAGTCAGGAAACTAGAGAATAGAGGCAGTTATTGACCTCGTTAATTAATTCATTATAATAACCCATTTAATAAAATGTAATGTTCATTAGAATACATTAAAATTGTCGTTTCCTTATAATGGGAGACCTTAAGAATATTAATACTACCTAATAAATGAATAGATACCATAGGGTGGGTATGACTGACCACCTACATTTATAAATCCTTCCATTTATTTTATAAACGGCTTGAAGTAGATGAGAAAGACATTCCAAGAAATCCTCAATGAGCCAGGTCATGAATCACTATGAATATATTAGAGATAATTAGTTATAAAAATATTTTAATTACTTCATAAATCCAAAAAAATATTTAACTAAAGAAAACCCAATTTTAATTCAAATATAATCAATCCCGAGACAATACCAGATATTCGCATTGAACTGGAAGAGTGACCAAAATTTTTTCAAAAACCATCAACACACCCTCAACCTCAAACATGGAATAATATATTTAAACCATCAAAAAATAGTTTAATGTATTATAGATTTATAAATTCATAATTTTGACTTACCTCAATGAAAACAACAAGAGATAATGTGAAGATGGATTTTATGGTCATCCTCTTCCTAGGTAGTGAAAATTCCATAAGACTGGTATCTGATTCCACTATGATCTGGTTGAATAATGAATAAAACCTGTAATATTATAATCCAAACATAGAGTAAGTGGGATAAAAATACAATGGAGTTTTATTGATTTGAAGAAATAACGAAAGGAATACAATGCATATGATGGAGTTTGATTCACACCCCGAATTAGGTAGAAATCCCATATATGAAGGGAGATGGAGGATGGGGCCTGTGGGTGAGTTTTTGGATGAATTTAGGGAGAACATTTGGGTAATACCATTTAACATTCCTAGGGGGAATAGTAATTTTATCCAATTTTGTGATCCACAATGTTTTGGCACAATGTTTTCAAAACCGTGTACTAACAATGATCATATTCTATCTAATGTCATCACACCTCACATGGTTATCGATATGGATAAATAGACCATGAACCAACCATGTGTTTGGAACTCTCTTAACCCATCCATCTCATATAGTTGTAGTGCATGGTTAATAGGCCATGCACTAACCATGAAAGTTATATATAGTAAATTGTAGTTCCCTAGAAGCCATTGTTTGAACCAAGACTGTTCATTGTTGAAAATGCATTATGGTCTGTGTTAGTTGAAAATCCTCCCATGGATGATTATAGAGTTTTCATGTAAATGGATCTTATAATTAAAGAAGGCAAAATCACTAAAAGTGTGGTAGTTTCCCAGTTCTTTCCAAAATTTTTAGATCCAAAATTTTAAGGATGGATTTCAATGCAACAGTTAGATTTATTTAAGGATAAATGAAAATTTGGAAAATTCATGAGTTTCGAGAAGGTGGGTTGTGCGAGTTGTGTTTCACGAAGGCCAAAAGAACTTTTATAGTGTCTTTCGCGATTACGAAGAGCATCGCGAATAGAGACAATGATCTTTGTGATTACTAGAATTGTATCTTTGTGGCCATTGATGTAAATCATTCTGATTAAGAAGACCACCATGAAGGGTTTTGATGGAAAGATCTGTGATTACGATGAGAATCATAATCAAAAAATTTCCAAGGAGACACCTAAATGGGGAGCTCTACAAATATTTTTTTAAAGATATGAAAAAATCATGAAAGAAGAAGTGGGGCTTCGTGAACAACATATAAAATAAATATGAGTCTACACCCACTTCATTCAAATGAATTTTTTACAGAAAATATGGATGATACTATTTTCCCAAAGGTAATGGAGCTTTGAAAATATGGCTTTCTATACGGGAATGAGTATCATGAAAAGGCGTTCTAATTCTTTATTGATGCCAATTATTTTTTTTAATATGTTCTTCACAATGATGGGTTATTATGGATTGACATTGTGAGATTCATGATAGATTTTTTTTTCAATGAAGGTAGGGCTGCTTTGTGAATGGAGATTGTTCCGTGTAGGAAAAGGAGCTTCATGAAGGGATCTTGTGAAGGAGATTCATGAAAGGCAATTTTGAATATCTATTTTTAAGTTGATTAGTGCTTTCAAGATCATCAATTCAAGACATAGATGCAACTGGTGTCTTGTGCTGAATAGACACAAAGAGTTCAATTTCAATCTATTGAAGATACATTCATAACGATAAGTTGTGTAAGACTTAGCCCACAATAGTGATCAAGGGGAGTCAATGGAAGTGTTCTGAGGTACATAGTGATATATCCCTGAATTCTTACTAAGGCAGTGTTCCTGGAACAATGTGACTATGACCAAACTTCTATATTCCACAGCTAGTGTTGATTAGTGGATTTGGCTATGTCTGACAGACTATTATCTTATTCTCCTTGGACGTAGGCCTTAGTGGTAAACCAAGTAAAAGTGGTGTGTTATATTTCAAAATGGGAGTGTTTTATTACTACTATAATACATCATTCAGGTTTAACAAGTATGTAGAAATTTAGAAACATGATATGTCACTTTAAATGATAAAATTAACACCATGGTTAACCCATCCCCTCTCAGGGTGTTCCAGAGTCCTACAGTTCTACCATAACCAGCCACATTGTCACAATCCAAATCTGGTCACCATTAAAACTGGCACCCCACATGGTCCAAAACATGGACCAAAGGTAATTCTTGATCCTCACAGGTTGGAAAAAGTCCTTGAGTATCATATAATAAAATTTGGAAATGATTTACCTAAGTCTATAAACATAATACATTAAACAAATCCAATATAACAATTTTTGGTTTTTCAAAACAAACCATCTTTTACAAAAACATTGAATTGAATTACATAACTTAAAAGATTTCTCAAAGACTGTAACAAATTAAGAAACCCAAAATGTATAGCCTAAGAACATCCTCATGGAAAAAGGAACTTCCATCGTGTCATCTCCGAAACACTACATAATGAAGGACTATAAAAAACCCGAACCATTGGCAGAAAAGTCTGTACCCAACCTACAATAAAAATAACCAAGTCTGCTTACACCCAAAGGTGTAAGTAGGGTGTGAGACAAAGCCCAGTAGGATACCACTAGTAAGATATTCCATGTGAAAAATATTAAATGATGAAAATATTACATGTTTTCAGTAACATGAAATGTTAATAATAATTTTAAAGAGATGAAACCTAAAATAAAAAAATTTCTAAGTTGTCTACTTAAACGAATCAACACTATTATAATTGAATACCAAAGGTACTGAATATTCCATAAAGACATACTATATGCCAATGGTATTCATCAAGCATATAATGATCACAAGTAATGGAAACTAACCCCAAGGCACTAGCTCGTTGTGGGTCACAGGTACCACGTATCTCGGTGAAAGTAATCATCATAATATAAGTTCTCGTCAAAACGAGCCACTAGTAGGAGGCATACCCATAACCTAGTGGTTCAACAATTTCATCATCATAATAATCATCATAATAGTTTATTTAGTTATTTTTTCATCAAACATGCTACATGAAACTATGGTAAAACCCCATGGGGTCACTAGCGTACTAGTACAGGTCAACCCACCGAGATACCCGTGTTTTTTTCCTTCTTGTGCTCAAACAAGTTCCACAAGCCATAAAATATAATTTTCACATGAAAATTCCACATCCATGTCACACACACACGAAACGTCCCACACACATATCACATAATACTCCATTCACAAACAAAAATGCAATTTTCACATCATTCTCACATTAAACAGCCCATAAACATGTTTCACACATTTCTTAAAATTTGAAAAATCATTTCAAAAATTAATAAAAATTTATAGAAATCTTTGACATATTAAATCACCACTTTTCTTTTCAAAAACCCATCTTTGGTGGACACACTCACCAAAACGGTTCACGTATATTCTTTTCCAACTTTGATTTAGTCAATAAATCATTTACATTTTTTGTAAAATAATTCCAAGGGGTATAACGATGTTTTGCACAAAAAAACCCATTCAAAACCCCTCTATTGAAGAAAAAATCACACTAATAATAATCCAATATATTTTTTTCGTCCCAATATACATTTAAAAAACCAATTTCAAATGTTATCAAATTACCTCAAATGATATGACACAAGATACATATGGAAAACACACATTTTCGAAAAAAATCAACTTTCACAGTAAATGCTTAATTAATACAACCAAAAATGGTTCACACACCGCATAATGTAAGAGGAACATGCCAAAAATATAAAATAAGAATATAAAACTCATCATAGGATGTATACACAAGTAATTAACCACCTAGAATTTGTGGCAAAAACTCCAAACCGTTGTGTGAAACTTCAAACGCACCCCTGTCGCGCCATAATGATGTGAAATCAAGCCCTAATTCACATGATTTCATAAAAATGGCTCAAAATCATTCCCTAGGTATAAATTATAGCTTTTGGACATTTTAGAAACATATTAATTGTGAAAAAAAGCCCAAAACAAATGGGATAAACATGAGAGGGAAGGCACTTAATTTGAGAGATTTTGAAGAAATCTCCCCAAATATACCAAAATATGAATCTACAAGTAACCAAAACTAAATGGGAGGCTCAAATGATGATTACTAGGAATAGTAGGTACTGAAGTTGGGGAATAATAGTTATATTTAAAGGTTTATGAAATAATCAAATTACATTCTCAAATATTGACGATTTGAGAATTCCAGAACCTTTGATCCCAAATCCCCGATGTGAATAAGCTCCAAATCAGAGAAATAGATAGTGTGGGTGTGCCACTAGTTCTTGGCATAGGGTGGGATGTGTAATATCCTTATAAAAGTAAACAATGAGTGTGATATTGGAAAATTAAAAAATTACTTTTAATGAAGGAAATGGGATTATGGGTTGGCCCAATACCGTAATAAAAAACCTCAATCCATCATTATTATGGATTCCTATGGGGACCAAATTTTTATGGTGGTTTTAATATACCAGGGGATGATAATTGGGAATCAGAATGGGTATAAAATTTTTATAATTGAAGGATTTAAAACAGAAACAAAATTTATTTTCAAATCTGGAAATGGGCTCACGGTTTGCTGAAAGTTTTGAAAACCCACCATTTCCAAACAAAATCAGGGGAAATCCCCAAAAAATAAATAATTTGAATAAAATGAAAAATACCTTTAAAAGAAATCATGGATGTGACAATTCTCCCCACCATAAAACATTCCTCCCTCAGAAAGCCACAATAAGGACAAATACAAAATACCAATCCCAACCAAAATGCCAAAATGGACCCTTTTCCATGTTTTGCCCGCTCCCAAAAGAAAAAAACTCCTCCAATTGATCAATCAAGGAAGGAATACTCTCACCAACCAAAAAATACACCAAATTAATGAAAAAATAAACCACATTTATCCATTATTCCAATATAAAACTCCAAAAACACTCTCTGAACAAGACTCAAGCAATTTACCCAAACGAATAACCACGATGATCAAGGTCACAATTACCTTGCTTTAACCAAACCATTGGGTGTTCTTTAATCTCTAATTTTACTCATGGAAGATGTTGGTAGTTTGATACCCTCGAAATATCCTTCCTACCACTAATCCAAGACCAAGAAAAGTCTTAGTTACTAGTTTGAGGAGACACAAATGGGCTCCCCACCATAAGAGAAAATGTATTTTTTTACCCAGATAGAATCAAGAAAGTAATAGGGGAGACCCGAAAAAAATCTCTGGTATAAGTGGTAGACATCCATTGTACCTTTCCAAGAAGAGCATACATATAACTAATAGTTGGTCTACCCACCATAATAACCATCCATCAAAATTGACCAGCATGAGCTAGCACAGAAAGACCCCAAAAATTAAAGGGTTGGGACGTCTGCAAAGTTTGTGCGCACGGTTTGGGAAACCATACACTAACCATGGAGATCCTTCTATTAGCATTTTTTTAGGGTATGTTTACTACTAAGCATTACCGTAACGTATCATGACAAAATTCTTCATTTCTCTAAAAACTCAATGGATCCTAATATGGGAAGGAATGACATTGGGTGATAACATTGATAAGAGGTCCTCTCACCTCGTTCAATCGAACAAGTTCAAAAAAGCAAGATGATGATACATAAGGTTTAATATATTACCATATTTCATAATGAGGGTTGGATTTTGTACAAGGGCTTTAATGACCATGATATTTCCCCTGACAATGTGCCATCTCCTCTCAGGGACCTACGGCTAGATCTCCAATGATTGAAGCTTCTTGAGCCTCGTAGTTTGGATTTGGAAACCCCAAAACGGAACTTCTTCTTCCAGTGCTACAAACAACTAAAGCACAATACCAGATGGGTTTTCCCTGATATAACACAATCCAAACACAATTCAACAAAACCTAACATTTTAATGTAATATGTATGTAGAGGACGGACACACATCACCCCTTGTATTGTCAAATAAGAAACGGAAAGAGGAAAGGATATATACAAAAAAATTCCTCTAAAAAAATTATGTCAAGATTTCCAGAAAGATACACACTTATAAAAAAACAAAGAATCAAAAATTATTGTACAAGTTCACCTTTATAAACAGATGAGAACACAACATCCGAAGGCTTCACCGAAAATGACTATTTCTACTGATAGAAGAAATATATTGTGGGGGACCACATGCAACATCCCTAATCATCACACAATTCTAGAAAGTGTCCATAACAGCCTCTCATGACCAGATTTCATATGTTGGTGGTTTAACATGAACCACTTCTTCAAAGATACTACAGAGGTCCGAGAGGCCCTCTTAGACACCATCCACACTAGAAAACCTATACCACTTCCACCTTCAATAAATTAGGTACCTTATTAAACTATGGCATCTTTCATCCTTCCACAAGAACACTTTCGCTACAATAGGATCCAAAAAAAATAATGAAATAAAATGTGTAGAATCAATCTTCCAATATCTAAAAAAGTTTCCTTATATTGAAAAAATTGAGGATCTTCCAATGGAAAAACAATCTGGGATGCAATTTAGTCCTGCAATAACTACTAGTGAGGGCATAACATATCAAATGAGAGAACCCAAAGACCCAACCAAGAAGTTCCATTGGTCAAGACATGCCACAAACTAAAACCGAACAGATCAAGGGAACCACTGTAAAGGCTTCCCAATCTTTTCTCAGAAGAGGACACTAATCAGCCCTTCAACACAAATTACCGACCAAACACAAACCCAAAACACCATTCAAAAAAGAGGGATTCTTGGACTCAAAAACTCCCACAACAACATTTCCAAAAACACATAAGACATGGCATCCAAAACTAGTCATCAAGTCATCATTTTTTCCATTAAATTTATCTCTTTGATAACAAATAGTAAATCAGTTAGCATATCCACCAATGTTACCCCATGGGCCTCCCACGTACATGATTTTGTGCCACACCGGTCACCCTCCCCATATCCATCCATGACACTCATCCAGTCATACCATTTATCATTAATAATCTCATATAACCCCATTAATGTGGTTTCTCGCGAAAATACCAATGGTCAAAACAACAATTCTTTACACTTTTCAAAACCAAAACAGTCAACCAACAATTATTTTTTCACAAAGCTTCTAACCATGAAATAAACCCAATTTATAGCATAGAAAACATTTCAGATTAGAAAAATCATTCAAATGAAAACTCACTTTCAACCTATTCACATAAATTTCAAAACAACTCAACCTCTTTCAAAACACTTCTGGTTTTATGAAAAACACAATTTGATTAGCACCCATTAATTGAAAAACTCATCTCATCTTATTGATAACAAGGTGTCAATGATTCGTAAAAATATTCAAAATATGAACAATAAATTAATAGAAACTCACTTTCAATTCATGTACATTAATTTAAAAACATTTCATCCCATTTAAAATAAATTATATTTTTATAACAAACTCCCATTCATAAATCCTTATTAAATTGGGAACTCAACTCTTATCATTTCAAAACTAGATTCCAAAATTTCATAAATATTTTTCAAATGACTTTTAGTTACAAAATCAATGTCCATTTCCACACATCACACATTAAATTCAAAATATTCCATACTATTAAAAAACTTTCAATAGTTAGATCTCTATCAGAAACACTTTTTCAAAACAATGATTTACATAATTCCTCCTTTGAAAAGAGGTGTAAACACACCATTTTCCATTTAAAAAAAATTCTGAATATTCATTTACACCATTTTAGAAATAAATAGATGCCCTCTTTATTAGAAAATAATTTCACAAAAACATTACACATCTTAAGAGAAAGTAGTTTTTTGTTTAAAACCGAACATCCAAGATTTCAAAACCAAAGGAAACAAGAAAATGAAAGAGGAAACTAGTTTTGGTGGGTGACATGGAATTATAGTTGGCAGCCATATTCAAATCACTTAACCTTCACAGAAAGTTTTCAAGGGAAATATCTATAGTTCCACATGGCATTCCAAGCCGTACGAGCTCACTGAGACTATTAACCCAACTCTATTTTCATTTCCCCTAATCATCATCAAACTTAGAAAACTAAAGGACTCAGATAAATCCCAACTTCCTATGGATACAAGAATCTCGTCATGTGGTGTGCTATATAGGCACACTACCCGTAATCCAAATTTTAGGTCCCAACAATCCTAGCTCCTGACTATCATGTTTCTTCCCTAAATATGACGACCCAAAGAGTGAATGTTGACCCCTATGATACCATTTTGTAATGAACTGTATCTAGTGTCCATCAAAACTGGCACCCGACATGGTCTCTGGCACATCCCATAGGGCGTTCCTGATCCCCACAGACAGGAAAAAGTGCTTGGGTATCATATAATGAAATTTTGGAATGATTTTACTGTGTTTATAAACCTAAAACAACAAATAAATCTAGATTTTTTTGAAACAACCCATCTTTTATAAAAATTCAGAATTGTATTACATAATTTAAAACAATTTTCAATGACTATAAAAAATATTTAATACTGAAAAAAACATCCCAAGAACATCATCATGTCAATAAGAACCACTATCTACAAAACAATGCTTCATGAAGTAATGTTAAAAAAACAAACCATTATTATAAAAATTTGTACCCAACCTACAAAAAAACAATCAAGTCTACTTAAACCGAAAGGGTTAGGTATGGTGTGAGCCAAATACAAGTATTATACCACCACTAAAATATTCTATATGGTGAAAATTCATGGACAAAAATCCTTCATGTTTCCATAATCATGAAATTCTAATAAATTTTTTAAAGATATTCAAATGTAAATAAAAATAGTTTTCAATTGGGATACATTGAAGAATCAACACTTTTAAAATTAAATGAAAATGATATGTAATTTTCAGACAAAACATACTGTATGATAAAAGTAATCATAAATCATATAATTAACACAAGAAATAGGAAATAACTCATATGCACTAACTCATTATGTGTCCTAGGTACCTCGTATCCCAGTGAAAGTACCATCACAATTTCTGTGCTCGTGCACACGAGCCACTACAATAGAGAATACCAATAATATAGTTGTTTCCAAAAATAATAATCATCATCATAGTTTATTTAGTGTTTTCATCATAAACCATTCTATGTGAAATTATGTCCAATCCCCACAGGATCACTAGCATAATTGTACATGTCCACCCACCCAGATACCTGGGCTTTCCCTCTTGTGCTCAAACAAGATTCACTATCCAAGAAATATAATTTCCACATGAAAATATCATTTCCAAGTCATACACACAACAAAAATCCCATACACATGTCACTTTATGCTCATTTCACAATCAAAAATTCATTTTTCACATCATACTCAAAAACCAGACAAAAAAATGTTTCACTCCATTCATTAAATATTATAAATCAATTTATAAATTTATAAAACATTCTAGATTTTTTGACATATTAAATCACTAATTTACCTTTAATAAACCAATCTTAGGTGAACAATCTCACTAAAATAGTACTTGTGAATCCTTTTCCAACTTTTTTTAAATGAATAAATCATTAACAATGTTTATAAAACAATCCCAATGGGTATAACAATGTTTTTTCACACAAAACCCATTTAAAAAAACCCTTTTTAAGGACAAAATCCCACCAATACCAATCCAAAACAGATTTAGCATCCCTATGAACATTTGTTAAAATACATTCAAATGTTATCAAATTATCTCAAATGATAAAACAAAAGATACACATGGAAAACATACATTTTCTTACAAATAGGAAAATTTCATACTAAACTCTTAATCAATACTACCAAAAATGGTTCCCGTAAAAAACTTAATGTAATAAAACCATTCTGAAAATATTAATTAAGTAAAGCTAACTCATCTAAGGATGCATACTCAAGGAACCAGACACCATTTGGGCCAAAAACTCCAAACTATTGTGCGAAACACAAACACACCCCCACCGCACCACAGGGAAGTGAAATATAGCCTAAATCCACAATATTTCCCCAAAATGACCCAAAATAAAACCCTAGATTTTAACCCTTGATGCTATACAATTTAGAACCTCATGAAATGTGGAAGAAACCCTAATAAAATGGGAGGAACATGATAGAAAACTCACATAGTTGAGATATCTTGAGGAAATCCTCCCAAATCCACCATAAGATGAGTTTTCAAGTATCAAAAACTAGAAGGGAGGCTCAAATGATGTTGAGTATATAAATTAGGCACTACCATTGGGAAAAAAGAGTGAAAATTGAATTGTTTGTGAAATAATCAAATTACCTTCTCAAATTTGGTAATTAGAAAAACCTTGAGAAATTTCTCCATTATCCTCAATGAAAATGAACACCAATGAGGAAAAATATATAATTGGGGAGAGCCTTGGGTTTTTATATTTGTTTAGGAAGTTTAATAATAAAAAATAGTAAACAAATGAATTAGATAATGAAAAATTAGGAAAATAATTTAAATCAGGGAATGGGATTACGGGCTGACCCAATACCTTAATAAAAACGCCAAATCCATCATTATTATAGATTCCTAGGGGTCCCAATTTATATGGTTGTTTTAATATACCATTGAATTTAAATTGGGAAGTGGAATAGGGGTATAATTTTGAAAAATTAAGTAGTTATAAAAGAAAAAAATAATTATTTATAAATATGGTAATGGGCTAACAGTTTGGCCAAAATTTTGAAAACCCACCATTTCCACCAAGATGCTTTGGAATCCCACAAAACCAAGAAATAATGGAAATTAAATGCAAAAATAAATTTTAAAGAATTAATTTATGGGACACATATGTTTTCTAAAACAATTTTCATATAAAAAATGTGTCGCATGGTCTTCAGTAATTTTGTTCCAATACGTTTCTCATGCTTCATGCTTCCAAAATAGCAGCTTTGGGGCCTAAACCCCTATGACGCTATTGAATCCTCCCTATAACATTAGAGGCATAAAAAAACATCTGAAAACATTATTTAATTGTATTAAATCATTAAAATTACAATTTTGAATCTCTGAGTTTTTTTTATATCCATTAATTGAAAATTCAATTTATTTTTGTAACTTAAAACTCTAAAAAATTGGAAACACGGGATTATATCATGGATCATTATATTATATAATTAATATTCATCTATTAATATGTGGTATCCATTTATGAATATAATATTTTTCTATTACACATCCTAAGGTGGGATGGAAAGGTTAAAATTTTAGTTTTTTCATTTTATCTTAAAATCTATCTCTGGTAATTTATTTTTTTAACACACCTTCAATCAGGTCCTTATTAAAAAAATATTCTAGTATAACATAACCATTTTCACCTTATATTTGAGAAAATGAAATATGATATGAATATTAGTTTATCATAGTTTCTACACAGGTTTCTATGAAATAACAATATAACTTTGATTAGTATAATAAATCCTCATTGGATTCTCAACATCCACCTTTTGATATTTAAACATAAATCTCATCCAAATTATATATTAAAATGTATGAGTTTCTAAAATATATTCTTCCTCCAATATAATAATTCAAATTCAAAACTTCTTCTATCTCAAAAAACTTACATTAAAGTTACTTAAGAAGAAAATTCATCCTAATGTGGGATTCTTGTCAGTTTAATCACTAGCTTAGTGTGTATTTTTTAAACTGTAAAGTATCAATTTTGTATATATCATGTAGAGAAGACCGTGGCTAAAATTTATTTTAAATATGTCAGAAAATTTGGCTTCTATAATTTAATACTCTTAATAATGATTCGGATATCTCACCCAATGAATCACAACATACACCAGATCAATCATTGATGTTATAACAAAATCCGAGTTATAATGAGTCTTCTGTGGACTTTTTGATTCAAACACATTCATATTTTATCACATCTCAACATATTACTATTTTATTGGGTTTTATAAAATATTTTTATACCTCAATAATCTATTTATTTTCTAATTTTTACAATATTTTTTATTTTATAAGAAGTTATAGTTTTCTTTAGGCATTATCTATAATAATAGAAAATGGGACCATACACCCAATATAGGAATCTCAAAATGCATTTTTAATAATTTTTATATTATTCAAAAACATATTATATATCATTGAAAATATAATTTAAACCACACAAACAATAAATATTGGAGTACATGTAGAAATATTTATTACATAAGGGTTGTTGTCAACCTTTCCTTCGGTAAATTCCACTTGTCTCAGGCTATCATCAAATTTTGAATTCCAGAATCTATGATATATTTTATAATATAAAAATAATTCATCAATTTACAAAAAAATTTACTAATGTTATGGTAATAAATCAATTATGTTCCTCACAATCCACTACTTATTATAGGATTCATTTTATGATTATTGATTTTACATCTACCAAGATTACCGTAAGGTTCTTGTATGCTTCCACCACATGAAATATCAGGATTGATTCCAAAATTTTTATCACTAAAAATGTTTTTTCAAAGTCTAACCCTTCTATGTGAGAATATAATTTGGATACCAATATTAATATTTTCTTTAAAACTCACCTCTTTCATCTATTTTGGTTCTGAATTCCAACTTAGCACATATAATTTTTTTATTACTTTTCAAAAGTTCCCAAGTGGAATTGTACTCTATTTTATCATGTTATTCATCCATTTCATTATTCCACTCATTATTATTAACAACCAATGAATATTTTTAGGATTAATCTATGAAATGAGTGATTTTTTATATTAAATCTCTAACAATCCTTTTACCTTTACTTTATATTTTTAATTTACAATTAAATTTTTAATCAATATGCTTATTTATTATATTAATATTGAATTTTTTATTTTCATATTCATAATATTTATAATTTATTTGTTAATAATCAATTTCACCATAAATTTTATTATTTCTAACTTCTAATTCTTATTTTATAATATATAATTTTTTTACATCTAAATTTCTTAAATATTTTTCCACTTACAGAGGTAATTTAGATTGTTTTTTAATTTTATTTATATTAAAATATTCCATTGTCTTTTTAATCCTTTCAATCCATCATTTTTAGCACCTATCATTAGATAAATATCACACAAATATCCATTATTTTTCATTCTATTAAATAATTAGGAAATTTTAAATTTTTATCTTCATGAAACAAGTAGTAAAAAATTATTTAATGTATGTTAATATTATATTAAATTTTTACTATAACACTATAATTCCCTGAGGCCATGTATCTAGAATCAATTAATAAAATGATGTGTGTTTTTTATAAAAGAAACTGATTAAAAATACAAAACTTTTATTACAATAGAGGACCCATAAAAACCTACGATATGGATAATAGAAAAACCTTACATTTTTATCAGTGTTTTACAAAAGAAAAAGAGATCATACATCTGACATATAGTGAACACATTATCCCCTTACTAAAGCTTCCCAACATAGGAATTCAAGGTGACATGTGAAAAATAATTTTAAAACATTGGGTGAGCATTAAATTTCCCAGTAAGTTGTTTTAAAATCGTTGATAAATCGTTTTAAAAATATTATTTCGAAATTTTTTTCAAAAATAATTTTTTAAATATATATTAAGAACATTATTTTAAATTACATACACCATAAAAATACTATATCACATTATAAAAAAATTATATTAAAAAATATCTAAATTCATATTCAAGTGATTTTTAAAAAATATTATAATGGCTCGAAAAAAAAAGAACACATGATACATGGAAGGCAGTATGGGACATCCCACATTCTAGAGGGACGAGTTCCCTGCCATCTCCCTGTCATGTTTACCATGTTAAAGTAGTGATTTTTGTAAAACCCTTTTCATATTCCCTTGAAGATTTATACGTTTTCTACTATAGTTTTCATTTTAAAAGAATAAAATCATTAAAAATCATTAATGTTGTATTTATATCTAAATTTAAAAATGAAAACTATTATATAAATTCACTTATTGGACATGGCATAACCAAATATATTACTTTAGATATTCATTAGAATTCATTAACTTATAAATTTCCTTTATAACTTCATAATAATGGAAGTTTGGATAAATTATATTTGTATTCATTGTTTTTTATAAATGTGTATTCATATATATTCATATTCATATATTAATTTATGAATTATCATGAAAAAATATTTATATATATCCATAAATAATGAATGGTGTATTCCATGTATTTGTTAAGAGTACAAAAACACTTCACCTAAATATTAAAAATAGAAAACATATTATTTTGTCTTCTTGATAACAATCATAAGAAATATATAACTGAGTACCAAAATAATATCAATAATAACCGAAATATCTGAATAAAACCACTTTAATGAAATTTTATGGCACACAAAAAAAAGATTTTGTTATTGTTTGCTGTTTTTGATCAAAAATTATAATAACATATAATGATTGGACTTTAAATTAAAAACATAATTATAAAAGGTAAAACATATACATATATTTACATCATTATAGAACAAATTTCATTGGATAAAACATAAAAACTTATGTTTTTAATTCTAAAAAATATTACAAAAAAATTGAGAGAAACAATTTTAAATAAATGCATATTTATAAATCAGTACATATATATATGTATAAAATTATTATAAATTGAAAATAATTTTTGACTTTACACACATAATTGATGTCAATAGAATATGGAAATTTAATTTACATAAAATAGACTCTCTTAAATTTATGAATGAAATAAATAATCCTTGGTTTTTTAAATAATATTTATGTATATGTTTTTTAAAAATATCTTAAAATTACCATATATTTAAAATTTCAAAATAAATGGTATAAAAACATACATATAAACATGGAAACATGAATTTAAAATTCCCCCTTACAGGAATTTCAATAAAAACACAAGATATTTCCATAGATTAAGACATGAACTCAAGCTCCCTTGGACAGACAGACTAATTTGCACATTCATATTCATTGAAGTTTGAGACTATTAGACCCAAAATTTACACTATGTCTATAGTGACACACAAAAATTACTGAGAAATATGTGGATGACCGTGTAGATAGAAAAATCACACAATTACAGTAATATGATAATTATGTGAAAACCAAAGCAACATAATTTATAGAAATAAATAAAAAATGATTTGATAATGATGCGGATAAAAAAATAAGACCATGTTGGTAGAACCATAGAATAGACCACAGATATTGAGATTGGGATGGTACAAGTTTGCAAATAGAAGAACATTAAAATATTAAGAAATAAAAATCCAGTGGTTAGTGAAAAATGAATTTGACAATGATGAAAACGATGTGTGTTACCGAGATCTACAGTAGATTTTCACCAAAACTACTACCCCATAAAGATACAAAGACTATGAACAAAATCCTACCTCACACTAGTTTTTATATAAAACCATAGGTGAAAAGAACAGACAACACCAATAAGGGTCTAAACCTAACTGTGCTTGGTCCCCGTTAATTCCATTTATGAATCCTTTGCTGTCAACTGGTCTCCACGATCACGGTCACCATCATCTCTTCCAAGAGATTGTATGACCTCAACTCCAAGACCGCCTCTACTTGTGGTCCCCTGCTTCGTGACCCTCAACCCGGAGCTCTTATTCTATATAGAAGCTCCCTCCTTCTTGAAAAGATCCATCCAAATGGTATCCCTAAAAAAACACTAAAAAAACACTCAAACATTAATTCACCTTATTTTATTATTTTAATATTACTAATAATTTAATTTTGTAAATAAAAATTTATTTATTTAAAACTTATAAAAGTTTAAATAATTTTATAATAATTATTTATAAGTTCATATACATATATAGTTATATAAATATATATATATTATAAAATAATTCATTTAAAATATTTTTAAAGTAACATTTGATAAAAATAAATTGTATTTTCCAAAAATAGTTAAATAAATATAGTTATTTTGAATATGTATTTTAAACAATGAAAACCCATATTTTGATTTAGAATATTAATTTCAAAACTATAAATAATAGGTAAAATTTATTATATGTATTTTAATTAAATAAATTAAAATTTTCAATAAGAATTTATCAAAATTTTATTAGTTGGATTCAATTATAAATGAAAAAATTTAGTAATATATTTATATAATAAAAAAGGTTTTGATTTACTAGGATGTTACAAACACCCTAAGGTTTTGTGAAATATATTATTTCAAATTAATTTACTTTTTTTGATATTTTATGCTACCTGAAACACTTACTTTATCTTGTGTTACACACAAAAAAAGTTTGGCATGTATAGAACAATACAATGAGTTAATATTGTGATATACATTACACCATGTCTAGAAGAAACATGACATACTATTAAAATATTATTAAATATGTCACCTGGATTTTGGAATGAAGAGTATGAATAAGATATATTTAATAATGAAATTATACGGTTTACACAAGTATATATAATGAATTATTTGGTAAATAACTAATTATAAATGAAAATAAACCTTTTCTGAATTAAAGAAATTATTTTCTAAAAAAAATTTGTGGTGAAAAGTAACACATTTTATTTAATTGAATGTAAAACTACTTTTAGTGAATGATTTTGATAGAATTTATATATTATAAATTAAATCAAAAAATTTATATTTATCTTATTTATTTATATTATAAATAAGAATAAATAAAGTTTTTCAGCAAAAACATAATTTTCTAAAAATCAGTTGTGTTGTTGTAACACCCCAAGATTTCATAGTAAGTTATTTTCTTTAAATTAATTCACGGTCTTGTGTTATACGCTACACTGAGTTCGAGCACACCACGATGTACCAAATTAGCAATTCAAAAAGAAGTTACGAATAGTATAAACTGAATTTTGAATTTTATATACTCAATATAATTTTAGAATCCATATTATGTGATTCCTAGCCATAATTTAAGAATAAATTCGTTTTTTAGATAAAAGAAATATTTTTCAAAAAATTTAATTTAACCACCTTTTAATAGAAAACCATTTTTAAAAAAAATAATTGACAATTTAATGTATTAAATTTTTTGAAATTAAATACTTTTTTATAATTGGGAGATTAAAAATTATTTTGGGTAATGTTTTGGTACTTTTCTGATAGCTTTCATATTTTGAGGAATACTAAATAATACTAAATTTTAATTAAAAAAAACATTTTTAATGAAAATAATATATAGTGTTAAATTATGCATCTGAATGGTTTCAATGTATAATTAGATTATATATTTTCCATTTAATATAATTTATGTCACTATAATTAATTTCACATTTAGAGCTGACATAAACACATGTCAATCTTTTGATAGTTTTTATTATTTAAAACCCTTTTTTCGGTTTTGACAATGGGAAATAATTTTAAATTAATTAATGAAACTTATATGATTTTAATTTGGTAAAATTTAATATATTTTTGAATTCTAAATATAAAAATTATCTTATGGTAAAATTTCCTTCAGTAAAATGAAAATAATTTTAGGTAAATAGTAATATTTGACTTTTATTTACCATAGTTAAAAGTAAATAGGGTAATTAAGGGTAAAAAAGTTATAATTACCCATAGACAAGTCCTAATTATATTTTATAGGTTTAATTCGACCAAAAACAAATGTGGGAATAAAATATGAACTTTTTGGTCCAAATGGATTAGATTAGGAAATTTATTATTATTTTATTTAAAGAAGAGTTTAATGTGTTAAATTCAATGTCTAATAACTAAAAAAAATTAATATAGGGTTATAACTAATATAAATTTAACTATAAATATTCATCAGAAATATAAAAAGATTTCCTACTTAATGGATTTTTATTTATAATTTTTTGACATTAAATAATTAATATTTTTTATGACACAATGATGATGCAGTAATTACAATATTAAAGAATTATTTAAATAATTGATATTATAAATATCCAAATAAAAGTAATTTTATACTTTTTATGTATTCCACTAATTATATAGGTTAATATGACAAGTTATAGTTGATTAAATAATTTTTTTTGATGTAATCATCCTTATATGATTTTCACAAAAACAAAATACTAAATAGTGTCAAAATTTACGTAATTGAGTTTTTAAAATAAGTAATATATTATTAATTTATATAATATTCCGGAAAATATAAGGTTCTTCAAAAAGACTTATATAATGTTATATTTATTAATAATTAACCAATTTCGGTTCGTTGGTCTTTTTATAGTATGTTTATTAACCATGGAATATAAAAATACAATAAGACACGGTATATAAAAAAATATTTAACTAAGAGTTAAATCTAAAAGATAAAGTTAATATAGAGACCTAAACCTATATAAAACCAATTGGATGATAGTTTTCTACCCATACCAACCTAATCCTCAAAATAAATCATTTGGGAGCCATTATAAATCAAAAATAATTATATTATAAAAAAATATTTCATCCTTTTCCTAAAGTGACCCTCACCTCTCTTATAAAAGGATACATCCACTTCTCTTAATTTAACATCTCCGAAGCCATTTTTCACTAACAAACAATTCCCAAATATCCTCCCAATATTCCCATAATCATCCCAGAGGCCTTACCTTGTTTATAAAGCCAACTTAAAGACCCCTTTTGATTAAATAAAAAGGAAGAACCCGAAGAAGAGGTAAATATTTCATCACTTCTTTCTAGTTATTTTCTTCTTCCACTACCTGTTTCTTTTTTGTTTTCATTATAAAATAGTAACTCCAGTGTATTCTATATACTGTGATGTTATTATAAAAATTGTACAATCATATTTATTATTCTAACCATCATATGAACGACAAAGACACCATACATGTGTATGTATGCCTTACCGTCTCCACATCGTGGTGTAGTTTGTTATTCAAACACATCATTATTTTGATGGGTATAATAATGAGTATAACTGATGTAAATAATAAATATAACCTGTTAATGATTCTATATATATGATTTAAAATACAATTTCGTACGATCTCACCATCAATATAATGATATTGTCGCTCGTGCGTATGTACGGATTACCGTCTCCACGAACGCGATGAGATACATTCCCCATCATAATAATTCAAGAATAATTTTCATATTATGATTAAAAATAATGTTTAGGAACATAATATCATTCTGGATATGAATAAAATACATCATATTCATAAAAATCCTTTTTACATAACAGAGAATATAAAGGAAAACAGATCAGTTAACACCCGGAACGATGATACTACTAAAATATTATTAACAATGCAATATTAGAGGATCATATATTTAATAATATTTATATATATAGTTCTATTATAATTTAATAACAATTATTTAAATATTATATAGGATTTTAATGTACCCTTGACCAAGGAAATGTACAAGGTAAGGGGTTTTCATCTCACTTCTTATTCGAGGGGGATTCATGCTATATCACCACTATTTCCATTTGTGTGGTGTATGTACTGCCCATGATTGTATTATTTGTGTAAAATACATTAATTTATGGGTATTTAAATCTTCATTTTATGATACTTCTTTCATGGGGTGTATGTTTCATATGTTACCAAATCGGTCAGGGAATTTTAAATTTCAATTTCCAATCATTCGGTTTTACACAAACTTCCTTGATTAGATTACTCCATGATTATGTGTGAAATAACTATTTATTTACTTATATATTAATTTAAACTCCCCTTTATGTGGATATAATTTTGATACACATAATCACTCCATTGATAAATTCTCATCCCATCGATATAAACATGATAAGATTAATTTAAACTCAATTTCTATTCATTGAGTTAAACATCCAAGTCATTAGTGTTGTTTTTACCAGAATATGTGTGAATGATCTATGATTTATTTACATGGAATATCCAATCATATTGAGTGTATTTATATTTTTCACACATAATTATTTCATTGATTTATCCTTAATCTAAGGATATGGTCTTTATAAAGGAACTCATCTAAACTAACATTCCATTGAGATTTTTTTGTTGTTATGAGCCAATTCACTTTTATTTGGGGTATATACTATACATTGAAATATTATATCAGGATTCCAATTATTCCCATGATATTATTATATTTTTATTACCTCAATTATTTGTATTCAAACATCTCTCATTTTGTTAATAACTCAAATAGAATTATCATTTTAAATGTTTTAAAAATTTATTATTCTAAATATTTTTCATTAATGTCCATGTTTTAAAAATGGTTTTCAGGATTTATTTATATGTACATGAATGTTTTAAAATTAAAATTCCTTTTAAAAGATTCAAATTTTTATTGGACACTTTCATTCAAAAATATCTTTTAAATGAATTCTTGGGAAAATAGTGCTTCATTTAAATGTTTTCAAGAAAAAGGGGATATTTCTCTAAAAATAGTTTTAATGATTATTTTAATCTATATAAATATACTTTAGTGTATTTTATTATTTATTGTGCTTGATTTATCACAATACATTGATCCATATAGTATTGAATTAGTTTTTTTTACTATGGATGTGCTATTTTTATGATATTCATGGTTTGTGGTTAATATATAGACATTTCATATGCTAGTTTTAATACGAATGTTTAGATTAGGTTTCACCCATTCATATGAGGATTGAATTGGGCGTAGTAAGTGATGGGTGGAGCTCGGTATAGCTCCTCGATGCATCGGATGGTCTCATGAGACAATTAGACATGGAATTGGCCAAGGCCTTTCCCAATTTTATATCTGGTTTTTTCGGAGGCATAAATCATTTTTAGACTTCTTGGTTGAGGCCTTGACAAGATTTTTCAGAATGTCTGGCATTATGGATTCCATCATTATGAAATTGGCTATTGATATTACATGTGATTATTCGACAATTATAATATCCAAGTAAATAAGTAAATGAAATTATTCAATTTATCGTTTCCATATTGTGCTAAAGTTTAAGTTTAAAAGGATTGTGTTATAGTCTTATTAAATGCCTTAAATGTTTATTCTTATTTATAGCAGTTTCCACTATATTGTTATCTTTACTAAGAATTTGAGCTCACCACCTTCTTATGTTTTATTTTTTCCATGATGTAATGAAATATTTTAAGATTAATGTGCAGGAATAGGCTAAGGGATATAAGAGTGTTCATTGGAGAAACATTGTTGTTTTTTTAATTTAATGATGTAATGTAAAAATTATGTATGTATCTAGTACTTCTAGGTCTAATAAACCGATCTAACATTCAGGACATGATTCCATGTATCATGCCAATGTTATGTATCAATGAAACGATTCTGGGTAACTAGGGTTGGAGCGTTACAGTTGGTATCAGATGGAGTTTTGTACAATATTGGGAAGCTAGATTTAGAAAAATTCTTATTAGAAAACACTACCATAAGTAATACATTTAGGATTAGTATAGATGAACATCCAAAAATTATGGTAATGTAAATATGTTTTGGGTTTGACAAGAAATACATCCTTTTCTGGATATGAGCAAGTAGAGGTGGCTCTGGCTTAGATGTAACTATGAGTGAAAACTCCGAAAAGGAGTTTTTGGCATGACCCAAGGTATCCTGGTAAATGATAACAGGCCTTGCTGCACTCTTGGTTGTGACTCTCCTAGGGGATATTCTAAGGATAATTCAAATTTTCATTACAAACCGATTTGACGGATTTTGATATAAGATAAGAATAAATAACCTTAGTTAATACTAAGTTGTTTTAGATTAGAAATAAGGTGTTATGAAATTCTCTATGTTATTTTATGACTGACACTATGATTTCTTGTATTATTCAATGGCTAGATTCCAGGGAAGTCATATTAACATTGAACATGATTTACAAGGGGGGAACAGTGGTGTAAATGAGCAAACAAATGGAATTTTGATAGGTGTAAAAGATATTGTGTTTATGACGAGTCATTTTTCCAAAAATATTGTCAACAACAAATATATTAACCAACTCCTGAACTCAATAATAATGAAAAAGGAGGTGAATGATAAGATCTCTAGTAGTAGAGACCATGGAGAAAAGAAAGCCCAATTTCCGTCATGTTGGAAATGTGCAAGGAGACACCAAGGAAAGTGTCTCAATTGAAGAGAGAAATGATTTATGTGTGGGAAAGAAGGACATAAAGTAAATAATTTCCGAGGGAAAAATGAACGGTACTATAGAAGAAAAAAATGATCCCAAGAATCAATTTACAGTCATTTTCTATAAATGTATAAGTCATCGGCATTACCCAAGTGAATTCCCTATTCTATAGGATAACCTATTGTTCAAGGAAGAACCTATGTGGAAATAAATGGTTGGAGAAATGTTAAAAAGTATTAGTGCTCTTTGTTGATGGGACAAATTTGGAAGACATTTCTCTTGTACGTGTAACCATGCAGTTTGTTATGTGAAAATGAAATTTTAGGAAGAATTATAATTTATATTGTTGATATAGTTATAAATAACAATTCAGGATTATATGATACTTAAACATGAAGAAATTACAAGTTATTAAATTTTGGGATGAAAATGTGAGGTATGAGATAACATTTATGATGAAATAATGTTATGGTTGTTTCTAGGAATTTATCTCATTTTTGGTAATGTTATAAAATATAGAATTTGAAAAATGACAACACGGAGACAATGTGACAACCCATCACATCGGAAAAATCTATGTGAATCAAGCCCACAACCAGCGTGTGATTGGGATTTATCGCCTATCACTAGACTATGTGAAGCCTCTGGTTAGTGTGACTAATTATTTTTAGTTAACTGAATATTATTGATCAATAATAAGTGGATTTTTGATCTTATGTATTATCAAATGGATATACATAGTATAGGAAAACGATTTGGTTATTAAGTGATAAATATTATTTTGGAAGATGTTTTCTCTATTGGGAACACTATATGACTAAATAAAATATTATAATATAGGATCTCATTTGAGTAATAGTGTATTTTATCTTTGTTTTATTGTGGATTTATAGAGATTTGGGTTGTTTAAGTAAATGATTAACCTATCATAGAAAATAAGTGACTATGTTTACTAATTTTAAGTATGATACTTTAAGAGTAGTCGATGTTATTTGGAGATACAATTTAACGTGGAAGAATACGTAATCAAAATCTTCTATGTTTTAGGTTTCATTATTAGATTGGATTATATTGAAGGATTTTAAGGACAATTGTTTATTGAAAGGTATTTATTAAAATTTGGGTATTGATATGTTTAATTTTGAAATTAAGATTAGTATTTCTCTCTTTAAAGTATTATTATTTTTGTGGATCATCTGATCTTGTACTAACCATTTTGGATTTGATTAATCACTAAAGACAAGGGGAATATATATTTCATCCTTTGTGATAAAGTGATTCTCTATAAGTTTATTCTAGCACATCAGGTGTGACCAAGTCTTATTGAATACTCATCGTTTTAAAAAATTTATGAGTTAGTGGTAGAAATAAATTAAAAGATAAGACTATACAAAAAAGTAAGTATATCCCTTTATGATCATAGTCAATATAATAAATTAATTCCTTAACTTTATAAAATTTATCTTAAAACAAAAAAAAACGTTGTCTGTTTACCTTTCCTACTGGAAAACTAATGATCGTTTATCCCATTACAAGTTTTTGGTTTTATTATTGTTAACTTTATTTTTATCATGTTTTCTATCACTCTCAATCATAACTCATAATTATTTTATCTTCTATATCCATGTTTTCCAACATGGAATCCTAGTATGGGTTATCTCGGGTGACCTTTGTACTTCTCTTTCATTCATTTAAAGTGATATTTTTATTGATGATTTTTTCGATGTGGGACTTTCAATGATGTCCCCAAGCCCAATTTTCAAATTTTAAGGATGCAATTTCAAAAATGTGGGAAGAAAATAACACCCCAATATTTCTTAGTATGTTATTTTCATTAAAGTAATTCAATATATTGCGCTATACGCAACACCGAGTTCGAGCTCACCACGACTTTCCAAACAAGCCGTTCGGAAAGCAGTTATGAATAGTATTAATCGGATTTTGAATTTTAGATACTCCATATAATTTTAAAATCCATATTATGTGTTTCATAGACATAATATAAGAACAAATTCATTTTTTCAGATAAAAGAAGTATTTTCCAAAAAATATGAAATTTAACCACCATTTAATAGAAAACCCATTTTGAAACAAAGAATGGAAACTTTTATGTATTCAATTTAATGAAATTAATTTTTTATTAGAATCAGGACATAAACATTTATTTTGGAAAAATTTGTGGTACTTTTCTGATAACATTCATATTTTGAGGAATACTGAAAAATACTAAATTTTAATTGAAAATTACATTTTAATTCGAAATAATTTATAGGGTTAAAGAATTAATTTGAATTCATTGTAAGTATAATTAAATTATATTTTTATCATTTTATACAATGTATTTCATTTTAATTAATTTCACATCTAAATTCAACATAAACACAAATAAATCTTTTGATAGTTTTTATTTTTTTTAAACCATCTTTTCGAGTTATTACAACAGAAATTAATTTGAAATTATTTAATGCCAATTTTATGTTTTGAATTTGGTAAAACAGAATTCAATTTTGAATTCAGAATATAAAAATTTTATTAGGGTAAAGTTTGGGTATTTTTTTGAAAAAATTTATTTTTTGATGAATTGTGAAAAACACTACATGATAGTTTAAAACCGAATTTTTATTTAAATAATTATTTTTTTATTTAAATATATTTTATGTCAAAATAGATATATAATACCTATATAAGTTCAGTGTTATTATTTGGAGTCATTTTATAATAAAATAAGGTCTATAAAGCTTTATTGAAATTTTTACCATCTTTTACCCACCTTCTAGGAACATTAACAAATTTTCATAAAACCCAATCATACGACTTCTGTGAGTTGAATTTCGAAAACCTGAGAGACACAGCTGAAATCTGTATGTAAAATTTTGTTCAATAAGATGAAAATAATTTTTGGTGAATAGTAACTTTTGACTTTAATTATTAGAGTTAAAAGTAAATAGGTTAATTAAGGGTAAAATTATATTATAATTACCCTAACAAACGTACTAATTCTATTGGATAAGTGTAATTAGACAAAAAATAATCTTAGGGATTTAATATGATCCTTTTGGTCCATCTGGATTAGATTAGGACATTTATTATTAATTTAATTAAAGAAGAGTTAAAAGTGTTAAATTCAATGTTTAATAACTAAATCATTTTTATATAGGTTTATACATAAGATAAATTTGATTTTAAATATTAATTACAAAGATAAAAAGACTTTATACATAATTTTATTTTATTAATTATTTTTATAAATTAAATAATTAAATTTATTTATGACACCCTGATGATGCAGTAATTACCATATTAATGAATGATTAAAATTATTTATATTATAAATATCCAAATAAATGTAATTTTAGACTTTTGATGATTTCCACTAATTTTATAGGTTAATATGACATTTTAGGGTTGATGAAATAATTTTTTAGAAGCAAACATGCTTTTATGATTTTCACAAAAACCAAATACTAAATTGTTTAGAAATTGACATAATTGTGTTTATAAAATAAATAATTTATTATTAATTGATATAAAATTCTTAAATATTGTAGACTCGGACAAAGGACAAAGATAAGGTTATATATATTAATAATGAACCACTTGGGGTTTGATTGTCTTGTTATAGTAAGTTGGATAACCATATAATATAAAAATACAAAGAGAAATGGTAAATGTCAAACTATTTAAATAAGAGTTCAATCTAAACAATAAGGTAAATATTGTGACCTAAACCTAAATAAAACCTGTTGGTTGATAGGTTTTAAAATAATATCCACCTTATCCTCTAAATAAATCATTTTGGATCCTTTAAAACCCCAAATTATGTTATTATAAAATTATATTTCATTCTTTTCCTAAAGTGACCAGCACCTCTCTTACAAAAGGGTACTTCCCCTTCTCTTAATTTCACAACTCTAAAAGCCATTTGGATTAGACAAACCTGGTCAAACTATCCTCCCAACGTCCCCCCCATAATCCTATAACACTTTACTTGGTTAGAACCCCATCCTATGGATCCCTTTTGATCAAATCAAAAGGAAGAACCAGAAGAAAATGTAAGTATTTGATCACCTATTTAAAGTTATTTTCTTCTTCCACTTCCTCTTTATTTATTGTTTCCGTTATAAAATAATAACTCCAGTATCATCAAAATACTTTTATGTTATTATAAAAATGGTACAACCATATTTGTTATTCTATCCATCGTATTAATGACAATGTCACCATACATGCGTATGTACGACTTACTATCTCCATGTCATGGTATAGTTGGTTATTCAAACAGTTAATTATTTGGATGGGTATAATAATGATTATAACTGATGTATATAGTAAATATAACAAGTTAATTATTCTTTATATATGATATACCTTACAATTATAAACTATTTCACCATCAAAATAATGATATGGTCGCTCGTGCGTATGTACATATTACCGTCTCTACAAACGTGATTAGATTCACTCACCATCGTAATAATTCAAGAATAATTTTAATTTTATGATTTAAAATAATGTTTAAGAACATAATATAATTCTGTATATGAATAAAATACATCAAATCCATAACAAACCTAGATTACATAACTGAGCATATAAAGGAAAACAGATCAGTTAACACACGAAATGATAATACTCTTACAATATTATTAACAAAGCAATATTAGAGGATCATATATGATATAATATTTATGTATATAGTTCATGTATAATTTAATAACAATTATTTAACTATTTTACATTAGTTTAACGTACCCTTGTCCAAGGAATAGTACAAGGTAAGTGGTTTTTGTCTCACATCATATTCCAGCGAGATTCCTCTTATATTGCCACTATTTCCTTTTGTGAGGTGTATGTACTTCCCATGATTGTATTATCTTTGTAATATTCTTTAATTTATTTTTATTTACATCTATATTTTATGATACATCTTTAGTGGGGTTTATGTTTCGTAATATACTAAATCGGTCAGGGAATTTCATATTTCAATTTCCACTCATTTGGTTTTATGAAAACTTCATTGCTTACTTTACTCTATGATTATGTGTGAAATCACTGTTTATTTTCTTATGTAACAACATACACACCCCTTTGTGTGTATATACATTTTATACACATAATAACTCCATAGATAAATTCTCAAGTCATCGATATAAACATGATAGGAGTAATTTTAAATCAATTTCTATTCATTCATTTAAACATCCTAGTCATTGGTGTTGTATTTACAAGAATATGTGTGAATGTACACTGATTTATTTACACTGAATATCAAATCATATTTTGTGTATTTATATTATTCACACATAATTATGTCATTTATTTTTCCTTAACCTAAGGATATCATCTTTATAAAGGAACTCATCTCAACTTACATTCTATTGAGATTTTGTTGTTGTTGTGAACCCTTTCACTTTTATTTGGTGTATATACTGTAATTTGACATAGTATATCGGGAATCCCTTTATTCAAATGATATTATAAACATTTTAATACCTCAATTATGTTTATTCAAGAGTTTCTCATTTGGTTAGGAACTCTAACCAAAACATCCTTTTAAATTTTTTAATGATTTATTCTTTGAAATCATTCTTATTAGTGTCCATGTTTCACAAATGGTTTTAAGGATTTATTTATATGGGAATTAATGTTTTAAAATTATAATTCTTTTAAAAATATTCAATGTTGTATGGGACACTTTGATTCAAAAATGTTTTCAAGAAAAAGAGGATATTTATCTAAAAATAGTTTTAATAACTGTTATCATATATGTCAATATCCATCGGTGTATTTTATTCTTGATTGAGGTTGATTTATCATAATACAGTCATCCATATTTTATTTAATGAGTTATGTTTGACTTTGGATGTGCTATTTTAATTCCATTCAAGGTTTGTTTTTAAAATATAGACATTTCGTATAGTAGTTTTAATATGAATGTTTTGATTATGTTTCACCCTTTCATATTGTGAATGAATTGGACTTAGAAAGTGATGGGTGGATCTCACTATATCTCCTAGATGAATCGGTAGTTCTCAGGGAACAATTAGACATGGAATTGGCCAAGGGATTTTCCAATTTGATATATTGTTTTCCCGAGGCATAAATCATTTCTAGACGTGTTGGTATTGGCCATGACAAGATGTTTCAGAATGTCCGGCATTATGCATTCCATCATTAGAATATTGGCTTTTGATATTACATGGGATTTTTAGAAGAGTAGAATATCCATGTGAATAATTAAATGGCCTTATTTGATTTATCTTTTCCATATTGTGCTGAAGTTTAAGTTAAAAAGGCTTGTGTTCTTGTCTTATACATTTCCTTAAATGTTTATTCTTATTATGGTAGTTTCCACTATATTGTTATCCTTACTGAGCATTTGATATCACCCCCTTCTTATGTTTTATTTTTCTCATGATGAATAGAATTATATTACGATTAACTAGTAGGAACAGGCTAAGGGATATAATAGTGTTCAATGGGGACACAATGTTGTATTTTTAATTTCATGTGGTAATGTAAAACATATGTATTTTTATAGTACTTCCAAGTCTACTAAATTGGTCATACATTAGGGACATGATTCCTTGTAAATTCCAATGTCATGTAACAATGCACTGATTCTAGGAAACTAGGGTTGGGGCATTACAGTTGGTATCAGAGAAAGTTTAATACAATCCATGGAAGCTAGATTTAGAAAAAAATTGATTTGAAAACACAACCCTAAGGTCGACATTGAGGATTATTATTTATGAACTTCCAAAAAATTTGGTAATATAAATATTATTTGGGTTTTCCAAGAAACACATCCCTTCCTGGAGACGAGAAGGTAGAGGCGGATCTTGCTCTGATGTACCTAGGATTGAAAACCCTAACAAGGAGTTTCGGGCTTGACCCAGGGTATCATGGTACCTGACATCAGGCCCTGCTACTTTTTTTGTTACTACACTCCATGGTGATATGCTTAGGATGATTCATATTTTCATTAAAAATTGATTTGATGGATTTTTATATAATATGAGAATAAATAATCATTGTTAATCATAACTTGTTTAAGATTGAAAAGAAGGTGTCATGATATTCTCTAAATGATTTTATGACTCACATGAGGCTTTCTTGTATTAGTTAATGTATAGATTTCAGGGAAGTCATGGTATTATTGAAAATGATGTATAAGTTGGGAATAGTGGACAAAATGAGCAATGAAATTGAATGTTGATAGGTGTAAAAGATATCGTGTTCTTTCCGAAACATTTTTCCAAAAATATGATCAATAAAATATATATCAACCAACTCCTGAACTCAATAAAGAAGAGAAATGTGGTGAATGATAAGAGCACTAGTAGTGGATACCATAAAGAAAAGAAATCCCAATTTTCATCATGCATGAAATGTGGAAGGATACACCAAGGAAAGTGTCTCAATGGAACAAAGAAATTCTTTTTGTGTGGGAAAGAAGGACCTAAATAATTGCCAAGGAAAAAATCAATAGTACTATGGAAGAAAATAAAAATGATTCCCACAATCCATTTATAGTAATTTTCCATAAATGTAGGGGACTTGGGAATTAACCAAGTGAATGCCCTATTATATAGGATAACCTATTGGTCAAAGAAGAACCTATTTGGAAATAAATGAATGGTTAAATGTTTAAAAGTGTTAGTGCACTTTGTTGATGGGATTACATTGGAAGGCTTTTCTCATATACGTGTAACCCTGCAGTTTCATATCTGAAAATATTATTTGAGAATGAATTATCATTTCTCATGTTGATATAGTTATAAATAACCATTTGGGTTTATATGATTCTTGAATTTGAGGCAATAACAAGTTATTAAATTTGGGGATGAAAATGTGAGGTATGAGATAACATTTATGATGAAATTATGTTATGTTTATTTGGAGGAATTTATCTCATTTTGGTAATGTTATAAAATATAGTTTTTAAAAAATTAAAATATGTTACTATGTGAAAACCCATTGTGTCGCACAAATCTGTGGGAATCGAACCCACAACCAGTATGCGATTGGGATTTTTTGCTTACCACTGGACTACATGAAGTCCCCGGTTTGTGTGATTAATTATTTTTATTTATGTGATTTTATTGATCAATAATAAGTTGATTTTGGATATTATGTCTTATCAAATGGAAATATTTAGTATTGGAAAATGATTCGGTGATTAAGTGCTAAATGTTATTTTGGAAGATTTTTGCTCTATTGGGAATACGATATGACTGAAGAAAATAGTATACTACGGGATTTCATTTGAGGAGTAATGGTGGATTCTTATCTTTGTTTTTCTTGTAGATTTATAGCTATTTGGGTTATTTAAGAAATGATTAACCTATCATAGAGAATATGTGATTATGTTAATTACTTTTATGTATGTGACTTTAAGAGTAGTCAATGTTATTTGGAGATACAATTTAACGTGGAATACTACGTAATCAAATTATTCTATGTCTTCAGTTTCAATATTAGTTTGGATTATATTGAAGTATTTTAAGGACAATTTTTTATTGAATGATATTTATTTAAATTTGTGTATTGATTGGTTTAATTTTGAAATTAAGATTAGTATTTCTCTCTCTAAAGGATTATCCTTTTTGGGGATCATCTGATATTGTATTAACCATTTCGGTTTTGGTTCATCTCTAAAGACAAGGGAAATATATAGTTTACCCTCTTGGATAATGTGATTCTCTATAAGTTGATTCTAGTACATCAGGTGTGACCAAGTTATCTTGAATATGGATCATTTAAAATAATATATGAGTTTGTGGTAGAAATTTATTAAAGGATAAAACTCTACTTATAAAATAAGTATACCACTTTCTGTTCTTAGTCAATCTCATAATTAAATTCCTAAACTTTATGAAATGGAACATAAAAAAAAACCTTTTTTTGATTACTATTCCTACTTGGAAACTAATGACCATTTATACCATCACAAGTTTTTGTTTTTATTATTGTTAACTTTCTCCTAATCATGTTTTCTATCACCCTTAATCAGAACATGACACTTATTTTATCTCTTATATCCATGTTTTCCTACATGGAATCCTAGTATGGGTTATATTGGGTGACCTTTGTACATCTATTTCTTTCTTTTAAAGTGCTATTTTATTGACTCTTTTTTTGATGTGGGTCTTTCAAGGAAGTCACCAAGACAAATTTTAAAATTTCGAGGAGGC
This sequence comes from Viscum album, assembly GCA_963277665.1. NCBI lineage: Eukaryota > Viridiplantae > Streptophyta > Magnoliopsida > Santalales > Viscaceae > Viscum > Viscum album. The sequence goes on along the minus strand of OY728157.1, from coordinate 2,114,622,911 downwards.
AATTTCCAAAAGGGGGGAAGAATGTAACACACCAAGATTTTATAGTATGTTATTTTCTTTAATGTAATTCAATAGATTGCACTATACGCCACACCAAGTTCAAGCACACCACAACTTAGCAAACTAGCTGTTCAAAAATAATTATATCAAGAGTATTAACTGAATTTTGAATTTTATATACTCCATATAATTTTAGAATCCATATTATGTGTTTGTTAAAAATTATATAGGAATAAATTCATTTTTTCAGAAAAAAGAAGTATTTTTCAAAAAAAATACAATTTAACAACCTTTTAATAGCAAACCCTTTAGGAAACCAATATCTGAAAATTTTATGCATTCAATTTAATGAAATAAATTTCTAATTAGAATCTAAACATAAAAATTTATTTTTGGTAAATTATTGGTAGTTTTCTAACAACATTCATATTTTGATGAATACTGAAAAATACTAAATTTTAAATGAAAATAACTTTTTAAAATGAAATAATAGTGTTATATTTTTCATTTGAATGGTTTAAAGTGTAATTAGATTATATTTTTATCATTTAATACAATTTTGTTCATTATATGTAATTTCACGTATAAATTTGATATAAACATGTATCATATCATTTTATAGTTTTTAATTTTTATAAACCCGATTTTAAATTTTGACAATGGGAATTAATTTTAAATTAATTAATGAAAATTTTGTGTTTTGAATTTGGTAAAATAGAATTCATTTTGAATACTGAATATAAAAATTATCTTAGGGTAAATTTTTTTAATTTTCTGAAAACATTCAATTTTTTTATGAATTGTGAAAAACACTACATTATAGTTTAAAACCGACTTTTTATTTAAATAATTATTTATTTTAAATAAATTTATTATAAGTCAAAATAGATATATAATACCTATATAAGTTAAATTTAATTTATTGGATTCATTTTATAATAAAATTGGATGTATAAAATTTTATTGAACTTTTTACCGTCTTTTACCCACCTTATAGAGAATTTTCAAATTTTTATAAAACTTAATTTTATCAATTTTGTGAGTTGAATTTCAAAAATTTGAGACACACAATTGAAATCAGTAAGTAAAATTTGGTTTAATAAGTTGTAAATAATTTTTGGTGATATTTACTTTTGACTTTTATTACCACAGCTAAAAGTAAATAGGGTAATTAACGGTAAAATGATATTATAATTAACCTAACACAAGTCCTAATTCTATTGGATAAGTGTAATTAGACCAAAAAACATTAGGAATATAATATTATGCTCTTGGTCCACTTGGATTAGATTAGGACATCAATTATTATTTTATTTAAAGAATAGTTAAATGTGTTAAATTTAATGTTTAAGAACTAAACCATTTTTAATATAGGGTTATACATAAAATTAATTTTACTATAAATATTCATTAGAAATATAAAATTATTTCCTAGATAATGGTATTCTATTTATTAATTTTAAACATTAAATAATTAAATTTATTTATGACACAGTGATGATGATGTAATTACCATATTAATGAATGATTATAATAATTGATATTATAAATATCCAAATAAATTTAATTTTAGAATTTTGATTAATTACACTAATTTTATAGTGTAATATTACATTTCAGGGTTGATTAAATAATTTTTTTCGAAGTAAACATTCTTTTATTATGTTCACAAAAACCAAACACTAAAAAGATTAAAAATTGGCATATTTGTGTTTTTCAGACAAATAATATATTATTTATTAATATAATATTACTAAAAATCTAAGTCTCGGCTAAAGGAATTAGATAAGGTTGTATATATTAATAATGAACCACTTGGGGTCCTATTGTCTTATTATATTAAGCTTATTAAACATATAATATAATAATACTAAGAGACATGGTAAATGTCAATTTATTTAACTAAGAGTTGAATCTAAAGGATAAGGTTAATATGTTAACTTAAACCTGTCTAAAACCAATTGGTTGAGATTTTTTAGACTCCAACCCACCTTATCCTTGAAATAAATATTTTTGGAGCCCTTAGAAACCGAAAATTATTTTATTATAAAATAATATTTCATGATTTTATTAAAGTGACCATCACAACTCTTACAAAAGGGTACTTCCTCTTCTCTTAATTTCACACCTCCAAAGCCATTAGGCTTGGCCAAACCCTACCAAAATATCCTCCCAACTTTCCTCCCACAATCCTAGAGGACTTCAATTGGTTAGAAAGCCATCCTATGGAGTCCTTTGGATCAAATAAAAGGAAGAACCCGAAGAAAAGGTTAATATTCCAGCACCCCTTTAAAGTTCATTTCTTATTCCACATCCTCGTTTTTGTTTTTATCATTATAAAATAATAACTCCAGTATCTTATATATAATTTTATGTTTTTTATAGAAATGTTACCACCATATTTGTTATTATATCCATCATATTAATGACAAAGTCACCATACATGCATACGTACGGCTTACCGTCTCCACGTCGTGGGGTTGTTTGTTATTCAAACACTTCATTGTTTGGATGGGTATAATAATGAGTATACCTGATGTAAATAATAAATATAACATTTTAATGATTCTTTATATATGATATACCATCCAATTATATACTATTTCACCTGCAATATAATGATATTGTCGCTCGTGCATATGTACAGATTACGGTCTCCACGAACGCGATTAGATTCATTCCCCATCGTAACCATTCAACAATAATTTTATTTTATGATTGAACATTATTTTTAAGAACGTATTATCATTCTGGGTATGTATAAAATAAATCTTATCCTTAAAAAACATGTCTTATGTAACTGAGCATATAATGGAAAACGGATCAGTTGACACCTTAAACGATGATACTACTAAAATAATATTAACAAAGAAATATTTTATGATCATATATGATATTATATTTTTGTATATAGTTATTTTATAATTTAATAAAAATGATTTAACTATTATATATGAGTTTAACGTACCCTCAGCTAAGGAAAAGTACAAGGTAAGGGGTTTTCATCACACTTCTTATTCCCGTGAGATTCATGTTATATTTCCATTATTATTTTTTGTGGTGTATGTACTGCCCCTTATTTTATTCTTTGTGTAATATAAATTAATTTATAGGTATTTAAATCTTCATTTTATGACACTTCTTTAATGAGGTGTCTATTTTGTAAGTTACCAAATCAGTCACGGAATTTCAAATTTCAATTTTCACTCATTTAGTTTTACGCAAACTTCATTGATTACAATACTCCATGATTATGTTAGAAATATTTATTTATTTAATTATGTAGTAATTTAAACTCCCCTTTGTATGGATATAATTTTTATATACATAATAATTTCATTGATAAATTCCCAATTCATTGATATAAACATGATAAGAGTAATTTTACCTCAATTTCTATTCATTGAGTTAAACATCCAAGTCATTGGTGTTGTTTTACAATAATATGTGTGAATGTCATATGATTGATTTACACTAAATATCCAATCATATTGAGTGTATATATATTTTTCACACATAATTATTTCATTTATTTATCATTAACGTATGGATAAGGTCATTATAAAGTAATTCATCTCAACTTACATTCCATTGAGACTTCTTTGTTGTTATGCGCCAATTCACTTTTTTTAGTGTATATAATATACTTTGACATAGTATATCCAGAATCCATTTATTCTCATGATATTATAATGTTTTGATTACCTCAATTATTTTTATTCAAGTATCTCTCATTTGGTTAGAAACTCAAACTAAAATATCATTTGCAATGTTTTAATGATTTATTCGTCTAAAAAATTCTAATTAATGTCCATGTTTTAAAAATGGTTTTAAAGATTTATTTATAGGGACATTAATGTTTTTAAATTAAAATTAATTTTAAATATTTCAAATTGGTATGTTACATTTTTATTCAAAAATATTTTTTAAATGGCTTCTTGGATAAATAGTGCATCACTATTTATATTTTCATGAAAAATGGGATATTTCTGTAAATCTAGTTTTAATGACTATTATCATCTAAGTCAGTATCCATCAGTATATTTTATTCTTTATTGAGGTTGATTTATCATAATAAAATCATCCATATAGTATAGAATGAGTTATGTTTGACTTTGGATGTTCTATTTTTATGTCATTCATCGATTGTGGTTACCATATTTACATTTTGTATGCTAGTTTCAATAGAAATGTTGAGATTATGTTTCACCCTTTCATTTGAGGAATGCATTGGACATAGTAAGTAACGGGTGGAGCCCGCTATAGCTTTTTGATTCATCAGTAGATCGCATGAAACAATTAGACGTGTAATTGGTTGAGGCCTTTCCCAATTAGATATATGGATTTGGCTGAGTAGTAAATCATTTTTAGACGTCTCGGCCGAGGCCTTGAAAGATGTTTCAGAATGTCTAGCATTATTCATTCCATTATTATGAAATTGGATATTGATATTACATGAGATTATTCTACTAATATAATATCCATGTGAATAAGTTAATGGTATTATTTTATTTATCTTCTCCATACTATGCGGAAGTTTAATTTTAAAAAGTTTTTTTTAGTATTATACATTTCCTTAAATATTTATTCTCATTTATGACAGTTTCCACAATATTGTTTTCATTATTGAGAATTTGGGCCCACCGTCTTCTTATGTTTTATTTTTTCCCGGATGCAAATAAGTATATTATGATTAACCTGTAGGAATATACTAAGGGATATAAGAGTGTTAAAATGGGACATAATGTTTTTTTTTAAATTTCATGATGTAATGTAAAACTTCTGTATATATCTAGTACTTCCTAGGCTACTCTAATGATTGGTCTATTGGGACATGATTCCTTATATCATGCCAATGTTATGTAAAAATGCACCAATTCTGGGTAATTAGGGCCTGGGTGTTATAGTCGCATTTGGAGAAATTATTTAAAATTATTTTTACCATTATTATAAAAAAATTTTGAAAAATTAAAATATATTTTTTATATTAGAATATGAAAAATATATTAGTGTATTTTTTTGGATTTTCTCACCGCATCTGTAGGATTAATTTTAAAAATAATTTTTTCACTTCTGGTAATGGGATTTGGGAAATTAAATTACATATTTTTAGTAATAATTATTAATAATATTTGATAACATTTAAATATTTTTTATTAAAATGAATAGTAAAGAGTCATAAAAATTGTTTACCACTTTTATAGTAAACATCGGTTTACTAAGGGTTAAACTAAAAGGTTAAGGGTTAAAAATAACATTTAACTTTTCCAAACCACAATTTATGGCCAAATTTAGATATTATATCATCTATTATCAATAATGAACCATTATTGGATCCTTGTAACATGAAAAAAAATGTTTTTGAAATTCATTATTTCCAAAAATTGTATGTGTGCCACTCACCTAACATATAAAAGGCCACACGTTCTCCTCTCATCTTAACACCTTCAAACCCTTTTTATTTAGATAATAATATCCTTAATAACATCCCAAATTCCATCACCTCTTCATATAATCCATGTTTTGTACATAAATCCATCTAAGGAATCATTTTGGTAATAACCTAAGAATGATTCTTAAAGAAGGGGATATTTCATCAATGAGAATTTTTGTTTTATTTATTTTCCATCCCTATCAATTATTATAAAATAATGAAGATATAATGACCTCATTATATATGATATAATAATATTTTTATATGTTAAATTAGTTACCTAAAACCATCTCCACTTCTATCTAATGTGTTACAAAATCATCGTTCTTGTGTGTAAGATTACCACCTGACAAACTGTTCTCATTCATTTTTTCACTACAACCTTTCATAGTTGGGTATGTTGATATATATAAAGATTATATATATGATATTTATAACATGAGTATTCAATTGTGTTCATTATATCATAAGTATATATTTTTATATTCCATTCTGTTGGGGATATGATAATGTTACTTTATGTATGGCGGACTACCGCCTCACGAAGTGATGTGAATCATTTTTCCTTAGGAATTACATTGAATATAATAAGGATTAATTTATGTGTTGTACTTTTCATAGTTATGATATTATTTAAATATATTTAATTGTTAAAATATAATACATCATTTTATTTCCTACCATTTCACTCACTAAAAGATGTTAACATTGTTCGTGTATGTCTAGACTACCACATTCATGAAGAGACGTGACACTTTCTTTTAATCCCTACACCACATGGATTATATTAATATATTTTCTAAAATAAATAATATTTTATTTGTGATATTTTTATAATTCTAATAATCTAGTGTATTACATACCACCTTTCTAAAATTATCATTTGAAAATCACACTGTTTCTAATGAGTACGTACAACCAACCATCTCCACTACTGTAACATTCATCATTTCCAAAAACCCATCATTAATGATAGGTCTAAAAATTATAAATTATATATTAAAAGGATAATTATTTAATGAATATTATTATTGATAATATGTAACCATGATAAAATTAAAAGGAATAAAAAATATAAATAAAAACATATATGAAAAACAAAGAGGTTGTTACCTAAAACACGACTTTATCAGAGAATTATTAGTAAACAGGAATTAAATGGATATAAGTTAATAATATATGGTATTATATTGGAAATTTTGGTTGAATAATATATTTATAATAAAAAAATATTTATTATACATGATTTTCTATTTAGTATTTAGAATGTTGAGACATGCGGTAAAAGATATATAGTCTCTCTTTTATTTCTGGGAGACATATAAAAATTCACCACACATATATTTTGTGTAGTATATATACGTTCTCAATGAAATGTTTTATAATTAATATAATACAATTAATTATGTATAATGTATCATTATATGTTATTATTTATTAGGTATTATTACTAAAAAAATTAATAAAGTGGTAAATAATTGTTGTCTCACTTTTTACTTCAATAAGACATAGGACGTATTCAACACCTATTTCATTTATTTGGTGTATATAATACCCAATAATATATTAAATTCCTTTATCTTTATCATTATATTTATTTAAATATCTATTTTAGGATATCCCTTTCTTAGGGATTATGTTTAAATGTTACCAATGTCATAAATATTAGATGTCAAAATCGTATCATTCATTGGAATTTTTTATGATTATGTTTCCAATGAAAGAATATCATGGTTTATCTCTCATGAAAAATATTAACTATATTCTCCTTTAGTTATTTCAGGATAATCCATGTTTTCACTTTCCTTTCCTCCCTTTAATGAAGCAAGATTTAAAAAATAATAATAAAAATCATCTCTTTAGTAGAAAATCAATTTTCTTCAAAATCTATGTTTTCTAAAAGTGTTTTAATTTTTTTATAATTTATCAAAATAATTTATTAAAAAAATAATCATTTTATCATTTAAAAAATATAAAATGGAATATTTAGGTGGTTTTTCGAATAATCACATTTGACATTTTTTGAAAATGTGAAAGGATTACTTATTTTAGTGTTCATGGCATTAAAATTATTTCTCGTAGTTGTGATCGCTTAATTATTTCAATCATCGCGTCACATTTTCAATAATTTTTTCAAAATAAAATTAATTTTAAAAAATTAATTTTCTTTTAATGTGTAGATTCTATTTTACTAATGATTTTTTAAAATTAATTTCAAAACATGATTTTGAAGAAAAGTATTTTTAAAATGGTTTTTGTTTTAAAAATGTGTTTTTCTATTTTAAAGTCTATTTTAGTAATATTATATATCATGTGGTCCTTAAAAATCATTTCCCAAATAATATGACATCCTTTTATGTTACCTTCACTTTACTGGTAATATGACAATTGGACTCGTTGTACACCGAGTTTTACACTCTTATAGGATACTCTTTATAAATCCACAAAAAATTTCCAAAGAATTATAAAAGTTTTAAATAGATAATAATAATATATGTCCAAGGCTAAGACTAAGGATTTATAGACATAAAATAAGGATTCATGGTTTAGATATAATATAATTTAATTTTCATGGTTATGTGGTTTTCCACTATGATTTGTGTTTCTCACAAGATGGTTTTGTATTTTTTCAATGGAGGGGTCCAGAAATAATAGGGTTAACATTGATTGTGATGAAACATTTTATAATGAGAAACCAGATTGAAGGATGACTGGAGATAAGGATGTTTTGATTAATCCTAGTATGTTATCACTGAACATGATTGACAATGTGAACCTTAATTGACTCCCTAAATCACCAAATAAGATAAGGATATATTTTGGTATGATTATGGGTAATTAAAACCATAGAGGAATGAATAATATGTTTCCAACATGTCATTAATGTTTTAATATGCACTAATGGTATGTCTCATTGGGATACAATTATTTTTTCACTGTCAAATGGTTGGAAATAAAGAAAGTAATTATATATGAAAATAAAGATCATTTTAATCACAATGGACTATAACAATGGTATCCATATGGTATCAATTACTACAGAATTTTTTAAATGATGAAAGTATTGGTATTATGAAAACTACTGCCCTAATTAAGATCTTGTGAAGATAATCAATAAGATTCTATGAGTACTAGATTTTCCATTGATGATGAAGAGACTACGAATGATATAATAAAGGAATGAAGTATTACATATTAAGATGTTGAAGCCCAGTTAATAACTTAAGGATAAGTTGGAATGGAATAATTTTTATTGTATTTAAATTAATGGATTGTGTAATATGAATCATGACACATATAATGATAGTTTAATGTATCTATTTCCTAAAGGATATGTAATATTTTGTTGAATAATAAAAATTTCCTTGAAATATACAAAAAATCACATTTCTTCCATATAATTTCAATAAAGATTTCGAACATATAAAAAATACATACCTTCGGTTATAAATATTATTTTGGAAGATAAATTAATTTTTATCATGATAAGTTATTTTAATTATTTAGTTATGATATAATCACATTAAAGGATAAAGAAACACCAACATAGTAATTATTTAGTTAATAATTAACCTATAAAATTAATACTAAAACAATTAAAGGTGGGGTAAATTAAATTAATTATTGTCTACCGTTATTTTTTTAGATTAATATATTATTTGAAACAAATTTTAAATTAATATACACACATTAAATCATTTTAATGGAATTTTTATAATCATATTAATAATATAATGTCAATATTGACATTAATGTTATTTTATAAAAAATGATATTTTATTAAATGATTTAAAATGGATAGAAAACTTATATTCTTCTAAGTAATTTTTAAAATTTATTAAATATAATATTTTTTACATTCATGGAAAATTTTAAATTTTAAAAATAAAATATTGACCTTGAATATTAAAAACATTTTTATCACAATTATGGTTAAAATAACATTTTTGTGCATCATGTGTGCTTCTATGAAAATACATTTCAAACACATATGGGATTTTTTATAAATTATCGGTCATGTTTAATAATCATTGAGTTTAAATTATCTATTATTTACTAATTTATTTTAGTCATTATTGATAAATTATCTTGGATATAAAGTTTTTTTCCTTAACAAAAAACCAAAATGGAAATAATATGGAATCATAGACGTTAAGGAAGAACATTATAAAAATGCATTTATTTTTGTGTGGTGGAGGTAGTTATCGACCATTGAAACCCTCCAATCTATTACTATCTAACTTTTGAGCAAAATTAGTTAAGGGAGATGTCTCAATATTGAATACCTTTGAGTATTTACAATAATTTCACTCCTCAAAAATATAAGGGCACTCATTATCCCCCTCCATCGCAACCCTCAAGCAATTTGTATCAGCCAAAACTACCATAATCACATAGATACTTACCTCCCTTCAACATATTTGTATTGTTTTATTAAAAAAGAAATAATTTTATGGTTTTAGTTAAATCTTAAGGAGGCTACTCGAATTGGAGGTAATGTTCTTATAAAAGTATTTTTATTTTACTTCCTTATACAAATCCTTAAATTCATTTTATAAATTTATTATATAATAAAAATAATATAATATATATACTAAGATTTTGTTATTCTATGTTTCTAACCTATACCCACCCACACTTCTGTCAAATGGTACTTTAACTCATTATATTTGTGTGCGGTGAACTACCTCCTTATGAACTGATGTCGTTTGTTTTTTTATTACCAACTATCATGGTTGGTAACTGATGGAAAAATAATTTATATATTATCAATATGTTATTTATGATTAATTTTTACTTATTTAATTATTATATAACACACAACTACATGATTTATGTTTTTTTGGAGTATGATAATGTCTTTCATGTGGACGACAGACTACTGCCTAGGAAAGCGATGTGTTTTGTTCATACTTTACATGGAATTTATTATTGAAATGTTTAATATAAATATGGGATATACGTAACCTAAAATATATTTTTTAATGATAATATATATATATATATATATCTTTTACTTTATTTCATTTATTTTATCTAGAAAACAAAAACAATGTCATGTGTATGTAAGCCTACCGTCACAATGAATGATGTATTTCAATTCCTATCAAAATATTTTGTGAGTGAATATAAAGTTATTTATAATTAAAATATATGTGATCTATATCATGATTTAAATTCCTTAAATGGTTAAATAATTATAAAATAAATCAATCTATAAATAATAAGTCAACTCTTTTATGGAAAAAAGTGGTTATTAACTAAAGTGTACCATTATCATGGGATTATTAATAATTGGATAATATAAAGTCATAAAAAATAATAAATGTTAGTATATATATTAATATGGATATTTATATATAAAAAATATACTTATATTTATAATACTAGAGGATTTAAAATGTACAAATGAAGTCAAAACATAAGGTAATATATTTATGTCTAGCTTTTTTCTTTTGCGAGAAACATGTTATATTCACCAAATCATTTGGCTATGTGGTGTATATACTAAACATGAATTTATTTTATTATGATTATAATATATTTTATTTGAATTTTCATATCCATTTTATGATCTCCCTTTCATGGCGATTATGGTTCAAAAGTTACCGTATTGGTAAAAAGATTTTTTTCTCAATTTCCCTTCTTTGAGTTGTATGTTATTTTATGCACTTATATTATTTAACGTGGGGTATTTAAATCCACATTGACAGTTAATATCATTAATTTAATCATCTTCATGATACTTTATGTTTTTCTTCTTCTTCCTTCTTCGTGTTTATGATTCAATGTTATCAAAATTGTAAAGGCTTTATGTTATAATCTCAAAATTTATCAGGATTATTTATGATTATGTATCCAATGTTTATATATCAATATATGAATATCCATAATGATAATTAATTTTCCTATCCTACGGTTATTAATTATCTATTCATTTAATGGTATCATTTATCCACTCTTTGGTACTTATGAACTTAATAAAATATTTTTATGAAACATCTGACTACATTTATTTCTTCGGTCAACAATATGTGTTATTCCAAATTAGTGTTTCCAAAAAATGTGTTATTTTCATAAATGATATTTTAGTATAGTTTTAAAGGAAAAGGAATTTTAAAATTAATTATGTTTTAAAAAATATAATTTTTTTTAAAATTATATATTATATGTTTTCAAGGTTGTTTTCAATGAAAAAGTTTTTCAAAATGTTTTATGTTTTAAAAATATTTTTTGATGTTGAAAGGTTATATTAATCAACAATTGTTTTAAATGATTGAAATTATTGAATTAAAATTTTTCAATGCGGTTCTCAAAGAAAAGAATTTTGAAAATGTTTTATTTTTCAAATAGTGTTTTAAATTAGTTTAAAATATATTTTTGTAAGTATTCAAGGTTATTTTCAAAGAAATATTTTTATAAAAGGATTTATGTTTTAAATGGATTTTTAAAACTAAATAAGATATTTTCCCCAATTAATATTTTAATTGAATTTTAAATTAATTATTTATAATTTTCCAAAAAAAACAATGAAAATGATTTTGAAAATGTTTAATGAAAGTTTTTCTAAATGAAAGGTTGTTTTTATTAAGAAATGTTCCTAATGACATTTAAAAATATATCTCCATCTAAGATAAACTCCTATGATATGGTTTATTCTTTTAAAAGGATATGAACAAAGGGTACCATTATTATTTTTTATTTGAATGGTTTATGTTTATAATAACACGTAGATTATAAAACATTTTTCTCTTCCTTGGGTTATACCATTATATAATTATAATGAAATCTACATCATTTCATGGGTTATGATATAATGAAAATATTGTTAAAACTTTCTCTTTCACATAAGTTATGATATGATTTTATTTTATTATTCCCATTTTATTTTATTGGTTATGATTCGATGAATGTTTATGATATTTTGGGACACAAATTTATGATTTCATTATGTGATGTCTGGAACCTATATATCCCTTGAGGTTCTACGATATGCTTCTGAAATAATACATGACTTATAAAGATTGATTTTATATTATTAGGTGTATTTCACTATTCGATGTGTTATTCATATGTTATTATCTCATGGACTATATTCCTGATTCCCATATGATTCATATCATATTAAATTTCAATATTTATTGCATGAGTCGGGATTCATATATATGATATAAAGGGTATATTTTTAAAATGTTGTTCTCATGTCCCTATACCCTTAGGTTCAGGTTATTCAAAATATAATATTTATTTACCCTTAACAAGAACACGAGGTCACCCTTTTTTATGTTTACTTTACCCAAGTTATGAAAAATGGTTTGATGTAGAGTATGTCTATGAGGAGAAACAAATTGGAAGATCTCTACGGTAAAAATTGAATATCATTCATCTAGTTAGAATATTATGTCTCTTTTTTTTAAAAGGAACTAAACTATTATGGTAATACGGCATGTGTTTATGTAATGTAATTAATATTAATCTAAATTGATGTAATATTCATGTTTGAGAAGTCTAGGTCAATTTAGTTGGTATGAAAGGAAAGGTTTAGTCAAACATATGAAACTCGGATGAGAAAATTTTAGAGAGATCCCTAGGATTACTTCTTAGGAATGTCTTGTTGGGTCTTTAATTTTAATTCTAAGGATGTATTTTCAAATAAGAAAATGTCCAATAATTTTCATTAAGGATAGAGAGAGTCGGTTCGTAGAAACACATCCCTATCAATATAAAACAAATGGATGTGGCATGGGCATAAATGTTCCTAGTAGTAACAATGCCAAAAAAAAGTATTGAGATAGACTCCATTAGGTACTGGTGCATGAGAACAAGTCCTATTGTATAAATACTTTGACACTACTGAGTAATATACTTCAAAAATTCAAAAAAAAATTATGAACCACCATAATGGATTTAAATTGACGATAAATATGAATAACCTAGTAAAACCCTAAGGGGTAATAAATTTTAGACAAAGGAATCATTATTTAGATATCTCATAAGTTATTTTCGTCATCATAATGTTGTCCAAAATGATTAGTATTTCTTAAAAAAAGTTGGGTTTTATTTAATGGATAGAATTAGAACGAGTCATGTTAACTTTGAATCTAATGGAAAATTCAATGAATATGAGTAAAAAAATTAGATGATGAATTAAGAGAAACATATTGTGGTTATTCCTAATCATCTATCATGACGTATGAATAACAATATAGACTTTAGTGAGTTTCCTAACACACTGAATAAGTAGAATATTGAATTTTATGAAATTTCATTTGCTAATGAACATGGTGGAAAAATGAATATGATTTTGACTTCTCATGAAGTTCTTAATAAAGACCCGAAAGAATATATCAAATAGAGTGGGGGATATTATGTATTTGGGAAAAGCGTTCACATAGTGAAAAATTGTTGAGAAGTTCAATTTATTATCTATAGAAAACATGGTCAATACATAACTCAATTCCTTAACCCAAAGATTTACTTTTATACCATGGAAGGACCTATTTCATGAAAATAATCTAAGTGCAAGGGTTTAGGTTTCTATGTATTTGGATTCAAGAACTGTGAATTCTAAAATAAGTAATGATTATAATGTAAATTTTTTTCATTAAGGATTTGAATGATTATGTTCTATGATGCCAATTGGACTGCAAAATTTATTTAATGGAAATAGGATATAGTTAGTATGGGAAGGTACCCGATAATATTTTTCAAATGTTTTGAGAATTATGTTTAAAATGAATGAATATTTGATTGATATGGATAATATAGTTTTGATAGTATTGATGACCTCAAATATGATAAAATATTTATTGAAAAAGTTACTTACGCTATCATCTCTCGATTTCAAATCATTTTTTGATTTAATGAATATTTATAATAATCTATGTTCCATATAAAGAATAAAAAAAGTATGTTTGATTTCTATATGGTTTTATGGTAATTTAGGTTAATACCATGTGTTAAAAAAATACATGATGATGGTATTCATATATTTGTTATATAATAATCAAGATATAATTTATGATATTTGGGGGATCAATGTAAAGCTTATTCTGATAAATCTCATGACTATATTTCTAATGATTTGGATTTTCATCTCTTATAATGGTAAAGGGGTTAATTTTTTTGAAATGGTTTACGTTTAATATTGAAGAACATTGTTTTGATTAATGTTTCTCAGTATCAAGAGTTTTGTATATTGGTTAACAGGTAAAAAAAATTTGTTGTGAGGATAAATAAATACATAAATAATGATTATCCCTTATATTTATGGATCTTATGATCATTTAGTGCTTCATGCATTAAAAAATCACTTTATTTATTAGAGAAAGTGATGATGTGAAAATAGATCTAGGAAGACCTAATGAAGGAGACTATTCTTCATAATTGGAATGATATCAATTAATTATCATTAATGTTATTCAACATTAAATAAAGGATCTTGAAACAAAATTCATCCAAGTACATTCATTTCTGATGAATCAAATGGTCCCTTATATCGTCAAATATTTACGGTTATTTGGTTGTTAAATTTATCTGGATCACCCACTTTCTTATGAGAAGTGATCTCTATCACTCTCAGTAATTATTTTGGCTTTCATATTATGTAAAATTCGTTATATCCCACCTATGTTCTTCAACTTCGAAACCCCGTTACGAGGTAATTTGAGTAACTATTATGTTTCCATCATTAAAGTTTTAAACGAATGTTTATTGTTCATTATTGCATTGTGGGTTTTTATTAAAAAAATTGAAATTATAAAATCATTGATGATATAGATTAACTACAAGTAATAAATTCTTCTAATGGGGGGTATCGTGTAACTCCTTAATTATTTATAAGTTATTATTTTTTCAAATAAATTAGAATTATTTGATGTAATGAATTGCATAATATATGTAGAAGACCTACCTAGGACAACGAGTTTACTCACTTGAGCCAACATATAATAGGGTGGGGTAAAAAAGATAAAATGAAAACAATTCTTTTATATTAGAAAAATATATATGGGACTAGAGTAATATTTGGAAATTAATGAAAGATAAAACTGATCTAAACTGGATAAACCGGAAAAACACAATATGTATAGATATTGAGTCTTCATGTGATCATGTTTTACTACAAAACTATCCCAACAAATGAACAACTATATTAAGAGATGTCTTTATGCTACATGATGATCTTCCGTTTACCTAAATCCCGAAAAACAAGGTCTAAATCAACCCATAAGTAGAAATTAGTTGTGAGAAATAAGGTCCTGGAGGACACCACCCAAAAAATACTATATATGTTCTAATAATAATAATTACTAAGTCCTAACCTTATAACTGAACAGTTTTTGAATAATTTTTAAAAATGAACAAGTTGAAATCCTTTTTCACATCATACTTATTCAATAAATCCTTGATATTTCAAAAATTTCCTACTATATTACCAAATCCTCTAATAAATAAGGTAAAGATACCGAATATAAATATACATGTAATCCAACATCAATCAAATAACCACAATGTAATAACAAGAAAAAAAAACAATGAACCTACCACCAAGGATCTAGCATAAACAATAATCCGTACTACACAATTGTAAGACTGTAAAAAGAATAAAGGTGAATATAAACTAAAATTGAGGCATTACATAGACCATCAACATATAATAGGTTACCTCTTAGTGTTTTCACACAAACTAAGGATACCAGTGCCGATATCTCAACGTAACCAAGGATCCTGCTATACAATTTTTTTTCTATTTTATCATAAAAACCATGCATACATTTTTTTGAATAAACTGAAGGATAATATAATCTATTTTATTGTTTGAATATAAATTTTCCATTTTAATGGAAGGAAATTATATTTTAAAATAACAAACAACTTTCAAATGCAGACCAATACTCTTTTCATATTCATTACATGAAAATTAATTTAAAATATCAAGGAATCAATATAAACAATAATGAATTCAAAAAATCGTAATAATTGAATATATCTACCTACCTCAAGATTGAAGAAAACCTAACATAATTTGACATCTGGTTATGGAAAAAATATGATCTACCTTTGGAAAATAAGGTTCTACCAAATATTGAAAATAATTCACAAAAAACAATATCCTATCAAAAATACCCACAAAAATGGTGATTCCACCACAAACAAAAGAGAAACTAAGAGTAAATCAGTCTGAAAGATATAAGGTGTCTATCCTTACTAATCAATCACTGAACAAATCAATTTATGGGAAGGAAAAAACCCATAATCCCTCTGGGTATTACATCTTGCTGAGAGAAGAAGGCATCACATTTTAATGAATCCTAAAAATACATTGAGTCCTGTAAAAAACAAGAACTCGAATTATTACATGAAAAGTAATACCTTTACATGTCATGAAACACTTTGAATTCAAGATACACCAAAAAATGGGTCACCTAAAATTTAATACAAAAATTTTCACATTACATGATGTGTTAACCTTACACATCAGGTAAAAACTCACATTATTAATTTGACTCATTGGATGAGTCTTACCAAAATAATATTTCATGAAACCCTAATACACATTGTGTAACATCCAAAATAATAGTAGAAAATCCCATGGAGAAGAGGAAAAGAAAAAAAATCCATGAATTCTCTATTATAGTTATCCTCCTAATTGAGGGCTGAAAATACTCACACAACAAAAAATAGAAACTAAAAAAATGATTAGAACATGGATGATATAATGTTAATGGGGAACAATAATCTTCACACCATAAATGTTTTATGTCCCCATAAAGAGGTCAGGATCGTGGATCCAAAAAAAAATAATCCACTGTGATATCATTAACAACACAATCTTTTAAATCTCATGGTGATATTTTCCTCACTGCCACAATTATCAGTCCAACTGAATCCTTATACTATGTAGTACCTTATCACAGTGATCTATAATCTTAACTAGTTTCTCATCAAATTTAAATTGTGCTCAAGAACAACATTCACTCGTCTAATCACATGGGAAGGATTATATACATAACTCATCGACTGGGATAAATGAAACATGTTGTGTATATATGTCAATCCAGACACTAACAACAATCAATAGTCCACCCTCCCCATTTTCACAACGATCAAGATGTAGCCCACAAACATTGATGCCAACATACACTACATATGGAAATTATGATGTTCTTATAGAGGTGAAACTCTGAGGAAGACTCAATCACTAACTTCAAACTCTAGTAGCTGACAAAGATAGTCCGGATGATATTTTTAATGATTCTGTTCTATGGTCAAATGCCTTTAGATAAGTTTTTCTACCTATGTCATCTATTGAGAAACACTTTGTCCAACTAAAGATAGTACTCCTAACTCTTCCCAGAATAAGGGAGATCAAAATGGCCTCCTATAAAAATCTCAAAGGGAACCATCTTGATCGAATCCTATTAACTATTTTTATAGGTAATCTTACAAAATTACATATATCTATCCCACGATCCCCTGAAATCAAGAATGAAATCCTGAACAATATCCTCAAGAACCTAGATATCACTCCCTTTTTTCCATCTGTCTATGGATGATAATCATGCTTTATTTCAGTTGGGAAACCATTGACACTTGAAAACCATTTCAGAATCTAGTTTTGAACCATGGGTCCATGCGAGGAACAATTATAGATAGAACCCCTTTATGGTTTATAATCACAAATGCATACATCTCCCTATGTTATTCCACTTTGTTATTTCATTGTGGTCATGTAATGTGTTGATTCATGTATTCGGTCAACAATCACCCAAGTCGCATCATTGCGACTAGGATTCCATTGGAAACCAATTCTGAATACCATGTAAATATCATAACACTTCTATACCAAAACAATTAAATGTTTCCACACACATTCTGGTCTTTGGTGTTATTCCTTAACTCTTTGATAGCTTAGACACCACGATACGAAATCTAAAATTGACTACCTCATCCATGGACACCAATAACAATATCTCAACACATGGTACACATTTCTATCATCATGGTGTATGGACTAACAATACTGGATTCCACTATCTACCCACCCATGCCTCAAAGAAAACGAAACAACCAACCTTCTACGGAAGCACATACCTCCACTGGGAGACTGAGACAACTCGCATGAGGTCTCCCCAATATTAAGAATTTATTCTAATCATTGGCTCTCAGTTGTTGTCATCTTCTTTAATAAGTCTCACTCATAGAAACATGAGTTGAATTTTATCAACTCCAATAACAGTTGTCTACCAACCTCATGTACTCCCATGATCTTCTCAACAAAAAAACTCACCAGAGACCATTTCTCAATGGATTCCTTCATAAATTGTGTAGGTAATATTTTTCATTACGCATCGGCTACCGCATTACCTTTCATTGGGTTAAATAAAATATCAAAATCAAATGAATAAATATTCTCAACCCAATGTCTCTCTCATATTCTCAGAACTCTCTGAGTAAAGATATACTCCATGATTTTTTGATCAGAAGATATTATAAACCTCTCTCTAAAGTGATAGTGTATAGACCCGAAGCTTGACGTACATAGACATTGTATTACATTTGCGTAATACTTAATACATAACAAAAATAGACACCAAAGGACCGTAATAGTTTAGTGTCTTTAAAAACATGGAACACAATCTTCTAATTGTGGTGAAACATCTTCAACATCTCCCATAAAGATCATAACCTTTTTTTTAACCTAAAACCTTTCTCTATATCCTGGGGAGAAGAAAACATAAAAAGGGTGAGCTCAAATGCTCAGTAAGGGAAATCATAGAGAATATAAAACAATCCATAAAAATTTGAATGCAAAAACTTGAACATAAAATCTAAACATCAAAATCTTGAGCAAAGAAATAAATCATGGAAGTCCATAAGGCATATATCATAAAAGAACATCATTCATGATAAAATAGCATGGTAATAAAACATTTAATTGTGGACAACCATTAAGCACATGATATGATTTCTATAGTGGCCAAGGAATTGTTGCCAAGCCCATCTTAGTGGACAAAATCCTTTTCTAATTCGAGTTCACTCCTCGTTCCAGTCTTATAACACAGAACTGGATTAACATACTGTTCAAGTAATGTCTGTCTCATGAGATGTAAATCATTTTCTAATGCATTGGAGGGAGATATAGGTCCCACCCATCTCATAATGAAATCATTCTTACTTGTTCCACAAAAAAATCTTAAAACATTCATCATAACCCAAAGAATAAAATGGGTTTCATAAACATCATCCCATCATAACACAATCCATATAAAAAATGAATATTTCATCATAATAAAAGTGAAACCATGTAAATAATAAATACATTATACTTGAAACATACACATATGAAATAATTTCATCTTAGATGGAAAATGGTTTTCATAAAACACATGAAATGAATTCTTGAGGAAAATATCCTTTCTTCTTCAAAATCATTTTACTTTCACACAATTCCATACAATTTTAAAAGAAAGTATTTTGTTGAAAATAGTTATAAAATTCTGTAGAGTAAAATTCATTTAAATAAGTCGTTATTAAATCGTAAAAATCCATTCACGCCATATAAGTTCAAAATAACATTCTTCTCGTACTTTTGACGGAAAAGACAAAAAGTTCCTCGTGTTGTAGAAAAAAGTAAGATTGCATTCATAACATTTGGTAAAATTTCACAAATGGGTAAAAAGGACATTAAAAATACATTAAAACATTTTTAGAAAATATGGACATGGATGATAACAATAACCCCAGTAAATACTTATGAATAAACAATCTCGGATAAAAATGAGATTGCAAAAATTATCCCTTACCTTAGGTCTGATATAATTTGTACATATCCAAACCTCATGTATAATTATTTAAATAATGTAATTGAATTATTATAGAATAATATTCATTGTTATGATATCATATATGGTTCACTTATGATATTATATCACCCGTTCTATTGTAAGTTCCGTGTTAAAGCAGTGTTTTGGGTAAAATTGTTTTATTTGTCGTACGTGTTTGGACTTGTTGTTATTGATATTATTACTACTTACATCATGATTTAATTACTTACAGAATATAAATCATTATTTATATATCATATATATTCAGTATATATATATATATATATAACAGATAGATAAATGAAATGAAATACACCGTTCATGGAGATGGTAGGTCGTACGTACGCATGAACGCTGTTTTATTTTCCTTATTTTATTGAATGGAAGTAATTTGATGAAATATATATATATATGTATAAATAAATCCAGTATCATTATTATGTCATATATCTCATTATTATTAATTATACATACTTTATAATCATTCATGAATGGTTAAAATGGAGAATGAATCTCATCGCGTCATGGAGACGGTAGTCTGTACGTACGCACGAGCGATGATATTATTCCCATGATCGTAGAATTGTATTAAAGCATGTGTATAATATTTCAAAATCAATATCACTTTTCAATAATCATGTATATTTATTTTTTTACACCATTATACCCATGCAAGTAAGGTGGTGGTTGAAAACAGATTACACCACATCGTGGAGACAGTATTCCGTACGTACGCACGCGTGGTGATTTCATTTTCCGTAGGATGGATAGAAGGTGAAATCGGGTTGTTTCATATTTATAATAACATACCATTATATGAGTGATACTGATGTTATAACTTCATAATGAAACAACTAAAGATGAGGAAGTAGAATAAGAAATTAATTTGAAAGAATCGGTAACATATATTACCTCTTCTTTGACGCGCCTCTTCTTAACCTCCTCTTAAGGCAAAAGGGTTGGTATTTTGAGTAGACCAGAACCTCTATAATGTTTTTAGGAAATATTAGAAGGTAAATGGGCAGGGTTTTCCCTATTCTTTGAGGCTCAAAAGGGTGTGAAGAGAGGATGGAAGGGGTGCCCTAATTATAAGGGAGGAGAGGGGCACCTTTGGAAAAACTTAAAATATTATTTTATAATAAAGACAAATTCGGTTTATAATACCTCCAAATTGATTTATTTATAAGGTAAAGTGGGTATGGGTCTGAACCCTCACATACAATAGTTTTTAGATAGGTTTGTGTCATTATATTAACCTTATCGTTTCGTTTTAACTCTTAGTTAATTAGATTGACATTTACCATGTCACATTTTATTTTTATATTATATAGTTAATAAACATACCATATACATCCAATAGACCCCCCAAGTGGTCCATTAAGGATACACCTATCATGATATAAGTATCTCAGACGATCCTTAGATTTTTAGGAATATAATAACAATTAATAATATAATATTTGTTTTAAAAACTATTTTTTGTCAATTTTGACACTATTTGGTAATTGATTTTTTTGGAAATCATAACAACATTATTAGTTTGATAAAAATTAATATAATAAATACTAACAAGTCATATTAACCTAATAAATTATTATAATTCATTAAAAGTCTAAAATTACATTTATTTGTGTATTTATAACATCAATTATGTTAATATTTCATTAATATGGTAATTACCACATCATCATTGTGTCATAAATAAATTTAATTATTTAATTTCTAAAAATTATAAATAAAATTACATTATGTAATAAATCTCTTTCGCTTTCTAATTAATATTTATAGTTGAATTTATCTTTTCTATAACCGTATATTAAATATGATTTCGTTATTATACTTTGGTTTTAACTATTTTAACCCTTCTTAATGTCCTAATCTAATCCAAGTAGACCTAAATGATCATATTTTATTCCTAAGGTTATTTTTGGTCGAATTAAATTTATCCAATAGAATTAGGACATGTGTTAGGATAATAATAATATCATTTTTACCCTTAATTACCCTTTTTACTTTTAACCGTGGTAAATAAAAGTAAAAAGTTTCTATTCACCAAAAATTATTTTCATCTCATTAAACCACATTTTAGTCCTTGATATTAACCGTGTCTCTCAGATTTTCGAAATTCCACTCATAGAAGCAGTAAAATTATGTTTTATGTAAGTTTGCAAAAAGCTCCTAGGAGGTAGGTAAAAGACGGTGAAAAGTTCAATAAAATTTTTATATATCGAAAATTATTATAAAATAACTTCAATTAATTACATTGAACTTATATAGGTATTATGTATCAATTTTGACCAAAAATATATTTAAATAATATAAATAACTATTTAAATAAGAAGTCGGTATTTAAATAGTAACCTAGTGTTTTCACTATTCATCAAAAATTGAAAGTTTTCAGAAAAATACCAAAAACTCACCCTAGGCTAATTTTGATATTCTGAATCCAAAAATGAAGTCCTTTTTGAAAGATATAACTTATAGAATTTCAAAAATTGGGTATTACTATTCATAACAGCTAGTTCGTAAAAATATTATAATAATATCTCGTTTAGTGATACTCATTATTGCGTACTACACACGCTATCGAGGAAGGTCATGATTGCGTGTAATGTAAGCCATGTCAGGGTTGCGTGTAGTGAAAGACTCTTTTGTTGTTGCGTATAACAAAATCCAACCACATTTCATTTATACATTGAATATATATATATATATACACTCAATGTTGCATAGAATAACTACTATTAAACGAACTTGAAATCGTGTGTAACGTGATTCAAGAATAGTGTTGCGTATACTACAAGCTAATACGGTGTTGAATATAGTGCAAGATAATCATGGCGTAGCGTACAAAAAAAGGACATTAATGAAATTAAAAAGAATAATTCTCATAAAATCTCGTGTTGTTACATTCTACCCCGTTAAAAAGAATTTCATCATCGAAATTCGTCGGGGTTATAAATAGTTTTCTACTTGAATGTTTCTTTAATTGAAACCCACATAGTAAAATAGAATAACAAAACTTAACTTTAAAAACTAAAGTATGAAACATAACGGTTACCCAAATTAACTAATTACTGGGTTTCCACAGAGGAGAACATAGGTGAAAATATGGATATGAAAGAGAAATCTAACCATCATATTCTGATGGAGAGTGGTAGAGGACACGGCTATGAAAAAGCCAGCAATCACAAGTCCATAAATTTGGGATGATCTAAGGTACCATCTGATTCATTGTATATGAGGACCCTCATGACACCATTTTTTGTTTTCAAGATCATTTCTCTAAAGTTGAATAATTTTTGAATTAAAAGAAATACTTACTTGATTTTGGTGTAATCTCACCGTTGCTCGTGCCTCGAATAATTTCCACTTCATATCTTAAAGAAATGAAGTTGTATTTTATCATTTGTGAGGTGTTAGTATATCATGTGATAGAATGATATGTCATTCCAACTGTCTCAAACAAAAGGATAATAAATTTTTTTAAATATACATAAGTACATCTGTAGTTAGGTTAATCAAATATGATTCAAAAAATGGACTTATACATCATATATCATACCTCTTAATATAATAAAAATAGTTTTTACTAACCAGGGACTTTCTTTAGGCCAGTGGTAGGTGATAAAGGCATGTCTCACTTCATTTGTGGGTTTGATTCCCACAGCTTTGTCTGATGTGATGGGTTGTCGCTCGTTCTGCATGTTGTTCCTTTTCTTAAACAACACTATTATAACATTCCATCAATAATATTGAAAAAATTTCTAGACTTAAACAATACTAAATTATGTCCAACATAATTCATTCTAATATTTAGTATTATCTAAAATACTTATCTCCAAGCTCATAATATAAAGAAAACAATTACTAGAAATGTCATCTACCGATCATGTGAATACCATCATTTATCCCCCATATATCTTACGATATATCTTGTTTCTCACATTCCAAACATTTGAATACCTTAATCATGTATTCTCTTGAAAAAAATGAATACCCATTGGACTTTACTGAAAACATGAATACTGTAAAAAGTAAATTCTTTCCACATACTAAATTTACAAAAATTATATATACTCAAACCATGATATGACTTTATCCTTATATCAATCATGAGCAAAAAAATACCATCAAACATATTACTTTCCTCTTATCCCTTCATTTGGCACATATCATCTGCTTTCCAAAATATTTGATTTACTTTTCAGGGTTACCGATACCATATAATTATTAAAAACCATAATAAACCAATACATAGATATTCTAATATTCCACAATACTATAAATTAGATTCCACAACATTATTTTGGAATCCCATTACATAAACACATAATCATTCCACTACATCATTGTCATACTCAATATCGCCAATAGTGATAGCATGTGACTTCCCTTTGTCCTTTTCCTTAAGAGGATGCTCACTTCTATCCTCATTAACCCTTGGATTAGGGTATTGAATAGCATAATGACCCATTTCCTTGCACATGAAGCATTGATGTGTTTATGGTGCATTCTCGGCAGTATTTTTTTATTCACATCATTAGAAACTTTTTCCCCATTACTTCGGCACTTAGCTGCTTGATGACCTTATTTTCCACACTTAAATCATTTTCTAGTCCCTTTATATCAATCTCCACCATGCTTCTTTCCACACATTGATCATAATGAAACAATCATCTTCTTTTAACCATTGTTCTGATATTTCTCCTTGAACTCAATCTTTCATTTCTTGTCAAAACCATGAGATGGATATGTTACACCACCTTCCAGTTCTACCTTGATAGCACAACACACAATTTCATCATAGCTACTGAAGTCTCTTATAGCTAATTCCCTTCAAAGGCTTAGTTTTAAGCCAATGAAAATCGATCAACATTACTTTTATGTGGGATGATAAAACCAGATGCATTCCTTTCAAGTCTTGTAAAATTCACTTCGTATATACCAACAAATTCATCATCCATCTACTTAAGCTCATGGAACTCCTTTTCCATCATTGTTAGAAGAATATGATGGAATTACTTACTGAAAAACAAGTTCATGAACTCATCCCATTCCATGGATTCAATTTCATCTTGGGGCCTTGTATTCTTAATTAGAGTCCACCACTTGTCTACTTCACATTCGAAATGGTAAATATCTAGAATGACTTTTTCATGTTCTGAACAGCGAAGTATGGAAAATATATTTTTAATGGTGCTGATCCATTTTTCCGCAACAAGTGGATCAGAAGACCCATTGAAAGATGGAGAACATTTCCTCAAGAAGGACTCAATAGAATATTATTTCCTTCTCTACTTATTCGGAAGTCCTGAATGATTTATAGCTTGTGTAAGTATAGTAATAAGATTTTTCACTCCATCTCCCAAAACATTGGTTTGTTCAGGAGGACAATCATTGCATTGCCCATTATATTGATCAACATGGTTCCTCTAGGTTCCAACCATCGTCTAAAACCCAAAAAGAATAGTGTAAGAGGAAAAACTTATGCTAGGAAAACAACATAATGAAGGGGGAGTACCTTCAATATATTAAATCATAGGTTTAATTATATGATCATTACCGTAATTCTAGTACTATAACGTATACTTATACATAACCTTAGGGACATCCCTAGACATACCTTAGAAATATCTCTAGAGATCTCACTAAAGCTCTTACATCTTAGTTTCCAAAGGTTAACTAACCCTTTCCTCTGATACCAACTGTAGAGACCCAAAGAATGACGTACATGTAAATTACATTACATTTGCGGAATACTTAATACATAACAAAAACAGACACCAAAGGATCGTAATAGTTTAGTGTCTTTGGAAACTCAGAACACAATATTCTAATTGTGGTGAAAGATCTTCAAAATCTCCCATAAAGATCTTTCCATTTTTGTTTTCTTAGCTAAAACCTTTATTTATATCCCAGGGAGAAGAAAACCTAAAAAGGGTGAGCTCAAATGCTCAGTAAGGGAAAGCATAGAGAACATAAAACAATCCATAAACATTTGAATGCAAAAACTATAACATAAAATCTAAATAACAAAATCTTGAGCAATGGCATAAATCATGGAAGTATATAAGGAATATATCATAAAAGAACATCAATCATGATAAAATAGCATGGTAATAAAACATGTAATTGTGGCCAACCATTAAGCACATGATATTATTTCTATAGTAGCGAAGGCATTGCTTCCATGAACATCTTAGTGGACAAAGTCCATTTTTGAATCGAGTTCACTCCTCATTCCAGTCATATAACACTGAACCAGATTAACATACCGTTCTATCCATGTCTATCTCGGGAGATATAAATCTTTACCTAATGCATTGTAGGGTGATATAGGTCCCACACATCTCTTAATGAAATCATTATTACTTGGGCCACAAAATAATCTTAAAACATTCATCATAACCCAACGAATAAAATGGCTTCCATAAACATCATCCCATCATCACAGAATCCATATAAAACAAATGGATATTTCAACCTAAGAAAAGTGAAACCATGTAAATAATAGAGACATTATACTTGAAACATACACATATGAAGTACTGTCATCTTAGATGGAAAATGGTTTTGATAAAACAGATGAAATGAATTCTTGAGGAAAATATCCTTTCCTCTTTGAAAACATTTTCTTTTCAAAAAATGCCATGCAATTTTAAAAGAAAAGTATTTTTTTGAAAATAATCATAAACTTTTGTAGAGGAAACTTCATTGAAATAAGTCTTTATTAAACCGTAAAAATCCATTAACTCTATATAAGTTAAAAATAACATTTTTCTCGTACTTTTTTCAGAAAAGTCAAAAAGATCCTTGTGTGGTAAAAAAAGTAATATTTATTTCATAATATCAAGTAAAATTTAAAAAATGTGTAAAAAGGCCATTAAAAATACATGAAAATATTATTATAAAACAGGGACATGGATGATAACAATAAACCCAGTAAATACTTATGAATAAACAATCTCGGATAAAAATGAGATTGCAAAAATTATCCCTTACCTTAGGTCTGATATGCTTCGTACATATCCGAACCTCCTGTATAATGATTTAAATAATGTCATTGACTTATTATATAATCATATTCATTGTTATGATATCATATATGGTTAACTTATAACATTATATCACCCGTTCTTTTGTAAGTTCCATGTTAAAGCAGCATTTTGGGTAAAATCGTTTTATTTATCGTACGTGTTTGGACTTGTTGTTATTGATATTTTTACTACTTATATCTTGATTTAATTAATTCCTGAATATAAATCATGATTTATATATCATATATATTCAATATATATGTATATATATATCTATAACAGATAGATAAATGAAATGAAATACTCCGTTCATGGAGACGGTAGGCCGTACGTACACAAGATCGCTGCTTTCTTTTCCTTATTGACTTGAATGTAAGTAAGTATATGACATATATATATATGTATAAATATATCCAGTATCATTATTATTTCATATATCTCAATATTATTCATTTATACATACTTTATAATCATTCATAAATGGTTAACATGGAAAATGAATCTCATCGCATCGTGGAGACGGTAGTCCGTACGTACGCACGAGCGATGGTATTATTCCCATGATCGTGGAATTTTATTGAAGAATATGTATAAAATTTAAGAATCAATATAACTTTACAATAATCATATATAGTTATTTATTTACACCATTATACCCATCCAAGTAAGGTGTTGGTCGAAAACAGATTACACCACGGCGTGGAGACGGTATTCCGTACGTACGCACGCGCGATGATTTCGTTTTCCGTAGGATGGATAGAAGGTGAAATAGGGTTGTATGATATTTATAATAACATACCATTATATAATTTATACTGATGTTATTACTTCATAATTAAACAAATAATGAAGAGGAAGTAGAACAAGAAATAAATTTGAAAGAATCGGAAACAGATATTACATCTTCTTTGATGTGCCTCTTCTTATCCTCCACTTAAGGCACTAGGGTTGGACTTTTTATGAGACCAGAACCTCTATAATGTTTCTAGTGAATATGAGAAGGGAAATTGGCAGGGTTTTTCCGAGCATCGAGGCTCAAAATGGTGTGAAGAGAGGAGATTAGGGGTGCACTTTTTATAAGGGAGGAGAGGGGATCCTTTGGAAAAACATACAATATTATTTTATAATAAAGTCATATTAGGTTTATAATAGATCCAAATTAATTTATTTCGAATATTAAGTGAGGATGGGTCAAAATCCTCTAAACCAATAGGTATGAGACTGGTTTGGGTCATTATATTAACCTTATATTTTTGTTTTAACTCTTAGTTAATTATATTGACATTTAACATGTCACTTTGTATTTTTTATATTATATAGGTTATAAACTTACCATATACTTTCAAGAGACCCCAAGTGGTCCGTTAATGATACACCTATCATGATATAAGTATCTTGGCAGAACCTTAGATTATTAAGAACGTAATAACAATTAATAATATAATATTAGTTTTAAAAACTATTTTATGTCAATTTTGACACTATTTGGTAATTGATTTTTTTGAAAATAATAACAACATGATTAGTTTGAAAAAAGTAAATTTAATAAATACCAACATTTCATATTAACCTATATAATTATTTTAATTCATAAACTGTCTCAAATTAAATTTATTTTGATATTTATAACATCAATTAGTTTCATATTTCATTCATAAGGTAATTACTGCATCATCATTGTGTCATAAATAAATTAAGTTATTTAATGTCTAAAAATTATAAATAAAATTCCATTATGTAGGAAATATTTTTATATTTATAATTAATATTTATAGTCTAATTTATCTTAAGTATAACTATATATTAAAAATTATTAAGTTATTATACTTTGATTTTAACTATTTTAACCGTTATTTAAATAAATTAATAATAAATGTCCTAATCTAATCCAAGTGGACCTAAATGGTCATATTTTATTCCTAAGGTTGTTTTTGGTCGAATTACACTTATCTAATAGAATTAGGACATGTGTTAGGGTAATAATAATATCATTTTTACCCTTAATTACCTTTTTTACTTTTAACCGTGGTAAATAAAAGTAAAAAGTTACTATTCAACAAAAATTATTTTCATCTCATTGAACCACATTTTAGTAATTGATATTAACCGTGTCTCTAGGATTTTCAAAATTCTACACACAGAAGCGGTAAAATTATGTTTTATGAAAGTTTGCAAAAAGCTCTTAAGAGGTAGGTAAAACAGTGAAAAGTTCAATAAAAACTTTATATATCAAAAGTTATTATAAAATGACTCCAATGAATTACATTGAACTTATATAGGTATTATGTATCAATTTTTACCTAAAATAAATTAAAAAAAATAATTATTTAATTAAAAAGACTTTTTTTAAATAGCAACCCAGTGTTTTCAGTATTCATCAAAAATTGATAGTTTTCAGAAAAATACCAAAAATTCACCCCAGGACAATTTCGATATTATGAATTCAAAAATGAAGTCCATTTTGAATGATAAAATTTATAAAATTTTAAAAGGTGGGTATTACTATTCATAATGGATAGTTCGTAAAAATATTGTAATAATATCTCGTTTAGTGAAACTCAGTATTGCGTACTACACATGCTATCGAGGAAGGTTACATGTAATGTAAGCCATGTCAGGGTTGCATGTAGTGCAAGACTCCTTTTTTGTTGCGTATAAAAAAATCCAACCATATTTCATTTATATAATGAATATACATATATATATTTATATACACTCAATGTTGTGTAGAATATCTACTATTAAATGAACTTGAAATTTTGTGTAACATGTTCCAAGAATAGTGTTGCGTATACTGCAAGCTAATACGGTGTTGCATATAGTGGAAGACAATCTTGGTGTAGCGTACAACAAAAGACATTAATGAAATTAAAAATAATTATTCTCATAAAATCATGGGTTGTTACAGATTGTGATTCCATGTTTTGAGAACATCTATAATAGCTACCATCTGTAGATTATGGGTAGGGTAGTTCTTCTCATGATGGTGTAAATGGAGAGATCAGTATTCCACAACATTTTTCCATCAAATAAATACTCATCCCATACCTGTACTAGATGCATTTCAGGAAATATGATAACCTGATCTTGGTATCGGATGAATAAAAACTGGTGTTGAAGTCAACCTCATCATAATTTCCTCAAAATATCATTGATACTTTTCATTCCATTCAATCATTACACCATTACGTGTTGAATTTCTCATTGAAGATACAAGCATGATTATATCCTGAAAAAACCATCTATAGTAACCTACCAAACTCAAGAATATTTAGATATTAGACCCATTTTTGGGATACTCCCATGAAATAACTTCATGGGCCTTTTCAGGATCACCTGATACACCCCAATTATAAATAACATAACCTAGAATCTTTACTTCCAAGATCCAACAATCACACTTAGAAATATTACAAAACATGTGATTTGACCACAATGTTCGAAGAATGATATTCAGTTGCCCTCTGTTTCCCTCCTCTCTCTATGATTACATGAGAACAACAAAAAAGGACCCATGAAATGGTTTAATATTTGTTTCATCAAAGCGCTGAATACCATAGTATCATTAGTGAGTCTAAATAGAATAATAAAAACTTTTAAATTCCTATATCAACTCGTAAAAGATATATATGTAAATCCAATTCTCATGATACAAATTGTGGTACCCTGACCACATGTAATATTTGAAAACCAATGAGCTCCCCTTAACTGATCAAAGAGATCATCAATCCTAGTAAAATGATACATGTTCTTAATAGTTATCATATTCAACTTTAGATAGTTAGTACGATGTCTAAGAATATCTTCTGTCTTTTTAGAAAAGAGAATAGGATAATCACCTAGTGACATGATATGATGAAAAGATCCGTTCACCTACATGTCCTCAAACCGAACACTATATTCCACCACCATAGTAGGTCTATTCAATAGGATATCATAGATATTATCAACATTGTAGGTAATCAGCCAACAATAAACTCAACCCCTAACATTGGACGAAAGAAAGAAAAATCATCTAGAAATAACTAAGGGTATGTACACACGATAATTTTTAGCTGACCACCTTGGAATAGGTAAACATAATAAAGAGAAAGTTTCAAAAAATTCAATGATATTATACCGGCATAAGGAACAACTTGCCCGACCCTTCTCTATATTGCGTCACACACACCCTAGAAAATATGAGTGACCCCATCGGTAGATATAAACAATACCCCTCAGTGATAACAATCTATCGATGCATTTATAATAGCTATCTAGTCCATGATTATGATCCAGTCATTGATGTCATGATCAATCACCAAGAAGTACCAAACCACCTAAAACTCACTGATCACCGCCCGACCTAATGGACATTTAAAATATTGTTTGAACCTCTTTCCCAAGGGTGTGGAAAGATAAACCAAGAACCACATCACTCCAAATGAAATCCCATAACATCAACAAAAATTTGCAATTTAAATGAAAGAGTATTACCTTTATCATAAATATCTTACACCATAGATGAACAAATAAACAATATACATCTAATAATAGATGGACCATCCACAGAGTTTTCTGGATAACTCTTAGTTGAATAAAGTCATTCATACATATCCACTTGGGAATCCCCCATGTCTTGATAAATAGAACCACCACCCTTAGAAGCGTCAAAATTTACTTATGAACCCACTATTAATGTGGATCCTTCCTTAATACCTTGATAATTGTGGTTATAGAAAAAAATCAGATAGATAGATCACATGCGAAGTTGACATGTTTTGGGAGCTTCCACACAATGAGGTTTGGTATGAACACCCCTCCCGTGATGGTTGAAAATAACCTTTTTTTACAATACATAGAAACCAATCCTGTTTAAAACATACCACTCATTCCCATTCTTTTCCGACCAAATGAACCACCATGGAAAACCACTACACCCACTAAAACTCTTCCCAAGCCTATTCCTTCTTATATTTCTACCTCATCCAAATATTCTTTATCCAATTCCTCCAACAATTTTGAAGAAATGAATGAACAATCACCGACCAAACCACTTTCATTACCCTCATATCAAACCTCCAATACTATAGGTTATTATTTGAGACAATATCTGGTTCTTGATGTGGAAACAGAAAAAAGTGGGGGGAGTACTCTATAATGGTATGGTCCCCTTACTCCAACGTCATAAAATATTAGGTATTTTCTTAATGTAAAGTATCATGATAGAATTGTTTATTTAAGATCTTATTTTAATAAAAAAATCAAGAACATCATGTAACAAATAATTCATTATGGAATCCAACTATCTTTATCAGGGTCTTTCAATAATATACATAGAAATCCCACCTACGAATCCTCAAGAGAATTCAAAAAGTTAGTGATACATTCAGTCCATTCATGATACTCCTCTAAAGATTGTGGTCCCGTTCACCATGGAAGATAGGTGGATGTATCTTGGAAATCTCTAATCCATGATCCACAGTTTGTCTTGAGTTCATAGAACCCACTAACACTAGAGTCTGAATGGTACAAATTACTTCTTTAATCAACGAAGGGTCCACTAAAGGATCTTCCAAAGGGGCCTACCTTGAGGCTTCCCCTATTGTATTTGGATTATATCATCTAGGATTCATTATTTTCTAAACACAAGAAAACCACCAATCATCCATGTGAAAATTCCAAAACCAATGAATTGAAAACAATAATCCAAAACTATGCTTTTAAAATGATATGAAGTTAAAGTAGTTTTGAATCCAATCATAAGAAGGAAACGTCATTTTTAGTATATCAGTTCTATCTAAATAATCCCCCCATTTAGTTAATAAAAATCAAAACAAACACACCAAGTACTCATAAACAATAGGTAATTTAATTTAAATAATATTCCTATAAAATTAATTCAAATGAACCAAGGCATTCAGTCTTAGAATTAGTGAAAATATTCCGACCATACATGGAATCTCGGATTCAGTAACATGAGATATATTTCTAGGATTCTTTTCTAAACCTATTATCGAAATTCCAAGGATCATAATCTTGTCTACCAATGAAAATGAAATAACTCAAGTAGTGATGTCACACATTAGTATGATCATGGATCTAATACAAAATTGTAATTAACCAACCCAAGCCAACTAGTCCAATCATTCGAGTCAGCAATTTATGGGGTTTGTTAAAATAGATAAATTGAAATAAGTCTTGAATTTTCAGAAAAACAAGACATACAACAAGAGTACTATCGAGAAACAAATGAATGATAAATCATCAAAAAATAGGATAAATATTAAACACAAAAAATATTGATATAATGTGTCTCCATGTGTCCACGAATCACCACCAAACTATCACAACTTTGAAAAACAACATAAAGATAAGTTTTCATACAAAAAGATGTTGATCATTTTACTTGAATCCTAAGAAACAAGGTCTACAACCACCCACATGAATAACTAAGGTGTGATAAACAAGGCCTAGTAGGATAGAACCCAAATTAATCTATAAATGTTTTAATAATATTAATGTAAAATTCCATGATTTAAAATAGAACTGTTTTAATATAATTTTTATAAATAAACATATTGAAATAATTTTTCAAACAGCCCTTGAGTTTTCAAATTTTTAATTTCATTTTTCGAAATGCATAAAAAAAGTTAGTAAAGAGAAATTATATAAATATGTACAAGAGAAAACATCCGAGAAATAATATATCAGGTATTAAAAACAAGAAACAACGACGCACCTACCATATGGGATTTAGGATTTGGTAAAATATATACTAGACACTCACAAACCTAAACAAGGAATAATGTTGGTTCCAAAATAACATCAAGGCCTTCCATATACAATAAACATATATTATGTGACCCCCTATGGGTGTCACAGGAACTAAATCATCTCATGTATCTATCTCAATATACCAAAGGTTTTAGCTATGCAATGTTTATCAATTTTCATTTTAAGAACCGTGACCACATTTTTATAAAAAAAATTCATAACAAAGAAAATCTGCCTCCGCATTTGAAAATCAATTTTCCATTTTAAATCTATGAAATTATCTTTTCAGATAAAAAACACTTTTCAAATGTCAAATCATTCCATTCTCAATTTCAGTACATACACATCTATATCAAATATCACAGAATCAATATAAACAATATGTAATTCAATAAATTAGATCAATTTAATAGATTGTCTAACCTCAGGAGCATATAAATCCTAACTGTTATTGATGGAGGGTATTTCAAACCCTGAGATCTACCCTCATAAATGAAGACATGGTCGATGAATAAAAAGTATTGATAAAAAAACCTACTAAAACCCATACAAAGAAAGGTGTCACAACCACTAACTAAAGATAAAATGATAATAAATATTACCTAGGGAGATGATGCTCCTAACCCCGCTAATAAATCACAAAATCAATCTATCCATATAGAAGTAAGACTCCCAAAATCTCCTAGAGTATGAGCTCTGGCCGAGAGGAGAAAAATGCAAGATAGAATCAAGCCTCAAAATCCTTTTCATCCCTCTAAAAACAATAACTCGATGTATTACAAGGCATGCAATACCTTTAGACACTGTGAAATACTTTAATGAAATTTACACTAAAAAATAAATCACCTCAAATTAAAAACACAAATTTTCCACATTAAACAAAAATTAGGCCTTACACGATGTTTAAACACTCATGCTCTGAATTTAACTCATGGGATTAGTCTGGTCAACAATATACATAATGAAACCCTACTACATGTCATGTAGCTAACATAAAAATAAAATAAAAACAAATTGAAAATCAAAAAATCCAAAAAATAAGTGACTTCTTGATTATTGGTATCCTCCAATTTTAGATCCAAATATTCTATCCAAATGAAAAAGGATATCCAAAGATAAATATCTGATCATACCTGATAAAAAAGTAAATGGGGTTTTAAACTACACCAAGTTAATCTTAAATTACACACAACGCCAATTTAAGGACGTGATTGATGTAACCATTATTTTATCATGAGGTACACATAACTCTATGTTTTTAATTTTTTACACACAATACTGAGTTCATTTGATACCTTGCATTACACATTATACCGAGTTTTACTAAACTATAATATAATATTATTATTAATATTTAAATATAATAGTTATTACATAGTTATTGGAATTTTGGGAATGAATAAAATTAACTAAAAAATTAAATATATTTTTTTCACAAGTTTAATTGTAATATATTGATAATAAATAAAATAATGATCTTTTAGAATAAAAATATACCCATTCTGAAAAAAAATATCTTTTCTAAAATAATGGTTAATCAGGTGTGGTGCGTATAATTTAGAAATAAATTTTACCAATTTTATAAAAAAATATGAAAAAATAAAATTCATGTTTTAAAACTAAATATAAATATTATATTAGAGAAATTTTTGGCATTTTCAAGAGAAATATCATTTTTTGATTAATAGGGAAAATGTGGAGTTTTATTTGAAAATTTTCATTTTATCGAATTATTATTATATTTAAATTATATTTTAAAATGGTTTTCAAGTATAATACGTTCTTTTATGTCTCAGTTAATACAATTTTGCTCGTTTTAATGAATATATGTATGAAATTGAATAAAAAAATATTATAATATTTTGAACATTTTCATTTTAAAGCCTCACTTTCTTGTCTGGTCTGCCAGATTATTTTTATATTTAATTATATCATTTAATGGGTTGAATTGGAAAACGTGGATTCCATATTTTTATATAACATAATTTATAATTTATATTACGTTCCAATTGTTTTTTTCCACAATTATTACTGTAAATAGTTAAAATTATTTATAGCTATTAATAAAAAACATAGTCTATATAGTGGATTATCATAGAATATAAGGTGAAGTAATAAAAAATTTCATGTATAAAACCCAATTTATGGACATGGTTATACACTTAAGAAATTAGTCTCATATTTCATGAGTTTTGGGACACCATTCCATGGAATAACCATATAATAATCTAAGTAATGAAAAAAAATTATGCCTTTATTCATTTTAATTTCTATAATGCTTTGGAATAAGGAAAAAATACCTAGGTTTTGATATAAATATAATTTTAGCATATAAATTAGATTTATAGAAAGATAATATATTTTATTTATTAGATATTACATAATTATATTAAATTATTAAGAAATTCCAACACAGTAGTTATTTTGTTAATAATTAACTAAAATAAATGATTCCAAAAATACATAAAGTGAGGAAAACTGAATGAATTATTTTCAACCATTTATTTTATAAATAAATATATATTTATAAATAATTTTAATGTTACTATATTCAAATTACATCATTTTCTTGTAATTCTTGAATTCATGGTTGTAAAATAATTTAAAAATATAAATTTATGGCATTTTGTAATAAATGATATTTTATTAAATTATTTAAAATTACCAAGAATCTTATATTCAACCAAGGTATTTTTATGTGATTTTAAATATAATATATGGTTAATTAATATACTAATTTTCCTTATATAATGAAAACATTGACCCAAAATTAGTTAAAACATTATTAGTGTGGTTTGGGTTAATGTGGTTTATTTCACATTACATGAGCTTCTAAAAAATTAAATTTCCAACTCATATGAAATTTTTATTTTATAAAAAAGATATAAAATTTTAAAATAATTGTTTATAAATTTTATATTAATTCACACTTTAAATATTTTATTTATGGATAAATTTACTAAGATATAAATTATTTACCTTAATAAAAATATAAAATGAAAAAATAGGGATACTTACTTGTTAATGAAGGAATTTATAAAAATGAATTAATTTATTTTATGTGGAGGTATGTTTTGAACACATAATCCCAACCCTACATTATTATCCAACATTTTAGCCACATTAGGTAAGTTATTTCTTCCAATAGTGAATGCCTTTGACTATTTACAAGAATACCTCACCTCCTCAAGTATAAAAGGTTAGTCACTCTCCCCATTACTCACACCGCTCAAGCCATTATTTGACCGAAAACTATTAAAATCACTTAATAAATTGCCTCATATAATAATAGAATCCTTATATTGGGAATAAAGTAGTACTTTAATTCTTTTAGTGAAAAGAAATTATGATTCATGAATGAGAGATAATTTTCTCCTAAAAGAGTACTCATTTTACTTTATCCTACACCTTCTTCAATTATTTTTATATATATACTATATAATAAACTAAATATATCATGTAAAATGATAATTGGTTATTGTAGGGGTATTAACTACAAACAAATACACATCCTTGATTTGGGTTATGAAATCATTGTTCGTGTGTGTGGAAGACTACCGTAGAGCGAACTGATATCATTTTTTTTCCATTACCACATTTCATGGATATTAATAATGATATAATTACTATTGATATAAGATATATGAAAAATTTATGATATATTAATTATTATATATTATTATAAAACATATACCTTCATGAATTCCATTTCGTGGGAATATTTTTGCATCGTTCATCTATAAAGAGGACTACTAACTCACAATGCAAGTTGATTCATTCATTCATTACATTTAATGTATTAAGGATGGGTTTAATATAAATATGTGATATATATAAAAAAATTATACTATAATTATAATATATATATATATATATATTCCATTTTATTTCATTCTTTCAGTACGATAAGAAAATGGAAACATCATTCATGCATACATAAATTCTACTATCTCCATTAATGGTGTATGGTCATTCCTATCACAAAATTTTATGAGTTACTAAGTAATTATATAATGAAAGTATATGATATTTATATCCAGGACTAAATTATTAAAATTATTAAATTATGATAAAATTATTTGGAAAAGGAAAAAATCACACTTCTATTATAAACAAAGTGGTTATTACCTGAAATGTAACACTGACATGAGATTGTTAATAAAAGGGTAATATAAAGTCATAATTAAATAATATGTGGTAGGATATATATATGTTTATATTATTTATTTATAATAAAATTATATTAATTATAATCAGTTTTTTAATATGTATGAAGGAATTCCAGACTTAAGTTAAGGGATTTATATCTCATTTTTTAGTTCCGTGAGACACAAGTTATACACACCAACTCTATATTATAGGTTGTGTATATAATACGCATGAAAGTATTTTATGATTATTCTAAAAAAAAATATTTATATTTTCATATCCATTTTAGGATCTCTCTTTCATGAGGATTACAGTTCAAAAGATACCAAATCATTTCCTTCCTTGTGACGTACGTTATGTTTTTCACCTATATTCCTTAATGAGGCATATAAACCACCCCATTGACATTGAATATCATATAATTTACTCATCCTTATGATATTTTAAGTTTCATTTTATGTCATTACATCATGAGTTTTATTAATCAGGGTTATTTAGGTGCTAATTATTTTTTGTTAGAATCTCATCATTTATCAGTAATGTTTATGATTAAGTCTCCAATTTGGAAATATAATGTTCTACCTCTCAATAATTCTCATGCGTTGAATTATAATTTTTTTATTAGTGATATATTAACATAATAATACCATTTATCCAATCATTTGTGCTATGATAATTATGAAAATGTTTTTAAGAAAATATGACTTTATTGGTCCCTATGGTCACCAATATGTGTTCTTGAAATAAAATGTTTCCTATTTTTTTTTTAAAATATAATATTTTAAGCTCATTTTAAAATAAAATGATTTTTTAAATGAATTATGTTTTAAAAAATTGATAAAAGTATTTTATAAGTATCCTTTATATGTTTTAAAGGCTAAATTCAATGAATTCGTTTTTAAAAAATGGCATATATTTTAAAATATGTTTTTCAAACCAGAATGTATACTTTCCTCAAAAAATGTATTCAAAGAAATTTAAATATTACTTTATATGATTTAAAATTGGTTTTTAATTAAATGTATTTAATAATATTTTATGCTTGAAAAATTATTTTAAATTAATTTTAAAACGTCAATTATTATTTTTCAAGGTTATTTTCAAAGACAAATGTTTTTAAATAGTATTATGCTTTAGAAATATGTTTTAAATAAAAAAAGTATATTTTCTTCAATAAATTTTGAAAATGAATTATAAAATTATTATTTATTAGTTTTACATTTCATTTTTAATGGAAAAATGTTTTTGAAATTTTTTTATGAAAGTTATATTTAATTAGAGGTTATTTTCCTTAAGAAATATTCTAATGAAATTTCAAAATATTTCTCTATATAAGATGATTTTTTATATATATTGGGCTTTATTGGGTATATGATCGAAGGGTAGTATTTTATTTCTTTCGATAAATGGTTTTTTTTAATATGAAAATATTTTTATGAAACTCTTTTCTCTTCAACAGTTTATTCCATGATAAAAACACTTATAAAATACACTTATTTTCCTATGATATTATATAATGAAATATTTATGGAATTATCCTCTTTTACATAGGTTATGATATGATGACTGGTTCAGGATACCCATTTCATGTCATTGGTTATGATATGATGAATATTTTCCATCTTATATAACACATATTTATAATTTTATGATATAACTGGTGGTACCTACATCTCCCCCTAATGAATTGGATGAAGATTTATATATCTCCTGAGGTAAACATGGATTGAACATGGATTGAACCAGATATAGTAATAAAAGCATGCAATGAGGATTAAACTCCTTATATTAATGTATTTTTCCATCATGATGGTTTTGGAGTGAATCCATTCGTCAATAAAATATGCATTTCCACTAAGGATGGTGGTGTGTCTCGCCCAATAGGTGTAGCATTGATAAAGTGCCCTGATAATGTTTTTTAATTATGCTTGACTTCTATGTAATGACAATATATGGTTATGTGTCATCATAAATTCCATTTATTTTTATTATGTTATTCTACCATGGATTCTATTCTTGATTAACTTTTGATTTAATTTTTATGAGTAACACATTTTTTCCCATGAAAAATTATTATGATCTCGAATATGCGGGGTGTATTATTCAAATTTCTAGTTATCATAACCTTATATCCATGGTATGCTTATGAATCTCATTTAATTACACTTTTTGATCATACGAGATCACCATTTTTTATGTTTCCAATCCTCATGAAATGAAGAAATTTATTTTTTAGGTTATGCCTATAAAGAGTATGAATAGGTTGTTCATTATCGGAAACATTGAAGATAATTCACCGAGTTAGAAGATAATGTTTCCTTGTTTAAAAAGTCACAAAACTATTATGGTCCTCGTGCATGTGTTATTGTAATTTAATGAATATTAGTATAAAAAATTTTAATATCATTTTTTGAGAATCTTGGGTCTCTACAGGATAGCATATACCTAAAGCATATCCAAAGGTGGTTCGCCCAAAATGAACATGTTATGAATCACTTGGTCAATAACCTTGATATAGAGGTTTTATATGATTATGTGTTTTCAAAGTATTTATTCCTTATTCTAATGTTATTATCTTCATCCTAATTCTCTTTTATTTCATTTGGAATCCTGTTATATAAACTTACAATCAATTTTCTAACAATCCTGATTTTCAAAATTGATATGAATGATAGGATTCATATATATTAT
Source organism: Viscum album (assembly GCA_963277665.1). Lineage (NCBI taxonomy): Eukaryota > Viridiplantae > Streptophyta > Magnoliopsida > Santalales > Viscaceae > Viscum > Viscum album. The sequence goes on along the minus strand of OY728157.1, from coordinate 2,114,582,013 downwards.
TATCACATTCACTGACCCTTGTGATCATGCTATGTTTATTTATTTATCTTGTTTATCCTTACTGATCATCTGAGCTCAACCTTTTTTTGTTTCCATTAAACATGTTACAATGAATGTTTTGTTGTAGGCTATGTCTATGAAGATTAATAAATTGGAATATCCCTATTGTAATCATTGATGGTCTTTCACCAGATTAGAACATAGTGTTCCAAATATCTAAATGAATTAAACTATTATGGTATATAGGGATGTATTTGTGCAATTTAATGAATATTCATCTACAAAGTTATAATATAAATGAATGATAAACTTGGGTCACTATTTGTACCACATTTCATAAGGTGTGATGTGTATCTCTTGTCTCAGGTAACACGTATTTTTTAACTGTAAAATAGTATATAAAATATCCCTATAGAAAAATCTAAAGATATTCTTGTTAGTTATAATTTTTATTCCAAACTCAAACATGCTTCTTTTATTTATATCTACTACACAATTAACGTGGGGGAGTGTATGGATCATAGTATTGCTGATTTATCCCATTATTTTAAATTCATATCTTAAAATATTTTTATGTGTAATGTTTTACATTATCACATATGTGAATCTTGATGTGTATAGTCATCACTTTTTTCAAAATTTATTTTGATGATTTTGTAAATGTCATCATATTGTGTATTTTTTTCCATAAACATGCCATTGGTCATTTTAGCGTAATCATCATTGAATAAAATATATTAAAAATAAAATATCGAATATTTTGGTATCATTGGACCAAAAAAATCACAAAGAATGAGTTTTAAATGAACAATGGATTTAATATCCACTATTTTAGGAGTTTCTTATGAAATTTAATCTTTTTAGAAAGTTCCACTAACATTATATCATTATTTTCTGAGTTCAAGAAGGCTTTAACGACAATACCCTTCGATATTTTACTCTAATTTCTTTGACCAAAGTGTAAATTTTTTATGTAACATAGTTTTTTATCTTCATTTTCCATAAAGTAGGTGGAATTGGTTGGGACCCCAATTTAGAATATATTTCAACATGTTCTCTCTCCATTTAAATTACCACTTACCACCCTTGAAAACAATGTGATTCATAATCATTTCTTAAAACTAATTCTTTTCCATCATCACATAATTCACTCAAACTCAAATATTCTATTAAATCAGTTGAATATAAAGTAAATTTATATATTTTGAGCATTATGCATAAATCTAATTATTTTTATCTCAATCACTTTTTAATGATATATAATTAAAAAATGTTACTACCTATACATAATGGTTTAAAATTATTTTGAAATTTTTTTTCCAGAAATATATGAGGAATATACGCTTTCTAGAATCCATTGTTTTTCATTCTTGTATGTTTAATGAAATAATTATTTAATAAGATACTTTTTCCCTTATACACATTAATAATTGGATTTACTATTCTATCATATGTATAATACCCTATATTTTTAGAATATACTATTGTGAAAATTTATCATGTTGGTCACACCATCGATGCATTTCAATGAGACACACAAATTTGATTTCAATTTTCATACCTACTAATTTTTTGTTGTTCTTTCTCTCCATATTTTTAGTGTTTTTTATATTCATGTAAAATATTATCCCCCTTGATTCATTCCACCTCTATAAAAATAATATGTTATTCCAAAAAAATTATTACTTATTCCATGAAATCCCATAACATGATAAATATCCACAAATAATTTATCTTTTATATAGAGAAAATTTATTCTATTTATAAAAGTTTTATAGATTCCCTACCATGTTTTAGATTTTTCATTCATTGAAGATAATTTACCTATTGAGAAATTGAATTTTTCACATGATAAAAAACACATAAAAGTTTTTTATTGTTTCCTAGACAATTATTATTTTATAATTTCACGCAATAATAATTGTAAAATATTATTTAATTTAAATTTTATATGGAAAAACAATTCCATTTTAATTTTTTGAAATATTTCTCAAAAAGATTAGTTGACCTTTTTTAATTTACTTGAAATTATTGAAATATCAATTTATTTAAATAAGTGATTTATCATCATCAATAATCACATATTATGACTTTTTTATCATTTTCTTCTTCAGTGCCATTTTTTCATCTACATGTTGTATGATATTATCCATTTTTTAAAATTTTAGCATGATATTTGTGATTTTATTAACATTAAATTAATCCCTTATGATATAATTTTCATTTCCATCATTTTTATTGGAATATAATTATATCAATATCCAATTTTGTTTCCTGATAACATTATATTTTAAATTCTATTCAATATAATTTGTATCACCTTCTTCTTCACTTTTTGAGAGTTATTAATGTTTTTACACAACATCCATGATGTATTTGAAATTATAAACACCTACTTCTTATGATTGGATGAATAAAAGGACATAATATTCATTTTCTTTAATCATCAAACTTATTCTTTTTTATTTTGAAAAATAAATATTTCTCATAATATATGTGGAATCTTACTTTTATTTTTATTATATTATTCCTTTAAAGCTTATTCTGTTTTAAAATACACTATATACTTACCAGTTCTATTATTATGATTGTTTATTTCAAGGCTTCCAATACCAACACACTTTAAGTACCACAGTCAGTGTTATCCATTATGTATTCTCTTGAATTTCATAAATTATTTTAGATAAGTTAAATGAATCTATTATATTCTTCTTCCTTTAGGTATTCATTATCAAAATATCTAGATTCTATAATTTAATTATATTTTATTTTATTTTTTATAATGGCTTCAAATAAAATTTACTATTTGAATGTATTTTTTAATTATAGATCCTTTCACAATATAGTTGCAATGAAAATATTTTGAAATTCCTAATGGGTATGATAATTTTTATATTTTATGATCAAGTTGTAGTATTAATCATATTTATAATGTTTCTCATAAACATTTTTATAATTGGGAAATTTTTAATTTTTCTCTATGGATTTCTTATTTTTAATTGTTTCATTGAACGGTGATAAATAGTTTCATAGAGTTTATTTTTCATCAATTTTAATGTCTACAAATGTGGTATTCTAAATCCATTAACTGTTTTCCTATATATCTTCATTTGTATAAAAAATTCATTCATTAATTTTCCACATTTAATATTCTATTTGAAGTCTAGTCACTTTCATATAAAAGTTTTCACATAGGAACATGAGAATAGAATTTTTGGATTTTCCATCAACTAGAATATTCTTATTTTCAGTAAATGATATTTTTGAACATAATTCAATTTTTCAAATTCCAAATTCCTCTACATTAATTGTGGCATCTCTATACTATTATACTTATAATTAAACAATCATGAGGACTACACAGCCTCTATAGTTCCTCCTCATATGCCTAAGGATACAAACTAGTATATAGGGTCTAATGATGGAATAATGGGGAGGCTAAACCATCTAGATCATCACTAAATATAGTGAAACAATATATAAATTAAAGTGTCATAGCATAAAAATAAACGTATGTCTTGAAAAACATGAGCAAGAATAATAATGCTTAGCATATAATGTTACATATAAATGGAAATCCAACCTAATATTAGTCAATACATAGTGTAGGTTAATTATATAATAAATAAAAAAACACAAATACATTATATTGATCGATTATATTCCCTATCTACAACTCACACGCCATTCCCTATCCACAAACAAGTATCAGATAAGTAGAACCCTGTAATTTCTTAATCTATACTCAATAAATCAACTCAGGTACTAAAAGAGGCCCAATCAGGGTGTGGGAAGAAAAAAGTAGTCCACCAACAATAGTGTATAATAAATTTATTTTATTTGAATATAAAATACAATAGTGTAAGGTATATAAATCATAAATTAGTAATGTGTCAAGGAACCAAGAGAATACAACCAAATTTAGGCTTGGATGACTTTATAGGACCATATAAATAATATGGTAGTAATATAAATCATTGATATAAGAGAATATTCCTGATAAACACTTTCAAATTTTAATCCACAGAACAAGTCTCATACTTCCTACATAATAGTTCTAGGTGAATCTAAGTATGTTTCCAAATAATTCTTATTGTGTAGACTGAATGAACGTCCATGGTGATCCTAGAACCATGTCAAATATGGTGTAGAATCTTGGGAGTTAACCCTCGACATTCTAAATTCTAAAAGGGATATGACATAGGCTAAGGAAAATGTCCATGGTAATCTTATGAATGTTAGAATTTAAATCCAATTTTTTAATCTAATACATTCTAGGTTTTAGTACATCAGTCAAATTTGATAGATTACCTCAGGAGTTGAAATTTTCCCAAGGATTATAAGTGTATCATCGATGTTTAGATGATTCATTAATGAAATAAAGACATTGAATGAGTATATGATGAGATTACACCTCGGTATTGACATCAATTATTCATATGATATCCATTAGTCCATACATGGCATTAAAACATATAAAGAAAGTCAAACCCATGGAATGTTTCACATATAACTATACTCTATAATAAGTATTATAACCAATGCATTTTTGTTTATTAGGGAATAAGAATCATGTAAATGAAAGTTAATGAAATAAATATTTATGTACGAACCTCATTATTTTAATGCTCAAAAATCATGATTAATATGATTCAAATGGTATTACTATTTTAGGATAGTATATCTTTTTGTAAAAAAAATTATATGTTTAAAATTATCTACCACTGGCTCTTCTACCAGTGATGTTATCTACGAGTGAACAAATTCCACTACCAGTGCTCTTACATTATGGATGTTATTCTAACTACTTCTATGTGATACTATTATTTCAATCATTATACATCCAAGTGTTCTATCAACATACTTGTGTAACTGTTTGTTCAAATGGGAAGCTGCCAAAACTGTTGGAGCTGTCTATGCTACTCTAAGTCTTCAACTACCAATTAATGTGATACCATTGTCTTATGTTGCATCAAGAATTATTCCACTGTTGTTTTTTCCTTAATTCCAATTTAATTCACTAATTTATAGTTTATTGGAGTTAATGAATACAAAATGACAAAGTTTTTTCAATGATTATTCCAAAAAAACTCCAACAATGCTTTGAAGACAAAGCCTTTGGTTTACTGATTTTCTAATCAGTAGGAGGATCTTGTAAAATTAATTATTTTTATTCAATGATAATTTTAACATGGAGATATATATATTTAGGATGAATACATCATGCATGATTTAGTAAGAGATATTTCCATGTTATTGTGAACTCAAAAGATAATAAATTTGTCAGTGTGAAAGTGTGTAATTTACTCAAGATAAACAATATTGCACTTACTGAGTCAAGATATCTATGTAAGTATATTTCATAACATCTATAGAAATAATAACCAACTATAAAACACTCTATATTGTTTTAATTCCTAAGATACTTGTTCGATCACCTCACTATGTCCAATGTGAATACCCATGAGCACCTAATTTTATTCAGGACAGGAAGCATCACATTTTCCTATCTCATCTTATTTTCTCTCTCATATTTATGAGTTACTTTTGATTAATTTTTTTTATATTTACACACTGACTAAAGTCCATAATCATTATACTACTTGATATTCTCTAAATATAAATTATATTTATACACACAATAACTATAGAACATGTCCTATAGGGCATATTTTATTTCTCTTCCCATGAATAATTGTGGAAGAGGGTTTGATCCCAGAGAGCCAATGTATAATTGTTTGTAAAACCCCAATCCAGGTTATGGATTATATTTTTGATATAATAATTTTCTTTGATGTAGATAGTTTAAAAGTGGTGGTAATTAAGTTTCATCTTGAGACTGAACACCATGATTAATCTATTGTGTGTTTCTGTTACTTTTTTCATTAATTTTAAGTTAAAACTACATTTTTTAATTTTAAACAAAAAATATATTTTATTGTTATTCATAACAAGTTTTTATATAATATATTTGATTAATTAACTCTTTATCAATAGTTATTGTGTTTACAAATATATTTTACACTGATCCCTAATCCTACATTCAGAAATCTTTTCAATGATTAAACTTATATAATTCTACTACTTTGATTAACTGGGCATATTTATTTATCTTAAGTGTTTTTTTTATGTTTTTTAATATATTTTTTATTAGGTAGTCAATTAACCTCCCCCTCTTGAGATACTCACACTGACCTACATTTGGTATTAGAGGTCTTTCAAATATCATTTCAATTCTGATTTAGCTTTCCTTCAAAGATATTAGATTTTCGTTACATCTAAATTTAGTTCTTTGTTTATAATATACAAGTTTCTTTTTATAAAAATAGAAAACCTTATTTTAATGGGACAATTAATTATTTTTGTAAAATAAAAATGGATATGAATCTTGAAATAATGGGTTTGGAAATCAAGACTATTATTGAATAAAATTATGAATTAAATTAAATAGCTAGAGCTACATAGAGGAAAGAAACTAAAACTGCAAAAAATAATAACTGTAAATCAATAAATTCATTATATATTTATTGGGATCTTGAATAATTTGATATAATATCTGCATTGGAAACTACTTTTGTATTTTTTGATATTTTAGTTGTTTCTCATGAGGGATCATCTAATGTTAATAAAATGTGTTTATAAACATGTACTATTAAATGTGATACTTTTATTATGAAACTATATGAACGTATTTCTTATATGCATCTTAGTTTTAATGAGAAAATGAATAAAATTAATTCACTAGGAAAAATAATTGTTGAAAAAGATAAGGTGATATGGTTGTTGAGGTGTTTACCAGACATATGGAGAAGAACTTCACTGTCAATTCGAGATTCATTTTATTTAATAAAGTTTCCTATAAAGGAGTCGAAAGGGAATATTATGATTTATGATGGTGATCTAAATGGAAAAAAAATAATAGGAGGATGATTTAAAGAGAAACTCTATAGAAATAATGTCTACTACTTCGAAACAAAAGGATCAAATTTAAGTTGATAACTCAACTGACGAAGAGTCACTTGCTTACAGTAATGAAGTAATGGAAAACTTGGAAAAGTGATTAAAAAAATTAAATAAAAGGAATAATTTAATTAGAAAACCCATCTATGAAGTAATTTATTAAAAATAGAGGAAACCTGAGAATGTATTGGAATATGTATGATTATAGTGATAACATAGTTTTTTAGGAATGTAAAAGGAAAGGTAATGTCAAAACCAATTGTCCTATGTTAAAATTAAAAAATAAGTATTATGACAAGGATAATAGGTAAAATAAATACTTGAAAGCATCCTAGATTTCTTCAATTTATATATCAATTGATCATGATTCAATCAAATATGAAATACCTGGTATACCCAATATGTGTTTTTTTAAAACATGTGTAAGGAATATAATTTTTTTCCTTCTTCTCATGTTCGTATTTATAATTTTTCTAGTGATTAAAATGGTAATGAAGAAATTTATAATGAGTAATTTTGTGAATATTGTATGTTTTTAAATGCTAAATTCAATGAATTTGAGGATAAATATAATATTTTAAAGAGTCGTCGTTCCTTGTCTTCTAGTATTAAAAATTACCTTAGTATTATAAATGATAAAATTTATCAACTCAAAAAAGAGAGAAATGTGTTTTAAATTTTATAATAACCAAATAAATAATGTTTAACAATGATTCACCAATGGTATAAATACTCTTACCCGAATTCGTGATATGAAATGTTATCCCAAATACACTACTGTAATTGGCAATCAGTATGGATGAAGAGGATCATTAAAAATATCATTATTCTTAGTTTCAAATCCTATAGATGACCTAATAATTATTAATATTATATACCTAACAATTTTTTTATTTATAAAAGTTATAAATTTTTATAAATGAATCTGGTAAAGTTAATATGGATTTCTAAATCATTGACAACTAACATTTCTAGACCCAAAACTATTTAGGTAGCAAATTTATTTTTCTTATAAACTTTGATTCTCAAAGAACCTACTTGAAATAATACATTAATAACTTATGGTAACTAGATAATTTTTAATATATACACGTGAATAAATTTTTTTGATTATTCAATAATATAATTAAAAAGGATGGATGAGATTTCACATTTTGTGATAATTCCAATGATAGAGTTATTTGTTTTAACTAAACCAGTAATTCTAATAAAATTTAAATTTCCATAGTTTTATTTGTTAATTGATTAATGTATAATATTCTTTTAATCTCATAGCTATGTGATTATGGTTATCATTTTAAATTGGAATATAAGTCATGTAATTTTTTTAATTCTAAAAATTATTATTTTTTACTTCTCCGAGAAATGATAATTTTTATGCTGCTAAATTAGATTCAAGGGTTTTTTAACATATTTCCTATATATGTGATTTTCATGAATAATATTGGATTTGGAATAAGAGACTAAGATATTTCAATATTATTTCACTTAGTAAAATAACTCGGAATGAGATTGTGAATGATTTATGTAAAAAATAATTCTCATGTGATAAAGTATCTAATCTTTGTTAAAAAAGAAACAACAAAAAATCTCTATCAAACCAATGAAATACGTTTCATATTAAAATTATCTATATCTATATTAAATGGACTTATTTAGACCTTATTTATGTTATAGAATAAATTGGAAGCATAATTTTAATTTAATTTTAGATAAATTATCATGGTTTACTTTGGTGTTCTTTATAGTATAATATTTTAGGATTATTCTTGTTTTTCCATGAATGAAAAATCAATAGAAAATCATTGTGTAATATTAATTAAAACAATAATAATTGATCACAGAAGTGATTTTTTAAATCATTAAATTGAATAATTTTTCTCTCATAATGTTAAAAATCATAGATTTTCTGCACCTAGGATACCACAATTGAATTGTGTAGTAGAAAGGAAAGATGCAACCCTTTCTGTAATCACCATGACCATGAAATGTTAGTTTGAATTACCTCTATATTTTTGGGCAAATTATGTGAATGAAACTTGTTACATAATTAATAGATTTTCAATAAGAACTATATTAAATAAAGAAACCTTCTGAATTAATGAATGGTAGAAAACCTAATGTTATGTACTTTAGATTTTTTGGATGCAATTTCATTAATCTTAATACTAATATTAACCTTCACAAATTTTATTCCAAGTGTGATGAATGAATTTTACATTGTTATTCAACATTTATTATATCATATATGTTGATTAATAAAATAAAAAATATTTTTTAAGAATTTTTTCATGAAAAAATTAATGAAATAGATCCACATGAGCCTCAAAACATTTATAAAACCATTACGTTGATCTATAGAATTTGAATTTCAATGAGAAACATTCTAAATATTTTACAAAACAAAAAAATCATTCAGTTTGAGGAACTAGAACCCAAACCTATAGAAGACCACTATATTTTAATACCCCTATTCCCTATAATTGTTAAGACTCATAGTTACCATCCTCTATAAGATATAGTTAGTGATTTATATAGAGGGACATAAACTAGATCCTCACTTAGAAATGAGGTTGAATTTCAATCATTCTTCTTAATACATTAACGTTGTAACATAGATGATGTAATTAATGATGAATTATGGGTGATGAATATGAAATAACTACATAACCAATTTGAAATTAATGGAGTTTGGGATTTAGAATTTAGACCTAAAGACACTCTAGCCATTGGCACTATGTGTGTTTTTTAAAAACAATGTTGGTGATTCATGAACTGTAGTAAAAAATAATTCTAGATTGGTTTCATATGGATATAGTCAGAAAGTGGGTATTGGGAATGAGTAATACTTTACACTAATATCTATATTTGAATAAATTTGAATACTAATTTCCAATGATTAACATTTGGATTTAAAAATATATCCAATGGATATTAAGAGTTCAATCATAAAAAGTTTTGCAGTTGCGTATTTTTTTGAATGACCCCCCTGAAATTCAAAATCGTCAATTTCCAAATCATGTTGTTGAGTTTAGAAAAGATTTATATAGTTTGGAACATGCTACTGTACCTTGGTATGATGGGGACATCTCTTTTCTAATTTATAAATATTTTTTAAAAGGTGTAGATGATCCTACTACATTTATAAAAATAATTTCAAAAGATGATTTAATAGTTTAAATTTACGGTTGTGATATTATTTTTGGATATTCTAAAACTTCTCTATGATTATATTTTCTCATGAATTATGAAAAGTGAATTTGAATATTGTTTAACAAGTGAACATAAATTATTTCATGGTTTTCAAAATTTTTAAAATAGAGACAGAATTATTTTAAATCAATATAAGTGCATTAAATAACTTCTATAATTTTTTCGTTTGGATTACACTAAAAGTAGTGATACTCCCATGAGTATAACTTGTAATATTGATCCCCATAAAACATGAACTTATGTAGATCATACAAGTTATAGAGTTCTGATTTGAATATTTCAATACTAAAATACTATTCAATCATATATTATTAGTAGTGTGTGTGTGTGTTATCATTTTCAAGAAAATCACAAAGAATATAATTTACTTGTTGTTAAAATAATTCTAAAATACCTTAAATATACATCCAATTTAGGACTATTCTCTCATAGTAGGGAATTATTTGACTTAGTGAGTTATTTAGATGATCATTTTGGTGGATGTAAGTTAGATAGAAAAATGACCTCTTTAACGTGTCATCTTTTTGGTAGGTCACTGGTATCTTTGTTTTGTAAGATGAATATTGGTTTCACACTTCCTAATTCTGAAGATGAATATATCGATTTGGGAAGTAATTTTGAAAAAAAATTGAATATAAAACACACTTTTCTAAATTATTAATACCAATTTAGACATGTACCTATAAACTATGAAATCATTAGTGTGATTAATATTTCAAAGTATCAAATATATCATTCTAGATAAAATCATATAGATATAAGACATCACTTTTGTACAGATCATTTCGAAAAACGTTATATAACTCTTGATTTCATTGTAATTGAACTTTATTTTGCTGATATTTTTAAAAATACAATGAATTATGAGATATTAAATTATATAAAACATGAACCAGGAATGATAAATATTAGTTAATCCTTATCTTGGAAGATTTTACATTAGATGATCCATTGATGGAAGATCCGCCATTAGAAGATTTTCATTGGGATATCTAACATTGGTGATCTGATGCAAATAATCCCATATTGGTGATCCACCATCACATGATCCAAAATTGGGTGATGATCCATTGGGTGGCCCACTATTGGTGGTCCACTATTGGGTGATCCATTGTTGCTTACCCAACATTGGGTGTTCCACCATTTAGAGATTCATAATAGGAATGAACAATCAATTGGAAACTAGTAGTCTAACCTTTGTTTTTTTGTGCTTCTAGTCATTTATTGTATTTTCTATGTTAAATTTTTATTTTTTTAATAATTTATATTTTTTTTGTTTCAAATACCTTAGTGATAAATGTTATATAAATAAGATTTAGAGAAACACCCTCCCTCATGCCAACCTGTTGAAGTGTTTATACTTCCTTTCACTCACATATATCAATTTTCCTTGAAATATTACATTACCATTCAATTAAATGTAATTGTGAGATTCATTAAACCTTCAGTTTCATATCAAGGAGGATCATGGATTATTAAAATATATCATAGATAGTCAAGTCATGTTTTAGTCAATCCAAAACACCCATATCTTATTAATCATGTGGTTATCACTGAGAAAAATTAGATGCAAAATGGCTATTATAGAGAAAGTCATTGGTTCTCTAAGAGATTAATGATTAGATATGTATATATTGTTTCCAAATGGGAAAAAAATTATGTTATGTTGGTTAACTAGTTATACCAATATGTAGACATCATGTTTAGTGAGAGGAATGATTTCATGCATAACATGATAGATAAAAAAGATATTATTTTTTCTTTAAGGGAACATCATAGGTGTATAAATTTACACATATTATTTATCTCTAATGAATATAAATGTTATATAATATGTTATAGTCACATATTTTTTATGATAATGAAATTATGGAGTTAACTAGGTATAGTTTTGCATGAAGGACTACTATTACTCAACTTGATAATGAGTCTAAACATAAAATCATGTTAATTCAGAAAAACTTATCTCCCTAGAAAGATGAATTTAGTAAAATGTGGTATTTCGATGCCTATATTATATTTCGTATAAAAATAGAGGATAAAAATAATCTCAACTGATAATTCCTAGTTATTATAATGAAGATGACAAAGTTTTCTTCTAGATAAGACTATATGATTTACCCAATGCTGATCTCTACAATATCAGAAGCCAATGGATTTGTTGATGAGGAAGAATAAGTATTGGTAAAATTTGATAGTTTTTTTTCTATTTAAAATTTTCAATAATGAATAAAGGTCAAATGAAACCATGCATAGAGAATTATGTAGTGAATAATGACAATATTTATAAGAATTTTACTCAAATATAACACCATACCATACAAAGAATATTTTTTATCCTCACTCAGATCAGAATGATATTTTGGTTTATACTGATGAGGAAGAAGAAGATGTAGTTGATGTTGAATAAGACTAAAATGTTGATTTAAATGAATAATGAAGTGATTCAGACTTTTATACGATCCTCTCATGTCTTATAGAGTCTCATTTTTACCTATTTAACACCCATATAGAGAGATACTCTTATGTGAAGTATAATATTGAGATAGCTATGTCTCTAAATATAAATAGGTTCAAATATATTATCATAACTCTAAGAAATTATTGTAAATATATAATGGATTTGAAGATGAGAATGGAAATGGAAATCGTGACTCTAATGATCATGATGATAATGATGCTAGTGATAGTGTCGAGATGGGAAAATATCAACCCCCCTTATATTGTTTTAGTTATATATACGTATGTGTAGAGGTAAGGTTTTGTTAAGATTGTTGTTGATGTTTAATCTATTATAGGTGAGTTGAGGGAATCTGTTGAGAGAGTTATCCCTAGTTTCAGTCATCCATAAGTCAATTCATATTGATGGGCCTTCAATTTCACTAAAGGGTTGGATTTCATCTAAGGGGGAGCCATATTATTTTTTCAAGTCACTTGGGATTTCATTTCAAAATATAGTTTTTAAGGATTATGTTGACGATGATCATAGCGGTCCACTAGAGCTGGTGGACCGACAATCTCTGTTGTTGTTGATATATATCCAAAATGGTCTTTGGTTGAGAAGATTTTTAAAGATGTTGAGCTACAAAATTGCCTTCTGATTCTCCTATTTCTGGAACATATCATGCATAGGCTGTTAGGACTAGTCATGAGAGGATTCTTTCACCACTACTAGATACTACTTCTATGAATTTAGATTATGTTACTATATATTATTTGGATTCATTCAGAGAGAGGTTGATCTCTAATTTAAACTCATTTCTTAGATCCCTTCCATCCCCAGTTACTCAACATAGTGAATCCAATACCATAAACATCTTTAAGCTATTCATATTCAAAATTCACCCCAAGATTATTTTAAATACAAATGTTTTCTTGATTTAAAATAGAATATTAGATATTGATATGAAATCCATGTGGTCTATTATAGATTAAATGATGATTAGTTTTATTACTAGCCTAAATCTATTTTAGAGAGGATCGATAAACTACTTTCAATGGTTGCAACCTCATCCACTACTTCAACTCCTTATTTTGATATTGATGGTTAGATAATCTGGGTTATATTCATAGAGGTGATTAATTCAATCATGATTGATATCAGTTTATCTAATTAGTAGGACCTTCGAAAAATATTACAACATGGTGAAAATATGTATAATCTTTGAAGGCAGTGTTTAAAAGAATCCCAAAGTAATAGGGAAAACATCACCAATGATATAAAATAATACATTTCTATAATATATTCAAAGAATACGCTGAATTGTGATTTTAGATATCAAACAATGTAGATACGAATGTCACCTATCACTAGGGCCATAAATGAACATGTAGACTATCTTAAAGTCTTAAATCCTCTATTCAAGATATGTATGGAAGAGAAGAAATATTTCTTCACTATTGTAAATAGTGGTGGAAAAATCATTATGGACATCATGAATCTGATAAATAAATTACATTATATATCTGGTATAGTAGTAGGGGTTTTAGATTCCATTCCACTATCTACCATCATTGTTGCATCATCTTCTGCTCCTCTAACACCCCTATTTTATACATTAAGTATGACTCAACTTGAAGTAATTCACCATATCATACAAGTGGTGATCCATGAACTGCATCAGACTACTTTTGTACCCACCAATTCTAATTCTATTTACCCTAACTTTGGAGAAGTCAAACACCCAGTTGATCCTACCTCCCAGAAACGTGATAGATATATATAATTGGATTAGTCCATGATAGGGATTATATATTCACCTATAATTATTTCTGGTCTAATAAAATTACATATCTTTTTAATGAACTCTGTATAGTATTATCTCTAATTCTTTTTTATCTATATCTATATCTTTATTGGGATTTCTTTTTGATAATCCCAAATGAAGGAGAATTTTTTTGTTTCGTTGAAGTTTGTTTTTATCTCTTTTTTATGCTTTAAATTTTCGATTTCAATATTTAATATATTTTAATGTTTAAACATTAATCCTTAGTATATAATATATTTTTTGAAATGTTAACAAGAATATTAATTTTAAAATTCATCTATTAATACTAATATTTTATTTATACATAATTTATAAAATGACCTGATTTGTGATCATGAAAAAGTGGGATATTATTTGTACAAACCTATTTTAATTATAAGAAATCGAGATTATTATTTTTCTAGTGATATTACTATATTATGATAGTATATATTTTTGTAAATAAAAATTGATAAGTTTATAATGATCTTCCACTGGCTCAACTATTTGTGACTTTATCTACTAATGAACAAATGTTATTACCAGAGAACTGTTACTTCTAGAGTTGTGCTACTTATAAAAACATGTTATCGATAATCCAAATTTACTTTTGAATAGTGTGCTACAACCATACTTGTTTTAATTTAATGTCAAATTTTCAACATCTATGTGTGTTACCACAATACCTTCTACCACTAGCTATGCTAATACCAGTCTTGTGGTACCACTAAATGGTATACTGTTGTTCTATGAATCTTCCATTTTTTTACCACTACTATTATATCATTATTGGAACTTAATTCTTATAAATGATAGTTTTTGAGAGATAATACATATAGCCTCACATGGATTTGTTAATGAATATTCCTAAACCACCCCACAGATGCATTGAAAACAAAGTCATATACTTACTAATTTTCTTCTCAGTATGAGGATCTATAATATATTTATTATTATTATTCAATTGATATTTGTACCCTCATAGCTATATATTTCTTCGAAATCCCTCATGCATGATTTATTAGTATATATTTCTAGTTTATTTTTGTACTAACATGCATATATATATATATATAAGTGTGAATGTGAGGAATTTACTAGAGATCAAGAGCCATTGATCCACTGAATAAAGAAAACTATGTAAATTTTTTTCACATCAAATACAAATATATAACTGAGCTCTATGACACTCTATATCTATGGGATGTTATATATACTTGTTTGATCACCTCACCATGTGGAATATAAAGACCCTCAATCACCTAAATCTATTCCAAATGAGTAGCATCAACTTTTCTAACTGCTTATTATTATTTTATATTATTTAGGGAATACATTAGAATAGTGTGTTATTGTACTCTATTTATCTGTACACACTGAATCCTATGCCTAAACTAAATAATATGTGATACTATCTCAAAAATTTTATATTTATACATGGGGAAACTATGGAAGAGGTCAAGTGTTCCATGTATTTTTTTCTTCACATGAATAACTGTGGTAGCGACATTGATATCGGAAGGATTGTGTGTTGTTGTGTATAAAACCCTGATATGGATTTTGTATCATATTATTATTATAATTATCTTCATGGTATGAGGTAATTTCAAAAGTAGAAGGAATATGTATCATATTTACACTAAACCCCTTGTTTACTCCACTACATTTTTCTTTTTTCATTATTTTAAATTAAAAAATACAATTTTTTAAATATATAAATACTTATACTCTGATAGTTTTTATTAACATTTATTTATCTAAATTCGTTGATTATGTAAACTGGATTCAAATTTTAATGTGATTTAAAATATTTCTTAAAATCAACCCTAATGCATCTTTGAAAAATCATTTGAATGGACAGACTTATATAATTCTATTATATTGATTAAATTTTCATTTTTTTAACTTGGGTGATTTTTTAAATTGTTTTTTAACAAAATATTTTATTGGGTTCTCAATTCACCTGCCTCTTGTGATACTCACTCTGACCAACACTTTAGTCTGACGACCCAAACCATGGAATTCAAATTTAACATAAATAAACTCAAGTTATAAAAAATGTAAAGCAAACAGGTTAGGGAATTTACTTTTATTTGGATAAATACATATCCATAGGATAATATCCATAGGGATTTTCTTTTAACATTAACTAAAAACTAGTTACTGCATATATCCAAATGGATATATGGTTACCAATTCATGTTTAAGGATAATGATTTCGAATTCATGATAGGTTCATAAAAATTGGTAAGTTCCACATAGTATTCTCTTACTCGTTAGGAATACATTTTGCACAAACTGATTAAATTATGAATTTATTAAATTAAGGGAGATCATTCGTTAACAGAATGACCTGGACACATCCTAGGTTCATAGAACTGACCAAAATATTATAGAACTTATAGAAGTATGTCCAGATCAACATTATTTATTAAAATATAGAAAACCAAAAGGAACCCTTATTAATCTTCCAGGATTCATCTATGAACCTTACTGGTCCTCAAACAAATTGAGTAAATTTACTAGCCTCTAGTAATAATACATTCCCAATTAAGGGTACCTAATTAAACTAAATAATTTCTAGATTAATTTTTATGTCATAAAACAACCATGAACCATACATGGTCTATGGAAAAATTGATAGATTGTGTCATAGCATGAGAATAAAGAATGAAATAGGAGAATTAAAATTAAAACATGGTTATATCTAAGTTCATAATTAACTCGATGTCGACATTTTCTACATAGTTCACAACCAATATGTTTAATAAATCATCATGACTTTAAGGGAAGGAATCTGAACTACTCATTGGTTATTAGCCTACAGTTAATTTAAAAAAGAGGGTAAATTAGGAACCTAGAAAACCCTATTAAAATAGTTCATAACCCATATAAACTGTGTTAAGAAACACGATAGAAAAAGAAATTGTGTATGGAATCTATATGATGGATATACTTACCATGGAACTTAATTTCAAGTGAAGACATCTGATTTAGCTATGAAATTAAGAATATATATAGATGTGAAAGGGGGAATGGGGAATTTACACATAAGAGGGTCCTATGGGAAAATAATATAGGAATAAGGGGTAATCACATTTAAATGGTGGAGTGTAAAATTTATCATCTTCCTCTTCTAAAGAAGTGTATAGTTTGGTAACACTAATTTTCAAACCATGTCCCAAACGCAAAGACACAATATTTGAAATTCACACCACATAATTTAACAACAATGATGTTTTTTACAAACCATGTGTTTACCATGATTATCCCTCTTCAATTAAATGAAAAATCTCATTGTTCATTATATCCAAACACATGGTTTTAACAAACTATGTATCATAAAAAATAAGATGCATGGTTTGCGGTGAATGGTTTTCAATAACCATGTGTTAACCATGGGGTCTGGGCTGCTTCTCTTAAAACAATGATTTTAATGACTGAATATACAAAGGATTACCTGAACATAAAATCTACACATTAGTACCCTAAAATCAACCAAAAAAATAATTAATGGTGTCCAAAATAAATTAATTTTATTACAATTATTAGTTTTAAAAATGACACGTCCATGAGATTGAATATTAGAAAAATTAATTGGTGTTCTCAAATCATAAATAAAGAGGATCCCATAACCTGAAAATGATATTATATTTCATTAATTAGCTATATCCATGGAATAGTATAATTTCATCAATGTCTTCTACCATAAAATATTATGCACTAATGCTCAGAATTACATCACGAGGATTGATTCCAAAACAGCTCCTAATAACAGCAGGAGATTTTGTAAAATATTTTTTAAAGAATAAATTAAATCTTTTGGATATTTTTATTTACCAAAAATAATGATTTAATATTTTATAAATAAGACACTTATTTTTCCTTGCATTACATGTATCACTGAGATTTTCTTTCATTACACCCAACAATGATTTCAAATGAAACATGTCATATTATTGAAAATTTAGTACATGAGAGTTATCACCTAGCCCTTGGAATGTATGGTATGAATATGATTAGCTAAATTATGAAAAAAGAATTTTTACATATTTAAATAAAATTAATTATATGGTAACTGATTAACTAAAAGATAAATAAAACTATTTGATAATAAAGGAAATCCTTTTTTGAAAAACAATTTTTATTAAAACAATTTCCCTTTAAATAAATAAAATAAAAAAACTATTGAATGGTTTTAATGAAATGTATATATTTAATATTGAAATAAATTTTTTTACATTCGTCTTATATTTTTTCTATTCATGTGAAATGAACAAATCAAATTTTACGCTTAATGATTGTATTTTTCTAAAATTCATTTCTCTCATATTTTGTGTGGATATTTTAATAATTGATATTATAAATATTATAATATTAATTTTATTAAAAACATTCATATTAGAAATAATCATGTCTAAATTATATTAGTCTTAGTTTTTGTGAATTTTATGAAAATTTTAATCTTTTTAATGAATATCGAAAATTAGTGAATTTTAATTAAAATATGCCTCTTCATTTAAAGTATTTATAAAGTTAAGTTTTGTTTTTAATTATTTTTGAATTAAAATTATTTCAATTATATATCTATTAATCCAACTATGGTCATTATAATATTTTTCATATTTAAATTTGAAGAAAAATACATTGTAAAATATTTGAATATTTTCTTTGTGAAAACCCGCTTCCTATTCATGTGTATGGGATTCATTTAAAATTTATTTTTTTCCACACATTTGGGTTGAATTTGGAAAAAAATTTGTCAATATTTATAATCATAATAATTTATATAATATCATACGGTAAAATAAATTTTTGACCATAATAATTAGTGAAAACTAATAAAAATTAATTACATCAAATAATGTTAAAACGAAGTTTCACACGTTGCAAGATCATATGTTAAAATTAATATTCCAAAATATGATTATTTAAATTTTTTTTAAAATCATAATTAGTTGGACTAATTTATCTAATTAGCCTCCTTTTATTTCAGTCTTAAAGGACATATTACCTTGGTTCAAAAAACATGTCATGGGGTAGAAAATTAAAATTAAAAATGAGATTAAAACATAAAGGACATAGAATGGCACATTTAAATTTTTTTTCTTTGGATCAAAAATTATATCCAAAAATATATATTTTTTATTAATTATGGATCTTCTTTTGGTGAGCCTGACCTTCTATTATTAAATACATTTGGGTATTTAAAAAAATTTCACTTTTATTCATTTATAATAGAGAACTCACTCCCTTCAATTCATCACCCATCTCAAGCCATTTGGATTGAAAAAACATGAATATATAACTTCATAAAGTACTTAATCTCTTATTACAGGCCTTTTGTTTGGTATAATTCTAACCTTGGAATTATTTTTTAACCTAAGGAGGTTACCAAAAGAAGAGGTAACATTCTTCAACTGATGTTTTTTATTTAATTTCATCCTCCCCACCATCAATTCATATTGAACGATGTTTATATAATAAAAAATTAACTAAAATATACTGATATGTTTTTTATACTAAGTTAAATACCTAATAACATCTTCACATCCATTAAATATGTTATGATATCATAGTTCATGTGTACAGTGGATGAATGCCTCACGAACTAATGTCATTCGTTTTTTTCATCACCACCTCTTATGATTGGGTATGATGTTGGATATAATGTATATATAATATATATAACATTATTATAAATACATCGTTCTTATATAAAATATACCTATTTTATGTTCCATTCCATTGGGTATATTATAATGTCGCATGTGTATAAGGGGGACTACCACCCCATGTAGAGATGTGATTCATTATTCACCAAGCCTTACATAGAATACAATGAGGATAAATATTTGTGATATAAATGAAATAATTATGTTATTCATGACATATTTATCATTCATAAAGTATAATATATGATTTTATTTTGTACTTTTTCACTCATTAAAAGATTATAGCTTCATTCATGTAGATGTGGATTGCCACATTCACAAAGTCATGTGACTCCCCTTTCATTACAACACCAGATGGATGACATGTATAAGTATAATAAATAATAAATATGGTTATGATTATATAATGATAATAAGGTAGTGATAATAAATTACTTACATTCTTTCCATAAAAATTGTGAAAAATGGAAATGTTACTAATTCGTAGGTACGCCCTACCGTCTCCATGATCGTAGCATTCTTCATTTCTCAAATCCATTTTCATTATTTGTATTAAAAATATAATTAAAATATAAATATGATAGTTATTTCATTATTATAATTTTTTTACAATTTAACCATTATCAATATAGTATAACTAAAAATAAAAAACAATAAAAATATGAAAAACAATGCGGTTGTTACAAGAAACATGACTTTATCATGGAATTGTTAATTAGTGGGAAATACAAGTAAATAAGTAAATAAAATATGGTATGATATATAAAATTATGGTTATGTAATATATTTATAATAAAAATATATTTATCATAAATTAGGTCTTAACTTGTATGAATTATGTGGAAAAATAAGGTAAGGGATATTTCTCTATCTTTTTTTACCTCTATGAGACACATTCTAGGTTCATGAACTATATCATTTATGTAGTCAATATACATCCCATGAATGTATTTAATTATTTTTATCCTTACTATTATGGGGATTTATATATTCATTTTATGATCTCTCTTTTAAGGGGTAAACAATTCAAGATCTACCAATGTTGAAAGGTATTTTCACATTAAAATTATTTCTCTCAGACATTTGTTATGTTATGAAACTATATTCTATTAATATGTGTATATTCATTCCCTTTGAAAATTAATATCATTAATTTACTTATACTTAGGATATCTCAAGTTTGATTTAATGATATTTTTTCATAAGGTTTATGTTTCAATGTTACCAAAGTTGTAATGATTTTGTGTTATAATCTAATATTTTATAATGATTTTTTATTAATTTTTATATGATAAAATTTTTCAATCCATATCTCAAGAAAATAGTTGGTTTTATTCCTGTATTTTTATGTAAGGATAATAAATATTCCCTTAATTTTTATCACTTCATGTACTCAATAGTTCAAAAATAATTTTTTTAATAAACATCATATTTTTTCCCGAGAACTCTTTTCATCACAAACCATGTTTTTTAAAAATGTTTCCAAAAAATATTTTAATTTTATAAAATAAATTATTAAATAAATGGTTTTCCCATTATTTAATTTTTAAACAAAAGTATGAAAGGAATACTCAAGTCATTTTCAAATACAATACTCTTTTGGATTTTTCTTGTTATATGAATGGAATCTTTTTGTATGGTTGTAACAAAATTTACAACAATCATGAACATTATTTAATTTGAATATTCCTTTAAAAATTTTCAAGGTCATTTTAAAAGGAAATAATTTTCATCATTTTTATATTTTAAATTGATTTTTCAAATTAGAAATGTTATTTTCCTCAAAAAATGTTTTATATTATATTTTAAACCCCCTTTATATGTTTTCAAGTTTATTTTCAAGTAGATAGATTTATAGAAAAATTATTTTAAAAAGTAATTTTCAATTACATTTTATCTTAATTAAGAAGTGTTGCAAGTGATTTGACTTTAAAAATAATTTTCCTTCTAAGACGAAATAATTTGTTGTAACATTTTTTTTACTTTGGATATGAACCATGGATACCAATATTATTATTTATTTGAATGGATTATGATGAAAAGATATTTATAAAACTAATTTCTATTAGATGGGTTATACAATGAAAAAATTCTTATAAAACCTATTTATTTTTTCACATGTAATTCTTTAATTACATGATGAAATGGTTATGAAAATTGTATCTTTTACACATCTTATGATATGATAAACATTTATGAAAAATATATATTTGAAATGGGTACTATTATGATTAAATTAGGGAATGATTAGGAATCCTGTTTCTTTTCAACAAGTAATGTGATGATGAAATGTTTTATGGAACACATTTTGTTAAATGAATTTTGAATTGTTGAGATTAATATGATCATATGGTAGATAAATGTATGTATAATGTGTATGGTGGGACTTATATCTCTCTCTAATAAATTAGGTAATGATTAATGTAATGTGGGATGAATGGTTAAATGGGAGGTTATTCCAATCCTAGAACAAGAGGATGCTTGGGACACTATCCCAATCCTGAAACAAGAGGGTACATGGGAGCTTGTCTCAAGTAAAAAATAAGATGTTACATGAGAGTTCATAAATATCCCAAAACACTAGGCTTCATAGGGGGATATCCCAATCCAGTAGTAGGTACATGGGTGAGTATCTCAAGCCAACTATGTTATAAATTTCTTCTATGATAGCCTTGAAAAATATTTTCTACTCTTCTATTTATAATATAATTAACTGTCTTATACAAATGCTATTCTCTCATGGACCAGGTAATTTTATCTCATTTCGATTCATGTCTTATGAAATTTCAATATTTGTCACATGACTCAATATTATTATCATTCATTTACAATGTATAGTTTTCAAATTTCACTCTCATGTTAACATACATTTATTCACATGGGTGCTTTAGAATACTCCTTGTTTACCATTAATTATAATATGAGTTATCCCTTTTGTATGTTTTATTTACCTATGGTATGAACAAAATATATATGTGAAATTATTAATGTGGGACACATTTATGGTTGATATGGAATATATTTCATGAATTGAGAAGATTGTGTTCTTTGTATCCAAAGTTACTGACCAAATGTAGTCCTCAGTAATGTGTTTGTAAAATGTAATGAATATTTATCTAAAAATATGTAATATCCATGTATAATAATATTGGGTTACTATATTTGGTATCAAAGGAAATTCTTAGTTAAACATTGGAATCTAGGATGTGAAATATTAAGTGAGATACCGAGGTATATTTGTAAGTATTTGGGTAGAGATTTCTCAAATGATAAGTTTAAGGATGAGTATGAGAATATGAAAATGTCATGTAATTTTAATACAAAATAGAAAGGTTATTTCCATGAAATCATATCCATATATTGATAATACAAGTGGATGTGGATTTTAAACAAATGTTCCTAGGGTTAGTAACTCGAGATAGGGAATATTGAGCATGATTTGATTCTATCTAGGTTAAAGAAAACTAGCCTAGCTTCACACCAGGTTTCACACTCCCTTGACATATTCTTTGGAAATGAATTAACTCTTTAAGAACAATCAGGATGGATTTAAATTAATAATTACTATTAATAACCTACGATAAACCTAATGTATTATAGATTAAAATTAATTCCACATGATGTTGACATATTTTATTTATTTTTTAATTATTATTTGGTTTCCCATTATGATTAGCGTTGCTCGCACTATGCTTTTTATTTTAGTCAATGGAAATAAACAGCTATAAAATGATCAATATTCAAAGTGATATAAAATTATTTATTTGAAAAAAATTGGTATATAAACTAGAGTGAGGTATATTGTGATTATTTATAATTAGTTATCATGATATATGATTATAAAATTACACCTTTACCAAGTCATAGATTCACCAATGAATAGTAGGATAGAGTTTGGTGATAGTTTCTGGAGTGTTTATCATGAAGGGAAGAATATATATTGTTCTATATATTTATTAAATGGAAATAATAACTCAATGGAATGTCTCAAAGGGATTATAAGATGTTTTTGGGGTTGAAAACAAGGACACAATGTAAGTAACTACAAATTAAAAAATTTAAATGTTTGGATAATGCAATAGATCAGAATAACTTTTTCTATAATATATCATTGATTGTTGAATATTTTATATGTGGAATGAATTGTAATTCTGACCATGTATTTCCTAGGGGGGAATTATCTTGAATAGAATCATCATGGTTTCATGTGTAATGGTATTTCTATTGATGATTAAGAGATAACAGATGCCATATTAAAGGAAAGTGGAATTATGAAACTCTTTTAATGAATTGAGGATGAGGTGGAATAATTGATGTGATTATGTATTAGAATTCATGAATTATGTTATTTAAATAGATTCATTGTTATATGTTTCTCATTAAGGATATGTATGAATCTATTAAATGGTACTTAGGACATAGAAATGTGACTTATGGTAAATGTAATTTTTTATGAAAAAAATTACTAAAGGAATGCAACACTTATTATATTCCTCATATTGATAAAATGGGGTTTATTTTGGATAAAGTAATGATTTATATGGTTAAATATTATAGGATTCTTCTGATTTTCTTGGAAATGAATTATAATTTTTTGATAAATAGGTTTATTTTCTCATAGATGGATTTTATATCATTTTTGGATTTATTGAATATATCTAATAATCATTGTTTTCATTAAGGAATACATAAGAATATATGTTTCTCTATGTTTTTATGATAATTATTGGTATTACCATTTCACAATAGAATACATTATAAATGTATTCAAAAGTTTGGTATGTGATAATTAAGATCTATTTCTAATTTTTCATGGGATTGATGATAACTTTGTTTTGTAAATTCAGTTCCCTTCCTTATAAAGTTATGGAATATAATATTTTTAATGGATTATAAGGTTAAACAATAATGTAATATTTATGTGGAACTTTTGATGAGGTTTTAGTGATTAATATATTACTTCACCATAATAATATTTACCAAATTTGATAACCGGTGTTAATCTTTTTAACTATATATAGAAGCAATTACTTATCATTATTTTAATAATATTATTTAGTGCTTCAGAAAATTAAAAAATTATTCTCTTAGAGTAATATATGAAATGAAAATTATTCAAGGAATTACCAAAGTATGAAATTGTTCTAACTAAATAAAAAATATCAATTAAGAACATTTTCATATATTCTAATTCTAGATGGAAATAATTCACAAACATTAGGAAAATGATATTAAAATAAATTTACGTTCTAATATTATCATTTTTAATGATATTAATGACCTCATTCATTCCACTTTATTTTATGTCTTTGTAGTCATTAACTATATATTGACCATGTTTTCTATCACTCTTTATCAGTATTTTTCTAATACTTTTTAATTTAATGTCCATGTTTCCACATCTCACATTGTTCTCCAATTTTTAGACATATTTTTTCCTAATAAATTATAAATATGTATTTATATTTTTATTATTATTTTTAATTAAAATTATTTAATTTCTCAGTTTATATGAAGGAATTTTCAAATGTTAAACCTTTTTGGGTTGAGAAAAATTTTGAGGGGGAAATTAATTTTAAGGTATATAGAATGTGACACCATAAAATTTATTGAAATATTTTTTTCTGTTAAATTTTATCTTTTCAAAATAATGAATTAAATGAAACACTAGTATTTTCTTATTTTATATGGTACAATGATATTTGGTTTGGTTACACGCAACACTGAGTTTAGATTATGTTATATGCAACATTGAGATTAAATGAAAATTTTCATTTTATTAAAATATTATTATATGATAGTTATCATCTAGATATTGGAATGGAAGGAATGAAGAAGACTGTATAAAATATTAAAATATATGATTTATAAAGGTATATAAAAATAATTTTCCTTTTCCTAATTAACTAAAAATGAAAATAAAAACTATTAGAAAATAAAGGTAATCTTTTTCTTGAAAACTATTTTTTTGAAAACCATCATGTTTTGCATTAATAAATTAAAAAAATTAATTTTATTGAATAATTTAAATGAAATTTATGTATTATAAATTAAATTCACTATTTAAGATTCATATTATATAGTTTATAAAAAATATTTAAGTATAAATATGATTTTAGTAATAAAACTGAACATTTCTAAAAAAAACAGTTGTGTCTCTTATTGCACACTTATATTGAAACTAATATTTCTCAATTTTATAAAATTAATGTGATAAAATAAATTTTTTTATTATATAACCATTTCAATGTTATCATATGGTTATTTTTTGGGGATTCTATGAAAATATTAATATTTTTATTAATAGTGATAGAATACCAAATTTTAATTTCAAAATGCCTTTTTGTTAAATTTTCTTATAATTTTAAATTATATTATTAATTGGATCTAAGGTAAAATTATATATATTTTAATCTAATTTATTTAATTTTTATATTTTCAAATTGACTTATTATATAAAAACCATGTAAACTATTGAAATGTTTCCCTTTTAAAACTCAATTTCTTATCATGTCCATGAGATTAATTTTAAATTAATGTTTTAAAATTATGAAAATTTAGTTTGGAAAAATTAAATTCCATATCTGGAATAAAAATATTTTAGATTATCTAATATGGTCAACTTTATTTTTTTTAAAAAAATTATTATTGACAATAGTTATACACAAATTATCAAGATTAATGTTAAAATGCGGGTTTGTGCGTTACATGCACTTGTGTTAAAATTAATTTTCTACACACCAAGGATTTTTATTTAATAAATTTGATTTAAAATTTTTAATATTTATTAATAAATTATTTCGTAACGATAATTTCATTTTATTCCGAAATTATAAATTACTTAGGTTAAAAAAAACTAGTTACCATGGTGAAAATTATAATTGTAACAGTGGGTAAATCTTAAAAGCCATGAAATGAAATGTATAAAACATGGATGGTTTTTTTGTGTTTGAGGTGAGTATTGAACAAATAATCACTCATATACAGTATTTATCAATTATTTATCCACATTAAGTGATATTAACATTCCATTATTGAATATTTCCAGTATTTACAAAAATGTCACTTCTACTAGTTTATAAAAGGGCCCTCAACCCCATCACTTATTCAAAACTATAAATCTATTTGAATCAACCAAAATAAACAAAAATAACATCCAAATTATTTATCCTCACCTAATATATGACTTCATTTTGGCATAAATCTAGACATTGAAGGATTTTGTAAAAAACCTTAGTAGGTTACCTCAAGAAGAGGTAATATTCATCAATGAGCATTTTTATTTTATTTCTTCCCCCACCTAAAAACATTAAAAGAGGTTGACATACTATAATTAGTCACTATAATATAATTATTTAGTTTTATGTTAATTTCATAAACTACAACCATATCCAATTACATCAAAAGAGTTACGAAATCATGGTTCATGTATACGAAGAATTACCGGCTCACGAACCGATGTCATTCTCTTTTCCATTAGCACCTCTCAAATTTTGGTATGATGATGAATATAAAGTATATATTTGATATTTCTACCCTACGTATACCAATATATTCATTATATCAAATATAAATTTTTTTACTTTCCATTCCTTTGGTTATAAAACAATGTCGCCCCTGTGTATGGCTGACTACAACCTAATAAAGTGATGTGGTTCATTTTTCACTAACACATTACATAGAAGATAATGTGGATAAATATATGTGACAAAAATGACATGAGTATTAAATTAATTTCATATTAAAATTTATTAAAATATAATATATCATTTCCTTTATTACCTTTTCACTCACTAAATGATGATGTGTCGTTAATGCACAAGTGGACTGCATCATTCATGTAAAATTGTGACTCTCTTTTCATCCCCACTCCACATTGATGATATTTATAAGTATATTTAATGAAATAATATGGAATTTATTATATTATTATAATTATTGTATGATAATATATTACTTTCCTCCTTTCCATAATTATCATTGAAAAATGGAAATGTTACTCGTGCGTATATATGCTCTACCATCTCCATCGTCAAATCATACATACTTTCTCAAAACCATATTTCATGATAGGAATTAAAAGTATGATTGTTGCAGTAATATTAAAATTATTTCATTATAAATATTCTATAGATAATTTAACTATGACAAATGTAATATTTTCAAAAATATAAAATCAAAACAAATATGAAAAACAAAGCGGTTGTGACCTGAAAGGTGACATTAACATGGAATTTTTAATAAAAGTGTAATAAGAATAAATAATAAAATAATTTTTGGTATGATATATATAATTATTTATTTTTAATATATGTTTAATAAACAAATATATTTTATACATTTTGTTCAAAAATGTTTGAAGGAAGTCGATGCCAATGGTAAGATATTTTTATCTCTATTTTTAATTTTGTGTGACATCCCATATTTACCACCTATTTGTTTTATGTTTTGTATATAATACACATCAATTTATTTTATTATAATTATATTTAATGTTATTAGTATATTCAAATCCATTTTAGTATTTTTATTTTAAGGTTTTATGGTTCAAATCATACCAAAGAGGTAACATTTTTTTTATAATTTTCATTCTTTGAGACATATGTATATTGTGAACCTATCTTTCTTTATCAGGTGTATATAAATACAATATCAAATATAATGTCATAAGATTATATAACCTCAGGATATTTTTATTTTATGTTAATGAAATTCATTTATGGGTCTTATGTTTCAATGTTACTAAATTGGCAAAGATTTTATGTTACAATCTCATCATTTATCTAGATTGTTTATTATTATGTTTTTGATGGTATAATAATATTATTAACCTATCAAAAAAGTATTTAATTTTTTTATACTCTTTTCATGTCATGATAATATAAGTTTTATCATTAATTTCCCCCCTTTATGTACACATGTGTTTGAAAACAAGGATTTAACGAAAAATGTTGTTTTCGGTCAAAAACCCATTTTCTTCTAAAACCATTTTTCAAAAAATGTTTCCAAAAATTTATTTATGATTTTAAAATGATTTATTAAATAAATTTGTACTATTATTTTAATTTTTTGTAAAAAATAAAATGTATTATCATGTTGTTTTAAAAAATAATTTGTTTTTGTATTTCTCCAAGAATGTCAACAAATTATTTGTATTTGACATGGATATAATTTCACACAACCAAGACCATTAATTTTTTAAAATATTAAATTATATTTTTCAATTTCCTTTTCAAAGGAATATATTTTTAAAAAGTTATGTTTGAAAAAAAATCCATGGTTAAATGATATTTTCCATAAGAAACGTTTTAAGTGATTTTGAAACCTCACTTTATAATTTTTCATGATAAGTTTTTAAATCAAAATTTCCATAATGTTTTATGTTTTAAAAATTGATTTTAAAAGAAAATTTATCTTCCTCAAGAAATGTTCCAAATAATTTATCTTTTAAAATCATTTTCCATCTAAGATGGAATCCTTTGATATAAATTATTCTTTAATGGGATTTAAACCAAGGATACAATTCTTATTCGTTCTCTGAATGTTTGATGATGATAAGAAGTTTTTGAAACCTATTTATATTCCATGGCTTATACCATGAAAAAAAATTCATAGGAAACCCTTTTTTTCTATTGGTTATACATTAATGAGATGATGGAATGATTATAAAACTTGTCACTTTTCCATTGGTTATCATGTGATGAAATTTTTATAAAACACATATCAATTAAATGGGTTATGTTATTATAAAATTATGAAATGATTATGATACTAGTTTCTTTTCTATGGGTTATACTATGATAAAATGATTAGTGACACTAATTTATGTTCATGGTTTTTGATATTAATATTGTACTATGATCTTGTGGAATTTAAATATATTTGATACATGATTGTTAGGACCTATATATACCTAAAATTTATTAGGTAATGAATAATGTTTTATGTTCTCATAGTGTACATGGGATGTTGTACCAATCATTAAAAAAGAGGGTAAATGGTAGGTTATATTAAGTATAAATCAATATGGTACATGAGGAATAACTTCGAGGGATAAATTTAATGACTCATGTATCTTTTTCAATGATTTTTTCCGCGATAAAATGTTTGTTATATTATAATATACACAAAAAAACCATAACCTAGTAATAATTAAGCGTTATTTATAGAGTATAAAGGAAAATATAACAAGTAGGAAATTTTACCATTGAGAACATTACCCTTTTTTAACAATTTTAACATTTTTATTAGTGTTTATTAATTGTAATGAAAAATTATAATTGAAAGAAAATGTAGAATCAATTTCCTCAACCAGTAGGGTCATGTTGTCTTATTCCTGTTTGTCTGAACGTGGGAGGTAGATGTCATCATTGGGGTTTTCCCTTAACCAAGGCCAATATGATCTTTAAAAATTGAAGGTTGATTAAAATATCCAATTAGATAACATCATGTTAGTGGATATTATCACTAAGTTGATGTCTGCCAAGCCACCCCACGAAACAACCACAATCTCAAACCATTTCCTTCGGGCCTATGTGTTGTAATAATGGGTTACATGACCAGTAATTTTTTTATTAATGTACAATTTCATTCTATAATTGAATTTTTTATTCCATAAATTAATTTTAAAAAACATTTTTTCTTAATTATATTTTTAATTGAGATGAATTTGATAAATTTATTTTTCAGACACAAATTGTAGTTTTAAGGAAAGATATATATTTTTATAAAAAACTATGGTATTTTGAATAAAATTTATTTTAATTAAATTATATGTTTAAAATATTATTATTTATATATAAATTATAAAATAATTGTATTGCATCCACAGAAATGTTTAACTGTTAGAAATTTGACTACGCCTCTAACCTGCTATTTTTTAGTAAATAAAGAATTTTACATTTAATAGATAAAATTATCATTTTTTACAAATTACTCAAAAAAAATAAACATAATTTTTTAAATAGGTACATCAATTTTTGGTTATGGTGAATTTAGGAGAATGTTAAAAAAATTTATTTTTTAATGAATAGTAAAAATACAAATCTTGTTTTTCCATATGTTTAATGACTTCATAATTATGGGACAATTAATTAGATGAAATAGAGGACCTAAAATATGTTATTTTTTTATATAAATTATTTTAATGGATTTTAATCAATTTCAAAACCAAGAAATTAATTTCCAGTCTCTAAAATGGATTCATTGATTCTAAAGACATTAACTAATTGAATCATTAATTTTTCATTCTAAAAGATGTAATATAAAATAATTATTGATTCTATTTGGTTAAAATTACTTAATATATGATTGAAATTTTCCAAAACCAGGGTTTGTCCCATGGTTTTTATATTTCCACAACCTTGATTAACATGGCCTATTTTTGGAAATTGATAAACAAATCCTCCACTTTTACAATAAATTGACACCCTATTATCTACTTTATTTCAATACCAATCCATACTTCATGAAGTTATGGTATATTTTCCTTATATATAGTCTCTCAAGGTTTCCTATTTCCCCTAAGTTTCCATAACTAATGATTTAGGAGTAACTTTCCAAGGTAAAAGAATTACCCTTCTTTTATATTCAATTCAATAAACTTTTTTGTATGTGTGTTTTAATGGTTATGATTAATCTAGGTTATTACCATTTTTATCAAAACCTTACTACCTAATTATGTTTTATCTATTGGATAACGTTTTCCCCACTCATTTTACCCATTTTTTAAAACATAGTTTATACCCATCATGATGTCGAATTTACTTCTCAAAATTTATCTCTCTACATGAGAAATTGTCTTTTGTTTTATTTTTTAATAAAAAAAATACATTATTTTAAAGGGGTATTTCCTACATTTAGAAAATTATTTATTTTATTTAGGTATTAACATACATTAAACCCAAATTCCATTTCTCTGGGTAAAAATTTCATAATGATCATATCTTCATACACTTTTGAAATACCATGATTTTGATAAGAAATATATTATTTATCCTCCATGAGTTATTTATAAAATGGTTTATTATGATATATGGGGGACAAAGTAATTAATAAATATTAATGGTGTTCCATTATAGCCCTCCAATATATTTTTCATTGAGTTTAATCTCTAGAGATGATATTATTTACGATACCTTATTGAAAAACATTATTAATTTCTAATCACGACACCTTGGTGAAAAACTCTGATTATATTCTTATGAACGTATAATTTAAATGTTGTATCCACATTTCTAGGTTTTGATTTGTGTGTTTTTATTATTATACGCACCATGTTTCCTTTCTCATGCAATAATTACATTCCCCATGATTTATATTATTCCTCATGATCGATTGTAAACTATTTCCATTTCTTATTCTCTTACAATGCCTCTTGGTCATCCCTTTACATTGATGCATGTCTCCATGATATGAGATATATAAAATGTACTTATTATGAACCAATTAAGGATCCATTGAAGCGTATTAGAGTTAATTTTATTTTGTAGTGTATAATTTACCTAATTTACAAGAGTTTAAACATAAAACGATCTTTTGTTTGTATCATATAATGAAAAGATTTGTAAAACCAATTTAAGATTATATAGTTGGTATCAAAGGATTGTTTCATTATTTTTGTTAATTAGGAATTTAATTCATATTATGAACCTTATATAATATTTTAATTTCTCTAAAACATCTTGGTATTTTGGGGAAATATTAATTAAGTTTATTTTTGTCAAAGAAATACTTGTATGGATATGAAAAATATGATACAATTCTATTACAGGTGTATCATAGGGTAACACCTTAAAATACCATATTACGCTACACTTAATTGTGAACTAGTGCATGATAATGGGCCTCTATGCACTCTTAGTTTGATACTCAGGAGTATTCTTTTTGTTAATACAAATCATGTTATGAACCATTATGAGAGATATATGGAAAATGTAATTTTTTTAAAGATTAAAATATTTATGAATTATTTTTTTAAGACCCATGATTAATTTATAATTATAAGACTATTTATAGAAATATGTTTCTAATGGTATATTTATTCTCCTAGGAAATGGTGGAAAATATGAGGGCTCGTACAAATGATGAGCACAACAGACGATGCATTGACACATATCCGATGGAAGAAATCCAGGAAAACATCATGAGGATGACTACTAATTTAACTTGATTTATAAAAAATATCATTAATCATGTTGATAAAACGAATTCACCTATATAGGAAAAACTATCAATTGAGTCCTTAAAGAATCAATGACCATAATCTTTTATTAGATCAACAAACCCATTGATTGGATAACTATTGATAATATCTATAGAAAAGATCTTTTTTGTACTCCATTATTCAAAATAAGAGAAAGTCACCCTATAAGTTTACCACATATAAGGATAATCTGATTATTGGTGAGTACTTATTAGAAACACAATTTAAAAAAGAGATAATGATGTTATATAGTGGGAAGTGTTTAGTGTAATATTTTCCAATAAAAATTTCCCATATTCAGTCAGCATGAAAATATAGAAGGAATTCCTTGAGCTGAAGTAGATGGAAAATTAATCTATGGGAAGCTATGAGATTTACATTATAAGAAATTAACATTACACCTCCAGATTAGTTATAGATCCTAAGGGAAAGGTTGAAATATTTTTTGGTGGACTAATACCCCGTCTATAGAAGAATCTTGAAAATTGTTTCTATGAAAGCTTTCAATAGATAGTGTGGAGTGATATTAAGGTTGAAATGGAGTATGTAGAAATTCAGTGGTCACATAATTCGAATGAAAAGAATAGATCTATGGATCCAAACATAGTGATGAACATCAAACATAGAATATGAGGAAAGAAATTGAAACATACTACTAGCCAAAAATGTGGTAATAATCATTCAGGAAAATCTATTCATTGGATTGTGAAATGTTACAAGTGTGTAAGAGATGTAAATATAGCTTAGAACAGGCATAGTGAGGTGAGGCCTCGAATTCTCAACACCAACGACAACTGAAACAAGGTAAAGGACCAACATCAATGTCAATGTTTCAAGTGTAGATCTCCATAAACTTTTCTAAACAATTTACAATTCAGAAGATAATTGAAGGGAATCACCATGAATCTTATAATTGGCCAAGGGAAAAGGTTGTGAATTCTCTGTCACTACGAGCAAAGTAGGGGCTCCAAAATATGTGGTGGTGGATACTTTCATTATTCTCTTATAGATAGCTAGTAAATTACTGGATTGAGGTTTCATTTTTTCCTTTATTTCATCCATGTTTTCAATGAAAATATAATCAGCCCCTAAGCTTCTAAAAGTAGAGTAATCATTCAATACTATTGGTTGGATTATCCAAGCATTAAAAATGTATAAAATTCTAGTATGGACTTTAGTGATAAAAATATCATCACGAATCATGTATTCATTCCCTTATTGAAATTATACACTTAACATGGGATAAAATGGATCTTAATGTGTAATACTAGGATCAACAATATAATCAAGTATATATCAGAAGTCTTGAATAGGCAACCAATCGTAATTTTCAAAGGAGAGATATCCCAACATGATCTTTGTCTAGAAGAACCTTCTACAGACTACTTCTTAGAGATAGTCAATAAATATTGATAAGGAATGGAAAGTAAAAAATAAAAAATATCCCCATCATACAAGAATACTTTGACAAATTTTAGGATAAATTACATGTGCCTCCCCTAGAAAAATAGGTAAATTCCTCTATTGAACTCTTACCCTAATCCAACTCGATATCAAAGACCCTATATATGATGGAAAATGTGGAATATGAGGAAATAAATAAACAAAAAAAAGATATTTTGTTGAAGGTGTTTATCCTACCATGTGTGTCTCATTGGGGTTCACCAGTTCTCATTGTGAAAAATAAGGATGGATCAATGCATCTATGAATTGATTATAGAGAACATAACGAGATCACAAAAAAGAACAAGTACCCTCTCCCAAGGATCGATGATTTATTTGACCAACATCATGGGGATTAATTCATATATAAGATTGGTCTTCGATGTGGTTATCATAAATTTATGTTGAATATAAAATGTACACTAAAGACTTCCTTAAAATCATGATAGGGAATTATGAGTTTTTGTTAATCCCTTTCAGCTTAAATAATTCCCTTGTTATATTTAATGGATTCGATTAATAGAGTATTTAAGGACTACCATAATAAATATATGGTAGTTTTTATTGAAGATATTCCAATATATGAAATAATTTTTATGGATGATGAAGATCATATATTAGTTACATTTAAAACTCTATAGAAGGATAATCTATTTGAAAATATAAAAAAATATGATTTTTGGTTATAAATAGTTTTTTCTCGGGGAACTTTGTAACCAATGAAGGAATGTCAATTAACCTTAACATGAAAGGGATTTTATAGAAGTGGAAACATCCTGTAATAGAAACTAATATTCATATTTTGCTTGGTTTATAAGGATATTATTAAAGGTTTGTTAAAATAATATTGACTTATAACCCACTGACCAAGTTTACTGAAAAAGGGGCTATATTCATCTTGATAGAGGAGGGTGAAGAATTTTTTTTAATATTTTAAGAAGATATTTTTTATTTGACCTTTTAAAAACTACCCTATGTTATAGAATGATTCGTAATATTTAGTGACAGATATCTGAATGGGATTTGTTGTATCCTTATGAAAAAAATGATAATTTCATTTCTTATTCATCTCAAAAGTTAAAGCCACATGAAAATAATTATCTTATTCATGAACTAGAGGAATTATTTGTTATTTTTTTATCTAAAGATATGGTCGAACAATATTTATTTGGAGAAATTTGATATATATATATATATATATATACCACCAAATTTTAAAGTATATATTCATTTATAGTGAATTAATCACATGACAAAGGAGATGGTTGAAACTTCTTCAATACTAAGGTAATTTAATCCATAATTATCATAGTAGAGCAATAAAAAGAGGCTGATTCATTAAGTTCAAAAGACCTTGTTTTGCAATAAATTCTTTTGATTCATGGAGATCATTTTTTCAATGCCTAGTGAGGTTTGAAATGGAAATCATGGTTAAAGGGACACCATCAATCTTATCCCAATTAATTGTCAACAATCATTATTAGAAAATATTGAGAAATATAAAACTGAATATCTTTTATTATAAATGAATATATAAGAGGTGATTATTTCTAAGCATCGTGGTTTCAATAATGATCAGAAAGGTGTATTAAATTTCATATCAAGCTATGTATCCCATCTATCCTGGATATAACGAAAGAACGGATAGATGAAACTCCAATCTCTATATTATCTATACATAATAGAAGAACTAAAAATTATAGGGACCTTATAAAATGTCTTAAAAAATTCATTTATATCCCTTTTGGAAGTATTTTTCTCTAGGATAGGCTTATTATATTTTAATATATTGAGGATTTTTGAAAGTCCCCCATATCCTCTATTACAAAAGGAAACCTCTTCCCTCAATTATTCAAAGCAATTTGAGTCATCTTACTCGAAAACCCTTACCATTTATCTTCAAAAAATACTTAGTTAAGTCATATTGGTTCATGTTCTTCCAAAAGACCTACCATATATCATATTAGAATGCATTAAATGAAATCCACCAAAGAAGAGGTAACCATCATTATCGACTCTTTCATGTTTTTTTCTTCTTTCACTTCGTCTTCATGTCTTGTTCCTATTATAATGTTATAAATTTTGAATCAAATATCTTATGAGATACTATTATAAATATAGAATAACCATATTTTACCTTATATCTATCCCATAAAAAATGAAGGTACCTCATGTGCATACGTACGATTGACCATCTCCACATTGTGTTATAATCTATTTTTCGTCACCACATTACATGGATGGGTAATAATGAATTATTATCACCAAAAAGATGATAAAATAATATAATAGGACATATAAAATATCATTAATATGGATATGGTTCTGTTATAGGTTTACAACATTCTTAAAACCGTCATACTGAAGCTTAAAAACAACAGATCAAGGAAGTGTAAGGTAAGTGTTTTCTCATCTCACTTTTACTGATGTGAGATATATGTCTTGTTCATCACTTATTTCTTATGTGTGGTGTATATACTACCCTTTGATATATCATATAATGGATCTTCATATTCTCATAATATCCAATGTTTTATTCAATGGTTTTCTTTCATATGTAATATTATTTAAATGTCTCAATGTGGAATGGGACACTTTGGAATGTTTAATAATTATTTCACACAAGAATTTTTCAATGGTATTGTTTAAAATTGTCTTTATCTATGTACACATTGTTTTTTAGACATTTAATTCATTGATTTGTATCTATTATGATACAATATAAAAAATTTTTATTTAAGGTTTAATGATTATTTTGATAGTAGATATTCTATATTTATATCATTCGTGGATTATGTTTAAAGTATTAATATTTCATATTTCAATATAAATGTTTATGTTTATTAAATATATGCCTTTTAATATGATGAATTTATTCTAATTAGTGAGTTATGGGTGGGGAATTCTATATCCCCTCAATGAATCAGTAAGTATCATGAGTAAACGAAGATATGTATTTGGTCGAGGCCTTAACCATTTATTTTTAGATATGGGTTTGGCCGAGGACTTACCCATTGATTCTCATTTGTCTTTGTTGAGGCCTCGAAAGTATGTTTTATATGTATAGAATTATTCAATCCATCAATATTATATTAGTTAATGATATTCCAAGTGATTATTAAAATAGTAAAATAACCATGGTTATGATTATTAGCTCATGTGATTATTTAAATGGCATGTGTTTTAGTTATTTACCTTGTGATATTGTTTATGACATATTTACCAATAGATTCAATGGTACACATACCCTTACTGAGAATTTTAGATCCCCCTTTCGTATTTTTCATTTTTTTCATAGGATTCCAAGAACTGTATTATAAATGATATAAAGGGTTATATGAAGGGGATAATGGACTACTAAATGAAAGTATTTTTTTTTCATGTTTTAAAATGTCATGTGAATTTCATGTATGTATCTAGTTTACCTAGACTAATAAAATATTTTGTCCTTTGGGATCCTATTCTTATATCAAATCCCATTATATTAAATTATGTAATTTAATCTTGGTTACTGGTCTCTAGGATTTTATTGTTATTATCAGTTGAAATTTAGTAGAAACCAATGGAACTAGATTTAGGAAAACATAGATTAGGGAGAATAACCCTCTAAATGAATTTTTGGATAAGACTAAGTATAAGATATCATCCGATTGATTTTTTAGTTATAATTGATAACCTAGGATAAACTTATGTAATCATTTACTGAGAAATTTTCATGATTTATAAATCATATGAATGATTCGATGTGACTATATAACTATGATTAGTGTTTCCCACATTGTAATTTGGGATTTCATAAATTTTTATAATCAGAATGGTTGTGAATGTAATAGTTATACTACTTATTATGAAGATAAAACAAAAGAAAAATGAAATGAAGGAGTTATGGAATAATAAGATGATGTAGGGTAGTTAATAGTTTAAGATGAAGTAAAATGATTAATATTCTTTTGTATTGGATTTCATGAATTATTTAATCAATGGCGCTCTAGTTATAATTATCATGAGATATATAATGACCATACTAAATAGATTCTAATTTATAGATTTTTAAGAATTAAGGTTTTTATTAAGGTTTTTAAAAGGATAAAGGTATTAGTATATGTTGTATGTGACAATATGAGAAACATTACGTATTTAGAGAATCTACTATTAAGATTGATTTTGGAAATTTTGAGACCCTTTCAGATTGTGAATTTGGACAGATGTATTTTGGATGAGTCTTATGGGTGGAATGGATTAAGTTTCAAATAGGATATTATTGGTTGATGTTTAAGTATAATTTATCATATTATATATCCTATGATAACAATTTGGGTTACAGTAAACATTTTAAGGTCTAAGGAATCACTCTTGGATCTTGTGATATATACAAGTGCTTCAGATATGAAGAATTCACCTTGAACATTCATTTCAATTTATATGGTATTATGTACAAATAAATATAAGCACAAGTAGAGGATAATATATTGATTATGAAATTGAAATTAATTAAGTATGTTTATTTTCACAAGTTTCCAATTGAATATTAAAAGAACCACTAATCTCTATGAAAACAATTTTGAAACAAAAATATTATCTATCTAATTTTCTTTCAAAGAAAATAATGGTATTTTAACATATCATAAATTTCTGGATTTTATGGATATATTTATAATGACCATGTTATATATCACTCTCCATCATAATTTTATTATTATATTTATCTTTTATGCCCATATTCTCTCTTTGCATAAATGATTTCCTATATTAAATCCAAATTTTGTGGTGAGCTCCATATTTCCCATTCCCTCTTATTAAGAGGATGTTAGATTTCCCTTATTTATGATGTGGGTTTCACACAAAGGATATTTAAAGTATTAGCCATTAATTTTTGAAGTTCAATTTCAAATTTCTAGAATTTAATTTATGGAAGGAATATAGAATTTAACTCCCCAATATTTTACTGTATGTTTCTTCTTAGATTAATTCAATTTCTTCAAAAGTAAATATTGCATGAAAAACCGAACATACATGAGACATGATATAGTTTTAAATATTATTATTCTAATAATATTTTCTAAGATAGGGATTTTAAATATGATTAAAAAAATATGGATCATATAGTTTAAAAGTGATTATAAAATGAATTAATTTGAAATGAAAAATAAAAACCAATTAAAATTATTTTTATGCCTGTAATTTTATTTTATCATAATAAATTAAATTAATCACTATCAATGAATGATATTAATTAAAAATATATTTTATTTATTAAAAAATAATAATCCATCCAATAGTTTTGTTATACAAAAAATACGAACAGAACCAGTTTTAAGCACAAAAGACAATATTTTTCTAAAGGCAGTTTTGTAGCCTTTTATCGGCGAACCTGTTTTAAATCCAAATTCTATAACTTTTATATATTTTATTTGATAAAGTAAAATTTTTATTTAAT
This sequence comes from Viscum album, assembly GCA_963277665.1. Taxonomy (NCBI): domain Eukaryota; kingdom Viridiplantae; phylum Streptophyta; class Magnoliopsida; order Santalales; family Viscaceae; genus Viscum; species Viscum album. Next base: position 2,114,541,834 of record OY728157.1, on the reverse strand, counting down.
ATTTTAATATAAAATTTTTTTTGGTTTAATTTTACGCATTTTATAATCAGTTTCATGTTTTAATGAATAATGATCAAATATTACAATTTAATTGAAAAAACCTTTTTCATCCAAATAATTTACAGAGTTAAAATATATTTTTTATTAGTTTTCATGTTTAATTTTATACATTTTGATTTTTTTAATCCAATATAAGTAATTTTAATCAATTTCAAATTGAATTTGGATATAAAAACATTTCAATCTTTTAAACGTTCTGAGTTTAAATACTGGTTTTCTTGTTTATCAACAGGATAATTTAAAACTAATTACTGAAAATCATCTGTTTTTAAATTTTAATCATTTATTAAAAATTAGTCATAATTTAATAAAAAAAATTGTAAAAATTTCCCTTACAGTTTTGTACATTATTAATAAAATCATTAATAATTTTTTATTTACATGGTTAATGGTAAATTGGGTGATTATGAGTACAAATAATATTATAAATATTATAAAATTACCCTAAAACTTTTCATGATTTAATTGGATGAGTTATTTTAGACCACAATATCCCTTGTAACAATTTTATGGCATCTTTGAGTCACTTAGATGACTTTAATCAATTATTATTATTTTATTCTAAATAAAGTCCAATATTTCATACACTCATTTTTAATAAGTATTACATTTTTTTTATAAATTGTTATTATGAAGATATATTATACTAAAATTATTAATTAGAAATATAATATTTTTATCTTCATTATGATATTTTATTTATAATTTTTCGTGAATAATTAATTAAATTAAAGGGTTTCACAATGATGAAGTGGAAATTGTTTAATTAACTATCATATGAAATAACTTTTATTGAAAATATTAAAATAAATAGAATTTTTTATAATTAATGAAATCCATGAATTTTCTATATAAACTAGAAATATTAGGAATTTATTAAAGGTTTTGGTTTGAAGTTGACTTTTGTATTGATATTTTGCAAAAAAGTCAAAAAATGAATACTGTCAAAATTGGCCTTAGTGACATTTAAAAATAAATAATATTTTATTAAATGATATATAATTCATAAAAATCTAAATTTCATCCAAATTATTTTAATAATGCTTAAAATTTCAAAAATTATCCATTTAGGGTTCTTTCCATATTTTATAGTAGCTATATTAACCCATAATAAGTAAAACCACATTTTATTAGGGTAAGTGTTAATGAAATTTGATAAAGGTTAAATCCAAAATATGGGGGCATGAATGTAAATTAAACTAGTCTATAAATTATTGGATGAATTTTATTCCACCATTTTCACCTTGTGATCTAATTTTAGTTCTTTAATGGACACTTTTCCATCAACATAAATTCTATTTTATTTAAATAAAATCATCTTACAAAATTTCTACTTCATTGTATTTAATATCATTTATCCATCCACATAGATAAAAAATCAATACGTTAATGAAAAAATGTCTTTTTTATATTAATGAAATTAGTTTCATTATAGAAATTTATTTTAGATTTTTATAAATTATAAAATTACATTAAATGTTACTTCAATGCTAAAACAATATTTATTTATTTAATAGAAAAATAAAATAATTTGTTTTGAATATATTAATATTTATATAGTTGTGATTATTAATGTGTATAGTTAATTTTATAAATACATAGGATATCTTATAGATTTTTTAAAGAATTATATTATAATTTCATACTTTTTATTGATTTACGAGTGGTCAAATCAAATTCACACTATCAAATATTACAATAATGATATTTAATTGAATTAATATTTTTTAAAATTATTTAAAAATCAAAAAAATGATAAATAATTATAAAAAATATAATATATGGTCTTCAATTTTTTCCACTATTCAATTATTGTCCATGTGGATGTCTTGGTCTCTATAATGGAATATTATATTTTAATATTTTGACAATTTAAGATAGTGCTCATCACCTCAATTACAAAAGGGAACCTCCGCACACACCTTTTAACACATATTTTAGTCATCTAGCTCTACTAAACCCAACCCATTAGTCTTCAAATCATCTTTAGTCATGTTTTAGAGGATATGGTCCTTCTTAAAGACCTACCTAGATCACATAAAAAGAGATTAAAGGAAATTTTTCAAAAAAGAGTTAATCGTCTTTATCGACTCTTTTAAGATTGATTATTTTTTAAATTATTCTTCATGTGTTATTTACAATATAATGTAATAAATATAGTATCTTCTATACAATGACATGTTTTTATGATTATGGGATAAACATATTCCACCCTATATCCTTCCAATTAAAATGCAAGTATTGTGTGTGTGTACGTACGACTTTCTGTCTCCATGTTGTGGTTTCATATGTTTTTCATCCCCTCATTACATTTATAGGTATAATGATATAAATAATTGGTATATATAATATTTATGAAATGATATAAATTCTAGAAAAATTAATGTCATGAAGTAACCTGGGTCGACCTTGAACCGGTCACGCGAGTTGGCCCACGACAAGGCCTGAAGGGTGTTCCCAATCCCCATGGGATGGAAAATAGTGTCAGGAATCAAAATTAAACTGCTGGGAATTATTTGACCAATGCATAAAAGAAAAAAAAAGATAATGATGATAAAAATAAAAACTAGCAGTAGAATGAAAATAAAACTACATATGCATCCATGTCACACCGTAGGTCACCACCCAACATAGAACTATGTTCACACTAAGATGGATCCAACAATAGAGGAACCTAAAACTAAAAAGATAAAGTATGGTTGAGTACCGAGATTCTCAGTATGAATTATAAATATATATCATAGAATCCATATATTTTCATTTCCTGGAAACATTCCATTAATGATAATTTTTAAACACAATTATTGAAATAGGGTCTTCACATTTTAGATAAATAAAAAATTATTTTTTCACTTTTTAAAACATTTCACATGAATAGATTCCATTTCCAATTCAAAATACAATTTTGAAACGAAAACTCCAAACACACCGGTACAAAGATATATAGAAAGGTAAATAAGATAAAAGAGCATTGAGAAAAAACTAAGTGAATAAAAATAAAAATGATAATGCAGAAATAGAAAGTATCCATGGGTGACCCTAAACATCTATAGAAGAACCACTGATTTACTCGGTTCAGAGCAACTTATCGGTGTACGGTGAAGCCCCTGTGTCTATAACCAACTAGCCACCCTCAACTAGAAAATATAGTCGAACATCCCACCTGGACTACCTACAGTCTAGGGGTACAAACTCATCTAATCAGGGATGATCCGGAACTATCCCTCAATCCACTAAAAGGCTCCCAGGAAGCCATAATAAAAGTAAACTATGTATATGGGAGGCCCTCACATGCATGAATCACTTTACCTTCCACCACCACAACTGCCTACCCCAAACACAGACACCACATAAATGATAACCCAAACCATGGAAATCCTAAATAGGGGTTGTTAGGTCCACTAGGCTGAATACCCTGAGAGGGGGGGTGAATTAGGGTATGACTAATTAAAAATAAAAGCCCGTTTGCGATCTTGTTTCGCTGTTAAGAAAAACACTCTTCTCCCTCTTTCTTGCTGCACAATATAAATAGAAAGTAAAGCAAGACCAGGACACATCAATTTTACTTGGTTCACCGCTAAGGGCTACGTCCAAGGAGCATACGCCGACAGGTTTCCGGTCGTACCAAATCCACTAAAATTCACTAGATGTGGATTACATTGTTCGGGCTAGATCACTTCTATGCCCAGGCTCACTGCCTATACAATGTTTAGGGTCAGCTCACTGCTTTCCCAAGGTTCACTCCCTGTTTCTCTCTCTCTGGCTCACTGCCGGTGGAGAGGATCACCTTATTCCTCTTCCTAAGCTCACTCCTCCAGAAGGGAATCCACTCACAGTTTATAGAACTGTAGGTCTCTTCATTTGCATGAAGTAATGCATCCTTAACTGTAGATAGATGCTCTGTTAAAGTCCAACTTTCATCCACTTATGAATATCACTTTGCCTCTGACCACTGGGCAACTACTTTTGGAAAGTACCTTCGCAAAGCACCCTACTTCGCGAAGCTCCCAATTTCGCAAAGCTCAAACAAGCCTTCGCGAAGCTCCTACCTTTTCGCGAAGCTCTCTCACAAATCTCTCTCGCGAAGAACTCCCGCAAAGCTCAACTCGTCGCAAAGAAACTTCTCTCGCGAATCTCACTGAGCCAATGTGGAGAACACACCTTTCGCGGAGCTACAATAGCCGCCGCGAAGCTCCTTCTTTCGTGAAGCACACTGCCTTCGTGAACCACCTCCGCGAACCGAGAGCAATGGATTTTCTCTGAAAATTCTCTCTGCCTCGCTCGAAGGGTTCAGCCTCTATTTATAGGCGATTCCATCGACCCTCGTCCCTTCCACGCGAAGCCAACGCCACGTCATCTCAAATCGCGAAGCTCCAAAGTTTTACCCGGAATTCTGTCCAAATCGCGAAGCTCCACAACAATCTTCCGTTCGCGGAGCTTGACGTAGTCGCGAAGAATCACCATCAACTTACCTTCACGGCTCGCGCCTTCGCCTCGAAGCTCTCTCATAAAGCCCAACATTCCTTAACGCCTTCGCCGCGAAGCTATCTTGCAAAGCCCTTCTCCGCCGTGATGCGGTTCAGCCTCTTCCGTTCGCGAAGCTTGACGTAATCGCGAAGCATCACCACCTCCATTCTTCTGGTCTTCACGATTTCCAAACCATGCATCCTATCTTCGCGAAATTCATGCCTTTGCCATATGAAATTATTCTCTTCATGGAAATCCACTTTTCGCGATGCTCACCAAACTCTAAATTTTGGACCCCAAAAATTTGGAAAACACTGGGAAACGATGCCACCTTGTACTGCTCTTTTGTACTGCCTCCAGATCGTCCTTCCTTTGTCATAGTTCTTTTTCAATCATGGAATGTCAACAACTTCTCAGGAACTCGACAATTCTTCATGGAAACCTGCTTTGTCAACAAACACAATCCACTCAAAAATACTGCAATATTACCTTGAGTGATTTTTTCCCAACAATCTCCTCCTTTGGGTTTGTTGACAACTCTTCACAACTCTGCTCAGAAAGATTTTCTGCACTTTGATACCTCACTGAGTCTTCTTCCAGTCGCTACCACCATTCGCCTCTTGCGATTCTGATAGCGTTCAAGGATTCACTTAACACGTACTCTAAGCCCACATGAGCAATGCTCGGCGTGAGAAACAAGAGTAGTATGAAAAGTTCATCAATGAATCACTTCATGTCGGACCCCAATTGTCGATTCCACCGTGATACCAATTCTTAAATTGATACCAATTGTTGAACCACACTGATACCAATTAGTGAATAGCTGGACACCGTCTCACACCATGCCAACACCATTGTTCTGCTTTTATCACGATCCTCAGCTGTCGTGATTTATATGCTTTGACAGATCACTTCTAGCATCGTCAGATTTAATACACTCCCCTTTTCTCATTTCTCCCCCTATCTGGCTGCTCCACTGGTCAACTTCTCCCCGTATCATTCATGATTTGTCAAATCTCCACACTGTCTCCCCTTTAACAATCACTATTTTCTCCCCCTTTGTCAACGAACCCAAAGGACACTCCTTTGTAGTCTGTAACATAGTAGAGAACACATATTACCACAACAGGGAAAAACACATCATAACTCGGGGAGAGGGGGTGTCCCACATCCACACTATTTCAAGTGCGCGGAATCGACTGAACTCCTAGAGCCAGTCGATGCCTCTCAGAAGCTTCCTGGGGTAGGCCTTTGTCAGAATGTCTGCAACCTGTAGCTCTGTAGGCACGTACTCCAACATCACGATTCCCTGCTCAACCTTCTCCTTGATAAAATGATACTTAATCTCAATGTGCTTTTTCCTTGATTGATGGACGGGATTTTTTCTAAGATTTATAGCACTTGAGTTGTCGCACTGGATTCCGATCGGAGACTTCACTTCAACTCCCATATCTTCAAGCTGCTGCTTCATCCACAATAACTGTGTGCATGTTCGAGTGGCCGCAATATACTCATCTTCGGCGGTGCTCAATGAAATGCAATCTTTCTTCATGCTGAGCCAAGATATACACAATCCACCAAGATAGAAAGCACCACCGGACGTTGATTTCCTATCATCCGCTGAACTGGCCCAGTCTGCATCAGTATATCCCAATAACTCTGTCAAAGATTTGTCAGTATATGTCAAGTCGAAATCCATTGTGCCCTTGATATACCGAAGTATTTTTTTCACTGCGAGCATGTGACTTTCCTTGGGATTACTCTGATATCTCATTGCTTGGCATGTGGCGAAAACAATATCAGGCCTTGTTGAGGTTAAATACAACAGACTTCCAATGATTTGCCTGTATTCTGTGATTTTCTTTGTTGAGAATGAAACACTTACTTCCAAAGATTCTAAAGTATTTCAACGTTAGCTTCTTTCTGTACCACATTTCATACGGAGTCTTTCCTTGCTTCGGACACAATAGAGACCTGTTTGAAACATAGACCGATGTCAGCACTGCTTCCTTCCAAAATTTCTCTGGTAGGTCTTTGTCAATAAGCATCGTTCTGGTCATGTTGTTGATGATCCGATTTCTCCTTTCAACCACACCATTCTGTTGGGGAGTTCTTACTGATAAATCTTGATGCCTTATAGCGTGTTTCTCGAGATACTCTTCCACTTGACTGTTTGTGAATTTTGTACCGTTATCTGTACGGAACTTCAAAATTTTCTGCCCAAGCATCCTTTCGGATTCCCTCCTGTACTTTTTTATGCAACTAAACACCTCTGTCTTATGGGTAATGACAAATACCAAGGCCATTCTGCTGTAATCATCAATGAACAGAACATAGTACCTTTGCCAATTTATAGCTCGTGGTGAGATAGGTCCACATACATCAGCATGAACCAGTTCGAGTACTCTAGTTGACTTCTGTTCCATTGGCCTATATGTCTTTCTGATGATCTTCCCTTGTTTACAAGCATCACACGTATGAGTGCGATCACGTGATAGTTTGGGAAGGTCTCTAGCAGCATCACACATTACCAGATCTTCCATAGTTGGTTGGCATAGATGACCAAGTCGCTTATTCCACAACTGGTTTTCTTCTTCTCTGGATAAAAAGCACGAATCTTCTTCCCCACCTACAAGGTAGAGATTTCCCTTTGACCTTTTTCCCTGCAGAACAACTACTCCATCTTTTCCTTTCACAACACACATCTTCTCGGTAAATCGGATAGAGTGCCCAGAGTCACAAAGTTGACTGACACTGAGTAAGTTATGACTGAGACCCTCTACTACCAATACATCAGCATGTCTCATCTCTTTTCCCCCAAACTTGTCTTTCCCTGAGCCAACAATCTTAAGGCCTTCATCATTTCCAAATTTGACAACACCTTCTTTGTCATATTTGATACTTGTAACAAGATCCTTATTACCTGCCATGTGGGATGTGCAACCACTGTCAAGGATCCAAACACCAGATCGATCTGATGCCTTAAGGGCAATCTCCGCCACCACGGCCTTCTCATTTTTCTTCTTTTTGGTCCATACTTTTTCTTTAACACTCGGCATGGATTGAGACTCTTGTTCTTTCTCAGAGTGTGATGGACCAGTCTCATCTTGCAATGCCGCAAATCTATTCTGCGTTTTCAACTCACTTGTTGGTTTATTGACCTACTGCTTGAGAGTGTTTTGATTCTGCTTTGGCACATTTCTCTGAATGGTCGAAGTACAGTACCTAGCCATGTGATCAAATCCTCCCCACCAAAAATAGGGACTTTCAAAATATGTTGTGGAAAACCGTTCTCTGTTTGGCTGCCATCTCTGTTTATGTTCACTTCTATATCTCTTGGATATGGAACACACATACTGTGAATTTCCCATTTTCCCACAGCAATAACACCTGATATAGGATACATTCCTTTGTGATACTTCAGCACTACGATTTTCCCTTTGGGATCTATAAATATTCTGATTCTGTTTTGTGCCCAAATCAACCTTCAAATTCGGAACGGGTGCTTGCGGTCTGACATTAACTGCCACCGATTTTTGTTTCTTATCAAGCCCTGAATCAACCTTATCATTTGAGCTTTCTTGGTGCTTCACTCCTGATGAACTACGAGCCTCCTCTTTCATCTTTTCTGTCTTCTGAATGGCCTGCTTTTCTGATATCTCATTGGGGGTCAAGAGTTTTTCTTGATCCTTCATTTTTCGTCGTAGACTGACCACTTCTTCTTCAATCTCTTTGATACGTCTGACCTGCTCCATTCTTGTGTTAGTCAAAAAATCAATTTTCTTCTTTTGTTCCTCAATTTTAAGCTTATGCCCAGCAATATTTTCTGAGCTCTCTAGTGTTAAGGATTTTAGTCTTTCAATTTCATCTAACAGTTCTGACTTTTCTTCATCCTGTTGTTGCATATAGAGTTTGGCATCACGAACCACTTTATTGGCTTTCTTCGTTTTGGCTCTCCAAACATCTATCTCTTCAAGAGATGCTTCCAATTCAGCTTCCATATCAACTCTTCCTTCAACTTCTTCTTCCTCTTCTCCAATGTCAGTTTCGTCCTTTTCCTGAGAAATACCGACAACCGCTACCATATCATTTTGTCTATGATCTTTAAAATTTTCAAACTCCTCAACCTCTTCATCCTCAGACTCATATGAACTCTCTATTTCTTGTGAAAAAAGATTCTTCCTCTTGAAGAAATTTCTATTGAACTGCTTCTTCCCTTTCACATAGGCTGAAGATTTCTTCTTGGGAATTTCAACTTCATCTTCATCGTTATCTTCTTGAAACTTTTTGGGGCACCTTGAAACAAGATGACCAACTTTTCCACATCTAAAGCAAGAAAGTGGAAGCTTCCCTTTGAACTTTCCTTTTCCACTTTAAAGATTTGAGGAGAGGAATGACATTACCTCATATGTCACTTCTTCTTCCTGAGAATCTTCAATGTTAAGCTTCTTCATGGCCTTAAATGCCACTTCTTTGGACTTCCCCTTTTCCACAGCCCCATTATCATCGTTCCTCATTTCATATGCAACCAAGTTACTGTGCAAGTTGTCCAGTGTTAGCTCTTTTGGATCTTTATCTTCTAGTACTGAAACTTTCTGATTGAACCGAGGTGGAAGTTTCCTCAAGATGCACTTTACGATCTTTATGTCTTCAATGACTTATCCAAGACCTCACATGTCTTCTACAACAGTGTTTACCCAGTCAAAGAATGCGTCAACAGACTCATTCGGGTTCATTTTCAGATCGTCATATTTGTTCCACAACACCTGCAGCTTTGCCTCTCTGACCTTTGTATCCCCTTCATATATCTTCAAAAGCTTTTCCCACATGGAATGTGACGTTTTACATGACATCACCTTTGGAATCAGCATCCAACTCTTTGTGGTCAGCTTCTGAAAATGCACCACTAGTAATATCAGCTATGATACCATGCATAGCTGCTGAAAAAACATCCATTCCCAAAGATCAGAAATAGTGTTGCATTCGATTCTTCCATATCTAAAAATTACATCCGTCGAAGATCGAAATCCCTCTATAATTAGTGACCTCCATTTGAGAGAAGAAAAATTGTCAACCTTTCCCTTTGATATCACTTGTTAGGTCCTCTAGGCTGAATACCCTGAGAGGGGGGGTGAATCAGGGTATGACTAATTAAAAATAAAAGCCCGTTTGCGATCTTGTTTAGCTGTTAAGAAAAACACTCTTCTCTCTCTTTCCTTGTGCACAATATAAATAGAAAGTAAAGCAAGACCAGGACACATCAATTTTACTTGGTTCACCGCTAAGGGCTACATCCAAGGAGCATACGCCTACAGGTTTCCGGTCGTACCAAGTCCACTAAACTTCACTAGCTGTGGATTACAATGTTCGGGCTAGATCACTTCTATGCGCAGGCTCACTGCCTATACAATGTTTAGGGTCAGCTCACTGCTTTCCCAGGGGTCACTCCCTGTTTCTCTCTCTCTGGATCACTGCCGGTAGAGAGGACCACCTTCTTCCTCTTCCTAAGCTCACTGCTCCAGAAGGGAATCCACTCAAAGTTTATAGACCTGTAGGTCTCTTCATTTGCATGAAGTAATTCATCCTTAACTATAGATAGATGCTCTGTTAAAGTCCAACTTTCATCCACTGATGAATATCACTTTCCCTCTGACCACTCGGGCAACTACTTTTGGAAAGTACCTTCGCAAAGCACCCTACTTCGCGAAGCTCCCAATTTCGCGAAGCTCAATCAAGCCTTCGCGAAGCTCCTACCTTTTCGCAAAGCTCTCTCGTGAAGCTCTCTCGTGAAGAACTCCCGCGAAGCTCAAGTCATTGCAAAGCAACATCTCTCGCGAAGCTCACTGAGCCAACGTGGATCACACACCTTTCGCGGAGCTACAATAGCCGCCGCGAAGCTCCTTCTTTCCCGAAGCACACTGCCTTCGCGAACCACCTTCGCGAACCGAGAGCAATGGATTTTCTCTGAAAATTCACTCTGCTTCGCTCAAAGGGTTCAGCCTCTATTTATAGGCGATTCCATCGACCCTCGTCCCTTCTGCGCAAAGTCAACGCCACGTCATCTCAAATCGCGAAGCTCCAAAGTTTCACCCGGAATTCTGTCCAAATCGCGAAGCTCCATGGCAATCTTCCATTCGCGGAGCTTGACGTAGTCGCGAAGAATCACTGTCAGCTTACCTTCGCGGCTCGCGCCTTCGCCGCGAAGCTATCTCGCAAAGCCCTTCTCCGCCGCGATGCGCTTCAGCCTCTGCCGTTCGTGAAGCTTGAAGTAATCACAAAGCATCACCGCCTCCATTCTTCTGGTCTTCACGATTTCCAAACCATGCATTCTATCTTCGCGAAATTCATGCCTTTTCAATATGAAATTATGCTCTTCATGGAAATAAAGTTTTTGCAATGCTCACCAAACTCCAAATTTTGGACCCCAAAAATTTGGCAAACACTGGGAAACGGCGCCACCTTGTACTGCTCTTTTGTACTGCCTCCAGATCGTCCTTTCCTTTGTCATAGTTCTTTGTCAATCATGTAATGTCAATAACTTCTCAGGAACTCGACAATTCTCCATGGAAACCTGCTTTGTCAACAAACACAATCCACCCAAAAATACTGCAATATTGCCTTGAGGGATTTTTTCCCAACAGGGGTTCCCACTATAAACATATACATATATACATCACATCATAAAAAGTTCCATCTAGTCCATTATATCATTTAATCCTTCAACCCTTTCTCTAAAAACATAAAAAATGTCAAACATGCCTATACCTTTTTTCACCAAAATTCCCTTTTCAAAAAACACCTCAAACACTATTTCCTAATAATGTAAAACCCCATTTTTATTAATCATTTACCAATGGGATTCGAGGTCCCAATTTCCAAAAAAAACATAAAATCCATTCTAATGTTTAGAGAAATGCACATTTGTATAAACCACCCTAGACAGTCCCTATAGCGACTCAAGCATTTTCATACATTACTATTAATTCATTTTAAAGAAAAAAAATATTATTACACATAGAGGATCCAAATGTTTAGTGTCTTGGGAAAACTAGGGACATACATAACAAATAAAACATCAAGCAAATACATTTATTCAATTTCTTCTTCTCTGGCTTCTTATTGGAAATTGTCCTCTACTTAGTACATGTAGCCACCAGAGGATATACATAAAAAGGGGTGAGCTAAAAACCCAGTAAGAGGATAGAAAAGAACAATATATCATGGAGTGGGCATAATCATAACATGGGAAAAGATCATGAACATGAGGGGAAGCATAAATATAAGACTTGAAATATGGCAATGCATAAAAATGAAACATTATTTCTTAGTGGTTAACTACCACACATAATTTTGAACCAAGATAGAATCTTGATCACACATAATTTCACATTTAATCATGATATTCATCACTTTACTTAATGCATTGGAGTTCTGTATAATTCTCGGCGCACCCGTCACATTTAAACATTCATATTGTGCAATATAATTCTTGGTGCACCCATCACATCATAACATTATAATTTATCATACATGCCACGATGAAAATATAACATAAATGAAAATAATAAACCCATGAAATTTAATGGGTTTCATCTCATAATAACACATTAATAAACATTGGGTTCCCAAAATAATGAGGTAATAACATACATTTTACAAGAACTGTCCACTTTGAGTGAGAAGAAAAGGTGTGTTCTTAAATGAAGATTTCATTTGGAAAATAGTTTGTTTGAAATAAAATCCATTGAAAAACATGTATATCCCAGAAAAGGATATACAATGAAGAAAAAATGATCTTTAAGGAGTAACCATATCAAAAATGGAGTGAAAGAGGGAGAACCCGAAGGATGAAAGTTGGTTTCGAGAATTTCCCCTTACCTTGTATCTGAATGCTTCCTTTTATTTAATGTCCTATATAATGACATTATATACATTAATTAGAAATTCCAGAACCTTTTATACTTTAATAGGGTACATTATGGTTTCATTATGTAATTTTATTTTCCTTTGGATGACTTATAGAGTTTAAAAAAATTGTTCGGGGATGTTCATTTTTATGGGTTTTCTTGGGTGGTTCACATGCATTCATGAATTGATGTTTGGATAGAACATGGGTAAACATCCATAAATGATATTACATGTCATTAATGATACTACATGAGTTTTAATGATCTTATAATGAATTATATTAGATCCGTTTGGATGAATCATTCGATAATAATTAAATGAATATTGTTTGGGTTAATTTGGGCGGTTTTTCGATCCCAATGAAGTTGTTTTAATTTATCACATAGTAATATGTTCATAAGATAGATACAAAACTATAAATAGGACATAATACAAATAACATATTCTGGTTCAACCATAATATGGTTTCATGACCAGATCTGAAGGTAGAAATGGGAGAAGAAAGCATGTCGTTCTTGAAGGTGATAAATTAACACCTCACGAACAACGTTCTCTTTAATAAAATAAAAGGAAAAGGGAATGGGAGTGGGATTATATAATATCCCATTAGAATCATAAAATTACATTATACGTATAATATTGGAGTTAAAATACCATTTGGATTATTATAGGTGGGGATAGATCAATAAATGAACTTGAACTTGAAAGGAAATTAAAGGAGAAGATGGAGAGAAATTACCTCTCGAATCCTTCTCTTGAGAACCTCCTTAAGGGCCTAATATTGAACTTTGGATTAGATAAGAAGATCATGGACGTGGGGGAGGGGCTAGTTAAGGTGTTTGGGAAGAGTTTAGAGAAGTTTTGGAGCCTGATAGGTGTGAGGAAATGAGGGTGTGAACGGTGGCTTTTATAGTGGATGGAAGAGGGGTTTCCTTAATATAAAATTAACTAGTTTATTAATTTCCCCTTAGGAAATGAATAGTGAGTCTCGAATGACCAAGAATAGTAATTTTATCATGTGATCCCAAACCAAGTGGGCTTACATTAGCAGAGTATCATCGATGACTCAATTAATCCATTATTTAGCATTTGTTGTGAATTATTGGATTCTACTATTCATCAAAAATTCAAGTATATCAGAAAAATATCAAAAATTTAACCCAACCATTTTATGATGTGAGGAATAAAAAAATGAAGTACATTTTTAAAAAATAATTTTATAAATATTATTAATTTAATATTTAATTAAATTCATAATTTACTTAAAAACTGTTTTTAATATTAAAACTAATTTTATAGTGCTTTCAAAAATTACGTGGGGTCTTATAAAATTATATAAAAACAATAAGACCTTAATTTTATAAATAATTAATACATTTTCCTTTAAAATAATTAATTAGTTATAGTTAATTTTTTAGGACTTACAATATCTCAAAACGCTTACTAAGGTCAAATTGTCACTTTCTAAGATGTGTAAATTTTATTTAATTATTCATGGGTATGGGTAGTCTATGTTGGATGATTTATGATTCATCAGGGTCATATTACTATTCATATGGGTATGTTACTATTCCTAATTGTACGTTACTATTCACCAAAAATTATTTTTGTTTCATTAGACTCCAAAAGTCATCTTAAGCACAACTGTGTATGTCAGATTTTTAAAATTCCAAACACAGAAGTGAAAAACAAATGTTTAAAGGTGACTTATCACTTATTAGTTCATTAATTTGTGTTTTTATGTTATTTTTTGAAATAAATATAAGAATGAAATTTCAATTGAATAACATTGGGTCATTACATTCTTTCCCCCTTATGAAATTTCACACCCGAAATTTCACTTTACACAAACAGGTGAGGGTATTTCTCCTTCATTGCCTCTTCTGGTTCCCAAGTTGCTTCCGTAAACTTATGGTTCCTCTAAAAAACATTGCCAAGATGGTATGTCTTGTGGCATAGAACCATATATCTCCGATCTAGAATCTTTACTAGCTACTCCTCTTAGGATAGATCATCTTCTAGCTGCACCACCTTTGAGTTTAGTACATGTGAGGGTCTCGTATGTACTTCCTCAGTAGTGATACAAGAAACACATCATGAACTTGAGCCATATTTGGTGGAAGTCCAAGATGATAGGCCACTTCTCTTATACAGACAAGTATCTCACAGGGGAAAATATATATTCGGCTTAGCATCGCTTTCTTCTCAAATCGCATGAATCTCTTCCATGGAGATATTCGAAGGAAGACTTTATCTCCAATGTCGAACTCCAACACACTTCGACGGTTGTCAGCATAGCTCTTTTTCCAACTTTGAGTAGCTTTTCTATGTTTATGGATGTCTTGAACCTTCTCTATAATCTATTGAACAATATCAGGTCCATGTATCTTCCTTTCTCCAACTTCATCCCAACAGGTTTGAGTTTTACATTGCTTTCCATACATAGCTCCATATGGAGCAATCTGGATACTTGAGTGGAAGCTATTGTTGTATGAGAACTCAACCAACAGGAGATGTTGATCCCAACCACCTTTGAATTCAGCAGATCAGGCTCTTATCATATCTTCAAGCTTCTGAATAGTTCTTTCGAACTGGCCATCAGTTCGGTGGTGATATGTCGTGCTAAAATTTAATTCAGTACTCCAATCATGTTGAAGGCTCCTCAAAAATTTAAATGTTAACCTTGCATCACGGTCAGACACAATTGATAGTGGAACACCGTGAATTCTCACCACTTCCTTCACATATATCTTTTCAAGTTGTTCAAGCGAGAGGTCTTCCTAAATAGTGATAAAATGGGAAGTCATGGTGATTCGGTCAACCACAACCCAGATCGCATTATTTCCCTTTGACGTCTTCGAGAGACCCATGAAAATGTCCATAGTAACATTTTCCCATTTTCACATGGGTATAGGCAATGGATTCATCGTGCCTTTGGACTTTTGTTGCTCAGCTTTGACTTGCTGACACACCAAGTACCTTGATATATATTCTGAAATCCCCTTCTTCATGTTATCCCACCAGAAGTGTTCTTGGAGATCATGATACATCTTGGTACTCTCATGATGGAAAGATAAAGTTGTGTTATGTGCATTATCCAATAGCTCCTTCTTTATCCTGGGTGATGAAGGCACACAAATCCATGTTCCAAAACGAATCACACCATCATCATCGATATGGATCTCTTGCAGGTTCCTTTCCTTTACTGCATTCACCCTATTTTGTATCTCCACATCATCCCTTTGTTATTCTTTAATATTCTCTTGGATGGATGGTTGCGCAATCATTTGGGCAAGGTAGGATGTATCCCCTACCCTTATGACTTCCAAATCCATCCATTACATATCTAAAAAGAAAGGGTCTTCCACAATCCGAAGCATTTATAGAGTAGCAGGTTCTTTTCTTCTTAGAGAATCAGCTACCTTGTACGCCTTTCTAGGATGATAGTGAATAGGGAAATCATAATCCTTGATTAGCTATACCCATCTCCTTTGACGCATGTTGAGCTCATTTTGTGTGAATATATACTTTAGGCACTTGTGGTTGGTGTATATGTCACACTTCTGACCATAAAGGTAGTGCCGCCATATTTTCAAGGCAAAAAATCAAGGCTTCCAGCTGGAGATCATGCATCATGTAGTTCTGCTCATGGATCTTCAACTGTCGGGATGCATTGGATACTACATTGTCATTTTTCATGAGTACACAACCCAAGCCTTTCTTTAAAGAATCACTATATATCACAAAACTTTCTGCACCTTTCGGTAGTGTGACTATAGGTGCAGTGATCAGCCTTCTCTTTAGCTCCTTGAAGCTTCCCTCGCATTCTTCCGTCCAGACATACTTTACCCATTTCCTTGTTAACATAGTTAGAGGTCTTGACAATTGTGAGAAGTTTCTCACAAAAAGTCAGTAGTACCCAGCGAATCCAAGAAAACTATGAGTTTTTGTGACACTAGAGGGCCTATGCCATTCCTCAATCGCCTTTTTCTCTGAAGGATCCATAGAAATTCCCGCACTTGTGATCACATTTCCCAAGAATGTGACTTGATTCATCTAAAAGTCACACTTGCTGAACTTTTCATACAACTTCTCCTTTATTAATGTCGCCATAACAAGTCTTATATATTCTTCATAATCCTCCTTTCTCTTGGAGTAGATGAGAATATCATCGATAAAAACTACCACAAATTTGTTGAGGTAATTTCTAAATACTCTATTCATCAAATCCATGATGATTTCTGGGGAATTAGTAAGTCTGAAGGGAATCACCAAAAACCTATAGTTCACATACCTTGTTTGGAAGGAAGTCTTCTAAATATCTTCATTCTTTACCTTTACCTGATGATATCCAGAATGAAGTTACACCTTTGAGTTGTATGGAGCTCCTCTTATATGATCTAAAAAGTCTTGAATCCTTGGTAGAGGATACTTGTTCTTTATGGTGATCTTGTTGAGTTCCTGATAATTGATACACTGTCACATTGTTCCATCCTTCTTCTTCACAAAGAGAACCAGTGCACCCCAAGGTGATGCACTAGGGAGTATGAACCCTTTGTCTAGATTCTTTTGTAGCTACTTCTTTAACTCCTCTAGTTCAAATGGAGCCATCCTATAGGGACACTTCGAGATTAGAGTAGCTCTGGGCATGAGTTCAATTGAGAAATATACCTCATGATCCGAGGGAATTCCAGGTAAATCTTCGAGAAATACATCGCAGTATTCCCTCACGACGGGAATTTCCTCAAGTTTGGAACTTTCCTTTGACTCAACCATTTGGGTGAGTTATTCATCTTCATAGGAAATCAATACCCACACCATTGAAGGATTTTTCAATGGAGATTCATGACTTTCCTTTAATTTGTAGAGGAGCATGGGATGGTTCAGAATATGGAAAGATATTTTCTTTTTCCCAACATTTGTTATGTGCTCTATATAACTAGAGCCAATCCATTCTCATTATATCATCTAATTCCACCAGGGGAAGTATTACAAGATTTTACGGAAGAATCTTCCCACATACGCAAATGAGAGAAGAGTCAGACACTTTGGGTGCAATGATTGCAGCACTTGGTGTTTTAATATATATCTCTACTTCAATGTTTTGGGGCTTTGATACTATAGTTCTAGGAAACTTGCAATATATAAATGAATACGTAGAACTAGAATCAAATAAGACTTTTCCATTCTTGAGTTAATAGTAAGTGTACCTTGTACGACTTCATTATTAGGCTCCACCTCCACAGTAGTGACGGCATAAGCCTTCCCTTGTTCCTTTGGCCTTGGTGGTTGCTGACGCTAATTAACCTCGAGAGCTCGAGGTTTAGTGCATTGGTTTACATAGTTCCCTAGCTCCTTACAGTTGTACCATTGAACCATGAGTGGTTATCTCCTTTCATCGGAAACATTCTCCTAACTTTTCGTGTCTTTTCGACACTCTTGAGCATGGTTTCCTTCTTTCCCACACATGAAGCATTTCCCCGTCCCTTTGAGGCAGTTCCCATGGTGCAACGCCCCACATTTTTGTCATTTGGGTTGTTGATGTTTCTTCCCTCCATTTTCATTAGATCCACCATCTTGAAACTCCACTTTCCTTTCTTATCACTATAGCCATGTGACCATTCTGCCAACAATATATCCACTTTGAGAGCACACCGAACAACTTATTCATAAATCCCAAAGTCTCGAATTTCAAGAGAAATTCGAAGGTTTGGTTTTAATCCACTAAACAATCTATCAATTTTTCTACCATTGTTGATAACAAAACCCGAAGCAAACCTTTCATGCCTTGTAATATTTGCTTCATAGGTTGTGACAGATTCTCATTCTTTTTTCTTGATCTCTATAAATTCTCTCTCCATATTCATGCAAATAGTCCGTGGGAATTACTTATTAAGAAACATTATCTTAACGTCTTCCCATTCCATATCTTCAAATTCCTCCCTTAGCTTGTTGTTCTTAATCAAATCCCACCATTGATCGGCTTCCCCATCTAGATGATAAATGGCTAGGCTCACCTTCTCCATCTCAGAACAGTGAAGAACAGAAATGATCTTCTCCATGGAGTCGACCCACTGTTCTGTAACTAGTGGATTGGAAGATCCACTAAACGTCGGTGTTCATTGCCGCATAAAACATTTGATATCCAGTTTATCCTTCTTTGGTAAAGGAGGACATTCCCCATTATTATGGTTATTATTCATAACCTAAGATAATTCGGTAAGCATTTCCATGATGTTTTGAACTCCACCTCCCAATTCATTGGGTATATTGTTCGGGCAATAGTTTCATTGGCCATCACAAGAGTTGTTGCCCTGATTTCTCCTGGTTCCCACAATTTTATAAAATAAAAAAGGTTAGAAGAAAACATAAGCAAACAAATCATGAATACATAAATTATTCATTTGAACAATTTATACTAAAATCCTAACATATGGTATCCCTATGTAAATACTCTTTCTGCATATTTGTACTTAATCTCATACTGGAGGTTTTCTCTATGGTTGACTAATCCTAATTCCCAAATTAACTAAACCTTGCCTCTGATACCAATTATAGCGACACAAGCCTTTTCATACATTAATATTACGTCATTTTAAATATAAAAACATAATATTATTACACACAGAGGATCCAAAGGTTTAGTGTCTTGGAAAAACTAGGACTATACATAATAAATACAACATCAAGCATAAACATTTATTTAATTTCTTCCTCTCAAGCTTCTTATTGGCACTTGTCCTATCCTTAGTACATGTAGCCACCTGAGGATATACATCAAAATGGGTGAGATAAAAGCCCAATAAGAGGATATAAAAGAACAATATATCATGGGATGATCATAATCAAAACATGGGAAAATATCATGAACATGAGAGGAAGCATAAATATAACACATGAAATGTGGAAATACATAAAAATGAATCATCTTGTCTTAGTGGTTAACTACCACACATACTTTTGAACCAAGATAGAATCATGTACACGCATCATTTCACATTTACTCATGAGATTCATCACTTTAACCAATGCATTGGATCACTGTATAATTCTGGGCGCACCCGTCACATTTAAACATTCATATTGAGCTATATAATTCCGGGCGCACCCGCCACATCATAACATTATCATTTATCATGCATTCCATGATAAACATATATCATAAATGAACATAATGAACCCATGAAAAGGAATGAGTTTCATCTCATAATAACACATTCATAAACATTGGTTTCCCAAAAGAATGAGGGAATAACATACATGTTACAAGAACTGTCCATTTTGAGTGAGAAGTAAAAGGCGTGTTCTTAAAAGAAGAGTTATTCTGGAAAACATTTTGTTTGACATAAAATTTGCGAGGGAGCTTCGCAGCGAAGGCGCGAAGGAATGTTGGGCTTCGCAAGGGAGCTTCGCGGCGAGGTCACGAAGGTATGTTGACGGTGATTCTTTGCGATTACGTCAAGCTCCGCGAACGGAAGATTGTCGTGGAGCTTCGAGATTTGGACAAAATTCCGGTAGAAACTTTGGAGCTTCGCGATTTGAGATGACGTCGCGTTGACTTCGCGTGGAAGGGATGGGGGTCAGTGGAATTTCCTATAAATAGAGGCCGACCCCTTCGAGCGATGTAGAGAAAATTTTCAGAGAAAATCCATTGCTCTCGGTTCGAAAAGGTGGTTCGCGAAGGCAGCGTGCTTCGAGAAAGGGGAGCTTCGCGGCGGCTATTGTAGCTCCGCGAAAGTTGTGTGCTCCGCGCTGGCTCAGTGAGCTTCGTGAGAGAAGTTTCTTTTCAACGAGTTCAGCTTCGCGAGAGAGCTTCGCGAGAGAGCTTCGCGAAAAGGCAGGAGCATCGCAAAGTCTTGTTTGAGCTTCGTGAAATTGGGAGCTTCGCGAAGCAGGGTGCTTTGCGAAGGTACTTTCCAAAAGTGTTTTCCCAGTGTATAGTGGCAAAGGGGTATTCATCTACGGGTGAAAGTTGAACTCCAACAGAGCATATACATATAGAGAAAGATGCATTCCTTAATGAAAATGAAGAGACCTACAGGTCTATAAACTGTGAGTTGATTCCCTTCACAGAGTAGTGAGCTTAGGAAGAGGAAGAAGGTGATCCTCTCCACCGGCAGTGAGTCAGAGAGAGAGAAACAGGGAGTGACCCTTGGGAAAGCAGTGAGATGACCCTAAACCTTGTAAGGGCAGTGAGCCTGGACATAGAAGTGATCTAGCCCGAACCATTGTATCCACAGCTAGTGAAGTATAGTGGATTTTGGTATGACCGGAAACCTGTCGGCGTATGATTTTTGGACGTAGCCCTTAGCGGTGAACCAAGTAAAATTGTTGTGTCTTGTGCTTGCTTTACTTTCTGTTTATATTGTGTAACAGGAAAAGAGAGAAGAGTGTTTTGCGTAACAGAAAAAAAAGATCAGAACGGGATTTAAATTTAAATTAGTCATACCCTGATTCACCCCCCCCCCCCTCTCAGGGTATTCAGCCTTGTGGACCTAACAATTTGTATCAAAGGAAAGGTTGACAGTTTTTCTTCTCTCAAATGGAGGTCACTAATCATAGAGGGATTTCGATAATCGATGGATGTAATTTTCAGATATGGAAGAATCAAATGCAACACTATTTCCGATCTTTGGGAATGGATGTGTTTTCTGCAGCTATGCATGGTATCAAAACTGATATAACTAGTGGTGCATTATCAGAAGCTGAGCACAAAGAGTTGGATGCTGATTCCAAAGCAATCAATGCCTTAGGGGGAGCCCTCTCTAATCCCATCTATACAAAGGTGATGTCATGAAAAACGTCACATGCCATGTGGGAAAAGCTTTTGAATATTTATGATGGGGATACAAAAGTCAGAGAGGCAAAGCTGCAAGTGTTGTGGAACAAGTATGAAGATCTGAGAATGAACCCGAATGAGTCTGTTGATGCATTATTTGACAGGGTAAATGCTGTGGTAGAAGACATGCGAGGTCTTGGAGAAATTATCGAAGATATAAAAATTTTGAAGCGCATATTGAGAAAACATTCACCTCCGTTCAATCCGAAAGTTTCTGTTTTGGAAGATAAAGACCCAAAAGAACTGACATTGGATAACCTGCACAGCACTCTTGTTGCATATGAAATGAGAAACGATGATAACGAGACTGTGGAAAAGGGGAAATCCAAAGAGGTGGCATTCAAGGCCATGAAGAAACTCACCATTGAAGATTCTAATGAAAAAGAAGCGACAGATGAGGTGATGTCATTCCTTTCTTCAAATCTACAAAGAGGAAGAGGAACGTTTAAAGTTAAACTTCCACTAGCATGCTTTCGATGTGGAAAGATTAGTCATCTTACGGCAAGATTCCCCATGAAATTTCAAGATAACGATGATGATGATGATGAAGTTGAAATTCCCAAGAAGAAATCTTCAGCCTATCTGAAAGGGAAGAAGCTGTTCAAGAGAAATTTCTTCAAAAGGAAGAATCTTATTTCACAAGAAATAGATAGTTCAGATGAGTTTGAGGATGAAGAGGTTGAGGAGTTTGAAAACTGTAATGATCATAGAAAAAATGCTATGGTAGCGGTCGTCAGTAGTTCTTAGGAAAAGGAAGAAACTGACGTTGGAGAAGAGGAAAAAGAAGTTGAAGGAAGAGTCGATATGGAAGCCGAATTGGAAGCAGCTCTTGAAGAGATAGATGTTTGGAGAGCCAAAACGAAGAAATCCAATTAAGGGGTTCGTGATGCCAAACTCTATATGCAACAACAAGATGAAGAAAAGTCAGAACAATTAGAAGAAATTGAAAGACTAAAATCCTCAATACCAGAGAGCTCAAAATATATTGTTGAGAATAAGCTTAGAATTGAGGAACAAAAGAAGGAAATTGATTGTTTGACTAACACAGGAAAGGAGCAGGTCAGACGTATCAAAGATCTTGAAGAAGAAGTGGTCATTCTGCGACGAAAAATGAAGGATCAAGAAAAAATCATGACCTTCAATGTGATACCAGAAAAGAAGGCCATTCAGAAGACAGAGAAGATGAAAGAGGAGGCTCGTAGTTCATCAGGAGTGAAGCAGCAGGAAATATCAAATGCTAAGGTTGATTCAGGGCTTGATAAGAAACAAAAATCGGTGGCAGTTAATGTCAGAGTGCAAGCACCCGTCCCAAAATTGAAGGTTGATTTGGGAACAAAACAGAATCTTAATATTCATAGATCCTCAAGGGAAAATCGTAGTGCTGAAGTATCATGAAGGAATGTATCTTATATCAGGTGTTATTGTTGTGGGAAAATGGGACATTTACAGTATGTGTGTTTCATAGCCAAGAGATATAGAAGGGAACAAGAACAGAGATGGAAGCCAAATAGAGAACGGTTTTCCAGAACATATTTTGAAGGAAACTGTTTTTGGTGCAGAGGATTTGGGCACATGGATAGGTACTGTACTTCGACCATTTAGAGAAATGTGCCAAAGCAGAATCAAAACGATCACAAGAAGCAGGTTAATAAACCGATAGGTGAGTTAAAAACACAGAATAGATTTGCGGCGATACAAGATGAGGCTGGTCCATCATACTCTGAGAAAGAACATAAGTCTCAATCCATGCTGAGTGTGAAAGAAAAAGTATGGACCAAAAAGAAGAAAAATGAGAATGTCGGGGTGGCAGAGATTTCCCTTAAAGCATCAGATCGATCTGGTGTTTGGATCCTTGACAGTGGTTGCACATCCCACATGACGGGTAATAAGGATCTTGTTACATGCATCAAATATGACAAAGAAGGAGTTTTCAAATTTGGAAATGATGAAGGTGTGAAGATTTTTGGCTCAGGGAAAGCCAAGTTTGGGGGCAAAGAGATGAGATGTGCTAATGTCTTGGTAGTAGAGGGTCTCAGTAATAACTTACTCAGTGTCAGTCAACTATGTGACTCTGGGCACTCTATCCGATTTACAGAAAAGATGTCTGTTGTGAAAGGAAAAGATGGAGCAACAGTTCTGCAGGGAAAAAGGTCAAAGGGAAATCTCTACCTTATAGGTGGGAAAGCAGATACTTTTCTTTTGTCAAGAGAGGAAGAAAACCAGCTGTGGCATAAGCGACTTGGTCATCTATGCCAAACATCTATGGAGGATCTCATAAAGTGTGATGCTGCTAGAGACCTTCCCAAGCTATCACGTGATCTCACTCATACGTGTGATGCTTGCCAACAAGGGAAGATAATCAGAAAGACATATAGGCCAAAGGAACAGAAATCAATTAGAGTGCTCGAACTGGTTCATGCTGATGTATGTGGACCTATCTCACCACGTGCTATAAATGGGAAAAGGTACAATGTCCTTTTCATTGATGACTATAGCAGAATGGCCTGGGTATTCATCGTTACCCATAAGACAGAGGTGTTCAGTTGCATAAAGCAGTATAGGAGGGAATCAGAAAAGATTATTGGGAAGAAAATTCTGAAGTTTCGTACTGATAACGGTACAGAATTCACAAACAGTCAAGTTGAAAACTATCTCGAGAAACATGGGATAAGGCATCAAGTTTCATCGGTAAGAACTCCCCAAAAGAATGGAGTGGTTGAAAGGAGGAATCAGATCATCAACAATATGGCCAGAACGATGCTTATTGATAATGACCTACCAGAGTAATTTTGGAAGGAAGCAGTTTTGACATCGGTCTATGTTTTGAACAGGTCTTTGTTGTGTCCAAAGCAAGGGAAGACTACGTATGAACTGTGGTACGGAAAGAAGCCAACGCTGAAATACTTTCGAATCTTTAGAAGTAAGTGTTTCATTCTCAACAAAGAAAATCACAAGAATTTTGAGGCACGAGGAGATGAAGGGATATTCCTTGGCTACTCATTAAAAAGAAAAGCATATAAATTTTTCAACAAAAGGCTGGGAAAAATTGTTGAGAGAAATGATGTCACTATAGTTGAAAATGAACAGCATACTCAACAATAGAGTAAACAGTTCCTGGATGAAAGTGATGATGAGGTAAGCAACACAGGGGGAGCAGAAGTGGCAGAGGCTGACTCAGAAGAAGATACTGATGATGAACAAGAAAGTGTCAAGTCTGTGTCTACAAGGAAGCCAAAGAGTCAAGCTGAAATTGATAGGAAGAATATCATTGTTGATCAGACAGCTCCAGTTCAGACTCGAAGAATGAAATCATTACAGCAGACATCGTTTTTATCACAGGTAGAGCTGAAATGTTTTTCCGATGCAGCTGAAGATGAAAACTGGGTTCAGGCTATGAACGAAGAACTTGATTAGATTGAGAAGAACCAGACATGGGAGATTTTTTCGAGGCCAGCAGACAAGAATTTCATCGGGACTAAATGGGTCTATCGCAACAAGATGAATGAAGATGGCACAGTGATTCGGAACAAAGCACGACTAGTGTGCAAGGGGTACTCCCAGATCGAGGGAATAGATGTCAATGAGACATTTGCACCGGTTGCAAGGATGGAGACAATCAGATTATTTTTGGCCATATCAGTGCAACGAAAGTTCAAAGTTTTCCAGATGGATGTCAAATCCGCATTCTTGAATGGGGTTCTGGAAGAGGAGGTGTATATTGAGCATCCAGATGGTTTTCTCATTCATGAGGATGAGAACAAAGTTTGTAGGCTAAAGAAGGCATTGTATGGGCTGAAACAAGCACCAAGGGCATGGTACTCAAGGCTTGATCAGTACTTGAAGAAGCTTGGTTTTCAGCGTGGAGGAGTTGATTACAATCTCTATTTCAGTAATGACAGTAATCAAAGGATGATGGTGTTGGTTTATGTCAATGACATAATATTTGGTGGGTCAGATGAAGCTCAGTGCAGACAGTTTTCTGAATTCATGAAAAATGAGTTTGAAATGTCAATGATTGGAGAGCTAACGGTTTTCCTTTGTCTACAGGTGACACAAGGAAGGAATGGAACATTCATTTCTCAATCTAAATATGCCAAGGAGGTCCTAAGAAGGTTTGGAATGTAAAATTCCAAGGTGATGAAGACTCCGGTTTCCACCCGGATGAAACTATCGAAAGATGAAGATGGCAAGGCAGTTAATATCATAGAATACAGGCAAATTATTGGAAGTTTGTTGTACTTGACTGCAACAAGGCATGATATTTTTTTTGCCACATGCCAAGCAGCGAGATATCAAAGAAATCTCAAGGAAAGCCACATGTTTTCAGTGAAAATAATACTTTGGTATATCCAGGGCACAGTGGAGTTCGGCTTGACATATACTGACAAATCTCAGACAGAGTTCTTGGGATATACTGATGCAGACTGGGCTGGTTCAGCAGATGATAGAAAATCAACTTCAGGTGGTGCTTTCTATCTTGGTGGATTGTTTATTTCTTGGCTAAGCAAGAAGAAAGATTTCATTTCATTATGCACCACAGAAGCTGAGTATATTGTGGCCACTCAAGCATGCACACAGTTATTGTGGATAAAGCAGCAGCTTGAAGATATGGGAGTTGAAGTAAAGTCTCCGATCGGAATCCAGTGCGACAACTCAAGTTCTATAAATCTCAGCAAAAATCCCGTCCATCACTCAAGGACAAAGCACATTGAGATCAGATATCATTTTATCAAGGAGAAGGTGGAGCAAGGGATTATGAAGTTGGAGTATGTGCCTACAGAGTTACAGGTTGCAGATATTCTGATAAAGTCCGTACCCAAGGAAGCATTAGAGAGACATCGACTGGCTCTGGGAGTTCAGTCGATTCCCCACACTTGAAATAGTGTGGATGTGGATCCTCCCCCTCTCCCCTAGGTATGATGTGTTTTCCCTACTGTGCTAATGTGTTCTCTACTCTGTTACAGACTACAAAGGAATGACCTTTGGGTTCATTGACAAAGGGGGAGAAAAGTTTTTGTTAAAGGGGGAGAAAATAGTGATTGTAGTGATTCTTCAAGGGGGAGACAGTGCGGAGAATTGATAAATCATAATTGATACAGGGAGAAGCTGACCAGTGGAGCAGCCAGATAGGGGTAGATATGAGAAAGGGGGAGAGTATAAAATCTGACGATCCTAGAAGTGATCGGTCAAAGAATAGATATCACGACAGCTGAGGATCGTGATAAAAGTAGAACAGTGATGTTGGAATGGTGTGAGACGGTGTCCAGCTATTCACCAATTGGTATCAGTGTGGTTCAACAATTGGTATCAATTTAAGAATTGGTATCAGGTTGGAATCGACAATTGGGGTCCGACATGAATTGATTCATTGATGAACTATTCATACTACTCTTGTTTCTCACACCGAGCATTGCTTATGTAGGCTTAGAGTACGTGTTAAGTGAATCCTTGAATGCTATCAGAATCGCAAGAGGTGAATGGTGGTTGCGGCTGGAAGAAGACTCAGTGAGGTATCAAAGTGCAGAAAATCATCCTAAGCAGAGTGGTGAAGAGTTGTCAACAAACCCAAAAGGGGAGATTGTTGGGCAAAAATCCTTCAAGGAAACATTGCAATATTTTTGGGTTGATTGTGTTTGTTGACAAAGCAGGTTTCCATGGATAATTGTCGAGTTCTCGAGAAGTTGTTGACATTCCATGTAGACAAAGAACGATGACAAAGGAAAGGACGATCTGGAGGCGGTACAAAAGAGCAGTACAAGGTGACGCAGTTTCCTAGTGTTTGCTAAATTGTTGGGGTCCAAAATTTGGAGTTTGGTGAGCATCGTGAAAGGCGGATTTCCATGAAGATCATAATTTCATATGGAAAAGGCATGAATTTTGTGAATATAGGATGTATGGTTTGGAAATCATGAAGACCAGAAGAATGGAGGCGATGATTCTTCGCGATTACGTCAAGCTTCGCGAACGGCAGAGGCTGAAGCGCATCGCGGCGGTGAAGGGATTTGCGAGGGAGCTTCGCAGCGAAGGCACGAAGGAATGTTGGGCTTCGCAAGGGAGATTCGTGGCGAGGTCATGAAGGTATGTTGACGGTGATTCTTTTCGATTACGTCAAGCTTCGCGAATGGAAGATTTCCATGGAGCTTTGCGATTTGGACAGAATTCCGGTAGAAACTTTGGAGCTTCGCGATTTAAGATGACGTGGCGTTGACTTCGCGTGGAAGGGACGGGGTCAGTGGAATTTCCTATAAATAGAGGCCGACCCCTTCGAGCGATGTAGAGAGAATTTTCAGAGAAAATCCATTGCTCTCGGTTCGCAAAGGTGGTTCGCGGAGGGAGTGTGCTTCGCGAAAGGGGAGCTTTGCGGCGGCTATTGTAGCTCCGTGAAAGTTGTGTGCTCTGCGTTGGCCCAGTGAGCTTCGCGAGAGAAGTTGTTTTGCAACGAGTTGAGCTTCGCGAGAGAGCTTCGCGAGAGAGCTTCACAAAAAGGCAGGAGCTTCACAAAGGCTTGTTTGAGCTTCGCGAAATTGGGAGCTTTGCGAAGTAGGGTGCTTTGCGAAGGTACTTTCCAAAAGTGTTTGCCCAGTGGATAGTGGCAAAGGGGTTTTCATCTACGGGTGAAAGTTGAACTCCAACAGAGCATCTACATACAGAGAAAGATGCATTCCTTAATGGAAATGAAGAGACCTACAGGTCTATAAATTGTTAGTTGATTCCCTTCACAGAGCAGTGAGCTTAGGAAGAGGAAGAAGGTGATCCTCTCTACCGGCAGTGAGTCAGAGAGAGAGGAACAGGGAGTGACCCTTCGGAAAGCAATGAGCTGACCCTAAACCTTGTAAGGGCAGTGAGCCTGGGAATAGAAGTGATCTAACCCGAACCATTGTATCCACAACTAGTGAAGTATAGTGGAATTTGGTACGACCGGCAACCTGTCGGCGTATGCTCCTTGGATGTAACCCATAGCGGTGAACCAAGTAAAATTGCTGTGTCTTGTGCTTGCTTTACTTTCTGTTTATATTGTGCAACAGGAAAAGAGAGAAGATTGTTTTGCGTAACATCAAAACAAGATCATAACAGGATTTAAATTTAAATTAGTTATACCCTGATTCACCCCCCCTCTCAGGGTATTCAGCCTTTTGGACCTAACAAACCATAACAAAAATGGAGTGAAAGAGGGAGAACCCGAAGGATGAAAGTTCGGTTCGAAAAATTCCCCCTACCTTGTATCTGAATGCTTCATTCTCTTTGATGTCATGTATAATGACATCATATTCATTAATTAGAAATTAAATATCCTTTTATACATTAATAGGGTTCATTATGGTTTCATTATGTCATTTTATGTTCATTTGGATGACTTATAGAGTTTAAAAACATTGTTCGAGGATGTTCGTTTTTATGGTTATTCATGGGTGGTTCACTTGTATTCATAAATTGAAGTTCGGGTTGAACATGGGTAAACATCCAGAAATGATATTACATGTCAGTAATGATATTACAAGAGTTAAAATATTATTATAATGAATTATATTATATCCATGTGGATGAATCATTAGATAAGAATTAAATGAAGATTGTTTGGGTTAATTTGGGCGGTTTTTCGATCACAATGAAGTTGTTTTAATATATCACTTATTAATATGTTCATATGTCAGCTAAAGAACATTAAATGGGACATAATACATATAAAATATTCTGGTTCAAACATAAAATGGTTTCATGACCAGATCTGGAGGATGAAATGGAAGAAGAAAGCATGTCGTTCTTGAAGGTGATAAATTAACACCTCACAAACAACGTTCTCTTTAATAAAATAAAAGGAAGAGGGAAAGGGAGTCGGATGATATAATATCCCATTAGAATCATAAAATTATATTATATCTATAATACTAGAGTTACAATACAATTTGGATGAATATTGGTGGAGAGAGGTCATGAAATGAACAAGAACTTGAAAGGAAATTAAAGGAGAAGAGGGAGATAAATTCCTTCGTTTGGGCCATAGGGCCACCGATTTGGTCCCCGAGTCCTTTAAGGCCTTCGGGCCACCCTGGACATTGGTTCAGTAAGAATTTTAAGCCACCTCAAGTTTTTTGGGCCACCTTAAGTGCAGATGAAATCCTGACAACTTGGAAGGAACAAACTTCAAAGGAGGAGGAGCAAGGAGCTTTCAACATAGTATAAGCTAAACGGATAGCAAGATTGAGAGGGTTGGAACCTGCCAATGGTAAAAGATTTTTAAAGCATGGGAAATCCTCTCCTAACAGCCATGCGAAGGTGGAGAGCTGATTTCACGATGAAGATGCTGGGGAGGAGCAGTTCCAAGTAGATTGTCTAGGTTGTATGTAATATTTGAAGCCTATGGGCATTGAAATCATCTAAGGCCTATGGTACATGTAATACTTATTCCTAAGGGCCTTTTAAGTGTTCCACCTCACGCCATTAAAGGTTCATTTTCAAAAATAAATAAAAAATGAAGGACTTTGGGCCATTGGAAAGGAAGGGTGGCTTTTATAGGGGAGGGGAGAGGGGTTTCCATAATATAAAATTCATTAGTTTATTAATTTTCCCTATAATAAGGAATATTGAGTCTTTAATGACCAAGAATAGTAATTTTATCATGTGATCCCGAACCAAGTGGGCTTACATCATTAGAGTATCATCGATGACTCAATTAATCCATCATTTAGCATTTATTGTGAATTATCGGATTTAACTATTAATAAAAAATTCATGTATTTCAGAAAAATCCCAAAAATTTACCCCTAACATTTTTTGATTTGTAGAATAAAAAAATTAAGTCCATTTTTCAAAAATAATTTTCTAAATATTATTAATTTAATATTTATTTAAAATCATAATTTACTTAAAAAACAGTTTTTAAGATTAAAGCTGATTTTATAGTTCTTTCAAAAATTATATAGGGTCTTATAAAATTATCTAAAAACTATAAGGCATTGATTTGATAAGTAATTAATACATTTTAAGAAAATATATTTTCCTTTAAGATAATTAATTAGTTATAGTTAATTATTTATGACTTAAAAAAATTCCAAAACATTTACTAAGGTCAAATTGTCACTTTCTAAGATGTCTAAATTTTATTTAATTATTCATAGGTAAGGTTAATATTATGTTGTATGATTTAAGATTCATAAGCGTCATATTACTATTCATAAGGGTATGTTACTATTCTTAAGGGTACATTACTATTCACTGAAAATTATTTTTGTTTCGTTAGACTCCAAAAATAATCTTAAGCACAACCCTGTATGTCGGATTTTTAAAATTCCAAGCTCAGAAGTGACAAACTTATGTTTAAAGGTCACTTATCACTTAGTAGTTCATTATTTTTTGTTTTCATGTTATTTTATGAAATAAATATAATAAGGGAATTTCCATTGAATATCATTGGGTCGTTACAGTCTCTTATTGAAAACATTTACCAAAACTGACTCCAAGTTCCACATGTGCAAATTTTTAGAATTTCATTTAAATCCAGCATTTAGAAATCATACAAAGTAACCAGAAATTGTTTATAAACCAATGTCCCATTCATGAAACCAACATCTAAGGAAACACCATTTTAAAGTGCGAATTTCCAAATGTTGATTTATGTTCCAAATCCATCTTTATCTCAAAACTAAAAAATGCACAAAGTATTCAAAAATTCCAAATGGGATTCCATACTATTTAAATTTCAACCAACTTTTCTAAATCACCAAAATAAATTCTGAGGGAGAATGATCCAAACCATTAATAAACACATTTTACGTCACATTTCAAAATTGTCGAAGTAACACATCATGAAACATAAGATACTTACATCGACGAAATCTGCGTCTCTAGATGTTCTATTTAGACTGATTACCAGATCATGTCCAAGGAAGATGGTAAACTTATCTTGGCACCAAAATCAGGTACCCCCGGCTCTAAGGCCAGGATATCTCTATTTTGACATTGTCTTTGATTTTGGGGAATTCTAGAGGTCTGGGGTCACCTTCTAAGGCTGCCTTCTTGGATTCTGAAGTCCAGAAATATAATGTGTCATTGGTTTTTATTTTGGAACCGAAAAAAATTTAACCAAGATCACTTTTTTCCTTAAAAAATTGGGTTTGGACATTTTAGGCATGGTTATCCTGAAAATGAACACGTCTGGATTTTCAGAAAAAAAAGGAGGTGTAGGTAGAGGTGGTATATGCTTTAGAGCAGTGTATAATGGTTAGGATTTCGAAGAAGGGAATGGTGCTTCTATTTTAATTCATTTATTCCAATGGTTATATTCAAGGTAGGAGGACCCTTTGGGATTATTTGGTTTCCTTTGACTTTCTTGGACTACCATGGTTAGTAGGCAGCGATTTCAACATGACAATAGAGGATTCCAAAAAAAGGGGAGGAATTGGTAGTACTAAAATTGGTATTTAGGATTTAAGAAGCTATATATCTAGAAATGGGTTGTAAGAGTTTGGTTTCAAGGGATGAAAATACACTCGGTGAAAAAACCATAAACTCAATAAATGTATTTTGAGTCACCTTGACTAGTTTTTGACCAACTTACAAGGTTTAGACTCGTTTTCGAAGAAATCAGTTTCTCATTTGTCTCGTGTTCTGTTAGATCGAACTCTTTTGTTGGTGGACTTGAAAAGAGGTGATCCTGGCCATTTACCTTTTCTTTACCCCTCAAACAGGTACCAAGATGATGTATTTTTACAAATAATGTGAACATACTAGGAGAAAGAATAGACCATGAGATCTTGGGTTGGCCTCATGAGGCGCATTAGGAGTCTTCAGATAGATATAAACTGATGGTCGCTGAATAATTCTTTGGGAGATGTATCAATAGAATCATTACAAGAGGTGATGGATCTAATTTAATAGGAGCTCTATATAAACTGGGATTAGGGTAAATTTTTTATGCTTTCTGATAAGCATAGTCTTCTGACGGCATAGATGCTAGAAATTGAGAGAGACTTCAAGCATAGGTCCAAAATTTTATGTCTTAAGGAAGGGTTCAACTACAATGCTAATTTCCATCCCTGTATTAAGAAATTGAAAGATATGAAAATCAATATTAGACTAGATGATGGTTCCTATACATCAGATCTAAATGTGGTAGGGAGGCTGGCATTGAACTACTTTGAGATTTTACAGGCATGGGAGTCTTCTACTAATAACCATGGTTTATCGGAGGAGGAAGCGGAGTTTATGGATTGATTTCCAAGACTATTAGTATAGGAGGATAATGTGGCTATTCTAGTTGCTCCATCTAAGGAGGAGATTTGGGGAGTTATTCACAGCATGGCTCCTGAGAGCGCTCCAGGCCGGAATGGTTTTTTGGGAGCATTCTATGTGGCCGCTTGGGACTATGTGGGGAGTCAAGTCATTGAGCCGGTTCATGATTTTCTTTGCGGTGGTTCTATCAATTGAATCACTTTTTTTTATAGGTTGGTCCTCATTTCTCTAAGTGAAGCACCCATAAAATCCTTATTAGTATATACCTACATTCTTATGCAATTTTTCCTACAACATTGTTCCTAGTTTGATTGCTATGAGGTTGAATGAGGTTATCACCTAGATTGTGTCACAGGAACAACATGTGTTTTTGAAAGGCAGAAATATTCCTGGTGCAATCATAATTTCTAAGTATCTAGTGGAATATATTAAAAAAAATTATTTCTCTTCAATTTAATCATAAAAGTGGATATGGATAAGTCATATGATAAATTGGAATAGATCATTGTTATTCGGTCCATGAGATGTATGGGTTTTAATGAGTGGGTCATTGATATTTTCTTCAGATGTTATTCCTTGATGTGGTTATCAATTTCACATATAGGGAAAGGTTTTGGATTCTTCAAACGTATGTGGGGTGTGAGTCTATAGGACCCTTTATCTCTCTCTATTTTCATTCTAGCTCAGAATGAATTATCTAGAAACCTTCCTAGATGCATGTGTGAAAGACGAATACTCCCGTATAAGCAGACCAGGGTAGGTTGTATTTTTCATCTCATGTTTGTGGAAGATATTCTTTTCTTCATTAATGACAAAAATAATTCTCTTTTTAACGTCTTGAAGATCATTGTGGTTTATGGTGAACTATGTGGTTGAAGAATAAATTCAAAAAAGAGAAGTTCTTTAATCTCCCACAAGTTTTCTATTCGAAAAAGCATGATCATTCAAGACACTATTGGAATTTAGTGGAAATAGTTCTCTCTGATATATCTTGGAGCTCCAATTTCTTTTTTCTAGATTAAAAATTATTTTTTGAGGATATTATGAAAAGAATTATAGGGGGTATTGTGAATAGGGATAATAGAGTTTTTCTTTTGGTGGTCGGGTCACTTTAATCAATAGCATTTTGTCTTCCATTCTGATGCATGTTCTCTAAACCATCACTCCTCCAAAAGTTACCATTAATAAGATGGAAAATATCATGAATTGTTTCTTATGGGATGAAAACTCCCTTGGCTGATGCAATTGGGACTCCAGGAACCATATGGCTAAACCAGTGGTGGAGGGGGTATTGGACTACGAGACATCAAAGAGGACATGCAAGCCACACAAGCATGACTAGCTTGGGACTTTCTAGTGGGGGAATTGTTATGGGCCACATTACATAGAAACTATTATGGCAGCCATTTGGAATATTGGAAAAATCATCGTGGCAAGATTTTGAAGTTAGATAGATGTATTTTCCAACATTTAGAAACACTTAAGGAGGCTACGCAGTGGGTGGTAGGGAGGGGAAAAATTGACATATGGATTGATAACTAGGTGGGGGAGAAACCATTTTTTCCAGGATGTCTGGGCCCTAACATGTCTGTAAGGGATACAAGTTATTATCCTTCAATTATGCAGGCCATTCTATGCAAGGAAAATATGGAGGTCTTTAATAGTATTTATTTCTCAGATGAGGCAGATAGATTTTTTTTACCAGATCTTCTTCCATATTCTTAAATGGAAATGATTATAGAGAACTGATGCTTCCAATATCTGTGTAGGATTAATGGGATCAGTGGTTATGGTCTACATACATCCTTGTGAAGATTAACCTTTTGGTCTAGAGTCTACAGAATCGGTCAATCAAAACATAAGATAATATTTAATCAAAGGGTATTTCTCCGCCTTCTCGTTGTTTTTTTTGTAATAATCCAAACATTGAATGTGACTTTCACCTATTCTGTGTGAGAAATTGGGTTGTTGTCCTTTTCTCCCCTTTTTTATGTGGATATAATCTAGGAATCATTATAACTCTATGCGTGACTTCATTTCTTTGTGTTTTATGGGTTCTGAACATCGCGAGATGTTGAAGAATCTTCGCAGCATAACATTCTACGCCATTTGATGGATTATTCGGGAGTTGCGGAATACGGAAAGGTTGGATAAGTGACCTACACTGCCAAGCCTTATGTTAAGAGTTAAAATACTCATTTATGATTTGGATTTATGTTTGAAAGGTGTACATAGTTCTCAAAATCCTAACTAGTTCATTAATAGACCTATATCAGATGATAGTTATACAGGACAACGAGTAAAGTGGATTCATCGTGATAATGGTAACGAGATTAATGTTGATGGTTCTTCCATGAATGGATTCATATGAGGGTGTGGTCATCTCAGTGATTCAAATGGGTCAGTGTTTCATGATTTCAATGCATTCTATGCTGCAGGGAACACCTTGTGCACGGAGGTGAGGGCCTTTCTCACCAGATTTTCTGTTGGAAAATGTTTCGGATTAGAGATATGTGAGGTAGAATCTTATTCAAAGATATTGGTGTGGTATATTCAAGGGGAAATAAATCCTTTCTGGAATATGATATATCTCTTTTGAAGTTCTTCTAATGAAATAAATGAAGGTTGTAGGGTTCATCATATTTGGAGGGAAGCTAATTTTGATGCGGATGTTCTAGCTCGTTCAGGATGAGAGGAGGAGTCATTGGTGATATACTCCACTTTTGGATCACTTCCATAGAAATGTAAGGATGTTGTCTGAGGGGATTACCTTGGAGCTCACCACATCCCACCTTCATGACCTATTTATTTTTTTGGTGGGTGTTATCCCTTTCTTTAATAATTTTTTTTTGATCGAAACCATTTTCGAAACCTCGCTTCCCTTTAACAAGAAAACATGACAATACAACATAATAAAGAACTCAATTATTTTCAATTTCTATAGATTCCAAATAATAATAATGAATTAAATATATGTTCTACATGTGTGAGAATCATGTTTATAAATTTATTTTGTGAATCCAAATAGTAATGGGATGTAACAAAATAGAAAACTCATGGAGATGCCTACCTCAAAATGATGTTTTCTTATGATTACTAGATAAATCGACACTTCTCACATAAACACACATCAATTTATACATATATATAAATACCCCTAGTTACATTGCACATATTCCTCATGACATCAGGTAATATGTAAAAAAGGGTCATATATATATATATGTGTCTTTCCCTATGAATGTACATGTATGACCTTTTGAAATCCACAGTCCAAAACCACTACTGCGAGGTCCAACACACACTCTATGTATTACCAATAAATAAAAGATAAAATGTCCGAAATTAAAATTAAACTGATGTCAAGTAATTTAAAATCCTTACGGAATATAATTTAGTGCGGATGGAAAGTGTCAGAATTGCGTCAGCTTCGGTGGCAGTTACAGGAACATGGACCAACGTCGCCCAAAAATCCATAGGAAATGATGTCACACCCAAAACCTAAATATTAGGGTTCATCCGAACCCCATACACCCCATAAAATTGATTTAAACTAAAAAATAAGGTAAGCGGGTAGTCGCCTGAGGGATGTCACACGCTGGAGAGGAGGCGGACGGGGCAGTTGCTGCCGGCGAGGGAGGCGTTCCAAAAAGGGTAGCATCAGTGGGGTTGATAGTGTCGAAGGGTTCACTGACGACATTTATTGACCCACTGTTTTATCATTATATATTCCATTCTTATAAAAATTTCATACAATCACTTGGAATCACAACACAATTAACTACTCAGTACATTGGGACCTTTAAACATAATTTTTTCCCTTATGTGATTTGAATTCTAAAAAACAGTCTTCTATAATTATGATCAGTATGTTATTTTTAGTCTGATAAGATAGACATAATTCTTGATGAATAGTAAATACCCTTGTTAATTTTAACAAAACTTTATGAATATTAATGAATTTTAATTGGCCCAAAAATTATAAACATCACCCAGGAATGTATAAATAGAATTTAGACTTCTTAAAAGTTAAAAAACAATCATAGAATAAGAATTGAAATTTGTGTATGACAAAAATATTTTATTGACAATTTTATGGTTAACATAATAATTTAAAATGGATGTTTATTTTCATAAAATTTAATAATAAATTTTTTACTTTCTTTTAGTTATAATATAATTTTATGGTTCCTTGATTAATTTTTCATGGTGTTATAAAAATTTCATTGTTTTAATGTTTATTTTGTTTAAAAAAATTTATTTTATTTAATAATTAAATTGAAAATTATTTTGAAAATCATTTTTCAAAAATGGATTTTTTTTTTAAATTCTACACATCAAAAATTTGTTTGGGTGAATTTTTAGGATTTTTCTAAAATACATGAATTTTTGGTGAATAGTAAAAATACAGTTTTTAGTTTTAAGTTTGTTTAATGATATCATAATGATGTAATAATTATAATAAAATTCTGGTATAATTTTTTATAGTAAAATAATACATGTGGTTTCCCAAGTGGCTAATACCAAGGGGAAAACCCTTGGAAAGCCAATGGTTTTTCAAAAACCATTAATGAGGTGTCCTTTGAAATTAATAAAAAAGTATCTCTATTTTACTATAAATACGCACTCTTCCCTTCATATTCTTTCATTATATATCCATAATCGACTATGTTATGTTATTTTACCTCCCTAGGAGCCCTCCCATGGTGTCCTAAATCCCCCAAGGTCCCAACCTTCATGTTTTAGGGTTTACTCTACAAGGTAAGGGAACCTTTCACCATCCTCATTTATTCAACACTTCGTTTATGTTATCTCTTTGAATTTCCATTTTCATATATTGGGTTTTGATTATATGTATCCCAATTAAGGTCCTTTTTATTTACATATGATTAGATACCATTTTTTCACTCATAAATTCATTTTATGAAATTTTAAGTGGCGTTGTTAGGCTGTTGAATTTTGATAAGGGATCTCTCTACTTTTCTTTTATTTTCAAGTTCATCTATTTTCTTTCTCCTTACTCACCTACATTAATCCAAATGTTTGGATTATTCAAGTTAATTACATGTACTATAATTTTTTTCTTATTTAATTAATAATTCTTTATCATCTCTCATTTCCCTCCCTTTAATACTAAAAATGAAAACACCATCTGATTTGTGTTAATTTACCGCAGTCAAGGACAATGGGTTTCTAATTTCTATAACCATACTAAATTATAGAAAGGATAACATTATTATGGTGGAACCATAATATAATATATTTATTATGTCTCATTTAAGATTTTTTATCCTTTTGAACAAATGTTTTTGATTTATAAAATAGAACATGTTCCTTGTGGCAAAAAACCGC
Source organism: Viscum album (assembly GCA_963277665.1). Lineage (NCBI taxonomy): Eukaryota > Viridiplantae > Streptophyta > Magnoliopsida > Santalales > Viscaceae > Viscum > Viscum album. Next base: position 2,114,503,979 of record OY728157.1, on the reverse strand, counting down.
CAATTAACTCAAAAGGTTATCACTAAAGTTTTACACAATGATTAATCTTCACTCCAAGTAATGAAAATAAATTTACAAACATGTAACGATTTGGATATTAAATAATATAATTTCACTACATCTCTAGACAACCATCCCCATTTTATATGGTTCACTGAACATAAATATAAGTGAATCAATCATTATAACCAAGGAAACAAATGGACCCGAACAATGAAATTGATATTCATGAGAAATAAAAAAGGTTATGAATGAACTAAATTTTTTTTAGTAATTAATTTTAATATAGAAGTGGTTCTAGAATTATTAATTAACTAAACTAATTTGATTATTCGGGTCATTAATATCTTTTGGATAACACCATCAAACTTAAGCTAAGGGATCCTCTCCATTTAACTTTTTTACAATAAAGTTTTCTATGTTATGCCCCATTTACATACTAATGTTGGGTTATGATTTATCAACCTTCCCATAATTCCCTCCTGATTTATAAAAGATTATCAATTCATTTCCCTCTCATTAAGTGATCATAAGAAAAACTGATACCATGCAGATATTCTATAAGGGATTCTACCCATACTGTCGTTATTCCTTTGGGATTCTCCATCATTCTTTACACCCAAATGAATTTTCCATTATTTTCATGTAAAAATTCTAAATAATATGTATATGATCTAAATTCATGTTTCACAATAAATACCTCATTCAATTTCAGGGATATATAGGTTTTAATATGATTCCCTTCTTAATTATTCCCGATAAGCAAACCTATTTTGTGGGAACATCCCAAATTTTTACCTTATTTCATGTTCACTATATATTCTATTTTAAGACATCATTGTATTTATAAAATCATTAATTTTATTTGTAAAACCTTCCTTGTTCAATTCTGGGTTTTTATAAATTATTGCTCCCTTTTTTAAGTCTTTAATGTACTTTCCTTATAACTGGTCAAAAATGATTTAATGCTAAAATTTATATAGCATCTTCTATAGGAAGTCAATCAACATGATACATTCCTAATTTCCCTTATTAATTTCATTTTAGATTTTATTTCCACTATTTCATGGACTCTATTATGATACCACCATTTTTTTATTCTTTATGACCTGATTATGTTACCCAATTATTTCCATGGGTAACCCTTGTGTTTATGTATGATTTATTATATATGATTCCTTATGTTGAATACATATTCTTGAAATGTATTATGAGTACTCCCAGATATTGATCGAATGAATTGGGAAAAGTATGTCTCCTGATATGTTATGTGTGACTTCCTTGGCGGTTATCCATGGCTTGTGCTATATGTAAAACAATCTTGGTGGTTATCCTTGAGTTGTACTTATTTCATGATTTATGTTGATGCAAGATTACTAAAAATCCATGTTTATATGAGAAAATTTTTATATGTTATGATTCCATATGTTCCATTCTTTTGTTATAATTATTCTATACCTTCTATCCCATGTCCTAAAGCATTACTATTATGTATACTACATTACTATGATTTTTAGCTCGTCCCTTTATTCATGTGTTCCCCAGGGTAACCTATGAAGATCTATGTCCACAATGGAAGATAGGATCTCATTGTGGAGTTTAAAAAAAGTTTTTTTTTGTTTTTTCATGAACCTAGTCATCCAATAAACTATACTTCATGATCCATGGCATGTACTCTGATTTAAAATTATACATTAAATCAAGTAATGATATATGTAAAAGGATAGGGTCACCAACATTGGTATCAGAGGATGGTCTAGTTATTTTTGGAGATTACGAATAGAGCACCATAGTGAGAACCTTAAGTATGTGACAATGTTTTAGAAAACATCAATAAATTTTTGGAAGTATAGAGTCAGTGGTATGTCATGAAAATACATCATTGTCTAGATACAAACATGTAGAGGTGGATCTAGCATAAATATACCAAGGAGTGAAAACTATGACAAGGAGTTTTAGGGCTGACCTAAGGTATCATGGAACATGATAATGGGACTTTCCACACTCTTGGTTCAACACTACCAGGGGACATGCCTTGATGAATTCATGAGCTTTTTATAAACCATTATTAATGGATTGAAAACCCATAAGAATATATGATAATAAATAGATCAAGGATAATATAGATTGAAACATAGGGAATCAGAAGTTATGATATACTTCTTCTTTAAAATTATATCCCCTTATATTAAATATTTCTATTTTATTCTCAATAGATATATATTAAATCCCTCTAATTGTACGATCTTTTTCTTAGCTAATGGCCGGAAATAGAATAACACATTACAACAATAAATTTGAAAGGGAATGTGAATAATGCCCAAATGATATACTTGATATGATGGGAACAGACCCTCAAAACATCTTGATAGCCCATCTCAATTGTATCAAGTTATGAATAATAACATTATTCATGTAGAACGCCCTCCTCCTATATGAAAAGAGTATGTTTCCCTAGAATCATTCATGTGGAAAAGGCCTCCCATGTTAAGCAGATATTCTAAACCCATCTTCGTTGAACAGTGGATTAAATCAATTGAAAAGATATTATATGTCCTCATGTGCTTAGAAGAAGATAATTTTTTACTTTCGGTCTATCATTTTGATGGGGAAGATGATCAGTTTTGGACACTAATCATGAATACAAAGTCCTATTAGGAAATTGATTCCATGGATTAGTAGGAATTCAAGATGATGTTTTCCATTAAAAATTTTCCTCGAACCATTCGTATCAATATGGGAAGAGAGTTCCGTGGACTCAAGCAGAAAAAAGTTGAGTCCATCAGGGCATGTGAAGAAAACTTTTCAAGGCGTGAATGGTATGCCTCTGGAATTGTCATTAAAACCGAAACCAAAGGGGAAGAACTCTTTAACAGTATAAAGCTGAGTCTATGAAAAGCATTGGTGATTAGAGACTTTGAAAGTTACGATGAGATAGTTTTTTTTGACATTATGGTTGAAATAGATATTGGTGAATCTGAGTGGTCTCGTGGGCCTAGTGATAGGAAGAGAAAAATAGAGAACAACATGGGTGGTTCAACAAAAAAATCCCATGATGGAAAGAATCCAGAATATTACACTTGTAAATGTTGTGGGAAGAAGAATCCTGGGAAACATCTAATGGGAACCTGGAATTGCTTCAAATGTGGAAATTTGGTACATCTGGCCAAGAACTAATGAAGGGATATTAAATATCCCACTAATTTTGAAGAACAATGGAAGTTTCATATCAATTCCCTTTCATTTGTGAAGTGTTACAACTACTAAAAGAATGGGAATTTTGTAAATAGTTTCCCTAAGTCAATGATTGTCAGAGGAAAACAAAAACAACCTCCAAGGGAACATGGAAGATCATATTCTATCTCTACTACTGAGGTGGTGCCGAAAAACAATGTGGTGGTAGGTATTCTAGTTATTCATTCATGAATTGAGAGTGTTCAATTTGATTATATTTCTATGCATTCTTTCATATCTTTTAGGTTTAGTAGAACTATTCAAACACCACCCCAAAATTTGGAGGATAAATTATATGTGAGAACAGTGATGGTGCAATTATTGCATCAATGGTTTATAACTCCTCTAAAATTAATGTTTTTGGACTAAACCTACCAGAAATTCTCATTATACCTCCTTTAGTTTAGTTAGACACTATCATGATCATGGATTGGCTCTCTATATTCAAAGACAACATCAACTATCAGGAAAAGGGATGTCACCATTCACATCCATAAGTATCCTTCTATTCATTACATGTGTGAGTAGGAAGATGAATCTAATTTGGAATCTGTGTCTCAATTATGGATATTATTTCTTTATAAGAAAGAACTTATAGCCCAAATTATTTTAGAAAAAGGAGATAATCATTCTTTAAGACATACCCATCCTGAGGGATTACACTGATGTATTCCTTGAAGAGTTTCCTTGCCTAACTTCTGATTGAGAGGTTGAGTTCTTAAGTGAATGTGTTATTAGATATCTACCATTATAAAGGAGACCTTATAGAATGTCCACCGTAGAGATGGAATAGGTGAATAAGTACTTAAAAGAGAATCTGGTGAAGGTTTTTATATGCCCAAGTGCTTCACCATGGGGTGCGCCAGTCCTCTTCTTTAAGAGTGAGGATGGGTCAATGTACCTTTCCATTGATTATCAGGAGCTCAAAAAAATCAAGATAATGAACATGTATCCCATACCACATATTGATGACTTGTTCGTTCAGATTTGTGGGGCTAGTTACTTCCCTATGGTGGACCTTCGGTTAGGAAATCACCTACTAAAGGTGAGAAAAGAAAATATTCCCAAGACTTCCTTTCAAAAAAGGTATAGACACTAAGAGTTCGTAGTGATTCCCATTGGAATCTATAATGCTCCATAAATTCTAATGGATTTAATGAATATGGTCATTTGATATTACCTCAACAAATTTGTGGTAGTCTTTATTGATGATAAGCTGATATACTCTTACAGAAAGGAAGAACCAAAGGAGAATTGGAATACTATGCTAAAAACATTGAGAAGGGGGAGTTTTTATGAAATTTACAGTTAATGTGAGTTCCTGGTAGAGGAAGTATCATTCTTGTGGCATGTTATCCCAAGATATGGGATATCAGTGGACCCTTCCTAGGAAAAAGCGATTGAAGAGTGGCCTAGACCAACACACATAACAGAGATTCGTAGTTTTTTTGGTGTAGCTGGGTATTTTAGACTATTTATTAAGAACATTTCCCAATTTTCAAACCAAATGATCAAGCTAATAGTGAAGGGAGTAATTTATTTGGACATCAGAATGTGAAGACCATTTTATGTAGTAAAAAAATAGGTTAATCACTGCATTAGTACTCACACTCCCAGCAAGGGGAGAACTTTTTGTGGTGTATAGTGAGTCATCTAAGAAGGGTGTAGGTTGTGTGTTGATGAAAAATGATAATTCGATAGCCTACGCTGAAAGGTAGCTTAAAATCCATGATAGAAAAAATCCCACTCAATATTTGGAGTTGGTGGTTGTGATCATTACATTGAAAATTTTGTGGCATTATCTCTATGGGGAGAAGTGTGAGATATATACTAATGACAACAATATCAAATACATATTCACACAGAAAGATATTAATATGGTCCAATTAATATTTATAGAGCTCATCAAGGATTATGACTACATAATCCACTACCATCTCGGTAAGGCCAACAAGGTAGAAGATGCTCTAAGTAGAAAGAATCATGCATCTTTATCAATGATGAGAATTGAAAAGGATCCTATCATCCTAGATTTACAGTGTATGGACATGGGAATCATTGAGGTAGGAATATCATAAATATTTTCTAGAATAATGTCTCAACCATATCTCATAATGAAAATAAAGGATGATATAGTAAAAGATATGGAAATTCATAAAATAATAGAAGTTATTAGAAATGGGAAGTCCTCTGATTTCAAAATTGATGACGAAAGAGTTGTAAGATTTGGATCGTGGTTATGTGTACCATCTGATCCAGAGATAAAGACAAACCTTTTGAATGATTCACATAGCTTGAGCTTTTCTTTTCACCCATGGAGCACAAAGAAGAATCGAGATCTATGAAAAAACCTTCGGTGGAAAAATATGAATAGGGAAATTACTGAATATATGTCAATGTTTCTAGTATGCCAACAAGTCAAGGCTAAAAGACTGAAGTCTAAGGGGATTATGAAACCACTTCCCATACCAACATGAATGTTGGGGAACATCACCTTGGACTTTGTCACTGGACGTCCATGGACATCTAGTGGAAACAATGCTATATGGGTCATTATGGATCAACTAACAAAGAAATCTCACTTTATCATGTTTTGAGAAGAATTATCATTGGATAAAATTTCACATGTATTTATCAAAGAAGTGGTAAGGATTCATAGAGTACCACTATCTATTGTATCTCATTGAGATATGAGATTCACCTAAACATTCTACAAAAGTCTCCAAGATGCTATAAGCACTGAAATGAACTTCAATACGACCTATCATTCTCATACTGATGTCCAGTCAGAGAGGATTATTCATAAAATAGAAGATATGTTGAGAGTGTGTTATAAGTACTTTAATGGAGGATGTGACCAAAATCTTCCACCGGTTGACTTCTCCTCCAACAATAGTTTCTACTCGAGCATCTGAATAGAACCATAAACAGCCCTTAATTGGAAAAGGTGCAGAACACTGTTGTGCTGGGATGAATTCATTGTGTGTATGCTTCTAGGACCTAAAATGATTTTAGAAATAGTGGTGAACATAAAAACCATTCAGCATAAAATAAAGGCGGTCCAATGTTAACAAAAGTGTTTTGCAGAAAATCGCCGATGAGGGCTTGAGGTCAAAGTTGGAGACATGGTATTTCTATCCATATCTTTGTGGAATGATGTAATGAGGTTTGGGATGAAATAAATGGTATGTCTTGTGTGCATCGACCACTTTGAGATTATTGATCATATTGGGGTTGTGGCATATCGACTGGGACTTCTACCTACCATGTCCGCAGTACACAATGTCTTTCTTATTTCATTCTTAAGTACATAGCAGAATATTCACATGTACTCTCTTAAGAGGTGGTATAGTTGGAGGATGATCTTTCTTACCAGGAGCAGCAATTGAAGATCTTGGATCATAGAGATAAAGTTCTACGTAACAAGACTACTAACCTGGTCATGGTACTATGGTGGAACCATAAGTACAAATAGGTAACATGGGAACTGGAGGAACTGATAAAGGAAAATTACCTACACCTATATACGGCCTAGAATATAAAACAAAATTTTGAGGGTGAAATTTCATAAGGGGATGAATGTAACGACACAATGTTTTATCAATGGAAATTCCTTTCTTATAATAATATCATATAGTCACAAGAACTCATAACAGAGTGAACTATTAGGTACTATTTGACAGTTAAACATAAGTTTTTTACTTAGGTTATTTAAATTTTGAAAAACGGTCATCTACAATTATGATCAATAAGTTATTTGGATTCTGTTAAGAAGAACTTAATTTCGTCTAAATAGTAACATACCCATATGAATAGTAACATACCATTATGAAGAGTAATGAATACTAGTCATCCAAAAAATAGTAACTTCACCCATGAATTTATAAATACAATTTAGAAATCTTAAACATGAAAAAGGAATCATAGTATAATAAATGGTATTTTTGAATGTCAAAAATATTTTATTTACAATTTTATGATTAATTATTAATTTAAAATGGTAATTTATTTTTAAAAAATTTAATAATAAATTGTTACTTTGTTTTCTTATGGTTATAAGATAAATATATGGGACATTTATTAATTATTCTAGGTTTTATAAAATGATTCATTGTTTTAATGTTGATTTTGTTGAATAAATTATGATTTTATTTGAAAACTAAATTATAAATATTTAAAAAATTTATTTTCCAAAAATGGAATTAATTTTTAAATTATACACATCTCAAAATGGTTAGGGTGGAAATTTATCGAATTTCTAAAATACATGATTTTTGTGAATAATAAAAATACAGTTTTAAGTATTCGGTATGTTTAATGACATCATAACGATGTAATAATTAAAATAAAATTCTGGTAGACTTCTGTAATGTAAAATAAAATATTAGGTGTCCCAAGTGGCTAATACCCATGGAAAATACCATGGGCAAGCCCATGGTTTCACAAAAACCACTAATGAGGTGTCCTTTGAAATTAATAAAATACTCTCTCTCTCTCTCTTACTATATATATCGACTCTTCCCTTCATTTTCTCAAATTCCATATCCATAATCCTCTATGATCTGTAATTTTTTCCACCCAAGTAACCTGCAAGTTTTTCTCAATCCCCCAATTTCCCAATAATCTTGTTTTAGGAGTTACTTCACAATGTAAGGAAAACTTTCACCCTCTTATTTTATTCAAAAATTATTTTTTTTTTATCTTTTTGAATTTCAATTTTCTTATGTTGGGGTTTGATATTATGGATCCCTAATAATATTATTTTTATTTCCATATTATGAGATTCCATTTTTTCTCTCATGAATTCATTTTATTAAATTTTATGTGATGCGTTAGGCTGCGGAATTTTAATAAGGTATCTCACAACTTTGCTTTTATTTTCATGTTCACCACTTTTTAATTTATTTAATCTCCTCCTTTAATCCAAATTTTATTATGAATATTGTACCTTACATGTACTGGAATTTTGACATGATAAATGAGTAATTATTCATCATCTCTTCTTTATCTTCCTTTTCTACAAAAAATGAAAACACCATCCAAGATGAGCTAATTAACCACATTTAATGATGATGGGTTTTCTATTTCTATAACCATATTAAATTCGGTTAAAGAAACAATTATTATTGTTTAATCAGACTATAATGTATTTATTATGTCTCATATATGATTCTAGGATCCATTATTACACATGGATATGATTTATAAAATCAAACAAGTTCCTTGTGGCCAAAAACCTAAAATTTCCCCAAAAGGTTATCACTAATGTTTTACATAATGATTAATCATCACTCCATGTAACCAAATGAAACATAAATCCATGTAACCTTATATATATTCAACAATTTAATATAACTCCAATTCTATATAACCATCCCCATTTGAAATTATTCTCCAAACATGAATATAAGAGAATTAATCATTAGAACCAAGGAAACAAATAGAACCAAATAATGAAATAGAACCTCATAACGAAATAAAAAGGTCATGAATGAACTCAAAAATGTTGTACTAAAAAAGCTTTATATACAAGAGGTTCTATAATTATTAAAAAATTAATCTAATTTGATTATATAGGTCATTAATATCTAGTGGAGAACACCATCAGACTAAAGTTAAGGGATTCACCACATTTCACTTTTCTTCAAGAATTCCCTCTATATTATGTCCATTTTATGTATAATTCCTAATGTTAGGGTATTATTTATCACATTCCCCATACATCCCTAATTATGTATAGAAGATTAGAAAACCCGTTTTCTCTCATTAATATTTCTTATTAACAACTGATTGCATGCAAATTTTCTGGAAGGGATTCTACCAGTACAACATTTATACCTTCGGGTCACTCCATTGTTCTTTTTACACAAATTAAATTATCCTCTATTTTTCTGTAAAAAATTTAAATACACTATACATTTTCCACACTCAGGTTTCAATATCCATCCATCATTCACATTCAGTGATATACATGTTTTTTAGTGATTCCCTCTTTAATTATTCTCAATAAGCAAACCTATTTTGAGGGAACATCCCGAATTCTTACCAGATTTCAAGTGCAGTATATCTTTTGTTTTAAGTGATTATTGTATTTGTAAAATAAGTCCTTCTATTGTGAAAAGATTTCTTTATCACTTCTTGTTTCGTATAAAAGATTTATCCATTTTTTATGTTAAAGGATTTGTAGTGCATTCATTAAAACCGATCAAAACATGTTTTAATGCTAAAATTGGAGTTTTCACTTCTACATGAAATAAATCTCTTTGATCCATGAATAATTTACCTTATTTACGTCCATGAATATTTTAGGTCCTTTAATTTATAGAAACATTTATGATACCCCCCTATTGTTATGGTTTATGATATGATTATGTTACCCAATTCTTTCAATGGGAAACTATAACAACACGAGATTTTATAAGATACATTCTTTTTAATTTCATTAATATCTTCTGTTGTACGATACACCAAGATTATCTTGTGTTATACGCAACACCATATTAGCTTGAAGTATACGCAACATTATTCTTAGCTCGTGTTACACACAATTTCAAGTTCGTTTGATAGAAGTTATTCTACGCAACATTGAGTGTATATATATATATATATATTCATTGTATAAATAAAATATGGTTGGATTCTGTTATATGCAACAAAAAAGGAGTCTTGCACTACACACAACCCTGACTTGTCTTGCATTACAAGCAATCGCGAACTTCCCTGATAGCGTGTGTTGTACGCAATACCGGGTATTACTAAACAACAATATATTATTATAATATTGTTATGAACTAGCCGTTATAAATATTATTAACTAAATTTTGAATTTTATAATATTATTATTCATCTTACACATTTTCTAGAACATGGTATAAGAACAAAATAAATTTTTCGTGTAAAATAAGTATTTTCAAAAAATACAGTTTTGCCGCCTTTTGATGGCGTACCCACTTTAAATCTAGTTTTTTAAATGTGTATAAGTTCCATTTGACAAAATAAAATTATTCTTTGGAATCAAGAAATAAAAATTTACTTTGGATAAATTTTTCATTTTATTCTGATAACTTTCATATTTTAATGAATAGTAAAAACACGCTATATTTTAATTAAAAAGAACTTTTTTCATTGTAATATATTATGTGGTTAAATTATAATATTTAATGGTTTTAAAGTATAAATAGAATATATTTTTTCCATTTAATATAATTTATGTCATTAGCATTGATTTTACCTTGAATTCGTAGGTTAAATCAATTCAATCTTTTGCAATGTTTTAAAGAAAAACATGTTTTCTTTCGACAACAGGATTAATTTTAATTTAATTTCTGCAACTTTTGTGTATTGAATTTGGAAAAATTTATTCCATATTTGGAATCAGTGGGTCCAAATTATTTTAATAAGATACTTTTTATTTTTGGTCATTGTGAATAGTAACTATGGTAAATTTTATTTACCATAGTTAAAGGTAAATCGGGTAATTAAGGGTAAATATAAGATTATAAAATTACCCTAACACTTGTAAAAATCCTATTGGATGACTAAAGGTCGACCCATATCACATATGGGTCGGATTAGATTCATTTAAAGGACTTTGTTCCATGAAAATAATTTAATTATTATTAAAACCAAAGAAAGTGACAACATGTCACTCTCTTAAATACTATAAGTATAATAATTTTAAGTTACTAATAAACATCATGAAACATTAAACATTAATACTCTACATAAAGATAAAAAAATTATCTACATCATGATAATTTATTTAGAATTTTTTGGGATTATATAATTATCATTAATTGTGACACAATAGTGATGCAGAAATTATTTATCTAGTGAATAATCAAGAATATAGTTTTCATTAAACTAATAGTGACCATAAAAACAACAAAACCCTGAAAAAAACTTATTGGTAATGTAAATTTAATCTATAATCATCCAATGGTCTAATATTTGACCATTTGGAGTCTTATACAACAAATATGACACTTATATTATTTTATTTTAAATGATGCCAAAGTTGTCACCTTCATAATTTAATAAATCTAACAATTTAACTATTTTTATTTTAAGATTATAAATTCGAGTAAAAGTATTATTGTAAAATTTAATAGATTTATATTCATCATAGGATTTTCTTTTTAATTTTTATGCAACATATAATTATATTAAATAATTATTAAAAAATGTTGTAGTATTTATTTTATTAATAGATAAACCAAATAAATGGTTTTAAAAATAATAAAATAAATATTATATTAACTATTTAATGTTCTCCACTAATTTTCTATATACATATGGCCTTTTATGAATCTATTAAAGCTTTTAGTTCGAACATATCTTCTGTATATATTTTATTTAAATTCATATAAATGAATAGTGTCAAAATTGAGACTATTGTTATTTTATAAAAATAACATATTATAAAATTGTTTAAAAATCACAAAAATATTTAAAAATTATATATTTAAATTTATATGGTCTAAAATGTTATAAAGTATCCAATTATGGACAATTTACAAAAAAATAAGTAATTTTTTGTTATAAGTTAAAATTTAGAATGTTATTACCACAAATTAAATTAAATTGATTAAGTAATGATAAATCAAGTTGATAATGTTTAAAATAATTTCCTAACATGTCTAAATTTTATTGGATGATACGATTACAACCCTATCGCAACTTATATTAGAATATGAGTCATTTTTGGAGGTTTTTATGTTGGGTTAGATTTATTATAAATTAATATTTTTAAGATTTCCAAAGGTTCCCCTCTCCTCCCTAATAAAAGGGCACCTCCTCCCTCTCTTCCTCACACCAATTTGAGCCTTCATGATCGGGAAACCCCTGAAAAATTCTCTTCTCCTCTTCCCTAGAAACATCCTAGAGGTCCTGCTATTCTTCAAAGACCATTTCTAGTGCCCTAAGTGGAGGTCTCAAAGAGGCGCTTCAAAGAAGAGGTAATGTTCGTTACCGATTCTTTTAACTTTATTTCTTCTTCCAATTCTTCTTCTTTAGTTGTTTAAAAATGAAGTAATAACATCATTATCAATAATATACTGATATGTTATTATAAGTATGAAACAACCCTATTTCACAATTTATCCATCCTATGGAAAAAGAAATCATCGCGCGTGCGTACGTACAGAATTCCGTCTCCACGCCATGGTGTAATCTATTTTCCACCACCACCTTACATGGATGGGTATGATGGTGTAAATAATGACTATATATGATTATTTTAAAGTGATATTGATTCATAAATATTATACATACACTTGAATACAATTCCATGATCATGGGAATGATATCATCGCTCGTGCGTAGGTACGGATTACCGTCTCCACGACCAAATGAGATTCATTTTCAATGATTAACCATTCATGAATGATTATAAAGTATATATAATATGTAATCATGGAATATATGACATAATAATGATACATAATTTATGTATATATATATGTATGTCATCTACTTAATTCCTTTCAATTCAATATGGAAACGAAAACAGCGTTCATGCGTACGTACGGCCTACCGTCTCCATGAATGGTGTATTACTTTCCATTTATCTATATATTATATATATGTATATTATGAATATATATTATATATAAATCATGTTTTACATTATGGATATATGTAATCATCATCCATGTAATCATATTAAAAATTACAGGTTAAAAGACGAACGACAAATGAGACGATTTTACCCAAAACGCTACTTTAACATGAATTTACAAAAGAACGGGTAATATAAAGTCATAAGTGGACCATATATGATATAATAACAATTAATATGATTATGTAAAAAGTCAAAAACTTTATTTAAATAATTATACATGGGGTTCAGATATGTACGAAGCATATCAGACCTAAGGTAAGGGATAATTTTGCAAATCTCATTTTTATCTGAGATTGCTTATTCGTAATTATTTACTGGGGTCATTGTTATCATCCATGTCCATGTTTCCTAAAAATGGTTTCATGTATGTTTAATTTTCTTTTTTATCCACTTTTGAATTTTACTACATGGTATGTAAGGAATCTTTCTTTTGTTTATGTTACAAGGTACCTTTTTGACTTTTCCGACAAAAGTACGATAAGAATGTTTTTTTAACGTATATGGCATGAAAGGATTTTTATGGTTTTATAAAACCTTATTTTCATGAAGCTTCCTTCAAAAGTTTTCATGACTATTTTCAACAAAAACCTTTTCTTCTAAAATTTCATGACATTTTGTGAAAAGAAAATGATTTTCAAGAAAAAAGGATATTTTTCTCAAGATTTCATTTAAAGTGTTATATCAAAACCTTTTTCATTTAAGATGACATTATTTCACATGTGTATGTTTCAAGTGTAGTGTCTCTATGATTTACATGGTTTCAATTTTTTTTTATTATGAAATGATATCCATTTCTTTTATAAGGATTATGTGATTATGGGATGATTTTTATGAAACCCATTTTCTTTATTGGGTTATTATGAATGATGTATGTTTATTTTGTGTCACAAGTAAGAATGATTTCATTATTAGATGGGTGGGACCTATATCTCCCTACAATTCATTGGGTAAAGATTTATATCTCCTGAGATAGACATGGCTGGAATGGTAAGTTAATCTGGTTCAGTGTTACAGGACTAAAATGAGGAGTGAACTCAATTCAGAAAGGAACTTTGTCCACCAAGATGGTCTTGGTAGAAATGCCTTGGCTACTATGGAAATCATGACATGTGATGAATGGTTACCACAATTACATGTTTTATTCCCATTCTATTTTATCATTCTTAATGTTTCATTATGATCTACTCCATACGTACATCCATGTTTTATGTCATTGCCCATGCTTTTGATGTTTAAACATTATGTTCATGTTTTTAAGTTCAAATGTATATGGTCTGTTTATTTTATCCATGCTTACCCTTAATGAGCATTTGAGCTCACCATTATTATGTTTTCTTTTCCCCATGATATAAAGAAAGATTTTAGGTAAAAAAAAGGGGAAGATATTTACGGGAGATGTTGAAGATCTTTCACCACGATTAGAAGATTAAGTTCCATGTTTCCAAAGACACGAAACTATTACAGTCCTTGTGTGTCTGTTTTTTGTTATGTATTAAGTATTCTGCAAAAGTAATGTAATATTCATGTACGTCAGGCTTCGGTTCTCTACAGATGGTATCAGAGGAAAGGTTTAGTCATCCTTTGGAAACTAGGAGTGAAAACGTTTGTGAGATCCCTAGAGATATTTATAAGGTATGTCTAGGGATGTCTCTAAGGTTAAGTGTATGTATAGGTTATAGTCCTAGAATTGCGCTAAGGATCTTATGATTTAATCTAAGATGTTAGATATTGAGGCTACTCCCCCTTTACTATGTTGTTTTCTCTAGCATGATTTTGCCTCTCACAGAAATCTTTTTGTGTTTTAGTTAATGGAGGGAACCAGAAGGAATTCGGTTAACATTGAATCCAATGGAAAAATTGGTTACTATGTGTAACAGAATTGTGTAATGCCTAGAGAGAAAGATATTGTGATTATGTCGAATCATTCATCGCGATATATGATTAACAAGGTGAAATTTAGTGGTATGCATAATTCATCAAATAAGAGGAATATAGACTATTATGCATGTTCGCATGTTGATGAGCATAAAGAAAGAAATATTGAGATTTCTAAAGAAGGGAAGAAGAACATTGAGGAATACCTCAAATGGATGGACCGATGTTATCTGTGTGGAGAAAAGGGTCATAGAGTGACAGACTATTATGGAGTTCAATGTATTATTTGTGGAGAACATGGGAATTACCCAACTCAATGCCCTGGCCTAAAGAGTTACTTCTAAATCAAGGAGGGACTTATTCAAGGACAATTATTGAAGAGGATGGACTGAAGTGTTTATGTATTGGTATTCAAGAATAATGTTGTTGAGGTACTTTTATTGTGTATTGGAATATTTTTGTATTAGTCTATTGTGGTTTTCAATAATTTTAAGGTACCGGTAATCATGAAAAGTGATTCAAATATTTTGGAAAGCAGATGATATACGCATAATTAATGGATAATGAGAAAATGAAATATTTGACAGTATTCATGAGCTCATGATTGATATAAAAAATAAGTGATATCATGATTTGAGTATATAGAATTTTGAGGATTTTGGTATGTGGAAAGTGTTAACTTTTAACTGCATTAATGTTTTCACTATGGTTCAATGGGTATTCATTTTCCAAGAGAATACATGATTAAGGTATTCACATGATTTGAATATGACCAACAAGATATATGGGTGATAAATGATGATATTTGAAAGCTTGGTTGATGACAATTCAAGTAATCGTTTTCTTTATACTTTGAGCTTTGACCGAAGTATTTTAGATAAGCCTAAAGATTGGAATGAATTATGTTGTACATAAGTTAGTATTGTTTATGGATAGAACTTTTTTTGATATTATTGATGGGATGTTATAGTAATGTAGTTTTAGAAAAAGGATAACCTGCAGGATGGGTTACAGCCTATCGCGTCAGACAAGGCTATGGGAATCGAACCCACAACCGAAGTGCGACTGGCCTTTATCACCTACCACTGGCCTATAGGAATTCCCTGTTTAGTGGAAACTAGTTTAATTATATTAAGCAGTATAATATAAGAAGTATAAGTCCATTTTAGGAACCATATATGATGAATCTCACTATAGATGGACTTATGTATTTTTTTGATAACTTTTCTAACCTTTTGTTTGAGACAGATGGAATGACCCATCATTCTATCACATGATCTGCTAACACATCACAAATGAAATATTCAACTTCATTTCATTAAGAGATGAAGTGGAAATTGTCCAAAGAACGACCAACGGTGAGACTATACCAAAATCACGAAAGTATTTCTTCTAATTCCAATTTCATCAACATTAGGGAAATGATCTTGAAAACCAAAAATATTTTCCTATTTCTCTTATATATGATGAATTAGATGGTACCTTAGATCATCACAAATCTATGGCTTTGTGATTGTTGGCTTTTTCATTGCCATGTTCTCTACCACTCTCTATCAGAACATGATAGTTAGATTTCTCTTTTATATCCATATTTTCACCAATGTTATCCTATATGGAAACCCAGTGATGAGTTAATTTGGGTAACCATTATAATTCATACTTTAGTTTTTAAAGTTCAGTTTTGGTATTTCTTTTTACGATGTGGTTTTTTATAAATAGTAAACGATTTATAACCCCGACGAATTTCGAGGGAGAAATTCATTTTAAGGGGGGTAGAATGTAACAAACCAAGATTTTATAAGATACATTCTTTTTAATTTCCTTCATATCTTCTGTTGTACGATACACCTAGATTATCTTGTGCTATACGAAGCACTGTATTACCTTGCAGTATACGCAACACAATTCTTGGCTCGTGTTACACACAATTTCAAGTTCGTTTGATAGAAGTTATTCTATGAAACATTGAGTATATATATATATATTCAATGTATGAATGAAATATAGTTGGATTATATTATACACAACAACAAAAGAGTCCTGCACTACAGGCAACCTTGACTTGTCTTGCATTACACACAATCGCGACCTTCCCTGACAGCGTGTGTTGTATGCAATACTGGGTTTTACTAAACAATAATATATTATTATAATATTGTTATGAACTAGCCGTTATGAATAGTATTAACTAAATTTTAAATTTTATAACATTATTATTAATCTTACACATTTTCTAGAACATGGTATAAGAACAAAATAATTTTTTCGGGAAAAATAAGTATTTTTCAAAAAATACAGTTTTGTCGCCTTTTGATAGCGCACCCACTTTAAATCTAGTTTTTGAAATGTTTATAAGTTCCATTTGATAAAATAAAATTTTTCTTTGGAATCAAGAAATAAAAATTTACTTTGGATAAAATTTTCATTTTATTCTGATAACTTTCATATTTTAATGAATAGTAAAAACACGCTATATTTTAATTAAAAAAAACTTTTTTCATCGTAATATCTTATGTGGTTAAATTATAATATTGAATGGTTTTAAAGTATAAATAGAATATATTTTTACCATTTAATATAATTTATGTCATTAGCATTGATTTTACATTGAATTCATAGGTTAAATCAATCCAATCATTTGCAATGTTTTAAAGAAAAACCCGTTTTCTTTCGATAACGGGATAAATTTTAATTTAATTTCTGCAACTTTTTTGTATTGAATTTGGAAAAATGGATTCCATATTTGGAATCAGTGGGTCCAAATTATGTTAATAAGATACTTTTTATTATTGGTCATTGTCAATAGTAACTACGGTAAATTTTATTTACCATAGTTAAAGGTAAATTGGGTGATTAAGGGTAAATATAAGATTATTTAATTACCCTAACAGTTGGAAAAATCCTATTGGATGACTAAAAGTCGACCTATATCACCTAAGGTTCAGATTAGATTTCTTTAATGGACTTTGTTCCATGAAAAGAATTTAATTATTTTTAAAACCAAAGAAAGTGACAACATGTCACTCTCTTAAATACTATAAGTATAATTATTTTAAGTTAGTGATAAACTTTATGAAACATCGAAAATTAATAGTCTACAGAAATCTAACAAAATTATCTACATCACGAGAATTTATTTAGATTTTTTTTGGGATTAAATAATTATCATTAATTGTGACACAATAGTGATGCATAAATTATTTATCCAGTGAAAAATCAAGAATTTAGTTTTTATTAAACTAATAGTGACCATAAAAGGTCCAAAACCCGGAACAAAACATATTGGTAATGTATATATAAACTAGAATCATCCAATGGTCGAATACTTGACCATTTGGAGTCTTATACAAGAATTATGACACTTATATTATTTTATTTTAAATGATGCCAAAGTTGTCACATTCATAATTTAATAAATATAACAATTTAACTATTGTTATTTTAAGATGATAAATTCAATTAAAATTATTATTGTGAAATTTAATATATTTATCTTTATCATATGATTTAATTTATTATTTTTATGCAACATATAAGTATATTAAATAATTATACAAAAATGTTGTAGAAATTATTTTATTAAGAGATAAACCAAATAAATGGTTTTAAAAATAATAAAATAAATATTATATGAACTATCTAATGTTCTACACTAATTATCTAGATACATATGGCCTTTTAGGAATCTATTAATGATTTTATTTCGGACATATCTTCTGTATATATTTTATTTAAATTCATATAAATGAATAGTTTCAAATCTGACACTATTGTTATTTTATAAAAATAACATATTATAAAATTGTTTAAAAATCAAAAAAATATTCAAAAATTATAAATTTAAATTTATATGGTCTAAAATGTTATAAATATCCAATTATGGACAATTCACAAAAAAATAACTAATTGTTTGTTATAAGTTAAAATTTAGAATGTTATTACCACAAATTAAATTAAATTGATTAAGTAAGAATAAATCAAGTTGATAATGTTTAAAATAATTTCTTAACATGTCTAAATTTTATTGGTTGATTAGATTACAACCCTAAATCATTTTATATTCGAATATGAGTCATTTTTTGAGGTTTTTAAGTGGGTTTAGATTTAATATAAATTAATATTTTTAAGATTTCCCAAGGTGCCCCTCTCCTCCGTTATAAAAGGGAACCTCCTCCCTCTCTTCCTCACACCAATTTGATCCTTAAAGCTCGGACAACCCCTGAAAAATTCTCTTCTACACATCCCTAGAAACATCATAGAGGTTCTGGTATTCTTCAAAGACAAATTTTAGTGCCCTAAGAGGAGGTCTCAAAGAAGCTCTTCAAAGAAGAGGTAATGTTCGTTACCAATTCTTTCAACTTTATTTCTTCTTACACTTCTTCTTATTTAGTTGTTTCGTAATGAAGTAATAACATCAGTATAATTCATATACTTAAATGTTATTATAAGTATGAAACAACCCTATTTCACAATTTATCCATCCTACGGAAAATGAAATCACCGCATGTGCGTACGTAAGAAATACCGTCTCCATGATGTGGTGTAATCTATTTTCCACCACCAACTTTCTTGGATGGGTATAATGGTGTAAATAATGACTATATATGATTATTTTAAAGTGATATTAATTCTTAAATATTATACATACACTTGAATACAATTCCACGATCATGGGAATGATATCATCACTCGTGTGTACGTACGGACTACCATCTCCACGACGCGATGAGATTCATTCTCAATGATTGACCATTCATGAATGATTATATTGTATATATAATAGGTAATCATGAAATATATGACATAATAATGATACTGTATTTATGTATATATATATGTATTTCATCTACTTAATTCCATTCAATTCAATAAGGAAACGAAAACAACGTTCATGCGTATGTACGGCCTACTATCTCCATGAAGGGTGTATTTCCTTCCATTATTCGATATATTATATATTTGTATATTCTTAATATATATTATATATAAATCATGTTTTACATTCTGGATATAAGTAATCATGATCCATGTAATCATATTCATAATTACAAGTTTAAACACGAACGAAAAATGAGACAATTTTACCCAAAACGCTACTTTAACATAAATTTATAAAAGAACGGGTAATATAAAGTCATAAGTGGACCATATATGATATAATAAAAATGAATATGATTCTCTAATAATTCAATAAAATTATTTAAATCATTATATAGGGGGATCAGATACGTACGAATCATATCAAACCTAAGGTAAGGGATAATTTTGCAAATCTCATTTTTATCCAAGATTGCTTATTCGTAATTATTTACTTGGGTCATTGTTATCATCCATGTCAATGTTTCATAAAAATGGTTTCATGTATGTTTAATGTTTTTTATCCACTTTTGACTTTTAATACATGTTATGTAAGGCATCTTTCTTTTGTTTGCGTTACGAGGTACTATTTTTGACTTTTCCGACAGAAGTGCGATAAGAATGTTTTTTTAACATATACGGCATGAAAGGATTTTTATGGTTTTATAAAGCCGTATTTTAATGAAGCTTCCTTCAAAATATTTCATGACTATTTTCAACAAAAACCTTTTCTTCTAAAATTTCATGACATTTTGTGAAAAGAAAATGATTTTGAAGAAAAAAGGATATTTTCCACAAGAATTCATTTAAAGTGTTTTATAAAAACCATTTTCATCTAAGATAACATTATTTCACATGTGTATGTTTCAAGTGTAATGTCTCTATGATTTACATGGTTTCAATTTTTTTATTATGAACTGATATCCATTTCTTTTATATGGATTATGTGATGATGGGATGATGTTTATGAAACCCATTTAATTTATTGGGTTATTATGAATTATGTATGTTTATTTTGTGGCACAAGTAAGAATGATTTCATTATGAGAAGGGTGGGACCTATATCTCCCTCAAATGCATTGGGTAAAGATTTATATCTCATGAGATAGACATGGCATGAATGGTAAGTTAATCTGGTTCAGTGTTACAGGACTAAAACGAGGAGTGAACTCGATTCAGAAAGGGACTTTGTCCACCAAGATGGTCTTGGAAGCAATGTCTTGGCTACTATGGAAATCATGACATGAGCTGAATGGTGGCCACAATTACATGTTTTCTTACCATTCTATTTTAACATTCATAATGTTTCATAATTATCTACGCCATACGTACTTCCATGTTTTATGTCATTGCTCAAACTTTTGATGATTAAACATTATGTTCATGTTTTTAAGTTAAAATGTATATGGTATGTTTTATTTTATCCATGCCTACCCTTATTGAGCATTTGAGTTCACCGTTTTTATGTTTTCTTTTCTCTAGGATATAAAGAAAGGTTTTAGGTAGAAAAAGGGGAAGATCTTTAAGGGAGATGTTTAAGATCCTTCACTACAATTAGAAGATTACGTTCCAAGTTTCCAAAGACACTAAACTATTATGGTCCTTGTGTGTCTGTTTTTGTTATGTATTAAGTATTCCGCAAAAGTAATGTATTGTTCATGTACATCAGACTTCGGGTATCTACAGAAACCCTTATTTTAAGGAAATATTGATTATATATGATTCTTTATGTGGAAAACATGTTCATGAAAATTAATATGGTTGTGCCTAGATAGCGCTCCAATTTATTGTGTAATGTTAAGTATCATGAGATTTCATGTGTGATGGCCTTGGCGGTTAGCCTTATCTTTTGCTACTATGTAAAATAATCTTGGATTTTATCCTTGACTTGTACTTATGTCATATTTTATGTCGATTCCACATTTCTATATTTCAATGTTTATATGATCCCATGTTTATATATTTTGATTCCATATGTTCCATGCTTTTTTTTATCATTGTGTCATTCTTTCTTACCTATATGCTAAATCCCCATTCTTATGTGTACTCCCTTTCAAGGATTTTTAGCTCATCCCTTTGTTCATGGGTTCCACAAGTTATCCTATATAGATGTATAAGAACAATGGAAGATCTGAGCTCATTATGGAGTTTTAGAAACAAGTTTGTTTTGTTTGTTTATTTACATAGTCTTACAAGACACTAGAAATCACAATACTTTTCTTGTACTCTGATGTATAATTATTCTTAAAATCATGTGATGTTATATTTAAAAGTCTAGGGTAACTATCCGGGGAGGGAGGAGGCCCGACACATAGAGTAGGCGATGCTAGCTAGGGAGGAGGTCAGCTCGGGGCGTGACTGGAGGTGGAGGATTGTCACAAGCATGAGTGGAGGGTTGGGGTTCCTATATAAACGGAATTGATAGGGGAGGATATATCCATGTATGAGAAAGGAGAGGGGGATTCTAGGTTATAAAAAAATAAATACATAATGACTACTTAAAAAGAACAAAACAAATATTACTAATTATAATAATATAAATTAAAACATAATATTAATAACTAACATAATATAAATAATAATAACAATAATCATTATCATCATATTCATAGTAATAATAATAAGAATAATAATAACTATTATCTTTATCAATATCCATCATATTAATTATCTTCATTTTGATTTAATAATAATAATATTAATTAAAAATTTAATATTAAAAATATTATTATCTAAAATAATAATAATATTATTATTATAATGGTTTAAACATGTATGAAATTAATTTTTTTGGTATTGGGTAGCTTTATAGCTACATTGGATGACTATACAGTTACTACTAAGCATGCGGTGTCCGTGCATTGGCCCTAAACCCACCAAAATTATCAAACATCAAAAAATTTAAACAATAACCCAATAAAAAATAGATGAGTGTAACAAAAGTCAATAATTAATAAAATAAAATTATTTTAGTGGTTTTGGTGTGACAATTAATATTCCATACACTCCTTTATCCTTTCACTTATTAAGGGATTGATATAGTCGCTAATGTGTACGTATGACCCTCTGTCTTCATGATGCAATGCAATTCATTTTCCATAGACAACATTAAATAGTGGCTATAAAATTATTTTAATTCTAAAATAGTTAATTTGTAAATCTAATATAATTTTGGATATGTTGGATATATATCATATTAAAAATAATTGATACTTTAATGACAACCCATGTATAGGAAAATGAAATAATTAACAACCAAAACAAGGGTGTTAATGAAATTTTTTCAACAAAAGGGTAATAAAATAATATAAGAGGACTATATATTATATTATTAATTTGGATATGGTTATTTATAAGTTAATAAACTAATTAAAACCACTATATAATAATTTAAAGCATGATCAACTAAAGGCAGTGTAAGGTAAGGGTTTTTATGTCTGGATTTTACTTTTGTGATATATATGTCTTGTTCACCACTTATTATTGTGTGTAGTGTATGTACTAAAATTATAAATATCATATCATGTATCCCATTTTTGTAATAATATTTTAATTTTCATATAATTTTATTCATTTATATGGATTATGATTTAAACGGTTTAAAGTGGAATGGTATAATTTGATATACGTAAATATTATTTTCCACAATAATTTTTCGAGGGTCTCATTTAAAATTATATTTATCTATATCAACATTAGTCGTTTAATCTTTTAATTCATTAAATTTTATCTCTTAGGATACCATCTACCATATGTTATTGAAGTTTTTATGATCAATTTGACTATGGATGTTCATTTTTGATACCATTCACGTTTTATGATTAAAGTATTCACATTCTGTATGATGGTTTTTCAATTTGAATGTTTATATTGTTTGTGATGAAGAATTATAATATGTGTATTATATTTGAATTATTACATGATGGGTTGGGCTACTTATATCCCTTCGATGCATCGGTACGTCTGAAGAGGAAAATATAATATGGATTTGGATGAGGTGTTAGCCATTTATTTTCATATATTGATTTAGATGAGGTTATACCCATTTATTTTCTGATTACTCATTTGAGGAATCAATGGTATATTTTATATGACTAGTATTATGTATTGAATCATTATAAGATTATTTATTTATATTATATGTGAATATTCTACTAGTAGGATATCAATTTTTAATTTTTCTAGCTCATTTGATTTTTTAAAGGGCATGTGTTTCAGTTATATAGTTGGCCATATTGTTTATGCCATGTTTACTCATTGCTTCGACTGCTCACTTAATCGTAATGGGAATTTAATATCTCCCATTTCATATATTGCTTTTTTACCTAGGATTCAAAAAAAGTGCATTAATACTGATGTATAGGGTTACACCAGGGGGGGTTAACGGTGGCCTTAATTAAATTGTTTGGGTATTTTATGTTTTAAAATATAATGTGAATTCCATGTATGTAACTAATTTACCATGAATACTATGAGGAATTTAATCTTAGCTATTGTGGTCTAGGGCGTTACATTTTCATCATATCTAATAAAGATTTTCAACATCTCAACAGCGTGTGGCTTGTGTTTCATGAACATGAAATTGACTATCATAGTGGAATAATAAATGAAAATAGTGAAATATTGATAACCGACACAATAATATTTTCTCATAGGATGAAAAAAGTCCAAATTATTTAATTCTAAAAGCCTCTTGAATTGAATCAACAATATTTTTTGAGTTTAGTGAACCATTTTTCTCATTTAATAGGTCACACAGATAGTACCTTTTACCCATTTTAATTGTGAAAATGTATTCATAAAATGATTATTTTATATTTTTCACGTATTTATTTTTAAAATGTTTTGATGCATTCTATTTCATGGTTTCTTATCATAATTTTAACCTATGTATCAAGAATTGGCTAAATCACCAATTTAGAAGTAGTTCCAACTTGTTCACTCTCCTTCGGCAACAACTCCTCCTTCTTTTGAACTATTTATGATGCAAGAATGTTTGTGGAAATAAATTCATCTTAATAATCAGAATATTTGATTATATTCCAAATATTATATTTAATACCTTCAATACATATTAGATTTTTTTCATTTTTGATCATTGGGATTCTAGCTTAGTACTTCTAACTCCATTGATTTTTAGTGAGCTATATTTTCCAAATGTCAATACCCCTATATCCTGTTCATAAATATTCATGAAACTATTTTTTTCATAAATCATAATTTTGGAACAAGATTTGTCTAGAATCCATTTTTTACCATGTATGATTTCAGAGGGAGTTCTGCAGTTAGTGGATTATATTATTTATTGACATTATAAATTTCATTTCCTTTTTTAAAAATACATAGAATACTCTATGTGAGTATTCATATAAAATAAATCACAGTAACAATGTTGGTCAAATCTTCCACATATTTATTCTAGACACTCAATTATTTATTGAGTTTTCATATATGTTGAATTTATACACACAATATCCTTTTTATTTGTCATCTTAGAGATTATTGTTTTCTTATCAATGAATTTTCCCCATGATTGAAATCTACACCAATGTAATGGCATGTTATTCCATCATGAGTATGGTTTGCGCCCATATATTTCTTAATACCAGTAATATCTTCTCAATTATTATCTACCATATTTATAACACTGGTTTCATTCAGAATATTAATTTTCCTCCATATCACATTTTTATCTTTATTTTTCATTTGGGATACGTTTCTATTTGAGAAATTATTTTTGTTACTGTTGGATCAAAATATATATGCACAGTGGGATAGTAACGGAGGGGATTAATTGTATGTTTAATTTTTTTGTTTTTATATATAATGAAAACATAGTTTAATAAGACTAGACTAATTCAATTCAAAAAACCTATTAATGTATTAAAACTGTAGTCGAAAATGGCCCTTGGTCCGATGAATAGAGTATCGTAATCAAAAGGTTATGATAACTATTCCATTTTTCTTGTTTCAAATTAATTGTATTCACAAATAAAGAAATTATTTAATTAGAGTAAGGATGATATATATAGAAATAACAATGGTTATGATAAAGAGAGTGAAAGAATTGATGATTCTATCATAAAGAATATAGAATCGTATTGGGTAAATGAATTGATCATAATCACTAAAATCATAATTAAAAAGATATTAATCACTAAATAGAGAATATAAATAGAAATATATAATTATTTCTTTCTATTAAAATGAAGCATAAATTTTTACAATTAAAAGAAAACATTTTTTCCCAAGAAAAGGGTATCCAATAAACTCGGATGAAGGTCCATTGATTTATGAATTCTGGAAGTTTTGTCTTACCCACATGTGGTTCATCCATCGATACGATGATCAGCTTCTACCTTTCTATTCTCACAGTCCCATGATCAAGAAGTTGATTGGAACCTCTATCTTCCTAGCATAGAAATCCCTTGATCTGTAAACAATTGGCCTAGTAGTCTTCTTATCCCTAGAATCCCCAATCATAATCATCAAAGATAAGTGTCTCACTAAGAAAATAAAAATTATTAAAATTCATAAGTATGTAGAATGAGAAGTTAACAACTTTTAATTTTTAGAATCTTTCACACGAATCAGTAATTTTATTTTTCACTCACAGGGTGTCTCCAATTCATTAAAAAGTGTTGAGATCATTAAAATGACCTGGTATTTATAATCCAACATCCCAGCAGTCATGTTGGATTCCAATGGTCGAATTTTATCTTGAAAATTCAGAGGGACATGGAAACCTCGAACTCCAATGATCTTCTTATAACCGAAAAAAATACATTTTTTATAAATCATATCGAAATAGAATAGACGACCTCATTTTGATTTAATTTTTTTTCAATTATTATGAAAAAAATGGTTGCGATAAAAGGAGTATGAATGGATATGATGATATTCATTATGAGAGTCAGTAAAATTATTATAATTTCGATAATATTTTCTTTATGAAAACTAAACGGTGTGTACGATAAAATATTTTTATTTTCTATGTACGATTGAAATGGTATCTGGGATAATTTTGATATTCACGGATTGATTTATATTAGAAAAACTCAAGAGAATGATTATTGTCATATGTATATGGAAAAGTATAGTGATGAAAAGTAAAAAAAAATCCCTAAAATGATTAAGATAAAACAAAATATAGATTCTATTAAAAAGATAAGAGATCTTTTTATTTCAAAAGAAATTAATATAAATTTAAAAAAGAAGCCTTTTGACTAAATAATATCACCCTTTAGGAAATCACAAACCACAAGTTAAAATAAAACTGTACAAAAAATCTATTTAGAAGTAAACACTTATACTTATCTCCCATTTAGTTAAAAAAATATAATTTCAATATGATGTTAAATACAATTGAACTCTTGATTAGTATAAAAATCACTAAAAATCATAATCATTTTACTCCCATAAGTAAATAAATTTCCATTTGTGTGATTTAATTTCCCCCAATCAAATACATTATTCTTTTATAATAATAATTATTTAATTATCCCTTTTATAATAATTTCAGCCTCAGTATCTTTTTCAAACATCATTGTTTCTAAATTAAAAATTTATCTTATCCTTTAGATCATATCTTCACTGATAAAATGAGATTTTAAACACATCAGTTTCAAATTTATTACCACCTTATATAACATTAAGCACTCAATAAGAAACATTATTATAATTATAAGGAACATAATAAATTGGTATTTTATTTTATTGAACTTTAATTTCTTGATTGTAAAAAAGATGAATCCCAACATATTGAATTATCTCAAATTGAATAAATAATAGAGTATAAAAATATATAAAACCTTGAGGGTTTTCTTATCATTCTTAATTAGAACTAAAAAACCTAACATCCAAAGAGTTGTTAGATGGTTATCTGAATAATGATGATAAATATTTCTTGTATCCCTATTAATTTATATTATATATTACAATACTCTATTCCTATTAAAAGTATCTTCTACTTTCAAGAGCTTATGGGAATGAAAAAAAATATCTTACTTCACAAGGTATTCCAAAAAAAATTCTACTTTTGTTTAGACAATGTGTATTATTTTATATATATTGAAAATGAAATCTTTAAACCGTCATCAATTTTTAAAGTCTTAAAAAAATATGAAACATAATTGATGTGAACAAGATCCTAACATGTTTTGGGTTATTCAAGAAAAACTGACTCCCAACCTTGAATATTTATAATTATTTTCAATGAATAATCATATTTCTCATAAAATTCCTTTTCAACGAACCTTATCTTCTAAAATTCATTGAATAAATTTCCATCAAAGTTATATATTTTATAGGTATGTCTTTGGGAGAGGATGCAGTAGACACTAACATGAATATGGAAAATTTCTATCAGAAAAAAATATTATTTACATGAATATTGGAGGAGTTATAGGGATTTGTCACAATATAGAAGAAATCTGATATGGAATAGGTTAGGGGGTATCTTTATACAGTTGAAATAAATATTACTATTTGAGATTATAAAGCTCATATTTTATCGAGGTCATCTGATGGTTGAAAATTTTTAAAATCTCTAGGTATATTTTTTTAAAATATATTATATTCCAGATGAATATGATAATGATGTAAAAAATAATTAAATACCTACAAAAAAATTTCAATTTATTTTAATGTGAAAATTAATATAAATTTTTCCTTTTAGAATCTCAAGAAATATTTTTGGGTTTAGAAAAAATATACTTCAAAAAGAAATTAAACTTTTAAAAAAATGAGTAAAAATATTTATGAGTATAAAGAAAAAGAAATATTAAAATGATTTTATGTGTACAAAAGGAATTTAAAATTGATATTTAATATGAGTATAAAATTTAGTATAAAAAATTTTGAGTATGAAAAATTACTAGTACGAAAAATTATAAGTATAATAAAAATTACAAGAAAAAAAAAGAAAAGAAAAATTTCAATCATATGTATTCCACCTTTGAAAAGGAGTAACTAATTGTATAGAGATGATTCAAAAAATAATTAGATACGGATGATTAATTTATAATAATCAATCCTAGAATTTGTTTAATGTATTCAAATCTATCAGAAGGTAATGGTTTTATGAAAATATCATAAAGTTGTTCTTATGTTCTAATAAATTATAAAATTATATCTCCTCTATGTGTGTGATCCCTAAGAAAGTGTCACCTAATATCTTATTGTTTTTCAAGTGAGTGATGTGTGATGTTTTTGTTTAATGTTATTGTACTGGTGTTTTGACAAAGTATTTGAGTTTTAGTAACACTCATTCCATAATCAGTGAGTGTGTATTTCATCCACAACTCTTAAGACCAACAACTACCAACTGCCACATATTCATCTTTATTAGTGGAACATGATACTGAGTATTTGTTTCATGAAATACCAATAAACTAATGAATCTCCTATGAAATGACATGTTTCGAATGTACTTTTCCCATCCATTCTACAGCCACCAAATTCAGCATCTGAAAAACAATTCAATTCAATGTAATTTCTAGGAGAATAAAAAAGACTTAAATTTATGGTTCCCATTAAATAACAAAAAATTATTTGTACAGATTTAAAATAGGATTCCATTGAATTTTATTGATACCTTTCATATAAGAATACTAAAAATATAATATATATATGACAAAGTATTAAGTATGGTAAGATTCCTATCATCCCTCCAAAAGTTTTTTGATTTACTCATGTCAAAATTCATTGATTTCAAGAGTATTTAAGGTAACAATAGGAGTTATAATTCATTTAGTATAGTCGTATCTATACTTTTTAAGAATATATAAAATATACTTAAATTGGGATATATATGTCCATTCATGGTTTGGAGAAATATGAAAACCATGAAATAATGTTAAATTTCACAACATACTCATCTCAAACTCAAATTTAATAAGATTCATAAAATAATATATTAATGATTACTGAGTTGATCTAAATATAATGTTATAAAAATAAATTTGAATTATCAAAAAATTTATTTTCTTTTTTTATAAAATGTGTTGGATCAGCAGTACCCTTAACAAAGTTTTTTTTTATAAGAAATCGGGTTAATATATCATAATAGGATCTACTGTCATTTTTAAGTCTATATAAATATTTTTTTTGGTTTTGAATCATATTCATGATGTTTTTATCTTGAAAACAATGAGGTTGTTCAACAAAAACATTCTCTTCCACCTATCTATTAAGAAAAGAACACTTCACATTCATTTGAAAAAGTGTTAAATTAATGAATACTGTAAAGGATAATAGTAATCTAATAGATTGAAGTCTAGCTATCAGAGCATATGTTTCTTCATATTATTTCCCCTCTTGTTGACTATAACCTTTAGTAACTAGTCTAGAATTATTTCTAATTATTATTCCACTTCCATCATACATTTCACTAAAAACTCATTTTACTCCAATTAAAGTTGATTTTTAGGTCTTTTAACCATGTTATAAACTTTTTTCCTTTGGAATTAATTTAGTTCATCTTGCATTTATTTAATCCAATCTTCATCTCAAAATTCATCATTGTGAGTATTGGGTTCGAATTATGAAATAAATTCAAGATGTTATACTTCATTTTTCAATGAACTTGTAGTCCTTACAGGTTGATTTACATCACTAATGGTACTATCACTTGGATGATTATTAAAAAACAATTTATTTGGGTTTTGTAAAACCTATTCATATACATAAGATAAAATCTATTTTGACATAAATACATCATAAACATTTTCTTGTGTATTTTCCTTATTAGAAGAACCTTCTATAAAAGGTTGATAATCAGTTTTGAAAAAATATATAAGAAGATGTAGGTTGGGATTGTTTAAAAATAAATGGATCAGTTTCATCAAATTTTACATGTAATGTTTCCTTAACATTACAAGATTTTTTATTTAAAACACTAAAATCAATAGAAGTAGTGGAATAAACTAATAATATACCTTCATTGGATTTGGGTGTGAATTTATAGAAATTATCTTCTATATTAAAAATGAATACATTTCATCACAATACTTGTAGTATGAAAAATTATGTTTTCATCTAGTCCATAACTCATAATGAGTTTTGTTAATAAATGGTCCAATTAATACTCAATTTATATTTTAAAAAGAAGCAATCACAAATGCAACCCAAAAATGATTTACAGTATAATATTTACTCAATATGGTTCTTATTACCTCTTGAAGAATATTATTTTTTCTTTCAATCACACCGCTTTGATGAGGTGTTCTAGGTGCTAAAAAGTTATATGTAATACCTTTCTTACAACAAAAAGATTAAAATTTTTAATTTATGTATTATCCACCATGATCACTATGAATAGTTATCAATTGATGATTTTTCTCATTTTTGACATTGGCTACATATGTTTTAAAATAAAAATATGCTTCAAATTGCTCTCTAGAAAATAGACCCACGGTTATTTAGTGTATTTATTAACTAAAATAAATAAATAAAACACTCCTCCAATACATCCAATTTTTTCGGACCAAAAATAACCATGTTCGCTAACTGTAAAGTATCCGAAGATGATATATCACTATTTTATTTAAAACATGACATATGTTGATTTCCAAATTGACAAGTGTCACATAATTTTAAATAATCTAATCTATGTTCTTATATATCCTTAATAATTTTTTTCATAGACAACTTATATAGGTTCATAAGGTTATAGTGTCCTAACTTTTTATTCCATAACCATGATTAATCTTATTCTTCTCTAAAGAAAGGTAATTATGAGATCTTATGGTCTTTTATGATGAGTGTGTATGCATTCTCATGCTGATGGGTAGAATGAATGAATCCATCCTTAGAATTTGGTACTACAGATTTATCATTCATAAAATTTTCAAAGGAAACTTCATCACATTAAATTAGGAGTATAAGTTTTTGTTTCATACATTTTACAAATAAAACATTTTAAATCAATTCTTTTTCGAGAATAATAATATTACCTATACCAAAAATCTTTTCTCAGGAATTATCATCGAAGATATCTATTCCACCATTCATTTAAATAATATTTAAAAAAATATTTGTAACCAGTAATATTCTCTAAACATCCATTATCCATGTACCATATATATTATTTGTTGGTACTTATATTATCTTCCTGAAAATAAAACAATTATAGTTTTGGAATCCAAACATTATTTGATCCATAATTTATGAAAAGAAAAAAAATTTGGAGACCACATTTGTTATAAAAAAGGGGCTTTGTGGAGTCTCTACTATTGAATTTTATTTAAGGAAAATTTTTAATTATAATGACTTCCACATTGACATTTTTCACAAAAGGAGAAATTCTAAAGAACAAATAAATTTACAATTAAACAGGTTTTGAATGAGTATATCCCATTCCAGAACTATCACCTTGTGGGTGAGGATGTTTATACATTTTATCATAACCTTCCATACCAGTTGTAAAATATGATAATTGTTTTTAGAAGAAAATATTTCCAACATTATTCTTATAACTAAATTCTTATCCACATTAGTATTAGATTCATAAGGGAGTTTTGAATCTAAAATATTTTTATGAGAAATTAATTTTTCTAGATCATTAGAAATCATATCATTCTCAGAATTTGTTTCCTCATGTTTTTTAGAAATAAGACCATCTTCAGGAGAAAAATATCAAGATATTTAGAAAGATCTTATAAATCTTCAATTAAAACATATATTATAGAATTCTCCTTTTCATGTATGTTGCTAACTTTGTAGTTTTCGTTCTCATGAAATTCTGAAAAACTAGAAACATATTCAAATCAAGGTACTGTATTATTATCACTGGCTGAGGATGATTCTTTGTCTAAAGATGTCGAATTCACCTCATTTGGTTTCTAAAGAATCTCTACCACTATAAATCCTTGAGTAATTTTACTTTATGACATTCTTTACCCTTAACTTATATTACATTCTATGATTCCTCTCAGAATTCCTTTTGTTTGGATATTTTCTTTTCAATATTGGAAAATCGGGTATAATGTGTTCTTCTTTCTTATATTCATAACATGTAACTTAAGTATCCTTCCTCTCTTTCATTACCTTGTTGATTTTTTATAGCTATACAAAATTTCATTATTTCCAATGGTCATATTCATTCATTGAGAAATTTTTTCCAATTCATTCTATGAATGTTCTGATTCACTTGAGTCCAATTAAACTACAACAATCTTCTCAGTTGACATGTATATATTTTGAAGAGTCATATACATCATCTTATTTGAAGTTGAGGTAAAAGCTACTCCACCATTATTCTTTTCTACTATTTCTTCATCTCTTTTCAATATATTATAATATTAAAAAATACTTCCAAATAACTCATCAACAGTTACATTTGTGACTTATATTTATTCATTAATTAATATCCTTTTTTATTCCCATTCATTTTATATGATATATATGATCTTTTGAATGATAACCTCATCATATAATAATTTCTATCTCATGTCTTGTAAGTTATTATCAATTTCCATGAATCATTTACGGACCATAAAAACTTGTACTCCATATGGAAATTAAATAACTTGATAATCTTCTCCTAGCATGGATCTTCTTATTTCAACAGATTTTTATGTACCAAAATGAGTAATTTATAGATTCTTCTAAATTCTACTGGTTTTTTCACAAGATCAAATATGGATATATATATTTATAGTCATAGAAAAAAGTAATGTATTCCTTACCTAGTAATTCATTTAATATTCCTATTTTCTATTGGTAAAGAGTGTAACTTATTTGTCATTGATTTTATATTCTCTAGTCAGTGTGAAAAATTAATCAACTATAATGTGGATCACAAAAGTCTTCATTTTTGTCTCTCTAATATTCATAATTGATTCCATAAAAAATTGGTGGTATTGTTGTATGGAGATTTTTAATTGAAATGACATTAAGTCCTACTATATTTTTGAAAAAAAAATTCTTTTTCCACAGTTTACATTAGTGTCACAAATATATATAAACAAAAAATTTATAAAAGAAATAAAACTAGCTTGAAAATGTAAAGAAATAAAATACACATGAGAAATTGAAACCTTCTATGATTCCAATTATTGGAACCAAGTGCATGTGAATATAGAACAATACAAGATGGGGTTGAATTTTAACTTTTAAAACATTCCTTTTTACACATTATGTAAAATTATTTAAATAATAATTAAACTAATCCAATTCACTAAAACTCTTAATTTTTTGGAAAATTATTCTCATAGGGCCCTCGGTTTGATGAACATAGTAGCATAATCCGAAGGTTGTGATGACTAATCAACATGTTTTTTTAAATTAATTGTATTCATAAATAAGGATATGAATTAATCATATTAAGAGTGATATAGATCGTAATCACAATGGACATGATAAACATAGTAAAATAATTAATGATTATATAATATACCATATAGAATATTATTGGGTAAATGGATTGATTATAATCACTAAAATTTTAAGTACAACAATCATTATCACTAAATAGAGAGTACAAAGATTATTATATATAATTACCTTCCTATTACGAAGCAGTAGAAATGATTACAAATAAATGAATTTAATTATTTTTACCCTAAGAGATTGGTATCCAATAACCTCAGATAATGGAATCTTTATTTATACAATCAACAAAGTTTGTCTTACCCATACTAGTGTAATACCTCAATATGGATATCAATATTGGTCTTGCTATTCCTGTAATCCCTCCATCAAGAAGGTTATCGATGCCTCTTCCTTCCTAGACATGGAATCCCTCGATCCACAAGTGATAGGTACAACTGTCTTCTTATCCACAGATGTATTTGATCTTTATTATCAACGATTAGTTTTTCACTAAGAAATAAAAACTCTTGAAAGTCACAAGTATGTAGAATGATAAATTCACAACTTATACTCTTTATAGACTTTCACACAAAGTAGAAATTTCACAAAGCTTTCGCTTAGTGTTCTTAATTCATCAAAATGTTCTGATATCGTTCAAATGACATAGTATTTATAGGGAAAAGTCCCAATAGTCATCTTGGATTCCAACGGTCAGATTTTCTCTAGAAAATTCCTGGGGACTTAGACACTAGGATCTCAAACAGTCATCTTAAAATAATACAATGACAACATTTTATTAAGATGATAAAAACATAATATATGACATCATTTTGATAAAAAATGTTTTCAATTATTATGAAACATTTTTTGGGTTATAATAAAATGACTATCAATGGATCTGATGTTGCTCATTACAATAGTCGGTACGATTTATATCATTTTGATAACATTTTAAGTATAAAAACTTAAAAGTGTGTATGATTAAAAAATTATATTCAGTTTTTATTATAGAAAGAATATATGGGCTCATTATGATAATTATCGAATGATTTATTTTTAAAAAAATCCTGATTATGATTTTTATCATACTTATACAGAAAAATGAAATCATGAAAAGTAAAAAAAAATCCTTAAAGAAAGTATGATAAAAAAAATTTGGATTCATTTAAAAGGAGATGAGAGTTTGTGATTTCAAAAAAAAAAGGAATAGAAAGTTCCGAAGAATACTTTTGAAATTACAATTACAAAATATATAATATATTTTATTATTTCATTCTCTTAAGAAACTTTACACCTGAATTTCTATATTTTATCGATGTAAAATGATTCCCTTTCAATTTAATCCTCTTCTTAATTTTTTTTCAATTTAATTTTATAAAATACATTTTTATTATTTCTTTATACTTTACTTAATGAAGGATTCATGTTCATATTTTTGGATGGGTTTCATTTATGTAATATCTCCTTCTTCTTTTTCACTATTGGATAATTCTTAAATTTTTAATAACGATATATGAAGATCAGGAACTTTTAAAAAACATAATATTTTTATTCAGTATGTGAAGAGAGGAATTATTTTTATTTTTTACTTTATAATAATTACATTTCTTATTTGAAACATATTTTTTATCAATAGATTTTGAATCCTTAATAGAGTTTTATTTAAATTCATTCATTTGAGGCATCTCATTTTTATCATCAACTACATTCCCACCACTATTCTTCTTGGGATAGTTTGTTACAATGCGTCTAATGCCACCATACATGGAAAAAATTAGTGAGAGTTTTACATTATATTTTCCCTTTATATATATAAAATTATTTCAGATAGGATACATGATTCTTTTATAATCCATAAATATTTCTTCTCCATCATAAAAATCACTAGAGTATTTAAGTTATTCATCTCTGATTTTTATTTTTCTTATAGTTTGATCATTCATTTAATATATGAATTTTTTTTAACTCTATATCCTATAGCATTATTATACAATTCTAATAATGATTAATTATTAATGGTTAAGATTTTCTATATCTTCAAATGATGGAATTTTAGTATCAATTATTTTATTAATGTTTGTAATCAACTTCATAAAAATAAAAAAAATAGTATATGTTTTCTCCAAGGCCTATGATATTGTTGATTATTTCATTTACTATGATAAAGTAATAATCCATGGTTTTTTTAAATATTTTAATATCATCAAATATGGTCTGATAAATCTACAACATGGCTTATTTAACATTCACAATTAATTAAATTATACTTTCAATCTTGTACCATATTTTAATTTTTTTAGATTGATGTTTCATAAATTAGGGATACAATTTGTCTAATAAGAACATTGGAATAATATTCATAAATCTTCCAAAAATATGAAAAAAATTATTATCAGCAAAATGCATTTGTGAAATTCAATTAATATATCATAATCCCACAATTTCTCCACTAATAACTTCCAGACCAAGTGATTGAATATATGGAAAAATTATTCCTCTTTCTAATATAGTTCATAATATTGAATGTGTAGTCTGTAGTACTATTGATAGAATTATATTTATACATTCAACATATTGAAGATCTAATAATTGAATCATGGGTAAGCTTTGTTACTAATTTATATTCCCAATGAATAGTTTCACCATTGAGAAAGTGGGTTTAATCACTAGTATTTTCTTTTATAATTTATTCCATGTATATTTAACGTATGGGATATGTTAGGATATTATCTACTAAAATATGAAGACATTCCTTACGAGAATGAAATTTGATATATAAAAGGGATAAAGTACACAAAACTTTTAAAAGGATTATCATTAGCACATGTATATACTCTTTATTATGATTTATGTGTCTGGGTAATAAATTTTTTACTAATAATTAATCAATTATAACAAATGGTTTTGGTTGTACCACACTTTACTTGTATGTTTTTCAATACTACATAGAAACTCATTGAAAAAAATTGACCATCTCTAGTGTGAAAATTCTTTAGAATAGGTTATATAAGATCATTAGAGTATCTCTGTTTAATAAGAAGCTAGTGATTATCTTTGTATTCGAGCCTTTAGGATAATCATATCATAGAGTAATTACTTATTCAAGAACATTGGAAATTTATATTTAGTTTCGAACCAAGAACAATTGTATGTTCTCATTTTATGAAAAATCACTTGGTGATTTTCTTCAAAATTTACTTTATAATATCAAATCATAGAAATACATATCCACATGAATGTTTTATAATCTCTTATAATATCCCATCATCATCCAAAATTTTATCTATTTTTTAGTCACAATATTAGTTTTTTTATATCTCAATCAATTTATCACATTGTAAATCTACTCCCCTTAATTTAGCATTTCTTCATAACTTATTATTAACATAATTATGAAATCAACACTAGCTTGAATTATAAATAATAATCATAATCATATATAACAACATATTCCCTAATATATTTCCTCAACATGGTAGCCAATTGGGAATACACTCATGAAGTTATAATAATACCTTCACATTAAACCATTATATCGAGTGATTTTTCAATAATATTTTTTTTAATATTTAATTTGATAAATAAAACAGTTTGATATATCTTTAGGGGTTATAATTATTTAAAAAATTATAATTTAAAATATTATTCAATTCAAAAAATTTCTAATAGTGATCTCCCTAATTAATTTCATCAATATAGCTCTTGTTTTAATCATCCTAAATTTTCTTAGTGATGTGGAATACATCATCACGGTTAATAATTACTATGAAAAATAGGTATTTATCAGCGGGGTTTTTTCATGGTGATTTCAAAAACTGCTGCTAAATGTTTTATTGAATAAAATATAGCATCAGTTTTTTAGCAGTGATTTCTGGAACTACAAATTATTATTTTTATTTTAAAAAATCTTAAAATTTAATTATTTTAGCAGTTCTTTTTTAAAAAAATCGTCCGGAAATAGATGCCGATTTAAAAAATAACATATGTATAAAATGGAAAGAATAAAATAAAATATTTAATTCATATTTATGATATAATATTTATTATTTTCTATCACATGAAGTTTATTATTTATAATTTTAATTAATTATAAGTTATTAATTAATAAATATTTTTAATTATTAGTTAATAATTTTTTTTATGTTGAAATAGATGTGGAATAAGTTGAAAATAAAATTTCAGCATTAATTGACAATAACACTTGATCTAGGAGTCCATTTTAGCTCTATAACTAGTCAAATTGAAGCTTATGAAATGAAAAATATCACATTAGATTTAAATTTTGTAATAATTAATGGAATAAAATTTAATATAATTTCATGAAATTTTGGAAATCATATGTGAACATCAAACGAC
This sequence comes from Viscum album, assembly GCA_963277665.1. Lineage (NCBI taxonomy): Eukaryota > Viridiplantae > Streptophyta > Magnoliopsida > Santalales > Viscaceae > Viscum > Viscum album. The sequence continues at coordinate 2,114,465,722 of OY728157.1, read as the reverse complement.
AAAAAATTTGATTCGAGTGTCTATTTAGGCTTTACCATATATCAAATCAATGTCTGCAATGAGATCTGCACCACAATCACCAAGGGGAACCCATGTCACTTTTTTTCGGTGCCAAATATTCCCCAAAGGCCTATAAAACCGATTTTTAGTTGGGGTGCCCCAAATTTTTGACATTTTATGGAGTGTCATCCTTGATTAAGGGGGGTTTATTTACATATTCCAATGCAGATTGGATTTATTCCCAGAGATTACATTCTTATTGATAATATGGTTTTTAAATTTAATTTTTTTCACAATTTTGGGATATTTATAATTAAATATATGAAAACATTCTTTTATTTACAAATAAAAAACTCACTTTTACAAAAACATATTTACATATACAAGTATTTTTAATCATATAAACCAAATGTATAAAAACATTTTTTACATTTCATTTAAAATAAATAATTATACATTTTATTTATTTTATAAAAATGCATATATTTGTATACATATACATATACAAGAAATGTTTATAGAGTAACATGTGTTTCTATGTCATAACCCTCGTGGCCTGTACCATGACTACCCCATGACCACTTATAATAGTTCATGGGGGTGGGGACTAGTGTGGAGTATGCAAATCCCCCAAATGGGAGTCATTTGCCTAAGTACTCACACACACACACACAACTTAAAAACAACGATACTGGAAACTAAAAGACAAGGAATTTATGCATGCAGATCACAATGTAAAATGCAAGAAAAGTGCAACAGAAAGTAAAGTACATGGTGGAAAACTAGGATAGTATATAGTTCCACAAAAAGAAAGAAAGAACATAACTTCATCCCCATGTCCCTAAAAATCATCTACATAAAACACTACAATAAGGGTAGGTGAAGGGTAGATACCTGAAGCCGTAGGAGTTTGCCTCACCTGCCCGATCTCACTAAGAACCACTGAGTCCTATAAATCCCTATACTCAATCATTATGTCGATTGTCTAAACAAGAGACAACACATGTGGGTAAAGCCTATGCAAGGGTGAGTAAAACAATACTCATTAGGACACCTTGAAACCACAATGGTAAAGAACAAGGGAAACCCCATAATAAAATGTATAGTCAACTCCACATAGGTATATGACCATAAATGTACCAAGAACATCTAGATATAGTGTTTTTAGGCACTATAAATCATAAGGTTGCAACCTCATAGATAGAAAGAGATTCTCTTTGTAGGTTCGATAGGCAACACATAAATCTTTGAGAAACATGCTCCATGAGTTCAGCTATCCAATATGGCCCCCGTCTAAGAGGTACACTTCATCGAGAACCAGTCTACCATTATTAATGGTAGAGATGAGAGAAATTCCTCTATTAGGAAGAACCTACTTGGTCCAACTCTATTTCCCAACAATGGAGGTTCAGTCATTGTTGTGTTGCGCCCAACACCAGAATAAGGAAACCTAAGTGGAGAGGCCTTCCCTCACCACTATACATAGATGAGGGATCCATACTCCTATCCATCTCTCAAAACCTATTTTTCTTCAATAAGGAGTGGCACACACCTCAGTCCATCTAGGGATAACTAGTGCCTATATAGTTAATGCTCTCATCAAGTGGATGGGTCTGCACCTCACGACAGTGTCTGCCATCCAAGGGAGCTAAAACTCCAATGGAGGACCCACTGCCGGATGCTACTCAAGACAAGGGAGTGTAAATATATAAGTGAGGACCCACACCTTGATCCCATAGGATAGTAAAAATCACCGAGGACCCACACCAAAATCAAAAAGGGTAGTACGACTTTGTGAGTTGAGGACCCGCACCCTACTCGGTAGGGGAGTACTACTCAGTGACTAGAGGACTTGTGCCCCGGTACGACAGGGGAGTATCGACCCTATCTATTCACGTGTGGAGGACCCTCACCCTAGAAAAATAGGGGAGTACCAACTCTTATCATAGGGGACACACACCCTACCATGTAAGGGTGTTCAAACTCTGTTCACATTAGATATAGAGGACCCTCAACCTAATGCTATAGGGAAATATTGCCTCCACTGATAGAGGACCCTCTCCCTTTTCCCATAGGGAGGTACCTACTCTTCCATCACAAGCATCTCTCAGAACCTGTACCCTAGTACCCCAGGGGAGTGAAACCCCCAAAGAAATATACCCATAGGAATCAAACCCGCTCCCGTGATGTGGGGAGTCCCCACATTAGGGAACACACCAATTCCCACTCTGGTGTGCCTCTACCGGGATACCCTACTAATAAAACCATTAGTACGTTTTCTACATCCACAAAAAATCACTTTTAGTATCTAAAAATGATCGTCTCATCCTGAGGGTCCTAATTCCGTAAACATCACATTAATCAGACACACAGTATTGATGTTATACCTATTTTTTGAATAGGGGTTGGATAGGTCCGAGTCTAGTCCGACCCACTCAGACCGACTGAACTGCCAGGTCGACCCGACCAATTCAGCTCCAACCTACTAGATGGGTATAGCCCTGCCTTCTAGGATGTGGGATGGTTCAATTTACTAAACCCGTTGGTCTGCCGCATCCGTTCCGCGCCATGCAGCTTTCTTAGCCAGCCACAGATCCCACCCACAGCATGAACTGTGGGTCTAGCTGACATTGATGCGACACAATGTCGTGGCCTCCTCCACGCTAGAATCTATGTAGATGTGGTTGTTTTCAAAACAACGGCGGCATGCCTCCACTGTTTTTCATCACTCGGCCACCACTACGGCCCACCAGACAAGCTCTGATGGTCCGTTCATCGATTGGGAAGACGTGCTGGAGTCCAGAGGTTATGCTCTCCATCGCTAGTTGTTCAAAACCATTCCATGACACTTTTCTAATGCGAAACTGTACACCTGTGATATCTCTTGACCCGCCTCAATCTTATCACCACATTCATCATTTCAGCTTCATCATGTCATGTCTATCCTGGATCCATGAAGTCTGATCATTCCATCGTGATATGGTTTCACAACAATGGACTGTTCGTCATCCCATGAAGAACATGAAGAACGTTGGGGAGAAAAGAACGACAACTAACCCGAGGATTGAACCTTGTCCATTTGTTTTCTCTAACCTCGATCCAATTTGTTAGAAGGATCAGGATAGCATAAACAATACAGAAAACTTATTTCCCCCAAAATCATCCCACAGTCAAAACCTTCCATAGGAATGATCGAGTCGTGGTTCATCCTGTTCACATGATGATTCCCATTTATTTTTTATAAATCAAGAAAGAGGGGAAAACAAAATTCTAAATAAAAACCCTTACCTCGATTTGGATTGATTGAATATGTTTATAGAATTCGCGTCACGAAGTTGATCTTTGTTTTGTCGACCTTCTTTAATTCATCGTCATTGGATAAAATCCTAACAAAAAATATGTCGTCATCAATGAGAGGATCCCCTCTTCCCTACCTTAGGGAAACTCTTGAGGAATTTACCTACGCTGTGAATTCTAATGTTGGACCATCTCCTCGATTAATGGATGAAACACATTAATGCATTAATGCATTTCAGCATTACTTTTTCCCTTTGAAATAGGGTCTCTAGCCTGCTTCCTTTTTTAAAGTAAAATGGGTTACTCTGTCACTACATCTTAATGTCACCATAGAGAGATATGTTAAAATGAAATAAAAATAAGCTTCGTTTTGTTTATTTTATTCTCCGTTAAAAATTCCAAAAAAATAATTTTTTTACCCTTGACCCACACCGATCGGAGTTAGGATCCACCTAATGAAAGAGCACCCCCATGAGCTCAATATCAGTATTTAATTTCCAATCTGAATTAAAGGTTATGAGTTATTTGGATTTGAAAATAAAATAATCCTTATTTTATTATTTTATTTATGTTTACATTAAAAAAATAATTTCTATAGTTATCGCATGACAGTCAATGTTAGGCTCCACCTAAGTAATGAACATCTTAACGAGCTTAATGGTACCCTTAGATTTCCAATCTGTCTTTCCATTTATGAGTTACAAGGATTTGAAAACAAAATAAACATTATTTAACTATTTAATTTAGGGTCACGTCCCAAAAAAAATTTTCCCAGTTGGCCCAAGCCAGCCAATGGTGGGCTCCACCAAAGGGAAATGAATCCTCATGAGGTCAATGGTAGTCTCAGATTTCCCACCTGAGTTTCTGTTTATGAGTTATAAGGATTTGAAAAATAATTTATTTTTCATATAATTATTTTATTTATGGTTATTACACTTTTTGGTTTCTCACTTGAGAGAAATGTCGACTAATCATAAGCCACGCCTCGAGTAAATTTTCCATCTCGAACTCAATAGTGCCATTATATTTCTATTCTGAGAACCTGTTTAAGAGTCATCAATTTTTTTCAAGAAAACTGCACAGATGTACTATTTAAAAACATAACATTTTTTGTTGGTTTATTCCAGGCTCTTCGGGCATGGGAACCACACACCATCTCAATGCTTGGTCTCATAATTTTCTAATGAATTTTAGAAAAATAGAACGATGAAAATATGAGACATTCCAATGTGAATTAAAAAATATATATTTTTCTGTATGTTATGATATATGTAAATATATATATATATATATATATATATTTGTATTTGTGTATATTTATATATATATAAATATTTATACATATTTATGTTCATATATTGGACTCTAGTGGTACTCGAGCGGCGACCTCTGTGTTGGTGGTTGTGACTGTCGTTGTTGTGGTCAACAGTGATGTTTTGGCAACAATGAAGGTTTTTTATGGCGATTCTCACCGGCATGATGGGGTTGATGAATGGTTCATCTTGTTTACGAGTATGCATCGTGGGACAATATGTGGCCTGAGATGTGATGATGATCTCTTTAGGAATTCTAAAATCAAGGTACATTATCGTTTTGTTACTCGAGGAGGCGACTCTATGAAATTCAAAATCAGTGCACACGGGCGTGAAATTAGTTCGTGGTCCAAGTCGGTTGATGATTTCGTTTGAATTTTTTATTTTTTTATGGAAATTTGTTTTGATGTTTGGAATTTGTTTTGGTGGTTTATGTGTCATAATGTCGGGTTGTTTCTGTATGTTTTTCATATATCCTCAAGGTGTCTTTTTTCAGATATTCAAATAAATGTATTATCTGTATGTTTAAATATTTTTATATCATATATGTGTTGATATATATATTTATAATTATTTATTTATTTATTTATTTCACTTTTATATATATATATATATTTAACATAATATATAATTATATACTTAACTGTGTTTATATATATTTATAAAACATAAATGTGTGTTGATATGTTTTAATGAAAATTTTATTATATGTATATACATTTATAGGTATTAATATAGATTTATTATTCAATTATTTTATTATTTTAATCTTTTTATTTATTATTTATTAATTATTTATCGATGAATTTTTACTATTAATTTCCAATTAAACGACTTTTTAATAATTATTTATTATTTATTATTTATCAATTTTTTTATATTTTTTATATTTTATTTTTTATCATATATTTATGTATTTATTATTATTTATTTATTTTTTCTGATTTATGATTTATGATTTATGATTTATTTTCATTTATTAATTTTTACGATATATATTTATTTTTTCATTTTAAAATTATATTGATTATTTATTGACTATTTATTCATTTATTTATATAATATTTATTTATTTATTTATTATTTTTTGTATATTAATTATTACTTATTATTCATTATTTATCATTTATGTAAAATTTATTTGGTTAATATTTATTTATTTTTTATTATTTATTTAAAATTTATTTATTATTTATTTATTACATATTTATTATTTATTTCATATTTATTTTTTAATTATTATCTATTATTTATTTATTATTTGTTTATTATTTATTATTCATTGAATATTTATTTATTATTTATTATATGTTGATTATATGTTTATTATTTATTATTCATTGAATATTTATTTATTTATTATTCTTAATAAATTACTATTTATTATCATTTATTATTTTTTTAATATTTAATTTACTATTTTTTTATTATAAATTAATTAATTATTTAATAAATATTTATAATATATTAATTATTTATATATTACCTTTTATTTATTATTTTGTAATTTTTTTACTTCTTTATTGTATATTCATAATATATATATTCATTGTTTTGTTATTATTTAATAGAAATTTTTTATTTGTATATTTATAAGTATATTACATGATGTTTTCTCACCACATGAGGAGCTTGATAGAGTAGTAAAGTATTAGTAATATATGAAATAGGTAGGAGGTTCAAATCTTTCTCGATGCATATATTTTCCATATTTATTCACGACATGCACGAAATATGCATGCATGGTATGATAAATAATAAAAAATAATAATAATAAACAAATAATATGTAATTATAATAAATAATAAGTAAAAATAATAAATGATTAATAATTAATAACTAAAAATTAAAAAACAAAAACAGGAAATCACTTCTAAATAATTATCGGCGGTTTAATCCGTCGCCAAACTGAACATCGTAAAATAAAGAACTATGTCCCAAAAAACACAATGAAATGATTCCTAACACATAAATATGCAGCTATTTTAGAAATTGGCATCCATCATTTAGTGTTCATTTAAACTACCACTAAATTCATTAAAAGTGTTGAGAAAATACCATTTTTTATTGAATAATAATAAATAAGTTTGAATGGAATAATATTCATCTGCATGTGTTTTACAACAATAGGATATCACACTATCTTCCAATTTTATTCACCTCAAATTTCATAAAATTTCACTAAAATATTTTCTATAGCACAGTGTAATGACCATACCCTAAGATTAAAATGATTCTAATTATTTTCATTAAATATCCGTTCATATTACAAATTTCTTCATCAATTTATATATCACAATAATAAAATAAGTCTTCTATGGGTCACCAAATGAAAATTATGGTATTCTCATTGACTCATACAAAAGTTAGCAGATGACTCTTACAGTGTTTTCAATGACTCTTAAATAAATTCAATGATCCTTGTGGAAAATATATGATTCTCTTGGAAAATAGTCGATCCTTTTTTGAAATGTAATAACAGTTATAAAATATGTTTTCATTTGAAAATTATTTATCCCAGAGCATAAATGATTCTTACAAGATTATTCCTTTTTTCAAATATATATATATATTTATAATGAATCATACAATCTTTATGTAGGTCCTTCCTTTAACATATTTTAATTATCACTCTCATAATAATGTTTAATGAGTCTTGTGGAATTCAATTGAGACTACATATTTTCCATATTCTTTATTCTTTTAGAGTTAGAATGAATCTTATGTAATCATTAAGACTAATCCATTTTTCAGATCAAACATCAACATTCAATAAAACATAAAATATGTTTAGATTCACATTAATTCAACACATTTATTCTCATTTAATCTCAAAAACACAATCTAAATTCTTCAAGATCAATCTCAATTACATACAATGATTATTATTCAATGTTGAAAACAAACACAACCCTTTAATAATTCCCTCAGGCTCTTCACAATATAACTATATGTACTATATCATATTTTTTAAAAATAGGCTATAGATTGAAGTAAATGATTCAAAATGAGTGATGGGAATAAAATTATATGGTATATCGAGATTCATATGTTTCGAAATTTAATAAATTATACCTCAATTGAAGCAAATAATTTTTCTAAAAACATGACATCATGAATGACTTTTAATCCATGAAGTCTCCAAAGAAAAATTCATTTATGTAGCACCTATGACTTTTTTTGAATGATTTTCTTTCCTCAAATAATTGTCTATAATTCTAAAATATGTATTTATATTTGATCAATATAATTAAAATTGATTAGAAAGTGAATCATAAATGTTATAAATCAAACTAGAAACACTTTTTTCTTTCATTGTAAAACATAAAAAAAGTACATGAAATCATGTATCACACTCCATGTAATATTACATATTATGGATGGTTATAAAAATTAAATGGAAAAATTTTAAAATGGATAATAAATAGAAATGAATAATATCATTAATACTATGAGATATCATGGATGATCACAACCCCAAAGTAGGGTTTTATAATGGCTACAAATAGCCTTTATCAACCTTAAAAATCATTGATAATTGAGTTTATATTAAAAGGTGGTCCCTTTTATTAATGTTAATAAATTACTCATATAGTCCTGCTAAAAAGGTATTGATAAAAGTCAAGAAAAATTAATGAAATAGTAAATTGGTAACAGTATTTTAACAGTGCATGACACCCCATTAACAGAACTATGAAGCCCCGCCTGCACATCCACCACACCTTTTAACAGTGTTAGGCACACCCACTAACCCTTTAAAATGCTATCCCCCCTGCACCCACACACTCACCCCTACCTTTTCTTGGATTTGAACTTTAGCCCCCCCCCCTTGTGCGCATGCACCTTTACCAATCACCCATCTTGTTTTGTTCTCCATTTAATGATATATCTATTAATATATATATTTAATAAGTTATATTTATTCATATCTTAATAAAGATTTATATTAATATATATATTTAGTTATATTAATATATCTATATATATATTCATTTATTATTATATATTTATATCTATTAATATATATAGTTGTATTTTTTATCCGTATATTTATTCGAATATTAATATTTATTTATATGATTGATTTTAAATACATTTATAAAATATGTTTGTGTGTGTGTGTTTATAAATAACTAAATACATACATACATTTATACAACATAAATACACAATAATATATATTATATATATGTGTATATGTGGAATAATTATACATATTTATATAAATTTACATATATAATATATTCATATGTTATAATATATAGATATTATATATCAGTTTGTTAATACAGACACATACTAATACACACACACATACACAATATATTGGTAAATAAATATTCATATATTTTTATTTTAAATAAAATGGATATTATAATGATTATGTATTGATAAATATTATTTGTTTGTAAATATGTGTAATTATTTATTTATAAAATTAAATTTTTATGTGTGAATATATAAAAAATTTGAACATATAGTTATATATTAGATTATAAATTATAGTACATTGTGAAAAAAGATAAAATTTTAAAGCCATAATATCAACATGAAATTAATCCATGGGAATAAATTTAGTCCCCACTAAAAAGGGAGAAAAGAACCTCTAAAAAGAGGCTGAAATTCCATCGAATGTAAAAAATTTGGGTTTCCCAATGAATAACTCAGTTTTGGAGGCCTTTTGTTCCTATTTTTTCCTTGAAACATGTGACAAGAAGGTTTCCCTGTCTCACCATCATGTAGATATCGTTGTAGGCTTCGACTGGATATGTGATAAAGCTCAAATAGATATAAGGATAAAAAGTTAAGGTCATTTGAATTTTGAGTTGCATTTTCAACATATTTTAGATATTTTATTAATTTTCTTTGTGTCATCAAATAATTATTAATTGATTATTACTCCATGATAATTAGAATGTTATTAATTAATAAATGTTTTTAAATATTATATAAGAAATTTTCACTAGATATCTTATATATTAACTGTAAATTTCAATTTAAAATTATCTAAAACATTTTTAAATAATATATATTATATATTTATTAATTTAAAGGTATTTATATATTTATATCTCAATGTATTTTTTAAAATATATTTTTAAATATACAATTTATCAGTGCTAGTAAAAAAATACTGATAAAGACCCCCGTTTTGCAGTGCTACTAAAAAATCATTAATAAAAGGGTTCACTTTAATAGTGCTAACAAAAGAAATGATAAATGGGTTACCTTTTTCTGCACTAAAAAAATAATGATAAAGGGTTACTTTTAATAGTTCCTTTTTAGCTCTGTTAAATGTAAATTTTATCCACATTTTTTAATGCTGATAAATGTAACACGTTTATCAGCGATTTTTTTAGCACTGTTAATGGGTGGTGCTATGAAAACCTGTTTTTCTAGTAGTGCATCTTTGACATTCAGAATCAACATTATAGAAATGAAACTAATATTAAGAGAGAAATATATGAAAGGAAAAATCCATTATATGAAATACATAATGAAAATTTATTTGAGGAGTAGTATGGTTTGTTATGTGATACTGGGAAAAATTTAGAGGATGAATGATTTCAGTGTGGCTATATATAGAAAGAAAATATGACCCTTATAAATACATTTGTTTAGAATATGGTAATTATAAATATTATTTTCGGAGATATGGTCATTGGATATACATGGAAAAAATATGTATAGTAATATTGGATATTGTTAGTAAGAAGTTTAAAATAATATAATGAAAAAATATTAAATTCGGAAAAAAATATTTTTTAAAAAATATTTGATGTTAATATATTTTTAAGGGTTTCATATTATTATAATATAAGGATATGTTAAAATTCAATGAAATATATAATATCAATTTATTGACAATATTAGATGGTTTTAATAAGAATAATTGATTTTAATGCGAAGGAACCATCGTCACTCGCCAGGTATGGTGAATCCCTCCCCCAGGGACTCCAGTTCTTCTTCACTACTTTGACTTCCCAATTAAGCCACATTGGGGGACGGTTTGTGTATGACTCTCCCTTATATTCCCCAACTGATCTAAAAGCAACCATGTCCACTTCTCTTCTCTAGATATTTTCTTTCTTATTTCTTATCTGAGTCCTTCGATGATGTGTTTGTGTTCTACATTTGTTGTGCATCCTCACTGTCCACCCTCATCCATATATATAGTTCTGATCTGAGATATCCTGACATGGATCTATATCATTGTGATGGTCAAGGGATCTATCATGTGGCTTCGTTTTAGAGTTCTCGCAGTGGATGGATTTGTTTTATGGGTGTTAAATTTTTTTTAAATAATGGGATAGAGTTCCTATTTTTTTTTTTAAAATGAGACCCAAGATGCGTGAACCTCGTTAACTAATTTAGAATCCTAGGAAGATGTGTGAATGGGGTTCACACATATATCTCTACCACTAAAGATGCGTGAACCACATTCACACATCTTTCTGTCAAGTACTTATATTAGGACCCCCCTCAAATCTTTTTCTTATCCTCTGAAATTTGTTGCGAAACCCTACAAAATTTCTTTGATAACAAATATTTTCTACTTTTTAGATGGTAAAATTTATATTTAAATTTTTCATTGTTTAATTTTGTTTAATTATTTTATTTTTATTCTTTATTTATTTAAATTTTGATGTGTATGTATTATAGTATTTTTTGAATGGTTTATTTATTTAATTTGTATTGATGCATGTATGAATTTTTAAATTACTGTATTTTGTATGATTTAATATTTTAATGAGTTAATGTTTATTATATGAATTCAAATTGAATATTTGGGAAATTTAAATACGTTCCCTCAAAAATGTAATTTATTTATAAAGAAATATTTTAAAAAAAACATATATATATAGTATTTACTTAAATAGAAACTTAATCATATTTTTATATATATGTGTATCTTATTTTTAAAGTAATATTAAACTAAATTATTAAATTCTATAGACTATCTATATCATTTATTTAAAATATATTATTTTTATTAAGTATTATATTTAAATTTATTAATAAAAATATATAATTTTTTTATTAATGGTATAAATAGTGATTTCAATAAATAAAAAATTTAAATTATATTAACTATAAATGATTATTATTTTATATAAGGAAGTATGAAATATAATTAACTAAATATGGTAAAATAGATTGATTAAAAAAATTATATATATGTTATTTTATTAATTTGAAAATAACATTATTTTACTTTATTATAATTTTTTATTTAGGTGTATATTATATTACTTTTAGTTACATTTAATAATAATTTTAATAAATAAATTTAAATAATATCATGTATAAATAAATATTATTTCTTGTAATATGTTATAAAATATATTTACTTATATTTTGAAATGTAGTTTAATAACAAAAATACATTATATTTATTTGTGCAATTTTATAAAATTAAAAATAACATAAGTGTTCGGTATTGTAATGATTTTTATGTAAGTGTAAATTATTTTAGTTTGAAATAGTATTATTTAATGTTTTTATAGTATTTATATTTATATTAATACATATAAATTGAAAAGTTAAATTTTTTGGAAAAAAGGTGAAGATATTTAATATACATTTATTCTAGTAATTTGTTATATCCTATAATATATTGAACATAATAAGTATATCAAAAAAATTATAGGATTATTGGATGATTACTGATATTGAGATGACCAACCATTTTATAATGGAAATTCCATCTCTTTTTTGTGTATATTGTTATATAATAAGTGATAATTTCATTTTTGTTTTCCCATTGATGTCCTGTGAGTTATATCTCACAAGGTTTTTTAGGACCCGCGTATCCACTTAAAAATATTTATGTATTTCATAACCCTGGACACAATCACAAGCATGTGAGTAAATTTATAATTAGAAGGTGATCGACAATATGTGTCCCCAAAGAAGAATCCCCAAAGAGGTTTCCCTAAAGAGATGTCCCTGAAGATTCATCCCCGAATAGTCATCACCGAAGAGGCATCCCCGAAGAGGCATCCTCGAAGAGGCATTCATGAAGTGGTGTCCCTGAATATGCATTCCTAAAGAGGCGTCTTAGAAGAGGTGTCCCTGAAGAGGCACCCCCCGAATAGGAATCCCTGAAGACGAATCCCCGAAGAGGCGTCCCCAAAGAGGAATCCCCAAAAAGGCATCCCCAAGTAGGCATTTCTGAAGTGGCATTCTGGAAGAGGCATTTGAGAACATGCGTTCGACAAGAGGTTTTCATTTTTGAAAAGAAACTGGTGGTTTCTAAAATAGGTCATCATAGAGACACAAGGAGTCCATCCATAAGTTTTGGTTATTTTATTAGATAATGATAAACAATTCCATATTAAGTCTCAAGATCATGTAATGGTTATTTATTCATATGTAATGAATATTTATGAAACATTTGGAAAGTGGTATATAAATATATAACGTTATATTAAATTTTATTTGGTAAAAATATCACAATCACTATATACTAATAATGATAAACAACTACAAAGACAAAGTCTCGAGATAATGTCAATTATTCAATCATAACAATTTTAAATAATTTAAAATTTTTATGTAATATATATTATTTTAGTAAAGAAAATTTATAGGTAGTCATGTCTAAAAAAATTTATTGCAAAGGTGAGGAAATTTATATCAAGTAGGGTTTTAGCTACAGTTCTCCACATGCAAGAGTGGAAAATATTCATGGTTATCTGACATTGGATGAAGTTCCAAATAAGATTCATAGCTTGTTTAAACTAAGTGCTGATAAATCCATTTCTTCAATAACACATTAACATCTACAACATCCTGAACGTTTTTGGCACACTGAGTAACCTCTGGACGATGATGAGGATTGGGTAAATGCATCTTTATTATTTATACATTAGTGTTCTAATGATTTGATGGAGTTTTATGTGGTGATTTTTGATATAGATGTGGTGTAACAGACTACTGCAGTACCATGTTTTGTGATATCTGTATAAGTTTGTACTTCACATTATTCATTTTCATTGCCTCCTTCTCATATGAATCATTTTATGGAACAACATTATGAAGAATATGATTATAATTTGGAAATAATTATAGACGACATTCCTGTGTGTACTGTTGATATACTGAATGATTTTTTATCTGAGGAAAAAGTATATGCTAATGCCCCAAGAGATGATGTGGGTGATGGTGATGTGTGGAATGAACCTTCTGAGGTTCCTATGAGAGAATGATATCCATGACACCCACCAATTAGTGGTCATCATATTTTAGTATTGAGTTCCTCAATTGAACTAATGTCGCATGGAAAAAATTTCGATTGGGATTTCATTTCAGTGGCTTCTAAATATCTTGGACTTATAAGGAATATATCTTCATCAAATGATAACTCTATCTATATCGGGAAAGCGTTTTAAAGTAAACATGAAATGAAAAATGTGATAAATAATTACCAGATTGAGATACATTTCACATTTTTGGTTTATGAGTCAAAGAAGATAAAATATCCCATTCATTGTAAAAAATATGTGTAAGAATGTAAATTTTGAGGAAGTTCAATATATGATAAAATTTTTCATGATGAAAAATAAGCAAATTAGAAGGCCCACACACTTGTGTGTATCCATCCTTGTAACATGATCACTCTTCCATTGATGAAAAGTTTATTTAAATTTTTTTATTGAGATGATATGGACCTATTCGAATGTTCTAGTTTCCCTTATTCATGAAATAATTCAGGAATTGTATATCTTTAAGATATCTACAACAAAGAATGGAATTCAAAATATAAAAGAAATTGTAAAAGTGTCTGGTAATTGGGATGAACCTTATGCAGTGTTTCTATAAAATATGGAATTGTTGCCTCTAAGTAATCATATTTTTTATCTATTGGTAAATTTTGAGTATGTGACCCCCAATCACGTAGTAGCTCGGTCAAAGTTGAAGTTCAATAGGATTTTTTGCATTCAGGCCATACATCACTACTTTTACCCCTTATAGAAAATTCATTCTGGTTGATGGAACTTTCTTTTATAGTGTGAATAAATTTTTTCTACACATTACTACCATAAAGGATTATAATAATGATCCTCTACCACTTTCATTTTCTGTTGTTGAAAATTGGAATGTTTAATGATTGGGCTAGTTGTTGGCATGTGTATGCACTCATGTGACACAAAACCAGGGCATCTGTCTGATATCTGATTTCCATCGAGTGATTATAGGGGATTTTAATAGTTACGAGGTTTCCTAGATAAGGATATATGATTATCATTCATATTGCATTTGGCATATTGCATGTAATGTCCATAAGAATTTCAGATATGAGTCAATAAAGAAGTTGATCCTCAAGTTTGGTATGTCTTCCTAAATGTACAATTTATATAAATCAAATTTAATAGTTTTTTTAATACATTATTATTTTATGGTTTCTGCATATAATCCCCCCAAAAAGATTTAATTAACATATTGAAGAGATTCATAGGGAAGATGACGATGTCTTTGAATATATAATGGATATTTCAAATGAAAAATTGACATTAGCATATGGCGGTGTCTGAAAATATGGAAATATGACCAATAATATAGTGTAGTTCATAAATGGATTCCTCAATGGTATGTGAAAGCCCCCAATCATAGGGTTAGTGAAAGAGTCTTTTTATAGATGTGTGCCCAACATTATTGACCGGTCCCAAAAGGCCAATAAGAGGACGAAATTTTTTATGAATTTTACTCAGCATTTCAAAACTGTAATTGATCAGATAATGAATGAGGCTTCAATATGGAGTGTTGTAGCCATTGATAGGGAAAATAGGTTCTTTAGCTAGGGGATTTCTGTGATTGGGCTACATGAAGTAGTGATCGAGTGCATGTTGTGATGTGGGATAATATATTCTGTGATTGCAGATACTTTTAGGCAATGAGATATCCATTTTCACATGTTATTTCCTCTTGTGTTTTGGTAAATATATCATGGGATCCCTATGTAGACCCGGTGTATCACATGAGAGCTTTGGTTAACTGTTTTAGTGAAACTTAAATTCATGTTGGTGAATTTCATTCTATAATATTTCATGATTATCAGCCATATATTTTCATATATATTTCATGTTTTTGTAAGTCAGTATTGTTTTCATTTATGTTTTTTTCAATTTATATATTTTTTAAATTATTCTCTCAATACTACTAGGTTTCAGCCCCAATGAAGACCAAATTCAACTCGAATAAAAAATGAGATGGATTGGCCACTGTAATGAGGAGGGGGATGACGATGAAGTATTTTTCACACAAAAGGAAACAATCATAAGAGATGTATCTAAGTAGTAGGATAGATCTCCTCATCCCATCTTCCATGATTGAGGTTGTTTCTTTTATAATTAGTGTGTATATTTTGTTTCATATGTGGACATTTCATTAATGATTCCATTTATTTCTCACTAGCTACATTTATTACATATTTAAATTTTGGTCGGTCTCATTCCTTGATTCTAACATCAAGTGTTTTTTGATACTATAACTGTTAAAAAATTAAACATACAAAAAACCTGAATATATCCTGCTTGCACATGTTCAATGGAGGTTTCTCGTCACTGCTGCATTATATAACAAAATTATAAAAAGGTAATCTTTTTTGATATTAGTCAAATAAGATATTCATAACCTAACCCAACAACAAATACCTCATTTTTTTGCTATCTTATTTCCCTTATTATGGTTTTTTTTACAAAAGTTTAAATTTTTTATTGAGTTTACTATCAATAAGTGCTGATGATTTCATTTCTGGATATGGTAGGCTGTCCATTGCTCACATAAAATGATACTCGTGTATCATGACTGGTTTTAGAGATATGTCATGTGCCTCCTTTGAGTGTCCCTAGATCTCATCATTTCCATTCTATTGCACAACATCATAATATCATCCTGCATATTTTTTACGTTGGATTCTATGGCATTGCGATGTATGAAGTCGCCATTATTGATCATCAACTCATTGATTCTCTTGTAGAGAGATGGAGGTCATAGTCACATAGGTTACATTTTAGAGATGAGGAGAATACTATTACCCTATAGGATGTGGCAATTATGTTGGGCCTCCCCATCAACAGTGCAACTCTGACAGGATAAGTTGGAGTATATTAGTTTGAGCTTGTTCATTTATTTCTAGGCATAGAGGTTCATGATAATGGAAGACCCATTTTTTATGGTAGATTACACATGCCTTGGTTAGATCATCACACTGCACATCTAGCAGATGATGCTGATGAGATAATTTTCCTCTAATTTTCATGTGCATATATTTCGAGTCTGATTGGTGGCACACATTTTGTTGATCACTTGAGAAATTTGGTACATCAGATGTATTTACCTCTTCTTGAGGATTTGGATCAGGCAGGTCAGTATTGCTGGGGGTCAGCTTTTCCAGGATATACATACAGGGCATTATACAAGGCATATCACATTGATAAGATGTAGATCACATGATGTGTTGTTCTTCTACAGATGTTGGTATAGGCTCACATCCCTCTATTAGCTCCACATGCCCATGTGCCATTGCATTAATGTATTTTAGTAGAGGCTCCACATGGATGATGGATTGTTATCCGTTCCTTCTAATGTATCACTTAATTCAATTTCTTTCTATTATAAATTTTAACCATAAAAATTTTATCTATAGGTGTAGTAAGGCACATCGAAATTCAGATTATTCTAGATGTGAAATCTATGCCTATAGACTTACGTTGGACAGTTTTCAATAGGAGACATTAATTGGAGGAGATACCATGCCACATATATTTCCCTATGGGATAGATGACATCTACGGCTACAGAATTATGCTGACTCACCCAATTAGTTTGATTCACTACATTCCTTAAAGATGTAAGGAAAGAGAGACTTTGATTGGATGAGATACCATGCCACGTATATTGATCTATGGGATAGATGACATGTGTTACAGTCACAAGGGGTGGGGACTGTACGTTTTCATTTGGGTGATCATTCAGATTATGCATCCTAGTAATACAAGTCACCAACAAGATTACTGACACAACGCCGATGGGGATTTCATGAGTTGATATACATTTTTCCTTACACTGTTCAATATTTTTTTACTTTACTTAACAATTAAATTTTTTCTCACTGGATACGTGTATCAGTCATCAACTTCACATTTCTGATCTAGTATAGAGAAGCGTGTTTGACCAAACATTTTTTATAGCACTTTTCTAGAGTTGATTCCTTTAATGAATGAGATTTCTCAAAGAATTCTCTTTGATCCACCACATTATGATGAGTTTGTGGAGCGTGTTGTGCCTTATACAGATATAGAAGGAGGTGAAGACCGTATTATGGAAGTTATTGTTCCACAGGTGGATGGTGTTCTTAGAGTTCACCCAAATGTTGTTGTTACATCAGAGAAGGGTGTTCATCGCGAGCAGTCAGATGCTCCTCCATGTAAAAACCCTATTCTTTATTTCAAGTATGTATCTTTATTTCTGGCTGTTTTGAGGAAAAAGGAAGAGTTTTTAAATTTCCCAAGTACACGCCATGTACTAGTATACCACGTGTAGCTGTGTAATGGTCGTGTAATGGCCGATACATGTCTATTAAGGTGACATGGATGGCCACCTAAAGTGTGATCTATTTGAGGCTAGTACACAATGTGTACATTAAATTAACAATCTAAGCACATTTATTTTTATTTTATTAATCGGATCGGGGACACGTTTCATCTCCAGAATTCCCTTTCTCTACCCATGTCTCATACATGAGAGTGACGAATCTCCAAGAAACATTGACCTCCTCTCATTCCTGCATCCAATCTCTGATTGAGATGCCTCCAGGTGCATTGGATTCCCACTGGTGATTTATCTCTTCTTATAGATTCACTCTTCCAAATTTCTCCTCTCTCTTTGGTTATCCAATGTTGATCGTCTTTAACCTTTTGTAGATCTACGTCCTTACAAGCGGATTAAAGGTCCAATGTTCAAGTGTGTTCTTCGTACAACATCAAGGTAGATGGTTTGTGCCTTTATTCTATTGTATGTGGATTATATATGCTAAAAGTTTCAAACTAACCATGCTTATGTTATTGTGTGTCTTGGAATTTAACCTTGTTCAAGACCTGTTATGGTTTGTTTTTTTTTTGAGAAAGGGTTATTTGATTATGTAAAATGTTTTAATACCTTGATTATGGATGGGTTTCCATGTTCGATTGATTATGGCCTTTCGTTCTAGAATTTCATGATAGGCTTGCATTTTATTCCATGGCTCGTGTTGTTTGGAATGTGTTTTTGTTTATTTGAGATTCATGTGATTCACATTGTCAAAGTATGCCTTCAGGGAATTGACTGTGAGAGCTTCCTAAGATATGATCTTTTATGTATGATTTTTTTTATGTTGACAAATTGGGTATAGACTGTGAGATTTTTGGGGTGGTCGTAGACCAGAGGGTTTGGACCATGAGAATGACCCAGAGTGTCATCATTAGATGAATGGTGGATCATTGGGAATTGACTGTGAGAGATACTAGAGGTTCATTATAATTTACTAATGCTATGAATACAAAGGGGTATTGTCTATGAGAGCTTACCAGGTGGTCGTCTGTAATTGATTAGTACTATGTGGTACCAAAGGGGATAGACTATGTAAGATTTCACATACGGTGATCACTATGTTCTGAATTGATGATATTTTGTTCCAGAGGGGTTAAACTATGAGAACATTCCTAGAGAGTTTCTTATGAATGATTTTATGTTTCTAATGATTCTGTTATGCCAAAGTAAAAGTTTAGAATCAGTCATTCTTCTTTATTTATATGGTCTTCCAAGACATCTATTGTTACTATTATATAGGGGATATATAGCTTAGGCTAGATCTCGAGGTTACATTATTCGACAGATTGAATAAATAATTAATTTCAATGAATTGTGTTTGAAACGATAGGATTGTTTACTTTACATTACTTCATATTTTATTATGTCATTTTTCGTTTTGCCTACAATCTATATTCACTGACAATTGGGAACAAATCTATTGGTGGTTGCCTAATGAGATTATCCACACATCTTGTCTGGGTTATGATTTTTGACCCAAAAATATTATATGGTTGAGGTGTGGATAATGTAAAGAACCCTTCATTTTCAGGTACATGATTGTTGTTGGATCTAGATTGCACGGGACCAAGCTGAAGATTGAGTTGCAATTGGAATTTACAGTTTTCTATTACATGGTTTTAGTATTGTATTTCAAGCATTTTTATTGGTTTGGCTTCTTTCCTAGATGCATGTGAAATACATAATTTATTAATACATATTCTTTAGTTGTTTATTCAATCAGTCTTCTGGTATTTACTTCTATTATATAATATTACTACTTTTTCTATTATTAACATTTTTTTACACTATGTTACTCTAAAAATGAAGGCATAGTTTCCCCACTATCACACCTAAGGACCTCACGGATAGTTTTTAGCCTCTGGCATTTAGGTAAATATTCTTGAGTCCATGCGACCAACTTGGTATGGGGTACCTTTGTGCAGCACCTAGATCTGAGATGTTAAAAAGTGGAATCAAATGAGTTTCTTTTGTTATTTGTTTAACAATTTGGAGCCTATAGACAGGGATAACAAGGAATAGGTATTTGGTAATAAGAAGTTCCCAGGAATAGCGAACCTTTGTTTAGGTAAAACACAAGTTGCATTGTTTATTAATTTTTTTAGTTTTCTAATTATTACAGTTGATTTGATTTCACTGTTTGTTGATTCACTTGTATTGTGTTATTATAGTTGATATTATCGCAGTTCTATTTCTGTTGCAACCTGATGAGATGAGGGTACTCCCTCTCATTCATCATATAGGAACTTCTTAGAGATCACATGTAATTCATTCTTGTCATTCCATTTAGAATAGATTACTGATTGCATACTATTGTGATAGAAATGATGATAGAATACCTGCTATTTTGTTAGGGTATTGGATATGTAAACTTTCCTTGGATGGAAACCAAACATTGGTCCTTGAGTTGTTATGGGACCTCTTGGATCTGAATTTAGTGGATCATATTTTAACATTAATTGAATTTAGTCATGTTATGATATGAATAAGGATTAAAAACATTGATTCTAGGAAGTATGGGATCTCACGGGTCAGAATTCATCATGTCATGGAAACATTTCTATGTTTTTAAGGGTTCCGGTGGAGTTTCATTGGCCTAATATCCAGAAACCCAAAAAAATGTTTTGTGTAAAGAACACAGGACATGTGTTTCTCTATTCTGGAAGAAACAACTTTTCTTATGTAAGCATCCTGTACTGTATGTACATGTTGTGTAATTTTTAATCGTGTGACATACTATGTGAGTTGAGACATGGGGTTGGTAATTTGTGGTAGAACACGTCGTGTAATGGGAGTACACTCAGTTCCATAAGGAATGTGTGTCTGGCCATGTGACAAACAACATGGGTGGATGAGACATAGGTTTTACACATAGGGTCACATGCCCGCCTATTGTCTAGAGTCGACTATGTCTCTAACCATGTGAATAAGGACACTGGTGGTTAAAACGTAACTATTACATACAAGGTCTTGGGTAAATACACCGTCTAGTGTTACCCAGGAGAGAACCATGTGGTTTATCTATGTAGAGGAAATTTGGGAAGGAGGGAAGATTCATGTACACATCGTCTCTCGGGAGAAACACGACGTGTGTATTGGTGTTGCATGGCTAGGATGGGAAGAGGTACATTCCATGCTAGAAGCTTAATGTAACAAAAAATGTAGTTGTTATACGTTTCATTTGACCCTGTTTTGTAAAACATGAATTTGTTTTCTTTTGTTACTTTCTAAAACATCTAAGTTGTTATCCTTGATAATCATAAACTGAGGTGTGTGCTTGAACTTACAGATTCAGGCCACTGAGATTTCCTTCAGTAGTACGACAGGTGCAAGGTGATGACCAAAAACTTGAAAGGATGGATCAGAGACTACAAGTAGATCCTCCTGTCATGCTCATTTTCACACAAGCTATTCTAATGAACGCATGTGCTGATGCATATTTCCTTGAAGAATTTTTTAGGATGTTACAGAATTTTCCGGGAGCATTGAATCTTTCCCCATATATGGTATAGCTGACGCAGGTGTTCTATTAGTTTCATCATCCCACTCTTTCAAGTGATGGGGGATCACAGGCTGTAGAGTCATGGTTGGACACCTTTCTTACTATCTTCTAGAATCTGTAAACACCTCCAGAAAGCAGGGTAAAGCTCACAACATAAAAGCTACATGATTCCCCCATGAGATTGTGGGATTTTATCACATAGGCAGCACATCATCGGGATATTTATTGGGAATAGCTTTAGAGGACCTTATATGACTAATTTTATCCCAAGATGTTGAGGGCCTATTGAGCCCGAGAGTTCATGAATTTGGATCAGGAAACTCTTTTAGTGAGGGATTACTCATCCGGTTATATAGATCATCAATTCTTAACACCTACTCTGGGAGGGGAATATTTATCATTGAATATGCAGATTGAGGATGGTCTTACGAATTACATATGATCATAGGTGAATATTTCAAGATGAATTCAGTGACTGCTATAGTAAACGAGGTGCTGATTACTGACTGTAATCTGAGATAGTTGGGAGCTACGAGCCTGGGCGGTACAACTTCCATAGTTTGTACTCCTTCAAAAAATACAAGGATGCACTATAGAGATCATTCACATGATGTTTCTTCAGGTAGATAGGTGGTATTATACTAGTGCAGAAAGATTGTGCATATGGGTCCTCATTGCCTAAATATCCTAGTAATGTGTCGAACTTGCTGTAATATGTGTCACCTTCAACATTTTTGTTGGGTGTTCACGACTGCAGGGATTGAGAGGGGTTCTGTTATGACTCCACGTTTAGGAGAAAGACAACTAGTTTCTTAGAATTCATCAAACTAGAGTTTTTCAAGCCATTTAGGCCGAGGAGAAGGTTATGAATGTGTTAGCCAGATGGTGGGCTTTCTACGGAAGTAGGGTGGATCAGCTCAGGGTAGTCAGGCATGGTCACAAGGTCACAATACATGTCAGGATTTTTTAGTGGAGAAGACTGAGGAGGAGAAGGATCCCGGACCCTCTAAAAATATATGTATGATTCTAGTTTCCTCAATGGCATCTTCTACTCTTTTTGATATAGGGCTTCCCTTAGTTTTTTATATTTTCAATTTTGGGGAGCCTTCGACTCTGTATCGTTACTTTTGAGGATTTAAGGATGCTAGAAACTTTTTTGGGGATTACTGTAACTAGTGTAGGTCATTTATAAGATTTCCCTCTTGAGGTTAGTGGGTGTCACTTATTATTGTACATCTATGTCTAAGAGATTATGGGCTTTGATGCCATTCTTGGAATGGACTATTTGGTCTATTTTTTTCCTTTGTTGAATGCTATCACAGTAGGGTGAGTTTCAAATCAGTAGGGGAAGGATATTTTCCACACAAGGGTGAATAAGATGTCAAGGTGAGTAGAGTTGGACCCAGTTTCCATTGGTTGTGAGGAATTACATCCCAAATTTCTGGTTTATATCTGGATGGCCAGGGGAATTCTGAGATGGAATTTCCTCCCATGGTGGATCATTTTAGAGATGTCATTCCAGACGAAATTTCAGGTATACCTCTAGAGTGAGAAGTAGGTTTCTCTATTGAGCTTTTTATAGGAGCGACACCAGTGACAATTTCTCCTTATTGGATGACTACACCAGAGTTATAGGAGCTCAAGATGAAATTAGAGGAGTTTCAGTAAAAGGGTTTCATTCGACACAACACTTCTCCAAGGGGTTTGCTTGTCCTTTTTTCCAAGAAGGAAGATGATACCCTCATACATTGTGTGGATTATCGGAAGATGAACCAGTTGATGGTCATGAAATGAAATCCCCTGCCAAGGATTGGTGATCACTTTGATTAGCTTTAAGGATCCCAGGTGTTCTTGAATATTGACTTCAGATCTGGTTACCATCAGTTGTGCATTAGACCTTCTAACATACCCCTTACTGCCTATCAGAGTAGGTATGGTCAATACGAGTTTTTGGTTATACCATTTGGTATCACGAGTATGTGGGTAATTTTTATGGCATCGATGAACCAAGTGTTCCATCCTTACTTGGTTTATTTTGTGGTAGTCTTCATGGATGATATCTTTGTGTACTCTCACAATCGACAAAACCATGACCCCGATCTATAGATCATTATGAGTACACTGAGAGTGAATCAGTTATATGTTATGCTCTCAAAATGACACTTTTTTATAGATCAGATTCACTTAATGGGTCATGTTATATCATAGAAAAGAGTATAAGTAGACCCATATAAAGTGAGAGAAGTAGTTTTTTGGGAGTATCCAAACAACGCCTTTGAGGTTCGGAGCTTTCTAGGGATGGATGGTTACTATAGGGGCTTTATACATGACATTTCATACTTATCAGTGACAATAATGGGCCTGAATATGAAGGGTACAGAGTACTTATAGAAAAATTCCAATGATTTAGTCTTTATAGAGCTAAAAGTGATAATGAATTCAGCACTAATAATAGTTTTTCCACAGTCGGTCAGGAGTTACCCCATTTACTACGATGAATTAGGTATCATGATGGGAGCTATACTTGTTCATGGGGAACAAGTCATTGTGTATGGGTGTCAGTAGTTGAGGTCACATGATAGGAATTACCAAATTCATGTTCTCGAGTTAGATGTAGTTGTGCATGCTTTGCACTATTTGATACATTATCTTTTGGGAGAGAATTGTTTGGTATACACTGACCACAAAATTCTCAAGTATATTTTTACTCAAGGTGATTTGAATTTGTGTGAGTGAAGGGAGTTGAGTACCTTTAGTATTTTGAAAATGATATAGCTTACATGCCAAGGAAATGCAACGTAGTGGCAGATGCATTGATAATGAGGACATAGATACGTGCAGTTCAAGAGTCTAATAGTGAATGGAAACTTATGGATCTGTTCTCCAATACACATTTCAAGGTGCATGATAGGCATTGGCAGAAATTACTATCTTATATATCAGTTAACATTACTCATCTGGATCAAGTGCGAATGAGGAAACAATCAGATTCTGAATGCCTAGTTCTATGAGAGAGTGTGTCATGAGTGGACCCTACTCCTGGGTCGAATGTAGGCAAGGTTGAGATCTTGTGTTTTCATGGGCATGTATGGGTGTCATCAGACATACATGAGGATCTATTGCGAGATTTTTATTTATCATTTTGGGAAGTTACATCTGGTGTCACCAAGATGTATCGAGATCTACATAGTTAGTATTGGTGGCTAGGTATTAAGATTTATATAGCAAGTATTGTCCTAATATGTTCTACCTGTCAGCCGGTGGAGGCAAAGAATAAGTGACCAGTAGGTGTTTTATTATAGTTACCCATTCCCGAGTGGAAGTGGAATGATGTCACAATGGATTTTTGGATAGGTTTACCATGGTCACAATGAGGGAATGATGAGGTTTATATTTTTTTCACTGGATCACAAAGGTTTCAAACTTCCTACTGATCAAGGAACAAATCAGTGTTGGTGAGCATGGAAGTTTATACATCCGAGTGATTTTACATTTTCATGGAGTTCTGAAAACTATCATTTTAGACAGGGATGACCGTTTTACATCTCATATCAGGCAGGGGCTACAGAGGGGTTTGGGTACACAAGTAATTCTGAGTATGTCATACCATCCCTAGACAGATAGCCAGTTCGATCATACGATTCATGTTTTGGAGTAAATTCTACGAGCATGCGTCATGTATTTAGGGGGATCATGGGAGAGACAAATACCCCTAGTATATTTTTCCTAAAATAATAGTTTTAGGAGATTATTTTGATGGAACCTTATGAGGATTTGTATGATAGGCTATCCCGATAACCCCTATGTTGGGAAGAGGAATTCCAGGCAGTTATGATGGGACCTATTCTTTCCCAAGAGACTATTGAGTAGGTGGAATTGATCTAGAAGAGGATGGATGTTGTGCAGTCTTCGACAGAAATCTTATGTTGATCGACAAAGATGATCTCTGGATTTCGAGGTTGGAGTTCAGGTTTTCATACATATCACATCATGGTAGGGACACATGAGGATTAGGTGATAAGGGAAGATTTCACCAAGAAACATCAGGTTGTTTGAGGTTTTGGAGAGTGTCGGGCCGGTTTCCTGTCATTTGATGTTACCTCATAGGTACCAGGATATGCACTGTGTCTTTCATTTTTCTCATCTATGACATTATGATTCAGACCCATCACACATTTTTCAACTCGATTAGGTTGAGTTGGAGGTGGATGCATCCTTTGTGGAGCACCCAATATGGATTTTGGATCACAGCACAATGGTTTTATGTGCCTGGTCTATTCCTCTAGTATGGGTGATATGGCAGCATGGGAGAGTATAAGATTATACTTGGGAGAGGTAGGCCGACGTATAATCATAGAGGCTAGAGTTGTTTGTTGTTTCTTTTTAACCACCCTTGGAATGGAAATGTGGGGTAGATTTTTTTATGTGGGGAAGTTTGTAAGAACCCATATCTTCATTTTCGGTATGGGTTATTATTTTTGGGTTGTTTTTTAGGAAAAAAAGAATAGTTTAGAAATTTCTTAAGTACATGCCATTTACATTGAATTACACGACATGTACACAGTTTTCGTGTGTATCTGTGTACTGGACGTGTAACAAACGAGTACAGGGTTGTGTATGTGACCAAACTTACTACTTAAATTGGGATCCAGTTGAGGCTAGTACATAGTCTGTACATTAAATTTACATGCTGTGTACTTTTATTTTTGTTTGATTATTCGGCTTGGGGTTCTGTCTTATCTCCAGAACACTCTTCTTATACTCGTGTATCGTATAGATGAGTGAAAAACGGTTGAGAAACATTGATCCTTTATCTTTCCTCCTTTCAAGCTCTAATTGAGATACTTCTAGGTGTGTTGGATTCCCACTGGTGAGTTCTCTCTTCCTCTTGAGTCTCTTTCCTGACTTCTCCTCTATCTTGTGTTATCCATGGATAATCCTTATTAAACTTTTTTTGATCTACGTCACTATAGGAAGATTCAAGGGATGACATTCAAGAGTATTACTTATACAACATAGAGGTATGTGGTTTGTTCCTTTCATCAGTTTTCTTTGGATTATATATGCTAAAAGTGTCGAATACCCAAGTTTATGGTATTGTGTGTCTTATAATTTTACCCTATTTAAAACATGTTAGGGTGTTTTCTTGGAGAATGTTTTATTTGATTATGCATAATGATTTAATAACTTGAATATGTATGTGTTTCCCTTGTTTGATTGATTATGGTCGTTTGGTCTAGAATTGACTATTAGGATTTATTTGTTTTCCATGCCTCGTGTTGTTAAGATGGATTTGTGTTTATTTTAAATTCATTTGATTAACATTGCGAATGTATGTCTAAGGGAAATTGAATGTAACTGATTTCCAAGATGGGGTCTTTTGTTTATACTTGTTGTTATGTTGCCCATAGGGAATTGACTATGAGAGCTGCATGGAGTTCATAGACCGGAGGGGTTAGACCCTGAGAGCTACACAGAAGGTCATTATTTGATGACTGTCAGAACATATGTCCTTGAATGTGAGAGGTTCCAGAGGGTCATTTTAATTTATTAATTATATGAAAGCCAAGGGTTGTTGACTCTAAGAGATACCTTGGTGATCATTTGTAATTGATTAGTAATTTTTGGGACCAAAGGTGTCAGAATTTGTGAGCTATCCTAGAGGGTCCTTATTATTTATTGAATTGATGATATGTTGAACATAAGGGGTTAAAATGGTAGAAATTTCCTAGAGGTTTTCTTATAAATAATTGTATATTTGTAATGATTCTACCATGAGAAATCACAATCATGGACTCTGTCTTTCTTATTTGGTTAGATGGTGTTCAGAGATGTTGGTTGCTACTATTATATAGGGGGATATATGGCTTAGTCTAGATCCCAAGGTTAAATTATTGAATAGATTGAATAATTAATTAATGTAAATGAATTTTATTGAGAACTGTAGGATTGATTACTTTTGATAAGTTCTTAGTTTATTACTTCATTTCTCATTTTCCTTCTATATATATTCATTGAATGTTGGGAATTTATCTTTTAGTGGTTTCCTACTAGGACTCTTCTCAAAAAATCTTTGGGTCATGCTTTTTGACCAAAACATATTATATGGTTGCAGGTGTAGATAAGGGAAAGCACTCTATAATAACCCCACTATTTATTACACACTTAAACATGATTTATTAAATAATAATGCAATTAAAACAACTATGAGGGTTGATAGGTCTAGAGTGTTGTGAAATTAAGAATATTAAATAACAAAATAGAACATAAAATCTGCATATTTATTGAAAACTTCTTTTACATGACCACAAAATTCATTCGTACATAGCATTTCCTGAGGTAACATGAGGACATGCATAAGAAAAGGGTGATATATAAAGCCAGGTAAGGGAGAAAAAAATTCATAAAATGAAATGTAAAGTATATGTTAGGAAATAGCCATATCAATGGAGAATAATAGAAACACGTGCATAAATTCATGATATAACATGATTATCATAGCATGGAAATGTGGAAACAACATTTAACAATATATTTTCATGATCCAAGGCTCATTGCACATGGAGAAGGATTAAAACCTCATTGTAATTGAATTAGAATGAGTAAAACCTCATTTAACGTGAAGTATCATGATACAAATAATTACCCAATGCATTATAGTGCTATCAGGGCCTGTAGAGACCCGAAGCTTGACGTACATGGACATTACATTACATTTGCGGAATACTTAGTACATAACAAAAACACACACTAAAGGATCGTAATAGTTTAGTGTCTTTGGAAACTCGGAACGTAATCTTCTAATCGTGGTGAAAGTTCTTCAATATCTCCCATAAAGGTCATCCCTTTTTTCTACCTAAAACCTTTCTTTATATCCTGGGGAAAAGAAAACATAAAAGGGTGAGCTCAAATGCTCAGTAAGGGTAAACAAAAGAAAAATCAATCACATCATATACATAGCTTTTGGAAATCTTAACCTGCAAAAGAGCTCATAATATCATAACATGGGGTAAATCATGGCAGTGAAATGTAATCACAATAATCATAACTTAAAACATGGAACTTTGTGTCATACACACATAATCATAGAGAATCATTTCTTGTTAGTCATGACTCATTGCCAAGACTATCTTAGTGGACAAAGTCCCTTTCTGAATCGAGCAACCCTCGTTTCAGTCCTGTTTCACTGAACCGGTATAACCTACCATTCCAGCCATGTCTATCTCATGAGATATAAAATCTTTACCCAATGCATTGGAGGGAGATATATGTCCCACCCATCTTATAATTAATCATTTCTTATGTGTGCCACATAATCATAAATCTTATATCATCACATAACCCATGTAATAAAAATGGGATTCTTAAACAACATGACATCATAAAACAATTCATATAAGATAAAGGAATTCATAAAAATAATTCCATCAATGTAAAAATATGGATAGAAACAGAACCCTTTATTATCTTAGATGGAAAATAATTTTGATAAAACACTTGAATTGAATTCTTGAGTAAAATATCCTTTCTTCTTCAAAATCAATTTCTTTTCACAAAACATCATGAAATTTTAAAAGAAAGAGATTTTATTGAAAATAGTCATGAAATCTTTTAGAGGAAGCTTCATGAAAATAAGGCTTTATAAAACATTAGAAATCCGTTCGTTCCGTATAAGTTAAAAAAAACATTCTTCGTACTTTTGTCGGAAAAGTCAAAAAGTACCTCGTACGAAAAACGACAAAAGATTTCTTTCATACGTATTACTAAAAACTCACCGAAGGGTAAAAATGGATTTAAACAATTTTAGGTGGATGGAAATAATATTACATATTGAGTAAACATGGATGTGGATGATAAAATACACCCCAGTAAATACTTACGAATAAACAATCTCGGATAAAAATGAGATTGTGATATTTCCCTTACCTTAGGTCCGACTTGCTTTGTAAGTGTCCGAACCTCCTGTATAATGATTTAAATCATGTTATTGACTTATTACAGAATCATATTCATTGTTATGATATCATATATGGTTCACTTATGACATTATATTACCCGTTCTTTTGTAAATTCCATGTTAAAGAAGCGTTTTGGGTAAAATCGTTTCATTTGTCGTTCATGTTTTTAACTTGTAATTATTAATATGATTACGTGGATCATGATTAATTATATCCAGAATGTACAACATGATTTATATATAATATATATTCAGAATATATATATATATATATATATAATATCGATAAATGTAATGAAATACACCGTTCATGGAGACGGTAGTCCGTACGTACGCATGAACGCTGTTTTCGTTTCCTTATTGAAGTGAATGGAATTAAGTAGATGACATACATATAAATTTACATAAATACAGTATCATTATTATTTCATATATTTCATTAGTACTTATTATATATACTTTATTATCATTCATGAATGGTTAATCATTGAGAATGAATCTCATCGCGTCGTGGAGACGGTATTCCGTATGTACGCACGAGCGATGATATCATTTCTATAAATATTGAATTGAATTGGAGTGGATTATACAATATATCAGAATCAATATGATGTTGTAGTAACTATGTATAGTTATTCTTTACACCATTATACCCATCCATGTAAGGTGGTGGTGGAAAATAGATTACAACACGGCGTGGAGACGGTATTCCGTACGTACGCACGCGCGGTGATTTCTTTTTCCATAGGATGGATAGATGGTGAAATAGGGTTGTTTCATACTTATAATAACATATTAGTATATGAGTGATACTGATGTTATTACTTCATAATGAAACAACCTAAGAAGAAGAAGTGGAAGAAGAAATAAAGATGAAAGAATTGGTAACGGTAATTACCTCTTCTTTGAAGTGCCTCTTTGAGACCTCCTCTTAGGGCACTAAAATTGGTCTTTGAGGAAGCCCAGAACCTCTAGGATGTTTTTAGGGAAGTGGAGAAGAGATTTTGGCAGGGGTTGTCCGAGCTTGAGTGCTCAAATTGGTGTGAGGAGGAGGGGGAGGAGGTGTCCTTTTATAAGGGAGGAGAGGGGCACCTTAGGAATATCTCAAAATATTATTTTATATTAAAGTCAAAATCGGTTTATAATGGTTCCAAAGGGTCTTATTTCAAAGCTAAAGTGGGGATGGGTCGAAATCCTATCAACCAATAGAATTTAGACAAGTTTAGGATATTATTTTAACCTTATCAATAAATTTAACTCTAAGTTAAATAATTTAACTTTTACCATGTCTTTTTGTTTTCTTTCACTATATGGTTAATAAACTTACTATAACATGCCAAACGAACCCCAAATTGTTTATTATTAATATATATATCCTTATCTAAGTCATTTGGCCGAACCTTAGATTTTTAGGAATACAATAACAATTAATAATATAATATTTGATTTAAAAACTATTTTGTGTCAATTTTGACACTATTTGATATATGATTTTTGTGAAAGTCATAACAGAATTAAATGTTCGAACCAAGTTTATTAAATCAACATTAATATATCATAGTAACCTAGAAAATTAGTGTAATTCATAAAAAATCTCAAATTACATTTATTTTGGTGTTTATAACATCAATTATGTCAATATTTCATTAATAAGATAATTACTGCATCATCGTTGTGTCATAAATAAATTAAATTATTTTATGTCTAAAAATTACAAATAAAATACCATAATGTAGGAAAGCTTTTTATCTTTCTAATGAATATTTATAATCTAAAATCCAACATATATAACCCTATTTAACAATTG
Organism: Viscum album; assembly: GCA_963277665.1. Lineage (NCBI taxonomy): Eukaryota > Viridiplantae > Streptophyta > Magnoliopsida > Santalales > Viscaceae > Viscum > Viscum album. The sequence goes on along the minus strand of OY728157.1, from coordinate 2,114,434,254 downwards.
TTTTTCTAAAAGATATATGCTTGTGTCATTTTTGTATTCATTTTAACTTAATTAAAATAAAGTGTCATTATCACTTACAAGTGGATCAATGGGGTCCCAAAATCGACCCAAAGATGCCCATGGTCGACCCTGTATCAACCAATAGGTTTAAGACACGTTTTAGGGTAATTTAATATTATTATAATATTATTTTTTTAACCCTTATTTACCGGATTTACCCTTAACCATGGTAAATAAAATAATTACTGCAGTAATTATTCAAAATGTATAAAAATAAAAGTTACCTATTTACACAATTTGAACATCCTGATTCCAAATATGGAATCCATTTTTCTAAATTCAAAACACAGAAGTGGCAGAAATTAATTTAAAATTAATTCCCGCTGTCAAAACAAAAAGCGTGTTTTTAAGAGATAATAACTATCAAAAGATTGACACTTGTTTATGTTCGGTTTAATTGTAACATTGTGTCCAATGACCAAAATTATATTAAGTGGTAAAAATATATTCTAAATATACTTTAAAACCACTCAAATTCATAATTTATCACTATTAAATGTTTTGATTAAAAAAGTTGTTTTTAATTAAAATTTAGTAATTTTCACTATTCATCAAAATATTAAAGTTATCCGAAAAGTACCAAAATTTCACCTTAGGCTAAATTCGATACTTCGAATCCAATAATGAAGTTCATTTTGAAAAATAATATTTACAGAATTTTAAAAAGTGGTTATTACTATTCATAACGGCTAGTTTTAATAATATTTTAATAGCACATCGTTGTTTAGTGAAACTCGGTATTGCGTATTACACACGCTATCGAGGAAGGTCGCGATTGCGTGTAATGCAAGGCAAGACAAGGATGTGTGTTGTGCAAGCTCCTTTTGGTGTAGCGTACAACACAAGACATTAATAAAATTAAAAAGAATATTTCTTTATAAAATCTTGGGCTGTTACATTCTACCCCCCTTAAAATGAATTTCGCCCTCGAAATTCGTCGGGGTTATAAATGGTTTACTATTCGAAAGTTTCTTTAATAGAAACTCACATCGTAAAAAGGAATATCAAAACCAATCTTTAAAAAAACAAAAGTATGAAACGTAACGGTTACCCAAATAAACTAATCATTGGGTTTCCACATAGGAGAACATAGGTGAAAATATGGACATGGAAGAGAAATCTAACCGTCATGTTCTGATGGAGAGTGGTAGAGGACATGGCTATGGAAAAGCCAGTAATCACAAATCCATAGATTTGTGATGATATAAGGTACCATCTGATTCATCAGGTATAAGATCACTAGGACAACATTTTTGGTTTTCAAGATCATTTCCCCTAAAGTTGAAAATTTGAATTAGAATAAATACTTCCTTTATTTTGGTACAATCTCACTGTTGTTCGTGCTTTGAACAATTTCCACTTCATCTCTTAAATAAATGAAGTTGAATTTGTTATTCATGAAGTGTTAGCAGATCATGTGATAGAATGACGGGTCATTCCATCTGTCTCAAAAGGTTAGCAAAATTTATATACATAAGTCGATCTATAGTGGGATTAATCATATATGGTTCCTAAAATGGGCTTATACTTCATATATCATACTGCTTAATATAATAACACTATTTTCTACTAAACAGGGACTTCCTGTAGCTCAGTGGTAGGCGATAAAAGCCAGTCGCACTTCGGTTGTGGGTTTGATTCCTACAGCCTTGTCCGAAGCGATGGGCTATCGCCCGTCCTGCAGGTTGTCCTTTTTCTAAAACTACGTTACTATAACATCGCATCAATAATATCGAAAATCTTATATCCTTAAACAATACTAACTTATGTCCAACATAATCCAGTCTAATCTTTAGGCTTATACATAATACTGCAGTCCACTCTCATAATATAGTGACAACGATTACCAGAGATTTAATACTGTCGTTGATCCGCACATATCATAAGATATGTCTTGTTGGTCACATTCCAAACATTCAAAGTCCTTAATCGTGTATTCTCTTGAATACCTTAGTGAAAACATGAGTGCAGTTAAAAGTTAACACTTTCCACATACCAAAATCCTCAAAATTCTATATACTCAAACCATGATATCACTTAGTCCTTATATCAATCATGAGCTCATGAATACTATTAAACATTTCATTTTCTCGTCTTCATTATGCGCATATCATCTTATTTCCAAAAAATATCTCAATCACTTTGAATACCACATCAATAAATATTGCAATACTCAATGATACAACATTATTTTGGAATCCCATTACATAAACACTAAATCATTCCACCACATCGTTGTCATATTCAACATTGCCAATAGTGATCGCATGTTATTTCCCTTTGTCCTTTGCCTTCAGTGGTTGCTCATGTTGATCATCACTAACCCTTGGATTAGGGCAATTATTAGCATAATGCCCCATTTCCTTGCACTTGAAGCATTGAAGTGTTGGCGGTGCGTTCTCTGCAGTGTTTGCTTTATTCACATCATTAGAAACCCTTTTTCCATTACTTCGACACTCAGCTGCTCGATGACCTTCTTTTCCACACTTAAAACATTTTCTAGTCCCTTTAAGACAATCTCCACCATGCTTCTTTCCACACTTTGTGCATAAGGAAACATTCATCTTCTTTTCACCATTATTCTGAGATTTCTCCTTGAACTCCATCTTTCGTTTCTTGTCAAAACCATGAGATGGATATGTAACACCAACTTCCATTTCTACCTTGATAGCACAACGCACAATTTCTTCATAGCTACTGAAGTCTCTTATAGATAATGCCCTTAGAAGACTTGGTTTTAAGCCACTGAAAAATCAATCAACTTTACTTTCAGGTTGGATGATAATTCCAGAAGCATACCTTGCAAGTCTTGTAAAATTTGCTTCATAGGTACCAACAGATTCATCGTCCCTTTGCTTCAGTTCAAGAAACTCTTTCTCCATCTTTGTTCGAAGAATACGAGGGAAGTACTTACTGAAAAATAAGTTCTTGAACTCGTCCCATTCCATGGACTCAATTTCATCTCTTGGCCTCGTATTCTTGATAAGATTCCACCATTGACCAGCTTCACCTTCCAAACGATATACTGCTAAGATGACTTTATCATGTTCAGAACATTGAAGAACTGAAAATATCTTTTCAGTAGTACTGATCCATTGTTCAGCCACAAGTGGATCAGAAGACCCACTGAAATAAGGTGGACGTTGCCTCATGAAGGACTCAATAGAATATTGTTACCTTCTCTGCTCATTTGGAAGTCCAGAATGATTCATAGCTTGTGTAAGTATAGAAATAAGATTTTTCACTCCATCTCTCATAACATTTGTTTGTTCAGGAGGTCAATCATTGCATTGTCCATTGCATTGATCAACACAGTTCCTTCGGGTTCCAGCCATCGTCTAAAACCCAAAAAGAATAGTGTGAGAGGCAAAAATCATGCTAGGGAAAACAACATAATAAAGGGGGAGTACCTTCAATATCCAACATCTTAGGTTTAATTCTATGATCGTTAGCGTAATTCTATTACTATAACCTATACGTATACTTATCCCTAGGGACATCCCTAGACATACCTTAGAAATATCTCTAGGGATCTCACTAACGTTTTCGCATCCTAGTTTCCAAAGATTGACTAAACCTTTCCTCTGATACCAACTGTAGAGACCCGAAGCTTGACGTACATGGACATTACATTACATTTGCGGAATACTTAGTACATAACAAAAACACACACTAAAGGATCGTAATAGTTTAGTGTCTTTGGAAACTCGGAACGTAATCTTCTAATCGTGGTGAAAGTTCTTCAATATCTCCCATAAAGGTCATCCTTTTTTTCTACGTAAAAACCTTTCTTTATATCCTGGGGAAAAGAAAACATAAAAGGGTGAGCTCAAATGCTCAGTAAGGGTAAACAAAAGAAAAATCAATCACATCATATACATAGCTTTTGGAAATCTTAACCTGCAAAAGAGCTCATAATATCATAACATGGGGTAAATCATGGCAGTGAAATGTAATCACAATAATCATAACTTAAAACATGGAACTTTGTGTCATACACACATAATCATAGAGAATCATTTCTTGTTAGTCATGACTCATTGCCAAGACTATCTTAGTGGACAAAGTCCCTTTCTGAATCGAGCAACCCTCGTTTCAGTCCTGTTTCACTGAACCGGTATAACCTACCATTCCAGCCATGTATATCTCATGAGATATAAAATCTTTACCCAATGCATTGGAGGGAGATATAGGTCCCACCCATCTTATAATGAATCATTTCTTATGTGTGCCACATAATCATAAATCTTACATCATCACATAACCCATGTAATAAAAATGGGATTCTTAAACAACATGACATCATAAAACAATTCATATAAGATAAAGGAATTCATAAAAATAATTCCATCAATGTAAAAATATGGATAGAAACAGAACCCTTTATTATCTTAGATGGAAAATAATTTTGATAAAACACTTGAATTGAATTCTTGAGGAAAATATCCTTTCTTCTTCAAAATCAATTTCTTTTCACAAAACATCATGCAATTTTAAAAGAAAGTGATTTTATTGAAAATAGTCATGAAATCTTTTAGAGGAAGCTTCATGAAAATAAGGCTTTATAAAACATTAGAAATCCGTTCGTGCCGTATAAGTTAAAAAAAACATTCTTCGTACTTTTGTCGGAAAAGTCAAAAAGTACCTCGTACGAAAAACGACAAAAGATTCCTTTCATACGTATTACTAAAAACTCACCGAAGGGTAAAAATGGATTTAAACAATTTTAGGTGGATGGAAATAATATTACATATTGAGTAAACAAGGATGTGGATGATAAAATACACCCCAGTAAATACTTACGAATAAACAATCTCGGATAAAAATGAGATTGTGATATTTCCCTTACCTTAGGTCCGACTTGCTTTGTAAGTGTCTGAACCTCCTGTATAATGATTTAAATCATGTTATTGACTTATTACAGAATCATATTCATTGTTATGATATCATATATGGTTCACTTATGACATTATATTACCCGTTCTTTTGTAAATTCAATGTTAAAGAAGCGTTTTGGGTAAAATCGTTTCATTTGCCGTTCATGTTTTTAACTTGTAATTATTAATATGATTACGTGGATCATGATTAATTATATCCAGAATGTAAAACATGATTTATATATAATATATATTCAGAATATATATATATATATAAAATCGATAAATGTAATGAAATACACCGTTCATGGAGACGGTAGTCCGTACGTACGCATGAACGCTGTTTTCGTTTCCTTATTGAAGTGAATGGAATTAAGTAGATGACATACATATAAATTTACATAAATCCAGTATCATTATTATTTCATATATTTCATTAGTACTTATTATATATACTTTATTATCATTCATGAATGGTTAATCATTGAGAATGAATCTCATCGCGTCGTGGAGACGGTATTCCGTACGTACGCACGAGCGATGATATCATTTCTATAAATATTGAATTGAATTGGAGTAAATTATACAATATATCAGAATCAATATGATGTTGTAATAACTATGTATAGTTATTCTTTACACCATTATACCCATCCATGTAAGGTGGTGGTGGAAAATAGATTACACCACGGCGTGGAGACGGTATTCCGTACGTACGCACGCGCGGTGATTTCTTTTTCCATAGGATGGATAGATGGTGAAATAGGGTTGTTTCATACTTATAATAACATATCAGTATATTAGTGATACTGATGTTATTACTTCATAATGAAACAACCTAAGAAGAAGAAGTGGAAGAAGAAATAAAGATGAAAGAATTGGTAACGGTAATTACCTCTTCTTTGAAGTGCCTCTTTGAGACCTCCTCTTAGGGCACTAAAATTGGTCTTTGAGGAATACCAGAACCTCTAGGATGTTTTTAGGGAAGTGGAGAAGAGATTTTGGCAGGGGTTGTCCGATCTTGAGTGCTCAAATTGGTGTTAGGAGGAGGGGGAGGAGGTGTCCTTTTATAAGGGAGGAGAGGGGCACCTTAGGAATATCTCAAAATATTATTTTATATTAAAGTCAAAATCGGTTTATAATGGTTCCAAAGGGTCTTATTTCGACGCTAAAGTGGGGATGGGTCGAAATCCTATCAACCAATAGAATTTAGACAAGTTTAGGATATTATTTTAACCTTATCAATTAAATTTAACTCTAAGTTAAATAATTTAACTTTTACCATGTCTTTTTGTTTTCTTTCACTATATGGTTAATAAACTTACTATAACATGCCAAACGAACCCCAAATTGTTTATTATTAATATATATATCCTTATCTAAGTCATTTTACCTAACCTTAGATTTTTAGGAATACAATAACAATTAATAATATAATATTTGATTTAAAAACTATTTTGTGTCAATTTTTACACTATTTGATATATGATTTTTGTGAAAGTCATAACAGAATTAAATGTTCGAACCAAGTTTATTAAATCAACATTAATATATCATAGTAACCTATATAATTAGTGTAATTCATAAAAAATCTCAAATTACATTTATTTTGGTGTTTATAACATCAATTATGTCAATATTTCATTAATAAGATAATTACTGCATCATCGTTGTGTCATAGATAAATTAAATTATTTTATGTCTAAAAATTACAAATAAAATACCATCATGTAGGAAATCTTTTTATATTTCTGATGAATATTTATAATCTAAAATCCAACATATATAACCCTATTTAACAATTGTTTTGCTAAAAGCTATATGCTTGTGTCATTTTTGTATTCATTTTAACTTTATTAAAATAAAGTGTCATTATCACTTACAAGTGGATCAATGGGGTCCCAAAATCGACCCAAAGATGCCCATGGTCGACCATGTATCAACCAAGAGGTTTAAGATACGTTTTAGGGTAATTTAATATTATTATAATATTATTTTTTTAACCCTTATTTACCGGATTTACCCTTAACCATGGTAAATAAAATATTTTTACCGCAGTAATTATTCAAAATGTCTAAAAATAAAAGTTACCTATTTACACAATTTGAACATCCTGATTCCAAATATGGAATCCATTTTTCTAAATTCAAAACACAGAAGTGGCAGAAATTAATTTAAAATTAATTCCCGCTGTCAAAACAAAAAGCGTGTTTTTAAGAGATAATAACTATCAAAAGATTGACACTTGTTTATGTTCGGTTTAATTGTAACATTGTGTCCAATGACCAACATTATATTAAGTGGTAAAAATATATTCTAAATATACTTTAAAACCACTCAAATTCATAATTTATCACTATTAAATGTTTTGATTAAAAAAGTTGTTTTTAATTAAAATTTAGTAATTTTCACTATTCATCAAAATATTAAAGTTATCCGAAAAGTACCAAAATTTCACCTTAGGCTAAATTCGATACTCCGAATCCAATAATGAAGTTCATTTTGAAAAATAAGGTTTACATAATTTTAAAAAGTGGTTATTACTATTCATAACGGCTAGTTTTAATAATATTTTAATAGCACATCGTTGTTTAGTGAAACTCGGTATTGCGTATTACACACGCTATCGAGGAAGGTCGCGATTGCGTGTAATGCAAGGCAAGACAAGGATGCGTGTTGTGCAAGCTCCTTTTGGTGTATCGTACAACACAAGACATTAATAAAATTAAAAAGAATATTTCTTTATAAAATCTTGGGCTGTTACAGGGCCCACCCTTCTTAATCATTTCATTTGATGCATAAGTGTGCCACATAGATCATACATCATGGATTCATTAAACATCATAATTTATTCCGTGAATAAGATATGTGTAATACATAAATGTAATTCCTCAATAAATAAATACATGTGAATAAAGGCAAATACCCTTGACAAGGAAATGGGTATGGTATTCACTAACATGAAATTTATTTTCATCGGAAATATTTGGGTAACTTTGGCTGCATAACTACATCAAATAGAAATCATAAAATGGTTTAATGAGAGTTAAATGGGTCTCACATAATTTATACATGAAATGAATAGTAAGGGGTAATGTAACATAATCTCCCAGTATATGTAATGGAATTTAGATGCATAATATAAAATAATTTCTTGAATGTAAATTAAAAGAGAGAAATCCCCTATAGAATTTCAGCATGGTAATGTGTGTATATGGGAGGAATTAATGAGAGGTAAATATGTCTCTAATCTTCAATAAATAATGAGGGATGTATATGGGAGGTGAAAAATCATACCCCAACATTTGTAATTGAAAATCAAAGGGAATAAAAATATAAGAAACTTGGAAATAAATAGGACGGAAAGTGAGGATACCTTGGAAGTGTGATCCCAAAGGCATGGGGGAGTTTTGAGAGATGCTTATTTGGATATTGGGGATCCTTGAGAGGATTCTAGGGAGATGATTTTAGGGATTGGTTGAGCTCCGAATGGTTTGAGTGAAGAAAAATGGGATATTGAGTGGGTTTATAAAGGAAATGAGAGGGAATTCTTTATAATTTTGGTTTTGTACAATACACATTAAACTAATCAAAACCATAAAATATCCCATGGTTTTTTCCCATGGTTCTTTCCAAAGTGGATTAGAAACAATTATTTTATAAGTTCAATTGCCTAAATTCTTATAATATTATTCTTTCTTATGTGGAGGTTACTCACACAATAATAGAAATCATTTTAACATGTTAAAATATTTAATAAGTCTTAGAGGTTCTACAAAGGCACCATAAAATTGAAAAAAAATCTAAAATCAAATAATTTTAAATGTAAAACATATATCAACCAATTATACCTTTTATAGTATTTTAATGAATCACTATTGGGACATTATGACGAAATAAAACACACTATATATTTATAGAGCATTTAATTTTTACAAAAAATATCATCTGTCTTAAAAAATTATAAACAAATCACTTTTAGATAATCTCAACGTCTTGAATCCAAAAAAAAATTTTTTGGTCTAAATATTTTTATAAATATTCTAATTTTAACCTTTAAAATAAAAATAGTCATTTATTGAAAATTCGTGTGTTTTGACAAAAACCACTTTAAAACATTAATAAAATTTCAATTGCATTAAAAAAAAATTATAAGATCACTTATATTTTTCTAAAAAAAATCATTAATAATATATTATTGAAATATTATTTAATTCAAAAATCCATCAATTCATCAAAAATATATTTCTTAATTGATTTTAAATGTTAACTGAAAATACAATTTGTTCTTTAAAAACCATTTACCAAGTAACACTAATAAAATGAATGTATATTCGGTATACAAAAATAAGGAACATAATATTAGTGCTAGGTTCTTGTTATATAACCCCTTGTTACACCCCACGTATGACCTAAGGGTAAGGTTAGAGATGGTGATAGTCTCTTATAGTGGCTCAGATAACATCACTTAGGTGGTAATCTCTATTAACTTCCACTTCTCTCCAAGGTGATTCCGTTCAAGATTCATGTTATGAAGCTCAAATTAGGATTACTTCAGAGGGAATACTATTGATGCAACCTCCTTTCTGAGCATCGAAAAATGGGCTTCATATAGATAAATTTTACTGGATAAGGCCATTGCTTCCTTTTTTGGAATATAATATATTTCTTGAAGATCAATATTTATAATAATCATGTGGTCACTGTTAAACAGTTATATTAACAACAATTACAATTTTTCATCATATTTTAAAATCCAAAAACATAAAACTGAGGATGTTCATATGTTTTATATAATCATTTTACATAATAATATATTCAATTATAAAATAGTAATTTTCATTAATAAAATTTTGGGTCATTACAATTATCCTCCATTAGGAAATTTCACACTCGAAATTTCCGTTTCCCACACTTAAATAGATGGGGTAACTCTGTTTCATCACATCCTCTGATTCCCATGTTTCATCTTCAAACTTTTGGTTTCTCTATAACAATATAATGAGGGGCATTGTCTTATTACGTAGAACTTTTTCCATACGATCTAAGATCTTTAATAGCTTCTTTTCAAAGGAGATTTCTATATCCAATGGTACCACCCCTGGATTGAGTATATGTGATGGTTCAGGTATGTACTTCCTCAAGAGTGATACATGGAATACATCATGTACTCAAGACTGGTTCGGTGTTAGTAATACTTGATAGGCCAATTCTCCAATGCAATCAAGGATATCAAAATGGATGATATACTTTGGAATAAGCTTTCCCTTCTTCCAAATCTCATAACACTCTTCCATGGTGAAATATGAAGGAATATCATGTCTCAAATATCAAATTGTAGGTCTTGTCGATGATTATCAGTATAGCTATTTTTTTGACTATGGGTAGATTTAATGTGTTATTGGATGGTATTAACATTCTCCCACATTTCTTTGACCAGTTCTGGACCTAAGAGTCTTCACTCCCCAACTTCATCCCATCATGCTGGTGTTCTTCCACTCATCCCATAAAGGGTTTAATAAAGATCCATTTAGATGCATGATAGGAAACTGTTATTGTAGGAGATCTCCACTAGAAGAATATGTTGATACCATCCTCTTCAGAAGTCAATTGATAATTCTCTCAATATATACTCATGTTTTTGGATATTCCAATAGGATTGGCCTTCAGTTTGAGGATGATAAGTCATACTTAAGTTTATCCCATTGTCTAGAGCGGGTTGGAGACTCTTCTAAAACATAGAGATGAATCATGGATCTTAATCGGACACAATAGATAGTGGTACTCCATGCACCCATAAAGGATATTTTGTGGGTGCCTTCAAATGATTAGTTGTTTTTTGGTTACTTAGGTGCACCAGAGTAGCTGATTAAGGTCGTCTCTCAAAGGAGGAAGAAAATTTGAGAACATATTAAAGGTATTTTTAAAATATCATAAAATAGAATAATAAAACTATTTTAATGTATGTGGTGGTTTTTTACAATTCATAATGATATAAGAAGATAGCTGGAAGAAGATTTCATAAATTTTTTTGGTATTTATTTGGTAAATAATGTTCGATTAAAAAGACAAAACAAGTAGATTTTTTTAGAAAATATTTTAAATGGAGTAATAGATCTAACTCTACCTCTTAAATAATTTATTAATCATTTTCATTTAAATAAATATCCACTTAATTATGTTCCCATAATATTTTAAATCCTGAACCCTACGAGAATTATATTTACCATAAAGATGAAGTGTATTTAACACTATGCTAGCATCAGAACATTCAATCGCAACACCCTGCTTTGATTGATGTTCTATGGTCATATTATGGTCAGTTGTAAATTCAGGCACATATACTCTCTAAAAATAAGAATTAATTGCGTTTATGGAATATATTTGAACAGTAAAAATTGATCCCGTGTGGTTTTAAATTACCAATTATGTTGGCGCTCTCACAATCCACACAATTCTCGACCTTAGGTGATTTGTGTTTGTTGTTCAATTGATTAATTAGTTTCATTTAAATTTAAAACTCAATATATAGATCATAATATTTGAATTATAGTATATCATTTATTCAAAATAAATAAATGAAGGAGTTGACATGTATAATGATTAATAAAATGAACTACTCATCCATGGGCGGTACTGTCATCATAGAATTGTTTTGCATTTGAAAAGGTTTAGAGAGGGTAGAACCCAATCTCATATCTATAATTTATTCCATCCAAATTAAAAAGATTAATATAATAATAAATTGTAACAAAATGGAAGAAAATATAATAAATCAAATAAGATCAATGAAGTTTATTACACAAACAAAAGCATTATAACATGAAGAAGAAGAAGAAGGCTTCATCGAAGAGATCCTTTCTTCAAGAGATACCCATGTTGAAATGGTTGGATAATTAGAGTGGCCTCACTTCTCCTCTTCCCTAAGCATTCAAATGCACGTCCCAACCCCTCCAAATTTGAAAACACTAATTTATAGTGTGTATGTGAGTCTAGGTTTAAAGATGCTTCAAATGTGAATGGAGAATATCAGCCAAATATTTTAATCCAAATTTCACCTCCCATTTTACATCCAAAACTCATGAACCTACTTCTCTTTAAGTATAGTGATTATGAACCATTGGGGTTTAGAGATCCTCACAAAAATTTGGCCCAATACAAGCTCTGATGAAGAAGTTATGGCCCAAATACAGAACCAAAGTCCAACCTAATGGGCCCATCCCACCATGGACTTCATGGTCTATTTAGTTCAACCAAATGCATGATTTAGATCAAATTTCCAGAAAAAAAGTTGTATCCCATTATGTACGGAACATAGTTACACAATTTCAAGTTCAAATACTAAATATTATTATATTTAATTTTGAAATATTACAATGCACTATTACGGGTAAAACTAGAATTTCTATCAAATTTTCAAATAAATGATCTAATCCCAAATATTTTATAAATAAACATATTTAACACAATGTGAGGAAATATTATCATTTATTGATAAAATAATCAACAAAAATGTGGTTTATCAACTCCAAAACACTTACCCTATTTCACTCATTGGAAAAACCTCATATCATGTATTAGAAAATATTATGATAATATACGCATATATCAAATTTCTCGATCCATAGTTAAAATATAGGTACTGTAGGAATCAAATAAATAGTCTATATAAATAAATTTTAAATTCATTGTCTCAAAAATTGTGTCAAAACCATCTAGTGAGATTTATAACACTAATCATAGAGAAACAAGTCATGGGTCTACCATGCCACTAATTCTCCACATGTGTGTTTTCCAAACATTCCAAGATTGTCTCCCCACCCTTTATCAAGTATATTCAGGTCAATAAAAACATTTCTTCTTACCTGATTCGATTCTGCTGAACCTGTTTAACATTCATTGTAATCAAATTCCAAAACCCACTCATTTAAGCATTCATAGAAGTCGAACCATGAGCTATAAACCTAAATATCCCAACATGTTGTCCATTTCATAACTCACCAATTTGTTGAATATTTTATTGAGGTCATACAATAGTCAGATATTATGTTCACATGCATAGGTCAATCTGGTACTATGATAGAAAATATCGGAAGAGAAACAAACATATTCAAAGACCATGTTATAATCTTAATAGGATTACTTATCCAGAATATACATTCAATTGTGTAAGAGAAACTCACAAGTCATGATTGTGTGAAAACTATTGGGGATAAATCAATGACATAATTTACCAAGAAAAATATCACAAAAAATGATTCCAAAATCTAAAATGTTTTATAAAAACACAACCATTCATATCATCGACGACATAAATTTTTATAAAATTCAACCATTGATGATGAAATATTACTCATGCTTATATTTCTACCAATTAATTTTGAAAACATGCATTTTTCATTTGTTCCACATAGAAATGTTACAGGATATATTTGTTTTATTTTTTATTGAATTAATTTTTTTTTTCTAGAAAATTTTAACCAAAAACAAAATAGAAAATATGCATAAAACACCCAAATTAAATCATAAATATCTACCCTAAAATGTTTTCCCCTCCCCCACAAAAAAATATTACATTGTCCTCAATGTAAACCTATTATATGATATATGCACATGAAATTGATAATTTTAATTAGGAAAAATAATATAAAAGTGAAATGCTTAGGAATAGCCTGATATGTTCAAGTGATGATGGGGTCAAGCAGTGTGATAAAATCCACTCCATAAGTAGGATGTCCCTCAATGTATTTCTTCAAACATTTCCCATTGACATTAAAGATCCTTTCAGTGTCCTCTTGTGTGATCACCACTGCACCATAAGGAAACACATTAGTCACAAAATAAGGACTTAACCACCTGTAATGAAACTTACCAGGAATCAGCTTCAGTTATGAACTATATATCAACACTTTTCCTCCAACATTAAATTCTCTTTTCTAGATCATTATTTCATGAGAGGATTTTGATCATTCCATATAGATCCTTGAATTCACATATTAATACAATTGAATCTACCCACTCTCTTGATTTTGTAGCTTCCTTTATATTCTGGCTTGGGCCAAATCCATTTTACATTTCCTTATATCCCAATAAGCATATTGCTCAACTATCATGGGTAGATGATAGGATTTACCAAAAACAATCTGAAATGGGGACGAACCGATGGGGGTCTTGTATGCTATCCTATAATCCCATAATGCAGCATCCAAGAGCATTCTCCAATCCTTCTTATTTGGATGCACAGTTTTCTCAAATATTTGTTTCAACTCCCAATTAGAAACCTCGTCTGGAACATTTTTTTGAAGGTGGTATGATGTTGATGTTTTGTGTCTCACCCCATACATCTGAAAGAGGGAAGCAAAATTCCGATTGCAGAAGTGTGTCCCTTGATCATTGATGCTGTAATTTGGTACACCAAACCTACAAAACATCTGTTTCATGAAAAATTAAACTATAACATGAGAATCATTAGTCTTGGTGGCCTTAACCTCACCCCATTTACTCACATAATCAAAAAACGATAATATATAAAAACCCAAATGAACTAGGAAAATGACCCATAAAATTGATGCCCCATACATAAAAAACTCAAAAAATAAAATTGGTTTTTGAGGAATCTCGTGTCTCCTAGAAATATTACTAGTGTGTTGGTAATGTGAGAACGACTTATAAAACACCTGAGCACTATAGTGTAAACTATGCCAAGACAATCCGGAGTCCAAAACCTTCATAGTTGTCTATTGGGGTCCAGTGTGCCCACCACAAACAAGTGTATGTCAGAATTGCAGAACAGACCTGAAATCATGATCAGGAACACACCTCCAAATAACTTGGTCACTACACAGGTTCCATAAGTAGGGATCATCCCACACATAAAATCTAGACACACTCTTTAATTTTTGGACTTGATGTTTCTTTAAATATGTAAGAATTTTATAGACCACATGGTAGTTCACTAAATCAGCATACCAAGAATGTGAACCAGATATAAAATAAAGATTCTCATTGGGGAATGTATCCTGATGTGGTACCTGGTCCAAGGTGTTTTCCTCTAGTGTGTGAGTGAGCCTACTCATGTGGTCTGCCACTTGGTTTTTCAACCCCTTCTTGTCCTCTATATCAATATAAAATTTCTGAAGAATGATCATCTATCCGATAAGTCTAGCCCTTGAATATGGATTATTCAGGAGGTATCTCAGAGATTCATGGTCAGAAAAAAACTAATTTAGAGCCAAATAAATATAAAACGAATTTATCTAAAGAAAATATGAAAGGAGGAAACTCCTTTTCCATGGTTGTGTAATTTTATTGGGTTGAATCCAGTGTACATGATGCATATGCAATCGCATGTGAACATCCCACCACCCACTGAGAAAAGACATCCCAAGAGAGAAGTTGGAGGTGTCACACATAAGCTCCAAAGGATGCTCCCACTGTGGGGGTTGTATGATAGGTGGAATGGTCAGACACTTATTTATCACATCAAAGGAAGTCTTGCAAGATTCATCAAATACAAAATCATAATCATGTTACTGTAATCATGACATAGGAAGATCAATCTTACTAAAATATTTGATGAAGAGCTGATAAAATTCTTTATGCCCTATGAAAGATCTAACTTCAAGCACACATGAATGATAGGGTAAGGATGAAATGATATCTATCATAGATATCTCAACCTCCATCCCTTGTTTTAACACTACATGCCCAAAGACAATCCCATTCTCTACCATGAAATGACACTTTTCAATGTTTAAGACCATATTATTCTCAATACAACAATTCAAAACCTTTCCCAAAATAGAGATACAATAATCAAATTAGGACCATACACTATAAAATCATCCATAAATACCTACATGCAGGACCCAATGAAATCTAAAAAAATACACACCATACATCTTTGGAAGATATCAATGTCCAAATGGAATCCTTTGGTATGCAAACATACTTAATGGACAAGTGAATGTTATCTTATCCGGATCATATGGAGCAATAAGAACCTGAAAATAGCCAGAAAATCAATCCAAGAAACAATAATGTGTCTTCCCAGTTAGTCTCTTAAGAATTTGATCAATAAATGGGAGGGGTAATCGTCCTTGGGAGTGGTTTGATTTAGTTTCCTATAATCAATACACACACACCAACTATTTTTCTCCCTCATTTGAACTAACTCGTCTTTGTCATTTTTATCAACTGTAGCACCACTTTTCTTAGGCACAACTTGAATAGTACTCCCCCATTAAGAGTCTAAAATGGGGTAAGTTATACCTTCCTTGAGAAATTTTTCCAACCTCTTTTTAAACATCATTTAGAATGGTTTGATTGAGTCTCTTTTGTGGCTGAATAACTGGTTTAGCCTTATCCTCCAAAAGAATCCTATGCTTACAAATGGAGGGGATAATTCCTGATATGTTAGTCAAGGTCCTCCCGATTTCCTTAATGTTCTCCCTCGGAAGTTTAAAAAAATTATTCATGTTCAAAAGGGATATTGTTAGCAATGATAATAGGTGATTTCTCACCACTTAACAAGTATGAGTATTTGAGATTATGTTGTAATGGCTTGAGTTCCAATGTAGGGGGTGATGTATGGATAGAGAAATTTAAGGAACTGAAATAAGTGCACAATAAAAATTAGTATCAGAATATACATCATAAAAATCATAGAATAAAGCATCAAATCCATCAGAATACTCAACAACCATGTAATAATCAGGGATCACATAGTTAAAATCAGAATATCATTCTATTTCAAAATCAAATATAAGAGAGTCTTGTGCATTAGAAATCGGTGTGGAAGTAATCTTAAAAATCAAACTAGAACCATTACATAAAATCTCTCAGAGCATTGGACAATACAATTCCATGGTTTTTTATTTTTTGGTTCAAAATGGGAGATAAAAAATGCATAATGGTCCTTGGAGAGGCACATCATGGAGTCCGTAACAGTAAATATCACAACTTCAACCCCAAAATCCATGGAATGTGTAACCTCATTGACATTTGTGACATTATTTTCCGTTTTGAGGAAGGGTCTACCTAAAATAGTCCAATCTTGAGAACATGCCTGATCATCCTCCATATTAATCATGTATACATCTATTTGGAAGATCATGTCTCTTACCCAGACAAGTACGTCCTCAAGGACTCCCGCTAGATATACGGTGTCTCTATTTTCCAACTACACCACTACTCTTGTCAACTTAAACTCACCAACCTATAAAGAAGTGAAAACAGATTATGGTATCACATTTTGGGAAGCTCCTAAATTACAATATGCATTAGAAATATGTAACTCTTCTATCGTTCATGAGATAGTGAATGTCCCAGGATACTTGTACTTTGATGGAATTGATAAAGTTGGTGTAATGAATACTGGCACATTCCCCCCAAGATTGATCCTCTCATTTCCCATGAGCCCTCTTCGATTGGTACAAATTTCTTTTAATAATATCAGATACCTTGAAATATTCATGATAGCATCATGTAGAGGTATATTTATCTCCACATGGTTAAATGTGTCAAAAACATTTTTTTTCATTGCCTCATTAGCTATCTGCATGGTTTGTAGAACCCGTTTTGGAAATGGAAGGGGTTTAGGAGGAACATCATCAATATTTTTCATACCTTTATCTTTCTCCTTTGGTTTGTCAGCAGTTGTATTTGAATGCATCTTCTCCGGAGTTGAGTTGAATCCTTGTAGAATGACAGGGGATGATGTATAAGTTGTTTTCTTCCCACTTCTCAATGTGATGGAACTAAAATTCCCTTTAGGATTTGGAGTAGGTTGGGAAGGTATATTTCTATAATTCTTACTTACCAGTTCATGGAGGGCGGTGGAAATCTAGCTAATTTTAGTTTTAAACTCCCTCATCTCTGAACCTTGACTCTTCAACTCATTCTTTGATTAAGAAAAATTTTCTTTAAAATGTCATCTATGTTAGATTCTACCTTTGGTTGAGATTTCCTTTGTCATTAACTTGTTAATTCTTGATCTTCAAAAAAAATTCTGGTTATTGGAATCCCTGTTGGTAGGGTGGAGGCTTCTTGATAGTTTATTGAAAAGGGTACCTTTGTTGTTCTATACATACATAACTCATGATTGATTGATCCTTCCACCCTTTTCTGTATGTTGGAGAAAATAATCATGCTTCTTTTGGGTATATGGTTGTTTTTTCTATTGATATGGTCTCCCTGGAAACATTGTTGCACAATCTTCCATTTCTTGTAGTTGGGGGAAACAATCAGTTGGGTGGGTTGTCTCATTGAAAATGCCACAAGTCCTTGAAGAAGTGGGTTGAGATGTATTTTGAGCCAATGAAATTTTCCTCAACATAGTGGTTAATTATTCAAAAATAGTATCAATGAAATGACTCTCAAGAGATTAAGGAATTTCCTAATGTACTCCCATGACATGTGGTGTACCTCGATCACCAAATTTTTGGGTATTTTGGGCCATCATCTCAATCAATGCACGTGCAACTAATGTTGTTTTTTCCACCAATGCTCCTCCAATTGTGGCATCCATCATGCCTCTCTCCATGGTTGTGAGTCATTCATAGAAGTATTGGATGAAGAGTTTCTCAGTTATTGGGTGATGTGGGAAGCTTTCACACAACTTCTTTAATCGCTCTCAGTACTCATACATTGACTCCACATGGGCTTGCTTGATCTCTGAGATCTCTATTTGAATGGATTTGTTCCTTTAAGTTGGAAACAATCTCTACAAGAAAATATGTTTCAAATCATTCCAACAAGTTATATCTTTAGGTTCTAAATAATGCATCCAGTCTTTCGCCGCTCCATCAAGCGAGAATGGGAATGCTCATAGTTTGATTTGATATTCAATACATTTCATAGTATCAGGGGTGAGAAAACCACATTAATTTCTTTATGGTGGTTTTTTGGGTCCTTGCCAGATAAGCCCTGCAACTTTGGAAGGAGGTGATTTAACCAAGATTTCAGTTCAATGTCAGATTCAATGTTTTGGTGTGCAATACAATTTGGTTGATCATTAATATCAGGTGCAACCAATTCGTGAATGGTTCTATTAAGTTCATTTCCATTATTTTAATCAATTGGTTCTTTTTTATGTTTGAATCTGAATTGCTTCAAATTTTAATGCTCTAATAGTGTAAGAATTCTCCAACTCGGTGAATATTGAAACTTCATGTAGACTGAGAATGCCTGATTCAAGCCTGAAGGCTAGGTTTAATCTTAGGATGTAGATATAGGAGTTATTCGGGATTTTTTCATGTCATAAATCAAGTAAAAATTAAAATAATAAAATTGGACCATAATAAAATAAAATATAAGAAGTTTGAATTGATGGTTAAAAAAGAAGAAGAAGAAAATAAAATAAGAAAGAAAAAATCAGATTGGGTAAATAAGGATGAAAGAAGAGAAGAATATAATAAAATTAAAAATAAAATAAATACCTCTGATTGGTTGAAATAATATCATGCCTCCCCAGTAATGACACCAATTTTAAAGGAACGATTGAGGGCACCCTCAAATGATTAGTGGTTTTTGGGTACTTAGGTGTAGTAGAGTGGCTAACCAACGTCGTCTCTCAAAGGAGGATGTAAATTTGAAAAATTATTTAATGTATTTTGGAAATAACAGAAAATGTAATAATAAAACTACATGAAAGGATGTGGGTGTTGTTTACTATTCATAAAGCTAGAAGTAGTTTGCTGGAAGAATATTTACTAATTTGTTTTGAAATATTTTTTGATTAAAAAGACACAACAAGAACATTTTTTTAATAGATATTTTAAAAGGCGTAATCAATCTAACTCCACCGCATAAATAATTTAATAATAATTATCATTTAAATTAATATAAACTTAATTATATTCCCATAATTTTTTAAATATCAAACCCAACGATAATTATCTTTACCACAAAGATGAAGTGAGTTTAACCCTACGCTAACTTCGGAACATGCAATCGTAACACTCTGCATTGATTTATATTCTAAGGATAGCTTATGGTCAGTGGTAAATTAAGCCACATATCCTCTTTGTAAATTAAAATTAATGGAGTTTAGGGATTATATTTCAACACTACATATTGATCCAGTGTGGTTTGGAATTACCAATTATGTTCTCCCTCCCACAGTTCACATAATTCTCGACCTCGCGTGATTTGTGTTTTTTGTTCAAATGCTTACTTAGTTTCCATTAAATTAAAAAATCAATAAGTAGATCATATTATGTGGATTATAGTATCTCATTGATTCAAAATAAATGAATGAAGGAGGTTAGAGGTATAATGATTACTAAAAAAATTACTTTACCATGGGTGGTGTTGTCATCATAGAAACGTTTTGCATTTGCAAAGGATTAGATAGGGTAGAACCCAATTTCGTTTCTTCTGTTGATTCCATCCCAATAAGTAAAATTAAAAAATGATTATATATGATCAAAATAGATAAAAATGGAAAAAATAAAATAATAAAAAATAATTTTATTACAAAAACTAAATCATTACATCCTCAAGAAGAAGAATATGGCTTCGTCGAAAATATCCTTGCTTCAGGATCTTCCCTTTTTAAAATGGATGGGGAATTGGAGTGGATCTACTTATCCTCTGCCCTAAACATTCAAATTCACGTCCCAGACACTCTGAATGATAAAAAAATAATTTATATAGTGGAGGGGATGCTAGGTTTAAAGAGGTTTAAAGTGTGATTGGGGAATCTAGGCCAAATATTTTAAGCCACATTTCAGTTCCCATTTGAACTCCAAAACGCATGAACCATCTATTCTTCTAGAATAATGATTTGGGAAGAACTAGGATGGAGGGATCCTATCAATATTCGGGCCCAATCCAAGCTCTTATAGAGATTTTATAGCCCAAATACAGAACCAATATCCAATCCGGTAGGCCCAGCCCACCTTTGACATCATGGTCTATGTAGTCCAAACAAATTAACAATTTGGATCCAATTTTATGAACAAATGTTGTAGCCCATTGAGTCATGAACACAGTTATAAAATTTCATGTTTAGATAATAAATATTAAAATATTTACCTTCATAAATACTACAATTCAATATAAAGGTAAAACTAGAATTTCAATACAATTTTCAAATGAATGATCTAATCCAAAATATTTTATAAATAATCATATTTAACACAATGTAATGAAATATTATCTTTCATTATCAATAAAATATTAAATAAAAATGTGTTTTATCATAGAATTACCACTTCAATGATGTATATTCATTCTAGTTGATCCAATGAGAAATCCTCTCGAATTCCAATGATGTGTGCAGTCTTTGTAAGATGATACCCAAAAACGCAGATAGAATTGTTTCATTTGGATGTCTTCAAAAGTAAATTGAAAATGTCCATGGTGATATTCTCCCATTTTCATGTCGGTATGAGTAATAGTTGCATCATACCCTAATAATTCTACCTCTCAAACTTTAATTGCTAAAATACAGGGCACATTGATGTATAATCAGCAAACTCCTTATTCATATTCTCCCACCAATAATACTCAAAGAGATCTCGATACATATTTTTGTTTCTTGGGTGAATGAAGAAATATTAAGTATGTGGCTCATCCAAAAAATCTTTATTTAACATTATATTTTATAGAACACATAGTCTAGACCCAAATTTCAAAATTCCTTCCTCATTAATATTCCACTTTGATGATTTCCCTTTCTTGATAGTTTCCATATTCTTCTATATTCCCACAAAAACCTTTCGATCATCCATTTACCATTCCAAAAGAAATGTTTGAGCAATCATTTGTGAATGTTTTTATTATGTTATCAATTTTATGATTCCCATTCCTATCTTCATCAAGTATAAGAAGATTGGATCCTTTTCAATTATAATTAATGAAAGAATAACTAGCACCTTTCTACTTATAGCATCCACAACCTTGTTCGCTTTCCCATTGTGGTAATGGATTGAGCATTCATAGTCTTTGATCAGCTCTAAAGATCTTCTTTGGTGAATGTTCAACTCATTCAATGTGAATATATACATGAGGATTTTATAATCCATATATATTTCAAAATTCCCCCAAATAGATAAGGACGCTATGTTTTTTATACGAATATTAGAGCATCTAACTCCAGATCATGTGTTGGATAGTTTTTCCCATGAGATTTCAATTTCTGTGAAGCATAGTCAATGAATTTTTCATTTTTCATCAACACACATCCCAGGTCCTTCTTCGAATCATCACTATATACCAAAAAATGTTTACCACTTGTTGGTAGTGTGATTACGAGGGTAGTGATAAGCTTATTTTTAAACTCTTTGAAGTTATCTTCACATTAATCACTCCAGGAAAACATGACTCCCTTCTGAATTAGTTTGGTAAAATGGTTTGAAAATCATGAGAAATTTCTTACAAATTAGATATAATATCCAGCTAACTCATTGAAGCTATTATTATTTATCACAGATGTTGTCCATGACCATCCCTTAATTGAATTTCTCTTGAAGGGATCCACAAATAACCCATTGATTATGATGATATGACCCAATAATGAGACTTCATTCAACCAGAACTCACACTTAGTATACTTTTCATAGAGATTCCCCTTTTCCAAGGTCTCTAGTATTGTTCTTAGATGCTCCTAATGCTTCTTCTTGGTTTTTTAGTATATTATAATATCATCTATAATTGAATTCTGAGAATTTTTTGAGGTAATCTCTAAATAATTTATTCATCAATTCTAGGAAGACTATTGTAGAATTAGTGATTCCGAAAATAATTACGATGAATTAATAATTACAGTACCTAGTATGGAAAGCAGTCTTCAAGATATCCTCTTTTTTCACCCTTACTTTGCAATATCCTTATCGTAACTCCACCGTGGAGATAAATTGTTCTACACATTGCTGATAAAACATGTCATCAATTCAGGGAAGAGGATATTTGTTTTTATCATGGTTTTATTGATCTCACAAAAATCAATGAAAAGTCACATTGACACATCCTTCTTCTTGACAAAGAGTACTGGTTCACCCCATTGTGAAACACTTGGGCACATAAAACCTTTGTCTTGATTCTCTTGTAGTTGATTCTATAGATCCCCATGCACCTGAAAAACCATTCTATATGGAATCTTGGACATTATAAAAGCCCCAGGTATATGATTAATCTATAATTCAACATCTCCTCTAAGAGGAAGACCAAATAATTCCTTGAGAAACACTTCAGTGATTTCCCACACAATAGGCATTTAATCAAGGATGGTTTCTTCCTTATACTCAATCATATGAGAAATATACATGTGATCATAGGGAAGTAGTATCCATGACTGAGATGATTGTTCTAAATAAGATTCATCCTCCTCTATGGACTTTTACAGAATCGGGGGTCGATTCTCCATATGGATAGTGATTTCCCTCTAACATAAATTTATGTTGGCTCTATATAGAGAGCACAAATCCATGGAAAGAATTTCATGAAATTTCCACCAGAGGTAGTATGATGAGTTTCACTGAGAATTTAAATCAAACAATTGTGATAGGAGAGGATTTATATTAATGGGATGCAATAATTTTCCCATTTTTCATTCTCACCAACATCACTACTTCCTTGATTTGTTGTGATGTTGGGATTTTTCTACTAAACTTGCAGAATATAAAAGAATCCGTAGAACCAGAATAAAAAAGGATGTTCTCCATTCTTTAATGAATAACTAGTGTACCTATCAACACTTATTTGTAAGGATTCTCTTTTGTATTGGTGATAGAAAAGGATCTCAATTTCTACCTTGGAGGTAGGTGGTTGCCACAAAAAAACCATGGCTTAGGGAACCGGTAAGAAAAGTTCACTGGTTCGTTGTAGTTATAGCAATGAAGAATGGGTTGAGGTTTGAACGGAGCGTTCCCCTCCTCTTTGAAAACAATACCATTTTCATGTTAGTAATAAATAGCCAAGTTCCCTTCTCTTCCACACCTAAAGCATTTCCTCGTCCCCTTCATTCAATTTTTGCGGTTCTGTTTTCCACGCCTTTTGAAAGTGGGGTGCTGGAATTTCTTATCACCATTGGATTTATACATAAGATCTCCTGAATTAAAGATCACATTCCATTTCTTATCCCCATGATACCTTGATATTTTCTGATATCCATTTCAACTTTGAGGGCATATCGGACAATTTCATCATAGCTATTGTAGTCACATATCACTATGGATTTCTGTAAGCAACATTTTTTCTCACTAAAGTAGCAGTAAACCTTTCATTCGGGGATATACTACAATGTCAGAGGCATATTTTTCAAGACTTGTGAATTTTTCCTTCTACGCTCTGATGGATTTTTTGTCCTTTTTTTAGGTCAAGGAAGTTATTTACCATCTTAAGTCAGATATTTGGAAGAGAATATTTATTGAATAACAATTTCCAAAAATCCAACCCTTCCAAAAACACAATCTCAACCTCAGGCTTTGTATTTTTTAACAACATCCACTATTGACCAGCTTCACCCTCCATATGATAAAATTCTAGAAGAACCTTCTCTTGTTAAAAACATTGAAGCATTGAGAATATCATTTCAGTGAAGTGGATCCATTGTTCGACGATTGAGGGATCAAATGATTCATTAAAATTAGGAGGGATTTTTCTATTGAAACTCTCGATCACGGCTTGTTTTTTCTTGGGGGGGAGGTGGGTTGGAAGTTTCTCTTGACCCATGTTTCTATTGAAAACATGATTTTATTGATACATTATCATGAAAATGATTTTGAATCCTGCTCCAAAACATATTTGGAATCTCATTAGAAAAGTCATCACATTGATCATAACATAGGTTTTTAGCCTGAGTCCTTATATTATCAGCCATTGGATGGCATAAAAGGAATATTATGTGTAACACATAAAGGGGAATACAGATACAAAATGGATAACATATAAATTACATTTATTTCTTTAACTTATGAATTTATATACTTAAATATATGTTATCTATTATCTACTATCCAAAATATATTATAATGGGTATTTTTTACACCATTAATATTGGTTCATACTACGATTAGGAATTTACCAAAGAATATCCCTCGAGAGTTTTGTACCAATAGTGCAACAAATCTTGTTTTCATGCACCAATTATCGATCGAGTCTAGCTCAAATTAGTGTTTTCAGGTATTACCCCTATATACATATGTGTGAGAGAATCCTCTACTTGTTCATATCCAGCCAGTGATGTATTTTATTGATAAACCACATACTCTATACTAACCAAAATTTAAGGATTTTTTTCTTATACAAATCCTTATCTTGAAGGTTTCACTAGGGTTTTCTAATCCTAATCCCAAAATTAAATAATAATAACCTTTTATAACAACATTAACAACCCTACACTTTATTACACACTTAAACATGATTTAGTACATAAAAATGAAATTAAGATAACTCTGAGGGTTGAGAGGTCTAGTGTCTTGGGATATTAGGATCATCACATAACAACACAGAACATAAAATACAAAATCATTATTGACAACTGATTTTACATGACAACAATATTCCATCGTACTTAGCATTACATGGGGTAACATGAGGAGATTCATAATAAAAGGGTGAGATCTAAAGACTCGTAAGAGATAAAATAACGTATATCATGAAGAGTAAAGTACAGTTTCAGAAATAGGAATATCAAAGGATCACAAGAGAAACACAAACATAAAGGCATGATATATCATGATTATCATAAAATGGAAAAGTGGAAACAACATGTAACTTGATATTAGCTTCATCCAAGGCTCATTACACAATTAGAATTAGTATACCTTCATTTTAATTGAAATAGCATGAGTAAACCCTCATTGCACTTGACATATCTAGATACTAATCTTTACAGAATCTGTTGGAGTGCTATCAAGACACACCGTTCTTAATCATTTCATTTCATGGGTAAGTGTGCCACATAGATCATACAACATGGATGCATTAAATATCATAATTTATTACATGAATAAGATATGTGGAATACATAACATACGTCCTCAATCAACAAGTACAAGTGCATAAAGGTTAATACCCTTGATAGTGAAATGAGTATGGTATTCACTTACACGATGATTTTGGAATGGGAAATTTGTGTGAAACATCAGCAACATTGTAACATCAAATAGAAATTTTAAAATGGTTTCATGATAGATACAGTGGTATCTCATCGTTTGTAAATGAAATTGACAGTAAGGGTGTCCTGCAACATTATATCTCAATAGATGTAATGGAATTTAGATTCATAATATAAAATAATTTCTTGGATGTAAATGAGGAGAGAAAAATCCATTATGGAATTTCGGCATAGTAACAGGTGTACAAGGGAGATATTAATGAGAGAGAAAGGTGTCTCTAATCATTAAAAAAATAAGGATGGAAGTATACAATGGATTGAAATCATACCCCAACATTTCTGCTTGAAAATAAAAGGACATAAAAATATAAGGAAGCATGGACATAAATATGGAAGGAAAGAATGTGAGGATCCCTTACTTCCAAATGTGATACCAAAGGCTTGGGGGAGGCATGAGAGAGGATTATTGGGATCATGGAGCACCTTCAGAGGATTCTAGAGAGAGTAGGTCAAGGTTGGTCGAGCAATAATTTTTTTTTTGTTTAGCAGAATGGGATATTGAGTATGTTTATATAGGAAAGGAAAGAGAATTCTTTATTATTTTGGTTTGGGACACTACATATTATAATAATAAAAACCTCAAACCATCCAATTGTTTTTTCCCATGGTTTGTTCCAAAGTGGAGTAGAAAAAAGTATTCTATAAGTTCAATGGCCTAACTCTTTAATATATGAGGATTTCTTATGTGGAGGTGAGTCACACACTCATGGAAATCATTATAAAATTTGAAAATATTTTATAAGTCTTGGAGGGTCCACTAGGGAACTATAAATTTAATTAGTAAAATTTAAAATAAAAATTATCTTAAAGGTAAAACATATATTGGATGAATATATATTTTAAAGGATTTTATTACATTACTATTAGGTCATTATAAGGTCATAAAACACATTATAAATTTAAACGGTATTTAATTTTTACCAAATATTCAACTATGCCAAAAAATTATGAAAAATTCACTATTAGACAATTTGAACATCCTGAATCCAAAATTAATATTTATTTTATCTAAAAAACTTATTAAATATGGTAATTTTTACTTTTAAAATAATTATTGACAGTTATAAAAAAATCATATTTTTTGACAAAAACATCTTTCAAACCTAAATAAAAATTACAATTGTATTCATAAAAATTATGTGGTCATTTATATTTAATAAAAATAAATTTAATAATAATATTTTATTTGAATAATATTTATTTCAAAAATCAATTAATTAATCAAAATATATTTCTTTATTGAATTTAAATATTAATTTCAAATACTATTTTTTATTTAAAACCCATTTACAAAGTAAAAATAAAAAAATGAATGTATATTAGTTATAAAAAATAAAGAACTTAATCATAGTTCTCGGGTCTTATTACATAACCCCTTATAAAACCCTCAATAAACATAAGGGTAAGGTGTATGATGGCAACAGACTATTAGGTCTGCTCAAATAACATTTCTTGAGTGGTAATCTCTATTAACATTCACTTCTCCCGTAGGCTATTCAATTTAGTCTTAGTGTCTTGAATCTCAACTTGGGCTTTGTCAAGAGGGAAGCCCAATGATGCTACCTTCTTTCCAAGCTTCGAGAAATGGGCTTCATATGGTGAAATTCTACGGTATATGGACATCACTACCATTTTCTGAGTAAATTGGATTTCTTAAAGCGCTATATTTATACGAATCAGGTGATCACTATTTAATAGCTATATTAGAAATGGTAAAATTTCATAATGGTATTTTAAAATACAAAAACATAAGACCAAGGATGTGCATATGTTTTATATAAACATATTAAAAAAATACATTTAATTAGATTAAGGTAATTAAAATTAGTAATGGTTTGGGTCATCGCATGCCCTTCATCTTCAGTCACTTGATTGTTGTTGGAGCTAAAGATCTTGGGACCATGCTGAGGCTTGTGATGATGCTGGAGATTACAGTTTTCTGTACTTTGGTTTCAGTGTTGTATTTCCAGCATTGCGACTTTTTTTGATTCTTTACTGGATACATGTGACATGAATCATTTATATATGTGTGTGTGTTGTGGTTGTTTATACTATCAGTCTTCCACTCTTTATAATGGTTGTATGATATTACTAATTTCTCTTGTGTTTACTGTTTGTTTCTACTTTTTTACTCTGCCAATTAGGGAATAGTTTCCCCACTATCACACCCAATGCTCTCACTACTAGTCAATAGCCTCTAGAATTCAGAAAAATGTGCTTGTGGCCATGTGACCAACCAGGTACAGGGAACATTTAGGCGGAACCCAGATCCGGGATGTTACACTACAGCTCCCCAGTAGCAGCTAGAGGCAGGTATAGAAATTAACTAGGTTCATCTAGATTTATCATTACTCCCTTCAATGTAGAAATATGCATCACAATAGATATCTTCTTCACATGTTGGTGACAGTTCCAGTCAGCATCCACTTTCCATAATGGCATGATAGAGCATTGGTGTTGAGACTATATGTCCCCCGCCTATCACACATGATGATGTGTAGGACCCATCGATGATGATATACATGAGTACCATATGCTAGAGAATATACATAGGTGCACAAAACATGTACACATACATTATATGCTTGACCATTGGACATAGGAGCATTCATTCCACATGTGTATATTTGGATGATATTTAATTTATTATATTTGTTTTATGTGTCTTTTTTTTCAAATCTATAGAGTTTTTATCTTTTTTTTAATAAGTATATTACATTTATCATATTATCTACCAAAATCAAGAATTTCTATTGTGATATTAATAATAGTTTTTATTGTTATCGATATATGTATAATAAATAATATTATTAAATTCATTAGTAGATATTAATAATATTAATTATTTTTAATTCAAAAATACACTGGGAGAAAATATCCTTGAACATTAAATTTTTTTGATAAATATTATTGACATTAGTGATTATAAATATGATCTAAAATCATAGAAGATCATGGAACATGAATCTTTGTTAACAAAAAAATCATGTTGAACAATATAAATGAGTAATGGATATGAAGAGTAGGTGAATATGATTGAAGATCATAAGAACTGCAATATTAGATGGTTGAAATTAGGAGTTAATTTTACCAATTTTGAGAAGATATAGATTCAGACATTATAATAGAATGACCCAATTTCTACTGGTTTAAAATCATAAATAGAGGATTTTGAGGTTAAAAACCATTTAATAGGTGATAAATTATGGATGTGTGGGGATTTTGTGTGTCTGAAAGTTTCTTTTTAGCCTTCTTGTTTCTCTCCCCCGACCATTTCTGATGTAGACATAAAGTCTTATATAATATGTGTTGCTGAAAATAAACTCAAAGCTTGTTATTTAAAAAATATCAACCACACCAATAATTTTATTTCATGATCCGAAGTACTGTCATGAAGGGGATTTTATCTATATATTTATCATTTCAATGATATTGAGTTAATAAAATGGAATAAAAAAAATAAATAATTGTGTCATTGTACTATCTCTTCCATCACTCATGGAGGTTCCCCATGGATTCCTCTCCTTCAAACGATATTAATCCATGAATTCTAGAATTATTTCCCTCCATCGCCTCCCATCCCTGATAATCTTATCATTCGACCATCTATTTACCATCATCCATGAATGATAAAAAAGTAAAAAAATCTCCAAAAAATCAAAATGTAATGTGAAGAGATCCCTTTGGTTGATATTTTATACATATTGATTCCTTTATAATTATTATATTATTATATATTAATAGTATTTATTATTAATGATTTTTTTATAAAATAAATATTTTGGTGTAATCATGAACAAGGATCACGCTTCCTATAGTTTACATTGGAAGCATGAACCCTATTCATGCTTCCAAGAGGTAGGAGATGCATCAACGAGGTTCAGCCATCTTGGGTCCCATTTTTAAAAAATTTAGGGACTTGATCCCATTTTAAAAAAATTGTAAAACCCAAAAAAACCCATAGTGGATCCTAGTTGAAATTCATTGGTTTTTGCACTTTCCCAGGTCACAATGAATGAATTTTTGGGATAGAATGACATCCTTCAGGCATAGATGACTGGTGTACTTGTGGTTGATGGATTGGGAAACCACTCCTTCTTATGAGTGGTCATTCATGGAAAGCCTGATGGTCAATGGCAGAGCTCATGTGAAATATTGATGCATGACATGAGTGTGAGTGTCCTTTGGTTGGTGAGAGATTCAAGGAGGTTGATTTTGGTTTTTTGATCAAATAGGATGATCTTATTTAGTGGTTTCAAGATATGATGTTTTGGGTTTGGTTTCATTTTGTTCCTACATTGTTGTAAGAGACTCTTTGTTTTTCTGGTGAAAATATCTTTTCATCATTTCATTTGGAAAGAAGTGCAGAATTTTGTAGGTGATGTTGGGTGGGTGACCTTAAAAGAGGGATGAGTGTGACTACACCCATCATTCATCCATCTGTCATGCAATGATAGGATCCTTAACATCAACTATTGTACAAGGTTTTTGGTTTTTTTATGTTGCATCTAGTTGACATTGTAGTGATTTCATTGCATTCATTGTCGGGTGGGAATTTTGAAAGAGAGAGAAGTGTGCTGACACCATTCATCCGACTATCCTCCACATGTTAGTTAGAAGAGTTTTTTTCCTCATTTTTCTGGTCCAGAAAAGTTAACCTTCTTGGAAGAGTGTAAAATTCAACATCAATGACTGATTTCTATGTTTCATTTTTTCGTGAGGGGGTGATGTGGTTTTTTTTGGTTTTTTGCATTGATTGTTTTCTTCCCTTTTGGAATTCAGGCCCCTTTAGACATTTGGCTCTTATTTTATTTTGGAAATTTGACTCTTCTTGTAATTGGTTATCTATTTCACCATTTAAAAAATAGATCTTTGTTTTCAACAAATAGGGTTTGACACTCAACCTTTTCAAAAAAAATATTTAAATTTAAATGTATTTTTCTAAGATCATTTAATATAAATGGGATATTTTTTAAAATGAGTTTTTTTCAAAAACTATTGTAAATTTTGTATCTTATGAAAATTACTCAATACTAAAGATTTATTTTAAAGAATTTAACTGAAAATTTAAAAAATTAAATAAATTAATAGTCATCCAATAGTTATTACTGGTTATTTAAGAAGAAAAAATTCATTTTGTGCCTCAAAATATATATTTTTAAAAATAATTTTTATGTCACTACTACAAAAATGGGAAAGGGATGTGATTCACTTTTATCAATGCTAAAAAAAAGCACTGATAAAGGGTCGCTTTTATAAGCCCTGATAAAGCCCCCCCCCCTATATCAGCTCTTTTTTTATCACTGATAAAGGGGACCCCTTTATCAGCGCTTCTTTTGGTTGCACTGATAATGGGGGGATTTATCAGCACTTTTTTCGAGCACTGATAAATGTTAAGTTTCAAAAAAAATCAGGAAAAATAATATTTTGTTATATAAGTATATTTATATTGGTATAAATACAATATATATTTTTTTAAATATGTTATAGATACGTATAAATAGACTATTACATTTAATATATAAGAAATTTAGTGAGAATGGCTTCAAAATAATTTAAAATGATATTATTAATTAATAATTTTCTAATTATTATCAATTAAAAATCATTTAATAACAATTTGAGGACACAAAAAATCAAAACAACAAATAAAAGATCTATAATAGGTTGAAAATGTAACTCAAACTTCAAACGGTCATAACTTTTGATCCAGGTGTCCATTTGAGCTCTACCACATATCAAATAGAATCCTGCGATGAGATCTACTTCGCTGTGAGAGGGGTGGACCCCATAAATGTTTTTTCGAGGCCAAAATAGGCCTAGAAGGCCGCCAAAACTGAGTGTTTAGTTGGGTTACCCCGATTTGTTAATATTCAATCAGGTATAACTTCTGATCCGGATGTTAGTTAGGCCTGTACCACATATCATATCAAAGATTGTTTCATTTTATTCGATTTGACTGGTTATGGCATTGAAATGGGATTCTAGATTATAAGTTATAGTCATTTTAATATTCTATGTCTTTTCAAATACACACACACACACATATATATATATATGTATTTATTTGTAAATATATATGTTTCTGTGTGTGTGTGAGTGTCTATGTGTGTGTCTCTATGTTGTATATATGTATATATGTATGTATATTTTTATTTACTTATAAACACACTTCAAAAACCTATTTTTTCATAAATTTATTTAAAACCAATCATATAAATACATTCTATGGCTTCTCAAAAACACACACACACACACATATATATATATATATATATTCGTAAATATATATGTGTTTGTGTGTGTGTGTGTGTGTGTCTGTGTTTTGTATATATCTATATATGTATGTATTGATTTATTTTTTTATAAACACAGATAAAAAACATATTTTTTTAAATGTATTTGAAACTAATCTTATATGTATAAATTTATATACAAATAAATATACGTATAAAAAATTATAACTAAAAATATATATAAATATATTAATATATGAATTAATATATATATATACTAATATATGAATAAATATATTTATAATAATATGAATCTATATCAATATATGATTAAATATAACTATATATATATATAGAGATTTATCATTGAATAGAGAACAAAATGAAATGGATTAGAGGTAAAGGTGCAGCCGCGAAAGGGGGTAGGTTCTGGGTTCGAGTTCGGGTGGAAGCGAAGGGGGTGCGTGTGTTTGAGGATGCGCGGGAAGGGCAGTGTGCGGGAGACCTCCTAACACTAATAAAGGGAGTGTGGAGTGCTGATAAAAGCGCTGCCCACAATCTTTTTAATTCTTTTTTTTATTTTTTTTCCTTTATCAGTGCTAAGAAATGTTATGATAAAGTACCCTTTTATCAGTGCTAAAAAAAGCGCTGATAAAAGGGACCCCCCCTATATTAGCACTGATCATCACAGTGTTTTTTAGCACTGATATTGGTCTTTTTTTATAGTAGTGTGTGTTATGCATACATTTATTATAATTAATTATTAACATATATAAAAATTGAATTTGTTAAATTGAATTTCATATTTTTAATCATCATGTAAAATTAAATAATAATGTAAATTTTATTTTTAGAAATGGAAATAAGTTATTGAGGTTAACGTAAATTATCACATAAATGGAAAATGGTTGTTTTCGCTGAAAAATTTTAGGTATATTATATTTATTTAAATAAATTAAAATTTTCCCTTTTAAATAACAAAACATATTTAAGGTTAAAATAATTTAAGAAAATATATTAACCGTAATTTTATTTTAAAAAATATATTAAATATGAATTATACCAGATAATATTTAAAATGTAAAATTTCAATGATTTTTTAATTTAACTTTTATTATAATTTAAAAGAAAACATTGTTTTATATAGATATTTAATTAGAATAAATGGGTTCAAAATTTGGATCCAACATATCAACATTTAGTTAGAGGGATCATCTTCTACTTTTGGTAAAAAATTAATCACCCTGGTAAATATTTAATCCAGATCAATATGGTTTGAAGGGGTCATCTTCAATGGCATGAACTTTGTTAATTTAACATAAAACATACACAATATTGAATAATATTTTTGGTGTAAAATTCAAACCCACAGGTGTCACCATCATTTATGTATCTATATAACCTAAATACCATTTGATTTCATCATTACCGCTCACCAAACTATTGTTTCAAAGGATATGTCCCTAATTTTTACCTATTAAATGAGATCACATTTAGTGATGTTAAGGAACTATATTACTTATAATTATAGTTAATACATTAAAATGTATCTTTTAATAGAATCCCCATTTACTTTTTTATGCCCTTGGTTGTAAGAAGAAGGCCATCATCTTTCGATACGAGGGAAGTCACTGTGAGAAGGAGCGATTTTGGTGGGTATGCAACAAGTTATTTTTATTTCCATTCACTTATATTCTTATATCCATTATTCATAAAAATAACTCCCCATATTAATGGTTTTATATTAATGACCTTATAATTATAATAATATTATACCACCATTATATAACAGCATACTCTTTCTTATTCATTAGTATTACAAGTTCTTGTATGGGTCGGTTTAACCACCAATAGAACCAATGTTATAATATCATCACTATAACCATCATAAATAAGAATAACAGATGTAATACTAGTATTATATTATATTAAATGGAAATTTTTTATATTTTTAAATTTATTTAATGGTAAAATAAAATCACTACTAATCAATATATGGTAAGTAATTGAAATTAGAAAATTAATCAAAACAAGTTCTCCTAGGATTCCATTATGGAAAATCAAACACATGGACAACTTTAGATGAAAATGGAACTTCATAAATCACTATAAGAATATTATTACACTATCTAGAATAATTTAGTGATGATTAAATATTCATAAATAATAAATGGAAAAATCACCATTATCAAACTTTTATGAAACAAACAAAATTATTAACATCGGATAATGAAAATAAACTATAAATAACTGATATATATGAAGAGGGTGACTATATATAAAGTATATAAATTTTATTTGATATGGATTATTTTCTATAAAAATTTATTAATATTTTTATCATTATTATACAATAAGAAAAATCATTTCCAATTAAGTGGGAATCCAAGGTAAAGGGTTTAGTTAACTTAATTTCTTTTTATTAAGCTATAACTATTTTCTTAAGCACCATTTTTATTATTTTATTCATTTTATCCAATGATTATATTGAATATTTTTTCAATTTATATTATTGTTATATACATTTATATCTCATAAATTTATTTCAAAATTATTGTTACTTCCCTAATTATGATGTTTTTATGGGATTCGTCTCATTTTCCATTTATTGAGGTAGATTTTCATATTTTGTACCAATTAGTTTTTCATATGGTGTAATTAATGGAATATGTTTATTTATTATTATTTTTAAATTTTATATCATGGTATTTTTATGTATTTCCATGAATCTATACTTTATAATCTTTTGAGTCAATTCATTTCAAATTCATTAGGGTTTTTCTTCACCCAAATCCCTTCATTGAGTCGTGATCTTTATTAATGAAATTCATTCCCCTATGTATGATTTATTCCACCCTAATATTTTATTTAATTTCATTTCCGCCTTATACTCTTAGGAGTTTTTTGTTTTTTATAAATGTATTCCTCTTTGATGGGTTTAATTCTTCATAAAGATATTACATTGTTTATAATAATTCTCATCCATTCTAATGGATCTTAATCTTATATATTCATATTCTAAATTTCTAAAAAAATTATTATATTTTAGGAGGAATGATAAATATTTATTATCATCTATACTATTCATATTTCACTTTATATCCTTAAATTCAATATGTTCTTTTTTGATATATTATCTTCTGAAGATTTATTTTTGTAGAATCATATTATTGAATTCATGTTTTCATTTTATTTTATTCAATTTAAAAATGTCATGAAACCCATTTTATTTTCATGGGTTTATTATGATATGATCAATGATTTATTTCATGTTGCAGACATATGTAAGGATGGCCATTACGTGATATTTACAGTCATGTATCACCCTCTAATGAATTGGTTAATGTTTTATTTATCATGGGATAGTGAATCATGAACATGATTGGGTTTGTTCACAACATAAATAATCAAAATGAATGATTTTTCTTAAAACATAAATCATCTAAATGATGATATTTGTACACAATTCTATGTTTTCCTATTATTATATTTTATCATAATTCTACTCTTATAACATATTTTTAATATATATTATATTACGATGTTATGTCACATTTATTTTCATATATTATGATACATGGATCACGATTATTGTTTGTTGTTGTTGTACTATTTTTCCTTGCAATATTTATGAATTTTATATTTATATATTCTTTTATCATGATTTATTGGAAAATGTTATGATTCCTTGATCCTTTTAATGATACATTTCACTTATGCCCATTTTTTATCATGCTTAACCATTATGAATAATCATTAAAATTACATTGAATGATTTTTGGAGATCAATCCTCCTTTTGATTACCACATAACAAAGGAAGTATATATAGGATTATGTGTGAAATTATCTATTATTTAGAAATGTTCATGGGATATGTTGAATCTATAATATGTTATATGTTTTTTATGTCTCCGGTTACCAAATAAACTAATCCATCATATTTTGGGATTGGGTTATTAGTTGTGCTGCGTAATTTTTAAATTATGGAATGGATGTAAAATAAATAAAATATTTATTTGGTTATCCCTTCTTCGTAACAATGAAAACGTATAATGTTTGTGTTTTTAGAACTGTATATTGGAGTTCGTGTCTAGAGAACCTAAATTGAGAGGTGTAAAAGGATGTTGAAATATATATAATAGAAATTTCTTATTTAAAGATACATTTAATGTCACTATTGTATAGAAGTGGTTCAATAACTTAATTATATAAAATATGGTCATTTCTTACTCTGAAATATATAATACACCATATAAAATGTGCCATAAAAGGATGTCAATGCTAAAGCACTTTAGGATACTTCTATTTAATTAATGTATTCAAAATATACTATGAAATCCAAGATAATTCAGAGATATGATGGATTAGGATCTAGATTTTTCTACCCAAATAAGAGTAAATCCTATAAATACTTTATCAAGATATTAAAAATTATTATAAAGAGAAATTATGTCAATTTAATTGATGAAACACTTGGTAAAAAAATCTAAATAGTCCAATTGTGGAAGACATCTTTGATAATGATGATTTTATTGATACAAATTCTATGGGTTTAAATAATATCACCTATGAATAGTATTTTGAGGATGAATTAGAAAAATAAGATTTAGTTAAAGAGAGATTATCATTTTCACAAAAGTAAAATTGAATAAGTTAGGTTAATGAATTAAAAATCATTAGTGAAAAAACATCCCAAAAACAAATATGGACAATATAGATTTTATATCACACTTATATCATATCTCATGTGCGTCTATCATCATTTAAAGAAAACAGAATGGTGAATATTAGGTCAAGTATAAGAACAAAGAAATAGGTGAAATTATGAAAAATCAGAAATGGAATCGTGTGAAATTGGTAGATGATCATAATATCATTGGAATAAAGTGGGTTATCATGAATAAATATATTGAAATGGGATTGTGATATTGAAAATTGTAAGATTAATGTAAAGAATACGGTAAAATCATATGCCAAAATATGGAAGAGGCATTTTCACCCATCATATGACTTCAGTTGACAATAATTTTCCATGAAATTACAAGAAAAAAATCCTTTCGAGTGCGTTGAATTAATGTGAAGATGATTTTATTAAAATTATTCCTCAGGGATGAAATTGAAAATAATGGTCTGAATGGTTTCAAATTGATAATCATGAATAAATGGTGTTCTGATTGATTATGTTCTTGTGTTTCATGAAAAATATACCTCAAGACTAGTATGAATGATTAGATTAATAGCTAATGGACATGGAATTCAGAAGAGGTGGTTTAAATCAAAACCTGATTTTTAAATCATCCAAATAAGTGTAGTTCATATTACTCATCTATATTGATGATATAATTTTTTATAATGAAAGATGAAATATATAGATGTATTTTTT
The DNA here is from genome assembly GCA_963277665.1 of Viscum album. Lineage (NCBI taxonomy): Eukaryota > Viridiplantae > Streptophyta > Magnoliopsida > Santalales > Viscaceae > Viscum > Viscum album. The sequence continues at coordinate 2,114,396,573 of OY728157.1, read as the reverse complement.
GAATTGATGTTTTAGATTTTTTAGATTTCTATTATTGGAAATTTCACGTATATTATAGAATGAGATGTTAGTCAAAAATAGAAATAGAATTTTTATTTTAAAGAAAAATATGGAATTGAGTAACTAAAAAACATCAAAAATTATGATACAAAACTTGAACCATTTTAATTTAGGACCAAACATGGGTTCAATAACAAATAGGCGTTTTTGATCCTATATTATACCAAATAATTTTTTGAATCATGATGAATTCGACAAGAATATGAATTAATATTATAAAATACTTATTTGGTGGTTCAGTTTTATAGTTTATTGAAGAAATAACATCTTAATACTATGAAATGGAACATGCGGTACATATAATTTACTCTTTAATGTTGTTTTGTGTACTGTGTGAAAAATTATATATATATATATATCTAGATATTTATTTGTTTGGAACAGTACTGAAAATAAAATCCATAAGTGGTGGAGCTTCCTTTACCCGAAGAGAATGTATTAACTTACTTATAAGTAAGTAATAATACTATCTCTTATAAAGGAGGAAGTTAAATATATCTCCACTATAAATTATTTGGATCAGTTACTATATATGAATAAAAAATTGAATTATCATTGATGATATGGGATTTTTTCAATGGTTATTTAATATTATTTACCTCCTTGTTTTAATGATAAAAAAATCATGTTTCTAATGAAACTAAAGAATTTCATATTCTCTATAAGTATATCATATTCTAAGATAAGTGATGAATCTGAGTAAGTGTGAGCCATCAACAGTCACTACCAAGGATGATTGACCATTGATGTTATGAAACCACCATCGAAGAGTCACTGCTAGAAGAAGTCCATGCCACCAAGAAATTTTTTTGAAAAAATCTAAGACACCGTCATCCAGAAACCATTAGCCTAAGACACCATCAGCATGGAAATATTGTTAAGTCTGAGACAGTTTTGGATGGCACACCATGAGAGTATAAAATTGCCAAAGGGTGACATATCACCAAAATATCTCACCGTTAGGATGTGATGCCTCCATAGAAAAAAATTGGATCAGTATTAGACACCACTTTTTGATTCACCGTTATCCACACATAACCAATCATGAAATTTGGCAATGTACAAGTATGACACACCACTATAGGGAGACACTGTTAGTGTCATACTTCCAGAACAAGTCACCTCCAAACATCGAGTCACCCCCAGAATAAACCATTGAGTTTGTTTTCTTTACTTAATCAATCATTTAAACTATTGTAATAGATATATTATTTAATTTCATATATAATTTTATTTTAATAATTTTCTCTTAAATTTACAATAGAATGCATAAAATAAGATTCCATATTTTTTTCACAAAGAATTAGAATATAAAAATACATGTGGATAATCTTCCTGATGCTACTATTATGAAAGGAAGAAAACTCTCTCATGTGTAAGTGATTTAATATATGTGTGAATCATACTTTTATAAATACGAGAGATCATTCTTACTAAAGATAAATAGACCATAATTTTTGAACTACCACATTCTGAAAACACATGACAAAGGAAGCTAAAGCATATACACATCACATACTTTCCAACAATCATGAACATGAGTATATGAAACACTGTTCTTCTAATGTGTTCAACTAAAATCGACTCAAGTTTGACTAAAAATAAAATCATGAGTCCTGAAAAAAATTTCAATTGAAGGGGTATTTTTAAAAACTACTCTATAATGTTTCATTATATTATTTATCTTTATTACATTTGAAAAATATGTTTTCATACTCTGTTTTATCACATGAACATTGTCTCTTATTCTGAACTACAATATACATGATATCTTTTTCTCTATCATTATTTCTATCCCCATGTATAATTGTGTTAGAGTTCCCTGTGTGGCCTGTTTTGTTTTTTTACAACATATAACTACAGAAAAGGTCATGTGTGACCTAAAAAGTAAGAAAAATATTGGAAAAATAGATCCATTTTGTATATCAATGTGTTTATTTTATATAAACTGGTCGTTGGTGAGTGATAACCATGTGGAGAGTATTAGGTCTTAGTTAGAGACCAAACCAATTGTTTTAAATTTCCACTGTGTGTTTTTTTAATATTTCTTCATTTGAAAGCAAAATTTTTTTAACCAAACCAAAACAGATACATTTATTGATAATATTTATTATCTAGTATTGAAAGATGTTATATATTTTTATTTCAAAATTTAATTATTTAATTAGATTATTGACTATAAGGTTCAACTTTCAATATACCGCCTTTATTTAATGGAAATAACTCTTCTAAATGGAAAACTAAAATGAGAATACATATAAAAAGCAATGGATTTGATATTTGGTCTGTAAGTGAACATGAACATGTTATTGATAATACTACTAGAAGTAAATGGGATGATGCCACAAATTTATCTAACAATAGTAATTGTAAACCAATGAGTTCTCTATTTTGTGAAAGATGAGATGAAGAGTTCAATAGGATCTCTATATGAAAACCTGTTTATGAAATTTGGGACACATTGTCTGTTTCCCCTAAGGGCTAATCAAATGTCAAGGGGATATGTCTTAATACTTATACTATTAAATATAATAACTTTGAAATTAATAATTATGAACCAATTTCTATCATTTACCTAAGGTTCAATAAAATTTTGAATACAATAAGCTTGCTTGGGAAACCAATATTTGACAAGGAACTAATTTTTCGATTGCTTAGTTGTCTTTCTAAAAGACATTGAGACACATCAATGTCCATTAGAGAGTCTTGTGTGGTAATCAAGATTCCAATCAAGGAGCTGATTGGTAAGCTTATTATGAATGAAGAAGATCTAAAGGAAAACCAAGGATAAGTGGAAGATCCGAAAATAATATCATTAGATTTAAGATTATTGTATAAAAACAAAATGAAAATGAGTAAGGAAAGGAAAAATATCAAGTTACCAATTCAAGTAACATTGAATCCCCTCCTAACATTGATGAGGAAACGGATCACCTATCTAGAAGGTTTATGAAATTATATAGAATGAAAATTTTCTAAAAAAATTAAACTATAATGTAAAGTATAATAATAGAAGAAATTGTAAGAAATAATTGAAGATAGATATTGATCCAAAAGAAGTTGCATGTTTTGACTATATGAGTAAAGTAGACATGAAATCAGACAGTCCAAATCTTCTGTATAAAAATAATTATAAGGACCATGATAGAAGATCCAAAAATAATATGACATCAACATTGAGTGCTTTGTAGGATCATTTGAGTGATTTTGATTCTTCACATGAGGAGAAAAATGATATAGAAAACATGTGTCTCATGACTAAATATATATTACTCACTATTTCTAATATTCTACCTAGGCATAATTTTGATGATTTTGACAATGAAAATAATGAAGATGTTGATATTTCAAATGATTATTTATTTGAATATCAAAACTTCTTGGAAGATACATTAAATAAAATAATGTAAAAGTATAAAAGTTTCAAGAGAAAACATGCTTTGACTACTAATAAAAAATATGAACCATCACTTGTAAAAAATGATTAATTGATCAAAGAGAGTACAAGACTAAATCTTTCAAATGAGTAATTAATGAAATACCTAGAAAATTTAAAATTGATAGATATAATCGTAATCAGATTCTAGGTAACCAAGTTGCACCAAAATATGTCATTGGAATTGGATATCAACCTACCCTGAGGAAAATGAAAATGTACTTTTATTCCTATGTCCAAACTAGAAAGTTATTCTTCATGTTATTTATCTTTGGTATATATTTAATATTTTACTCCTAAAATCCATCAATATGTATGTATCAAACCCATCATGCAATTGTGGGTTCCAAAATCTCTACTTACTAACATTTTTGGACAAAAACAGATATGGATACTAATGTAATTTTGTACCACCCCAAACTTTCGCAATAATTTTCCGTTTGAATAATGCAATAAAAGTCATTGCATGCAACATGGAATTTTAACACACCACGACCAATAAAACTAGCCATTATGAATAGTAATACCCACTTTTTAAAATTTTATAATTTTTATTTTTAGAAATGGTCATCTTTTTTGGATTCGGAATATCAAAATTAACTTAGGGTGGTTATTTGGTATTTTTCTGAAAACATTTAATATTTGATGAATAGTGAAAAAACTACGTAATTGTTTAAAATTGACTTTTTATTTAAATAATTAGTTATTTTATTTAAATTTATATTAGTTAAAAATTTATATATAATACCTATATTTGTTTATTTAAATTCATTGGAGTAAATTTATTATAATATTAGATATATAAAATTTTATTGAACTTTTTACCGTCTTTTACCCACCTTCTAGGCGGTTTTTCAAATTTGCATAAAATGAAATTTTACTGATTTTTTGAATTTAATTTTAAAAATTCAAGAGGCACGGTTGACATCTGTATGTAAACTGTGGTTCAATAAGATAAAAATATTTTTTTGGTCAAGAGTGACTTTTGACTTTTACTTACCACATGTAAAAGTATATTTGGTAATTAAAGGTAAAAAATGTTATTATGATTACCCTAACACATGTACTAATTATATTTTTTAAGTTTGTTTTGACCCAAATCAAATTTTGGAACAAAATATGATTCTTTTGGTCCACTTGGATTAGATTGGGACATTTATTATTATTTTATTTAAAAAAAAGATAAAAGTTTTCAGTTCAATTTTTAATAACTAAACCATTTTTAATATAGGGTTATAAATAAGATAAAATTAACTATAAAAAGTAATTAAGAAGATAAATTTATTTCCTACATCATGATATTTTATTTATAATTTTTAGACATAAGATAAATATTTTGTTATTTGACACAATAATGATGCAGTATTTTCATTATTAATGAAGGAATCAAATAAATGATATTATGTATATTAAAATAAATATAATTTGAACGTTTTTATGCCATACCTAAATTTTATAGGTTAATATGACATGTTAGTATTGATTAATGTATTTTTTTCAAAGTAATCAAGTTGTTATGACTTTTAGAAAAACCAAATACTAAATAATATCAAAATTGACATAAATGAGTTTTTATAACAAATACTATATTATTGAATGATATAATAGTCTTTGAAATGTAAGGCTCTACCAAAATACGTATATAAGAATAGATCTGTAAATAATGAACCACTTGGGATTATATTGTAATTTTATTGTAATTTTTATATCCATTTATTATATTAATAAAAGAATACATGGTAAAAGATAAACTACTTAACTGAGAGTTAAATCTTAAAGATAAGATTAATATGGTGACATACGCCTATCTAAAGCTTATTTATTGAGATGTTTCCGACCCAAACCCACCTTATAATCAAAACCAACAGTTTTTGTGTCATTAATAACCTAATATTATTTTATTATAATATAATATTTCAAGATTTTTATAAAGTTACCATCGCCTCTCTTATAAATGGTCAGTTCCCCTTCTCTTACTTACACACCTCCAAATCCATTTGGATCGGCCCACCCCAACTCAAATATCCTCCTAAATACCCTCACATATATTAAAAGGACTTACATTGATCAAAATCCTAACCTATGGAGCCCTTTTGATGAACTCAAAAGGAAACACATGAACAAGATTTAATAATTTCACCACTCCTTTCAATGTTCTTTTCTTCTTCCTCTTCATATTTTTTTGTTGTTTCCATAACAAAATAATATCTCCAGTACCTTATACATAATATGATGTCATTATTAATATGTTATAACCATATTCATTATTCAATCCATCCTATGAATGACAATTCACCATACATCAATATGTACGACTTACCGTATCCACGTCGTGGGATAGTTTGTTATTCAAACAATTCATTATTTGGATGGGTATAATAATGAGTATAACTGACATAAATAAAAAATATTAGATGTTAATGATTATGTATAAATGATATGACATCCAATTACTTGTTATTTCACCTTTAATATAATGATATTTTCTCTCATGAGTACGTATGGATTACCGTCTCCACGAATGTGATGAGACTCATTATCCATCGTAATCATTCAAAAATAATTTTCATTTTAGGATTAAAAATAATTTTTAAGAACTCAATTTCATTTCTAATATTAATCATATATATTCTATCTATATCAAACATGTCTTATGTAACCAATCATATAAAGGAAAACGAACCAGTTAACACCTGAAATAATGATACTACTGACATATTATTAACAAAGCAATATTATGGGATCATATATGATATCATATTTATGTATGTGGTTCTTGTATAATTTAATAACAATGATTTTACTATTATACAGGATGTTAAAATTCCATCGATCAAGGAAATGTACAAGGTAATGGTTAATTTTACAAGCACTTTATTATCTAAGGTTATTTATACGTGAGTATCTACTGGGATCTATTTATCATCCACACCAATGATTCTTAAAAATGTATTTCAAAACATTATTAATATTTCCTAGACTATGGATAAATGTCATGTATACCCTTCTTTGACTTTTTATAATATATTTATAATGGAATCTTTCCCCCGTTTTCCCAACAGGGTCCTTTACGGCCATTTTATCAAAATTAAGGAAAAATGTTTTCTTAACTTATACGGTAGGTGCAAAAACTTTTCTCCATTATATGACCTTAGAGGCTTCCCTTACAAGATAATATGAATATTTTCAAAATAGATGTTTTGTTTTATAAATATGTGACTTTTAAATTATTTCAAAACATAAAGAGGTATTTCTTTCAGATAGTTTACAATTCATCAATGTCAATATCCTTTGATGGATTTTAAACTTGTTTGAAGTTGATTTATTATAATACAAATCGTCTATAAGGTATTGAAGTTTTTGTCATATGTTTGACTATAGAGGTGTTATTTTTATACCATTCATTTTTTATAGATAATATATTGACATTTCTTTTGCAATTTTTAATTCAAATGTGTATGTTATGTTTAATCATTTTCATATGAGGAATGCATTATATTTCGTATGTGACGGGTGGAGCCCATTATAGAATCTCGATGCATCGGTAGGTCTCATTAGACAAACTACTATATTGGTACAAGGCCTTTAAAAAAATCTTATTTTTAGTCTTGAAATGAGGCCTTGATAATGTGGTTATGAAGTCTGGCATTACACATTCCATCATTATGAAATTGGATATTGATATTGAATGTGATTATTAGACTATTATAGTATCCATGTGAATATGTAAATGGAATTATTTGATTTATATTTCTCATATTGTGCTGATGTTTATGTTTAAAGGGCTTATTTTTTTAGTTTTTAGATTTTCTAAAATGTTTATAATTATTTATAAATGTTTTCGGTATACTGTTATCCTTACTAGGAATCCGAGATCACCCCTATCTATGTTTTATTTTTCCCAAGATGTGAAAAAGTATATTATTTCTAACCAGTAGGGATAGTAAAAGGGAGATGAATGTGATCAAAGAAGACACAATGTTGTTGTTTTTCATTTAATAATGTAATGTAAAACTTCTGTATGTATCAAGTATTTTCTCGGCTTCTAAATTGATCGGTCTTTCGAGACATGATTCATTGTATCATGCCAATGTTTTTTAATAATTAACCGACTTTGGGTTACTGGGGTCGGGTGGTTACACATTTCTTGCAAAAATGTTTTTTATAGAATAGTCATTTGAAGACCTCCTATATAAGTATATATTACTTTCATGACGGTTTTTCAGGACATATGAAAAGATAATATTCATTCTTTATGAGCCTTACTAAGGTTGATGTTGGTTATGTCAACATCAATGACAATACAAAAGGAAAAAAACATTAACCTAGGCCAAATCGGGTACTACAATGCAGTCTTCATTTATAAAGTTTTATATATTAATAGATTAAAGTATATCCTACATAGTATTTCACAGTTATGCAATGATAGATTTTTTTGTCAAAATTGATAATGATGCTTTCAATGTTTTTGATTTTGAAAATGACTTAATATTTACTTCTCTGATAATTAATAATGTCTGTGTTGTTCATTTAAATTCCTTAGTTTCTCAAAATGTTTCTTGATTAAGATCCTTTCAAAAAGGGTCATGGATTTGGAATAGGAGACTATGTCATTGAAACATTCACTCATATAGGAAGATAACATGGAAATGTATAGTTAGGGATCTACCTGAGCTTGAGTACCAAACTGATAATCTCTGTAACCCCAATAAAAATGGAAATAGAACAATGTTTCTTTTTAAATTAATGAAATAAGTGTCAAATTATCAACCTATCGAGTAAGCCCACATGGATTTATTTGTACCTTATAGAGTTTATAGTTAAAATTAGAAGAATTGTGTCTATTTATCTTGTAGATAATTTCTTGAGGTATACATGGGTATACTTTCAAGATCTCAAAAATAATCTTGATCTTACTTTACCATGTATTCTAGAAAATCATAGTGTACTTAAAATTGAGTCCTTAAAAAGTGACCATGTTTATGAGTTTGAATATAAATTTTTTGAGTTTTTCTCACAAAATGGATACACTCATAACTTATCTTCTCCAATAACCCCATAACAGAATGGAGTTGTAGAAAGGAGAAATACATATTTTCATTAAATATCCAGGGCCATGTTAAATGAGTATGACATAGCTATCTATTTTCGGTTAGAAGCTATCATTATAGCCTCCAACATCAAAAATAGTGTCTTGATTAGACCTATCATTAAGAATACCCCTTGTGAAATTTATAACAATAGGAAACCTAAGGTTAATTATGTTAGATTTATTGGTTGAAAATTAATTATTATTAACACTAAGGATACTTTGTACGAATTTTATTCCTAATGTGAGTAAGAAATTTTTCTATGTTATTCTGTTTCTTGCAAAGCCTATTGATTTTTCAATAAGAATTATAAATTTGTAGAATAATTTTTCAATGACATGTTTGATGAAATTGATTCAAATGAGACTAATAACTTCATAGAAAACCATGAAGATGATTTTTCTTCTACGAACATAACATCGAAACCATTATATTCTGCTGCCATGTATTTAGAAAAATCGTCCAGTTCAAAAGAATTTCTAGAAATTCTAGAACCTGAATGTGTAGATCCTGAAGTAACTAGACACTCATTTTCCTGAGCTATTAAAACTTTTAATGGCCACCCATTAGATGATTTTGTAGGATACCTAAATATAGAAACAGAAACTATAGTTTCTCTTATAATTTAGCTTGGATATCAAGCTTTATTGCCTCATCTTGAACATAAGAACATCAATTAAGCCATTAAGAATGAATTCTATTTAATAGCCATGAAAAAATAATTAAATCTATTTGAAAGAAATAATGTGTTATTACTTGTAGATAGTCCCAAGGAAACATTAACTATTGGCACTAAATGGATTTTTTGGAACACGGTTTATATGTTAAGAACTATTTTTTGGAACAGGTCTAAACTTACAAAAAAATCTATAGTCAAGATGAAGGGATAAACTATAAGGAGACATTTTAACTTGTATCCAAACCTAAATCCATTATAATCCTTCTATCTTATATAAAAAATTTAGATTTCATGATTTATCAAAGGGTTGTTTTGAGTGTATTTATTTATGGTTTAATAGTTGACGATTTTTTTGTTGAAGAACACCTTGGTATTCAAAATCATCGATTTCCAAATCACATTTTTAAATTAACAAATTCTTTATATGGTTTAAAACAGGATCCTAGGGATTGGTATGATAAGCTCAATAATTTACTTATTTTAAAAGGATTTTCAAATGGTATTACTAACCCTACTGTTTTCATAAAATGAATTTCAAAAGTTATTTTAGAAGTAAAAAATCTATGTTGATGATATTATATTTGGATATTTATGAAAGAATATTTCTACTAATTTTTCTAAAACGACGTAAAATAAATTTGAAATGAGTTTTATGGGTGAAATAAAATTCTTTCAGGAAATTAAAATCATTAAAAATAAATATAGAATTATTTTTAATCAAACTAAACATATTAAATACATTTTAAAACAATTTATCATGGATATGACTGATATTATTTATACTCTAATGAGTAACACCGGTAAATAAGATCTTGATGAAGCTGGGAAAATAATTGATAAAACCAGTTACAAAAGTATGATTGGGAGTCTTATATATCTTAAAACTTCCAACCACATATAATTCCTAGTGTGCGTATATGTGATCAATTTCAAGATAATCCAAAGGAGACACACTAACATATTGTTAAAATAATCTTCAAATACCTAAACTATAAAACAAATTTAAGATTATTTTTCTCTAGAGGACTTGAATCTATTGTAGTTATTTATTGTGATGTTGATTTCTGTGATTGTATGTTTGATAGAAAAATAACCTCTAGAACATGTAACTTTTAGGAACATATCTAGTTTCCGGGTGTTGTAAGAAACAAAATTCTACTTCATTGTCTACTGGTGAACCTAAGTACACAGCTATAAGTAGTTGTTGTTCACATGTTTTTGTGGATAAAACCTACTTTACTAGACTATGGATATCAATTCTGACATTCCCCTATAAATTTTGATATCACATGTGCTATTAAAATTTCTGTGAATCCTATTTCATAATCTTGGAAAAAATATTGATATAAGATATCACTTTTTGGGAGGTCATTTTCAAAAAAATGATATAATACTTAAGATTATTGGCCCAAAACATCAATTAGCTGATATGTTTTCCAAGACATTAATTATGAGAAAATGAACTATATAAAAAATATGTAAGGAAAGATTATTGGTGAATTTTACAATATTCAATGACCCACCATTGGTATGACACTCTGTTGGTATGCCACAAAATTGGTATGACACAATATTGGTTTGACACACCATTGGGTGAAAACATTATGGGACATTCTTTTGGATGTTCATTCCTTTTCAAGTCTCTCTACATCTATTATTTTGAACCTCTAATTCATTTTTCTTCTGTTGTATTATTTTGGTGATTTGATATGTGTATTTTTTCAATACAAAATTTAATTTTGATTTTTCAAAATTATTTTGATTTCAATTTCTCATTATACCTAAATTTGAAATGATACAAAAATTATTCTCTATCAATTTCCAATGCACCTTGAGCCCAGCATGATACTCTCGATCCCCAAGAGACCTCTATTCTCCCAAGCATCAAACATACACCTTTTCTATTAGCCATCGACTAAGAAAACCAAACTGATCTATATTCCAAGGATAATGTATCCTTATTAGTCTTCTTTAGACAATTCAAGAACAACAATAAAGTAAATGGGAAATGAAATAAAGTCATCTATTCTAGAAACATTTCATCCAAAGCATTCTAAAATTGTTTTTTGTAGCTGGATGTGAGGTTGAATCAAAATTATTATTGCCATGAAATTATCTATTGCTCAAAGTTCATCAATACCATGGTTGGTTGGATTGGTTTTCTTTGAATGAAATATTATTTTATCATAATCTTGTTCATGATTTATACGAATATATTGAATTTATATTCATTAAAGAGGAAGAATATTGGATGAGAGCATGATTTAAAGGAAACATAATGATTTATCTATAAATATTGGTCCAAATTATTTGGAGTTCATTATAAAGAAATTTTTTATGATTATAAAGGATATGTTCATAAAAAATGACTTATTTATCTATAAATATGATTATATAGAACTGAAAGGTGATATGATCACATGGAGAACAGGGGATGCTAAATTAGATAGGGAGTATAAGATACTCTTTAAATTTATTCAACATATGCTCTATCACAGGAAATGTGATTTTTTCACCTAGAGATATCAAGATGTCTTTTTTATAATTCATATTAAAGGAGGAATGAAAATATATTTTTGTAGATATCTCGTGGTTCATCTATCAGAGATGATAAAAAATTATTCAGGGTATAACTCCATTATATATCCAATAATGATTTCAGCCGTACTGAAGGAAAAATTAATTTTTCTTTGGTGTTGAGGATGCAATTGTTGACTTCTGTAATTTCTGTATTTCAAGGTATATCTGTTCAAGAAGGAGAATATGTTGGAACCCCGAGATGATACAGTGGGTTGAATATAATGAGAATATATATGTACAATTTAACATTAAGAATTATCCTACCAGGCCTATGAATGTATTTGATCCTGGATTGGATCCTATTGAATTTTTTAATTACTCAGACGAGGATGAAGAGAAATTTGGCTCTATAAAATAAGATAAAAAACCTTCCATTGGAGAAGTTGTTGATCCAGAATTTTCAACTCAATCATCACCTATAATATTTGGTTATCCTAGCCCTCATAAATTTCTTCCTATGTGAGAAAATATAGAAAAAATTTATTAAGATGAGACTGAAGTCTCTAGTGAGGATTACATTAAAAGTTGAAAATCTATTGAGGAAGATAAATATGATTATAATGGAAACAATAATTAATAATAAGAATAATAATATAATGATGATAGAAATGGAGATCAGAATAAAAATGGAGGTAATTATATGGAGGATGATTCGTTCACCTAGAAAATTTTGACCGAAATATATAGATATGCATGTAGAACTTCATGCTTCACCTAGTAAATCTATTGATAAATCATATCTATATAAAAAATTAGACCCAGTGTTTAATGAAAAAGATGAAATTGTTGACGGGGACTAATTCCCATATTTTTTATTTCTTGAAAAGGATATGGATACATATAGGGATAATGTTTAAGCTAGATCTACATTTTATTGAAAAACAGTTTCTGATTGTACTATATTGGAACAAATGATCATTATTATAGATGTTGATTAGCATGTGTCTCAACAAGATAAAAAAAGAGATGATTTCTTCTGAGAATGGTAGTGGTGAGTAGTTTGTATGTTTGGATTCTAATGAGTCTCGAGTTTATAGACATGTAGTAATTGAAACTATTGTTGGCTAGAAAGTTAGTGTACAGAACTCAAGTGTTGAGAATCTTGATGTCCAGATGAGATAAGTAACTTATGATGGTAAATGTACAGATACTGCAAAGGGTCTAGAATCTAAGATTGTTGACCAAAATATTTATGTGGTACCTCCTACCCCTATATCATCTATGGCTATTCCAGTTATTTCTGAGTCTTTATATCAATGATTTGATCCTACTTTTGAAGAGTGGTACAAATTCAATATGATTCCATAAAAGGATATTATACCTATGGTTTGAAATGAAGGAGGTCCTAAGGTATATATTATTGACCATGTAGACATTGGTAGTTTATAGGAAAATAATACCTCTATGAAACCTCCAACACCTGAACCTCTACCTCCAGCTCCTCATACTATTCTAGCAGATATAGTCACAACATGTGACTTGAATGCCTTTTCTGAAAATATAATTTCAGAATTCAATAAGATGTGGAGAATTCTGTCTCTTCTTTTAACCATTATTAGCACAAATGAATATTGATATTTGATTTAATTTGTCATTAAACACATACAAAATATGTTGATGCCGTAAATTCAAGAATTTGAGATAGAAAATAAGAGAATAAGTTTTGAGATAGAATCTCTAAAGTCTTTTATTGAATATTTTTAACCCTCCTTGGTTACCTATTTGGACGGAATTTGGGAAATTATGGAAGATACCTCTTTAGATTCCTCCACAACACAAACCACAGTTGATGTTTATCATATTCTAATAGTGTTCTAAGAGGAATATGTAGCTGCATTCGGTGGACCGTCATGTGGAGAACCTATCATTCCTTTGGAAATTATAAGAAAGTTTTAATAGAGTACTCAACATGATCATGTGATCATCATATCATATTCCATGGATGTGAATACTGACTAAGAAACAATCTAAAATTATATCACATAATATATCTCTAGGATCTATACAAACCTTTCGTTGATGAAAACATCACTTTTTTGGTGGAGAGTCTACATATTCCCCCTGTGACTCAAGCTATCAGGGATAAAGTTCTCGAGTTGAATGATTTGACTATAATGTAGAGTCAGTTTATTGAATATGATGGATAAAATTTTATTGAAATAGAATGAGGTGGCCACATTGTTGTGGATATCATCAATATGAAAAATCCATTTCTTCATTTACATGGAATTTCAGTTGTTGTTCAAGAAGTCATTACTATCACTCGTCAACTATACTTCATAATAGGATTGAAAAGGGATCCGTGTAAAACTTTTCCTACCAATTTACACCATTTTCTTGTCCCTTATTCACATCTTATAAGGAAGATCAAGCCTGTTATTATTGTGGATGATCATCGCCATCAAGTTATAACTGGACTTCCCAATGGTGTTCCATGTACCTTTCCAATATCCCCATAATACATATTTTGCTTCAGATCTGGAGAGATCCAAAGACAAGGGAAAAGAATAACAAAATCCTTCTATCTCGCATTGAGAATGTTGGAATAAACATTTTTTTTGATGGGATTGATTTTTAGTAATACCTTTTTTGGTTCATACTTTATATATTACCATCGATCCACTTTATTCATAAATGATTCTTTGTTCATTTTCATACTACATTTAAATTTTTCATTTTCTACTATTTACCTTTTGGATAATCCCAAAATGTGTAGAACACTATAGCATTTCCTTTTGGATAAAATACATAAATGGTATATAACATATATTTATGATCTCTTTCTTTTTATTTTAGTGATTTATTCATTGACACTTTTTGTTTTTAATATTTTTTCCTTTAACAATTGATAATTATATTCTTTTTATTATTATTTATATCTAATACCATCTTCAAATACAAATAATACTCATAAATGATTTATATTTTAATCTTAGCCTTGATGTCATGTTTTATATTTTTGAAACCTTTGATGTCATGATTTGTGATCATCAAGAAGGGGGAGATTGTTGACCTCCTTGTCATAATGATCACAAAATCATGATTATAATAATAGGAATGAATTTCATGTTATCTATAAGTATATCATATTCTAAGATAGGTGATAAAAATAACAAAGTATGAGCCATTACTAGTCACTGCCTAGAATGAGTCAACATTGATGTTAAGACACCACCAAAGCAGACTCACCACCCGAACAAGGACTCGCTGCCTAGATAGAATTTTGAAAATTTCTGAGATGCTGTCAGTGAGACACTATAATCCTAAGACAGTGTAATAATGGACATATCACTATGTTTGATAAACCTTTAGATGACACACTACTGGAGTATAAAATTGATAATGTATGAGATACCAGTAGAGTATTTCATCATCCATATTTCATGCTACTATACAATAAATTTGGCTATGTCAGAGACAATGTTAGGTGAGACACCTCCAGCTAAGACACCATCATCCACACACCACTAGTCATGAGTTTGGGAAAAGTAAATGTTTGAAAACCCACAAGTGTGAGACACTGTTAGTGTCATACTTCCAGAAAAATTCACCACCAGACCCTGAGTCGCCACCAGACTAAACCACCATTTTTATTTTCATAACATAATCTTTAATTAAAAATTGTTCTAATAGTTATATTATTGATATTAATTCATAATTGTTTCATAATTATTTTCTCTTAAATAATTGATAGAATGAATTTAAGAGGATGTAATATGTAATTTACAAGGAAGTAGAATATCTAGATGAACATGGTTATTCTTCCTGCTACTACTATAAAGAAAGGAATAAAACACCCTCAAGAACATGAGATGCAAAATATTTTTGAATAAAATTTTTATAAAGATTTTATCTTGATATTATTGAACATACATAGAGATGCAGATCAGAATTAATACATATTAAAAACACTCGAATGAGGAAGATGAAGGTCATAAATATTAGCTTCTTTCATTTAGTAAAGAACATGAGTTTATGGCACTCAGTTCATCAAATGTTCTCAAGATAACTTGAGTCAAACTAAACTGAAAATAAAATCACAAGTCAATAACTACATTTAATGGAATGAGAATTTCAAAAATATACTCTCTAATATTTTTCTGTTTTTTTTCTTTTTTACATTTATAGGTGTGTGTGCATTCTATTGATTATCACACAAACAAAATACCAGGTGTCGAATGGGATAATAGATGATATATTCATTTCTCTCCTTATTTATACTCCCACGTATAAATATGGTAGAGATCCTTGGGTGGCATGTTTTGTTTTTTTCTACAATTTATAATAACTATGGAAGATTTCTTGTGGGACTTGGACAGTTTGTAAACTCTTTAAAAACATGACCCAGGTTTTGGATCAACATGTATAATTTATATAAACCATTTTGTGGTGGTTGATCATCAAATGGGGAGGACTATGTCTCAACTTGAGACTGAACGTCTTGTTTTAATTTTTTACTTTGGGTTTTAGTTTACTATATTTATTTTTTTGAAACTAAAATTTTCATAACCAAACAAAAATTAATAAATTGATAGTTATTCTTTATTATTATTTTTATATGATTTTAATTAAGTAAATTAATATCGAAGGACTAAGTAATATTTTATATTTATTACTAGATAAGAAACTAGTTTTAATAAGTTTTTAGAATAATTAAAACTTATAATGATCTACTATATTGATCGATTATGAATTTTAAAATTAATTAGTGGGTTTCATATTAATCTATCTAAAACTAATTTGTTAATTTGGTACTCAATTCACCCATTTCTTGAGATAATCACTCCGACTAATAATTATTGTAACACCCCGAGCTTCCACGATACTCCTCTCTTTCAATATTGCAATAGCTTGCATTGTACGCAAGTTCGAGTTCTAACACACCGCAACTAATCAAAGTAGTCGTTATGAATAGTAATAACCACTTTTTAAATTTATAGAAATTTTATATTTCAAAACGGGCTTCATTTTTGTATTCCTAATATTGAAATTATCCTATGTTGAATTTTTTGTAATTTTCAGAGAACATCCAAATTTTTATGAATAGTGAAAAATACTTAAAACAACTTTTTTAATCAAAATAATTTATAGTGATAATTTATACTATTTAGTGGTTTTAAAGTATAATTAGAATATATTTTTACCATTTTATCCAATGGTGTTCATTAGAATTAATTTCACTTTGAAATTGGACATAAACAATTGTCAATCTTTTGATATTAATTGTTTCTTAAAAACACGCTATTTGTTGTGACAGTGGGAATTAATTATAAAATTAATTAATGAAACTTATATGTTTGTAATTTCATAAAATAGACATCATTTTTGAATTCATAATATCAATTATAGCTTAGGGTGAAATTTTGGCATTGTTCTGAAAAACTTCAATTTTTGATGAATAGTGAAACCACTAAGTGGTAGTTAAATAACTGATTTTTCGTTTAAATGAAATATTACCACTTCTGTGATTTGATTTTCAAAATTCCGACATACATGGTTGTCATTAAGAAGTAAAATGTGGTTCAATGAGATTAAAATATTTTTTGGTGAATAGTAACTTTTAAGTTCTTAATCGCGATTAGAGGTAATTAGTGTAGTTTAAGGTTAAAATAATGTTTTAATAATATGAGATGAGCTTGACACATATCCTACCATCATTTGATGTTCCATGGCCGACCAAGACAATCCATGGGTCAACTTGGGGACCCCATGGAGCCACTTTAGTTAGAAAAAGACATAAATACCTTTTATTTAATGTTAAAGTAAAAAATGACACAAACATGAAATGTTTTACTAAAACAATTTTTACATGGGGTTATACAAGTCATATGTTTGACTATAAATAGTCATTGAAAAGATAAAACGATTTCCTACATCATAGTATTTTTTTTTCTAATTTTTAGACATTAAATAAATTAAATTATTTATGACATCATTATGATGCAGCGCTGACCTCATTATTTAACGATTTTAATAAAATGAAGAGATAATGTACAATCTAAGGCTTAAACTTGTCCAAAGACTATTGTATGGGTAGATTTCTAACCCTTATCACCTTATCCACGAATTATATAAGTGTGGGACCTTTAGAATCCGAAAAGCATTGTATAATAATGTAAAATTTCCTTACTTTCCAAGAGTGCCCCTCCTCTCCTCTTATAAAAGGCCCCCACCTCTACCACCTCATTCACACATTCAAGCCATTTGGCTCGGCCAAACTCTTCCCAAATACTCTCCCAACTTCCCCCTATTACTCCTAGAAGCCTCACATTGGGCATAACTCTTCCCAAGGAAGCCTTTGGCTGAAATCAAAAAGAGTTACCTGATTTTGAGGTAATGTCATCTCTATTGCTGTTTTGTTTTATTTTTCTTCTCCAACCCCCTAAACTCTTTTTATTCATTTATTTTGTAACAAAAACATTATCCTAAATATACTAGGATGTTTTTATAAGAAGTATTAGAGCTACACTTACACACACCTACATCTAATGGTAAAAGAACATACTGTTTCTGTGGATGGCGAATTTCTGCCTCACGAAACGATGATTGTTCAACACTCATATAACACCTTAAAAGGTGGAAATTAAGATGTCGCTATTTTTTTATATGATATATATTATGTTTTTGTTTTCCTTATTATTTTGTATTTTTCATTTATGGCATACCTTTATGGTTTCCATTACGGGTAAACGCGATATTTTCATTTTAGGAAGTGCGGACTACCGCCCCCCAAAGTGATTTGAATCGTTAATACCATATGTGAGATGTATAAAGGATGGTGTAATGGTATTATATGCTATATTATACTGGAATTATATTATATATTTATATCATTATGATTTCATTCCATTAAATACGAAATAGAAATGAAAGTAGCGTTCATGCGTATGTACAGCTTACCGTCTCCATGAACGGTGCATTTCATTTCTTACCTCTAAATGTAACGTAATATTATGAATGAATGTATATACTAGATATATATGAAATATAAATCATGAATATAATTCTGGAGATAATGGATATTCTACCACATGAAAAACTTGTAATTATAAGAAGTTTATTGTTGACTCAAGTACCAAAGATCGACAAAACGACCGTTATTAACTTAAATAATTACAAAATGTTCACAACATTGTAATAAGTGATATAAAAAGGATAAATAAATTGAAAATGGATCTTAATAAGGTAGATATTAACTCTAGTTTATTATTCATGAGGTTAAAGAACGGTTGATTCAAGTCAGACACAAGGTAAGGGAATTTCTTAACCCAATTTCCATTCATTGGGTTAATCTCCTACTTTCAAATTATGTCATGCTATTATTATGTCATATCTTGTATTTGTACTTTATTTATGTGTACTTATAGTGAATACACATAATAGATCTATTTTATTTTAAAAATTATCTTTGTAAGGACTTCATCTCGATCTCCTTTCATTGAGGCATATTTCATTTTATACATAACTTTATTTTATATGGTGTATAAACCCCTTTGACTTTTACGTTTATTCAAAAGGAATCTTTTTATACGAAGCGTTTTACTAAATGACAAAAAGGGAATGTTTTCGTTTCTGTACTTATGCAGCAACAACGACTTCTCGGCCACCGTGACCATTATTTGAGTTTTGGCTTCCTCTACAAGCCATCACTTTTTTTAATGAAAAATAAATACAAAGTTTTAACTTGATTTTATTTTGGTTTTGAAAATGGTTTTGAAAGCGTTTTAATTATATCAATGTGTTGTATTGACATCATGTGATTGAAATGTGGAAATGTTATTTTTCCTTTACGCATGTTTTATGTGATACGATTATGTTATGGTTTATGATATGTTTAAACCTATTCATATGAGGAATGAATTGGACTTAATAAGTGACGGGTGGAGCCCGCTATAGCTCCTCGATGCATCGGCAGGTCTCATGAGACAAACTAGTGTCTTGGCATGAGGCCTTGACAAAATCTTATTTGTTGTCTTGGCACAAGGCCTTGGCTACGTGGTTATGATAGTTTGGCATAATGCCTTCCATCATTATGAAAGTGGTTATTGATATTTCATGTGATTATTCGACTAGTAGAATATCCATGTGAATAAGTAAATGGAATTATCTCATTTTACTTTTCCCATATTATGTTGAAGTTCATGTTTAAAAGGCTTTTGTTTTAGTTATACATTGCCTTAAATGTTAATGTTTATTTATGAAAGCTTCCGCAATATTGTTATCCTTACTGAGCATCTGAGCTCACCCCTTTCAATGTTTTAATATTTTCCAGGATGTGAAGAATTATTTTATGAATGACCTGCAGGGATTGTCAGAAGAGGATATGAGTGTGGTCTATGGAGACTTTGTAATTGTGTATTTTCACTTTATGATGTAATGTAACATTTATGAATGTATCTAGTGTTTCCAAGGCTACTAAACTAATCGGTCTTTTGAGACTTGATCTTTTTTGATCATGCCAATGTTACGAAGTAATGCGCCGACTCTGGGTAGCTGGGGTCGGGGCGTTACAGTTGGTATCAGAGGCAGTTTAGTACTAACCTTAGAAGCTAGATTTAGATAAACTCTGATTAGAGCACATAGCCCGAAGATAGACTTTAAGGATTAGTATAGAAGAACTTCCTAGAATTTTGGTATTATAGAGATTTTGTGAGTTTTCCGAGCAATACATCCCTGTCTGGATACGAGCAGGTAGAGGCGGCTCAGGAACAGATGTACCTAGGGGTAAAACCTGAAAACACCACTTTGAGCTAGACTCGAACGGGAACTGGTGCACGACAACGGGCCTTACTACACTCTTGGTGACGACACTCCCGAGAGATATGCTTAGGATAATTCTCGTTTTCTTTACAAACCACTATGAACGGTTATGAGTATATACTTCCTCAAAGAAAACATTTTTATGATTATGGATTATATCCATAAATAGTTCAATTTATGTTAAGTATTTTATAAGTATGGAATTATGTATTTTGATTCATAAACTAATCTAGTTTATGGAATTGTATAGAAATGGCGCACAGTAGAAGGAATGTGAACTCCATCAATACGTATGATCCAAAGAGTAAGAAGGATCATATCATTCATGGTATTAATCCAAAATTTAGAAGGGAAATATTATCCCATGTGTTATCAACATATGAAGAAATAGTATCATGTGTTAATAAGATAAGTAGAGAATTCTCTGAGTCTTATGGATTTGAAGGGATGAAAGAGAAGAAAAGGATGGAAGAGAGAATGATGGATAACGGGACGAGGGAAAAGAACAAATTTCCAATATGTGATAACTGTGGGAAGAAACACCTTGGAATTTGCCTGAAGGGAATGGGAGTTTGTTATATGTGTGGAGAAAAAGGACACCAAGTGTGTGACTTCAAGGGTAAAAAAAAGGTTTCAAATGTACAATGCTTCATCTGCAAGGAGTGGGGACACTACGCAAACCAATGTTGAAATCATTAGATTATGCCCCAAATGATGTTATTGGATAATAATAATGTTATGATACTACCACAGATGAGGAGGAATGATTAGAGTTCTTATGTTGTTATTAAAGAATTTTGTAATTTGAGTGTTGCATCAATGATGTACTGGTTATAATAATTATGGAGTATATAAGGATTGTACTATAGTACTATTTCATCTAGGACTTGAGATTGTGTCGAACCAAGAAAAGTGACTCCACAGTAGGTTAAATTTTTGGAAAATATATGGTTCAGAGAAAGATAAACCATAATATGGTTCTGATACCGAGATAGTGATTTCGGAATAAGACATGATTGATTCGGATAAATTATGTTGGATATTCTTAACATCTTGAAACTGATTAATGATTTGTATACATTTTTGGATAGAAGGAGTATATCTAGTTTTATATAAGGAATAAGGGATCATGAATGTAATCAATACGGATTTATGGTAATACATTATGTTGCAGTGTTTTAAAAGAATACATGATGAAGGTGTTCACATGTTGTTACGCAGAAAAAAAAGGAGCTTCATTATGTTTACCTTCCTCATAAAATCTGGACTGTGAGTTGGACAGAAGTATTTTGGATAACTATAAATGTTGGAATGGATTATATTTTATATTGGATACTATTGTTAAGGTTATTTTTGGATATTTATAAAAAGGACAACACGCAGACCGGGTGACAACCCATCGCGTAGGACAAAGCTGTGGGAATCGAACCCACAACCATAGTGCGATTGGGATTAATCGCCTACCACTGGACTACGTGAAGTCCCTGGTTTTACAAAATAGTTTTTCTAATCTAAATGGTATGTGTTAAAATTTTGAACCTTATACAATTAGGATAAGTATAATATTTTTGAGTTCTATTATCTTTTTGAGTGAAAGATGAGTTGAAGGTTGAAACTCTAATTGTCATGCATAAATATATATATACCTATCTCTTATTCAATGAATAAATTAATTCTTAAACATTAGTAAAGGGATATTAAAACAAAAAAATGTGTTATCCTAATAACTTATGTCTTGTTTAACTAATGATATTTTAAATCAATATAGATTGAAGGCTTTGAGGCCCTCAATTTGACAGTTGATTGTGATTGATGACCTCAATCACTCCCTACAAATATTTACGTTTTTCCTCCAATTATATGTCTCTAATTGCCACCAATGTTCTCCTTATCGAGATCATAATTTGGTGGTGACTTTCTTATTTCCATTTCCCTCTTATTAAGACTAAATTTTATTAACCTTATTTCCGATGTGGGTTTTTCACAAAGGTATTTTCTATTTTCAACCTTTTATTTTCCAAGAAAAATTTCAAATTGCGAGGACGCAATTTATTGAACGAGGGGAGAATGTAACACCCCGAGCTTCCATGATACGCCTCTCTTTCAATATTGTAATAGCTTGAATTGTACGCAAGTTCGAGTTCTAACACACCGCAACTAATCAAAGTAGCTGTTATGAATAGTAATAACCACTTTTTAAATTTATAGAAATTTTATATTTCAAAATGAACTTCATTTTTGTATTCCTAATATTGAAATTAGCCTATGTGGAATTTTTTTTAATTTTCTGAGAACATCCAAATTTTTATGAATAGTGAAAAATACTTAAAACAACTTTTTTAATAAAAATAATTTATAGTGATAAGTTATACTATTGAGTGGTTTTAAAGTATAATTAGAATATATTTTTACCATTTTATCCAATGGTGTTCATTAGAATTAATTTTACTTTGAAATTGGACATAAACAATTGTCAATCTTTTGATATAAATTGTTTCTTAAAAACAAGCTATTTGTTGTGAATGCGGGAATTAATTATAAAATTAATTAATGCAACTTATATGTTTGGAATTTCATAAAATAGACATCATTTTTGAATTCATAATGTTAATTTTAGCTTAGGGTGAAATTTTGGCATTGTTCTGAAAAACTTCAATTTTTGATGAATAGTGAAACCACTATGTGGTAGTTAAATAACTGATTTTTCGTTTAAATGAAATATTACCACTTATGTGATCTGATTTTTAAAAATCTGACATACATGGTTGTCATTAAGTATTAAAATTTGGTTTAATGAGATTAAAATAATTTTTGTTGAATAGCAACTTTTATGTTCTTAATCGCGATTAGAGGTAATTAGTGTAGTTTAAGGTAAAAATAATGTTTTAATTATATGAGATGAGCATGACATGTGTCCTACCCTCATTGGATGTGCCATGGCCGACCAAGAAAATCCATGGGTCCACTTGGGGACCCCATGGAGCCACTTTAGTTAGAAAATGACATAAATACCTTTTATTTAATGTTAAAGTTAAAAATGACACAAACATGAAATGTTTTACTAAAACAATTTTTACATGGGGTTATACAAGTCATATTTTTGACTATAAATAGTCATTGGAAAGATAAAAAGATTTCCTACATCATATTATTTTTTTATAATTTTTAGACATTAAATAAATTAAATTATTTATGACATCATTATGATGCAGTGATGACCTCATTATTTAACGATTTTAATAAAATGAAAAGATAATTTACAATACAAGGCATACACTTGTCCAAAGACTATTGGATGGGTATATTGCGAACCCTTATCACCTTAGCCATGAATTATATAAGTGTGGGACCTTTAGAATCCGAAAAGAATTGTATTATAATGTAAAATTTCCTAACTTTCCAAGAGTGCCCCTCCTATCCTCTTATAAAAGGCCGCCACCTCTACCACCTCATTCACACTTTCAAGCCATTTTCGTCGGCCAACCTCTGACCAAATACTCTCCCAACTTCCCCCTATTACTCCTAGAAGCCTCACTTTGGGCAGAACTCTTCCCAAGGAAGCCTTTGGCTCAAATCAAATAGAGTTACTCGATTTTGAGGTAATGTCTTCTCTAATGTTGTTTTGTATTATTTTTCTTCTCCAACCCCATAAACTCTTTTTATTCATTTCTTTTGTAACAAAAACAGTATCCTCAATATACTAGGATGTTGTTATAAGAATTATTCGAGCTACACTTACACACACCTACATCTAATGGTTAAAGAACATACTGTTTCTGTGGATGGCGAATTTCTGCCTCATGAAACGATGATTGTTCAACACTCATATAACACCTTCAAAGGTGGCCATTAAGATGTCACTATTGTTATATATGATATATATTATGTTTTTTTTTCTTATGATTTTGTATTTTTCATTTATGGCAAACCTTTATGGTTTCCATTATGGGTTAACATGATATTTTCATTTTAGGAAGTGCGGACTACCGCCCCCCAAAGTGATTTGAATCGTTAATACCATATGTGGGATGTATAAAGGATGGAGTAAATGGTATTATATGCTATATTATACTGGAATTATATTATACATTTATATCATTATGATTTCATTCCATTAAATACGAAATAGAAATGAAAGTAGCGTTCATGCGTACGTACGGCTTACCGTCTCCATGAACGGTGCATTTCATTTCTTACCTCTAAATGTTATGTAATACTATGAATGAATGTATATAATGTATATATATGACATATAAATCATGAATATAATTCTGGATATAATGGATATTCTACCACATGAAAAACTTGTAATTATAAGAAGTTTATTGTTGACTCAAGTACCAAAGATCGACAAAACGACCGTTATTAACATAAATAATTACATAATGTTCATAACATTGTAATAAGTGATATAAAAAGGATAAATAAATTTAAAATGGTTCTTAATAAGGTAGATATTAACTCTAGTTTATTATTCATGAGGTTAAAGAACGGTTGAGTCATGTCGGACACGAGGTAAGGGAATTTCTTAACCCAATTTCCATTCTTTGGGTTAATCTCCTACTTTCGAATTATGTCATGATATTATTATGTCCTATCTTGTATTTGTACTTTCATTATGTGTACTTATAGTGAACAAACATAATAGATCTATTTTATTTTAAAAATGATCTTTGTAAGTACTTCATCTCAATCTCCTTTCATTGAGTCATATTTCGTTTTATACACAACTTTATTTTATACGGTGTATAAACCCCTTTGACTTTTACCTTTATTCGAAAGCAATATTTTTATATGAAGCGTTTTACTAAACGACAAAAAGGGATTGTTTTCCTTTCCATACTTATGCGGCGACAACGACTTCTCCGCCGCCGTGACCATTATTTGAGTTTCGGCTTCCTCTACAAGCCATCACTTTTTTTTAATGAAAAATAAATTATAAGTTTTAACTTGCTTTTATTTTGGTATTGAAAATGGTTTTGAAAGCGGTTTTATTATATCAATGTGTTGTATTGACATCATGTGATTGAAATGTTGAAATGTTATGTTTCTTTTACGCATGTTTTATGTGATATGATTATGTTATGGTTTATGATATGTTTAAACCTATTCATATGAGGAATGCATTGGACTTAATAAGTGACGGGTGGAGCCCGCTATAGCTCCTCGATGCATCTGCAGGTCTCATGAGACAAACTAGTGTCATGGCACGAGGCCTTGACAAAATCTTATTTTTGGTCATGGCACGAGGCCTTGGCTACGTGGTCATGATAGTCTGGCATTATGCATTCCATCATTATGAAAGTGGTTATTGATATTGCATGTGATTATTCGACCAGTAGAATATCAATGTGAATAAGTAAATGGCATTATTTCATTTTACTTTTTCCATATTATGTTGAATTTAATGTTTAAAAGGCTTTTGTTTTAGTTATACATTGTCTTAAATGTTAATGTTTATTTATGAAATCTTCTGCAATATTGTTATCCTTACTGAGCATCTGATCTCACCCCTTTCAAAGTTTTAATATTTTCCAGGATGTGAAGAAGTATTTTATGAATGACCTGCAGGGATTGTCAGAAGAGGATATGAGTTTGGTCTATGGAGACTTTGTTAATGTAGATTTTCACTTTATGATGTAATGTAAAATTTATGAATGTATCTAGTGTTTCTAAGGCTACTAAACTAATCGGTCTTTCGAGACATGATCTTTTGTGATCATGCCAATGTAATGAAGTAATGCGCCGACTCCGGGTAGATGGGGTCGGGGCGTTAAAATTAAGATAATAATAATCTAAATATATAATCAAATAATCTTGTATGATATTACCATATAATGAATTTTGATCTTTATTACCATTTTACAATGGAAATGTATAGAATATAGTGATAAACATTTAGTTTTTAAAAAAACATTAAATAATTTTTATTATGTTCTCATAAAAATATTTAAAAAATCGATATTTTATATGCATTAGTTGAACCTCAATTTTCAACTAGCACCCTTGAATTGAGGAGATTTAAAAAATTCCCTCACCACATATGTATTTATTTTTTAACATGACCTCTCATGTTTTCATAGACATTACCCATTTATATTTTTTTCCAAGGGGGATAAATTTAGTAATTTTAAAAACAATTATTGAAAATGAAAATCCTATGAAGGATAGATAATAATTAATGATCATTAAGATAAACTAGTGTAATGTATAACGATTAACTTATTAAAAGAAAGGTAATACCATTAAGATGTAAATATTTGAATTATAACATAGTTGGATATATTATCTATGAAGAATATTAATAATATATGAAAAAAATATTTACATGTAATGTTATATTATGATTTAGAGTTTACCAATTAACGAGTTAAGAGGTAAGAATAGAAAATTGTCTTGATCTATTATTTTCTACGAGGATCATGGAACACACTGAATTAGAGTAATGGGTGAGTTGTTTTAATATTATAAGGTTTATTTGAAGTTAAATTTTATTATTGACACCCTATATTTAAAAAATTTCTTAAAAGGTCAGGAAGATAACAACAATGGTGTTTAAAATGAGAAACTCTGTTAAAAAATATGAGAGAATTTAGAAATGATATCACATGTTATAGGAGTTGTTGTGTTTAATTTTAGTATACTTTTACATTGTATTAATTTTTTTAGGTCTAGCAGAGATCTAGGATGTTTTGAAATTTATATGTGTTTTTACTAGTCGAAGCACAATATACATCACAATGAGTGATTTTCCACACCCTGAAAATATTGAGAAGAATTATCATACGCCGGATGAATACTTATGACATGAAATATGAGGCAAATGGTGTTTTTTAAGAATAAGAAATTAAATAATTCTGTATTATATTCATTATATCATTCCATAATGTTATGAATTGTATTATAGTGAGTGAAATTATAATGAAATGAGGATTCCATGAGAATTAACTAGAGTCTCAATTCTCAAAATCAATCATCGCAATGGATTTTTTTTATAAAAAATAATAGTATTTCTTAATTATTGGGTCAATGAAAAATACAACACATTATAATGGTCAGATTTGAAAAATGGGGCCTCTCTACATATATCTTGTTGAATAGATCACATTGTAACCTGATATATCACACTGTAACGAGATGTAGATGGATATATCATAACATATTGAACGTATGAAATCTGGGGACTAAAATTGAAAAAAAAAATGATTTTCAATGTATCTAATAATTTAATTTTGTCATTCTACAAAGATATATGACTCCTCATGTTTGGGTTAGTTATAGATCATTTAACATTTTTTAAATATTTTACAAATTGGTGGAGTGTGGTTTGATCATACTGGTTTTAACTCAACTATAATAGAAGATTTTGAAGTCCAATAATCAGGTGACATGTTTCACTTTTCAATGGAGAAATAATTAAAATGTGTTTTAAATATGGTAGAAGAAGTTATAGAATAAAAAACTTGTATTGGCGGAAATTGAATCATCTATAGTTATTATTGATAGTGAACTCTCTGTCTTATTTTGCTTATATTTATTCAAGGATGTAGTTTGTCAATAGATATAAGTATGGAGTGACTATTGATCAATATTTATCCGTTACTATACTTTTTAAATATTATATTGAGTATTAGTTTTTAGTATATAGACACATAAGAGATAGGTTCTCCTTATAAGTATCCCTTAATTGAGAACTATGTTAATTCTCTATGTTGTTAATTTTATTAATTTCTTTCATTTATCAATATTTTATAAGTGTATGTTTGAGATTAAATGGTTTAGAGTGTTATGTCAAATGTGGGAAAATAACCCATTGGGGGAAATAAAAAACTGACCCCTAATTCATCCCCATATTAGGGTGTTTATTGGATGATATGATTACAATAATATATCTAGAATGAATGGTATTACCAATTTTTTGAATGTTAATTAAGGGGATATTTTGCGCTAATATCTTATAAATCCTTTTTATATAAGAATAATTTTTTTAATAAAAAACTATTGTATCTAGGATTACTGATCGACGTCCATATTATAAAAGGGATGACCATGTCTCCGGTTTGAAGGGTATGTCTTGTTACCTCATTTATAACATCAAGTTTTTTCAATGGGTTCTATTTTTATAGATATGTATTGGAGAATATCATGGGATTAAATAAAAAATATTTTTTTTTATATATACTAGGTACATCATTAATTAGAATATGATAACTATTTTATGGATGATATGTGACAATTCATATAACTTAAGTGTTATAGAGATAAAAAAACACACTCATTTCAATATAGAATTAATTTCTAAATTTTCATGGAATATTTTATTTATCACTAATTCTTCTATAAAACTTTTCAAATTTAGGTACAATTAGAGACTACAAAAGGTCAATATGAAATATATTTAATTATATACTTTTTATTCCATTAGAAATATATAAACTAATATTTCTTGATATTACATATGATATCCTTTAATGAATTAAAATTTAAATAGATAGAACATCAAATACAATGATTAATTATTTTAAGAATAATATAAAATCCAATGTTAGATTATGGAATTATTTATTATTGAGATTTTGATAAATTTTGATTATCATGTTTTATATTTTCCAAATTTTATAATATAAAACATCTATAATTATAACATAAGTGGAGATGATGTTATATTTTGGACTCCTCATATATTTATAATTCTTAACAGGTAGAAATAATATTGAAATTTATAATTTTATCATGAAATTTAGCTAAAATTGATGATGGAATATCTAAAGAATCACATTCTTTCATCAATATTTAGGGTTATCTAAAAAATATGGAATAAAAGACTCACTAATTATTCCATATGAATGATAATTTATATGAATATTACTTCAATATGTTATTTATGTAAATAATTCATGGGGTATTTTTAGCATTTAGTTTTTTAGTGGAATGATTGGTTAAAATATGACATTATATTGCTATTCTTTTTCACTATAATCTGAGAATTTGGGTTCATATTTATGAATTTATGGAGATAGAAACATAGTTTGAATTCTATATAAATACTCATAATCTTGTTTGAGATTACTTATTTTTATTCTATAATTATTCTATGAAAAAAAATTATTTCAATGGTATATTTTTTTCATTAAAAATACAATGGAAAACTTTTATTGTTATGTGTATATCACATCGAAGATCTTAAAGTATTCTATGTAGAAAACCTTGAGTAATTTTATATTCAATCACTCCTTTTATTTTAGATGAATTCTACAGAAACCTATCACGTATAAGTATGTTAGGTGAATATCTATATTACCTACATAAATAAAAATTAATATTAATGAATCTGATCTTGTTACACCGTGAATTTCGAGATAATGTAAATATTTTATTACTCATGAGGGATTGAATAGATATTACTTCAATATGAAAGTTTAGAAATTATTTTCTACGGAAGTGGGACAATCTAATTTCATTCATATAAGGAGTTATGATATGACTTGTTATTTCTATAACATTAGGATTTAATGTGATTTTATCATTATTTCATATTTCAATAAGAAATATTTAATAAATTATCAGTAGATACATTATTTTAAATTATATAAAAGTACTATTTTATTAATGATAACTCAGTGATTGTGGAAAACATCTATATGGAGGGGGATTAAAGTGACCAAATCAATATATATAACAGTGATTGTATACAGTGAATCATTGGTATAAGCATTAAATAATTTAAATTTATAAATAAACCACGATTAATTTTTATTCTAATCATATAATTAATTTATCTTTAATCCACACATCATTTTAATTGAAATTAAAACAATAAGAGAAACAAAGTATTATTTTATAAGGTTCAACAACAATGATGAAATTTACTTCCCACTAATTTTTCTTCTTTTTATTTATGTAAAAGTTAGAATCATATTTTATCTTTTTAGTTTTTAAAAGTGCATAAAAATCAAACACAATGGATGGGTGGGTAATATCCACTTCACAACTGAAAAAAATATTATTTATACAGGTACTACAAGTAATCAATAAATGCATCAACTATTTTATGTGAACAAAATCCTCTGTATAGATAAAGATGTATTTGTATTAAATAAAATCATTCTTCCTCAAAATTATTAATTTGAATATTAAAGATGAATGACTTGAATATCGTATACATTAGCCTTCAACCTCAAGGAATTAGAACAATTTAATTGTGTATGAGATCATGTACACACACCAACATATTTTTTCTCCACACAAACAAGCCTTCAGATAGTTATTAAAAACATAATCTTTTCTCAAACCAGATGATGAATGTTGTAGTGGGAAATTTCCAATCTTATTGTATTCTTCTCTATTCGATATCATTGCTCTACAACAAAAAAATCTCAGGGTTCTAATTCTTAATTCTCAATCCTAAATATCATTTCATATTTTATATTTCTCTATAAAAACAATGATGTGAATTATATTTTCAAAGTTTTTAAATAAATTTATCATTGATTCTCAGAAATTAAATCAATATAGAGTAATTTATTCAAAAAATAACTACAACATTGTCTTCAATAATGAATTTCTAATTTTAGATTTTGGGATTCCGAAAAAAAATTTCCCTAATATCCTCAATAAATTTTTTTAAAAACCCAAATTCAATCATTTATTTAATAAAAACCTATGATATTTCATAATTTAAAGTCCATGTAATCATCATCAAACTAATTTTTCAATATATTCTTGAAATATCATATTTTTCAATGTAATTAATCATTTAGAAGACTCCCTATATTGTAAATTATATAAGATAAAAAGACTATTATAGATTCCCAATTAGTTCAATGAAAAATAGATCAAAACATCAATTGATTTATGTTTCATCAAAAAATTTCTAACTATACATTATATAGAACAATTTATATTTGAAAGATTAATGGAATTATGATATACAAGAGTTGGAAGAGAAAGTTTTTTAGAGATTATATTACAGGAAATATCTTATGCACTTGAGTTATTAAGTTCCCAAAGAGAAACCAATTCACATTCATGAGTGCTGTAAGAAAAAAAGAATAACCAAGAGTGTCCTAATTTAATACCTTCATATTTTTATAATTTATCATTGGTTCATCAAGACCACCCAATAATTGAATTTTGGTTTAAAATATAGGACAATGGGATGATAAAAAAGAAGAATTATTGACCCCTCAACAATTATAAAAAATTGCTATTATTTTTTTGATATTACATTGTCCCTTTTCGGAAAAAAATCATTTCTCCATATCCATGGATTTCTTCTTCTAACTTCTTTTAACCTTTGTACCCTTTTTAGTATAGTTTTTCAACTAAAGTATCAATTTTCTTTAATATATAGGATTATTTGACCCCATAAAGACTCTAATTCCCAATATGATGTTCTTCATCAACTTTATCATCCTATACCTATCCATCACATGGGATGAATTTATTTCATAAGGATCCAAAAAATACTAGATTAAGCAGATGAGTTTTCCTTTTAGAATCTTTTCCTAAAGCCATCTGTGTAACTAAATGAACCAATTATTCTAAATATGGAGGAATTACTAGATCCCCATTATTTTATATAACTAGTGCGTTCAATTACTCAACATTTTCATTATACTGGAAATCCATTAATGTATTGTTTACCAATGTTGGGTTTTCATCCACCATCTCCATTGCTCGAACTGCTACAGTTTCACCTACTCCAATTTGGTAATGTTTATTATCCACTATGTTTCTATGAACCTCCACCCTAAAAATACCTCTAACTAGATTACGACCATTAGTTGACAACATTTTATCCCGAACATGGTCATTAATCAACATAGAAATACCCTCTTCAGTCCCATCTTATGTATTATCTAATTCTTCTATATGGTAGTTATCCTGGACATTCATCATGAAATTAATGTAATTTATACCCTGATTATTTTATACAATAAAATCATATTCTCTCACAATGTGATCCTATATACTATCCTGATCCTATGAAATTACAAGGTCTAGCTCAACTAGTTTAGATATATAATCTTTTTAATCATTTTTAGTTCTATATGGGTCATGGATTTTCATATTTATCTTTTCAATCTTCAACCATCTTAAAGAATCACCATTCCCTATATTTTTTTTCAAATAAAAATGTCATGGATATATGTCATTTAGATGTATATTTTATAAGAAATATTAATTCCTTATATAATTTTGGGTTCCACTCACATTGTAATTATAGAGTGATGTGCTCTTCCATAGTGGTATGTAACACCACATTACAAGTGTGTTTTTCCAATCCAATTAAACCAACACTATGAAAAAATGACCAAAATCTTAGATTATTAGCTTCCATAATCATTAAAATGGGTTTCCAAACAAGGATTCAATGTAACATAGTATTTCTATGTTCCAATATGGCTAATTCAGTTTTAGAATATGTATCCAGACCTATTCTTATGAACTTATACCATTCTTGGGGTGTATAATTTGATCACATTACATGATCCTTTATATCCCCTGTTTAAAGGACATATAAATCCCTATCATTTTCTCTTCCAATCATCCAATGGGAAGACAATGTGGAAATATACCCTTCTCATTGTAGTCATTGTCCTCTCATAAGAGAATATAGTGTGATGTCGATGAAGGAGACACCATTGGATGATATGAAAACCTCAGTAAATTTTTCCTTCTTCTCACATCCCAAGGATAGAGAAAAATCTGACAGGGATGGTTTTTTTTTGAAGAAAAACGATCGAAGAGTACCTTTTTTACAAAAAATATTATTAAAACAAGTAGGTATATGTTTCATTCAACATTGATTCAACAATTTAATAAATTAGGGAACCATGATCACCTTTTCGCCATCCCTAAAACCCCCCACATCATATATTAAGGTTCACATCTTTACTAAGGTTTCTATTTCTAGTGTTGAGTCAACTTGGAGAGGGACCCAACGAACTATAGAAAATCAATAAAACCTACTCGGGGTTTATCTCATGACAATTAAAATATTGAATCTATTTTAAAATCAAGTTTTACTATTCCAATATATAGATCATACAAAAATCCAATTATTTATGGTTTTCAGGAGAACAACCGAAGGTCATACCCATTATGCTTTAAATTTAAAATTCTATGGATTATTATTACTGGATGAAGGTAGATTTTTTGGGGGGATGGTGGATTTTTTGTTCCGGTTTCCCCCAATAGATACATTCTACCAAACATATAAATAATAAGGCTCTTCATTGAGATGGATAAGGATGTCATTTTTTAGGATGCATGATGATATTATGTATATTGATTTTATTTATTCTTATCAACCTAACAACCATCATTTTTATGTGCCACCACATGAGTAAATTCAGTTTCTATGTAAACATTATTCATTATAAGAATATAAATAAACACTGGCCAAAACCTAATATAATGTGAAATTTATTAAAGAGGTTGATAGAAAATCTATGATCATTAATTTTTTACATAGAGATAGGTTGAGGATAAGGGGATCTATGTTTTATAGATATGTTCATTCATCTTCAGTTTATAAAATGACATATAAACTACTATGTTCAGATACTATTGACACTGAAATACACATTTCATATTATAGAATGAATAAAGGAAGGATAATTCAAAGAGAATCCTGCTAAAATGGGAAACAATTATGCATAAGGGACTAGATTCATAAAGGTATCTACCTTTGTGAATGTGATTGGTTCACTAAATCCCCTGGGAGTTTGTAGGTTCGATAGTATACTCTATGTAACATAAATTTGGATTTTAGGAACCCCATTTTGTGAGAGTCCTCTAATGAGTGGAGGTTTGAAGTCAACGTTCGTGTAGTGTAGCTTCGGTTCATGAAGATAAAAATATTTTGTGATAGCCCCCATATATAATAACACTCATAAACTTACATCATATAGACCTATAAAATCTCCATATGTTTGAATTTTCTTGGGATGTGACCTTTCAACATACAAAAAATGGTTGGATGTCAAGATACTCAAAAGCTTCATGAGATGGAGAGGAGATGGATTTCACATGGCAGTTATCCTTTAAGAAACCACCTCCCAATGGTTCTTGAGAACCGTACTCATAGTGGATATTCCATTCATGAAGGTCCATGACAATCATGGAATTAAGAAACAACTTTTTGGAACTAGAGGTTTCATGAGGAACCTATAGTTAATGAAACCATCCCCATAGGAACTAGGACTTTAACCTGAGGAGGGTCACTCTATTTTTTGAAGCATACTCCTTCATGAGACCACTTACCTCTAGAGATACCCTTCCTTTGTGAATCCCCCTTGTTTCACAAAACCCTAAATTTCCCGAAACCCATTCCCAATGACTCTATTGGGTTCCTCTTTTCAACTAACCACCTTTCACTAATGTTGAGTGCCTAGGGACCCTATTTTCATCCAGGACTGGTTAAACCACACCTAAAAAATTTATACGGCCAGTACCTATGAATTGAACATTTTCTCCAAATAATAAGTACCATAATTTCTTTTACTCCTATAAATAGGTACAAAAATGTCAAGCCTCTTTATGGACACTCCTCCATTGTAGTTCCAACACCATAACCCATGAAGAGATGCATGAGTGGTGGAAATTTAAGACCTAGAGGTGGAATCATCATATTAAAATATAAGCATGTCTTTATATAGGTTACATATGCTGGATATTCCTCTTTCCATGACATGGTTAGGCTATGGGAGTAATCCCAAACCATGTCTGAACTATATGACATAAAACTACATAGATCCATGTCATAGTCTCATGATGTTAAACATCATGACAATTTCCTCTTCACATGATGTACAACTATAGTCATAACCTGCATGATGAACATAGTATGCCCCGTTTATGACTCACTTGGGATGACACCACTCCTCTTACCTTTTTTGATAAAAAACATTTTACTTGTATGATCATCATTGGATGACACCATTTTACCACCATGGGATGAAACTCTATACTTGGGAAGATTCCATGGGTAATCCCCAGACGATCCTTCCCTATCAAGGGATGAAACTTATACAATTGGTAGTTCCAATGAATAATCCCCACACATTCTCACACTGTTATGGGACAAAACCCCTAATCCATGAGGACTCTATGTGAAATCAACACAATACCTTCTACAATGTGACACTCTTTTTTTTGGGATGATTCTTCATGAAATCCCCACATTATCCCTTGTTGATGCTTCTACCTGGACAAGAGCGTCCTGCAAAAAATTAAACGACATGGACTGCTCCAATCACACGACCTGAAACTATGACCTCAAACATGGTTGAATTTGATACCTATCTCAAGAGTAGTTTTTGTAGGAAACCTCTCTAAGGGTCAATCCCAACATAATTCTTGTGTGAAAACAATCCTCCAAGGGAAAAACCCTTCTGATATGTCTGAATATGATGTTTTAGTCCCTCTCAACAACACATTAATCCCAATAAATGATCCATACCAATAATACATTCTCATCTCTCTCCATAAGAAGTTTAACTCATGCCCTGATCTATCTCAATAGTACATTTTGATATATCTCTATGGGAAGTAAAATATATGGACTAATATAGAATCCCGACCCTATGAAATAAATAATGGGTGCCTAAGGTAAAAACCCTTGTAAGTTATATTCGCACACAATCAATTACCTTATCGAAAACGTTGGATAAATTGGGTTACATGCATAATATTCCTCACCAAAACGATTCCCTCCAAAAGACAAAGATTTATAGGTGAAAAATATACCCAATCTCCAAAAATTGTCAACTTTTCCCAACATGAAAACTTAACATTTCCAATATTTGTTTCTCTATCATGATAGAAGTATTCTAATTAGTAAAATCCTACCTTAATTTGTCATCATTAATTAGTTCCAAGTAAATTACTTAATATATAAGGGAGACTCATATGAGAATATGATATCCATAGAGGAATATATGGAAGGAGGAACTGAAATCCAGTCATCTTATTTTGATTAGGGGGAAGAAATTTCTGATGAATATGATGAATGATTCCCACCTTTGGAAAGTGGGAATGTGGGGAAGCAAGAATCATCACATCGCTTCCTTGGGGAATGAAGGAAATATGCCTCAATGAAAGAGTCAGAAACACAAATAGTGAACCTAATTTGAAACTCTTCTAATCAACCATAGGGTATAGAAGTATTTAATGAATTAGAATATTTTCATGTAACCGGATCTATATATATGGTTCTAGGTAGCACCAATAAACCAATGGAGATGGCAGGAAAATCACATGTTAACTGTGGTAGTTAGCATTGGGAATCCATGATCTGTGACATTATCTCTGTGGATCCTTCTCTACTTTGAAGAAAGGAAAAAATTGGGGAATTGGGAATATCATTCCATGTAGAAGTATTGATGGATAAATTCCCAGGACTTATAGGACCCAAGCAATGGGATCCACTAACCTAGTGCTTGTAGATACTAGGTCAATAGGAACTTTGATGTGGCAATCTCATACAACTATACCTCCACCACAGCTTCCACCTCACCTTACCTTCCATGAACAATTCTACATCTCACACTATGTGATAATCCATAAGAGGTTATAGACACCCTGGTGCATCGGTATGAGTAGTAACAATCGATACCAGAAGTTATATAGCCTACCATGACCTCGATGCATTGGTTACTCATCGACATCGCCCCCACCAAGGGTCAGGCTATGGGAAATCACCCCTATTCCAACAGTGAACTACTTTGGGATCATCTCCCTAGAGAATTATGATAACTCACTCACCTATGCTGAGGAGTTGGGGGATTTTTTAAACTTTCCTATAGAAAAAATGCACATGAGCTTCAAATAAGGTCTCCCACCAAGCCTTGTCAATGCTAGCATCTAATGGTCTCATAGAAAAATTAATGAGTTCTCTTCATCCAATATCCATCTATCCCAGTCTAGAGTACATGACACTGATGTTGGGGGTAGTTCCATGATATTTTCTAATATGGGCTTCTTCTACAACCCTTGTGGACCCTATCATCGTTGACATATCATTCTATGTCCCTAAAATAGAAGAACATGGAGCCATATTTTTCCACTTAGGATTGAGATCCTATCTACCTCTTATGTAGGTCAGGTTGAATCTCTCAATCAATAACACCATCGATAGACATTATGGGCTAACCCATGATAAATAAAATCAATACAGAGGTGCTTCTCAGGCCATCACTAGTCAGCACAGTGGTCCTCTTCATGCTATAAACAACCAAAGAAGAGTTTATCCATGCTCCATCCGCACACATCATGTATTTCCTATCCAATCTAACAAAAAACAAAGGGGAGTTTCTCCATACTCAATCATCAATCATTGTGGAGGTCCTCACCATGTTCCCATCATCTAGAACGAATGTCCTCCACATGATCTCATCAATAATCATGAAGGTCCTCCCCTTGTTCATATCATCCACCATGGAGTTCCCCCGCATATTCCCATCAACTAAAGAAGAGTTCCTCCTTGATCCATTGAAATCCACTAAAGAGGTCCTCCCCATTCTCTTATAAATCCATGAAGATATCCTCCCCACTCCATTGAAAATCAGTATGGAGTTCCTCCCCCTAATGAAGTAGTACCCTACCTTGAATAGTCATCCAAGGGATATAGGGGGAACACCTGACATCAGATAAATAATGATAGGAAGTGTCATGTAAACATTGAACACTCATAATCAGAGGTGAAAAATGAATATATGATGGAAACATCACTCCAACTGCCAAAATTAAATGGTAGAAGCCGAGAAATTGAGGCTTACCATTATTTATGTTAAGGTCCACATAATCAAAATATCTTTCCATAGGTAACTATAGGTGGAGGATGTTATGGACCCCTTCCTGAATCTTATAGTGAATTTATCCCCATCACTACTGTTACCCCTATTATCTACCTCCACATCTTATTTTTGATAGATTTTAGGATCTTTGTTGATGCTCTTAGATGGTGAGCACTCCACTAAGCCATAGAAAGATGCTTCTTCTATACCACATGATGTATTGGTGAAGTCCCCTTCCTACATGTACATGATCTTGAAGCTGGTCCCATCTCTAATATACATCCGAGCATGTTGCATCCATTTGACCCATATAAAAATACATCTTTAGGTAGAGTATCCATTGAGATGGTTGACATCGGTTCGGGTATCCATATCTCAACATTATCTAATTGGGGATAGGTCCAACCAAGAGAAAGTCCATTCCTCTATGAAAAATGGACTATGGAGGTTTTGGCTACTAAACCATTTTATGTTTTATTATAAACTCCAGAACCTCTAAAATTTAACATCACAAAGTCCCTTATAGAGGACTATGTACTTTGTTTCCCCCTAATTATATACATGACATTTCACTTTCTATGGGACTAGAAAATGATGTACACAGCGATCCATGGACACTTTTATGTCATCCACCAGTAGTTTAATAATTTTATGATTGTAGTGATCCTAATAGTTCATCATCTTGAGTCATAAGGATACTATCAGACCCTTCAATAGACCTATATTAATAGCCACATATTACTTTGTCAGGTCATGGAAGTAGATCCTCCAAATGTATAGAATAGGGTTAGAGGAAATAGTATTCGTCCATTACAACCCTATCATACGACAATAATTGGCTTGAAAATCTATCTTATCCACCAATTATGAAGGTCACCCTTTTTCTAATACTATGTTAAATATGGCCATCAATGACCCATAAGAGGATCAGAAGAACAAGGTCATCAATGATACGCATGGAATGGAAGATTTGATTCATGGGGAAACACAATACCATGATAACCCTCTGAAAGGTGTCCTCACTTATCAAAGGAGATAGGTGTTGGACATCAAGAGTCCCTTGAATAAGACATTGACACCTACATGGTGGTATATTAATAAGGAATAGGGACACATTGAACCTTCAAACCCATCAGTTGTCAGACCAAAAGTAA
The DNA here is from genome assembly GCA_963277665.1 of Viscum album. Taxonomy (NCBI): domain Eukaryota; kingdom Viridiplantae; phylum Streptophyta; class Magnoliopsida; order Santalales; family Viscaceae; genus Viscum; species Viscum album. Next base: position 2,114,357,010 of record OY728157.1, on the reverse strand, counting down.
TTAAGAAACCCATGGTAGGCACATTTTTCTAGTAGCACGAAAAATAAAAAATATTTACTGTTGACCTCATTATTGAGAGGAGCCCAGATTATGGACATTACATAATGGACATTGAATCTCTTCAAATCGAGTACCCGATCCTCCTTGTTCCAATACTTTAATTTGTGCTTGGTGACCTGATTCATCTAATCTGGGAAGATGTCGGGGCATATTGTATGAAACCAATGTATGAGTGTCAAAACCCACCCGAGCAACATGATTCTATACCTCAGGATAAATGTCGTGATATTCAATGAATCAATGATCCTGTATTTGAATTTTTGGTAACGGTCCCTCACCATGATGACTTGATACCTACTCTTACTGCTTTCCTTGAGGCCCTAGAAACACAATAGGTGGGAATATCATTTGATAAAAAGTCATAACTAGCATGGGTGGATAATTTTTGAGCACCCTAGTGTTCGGAAACCCCATATTTACCACATTTAATGGAATGGGTGACAAACTAATGTACCTAGATCACATTTATTCATGGTTAAACCCCATGTGCGGAAATTCTAAATTGAAGAATTCCACCAATATTAGATGCCTTGTTCATATACTAGTAGGGATTGTGTTAATCTGGTACAACCATCATTCCATGGGGTTAGTTGTTGTTTGGAGGATATTTTAATGTAGTTCCTCTATAAATTCAGCTCCCCCATATTTAGGAAGATTATTTTCGACCACTTCATGTGAAATTAGGGGCCTAATGTTCAAGTCACTGACATTGTAACTCAATGAAAATTCCTCAAGTACTCACTTGGCATGCCACATTACTAGGAATAAATACTAATGATGTGTGTAGATAATTTAATTAATGAGTTAGTTCCTACCCCCATCTCCCTAAACTACATAGGTGGATTTCAACATTTCTCTAAAAAAATATTAGAGTTTAAAAGAATCCATACATCGAACTAGAAATCACTCACACCATCTCTTATGAGAAGACCAACAAAATTGGAGACTTCCATATATGTGAACATTGAGGTTCCTGGTATGTTACAAAAGTTAGCCCCTTTTCTAGAAAATCATTTCCGATCATAGCCCTGCTATGTGAAGCCTCGTCCGATATAGAACCATCAGGCAAAACCTTTCCAAGAGAAGCTTCCTTAATGAAATAGTATGCCAAGGATAGGGTTGTAGGGTTCCTTTCCCACATAGAAGAATCAATAATTACTCTTTTAGTCATTTATAGGTCCGGGGGTATTTCATCTATTCCTTGATGAATGGAATTCTAAAATTTATACAGTGTATGATGCCCTAAGAGGATGACGTCACTAGTTATTCAGATCATTACCCATACCATAGGGTCCTCTAACACACCATCAATGAATTAGTTTTCTTAAATGATTGGATATAATACCATGTAGATCATGGGTTATTCATGTTGTGTGATGTTCTCGCAGAGATGAAACTTGTCTCCACAGACCCCGACAATGGATATGAAGGCTCTAGGGAATGGAATTAGGTTTCTTCCCATGAGATGGAGAAATATGATAAATGGTTGTATTTCAATGTATTCTCTCATTCTCATGGAGTCATATGTTCTCTCTTGAGAAATCCAGAACCTCTTATTGTTTCCTCGCCTATTTTGGACATTACCTAGACATCTTTATTGCATCATTCCATGTCCTAGATGAACATGCATTGATGAATAAAGGTAAATGAGAGTCCCCAAAAAATCGGAATCCATATCTTACTCTTGGTAAATTCATCCCTCATAAGTTGGGAAATGTTCTCAGGGTCCACCAAATCCTAGACTATCCCACATATTATGAGAAGTAGTATTCCTCTATGAACAACATTGAGCTATTAGGCTATTCCATGACTATAACATCCCACATCAGGATCCACTAAAGGGTTCTGTGACCAGCTAGGTATCATCACCTCAAGTGTGACTCCTAATATGATAGATTATTCCAACTATAAGTGAGGTTCTAGAGTAATACCCTAGTGAGAAAATACCATCATGATCAAAGTCTCATAGCGTTGTCGTAATAGATAAACAAGAAAATAGAGATATAATAATAATTTATAGTGGTGGTGAGTAATAAAAATCCTAAAAATAAATAATGCAGAAGACAATATCATATATAACATGATGAATATGTCATAATTCTATTCAAAAAGGGCAGGAAATACATGGGTACATGCATCCAATACAATACATGTATCAAATGTAAAAAAAGGCCAAAATGACTATATTTGGATATAATCATGATTTTTACTCAATGTTTTTCTACCTTGTTACTATGAACAATCAATCAACCATCATAAATCAGTAAATTTCCATGGTCTATACCTAATACCATGATGTCTATCTGGATACCAAATAATGACCCGAAAAGAGTGTGAGATAACACTCAGTAGTTCACCACCAATAGTGTCAATAACAACTATATTTTGTGTATATAAGCTGACTAAGTGTGACAGAAAGAACATAAATAAAGAAAATTCAATACAATCCAGCTTAACAAGGCTCACTGTAAGAATGGAAAATATGTAATATGTGGACTATGCTTTGTAATCAAGTGCCGAACCCACATCTCCAAACCAAGAAGTATTATTGTATAAGGAATCCATTTTAATCTAGATCCATTTAGGGATAATGTCCAAGGAATCCAAAGATATCACATAATGATGGATTATTAATGTAAATAGAATCCAAAGCAACCCCATATCCATGGACTAGAAAATTACAAGGAATCCATGGAATTACCCTATTCGATACTGAACAATCCCTCATAAATATGATCACATTATAAAATCAAGGATCATTTATTAATTATTCCCATTATAATTTAACCTGTTTTATAATCCATTTCTTAATTATAAAAAATCCATAAGTTCATCATACTCATTCCACATTTTAATTTTTAAGAATTTAAGCATCTTAATAACATGTAATCACATGGAAAAGTGGAATAATCCCACTCCTAACATATCAAGTAGTTTAATAAAGATCCATCTAAAAAGATGATCTCAAACCACCCAAAGGGGCCATATATCATGGGAGGATACATTTACATAATTCAATGTCAATTTGGATGTGGTTAAAAACTTCAAACCATCACATGGTGCTATGTGGGAAACCTAATAAGGTTCCAATAATTTAATCGTGTAATTAAATTAATATAGGAGAATCACCCTAATATTATGGAATCTAGTAGAATTCCAACGATCTATAAATCAACTAGACAATGATGGAAAAGGTATAGAATACTTAACTTATTCATGTGATAAAGAACTCAAAAATTATCATCTCATAACTCAAACTTGATTAGAAGAAATAAAAATATTGGAGGAACACCGTAAAGATAGGGAATATGATCTTCACCAAAATAACATAGCCGAGAGGATGACAAATGGTGAAAGGTGAAAGATGAATATATATCATTTTTGGACATATCTAATATGATTGGAATAAAATGTGTCACGCCCGTTCCTCGGGGGCCGTGTCGTGACTACCTCAATCCCGCCTTCCATAGGCCAAGGGATGACGAATATCACCAAATGTGTAATTCCCTAACTGGGAAGGCATTGCCTTTAAAACATGTACACACACAAAATAGAGTACACAACTAGATACAAAACTCTATGTAAACTGTATAACAATACAGTGCTGAAAAGTAAAAGGGGCTAGAAATACAAGTCCAGTTGTAAAGTACAAGAACATGAAAATACAATTGAAGAAAAATAAAAATAGCTGATGGGTCATCCTCTGAGATTCCTACCTAAAGGGTAGGTACAGATAGCCTCCTCAGCACTCCATTTTTGTCAGTCTCCTCCCTGTATTGACTCGTTGTAAGGTCCACCTCTGGGTACCGTCCAGTCCTGGTACTCTCAGCCTCAGTTAGATTTATCCTTCGTCTGCATCCAACACAACGAGGATCGGGTATAGCCCGTGTAGGGGTGAGTATAACAACACTCAGTAGGGACCCCGAGAACCTCGAGGTCTCACAAAATCCAAAAAGGATAAACCACAAGGTATGAAATCAACAAATAACCCCACCTAGGTATAATCCCATAAATATACCTAAGTTATCATGTAATCCATCTCAAACATGAGGTAAACACAAAAGTCACTAACTCAGCTCACACTGGCATCCATATTTGGTAGAGAGTTAGAGATGATTACTTGTAGCCACTAAATCGACTTTTCTGTTGAACCCACATAGTATCTTGGTACATAAATTAGAGCTGTCAAACCCACATAGGATCCAGGAATAGTAGTCAGAGCGGTTGAACCGATACAGGATCTAGGAATAGTAGTCAGAGCTCTTGAACCCACACAGGATTTAGGAAGAGTAGTCAAAGATATAGAACCCACACAAGATCTAGGAATAGTAGTAAGAGTTGTCGAAACCAAACAGGATACAGGAACAGTAGTCAGAGTTGTCCAACCCATAGAGGATCCTGGAACATAAGTCTGAGCTGTCGAACCCATGTAGGATCTAGGAACAGTAGTCAGAGTGCAGCCAGCCAAAGGGTTTTTGCACAAAGAACGCATGATTTCAGGAGGATATCCTCCTCAAGCCAACTTTTGATACATCAACATCCATGAAGTCCCATAGAGAAATATCCTGAACGTTCGCCACGTCATATGGATCTCAACACAACAGATGGTGTGTCAATCGGACTCCAGGTCTGAGAGTTATTAGCCTTTTAGTCTTAGGGGCCCGGTTGGATTTGTGCATGATCCAACCGGATTGTATCTCAACTATAACCCAAACTCCTGTGGGGTATACTCAAAGGGACCATTAGGATCCAAGATTATCAATGCCGCTGATGGTTCGTCAAACCAATGTCTGGTACCAAAGATATGGCCAAAGAAAGTAAAGGGTCGGTAGTGGGTCGGGTCCGGGCAGGCCCGATCGGACCGACCCGTCCCGACTTAGTCTAGGCCGAAACAGTTCAGGTTCGGCCAGGCCTGACCCGTTGTGTTTGGCCCGGCCCGATTGACCTGGCCCAAAAGGCTGAGAAGGCCACGAGTATCGCGAACTGGTCGCGACAGTGCAGAAGGCTAGCTCAGCCAGGTGTGGTTGAGGCATGGCTTCGCTACTCGGACTGAATGACTAAGGACGGTTCGACTAGCACCATGAGGGGCGCTGATCTGGCGGCTCAGCCTCGATGGACGAGATCGGTTCATCCAGCAGTGGTGCAGGGTGTGTGGGCCGGCGCGGTTCGGCCAGGAGGCGTAGGGCACGCGGGCGGTGCAATTCTGCTGGGGCCCATGGGAGGCTGGCAGCGGCCGGATGGCGTGGGCCGGCTCGATTCGGCTGGGAGACGCGGGGTGCGCGAGACAGTCCAGTCGACCGAATGGGTGGTCACGGCTGGTTCGGTCAGACGAAGGGTGCGGCCAGGGCGACACGGCAGGGGTGCGGCGCTGCTGAGGTCGGTTCTTCCAGGGTGCGGCATGGCACAGACCGATTCTCCCGGTGGATGGCACGGCCGGTGAGCCGCATGGGTCGTATAGACTATGGGTAGCTTGGTCGTTCCATGTTGCCTTCGTCCCCTCTTCGTTTCATCACCATATCAAAGAACACCACAAATAGATCGACAGATGGAGTTGGGCAATGTTAGTTTGGCTGTCACCCTCCGCGTTTAAGGTGATAGCAATCAGTTCATAAGAACGAAGCACAAAAACCCACCCAAAAATGGAAAACATCCTCGTTAATCAATTTTTAATTAAAGGATGATCATGGAAATTATTAACACATAAAATATATTAAACCCCTACCATGATTGATGTTCGTTGTTAGAGTCTTAGGGGAGAAGATGATGTGGTCTTTGTTCGTCGCGTTCGCCTCACACTTCCAATCCTGAGCACGTGCATCGGTTCATTGATGACAATGAAGAGGGAATGTTGGTTGAAGAAGTCCCACATCAGTAAGAGTATTAGGTTAAAGGTCGAAGGATATTTTTGTCAGTATTCTTTGTTGGAAGAATGCGTTCTCTGTTCTTCTCTTCTCGTTGGCTAGATCTTTTCTCCCTAATATCTCTCTTCTCCAAAGTTCCCACCAAATAGAATATTCCCAGACAAATAATAGATTAAGTTAATCTATTATTTAATTTTTGGCCCAAAATTAAAAATTTGTGATTTAATTAAGTTCGCTCCACATAATTAATGTGGAGGATTTGGCAAAAAGTAAGTTTTCTCTAGTTGAAGAGGCTCCCCAACACTAAATAAAAGTTGGAGGGGTTCTCCCCATTAAAGGGGAGCTTCAAGGGGGTTTTACCCTGGGTGGTCCCCACAAAAATAAACCAGAAGAGGAGGTTTAGACCTCAGGTGGTCCACACCACCATAACCTCTCATGGGAGGTAAAGGTATGGTGGTCCCCACCTCCAACTTCTACATGGAGGCTTTAACCAAAAAAATAAAAAAAAAGCTAAAAAACTTTATTTTTATTTAATTGTTTAACAAAAAACCCAAAAACTATCTTTTATTCTCGACCCACTATCGTCAAGGTGAATGTGTTCTTAAGCGAATAATGGTGCTGTGAGTTAAACGGTGCCCTCAGATTTCAATTTTGAGCTCTGGTTCAAAATCTATAAAATCACACTCGAACTTTCACTGAACGTACCCGAACAAAACTTCAGAAAATCATACCAGGCACTTCAGACCTCGGAATCACGCGCTGTAAATTTTTGTGGATTCGTAAAATTCCCATTTAATTAAAAAAAATACATGGAAATTCCAGGTCTTTAAATTCTCCCCACATTAGGGCTCCACGTCCATGTAAGATACAACTCAAACTAAGGAAACAAGTGGGGGTACAGAGCATAAATACGAGCCTCCCGCTCCTATGTTCTCTCTTGGAGGCTCACGTGCTACCAGCAAACACGCCCCAGAGGAATCGATTGTTCACATAGGAAATTCTCCTATTGATCCTCAATCTCTACTGGAACCTCCATAAAAGGCACCCCATCATCGATGTCCAACTATCCATGGTCGATGATGTGAGAATGGTCGTGCACGTATCTCCTCATCTAGGATACATGGAAGAAATTGTGCACCCTGTGCATCTGAGGTGGAAGATTTAAGTGGTATGCCACCTTTCCAACTTTGTTGAGAACCTGAAAAGGTTCGATGAATCTCAGAGATAACTCTCTACAACAACTGAATCTCTGTAAACCACATAAATGTGATATCTGTAGAAAGACATGGTCACCATACTCGAACTCCAAAGGTCTCCGTATCTTATCGACATATGACTTCTGCATGCTCTATGCAGTCTTCATCTTCTCCTGGATGATCTGCACCTTCTTTGTGGTTGCTCATACAATCTTTGGTTCCACCAGTGCTGACTCCCCTGGGTTAGTCCAGTACAAGGGTGGTCTTCAAGGTCACCCGTATAATGTCTTAAAAGGTTCCATACCAATGGTGGATTGATAACTATTGTTGTATGGAAACTCCACCAAAGGTAGGTGATCCTCCCAGCTGCGATTAAAGTCGAGGACACAAAACTCAACATGTCCTCGAGGGTCTGAAAGGTCTGCTGAGTGTGACAATCTGTCTGAGGATGGAAGTCGGTGCTCAAATGAAGCTGCGTCCCGAAAGCCTCCTACAACCCTTTCCATTGATGAGAAGTAAAACGTGCTTCACGATGGAAGACAATTTTCGAAGGTACTCCATGTAGCCGCACAATCTCTTATATATAGAGGCGTCCCAAGCTCTCTACTGAACCCTGCTCTCTAATCAGTAGGAAGTGGGCCGACTTGCTGAGTCAGCCAATGTTCACCCAAATCAAGTCGTGACCCCTGGATGTATGTGGAAGTCCTGTCACGATGTCCATGGATATCCCATCCCACATCCACTCTAAGAACTCTAAAGGATGAACCAAACCTTCTGGTACCTGGTTATCTGCCTTCACTTGCTGACAAGTGAGGCATCAAGAGACAAACTCCGCTAGTGCTTTCTTCATACCAGGACACCAGTTCTGTCATCGAAGATCCTTGTTTATCTTCGCCACTCAAGGATGTACCACTAGAGAGGATATGTGGAACACCCTCAACACATCTTCTTGAAGTGACACTGGTACTATGGTACATCCTCTAAAGAGGATAACATGATCCCCACCTTCAGAATATCCATCAGGTTCCTACCATGTGGATATTTGAGCATGTCATGTCTCATAGTCATTGTCCCCATGTTGTGACTCCCTGAATCGTTGAAGAAGTGGGGGAGTGACTGTAAGAGACTGAAGGAAGTCTTGTCCATCTCTATCTACAAAGGATGTCTATAAAGCTTCCAGTTGCTCTGTCACCTCACCTAGAATCTATATACCAGATCTCTTTGTGAGTGCATCTGCAACAAAAATCCCCTTCCTAAGAGTATAGACTTTCTCAAATTCATAGTAATGGAGGAACCCATGCTAACGTCACTGTCTGAGGTTCAGTTCCTTCTGAGAGAAGATATACCTGAGACTCTTTTTATTAGAGTACATGGTCATATGCTCTGCCATCAGATAGTGTCGCCACATCTTGAAGGCGAAGAGCACTGCTGGTAACTCCAGGTTAGGGGTAGCGTAGTTCTGCTCGTGATGTATCAGCTGTTGAGAACCATAATCTATCACTTCTTACTCCTGCATCAAGACAAATCAGAGTCTACTACCTAATGTGTCGCAGTAAACTATGTACCCTATGCCTTCCTATGGAAGTCTAAAGATGGGGGGGCACTAGTCAGACACTACCTCAGCTCCTGAAATCTCATCTGGAATATCATCGACCAAATGAAATGTTTCCATTTCTTTGTCAATGCTAATAGTGGTGCTACTACTCTTGAGAATTCTGGCACAAATCTCTGATAGTATCAAGACAAACCCAGAAAACATCGTACCACCATCACACTCCTAGGTGGATCACAAGAAAGGACCTCCTCAATCGTCCCTGGATCCACTACAACTCCAACATCCAAGATGACATGTCCTAGAAAGTGAACCTATTATATCCAGAACTGGCACATAAAGATCTTACCATAAAGCTGGTTCTCTCAGAGTGTGTCCAGTACTACTCACAAATGGTATCCATGCTGCTTCTCAGTAGTTGTGTATATCAGAATGTTGTCGATGAAGACTATGAAAAAGTGATCGAGGTATGCCTGGAAAATCTTGTTCAGGATTCCCATGAACACTACTAGAGTGTAGGTTATATCGAAAGTCATAATAAAGAACTCATAGTGGTTGTACCGACATCTGAATGCCTTCTTCTTCACATCCTTGTCTTGAACTCTGAGCTAGTGATAGCCTGATCTGAGGTCTATCTTCGAGAACCACTGTGCTGCCTTCAACCGATCAAAGAGGTTGTCAATCCTTGGGAGTGGGTACTTGTTCTTCATATTTACCTGGTTGAGTCACCATTATTCAGCACAAAGACTCATGCTCCCGTCCTCCTTCTTGGTGAATAGAATCGGGGATTCCCTGGGAGAAACACTGGGACGAATTAATCCCTTCCCTTGTATGTCCTCCAGCTGCACCTAAAGCTCACAATGCTCCGCGGGAGCCATCCGATATGCTAGACTAGATATTGGTGTTGTCTCGGAGTACAAGTCAATGTAAAATTCCACCTCTCTGTGAGGAGGTACACCTAGGACATCATCTGAGAAAATGTCTGCATACTGGTCCACCACAACAAGAAAAGTCAGACTCTCCACATCAACTACTTCAAGGGAAAGGTAAGCCAAATGATGAGTGATCGGTTGAACCCTCCTCTGGATAAGTCTGTCATGTCCTACAATGTCTCCCTTCTCACCAGTGAAGGTAAAAATGGTCTTATCAGTATGAACACACCGCACTTTGCACCTAATACAGTCAATCTGAGCATGGACTGTAGATAACTGGTCCATACCCAAGATGATGTGGTACAGACTCAACACCGCTACTAGGAGATCCCAGCTAAAGCTCTCACCATATATAGTAAGCTCATACTGCTGGAACCAGTGGGTAATAATTGAATCTACTCCTGTAGGAGTCCCTATTCGTAAGGATTGAGCCAACATCTCCGTCGTAATCTAAAAGCTCTGAACGAGGGTGGTGGCAATGGAAGTGTAACTGACACCTGTGTCTATAAGAACTGCAGCTAAGGTGGAGAAGAAAAATATCGTACCTCGAATCACCTTCGAAGCACCACCATCATAAGCCTCAGCTGCCTGCTGGTGAGCTCTCACCTATCCACCTGCTCCCTACGGTCGGGGTGGACCTCCTGGTGGTGGTGGTGGTAACACCTCGTAACCTCATCCACCTCCAGCTGCCCGACCCGCTCCTCTTCCATGTTCTCCTGCGCCCTACGGATCGCCTCGATCAAACCTATGCCTTTCCCTAGGAGGTACCTCAACTATCTGTTGATCATTTAAATGGTAGGTCGGACAGTCACGAGCGAGGTGACCCTGCCCACCGCATGTGAAACACTGCATGCTCCTCGAATGACTAGCTCTGGCTCGTGTGACTCACACAACTGAACCCGTGTCTTGAGGTCATCCACCGTATGGTCTGATTTTCTTGAATCGATGCAAAATCATTCTTCTACCAGCTGCAAAAGACTCCGCTACGTGATGCATGGTGGTGGGTCTCGCTGTCGGTGACTGCTCAGCAATGAAACTCTCTACTAAGAGGACTCCCTCTAGCTCCCCCACTTGTGTCGGGATGATGAGTGAGATCATCTATTCCATAATTTCTCATCTGATCCCCTGCTCAAAGGTCCAAGCCCTGAAGAATGGGTCCCGCACTATATCTGTGGAGTAGCGTGAGAGGTCGATGAACCTCCCTAAGTATTGTGCAACTATCATGCTGCCCTGCTGCAGATAATGTAGCTCATGTATCTGCACTTCACGTAGGGTGGATGGGACAAAGTTCGTCTAAAACAGGCTCTCGATGTCTACCTAGATAATTGTCTCCCCATCATGCACCTGAAGCATCAGGCTCCACCATCTCCATGTTTCTACCTGAAGGAGACTCGTGGTAAGGATCACCATAAGGTCGGATGGTTTCCCTACCAGTCTGACGACTCTCACTATAGCCTCCAGCCAATCTGCAGCTGCCTGAGGGTCTGTCTCACCCCTAATCCTAGGTGGCCTCTACATATGGAACTCGTGAAACGTTCTCAGGCGGCAGGAACCATCTACTTCTAGGTCTGGTGGCATCAGTGGCCCAAGGGTTAGGGGTACCGTTGCTGCCTCCACTGTGATAGGGCCCTACGCCGAGGCCTCGTCGCTCGGTGGGTAGCTATCTCGTACAAAGCCTAGAACCCTGGATAGTTGTATGTGTGGGGCCATCCTAAAAAGAAATAGATGTTCCATAGTCAAAAGATTATACCCGGTGAGATGACTGAAAGAAAGCTTTTGAAAACACACACACAATCAGTTTTTTCATGCACTGAGTTGGAAATCAGAAGTCAGGGTCAGGTTGTATCGATACGTCGATCGCCACACCAACAAAGGACTCCCTGAACTGAAAACCACACTCACTACACATAAAACTATTGATTTATAGAAAAGAAATATCAGTGTCCTGACTGGGAAGGAATTACATTTACAACCAGTAAACGCACACAACAGAGTACACAGCTGGATATAAAACACTAAGTAAACTGTATAACAAAAGAGTGATGAAAAGTAAACAGGGCCGGAAATACATGCCCAGCAGTAAATTACAAGAAACTAAAAATACTACTGACAAAAAGAAACACAACTGTTGGGCCGTCCTCTGGGATTATTACCTGAAGGGTAGGTACAGATAGCCTCTTCAGCACTCCACGTCTGTCAGTCTCCTCCGTGTACTGACTCATCATAAGGTCCAAATCCGGGTACCATCCAGTCCTGGTACTCTCTTCCTCAGTCCGCGATGTCTGTCATTTGCATCCAAAAAAAAGAGGTGTGGGCATAGCCATGTAGGGGTGAGTATAACGATACTCAGTATTGACAACGATACCCTCAAGTTCTCACAAATTCCAACAAGGATAAACCACAAGGTATGAAATCAACAGATAACCCCACCTAGGTATATTCTCATACATATACCTAAGATATCAAGTAATCTATCTCAAACATGTGGTAAAGACAAAAGTTACTGACTCAGCACACATAGGTATACGACATCTGTAGAGATTTAGAGATGATTAGTTGTAGCCACTAAATCATCTATTCTGTCGAACCCACATAGGACCCTGGTAAAGAAATTAGATCTGTCGAACCCACACAGGATCCAGGAACATAAGTCAGAGCTTTCAAACCCACACAGGATATAGGAACAGTAGTCAGAGCTATCGAACACCCATAGGATCTAGGAATAGTAGTCAGAGCTGTAGAACCCACACAGGATCTAGGAATATTTGTTAGAGCTGTCGAACCCACGTAGGATCTAGGAATAGTAGTCAGAGAGAATCCTGCCACGTGGTTTCCGCACAAAACACGCTTGATTCTAGGAGGGTCCTCTTATCATGCCAAGTGTCGATACATCAACTTCCATGATGTCCCACAAAAAAATATCTCGACGTTCTGCCACTTCATAAGGTTCTTAATGCAATAGATGGTGCGTCAATCGGACACTCGGTCTATGAGTTATTAGCCTTTCAGTCCCAAGGGCCCGATTGGATTCGTTCACAATCCAACCTAACTATATCTCAACTATAGCCCAAACTCTAGTGGGGTATACTCAAAGGGACCATAAAGCACCAAGATTACCAGTTTTGTTGATGTTTCGTCAAACGGACGTGTGGTGCCTAAGATATGGCCAAAGAAAGTAAAGGGTCGGTAGTGGGCATGGATCTGGTCCGACTTGATCGGACCGACCCGGTTTGAGTTTGTCCCAGCCCACCGGGCCCAACCCAGTTGGCCATGAATCCTACGAGTAGCACGTGGGTGCGGATCGATTAAAATGGCATAGAAGGCCGGCTCGTCCAGGCACGCGTGAGGTGCAGCTCGGCGGCTCGGCCCGGATGGCTGAGGTTGGTTCGACTAGCGCTGCGAGGGGCATGACTTAGGCAGCTTGGCCTGGTTGGTCGAGGCTGGTTTGGCTAGAGACAGCGTGCGGCACGTGGGGCACGCCAGTCGGTGCTGTTCGGCTGGGGTGCATAGGAATCCGGTGGTGGCTGAGAGCTGGGCGGCACGAGACTGCTCAGTGCGGCCACGAAGCATGGGGTGCGCGGGTGGGTAGGCCAGCACAGTTCATCCGGGGAACATGGGAGGTCGGTGGCGGTAGAGAGGCACGAGCGGTGTGGGCAGGCTTAGTTCGGCTAGGAGGCATGCGGTGCGTGGGTGTGCGGTCCGGTTCGGCCAGCGGACAAGGTGGTCACGGCTGGATCAGTCAGACGGAGGGCGTGGGCAGGGCAACACAGTCGAGGTGCAGTGCGGCCGAGGCCGGTTCGGTCGGGGTGTAGTGTGACTCAGACAGGTTTGCCCGGCGGATGGCGCGGACGTCGAACGGTGCAGGTCGCTGCGACCGCGGGTAGCGGGGTCATTGTATATCGCCTTCGTTTCCTGGTCTTTTCATCTCCATATCAAAGAACACCACAAAGAGACTGGCGGAGGGAGTCGGGCCATGTTATTTTGGCTCACACCCTCCGTGTTTAGGGTGATAGAAATTGGTTTATAAGAAATAATCACAAAAACCCTCTTGAAAAAAGAAAACATCCTCGTTCTTCATTTTTGATAAAAAGGAAGATCATGGAAATTATTCACACTTAAATGATATTAAACCCTTAACTTGATCGATGTTCATTGATGGAGTTGCGGGGAAGAAGACAGTGTTGTCATTGTTCGTCGTGTTTGCCACACACTTCCAATCTCGAGCATGTGCATCGGATCATTGACGATGATGAGGATGGAAGGTTGGTTGATGATGTCCCATGTCAGTAAGAGTCCGATGGTAAAGGTCGAAGGAGATTGTTTCCGACATTCTTCATTGGAAGAACACATTCTTCGTTCTTCTCTCTTCATTGGTGAGAGAATTTCTCCCAATGTTCTCTATTCTCTAATGTTTCCACCAAAATGAATATTACAAGCCAAATAATAGATTAAGTAAATATATTTTTTAATTTTTGGCACAAAATTGAAATTTTTGTATTTAATTATGTTGGATCCACTTAATTAATGTGGAGGATTTGGCAAAAATTAAGTGTTGGGGAGTTGAAGAGGCTCCCCTGCACATAATAAAATGTGGATGGTTTCTCCCCATTAAAGGGGAGTTTCAAGGAGGTTTAACCCTGGGTGGTTCGCACCACAATAAACTAGAAGTGGAGGATTAGACCTCGGGTGGGACCCACCACCATAACCTCACATGGGAGGTTAAGGTGTGGTGGTCCCCACCTCCAAATACCACATGGAGGCTTTAACCAACAATATAAAAATAAAGTTACACAACATTATTTTTATTTAATTTTTTCACTAAAAACCCTAAAACTATCCTTATTCTCAACCCACTGCCATCGAGGTGAAAGTATTCTTAAGAAAATATCGGCACTATGAGTTCAACGGTGCCCTCAGATTTCAATTCCGAGCACCGGTTAAAAAGCTATAAAATCCCTCTCAAACATTCACTGAACGTACTTGAAAAAAGCTTCAGAAAATCATGTCGGGCACTCGGGACCTCGGAATCGCATGCCGTAAATTTCACGGACTCATAAAATTCCCATTTAATAAAAGAAAATTACATGGAAATTCTGGGTCTTTAAAACTTGTATGAGAGTATGAGTTAGAGATATATTATAAATCCTTAAAGGATTCCCACGGCTAAGATCCAATGTGAGGGAGAGGGATGGTCGCTGGAGAATATAAGAAACAAGGAGGTGTGTGTAACTTCAATGAAATAATGTAAAGGTATTCATTTACCCATTAAAATATGGGTTGCACAATTTGACCAAATGGCTGGGAAAATCATGCACCAACTGTGGGCCCCTATGTACCCAATACCTCCCTCGTACTATCCAGGAGCTTGGTTAGACAAACCGTTTGTCGATCATGTGTTTCCACTTTGATAAAAAAAATAGTATTCGTGCATGGGAATGCACACATTGTTTCAAAATTTTATTAAACTACATAGCTATCTTCTACACCCTATAACACCCCACATAGTTTGTAGTAAATGTGCTAACTGGGTGGCAAATTTTCTACTAAACATGCATCCCTACTTATTCTTCCAAAAATCATGTCTCAGAGCTCGGAACAATCCCCAGACACCACTAAATATTTAGTGACTATATAAGGCATTCACATTTATCCAAAAACAAATAATTAAACTAAAATTAAATAGATTCATACCACATATAAAACCACATGATCTTATATTATCCAACTATTAAGCCTACTCGACCCTCTTTTTATCTTCTAAGGATGGTAACGAATCTGAAAAGAATTCTAGACACTAAGAACAGACATATTCCTCTCTCTACTAGGTCTCGTCCGACAGATGGTTGTGTTAGCATAACACCTAAACAAATAGAACTGACAAGAGTAGAATATATGTCATGCTCTGATCAAAAATATGTATAGGATGATCCTCAAGGGATTTATCTACATATAAATAAAACTCATATGGTGGAAGAGTATTAAACTAATCTAAGTAATAACTATATAACTAAGATATATAGAAGATGTCATGCATGTCTGGGTAGCTCTATGGTAGTGAAACTGGTATGCTACCGGCTAAACACTATCTTAAAGAATGAATGGCATGATATATCGAGGTGAAAGCTTACTCTATATTTGAATCCTTATCTTCCACTACATTAGTGAGATACATTAAAAGACTTAATCCCTAACATGAAAATCCATAGGTCATCAACAATGATCGAAATAAGATTTTTTACTAGACTGAGCTATATATTTTTTTTCTTGGTTAAGAAAACCTACTCTAAAGTATCCTGAACGAGACAAAGTCATATAAATGTTGTCTCCCCTTCCCCTATCCAGCACATAGGTGATCCTCATGTCCTACCATAAAAATAAAAAATATGGTTCCATCTGTAATGTAACATGATAGTTATTTTTTAATAGAATTCAAAAATGGGTATATGCCTCTCCCTAGGACCCTAATAATCAAGGATTATTGCTCTAAACATGTTCTATAGAGCCTGTATTATGTTCTATGATTGTCCATCTGTTTCAGGGTGGTATGCTATACTCAAAATAATCTATGTACCCAATTTCCATTGCTTGATTTTACAAAACCAAAATGTAAACCAAGTTTCCCTATCAGATGAAAAGGATTGAGGAACCATTTAATGTGCACAATCTAATAGATATAAATTCCCCCATGTTCATCTACTAAAAAGGTATCCCTGTTAGGTTGAAAGTGGGTGACATTCATTAGCATGTCCACAAATACCCATACAACATTAATACCTTTGGGTTACTTCAAAAACCCCATCACAATATCCATCACAACATAATCCCATTTACACTTAGGAATGAGTAACTTCTATAAGATATCAGCTGATGCTGGTCTTCCGCCATCACCTATTGATAGGTGGATCATCTAGAGACAACAATTTCTCTTTACTATTTGATACCAAGACACCACTATAGTCAACATAAATCCCAATACATCGTGGTAATTATGGTATGCACTAACCAATCTGAGGGAGAAAATTCTGACGTAAGCTCCTCCTGGATGTCCATTGCAACCTAGAGATTCCCATGAATACAAAGAATTTAATCATCCTCCATGGTCCAACCAAGAGGAGGGTCCTCACCTAACACTCTCTTACTTAGGACCAATCCCTCAGAATCTAATAGTGGTCTCATTATCACCCTATCCTAAAGTGTGTAATTTATTGATGAGGATGAGATAAAAGTATTCCCATGACGATCATACACCTCCAATTACATCAATAAAAATGTCCCTAAGCTGCCACTCGCTACCAGCCTCCTAAACTACTCATGTCTCACTATAATAAAACACTAATCAGTGGCATTAATAAATTTCAATAAATGAGGTGTAATTAATTATTGATGATTATAATCATCGAAAAATTAGAGACATTTATATACATATGTATTTAGTGACACCTCATTATAGACGTTTTTTTGGTAGTGTTAGTTAATAAATGTTAGTAAATGATACCTCATCTACTAATGTTTCCAAAATTTTGTCGGTCATTTTTTTAATTCTTATTATTTTTGAAATGGATAATTTTCATTTTAAAAAATTGATAAGTTTCTTCTTATTTAAAAATTGAAATTTTTCTTATTTTTTTGATTTTTTTTTGTTTTTCTGAAATATATTTTTAAAATGAATAAATATTTCTTATTTATTTACATTTCACACAAGGATTAAAAATCCGCTTGGGGACTCAACCTCTCAACCACCGCCCCAATCCCCCTACCACCAGAGCCGCCTATATGGGGCATTAAAATGTAAAAATAACATGAGCCATGAATAACTATGCATGTCCCATTTCTCTACCATAACCCCACAACATCAACCACTTTATGGGCCACCCATCCCATTAATCCCTCCACAAACCCTCTCTTTTACATCCCACGTGCGGGACACTCAATAAATATCTGTCGTATCCAGTACAACCCCCTTCCCAACACGTGGTACTACTTAATCCATATTGTCTGTCACCCATATACGGACACATAGCCACACACCTCAGTGCATAAGGAAATATTCCTCCATTGGTATTCAAATTCCAAACTCCTTAATTTAAGCTAGGAGAACAAAACAACTCACAAATATTTGCTTTGATTATTTTATTACATTATAGATTTTTTATATATTTAAACATAATTCAGTATTTCAAAAATTAACAATATATATATATATATATATTAATATGTATATTTATATGTCTATATGTCTATATTTTATGTTTATATTATATTATATGTTTATATGATTATATTTTATATCATATATATTTATAATATATATATTTATTTATTTATATGTTTTATAATATAATATATATATAATTTTATTTTATATTTATTTATATGTTTATATTATATATAAATATCTTATGTATATATATATATTTGTGTCTGTATAAAAATATATGTGCATGTATAAAAATATATTATTATAATTATAATTATATTTACATAATTTGAAGCCTTTTAAAAAACTAATAAAAATGTAACTAAAATAGCCACGTTTTCTTAAAAACATGACTAAATTTAATATATATATATATATATATATACATACATACATATGTATGTATGTATTTTTTTATATAAAAATGGTGTTTCTATTTATATATGTGTCTTTGTGTTTATATATATATAAATATATATATTTTTTCTATATGATTAAATATATATATGTGTTTGGTTTTATATATATTAATCAATATGCATGCGTGTGGCTGTGTTTATATGTGTTCACATATATGTGTCAGTAAATTAAAATCCAATATTATATATATATATATATATAATTTTACATATTAATATAAATACATTATTATATATATTTTGTTATTATATTATATTATATATATATATCTGTGTGTTTATATATTACATATATGTTTAATATATATATATATATATGTTTAGATATATAGACATATGTTTATAATTTATCTTTTATGTATATATATGTTTATATTATATTATATATATATATATGTTTATGTTTTATGTATATAAATATATATATGTTTACATTTCATATATTTCAAATGATTATATTAATTTAAATGTATATATATATGCATGTGTCTGTGTGACTTTATAAATTCATGTGTGTTTATATATATATGTGTGTCATTGTGTCTATGTATACATATAAATGTGTATGAATACCTATATATAATTATAATTATAATATATATATATATAATTAGTCACGTTTCAAAACACTGGTAAAAATATCACTAAAATAGTAATGTTTTTTAGAAAACATGTCTAAATTTAAGATATATTTGTGTTTATATATATATATTTATTAATTTATATATATGTTTGTATGTGTGTTTATATATATATGTTTATATATATATATATTTGTTTGTGTTTATATATATTAATATACATATCTAAATATATATTTATATCGATGCAGGTAAATGACCAATATAAATATATAAATTTGTAGCGATGTTTCTCGAATAATGTAAAACATTTAGGGTTTTTTCTTATAAAATATTCTAAATTATTGAAAATTCCTTAAAAATGTTAAAAAAAATAGCAACGGTTCCTGAAAAAAATCACTAACAAAGAGTCACTAAATTACAATTTTTTGTGCATGAGTATTTCAACTTGGATATTACACTGAAACAATACAATTATGAGTAATATTGGCTCACTCCAAATCAAACTAATAGAGATAATCAACCCACCTTCTCCATCAAAGGTTCACGAAATTTTTAAAAAATATGTAATTGAGGCTTTTGTGGTTTGTTTAACCCAAATAACATTCTCCCCGAAAATAGTGCCACCAAACAACCAATGGTGTAATCCATAACTACAAACTCGAGATCATGTGTTGGGTAATTCTATCACGAGGTATCAATTGGTGAGACACATATTCCATTACTCTATTCCCACATAGCAGTATAGCACCCAACCTAATCCCTAATGCATTATAGTAATCCATATAACTTCTAATAGGATCTAGATGAATTAGGATTGGAACTGATGTTAACCTTCCATTAAGCTCTTGAAATGCATTTTCAAAAGCTTCACACCCTAAAATTTTTCTCCCTTCTTGGTCAATCTCGTGATTGGCATAGATGGATGTGAAAATTGTTGAAGGACAAACCTGTAATAACCGTCCAATCCTAAGAAACTCTAGATATCAGAGGAATTCATGGGTTTATTCAAATAAAACACAACATTCACCTTCTTTGTGTTCATAGGTACTCCAACCTCTCACATGATGTGATACACTATGTGATCATAATATATTTAGAACTAAAAAGTTTTAAAACTTAAATGTAACTTATGCTCTATTTTCATATTAATAACAATTTTAAGATGATTGGCATGACTGTGTTGATTCTAAGAAAACACAAAGTTTCCTTCCTCAAAAACCACAAAAAAAGAGTCTTGATATGGGTGAAAAAACATGGATAATCATTTCCATTACAAAATATGGAGTGTTCATAAGACTAATTTTTATAACCAAAAACTCATAAAGACTATAACTTCTACAAGACAATTCACAAGGTATGTCTGAAGGTAGAACATATGCGAGATGATAACCCGACCACAAATCAATTCTCATGAAAACCCACCATCCTTGGAGTTATTTGGAGATGTCATCCACTTGATAAAAATAGATATCATTTCTTAATCATCATCATGTTAAATATCAAATAATACATACGTAAATTAAAGGTTTTCATTGATCATCATTGTAAAAAGTACATTAGACCCCACATAGATATACTAGGTAAAATAAAAACCTTTTTCTACAAAATCCTCCAGATATCTCTTGAGCTTATACATATCTATAGTGTCTATCCATTAAGAAATAATGGACACCAGTGCACCTCTAAGAACCTGCTCAATAAAGAACACCACCTCTCTCTTAGCTGGTAAACCAAAAAAATATTCCAAGAAGACATCAATCAAATAATCTACTATAATAGAGAAATAAACATTCCACATTCCTTTTTCATCAAGATACAAGAAATAAATATGGGTTTTCATCCTACTGAGACCATATTTCTTGAGTATATCTTGGATTTCCTAGAAAACACATTCACATTTGATAATAAAAACATCACCCTCTTGTTATGTTAAAGTAATCCTTTATTGATAATAGTCATATTATCCACGGTAAGATACCAACCTATCTATTTAAAGAATGAAATTAATACATGTCATCTCAATGAAAAAGAGATCCCATATGAAGTGACACCCACATATCTCAAGGTGAACCCCCAAGACTAGCGTACACCCTCCAAGAAAATTCCCAATAGAGTACCGAGTGTCATCACACCACTCATTAATCTGACATTAAGCCTAAGGATTTTCACAATACGAATTAATATAATGTAATTTGAATCTCCCATATCAAAAAGGATAAATACTAGAGTTGAATACATTAATATCATAACTCCCACTTTAGATAGCCTGACTCTCTGCTCCTCATGTATTTGTCATGCTGAATATATCAGTTCTAAACTACAACCCTGAGAAACAACCTGACTATAATGAGAATTCCCACTCTACTATTGTGATCCCACTAGTATATAGATCCCCCAATGATGACCACCTCCTCATCCGGAACAACCAGTAGTACTCTAGCTCTCAACCTGACACATAATTATGAAACCATCTCTTGAACATAGAGTTAGTATTAACATCCTCTCATTATCTATTGAAGGAAAGGTCTTAATAAACCACTATATATGGCCCATCCATCTGTATGATCAGAACTCAATTGGGTCTCCATCACAATGGATCCTCATGTTTCTACATC
This sequence comes from Viscum album, assembly GCA_963277665.1. Taxonomy (NCBI): domain Eukaryota; kingdom Viridiplantae; phylum Streptophyta; class Magnoliopsida; order Santalales; family Viscaceae; genus Viscum; species Viscum album. The sequence continues at coordinate 2,114,335,594 of OY728157.1, read as the reverse complement.
TTCCATATTATTTTTAAAAGTCAAATATACCAGAACTCATGCTCTAGTTGGTATTCCTCCCTTGAGTGGTCTTAAAACGTCGCTTCTTTCCAGCTTACACAGAACCCCAAGGTATGAGAGGTTGGATGACCATACCCTAAACCCCAAGTAATCCTCAAGTCATGTTTAGTAATAATCACCAAATTTATTATTTCAGATATAATATCCAACAAAAACACATTCAACTATGATCGAATAGCATACCAGAGACTTTAACTGATGCATATCTCCCAAGGTAGATCATCAACAACATAGATAGTCTTAATGTTCTTATGCTCTATAAATGGAGCCAAGTACTCCATCGTGATCATTAGAACTGCCTCAAGATGCATAAATTAACCAGAATGTTCACCCATTAATGTATTAGGAAATATGTAATTATAAAATATGGATTAGAAGTACCTATAATCAATATGCTGATTCTAATATTGTAGGTTCTGGACAACCCACCAATTCATTGAGGATCCTCGAATCATATACGTCGTAATCTTGACCCACCGCTTTGTAGGATTATTTAGGTTCTTGAAGAAAAATAAGATAGTATCAAGCCATATCCCAACATCTTGTGGACTGATATAACCCTAAAATATTGGTGGAAGTTGTCACTAGAAATCACGCATCAACACTCCCATGGTAGGGGATGTCCACAAAGATCCTTGAATGGTTTACATAAATCATAGAAAACCCTTACAGAACTAGGTATCATCACCCAATTCTTGTATAACTATATATTTCACAGGTGGAACTACTAGAGTCTCTACCGGTGACTCATGGTCCACCACCTCCAAATCATGGTTGTCACCATCCTACCGGTGCACCAGTGAAAAATATCACGAAGAAATAACTATAAAAATGATAAGTGCTTGTCTCATACAAGGTCTAGTAACAACAGGATCAAAGATATATAAATTTTACATGAACAAGACATCCTAACACACTGGTCACACCACTCTGCTTGCTCCTAATCTTGGTCTGCGTGGTAGGAAAGGCTGATAAATTACATACGTTCTACAAGTAATGTCAGGAAAATGTCATGTTCTCTCCAATAAATCAATTTTCCGGGTATATAGCATGTAGATTTAAACTTATAAAGTAAAATAAAATTTAAATTACAATTTTAATCCCCATTTAACAGTGACAATTCATTCCAAAAATCAGTTTCATTTAAATTTATTTTCATTTATATTTAATGTTTCTTAAAAATCATGAGCCATACGAATCACCACATCAAATTTATAAGGGACCGTACCCCTTACAAATTATTGTATTGTAATACAATTAATCACAACCACTCATTTATCAATTAACTGCTTCAAATGTTATCAAAATTCATAGACATGGAAATAAAGAAACAAAATAATTTTCAAGCAATGCATGCGATACGTAAATTTGGAATTGCACAATATAAGACATATAAATCCTATATGGTTCCAAAAATAACTCCAAATCAGTGATTCCTTGCTGTATTGGGATAAGGATAAAATATAATCCTAATTCATAATAATAAACATCTATCTCCATGTGCATCTCCCAGTGGTGGAATCAAATCAACTATAACATGCATAAACCAGAACATGATAACCCATCCTCTCTAATTTGGATTTTCCCAAATATGAGGGTGATCTAATCTGAGTAATATGATCATTACCAAACTTTGACCCATCCTAGTATCCTTTCTACCAACCCAAAATAGTTATTCAAGATATGAAACCTCTGATGCCACTTTGTAACATCCCGACCCAGGAACAACGAAACGGTGCCCCAAACCGTTGGGTAACATGGACACAAGCATGACTCACTGTATTCTAGAGGCTTAAAACTAGTATTGAGGGTCCATGTTAATATTTTGGGGAGACTATAACCTCTTGAATAGAGTGACACAATGGTGTCATAAAAAATTAACAACCAAATATAGATATAATAATAATGAACAATGGTTGTAAGGCCTACATACATTATAGATAAAAAAGTAGAAGAAAATATCAATTATAACATGATGAATATATCATGAATCTATAAAAAATGGAAGGAATTACCTTGTGATAGGAATCCAGTACCATGGGTGTATCAAAATTATATATAGACCCAAATTACAATCTCCATTTTTCATCCCAATCAATAGGTCAGTCTTATTCCCTATCGATCCTATGAATAGTCAATCAATAATCATAAAGCAGGTGCTTGCCCAGGTCCCCACCTACATCCGTGAAGTCTGTCTGGGTATCCAAAATTGGCCATAATAGGGTGTCAGATAACACTCAGTATTCCACATCCAATGGTGTCTATAATAAATCCAGTCATTACATATGAGCTGATGTAGTGTTCAAGATAGAACATGAATAATGTAAATGATAATTGTATAGACTACAATGACTCCATGTAAACTAGCAAACATAATCACAGGTAACTATAAATCTTGGTAAATAGACCATATGTAGCCTATATTAAGTAATAAAGTGACATACCCACATTGATGGATCAAAGGAGTATAAATTTTTAAGGCACAAAATGTAATCATGATCCATGGAGTTGAAATGTTAATAGTATCATAAGATGTTCCAAATCCATGGTTTAAAATTTTATTTAGCATCAAACATGATCTTGGATACATGGAGTAGAAATGTCTATGGTATCTACGGTAGTCCCTAATGAAATACTGATCCATCCATAAACAACAATATTACATAAGGAAGTCAACTATCATTAACTAACTATTCCCTTTATCATTTAACCAATATCATAATACATATCTTGATCATAAGTATGAGTTCATCATAATCATTCTATATTTTACATTTAAACCGTTTAACCATTTTAATAACATGTAATCACATTGAAAAGATGCTTAATCACCTCCTATCATCTCACTTATTTCAATAAGGCTCCATCTAAAAAGGTGACCTTATAGCACCCAACATGGTGTTATTTCATGGGAAGATAAATGAACACACCTCAAGGTGGTTTGGGTTATGTTTGACAACCTCCAACCATCACATAGTGCATAGTGGGATCCCTAATAAGGTACAGATAATTTAATCATGGAATTTAATTAATTAAGAAGCAACGCTATAAAATTATCGCATATGATATAGTAAAAAATGGCTATAAAACAACAAGACATTGAGATAACTGGTATAGACCCAATACAATATTCTAGGGGTATAATAATCCTCTAGTATCAAATCCTAACTCAACCTAGATTGGATGAAAATAGAAGAATGGATTAACCCCCAAAATATAGGGCATAATATCCTACACCAACATAACTTCTTAGAGATTAATAATTAAACAGAAAGATAAATAGAAATAGATATCTTAACAGCAAATATCCAAAGAGATTGACATCACTTCAATCGATTTACCAATCAGAGAGATATCACAATGCTTATGAGAATTCCAATAGGTGATTTCCCATGAGATAAAGAGGGATATAAATTGGAGGAAATGTGAAGTGAGGTGGTGGGGAATTTTAATGAGAAAATAGAAAATTCTCATTTCCCTTTTAAAATGTGGGTCTCATAGTTTTTATGCACGATTGGCCAAACCGTGTGCCAACTGTGTTTCCCTCTTTGCCTCAACACCTCCCTCACATGGTCATGGTGCCTGATTAGGCAAACCATGCGTTGACCATGTATTTTCCCTATAATAAATTCCACATAAACCATGCATGATCATGCAACCCCTATTTCAACATTTCATCATACTGTTTGGCCCTCTCATATTCCCTAAAACACCCTGCACAAGTTTGAGTAGCCATGTATCCTAGGATGAATAATTTCAGTTAACCATGCAGCCTAATGTATTCTTACAATCATTGAACCTTAAGGATTAGAAAAATCACCAGAAAGACTAAAACTATAGTGAAAAATTATACAAACACATTTTTACAAAACCAAGGAATTAAATTGAAATTAAAAATATATGTACTTCAAAGAAATACTCACGATCCTAAAATAACGCTCGATAATGAGGAATTCCATGAAAACAAATGGGTTCCCCCAGCTACTTCCATTAATGAAAATGTAGAGGATACATGAGCCACCAAAATTATTAGTATAGTGCATTTAACCAATCCATTAATGATATTATGTCCATGAATTAGGTTCTATGTAGAGATCAAAACACATAGTACGCTCGGTCTGCTCTTTTAGACATGCCTCTACATCCAATTATGTCAGTTGCATGAGATGTTCATCAACGACCATGTCATAATCATCCAAATCTAGCTAGAGCCCGAAGTCATCAAACCAGTAGTAATCCAAAAGATTCTCAGATCATGTTATAAAGCTTGTTTCAGAATGTTATCAGAATTATCCAGGCCATAGTGGTCAAGGAAGCAGCAAGGTTTACACCCCCTTCCAATGTGTAACACTCTATAAGAAAAAACATGCCCCTCTCATAGATATATGATGTGTTAAAGAACCTTTCTGGCATACCTATAAGGATATTGATACTTAATGATCTTATATGGTTGTAATAAATGTATGAACTCCTTGTAGAAGCATTTAAAATCCCTCTTGAGTTTGAAATTTAGGTATGTGTCATTGAGGCCTAATATTCATAAGAGGCTGAGAAAGGGAAATGTTGAGCGATAATTTGACCATCCAGGGTAGATGAGGGTTTCACTATATAAAGAAAAATATGTCCAATAGACATAAAATTTTAGTTCAATGGTGTGAAGATCCTATACTTCCTTGTGGATAATGGCTCTAGGATCAAGCTCATCCCAACCCAAATGCTCTACAAACTAGGACTAACGTAAGTACATATAATTCCCAACATCATAAAACATCAAGTTTATGATGATAATGAGAAGAAACTAAATAGAGATATTTGAATGAATACCATTTTCGGTTGTGTAATTAAAATCACTGAATTCATGGTATTATCTTTGGATACATCATACAATTCACTGCTGGGATGACCCTTGCTTCAATTTCATACTGTAGTCCCCTCTTATATCACATGTTCCCCAAATACTCCTTTAATGGTAAAGTAGTGGTACCCCAAATTGATGTAACCCCCATTGAATCATGTGAATCCCACTACTAATATTTATGCAACAAAAAATGGAGGGATGGAAAGTTCAGACTTACAAGGTTTAGCACATCAATGATTTTAATGATCTGATATCCACTCCAATCAATACATGGGAATACTTAAATAATAGGCTCATCCTCCCAATTCATCAGTTAGATCTCAAAAATCCAAAACTAGGGTGATTTTTAATTGTCTATAAAAAATGGTATCCAACTCTTTAAGAATAATGAGCACACATATATTACCTCATAATCCTATACCAGATAAGCTCAACTCAAACTGAAATCCCCTACTCCTATGAAGTACTGATAAGTTCACCATATTACCACATATCCATGACATTCCACCTTATTATATAGAGTAAGTATGACTTGAATGAATCCAAATTTCCACCTTTTTGTTGAAATAAACATTGGAAATCACATTTAGAGGCCAGACATAGTTGGCCCGACAACTTCTTTCATCATAGTATCATTGGAGATGGAACCACTCAGTGAGGATTCTATGTCTACTATGGTGTGCACTAATACATCACCTGATTTGATTATCCTATAAGGCCAACATTCCCATATATTATTTTATAAAAAATTACATATATGATTAAAAATACCCCCTCCTATATTTTAAGTGGGTGTCTCCACCTCGATTAATGAGCTAACATATGTGAACCTTTGTACCAAGGAAGATCTGAGGATACCATTGGTCAGTCCATCCATGTCTCTAGAGGTGAATACGTAGTATGTGTCCTTATTAAATAATCATAGTCAAATATTGTATTAGATCTGTGATGATATTCCATGGGTGGATCCTTACTTTGGCCTCTCAGTAGGTCATCATGGGTTCGAACTACCTCGTGGGAATATGCACCCTTCTCACAGTTATATGGTCAACTACTAATTGTTTAAGGATTATTTTCCCCATATAGTAACATAGTTGTTCATTGATGCTACAATAGGGTTTTAGGCCTTATCTTTAATATATAAATACTCTATGTTTTATATGATATTCATATCCCTTGAGGGAGAGGATTCCACCACCTTTAGGGTACTATAATAGAATCTCTGATCTTACATGATTCCCTTCAGGTTGAATAATGAAAAACCAATTATCTGTGATCCATGAACAACATCGTCAATATGACTCTGGTAACATTATAGGAATGTTATATTGATGATTTGGTGATCAAGTCCTCCCATCCATAGGACCCTCTCAAGGATGTTGATAATGTTTTTATCTTCCTCTATTCCAATTAAATGATGAATAACCACTTGAAGTCTGAATTCAGGGTCACCTTTAATTTTTATTTATCTTCATCTTAAAATATAGAGGCATTGAGATCCACCCATTGATAATCATGGATATCAATCAAATGAATTCCTTGAGAATCCTTTGGGAGTTGTGGGTCCTCTAAGGCCACATTTCTTATATATGTTGATTTATTGAAAATATATACTGCATGTGTTGGTTCCTCTCAAATATCATGTAAAAGGGAATAATTTTCCATTGGGACGAGTAGTGCAAGACTACATTTGAGGATATAACGTATTACTTAATGAAACCCTCATTTATGGTTCTGCTTGTTTTGGTAAATACTTTTAGCCCTTTATATGAACACCCTAGAATGGTCCCCTTGCAAACTTTTATCCCAATGAACAATATGGTAATTGAATTAAATTTATACAATCCCAATCACATGATCCTTGACACATGGACCAGATACTCCCACATCAAGAAGATTTTCATTGTGCTATTTTTCACAATGTAGAAGTTGTGACCGTATTTGAAGCATTATGAGATACTACTAGTGTCTGTAGTGGACCTACTAGAGTATATCCTCAAGCACACCATTCTAATGGTACAATTTGCACATTGGGTGATGGTCCTCTAATAGTTCAACATCATGTTTTCCATGTATAAGGACATCAATTGCCATGCATTTCCAATATTCGTGGATGCACATTCGGCCCCTGAAGAAATTCAACCCGATGTTGTTTTCCTAGATGAGGAAATCATCTCTATGAATCAAGAAATTTCATGTTTTCAAATTCATTTCAATGGTGCCTCCTAGATGTCATCTAGTATAAGGGTCAATAATCCCAATCTTAACAGAGTAGGCATGGGTTTCTTCTTCAACACAGCAGCATAGGTCGTCTTACCATACACTTTTCAACTTCCTGGAGGATGCACCAACCACAAGGCAGAGTATTTCTGGTCTTGACTTAGACCTTGATATTGATGTATAATTTCAACATGTGAAAGGGGAATCTGAGTGAGTCATCAACAAAAGAAATGTTGACTACATAATCATAAAGATAGATATTGTGACGTAACTAGAATTCACTAACCATCAAATGGCTCAGTTCTCTTCCCAGATAAAGGTGACCCACATTCATCTCTCACAAAATGGGAAATCTGATTCCTTGGAATTTGTATCCACATATATTTTATTTTCTGACCTAGATAACCTATAAATTCAGGTGATTCATAATATGGTCATCACCCCACTAGTTTAGATGATGGGAACCAATAGTTAACCCAATAATTGTTGATACGTCTCTTCTAGGACCCTCAATTCCCAAAAAGTAGGGGAAGTTCTTGATTGGATGGTTCCTTTCATCTAGTATCTCTAGAATGGCACTCTCAAGCCAAATCAGGCCATGTATTATAGAATCTGTTGATGTGTAGCAGAATTAGCCCTCCAAAGTGGGCCTACCCTAAAAAATCCTTTACAGATGTAGTTTTGGTGGATTTATCCTCCATTTCATTCCGGGAAATTTGATAAGTAAGGTTATACAATATTTCCATGTTAGGTCCAGTGGTTCCCACAAAACAGGTTGAATCTCTCCTATCAAATTTTGAGGATTAGTAATTTCTAGTCCACAATGGTCCATGAATGTATCGAGTTCACAAAATGGATTCATGCATTTAAGATCTATGACAATATCATGCATCAACCACCCTAATATATCACAACCACCATGAATTCTTGGACCTTTATAGTATGGGGACCTGATGTTTTGGGACCATACCCTCCAGCGAGAGCTCTTTAGTGAAGGTTCATCTTGACTGTAATTGAATTCTTCTCCATGTGGGAAACTTTCATTCCACTTAAGGTATTCATACCGTATTATATGGTTGACTTCATGATATCCCAAATTATACTCTAATTTGGATTTCCTCATGCTATTATCAATGATAACAGAAAAACATACAGGCTACTAAGTTGAATAAATTGTATGCCATGTATAATATATGTTCCATACAATCTTCTTTCTATAATTCACATGAAAATGGGTATATTGAGGCATTCAATAAGAACCTCAAGAATATCATATAGAATATGGTGGGAAAAAACATAATATTTGGTGGGAAAAGCTCCCCAATTCGCTCTGGGATTATCAAACGACAACTCAAAATTCCACACAGCTGACCCCATACTCCCTTTTGTATGGAACTAATGCAATATTACCGACCGACGTACATTTTTTGTCACTCGAAATAGCTTTTTATAACCATAAAACACCATAAATAATAAATAATCTTATATAGAGGTGTCAAAATCCCTCTAGTAAATAAGTATTCAGGCCTTTATCAACTAAATGATGCACCAGAATAGGGTAGTGATTGTTTTCAACAAGAATATTTGCCTCTGCTCCTACCTCCATGTCGATATGGTAATTTCTCTCAAAATGAAGATGATACCCAAAAGGAATCCAAAAAAGTTAGATCGCAAATGGGAATGACCTTACATAATCCATAACGTATATCCCAATGTATCATACTCTTTGGTCACTATATGTAGAGGGCACATCACACCTCCCCCCAATTCCACTTTTATCAAGTACCACTTCACGTGAGGATTCAGGTTCTCGAAAGTACAAACCTAAACTATTCTCATCTAGTCCATATTCTATGACAATAAACTAACAATAACCCCAATTTCCAAGAAGTACGACCAAAAACTATTTCAAATGGATCCAAAAACATCAACCATAAACTATGAGTCTTGGTAAAATATATATGATCTTAAATTTTCAAAAACTGATGAAAATGATGTTGAAGAACACACAAATTTATTATTTATAAACCTACACATTCCTGTTCTATGGTAAGATGGTTAAAATAATAGAGATAGTGAATGATTGTGCAAAAAATAAATAAATAACAGTGAAAAGAATATTGGGAAAGATGGAATGAAATATTATATAAGAGGTAGTGTATGGTGTGAATTGAAAATAGTAGAATAAGTGAGTGAAAATGAAGTGTAAAGTTAAAGTGGTGATAATAGGGATCATAGTCAAGATCAGACAAACAATGGATAAATCTAGGGTCCTTGTTCTATTTTTGAAAAGATAAAAATATATTCTTTTATTATAATCAAATTAATTAAATTATTAAATGCTTAAGAAAAGGTAGAGATTCAATGGTTTTTCACTTCAACGAACTTCCATATATTTTTTAGCATTATGTTATTTAGTTAATTTATTATTAACGTTAGAATCAATCTTTTCATTATAGAGAAGAGATGAATTGAACTTTTCTAATGTTCAATACTTCTCTCAATGATCCAAGGTGACATAAAAGCACTACCATCACCTATCCGTTCTTGATTAATAATAAATGATTCTTATAATGAAAAAAGGTCATCCAAATTAAAATTACACTGAAAAAATGTTTTAATGGAATTATAGTGGATAAATTAATCTTGCCTTATCATAGCCTAATTCCCCAATGATATTTAACTATTCATAAAATAATACAAAAAGAGAGAGAGAAAAAAGGAATAAAAATTGTTGGTGATAATGTTTCCTGCCTTAAGCACCAAATCTAGATTGTGCTCCCACCTTTATTATCTACTACACAATGTGTTCTGGTGTGTTAAAAAAGATACTAATCTACTTTCATATGGTTCTTGAATGGTCCCCCACTCTGGATAAATGAATGATGTGTCCCACTCTTCATCTGGAATCTTCTTCTATTAAGGAACCAAATACCCTTGAATCACTACCTTGATCTCACGGTCACATTTCCACAAGAATATACTGAATACCGTGTGAACTAATCAATGTGCATATTCCTACTCGACACTGACCAGTGAACCGGCCTCTACTAATAGAATTCTCAATTTCATAAAGCTCCAAGCCTTTCAGAAACTAAAATTCCCCAAAAAAATGATCTCTACAAGGAATGCTCTAGGTCCATGATCACATAGTAAAGCAACTCTAATTTTAATGATCTCCTCTTGAAATTATCTTACCTACAATGAAATGGAAAAAATGTCAAAAAAATGGGGAACAATAATTTTTTTCCTAAATAAAAATTTGGGCGGTGGGACATCTGAGTATTATTATATTTGTATATATCAATTTAAAAAAATATTATAAAATAATATTTTATTATTATTTAATATATGCATAATTGTATTTTTGTATTTTTTATATACTTATTAATATTAAGAGTATATATATATATATTTGTATGTAAAAATAATAATACTATTTTTATTAATATTATTTATATTAATATAGAATATATTATTATGTTATGTTATTTATATTTATTTATTTTATATATTTTTATTATTATTATATATATTTATTTATTTATTTATTTATCTTATACTCTCCCTTCTTGGTCTTTTTCTCCCTGAAGGGAGGGCTAGCATGGGTGGTCCTGTTCACCAAACCTAGTGGGGATGGGGTTTCATTGAAAACAGTATGGTGGGACAAGTCTCATCTATCCATGATCTTGTGGTGGTGCTCAGGGTGGTAGTATGAAATCATATTATTGATTGGTGGGTGTTGAGGGTGTGTTTGGCTTGAATGGATCTAAATCCCATAAAAATATCTCACATCCCACTACCTTATGTAGTTCCTAATGTGAACTTCTATAAAAAAGTAGTCTAAAAACTCTCAGCAGGAATACACATCTAGAATTTTTAGACTCTTTTAAAGACCTCAATCTAGAATACAATTTTCAACTAAGTAGGATGAAATAAATTCCTAATTTTTGTTTCTTTTTTCAAACACATAATGTATTTTCAGTATGAAAGGTATTAAATTTGAAAAAAATTAAGAGTTTTTTATGAATTAATTATGAACAACAGTTTATATTAATTAAGTCCCCTCCCCCAAAATAAAAAATAAAAAATTTATCCTATGTTTTATATAAAATTCGGATACAATGGTAAAATTTTGTTATACTAAATGATTTAAAAATATATTAAAGACTATATTCTGTTTTGAGTGGTGAATGTAATGTTTATAAAAAAAATTCCACATAGTACTCACACAAATTTCATTATTCAAAATTGAATCCTACAAGCCACTACCAGATAGTCCAGCACATAAAAGATTTTTTAAAAAAATGTACATGTTGTAGGAGGGTTAATGAATTATTTTTAAAGCATAAAATAAAAAATCAAGAATGTGAAGGAACTACTATGTTAAGTGGTAATTTGAAAATGTTGAAGTGAAAACCAAGGCTACCACAAATATTCTAACAAATAATTCATACTTTTAAATAAAATAACATCCCTATAAAAATATTAATAATAATTAAAATAATTATTCCTCTAATAAAAATATTATCTTTTTAATATTGTAGAGTTTATGTATAACCTCCCTCATAGAAAATGAATATATTATTCTAGTTGAGAAATCAAATCTCCTACAAATTGAATCGATTAATGTGATAAATTTTATAATTTAAAACATAATTCGAGATTGGATAGGGATTTATTTAAGGGATGTCTTATCACATTTTCTACACTTGATGCACATTCTAGAATTTATGTTTAGATAAACTCTTCTACTAGTATGAAAATATCTAAATCAAGTATGCTCTCTTCATTTTGTCACTGCATTAGCCATAAGACCAATTATAATGGTACTTCACATTCCTCACACCAATCCCTACTCATGGCCAGTTAAAACCATCATTAGAAAACAAACATCCATCAAACAAGAGATAATATATCCAGTAGAATCTATAGAAACTTGTTTTATCAGTTCTAGGAAAAAAACTAGGAAATGATAATTTATTCATTCATAAATTTAAATACAAATTAATAATTATCATGGGTTTACATTAATGAAGTGATAGTTTTATAGTACCCATATAAACTCAATCCTATAAAGATTTTATCAATGTTCAATCATTGGTTATGATTCATCATTTTCTAATACTACATTATTTCCATTTTAAAATTCATCAAGTTCACATAGAACCTCATGTAACACAACATCTTGATGAAGTATCACAAAAAAATACATAACATAAGGACTAAAACTACTTCCATAAAAATCTTAAAATTCAACATTTCCCTATAATGATTAGATAAAAGTGGAATAAAGATCATCATCAAAATCATAATGAATATACTTACATTTAAATTTCTCCCCATCACTCTCCGCCGCACACATTATATTAAACGTTTTATTAATTATAGTAGTAGTGAAAATAGGATGCTCACTATGAAAAATAGTTTGATTATTAAAGGCGGCTCCCTTAGGATCATTATGGGGAGAATTATCAATCCATTATTTTAATTTCATAAATTCATAGATAAAAATTTGGTCATCTGATAAATATAATGAATTAGTGATTACTTTTTTGTCAACATTTTGGTAAAATGAGAAGAAATTCCTATAAATCACATTTATCATGTTCAAAAACACATTTTTAACTACTATCTAAATAAGTATGACTTTATACATATCATTAGACTTAAAATATTCAATCTTAGCAGAAAAAGAATTTTTCTCATAATTAATTACCTCAGGTTTCACAGAAGAAGAAGCAATGTTAGGGATGGGTACATGTTAGGTTTTTAAGCATTAAACATGTTACAAAACACTATCATTAAGATAATTTGGTTTTGGAAAGACCTATTCATGATCCTTAGAAATAATTATCTTAATCTGGTTCTCATCTATCACTAATGTATCTAGTTCAAGTGTGGAATCAGATTCAAGAAAAATCATCAAAATGTTCACTGACATACTTTGTGATAAAATCGTCACAGGGGTGAAGATTTTCATTTCAAAAAATATTTCTAAAAACATCATTCAAAAAATAAATCAAATCATAGCTATCCTCATGTGAAGATTCATTATAAACATGAAATTCTTCTTGGTCCTCAGCATCTTGGAGTGTAATATGACCCTCTAAGACATTAATGAGAGCCCTATAAGTGGGTCATAATAGCCTACCTATAGAGACTGTAAATTTTTTATCACATTCCATGTGAAGAATAAGAAATTATGTGGGTAGTTTCCCTATATCCACTAATAGGTCATCTACCCACCCATAATGTTAGAAAAGTGACATGTCAGCCAGTTACAGGGACAATAAAGTTGGTTTCATATCCTAAACACCTAAATATTTGAAAAGAGGGTATGAATAAATCTTTTTTTATCTATTATATCACACAATCCCATAATATCACCCCCATGAACAATTTTACAAGATATGAAAAAACATATAGGTTCTTTCAATTTGGGGGTATATTTTTAAAACAATGGAACTATACTCCTCATTAAAATTAATGGTTGCTCTCTCATCCCAATACCTCTTATTAGATAATAACCTCATTAAAAATTTCAATTTATAGGGGATTTTTTTAATGTATTCACAAAATGGAAGATAATTTTGAATCTCTTAAAAATTTAAATAATCTGGACATAATCAAATTCATTGACCTTTTTCTCAATTTTTTGGATGGTACGGTGACAATTGTTTTAAATATGTGGATTATTTTACACATCACTAAACCTAGCCTTATTTTCTTTCTCTTTTATAAATTCCCACCTCTTTTTTCCTTTATTCTTTGAATTTTTTATATGAATTTTCAAAAAAAATCAGATTCTTAAAAAATATCCATATTTCTAGATTTTTCATTTTTTAAATTCATAGTTTTAGATTCATCTTAGGCATTAATTTATTAATCCCTACACTATACTCTAACTATTTCTTGAATTTTTACATTCTAACCAAGATTAATGAAGTAATATGAGAGAGATAATACAAATTAATATCATAATTTCAATACATATGGGACAACTAGATTCAATATGGGGTTCTTGAAATTGATTGAATTTGGAACTCCCAATTTCTAGGTCTCTTACAGGTAGAAACTAAATGCAATGTTACATTTATATTTTTATTTTCATCTCTTCTTTATCAATGTTTTCTTGTTTGTTTCTAATTCATTTTTGTTTTTTAATAGCATAACAATGTTTACTATTTTCAGAAATTTGAGTTACATGTTTTGGATTAAATGATATTATGTGCACAAAGTCAATGTTAGATCATAGATTTTTTTGAACAATTTATTTATTTTTTTTATTTATTTATTTTTTGTTTTACTTTTTTTTTAAAAAATTGATATATAATTTTTTTCTATTGTTTTTAAATGGTCTCACATGCCTTCCTCAAAAATGTTCACATAATTGGGGGGCACATTATTAAATCTCATAGAAATTAATTATTTTTAATCCTACTTACTATTGTATTGTGGGAAGATGTATTGAACCATAAAGATGGTGAATGATTTTACAAAACAAAACAAAACAAGACAAACAAATGAAAATAAACAAAAATAATGAATAATATGGAATGAAAGAGGATATAAGATGTAGTTTGTGGTGTTCCATGAAAATAGTAGAATAGGTGAGTAAAAATAAAGTGTCAAATGGATGTAGTGACAAAAGGGATCAAAACATAGAGCAGACAAAAAATCGTTGAATCTAGTTTTCTTAGGCTATTTTTGAACTGATAAAAATATATTCCCCAATTCTCCTCAAATTAATTCAATTATTCAGTGCTTGATAAATGGTGAAGATTCAATCTAATTTTTCTACAGTGAATTTCCATAGTTCGATGTACCTTATTTAGTTTAGATATTTCAACCTTAACTTTATAATTAATTTATTCATTATAGGCAATAGATGTATTGAACTTTGATAAATTTTTCTTACTTCTGTTAATGATTCAATGTGAAATGAAATCACTAAGATTACTTATCGATTCATTAGTAGTGCTAAATTGATTCTCATAATAATATATAAAATATCATAAAAATTATAAATAAAAAGTTTAATCAAAATAATAATTGGTAAATAAATATCTTCTCATCACAACCAGATTCCACTAAGATATTTAACTAAACATGAAAATAAAAATGAAAAAATAAAGAGAAAATGAATGAGGAAACATAACTGCTGAGACTATTTCATTCGATAATATATAGCTCCAAATCATACTCTCAACTTTTTTTTCTACCCTCCGTTGTGCTCTTATGTGTGGATGGTGATGATGATCATCCATTAGATGGTTCTAGAATTTTCCCCCTCTCACGATGATGGAATGATGTGTTTCACTCTTCTTTTAGACACTTCTTCCATTAATGAACTAAATTTATTCCAATATTTACCTTAATCTCATGGTCATGACTCCATAAGTGACTCTCGGTTTCCACATTATAGATTCACTATTCATGTTTCTCCTTGGGGGTGACCATAACACCATCCACATCCAACAGAATGCTCAACTTTTTAATGCTTTACGATCTGAAGCAACCATATTCCCCCATCTAGATAATCTCAATGTAGAATGTTCATGGTGCATGATCATTGAGTGAAACTGATCTAGTTCTCTTGAACCCCTCATAAAATTCTATATCATAGTAATAAATTTCAAAAAAAAGCTCTAAACACGAGCATCACTAATCATTTTTCCCAAATAACAGTTTGGGTCATAGACGATCCAAATATTATTAGATGTGTCTATTTAAATATATATTAATTTATTATATTGTACTAGTATTAAAAATATTCATAAATATAAATTTTCAATTTCAATTTTATATTCTTATTAATATTAATAGAATATATAAATATGTTTTTACAGAAACTATAATTTTTAGTATTGTAATTAGATATAAATATACACACACACACACTATATTATTATGTTTTATTATTTATATTTATTTATTTTATATATTATTATTATTATTATTTATTATATTTATATTATCTTCCTTAACCTCTTCGTTTTTGACTACTTCTCTAAGGGGAAAGGGCTTGACTCCCTCGTCTTGCCCAATGACACTCAACGATGTTGTGGGATCGTGGAATCTCAGAAGTGGTTGACTCAATGGCGCGACCATGGACTTACTTCAATTGAAAGACTATGATTCAGGTGTCATCACAAGCATGGAGTTTTCTTGAAGAACTGGCTCGCACTCCATTAGAATTGTTTATCTAGATTAATTTATGGTGACTTTTGGTCCATAATTATTGATGATGATCAGCTGCTGCTCATCTTGGATTTATTCTGTTGTTGAAGATGGGGCTCGGGGTTCCAATTGAGCCCAAATTTACCCAGGGTCCATTATGAATTGGTTTATTCTTGATTTGAATATTGTTGAACATGAAATAGTGGTCAGTTATGGTTTGAGTTACCTATAATTTAGTAGTGGTTCTTGGTCTTTGAGTGTCGATATATTAAGATCTACTACTTCTAGGAGAGGCCAATGGGAGACTGTGAGGTGTTAGTGGTTAGAGTGAGATAATGATAGATCCAGATATACTAGGGGATTGAGTTGTAATCATAAGTAGTGAAAATATGGGAGGATTCTGGTATATGAGGTGGATTCGACCAGTAATATGGGGCAGTGGTGGATGTTGATCTACCGGTGGAGGGGCACAATAGATCAACAAAGTGACAATGGTTGAAGGTAGTGGTTTGGAACAAGATATTATCTATATTGGGGGGATGGTATATTGTGGATATACTATTGGATTATAGTATATTTGGATCTACCATTGGAATGGGTGGTCAACAATAGATGGAGTGGGAGCAAATCAACCTAAAAATTCCCAATTTTTAGAAAAATTAAAATCTAAACAAAAAATTGATACTGTATATATAAAATGGTTTTATAATAAAAGTGATCCACGAATTAATTAAAACAAACAATTTAATTCCATATAAAATAATATAATCAATTTCATGGAATTTATCAGGTCAATGAATTCATAATAATTAATCTAGAAAACATTTTTTAGTTATAATTTTTAATTCCAGTTTTTTTAAGGATGATATTTAATTTTTAAGGAAGAATAAATCTCAGCTAAATTAGAAAGTTATAAAAATAATTTAAAAATGTATTTCTAGCGAAAAATCCCAAACTCTAGTGCATAAAGTATTTTAAAATGAGATTGAATGAAATATGTTCATTTGGTCTCCAAAAAAACATTGTTAATAAATTTTTTAGTGAATGTAGTTTCAGCAAAAAAAATTACAAATAATTATTGTATTTTGATTAAAAACACACTTTTAATAACAAAAACATCAGTTATTCCTAAAAAATAGACATGGGAAACTATATAAAAATAACCACATCAGCAACCATAGTCTTTGTTGTATGGAATTAAACTGAACAGCCTAATGACCCCAATACACAATTGTAAAATACATTCTTGCACTATGTAGAGAAAAAAAGACACTTCACATACCAATGTTGAGATGGCCTAAAAGGAATTCATCTTTATCAAAAAATGTAAAACAACAGACATACTCCATATGATAATATTTTGTTAACCTACGATGATTGTGGGACTCCACAATTCTCTCATCAATGTAGGATTCCCTTACACCCAGTGTTAATTTCATAAATAACCACTCTACATCACTATGTGTAGATTGATTCTCATTCCCATGTGATGCGTAGTGATGCCTAGGTATTTTATCTTCAATGCCAACATCAAATTCACAAACATTTTTCCCTATTCCACGCCTTACGGTCAAATAAGTATGAACGTACACTATTTTTTGTATCATGACATTTATAAGTAACATGATATTGCATTCCCCCTTTCACGTTGGGTTTTACCTCTATTTTACTAAAAATATACCCTTGAAGCAAAAGTCTCCCCACAATATATGAATAACGGCTTTAAACCATTTTCTATAGTCCATGACCTATGACACTAAATTTTGTGCATCTATCTTTAGTATCTATTTTTATAGTGCCCAGTTCTTTAACCCATTTCATGTTGGGTTTTAAATCATGTCCCCCACACAAACATCATCTCACCCACTTCTGAGATCTCCTACTCCTCTATTCTAGAAAAGTATGTATCTACCTAATTTGTTGTCATAATCGACCACTATTTTTCCTATGGGATAACCATTAGTGAGTCTACAGCTCATCTTCCATCAAATCTAGTTTTTTCATATAAAATGATATCATAGTTGTTGAAACTACTTGAGAATGTAAAAAAAATACTATGAAGAAAAATTTGGGTATTTTAGATCCCAAAGTAAGGTTCGAAGAGTACAAAGAAAAATCAAAATATTCCTAAAGATATTCGCGATGGACTAGCTTCACAGGCCTACGCGGCGGAGCTGCGCGACTAACCTATGCGACAGTGCTCCGCACCCAAAGATGATTTGTGCACCTACGTGGAATACCTGCGTGGCGGAGCTATATGAAGGACCTGCGCAGACAACATCTCTTCCACCCATCCCCATTTGTGCCTATAAATAGAGCCCTTGGGCTCCCTATTTGGGGACAAAAAAGTGAAATACTCTATGATGCTCCCATTGCATAGATCATTCACCTAGATCCATCGAATTGTCTCAGGTATCTCTCTAAACCACAATAGAAGAGATAATTAAATGGGATAAGCATGTTTTGAAGGTCTTTAGATTCTTCAGTCATCATTTATACCTATGCGGTATACCTGTGCGCCATACCAGCATGTCATACCTATGTTGTACAACAACACAGGGTACCTATGTGGCATACTTTTGCGAGATACCTACGTGGAAAAATCAAGTACCCTATTGAGAATCCATTCATGGAAGGTTATATCCTTCCTTTGTTCCCTTATATGAAAGGGACTACGTTGAATCCTCCACAAAAAACCTCCCAACTTATCAAACCATTGGGAAAGGCACATTAGTGTGTCTCCTATGTGGGTTTATATATCCACAGTCAGAGGTTTCCCTAATTTATTTCACAATGGGTTTTGGATTCGTGGGATGTTTGTGGGTTCGTATATCCACAGTCACATGGATATTTCTCCCAGGAACAGTGCTGGGAAGTTCTTGGTTTGGAGGAATGGTTGGGTCCTGGACTCTCCTATCTCAAAGAGGTGACCCAAAACCTTAGGTTTATGGTAAGGAAGGTACACTTCACACTTAATTTTCTGCATAAGCATAGAAGAAGTATAGATCCCTAACCAAGATCAATTTAAGGGAATCCATCTTGGTATAGCCCCCTCACCTTCAAGCCTTCTTCCTTCCATTTTGACCCTTGTCCAGTGTGAAGAGAACAGAGGGAACGCTCGTTGCCTCACCCTCTTCCATGGTCGATGCACCCTCTTCCATCTACATGGGGTAATCATTTAGATGTGTGAATTCATATGTTGAATCTTTGACATTCTCTTTTTTCTCACATCGAGCATGAATCATGTGGGCTTTGAGATTAGTCCGGATTACAACATTTGCACGATAGAATGAACTACGAGAACTCTGATTCTTATTTAAAATAGGATACGTAGAAAGCCTCCTCAAGGCATGTGATCACTAGATATCCTCATCAGGAATCCAATTATAATTCCCTTAATTTGGGCCTTCTCCTTAAGAATAAGTCCCCAATTAATCCCCAAATCATCAAGGCATCCTTTTCCTGGAAGTAAGCCAAAAATAATCATTCTCAGAGGACCATACTCTTCTATGAGATTTATCAAACTATGTGGGATTTGATTCCAATAATCATGGGATACGTAGGAAGCCTCCTTGAGGTTCAAACCCAACATTTCAAATCAACCATGTTCTCTTTGGGCCATATTACCAATAGGGTCTGATCCTACAAGGAATCACATTTCCTTTTCCATGTTCATCAAGCTGATTTATTATAAGTCCCACATTAAATTTTGACCAATAATATTTATCTTAGATCTCCTTATCACATGACCTTAAAAGGAATGATGTGTCCCATTTAGTGGAACTGAACTACAAGGGTTCTGATTAATTTTACAAGGATACATAGGTATCCCATTTTATGGGCACTATCCCAAAATCAATCCAAACCTTTATCTCCCTAGATAAAAATTAAATACCATAGTGCCCCATTGAGTGGATTACAAGCTAGTATCATCACAACCATGATTAAAATAATATTTAAAATAGTATATTAGAGGATACCATTGATGGAAAACCTCAAATACATACAGATATTTCAATTAGCGAGGAACCTAGAATATATACTAATGATACAAAATTTTACACATGTTAATAAGTGATTATTAATTAAAAGGGATATTTATGATATACTTTGTGAATTAATAAGGATTCAAGAAAATATTTTAATTTTACAAAGAGAGTCAGTGGAGTAGACATTAATTATCCCTAAAAGGGTGTGATGAGTCCGACCTCCCATCCTCTCGACCAATGAACTTTCTTAAGTATCGTAAAGTTTAAAACTTAACGAATGTATACCTTTGAAATGTAGGTCCCTATAGAGAGAGAACTATAGTAAGTTTCTAGTTCCATAATTAATTCCAATGGAAACCTCCTAGAAGAAATGATTCTTAAAACTAGAATACACGTTTCAAGGAACTACAAAACAAAAATGTTGAACCCGACATGAATCCTTAACCAAGTTAATAATTTTACCCACATTTTACTACCCTATAAATTGATAAAGGAAGGCTAGACAAAGGAATTAATCATGTATGTATCCATTTATAAAGATGTATCTTTAATATAGTTTGTCTTTGTTCTTAGTTTTCCACAAAATTCCCTTTAATCCAAAGAATGGATTTCTCCAAGAAAACATCTGTGAATTTCACGACCACTGCTCAAGCTGGATCTCCATCCATTGGAAGGATGTTATAACCTTCCAAGTGTCTCCAAATTTGGTTATCTAATGTGATGGTAAAAGAATATCACTAGAACAGTACAATACCGACTTTGGAGGCTGCTTGACAGGCCCTCCAGGTCAGCAACAATCCTCGATCATCTGGACAACGACGACCAATGATCAATAAGCAGATGGTGCATACCACTGTCTCCAACCATTTCGGGTCCTTATCCCAAGAACACAACAACCAGTCCCTTCGGTACTATAGGGATATGGGTCAAGAGGCCACTCAAGGCCTCTATTCAAGAATACAAGAGTCTTTCTTGAGGACTCTCATCAGTAATCGCAACCAGAAGAATCATGCGGTAGTGAACCCCTAACATGATGGGGGTGTTCCCTCTAGACATTCGGACTAGGTCTCTCAGACTCAAGCTCACAAGACGAACTTATAGAGACAATTTATGGTCTATAGGGAGTAGGTTCTTCCCTCTAACACTTTCGGAGAAGTCCATTGACCTCACTTGGTGGAAAACATTGAGCGGGTACATACACATGTCTATCGTAATTTTGTTGCTCAGCAGGCTCGTCTGGAAGCAACTCACCAATCCCCCTAGATAAACCTGGTGGAGTATAATGAACAAGTATATACACCTGCTTACAAGTTATCATCTAGTGACCAGGCTCGTCTAATTTAATTTAAAGATGGCCACAAATCTAATATGGTGGCAACTGGTAAACTGGATCATACACTTGTTTAAAATCAACAATTCTAATAGCAATCTCGTCAGCCAATATTGAAGGAAGTCTATCAACCATAGTTAATGGAATATATCCAAAATTCACATACACCATCCAATGTTCATCAAGCCTACCAACAGTCTCGTTTTGTAGCACCCAGAAAAGTCATTCTGAAATCTCCGACGACAAATTTGGGGCAGACCAAACTCTATTCCCCATGCGTGAGTACTGTCAATATCCATTAATAGGAAAAGGAGGTCAAGAGAAATCAAATACACGTACTTCAGATCTATAATGGATGTATATTCCCGTTCCGGACACTGAAGTCGCCAAACACATCTTATCAATAGTGAAACGATAGACACATATCCCTGCCCATATTCTGGAAGCATGCCAGGATATGTTAACAACTACTTCAACAGTATCAAGGGAACAAACATATAAATATGTCCCCACACATGGGATGACACATCGACATGCCATCCCAGAGCAGATACAGACCTCTGTTCTAGTCCAGGCGGTTCATGGGGAATATTCCTCCATATCACACGGACAACAATATCAGGAACATACAACCATTCCTATTGGAGTTAATCAGTCTATTTTGGTAACTTCACCAAGCCAGGCACATACGCCTGCCCATTATAAAAACTTCTCCCAGCAGGTGGCCCCAAATAATTATCAATGAACATCCCAAAATAGGTATCACCAAACACCATTAGATAATCTAGAGTCAATATGTGACTTAGCTCCTCATAATTCTAGTGTTTTTGAAGCCATCAAACATTAATTTGTTATAGATAAAGATCATACTCTCTCATTACTAAATTTTGGGAGTGGTAGTTTTAATTATGATGTTTCTCATCAGACACTTCATCATGAATGTTGAATTCATGAAAAATCGATCAATCCAGAGTGTCTATCTTTGGATGAGAGCCACAACAACCCTCCATGTGGCCAGAAGACAAAGGATTAATAAGATTTATCCCTTGTTGTAATCCAATATGGTTATCCTCCCCATGATAGCATTCACTCCGAATTTCCTCTCTGCGGTAGTATTCCACATTGTCAAAATGATTCCATAATTGAAAATGTAATGATGAGAAAGCCTCCTATCATGAGGCACATGAAAACACAAATCCGGTCATGTATGGTGCTTTTTCATTTATAGGTGAACTACTTTCTCAAATAGAAGACGACTTAAGGGAACAATCATTCTCTGAACCTCCATTAGGTCATTTGTCTTCTAATACAGAGAATCCACTCTTGTCAGATCAAGTGGAGAAACCTCATGTGAAAGATGAAGAAGATGTGTTAAATATAAGGAAACAATTAGATAAAGGAGAAATAGCAGTAATTTTCTGGCCTTTGGAAAATCTTCAGTATGATATTTCGGAATTTATAATAGAATATTTCATTCATGACATTCATCTAAATTTATGAAAAACTCTTGATCATTTGAAAACCAATGTATTACCATATGATGAATATCAAAATCATGTAATGGTAATAGAAGGGTTGTAGAGCCAAATTGAATTGGCATTTCTCCCAGTTTCCCAACATCCAACGGTTGATAAAAAATAGAGAACCATTCAGTACGCATGTCTCAAAGCTCTAAAAAGTCTATTCCAATTAATTTATGATTCCCCATCTGGTGTTCGCATCAAAGGATGGGATGCATATAGAGAATTGCATTTCACTTCACTCGAATATTATTAATGTCATCCAAAAGTGGTATCACGCAATGTTATTGCCCATAGTCATCCATAATCACTAGGTTTGGTATGTAATCAAATCTACAGTCATAAACAGGCCTCAACCAGTTTTCATCAGAATCAGGCCCAATGAAAAGAATTTGTTAAGATTCTTTTACAACAAGCCTCTAAGAATTTTTATCAGGAATCCTATTTAGAGGATTCTAGGAGTCAGAGGATGAAAATGGATGAAAAATTACAATAATCTTTTGAAACAGATGATTTCAGTGATTGTCTAATAATTCACCCAACAAATGCTCGAACCAAAATCTGCAAAATCAGAAGAGTAGTTACATGAATTCTAGTTATATCATTTCATAAATCACCCCATCTATCCAGGATGGGGGTTCATTTAATTCAACCTTCAAACTCATTAAACAATGTTCAAATATTTTAAGAATAGGAACCGGATCAACCCCAGCCTGAAAGGATGTTTTCGTTTTCACATCTACAATCTCCTCCTCAATGGAAGTCAATTTTCACTTTATTATGGACGATGCCACAAGGAAAGCATACAACTGAACTATCTAGTGATTCCCTTTTGTGTTAATAGCCACCAAAAAGTTCTAGGGAATTCTTCATATAAGAGAAGTGAATCTTGTGAAAGACAAAAATGGAGACGATCTAGTAGAAACACTGACAGAATGCCATCAATGCATTATGAATCACAGAATATTATTAACACCATTTCAGAAGATCCTAAAGAAAATAAGTCTAGTTTAGGGGAATAAAAAGATGAAGTTATTGTCCATAATACGATACAAACCGAGGTAAATGAATAAGGTGTTCGTACCCGAAATTAGTGGATTATCCATAACTTTATTATGCCTTCAAATAACCAACTCCCCCCTCTTAGAAAGAAATATTATAAGGGGAAAGGAAAAAAATTAGATTGAATCTCACTTTTCCACTGGAGAAGGTGAATATATTTTACATGAAGATAGATTTTGCTAGTAAGAAGAGGAAATGAATGAGTTGAAATGAACCAATACAGAGTTACTTCAAAACAGCATTTCTGCTAGACATAATCTCTAGGAAAGTCCTCAACTTGAAAACCCTTTAAGAGCTCCTAAACAAATGGGATTTGTAGTAACTACATATCATTATAATGAATTCCCTCCATTGGGTATGAAATCATGGTAGGATCATATACATCTTGAGAGACCTGTTCCCATGGGTTATCTAAGGAAGATATCAGCACCACCATCAGTGATTTTACCAGTTGTTGCGGCAGCTCAAGATCCAGTTGCCATACCAAAACAGAATCCGACTCATCCGGATATTCCCCAAATGCTTCTGATTAAAATTGAGGAAATAACGACTCAATTGTAATCTATTGGGGAATGACGTGCACCAGTTCAACTAGAAAAGCGTGCTTACCCGGAATGGGTGGATGCAATTCATCCCCCAAAAAATTTTGTGAATACCACATTCCCAATCTTAAATGGTTCGGGAGATCTGGAATAACACTTATCACATTTTGTTTCTTGTTGTGATCCTATTATGGTAACATCTCTACAATAAGAAGCAGTTATGCTTAGGTCTTTTGTGCAGTCATTACAAGGGCCAACATTTGTCTGGTATAAAAGTTTGCAATCTCGATCAATTTCTAGGTTGGAAGATCTCCATCAGAAATTCTTTCTTCAATTTAGCTCAACACTACCAAAGACGATAGCTTTTGATATTATCATTTGTAAACAATGGGATAATGAAGGAGTTTCATATTTCATTGATAAATGGAAGGGATTAATATATTCCTTAAGTTTAGCACTCCTTCAAGAAGAGTTTCTGCTAATCTATTTGTAAAATATGTGTGATGTATTATGCACACCATTGATCCCTATGAAATACACAAGAGGGTTTTAAGACATTACTGAAATCACTGAAAAGATAAAAGACTCCATTATAGAAACTAAGGAAAAAAATCGTGTAATTACACCAGCTTCAGGAAGGTGGATAAGAAAGGTAGAAGCTGCTACAATCCCACTCAAACGGGCACCTATACATGCTTCTACTTCAAGAACTTCATCGTACTTTAGGGATCTTCCTCTTCAGCATCAGATGCAATGACCGCCTCTTCAAGTTGATCAAAGAGATCAAAGGCGGAAACAGTTTGAGGAATTAAAGAATAGTGTTTATTCTTTCAAGAAAAAAAAAGTTCCTGGTTACTTCATCATAGCCTTAGAAAACAATTTGGTTCAATTTCCAAGGCTGAATAATCCAAATAAAGTCAGAGACGAAGATCGTCATAATTATTTTCCCCTTCATTAGATATTGGGGCACCCTATTCTGGAGTGATTTGATTTCAAAGACCTTCTGTAAAAGATGGTAGACTCTAGACAAGTGAAATTGAAAAGTTCATCTGCTCAAATAACATGTCTTACTGCTACCAATACAGAGGAATAAGGAGAATAGAAAGAAGTTAAATGTAAAAATGTGAAAAAATATGATGATTGGATGATCAGGAAAATGATCAACTGGACTCATGCTATTTTAAAAACATATTTGAAACAACCAATTATGTCATCTACAACTCATGCCACTGCAAAACCATCATTATCAAAAGTTGTTTCCTCTTAGAAAAAATGTGGTCATAAAGATAAAGAGAAGTCATAAGAAGATGAGCTCACCTCGAGGACAAAGTTGTCCTTGACCCTGGGAGATTTTATACCATATGTTTCCAAATCACAGGCCCCTCCCGGCCAAATGCCACAACCAGAAGTAACCTGTCAGGAAAAATCCTCACCAGACGAAGAATTTATCATTGGTTCTGTTAATGTTATCCATCTAAAGGATCCTTATTCCAATTATTATTTTGATTATAATGATCCAGAATTCATTATACCTAATTGTGGAACTAGAGGAAGAGTCCAAGGTCAGGGATACAGGGGAAGACATGAGAATTATAGAAATCACTTTTTAAACTCTACCCCTGCTAAAACCATAAATGCTGCAGAAACTCATGGAAGAGCCATTTTGCGGGCTCAATAAGAACAAGTATTTCTTCTAGGTGAAAAAAGTCTTGTTCTGGCCCAATTATTTTGGAGGAACGATTAAAATTAATACTTTATTCCTCTTAGAAAGTGAATAGACCTTGTTAGTCTAATCATCCAAAGTCAGGAATATCTCTCGCTTCTGCTTCAACATAGAACATGACTACATCAGATGCATTGACATCTAAATCACCTGCAAAACCGCATCTCCATGATGGGAAACACAGACCTTTGGACCAAGAGTATGATGTCTTGAAACAATTGGCCCATGTACTGACCAAGATGTAAATTCTAGATTCTTTGAATCTATCAAAAGATATTTAGGAGGCACACATTGAGGCTTTGTCAAGTCCTTAGATGTTTGAAACCAATGTTTTTGCTGTTGAGGGTTACCATATAGAGAATAATTCTGCAGAATTTCATGCAGTCATATATTTTACAGATGGAGATGAAGACCATGTATTACATGGTCATATCAGACCTTTTTATATGTC
Organism: Viscum album; assembly: GCA_963277665.1. Lineage (NCBI taxonomy): Eukaryota > Viridiplantae > Streptophyta > Magnoliopsida > Santalales > Viscaceae > Viscum > Viscum album. Next base: position 2,114,308,656 of record OY728157.1, on the reverse strand, counting down.
TAGCTTGGTCAAAGACAAAGATATCCAAAGAGCCTTCATTGATAATGGCTCTGGGGTCAACCTTATTCTTTTTCATACACTTCATCGATTGGGCCTGACTGAATCTGACTTATCTCCTTCAACAATAATGTTGCAATGATAGGACAAGAATGAACAAGATCCTCTGTGTGAGATTACACTCAGAACTCTGTTTAGAGATCTTGTGTGTAATTCAGATTTTATGATGTTCGTCAGGACCCAGCCTTCAATATTCTACTTGGAAGGCCTTGGTTGTATCAACATCCAGTCATAACTTCTCCATACCATCGATTTCTGAAATATTGTTTTAATTATCAAATTAGGACATTTTATAGTGACAAGTCTCCATTCATAACATGTGAGTCTTAATACATTGAGGCAGAGTTTTTTCACACAAAACGAACGATTTCCATGATGAATTAAATAACCATAGTTAATGCTCCAAATGGAGTGGAAAAGATTATAGTAAATCCATTCATGCATTTGAGTATAGATTATGTGCTACCCTTCAATAAAACTGTAAGGGTAAAACCAAATCCATGCACTTATATAGGAATTTCATTAATTTCAATTATGGATATTGAGCCTCGAAACATGGGAGAAATTACTGATACACCATGAAATAATGGAAGCCTTAATAGAGATGTTTGCATTTCATCTTCTGAACTACAACAAGCCTCTACTTCCTCAATCGGGGTAGAAGAAATTGTAGAAATGCTATGGGAAGACAAACATGCTGATTCTGAATCCATCAATACCTCTTTATTACCATAGGATAACCCATTGTCATCAGTAGGGTCAGTTTCCAAAATGGATTTCCAATATTGTCCCATTGAAAAAGTAGAAGGGGAAAATTAGAATCTACATTGATTTCAATGAAATTAACCGTCATTGTTCAAAATATGTTTTCCCAATCCCGATTATAGAACATCTAGTTGATGCAACAGCTGGTTATGAAGATATTTCCTTTATAGATGGTTACTCTAGGTATAATCAAATCTGAATGTCCTGAGAGGATGAAGAATATACATCATTTAGAGCCCCTCAATGTGTGTTTTGTTATCAGGTAATGCCGTTTGTCTTAAATAATGCAGGCGCAACATACCAACGTTCCATGCGCCATATCTTCATACCATTTTTTGGGAAAATTTTTTAATGTTAGTGGAAAATTTGGTAGTCAAATGCGTACAAAGTTCCAATCATTTGGCAGATTTGGAAACAATATTCAATAAACTTCAGTAATAGAATATGAAGATGAACCCCTTGAAATGTACTTTTGGTGTAATCTCCGAATAATTCCTTGTATTTTTTCTACGCCATCGTGGTATCGAAGATGATTCTGAGAAAACCAAATCAATCCTTAGTATTTCACTTTCTCAAAATTCAAAACAATTAAGATACTCCAAGGACACCTAGCCTATATTTGGCGCATTATCACTAATTTGGCTGTCAAGTGTTTACCCTTCACCAGATTAATGAATAAGGGAGTCACTTACCAATGGACTGAAGATTGCCAAGAAGAATTTAATACCCTCAATAAATATATCTTGAGTCCACCAGTATTGATGCCACCTATTGACAGAATACCACTTATTCTCTACGTGACAGCTTTAGAGCGATCACTAGGTTCTTTTCTCGCACCAAAGATTGACACTGGGAATGAAAACAACCTTTTCTATCTCAGTCGAACTATGCTTGATGCAGAAACTCAGTATTCAAGTATTGAGAAGTGCTACCTAGCATTAACCATTACAGTTCAGAAATTGAGGCACTACTTGCAACATCAAGATGTCCAATTAGTATCTCGCAATAACCCACTCAAATTTATCCTCAGTTTCCCTATTCTTACAAGATGTCTAGAACAGTGGGATGTTATTTTGCAACAGTTTGATATCCAGTTTGTACCTCAAAAGGTATTAAAGGGACAAGATCTGGCTGATTTTCTTGCTGAACACCCATCTGTAGAAGATACATCATTTAATACTAAACTTCATAATTAAGAGGTCTTCTCTATTCATGATAATTTTCATACATGGGAAATGTATTTTGATTGTTCTTGTAGAAGTCCAACAGGGAAGAGACTGGAAAATCCTAACCTCACCAAGTTTGGATTAGGAATTTTCTTTATTTCCCTAGAAAAAGCAGTATTTCTTTATTCTTTCCTATTATTGGAAGGTGGTACTAACAATGAAGCAGAATAATAAGCTCTCCTCAGAGGTTTAGAATTGGCCCTTCAGGTGAAAATGGATTATTTGAAGGTAAAAAGTGATTCAAAATTGGCAATCAAACAAATCAATGGGGAACATTCCACCAGAAAAGCAGTGTTAATCCCTTTTTGATATTACGTTAGAGGGTTAATGGCTAAATTTCCCTTAGAGCCGACATTGTATTATATCTTGAAATCACAAAATGATAAAGTAGATCCACTAGTTAATGCAGCTAAATCCATGGTAGATCCAAATAAGTGTCAGACAGTTATCGGGATAACCCATCGCCGTGTGGTCTCACCTTTTGTTCAAACCAGAATGGAGAAAATTATTGAAATTATCCCCATTTCTGAACCGTATGGTCATACCATAGGATGGAGAACATCCATCTTATGATATCTTCAAAATGGGATACTTCCACCAGACAAGGCTAAGAAAGAACAGATCCTGTGACGTGTGGCCAATTTTACTCTTTATGATAGTCCAGGCTGCCAAAGGATTCTTTATAAGTGTGGATTTGATGGAATTCTCATCATTTGTATTCATGGAGTTGAGACTGCAACTGTCATGAAATATGTACATTCAGGATCTTGTGGTGCCCATCAATCTGAGCACAGACTATCCGATCAAATCTAAAGGCTTGGATTCTTTTGGACTTCAATTACACAGGATTGTACAGATTTCACTTAAAAATATCATCATTTTCAAGTTAATGTCAACTACATTCATCAACACACAGAGTTTCTTTATACATCTAAATATTCTTGGAAATTTTCCATAGGGGGAATGGTTGTAGTAGGGCCTTATCCTCCAGCCACAGCTATGCAGTTCATGTATATTCTCACTACTACTGACTTCATCTCTAAATGGGCTGGGGAAATACCTCTCAAGGAAGTTTAATCCAAAATCGTTGTTAGTTTTTTCAAAACTAATATCATCACCAGATTTATCATCCCTCATACTATTTTGATGGACAATGGCACCAATTTTGGTTCGGCTGAAGTAAAAAAGTGGTCTTAGAAACATAATATCAAGTCCAACCAATCATCTCGCTTTCATGCAGTGGCCAATGGAAAGATAGAGTCTTTCGACAAGACTATATCAAATATACTCTAGAAGATGGTGGATAAAAATATGAAATCATTTCCTGATAAACTAATGGATTCTTTATGGGCTCATCAGACAACTACCCGTACCACAACCCAAGAAAATCCTTGTTCATTGGTGTATAGAAGTGAAGCATTATTTCTAATTGGCATACAATTTCCTTCACTTCGAGTTGAAATCTGTGATCAATTGTATACAGATGAGAGGTATCTAAAATGGTTCAATGAGATGGAAAGATTAGATGATAAAAGATTGCATACTTTGCATCATTTAGAAGTCTATCAGAACATAATTGCGCAAGGTTTTAATAAAAAAGCTCACCATCATTCATTCCTGCAAGTAGAATTGGTATTGGTCCTTATGACTCCAATGATACAATGAAAGAAACCTCCAAAACTATAACCAAAATAAGAAGGACCTTATTCCATACATAAGGTATAATAAAATGAAGCCTATGCTTTAATCTCAATGGATGGAGATCTCATTACAACTCCAACCAATGCGAGGTTCTTGAAGAAATATTTTTTGTTATTATACATCTTAGTCCTCACTATAAGACTTTAAAATGTAGAATATCATGTCCTAGTTGCAAGACATTAAACTGCATAAAAACCATAAGCGTCCATGCTTAATGATGTCAAATTGTGTAGCATCTTCATCCTAGTTGCATGACTTTAAACTGCATGACATCATTTTTACAAAAAACATTTACTATATTTGATGTTAGAATATTCCTTAAGAAAATATCATTGACATCATCACTACTCCTTAGTAGTATATGAGTCCCTCTCCTTCCTCTATCAGAATTAAATATTCATAGAGGACATGCTTCAAGAACTATTTATAGCTTGATTCTCATTTTAAATAAGATACGTAGAGACACTTGAATCTCTAATTCTGAGCCGAGTCACATATAAGAAATCTTCTAATTTTCTTTTTCTCCATCTATATATAAATAAAATCTATACAGAGCATTTTCTTAAGACATATGATTTGGTCCTTATACCATTTTATGTCTTACGAAATACCATTCTCTCAGAATGTGAAAAATCCCCCATTCTTAATGTCAAACTTGAATTGCATGAGGAATGATTGTATCAAGAACTACATATGGCTTGATTATCATTCTTAATGAGATACTTAGAGACAGCTAGATCTCCAATCATGGGCCTAGCCATGATAAAAACCCCCATTATTTATTTTTTAATATTTAAATCTACTAGAAATTGTTTTAAGAGCTATATTTGACTTGATTGTTTCCCTAACAAGACATATAGTGACACTTGAGTTTTATCCCTTAATCTAGTTACAATATGTTTTTCCCTTCATATGGGTTCATTTTCTTCCTTACTACATGAAGTTAAACTGCTTGGAAATTTAACAGCCCCATTCTTCACTTGGGTCACCATTATATTGTAAAGGAAAACCATACTGCTCCTTGTTTCTCACACCGATCATAGCTCACGTGGGCTTACGAATTGGGTAAATGGATTGTTTATATAAATAAGGTCCTTTCAATTTCTTATGGTGTTATCAATGTCCTCACTACATGACTCAAAACTGCATATCATAATGTCTTCATTGCATGACTTTAAACTGCACAACGTAATATTAATTCAAAAGAAACAAAGAATGTATCCATTTTACATATGAGTCAAGTCTATGTAAAGGATGTCAAACTCATGTCCAATACTGGTTAAAATATTTCTCATCTGCATTGATCATAATCCCTTTCCATATTTTGTACTATTAATCGTGAATATTTTTAGATCTTCATAATCATTCTTACTATATCTGGTAACAGGGTTTCTAATATCTGAGAGCACTTTTGGTTGACTATGCAGCATGTTCCCTTAGGCGACCTTGCATAGGTTTCCTACATAACAGGCATGTCTCTCAAAAGATGCCAATATTTTGATATACAACATATGCCCTAGTTGTACCTTCATAATATAGCCCACATAACGGGTTTATCATGCAATGGTAACTTCGTTATTGGTTATAGCATCTTTTTCCCCATTAATATTTGATGACAATATATAAGAATTTGTTTTTTAAAACAGTCATTCAAGTATACCTATCCCATAATCTCTCTCACTATCTGAAAGTCTTCCAGACCAAGGTTTACACATTTCCCTCATCATGTATTCGATGCAATATGAAATAACCTTGAAATCACTTGGACACATGTTATATATTGTTTCCATTTTTGGTCATAGTTGTATGACTTAAAACAAAAGACATCAAATCATTTACATTTGGGCCAGACCTTCATAAAAGTCATATTCCTCCAAATCGTTGGATATACTGATTGGAAATATCATTTCCATATTTATGTTTCTTTCCTCATAAACCATACTCTATGCTTCAGAAAATATTAATCTCCATGAACATTTTTTGACTTTTAGCAATAGATTGTCAAACATTTGAGATCTCTTTTTTCCTGACTATGCAGCACGTTCCCTTAGGCAGCCTTACATAAGTGGCCTACAAAACAGGCATGTAAGTCAAAAGATGCCACTATTTGGCTATGCAGCATATGCCCCAGCTAGCCCTGTATAATATAGCACTCATAATGGAAGTAATGGTAACTTTATTAATGGAAAATACTTCCTCTAATGTTGTTATCCATTTTCCAATATAATTCCTCAGTTCTAGAAATTCGAAAATCACAGTTAATAGTTTTCTCTTCCATACCTGAATATGATTGTATGTTTCCAAAAAAATTCTCAAGAAATTGAAAGTGTTTTATCATACATTTGGTCAATGATAATGACCTCAAATTAAATCCACACAATTTCTAAATTGCATGACTTAAAACTACACAATACAATATCATAAATCTCCCCCTTTTGATAATTTTTTAGCCATTACTCATACACCAAATTTTAATAGAAATGGTTTTCCTATTCATGACATATGTTTTCATAAAATAGCCTTTTAAACCTTAAAATTACCTTCCTTGTAAAAACCACACACTATGGTCTTCAGTATCCCAAATATTATTTCTTATTTCTATCAGCAACAAAACGTTACATTCCTAAATAATTCTTTTTCTTTACTATGAAGCACGTTCCCTTAGGCAGCCTTGCATAAGTTGCCTACATAACATGCATGTCAGTCAAAAGATGAAACTATTCTGTTATGAAGCATATTCCCTAGTTGGCCCTACATAATACTACACCATAAAAGGTTTTTCAAATAATGGTAACATTGTTCCTTGAAAAGACACACATCAACTGGATACAGGCTTTAAATTTGGTGTCTATAAAAATCATGGCCCAAGATTCCCCATGGAAATATTCAACGAATATTGAATCTATTCTTAACCATAGAGTTTTGTTTAGGATTTAATAAAAAATTTATGGTCAAAGCTATTCGACCATAAATATTATCCCTTTATAGTTCAACATGCATGACTCTGAACTACCAGTAACTAAAGACATGGTACTCATTAGATTGAGAACCTGTGAAGGGAACTCTAAATAGAAGTCAAGTCCCAGCTCACTAAAAAAACTTATGTATGGTTTATGTAATATTGAGTAATAAAAAAGTGTCAAGAGATATGAAATTTGTGGGGTTATCCATATAACATGATCAACAATCAAATTATGCTCATTAGGTCCTTCAGCTTAATAAATAAAATTTTGAGCACTTCATTCTTGTTATTTTTATAATGATTGTTTATCATAAATGAATCATTATATTCATTTTAATTTCATATTAAAATCATGAAAAACAAGAATGATGATTTATATGATTAAAAATATAACATATTTAATTCATATGAAAATAGAGGACCATTCAGAAAATTGAGCCTCTCTATCATGTTTTAGAATAAACTCTCAACATGATTTTTTATTTGTTGGACTACTTCATAAGCACTTTAAGCAGCCTGTTGAAGTTGAGATAGTTGAGAAACTCCAGTCTCCTCAGCCTAATGAAGTGCTTCCTTAATAGTTTTAACGGTAGTTATTCCCTCTAATTTGGTTTCCCCCAATGTTTGATTCAACTTCTCAAGCTTGTTATGAATAACATCCAATTTTTGTTGAATATATAACAACTCATTTGTGGTCTCTTTAGTTTTTTGTCTAATTTCGATTGATTTCTTTTTATGATTTACCTCCACCTCAACTATTGCAGCTTGAAATCCCTCAATATTGGTGACTTGTTTAGACTCCTTAAAATCATGTCGCATCTAATGCTCTTTCCCCCTTCGATGAATAGTCTCTTTCATGGCATCATAGACTAGCTGATAATTAAATCCACAAAATCCCAATACGCAGAATAATTATGGGAGTTTTGAAAAATGGGACAATAATTCATTTAGAGGATTTTCTATAATCATTCTCCAGATATACTGTCATGTCTTCTCACGTTCCATGCCAATAGAATATTGCATCCCAAATTCTAAATCTAAGTCACTACCATGAGGTAAAATGTACTCTAGAAACATGTCACTTAAATAATTGTCTTGTTCTACTTCTCTTGGGATAGTAGAAGTGTGACCTTATGATATAGTTGTTGATAAACCTAAATGATAAATTGAGTTCATTATTAGTTTCAAATGGAGGAAACAAATATGATTCAGATAGTTGATTATATTTACCTAATAATAATTCAGCTACTTGATTGGATTCATCCCCTATATTCTCAGCTCCAGTTTTTTAAACAGATATCTCTTGAGAATGGGAATTTCCTAGAATTTGCTCAGTTATGACATTTGAATGCTTTGGAACATCTCTAGGTGACTGTCCCTTTGTAGGTGTATCTCCATACCCAACGGAATGATAAAGTGGAATACCCCATTCTGGAAGAGACATTGTGAAATTTTCTACAGATAAAGCTACCTAAGGTGAACTTTGATGTAATGAATCAAGTTGAAGAACAATTATGTATGTAAAATTCAATTATAAATACTTACGTCCTTCAAATTATTCGTGAAAATCCCCAAACTCCTTGATGGAACATGGAATATCAATATTTGGATTAAGGGTGTCCATCATTTCAGTGTATGTGGCATGAAATGTTACAACATCCTCACCATTTAAGGTATCCAACAAACTCTAGTTGATGCCCAAATTGGATCTGCTGAAACTTTCTTCTATTTTCTCTCGAATTGGTATGACAGAATCAGTTCTTTCCATGTTTTGGTTAACATCAGTATTTGTCTTAGATTTCCCTGGATCTTCATTCCTTTCTTATTAAGAAATAGGAATATCAGTGTTGATTATTTTAGGATCCTTTGAAAAAAGAAACTAGGGAATGTATTTAATATTACAATATCATTAATCTCTCTCAGTAAATCTAGTTGCATGTATATTAGAACATTTTAATGATTTATATACTAAAATTGAAGATTCATTAGCATGAACCTGGGTTTCCCTTGTGGTTTCACTTTTTGGTCTTGAAGAATCGGCTCTTAATCCCTTGATAGAGGAGAAGGAAATAAGTCCTACAAGAGGATAAATCATGGTTACCATAATATATTGAGTAATTTGTACTCCCTAAAGATCATATAAATACTTACTCCTTAGGAGAAAACTTCGAATAAATATCATTGCTCTCGTGGGTTTTTGTTTGAAATCTTGGGGAGATACTGAAAAACTCCTCTTAGCAGGAGAAACTTGACGAAATGTTTGAATATTATCCGTCACCATTACCCCAGTCATGATTCTTGCCCCTAGAGAAAGATCCGTCGACCTGGGAGGATCATTTTTTACATCGATGGGAGAGCATGTAGGACCATACATGGGTGATTCATGAATTTTTATGGAGCTTCCTTCTCTACATTCAAGCAGCATAAATACATTTTCATTAAGATTTATGATAAATGATAAAGCAGAGTTGATAACAAATAAAAATGGAAATACATTCTCAGTATTAATATAAATATCCCACTCCTCCCCAGTGTTGATAATTACCCTTTAGTGTACACCTAAGTCCATCATATGAGATACTCGCTTAGGGGCTGGGATTTGTTCGTCAGTTGCAAATATAAACGCCTCCAGCACTTTAATATACATCTGTATCTCATCCAGGTTATTATCCGAATTGCAATTAGAAGGATCCTTGATGTCACCTATAGCTGGTATTCGAATTCCATACTGGAGGAATGCCCATGAATCCATAAGAACATGGGTTACACCCTCCCAATGATGAATGGATGAAGGTCAAACATTGCTCAATCTTGGTATAGTTGATTATGGAGGTGATTCAACACCCTCTGAATGGTATGCTTCTTCAGGACTCCTTCCTTCAGAAAGTTCAACAGATGGAATGGGAATATATGTTTGATGGTGGCGACTTGATCACCTCGGCATTTGAGGTATTGCTTCTCTAGCCCCTGTCTTCCTAGTATACCTCCTACGGAGATGTTTTGAGGGATCTGAAGCCCCTGAAACTTCTGTATCATCTCTGTCCTTAGACTTCTTACCATGATTTTCACGTGTGACATTATTTGTAGCATCCACTCAATATATTAATTTCATTAAATATTGTTGAGGATATGAAGAATCCCAAGCATTGGCATACCCAACATCCAATCCAATCGATGCATCTGGTGGAGGTAATGTAATCGACAATTTGGATACCTCTGAAGCTATATGAATCAAAAATTGTCGCACAAACAATGGGTGTTTTTCATGTCTAACATACGTGGGTGGAAAAGTGTTTGCTGTTGAAGAAACCTGAACTGACGAGAAAACCTATAGAGGATGTAATCCTCACTGATAATTTCACTGTCAATCATGGTTGATAATATGCCATCCCTGAATTCCATAATATATGATCTCATCTCATAATCCTTTTCATTAACATCTTCCATAAACGTTTCAACTGGTGGGCTACTAAAATGAATGAAGCTCAATTATCATGAGACATTAAATTACTTAAGCACCACATCAGGTCTCAAGTTCAGAGGTTGAATAGGAGAAAATTTCTGTCAAAATGGGGTGATCCGACCATTGGGAACTCTGACTGAATTCATCACTGACTATGAAGAAAAATGTGCTTCAATCCAGCCCCACAACACTTGGAATGGCCCTGAAATTATAAACAGAGCCTTCCCATTGTATAAATTCAGCAGTATATGGTAAATTCTTGTTAATAAAGGGGATTTTTGCCCAGTATACTTCCCTTCTATAAATTTAGTTGCAATGATGAATGTCCCTGATCTTACACCACCTCTGGATTTATGGACTGGAAGTAATAAATGCTTAGCCACTTCGCAAGGAAGGAAGTTAAGTATAAATTTTCATCTATATCAGGTTTGACTTTATAGCCCAATTCTTATAATCGCCTCTTTCTAGCATATGCCAATATGTTCCTGAACTGCCTCGGTTATCTACATAATGACAACAGTAGGATGTCCACAGGTTGGACCTTCCTCTGTTGTGGGCTCTATGAAATCTTCCATCCACACTCTAGCATGGATATCATTCTTTTTCATAGGTAAATTCTTTGTTGTCTTTAATAATTCAAGATCCAGTGGTGGTGTTCTAGAATCATCACCCCATGTTATAGTAGGTGGAATGAATTCATCATTCATTTCCCCAAGAATGGGAATTCCGGCAATTTGGTAATTATCTCATAGACTAATAAAAACTTCACTTTGGGTCAAATGAATGGAATTAGTTTGTGGAATCTATCACATCAGTAATTCATGAATGAAATATTTTTTATAAACATATGTTTTCTCCATCTAGACAACTTTGTATATATGAGGGTCTGATAACTCTTTTTTGAATTCCACAGAAGTCCGACATACCCAGAATGCCCACATCTATTCGGGTTGTACACCCCCTCCAGAACGAAGGTCCCAATCGCCTATCCAACCATTATATTGATCTTTTTGATATTATAGAATATTTTAATCATAAAAATGTGGTCTTGGATCTATAACATGATCCTTCACATCGAGATTGAAACCATTGTGATGAAGAATGCAACTAATAGGGACAGTTCCTTCTTATACTGGAATCCACCTTGCACAAATATTCATACAGTTACTGTTGGAATACTGAAGAAACCAATTATTTCGAATGTACTTTTTAACATATGAAACTTGGGCATCTTGGAAAATCCCATGCCCGTACAAGGGTAAATGCAGACTTTGTGCATAGTCACGTTGGTACGGAATTAGACCCTTCCATAGCCCAGGAAGAGTACTCTAAAAAAATTTCATAATAGTCTATTCCAATGATATCCATCATTTCAATTTGGAGACCCTTAGCTTCTTTAGTATGAGTCATCAAATAATTCATTCATTCCTACCAAAGAATTTTGAAACTTCTAGGTCAGAATATTAAAGAGGAAATCAAAATTTTGGTAATGGACATTGTTCGTGTATGTCCTTTAATGAGGCATGCCGCATATATCCATCGATGAGGTCCGTCGCATAGGTCCTTCGCCAAGGGTCCTAGAACTAATACTTCAATGAAGTTGTTTAGCGTAGATATATCACTTAAAATAATTTTACCTTGATAAAATTTCAAGGAAATTATGTGAGAGAATAATGAAATAAGTGCTCAAAGAACGAGCTACGCAAAGAGAGCTACAAAATTTCAGAGAAAGCATAGATAAAGAAATTTTTTTGAAGGTTGAGACCTATTTATAGGCTACTGCTTCGTGTCGTACCTCTGCAAGGCACCTGCGTGGTAAACCTGTGTGGTAAACATACATTGTTAAGAAAATTTCTCCTCAGGACTCGACCCTCTTTGTACGTTTTAGATCCAATCCTGAGGGGGAGATTTTGTTGACACTACTTGAGAAAGTAACCAAAAAGAATATAAAGAAAACTAAAGTTATTTCAGATCCAAAAGCATCATTCAAAGAGTAAAAAGGAAAATAAAAATACTCCCAAAGAGCTTCACGATAGTCTAGATTTATAATCCTATGCGACGGAGCTGCGCGATTCACCTACGCGATAGAGCTTCTCACCTGAAGATGTTTTGTGCACATACACAGAATACGTGCACGAAGGACCTACGCAGACGACATCACTTTGACCAGGCCCCATCAATGAATTTAAATAGAGACCTTGGGCTCCCTATTTGAAGACTGAATAAAAGTGAAAGACTCTCTGAAGCTCCCATTGTGTTTCTCTTTCACCTAGATCCCTCAAATTATCTCACGTAGCTCTCTAGACCATGAGTGAATAGACAATTAAATGGGATAAGAATTTTTTGAATGTCTTCATATTCTGCAGTCATCATCTATACGTACATGGTATATCTACACACCATACCTATGATTTATACCTACGCAGTATAGTAACACGGGGTACCTACGCGGCATACTTGCACGAGGTATCTACATGACCAACTCAAGTACCATTTTTAAAATCCATTCATGGAAGGGTATCTCCTTAATTGGTTCCCTTATCTAAAAGGAATTAAGATAAAGCCTCCACAAAAACCTCCGGACTTATGAAACCTTAAGGAAAGGAAAATTAGTGTGTCTTCTATTTGGGTTTTTATTTTCATAGTCAGAGGTTTCCCACATTTTTTTCACAATGGGGTTATGATTCAGGGGATGTTTTTGGGTTTGTATATACCCTGTCACATGGATGTTTCTCCCAGGAACAGTGCAGGGAAGTTCTCGGTTTGTAGGAAGAGTTGGTTCTTGGACTCACCCTTCTCAATGAGGCGACTCATAACCTCAATTCTCTGGTAAGGAAGGTACACTTCAAACTTTATTTTCCATGAATTCATAGGAGAAGCCTCCCTCCCCTACCAAGATCAATTGAAGGGAATCCATCCTAGTATATGTCCCTCACCTTCTCCCCTTCTTCCTTCCTTTTGGACTCTTTCCCAATGTGAAGAGAATAGAGGGAAATCTCATCACCTCACCCTCTTCCATGGTCGATGGGCCCTCTTCCATCAGCATGGAGGAAATATTTGAAAGAGTGAATTCCTTTTTTGAATATTTGACATTCTCTGGTTTCTCACATCGAGAATGACTCACATGGGCTTAGAGATTTTTCATTATTATGAAATTTTCATGATAGAATGGACTACAAGAACTCTGATTCCTATTTAAACCATGATATGTTTGAAGCCTCCTCAAGGCTCGATCTCACAGGATATCCTCCCTAGTAATACAATTCTAATTCTTTTAATCTGGGCATTTTCCTTTGGAATTAGCCCCAAATTAAATCCCAAATCATCAAGGCATCCTTTTTCAAGAAGTAAGCCCAAACTCATCGTTCTCATAGGACTATACAATCTTATGAGATTTATCGAACTACGTGGGAATTGATTCCCATTAATATGGGATATGTAGGAAGCCTCCATGAGGTTCAAACCCAACATTTCAAATCTACCATATTCTCTTTTTTCCATATTCCCAATTTGGTCTAATACTAATAGGAAACTCATGTCATTTTCCATGTTCCTCCATCCGCTTTAGTATAAGTATCACATTAAGTTTCTACCAAGAATCTTTCTCTTAGAGGTCCTTATTAAAGGACCTTAAAGAGTATGATGTGTCCCATTCAGTGGCACTGAACTATGAGGGTTCTGGTTCCTTTCACAAGGATACGTAGGTAGCCCATTTTATGGGCACAATCCCAAAATCAAACCAAACCTTAATCTCCCTTGATGAAAATAAAATTACAGAGTTCCCCACTGGGTGTCTTAAAACACAGTATCATCACAAAGTTGACTAAAAGAATATTTAAAATAGTATATTAGAGGATACCATTGATCGAAAAACTCGAATACATACAGATATTTCCATTAATGAGGAACCTTGAATATATACTAATGATTCAAAATTTTACACATGTTAATAAATGATTATAAATTCTAAGGGATATATATGATATACTTGGTGAATTAATAAGATGAAAATATTTTAATTTTACCAATAGAGTCATGGAGTATAGAATAATTTCCCCCAAAAGGGTGTTATGAGTCTGACCTCCTATCATATCGACCAATGAACATTCTTAAGTATCATAAAGCTCAAAACATAATGAATGCCTACCTTTGGAAAGAAGGTCCCCTTTGGATAAAGAACTATTGAAGATTCTGGTTCCATAAATAAATCCAATGGAATCCACCTGGAAGCTATGCTTTTTAATAATAGAATACAGGTTTCAAGGAACTACGAAATAGTGATGAAAGCTAATTACCCTATTTTCAATGTGTTCATCCTTTTATTTAATTTTTCTAGAAATAAACCAAACTGAACTTTGATATTGGACATGTGGACCATATAGAGTATCAGGTAGTTGGTATATTGATTTCTCCCTCATGGTATTTCTATTTATTAATTGAGCTATTGTTCCACATGTCGCTAAATCCGTATAATATCTCCTAGAAAAAAATTAAATATTTATAACATAATGCCTTAATCTAGTTAGTCATTGTGTTATATATATAACTAGTGGAGGCATTACACCCCTATCTAAACCACCCCTTTGGGTGAGTTTCCTATGCACTTTTGTCCAATGAATTTCTTAGGAAATTAAATCACCTCATTGAGTAATATTCCAAGGTTTAGATTATAATAGATTTTAGTATTCAATTTTAATCATCATGGTTGATGAGATCTTTAATTTGAGTTGAGTGGATTTTTGTTCAACAATGTCATATTTTCTAATAAAACCCATCATTTGAGGTGTGTTGTATTCTAAACTGAAATGTAATTGATAAATGTTTTATATCATTATTGGATTAATGGAATGAGTGTTTCCCATGTCTCTAATAGTTACTGTTATATATATCACATGTTAAAGTCCGCAACTTATATTACATTGTAATTGAAATGGTATGTGGGAATGACCCACCTAATGTATAATTAAATTTAAAGGGAATTCTTATATGCATGGACTTATTTACAACTTATAATAAAGGGATCAAATTACCTGAGATAGTCAGGGCCTCTCCTTTAAATTATATATTAATTTTATTAAAAGTATCCAATATGCCTTTAGCGATGTAAGTTTTCATTTTATGGGATGTCGAGATAATGGTTTATAGGGAATGTGGATTATTATATATTTATTAATGATAACTATTAACTTGATTAGGGTCACATTCCATGATGTGTCACATCCCCATAGTTGAGGATGCTAATAGAGTTAGCAAAAGAGGATCTAGTTAATTTTGTTTATTCCTATTATGTTGTTTTCTATCATCTCATGTTATGTTATTTCATTAGAAAATGTTTCATCATCTATACATGCATTCATGGTTATAGATTTTACATTTCCCATGTTTATTAGTCAATGTATTTAACTTCAACTTCTCTATGATTTATTTATACTACTTTGTTTTTTTACTATTTATTTATTATTATTATACCACTTTTATACTCTAATAATGAGGGTATAGTCTCCCCTCCATGCCACCAATGGACCCTCACTATAGTTAGATGCATCTGGCATATGGGGAGGCATGCGTGAGTCTATGTTGGGATAGGGATAACTACTGGTTTGATATTCAGTTTTTTAAGGACATTACCAAGTGAAATAATAGTGGCTTTTGTTCCCTATTTTTTTAATAAATAGAAAATTGGTAGATTGGAGATTATGAATGGGTCAGAGCTTGGTTAATAGTTTTTTCTATGAGTGATCAACACATTCATGTGGAAAATTCCAAGTGTATAGGGATGTTGTTATTATTTATAGTGTTTGATGTTATAGTTTATTTTGATTTCACCTTGAGTGATTGGTGTACTTTACACAACTTACTGGTTTTTTGGATTTATGGTGTTTTACTATTGGCCATATATGACAAGGATGTAACATTACATGTATCATGATAGGTATACAAATTTACATTCCCTACACATTAAATTCAATCTAGTTTTCATTATACCTTGTGATATGAGCCAAAATTGTTTATTACAAAGCCTATTATATCCCATTATTGGTTTTTTTTGTATCATTCTCAATTTTATACTTTTATAGGTATTTTGTTATCATGTTTACGTAATTTTAGTTTAATGATTAGCATGTTTACTTGTGTTCCCTACTTATGTAGTAGGATTCAATGTTTCACTGTCATTCCATGAAATTTATTTATCATGTTTGTCTTTTTACCTTGTATGGGTAATCAATTAGATTACTTTTCAATATACACTTTGTTTTTGGGCTTATTTATGTTTTTTCCTATATATAATTGTTATTTTTGGCATGAATACCTATAATTTTAATATATAAAGAGTTATTAAAGTTATAACATCAACCTAAATGGTTATTTCTAGTATAGATTGATGATGATGCCTTACCTAATAGATTATCGAATGCTAGAGCCGTGCACCACTGGTTTCATGGGATGAAACATACTAGTTGTGACTAAATGGGATCCAAATTATAATTTCTAATGTGTATGGGTGTTTTATAAATTGAAAAAACGGTTACCCTTATAATCAAACTATTATATAAGAGCATGATATATTTTTAAACTACAGTAAATATAAATGTAGTTTAATTTTGACCTTAAATGACTTTGTTGATTATTGGAATTTTACATGACTAATCCCTAGTAAGTTGGTTATGGTTCTAGTTCTTATCAGATAAAACCCATTAAGGGAGATCTAAAGTTAAAATGATTAATGGTTTCCTTGTAACCCTATCATTTTGGAATGGTGAGTAGTATGATTAACATCCAAGATGCACAAATAAAGCCGAGTAGATCATTTGGGGCATGATACTTATCAAATGACCCTCTATAGGTGTATTAAAGATTTAATAATTAAATTGATACTATTGGGTTGCTTATTGATGAACCCAGGTTGGATTTATAGGACCCTCATATTTTTTATTCTATATTATGACATAGTATTTAACCACATGGGTGTATAATTATACTTATGATTATATAGGGATGGTTATTTAATGTATCCCTGACTAGTTATGTGGATTCATAGAGTCATTTGGTGTCATCTTACTTGACAATTCCATTTTTAAATTATATTAAATCTATAATATTTATTTGGATTGTTCTTATATGAGGTATTAGTTAATTAAAATTCCATTTTAAACCTAAATGGTGTTTTCCTCAGTAGATCAAAATGGACATTTTCTATAACTAATCCTAGTTGTCAAAACCTTACGGGTTGTTAAAATGGTTAAAAAAATTATATGATAAATTTACAAGATAATATAGTTTACAATTAAGTAAATAGTGTTTAAAAAAAAGTTTGATGCAACATTCCATGTTGATTTGTGCAGTTAACAATTTAATCTACCATAAATTTTTACGCTATGGATGTTGATTGAAAATATATAGAAAATGGTCATTGAAATTTTAAATAACTAAATATTAATTAATTTAATGATGTAAAAATGAACATTATGTGGTTTACATAGCTTCAACCCTTATTTAAGGGTAGTTTAAATCCTTCATGGTTCTTCCCTTGGAATGGGAACATTAGCATTTGTTGTAGACTTTTAATTACCTATGTGATAGGAGGTAGAGCCTAGTGATATCTTCATTAGGGCTCAGATATAGGTTCAACGTATTCTTATTTGTTAAGGTTCTAGCTCAAGTATGGTAGTTCCCTATAAACCTTAATGCCTTTCTAAATGGTTTTGAACCATTTCAAAAATGTGGATCCATTTCGGTGCCATTTGTCTTGAGTAGAACTCTTAAACACCTAGGTGGATGGGTGTTCATTTGGTAGTTTGAGCCTTGATATAGGAGTGAGCATTATATAATACCCATTTCAAGTAGGTTAGACATGAATAGGTCATGGTTTCCCGCTTAGTGGGTCTTGTGACCTATCTCCTACATCATATTCATTTTAAAAGAGAATGACCCAGTATGTCATCGACAAAATTACAGTTGTGTAGGATAATACACCTTTATGATATATCTTTTTATAGAAAATTTAGTTCTTAGATTCATATGGCTGATGCACTTATGGATATTATCAAGGATTTTTCATTATTCTACTAAAACATTTTGGTATTATGTGTTGTTACACACATTACCTATCAGGTTTCTAAAATGTTACAGCAAACTGTATAGGTTCAATGATAACCATTTAAACCTTGGTCTTTTATTCTATATTCGGGGTTCATCTCTATAGTAGAGTTCCTGAGGCCTTTAGTAAAATAAATTTGATTTTTATCCAATTATATTGATTGTATATATGATGAATTATATACAAGTGAATGAAGATTATATTTTGATAAGAAGAAACAAAAATTCTATTTTTGAAAAATATATGGTTTAAATTAAAACACGCTTATTGATAAATTTAATTATTTTAAAATAAATTTTATTTACAGAAATTATTCTTATTAAATAATATTTATATGTATAAAAATTATAATATAATTTTAATAAGGCTAATATAATATTTATAAATGTAATAAAGTTGTTATTGTTGTAAAACCTGATAATTTTTAATACATGATTATGTCTACTTTAAATGTATAAATTATCATATTTAGATTTATTTTGATAAAATAAGCATTTTTTATTGAAATCAATAAGTCAAAATTATTCAATGGTAATTTGTTCATAATTTTTTGAGACATTCAAATTCTTAGGTAAAAATTAAATATGGTATAAATATATGTGGTGTACTATGACATAACAATGTCACAAAAGTTATGTATGAAATACTATACAAGAAATAAAACAAAATATATATATTTCCCATTAAAATAATTGATTTATGTTTCATTTTTTTGAGCATTTAATTTATCTTCCAATACTTATATTATATTTTACGGTTTTAAAAATAATTTATGACCATTAATAAATACCATGTCACAAATTGTATTATTTTAAATATTTAAGTTATTCTACTTTTAAAATATTTAATACCAATTCTATTTTGTAGAAAACATAGGAAACCCCCATGGTTAAGTTTTTGGTTTTGATTATCTTATCATATAGATTCCAAAACCTATGTTTAGAAATTAATATTGAATTCCCATGGATTTTTTTATATATTCCAAAAAAACATAATATTTTTTACTAAAACAATTTATAATTTATTAATTCTAAATCTACATCAATAATTTTCTAAAAACGTGTTCCAATGTTCTTAAAACCATCATCCAATAATTTTTTATGCACACTCCCAAGTAATGGATTTCTCACTCTTCTTTTCTATTAATGAATATTTTTTATATTTATCCTTTAGAAACTCAATTAGTTATGTTTTAATTCATTAATAAATATAACTTTACTATACAATTGACGCTCAAATAATGATATATTATTTATACCCTATTTTTATAATCATTACTATGTCTTTACTATGCCGAATTGAGGGATTCTCTTATTCCTCATACTTATTCAATTAACTCCTTTGTATAATGACTTTTTATTTTCAATTAATTATTTTAATGTGTTTTTATGCAAAAAGTTTTTATTATTCTGCTGAAAATTTTATTAGAGACTTACTTTCCCTCTCATTAAAACCTTCCATGATTCGTTATGTACACCAATTTTGATGCTAAAATAATATCATGATTTTTTCATTCAAATATTTTTTTTGTGAATACCCATCCCCATTTACACCCATTGGAATTATAATCGAGGTAAAAATACTTTATTGATTTGTTACGTACATTAGTGTAACCCACAGTCCTTAATTTTAGGATAAAAACTTACGAAATACATTCTTATATCGTATGATCAATGTAGAAAACATATTCAAGTACACGATATGAATGTGATAGGTGGTATTGGAATTATAAGCCTTCAAATGAATTGCGTAATATTTTTATCTCATAAGATACCATGTATTGTACACATTAGGTAACCCAAATCACAATATGTTATTATTTATTTTTGGTTATGAATGTATTATACAATGATTCCATGTTTTATGTTGTTTCCACATACCTATGTTTCCTTGAAGTTGTCATCATATATCATGATTTTATATTCATGATTATTATTATAATGAGTTTTATATATCCTTGATATACCCATTAAATATTATTTCGTTTTTTCATCATGACATTCTTTGTTTATTACCTTACAAGGATTTATAGATCATTCAATTATTATCTATGACCTCAGGGTCTCCACTGATGTTATAGAGGATTAAATTAATTTAAGGTCATACTGTGGGAGTTTAAAATAATATTGATGTATCCCTATTTCAATTTATAGTGTTATGTATCAAATTACCCAAATACACTAGTAATTTCTATCTTTTAAGAATTTATCATGTTGTTCTTTGTGTAATAAACCATGAGTTAAGAAGTATTAATGACATGGGTTGACATAATTTGTATCAATGAATGGCCATGTTATTTCTTTGGGATTAAGATCCAAAAACCATAGTGAATTCTTTAGGGATATAACTTAAAATAGTAAAACATCCCTGAATTTTGGTAATATATTGTGTAAGTGGTTTCTAAGTAACAATATCCCAGATTAGATACTAAAAGTGCATGAGACTTTGCCAAAGTTATACCAAGGGGTAATAACACAAAAAATGGTCCATTGGGTATTAACATGATAACCACATAATGAATGAAAAGTGTCCTTTTTAACACCTATTTTGACACTCCTAGGGGACATGGTTTGGTAAATTTCTGAGATCATTATAAACCACTATGAAGGGAACAAAAAATTCCGATCAAATATTATTTTAGGAAATTGGCCATTGATAATGGGGATAGAAACTTATAAATTCAATGGTTATAGAAAATAAATCATTTATGAATTATCTATTCATTGTTAATAATTAACCTTTTATGTGTTTATTAGTTTAATTTTGTCATCCCTAGTTTTCATTTTAAGTGGGTCAATGATTTGAAATAGGAGGAGCTGAGTCTACCACTCTTGTGATCGAAAATGTGATGACTAACCATTCAAATGCCCTTCCCAATTAGAGAAGAATGAGAGAAAATCATGACAATATTAACTAAATAAAACTATGTTATAAATATGGAATTTAATTTAGGGTAACACTCACAAACCCCTATGATATAGAATGTTATAATTGAGAACATAATGTTACAACGACCTCTTAATTTTTATAGATTTTTTATCCCTTGATGATGGAAAAAATGCATCAAATCCAATGAAAATATTTTCTCTATCCTTTAATTATATATAATAGGGAATTTTGTGATGGATGTTTATCATATGGTGGGAGAATATGACCAATGGTGGACATTGATAAAATAATATGAAACTCGATGGTGATATCAATGGGATAGAGTTAAATGAATTATATAAACAATTAAAAAAATATTTTCCTCATACACTTCAACTAAAAATGGTTATTTAAATCCTTTTTCTCGTGTAAAATGATAATGAATCCATTGGTTCATATGAGTAAAAATTTAAAAAAACTACTGTGATACACCTCCAACATTTTCATTGACCCCAAAAGAAAATTGGATCACTTCTTTGGTGTGATAGAGCTGAATATATGAAGATATTTGGTGATATGATAATTTACCATGAACAAGGAAATTTCATGATGTTCCCTCAATGAAAATGGAGACTAAATCTCAAGGGAAAAGACATAGGAATTAGAGGATTGTTTTTAATTCTTGGGGAGTGATGAATAAATCACATAGTGTAAAAAAAATATAACATCCCACTTGCCAAAATTTTGGGATTAAGAATCCTAATAATTGTATAAATGAGAAAATAAATTTTTTTAGGTGAAGGAATAAAGGGAAACAAGCTAGAAATATTTATGGGTGGAAACAAAAAATGTGATGGAATTATGGAATTCACTAGTAAACCCTAATTATATTGTACAATTTTTACACTATAAAGAAAAAATACACTATGTAAACTAATTTACTAAGCCAGGGTTTGTTTATGATAATCAAAGACAATAACCAACAAGGCCTAGAGGAAAAGGGTGATAATATTATAGCACAACTGCTAAGATGAATACTATAAAATATGTAGTGATATATATCCTATGTATTCCATTAGTTATAGAGAATGTACTATTTTATTCTGGCCTTACGCATTCTTTCATATCATGTATGTTTAACACATATTTTTAACAACACCTTTGAATATAGAAGTGGATATATTATTGAAAATGAAAAATGGGGTAATTGTTGCATCACAATTATAAAACTTCTAGTCTATCCATATATTTATGTTTAGGGTGCCAAATAAATTTTAGTATTATCACTTTAATGGAAGTCAATAACATTATGTGTATTTATTTGTTTCATTTTAGAGCCATAATAAATTTTAGAGAGATGAAAATCACCTTTAATATCTAATATTACCCTATGATTATATAAAAGTTAAAAGGGGAGGATGAAACACCTTTATAATAATTATCTCAGGCAGGGATATGATTTCCTTATGAGAAAAGGTATCCTCCTCAAATGATTGAGACTATGGAAAATACCACCCTTGATGATATACCCTTTGTGATATAATATACTGATGTGTTTCCCAAATAATTGGCTGCCCAATATCATATATGATAGGTTGAGTTCATGATCAAACATATAAGTGAATATTTTCCAATATTCAATACTCCATATATAATGGAAACTATTGAACCTGAGTAATTGAAGAAACTACAACATGATAATTTGGATATAGGGTTTATATTCCAAAGTACTTCACCATGGGGTGTGTCAATCCTCTTCATCAATAATAAGTTAGGCTAAAATAAAATTTTCATTTATTATCATGGTCTCAATAGGATCATGATAAAGAAAAATAATCCTCTATCATGTATTGATGACTAATTCCACCAGTTATATAGAGCCCGGTAATTATCCAAGATGGATCATTAGTTGTGATATTTTAATGTAATGGTTAAGAAGTATGGTATCCCTGTGACATATTTTTATTAAATGTACAATAAATAATAATTCAAAATAATTAAATTTTAAATAACTAATTCTCCATCTATATTAAAAATAATAAAAAAGATAGTCTTTAGGGACTACCTAGATATGTTTGTGATAGTATTTATGGATGATATTCTTTTCTACTCGAAAATAAATGTGGGATGTGAGGAGAATTTTAATATT
The DNA here is from genome assembly GCA_963277665.1 of Viscum album. NCBI lineage: Eukaryota > Viridiplantae > Streptophyta > Magnoliopsida > Santalales > Viscaceae > Viscum > Viscum album. The sequence continues at coordinate 2,114,285,367 of OY728157.1, read as the reverse complement.
TTACTTAAGAACATGTAAAAGGATAAATTATGTAAAAATTATTTGAATTAAATTATTTAAATGGATAAAGTAATGTTCCTTGGGGATTTGATAACTATAAAAGGGAAATTTTGGATCCTTCAAAGATGGAGGTAACTAAAGGATTTTCTAGACCAACATTTTTGGCAGATATATGTAGTTTCCTTGACTTATTAGGGTAATAACATTGATTTTTGGGAAGCATATCATGATTTTCAATCCAACTAACCAAGATAACTTAGATGGGAGTGAGAATTTTTTGAGACATGTAAATGTGAGGAGTGCTTTAAAGATACAAGGAAGGGGATAATAACTACACTAGTTCTGAAATTACCCACTAGGGGGAAATTTGTTTTTCTATAATGATGTGTCCAAAAAGTCCTTGGTTCTTGAGATCATACAAGAGGAAATATGTATAACCTTATCCTCCCATAAAATGAAGATCCAGGAGATGAACTACCAAACAAATGATCTATAATTGGTTGGATTGATCCTCACATTGAATATTTGGAAACATTATCTATATGTGGAGAAGTGGGACATATATACAGATCATAATAGTCTCAAGTATATATTCAAACAAAATTCCACCAATATTTGAATATTATGGTGGATAGAGAAAATGAAGGATATTTTTTTTCATTCCATTACCTTCCTAGTAAGGTTAATAATTTGGTAGACTCTATGAGTTAAAAGGATCCTTCAAACCAATCTGTGATGTGTATTTAAAGGGATAAAATTTTATTTGATATGAAAATTATGTCTATGGGAATAATAAAAGGATCATCCCCCTTCCTCGAAAAAATAACTTCCCAACCATTTATTCTTGTGATGATCAAGTAAGACCAATAAGATGATGAGGATCAATAGATAAAAGAATAAAATAATCCATATATTAACTTTTCTAAGTATGGATTTATAAGGTTTGGAATGAGGATATGTGTTCCATAAAAACATGAGATGAAGAGGAATATTCTTTAATGTTAATAGATCATCCTTCTCAATTAATATTGAAATTCCCAAGATGTATAGTGATATAACGAAAAAAATCTGGTTGGAGAACCTGAATAGAGATATTTATGAATTTGTATCTCTATGATTAGTATGATGCCAAATATTCAAGGTTGAACAATGGAAGTATACTAGTATGATTAAAATAATGAATATAAAATTATGTAAATTGGAAAACATAACCATGTAATTCATCATAGGACTCCCCGGGACATTTAAAGTTAATAACATCATCTAGGAGATAGTTGACCCCCTTGCAATGTCATCATGTATCATTACTATCAAAGATGTTTTATTTCTTCACCAACACACCAATATATACATAATTAAAGTGGTGTGATCGTATAGATTTATACTATTAACTATATCTAATCTATATTATGGTTTATCTCAAGGTTTTGTAGAATACCCTAGCAAGGATAAACTACTAAAATATATACAATGTTAATATAAAATTAATGCAGAAAATCACCAAGGAGACATATAGATTGTGTTTGGAGATAAAGAATTCTTTTGTATATCACTGTGCATGAATGTCAATAAATTTTGTAAGAATGGAAAATTAATTTTTATATACATCACCCCATTTTAGATCCTTGATAACAATAATGTTTTTCCATATTTACTATCACTCAAACATAGCTTATCTTAATTAGATGATGTGTTCCATGTATCCCTATGGTTGAAGTAAATATTATACCCCTCACATATACTAATTCTAGAGGTGGTATCCATGGAGAATGATATTTCATATGATGATAAGATGTTGAATATCTAATATCATAGATACGGTGTTATATGATGTAAGAAAACTTATATAGTAAATTTTTTGGGGTGGAATAACACGTTTGAGGGAAAACATAGAGAATGGGAGAGGTGATGAAAAAATAGTACCCTCATCTGTTTGATTGTATGAAGTAAAATCTTGAGGGAAATAAATTCAAAATAGGGGAATAATGTTAGGAACCGAACATTTATAAATGAAATTACTTTGTTGATGAATAAATTCCTTATTAATTAATGTATTAATAGAAAACACATGCACTACTTTGGTTATTTTGGTACATTATAATATATATTCTTTAATATTTAAATGGACATTAATTATCATAAACATTGATAATATTTTCATTTTATAGTGACCATTAATACTAGAATATAAAGGGTAATGATAAATTCAAATTTACATTGATAGAAGATCGGATGGCCTCCGCCAGTAGGATCGTACCCTATGAATCAAATTTATTAGAAAATTTATAGAAAACGTCATCACTAGGATTTTCCCTCAACCAGCCCTATGTGATATTTGACCACCAATGATTTATAGAAATTGTATACAGAAAAATTTCATGATTATAAAAATAACAACTCTTACCAGGTTTATGGAACAACCCCAAGAATGAACCACCATTGTACACTATTACCTTAAGGCATATAATATTGTAATAAGGGGTCATGTATCTTGAACCTAGTAGTATGTAATTTTATATGTTCAATTATAATAAAATAAGGATTATATTTATACCTTTTCAATTTTACATTATATATACAATTTTAAATGTGTTGGTGAAAATTATATTTTAATATGAAGAATCTAATATTGTAATAGTAGAAAATAAAAGTTCTTAATTAAACCACCCATTTAGATAAATACAAAAAAAATTAAAATAAAATTTATTTTCATATGATATTAATGATAAATAATATTTATATATAAACAAATTATAATCTAGTTTAATGAATTATAAAATAATATTTATAAGGGTTATGAAACTTTATTTACATAAAAACACATATTTTCTGTAAAGGAGGATTTTTATATGAATTTTAAATTCTAAAATTGATAGAATTAAATTTATAAAATAAATATCATTTGTTAAAATTACTATGTTCATATTATCTAATGGTTAATTTTTCATTATTTTATTAGAGTCGAATTGTTTCGTAAAAATTATATATAATATAAACACATGGTTTTTATTTTGACATCATAATTTCCAATAGTGGTGTCATAAAACTATAAAGGGTTTCTGAGACCAAAAAAATATTCTCATTTAAAATAATGTATTTTCAATTTATTATATTAATTCTAGAAACCATTAATGAATCCTCTAAAAACTATATTATGTTCTTTGTTTTAAAAATAATTTTTTTATGAACATGACTCAGTTCCAAATTACCAATGGTGTTATATTAATGATTTAAGTTGTTGGACTATTAAAATATTGAAATAAGCTAAAATTTGGTAGAAACCATTTGAAAATTACTGGTAAGGTTTCAGGTTTTGATTATTTTATCATATATAGTACATAAAATATTTATAAAAATTAATAAATAATTACCAACACTTTTTCTATAAATACCCACCCAACCATCAACACATATTCACTAATAACCCTTTAATAAAAAATTAATCACTCGATTCATCCCAAGGGGTTATAAATATCTTAATACGCTCCACTAATGCTTTTATAAGTGACCTCTCATGAAAGGTATTTCACTCTCATCTTTTCAATTGAAGCACCTTCTTTATATTTATCCTTATGTATATAAATTGATTTGGTTGTCATGCCATTATAAATATCCCTTTACTATACTATAAATGTTCAAAAATCGAGATAACATTTATCCCATCTCAATTTACCCATTACTGAATCATTTACTATACCTAAGTAAGGGATTCCCTTACTCCTCTTTATTCAATTATTTTTTTTATTATGACTTCTAATTTCTAATTTTTCTGACAAAAATTCATCCATACACATCCCTTTACTTTCTTTAATATGACCATGTAATTAGAGAACACATTTATCTATCCATAAACATTTCCATGAGTGCTTTATGTACAGACATTACACTACCTAAATTATCTCGGGATTTTCCTTGAAAAGCTTTTGTGTTAGGAATACCCATCCCCATTTACACTCGGGTATATTCAACTTAATATAACTATACATAATTTATAATAAAATACAATGAATTTATCAATCACCCCAAAATATGGGGAATTAAAGTGAAGAAAAAAATTCTTGTGTTTTAAGATCAATATAGAACACAAATGTGAGTACATGATATGAATGTGATGGGTGGGACCGAAACTGAATATCCTTCTACTTTATTGGGAAATGATTTTATCTCATGAGATATTATGCATGGTACATGAGATTTTATTCTAAGAACACTATGTTAGGATGTATCGGGGGTCATCCTGGACTAATATTTATGATTTCATGTTTTATGTTATTTCCACATTCATATGTTTCCTTGATTTTATCATCTAATATCATGATATTCTGATTATATTTATGATTATCTCCCATTTTATATTTCTCTTCAATAAATTTTATTAATTTTATAATTTTATCCTTTTATTATTCTCTTAGTATGTATTATAGACAACCCCTTTATTATCTGTATCCCTAGGTTATCCAATGCAGTTTTGGAATATCAAAGTAATTTATGGGAATTTAATTGGATTTTTAAATAATATTGGTGTATATCTAATTCATGCTATAGTGTAATTTATCAAGTTACCTAAATACACTAGGTATTTTTATATTATGCGATTATATCATGTGTTTATATAGTAAATTATTGATTAATTAATATTTATTAGCGTTGTGGGTCATTATAGGTAATCCTTTCATTGTGTTTTAAAAGAAATCAATCAGTATATAAAGTATATGTAGTCAAGGAATTCTGAATTATTTCTTAAAAAAATCACAAATTATTAAACATATATCTCTCCAATCTATATAACATTCCATTGGGCTTGAATAAATCATTCATTTTTTAATATCTAGGTATATTAGTTTTTTTCTCCTCGTATTCATCTATATTTGACTAAATAAATCTAGAGCTATTAATTTATTGATTTTGATGTGAATATTATTCTTCCTACTTGGATGGGGAAATTAACTAACAAATTATATTAATGATATTAGTGTGGCTCCAATAATGAACATCTCAAATATCTAATGGATTTTAGGGGAACCTTTATACATCCTGAAATATTAGTTATTATCTAGAGTCATTGGAAGAATATATTATCCACTAATGATAGACTCCAAGATATTTGTCTTCTAGTTACCCATTCATGATCCCTATAAAAAAGTAATTTTTAATGAGAATAAAATATTATTTTAAAGTTATATTTACTTATACTTGGATGTAGTTTTTTATATGGTTCATTCGTGAATCATATAATGACCATGGACTACATCAGTTAATTTCTCTAATCTATAATTTTGATTTCATTTTAAAATTTTCTAACATGATAAAATATATTATTGAAATATATATAAACTATTTTTATACTTATAAAAAACATGATTCGAATTATTTCTATCCATTAAAAAAGTTATTATATCCTCCTTTATCAATGATGTATAATTGGTTTTAAAAATCATAGTGTGAATCCTTGAACAATAACTTCAATGATCTAATTATTTATAGGACCCTTGTTATTCTTTAGATTACAGTGAATTCTTCTGAGATATCATATATTGAATGGAGACCCCCATTGGACACTCAGACAAAATTATACACAAATAGTGCTATTATGGGAGCTCTAAGAGCAGTGGGGTGTGGTAGTATATTTCAAATTATAAAGGATTTGTTAATGGATTATTCTCTCAAATACATGGAAACATCATTGCCTATGAATCTGATCTATTTATTTGGACTCCTATTTAAAATAATTTTATTTTTCCCAAACCATAAAATATTTTGTTTCTCATATACATATTGTTCCATGTAAGGTATTTCTCAAATTGATCCAGTGATTAGAATATATACAAGAAAAGAAAGTTAATGATTATTAATATGTGGGGAAGGAAAAAAAGTAGTTGATGTAGATAATTAAAAAATAAGGGGATTATTTCATCTTTTAATTGTAATTTAATCACATGGAGGACTTTTTATACTTATACTGTTCAAATGTAAATGGAAATGTTTATTCCAAACTCATCCATTCTTGTTTGTTTCCACTTTCAATTTTTTATTAGAATAATTTTTCTATGGGTAGTATGACACACAGAGACAAACTTTTGTGACTTTTATGATCATTAATATTACTTTTTTCAATTGAAACTATTACTACTCCAGCTGTTGCCGGTGATACTGCTACAACTACTACTATAAAGAGGGCATGATGGGGTTAAGGATCAATGAGCTCTCTCTCAAAAGATATTTATATTATTAATTCTCCATGATTTTTTATTATGATATGATATTTATTATTATTACTTACATGCATATAGAATATATAGTAGTGGGACAAATTTATGGTGTGGTTTCCAGAGAAAATAATATTTTAGATGAAGTCAAACCCTCTCATTATGGGAACATTTCTACTAAAAATATTGATTTTAAGGACTTTCCATCATTTATTGAGTTTATTCCTAAGTTATTGACCATTAAAGGTACTAATTCACATGTTTTTATTAATTTTGATTCCATAGTATATCATTTAAATCATTATAGGTACTAGGCCATTGTGTGAGTCATATTTCCTACTAGGGTAAATCATATAAATATAATGATCTAGATGGTCGTGTAACAAACATACATGGTTTCTATAAGTTAAAATATATACTAATTGTATCAGTTAAATTCCATATTATCTTCCCTAGTAATGATATTAAGAATTAATCATAGGGTTCCAATTCTATTTCTTTGAATTTGGGAAGCATACAGATTCAAGAGAAATTTTTTGATTTATTAAAATTATAATTTACAATATAAGGTTATATACGTGGACCAAAATAAATGGTCTTAATTTTATATAATAACATCCCTGAATTATTTTTGATATTTCTCTTTCAATATTAGTGTATATTGTCATAGATAAAACATCCAAATAGGTTATATTTTAATTTTATTCATAAAGTCATACAAAAGTAGAATTAACATATATATTAATCAACTTTCTGTAGTTATATACCAAAAATTAAGATTTATTATTGTAGGTATAATATAAGATACATTTTATATTATTTAGGGATGTCACACAATGGGACAAAATAAAACAAATTGTCATATGGATGTATTGTGCTCTTATCACATCGTAGAGGGGAATTTAAAACAGAACTGTGAAAAATGTCAACAGATTAAGAGTATTCCAAGGTAAAATAGGACCTTTAAAATTTCTTAATATAATTACTCATATATATAGGTTAATTGAATGGAAAATTAAATTAAGGAGGACTATAAGTTTAAAGAATGTAGCTAAGGGAATGGATCAAACCATCTCAGGTGGTTAAGATGACGCAAGTATTGTTTTGACTATATCATCATAAGAAAATAGATGTGGATATAGTGGAAAAATTTATGCAAGGTTCATTGTATGTTGAAGAGAAGGATGAAACTAAATGTATGTCTGGTCTTGATAGAATGGTGGTGGTTTCATTCATATATGCTAATATATAGGATCAAAGGTAATCTAAATAGAAACTTGTAGTGTCTATGATGATATTGTAGGTTGAAATTAAATCTATGTTTGTGTAAATTTAAACTATGTATGTATAATAATATCAAGGGGTCCAATATTTTCATGTCCAAAAGGAGATTAAATAATTAATTTCAATTAGATGGGATAGTGGGAAATTGTGCAAAAATGGATGATACCCCCTCCCCAAGTGAGGGCTATTAATATAATAATTAATAGATTGAGGGTGAAAAAAATTAATTATTGATGATGGGTTTAGCATATGGCATTAAGGAAAAATTTTTGTATAATGAAAGCTCACATATATAGTGTATGATGATAATAGGGTCTCGCAATTATGGTTTTTATAATTTAAAATCTAAAAAACATTTTGATTTTTTGAGATATAAAATTTAATTTTCTAGATTGGTTTATTGTATTATACTTTCATGTAATGGTGAATTTTCTTATTTTACCACATTCACCCCCTATAATACATGTTTTTTATTTTATAAATGGGGAAAGTTTCCTTGGTATCTTTTACCTACATTTTCATATTAAAGTTTTTGTTGTTTTTCATCTATTGTTTTTTGTATTTGATGTAGTAGTTGTTGTTATTGTTGTTGTTTTTTTGTTTTTTTTGTTGTTTTAATTATTTTAATTACTGGTGTTGGTGTTCTTAGTCTTCTATTTATTATTATTCTTCTTATTTTTATTGTTTTTTATTGTTCTTATACTCATCTGAATCTTTTTTCCTATTTTAAGAATCCATTTGAATATTATTTCCTTGGTTTACATGCCATTACATTTGTGATTTATTCCATAATGACTTATGTTATGGTTTTTGTTGAAAATATAAGCCAAGTCATGTTTCTGAATCATATTGATTATCTATAATAATAAATCTTATGTTTTTATTTGGTCTCAGTTTGATGGCATGTTGGTTTCTCTTGTTGTTGATATTTGGAGTAAATTTCAGTTATTGTAATTTTTTATTGAATACTTGAGGGTGACCATAAATATTTTCTATACTGATAAATATTTCCAAAACTAATGTAATGACTATTATTAATTATTTTTTTAGTGACCCAACCCCAGATATCCTAAAGCATATTTTTGATACTAATCACATTATCATGATTAAAAGGAATCAAATATTGAAGGAATGAGAGTCTAGAAGAACTGGTGAACCAAATACATAACTGTGTCTTTCATTACAATGGAATACACTAATTACAACATAATTTTCATCATCTTTCTTAATGAACAACTTGGAGGATAACTATATTCCAACTAGTACATCCTTATATATCTTTCACAGTAATCTTATTGGACTTTTAAAGAAAGAAACATAATAAATATTAGTTAAAATTCTAAGTTGGGGTAAATTATATACGAATCAATAATGAATCATTGAAAATAATAATTATGAAATTGTATATATCTAAAATCAAATTCCATATAAATAATAAAATTAGAAGGACGTGGATAAACAATATGGTAAAGTAATAAATGAAAATAAATTCCATTAAAATAACTAAATAAAGAAAAAATCAGTATGGAAATATGATAAACTAAAAACACACTCAATTTAATCAATAAAACTATAATTGAATTTAAATGTAGATTATATCATGTGAAAATATCATTGATAATAAATAATGAATCAAAATGAAGGTAATTAAAAATTATTTGATATCATGTATCAGGAACATGAAAATCATTTCTATACAGATCCATCCTCCAGATAGTTTATAACTATATATAGAAACCCATTTAACTTTTCAAAATTATTGGCTCATGAGAGCCTATAGATGCGTCGACGTGCTATATAATGTTTGGGCTCTACCCGTCATTGCATGTCCAAGTAATTCTTCAAATCGAGCAATCAATTTAATTAATAAACAATATTCCTTTCCAAATATTTTTATTGAATAAATAATATGGATTTTTAAATATTTCCCAAAATAATCAAATACTATCAAATTAGACCCCATATGTGAAGATTTATATGGTTTAGGAAATAGTAATATCCATGATAAAGGAAATGGATAATTTATAGGAAATTCATCACTAAATTATCATAGGAGATTAACTATTTAAATGATACTAGAAAATTAATCAAGGAAGGTAATTTAAATACTATCCTTTCCCAAAGAAATAAAAAAGAATTCAGAGGAAGAAATGGTATTTAATCAAAACAACATATCCCAATTAGTGTAAAAATAAGGGTTGTTGGCATTGATGAATAAAAATACAATAAAAAGATCTTATAATAATATTCTTGAGGATGATATATATTTATTATAAAAAATCTTTTTGGAAAAAAATTCACATAAAATAAATTTTGAAAATATTTTCTTTAAAAATTAACCTTTTAAACACGCAATGGAAGCATCAATGAAATGATTATGGGTAAATTATCTCAAGACATATGAGGTAAAAATAAAATTCCATTTACACTATTCAATGTTTGAAAATTACATTACTTGGAATGAGATAAGAAGATTCCATTATTGAAATTGGTAAAAGAAAAAAAATTCAAAAAAGGTCATTACCAATCATTTTAAAAACCTTTTAAAAACATTTTAATAAAACGTGGGTTTTAGAAGAAAATAGGTTATCCGAGTAAAGTTATAAATAATTTCGAGTTTTCTAAAAAAAGGTTATAAAACATTTTGAGTACCAAAGAGTAGGAAATGGAACTAATAATAAAAAATGGTTATGAATAACTAGAAAATAATGAACGGTTTTATTGAATAGTTGTTATATAATTTACTCAAATGGAAATTCCAATGAAATTTCATTAGTATTAGTATTGAGGAAAATTATCTTTATGCATACCAAAGTTTCCCATACCACATTGAAACATTTCAAATAATTAGCCTCGTGAAATATTAATATTAAATTAAAGTTATAATATGATGAAAGTAAGTTAATTCATGATATATAATGCAAATAATGATCGTATATATACTGTATAAAATAAACAAGGTCTCTAATAATAAATAAGATTAAATAGAATGTAAATTATAGCAAAATCCCTTACATTGAGTTTCAGTTCATGTGAGCAACCATTAACATCCTATAAACTAAAAATATGTCAATTTTATAATATATTTATAACCTTTTCTTGTTTATCATTACATTTATTTCATTTATTACCTTGTTATATACCACTAGTTAATCAATTATGTTTACATCTAGGGTTTTGACCTAATTTGGTTTACGTGTCATCAACAACATTGGTAAGTCAACTATGGTCAAAGGGTATCATGATATAACATCTATAGAATAATAATAATGAAATAATTTTAATATTTATAAATCAATTATACTTTTAAAAATAATTATTCAATATGGTTTTGGAAAATGAATCAATGTTACAATCATTGAGACGTTGGGCCCTACGTACGCATGAGTAATGTTCTCTTTTTTCTATGATCATTATGGAAAAAATGTAACTAATACTATATATTTCTAGAATTGTAATTATATCATAAATAACAAATTATTTACCCATATATACTTATATATAGAATTCTTGGGATCTAAAAATAATCACATCATGTCGAGGGGGTGATAATCCACACATCCACGAATAACGTTATCACATTGTGTGTGAAAGGGAAATAAAAAAATGATATATATATATATATACTATATTTAAATAATGGAAATTTTTTCTTGAATATCATATATATTATGTCTATATTTCACATGTTTAATTATAATACTATTTCGTACATTCCATGGATCATGTGAATAAATCACATCAATTTGACGGGGTTTTAGTCTATACTTCCTCAAAAGATGTTATCAAACTAACGAAAAATGGAATTCATTAATGGTTTTGGTAATAAATGTATTACAGAAGTATAAATGTGTAATATATATCATATATATCATATATAAACATATTTTACATCATAATGGACTCTATGAGTGGTGGTGAAAGAAAAATGAACAATTATCATTTCATGAGGTAATAGTTTGTCATACACATAAAAAACATATTTGTAATGCATTAAATGGAAGTGTTTGTATGTGTAGGTCAAAAAAATTACATAAAAATATCCTATAATATTTATAATTATTTTTTAACATGCTAATGGAATAATAATATATGAGATGCTGGAGAATGGAAATAAAATTAAAAATCATGAGAGAAGACGTTACCTCTTCATCGACTATCTACTTTTGGTTTGTACCAAATGGATTCCTGGAAAGAATTTATGTCCAAATAGAGGAATAAAGGTCCATGTAATGAGTATTTGGAGGCTATATGGGAAGATATTTTCCAAACCTATGTTGTTTTAGAGGTGTGAGGAATGGGGAGAGGATATAGACTTTTATAGGGAAGGAAAAATACTCACTTGGAATTTTTGGAAACAAGATTGGTGGACACAGTTTATTTCCTAAAAAGAGCATAACAAACCAAAAAACTAATTAATTAATGCTTTTTAATGAATTATGACCAGAAAAAAGATGTTGGACAAGTGGCTAAGCCATTTGGGCCCTTAAGATAATGGTTTAGTTCTTTATTAAACATAATTTTTCCTTCATAATTTCAATTAATTATAGCTACATTCACTAATAATTTTTCTAAAAAAAGTTGTCATTATTAGAAATTATATGTTATGATTATTAAAAATATGAAATCCATTTTTCATATTCCAATTAAAGAGGTGGCAAAAATTAATTTAAATTCTTCCTTCAAGCGGGATGACATTGTGGGGTTTTAATATGAAAACTTCTAAAAGATTTCTATGTTTTAATAATCCATTTCAAAGTGAAATTGATTCCAAAAAAATAATTTTTATTAACTAATTAAATTATTATATAATTAAAATTTGAAACCAATTAATATTATAAGTTAACTATATAAACAAATTAGATAATAAACTGGTTTAACTAAAATTATTTATTTTTTATCATTAATTAAAAATTAAAAAATTCAACATAAAATAATTAAAATGATTATCTTTCAAAAATGAATTTTATTTTAAAATATTAAATCAATTAAAGTGTAAAATTTCATATTTAAAATGGTGTAACGATTAAAATGTAGGAAAATTTCCTTTATAAAAATATTAGTTTTAATTTGTAAAATAGAGTTTGATCTAATCAAATATCTATCAAACCTAATGGATGAATATAATAAATATTTAATTGAATATATAACATATATTTTAATTAAAATAATTAAAAATTTGTAATTAATAATGTTTGTTAAGACAAAACTCCATTTATAGGATAAAAATAATAATATATTGTTTTATCTCAAATTGGTTCTTATTTTAGTTTCTTATTAATTGGTAGAAAATGACTTGATTTTATATTTATATAATCCATAAATTATCATAAGTTAGTTAATAATATTCATAACCTTTAACATAAAGAATAGGTTACATCACAATATATTAGATAATAATATTTTAATAATGCATTGTTATTTGTTAAAACACATTCTAACGTGCAACATAAGCTATTGAGGAAGGTCTCTCTTACATGTAACACATGTTACAAGGAAGATTTATCTCGTGTGTAATGCAAGATAACATGTTTTTGTGTTCATTAAAATATGTATCATGTGTTTAGTTTATTTAAAATAGTAAATATATAGTAGAATATTGGGATATTATATTCCCTTATGCTCTTGGTGATACGTGTCTAACATGTTATCGAATAAAAAATTTTACTTTAAAATTTCAGGGTGTGACAATCTCACCACCTTAATTTAATTGCATCCTCTCAATTTAAACATCAAATTAGTAATAAATTTTTTTATGTTTATTATTTTGAAATACAATATCGTAATAAGGGTTCATAAAACTTCCTCTAGAAAAGAGAGAATGTGATGTAGAAATGTCACATGTAATATCATATACTTTTTCACTAAGTATGAGAACGTAAGTGGAATGTATATATACATAAAAAAGCATGAATATTTATAGCAAGTGAATAAGTTCATCAATAAAAAATAAGTGAATGACAAAAAGAAAGTTAAGGGCCTCAAAGTTATAATTCTACGATGATTTTAAGAACACCGGTTCCATAGAAATTAGGGTATTAGGACAATATTATATTTTGAAGTCATTATCCTAATTTTGTGTAATTATTTCAGTACCTAAGAATATAAGGAAATATTATGACTTGATATGATTCAATTTCATAATAAAAATGATAAATTTTGGTTGTACTTCGATCAAATTATAATTTATACCATTACTCCCAGAAATGACATATCTATAATAATTTTTTATTCCTGAAGAACTAAAATATAATTTTAAAGGGTCAAAATTCAAATAGAAGAGTGAAAATTATAAGTATTTTCCATTAACTATCATCCAAAACCAAAAGGGTTAAGAAATTAATTTCTAATCCCCAGAACTGATTCTATTGGTTTGTTATTAACATGTTTTCATCATATTGTTTAACTAAAAACAATGAAACATTAACTAGGAAATCGCATTGGTTAGTGATTTGAATGAAACTCTTATCATCTTTAAATTTTGGGTTAATGACCTACAACCATTCCATATTTTATTCGTTATCACCTGGATTAGATTTTGTCCTTTTTTAAAAACAAATTTATATAATTTCCAAAATAATTATGATGGACATTCTTGAAATAGGGTCAATCACTAAATATCCATGTAACTGTGGTTTTGAATGCAACCTCAATACATAAATACTTCTTACATTTATTTACACATAGGTCCTTTCTAGTTCTAGTGTTTTTCCTCAATATCATTTCTAAGATTTCTAAATCTCGACACCTTGTGATCAATCAAAATCACCTTAGGATTAACCATGGCTATTCATTGTTAAAATCCATCAAAGAGGGTTGTGATGAAAATGTGAATTATCATAAGCACATCCCTCAACAGTGTAAAACCGGGTACATATTAAGGATCATTGATGTGTATCAGGTTATCCTGAGTCAGGCCCAAAACTCATTGTCAGAGTTATTACTCCAAGGTACATATGTTCTAGAACCAAGTCCACTTATAGTATTTGGACAGGGATTTATTTCTTGGAAAACAATATAATCTCTATCTAATTGAAACTTTATGATGTTATTTTATATGTATCCTCAATATTTACCTTAGGGTTAAATTCTCTATTCTATGGTTTCTTAAATATAGTTCCTAAGGTTGCTAAAAAACTTACTTTGATACCAATTGTAGTGACCCGTCCTCAGATATCATAGAGCCGATGTCTTCAAATAATTAAATTGGCATTATTAGAAGGAAACATTTCTCGATGTAATGAGAGTTTAGTAGTCTTGGTAAACTAGATACACAAATGTGTATTGTATTACAAATGAAAACACTAATTACAATTTGATTTTTTTTATTCTTTCTAAATATACACCTTTGAGGGCAACATTATTCCAACTAATAAAACCATTCTAATCTTTCATATTATGCTTCTTGGATTCTTAGGGAAAAAAAATAATAAGGGTGACCTCAATTTCTCAGTAATATTTTAATATAGTGGATACAATTGTGAATCAATGATTATAATAATTATGACATGGTAAATAATTGAAATCCCATCTATATAAACAATAAACTGTCAAGGAAGTGAATAAACAATATGTAATGTAATAAATAAAAACATATTCCATTAATATAACATGATAATAAAAAATAAATATGGTAATGTATGAAACTAAAAACACATTAAATTTAATCAATAAACTTAGAATTAAATTCACCCTTATATTTTATCATGTGAATATTTCATGGATAATAAATAATTAATAAAAAAGGCAATGCTTAATTAATGGACATCATGTCTCAGGAATATGAAAACATACACTATTAGTATCCATCCTATGGATAGTTTAAAACTATAAAAAGAAACTCATTTAATTTGTGATGATTATTTATCACATGAGAACCTATCAATTCATCGAGGAGCTATATAATGTCTGGGATCCACCCATCATTGCCTTCCCAATGAATTATTCATATTGAGTAATAAATTTTATTTATAAACAATGTTCCTTAACAAATATCAATATTAAATAATGTATAAAAAATTCATCAATATTTCCTTAATAATAAAATACTGTCAAATTAGACACTATATGTAATGAGGTATATCATATAGTCAATATTAATATCCATGATAAATTAAATTGATAATTTAGGGGAAATACAATGTTTAGTGATCATAGGAGTTTAAATATATCACAATGACTAAAAAATGAATCCAAGAAGTGAATTTGAATAATATACTTGCCTAAATAAATAAAAAACTGTTTGGTGAAATAAATTAGATGGAGTAATACAACATATACCAAGTGAAATAAAAATAATTTTTTTTGTCATTGATGAATAGAAATACTATAAAATAATATTTTAAAATAATCCTTGCGAAAATTTTCCTTTTATTATGTATAGAAATTTTATTTGAAAATAAATTTTGAAAATAATTTCTTTAAAAAATAACCTTTTAAACATGTAACAGAATCATTAAAGAAATTACATAAGGTGAATCATTACACGTCATATGAGGTAAAAAGATAATTCCTTTTGCAACGTTAATGGTTAGAAAAATTCCTGGTTCAAAAAGAGAAAAAAATATTCCATTGAAAACATTGATAAAAGAAATAATGGTAAAAAATGTATTCAAAAATTATTTTCAATACTTTTTTAACACGTTTAATTAAAACATTGTTTTTAGAAGAATATAGTTTCTCTGGCTAATGAGAGAAATAATGTTTGATTTTATAAAAAACATTTTATAAAATATATTGATTACCAATGACCGTATAATGGTAATAATTCTCGAAAATGGTTATGAAAAACCAGAAAACAATGAATGGGTTTATTGAAAAATTGTTATATAATTTCATCAAATAGAAATTCCATTAGAAGGTTATTAGTGTTAGTCATGATGAAAATAACCCTTAAACATCCCAAAATGACCCTTATGACTTCGAAACATTTAAATTCACAATACATATAAAATTCTAATTGTAAATAAACATTATAATATCATGACAGTAAGGATATTCAGGATATATAATTTTAAATGGATGTATATACACAATATTAAGGAATATAGGTTTATAACAACAAATAAGTCTCAATATAATGTAAATTGAGATGAAGTCCCTTAACATGAGTTTCCTTTCGGGTGAACAACCATTAAATTCTTATATAATAAACATAATTTAATTTTATTCGTACTTGAAAAAAAATCAGGTTTATTATTAAATTTATTTCATTTATTACCCTATTATATACCATTATTTAATCAATTTTGTTTACATCGGGTATTTTAACCGAATTCAGTTAATGTGTCAAAAACATCTTTGGTAGGTCAACTATAGTCAAAGGGGTACTTATATAACATATAGAGAATAGTAATCATGAAATAATTATCTTATTTATACAACAATTATATTTTTCACAACCATAATTAAATATGGTTATAAAAAATGAATCAATGTTACCATCATGGAGATTGTTGGTTGTACATACGCATGAGTGATGTTCTCAATTTTCTATGATCATTTTGGACAGAATGTAAATAATACAATTTACATCCAGAATTATAATTATATAATAAATAAAATATTATTTAACCATATATACTTATATATATAATTATTTTGATTTAAAAGTAATCACATCATATCATGGAGGAAGTAATCCACACATCTAGGAATGACGTTATCACATTGTGAGTGAAAGGGTAATAAAGAAAATGATATATATATATATATAGTAAATTTATAGAAAGATAATTATTTCATGAATATCATATATATATGTTTCTTATTTTTATTATTTTTAATTATAATCACCCTTTATACATTACATGGATTTTGGGAATGATTCGCATCACTATGAGGGGGTAGCAGTCCACACATCCTCAAATGATGTTATCGTTTTGAAGTAAAATGGAATGCATTAAAAGAATGTGTAATAATAGGATTAAAAAATTATAAAGACATAATAAATATCACATATATAATATATAAATATTGTTCCCATCGTAATTTCTACTCTGAGTGGTGATGAGGAAAAATGAACAATCATCATTTCATGAGTTGGTAGTTCATCAAACAAAGAAATAGTATATTTGTTACCCATTAGATGGAAGTGTGTGAATGTAGAGGTTGAACTACTCAAATAAAAAATCCAACTACATTTTGTATTATGGAGCTTTTATATGAGAATAGAATAATATTATATGAGAGTATGGTGAATGGAAATAAATATAAAATGTTGGAGTGAAGACATTACCTCTTAATCAGATAACTGCATTTAGTTTGAACCATAAGGATTATTTGTAAGGTTTAATGCTTAAAGTATGGCTTCAAGATCAAGATGAGGTATTTTGGGAAGTTATATGGGTGGATATCTTCTAAACCTATATTTTTTGAGAGGTGTGAGGATTGGGGAGAGGTGGTGGCCATTTATAGGGAAGGAAAAGGACTCAAATAGAATTTTTGGGAAACAATTATGGTGTACACATGTTGTTACCCAAAAAATTTCATTCCAAACAAAAAAACGAATAATGGAAAGTTCATTAATGAATTACGATAATAAATTAGGATTTGAAAAAGTGTATATGTTATTTAACTCTCTATGTTAAAGGTTTAGTCCTTCAATAAGATAAATTTTTCCTTAATAATTGTAATTAATGTTAATTATTTTCACAAATAATTTTGGTAAAAAAAGTAGATATTATTTGAAATAATATATTATTTTGATTCCAAATATTTAATCCATTTTTGAAAATTCCAATTAGAGATATGTAATAAATTAATTTAAAATTTATCCTCCTAACAGGACGACATTGTGGGGTATTAAAGTAAAACCGTCTGAAGGTTTTCAATGTTTATAAAATAAATTTCCAATTGAAATAGATTCCAATAAAATAATTTGTATTAATTTATAAAAATATTATCTAATTAATCTATAAAACCAATTTCCATTATAATGTGACCGTATAAATAAATTATATGAAAATGCATTTTTAAAATAAAATTCTGTATTTTTATCTATTCATTAAAAAATAAAAAATTCACCCTAACCTAATTTTTATGTTTCTATTTCATAGAATAATTTTATTTTGACATATTAAAACAATCTAAATGTCAAAATTAAAATTTAAAATTGGATCTCCATTAAATGGGGATAAATTTTCCTTTATAAAAATATAGGGTTTTTTGTGTAAAATATAGTTTTTTTATCTTAGGTCTACCAATCTTAATTTATGAATATAAATAATATTTTATCTAATGTATAAAATATATATTTCATTAAAATAATTAAATAATTTTAATTATTTATGTTTATTAGTATAAAAACCATTGGAAGCATTAAAATAAAAATAATTATTTTTATATCCAATTGTTTCTTCTTTTAGTTTCTTATTAATCAGTAGCCAAAAAAATCATTTGATATTTATATGAACCATAAATATTCATATATTATTTAATAATATTCGTAACATCCAACATAATCGCTATGTTATATAATATTCCATTAAATAGTATTATTTAATAATACATTATTTTTTATTGAATCTCATTCTTGTGTGTAACACAATATATCGATGAAGGTCACTCTTATGTGTAATGTAATCTAACTCGATGTTTCATTCATTACAAGATATTTCATGTGTTGAGTTTATTTAAAATAGTGCATTTATAGTAGATTGTTGAGATATTATATTCTCTTACACACTTGGTGATGTGTGTCACACACACAGTCAAATAAAAATTTGTACTTTAGAATTTCAGGGTGTTACAAATTTTTCCAACAGGAAGCTACTGGGTAATGCGGTTTAACAAAGATATCACATTAAAATAGAATGTGATGTTTGGAAAAGTTTGGATTCCAATTTTGAAATTAACTAATATTATTGAGTGATATTTCTTGATGATTACATATTGATGATTTACATACCTAAAATGCTCTTAAAGATGAGAATTATTCAAAAATTATAGCTAATATGTTTGGATGTGATGTTTTAGAAGAATCATTACAATTATTATAAGCCTTTTTGATTTAGAATATAAATAATATTTACTGGTGAAATTTTTAGTCAACTTAAAATTAAGAAATTATTATTTATAATCTTTAATTTTTCTTTTCTTGAAAATACATTGAAACCTAAAAAATATCTCTAGAAAACTATTTTTATTTAATAACATTGGTGGGATAATGAGTAGGTTCTCTATTTCATTCTTCTTACCATATTTTATTATTTTTCTTAGTAATAAAATTGTAGCTTTTTATAATATCAAATTGTTTCATAGCATAAATTATTTTTTAATCCATAGTCTTGAATTCGTGAACTTAATCATTTGTGGCAGTAAATGTACCATGTTATTTTTATGTTATTTATTTTAAATACTTTATTTTAAGTATAATTTATGAAAAAAAATATTTTTAGTTAAATCATTCTGCTAAATAATATTTTGAACACTGCCACTTATTGAAATCCTTTGATGATTCATCATAACATGATAGAGGTCAGTAGTGACTTAGTTCGAGTCCTAGAAAACAAGTCTATAAAGTTTGAATAATACATTTTCTAAGTAATTCAACACTAGTAAATTTATAAAGGTAACAATTTTATCATATTCATCGTGTAAAATAGTTTAAAAGGTAATCCATAATATGTTTGGTTAAAATTATAAAGGAATAAGTTTCATAGAATGTTTATTTTATTGGTTTTATTGGACATAATTAATTAATTTATTATAATTATTTCGATATCATATTTTACATTACCTAATACTAATCACTAACTAAATTCCCCATTAATTTTTAATTTATTATAAAAGGTGATATTTATAATCTTTCATGAATTCGGATGATTTATATGTGTTAATATCCTCTTTATTAGTGTTATAAACGAACCATTGAATGAATATGTCAAAAATAATGAAATAATGAATGAAGTATAATATTTTTTATTTTTATGAGTAATTTGAATTATTATAATGATTAAAATACCATCTATTAAAATGACTAATTGTTTAATGCATGAATTGGGTAAAATTAAAAATAAAAGAAGTCGAGTATGGACATTGGACCTCTTGTTTTGAAAAACATCATTATTAAGTTATTGTTCTCTAAAGACATGAGAAGTTGTGAGAAAAAAATATCCCAAAAATTTCGATGAGACTATATTAAGTTATTTTGGTAGATTTTTTCTGAAATGAATTTTTTTATTTTAGAGAAATATCTAAATAGAGGATATGTTTAGATTAATAATAATGGAGTTTTTTAATAAAAAACTAAATAAACAAGTATTTGTTTCGCAATAATGTGAGAAGAAATGATTATTATAATGAGGAACAATATATTATTTATCATAGGTTGAACCAACTATATTATACATGATAGATTATTTATATTTTTCATATATTACCATATTATACCATATATTATATTTAACATAATTTAAAATTCTCCTATATATTATACCATTTACAAAAAAATCATACTTCACCTCTTACCTAATTTTGAGATTTTCATTCCAAAAAAAATTATAGGATAAATTTCTAAATGAGGTGAATTAGAAATTTATATTAGATAAAAAATAATTATAATTTTAGATCAATAGGTAAAACACACTACTAAAAAAACTGAACCATTGGTTTTAATTAATTTGGTTGATTTAAAAAAATTTATTCACTACTTAGAATAATTTTTAGATTATTTAAGAATTCAAATATTTTGTAATACATGGGGTATTGAAGTAATTATGAGGTTATTCCAATATTTACCCATAATGGTCACTTTACAATGCCAACATCCATTCCAATATCTTTATAATCATATTTTCATTTCCTACTACAAGCATTATGATATTCATATTTCTTATTTACATCCAAAATGTTTCCTTAAAAGAATTGATTTTATTCATAAAACTTCCTACCAATATCCAATGTCTGTTTTACAATATTTCTCTATTTTTTTGAACATTTTTCATTCTATGTAATGTAAATAGTACAACTATTATATTTTTTAGAGACCACAGTCTGTTGTATTTAGAACATATATTCATATCATTTACATGTAGTTTGTGTCTCAATTTAATTTTATAAATATATAAAATTTATTTTTATTGTAAATTTTCATTATGAAATCAATGTTATGTTTATTTTGATACATGGTACGTATTATTTATTTTTATTATACCATTGTAATATGGTTTATTAATCAATAAAATTCTCTTAATAGTTATTCACATATAAGTTTAAGGAATTATTTTCATAAAAATAACTTGGGTAGGTAAATTTACTATAAATATACATTCCATAACATAATTCATTGATGTGATTCTAAATAACATCAAAAATTCAATCCATTGGTGTCAAAAATAATTTTATGGTTTAGAAAATACCTATTTATACATAGAGGAGATAGAATCTATACCAAAATATAGATAGATTATAATTTATAAATCAAAGGTAAAAAAACATCATGAGATAGGTTACAGACATATATGTTAGCTATATTATTCTTATAAACCGATAAATATCCATATTTATAAAAAATAATTCACCATAGAATAATAATTACCGAACTAAGTTCAATGGATTAATAAAATTGGATAAATATAAAATAAATATGCCTTTTAATTCTATAATAAATGTTACAAATCCAATGTATCCTCTAATGGATGAAAAAAATTATAATAAGTTACTATTTTGAATTGAAAAATTGGTATTTATAAATTATAAAAGTTTAAGGTAATAATATATACTAATATATAACTATTTTATGTTATTTAAAACTTATTATATTTCATGATACTGAGATGTTATATACCATATATAATAGGTAACATTTCCAATTAACAAATGTATTCCCCCATAATTGAGGAGTTTGAATAACTTTTTTAGAATATATGGAGGATGTAATGTTATTATATAAGTATCACCTCCCCATCATATATGACAGATACCACAATGAAATCAAAAAATAGGCACCAAAAAGTAGAGGGGAGAAGAAACAATTATCAAAGCTAAAGCCGCAAAAAAGTTTCTCATGTAATACTGTGGGATCTAGTCTAACAATCCTTATACCAAAAGATGCTACCAAACATAATCATTATCATATGCCACCATCACATAATCAACACAATACCTATTTGGAATAAGTACATTATCTAACTATGGTCAGGACGAAGCAATATTAGTAGATATGACATTCAAACCCACTATACTGAGTTAAAGAAAAAGGATTGAAAGACTTCACCTGAAAATATTGGAAATATAAAGAAACATAAATGGACAAAAAAATTTATTATGGACTGAAAAATAACTAATAGAGATCAAATAACATTATAGTAAAGATGATAAAAAATGATCATGGAGGATGTCCCTCCCATGCTTCCACCGTCAGAGTGCTAAAATGGGAAAAACCCCACTACGTCAGTGAAATATCTGGTCATTCATAATTGGTTATGAAATAATATCAGTGATAGATAATAGTGAGAGGAAAACATAGAAAAATTATTTGAAAACAAAAAATTCCATGAAGGACTAGTGGGGGAAATGTTCATTTATGGTGATAACCCAAAACACTCTAATCATCCCCAAGTAGGGAAAAAATGTTGTTTGGCATGGTGTTACCATAATAAAGTGTATAATTTATATTTTAATGATGTAACATCATCCCGAATCATAGAATCAAAATTATTTAATTGAGGATAGAGACCCAAGAAGAAAATCCTAACGAAAGTAGTGGTGAAATATAAAACCTTGTAAGAAGGAAGACCACCAAAATGGGAAAGATAATGGGAGGCCTTGTGAATATTGCTCCACAACTACTAAAAAACCTTTCTAAAAACCCTAGTAGGATGAGATATTTAGAGATATACAAGTTAAAATATCATAAAGTAATAAATTACACATTTAATGATAAAAGTAATTGAATGATTTAATATATTTACTCTATTTTTGAAATTAACGAACATTGAATTTCATGTCTTCTTGAATTTTGAATCAATAAATTTAGATTAACTGAATCAATTTTTTTATTAATATATTTTCTTGAGAGAGGTGATTATATATAAAATAAATTGTTTTATAGAATATTTTTTAAATATAATTAAATCTTTTAATCATCAAAAATATTTTGAAATAAAATTTTGTCTATTTTTGTATGTTGTTGTTGATGTTAGAAAAATTGTATTTATCTCGTTTTGTTAGACATCATAGATTTTATTGTTTAGAATTTCTAAAATAAAATTCTATTATTCCAATTATTTTCTAAATATGTCAATCTATGTACATCCTATAAATTATTTTTTTATTATATATGGTTTCATGTGCTTTTTTATGATTTAAATGAAGAATATTAATAGGGTATACTAATCCAAGGTTATTTAAGCCGTGAATTGACATAAGAAAAATGTAAAAAAAATATTCCACAATCCATATTTATTGTCTTTACTAATGAAAATTTTAAGGGATAAGTGTGGAACCAAACACAAAACCATGATATTCAACCCATAAATAAAATAAAACAACTCATTCCCACATTAGAGTTAAAAAACTATGTTGGATAAATTTTACAAATTTCAAATTAAAAAACTGATTTTGGGTCACATGTCATGCAGGCGTGTCACCCAAGAAACAAACCATAAATGACCACATATCCTCACCAACTTCATTAGAAAACCAGAAAATCACCTTCATCTCTATCATGTATTCATATAACTAAGGCCACCACCCTCATCAACTAATCACCATTAACCTCCCTTTAAATCCCACTGCCTTCACCAAACACCATCTCTAGTTGAACTGTAACACGTCTTCATCATCCTCTCCTCCCATATCAAGATTATTGTCAACTCAAAACCACCACCACCAACTTCTTCACAATTCATACACTTTTGATAAGGGATAATGACTCCTGGAATTTAGATATCCACTTGAAAAACTCCTACCAAAGATCTTGTGAATACCATCTCACCAGACCAACCTAGGGAGGAGAGATGATACATGATGCTATAGATGATTAAGAGAATAGAGGATTCGTCATTGAGATATGTGAGCATCATCGACATCACATAACCAGACTGGAACCCCATCATCGCCTAAACACAGACCGGGTCTCCTTGAACCCCCTACCACAATGCATATTCAAACCCAAAGCCTCTTGGAACCCAACACACCTAACCAACTTGGAATATCGCAATGGAGTTAGAGGTAAAAGAAGAGTATGAGTAGAAAGAACCGCCAATGAAAGCCAAGAATAAGAATGCACCAACACACACACACTAAAAATCATAATTAAAAAACCTTCACTGAGGAAACTTATACCGTCATTGTCTCTCACCACAAAACCTAGGGGGAATTCAGTTATTCCCCCCACCCTTCTCATGCCCCCTCCTCCGACTATACACCCTCAACCACAGCTCCTTCAAACTCTTTCCTCTATCACTGCCACATCGTACAACATCGAATTAGAGTTCACTACCAATCCTATTGATCCCACCAACCAGACACTGTTTATTATTATCCCACTTGAATCTATTGTCAATCCATTCCAATCCCACCATTGCGGCCATACCCAATTTCTCTGTCCCTAACCACCCCCATTTTCTCCACTCACAAAATAGATAACTCTCTGTTCCATTAATTGTGATAGTATGTTTTCTAGTGGGTTTTAAATTGAAATTTCATTCATTATGTTTTGATAATTATACTCAATACAATCATTTGGTTATTTTTTCCTAGAATTTAACATTTGTTTCAGTGTCATTCAATTTATTTTTAAAATATTCAAATTAAATCAGGTTTGGTTGTTGCAATAGTTCTATGGAATGATATGTTTTAGGGTTCCAAGACTATCATTGATAGATTCTATAGACCAATATTTTATGTCCCACCTTCGCAACATTTAGAGTAATTTTGGACCATGTATTGTATAACAACACATATACTCATGAACATTGTATCAATTAAAATTGTCTCAAGTACTACTTTGATGAATGTCGGAATTATTTTCAATTCTATCATCTGGATTTATTTCCATCATATATGATATTCAAATTCAACTATTATTGCTTTCAAAGATTCAATATAGTCTTCTAAAATTGAATGAACTCTCTCAGATATGTACTTTACTATATTAAATCATTTCTAGAGCTCATCACCACACAATCTATAGTACTCAGGACACAAAAAGAGTTTTATAATATTCTAAATTTTATATTTTTGATTTATAGTGAATAAAATGATGCATGATATTTTTTATTTATAGAATAATTTAATAACTCATCACCCACAAACTATATTCATTCCACATTATGTATCATGATCTTCACTGGCGAGAATAGAGAAAAACCATGTATCGTTGGAAATCTACATCTCATACTGGTTTCTAGAAACTAACTACCAATTTTATTCTTTATTATTCCAATTTATAAATGCATTAATTCCCTTTTTGATTTATCATAATGAGAAACATCAACATGAAATGAAATCTAATTAGAAGGAAAAAAATTTAAACACCACTGGTACCTATAATTTTAAATGGTTTATGATAATAATTGTTTTAATTCATATTATATTATATATCTTGTTAACAATTACTAATTACTTTGTTATTGTATATATTTTTATTTTATGTTTTAGATAACATTGAAATCCAAAATTTTATCACTATAATTCCATCTCACACACCATGTACTAAACTTAAAATAAAACATCATTGAATGTTATTAAATCTATTTTTCAATGATATGAATATTATTTTTATGATCTTTTTAATTACTTGACACTCAAAATTAAAAATAAGTTTGTTTTTAAAAAACAAATGTAAAATGGTATTTTCAATCTTCATAACATTACTAGTCATTAATACACCACTAATAAAAGTTTTACCAACCACAACATATGGCAGAGGTCGGTGCATCTCAACATTGACACAAAATCCATTCATGGTATTTTTTAATTATTACTATAGTATTTTCCATCTATATTTTAAAACAATTATAAGTGATTATTTCATTATTATCCTTATTTTTTTATTCTACTAACTCTACCAGGTTGATAAAATTCTATTATCCTACCTCTAATGTCTCAATTTCAAAAATGGCTCTAACAAAGCATATAACATCTAGGATACATTTATATAAAATAAATATATCCTTTTTCCCCTAACAATATTCAAAGTAATCCTTAATATAATATGATATAATATAATGATATGATTCCTTTATTATGCTTATCTTATATGGATTAATTGGGGGTCTGAGATATATGATTCCAAATTACCATGATGCTATGAAAATTAGTAACTGGGCAGGGTATTCATATCTGTTTGTCATATTCACTTGTAATATGAACTATATTGAAATTTATAGGTTTGTAAATGAACACATAATTTTTATATTAGATTATCTCTATGATAGAACCATAATGTTCAACCTAAATTATCACCATCTAGTGAAATATTTATGAGAATAATGTATCTTTTAAAACTGTGTTGTAGGTATTTTTTACATACACCTTTTTATATTTTTTTCATTATAAGGAAACTCATTAATTTATACTTTCATTTAACTATTATACATTCTTATAATTCTAAGAATATATTCATATTAAAGAATTAGTAAAATGAGGTTTTATATATGATAGTATATAATGTTTTCAAATCATGATAATATGAATTCTACACTAGTTATATTTCTAAATTACTTATTATTAATAAATTATGTTTTATAACCTTTGATTCTTCATATAGTGAAAGATAATTTCTCCTGACAAAATATCTATATAAATGCCTTTTGTTTAATAAATTTTGGGGGAGTCTGAGTTGGTTTTACAACTACTTATTTACACAATATTGCATAATAATAATAATTATTAAAATTATCTCTTTTTAATATAAAATTTTCTCCATAACCAGAATTATTTTTTAAAATTTCTAGTCCAGAATTTTTTCACTTATTCATTTGTGGAGGTAAATTTATTGTGTTATTTTTTCGTCAATTTATTATATACATATATATAATTAATAATTATAATGTAATAATAAAAAATATTTTTTTTGTAAATAATTCCACTAAATACTATTTAGAACACATCCACATGTCAAAACCATTTGGTGATTCATTAGAACATGAGAGATTTTTTTGGGGACTTTGTTCAAGGTCTGAAAATCTAGACTAAGGAGTTAGAAAAATACATTTTCTAAAGAACTCAACAATAGTTGATTTATAAAGGTAAAAATTATAAACAATTATATATTTTAAATTGTTTCAATGTTGATCCACAATATGATTGGAACAAATTAAAATGGAATGATTTTTTGGCCATGTTATTTGAGTGGTTTTACTCGCTATGAAGAGTTAATTTAATATAATTATTTTGATATTATTTTTATAAATACCAAATAATATTCACTATATAAATTCAACATTATTATCTATTTATTTCAAAAATTAATATGTACAATATTTAATGAATGAGGGTTATTTATAAGTTATGATACCATCCTTATAAGTGGTAAAGATTAACCATGTTATGTATATACAAAAAATGATGAAATAATGAATGTGGTATAAATTTTTTATTTTGAAGATTAAATTAATGTTTTACAATAATTTTTACATCATGTTATAAAAATGTGTAATTATGTCATGTATGAAATGTAAAAAATAAAAATAAAAGAAGTTGGGTAGTTATATTTGACCTCTTCTTATGAAAAACACAGTTGTTAAGTGAGTTTTCATCTATATACATGAGAATAATACAAGAAAAATGAATTTGTGGTGGTGTTTATTTGCTATTTTTGGTGGTCTAAACAACTAATAATGATTTTACGGGTGGTTAACTAAAATATATTGTATTTCAAGGTAAGTATACATTTAGAGTTGGTGTTTTTATTTTAGTTTTGGTTTCTGTATGTGTTTTTTTAGGGCGTTTAGCGATGATTTTACATTTATTTAGTGGCCGGTTCTTGAAAAAATAACTCAAATAAGGTAAAACAAACATTCCTTCTACGTATATATTTATTGCCAGTTATTTTTAATGGAGGTTAATTAAAACCTCTGTTAAAAAGTAATTTATTTATTTTCGAGTTCTTTTTAAAAAAACCAGTAAAAAATTCATTTAAATATTTATTTTTTAAAAAGTTATTTTATAAAGAAAATAAATATAAAAACATTGGTCCGGAATAATCTAAAACTAATACATAATAAACCCTTCATAAAATATCATGCAACCATAATCATGTATACATCCACTCGTAGTCACCATAATCTCAGTCACTTTAAACTCAATCTACTAATAAACTCATTTAATCCATACCTCATTCATCAATATATACATATAAAATATATGAAATAAAAAAACCATTCCCAATATATTCCCACATGAAGTCCTCTACATCATCCATCTTCCTCCACATCATCTGATCAACTAGAATTCACTACATCATCTCATTAACTAGAACAAAAAATATGGTATGAATTTAAACCGAACATAATAAATCAAAATTACATAGAATTATTGATAAATTCTAAAAAAATGAAAAATTAGAACCATCACGACTACCTTCTAATGAATTTCATGGATCAGAATGGTCAACCACTTATATATTGTCAACATTTGTTACCTACAATCAAAATAATAATATTTTAGAAAATAAATACAAAATAGAAAATACATAGAATATATTCATAATGTTTCAAATAATAGATGTAAATTTTTTAATAATCAAAAGAAATTTTATCATATAAAAATAATATATCATGATACACACTTCATGAAATAAAAAAATCCCTATTTTTCATTATTCTGAACTTTCTATAGAAAAGGGATAAGTATATAACATTTTAATAAATTTTATAATTTGTGTGTGTTGTGATTTTAATTTACTTAATAAAAAAAATTATAAACTTTTATTTGAAAACATGTCATATAATTAAAAAAGAAGTCATCAGTGGATTTCCAATGATTTCAGGTCAAACTGAGGTCATCTGATATGGTTTAAGACATTACACGCATGTTTCAGTGTCTTAAACACTATGAAAATGTTTATGGTAATCCTGAAAAAAACATAACATATAAATATGTTTTATTGGTTACTACATTTCAAAGATAAATATACTATATTTTACTCTAATTTAATAGAAATCCATCTTCATTTTCTTAGTTTTTACCCCCTGACACATGTTTTTAATTGTTTTGGTACCTTTTAAAATTATTTACCAAGTCATTATAAGAACATTGCACATTGTATTGACTTTTTTTACATATACACATTTAAAACTACTCAATGATGATTTTCCCAGGACTTCACATCAATATGAGGTCATTTTATATGTTTTTGACTATTACTTGTGTGTTTTAGTGTTTTAAAACAACAAAACCCATTTATGGAAATCCCAAGAAAACAATAATTCAAAAATTTGTGTTATTGATTATAATCATTCAAAATAATGTCCATTATAGTTTTCTTATGATTTTGTGGATAAATTATGTCTTTTTCCTAGTTTTTACCCCCTAATACATGTTTTTAATGGATTTAGTACCTTTAAAAACTATTTACCAAGTAATTCTGATAAGACCACACATCAGATTGATGTTTTGTCTAAGGGTACACATCAAAAATAACTTAAATATGAATTTACAATTATTTCATGTCTAAATGAGTTCATTTTATTTGTTTTTAACCACTAAACACACATTTTAGTTTTTTAAAACACTACAAATGTGTTTATGAACTATTTATGAAGTCATTTTGAAAACATTATACGTCATACTGAGGTGGTGTCTGGACCTGAATGTCAAAAATAACTCAAATGTGGTTTACAAATGATTTCACATCAATATGATGCTATTTTTATGGTTATACACATTTTTTATTATGTTTAATCAACAAAAACATTTTTATAGGAATCATGGGAAAATTATAACTCCTAATTATTTTTCAACATTTTGTATATATCAAAAATCTATCTATGATCATTTTTTACTAATTTGATGAAATCCTCCATTTTTTCCTTGTTCCCCCCCGGAAAAATGATTTTAAAGGATTTGGTACTTTTAAAAAAAATTCTCCGACTCATTCTAATAACAATGCCTGTAAGATTTATGTTTTTTATACACATACAAGTAAAAAATTACCCAAAGTTGGTTTTCCCATGATTTAACATCGATTGGTTTTATATGTTTTTTACAATTACATACTTTTTTTAGTGTTTTAAAACATTGAAAACACTTTTACAGGCTTCTTGAGAGAACTGTACTCAGAATGAAAAGTCATTAGTTCTTATCTTTAAAATTATATCTACAGTAATTTTACTCTAATTTCATGGAAATATGACATAGTTAGCCAGTTTTTGACCCAAAAACAATTGTTTTAAAAAGGAAATTTTACCTTTAAAATCTATTTAATTTGTTATTTGGACAACAGAACATATCGTATTGAGCTTTTTATTTTTGTACATGTCAAAAATAACTCAACTATGGTTTTCCCATGATATCATGTCAACCTAAGGTCATTTTATATGGTTTTTACTGTAACACATATGCTTTAGTGTTTTAAACACTAAAAACATGTTTGTGGGAATCTCGGCAAAATTGTAACTTGTAATTTTGTACCATTAGTTTCTATATTTCAAAAATAAATATATTCTCATTTTTCTATGATTTAATGTCAAACTATAACATTCCAACTCTATTTCCACGCGACGATGGCCCGATCTGGTTCATCACCTCACCTCAAGCACGCCTCCTCGTATGCTAGAGGCTGACGACAAGTATAAAGGGTCTAGTACCTTAGTCATGGGGATATTATACCCTCATTTATCAGAGTAAAAAACTAATGGAAATAAATAAAAAAACACAGAAGCAAATATAAACCGAAAAATACCCATGTGACAAAATAATAAAACAGGAAATACAATACTCAACTGAAAGGGAAAAAATTATATTCCAATATAACTGTCAAGTCTCTATAATGAATCTGGAAATAAAGATACTAATAATACATAGGCAGGTTCCAAACCATTTATGGTCCCCTCATCTATGATTTATCATATGATCAACAATCCATCATTGGCCTTTTTCCCTTATCTTGTCCTGAAACAATATAATCTATTTCTGTACCGATCAGGCTGCTCGAATAGGGTGTGAGTACAACCCAGTAGGCCCCCAAAAATAGTGTCTAAAACCCTTCCAATAAAAAGATAATATATGTAGTTCTATATTAAATTGGTACAATTCCTAAATATCTAGTAAATACATTATCATTTACTCTTATCTAACTAAATTTACCCTAAGGTTCCAAATGAGACTCGTACCCCAATATTAATATTGACGCATGCTGGATACCGAAGTGTTCCCTAGGTTATATCATATCTTAATAGCTTCTTATTGCTATATCTCTATGTATTCAAAGGTTCTATGATATCTTAGTACATGATTTGACTCATGTTGGAGTTCTAATATTCTCATCTGAGTCCATAACTCAGAATTCCATTATTTTCATTCTTTAATTTCACATTTATAAACCACATTGATGATAAAAATATCAAAACTATTTATAATATGACCATGTTACCATACATACTCCTCGATATAATGATTGTATTCCCATTCTATTCCTCATAAGTATAATAACCACGTGACAATGTATACTTCTCATTAGAATGGCCATGTTCCCAATCCCTTACTCATTAGTGTGATTGCAATGTTACCATTTTTACTTCCAAATTTTTAATGACCATGTTCCCATTCATTCACATATAATTATTTCAAAATTTATTATACACATTAATCTCATTAATAATATAAAAATTAGTTAAATACAAAAAATCCATTAGTTAGATACAGAATTAACTAAACATTTCAATCATCATTAATTAATTCAATCAATTAATTAATCAATGTCACAATTCATACCGGAAAAACTAATTTTTCCAAAATTAATTATTAAATTCTAAATATTAACTCATCATAATTAATTCCACAATTATTGATCAAGATCATAATATAATGAACATAATTAATTCAAAATTAATTATCCCAAATTAACCAATTAGATATCTCATAATTAATCTGCGGATTAATTATCTAGATAACAATACCTAAATATCATAATCAATTTATTAAAAACATTCTAATAGGGTATCCCCATAGTTTGATGATTAATTCATCAACTAATCATTTAATTCAACAATTCATCGATAAGTCAATTGGTCACCCTAATTAACTCAATTTAAGAAAATTAATTTCATAAGGATGCTATCGATTCTACAATTTTTCATATTCATATCAAATACTTTCTATAGTAATTAGATTTTAGACCACCTATCTTTACTCATTAATGGATGTTTTATTCAATGGGAATCACCAAAATCCGAGTAGCATAATGATGTATATCTATGTCTCAGATTTGAATACCAAAATCTTCATCAAAGATATAAGGAAATTTTCAATCTTGATCAACATCTAAAATATTAGTTATTTACCTTAACAATTAGGTTTAGATCTAAAAAATAGAGCATAAAATCCTCTAATAGATCAATAAAGGAGAGAGGGTAGGCTTTGGGATGAGATCCACATACCCGTAGAAGTGAGGATCTTCAATTTTGGATATAAACCTTGACGAACCGAGGTTGTACGACCTTAGAACCCCTACTAAAAGCTCTAGGATCACCCAAAATCATCAAGTCCAAAGAAAAGGTCGAATATAAGGGTTTTTAGAAGTTGGGGGATTTTAAAACTATTTTTCTAATGACAAGAAACTTATTGCACGGTTTCCTGGGCAGGGGCGTATTGTTAATAAAACCGTGCACCAAACGTGCGTACCTCACTGTCTAGGGTTGCATGCTTTCCTAGTTTTGGGTGCATGATTTTCTAAACGGTGTGCCAACCATGCGAGCCTCAATATCTGGGTTCACATAGTGAGTCGGGTTGCATGCACGGTTTACCCTAACCATGATCCAACCCTGAAAAAAAACCTTTTCTCAAAATTTCGTAAAACCTTCACCCCAACACCACCATGTCGTAACAACAAATAAACGTACGTAAATAATTAGGAGAAGTTCTTGAATTATAGCTCAAGATAACACTAAAAATGGTCATTATTTTACAATCTCTCCACCTTATAACAACTGCTCCTCGAGCTGCACTTCCAAGCCATTATAAGATTCTTAGCCCAAACGATCAGGCCATTGAGCCCTCATTTATGCTTCTCTTTTCCATGTTTCAACTTATAGTTGTCAATGTATCCATAACACATGAACTATCACCATAGTGATTCCCCACAACACATTCACATTGTGATCCATCACACAAATCGGATTCTCCTCAATGGAAGCATCTATCTCAAGCTCAACCTTATCCACATTGATCACTTTAGATGGGTCTTGGTAATACCATTGAAGTTGTGATTCATGGAAAAATCATGAATAATATTATATTTATGTCAAAGATCCAATATGTACAGCACATGCCTGATTCATTCCACTATAAAAAATGGTCCAACAAACCTGGGTGCCAACTTTCCAGGCCTCCATATCCCGCAGTGACCCAACCCAGGCGACACCCAAGGCAACACATGATCACCCTCTATGAATTATAGGGTTTATCATCATCTGTTAGTATTTGACTTCAGTGTACTCTTAGTTATAGTTAAATATTTCTAATTCAACTATACCTACATAGATATATCATGTATGAGACATTGTCCCAAAAAATTATGACTCACCATCCTCTATCCAGCATAGTGGTGATCTCTATGGCCTACCACAAAGAGCCTCTTATGGTTTCGTCAATATAGTTTACTGATAACTATTGTTATAGGATACCTCCATTAATACCAAGATCCTTTCCCACTATCCACTGAAGTCAAGCACACATTCTTGTAGAATATACTCATGAACCTGTATAGTATGTTCCGATTTCCCATCTATATATGGGGGGAAAACCATACTCAATAATACATGTGTTCCAAGAAATTTATACAGGACCTTATAGAATCATGAAGTAAAATGTGAATTACAGTATGAAAATATAATCCTTGTGACCCCATATAGAAAAACTATCTCCCAAACACACAGTTATCTCAAATTTTCTACAGTAAATGTTTCCCTTATAGAAAAGAAATGTCATACATTTGTCCATTGATCCACAATTACCTAATTAGTGTCAATCTTCTTAAGAATATTTTGGAGACCCACCAAAAAATTTATGGCCATGTTGTCCCACCTTCATTCCAAGATAGGAAATGGTAGTAGTGAGCCTTTATGTCATGGATGCACCCCCTTCACCTACGGAATTGGTGAAATATCTTTTATCAAACCTTTATATCTAATTTTTCATGATTGGCCTCCAAAACTGTCATCCAAGTTAATGGCCCATTTTGGTTCCATCTAGATTCACCTTCCATTTTGAGGCACGAAATCTCCGTATGATATCCTCTCACATGCTCATAGGTACCACAATGATATTCTTCACATAGATGATCTCATCTTCATCAATCAACCAGACCAATGATGTCTCCCCATATTCAAGGCGTTCCCTCGAGGATAAGCACTGAAGATCATCATATCTATCCCTTATCCATCTCAAAAGAAGATAATCCACTGAAACTGAAACCAGAGTAATCTAATCCTGACTCTCCCAACCCACCAAATGAATTTTAGTTAGAAATTTCCTCATCATCCACTCTATACATAACTCTTGTACCATCTGAGACTGATTATTCCTTCTCAATCCATTAGCCATACTATTTCCCTTCTTGGGAAAATATGTATGTTAAAAATCAAAATAGTACATATACTCAACCCATCTACATTTTTGAAGATTATAAAAAATTGAAAATATATACTTCAAGATTGTGTGATCATTATAGGCTCTAATTGTTTTTCGAAAAGATAGTTTCACATACAGTTAAGAGAACAAACCACTTCTTCGAACATGAGGTTGTGTGTTGGGTAATTTTGTTACTGAGGCCTCAACTACCAAGACCCATACACCACAAATCGATATCCTTACCTCAGTACAGCTCCACGTCTGATCCCAAAAGTATAATAATAATTTGCATACTCCTAAATATACTCAGGTAGGATCAAATTTATTCAACTACTAAAAATATCCCACACAAACCTATGGAAAATAAAAATATACTACATTTTTTTTAAACCTAAATGCGCCACTTCCAAATGGGAAAAGAATTCGATAAATATCCTACAGTATCTAGAAAATCATATAAAGATTCATCTATAAAAAAATCTTGGGATGCTCCCATGAAACCACTTCCAAAACCTTTTCTCTGTCCACTGACACACTTTCCTCCAAGATTATGTTCCCCACGAAGTGTTCCTAGTCTATCCAAAAATAAAAACATAGATATCTTGGTGTATAACCAATTATCTCTCAGTGGACCTTGGATGATGTCAAGATGTTGGGCATGGTAATCATGAGTCTTTAAGTACACCAAGATGTTTTCCATAATCACCACCATGTACTGATCAAGATCTAAATGAATGATCATGTTCATCAAAGCCATATACACAAATAGTGTATTTGTCAACCCAAACATCATTAAGACAAACTCATAAAGGCCATACCTACTTCAAAAATCAGTTCATTGTATATCAGCTGTGTGTAATCTCAACTAATGATACCCTAATCTCGAATTGATCTTTTAGAACACACAATATACCATTAATTGGTCAAAAAATCATCGACATGTGTATGAGTATATTGGTTCTTCATAGTCATTTTTTTAACTTCCCCTAATCGACACACAAATATAAACTCCCATCAGCCTTCTTTGTGAACCAAACGTCCGATCCCCAAGGTGACGTACTTGGATGGATAACTCCCTTATACTCCACCTCATACAACTAATTTATAATCTCTGGAAGCTCAGTCGGTTCCATTATATACGGTGGAATAGATGATATCTTATCCCACAACATTATATTAATATTGAATTCTACATCTCTCTTAGGTGGTAGTCCTGGGAATTCTTCCAGAAAGATTTCCTGAAATAGTTCCAATAATTGTGGAAGGATGTCATTCTTAACACACCCATCATCCAATAATATACTAGAAAATTGGGATGTGATCTCTCATATTTATAGAGTAATTTTACTTAGTCGTCCTATCTAAATATACTACTCTCCATGATGAATATATTGTTCACACTTAGGAGAAACAAAGGACACTCTCCTATGATATCAATTAATGTGGGTATAGAGAAGACTAGCTAATCCATCCCTATAATCAATTTAAATAACTTCATATCAAAAACATAAAGATCCCATAAGAAATATTATTCATTAATATCTAGTGAAGATCCCTTGCATGGATAGATATCTCTAGAATGCACTCCCAATGATGTATCTATAATTATTACCCCACTAACCAACTCCACTCACACACTCAAACCATCAATAAATTTTTTAGATTTAAAGGAATGAGAGGCACATGTATCAAACAAGGAAATAGATAAAGTAAAAGCTACTAGAATAGTACACCTAACTATAGATTGTCTAGATTCACTATCCACAAGTGTAGGTTGTACTACATGTAACTTTTTATCCCCTCTTCCCTATGATGTTGTCTGACTCCCCAGAGTAGGACCACTCTGGGGATACAGGAACTCATGCCCAGAAGCACCATGTTTACAACCTAAACCACCTCATCTAGTATAACTCCAATTGCCACCCCAATATGGTGTAGAAGACACTCTTACCATACTCTGACTCTACCTGTCTACCCCTTCAGTACCAGTCTATCACTACGACTAGTATAATTACTGTAGATGAATAATCTTTCCACAAGATCGACATTATACTTGTTGTTGGTAATAGTGTCGATGATAGTGTCCCGACCTACCACGGTGATGAAAGATCTCCCCAATATGGTCCAGTCAAAACGTCCCTCCTATCTGTGTACTTTACCTCCTACATAATTAGAAAATGTTTTTATAATGGAATTTCCTTCTCTTGGATGTTTTAATTATTTACCTTACAAAAACAACTACCTTTTCAGCATTAGGAGCCTCCCTCGGGATACCTTCAACTATGAGAGAATCTTATGCCATTCTGTAACTTACATCAGCCTGAAGATATTCTCTTAGGAATTAGTCTCCCACTAATGTCCATCCTAAAAACATTTCTTCATAGCTGCCTTATCTCCTTCTAATGATGGTGAAAGGAATTGAAAATATGTATAGTGTCCAACATAGTCCATCACAGACATGCTCCCACGGGTTGGATGTTTGAACACTAGAACATTCAATTATCGTAGTGTCTCTGGATAAAAGTGATCCATGATCATATTAATGAATTCCTTCCATAACATACCATTAGTTTATCCAGTTCTCTGCTGAATTTCCCACCAGCGCTTCACTGATCCTCATTGCATATAAGTAGCCAAATTGACCCTCTTATCAGCTGGAGTCTTTAAATGGTCAAATGTTATCTTCATAGACTCAACCCATAATTCATCTCTCTCATGTCCACCATCTCTAGTAAAAGTCACAGGGTGTTGAAATTGAAACTCTTTTGTCAACTTAGAAATACTTTTCACAACATTCACTCGGTCTTTTTCCTTGAATTTAATGAATCTAGAAAATTTCTCTCAAAACATTTCCCACTCATATGTTTCTAGAATGATCATTTACTTAAATTCCCTAATAGGAAAATCTATCCTAGTCACACCCCCTCGGTCGTCCCCTCAACAATCATCATGCATGAATACTCTCTACAATTCTAGACGCACATCTAATGTCTCATGACAAAACCTTATAACATTTACATAAGAGGAAATAATCACTATAGGTTACAACATGTCTTTTCCCCCAAATCTCACCAAACTGTCAAATCGAGGTGTAATCACAACCCTTAAACATCCTACTCCTTGGTTTTGGTTAAAAAGGGTAAACACACGATCATAATAATGTTTCTCATTTAAGAGCCTAATTATTCTCATTTCCAATATTTTTTTACAACCCTTTTCAATTCATGTTAGGCACCATCCATCATTTTAATCTCGTAAACAAGAAAACCAGTTCATGTTTTACAACGTAACCATAACACATTATCTCATGCATGCCTAAAATGATGCATGTCCCAAAATCCCTGGGTATGATGCATGAAAACTCAAATATCATGCCATTCTAGTAAATTAATCAATACTCAGAAAATATTTGAAACAATAATCACATCACACCACAATTGAATCACCCATGGTGAAATAATATTACACCATAAGAGAAAACAACTATAACAACAATCCCACATGGGGTACATGGGTTTTCCCCCATACATGGGTTTGCCACACCCATGCACGAGCTCAATACCAAGACCTAACTCTTATATGTCTCCTATATACCTTTACAAAAATTGTAAGAAAAAAGAAAAAGAACGAAAATTGGGCCTTTGATACCACTTTGTAACATCCTAACATGGGTGCCACACGATGGTTCCCCAACCCGGTTCACCACATAACCTCAAGCGTGCCTCCACGTACTCTAGAGGTTGCTAACTAGAAGCAAGGGTCTGGTAACTCAGTCATAGAGAGACTATGCCCTCATTTATCAGATTAAATCACTAGCGTAAATAAAAAAACAAACCCAGAAGCATATATTACTAGATAAATTCTCATGTTATATGATAACCAAATATGAAGTACAATACTAAACTAAAAGGGAAAACATATTATGCCAATATATGTGTCAGGTGTCTATAATGAAATTGAATAATAAAGACACTACGACCCAACAGGCGGGTTCTGATCCATGTATGGTCCCATCATCCAAGCTCCATACCAAATATATAATCCATCCCAGGGCCTTTGGCCATATCTTGTCCTATAAAAATATAATATATTTGGGTATCAATCAGCTTCCAGAATAGGGTATGAGTACAACTCAGTAGGCCAAAACCATTGTTGTCTAAAAGTAGTCCAGTCAAAAGATAGTGTATGCACTTATATAATAAATAAGTACAATGTTTAAATAACCAGTTATTACATTATCATTTATACTTATCTAACTGAATTAACTCAAGGGTTCCCGAGGAGACCAGTCCCCCAATATTAGCTCCTCTTGTGTTGGATCCCAATGTGTTCCCTGGGTAATAGCATATCAAAATAGCTTTAAAATTCTAGACATAGAAGTATTAAAAAGTGCTATAATATCTCAGTTCCTAATTCAACTCATGTCGGAGTTCGAATATTATCATGTGAGTCCACAAATAAGAGTTCCATTATTTCCATTCTTTAATTTCACATTTATAAGACACATTTCCAAAGTTACCAATATGAAAGCCATAAGTAAGATGAACATGTTTCCATACTTACACCACAATAGAATGATTGTGTTCCCATTCTCTTACTCATGAGTATAATGACTATGTTACCATATATATTTATCATTAGAATAGCCATATTCCCATTATATAACTCATAATTATGATGACCATGTTCCCATTTTTACTTATAAATTTTAGAATACTATGTTCCCATTCATTCACACATAATTAATTCATAATTAATTATCCACATAAATCCCATTATCAATTCAACATTTATTTAAGTACAACAAATCCATTAGTTAACTCAATAGTTAACTAATAATTTAAATCATCATTAATTAATTCAATCAATATTTGAATTCGTATCCCAATAATTAATTTTCAACTAATTAATTATCCCATTATAAATATAAACTCGTCATTGATAGTCAGAAAATTAATTATCTAGATCATAATATCAAAACACATAATTCATTCACAATTAATTATCTCAAAGTAACAAATTAGATATCTTATAATTAATCCTGTGAATAATTATATAGATTTAAATCCCTAAATCTTGTAATAAATTTTGAAAATTATTTATCTAATATTGTATCCCCTTAGTCTCATGAATAATTCTTCAACAAACCATTAAATTTAATAATGCATCGATAAATCAATTGTTCAAACTAGTTAACCCAATTTAAGAAAATCAATTGCTAAAGGATGCTAGAAATTATAAAATTTTACATGTAAGTATTAGATCCATCACTCTGGTAATTATTTTTTATACAACCTACCTCAATTCGTTGACAAATGTTCTATCAATAGAAATCTACAACATTTGAGCAGCACAACGATGTAGATCAGAGTTCCAGATCTAAATCTCTAAATCAAGATCAAAGATATCTAGATCTTATCAATCTAGATCTAGATATACAATTCTAGATCTACATATCGTTGATAGGTTCATATATAACGAAACGGAGCATAAATTTCACAGAAATGTGAAGGAAGGGGAGAGGACAGGCATCGAGATGAGATCTAGTTACCTGTAGAGGAGCATATCATCGATTTGGGCTTTGGATTTTGATGAATGGAGGTCGGATGACCATGGAACCCCTTCAAAAATGTCTTGGATTTACAAATATTTTCAATTCCCGATCCAAGTTTGAATAAGTGTGTTTTTGGGGTTTGGGGGATTTTAAAACTAATTTTCAGGTGAATAGAATTCATGTGCTAGGTTTCCTAGGTAGGGGCCCACAGTTATGAAAACCATGCACCAACCATGCGGAACTCATTAACTAAGGATAAACACATTCTTGGGTTTGGGTGAATGGTTTGTTAAAAATTCCACAAACTATGAAAGCCTCTCTTCCTGGGTTCACACTATTAGCTGGGTTGGGCGCACGGTTTACCCTAACCGTGTACCAACCATGTTCCAACCACACACAAAATCTTTTTCTCCAATTTTATTAAAATATCCACCCAAAAAGTCTCCATATCATATTTCCATAAAATGATAAAAAAATAATTATTAAAAGTTCCTAAATTAAATACAAATATAACACTTGAAGAGGTTAGGATCATACACAACCCGACATTGTTTTCATGTTTTTTACCCCATCATACACAATTTTATTGGTTTTAATACCTATAAAATCTGTTTATGAAGTCATTCCAACAGCACCATATGTTATTATGACATTTTTTCTACACGTACATGTCAATAAATACTCAATGATGGTTTTCCCTCGATTTGATCTCAATATGATGTTGATTTCTATGTTTGTACTCTCACACATATGTTATAGTGTTTAAAAAAACATAAACACATTTACAGGAATCTTAGATAAAAATACACTCATAATGAATTTCCATCATTTAATACATTTAAAAAATAAATATATGGTCATTTTACTATTAATACATGTCATTTTATGTCATTTTCAAGTTTTTTATGCTCCAAGACCCATTTTTAAAGGTTTTGGTATCTATAAAAACTGTTTATCGAGTAATTCTTATAACATCCCATGTCATAATGATGTGTTCTTTATAAGGGAATGTCAATAATGACTCAAAAAAATTTAACATGATTTCATATCAATATGAGGTCATTTTCTACGGTTTTGACCATTACATTCACGTTTTATGGTTTTGAGACACTAAAATTTCATTTATAGGCAACTCGGACAAACCATAACGTAGAATGACATTTCATCAATTCATACATTTCTGAAATAAATATACAGTAATTTCAATCATATTTCATGACATATAATAACATTTTCTAGTTTTGACCCACCAACAATCATTTTTAAAGGCATTGGTACCCTTAAAATGGTTTACATAGTCCTTCCAACCACACTAGACATCGAGCTGATGTGTTGTTTATGCGTACATATAATAATTAACTCAAAAATGATTTTACCGTTCCTTAAATTTAATTATATGTAAATTCGTAGGATTTTCACCCTTATATGAATGTTTTAGTATTTTAAGACCCTAAAACACATTTATGGACATCCTTGGAAAACCGTAACTAAAAATCTGGTGCCTTTTGTTTATATATTACAAAAAAAATTCAGCCCATATCATATGATTTCCTAAAAATATGATGTTTGTTTCCTATTTTGACCCCCCGACACATGTTTTTAATTGATTTGGTACATTTAAATTTGTTTTTCCAAGTCAATAACATGAAAATGAGATCCGATAGTTTTCAAAATTATGAATATAGATCTAATTGTTTCATATATAGGAATAATCCACACATCAATCGGACACAAGATATGTTCAGTATGACTCAAAGTGCATGTTACAATATAAAAGGGTCACTATTGTTTTATTTATGGAAGTTTCATGTTTTTGTAGAAAACAAGGGAATTATCTATAGAATTTTAAATTTACCTCAGTGGGATGACCATTAAGGATAGAAATATCCTCAGGTATTGTGTCTTCGATTCCATTAAATATGAAAACTAAATCATTTTCCATTTCTGACCACCGATGAAACTATTTTTTTTCCTATAAGAGTCTTTTTCTTGCACCTTCTCTTTTACCCAGTCAATTTCCCTTTGTGATTCCCAACCAATGAAACTACATGAAACCCCTATGGGTGTATAAGTAACTGATGAAGATTCCCTACCAAAGACAACTGATGGAGTAGGCCTAGAACTCAACCTTCGTACATGTTTCAGATTATCCTTCCTTAAAACGATCCCAAATTAATCGTTCTAGGAAACTGATGATGATTGTGAAGGGTTAACGTCCTATACTTCTTAAATATTAACCAATTAATAGAAAAATATTAAAAATGATTTTTTAAAATTTTTAAACTTCATTTTATTATCAAATTAATAAAATTTTTATTTTTATTTATTATTATTTCATTAATACAAAAACATAACACTAAAAAATAATTACAATAACAAACATGACATAATCCCAGTTAATTGGGGATGGCTATATGTATCAAATGATGCAAAATTGGATTTTTTTAGTCTAGGTAAATGCCCCCATTTAATTGGGTTTAAGGCATGCTTGTTTTTATAAATTATATCTCATTATTATGTTTTATATTTATGAAAAAATATGAAATAGTAATGAAAATTACATACTCTGAAATATTTGGTAGGTTCATTTACAAAATTCTCATGGGTTTTCCTATTCACATTAAACAACATCTCTATTCAGTGAGCAGAGTGACCTAATTCATTAATCATTATAAAAATATAAACATCTTATAGAAAAACAATTACGTATAAAAAAATTATATAAATAATAATGGATAAAATAAAAAATAATATTGTTCTTTTTCATGAAAAACAATGAGACACTACAATATGAGTAATGTATTATTTCTCATGATTCAAAATATTTTCTA
This sequence comes from Viscum album, assembly GCA_963277665.1. Lineage (NCBI taxonomy): Eukaryota > Viridiplantae > Streptophyta > Magnoliopsida > Santalales > Viscaceae > Viscum > Viscum album. The sequence goes on along the minus strand of OY728157.1, from coordinate 2,114,241,751 downwards.
GATAATTCCAACAAAAAAATTACAGCATTAATAAAAACTCTAATTTTATTGTGTTTGTGTTATTACGATGTCGTAAAATATGTAATTGCATCATGAGATGCATCTCTTTTAATATTAGAAAACATATTATATTTATAATGATAAATTCTATCAGATTTTTTATCATATATTAGATTGTGAGCTTATAGATATGTCATTAACCCCATTCGATAGTCTCCATTTAAAATATCTTCATTTATTTTCCTAATTTTATAGATTCCATGGGCATGAGATGGAGTCAAGGACACCTAAATGAACAAGCATCTAGAAATAAAAAATAATAAAATTTATAAGTATATTAGAAAATTTTACTCATGTATTTTAAATTGTTATCAATGAATATTAAATTAATATTATCTTTACTTGATTATTGAAGACATCTTTTTCCCAAGATGTGGGAATATGCCTCCAATCATTATAATTAATGGAAAAACTCGTCATCTCGCAAGAAATCTACCTAATAATCTTTCCATGGATTCGATAAGTGTCGCTAGTAGGCTCTTCAATCTAATAAAATGGATCGATAATGTTGAATTCCATCAGGACCCATACATCTTCCATGTTCATATTTATTTACCTTCTATTGTTTTATTTATTAGTTTGAAAAATTCAAGAAAATGATTATAAAATATATATTTTTTGTAAAATAAAATACATACCACAAATGGTAACTCACCAATATCCCCAAGAAAGAGTGGTGACCAACTGCTCCATCACCGGAGATGAATAGAGTGGTAGGCTACCAATAACATATATGGAAATGATAGTCTCTCTAGTAGTGTTGGGTATATTATAATCACTCTGATCTACTAAAGCTGATGGTAGTGGTGATGTGCCTTGAGATACTCATAAGCTATGATCTTCAAATTTTTTTGTTCCTTTAATTCCTATAATAAAAATATTTTAGATATATTAAATTTTTAAAAAATGAAAAAATATAATATTTCTACCAAAAAATGGAAAAAATAAAACAATGAATATTTGTACGAAACAGTTATCAATGAGAAATTGTAATAGATTTTCATTTCCAAATTATACATGGAATTATCATCATATTCATTGTCTTCATTGTTATCAAATTCCAATGCAATAATTTCTTAATTTTAAACATTTCCTGAAACTTCTATTGTATCAAAACTGTCAGGAAATAATGGTTCAATGTTTTTTAGTTTATATGGCTTACTATAACAATGTATCAATTGATTCTCATCACCAATACCATATAATTATCTCTCCTTTATGTGTATAAAAACCCTCTAACCTTCATGAATTTCAACATCCATATAATAAACTATTTTCTATTTTGATGAAAAAAATAAATGGATCATGATCTATATTCTCATTGGTATGGATTAATATAGAGAAGTGAAAGAAATTAAAATAGAATGAATATTTAATTATACCCCAATCAATGTTGACCCATGTTAATTTAAATAAAATAACCAAAAAAATAACATGATAGTTTAATTCAGTTATATCATTCTACTTTCCATAGAATTTGACCTTTGAAAGTGTAAATACACCACTATTTTTAGTTTTCAAGTCTTCTTCTTGATATGTTGTAGGAAGCATGAAGCCGTCAATATTGTAGACATTGAATCCCTTAGCCAGACATAGAGAAATCTTTGCCAAAAACTTATAATAATTAGATATTTATTCTTGATTATCTAAATTCATTATCTATTAAACAATATATAAGGTTTTACTATTAATATAGGAAAATTTCCAACACAATAATAATTCGATTTAGATTATATACTTAGGTGATGGGAAAACCATTTGATAAACTATTTATTAACTACTTTGATTAATTACACCTCATTTTGAGCATGTCCCCTTAGTCCCCTCTTTATTTTAAATCATAATTATTAAATAAATGTGTCTAAAATAATACTATTCGATATCGAATATCAATGTGCTTATAGAAACTCCAATTTAGTTAGTGTAAAATTTTACCACCTTCCAATTGGTCATTCAATAGTTGGAAATACCGATTATTGGTTTGCAGAACAAGAATATATGGATATTTCATCAACACATACAACATGAATGAATAAAGTATTAGTCCCATCAAAGTATATAGAACATAAGGTCAATAACTATTCTGCTATATAAAGTTAAAAAATAGAGACTTCTAGTTGAGATTTATTCCTCATATATGATTTCAAATGACCTATTTACCTGATGAAAAAATATGAAAAATATTAAAAAATATGTAATGATTTGAAAAAATATAATTCACCAATGAATATAAAAATGATATCAAAATACGTCTCATTTGGATACATCGGTCATTGGTGTAATAGTCCACCAAGTCTAGCTTCTTCAACCAATTGAATGGTATAATGAAACATGATAGTGAATAATTAATGGGGAAATAAAATCAGTAAGTTAAAATGTTTTAAAAAAATTATTTATTGATGTTTATCAAGCTAAGTTGGATATAAATTTTTTTCATGAATATCTATGAAAATGTATAAAACACAACTTCAACCATAATTACTTTTTCAAGAAACATATTATTAAATTCCAACAGAAACAACTACTCCATAAAAATATTTGATTCATGTCTTTTAAATCAATTTAAGTTTCATTGTATTAAGTCAACTCCCCTTGATATGTTATTGGAATATCCATCTGGCACTTTTATATTATTTAAAGTAAAATTTAATATATCTAGATCATGATTTTCCATTGTTAAAATAGACGAAGGATACATTCCATGATTATTTTACCACAAATTATGATTTATATTCATGGACTCTAAATAATCATGAGAATAAATGTGATCCTTCTATTGAACCTTTTCATTGATCAATGTAAAAATTATATTATTATTTAAGTTCTTATAAATTTTAATTTCATCAAGGTTATGAACTATCAAATAAAAATTTAAATAAGTAATATTGAAAAATATACTCCTTTTTGTCAATTGTAGTTTTCTGATTCTTCCGAAACTATAACTCATACCATTTTCCCCATTATTTTGAGTGACTACATTTTCTAAATTATTTGATTACATTCATTAATTTCCCAATGATTTATAAACTAGATAAATCCTTCAGTGGTTTTCTCAATTAAACATCTCCATTTGATTGTATCTTGTTAAACCTACATTTATGAGAAGCACCAATATATCGATTATGAAAAATAAAATAGCATTTTCTAAAATGAATTAATAATTGAGGTTCAAAATAAAAAATTAAAAACTAGTATAATTGTTCCAAATAAATTAAATTACTAACCCAAGAAAGTCACTAATTTTCATAATTAAATAGGCATTCATTTTGAATAATTTGTCCCTTGAAGAATCATTTGATTCCACATCATCATCCCATAATTCTTTTAATTATTTGATTAAATGTTGAATGTATAAATCAATCTCATTTATAGAATTTCTCTTCTGATGAATAATCACCAAAATAAACAAATAATTATTTTTAATACACATCTATGGAGGTAGATTATTTTGAATAAATGAAACTTTCAAAATTTTATAATTAGTAATTAATGTACAAAATGTTATAAAACCTTCATAATATAATATGAAATATAAATTCCTAGTATCCAAAGTAGAATTTGGATATAACATATCAAACACTTTCCAGGATGTTGAATCTTTTGGATGTCTCATAAATCCATTGTCATTGTGCTGATCTTGACACTTCATGTCGTATGCGGTCTTATATGACATGAATAATCATTCCAAGTGTGGTTTCAGATAAAACTTATGCAATGATTTTGTAGTATTTTTCATCTTCTATTTCATCTTGGGTATTATTTTATTTATGATATCATTTTTCTTCATTGAATTCCACCTTATTTTAAAATATCTCATGCATTATTATTTATCACACTCATCTCCGTAGTAATCAATGCAATCCTTATTGAATTTATGTATATTTTTATCTTATTTCCATGTTTTTTGATGGAATTCTTCATGTTATAAATTTATGTTGTGATATTAGATTCATTAAACACATCATGAATAATATCTAATATCATGAACATTTATTAATTATTAATTTCATAGAGACACTTGATATGATACAATATAATTAGATATCAAAACATTGAATATTTGGAACACCATTCATATAATTCATATTTCATGTCCTCATATAATTCATAAAACTAATTATTTTTCATCAAATCAAGGATAAATATTATCCATATTAGGATCAACTAAAGGTTCTTTTATTCTATTAAAATATTAGACATTGTATCCTAAAAATACAAATGTGTCATTTATCAAATTTCAAATTGAATTCACCTCTGGAAGGTAACTTTGTATATTTTTTAATAGATTTCCACTGTTTTTAAGTCCATAAAATTCAATTCAACATGAAAAATAATACCTACATATTGAGTAGGAAAATATTTCAATATCACAGGCTTATATAATTCATTTCTATTTAACCATCACTGGAATTTCCAACCCATACACTAACATTTATACCATCCTTTGATCAGTTTTAAAGTGAATAATCATAAAATTATTACAAACCATTTTCATAAAGAGGTGGGTTATGAGGTATGTTAATCCAAATTTTATACAAAAGTATTGGATTGTCACTCTTATCCCTACACAATCATATTTTAATATTTAAATGTGTAATAAAATAAGTAAAATCAAAATAAAGCATCACCCAACTTCCCCGATATTTATCACTTACTCTATCCTATAATTCTATAAATATAGTATATAAAACCATGGTCGACATAGAAGTATACATACAATGTTATTACATAAAATCTATCATGCTAGTGTGGAAGAATAATACTAAAACATTAGTGAATAATCAATAAAACCAATTGGTTACCTATCCTAAGATAAACTATTATCCCAAACTCTCCCAGGCTTACTCACTAAACATTCATTATGATAAATTAATCACAATGTTATAATCTATTTATAACCCCATGGATGGACAAGCATTAGTTACATAAATTAATCTTAATCCTCAATTGTAATAAGAATTAATGATAGTTATATGTCTAGAAATCATGAGTGATAACATTTGTTATCTGATTATACAATATGATATGCTTCATAATGATATAGAAAAAACCAATAATAAAATATTACCAAAATATAACTTATAATTTGGGATCTCTCTCATTGATAAAATGGGAAGAGGGGTCATTATTGGTGCTCACCATCAAGGAGCGAAGGGTGTTGTGGGGTTTTCTTGGGGTCGAAGGTGGGTTTGGGTTCATGAGGATCAAAGGTGAGGGTGGGTCAATAGGCGGTAGTCATCAGGGTTGAGATGAGAGCTATCAAGGAGAAGGGGGGCTAAGGGAGGGATGATCTATCAGAGAGAAGGGTGATCATCTACGATAAGATGGGAGGCAGAGGGGGAAGGGTGGTCGTTGACGTTAGTTAGAGGAACATATAATGGGGATATGAGATCATTGATGTTTGTGAGAGGTGGGGTTGATGGGAGGTCTCCATCAGCGTCGATGGATCAAGGGGAGGGGGCTAGGGAATTGAGTGTGGGGTATGGGTTGGATATGGGTTATTTTTTGTATCCTAGGATCCATTTAAACACAACCGATTAAAAGTATTAAAACATAATTAGTGATTTTTTTGTTGAAACTCTTGTTATATTATAAATTATATTTAATACAGTATTTTAGTGGTGGTTCTTAGAAACGCTACTGAGACATCTTTTTGTAGTGGTTTTAGTGAGAAAAAACCTCCCAAACATCTCTAAGATTCTAAGATAATGTATTTTGGAATGTATTTCTAAAATGAATAATTTTTCAAATTTAGAGAAATATATGGTTAATATGTTACATTTAAGTTAATCATAAGGGTGATTATGAATAAAAAATTGAATAAGTAATTATTTGTTTCTCAATTCTGTGAGAATAAATGATTATTACAACCATCAAGGGGATTAAATTAATATTTGGTTGACCCAAATATATCCTACAAGATAGATGATTTAACTTATTCATATATTCCCTTAATATAACATATATTATATTTAACATATTTCACAGTTAGTTTATATATTTTATTATTTACCTAAAAAATTTATACATCACCCCTTACATAATTTTGATGTTTCAATTCCAAAAAAAAAGACCAAACTAAATTAATTTTTTATTTATATGATGTAAATTAAATATTTAAATTTTAATTTATAATGATTCAACTATTAAGTGTAAAATAATTTCGAAAAAAATTATACTATTGGTTTTAATTAATTATGATAAATTAGAAATTTATATTCCCTACATAGAATATTTTTTGTGTTATTTAAAAATTCCCGTATTTTAATTATATATTGGATATTAATATTATTATGAAGTTATTTCAATATTTACCCATGTATGTCACTTTATTATACCAACCATCATGTAAATATATTCACAATTATATTTAAAATAAATACAACAACCATCTTGATATCCATATTTCCTATATCCATCTAACATGTTGTCCTAAAAGACTACATTTTATTTATAGTGTTTCCAACCAATGTTCTATGTTTATTTAACAATATGTCTCCCTTTTTTTGAATATTTTTCTTTCATAGTAATTATAATATCACAATTATGGTATTTTTGAGAGACTATTATCGATTTTATTTATAACTTATATTCATGTCATTTACTTGTTTTTGTATCTCAATTTACTTTTACAAATTACATGAAATTTACTTTTTCTCTAATGTTCTATTTTTTTAAAAAAGTATTGTTTATTTTTTAACGTGATGAATATTATTTATATATATAGCATTATAATTTGGTTTATTAATCAAAAATAATAATTTTAATAGTAATGGTCATATAATATTAAAGAATAAAATTTAATAAAAAACTATAGTAGTTTCACTTTATGTAAATCATTATTTCATAGCATATTTGATTTAATTTCATCAAGATACCCTCAAATATAAAATCTATTGGCATGAGAAATAAAATTAAGGGTTTGGTTGTTATGGAGATTTAGGAAATAAAAAATACATATTCATGCACAATGAAGAGACAATCTATGCCAACAAATAGGTATAGTTTATTATTAAATTCATAGGTAAAAAACAACATGGGTAAGGTACCCAAATATTATTTTAGCTACCTTATTCTTAGGAACTGTTAAAAATGAAAATAAAAAACGGAAATCACAATTATGGAAGTCAAATTAATGAATTAAAAAAAGGGTAAAAATAATATAGATATGCCTTGAAAATTTATAATAAATGTAACAAGTATAATGTTATAAAGAATGAAAATATCAATATTTAAAATAAGTTACCATTTTAAATTGAACTATTGGTAAATATCAAATATATATGTAGAAGATAATAATATCTAATATGATAACTCTATTTTATTTTATTTAAAAAATATATTATTTCATGATACTGAGATGGTACATTCAAGAAATAATTGATAAAATGTTCTATAAATAATGTATTGCACCTTTTTTAGGAGTTTGACTAAATGTTTAAGAAAATATAGAATTTGGAATTTGATTATATAAGTTTAATCTCACTATCACAGATGCAAGATACCAAACAATAATAAAAAGATAACCTCCACAAAAGTATAGGGTCATTACATCCATAATCCTTCACCCAACATCATCTATATTATAGGCCACCAACACATAACTGACATAACACCTCTATGAAATAAGTACTTTATGGAACCCTGGTCAGGAGGAAACACTATTAGAATATCAGATATGCAAACCCACATAATTGACATAATGAAAATGGAATAAAAGATCTCACCCCAAACCTAGGGAAATATCATGAAATAGAAATGAACCAAAATTTTCATGCTAAAATGGGACATCACCAATAGATATCAATGACAACTAAAGAGGAGATGATACAAAATGAACATGAAGGATTCCCTTCTCTTTAGATCAACAATAATAGTCTCAAAATTTCCAAAACACTACTATTTTTTAAAAAGATATTATATTTAACAACGGATTATGAAATAAGGTTATCGGTAGATACTAGTGAGAGAAAAACATAGATTATAACAGAAATATTCTTCAAGGAAAACGGCCCAGAAGATGGTTTATAGCAAGCCACATTCACTAGACTTGAGCCAACAGATTTCGAATAATTAGAGGGTAAGATATTTTCCATCGGTACCATACCTGTGCACTTCTATATAAGATATCTAGCTATACAACTATATAAAGGTGGAGAGTAGATCACGATGATAATGCTGGGGAGGGGCAGTTTCAAGTACTGATAGTCTTTGATTAATGAATTCCATTGTGAACATCATGTCCTCCAATGTCAAGGGTTCCCCTTCAACCCTTGAAAATGGGGATTATAAAAAATGAATAAAAAAAGAAGGACTTAGGTCTATTTAGGAGGAAAAAGGAAGAGCACTAAAATGGGATAGAGAATGGGAGGCATGGTTTTTAAAGCTCCATTACCACTATGATATTTCTAAAAATTTTAGAGGTGATGATTTAGAGAGAGAAAGGGTTCCAATATGGTGTGGAGACATATAATAAAATTACACCTTTAATGAAAAATTTAATTGAATTGTACAACATGGTTACCGTATTGTTGGTAATTAAATCAAATTGAATTTACCATATTATACAATGTTTTATCAATAAATTTTAAAAAAAATTAATCTAATTTTTTTTCTTATTTAAATAGTTTTATTTTCACACAATTTATTTTAGATAAAATCAATTGATTCGTGGATGATTTTTTGAATTTAATGAAATCTGAATATCAATAAAATATTTTGAATTAAATTTTAGGTTTCTTTAGTAGGTTTCAATTAATGTTTTAAAATGTTTGTTTATTTCATTTTATTATAAATCATAGTTTTTTAATGGTTATAATACCTAATATAATATTTTAGTATTCTAATTATTTTCTGAATATGTCAATCTAGTTAATTTCGGTAATTTGTTTTAATATATAGTGCTTCATGTGATTTGGTATGATTTAATAATAAAATACTCAAGTGGTATACTAATCCAATGTCCTTTAAGGAGTTTCTTGACATAAAAAAAGTAAAAAATTTCTATATTATAGTACTGGAGGATGGTACAACTCAAAAACAATTAAAAAATTAAGTATATTAACGTCTTAATGTTTTATTTATAAATACAATTTTTTTGTAATGAAATTAAAATATAATAAAAAAATAAAATGATTTTAAACAATATTATTCATCCTTTAAATATTTATACACCGAGATTCTTTATGGAGCGATGGAAATTTAGAGAGAATTTTCACCGCTAAAATATCACAAATTTCTATAAATAATGAGAAATAATAGTTTTCGTACACTATAAATTCACTTTTCACATTCTTTATTAGGAATAGTACAACATCTCCCATTAAAAACATATACGACCACTTTTTTTTATCATTTTCCCCTTTTATCATGTTTTTTATCATGTTTAAGAGATATAAAGTCAGTTTTTTTTGTTCTTAGGAGGTGGAATAATTAAAGGCTAATTGGTAGATTTAAAAGGCCAATAACCAGTCGGTGGGCGCTATTGGTTAGATTGAGGCATGCTATAAGAATGTAGTTTCTTTAGGAACTCCACCATCCAGCCAGTGGAATCCCAAATTCTAGATTGTGGGACATCTAATGGTACATCAACTCTACTTGGAACCACCAGCTAGTAGGTGCTAGCTAGTGACCAGGATTTGGAGCAAAGATAGTTTGGTATAGTAAAGATTAAATTAGTCTTTATATCACCTAAAACTAATGTTTAAATCCTAAAATCACCCCTTTAATCACTAATTAACCATTCATGAATCCAGGGGATCTCTGGGATATGGTTTTTCTCTCTCCGTCAACCCTATGAGGTGAATTGTTCTATGGTTTATCAATTATTCCTTCTTGTGTAATCTTGATAACATCCATATAGATTCTTTAGTTCCTCCTAGAATTAGAATAATTCCAAAGCTGAATTATTGGATTATTGGATCTCGCTATGTCCTATCTCAATATATTATATATTCATCCTGTGTTTGTTTCCTTAATGATGAATCTCTCGATGATTGTTATGCGGGGTGTGTGATTGCTGAGGTCTATGGTGATCTTACCTCTTTTTTAACCCCACCCATAGGTAAACTCGATTATGAGATGTTAGAATCTATATTTATGGTCTTATATTAATTTTTATAGTGTTCCCTTTCCGTATTTCATGTGGATCAAATTATGTTTGGCATGAGACCCAAGTATGAGGTGGTTCGTTCAATCTTATGTATTTTATTTTTGAACCATCCATGTTTTTTAGATTCTAACATGTTTTCTAACTGATTATGTTAATAATCCTTTATTTTATTGATATGATTCCATAAATATATTTTAAAAAAATTAGGGTTTCATCTAGTTTTGGAAAATGAAAAAGGTTTTCAATGAATTTTGAAATAGTCTGTGAAATTGGTTTATAGAGAATGATTTTGGATATAAAGGTGTTGTTTTATATTATCTTATGATGATAAATATTCCCTTTTCAAATGTTTTATCATATAAATCACCAGGTATACTTAGGTACATTAGAGGGGTTTTGAAATTGGGAATTTTTCCCATTTTCATAGGGGGTTGACTCATGGGGTGTTCCTCTTTTTCTCAAGCCCTCTATTATAGGGACACAATTATCTGACATCATAGGGGGTTCCCTATTGGTTAGTTCCTTTGTTTCATAATTCATGTGCCATAGGAACTTGTTTAATACATGAAATATTAATTTAATATTCATGTACAATATACTTAGCTATCCCATACCAATGTTTTTCTTGGGTGATCACTTTTTATCTTTGGATTTACATTATTTTTCCTTGGATATGTTATATGATCCATATATTGCATAATGTAATATTGATTACATGAAATTTTCTTTGTAAATGAGTTCTCTATATTTGATTTCATTAATATGAAAATGGGAAATATTTTACAATTCTTTTGATATAAATGTGAAAACTATTTTATCATTATATGTTTTTAAAAAATGGATCATATTAGAAATATTTGATAAAGACTTGTTAAGGAACACAAAGTTGGGATCCAACTAATCATGTTTACATCACATATTCGAATACCATCTAGTGTGAGTAGACCATGTTTTTATGATATTGGAAAAGGCAGGGTGCCATAGTGAGGTGGTGATATTTCATGTCATATTAGTAAGGGGAGGTGACATAATGGTACATTTCCCTCATATCACATAAAGATGATATCATTTGTTGATTTGATTTTTTTTGTTTTGTTACAAAACATGTACCTTGGTTTTTTACATTCTTTAATAGTTGTTTTGATATTTATATTGGTTTATTATTGTATAGTATTTATTTTCTGGTTCTCATTCTATTTTTTTGTACTATTTATACTGTAATAAGTTGAGAAAATCATTAAATTGAATTTTTGTTGGATGCATGGGTTCAAGTTGGTAGCCTGTAGGGATTAGGAACTCTCTTTGGGTCTTATCACTACTCTATTTAGTACCTAGTTTTATGGGTTATATAGATAATTTATTAGGATGTTGGCATAAAGGATGTTTATCCTCAAGAATTTTTTCTTGTAAAGTTAGCATACATGAGATAATAATTTTTCAGAACATGGGAGGATAGTTGAAGTGAGTGTCAATCTAGACATTACCATGTAGAGCCTCATGTTACTACAAAATGTTGGGCTATGTATCTCTAATGTTGTATTGGGATCTAGATCTTGTTTTTTTCTTATATATTTTTTATATCAACGAATATTCTGTCATATTATAATCATTTCCATTTTTTATAATGTATAATCATGCCTATAATATTTCTTCCATGGATTACTCATTCAGGTGCATTGAGAAATGCTCAAAAAGATAATTATCACCTTGATTAGAATCTCATTGAGGCTATAATTGTTGATGTTTTAGTCATGGATCAAAATGAATTTTCTATTTCAAACCAATATAATGAGGTGAAAACATGAGCTAGGTGGACAATGATTGAGTGAATGATTTATTACACTAAAAGTCCCCATCATTTAAGGTTACTAATGGACCTAAATATACATAATACTGGCATGAAAAATATGAGTAGGCCTTGAAAATACAAGACACACATCACTCTATAAATGTTAAGAGCACAAAATTTAATCTCAAGGGTTCTCAAAAGAGGTTTTGGGTCTCCACTACATAGGGGAATCAACACATGGTATTAATTTCTAAAGACATTAAGACCCATACCTTTCAATAGTTCATACCATACTAATTAATGATGGTGAAGTCTATGGAGTTCCTCACATTTAATCAGTGAGAGGGTTTGATGATAGATCACACTAACTATTTTTCTAATTTTGATCATATTCCTCCGGAGGTGATCATGATTGATATGTTTGAAGCTCAGAAATACCAATTAGGATTTTGAAATAAATGTACATCATCGGTGTATACATGGAATCTCATCACCTATGTTAATTTGGATAATAGGACTATAATGGTGTAAATTGATATGTATGAAAGATATGGTTTTTTAATATATTCCCTTTAACCTAATGGCTTTTTTAGTGGAACCTGCTGAAATAATAGAAGGGGGCATGATTTCCCCAAGGGTGGTGGACGTAGTTATTAATAGTGGAATTTTTCTACTTCATCAGCACTGACTAGTAGTGTATTCTTGACTTTCTACTAGTGTTTAAAGGCAGATCACACCCAATGAACACTACCCATAGCTCTAAAGAATTTAATTTCATGTTTTTATTTACATCATTAGTAGAGATTATGCTTTAAATTCTCTATGTCTTGATACAAAAAGGGATCATTAGATCCAAGGGCCACTACGACCTAGTCATTAGATTCAAAGTCAACGGGGCTCTATCTATAGGAATTTAGTGTGAAGAAATTTCACATATTAGTGAATGTTTTTTTTGGATTTTTATGTGGGTGTATCATTGGTGAGTGGTTCTATTTTTTAGATCTTTTATAAGAAAATTTTATTTGATATTGGTGCCTCATGATTATTTATTTGTATTTATTTTCTTTATGTGTAAAAACTTTTTATTGAAATCATTTCCAATGTTATGGAGATGGAAACACCTTTTGGAAAGAGTAAAGCCTTGGTATTTCATTTTCCTTCATTTTATATTTTCATAGATGATGAAAAGTCATTCACGGAATTTCTGGTTATTGATCTAGATCTTTTTGATGTTATCATAGTGATGGATTGGTTAGTCTCTCACCATTCTTAGATTGATTATTATCATCAACATGTTTTCTATCTACTTCTCATAGGAGTTCTTGGGTGTTTCATATGTAGATTGGGATCAGAGGTCTATTCATTTATCAGTACTAAAAAAGTGTTGATAAAAGTGGGCCTTTATTAGCTATAGCTTATTGTAGATAAAGGTCTCCCTTTATTAGAGATAGTTATATAATAGATAAAATTCATACTTCTTTAGTGTTTCGTTGATATTATATAAAATTTCCATAACAAATAGGAAAAAATACAGGCACTAGTAATAAAAAATACAGGATATTGAATTTTATTAATTTAATTGAAATAAAAATTACATCACAAATAAAAAACACTATATTATAGATATTTCAAACATTGTTTGGTAAAATTATATTATCAAGTAAAATTTATCTTAAAGAATAAAAAGCATCAATGGTTTCATTATCTTTGGCACCCGAACCCCTCTCAAAAATCCCTATCATGTTATCAGTTCATGAATAATCCACCCTAACTCAAGAAAAATAATACATATATAAAAAATATTATATTAGTAATACAATAACGAAATAAATTAAACATATATATGAATCAATACATTAATAAAATTTCGACATTAAACTCATAATAAAAACTTTGTGTCATACTGGGAACACCGTGTATGAGAGTGAATTATGAATCATTCATACATATATAAAATGAATTAAGTATTATTTTTCTAAAATATAAATACAATACAAATCCAATTTCTTGGTTTTGAGTATGTCACTTATATTTTTTACTAAAATGTCAATTTTAAATAAAAATACACAATTGGAGTTATACCAGTCAAACTTGGTTTCATATTGATGTGAGGAAGATTCATAAGTTTCACAAATGAATTACGAATCATTTTTCTAAAGTATAAAAAAATATAAATGTGTTTTAATTTTTTTGAGTAAGTCACATTTTTTTACTAAAATGTATTTTTAAACTGAAAAATAAACACTTATTTTCATACAAGTCAAATCAAATGTTGTATTGACATGATATTGATTCTTACATATAAAAATGACTTGTGACAAATTATCCTAAATTATTAAGATAAATGACGCATGTTTGTCTTAGGGCGTGGAAAAAGAATATTTTTATGTTTTCAAAGTGCAGCATAGTGGCTTACTATGGTCGTCTGACTAGAGGAGATTTCTCAGTTTTTCACTCACTTAATATAATTCAACTAAATTAATTATTTGTTTTTTTATATTTTATTAAATAAAAGGAATTTATTAAAATAAATGAAATGCAAATATTCAATTCAAATTAATGCGAAATTCTAAACAAAATGGAATTATGGAAGAAAGGAAGTTCTCCTAAGAGAAATTTTAGGGAGCACCTCCATTGACCAACTTCAAATATTTTTAGTGAACACACTCCATCGTATGTGTGAAAACCTTAGTCTACCCCTGTTATGAATGAATATTATACTTAGTGATATCCAAGCACACCCTCTATCCACCTCCTCAATCGAGGAAAAATGGTTGTAGATTAAGAAGTTAAAATTTAGACAATCACAGTAAGGATTACACCCACTATAAATTATCCATAGAATTAACTCAAAGAACATTAAAAACATGGTCGTCGGTTCATGAACCTGATTAGTCCCTCGGGATATTCCTCATATTAGTTACTCGTGATCATGAGTATTATAGTTCACGGTGGTAAGATGCGAAGAAGAAAAGATGGTGTATGGGTGGACAAAATAATAAAAACAATGCATGAATTTATTAGAAATATAAATTATAATTAAAAATTAAAAATAGATAACTGAAATAAATTAAAAATAAATGGGGGAAATTTGCGGCCGGCCTCCCTCGGTGGAGATCTCCTCCTTGGTGCCTTGAAGAAATGGATGGAGAATGAGATGCTTTGAGAGGGTGGAGCTCTCATCCTTATATATCCAGAATTTTTCCACCGAATGTTGACGCATTATAGAACCATTAAATGACATCTTCACATGTTGAGCCCTTCTTTAATATTGTTCATAATTCTCTTTGGCATTTACCCTCAAAATCCTAGTGGACTTGGACAAGTAATCCAAGATTTATTCTCATTTTACTCTCACAATTTATTCTGTCCAGTCTGACATGCCAAATCGCAAACCTCCTAGTTAGGATGCTTTAATGACCCTTTAAATGGCCAATTCCTGTGGCTATCCCTTCATGAAAGATTTTATAAAAATCTGTGTGCCTTCACCCACCGAATATCACAATAATTGGGCCCCCAAGAATTATTTATGGACCCTAGTCCAACAATTGGTAGAACTGTAAACTATTTTCATAAGACAACTTGTGAGCTTCTTTTGAGCTTTCATATGGTCGATTCAGCTGTTGGTCCAAAAATAGTAAATGAAGCCATGTATGGGTAGAATCTGGAAAAGAAAAAAAAATTAAATTTGGATTAGTGTAGAATATGTTATGTCCAAACTATAGAAATAAGTTAAAATAGTTAAAAATCCGAAATGGGCCACTTTTTATGTTCAGCTCAAAATAACACCAATATCATAAACATGAAGCAATTCATCTTAGAGTAATATTTTTGTGGGTTTAAAACAATTATATTCAATGTAAATTTAATTGAAAATATTTTCTCTATCAATTCCCCCACACTATGAACTTGGACTCCTAGACAAGTAAACATCAAAATCAAATAATATCATATCCAAAACACATACAAATGAGATCTGACAAATCAATACCAAGAAATTAAAAGATATCATTCAATTTCACTTTAAGTGCAGGTCGAATAGTGTAAATTGGCTTGTAATGTGGCTAACCTAATTGGCTAGTCATGGCTTCTAAGGGCTATAAGGATTAAATTTACAAGGTAGGCCAGGGTGAAAGGGATTATCTTGAAAAGGGGCTTAAAACTAAATAAATGTCTCAATAATATAAAACAAAAGTACCTAAAAACCTCAAGTATTGAAAGGAATAAATCAAATTATGGTTCTAACAAGCATGGTTTAGTTATCTCAATTAATGAGGTTGATTGAATGAATATGAAAAAAATGGTTTATAAGCCTCATAGGAAGGTAATTTCAAAGATATAGATAATCAAATATGGCATGGTGTTCAAAAATCAGCGTACTTTTCATGAATTTACAAAATATTTGAACTCAAAAAAAATTCATTTTAGCATTCATTTAAGCAAAATTTCATGGAATATATTGTTTCACTCATTGAAATGGGTTTCAAAAATGGAAATGACAATCATTTTAACTGAAACGTTTCAAAAACACACCAAAAATTGAAAATTAAACACACCAAAATATGAAAACAAACAATTTTTTTTGAAAACATATACAAAAGGAAAATCCTAAACTACAAAGGTTCCCTCCCCCACACTTAAATGATGCAGTTTTTACAATGCATTCAAGTTTATTTAACATTTAAGAATATATTTTTTTGATTAAAAACAAATAAGTAAATATAAAGGAGAGGTAAAACCTGACTTATTTGTAGTGCAACCTTGAGTTAATATCTTATGTTTTAAACTCTGAAAACCAAAAAAAAGGAACTAAAGAAAACATTAGATATTTATTGATATAAAATAAGTATAAATATGATGAGAATAGAAGGATTGATCTTGGTTTAATCCCCAAAGTGGGCCTTGGGATTTGACTGCCTCCAGAGGGCCAGTTCTAATCGGTTATCCCCAATCTGATGGTGGGTGAAGTTTCGTGATCATGAACCAACAAAAGCTTTTCTTTCTTGGATGAAATTATTCCCTTTTATTGAGGAATACATCAATAAAATATACCAATTCCACTCCCATTTTAATGAGATATAACATGCATGGTGGGGTAAGAACAATGAATGATTCCTCTTCTTTCTTGGTTTCTGCTTGAACACCATCTTCTTTATTCACCAGTGGTTTCTAAAGGTATGATACATCAGTGGAAATATCAAAGGGATTGTCAGAGTTTAATTCTATTTGAATAAAATTTAATCATGAAGAATCAATATCAAATTCATCCTTTTCCAAATTAGTATCTTGTGTCTCATTTTCCTCCAGAAAATCAACTTTGATCTTCTCATGTACTCCCTCCAATAAATGTTCAACAGGTTTGGGAAGCTCCATATATTCCTCTTTAAATGTATATTCTTCCTCCAAGGAAATAAAAGTGTTAGATGAATCTGAAAAATTAAAACAAGGGGAGGTAATACCAAATTTAGTTTCAACAAAATAAAAAGATAACGAGTTTATGAAAATATTATCTCCCTGAATTTGTTTTCCTTGAATTGCTTCATCAATGGGAGGTTCCACTTGTAGTTAAATTTCCCTAAATATAGGTAGGTAGTTAGACTCCTCTAAATTCTCTTCAAATTCAACTGCTATGGTGGTTTCATCCATCAATGTTTCTAAATCGTCTACATTATGAGGTATACTTGGATCAAGAAGTTCCTCACACTCATTCCAGATGTTATCCAGATCTTTTTGATCTTCCATATGTATTTCAATCGCTAAATATTCTTCATAAATCTCCCCCAACATTGTTGAGCTAGGATCAATGGATCTTCTTTTAATTTCCTGAAGGCCTCTATTGGTTCTTCAACTTGAAGGATTTGTGGTGCTACTTTGTTCATAAATTTTTCTGGTTTTGGTTCTTGTTCTGGCTCCATTTGTTGATCCTGGGATGCATGTACTTGTTCCGCTATCCACTCTATTGAGGTCACCATGTTTTGAACTATTTGACAAATTAATTCAAATTGGGATTCACGATCATTGTGAACATCTTCTTCTTGGTGTTTCACTTTGATAATTTCATGACAAAATTCCGGAAAATACTCCTGGAGTTCAATTAATTCTATTTCCAAACCCTCCAACATTGGTAATTTGAGGTTCTTTTTAAGGTTTTTAATGAGATTTTTTAATTCATCCTCTCTAATTTTTTTGATTTGAGCTCCCCAAATTTGTTTAGCCAAGAAAAAAACTCTATACTCTATAGTCCAAGGTGATTCAATAATTGGTTCTTGAACTAGTGGGTAATTGTTCCATGAATTTAAAATAATCATTTGAAAATAACATGGTAAAAGATTTTTTAAATTTTTTTTAAAATTTGTAAAAGTCAAATATGAAAAACTGAATTGTGGCACTACCTCCCCAGCAACGGAACCAGTTTTGATGCATGCCTATCATAGGGTGTGGAAAAAGTGTATTTTTATGTTTTCCTAGTATAGAATAGTGGTTGACCCGAGTCGTCTCACATGAGGAGCTTTCTCAGTTATTCACTCTCTTAATCTAATTCAACTAAATTACTTCTTTCTGCTATTTTATATTTTATTAAATAAATTTAATTTATGAAAAAAAATGAAATAAAAAAATTCAATTCAAATTAATGTGAAATTATAAACAAAATGGAATTATGGAAGAAAGGATGTTCTCCTGAGAGAACATTCAGAGAGCACCTTCATTGACCAACTTCAAATATTCTTAATGAACACACTCCATAATATGTGTGAAAATCGTAGTCTACCCCTATTAAGAATGAAAATTATACTTAGAGATCTCCAAGCACACCCTCCATCCACCTCCTCAATCGAGGAAAAATGGTTGTTGATTAAGAAGTTAAACTTCAGACAATCACAGTGAGGATTACACCCAGTATAAATTATCCTTATAATTAACTCAAAAAATATTAAAAACATGGTATTGGGTACATGAACCTGATTACTCCCTCTAGATATTCCCCAGATTAGTTACTCATGATCATAAGTAATATAGTTCACGATGGTAAGAGGCGAAGAAAAAAAGATGGTGGATGGGTGGACACAATAATAAAATCAATGCATGAATTTATTAGAAATATAAATTACAATTGAAAAATAAAAATAAAGAAAAGAAACAAATTAAAAAGAAATGGGGAAGATTTGCTATCGACCTCCCTCGGTGGAGATCTCCTCCTTGGTGCCTTGAAGGAATGGATGGAGAATGAGATGCATTGAGAGGGTAGAGCTCTCCTACTTTTATAGCCAGAAGTCTTCCCCCAAATATTGATGCATTTATCAGTATTAATGACATTTTCACGTGTTGATCCCTTCTTGAATGTTGTTCATAATTATCTTGGGATTTTACCCTCAAAGTCTCAATAGTTTTGGACAAGTATTCCGAGGTTTATGCTTGTTTTACTCTCACAATTTATTTTGTCCATTCCGACACGCCAAATCCCAAACCTCCAGATTATGATGCATTAATGACCCATAAAAGTTCCATTTCCCATAGCCTTCTCTTCATGAAATACGTTCTAAAACTCCATTATCACCCTCCAACCGAGTATCACAACAATTGGTCCCACCAAGAATTATTTAGGGACCCCACACCAAAAATTGGTAGAACTATAAACAGTTTTCATGAGACAAATTGTGAGATTATTTTTCACATCCATATGGTTGATTAAGATTTTGGTAAAAACATTGTGAATGAATCCCTGAATATTTAGAATCTGGAAAAGAAAGAATTTTTGAATTTGGATTAGTATAGAATATGTTATGGCCAAACTACAGAAATAATTTAAAATAGTTAAAAATCGAAAATGGGCCATTTTTAATGTTCAGCTCAAAATAACACCAATATCATAAAAATGAAGAAATTCATCTTAGAGTAACACTTTTTTGGGTTTAAAACAATTAAATTCAATGTTAATTTAACTGAAAATATTTTCTCTATCAATAACCCAAGTGTGTTTTCTCATATTTCATTGAGTGAAACATATTTTGAACTAAAATGTCAATTTGAAAGTGAGAACTGACACTTTTAGTCATACCAGAAACACCATGTATCATATTGAGGTTTGACTAATCCTTACAGGTCATAGATTGATTATGGTTAATTTTTATAAAGTATCAAATTAATCAGAATGTGTTTTTTTGGTTTCAAGTATGTAACATGCCTTTTTTACAAAAATTTCAATTTTGAATAAAGATATATAGTTGGAGTCGTACAGGGGACACTGTGTGTCATATTGAGGTTTGGTTCATTAATAAACATAGAAAATGACTTATGGAACAATTATACAAAGAATCAGAACAATATAAATATGTTTTTTGGGATTTGGGTATGTTACATTTCTTTTTTAATAAAATGACATTTTAAACTAAAAACACACACTTTGAGTCATACCAATCTAATCATGTGTCAGTTTTTTTTCATACTTATTCCTACATGTTAAGAATGACATATGAATCATTCTTATAATTTATTAAGGAAATAAAATCGAATATTATAATTTTTTAGTGAGTGACACTTATTTTGAACTAAATTTTCAATTTTAGAATGATAAAAGACACATTTTGTCATACCAGAAACACTATTTTTTAGATTGAGGTAAAGATAATTAATAAACATAAAAATGACTTAGGGGTCATTTTACTAAATTATCAAATAAATATGAGTGAATTTGTTTGGTTTTTTTGTCATTTTTCTTTTTTACTGAAATATAAATTTTAAATAAAAAGATAGGTTTGCAGTCATATTGGTCACACTGTGTGTCTTATTGAGGTGCGGGTGACTCCATCACATAAACAATGACTTATTAGCCATTTTACAAAAGTATCAAAACCATTAGAATGCATTTTTTGATTCTTGATTATGTCAATTGTCTTTATAAATAAAATTTCATTTTGAAATAAAACACACACTTTGAGTCATACCATTCATATCGTGTGTTGGTTTGATGTGATTTTGATTCCTATAAGTCAAAAATGTATAATGAGTAGTTGTCAAAAAAAAATCAATAAAATACGAGAATGTTCACTTGGTTTTCAATGAGTGACACACGTGTTGAACTAAAATGTCAATTTTAGTTGGATAATAGATACTTTAATTCTTATCGTCACACTATATATCAGATTGAGGTGAGTCTAATTTTTAAACATCAAAAAAGACATAATAGTTATTTTCCTAATGTATCAAAACAATCTGATAGAAATTGTTTTCTTTTTAGTGTATTACATATCTTATTACTTAAAATTTCAATTCTAAAAAAAAATTTGAACATAGAGTTATACCAGTCACACTATTCCTAAGATTGAGGTGTGGCTGATTCTTACACATGAAAAATGAATTCTAGATCATCTTATTTATGAATCAAAATAATCAAGAAGTGTATTATCATTTTTGAGTACGTGATGTGTGATTTGAACTAGATTGTAAAATATAAACTAAAAAATAAACATTGAGTCATACCTGGCACACTATGTATCAGATTGATGTGCAGTTGATTGAGTTGTTGCTAATTCTTATATTGTTCTAGATATTGATCGTGATTTATATTTTGGGATGTAATTGTATGTATTCAACGGTTGAAAATCCCTTGGTAGAAACATCATGGTGATTAAATTCCAATTTTAGGCAGTATGTAGTTACCTCTTCCATCTGAATGGAATATCGTATCTAATTTCTAGCTTATTGAATATTGTTGAGAGAATAAATGACCTCCCAAAATATCGTTGAAAAAACTAAATAAATATTTAATAAAAATGATAAGCAATTATTTTAAAAATAGAATATAAAATGATGATTAAATTAACTAAATAAGTCATAGGAATTAATATTATTTATGATGTTTGTATACATTCTTGACCCATTTCTATTATTACATTACCTGAGTTTCATCCTTGAAGTCCAATCTCTCATGAGCACAAGTACCTTCGAACAAACCACCCCAACTCAAGAAAAATAATATACCTGTATAAGAAAACAATTATTATGTTAGTAATACTATAAATAAATAAATAAAATATAAATATGAAAAAATTCATTAAAAAAATATTGATTTTAAAGTGAAACCACACAATTGGTTCATACTATGAAAATTGTAAATCATGTAGATGTTTTGTTGATTATTACACCTCAAAATTGACTTATAGACAATTTTTATAATATATCAAAAAACGTAAATTTTTTCCTTAATTTGGAGTATGTAAATTTCCTTTTACAATAAAATGAAAATTTTAAATAAAAAATAATTTACATTCATGCCGGTCACAGTGTGTATTAGATTTAGTTTTATTTGATTCCTATATATCAAAAATATCGTATGGATCATTGTTTTGAAATATCAAAACAATTCAAATGAATTTAATTGTTTTTGAGTATGTCACTTCTGGTTTTTACTAAATTTTCATTTAAAAATATGAACATGCACATTGAGTCATTCCAGCCACACTGTGCATTAGATTGTTGTGCAGATGATTTACACATGTCACAAATGACTTACGAATCATTTTCATAATGTTTCAAAACCATTCAAATGTACTTTCATGGTTCTAAGTATTTCAAGTGTTTTTTTTACTAAAATATCATTTTACACTAAAAACACACACTTCAACTAATATCGGTCACTTAATATTTCATTTTTATGTAAAACTAATTCTTACACATCCAAAATTACTTATGTATCATTTTCCTAAATTATCAATATAATTAGACCATTTTTTCTTGGTTTTTAGTGAGTGACACTTGTTATGAACTAAAATTTCAATTTTAATCTCATACCAACCACACTGTGTATTAGATTAAGGATCTAATGACTCTTAAAAATAAAAGTAGGATTATAGATCTTTTTACTAAATTATTTAAACAATATGAATTTTATTTCTTAGTTATGTGTATGTCACTTGTCTTTTATACTAAAATATCAATTTTAAATAAAAAGGAACATTTTCAGTAATTTGGATCACACCATGCTTCATATTGAGGTAATCCTTATTAATGAAAATCAAAAATGATTTATAAATCATTTTTTTAAAATATAAAAACAATCCAAGTTTGTTTTCTATGTTTTGAGTGTGTCGATAATATTTGTAACTAAAATTTCAATTTTTAATAAAATGACACACTAAGGGTCATACTAGTAACACCATGTGTCTGATTTCATTGTGGCTGATTCATAAACATAAAAAATGAATTATGGACAATTTTTTTAATGTTTCAAAAAATAAAAAATTGTTTGTTCAGTTTTGGGAAACTCTGGTTTTTACAAAAATGTTATTTTAAACTGAAAGCAAACAGTTTTAGTCATAATGGTCACGTCTTGTGTTAGTGTAACATGATACTCATTCATACGCATAAAAATGATTATGAATCAATTTATTACATTTTCAAGATAATAACAGCACATTTTCTTGGCTTTCTATGAGTGACAAATGTTTTGAAGTAAAATGTAAAACTTAAACTGATAACTAACTCTTTAAGTCATACTGGGCACACAGTGTATTTGATTGAGAAGTATATGATTCCTCCATGTTAGAAAATACTTCTAGATCATTTTTCAAAGGTATCAAAAAAATACAAATTCATATTCTTAGTTTTGATAATGGAAAATTTATTTTCTACTAAAATATGAATTTTAAATAAAAACACAATCATTGAGTTATATCATGGACACTATGTATCACATTCAGTTTCAAATAATTATTATTTATCATAAATTATATATTAATCATTTTAATAAGGTATCAAATAATTTATAATCCATTTTCATTGTTTTGAGTAAGTCAGTTGTGGTTTTTACAAAAAAAAATTCATTTTAAAATGAAAATAGGCACCTTCATTCATACTAGTCACATTTTTAGATAGATTGATGTGATGATTATTCATATATATCACAAATTAATTAAGTATGAATTTAAAAAAGTATAAACATAATCCAAATTTGATTTTATAGTTTTGAGTATGCCACATGTCTTTTTTACTAAAATGTTAATTTAAGCTGAAAACATATTCTTTGAGTCATATCTGTCACATTGTGTGTGGATTTGATGAGATTTTGATTCCTACATTAAAAATATTTCAAATGAACCATTTTAGAAAATAATTAATGAAATAAGAGTGTTTTTTTAGTTTTTATTGATTGATAGTTTTTTACAAAAATTGTCAGCTTTAAACTGAAAACATGCACTTTGAGTGTAACGTCCCGGTTCCGGAAGCCACCCAAAGGAGCCCCGTACCCAGTTGGTCACATGGCCTCAAGCGCATTTCCCCAAAGGCCAGAGGCTTACAACTAGTATCAAGGGCCTTGGGTGGGGTGGTGGGGAAACTATTCCCTCATTGGAAAAGTACACAGCAGAAGTAAACAAAACATGCAATAGAAGAAGTAGTGAATATCCAAGAACAATAACAAGTGGAAGACTAAAACAATAAAAAGCTGGAGAAAAAATGTATATATGAAATGATGTCAGATACATATGTCTATGAAAGTATCCAAACAAGTCACAATGCTGAATAGAATACTAAACCAAAGTAAAAGGAAAAGTAAACAGATAAGAAACTCCTCAGCATCGCAAGCCTCGTCTTGGTCCCATGCTCTCCTGCTCCAAAGCAATCAAGTACCAGAAGTCAAAGGGCGCTTTCCCTTGTCTATACCTGCAACAATATATTCTTCTTGGGCCCAAAAGCATGGCCCAAACAGGGTGTGAGACTAAATCCGAGTAGGCAACCACTCGAAGATCTATGCCTAGCAGCCAGTGAGCATATGGCAGGTAATAGTACAGCAAACAGTAAATAGTAACAATAAACAGTAGGCATTAAACAAAAAGCAGTAACAGGATGATATGAAACATTAATAAATCCACAGAACAACAAGAAGTAGTGAAGAAAACAACTAACCACAATAGGAACCCCTCTGGGAAGTACTCGCAGCCAACCCCTCTGGTCATATCCAAGAAGTACCCACAACCCTCTGGGTAGTGCACTCATCCTAACCCCTCTGGCTTGGTCATACGAATTTATAAGACACTTTAGAGAAGCTCGCTCGATAAATTCCCCTTATATTTTAGGGTAGTCAGGGACTCTCTATGGAAGATCACGCGGTCTAACCCTCTTATATCCCCAAGGTCAAGAAACTCTCTGAGGAAGCTCGCTCGGTCAATTCCTCCTATTGTATCAGGTCTATCAAAGACTCTCTAAGGAATATCACTCATTCAATTCAATCTCTAGCCTAGAAAGGTATTAAAGAAAATTCAAAGATGTAACGAATCTCTGAGGAAGCTCACTCGGTCTAGCCTCCTGTAGTCTATAATATCAAAGACTCTCTGGGAAGCTCACTCAGTCTATCCCCTATAGTCTATAATGTCCACGACTCTCTGAGGAAGCTCACTCGGTCTACCCACCCGTATTCTATAATATCCAAGACTCTCTGGGAAGCTCACTCAGTCTATCACTTATAGTTTATAGCATCAGGTTCTCATGGTCCCATGCCGGTCAGTGCATAATAATGATATAATTCCAATGTACACCTTTAGAGCTACTTGGCTATCCAAAGTACACCTATAGAGCTACATGGCTTACCCGTCTATAGCATAACAAGAATGAAAAAAATATCATTCCATCCTATGGTCAAAAGGCATGGAAAACACGTATAACGGCCAAAAGATAAACAAGACCCAAAGGGTCGTAAAACGAACAAGTCATGGGAAAAACATCCATGAAAAACAAATTATCCTCCCACATGAACAAATTACCTCCACACAAGCATACAATGAAGGCAAGAAAACAACAGGGGAAAAAAGGTAAACACGCAATACCCTGTTCACAGTTATTGGTGGAATTTGCACATAAAACTCAAAGACTTCGAAAGGTAAGGCAAAAACCACCAACATTGATGCTAATAGATCAATATACATTGACCATGAGGCTTGATTATACTTAGAACGTCATATATCTACAAAAACTCACAAAACATTCAACCCAAGATATCTTGAGAACGAGGGAGAATCATGGAATGAATCTCAAGAAGAAGGAAGAGCTCACCACTGCAGTTCCAATGCAATCAACGGTGCTCAATTTGGCAAAAAGACTGAGGCACGGGGGCTCAGAGGGTGTTCACGACCGTACGGGTCTCTCTCGGTTGAGGAACCTAGAGATGAAGGTGTTTTCGTCGATTAGGTGTGACCCCGGTCCGTTTAATGAAAAAAAGAAACTACACAACATGTACTTCTGGGGTACACGGCATGTACTTAGATTTTCCATTCTCCATTTTAAGCAGCCTTCACATCCCCCTTACACACTGTTTGTGTGGCCCAGACATGGCCAACACACATCCTAGCGTGACATCAAAGTACACGGTGTGTACTTATAAAGTACACGGTGTGTACTTCGAAAATTTCCAGATTTTCCTCTTTTTCTCAAAAAAGACCAGAAAAGGAAAAACATACCTGAAACGAAGATCTGGGTTCTTAAAAACATCCCTCTTAAAGAAGTATGTCCCTGAATTTCCCTAATGATGGGTAGAAGAAGAAGCCCCGAATAGCTCTGGCCACTACGATCGTACATCAGACTCCCTCTCCCTGGTCTCGTCCAGTACTCGCCCGTGTAGCCATAACACTTGTACCAGAGGAATAGAACATCCATGGAGAACCTTAATACTATGATCGACAATCCAGATAGGATGCTCCTCAAATGACGCATCTGCTCCAATCTCAACCTCCTAGGGTAGAAAGACATGAGACTGGTCTGAAAAGTAATGTCAGAGCTATGAAACGTGGAAGATGTTGTGCATATCCCAATACCTCTGAGGTAACTACAACTGATAGGCAACTGGACCAAATCTCTCCAATACCTCAAATGGTTCGTCATACCGTGGTGAAAGCTAACCCTATCTCATAATCCTCCTGTGTCCCAATCTCGATGTGACACGAAGGAAAACCTGATCCCTGACCTCGAACTCCAGAAGTCGTCTCCGCTAATCTGCATAAGACTTCGGTCGAGACTATTCTGTAGCCATCCTCTTCTGATTCAACTCTATCTGCTCTAAGGTCTCCTGAACAATATGAGGTCCCAACAATGCTGCCTCTCCTTCCTCTAGCCAGCACAAAGGTAATCGGCATGGCCTTCCGTACAATGCCTCGTAAGGTGACATCTGAATAGTCTCCTGAAAACTGTTGTTATAGGCAAACTACACAAGAAGAATATGATTTTCCCAAGAACCTCCAATTTCTAGAATGCAATCTTGGATCATATCCTCAAGCACCTAGATCATATGCTCAGATTGGCCATCTATCTGGGGATGGTATGATGTACTCAAAATTACCTTGTTACCCATAGCCTTCGGAAGCCACTGCCAGAACCAAAAAGTAAAACACGCATCCCTATTTGAAACAATGGAGTGTGGAAATCCATGAAGACGTACAATATCTCGGATGTAAAACCTCCCTAGATCCTCAACACTGAAGGTCTCCTTGTTCAGAAAGAAGTGAGAAACCTTCGTAATCCGGTCGACGACAACCCAAACTGCATCACTCCCCCAAGGTGACCTCGGTAACCCAGTCACGAAGTCCATCCTGACATCGTTCCACTTACACTCAGGAATGGGTAACTTCTGTAAAAGCCTCGCTGACTGATGGTGCTCCGCTTTCACCTGCTGACAAGTAGAACATCTCATGATGAACCCAGTGACATCTCTCTTCATACCTGGCCACCAATACTGGCGGTTTATATCACGATACATCTTGGTGATGCCAGGATGAATTGCCCAAACTGAATAATGAATGTCCCACATCAGCTCCTCAAGTATGTCTACGGGCACCCATATGCATCCTTAGAAATGCAAGATCTCATCCTTGCCCACTGTCCATCCAGGAAGAGGGTCCTATCCTGACACACTCTCTCACAGGACTAGGCATTCTGAGTCTGATAGATGCCTCATCTGTACCCGATCGAGAAGGGTAGAGGTAACAACTACAGAAGATCGAAATGTCTATCCATGTGTTTCATGCACCTCCAAGTGAATATCAGAGAACACAACCATAAGCTTCCACTCACTGCTGGCCTCCTGAACTACCTGAATCTGAGTTCTCCTACTGAATGCATCATCCACTGCATTGCCCTTTCCCAGCGTATAGTCAAGTTCAAATTCGAAGGACTGAAGATACTCGACCCACCTGCACTTTCTCAGATTCATATCACGCTAAGTGATGATAAACATGAGAATATTGTGGTCGGTAAACACCAAAAATTTCTCTCCCAGATGATAGTGTATCCAAAATCATAAGACATGAACAACAGATGCCAACTACAGATCGTGTGTCAGGTTGTTCCTCTCGTGTGGCCTCAACTGATGAGACCCATATGCAACGACTCCATCTACCTGCATAAGCACAGCTCCCATCCCAACTCCTAAAGCATCACAATAGACTGTATAGCTGTTGGCCAGCTCTAGAAATAATAGTATCGGTGCTGACGGAAACCTCCCTTTCAGCTTCTAAAAGATTGTCTCACAAGAATCTGAACTTATGAACTTCTCCCCCATCTTGGTTAGGCCTTCTAGCGGTTCTGAAAGGTGTGAAAAGTCTTGTATGAAATTCCGGTAGTATCCATCCATCCCTCGAAAACTCCGTTCTTCAAAGACATTCTTCTGCAGCTCCTAGAAAACTAGAGCTCTCACTTTCTCTCGGTCTACTGATACTCCTGTCTCTGAGATGATGTGACCCATGAAGTGAATCTTATCCATCCAAAAGTGGAATTTTGATAGCTTAGCATAAAAGTGATGCTCCCTCAGTGTACTCATAATGATCTCAAGATGGGTAGAATTGTCGTGTCGAGTGTGAGAGTACACCAAGATATCGTCCATGAAGACCACCACAAAAGAGTCCATGTATAATGGAACACTTGGTTCATCAGTGCCATAAAAACTGATGGCGCATTCGTGAGACCAAATGGAATGACTATATACTCGTACAGACCATACATGATCTTGAAGCCTATAAGAGGTATATCTGATGTTCTAACGCACAAATGATGAAAATCGAACCTCAAATCGATCTTCGAGAACACCAGGGCTCCTCGAAGATGGCCAAAGAGGTCATCGATCCTCGACAAGGGATATCAGTTCTTGATCTTCAACTGATTCACCTTCCGATAATCCACAAAAAGCCAAAGGGTTCTGTCTTCCATCATTGAAAAAAAGATAGGTGAACTCCAAGGAGAAGTACTGGGTCAGATGAAACCGTTTGCCTGCAACTCCTCCAACTGCTTCTTGAGCTCCAGCAGCTCAGGTGTAGCCATCCTATAAGGAAGAATGGACACCGGTGCCTCTCCTCGCACGAGCTCAATCGATAAGCCTACCTCACGGTCCAGAGGTAAACTTGAAAAGTCCTCTGGAAAGACATCCCTAAAACAATCCACCACTGGAGGAAAGTCTAACTGTGAAGTCCCCTGGTCATCCAGATAAATGCTGGCAATCTGGGTTGTAACTCCTCCAAGACCCTGAGGGTCTGGTCCATCTCTACCCGCCTGTACATCCCACTCGCCTATATGAAGAAACGATCTACCCTCTGGAGATACGAAACTCACCCTACGACGATAGCAATTGACGACTTCCTGGAAGGGAACTAACCAGTCCATAATGAGAATGACATCATAACCTATAATATCTAGGACATAGAGTTCCCATAATAAGTGACACCCTGCAACCTCAAGAGGACACTCTCTGCACTGACATATTCTAGATGTCATCATCCCCAATGATGTATCAAGAGTCAACATGTCGGCAAACGAAAAGATACAGAGCCCAAGTCTCTCTACAATAGTAACAGAGATAAAGCTATGTGAAGCACTAGTATCAAAAAGGGATGAAGATAAGTCTGAGACTACTAAGATCGTACCTAGAACTATAGATGGGACAAGATCCTGCTCATTATAGGTCTGCTCCACTGTGAAAGTTTGGCATGTACCGTGGCCCTGTGCCCCTGGCTGACCACTCTGAGCTGATCCACTATGCTGTCATTGGTAACCCGGTGTCTGACCACAATGGCCGCGACCTCCACCTCGGCATGAATGGCCGAAATAACTCCAGTTCCCAAACTGGTGATAAACTATCGATACATCTCCTGCACGTGCGGTCATAGAAGAACCCCTACCACCAACTGTAGGAGAGAAGATCTGACAGAAATGTTGAATATGGATCATCTTTCCACAAGATCGGCACTCCATCGGGACTCTCTGGCACTGAGGCCTGGTATTCCCACACCTACCGCATTGGTAGCATACGACATGGATGACAGAAGATACATTCCGTCTACCCTGATCTCCTTAAGCAGACTCCCTGCGACACTTCCTGCTATCTATAGGAGGACCACTGACTCTGAATGTCGAACCGCCATTGCTCACTACTCCAGAATCTCTCAGATTGCGCTCAGTAATAAGTGACTAGTTGAAAATAGATGATATCAAAGTCAACCTGAAGATATTCACCTGGGAATATATCTCATGCCTGAGACCCTCCCCAAACATTCTAGCAAGGAACAACTCATCACCTGTTGTAATTGGCGTGAAGCGCTGCAGCTCGGTAAAGCAAGACGAGTACTCCATGACAGAAAGAGTACCCTGCTCGAGACTCATAAACTCTCGGGCTCGGTCGACCCTCAGTGTTTCCAGATAAAAGTAATCATAAAACATGCGCCAAAACTCATCCCAAGTCATACTGTACTTGCGCCCTGACTGTGAGATCACCACCCATTACCTCCTAGTGGTGTCTCGGAGCATATAAGTCGCAAGATTTACCCTTTTCCCTGGATGTATCTCTAGATGCTCGAAGATTGTAAGTGTGGCCTCTAGCCATGACTATGAAGCCTGGGGTCCTCCATCCCTTATGAAAGTAGGAGGATGCTACTGCAGGAAAACCCGTGTCAACTCATCCATCAACGGGGCAGGAGGTGTCGCTCCCTGAAAGGTATGAATCATCCTCAGGAATTCCTTCCTGAACTGTGCATCAGCGCCTCCAATATGTACAACTACTGGCACCAAGGATGTCACAACAGGAGGATCTGCAGGAGGTCCCTAATCAGCTATATATTGTTTCTGATCATCGTCTGGCATCTGAAAAACAACCGGAGGACGTATTGGTGGAAGAACTCTGAAAGAACCAAAGGACACCTTAAGTCAGGATTATCAAGGACAAAGAACACAGGAGTACAAAACGGGAACATGGGAAATGAAAATGCAAGTTCTACAAAACACGACTACATAGCATGTATAAAAACAACATAGTGTATCCTCTTATGCCAGACACATGGACTTGTACTTCTGCCACAGATGGTCGTGTAACACCCTAGACTACACATCGTGTTGCCCCCACACACGACGTTTACTTTAACTCCATTTCCTTTCACGAGTCTCTTTACATGACTAACTCACACAGTCCTATTATCCTTAGACTACATGGCGTGTTCACTAAGGACACGGCGTGTACTAGACAAGGTTTTGGCAACCTGTGTTATTAGTTACATGGCCGGCTACTTGGAGGATCTTTACACGGTGTGTTCCGAACAAACACGGCATGTATAGGAGAGATAACACCGACCCATGTTATTAGTGACACGACAGGGTACCTAGAACAAGGCTACACGGCATGTTCATACCAAACATGACATGTTCTACACGAGCTTCCTCGTCCCGTGTTGTTAGTGAGACAGACGAGTACACGGATCACTACTACATGGCGTGTAACTACCGTACACGGTGTGTTCCTGCAAACTTTTTCACCAACCCGTGTTTCTGCTCGCTCAACCAGCGACACGTTCTAAAACTACACATCATGTAGTCAAGTACATGTCGTGTATTCTAGGGGTTTTTTTTGGGCAGTAGCTCAGAAACTGCACCGAATCCCATAAAACACTGGAAAAAAATATGGATGTGCCAAATTATGATCTGTGAGGGACCATACTCCCTGAGAATCAAATCTTGACATCTTGTACATATCAAATACAAGGGTAACAAGTAAATGATCCACCTAGTTCTGATTCATGAGGGCCAATAACACCTCACGAACCAAAATTTGTCGTTCATTTAAGCAAGGTACAATAAAAACAATTTCTCTATCAAACTGCAGGGATTCTCTTAAAGCATCTATCACAACAACATGCATAATCTACACAATTTCTATCACAACAACATGAAATCACTAATGCACCCTATATGGCATGGTAAGAATGCATGGCATGTGATTTCTAACAAGTTCATATATGATGCATGAGATGACATACCCTCATCTCATCAGGTTGCGACAGAAATAGAACCGCAATAGGAACAACCATAACAACACAAGGCATGTTAATCACTCAAGGTGAAATCATATCAACCATAAACTCTCAAAACCAGAAAACTGAAATAAAAGAGGTAGATTGGTTTTTCCCAGTACACAGGTTAGCTACTCCCGGGCACAACTTAATACCAAGTACCGAATCCATCCTATCCCTGGATAAAGGCTCTAAACAATAAATCAAGAGAAAATAATGCCTCTTATACCACTTTGTAACATTCCGGTTTTGGAAGCCACCCAGAGGTGCCCCGTACCCGGTTGGTCACATGGCCTCAAGCGCATTTCCCCAAATGCTAGAGGCTGTCGGCTAGCAGTGAGGGCCTTTGGTGGGATAGTGGGGAAAATATTCCCTCATTGGCAGAGTACACAGTAGAAGTAAACAAAACATTCAATAGCAGAAGCAGTGAATATCCATAAATAATAAATAGCGGAAGACTAAAACAATAAACAGCTGGAGCACACATGTATATATGAAATGATGCACGATACCGATTTCTAGGAAATAAGCCAAACAAGTCCCAATGCTAAATACAATATTAAACCAAAATACAAGGAAAAGTAAACAGATAAGTAACTCCTCTACATCAAAAGCCTCGGCTTGGTCCCATGCTCTCCTTCTCCAAAGCAATCAAGTACCAGAAGTCGAATGGTGCTTTCCCTTGTCTATACCTGCAACAATATAGTCTGATTGGGCCCAAAATCATGGCCCGAATAGGCTGTGAGACTAAATCACAGTAGGCAACCTCACGAAGATATATTCCTAATAGTCAGTGACCATATGGCAGGTAATAGTACAGTAAGCAGTAACCAGTAACAGTAAACTGCAGGCTGTAAACAGTAAGCAGTAACATGATGATATGCAACCTTAATCAATCCATAGAACAACAAGCAGCACTGAAGAAAATATCTAACCACAATAGGAACCACTTTGGGAAGTTCTCGCAGCCAATCCATCTGGTCCTATCCAAGAAGTACCCACAACCCTCTGGGCAGTGCACTCAGCCTAACCCCTCTAGTCTGGTCATACGAATTTATAAGTCTCTCTGGGGAAGCTCGCTCGGTCAATTCCCCTTATAGTCTAGGGTATTTAGGTAATCTTTGAGGAAGATCATGTGGTCTAACCCACTTATAGCCCCAAGGTCTAGAAACTCTTTGAGAAAGCTCGCTCGGTCAATTCCTCCTATAGTCTCAGGTCTATCACAGACTCTATAAGGAAGCTCACTCAGTCAATTTTTTCTCTAGCCTAGAATGGTCTTAAAGAAAATTCAAACAAGTAAAGAATATCTGAGGAAGCTCACTTGGTCTACCCTCTTGTAGTCTATAATATCCAAGACACTCTAGGAAGCTCACTCGGTCTATCCCTTATAGTCTATAGCAACAGGTTCTCACAGTCCTGTGCCAGTCAGTGCATAATAATGCTATAAGGCCAAACTACACATATAGAGCTACTTGGCTAACCAAAGTAGACCTATAGAGCTACTTGGCTAACCAGTCTATAACATAACAAGTATGACAAGAATATTATTCCATCCTACAGTCACACGGCATGGAAAAGAGTTATAACGACCAAAAGATAAACAAGACCCAAAGGGTCGTAAACCGAACAAGGCATGGGAAAAACATCCAAGAACAAAAAATTATCCTCCCACAAGATAAAATTACCTCTACACTAGCATACAAGCAAGGCTTGAAAACAAAAGGGGAAAAAAGGTAATCACACAATACCCCGTTCATAGGTATTGGTAGAATTTTTACATAAAACTCAAAGACTTCGAAAGGTAAGGCACAAACCACCTACATTTTTTCTAGGAGATCAATATACTTTGACCATGAGGGTTGATTCTAATTAGAACATTGTAGATCTATGAAAACACACAAAACATTCAACCCATGATATCTTGAGAAAGAGGGAGAATCATGGAATGAAACTCAAGAAGAAGGAAGAGCTCACTGTTGTGGTTCCAATGCAATCGACAGAAATTGATTTGGCCAACAGATGTAGGCTCAGCGGCTCGGAGTGTGTTTGTGGTCGTACGGGTCACTCTTGGTCAGGGAACTTGGAGAAGAAGGGGTTTTCGTCAATTAGGTGTGACCTCGGTCCAATTAATGAAAAAAAGAAACTACACGGTGTGTACTTCTAGGGTACATGCCATGTACTTAGATTTTTTGTACTCCGCTTTACGAAGCCTCCACATCTCCCTTACAAACCGTGTGTGTGGCCTAGACACGGACAACACATGGCCTGGTGCGACATCAAAGTACCCGGCGTGTACTTATAAAGTAAACGGTCTGTACATTGAAAATTTCCATATTTACCTCTTTTTCTCAAAAAAGACCAGAAAAGGAAAAACATACCTGAAACGAAGATCCGGGTTATTACATTGAGCATTACTGGGAACACCGTGTATTAGATTGAGGTGAATATAATTCCTTAAAATCGAAAATGACATATGTTTAGTCTTCCTAATGTATTAATATAGTTAGGATGTTTTTCTGGGTTTTTATAATGTGACATGAGTTTTCATCTAAAATGCCAATTTTAAATTGGAAGTTATCCCTTTGTATCACCCCAAACACGCCATGTATCATACAATGGTGTGGTTGATTATAACCTATCCAAAATGACTTATGGTATATTTTTCTAAAATATCATATAAATGTTATAAGGAAATCAAATAGAAAATTCAATAAAATGTTGATAAAATCAACTAAATATGTAGTATGATGCCACCTCTTCATGATTTATGTGTATATTCTAACACCATGTATGTTTCCCATTCAATTAAAAAAAATATTTTTATTGTGAATATGAAGACTATATAATTTCATTCTAGTAATAGAAAAGTATAAATAATAAAATTATTAATAAATATTTTAAATTAAATTGTAATTATCTTTGAAAATACCTCTTTGGGGATGCTAGTTTTTTTATGGAATATGATATATTTCAAAACATTTCAATAATAACAACCAAAATAATTACCATTGGTTTGTTTTACAAATTTCATAAAAATGATAATAATAACCATTTTTTTATATATGTTTTGATAGTGAAATATTACTATATATACCCTATTACTAATCCACTTTTAGAAGTTTATATGCTCCTAATATTCATGGAATTTCCTAATTACATGAATTTGAGGATAATTAAACACTAAATTATCATAACATAATGTTTATTAAAACATAACATAAAATATGATTCTTTATGTTTAGTTGTAAAACTTTGAATTTAGAGTATTAAAAATTGTTAAACTCCACCACAAGTGGTTTTTTTCGGTATCCATGCATTGATTCTAAAAAATAAATATTTGGAGTATCCAAAATGACAGCAATGAGCAACCAATGATACAAAAAATATAAAAGAATAAGTAATGAAAAGAATAAAAATATATTTCATATGATTAAATTTTATATCATTACCCTCGTATTATGGGTATTAAGAATTGTATTTCATCTATAAGTTTTTTTTAACATTATGGTAACTTTATCCCCTATTACTTTATTTTTATTTTCTTTTAACGAGAAATGTTTTGAGAAGTGATATGGGAACTTATGTGTCCAAATTTCTATTTATAGGGTTCCTCCTTCAAATAGTATTGATATATACACCAAAAAAATTATGAATAATATTCATTCATAATTAACATAGTAGACCAGATATTGGAAAAAATAAAAAATAACACACCTCATGTATACATTTACAACTGTGACTCCTAGAAATACATGTAATAGGGATTTAATATAGATTTTAAATAACAATCCAACATGTAATGTCCTATCTATTCATTTTTTTTGAAAACTAAATTTTTTATCAATACTTAGTGATGTTTTTTTCATGAAACATTAATGTTAATTAATATGATTGTTGAATGGGTGTGGTAAAGGTATATTGTGAATAAATTTTTTATTTTTTCATTGATCTGTTAGATCATTTTGTTCGACCTTCTGTTCTAGCCCATCCCCTTTTCCATATTTATTAAAATTCGTTAGTTTATAACTTTTTTCATTAATTGTAAAATGTTTTGGATGGAAAATAAATTAAAAATGAATACCACATGGTTGTATTTTTTCCAATATATAACCATCATGTTATGATTGTACCAATAGATTATTTGGCCATATTAATATCCAATTCATCATGTGGAAGTTGTATCTTGGCTCTTAAGCTATGATAATATCTACTCCGAAATTACCTATTGGAAGTTGTTTACATTCTATAATACCTCCATGGAAGAGACCTTCACAATAGGGCTATGGCTGGGTGTGGATAGATATAAATCATATTCATTTTCACAATATATAATAATTGTGTTGGAAAGGTATTACTGTCTTCACAATTATCATTTCACATAAACAATAATGAAAATATTGATTACCTAATTTAAGATATCCTATTTAGGGTAATGGCTCACCAAAAATAAGTTGGGGGTTTGCGGGATCTTCTTATAGTGGTTGTTTATATGTTTTTTCTTTTCTTTGATTCATTCCCATAACATTTTACAGAAACTACAACTATCAATAATTGTTTTTCTTATATAATATCTAATTCTATTGGAAGATCTTGTTTTTTTCTTATTTTTATCCCCATGTTTATCTCATTTCTCAAAATATGTTTGGGGTGATTCCCAACAACCCACACCACTGATGTGGCAATATTTTTATGGAAACTTAATGGTGACTGATAATATTTGTTCATCGGGAACAACAAATGATAATTCTTGTGTCTAATTAAGATTAAAAATATTGGAAAATAAGTTATCATTATCATGTAATACCCATTTAATTATTTTGTTATTATTTCATACTTACACATTCTTTATATAGTTTTTATGTGTTTTCATCTATTATTTTCCCTTAATTATTTTCCAATGAATCCATCCATAACACATAAAATGGGATGAAAGTGAATTTGTATTTTGATTCATCAATCTTCATATAAACAAAGGAACAGAATTCTGTTGCTGTTTTATGCCACATAAGATTATTAAGGTAGATTAAAAATATGTATCATTTTTTCAAGTGATGAAAACCACATACTTGCTTTGCAGTAGGGGTATGCTGGTTTTTCTGCCCATTTCTTATTTTCTTGCCTTATTTTTTATTTCATAAATTAAAAATTATCAATAAAAGTGATTAATACTTTCATTTTCAAGTAATTTATTATCAAACACAATGTATCTGAAAATATGTCTCCCCATGATGACTAAAAAACTAGTCCCACACATATTGGTTTTTCAATTGTGTATGCATCTGTGGTGGTTGTGGTTTTGTTTTCCATTCATAATATTTGAGATGAAAACATGTAAAAATTGTATGAAGGAATATTTAATCCTTTCTAACGAGTAGTAATACAGATTTCATTCCAAAATCATCTATAATAAATGCACTGACTAAGAGATAATGAAGAGTAAGTCAAATTTTCAATATTTTCTTAGTAAAATAAATAAATTATATCTTAATTTTACCCTGATATGTTACAAATTTAGTTTCTTAATCATAATAAAAAACTCACTGAATCTACATACATCTTCACATGCATGATAGTGGTGATCCTAGCTTAATTTCTAAAAATGGTATTACAACGGTTAATAGGCTCGTCATGTGTATTCTATAAAACCTTTAATTTGATGATTTTTTATACATAATAATATGTATAACACTATCATGTTGTGTTTAACACCCAAACCCTAGTTACCCAGACTTGGTGTATTATTTCATTACATTGGTATGATCACAAGTGATCAAATCCTGAAAGACGTATCAGTTTAGTAGCCTTGGAAGTAATAGATACATAAAAAAGTTTTACATTACATTATGAAATAAAAAAACATTGTGACTCTATTTAACTCACTCATTTCCCTTAGATTATCCCTATAATTCAGTCATAATATAATTCTTCACATCCTGGGAAAAATAAAACATAGAAAGGGGCGAGCTTAAATGATTAGTAAGGATAAAAATATAGCAGAAACATTTATAAAAAAACATAAACACTTAAGGAAATGTATAAGACTAAAAAAGAAGAATTTAATTCATAAACATCATTATAATATTGAAAATATAAATCAAATAACTCCATTTACATATCCACATTGATATTCTACTAGTAGAATAATCACATGTAATGTCAACAGCTAATTTCTTAATGATATATTGCATAAGGTCAGACATCATAACCACACAGTCAAGGCCTCATTCAAATACTACAAATAAGATTTTTTCAAGGAATTGTTCCAAGAAACTAGTTTTTCCCATGAGACCTACTGATGCATAAAGGGGCTATAGTGCGCCCACCCTGTCACTTGCTAAGTCCAATGCATTACTATTATGAAATGGTTGAAACATAATATAAAAATTCGTAATAAACCTAGCATAAAAAATGCCAATACAATAACCATAAACAATTAATGGTATAAAAATAGCACATCTAAAGTCAAAAATATCACAAAACATTCAATACAATATAGAAGGCTGTATCATAATAAATCATCTTCAAAAAAATGTAAAATCCAACGAAGGGTGTTGATATAAATGAAATAAATCAAAAAACTATTTGTGTGAAATATCACTTTCTATTTTGAAATAATTTAAAAGTAAAGAAAAAATTTATTTTGAAAATATTTCGATATGCTTGAAAGGGAATCTTTGGAGGTGTTTTAATGGCATAAAATCTTCACACCCACCATATAAGTTAAAAAACGTTCTTTCATTAATTTGTCGAAAAGGTCATAAGTTACCTTGTTTTTAAAAAGACAGAAATATTCCTTTCAAAACATTTTATAAAAAGTTAAAAAATGTTATAATTGACTTTAACCCATATTCTTGAAAATAGTTAAAATGTTTTCAAATACATTTTTAAGAAGTACGGATTTGGATGATAAAGAAGTTCCAATAGATACTTTTATAAAAACAACCTCGGATAATAAAGAGATTGAAAAATTAACCATTACATTGAACTTTTACTTAGTGTATTTTATGATAACATCCTATATAATGGTGTAATAATATTTATTAAATTATACAGGAACCATATATATAAATGTGATACCATATATGATCTTCTAATATTTTATTTATTATGATATTTCAGTAGTATCATTGTTTTGGGTGTTAAATGATTCATTTTGCATTATAAGTTTTATTACGTATGTAAAGATCATTATGAATAAGATTTATTTGATTCAAATCCAAAATGATATTAATCTTTTAAACATTATTTTTAATCATCATATAAAAAATTTTCTTGAATGGTTATGATGGGGAAAAATCTCATCGCGTTGTGGAGACGGTAAGCCGTATGTACGCCCGAGCAATAATATCATTCTATTAGTGGTGAAATCATATGTAATTGGATGGTATATTATATTTAATGAATAATTAAAATTTTATATTTATTATTTTCATCAGTTATACTCACTAATATACACATCCAAATTATGAAGTGTGGAACAACAAGCAACACCACGACGTGGAGATGGTAAGCTGTACGTACACATGTATGGTGACTTTTTCATTCTTATGATCGAAAGAATAATAAATATGTTTTTACCATATTTATAATAAAAACATAGAATGTATAAGGTACTGGAGTTATTATTTTAGTATGGAAACAACAAATAAATAGGAAGTGGAATAATACAAGAACTTTTAAAGAGGTGATGAAGTAATTACCTCTTCTTTAGGTTCTTCCTGTTATATTGAACAAAATTGATCCTTACGTTTGATTTATGATCAAATTAAGGCCTCTAGGATGAATTTAGGGTAGTTGAGAGTATATTTCATCAGGTAATTTCCTAGAGAAATAGCTTTGGAGGTGTGAAATTATGATAAGTGAAGTACCCTTTTATAAGAGAGGTGAGGGTGACTTTAGGAAAAGCATGAAATATTATTTTATTATAAAATCATTTTTGGTTTATAAGGTCTTAAAATGTATTTAGATCAAGGATAAGGTGGGTATGGGGTGAATAACACTCAATAAATTGGTTTTAGACAGGTTTTGGTCACCATATTAACCATATCATTTATATCTTACTCTTAGTTAAATAGTATAACTTTTACCATGTCTTATTGTTTTATTATAATACATTGTTAACAAACAAACTATACAATGCCAAAATAAACTCAAGTGGTTCATTAATGACATATCTATAATTATATAAGTCTTTTGGCTGAACATAATATTTGTATTACTATTATATAATTTAATAAAATACTATTTGATTTAAAAACTCATTTATGTTAGTTTTGAAACTATTTGGTATTTGGTTTTTGTGAAATTCATAACAACTTGAT
Source organism: Viscum album (assembly GCA_963277665.1). Lineage (NCBI taxonomy): Eukaryota > Viridiplantae > Streptophyta > Magnoliopsida > Santalales > Viscaceae > Viscum > Viscum album. The sequence continues at coordinate 2,114,201,164 of OY728157.1, read as the reverse complement.
TAATTCAAAAAAAAATATTTAATCAACCATAAAATTTCATAGTTACCTAGAAAATTCGTTGATGGAATCAAAACATTCGAATTATATTTATTTAAATATTTATAATATTATTTATTTGATTATTTCATTAATAAAGAAAATATTGCATCATTATTCTGTCATAATTAAATATATTTATTTTATGTTCAAAAATTATAAATAAAATACCATGATGTAGGAAATATTTATATATTTCTACTGAATATTTTTAGTCAAAATTTTCACTTATATTGACCCTTATAAATATTGTTTTACTATAAGATATATTTTTATGTTACATTTTCATCAACATTAAAATAATTTTTATAGTATCATTTTCCCTTAGAAATGCCTCCATGGGGTCCAAAAAATTGACCTGAGGAAGGCCATTTTCTAACATGTATCAAAAAAATTGGTTAGGACAGATTTTAGTGTAATTTAGTATTATTTTTATATTAGTTTTTACCCTTATTTACTGGATTTACCCTTTAACCATGGTAAAAAAATATATATACTGAAGATACCATTCATAATGTCTAAAATAGAAGTAACATATTTATGCAATTTTTAAATTTTAATTCCAAATATCGAATCCATTTTTCAAATTTCAAAACACAGAAGTCACAGAAATTAATTTAATACTAATCCCTGTTGTCATAACCAAAAGGCTGGTTTTTAAAAAGAAATAACTATCAAATGATCAACATTTTTTTTTGTAAAATTTAAATATAAATTACATAAAATGACCTACATTATATTAAATTATAGAAATATAATCTATTGATACATTAAAACTACTCAAAAGTTTAATTTAACAGTATAAATTATTTTGATAAAAAAGATGTTTTTTATTAAAATTTAGTATTTTTCACTATTCAGAAAAATATGATAGTTATCATAAAAAATCCTGAAATTTACCCTATGATAATTTTTATATCCCAAATTAAAAATATGAAGTCAAATTTGAAAAAAATATTAAATTTTAAAATGTGGGTATTACTATTCATAACTAACTATAAAACGACTAGTTTGATAGGTTGTTGTGCTATTGAACTCGGTGTTGTGTACATCGCACGCTATTCTATTATTCAAAGAAAAATGTACCATGGAAGCTTGGGGTGTTACATTCATCCATCCTTTAAATAATTTCATCCTCCAAATTTCTAGAATACTACTGCATAAAAATTTTCAGGTTGTTCATTAACATATGTTCCTCAGGTTCACACGTTACCTCTTCCATTTTATAGTTTCTACAAATATATTTTATTATCCAAGTCGTTCGGTTTCTCAACACATGTTTTCTAGTATCAGGAATCCTGATAGGATCTTCACAATATGATAGATCATGTTTAAGTTCTATTTTTTCATAGGTGAGTACATGCGTTTGGTCTGGCATGCAGTTTCTCAAAATTGATACGTGGAACACATCATGATATTTAGAGAGACTTGGTAGAATTGAAAATTGATAATATAAACCTCCAATTCATTATATAATTTCGAAATGTACGATGTACCTGAGACTTAATTTACCCTTCTTATGGAATCGTATAACACCCTTTCATGGGGATACCTTCATGAAAACATGATCTCATTCTTGTAATTCCAAATCCTTCATTCAATTATTATCATAGCTCTTTTTCCTAATTTGAGCTTCTTTGATGTGGGTTTTGATAATCTTAATTATTTCCATTGTTTCCTCACCATGTTCTGGGCCTACAAGTTTTGTCCCACCTACACATCCAAACAACTTAGTGTACAACATCTCTTTTCATATAATGTTTCATATTGTTCAATATGAATACTTGAATGGAAGCTATTGTTGTAGAAAAATTCAACCAGTGGTAAATATTGGTCCCACATACATGGAAAGTCAAGTTAGCAATATCTCAACATGTATTCTAAGGTTTGAATAATTCTTTCTGAGTGTCCATCAGTTTGAGGGTGGTAGGTAATGCTTAAACAATGTTCAGTTACCTAGGATATCTGAATAATTTTATATAATATTGATGTAAAATAGGGATCACGATATGAAAAAATCAATAATGGTACACCATGAAGTCTTAAAACATCATAATATATAGTATTTCTAAACATTCAAGTGATAAATATTCTCTTATAGCATGAAAAAGTGCGGACTTGGTAAGACAATCCATAATGGCCCATATTGCATCATTCCATATAGGATTATTTGGTATGCCCATGAAAAATTCTATCATAATATCATCTCATTTCCCCCAGGTATTGGTAGAGGTTGCATGACTCCTCATGGATGTTGTCTTCCAGCCTTCACCTGTGGAAGAACTATACATCTTGAAACAGAATCATCAATATCTCTCTTCGTGTTGTCCCACCAAATATGTTCTTTCAATTCTCTATATATGTTAGTGAAACCATGGTGTATATAGAAATTGTAGCTATTAGAATCATCCAACAATTCCATTTTTAGATCAGGTATATTGGGAACACAAATTCTCTTCCCAAATTTCAAAATTCCACATTCATATACGAAGTCGATCAATCTCTCATTATTCAAAACTTTCATTTTCTTTTGAAACTACTTATCACGAGTCTAAGAACTTTTTATCTTTTCTAATAATGATGGTTTGGAAACCAATTGTAAAATTATTAGTGTTTAACCTACCATGATTATTCCCATGTCCTTATTTATTATATCCAATAACATAGGATCCCTTTTAACTCTCATCTTGTTCAGAGCTTCATGATCTATTCTGCTCAAAGCATATGCCACCTTATTTTCCTTCTCTAGGTGGTAGTGTATTGTGAAATCATAATCCTTGAGCGGTTCAATCCATCGTATTTGCCTCATGTTGAGTTCTTAATAGGAGAAGATATACTTCAAACTCTTATGATCGGTATATATCTCACCTTTTTTACAATTGATATAGTGTCTCTGTATATTCAAATAAAAGATTATAGCTGCTAACTCAGGATCATGAGTAGGATATTTTTTCTCGTGATTTTTTAGCTTTTGTGATACATATGTAGTAACTCTATCATTTTTCATAAAGAAACAACCAAGTTTTTTCATTGAAGAATCTCTATAAATAACAAACCCATCATTCCCTAATGTTAGAGTCAAGATAGAAGTATTGAATAATAATCTCATCAGTTCATCAAAAAAAGATTCACACTATTTTTTCCAAAAAAAATTAATCCCTTTAAGTGTGAGATTGGTTAATGGGTTAGCCAATTGTGCAAAATTCTGGGCAAAATGTGGATTATAACTTTCTAAACCTATAAAACTGCATACCTCAATTATACAATTTGGTGCTAGAAATTCTTGTATTGTTCTTATCTTATAAGGATAAACTAGGATTCCATCCTTAGAGACAATATGTACAAGAAAAGAAATCTTCTAAAGCTAGAATATATATTTTATAAAATTCCCATGTAATTCAATTCTTCTAAGAGTTTTAAGAATAGTGTTAAAGTGATTTTCCTAATCTTTGCAGCTTTTGGAATGTACCAAGATATCATCAATAAATACCACAACAAAGTAATCAAGATATTTCTTGAAAAATATATTCATTAGATCCATGAAAACATAGGGTGTATTAGTCTTTCCAAAAGGTATTACTGTAAACTCATAATTCCCAAATCTGGTTCGAAATTCTGTCTTTGGAATGCCTTCCTTCTTCACGCACAATTGATGGTATCTAGATCGAAGTTTAATCTTTAAAAAATATTTATCTCTATGAAGCTGATCAAATAGATCATCAATACGAGGTAGGGGATACTTGTTCTTTATTATTATAGCATTGATCTCTCAATAGTGAATGCACAACCTCATTGATCCATCTTTCTTCATAACAAAAAAAACATGGGATCCCCATGGATAAAAACTAAGGTGAATGAATCTTTTATTAATAATTTTTTTAATTGTTTCTTTAGTTCCACTAATTCCACATTGTCCATTCTATAATGGGTCTTCAATATGGGCCTTCAACTAGGAATTCAGTCAATGGAAAACTCAATTTCTCATTTTGGAGGATGTCCAAGTAAATGTTTTGGAAACACATCAACAAATTCATCCACAATTGGTACATCCTCTATTTGATCATTACTTTCCTGAACAATAGTTATTTCACTCTCTTACTCCCCAATAATTGAATTTAGTAGAGCTATTAGTGGTGGGTCAAGATGAGAATCAATTGCTGATGTTTCGGCTATAAAGATATGGTATTCTTAATCACCATAAAAATTGTAAATTCTTTCTTCTTACAATAAATTTTCGCATCATTGTCCTGAATACAATCTATAACAAGGATTATATCAAATTACATCATCGGTATGATGATAAGATCAGCTGATAAAGCATGTTTATATGCCATAATGGTAACTGATTCACAAATATTTGTTGCAATGATTGTAAGGACGCGACATTAAAACATTACATAATCATGAATTAAATGATTAATTCACATAGAGGATCTTTTCAGGTTTATAGTTTTAGAGAATTAGGACATAACTGTTACATCTCAAAATATTACAAAGTAGAAATTTATACTAAGTTTATTTAAAATAAAAACTCTTAAAAAAACATGTATAGTTCCATGTTTTAGATAGAATGTATTGGATTTCCTTATATAGAGCCATCATAAATTTTCAGGAGAGGGAAATCACACTCCATAGGGAGAACCAACCGCCGATTCTTTACAAGTGTAAGGAGGAAGATGAATCTCCTTTAGCTCCATCATCTCAAGCATGGATATTACTACCCTATGAGAACACATATCTGGCTTAGATGATTGATTCCAAGGAAGAAACCACCCTTGAGGAAATGCCTATTTTGAGGGAATTTGTTGAAGTGTTTCCCGAGGAACTGCCTGGTCTTCCTCCTAAAAGAGATGTTGAGTTCCCAATTGAACTTATACTAGGGGCTCTACCAATATCCAATACACTATATAGAATGGATGTCGTGGAGCTTGAAGAGATGAAGAAACAACTACAGGAGAATCTGGATAAAGGGTTTATATGCCCAAGTGCTTCACCATGGGGTGCACCAGTAATCTTCGTCAAGAAGAAGGATGGTTCAAGGAGGCTTTTCATCAATTATCGTGAACTTAACAAAATAACTATAAAGAACAGTTATCCTCTACCACGGATCGATTACTTTTTCGATCATATTCACGGAGCACAATACTTCTCCAAGGTAGATTTTTTTCTCGGGATATTATCAACTAAGGGTGAAGAAGGAAGATGTCCCCAAGACTGCTTTTCGTACAAGATACAGGCACTATGAATTCATAGTAATGCCTTTCGGACTCACCAATTCTCCAGAAATCATCATGGACTTGTTGAATAGAGTATTTAGAGATTACATAGACAAATTTGTGGTAGTCTTTATAGATGATATTCTAATATACTCCAAAACCACGGAGGATCATGAGGAGTATTTAAGAACTGTACTGGAGACTTTGCGCAAGGATACACTCTATGAAAAGTATAGAACGTGTGAGTTATAGTTGAAGGAAGTCTCATTCTTGGGCCATATCATAAAAACAATGGGATATCTGTGGATCCCTCCAAAATAAATGCAATTGAGGGATGACTGAGGCCAACATCGGTAACAGATATCCGTAGCTTCTTGGGGTTAGCTAGATATTATCGAAGATTTGTGAGAAATTTATCATGATTGTCCAACCCTCTTACCAAGATAACTCAAAAGGGAGTAAATTTTTCTTGGAGTGATGAATGCGAAGAACGTTTCAAGGAGTTGGAAAGGATGCTTATCACTGCGCCCGTGCTCACTTTACCCACAAGTGGGGAACTTTTTATGGTATTCAGTGATGCTTCAACGAAGGTATTAGGTTGTTTGTTGATGCAGAATGATAAATTAATATCCTATGCCTCAAGGCAGTTGAAAATCAATGAGTGAAACTATCCAATGCATGATAATGGAGTTAGCGGTGGTGATCGTTTCCTTGAAAATTTAGCGGCATTATTTCTATTGGGAGAAATGCGAGATATATACTGACCACCAGAGTCATAAATATATATTCACACAGAAAGAGCTTAATATACACCAACGAATATGGATAGAGCTCATCAAGGATTATGACTATTCAATACATTACCACCCTGGGAAAGAAAACAAGGTGGCAGATGACCTAAGTAGAAATGACCCAGCGATTCTTTCAATGATGACAATTGAGAAGGATCCAATCTTCTTAGACTTGATGAAGATGGAAATTGGAAACATAAAGAAGAGAACATCATCAATCCTTTCACAAATTATTGTTCAACTGTCTCTTTTGGAATGGTTAAAGTATGCTCAAAAGTAAGGTGTGCGAATTCAAGAAAAGGTGGAAGCTATCGAAAAAGGGAAATCCTTGGAGTTTAATGTTAATTAAAAAGGAACTGTGCAGTTTTGGAATATAATATGTGTTCCATCATGTCTGGATCTGAATAAAGAACTTTTGGATGATGCACATAGTTCAAATTTTCTCTATTCACCCAGGGAGCACAAAGATGTATTGAGATCTCCGAGAAATCTTTTGGGGGGTTAATATGAAGAAGGAGATCACTAAATATACATCAAAGTGCCTGGTGTGTTAGTAAGTGAAGGTAGAGAGGAATAATTCTAAGGTGATGATGAAACCATTGACCATACCAAAATGGAAATGGGAGAACATCACCATTGAATTTGTCAACAGACTTCTAAGGACATCCAAAGGAAACAATGCAAACTAGGGTGTTGTGGATCGTCTTAAAAAGACTGCACACTTCATTTCTATTCGAAAGGATTTCACTTTGGATCAACTGGAACAGATATATATCATGGAATTGGTAAGGATGCATGGAGTACCACTATCTATTGGGTCTGACATAGATCCAATATTCACCTCTATGTTTTGGAAGATTCTTCAACATGCTCTGAATACTGAACTGAAATTCAGTACGGCCTATCATCCTCAAACTGATGACCAACCTGAGCGGACTATCCCAACACTTGAGGAAATGTCAATAGCATGCACAATGAACTTTAAATGAGGATGGGATCAACATATTCATTTGGTTGAGTTCTATTATAATAAAATTTTCCACACGAGCATCCAAATGGAACCATATGAAGCCCTGTATGGGAAAAGGTGTAGAACACTGGGATGTTGGGATGAGGTCGGTTAACGTAAGCTTCTTGGGCTAGAAATGGTCGAGAAAATTGTGGAGAAGGTGAAAACCATTCAACAGCATATCAAGGCTTCCCAGAGTCGACATAAGAGTTATGCAAATAACCGTCGATGAGACCTTGAGTTTAATGTTGGAGAAATTTTTTTATACACATATCTCCATGGAAGAAGGTCATGAGGTTTGGAAAGAAAGGGAATTTAAGTCCAAGGTACATCGACCCCTTCGAGATTCTTGATCGTGTCGAGGATGTGGCTTATCGACTAGCACTTCTACCTACCATGGCCAAAGTACATGGTGTATTTAATGTATCCCTCTTAAGGAAGAACATACCAGACCCTTCACATATACTCTCTTCTGAGGTGGTACAGTTGGAGGATGATCTTTCTTATGAGGAGCAACCAGTGAAGATCATAGATCGTAGAGAAAAAGTTCTATGAAATAAGACAATACCCCTCATCAAGGTGTTGTGGAGAAACCACAAGTTTGAAGAAGTGATTTGGGAATTTGAGGAAATGATGAAGTTGAGTTACCCACATTTGTTTTAGTGTGGGAAAAGGAAAATTTCGAGGTTGAAATTTCTTAAGGGGGGAATGTTGTAACGACCCAAAGATTCATTAATGGAAATCCCTCTTGATCTAATTAAATGTCTCTGTATTTTTATATAAAATGTCAACTTCTTTGGTTTTATTGTATGAATTTTGACCGTTTCTAATATAGCCATTGAACAGTGATCACATGATTAGTATAAATATAGGGCTTTAACAAATCCAATTTACTCAGACAAAAGAAGCGATGGCCTCATCCAGTAGAATTGCTCCATATGAAGCCCATTTTTTAGATCTCAGAAAATAGGTGGCATCCTTGGGCTTTGCTCTTGACCAAGCCCAAGAAGAGATTCATCATGTAAAGCTCGAACGAGACCGTTTTTGGGAAAAGTGGAAGTTGATAGAGATTACCACTCAAGCAATGTTATCTGAGCCACTCCAAGAGTCTGTCACCATCGCACACCTTAACCTTAGGTCTTATGTGGCTGTTTTAATGGGTTATGTAACAAATTGATAGTACTATGTTCATGTACATTATTTTTTTGTATATAATTATGTATATACTTTCTTGTCATTATTGATACATTGTAAATAGTTTTTAAAGTAAAAAATAGTGTTTTTAGTTATTATTTAATTAAGAACTATATTTTATTAAATTAAGGGATTTTTGAAATAAATAATATTTTAACAAAATATAATTATTATTAAATTAATTTTTATTAAATATAAATTATCTTATAATTTTATGAATGCAATTATAATTTTTATTAATGTTTAAAATCCATTTCTGTCAAAACCCATGAATTTTTGATAAATGTCGGTTTTTATTTAAAAAGTGACAATTAACATATTTTGAAAATTATTTAGATAAAATAAATGTTATTTCTGGAATCAGGATGTCGAAATTATCCGACGGTGAATTTTTCATAATTTTCTGAGACATTCAAATTTTTGGGAACAAATTAAATACCGTTTAAATATATAATGTGTTTTATAACAGCATAATGACAAAATAGTGATTTAATAAAATACTATAATATTTATTTTCGGCCAATATATGTTTTACCTTTAAAATAATGTGATTTTGGGTTTGTTTGACTTACTTTTCAAAGTATTAATGGACTCCTCAAGACTTATCAAACACCTTGTCTTTTTAAATTGTTTTCCATGCGAGTGTGACTCACCTCCACATAAGCAACCCTATTATTTTAAGAATTTATGACTTTGGACTTATAAAATATTTTTGTCCTATTTAATTTTCCAAAAACAATGGGCAAAAACCATGTGATTGTTTGTGGTTTGGATTAATTTAATATAAGTGGTCCCAAACCTAAATAATAAAGAATTCCCACACCTTTCCTATATCAACCCACCGAAGCTCCCACTTCCTCCTCACTCAAATACTTTGAAGTTCTTCCAACCTCTACCCTAATCTCTCTAGAATCCTCCCAAGGTTCCCCAATCTCCCAAGAAGCCTCTCACAAGCCTCTCTCTAGCCTTTGGAAGCACACTTCCATGTAAGGGTTTTTTCTTCCTTTCACTTTTTGTCCAATTTTCTTAATATTGTTATGTCCTTTTAATTTAAATTAAAAATGTTGGGGTATGGTTTCACACCTCCATAATACTACCCTCTTTATGTTTGGATGATGGGAGACCCCTTTCTCTCTCATTAAATGCCTCTCAAGTACACCTGTTACTATGCCGAAATTCCAAAAGGAACTTTCTCTCCTCTTTTACATTCAAGCAATACTTTTGTATCATGAATCTAAATTCCATTAAAATTATTGGGAAATGTATCTCTATGAACTCCTTAATTTCCATTACATGTAAATGTGATGAGGAACCCTTTTCTCTCTCATCAACCATTTTTTTGAATTCTTATGTCACACTGTTACACTGCCGAAATCCCAACGATTTTCTAAGCCAATGTCATTGTGTACTGAATACCATGCCCATTTCACCATCAAAGGGTATTCACAATTATGCACATTTACTTATTTATTATAATGTTTCATGTATTAATTCCACATTACTTTATCGTGTAATAAATGATTGTGTTTTAGGAATCCATGTTTTATTATCCATGTGGCACACTTATGCATGAAATGAAATGTTTAAGAAGGATGTGCCCTTATAGTGCTCCAATACATTGGCTAAAGTATAGTATCATGATACGTCATGTGCAATGAGTGTTGACTCATGCTAATTCAAGTTCAATGAGGGTTTACTCGTGCTTAATGTGCAATGATAATTTACTTATGCTCTATGTGCAATGAGCCTTGGCACATGCTAATTCCATGTTAAGTGTTGTTGCCACATTTCCATGTTATGATTATCATGCTTTATCATGCCTTTATGTTCATGTTTCTCTCGTGCTCTATTGATATTCCTATTGTCTAACAGGTATTTTAATCCTCATTTATTCCATTTTTATTCCCTTACTGGGATTTATATCTCACCCTTTTCTTATGCATGTCCTCAGGTTATCCCATGCATTACTCAGTATGAGGGAATAGAGTGGTCATGTAAAGGATGTTTTCAATAAAGATGTTGTATTTCATGTTTTAAGTTGTTATGTAATGATACTATTCCCCAAATACAGTAGACCTCTCGATCTTCTATGTTGTATCAATTGAATAGTTTATGTAATAAATCATGTTTATGTTTGTAATAAAAGAAGGGTTGTCATACGCCACCCTTCTGGGAGTATCTAGGTATAATACTAAGGGCTTGAGCCAAATCTTGCCCAAGTATTACCATACAGGTTCTTCATCGCCCAAGTGAACTCATGTCTTTCAAGTATACTTGTGCAACCAGGACTTCCGTGCTAGACCAATACTTTCGTGCCTCCTTCCAATTCACTTCCTTTACACAAATTTACCTCTCCTCTTAAAGGTTTAGATTTCAAAACCCTCTTAAAATCCATCTATGGTGGGGTTCCATTGTTGGATTTCCTATCTGAATGGAATTTTGTGGAACATCTCTCAAAATACTATGATTTATATAAATTTATGTCACTAAGGATAGATATTTCCCTCATTCAACCTCATCCTTTAAGATGAGAAGATCTATAATTTTGGTATCCTCCATAGGAGTAAGCCCCAAGTTCCCTATTCATGGGCATCCTCCTTAGGCGTAAGCCCCAAGTTCCCTAATTTGGGTATCCTCCTAAGGAGTAAGCCCCACGTTTCATGTCCCCTTAACCTGGGCCTCCTTTTTAGGAGTAAGCCCCAGTCATTATTTCTCTTAACCGACGCCTCCTTTTCAAGAGTAATCCCCAGTCATGATTTCCCTTAAACTGGGACCCCTTCTCAAGAGTAAGCCCCAGTCATAAGTTATTTTGATTTGGGATTCCATTTCAGGAGTAAAACCCAATCATAAGTCCCTCTTAAATTTTGGTTTCCTTTTCAGGAGTAAGTCCTGAGTTAAAAGCCCAAATATCTAGAAAGTACAAACACCTTTATAGACCCTTCTCTTGGGCTTCTTCTCAAAAAGACCTTCTCTTCATTTACATGGGCAGTCATACATATGTAAGCCCCAAATTCTTTCTTATGATTGCATCTTTTGTGGCTCAATAGTCAGGTTTTACTAATACCTCTTGTTTCTCACATTGAGAATGACTCACGTGCGCTTAGAGGTGAAAATTAATTATGATATCTCTCTTTGGGCCATTAATCAAGAATAAACCTCATACTTATTCACTTGAACTATGTGGTTTCTAATTCCTTTTCTAATAAGGATTCGTAGGTAGCCCATCTACGGGTACGATCCCAACTCTGAAATAATCCATGTCTTTCTGAACGACAATAAACTTCTAGTGCCCCACTAAGTGGATTTAAATCTAGTATGGTTATCATAATGTCCAAGATATTTCTATATAATGTGTTGAAGGATACCATTGACTAAGAATCTCTAATAAATACAGATTATTCTCTATTGATGAAGAACCTCAAATACATATAAAAGATTCTCTAAATCTTATACATATCAATCATTTACTGTCAATCCTAAAGGAAAACTCATTTTCATACTTGGTAAATTAATAAGGATTTAATAACATAACTCAAATCTATAAGAGTGTCCCAGAGTAGATAATAATTCCCCCAAAAAATATGTGATGAGTCAGACCTCCCATCCTCTCGACCAATGCAAATTCTTAAGCCTCATCAGTCCACAACTAATGAGCATGTACCTTTGGAAAGCAGGTCGAAATTGATATAGAATCATTGTATGTTTCTGGTTCTACGAATAAAACCGTTAGAAACTGATTGGAATGTTTGAACCTTAAATAAACAAGGTCATTCCCATTTCCATAAGAAAAAAAAATAGTGAACCCGACATGAATTCTTAACCATGTTAAATGATGTTTTACTTGTTTGTTATGCCCCTATTTAACTTAATGTGAGGGCCCACAAAACAATCAATAACATATGTGCTCATCCAAAAGATGTAGTGGCCGAACTTATCTTGATTATGTATATTATATAAATTAGGAACTCTTTTCCAAGATCTCTCGGAATTACAGAAATGGATTCTTTAAAGCTCACACCTATGAATGCATTGGCTGCTACTTCTACTGGATCCTCGTCCACTCTAAGGATGACATCACCTACTCAGCGTCTTCAATGCTGGATCTCAAATTAATTGGTAAAGGAATACAATCAACATGGTACCATTCTAACACTGGAGGCCGCTCGACAAGACCTCCAAGTTAACAACTCACCCTGTATGTCTAGACAGTGATGAATAGTGGTCAAGAAGTAAGTTGTTCCAACCACCGTCTCTAACTGTTTTGGGTCGTTATCCGCGAAACGCAATCACCAGTCCCTCCCATATTATAGGGAGGTGAATGAGAAGGTCACTCAAGGGCTTAATTCAAGAAGACACGAGTCCTTCCCAAGGGAACCCGTCAACATTCACTGCCAGACTCATGTGGTAGTGAACCCTCAATGTGATGAGGGTATCGCCTTTAGGGGTTCAACTCAGGTTCCTCAGACCTTAGCATGCAAGACGAACCATCAGAGGAGAAATCCTATAAACAGGGAGAAGGTTCTTACTTCTGCCCCCTTTAGAGAAGTCCATTAATCCAAACTGAAGGCAAACAATGATCAGGAATATACACTCATCCGTCCTGATGTTACTTCCCAGCTGAATCGTCTGGTAGTAACACGACAATCCCGCCAGGAATTCTGGCAGTGTATTATAGGCAAGAATATACACCTATTTAAAATTAATAAGCTAGTCAGCAGGATCTTCTGACTGCAACCAAAGAAACTCCCCAATCAAATGTGGTGGGGAAAAATCAGCAGGCACATACACCTCTAATTCATCAGGCAAAACAACAGTCTTGTTTGGTAGCACCTGGAGATTTCAATTGGAAATCTCCAATGACAAGCAGGAGGAAGACACAATTTTCTACCCCCACACATGAGTACTGTTAGAATTCACTAAAAGGAAAAGGAGGACAGGAGTTGGAATACACACCTCCTCCAAGCACAGAATGGGCATATATTCCTATTCCGGTAGCTGAACTCACCAGGCACATTATGACAATGGTGAAAGAGCATAAGAAAATCCCTTCCCATATTTTGGATGACTGTCATAATATTATAACAACTTAAGAATAATCATAGGGAAGGAATCATAAATCTATCCCTGTTAGTGGAGTGACTCATCAACATATCACTTCGAAACAGATACACACCTCTATCCCAGTACAGGAGGGTTGTGGGGCATACTCCTCAATATTATACGGACAATCAAGTCAAGCACATACACCCAATTTGAATAGAGATAATCATCCTAACATGACCATTTCCCCTAATCAGGAACATAAACCTACACAAAATAACCACTTTCTTCAACAAGTGGTTTCCAAAGTGAGTAATAAGGTTTCTAAGAAAATGACCGGTCCGACATAGTTAAGAAATCAAGAGCCAATCTGTAATAAGGCCTTGCTCGATGCTGGAGTTCTTGATGCCCTCAGACAATTGTCTATTGCAACTCAAGATTGTACTCTCTCATTTCCAGATTCTATAAGTAATAAAAACAGTGCCAAAGGTTTTCATCAGACATTTCCTCATGAAGGCTTGCTTCATGATAGTTTTTTCGATCTCAAAGTATCATCTTCAGATGAGAGACACTATAACCCTCTACATGGATAGAAGATAAAGTTGCAAAAGGTTTCATCTTTTGTTGTAACCCACCATGGTGTTCCTCACCATAATGATGAATTTAGCTGTGAAAGTCCTCTCCGTAGTAGTAATTCGCATTGCCTGGAATATTCTTCAAAGGACAATGCAGTAACGAGAAATCCCTCTTATCTTGAGGCACTTGCAAATGTGAAGCCAGTCATGTCTAGTGCTTTACCGCAAGCAGGTGAAATAATTTCTCAATCAGAAGATATCCTAGGGTGTAGGTCATTTTTTGAACCACCCCTGGGTCATTCATCTTCTAATTTGATAAGTCAATTCTCTACAAATCTTTTTGAATCTGATAAAGCAAACAATGATGCACCAGCTTTGGTCAAATCATGTAGGAGAATCTTCATCGAATGATAAAGAGGAAGTGATGAATTTGAGAATACAACTTGAGAAAGGTGAATTACTAGTCATGTTTTGGCTAGCTGACTCTCAGTATGATATTCTAGAAATGATGAAAGATGATTGTATTCACAATATTCATCTCAAAATGTAGAAAACTCTTCATCACTTAAAAAAAATTATCTTCTGATGAATATGAAAATCATGTCAATATAATAGATGGTTTACAACGCGAAATTGATATGGCATCTCTATCAGTTTCCCGATATCCAATTGTTGAAAAGTAGTAGAGAGACCTTTAGCGTTTATGCTTTGGCGCATTAAAAAGGTTGCGCCAGTTAATTACAAATGCCCCATCTGTTATTCATATCAAGGAATGGGGTGTTCATGGGGAACTGCATTTCCCTGTACTCTGTAGTCAACAAAGCCCACCAAAAGTGGTCTCATGCAATGTTATTTCCCATGGCCGGCCACATCCAATTGGTTTTGTGTGTAATAAAAGGCTTGCTAAGGAACAAAACTTAACTAGTTCTTCCAAAAGTTAGGAATAGAAAGAAAAAGTTGTCGAATTACTCTTACATCAAGAAAATTAGAATATCAAACATGCTTCTCATTTAAGGCATGCACATCACCAAGTGACTGAAGTGTCATAAATCATTCAACATAATTTAAGCTAGGTGATTTGAGTGGATGTAGGTTGATGCATCCAGCCAATTTACGGATTAATGTCCATAAAATTAGGAGATATTTAAATAAATTCTCAGATGTAGCAGCTAAAGAACCACCTCAACTTTCCAGACATGTGACTCTTTTAGCTCAACCCTTGGAATCAACTGGTGGGATTCAAGGAGTTGAGCATGAAAAGCAGGAACTTCCCCAGTTCACCAGACTGGGCACTTTTTCAAATCCTCAATCTCTTCCTCACTGAAAGTTAGTTTTATATCAATTAGGGAAGAAGCC
Source organism: Viscum album (assembly GCA_963277665.1). Taxonomy (NCBI): domain Eukaryota; kingdom Viridiplantae; phylum Streptophyta; class Magnoliopsida; order Santalales; family Viscaceae; genus Viscum; species Viscum album. The sequence continues at coordinate 2,114,185,947 of OY728157.1, read as the reverse complement.
ACAAGTGGAATGCAAGGCCTAATTATCCAGATATTCCCTCCAAATTATGGTTCATCAAGATGTTCCTGAGGGTCTAACTCAACAAAAGGAAATGTCTCAAAAAGGACATGGAAGATGATAGTATCGCAAAAATGCCAATAGAAGGGATGTAATGAGTTATGCATCAATAAATTTCATCAATGTTGTTTTCACTGATCCCCGAGAACATTTGGCTCACTCATATGGATCAGATGTGGAATTTCTTGTTCAAGAGGTTATAAACACAAAAAAATGAAAAGGTGTGCGTACTAGAAGCCAGAGGGCTGCCCAGAGGAAAGATATTCCTTTGGGTAATGCCCATACATACTATAGAAAGGAACATTCCAAAGAAAAGGGTAAAATTCATGTTACATCCCTCCCTACCTATAGAGAAGGAAAATCACTCTCATTAGAGAAAAGGATCGCACAAAAGGAGGAAGAAATGATGGTGTTAAGAAGGATAAATGCAGAACAACTTCAAGGTAGTCATCCTCCTAAGTGTGCTGGAGTCAATCAGTCAAGGGAATTTTTTGTAGTTACTAGGATAGATCAAGAATATTCTCCTTTACAAGTACACCCTCATAGGACTAATCCTATGGGTCATGCGCAACAACAACTGGTAGTGCTACCATCAGTTGCAGTACCAGTCACCACAATCATCCAAACTCCGGTTATTTCACCTGCTCAGGTCCAAGATCAACCAGATATTTCTCAAAAGATAATAACTACCATTGAGTCATTAACAGCTCGGTTGGAAGCTATGGAGGGAAAACATGAACAAATTCAACCAGAAAAGAGAGCTTACCCGGAATGGTTAGATGCAATTCCTCCCCCATCAAATTTTTCAAGTACCACATTCACAGTTTTTAATGGTTCAAGAGACCCAGAACAACACTTAACACATTTTGTTTCTCGTTGTGATCCTATGATGTGGACTCCTCAACACCAAGAAGCAGTTAAGATCAGGTGTTTTGTTCAGTCATTATAAGGTCCTGCTTTTGTCTTGTGTACAAGATTGCAATCCCGATCAATTACCGAGAGGGAAGATCTCCGTCAACGATTCCTTCTTCAATTTAGCTCAACGTTTACAAAGACTATAGTTTTTTATCTTAAAAGTTGTAATCAAGGGGAAAATGAATGTGTTTTGGATTTAGTTTATCACTGGAAGGGATTAACATATTCATTATTCTTATCACTCCGTCAAGAAGAATTATTTCCAATCTGTGTGGAAAATTTTCATGATGAATTACGCACGCCGTTGATCCCTGTGAAATACTCAGAAGGATTTCGAAACCTTACATCAATAGATCAATAGATTGAAGATTATCTTATAGATACTAAGGCTAAAACTAGTGTAATTCCATCAGATGTAGGAAGGAGAATGGGGAGAGCAGAGACTGCTACAATTACACTTAAAAAAGCACCAGTACCTGTTTCCACATCAAAACATTCATCTTATTGAAGGCCTACACCTCTTGAGCATCAAAAACAGAGGTCATATCATCAAGATGATCAAATAGATTGAAGACGGAAAAAATTTGAGTAGTTAAATAACAAAGATTATTCTTTCCAAAACGAAAAATTTCCCTGTTACATCATTTCGGCTCTAGAAAATAATCTGGTTCAGTTACTAAGGCCTAAAAGGCCAAACAAGGGAGGAGATGAATACTTTCCTAACTATTTCGCATTTCATCAGATGTTGGGGAATCCCATTCAAGAGTGTTTTGTATTTGAAGACCTCCTTCAAATGATGGTGGACTCAGGACATGTAAAATTGAAAGGTTCTTCAGCCCAGGTAGCATGTTTTATTGCTACAGATCCAGAGGAAGAAGGCCAGTGGCATGAAGTAAAGAGTAAAAATGCACAGAAATATGATGATTGGATGGTCAAGAAAAATATCAATCGAACTCATGCCATTTTACGAACACAATTGAAGATTCCAGTTGTGTCTTCTTCTATGAATGCCACAACAAAACCCCCTTCGTTAGAAGGAAAATCCTCAAAGAGGCGGCTGAAATTGAAGAAAGAAGAGCAGTAAGAAGAAGATGATCTTGTGTCAAAGCCTATGTTGTCTTTGACTCTGGCATATTTTATGCCATCTATTTTAAAAGCACAGGCACCGCCCCACCAAATGGCACAACCTGAAAGGGTTCATCAGGTAGAGTCTTTATTAGATGAAGAGTTGATCTTTGGTTCTGTTAACGTGATTCATTTAACATATCCTTATGCCAGTAAAAGTTTTGATCTTGATGAGCCTGAGCTCCCAGTATCAAACAGAGGAATTAGAGGGTGTTCCAGTGGTCTAGGATAGAGGGGAAGATGTGGATATTCCAGCAGAAACTATTTCAATCCTACCCCTGCTAGAACTGTATATGCAATAAAAAATCGTGGCAGATCTATTCAGCGGGCTCAACAAGAACAAGAATGTTCTTACACACATGGAAGATTCAGTCCTGGCACATTTATTTTGGAAGATTGGTTAGAGGATAAACATTCTTCCTCCCAACAAATAAATAGATCAAGTTGGTATAATATTCCAAAGCCCGGAGTATTACCAACTCCTACCCCGATACAAGATGCATCTACTTCCAATGCCTGAAATTTTAAGGCACCTGCGAAACCAGATGTTCCTATTGGTAAACACAGACATTTGGACCAAAAGTATGATGTCTTGAATCATTTTTCCCAAGTACCAGCCATGTTATAAATTCTGGATTCCTTGAATCTATCAAAGGATCTTTGGGTGGCACTCATTGAGGCTTTGTCAAGTCCTCAGGAATTCGAATCTAAAATTGATGCGGCTGAAGTATACCATGTAGAGAATGATCCTTCAAAATGCCATGCTGTGATATCTTTTACAGATGAAGATGAAGATGATGATTTGAATGAACATATTAGACCTTTTTATTTATCTATCAAGGTCAATGATGTAGACATACGACGAGCTTTCATTGATAATGGTTAATGAGTCAACCTTATCGCTATTCGTACACTTCATCGATTGGGCATCACCGAATATGATTTATCTTCTTCTACATTGATGTTGGAAGGATATGATAAAAATGAACAAGAACCTCTATGAGAGATTACACTTAGAACTCAGTTTGGAGACCTTGTATCCAATTCAGATTTCATGTTTGTTCTTCATGGCACAGCCTTCAACATTTTTCTTTGAAGAGCTTGGCAACATCAACATGCAGCTATACCTTCATCATACCATAAATTTATCAAATATTGTTTCAATGGTCAAATTGGGACATTTTATGGTGATAAATCCCCATTCAAAACATGTGAATCTAAATACATTGAGGCAGAATTCTATCACATGGAGGGAAAGGAAGTATCTACGACAAAGGAGGTTACCAAAATTAATGATCCATATGGTTTGCAAAAGATTCCAGCAAACCCATTCATACATGTGAGTACATATTATGTGTTGCCTATCAGTCAAATTGATAGGATAGACCCAAATCCAAATACTCATATAGAAACATCCATAATGTCAATTACGGCAATCAAGCCAGATAGAATGGGAGAAATTGTTGATTCACTAGGCTATGATGAAAGCTCAAATGGAGATGTCTTCATTTCGTCTCTTGAAATCCAGCAATTCTAAACTTAATCAACCAGGACAGAAGAAGTTATAGCAATGTCAGATATCAATGATGATGTCGATTCTCAATCCATAATCTCCTCTTTATTACCCAAGGAAGACCCTTTGTCATTAATAGCTTCAGAAATGGTAGCCTCTTCTTCAAGATGTTCAAATTTTAACATCTCTCATGATCATGGAAATTCTACTTCATCATCTACATTGCAAGTAGAAACAAAAGAAGTAACACATATTGAAGAAGAAGAGGAACATCTCAAGGATTCTCCTCCAGCATTTGAAGAAGGTATCTCTACCACTGTTGATGAACTTAGAGAAATATATCTGGGTACAAAAGAAGATCAACGCCCCACTTTAATTAGTGCAGCCATGACTCTTGAAGAGCAAGAAATGTATATTTAATTTTTAAAACAAAATCTAGATATTTTTTCTTTCAATTATACAGAACGTCCAGGGCATGATCCTAATGTTTCTACTCATCATTTGGGTTTGCTAGAAGAATATAGAGGATTTAAGCAAGATGCAAGAAGAACACACCCAACTTATGCCTCTAGAATTGAGTTTAAAGTGGATAAGCTTATCAAGGATAACTTCATCAGAGAAGTTCGATATCCCAAATGGCTGGCTAATATTGTCCCTGTGAAAAAGATGAATGGATAAAATTAGAGTTTCCATTGACTTCATAGATCTTAATCAGAATTGTCCCAAGTATGATTTTCAAGTTCCGATCACAGAACTCTTAATTGATGCAACAGCTGGAAATAAAGCACTTTCCTTCATGGATGAATATTCTGGGTATAATAAAATCTGAATGGCTCCAGACGATGAGTATTCTACAGCTTTCAGAGCCCCTCAAGGTGTGTTTTTCTATTAGGTAATGCTTTTTGTCCTGAAGAATGCAGGTGCACATATCAAAGTGCCATGCATCGTATCTTCAAACCCATTTTAGGGAAATATGTTGAATTCTATGTGGACGATTTGGTGGTTAAATCCAGAAAACTTTCTAATCACTTGGCTGATTTTGAAATCATATTCCACAAACTTTGACAACACAATTTGAAGTTGAACCCCTTGAAATGTGCTTTTGGGGTAACCTCGGGAAAATTTCCCTGCTTTATTATATGCCATCGTGGTATCAAAGTTGATCCTGAGAAGACAAAATCAATCCTTGGTATGTCACATCCTCAAAATTTGAAGGAATTGAGAGGACTTCAAGGAAACATGGCCTATATTTGGCGTTTCATCACCATTCTGGTTGGAAAATGTTTACCCTTCACCAAATTAATGAAGAAGGGGGTCACTTACCAGTGGACTGAAAAATTTTCAAGAAGAATTCAATATTCTCAAGAAATATCTCTTCAATCCATCGGTATTATTGTCACATGTTGAAGGAAGACCACTTTTTCTTTATGTGACAGCTTTAGAGCAATTATTGGGTGCCTTCCTTGCCCAAAAGAATGATGTTGGGAATGAAAAAACCTTTATTATCTCAGTCAGACTATGCTTGAGGCAGAAACTCGATATTCAAGTACTGAAAAGTGTTGTCTAGTGTTAATATTTACAGTTCAAGATTTTAGACACTACCTGCAACATCATGAGGTCCAATTAGTATCTCGTAATAACCCACTCCAATTTATCCTTAGTCGTCCAATGCTTACAAAACATCTGGGAAGGTGGGCAGTTATTTTGCAGCAATTTGATATCTAGTATGTGTCTCAAATAGCAATAAAGGGCCATGCTCTGGCTGATTTCCATGCTAAACACCCCTCAGTAGAAGATACATCATTATATACTGAACTTCCTGATGATGAAGTCTTATCTATTCAGGATAATCTTAAATCAAGTGAAATGAACTTTGATGGTGCTTCTAGAAGCCCAAAAGGGAAGAAATTGGAAGATCCTAAATTCAACAAACTTGGGTGAGGAATTGTGCTTATTTACCCAGTAAAGGTATTTCTACCCTATTCCTTCTTATTGTTGGAAGTCAGTACAAACGATGAAGCAGAATAATCAGGCTCTCATCATACGATTGGAGTTGGTGCTTCAGGCATAGGTGAATCACTTAAAGGTTAAAGGTGATTCAGACCGAGTAATCAAACAAGTCAATGGGGACTATGCAATCAGAAAAGAAGATTTAATACCTTTATGTGATTACGTCAGAGAGTTAATGGGGGAATTTCCTTCGGAACTGACAATTTCTTATGTACCACAATCACAAAATTTCCAAGCTGATGCATTGGATAATGTACCCACAACTTTGGAAGATCTAAATCGGGATGAAACAGTCATCAGTATTGTCCACCGTCATATAGTTTCACCTTATGTTCAAAGCATAACAGAGGAAATCAATGAAATTAGTCCAATTTCTGAACCATATGGTCATACTATAGGATGGATGACACCTATCAGGGAATACCTTCAAAATGGAACACTTCCATCTGATAGAGTCGGGAAAGAACAACATCGGCAACGTGTGGTCAATTTTAATCTTTATGATAGCCCATATCACCTAGAAAAAATTCTCTACAAGCGAGGTTTTGATGGAATTATCTTCAGATGTATTGATGGTGAAGAGACAATGGTTGTCATGATAGAAGTACAAGTAGGAGTCTGTGGTGCCCACCAGTCTGGACATATACTGTCTGATCGTCTTCAAAGACTTGGATACTTCTGGCCTTCAATGATACAAGATTGTGTTGATTTCACTAAGAAGTTTCATTATTTCCCTGTATATGCCAATTTCATTCATCAACCCCTAGAGTTTCTCCATAAAACTAAATACTCATGCCCATTATCCACATGGGGACTGGATGTAGTAGGACCTTACCCTTCAGCTACATCCAAGCAGTTTAAGTATATTCTTACTACTACTCACTTCTTTTACAAATGGGAAGAGGCAATACCTCTCAAGAAAGTTAGTTCTAAAAGAAATTTTAGCTTCATCAAGTCTAACATCATTACCATATTTTGTGTCCCTCATACCATATTTATGGACAATGGAACCAAATTTTGTTCATCTGAGGTAAGGAATTTGTATCAAGAATACAACATCAAATCCAACCATTAATCTCGGTATCATGAAGCGGCCAATGGAAAAATAGAAGCCTTAAATAAGACTCTTTCAAACATACTGCAAAAGATAGTGGATAAAGATAATAAATCATGGCCTGATAAACTTTTTAATGATTTACGGGCTTATCGAACCAACACCCGCATTGCTACATGGTCAAATCCATATTCATTGGTATATGGAACGGAAGCAGTCTTTCCCATTGAGGTTCAATTACCTTCGCTCAGAGTAGCCATTTGTGATCAGCCATCTATAGATGAATAGTCTAAAAAGATATTGTATTAATTGTAATGATTAGATGAAAAAATATTGCGCACTTTTCACCATTTGTAAGTCTATCAGAATCGAATAGCACGGGCATTCAACAAAAAAGTAAATTTTCATTCATTCATTCAAGGAGTATTGGTATTGGTCCTCAAAACACCAATGGTACGGGGAATGAAACCTCCAAATCATGAGCCAAAGTTGGAAGGACCTTACTCAATACATAAGGTCTACTCCAATGGAGCTTATTCTTTAATCTCGATGGATGTAGAACTCGTCACGACTCCAAACAATGCCAGATTTCTGAAGAAGTATTTTGTGTAAAAAAATACACCTTTAGTCCTTACTGCTAGTCATTAAACTGCACAATCCCTTTAGTCCTTACTATAAGACTTTAAACTACACAGTCCCTTTAGTCCTTATTGTAAGACTTTAAACGGCATGATCCCTTTAGTCCTTACTGCAAGACATTAAACTGCACAGTCCCTTTAGTCCTTATTGTAAGACTTTAAACTGCAGAGTCCCATTAGTCCATACTGCAAGACTTTAAACTGCATAGCCCCTTTAGTCCTTACTAAAATACATTAAACTACATGGTCCCTTTAGTATTTACCACAAGACATTAAACTGAGCAGTCCCTTTAGTCCTTACTACTAGAATTTAATCTGCATGGTCCCTATAGTCATTACTGCATGACTTTAAATTGCATGGTCCCTTTAGTCCTTACTGTAAGACTTTAAACAGCACTGTCCTCTTAGTCCTTACTGAAATACTTTAAACTGCATAGTTCCTTTAGTCCTTACTGCAAGACTTTAAACTACACAGTCCCCTTTTTCCTTATTGCAAGACATTAAACTACACAGTCCCCATTGTCCTTACTACAAGACATTAAACTGCACATTCCCTTAGTCCATACTTCAAGACATTAAACTACATGGTCCCTTAAGTCTTTACTGCAAGACTTTAAACATCACAGTCCCCTTAGTCCTTACTTGAGGACTTTAAACTACATGGTCCCTCTATCGTCCAACGTGACGTTAAAATGTGTCCCCATTGGCCTACATGAAATTAAACTGTGAATCATTAGGGTTGTTGCTACTTCTTGTTTCTCAAAGTAAGCATGAATCACATGAGTTGAGAGTATTCTTCAACAATAAAACCCTCTCTCAGCCACTAACCATGCATAAGTCCTAACATCATCTTCAGGTTGTCCTCAAGTACAACTTGATCACAAATTCATTCTTAATCGAACTAAGTGGACATTGATCCTTACTTTCTAGGTTGGGTACATAGGCAACCTCTCGAGGTTCAAGCCCAAAACCAATATCTCCCCATCGGTTCCCCTCCAACTCATATGATGTTGATTCGTGAAGCTGCGTCCAAAAATAATATATTCACATTGGTTCACCGTCTTCCTTACTATATGATGTTAAACTATAAAATCCCCCATTATCCTAGCTACGTGACGTTAAACTATGCAGCACTGGTCCATGCATATGACCCTAAACTATTTGTACTTTTGTCATGTACGATAATAAACTGCATCAGTCTCTGACAACCTCACCTGAGAGGGAAGAATTATTTACATTGATCCGCAATCATGTCATATTCCAATGACTACGTGCATACATGGAAATGCCTGAACCATTAATCTTGGGTCAAAACATTATTGCACTAAGGTCCCCTATCACCCTTCAGTTGTACGAACCAAATCTGTACAGAGTGTATTTCAAGAACTATGTATGGCTTGATTCCCATCCTTATGGGATATGTAGGAATGTTCAAGCATCCCACGAATCCAGACCCAAGTCTTTGGGCCTAACCCCAAATTCCACTTTTCAGTCCCTTGGCCGAAAATTCCCCCTGTGAAAACATAATGTGATATGAAAAACCTCGTCTTTATTCACATCATGTTTATAAAACACACAATGTGTATTCCTTATTGTGGTTTGAGATATGTGACCCTAAACTAGGATCTCCTATACTCTCATCCCACATGAAGTTAAACTGTATTTCAAGAACTACGTATGGATTGATTCCCATCCTTATGGGATACGTAGTGAAGTCTAGCACTTGAATTCAGGACCCAGCCACAACATCATTATGGTCAGTATTAGTCTATGTATCTTTTTCATGCATTGGAAAATACCCATTTTCATGTGTCATACTCTTAACCTTAAATACTTCCAGATCTCCATAACCCTTTTCTTGAATTTTGGTCACAAAATGTCTGATACCTGGGAATTATTTTTTCTAACTATACAACATGTTCCCTAAGCCGAACTTCCGTATGTAGTCTACATAATGGACCAGTCAGCCAAAAGATGCTATTATTTGACTATGCTTCCAATTCCCTTAAGTGGCCCTATATAATTCAACCCCCTAATGGGTTTTTCAAATAGTGGTAACTTCATTCTTGGGAGAAAACCCTCTTTTATCATTATTTGTCATAATGTTGATATGTAGGGATCTAAAAAAACATCCATCCTTAACATATTTGTCCCATAATCTTTTCCATGATCTAAAAGTATTCATGTCATTGGTTTATATTTCCCTTCCCTACGTTTGGGTCTGACCTTCATAGGAGTGACATTCATCCAATTATTTGACAATCTTGATTGGGAATATCCTCTCTATATTCAAGTACCTCTCTCCATACAACAGACTCCATGCTTTGGAAAATTTTAATCTCCATAAACATTCGTTGGCTTTTTATCAATTGAAAAGTAAAATTTCTGAGAGTTATTTTTCCTGACTGTGCCGAACGTGCCCCTAGGTGGCATTGCATTATTATTCTACATAACAGACTTGTCAGCCAAAAGATGCAATTATTTTACTATGCAGTCAACGCCCTTAAGTGTCCCTACATAATTCAACCCCATAATGGGATTCTCAAATAGTGGTAACTTCACTCTTAGAAAATACTTCCTCTAATGCCTTTTAGCCCATTTTTCCTATTATTCCTCAAATTCAAAATTTATTAAGTCATAATTTACATGTTTCCCCCATACATGAATGTGGTAATATGTTTTTAGATAAATTATCAATGAATATAGTCAATTTTAATCCAATCGGTCAAAGCTATACGACCATTAAACATTATCCTTTTTATGTCCGACGTGCATGACTTTAAACTTCTCACAAAAGAAAATGGAACTCTAAACAAAAGTCTAGTCCCATCTCACTAAACATACATTTTGTATGATTTAGGTAATATTGAGAAATTAAAATATGCATAGTTTGTGGGGTTGTTTGTATCACCCTAGAAAAAATAAAACTATGCCTACTAGGCCCATTGGCTTAGGTAATAATTTAAAGCAGGTATAAAGAGATTGAAGACACAAATAATTGAAGATGAATTTGTTTTTCATTGATGCACAAGAGTTAGAAAGACCTCCACATACTGGAGTCTCTTCTCTTTTTCAATAATTACAAGAGGCTTTCTACACAACTCTTCATTTGTTTTACGGTATCCCGAGCTTCATTAGTAGCAACCTAAAATTAATTCATTCAACTGGATACAATAAGAGATGTAGTGATACTAGATCTTCTTGGAACAATTGTAAAAGAATGTTCATGAGTGTAGTCTGAGAAAATTTTCTACTGATCAAACAATGACTCTGTTTCTGTTCAAGAGACTTTGAAGATGAATACATGTATTTGAGAAGGGAGCATTGGAAGTAAAGATCCATTCGGAGAGAGTACTCTTTTCAGATATTGTTCTAATGTCGTGATAGTCTTCTCTCCACCAACCGGCAGCGAAAAACATATCATCCCATGGGTTTTCCATTTTCATATCTCCAAGGAAATGGCATGGAGGGAAAATTTGAAAGTTCACACCATTGTTGCTGCTCTTAATGCTTAACATAACCAAAATAGAGGGGTAGAAGTGTGGCTGCATCTCGGGCATATAGTTATTTGCATCTGGAACATTGACACCTTACAGATGCCATGTCTATATAAATTCAAGTAAATACATTGTGGGAAATTGACATGATTTTTATTCATGTACTTGGCCAAATCTGGGAGACTGCTGTCGTAAATATCATAGTAATCATAGCCAATGATGTTCATCATATCATCAATTCTCTTGCTAGTGAATTCATCATCCGATTCAATTCTCCTTGGTGCCATTGAATATGCACAAATATTGAATAAATTAACATTTTAGTAAGTTGTTTTTTCTTAAAATTTGTGAAGAAATCGAAAAAAAATTCTATGGAATTAAGGCGCGCAAGTCTAATCTTGGTGCGCAAGTCTAAGCTAGTGGGGAAGGTTGTACCATGCTAGTATTGGAATGCAAGTCAGAAACAGACTGAGGATGCATGATGCAAAAAAAAGTGTGGACGAGCGAAAATCCAAGACACATGCACGATGAGAGTGAGAACTGTTCGAAATCCGGGTGCTTTGCACGAAAGTGGCACCGATATTTATAGGTGAGGTCGTACGCCTGCGTGCCGTAACCTGCACACCACTACCTGCGTGCCTCAAAACCTATGTACCCAAAACCCTTGTTTTTCTCCTTTACCTTAGATTTAAACCCTCTTTTCTTTTTTCAGATCCTACTCTGAGGTGGGACTTTTTTTGATTCTCTGTTTCTTCCTAGAGTGGAAATATTGACTAAAGGGAATACCTCGACCAAAAAAGAGGTAAGATTCATCAAAAAATTGCAAAGGCATTAAAGCACGCAAGTATACCTGCACGCCATCCTTGGGCGTGCAGGTCACATGCGCTCTAGATATGAGGCGTGAAAGTCCCTTGCGCACCCTATGTGAAATTTTTCCAAAACCTCAGGTGGCCTATATATAGCCCCTGTGGGCCCCCCATTTCGAGGACAGATGAAAAATACAAAACCTACGTTCAATATCTGGTCACCCAAGTCTCCATCTGAAGTCTCTCGAACACTTCTAAGGTAATTATTTACCTATAATGGAATCTCTCAAGAGGAATAATAAGGCCTAACTGTTAGAACTCATCAATACATGTGCACCTAAGTGTTCAACGCTTACATGAAATAAAGAAACTTGAACGCCGCCTTGTCCTCTCATGGAAACTTGTGCACCGCCCTTCTGGGAGTATCTAGGGATAATACTAAGGGATTGAGCCAAGTCTCGCAGAAGTATTACCCTACAGGTTCTTCATCTCCCAAGTGAACTCATGTCGTGCAAGTATACTTGTGCGACCAGGACTTGCGCACCAGACCAATACTTATGTGCCTCCTTCCAATTCACTTCTTTTCCTCAAATTCACCTCTCCTCTTCATGTTTTAGCCTTAAAACCCCTCTTAAAATCCATTTATGGCATAATTCCTTTGTTGTCTTCCTTATCTAAAAGGAATTCTGTGGAACACCTATCAAAACCTCACGATGTAAATCACATTATGTCACTGAGGTTAGATATTTCCTTCCTTCAACCTCATCCTTTAAGATGAGAAGATCTTTAATTTGGGCATCCTATTTAGTAGTAAGCCCCAAGTTCCCTATTCATGGGCATCCTCCTTAAGATTAAGCCCCAAGTTCCCTAATCTGGGCATACTTTATAATAGTAAGCCCCATGTTTCAAGTCCCCTTAACCTAGGCCTCCTTTTCAGGAGTAAGCCCCAGTCGTAATTTCTCTTAACCTGGGCCTCCTTTTCAAGATTAAGCCTTGGTCATAATTTCTCTTAACCTAGGACTCCTTCTTGGGAGTAAGCCCCGGTCATAAGTTCTTCTGATTTGGGCTTCCTTTTCAGGAATAAAACCCAATCATAAGTCCCTCTTAAATTTTGGTTTCCTTTTCAGGAGTACGTCCCGGGTTAAAATCCCAAATCTTCATAATGTAAAAACACCTTTATGGACCCTGCTCTTGGGATTCTACTCTAAAAGTACTTATCTTCATTTACATGGGCATTCCTACATACGTAAACCCCAAATTATTTCTTATGATTGCATCTTTCATGGCACAATCATCAGGTTTTACTGATACCTCTTGTTTCTCACATCGAGCATGACTCATTTGAGCATAGAGTGTAAAAGTAATTATGACTTATCTCTTTGGGACATTAATCATGCATAAACCTTATACTTATTCAATCGAACTATGTGGGTTCTGATTTCATTTTCTAACAAGGATACATAGGTAGCACATCTGTAGGTACGATGCCAACTCTGAAATAATCCATGTCTTTCTAAATGAAAATAAACTTCAAGTGCCTCACTGAGTGGCATTAAAACCAGTATGGTTATCATAATGACCAATAGATTTCAATATAATGTGTTGAATGATACCATTGACTAAGAATCTCTAATAAATACGAATTATTTTCTATAGATGAAGAACCTCAAATACATATAAAAGATTCTCTAAATATCATACATATCAATCATTGATTGTCAAATAAAATGGAAAACACATTCTCATACTTGGTAAATTAATAAGGATTCACGAACATTACTCAAATATATAGGAGACTCCCAAAGTAGACAATAATTCCCCCCAAAATGTTTGATGAGTCTGAAATCCCATCCTCTCGACCAATGCAAATTCTTAGGCCTCATCATTCCACAACTAATGAGCACCTATCTTTGGAAAGCACTTCCAAATGAATATAGAATCATTGGATATTTCCATTTCTACGAATAAACCCGTTAGAAACCAATTGGAATGTTTGAACCCTAAACAAACAAGGTCATCCCCATTTCCAGAAGAAACAGTTGAGTATTGTGATTTGTCTCACACACTATTTGGTCATGATTTTGGGCCCAAACATAATATATGGTTGCAAGTATTGAAAAGGGAAAGCACATGTCTTCATCAGTTACTTGGGTTCTGTTGGAGTTGGAGAGGATTAGACCAAGATGAGGCTCGTGATGCTGTTGGAGTTTACGGTTTTCCATATTTTTCTTTCATTGTTGTATTTCCATCATTGTGAATTGTTTTGATGCTTTCCTAGATACATGTGACATGTATCATTATATTTATACATTTATATATATATATATATACTGTAGTTGTTTATACTATCAGTCTTCCACTATTTACTTTGTTGTCTTGTATTATTACTTCCGTTGTTTTTTATTATAATTATTCCGTTGTGCATGCCCTGTTAATGTGGTCATAGTTTCCCCACGATCAGACCCTGCTACTCACTTCTAGTCAGCATCCTCAGGCATTTTGGAAAATGTGTTTGAGGTCATGTGACCAACTGGGTATGGGGTACCTTTGGGTGGCACTCAAGTCCAAGAAATTATAGGAGAAGAATGGATGGGGTGGGTAATTTTAGTAGAAGTCCTAAATAACATTGGTGTGAAGGTGGAATAAAACTATTGGGAGAACATAGGTTAGACTGAAATGAGAAGAGGAGCGTCAGTTAGATGAGAGAATAGAGTCAGGGAGACTGACAGGGACTGGGTAGAGTGTTGGTGTGTTGTAAGAGACCAATACAGCGTTGAGTGATGGTGTTACTGACATTTGATGCATATTCAATGGTGAGAACAACGCAAGGTGATGGAAGTAGGAGGGTGGTATCGGTAGAAGGGTGATAAAGTGTTGGTCCCACATGAATAAGGTAGTGGTTCGGTAGAATGTGAGCTACCAATGCATGTGTATCACATGTACACAAGCGAATCAGTGAGTATGTGAGTGGATGAAGAAATGAATTGCGTGGGTATCGGTGTTTGAAAAATTTAACTGCTACTTAAAATAAACATAAGTTAAAAACTTTTCACATTTAAACAAATAAGAACAAAAGTAACTAATATTTAAAAACCAAAGTCAATTAATTTAATAAAAGAAATATTAACCAAATAAAACAATAACCAAATTAATTTCAAATAGAAAAATAAATTAAAAGAATAAATTGATTTGTGATATAATTAATGCAATTGATCATAATAAGTAAATAAGAATTATAAAAAAAACTTTAGAAATCAATAAATTAGTTAATAAAATCAAATTTCTTGAAAAATGGCAAGAAGTATGGTATACAAAACAATGATTTTTTTTGAAAAATGAAGTAGATCACTAGTGTCCACGTTGTAAATTTTAAATACAAACAAAAACATAAATTAATTAAAATATATATTAATTAATTAATTAAAAACTAGAATCAATAGAAATTAAAATTATTAACTAATAAATTAATAAAAATAGAAACAATTATCTTAGATTAAAAACTTAGTAACTTGTTAAATAAAATAATTAAAGTACTAATTATATAATAAATTTAAAAAAATTAAAGTTTAAAGGATATATAATATTATTGAAATATTTATCAAGAGTGGATTTATTTTAATTAATCAATATTAAAAATTAAAATGTTAAAATTTAATACTAAAATGATTAAATGTAAATAAAAATTATAATTTATTAATAAATAAATATTCAATATTATTTAAGATTTAGGTAGATTAACATCAACACAACTAATAACGAAATTATTTTATTAGAAAATTTAATTAGTTTAAATTAACTATTTTCAATACTAAAATAACAAAAAAAATTTAAAAAATTGATTATTTAGTAAAATTAATCATGAAAATACCAAAGTGACTTTTATATAGTAAATACTATAATATTATTTAATAAATAATTAAGAATTAATTTAAAAAATGTGGAAACTATATCAAAATAATGCCACATCATTGGTATATATATATTAATTAAAAAATACAGTTTTAAAAATGAGTCTATGTGAATTTGAGGAGGGAAATATTATTTTCCAAAATGATTCTCCATGATATAGGATGTGGATTTTTTGTAAGGGATGCAATCCATCTGGGGGATTTATAATTTTATTACATATTTTTTCCCATGTAGGTGAGGATTGTTACCACCTAATAATACACCCATATTTATAGTTGCTCAATAATATCATTGACATATCATAACTGATGAGGTATGTTTGGGAGCTGTCATATTTCATCGACTTGGGATATCTGGATAGTGGAGACGATTCTTCCTTCTCATGGTACAAGGTTGAGTTTGGGGACCATTCTAAGAGAACCATATAGGTTCAGTAATGTGAGAATTATATATGGTTAGTACCCTTACTGTAACACCCCAGGTAAATAAAGAATATGACATTTTCACATTTATCCATTTTTGTGAAAAAAATATTAATATTACTTTAAAGGGAACGCTATGCTCGATGGCGTACCCAATATGCAACAACAAGTTTCTTTGAAATCATACGTTGCACTCTAATAACAAAATAATATTATTTTAAATGGTAGTTAACACATAGCTGTTGTATTGAAAAGATTGAATATAAATAATTAAATTACGATTATATATGTTTGTTAAATGTTTTTACTTTTATCCAAAAAAATTTAGAGGCTTAAAATACAATTGAATCCAATCTTAAGCATTGAATATACTAGTATTTTTTAAAAGATTGTTTTACTACCTTTTGATGGAAACCCATTTTTAAATCAAACTTTTGACAATTTTATAAGCTCTATTATTCAAAATAAACATATTATTTATTATTGGAACATTGAAATTTACATTGGGTTAATTTTTGGTATTTTTCTGACAATGGTCATTTTTCAATGAATAGTGAAAAATACTGCATTTTATATCCAAACTGCTTTTTCATATAATTAAATTATATGGTTATATTATCTTTTTAATTTGTTTTAAAGTGAAATTAGAATATATTTTTACCATGTAATCCAATTATGGTCGTTGGGATTAATTTCACTTTTTAATTGGGCATTAACAAGTGCCAAACTTTTCATAAATAATGTTTCTAAAAAACTCTCTATTTGTTTTGACAAAGGGAATTACTTTTTTAAATAAATTTTTGCAATTTATGTGTTTAGAATTTGGTAAAATGGATTATATATTTGGAATCAGAAGGTCCAAATTATGTAATTAAGACTCTTTTATTTTTGGACATTATGAATAGTAACGATGGTAATTATCTTTAATTATCTTGATTAATAAGTAATCATGTAGTTAAAGAAAATATAATCATATCATAATAATACAAAATGACCACAACATGTGTCCTAAGGCTACTGGTTGTCTCATGGCCGACCATGGGATGCCTTGTGCCAAACCTTGGGGGCCCCATGGCATGACTTTTGTGAGAAATTGACTTTTTATCTTTTTATTTTTAAAGAATGTTAAATGTAACAAAGAATGTATCACCTAAGTAAAATATTTTTAATTTTTTATAAATAAATTATATTTTGGACTATAAATATTCATTAGAAAGATATAAAGATTTCCTACATCATGATATTTTTTTTATAATTTTTAGACATTAAATTTATTAAATTATTTATGACATCATGATGATGCAGCGATTACCTCATTAATAAAGGATTTAAATAAAATGGATAGATAATGTAAAATCTAAGACCTACAAATGTCCAAAACCTATTTTATGGGTTGATTTAGAACCCTTATCACCTTATCTTCTAAACACATCAATGTGGGACCATTAAAATCCGAAACTCATTTGAAAATAAAGTTACATTTTATACCTTTCAAAGAGTGCCCCTCCTCTCCTCTTATAAAAGGCCCCCACCTCTACCTCCTTACCCACACTTCCAAAGCCTTTGGCTCGGCCAACCCCTGCCCATTTCGTCTCTCCAAATCCCTCTCTAACTCCATGATGCCTCACTTTGGGCCGAAGCCTTCCCAAGTAAGCCTTTGAGCTCACACCAAAGGGAGTTACCCGATTTTAAGGTAATGTCTTCACTTGAGTCCTTTTGTTTTATTTTTCTTCTCCAACCCCCTAAACTATTTTTATTCATTTCTTTTGTAACACCAACAGTATCTTCCATATACTAGGATGTTTTTATAAGAAGGATTTTAGCTACACTTACACACACCTACATCTAATGGTTAAAGAACATACTATTTCTGTGGATGGCGAGTTTCTGCCTCCCGAAACGATGATTGTTCAACATTCTTTTAACACCTTCAAAGGTGGCCATTAGGATGACACTATATTTATATATGATATATAATATGTTTATTTTTTCCTTAAGATTCTGTATTTTTCATTTATGTCATACCTTTATGGCTTCTATTATTGGTATATGCGATATCTTCATTTTAGGAAGTGCGGACTACTGCCCCCTCAAAGTGATTTGATTCATTAATATCATATGTGGTGCATATAAAGGATATATTTAATGATATTATATATGATAACATACTGGAATTAAAATACTATTATGTATCATTATGTTTTAATTCCATTGAATATGAAATAGAAATG
This sequence comes from Viscum album, assembly GCA_963277665.1. NCBI lineage: Eukaryota > Viridiplantae > Streptophyta > Magnoliopsida > Santalales > Viscaceae > Viscum > Viscum album. Next base: position 2,114,167,770 of record OY728157.1, on the reverse strand, counting down.
GAAGTAGCATTCATGCGTACGTACAGCTTACCGTTTCCATGAACGGTGCATTTCATTTCTTAACTCTAAATGTTATGTAATATTATAAATGCATGAATATACTGGATATATATGATATATAAAATATCTAAATCATTAATACAATTCTGGATATAATGGATATTTTACCACATGAACAACTTGTAATTATAAAGAGTTTATTTTTTTGACTCAAGTACCAATGATCATTAAAACGACCATTATTAACTTAAATAATAACATAGTGTTCATGACATGGTAATAAGTGATATAAAAGGGATAATTAACTTGATAAAGGGTTATTAAGGAATTATAAATTAACTCATGTTTATTATTCAGGTGATTAAAGAATGATCAAGTTAAGTCGGACCCAAGGTAAGGGATCCTACTCCACTCATTCTTTTTAAGTGCACTCTTTTATGTCATTCCTTTTAAAGCTAATATTTCTTGTTATTGGGATGTTATTTTACATTAATATTACTATAATTTTTATTTTCATGTGATGAGAGACCCTATTCTCTGTCATCAATACATTTTGGATGTTTAGAGTGGCACCGTTAGGCTGCCGAATTTTCGTAAGAGATCTAACCTATCTCTTTCTTTTTAAGTACACTCCTTTATGTCACTTCTTTTAGGCTCCTCTTTGTTATATTGGGGGATGTTATTTTATATTCCCCTTTATATAGACATTATTTTAATATGATGAGATACCCTATTTGATCTCATCAATCCATTTTCGTAAGTTTTAAGTGGCGCCATTAGGCTGCCGAGTTTTCGTAAGGGATTTTTCATCTCACATTTATTCCCGTGAGATTTATGCTACATTTTCTACAATTTACTTTGAGTGGTGAATGTACTGTCGATTATTTTACTCATTGTGTAATATAGTTTCATTTATGATTATTTACATCAATGTTTTATTGTCCTTCTTTCACGGGGTGTATGTTTCGAAAGATACCCATGTCGGTAAGGGAACCTTTCACCCTCCTCTTTTTAAAAGACTTCTTTTGTTGGGACTTTTAATTTACATATTGTTATGTTGGGATATGTTCTCATATATCCTTATTGATGTAAATTTTATGTCCAAGTGATGATATTCCCTTTTATCTCTCATCAACTCATTTTCTGAATTTTGTAGTGATGCCATTAGGCTGTCGAATTTTACCAAGGGAACTTTTTAACCCAATTTTGATTTTGTTGGGTTCAACATGTATTTATTGAATATGTAATCATTTTAATATGTTTGAATGACCTTTTATTGTATTACACTTAATATACACTTATATTGGGTGTATTTATATTTGTCACACATAATTTTTAGATTGAATTATCCTTAATTTATGGATACCTTCTTTATAAGGGATTAATCACATTTGACATTTCTATTGATACTTTACTGTTGTTATGAACAAATTCACTATTATATGGTGTATATACTGTCCTTTGGAATATTATATCATGAATCCATTTATTCTCATGATATTATAAAGTTCTGACTAAATTTTATTCCTCAATTATTGTATTCAGGTGTCTCTAATTTTGGTAAATCCCCTTTAACCAAAATATCGATTTAAATGTTTTAATTATTTCATCATATTAATATCCATGTTTTCATAATGGTTTTAAGGATTTATTTATATAGATATTAATGGTTTAAAATTTTAAAAGCTTCATGGTGGTATGGGACACTTTGATTCAAAAATCTCTTTATTAAATGTTTTAAATGGTTTTGGAAATGGTTTCTTTTTGAATGGATTCATTATTTCAATATACTAAAATGTTATATTGTGATTGAAATGTGGAAATGTTATCTTTTCTTTATGCATTTTTTATGTGATACATTTATGTTCTGGTTCTTGGGCATTGTTATAAAACGGGTGGTTCCGTGATAAACTATGGGCGGGTGAGCCCGATATAGCTCTCCAATGCATTGGGTAACGCGAAGGTGTGAAACCTTAAGGTTTATCTGAAGAGATTTAGGGAATATACTATGGTGGGTATTCCAAACGTAACCAAGAGGGTTACTCCCTATGTAAGAATGTTATGAATGCCTCAAGTTACCTTTATGTCTAATGATATATATGTTTTATTCATGATTTGATGAGGTATGTTAAAGTGATTATGTTTTATGAGGAAAGTATGATTTCATTGATTCTTCTATGTACATGTACTCATGTTTCCTTTCCATATATTTTTATATCCCTTACTGATCTTTTTATGCTCATCCCAAGTTTTTTTAAATTTTTTTCACAGGTCAAGGGAAAGGTACATGATATGATGATAGTGTCAACGAAGTGTCAGGAAAGAATCCATGATTTATTTTAAATATGTTTTCATTGGTGGGAAAAAATGAATACTATCTTTTATGTATACACTTTGTTTAAATGTGGAATGTAATGCAAGTTTATGACCAAATTCTCTAAAACTTTAAACCTGAAAAGATCCTCAATGTGTAATCTTGTAATAACTCAAGATTAAGTAAGGTTTAAGGCTGGGGCCTTATAGTTGGTATCAGAGGTCGGTTTAGATAACTTTAGAGGTTAGGGTATTCTTTAAGTATAAGTGACATTACCATATTGGCTAGGATTTTAGAAAGTGTTATAGTTTTTAGATAAAGTGAATGAGTAAGTATATCTTAGTGTTTATCTTACTAATTTGTACATGATGGTTATGTTGATATACTCACACTGACCTTTTTGGTTTTAGTAAATGGCTGGATCTAGCAGGCACCAAAGTGACAATTGGTTTGAAGGAAACTGTGGTGGTTCTCTGATTAAGAGACTGGATGAAATGGGGTATTCAATGAGGAAACTCGTGGTTGTTCTAAACCAACTATTAAGGAGTCATGATCAACCACTTGAACCTTGGTATGTTCTATAATGCATCATGTGCGAGATGACCAATCGATGTGGAAGTTCAGTTAATAATTATAAAGGTAACCATTAGGGTTTATATGATCCTTACTTTTGAGGTAATTATGGGTTATTATATGTTATGATGGAAGTGAAAGGCTTGAGATAAAATTGGGGTTAAATTATGTTATGGTTATTTTTGATGATTTTATCTATTTTTGGGGAATGATTTGAGATTTATATAGTTTTGGAAAAAGGACAACACGCAGACCGTGTGACAACCCGTCGCGTCGGACAAAGCTGCGGGAATCGAACCCACAACCAAAGTGCAACTGGTATTTATCGCCTACCACTGGACTACGTGAAGTCCCTAGTTAGTTTGACTGATTCTTTTTAGTTATATGATTTTATGAATTAACATTAAGGTGATTTTGGGGTATCTATAGATATTTATTAACCTATCATGGAGGATATGTGATTAGGATAATTACTTTTCAATACGAGACATGAAGAGAAACTGATGTTGTTTGGAGATAAATGTTAGGATTTAACTTGGAAGACTATGTGACTAAATCCATAAAATATTTGGGTTTCAAAATTAATTTGGTTTACATTGAATAATTTTAAGGAAAAATTGATTATAGAATGGTCCTCGTTGAACTTTGGGTTTTGTTGGACAAATTTTGGAGATTAAGAATAGATTTTCTTATTATAAAGGGTTATCCTTTTCTGGATTATCTGATCTTGTACTAACCTTTTTGGTTTTGGTTTTGGTTAAAGTATAAAGACATGGGAAGTATATAGTTCTCTTTTGTGGATTAGGTGATTCTCTAGAAGTTGATTATAGTACTTTTAATGTGAACAAGTCTTCCAAATTACTCGTCTTTTGGAGAAAATATGAGTTTATGTAAGGAATATAATAAAATTTGAATATCAACATGATAAGTGATTATGTTTCCTTATGAATAAATTCCTCAATAAAAAGTATCTTAAAACAAAAATTTTGTCTATTAACTTTTCCTATTTGGGAATCGAATACCATTTAACCCATCACAAGTTTGTGATTTTCTTGTGGTTAACTTTCTCTTAAACATGTTTACTATCACTCTCCATCAGAACATGAACCTTTGTTTTTTCCTCTATGTCCATATTTTTATACTTGGAATCCTAGAATGGGTTAACTCGGGTGAACTTTGTACTTATCTTTCCTTATTTTAAAGTGATTGTTTTACCGACTCTTGTTCCGATGTGGGACGTTCAAGGATGTTTCCAAGCTCAATTTTAAAATTGCCAAGACACAATTCCCAAAAGGGGCGAAGGATGTAACACCCCAGGTAAATAACGAATATAACATTTTCACATTTATCCATATTTTTGAAAAAAATATTAATATTAAATTAAAAGGAATGCTATGCTCGATGGCGTACCCAATATGCAACAACAAATTTCTTTGAAATCTTACGTTGCACTCTAATAATAAAATAATATTATTTTAAATGGTAGTTAACACATAGTTTTTGTATTGACATGAATGAATATAAATAGCTAAATTAAGATTAAATATGTTTGTTAAATGTTTTTACTTTTATCCAATAAATTTTAGAGGCTTAAAACACAAATTAATCCAATCTTAAGCATTGAATACACTAGTATTTTTTAAAAGACTGTTTTACTATCTTTTGATGGAAAACCATTTTTAAATGAAACTTTTGACAATTTTATAAGCTCTATTTTTCAAAATAAACATATTATTTATGATTGGGACATTTAAATTTACATTGGGTTAATTTTTGGTATTTTTCTGACAATGTTCATTTTTCAATGATTAGTGAAAAATACTGCATTTTATATCCAAACGGTTTTTTCATATAATTAAATTATATGGTAATATTATCTTTTTAATTTTTTTTTAAATTGTAATTAGAATATTATTTTACCTTGTAATCCCATTATGGTCATTGGGATTAATTTCACTTTTTAATTGGGCATAAACATGCGCCAAACTTTTCATAAATATTGTTTCTAAAAAACCCGCTATTTGTTTTGACAACGGGAATTATTTTTTAAAATTAATTTTTGCAATTTATTTGTTTGGAATTTGGTAAAATGGATTAAATATTTAGAATCAGAAGGTCCAAATTATGTAATTAAGACTCTTTTATTTTTGGACATTATGAATAGTAACGACGGTAGTTATCTTTAATTATCTTGATTAATGAGTAATCAGGTAGTTAAAGATAATAAAATAATATAATAATAATACAAAATGACCACAATATGTGTCCTAAGGATACTAGTTCTTTCATGGCCGACCATGGGATGCCTTGTGCCAAACTTGGGGGCCCCATGGAATCACTTTTGTGAGAAAGTGACTTTATCTTTTTATTTTTAAAGAATGTTAAATGTAACAAAGAATGTATCACCTAAGTAAAATATTTTTTATTTTATATACATAAATTATATTTTGAACTATAAATATTTATTAGAAAGATAAAAATATTTTATACCTCATGATATTTTTTTTATAATTTTTAGACATTAAATTTATTAAATTATTTAAGACATCATGATGATGCAGTGATTACCTCATTAATAAAGGATTTAAATAAAATGGAAATATAATGTAAAATCTAAGACCTACACATGTCCAAAACCTATTGGATGGGTGGATTTCGAACCCTTATCACCTTATCCTCAAAACACATCAATGTGGGACCATTAAAATCTGAAACTCATTTGAAAATAAAGTTACATTTTATACCTTTCCAAGAGTGCCCCTCCTCTCCTCTTATAAAAGGCCCCCACCTCTACCTCCTTACCCACACTTACAAAGCCTTTGGCTCGGCCAACCCATACCCATTTTGTCTCTCCACATCCCTATAAAACTCCATGAATCCTCACTTTGGGCATAAGCCTTCCCAAGGAATCCTTTGAGCTCAAACCAAAGGGAGTTACCCGATTTTAAGGTAATGTCTTCACTTGAGTCCTTTTGTTTTATTTTGCTTCTACAACCCCCTAAAATCTTTTTATTCATTTCTTTTGTAACACCACCAGTATAGTAAATATACTAGGATGTTTTTATAAGAATTATTTGAGCTACACTTACACACACCTACATCTAATGGTTAAAGAACATTCTATTTCTGTGGATGGCGAATTTCTACCTCACGAAACGATGATTGTTCAACATTATTTTAACACCTTCAAAGGTGGCCATTAAGATGAAACTATATTTTTATATGATATATAATATTTTTATGTTTTCCTTAAGCTTATGTATTTTTCATTTATGGCATACCTTTATGTCTTCCATTATGGGTATACGCGATATCTTTATTTTAGGAAGTGCGGACTACCGCCCCCTCAAAGTGATTTGATTCGTTAATACCATATGTGGTACGTATAAATGATATATTTAATGATATTATATATGATACCATACTTGAATTAAAATACTATTATGTATCATTATGTTTTAATTCCATTGAATATGAAATAGAAACTGAAGTAATGTTCATGCGTACGTATGGCTTACCGTCTCCATGAACGGTGCATTTCATTTCTTAACACTAAATGTTATGTAATATTTTAAATGCATGAATATAATGGATATATATGATATATATGATATCTACATCATTAATACAATTCTGGATATAATGGATATTTTACCACATGAACAACTTGTAATTATAAAGAGTTTATTTTTTTGACTCAAGTACCAATGATCGTTAAAACGACCATTATTAACTTAAATAAAAACATAGTGTTCATGACATGGTAATAAGTGATATAAAAGGGATAATGAACTTGAAAAATGGTTATTAAGGAATTATAAAATAACTCATGTTTATTATTCAGGAGATTATAGAATGATCGAGTCAATTCGGACCCGAGGTAAGGGATCCTACTCCACTCTTTCTTTTTAAGTACACTTTTTTATGTCATTCCTTTTAAAGCTAATCTTTCTTTTTGTTGGGATGTTATTTTACATTAATCATACTGAAATTTTTATGTTCATGTGATTAGAGACCTTATTCTCTATCATAAATCTAGTTTGGAATTTTTGAGTGGCATTGTTAGGCTGCCGAATTTTCGTAAGAGATCTAACCTCTCTCTTTCTTTTTAAGTACTCTCCTTTATGTCACTTCTTTTAAGCTCCTATTTGTTATGTTGGGGGATGTTCTTTTATATTCATCTTTCTATAAAAATTATGTTAATATTATGAGATACCCTATTTGATCTCATCAATCCATTTTCGTAAGTTTTAAGTGGCGTCGTTAGGCTGCCGAGTTTTCGTAAGGTATTTTTCATATCACTTTTATTCCCGTGAGATTTATGCTACATTTGCCACAATTTACTTTGAGTGGTGTATGTACTGCCCATTATTTTACTCATTGTGTAATATACTTTCATTTATAATTTTTTACATCAATGTTTTATTGTCCTTCTTTCACGGGGTGTATGTTTCGAAAGATACCCATGTCGGTAAGGGAACCTTTCACCCTCCTCTTTTTAAAAGACTTCTTTTGTTGGGTCTTTTAGTTTACATATTGTTTTGTTGGGATATGTTCTCATATATACTTATTGATGTAAATTTTATGTCTAAGTTATTATATGCCCTTTTATCTATCAGCAACTCATTTTCTGAATTTTGTAGTGATGCCGTTAGGCTGTCGAATTTTACCAAGGGAACTTTTTAACACAATTTCGATTTCTTTGGGTTCAACATGTAGTTATTGAATATGAAATCTTTTTAATATGTGTGAATGACCTTTTATTGTATTACAATTAATATCCACTTATATTGGGTGTATTTATATTTGTCACACATAATTTTGAGATTGAATTATCCTTAATTTAAGGATACCTTCTTTATAAGGGATTTCATCACATTTGACATTTCTATTGAGACTTCATTGTTGTTATGCACAAATTCACTCTTATATGGTCTATATACTGTCCTTTTGAATATTATATCATGAACCCATTTATTCTCATGATATTATAATGTTCTGAGTAAATGTTATTCCTCAATTATTGTATTCAAGTGTCTCTAATTTTGGTAAAACCCCTTTAACCAAAATATCACCTTAAATGTTTTAATTTTTTTTCTTATTAATATCTGTGTTTTAAAAATGGTTTTAAGGATTTATTTATATTGATATTAATAATTTAAAATTTTAAAAGCTTCAACGTGGTATGGGACACTTTGATTCAAAAATCTCTTTATTAAATGTTTTAAATGGTTTTGGAAATGGTTTCTTTATGAATGGATTCATTATTTCAATATACTAAAATGTTATATTGTGATTGAAATGTGGAAATGTTATGTTTCCTTTATGCATGTTTTATGTGATACGTTTATGTTATGGTTCTTTGGCATTGTTATGACAACGGGTGGTTCCATGATAAACTAAGGGCGGGTGATCCCGATATAGCTCTCCAATGCATTGGGTAACGCGAAGGAGTGAAACGTTAAGGTTTATCCGAAGAGATTTAGGGAATATACTATGGTGGGTATTCCAAACGTAACCAAGAGGGTTACTCCCTACGTAAGAATGTTATGAATGCCTCAAGTTACCTTTATGTCTTATGATTTCTATGTTTTATTCATGATTTGATGAGGTATGTTAAAGTGCTTATGTTTTAAGAGTAAAGTATGATTTCATTGATTCTTATATGTACATGTACTCATGATTCCTTTCCATATATTTTTATATCCCTTAATGATATTTTTATGCTCATCCCATGTTTTTTTTGAAATTTTTTTCACAGGTCAAGGGAAAGGTACATGATATGATGATAGTGTCAAGGAAATGTCAAGAAATAATCCATGGTTTATTTTAAATATGTTTTCGTTGATGGGAAAAAATGAATACTATCTTTTATGTAACCACTTTGTTTAAATGTGGAATGTAATGAAGTTTTATGGCCTAATTCTCTAAAACTCTAAACCTAAAAAGATCCTCAATGTGTAATCTTGTAATAAATCAAGATTAAGTAAGGTTTAAGGCTGGGGCCTTTTACATACAAATTTGAATAGAATATAATATTTGGGTGGAAAATTTATATAGTCGTGGAGCATATTGTTACCCAAATATTTTTTAACCATTGTATTTTGTTAAATTATATTTTAATAAGTGGACTTTAAGTTTTTTTAATATAAATTTCATTATTAGTGTCTAACTATATTATTTTAATTGTAAATATTAATTTTAGAACATAGAATTGTGATCCTAAAGATGAAATTATATCGCATAAATTGAGACCCATTTCAAAAATTAAACACCTTGGATTTTTCTATATATCATGTTTTTTACCTTGGGGTGAAATAATATTTTTTTAGGTTTTGATTCCCCTGGATGAGCCAATTTTAGGTTAATAATTTTAAAACTAGAAAAAAAATCTATATTTATGATTTTATATCCTTTCAAATAAGTGTTACAATTCATGAACTATAATTACATATGTGGTCTTTTTGTATTTGATAAACCTGTAAATTCATTGATGGAAATCACCAATGGTGTGTATTTTAATTTCAATTTTCATTGAATATTGAGAGAAAAAAAGGATGGGATAACATTTTTCCTACTCCATTCTTCTTGGATTTCATGTATAAATTCTACTACAAAATTTCATGATTCAAATATAATCCAAACATAAAATAATTTTTAGAAAAATAATTTACCTATATCATTGAAATAATGTGCATGACTATTGAGGGTAAGGTAGAATATGAATGATGGTGGGTGGTGTAATAATGTCTTCAACGTGGACTCCTCCATATTTTCCTCATGTAGAACACCCTCCCATTTCATGATATGTGTCACCTGCCACAGGAAGCATAAAATCATGAGTGGTGAGACTCTGAGATAACTATTTCAACTCTACCTCCTTTTCACACTCTCTTGTGTGTAGAGAAAAGGGGCGGAAACTGAGCATTTTTAGAGGTGTTGTCCAGAAAAGGTCTGATAGTTTGTTTTTAATCTGACGAGATATGGTGGGATATGAATCAGATCAGGTGTGTAGTTTAGATCACGATTAAAGAGGAGTAGAAATAATCTCATACCATAACTTTTTAGAGGATCTATTAACAGAGAAGATCGATGAAGAGCATCGATAGTGATTAGGTTATGTGAAATTTTTAATGGTGTGATCGAGGAGGACTTTGTTGGGTTCTATTTAAATATTGGGTATGTCTTTTATCATCTCTTTCAAAAAAGTGCTGATAAAAGAGTGGTTTAATCAATGTTAAAAAGTAGGTATTGAAGAAGACCTAATCAGAATAATGTTATAAATATAATTAAAAAATATAAATGTACATAATTATAAAAAATAATTAAATAATTAAAAAAATTATAAATATATTTATTATAATTTTATAATAATTCAAATATATATATTTATTTAATATAAAATTATAAATAAATATATTTATAAATATTATAATATAATTATAATATTCATATAGTTATATATATTTATATATATATAATTATATATACATATACAACTATATTTATTTTTTATTAATAAATAAATACATATAATTACAAATAAAATAAATATATTTATTCTAGTTTTCAAATATTCATATATATATATATGTAATTATAATTATAAATAAATTAACATAAAAATATTTTTATATAATTATAAATAAATGTATATAATTATATATGTTTATATAATTATATACATCTTATATGTGATTAGGGGTATAATTACATCTAAATGAACACACACTTTACACTAGCCCGTGGGAGGGTCATACCCCCCCAAGTGATAACCCATCATTTAACATCATGAATACCCATTCAATTATGCCCTGATATGTCGGTAGATAAAACCCATATCAAACATTGATTCTTCATCCTATGTGTTTCTAGTCGAATGAGCCAAACCTACAATCCAACAATGGACAACTCATTGTCTTGTCGGACGTCATGACATTGACACAAAAAACCACCAAACCACCACTCCCACCATTGACCAGGGGTTCACCAATCCCATTTGGAACCAAGACGCCCTCCTTGCACTGCACTGAACATCTCTTTATGCCATCTTCAGTTGTTGCACCCCTCCCATCGGCCAACTCTAGCCAAAGACACAGCTGCCTCTACTTCATCAGTCACTAGACCACTAACCAAAATTCCACAGCCTTAGGGTGTCCCCATTAGCCATAATCTTCCATTCCTGCCATCATATTGCCACCAGTAAATATAGATCTACCAGTCTTTTACTGCTGGTCGAAATCCACAGTAGACGCTTGCCTCCTCACTGGTACAGTGCACCACATGTCTGTTCACACACATCAGACATGCCACTACAGATGGTTGTCGTCATGACATCCTCATCAGGCCACGCCAACCACCATCATGTCCCCTTTCCCAGACATTCGTTCATCCCCCTCCCCCCTTTCCATCAACAGATGTGTCACTCCCACCATGACATCTTCTAGGAACCCACCATTCTCCAGCCTCATTGCGCCCCACCAATAGTTGTCAGGGCATACCTAGCCACTAGTTCATCCCCCACTGATAGATGGTGCAAATGATATATATTTTAATAATTATATATATTTATGTACACTCCAAAGGTTCCAGAGACATGCAAGATGTCTCAAAAATTATTTATTAGAAAAATAAATATGATAATGAAACGAGGATGGATGGGGTTAAACAAAAATTTGTGCCCTCATCCAAGAAGGAAAACTACAAATCAAGAAAAATATCATTCAGATAATCATTGTGAAATCCATTAGTATCATTAGAATATTCCCCCAATGATTGTGATTTCCTTTGATTGATGATCACAAAGTACTTGTCCTTGATCTATTCCAACTCCATAGTGAGTTTGCTCTTCAATTCCATATAAGAAGACCTGGTATTAATATTTCGGCCACACCCTAATGCAGTGGCCCACTCTTCACTTCCACATTCTCAACCATGACTTTTTGGATGCCTTCTCAAAATCTATAATCTTTTATGCAATGTTTCATTAGGTTTTTCTCTCTCTCAAAATCCAGATTGTCCATCACTAATGGGACATTCCCACACTCCATAACATCATTATCTCTGTTTGTGCTCTTATCTGCCTCAAACACAGGTTCATTAGTCACATTCTTCCAAGATGGCACAATCTATAAAGGAATAACATTCCCACGAAGGTTAGTTCCAACTGAATATGTCCTTTCCACATCAAGAAGAGATAGAATGATTATATTTCTTATATAAAACCAATTAAAAACCATCCTTTTCAATTATATTTATATATATTTACATAACTATAGGTGTTTACATAATTATATATATCATTATTAATATGAATATACTTATATAATTATAAATATAATAAATATACTTATTATAATTTTATAATTAATTTAATATATATATAAATATATATTTATAATTATATTTATAAATAAAAACATTTAATTTTTTGGATTAATATATAAATCTGATAATATTTCATATATAAATATTTATATATAAATTAAATTACATAATATGGACTTTATTAGCATTGGAATGAAGCGACGATAAATGTTCACTACTCTCATCTCTAAAATGGCGACGATAAAGGGGTGAATTTTATCAATGCTACAAGAAAAATTCTGAGAGAAGGTACCCTTAGGTCAATGCTTTTTTATCCTGGATAAAACACAACATTATCAACAATTTTTCTACAACTATTAAATTTCAGTGTTGTATAAATTAGAATCCATGTTAGTGAGTGTCTTGTACACTGAAGATTTTTATATTATCTTATCGCACGACACCTAGAATGTTCAAAAAATTATATATTCCCAATTGGATAGGATATTAGAGAATGGATTAATAAGTTTTAGTTTTCCAATGTGAGAAGCCATTGGGCTCGTTTCTAATAAGGGTGATTGTTCTTTGAATCTCTATATACACTATCATAAATATAATTTTTAAAACAATATGAATAATTATATTTTTCCTCTTATGGATGGCCTATTTGATCTGTTAAAGGGGGAAACGTGATTTTTGAAAATTGATATTTGGTCGGGTCATCATCATTTCAGAGTTATGGAATCAAATATACTTGAAACCAGTTTCAGAATATGGTAAGGACACTTTGAATACTTTATATTTTCCTTTTTCCGAGCTAACATTTTTTCATGTTTATGGATTTGATGAACCATATTTTTCACCTCAATCTTGATATGTTAATTATAGTATTTTTGGATTATATCCATATCTATTTAACAACATATAAAGATAATGAATTCCATATGAATACATTTTTGAATTTTTTTTTCACTCACTGCATTTATGAGAAGTTGCAAAACTACAATTTGTTGGATCATAGGGGTGATTTTTATGAGAACATGATATCATAACAGGACCTCTCAGTTGATTCTGAAAAGGTGAAGGTTATATTTTCTTGGGAAGAACCATTGAAAATATTTTTTATATAGAGCTTCCTAGGCTAATCTGTGCATTATTTGTGGTTCATGAAAGACCTCTAGAATCTAGCATCACCATTGGCTGATCTTACCATGAATGGTGTGTAATTATAATGGGATTTCAATATGTTAGTTCACTTTTGATGAGTAGAAATGGGTTCTGAAATCAACTATTGTCATGATATTTTTGGAACCATGTATGGGAAATGTGGTTTACTATCTTCCTTCTATTGTTTTGTTGTCATTTATTATTATTTAGGATGATTATATGGTGGTGTACGGTTCTCATCAGCTTTGGAAGCATGAGAAAAACTATTAAACTCGTGACTTGGTGCTCTCTACTTTTATATATTCTGTAATTTTTTTGTGAATCTAATTTCTTTAAGATATTTTCCTAGTTTTTTATCATAATATATTGAGTTATATCCTTTATCATAAGGACCAAAACATCAAAACGATACAATGGGTGGTTTACCTCCATGATTTTTTCATTTACATCACCTACAACCCAAGAAAAAGGAATATGTTTTCTACATATCTCAGAAGAAAATTTTCTTTATAGAATCTCATGGAAGAAAAATTGGAGTGGAACCTTATGGTGATACCTATCAGTTCCATAGGTATTCGCAAGAGGATGAATCATGTATGGTTCTTTCCAATACTAAGTTTTCATCTTTTATAATTGTGTCGATTCTATAATAAAAAATGTCAGATTAGGATTGAAGAAGAATCAAGGAATCATTATATGGTGGGGAGACTACTCCTGGATGGTCTCTCCCCCATGAAGGAATTCAACTCATCAAGAGTCAGTTTGATATCACTTTATCTTCCAGATATTTGTTGATGCATGATTTCGTAGTTTATCATTGTCCATTCATCGTAGAACAATGAAAATGTATTATGACATGATATTAAATTTCTTAGGGCTTGTTCTAAAATGAAACATTGCTAATTATGTGTCTCACTATTACACCATTGAATAGATTAAGGTCAGGGACCTAAATCATTCCATAATTAGATGGACTCTTAAGGTGATGATATAGAAATGGGATAAGTAATCCATAGAATTCATTGTTCTATTACCATGGAATCCCTGAGGAAATAATTCTTTCTGAGAAGAGATTGACTGGTTAATAAAATTACCTAATATTATTCTATTTAGTGACACCACTAAGGTTGAAGATCATGGTATTATAGATGTGTAATAAATCAAGAAGTTTTATGTGGTTCCCTATATCATTATCTTTGATAGGGATCTCAGGTTTACCTCTCAGTTTTGGAAAATCCCCCAAGAGATGATGGGGACTCGGGTCAGGTAGAGTATGTCTTCCCATTCATACACGGATGTCCAAAATGATCATGAGATTCAGAATTTTGAGGATCCACATCATGCATATGTCTTGTACTTCATAGGATTTGGGGCATCCATATAGGAATTGATGAGTTTACATAATATAATTGTTACTAATCGTCGAACATAATGGTTCTTTTCAATCATTTGTATGGTCACATATCCTTGAATCCTATTTACTGGTCTATGGTTGTTGTGGCCTCCATTATGAGATTGAGTATACTTCATAGAAATTGTGATTATTTATGAAACATTTTGATTCATGGTGACACCTTATAGTTGGAAAAGAAATCTTATATGGATCATTAACACCATCCTTTAGTGTTTTCCATTAGTCTCCATGACTTTTTAATGGTTTCTCCACAGTTGGGTCACCAAAATCTAGGGAAATAGGGGAACGTTTCTTTAAGATAAGTTGGACTATTTGATATCACTTAGCGGATTGAATATTTAACATATCAGCTTGGATTTTCAACTCACTTGATGGATAACCATGATGTTTCCTGCATATCTCAACTTAAGAAATATTATCAAGATCCTTACCCTGTTATGAATTGGGAAGATATTGTGTTTTATCTCTCCATTTTAGTTATGGTATATCTAGTGGGGGTTGATGAATTCTAGATTAATGTTCAACATTGTAATTTTATACTGTTGGTCGAATTGTTATGGTAGCATGGATGAGAATTTATTGGGACTTGGGAGAATGAATCTCCACTGAGGGAGAAGTCTCCTCTCCATTTTCTAGATCATACACATTCATTGTAAATTTATAGGGATAAAATTTCCTATGGTGGGGAGAATATTAGTATCCAACATTACCCGTTGGTATGAGCCCTTTTCATTTTTATAGCTTTTTTGAGAGTTTTGAATAAAGTTTGACGAATAATTAATCGGAAATTAGTTATTCCAAGGACAAGAGAAATATTTGGACTAATATATGGATATATAAGGAAAATAGCCAACTAATTTTTGTCACTAGAATATGGTGGTATTCTAGAATAATTGAGTTCCTATAATGTCTCCACCGGCCTGCCAGTGGGACTTCTAGTGGCGCAGGTGCTCTGCCTGGTATCACTGGATAGATTTTATAGTCAAACATGGCTAGTTTATTAATGGGAAGACAATTTTTTGTGTGAATATAAACCCATTTTTCACCCCCTTCAGCACAAATTTTCATTATATTAATCTCGGGACAATTTAGGGTGTGATTGAGATCTCCTCATCACCTTTATGAGGTGAGTTGATATTAAGACAATCAGTAATTCTCTATTTGGAATGTTTGATCAAATAAATCAGGTTTCCTATATTTTTATTATATTTTGAATATTTACATGGATAATATACTGTAATATATTAATCATTTTATAACCTCTATTAGTCGATAATATATTCTTATTGTGTTTTCTTCTTAGAGTCATCATCTCTTATTGATTTTTGGTGGCAAGTGTGACCTTTGAGGAATGTGATTATCTATCCTTCCCACAAACCTTATTCATATGAAAACTCAATTATAATATAATAGAAGTGATTTTTAGGGCCACTTTTAGATTTTTATAATGTTACCTTTCCATTCGATTTGTGTATCATATTGTATATTATTTCATATTTATGAAATCATCTCCTCTAGTAGTTATTAGATTCATTATTACTTGTAACTATCTAATATTGATTGGTAATTCCATTAGAGTCTTGTTTATGTATGGTCTAAAGCCTATTTTTATGGGATTTTTGGGTCAGGTCATGAAAACTCTAAAAAAAATTTAGATAATTATTATAATAATTCTATCTATTCAAAATTAAATTTTATGGAATAATTAATTTAAGAATGATGATTGTAAATTATTAGAATGGAATATTTTAAAGAAAAATAATTTCAAATAAAAACTTCTTAAGAAATAAAAAAGGTAAATTAGAAGGAGTGGATCTCAAAATAGTTGTATTAAACATAGCTAGGGAACTTATTATATAAATCAATATAGGAAGACCAAAAAAATTAATTAAAAAATTAGATAATTGAAGAATGAAAAATTTCATGGCATATATCCTTGGATATAAAATGACATAATATATATCAATAAAATTGAGCTATCATTTCGAGAAGTAAAAAAATTTATTATAATTCAATAGAAAAAAACCGAACTATATTTCTAAATAGACAATAAAATCATAACATTGTGTCATATCTGGGATTATGATATAATGTTTCTATTGGATTTATTTTTTCAAATGAGTTATTTTATGCCGAATAAATAAATTTTTAGTGCGTTGATTTTTCATACCTATTTTAAATAGTATTTTTAGGTTCCAACATAATCTAGAAAACCCTATAACAATAATTGAAACAACTTCAATGGATATTAAAATTGTATATACAATTTTAATTTAGATACTCATTCAATATTAGGTGTTGAGGATGTTTTATTTTCATACACATATTTTTTTGGGTTTATAAGTTATGATACATGGGTACTTTGGAATCCAGACTCTATTTGATTCATCTTGTGTGAATGTTGGGGTACTCTTTAATACTTTTGACATATATTCTTAGGGCCTACAAAGGATTCATATTTTTTCAATTAATATGTTTCTTTTGTATGTTTAGATGTATGAAAATAATAGATAATTGTTTTGATCTTAATCATGATAAAATAATTGTGGTTGATTATTATGACACTCCCATTAAAATCAAATCCATATAAGAATTTTTTGATGTTTTGGGACCTACAATGGTTTATCCAAATTATTCATTCCATTTAAAATTGTATATAAATAATTATTTATATTTTGGAATTAAATTTTCAATTTTTTTATTTTTATTAGGTTGACTATAAAAACCAAAATATCATTAATTTTAAAAACATATTTGGTAATATTTTATTTACTATAAAAATATAGTTTATTAATAGAAAAAATAATTTTAATTTTTTCATTAATCACATTAAATAGATTCTTGATTTTCTATGGTTTCATGTATAAATACTTTAGTAGTTTGAGATTACCCCTATGTAAAGATTCATGTTCAAATTACAAATCATGAGTATAATTTTTTATCATTTAAATTTAAAATCATTTTTTTATTTTTTAAATATCACATGAATAAAATAATGACTAATATTCGAAAAATATTTTATCATCACCCTCAAAATCAAGATAATATGAAAAATATATTTATTAATCTCTTAATACACTTATTTGACTATTTATTTTTAGATGCTAAATCATCCATAATATGAATTGAAAATTATTTCACATTAATTATCATATATTTAATATGTGGCCTTTAAATTAAACGTTATTTATTATCGGGCCTTCCAGTAAACCAAATCAGTATCATCAAAAAATTGAGGGATTTTAATTTCATAAAAAGTGGTGGATTTCATTGTGTATTCTCTCTCTAGATTATTAGAGATGAAATGATATAATCATTTAAGAGATGGATTTTATACCAACTGTTGGATAAAGAGTATAAAAGTAAAGAGTATGTTTAATTAAAAATATTAATAAAAACTTAACATTAAAGAAGTTTCAGACAATATAACTAAACAAAAATAAATAGGAATAACAAACTGATGGATTTGTTTGTGAAGATTATAAAATTGGTACGATTTTTTTGGAAATAATTAGGTAAATATTACATTGTATGATGACCTTCACAATATTTGTTATACTATAATACTATATATAATTACATTTAATGGGGATCCCCACCATAAGGTGATCATTGTAGTGATCGAAACCCAATGCCACTCTTCTGAATAGGAATCATTTTTTATGAAATATTTTTGGTATAATGAGTTGCTTTAAGTGTTTTTAGGTGTGTATGATAATGGGGAAAGGGTTTTATTTGATGGCATATAATATGATATATTTCTATTTGATATACACTATAGTGATCAAAATGGGAGCATTGATGCTGGAATCATTGGGCACGATGATTTGTTTACAACGTGTGTGGTTATTACCATGGAAATAATAACCATACATTGTTCATTTTTTGTGGAAGATATTATTTATTTGATAATAAAGATGTCCCAGGAGTGTATTAGCATTTTGGGGATCTGTTAATTTCTCGTATTTTGATTAATGGGTTCCTGGAACATTCCCAAGAAATGAACTTGGTCTAAAGTTGCTGATAACATGATCAGAAATTCAGGGTAATCATTGGGAACTGGAGAACATTATCCACATTACATAATTTTAGATGGGATAAATAGTTATTTTTATACATTGATGAATAATTATGGACTAAGCACTGATCAATTCGAGAGTATATCGTGGGATTCCGATGGATTTTTTTAGGTTATTAGACATATAAGTTAGTAACGATGTAGGAGAATGTCCGGGGAGACTTGAGAGGTGGTGGACGACATTGGGATTCCTAATTAGTGTATTTGGGGTGCTGGTTATTCTATTAATTGTTTTAATAAGAAACAAGATTCTTGGTCGGTGATTACCTTATATAGTGAGATTTCATGAGCATCTCTTTATGTGCTCAAGTGGTGATGACAATAGTGACATGGGAGATTTAATTGAATTTTCTTACTTGTGGTGACGAAGCATGGGAAGCACGACAGTGAAAAACTATTTATTATGACCTTTGTTGGATCTTGGATCTTGGTGCGCTGTGATGGGATTTTGGATTCTAACTTCGATGATTCTCTCGTGAGGATATGGACATTTTCCGGATCTTGGTGGTGTTAGTAAGACTGGTGTGTGCCATTGATGGTGGATAAATTGACAGGGGGTGTCCTTTGGATGAGAATTAGTAAAAACATTTATAAGAAATCAGATATGGGTTGTTTGGACAGTGGAAGGCTAGATTGTCACCAGTTTGAGCTAACTCGGATGAGTTTTTTCCCCTCTTTCGGCCTATTTTATGGGTGTCAAAGGGTGATGTTTGGCTGTTGTTTTGTCTTTATTAGTGTTTTTGGGACTTTGAGTCCTTTTGATGTGGGTTTTCAAGCCTATCAAGTCCAAAGTCCATATTTTTTGGATCATTCATTCAGTGATTTTAGGTAGTGTTATTACCACATTTTCAGTTTGGTGGCTTATTATGTGCCACTCACATGACGTTTCATTTTTTTTTCATTAACAAATTTTTACGCCCCCATTTTCTCGGTACTTGAACCATTAAGATATAAGTATTTTTAATATGTCAATATTTAATGACTTATAAAAATATGATAAATAATAAATATATAGATATTTAAATGTAATGTAAAATATTAGGATGAAAATATAAATTAAAATGATAAAAATATGGACATAAAATTATCTAAATAGCATTGAAATCAAATAAATAAAGACACAAGATAAAATATAATACTTTTCAATAGAATAAAATTTTATTTATGTGAAGAATAAATAAATAAAAAATTCATTTAAAATTAATATTAGAAGAATGAGACACAAAATATTTTTAAGAGCAATGGGATTGAAAATATAGGAAAATATATTCAATATATTATTAAATTTCAATACTCATGAACTAATTTTTTATCCCAAAGTGGAAGAATGATCTTATACTATGATTTGGTAGGTAACACACTTAGAAAAAAATAGTTCCCACTTTAGGATAAATTGATAAACAACTATTTATCCCCATGAGTTCATTTATTTACAATGAATAGACGGTGGAATAATATAATGTTACAATAAAAGGACCATCTGTTCCATTTTCAAACAAAAATGAATTGATATAAATTTGATAAATAATTCAGTGTAAAAAATTATAATTATTAAATGAATGAGAGTTTGTTCCATGCAATTATATTAAAATATTTATTGAATTGAAATGATAAAATTCATGGTGTCTCCACATAAATTATTCAATATTTTCAAATTGAATAACATGGGTCCATTATATATAAAATTAAATATAATTTTAAATGAATCACAATAACTGTTTGAAACCCAAAATTTTCAAATAAATATTTCAGTGCTAATGTGTCATCACTGTCTGCATTCCATAGTTTTTATATAAATTTCTTATTATTTGAATTATTTTTTAAATTTTAGTATGAATAATTTTAACTATTGGTGATTTTATGTTGTGATAAATTGAAAAGTTTATTCCAATCCTCAAGATTCAAGAAAATTTAAGTTCCTCATGTTCATGTCTCTGATAAATTGTATTTGTTTCCATAAAAATCAATTTGATCATATTAGATGTAATATAAAATAATAATAACCATGATATTTATAGGTTCTCATATATTCTTTCTTATATTTTCCTATATAAAATTTACACATGAAAAAATCATGTTCTGTACATAAATTTCAATTGAGTAGTGATACATTACTACTTATTTTATTAAAAGTTTTATACTTATAAATATCTATATAATATTTATTTGATCGATTGGAAATATAGTTTTGAATTCTATGTTTTTAATATTTTTTCTTTACTTTCTCAATAGCCAATTTTCAATTCTTTGTGATGGAGTCCATAAATTAATAATATTTTTTAATACTTAAATCATTTTATTTCCCCAAATTTATTATTTGATTGTGTTCATTGGATTTTATGAATTAACATTTATATTCATTTTATTCATTGAATATTTATTATGTGCCTAAAATTATGAAGATAGTTGAACTAATTAAATATCATAATTATTGAATGTATTGCTTTTAATTATTCATTATATTTTTATTGTGAATATAGAATATATTAGTTTCTTATTAGGAATTATAAATTTTAAAGGGAATCCATGATTCAATTAGTATTAATTTAAGTCTCTATAGATGTCATTGTGATGAATTTTAAACTTATCTTGATTAAATAATGTTAAATATAGATTTCATAATGATTAACCAACACTTCAAAAAATGAATTCATACATCATAAGGATGATTTTAATCTTTTTAAATATGATTATGGACTTTTTAAGGAAGATTTTCATATAAGTAACATTCATTGAAACACATTAAAATTATATCCATTATAAGAATCAATAGACTTAAGGATCTTCGTATGGATGATTTTCAACTATGTAAGAGTAATTAAAACACTTCATAAGGAACAAGTATATATTAAATTAAGTATAAGGAGTATATTTTAATTAAAATTTACAAGGATCACAAGTTTTACATGTCTAATCTCTTCACTTCCATATTTGAACATCTACAACCCAGTTATAACATGATTTTGAAGAAAATGAAAAAATTTAAAAATTTAATGAATCCTGGATATTGGAAGATTTTAAAATGTCAAATTAGAGGGAGAATATTAATCCATTACATGTCTTTCTGATCTCTCTATCGATCTCTCATGGGATCATGCAACTAATATTTTAGATTTTAATTTCAATTTTCATAGGCTTGTAATTCCATATTATTCTCCATTAACCACAATTATCACCCTCAATAAGAGGTAAAAAATTGAGTTACCAAGTACGGGAAGGAAATTGCTTTTTAATTCATTATTTTTCGAATTAAATGGGAAGAATAGCTTTATTATGTTAATTATTTATAGCACTGAATGGTTATTTAATATATCTTAATGTGAGTGTTATATTTTTTTACAGTATACTCCATTTAGATGATGGTAATTTATCTCCCTCTACATAGTTTAGTCCATATATGATATAATAGTCTTTACTAAGTGGTAATGTTCTTTGAGATTTTTGGATTGTGGGTGAAGGTATTGGAACACTCGTGGGTGAAATAATGAAACGAAAACTAATTTTTTTCATGGTTAAACTTGGAGTGGTTTAATATACAACATTACATAAATATGATGTAGGATATACTGATCATATATTTTTATTAGGTTAAGTCTCAAGGTATCTATCCAAACAAGGGTGATAGGTGAGATAGTTGTGGAATTTCTCAATCATCACATAATTGGAACAAGATTCAACTATATAAATAAAATTATTGAATTATAATAGGAAAAACATCATTGAACCCATCACTTTGAATCCAATTTATTTCAATAACCTTATTTCATTTGATTTATTTTGATTTCAAATTAAACCAATTAAAAAACCACAATTTATAATTAAAATATGAAAATTGATTTTGACATCCCATATCTCAAGAAATCCCTAGGTTTACAATATAATACATAATAACCTTGTATTCAAATACATTTTATTACCACCATGTGATATGTCTATCAAAAAATATAATATTTAGGTGGACATGGTGACATGATTCTATCTTTGAAAATACATTAAAAGATTTAAATATAACCAAATTTTCCCTCTTGGACCCAAAATAGAGAGAACATTACAATAAAATGGCATAACATACAATTAAAACCCAATATTCGGGAAATTTACCTAACAAAAATCATTTAAAACCAGTTTTTTATAGTGATACTGTCACTATATATGAAAAAATTTATAAGAAACCAAGATATATTTCGTCACCAAAATATGAAATTAAAAATAAATAAAAATTTATGACATATTTACAAACTAACGTTGAACTAAAAATTGGTTTAATATAGTTTTTCCCTAATTCAATGTGCCTGTCGGTGATGAACCCAATAAGATCCTCAAGGCATTAACCTTTTTCTACTCAATAATGAATCCCAAAGGTGTGGATTGAGGGAAAGTAATGGGAGATAGTTTTCTTCCTCACTATAATAAGAAGTAAAGGATCTATTGTATATTTTTTAGAACGATGGTGTAAATTTTTCAGATAACCTACAAAATAATTTTCTATAAAAATTTACCCAATCCTAAAAAATCACAACCATCGGGAAAGAAATTAATGCCACCAATAAATATCCAACATACACTCAATATGTCAACTGGGGTAGATTAATATAGATGTGTTCTAGCTTCTCTCACCATTCCATAGAAGATAAACACTTTATAGTATTCTCAAATCAAGTACTTCTTGATAGTGATAAAAATATTGATGATTCATCCTTAATATGAGCTCTCATTGAAAAAACATCAGTTGAGGTACTAGGATTGATAAATAGTATAGCTCATAATTTTCAATAGTTTGGTATAATTGTTACATGTATGATAGGCCCAAATGAGGTGAGATGTTATTAATTATCCCCTTATTAAATTATAGTCTAGAGTAATTAAGCACAATTATTAAACTAATGAAATTAAATTATTTAAATTGGAATCAAGTACCAAGGAAGTTATGAGGTAAGTGTTTTTCTTCTAGTCATTATATTGATCAAGTTTTTCATGAGTAGATAACATAATGTTGTGCAGTGGTATACCTATATAGGTAGTTTCAAAATACAAAATTTAGAAATAGAGAAAATTTACAAGTACAATTTTTATATGGGAATTAATAAACACTATTTTTTTCCTATAAAAACCAATACCAACAACCTCCACCCTTTATACAATCATATAATCCACCTCTCAATCAACTAGATTACAAACCACCCCTATTATAGTGAAGGAAACCATATCGAAAAAACATACCTTTGTATAAATATGGTCACCATATAGATTTTGAAATGAAATAGGTAATATCATGATATGGATAGTTAATTTTTTTGTCATATTAACGACATTATAGAAGTACTTTTTTAATAAATTAAATATTCCTGTAAATAAATATGAATATATTTTAAAAACATTATATAAGGTTTTGACATCCTAAATTGAGAAGAACCATATTCTAAATTTTTTAAAAATTATTATGTTTGTTAAAGTGACATTTTTTGGTCATGTTATTTTATAAAAAGAAATTGAGGCTGAAAAGACTAAAATTGAAGTGATAAATTCATTATCATATCCAACTCTAGTATAAAATGTTAGATATATTCAATGAAAAGTAGGATTTTACCAAATACTCATCAAATATTCATGTTAAAAATTCTAGGTTACTCATACAATATTATCAATATATTTTATAAGGTGGTTGTAGGGATTCGTTTTTGGAACTAAAGGGTAAGCTTATCACACCACACCCCTGAGATCACCCTTTTGAGATGATTTTGTATGAGTCCAACCATGTTATTAGACTAGTTTTATCTTAAAGGATTAATGGAGAACCTATAGTCAATGAATTTGATTATATAACATTAGATTATTCATCGACCCAATAAATACCTAATGAAAAATAATTCATTTATATTTTCCTTTCATTGGATTAATTCAGATTGTATTTTCTGAAAAATAAGTCATTATTTTTTACGATCATGCAAAACTCAGGTATCTAATTATAAATAAAAATCAAACCCTAGGATTGTAAGATAAATATTAATACTACAATATTTTATTTTCGAGATAATATAAAATAAGGTAACTATGTATCAAGTAGTAGATGATTGGAACTTGCTCCCTAATATGTATAAACTAGAAATTCAAAATACAGAACCAGTGAACGGACTAATTAAAGGATACAAACTAATTATGATTGAGTGATTGGTATATTAGTATACTAATAGAGTTAAATTTTTTGTGTCTTCTCAAAACCAATAAAACAAAAATCCTTTAATAGTTTTTTGGCTCAAATATGAATCAAAATTGTATTTTTGGAAGATCAATATCAACAGAAAATCTAAAATGATCAAATAATAAGAAGATATTTTACCTAAATGTGAAATATATATTTTTCCATAATTTTATATATATTATAGAATGAGGATTCTATATTGGATCTCAAACTACTATTAGGAATGTTTTCTATAAAATTTATATTATACCACAATGATTAAATATGCTATTACATTTTTACTCAAATTTGGCTAATGTATGTATACTAAAACATCTCAAACAAGAATGAAATTTCAGAAAACCCATGAAATTGTGTTAACTAATTGAATTATGGTGAATAAAATTTATTGGAAAATTCCCTATATATTTTTGGAACTCATACATATACATGGAAAAAGACTATGTATCATAATTGGTGGAACCTAAAGGCAGTCAAACTGATGATGTTAATGTTGGTTGTGCTTTTTTCAGGAAACAAGTTTTTGTAGGTTTAGATTCCCAATATTCGTCATCAATGACCAATGAACTAATTTATCTAACAGGAGTATTAAATAATTTTTAAGGATGTTTAGAGTTAACCATAAATCATAAAAACCCTACCACCAATAAAATAATTGTCAAACCAAATTTTTAAAAATAGAAATTAATGGAATCCAAACGAATTCAGTCAAGACAAGCAATAATGATTGGGAAAAAATGTTTGTAGAATCCTTTAAGGATTAAAATAAATATTAAAAAACTATTATTGAAATGATACAATATAGTTTTGTTTATGGAATGATATAATTAATAAAAGTGGAGATGGAGTAAAAAGATAACTAGGACGTTAAAGATATGAATTTGGATTGTTTTTTAAATTAAATAATAATGTAGCACTAGGATATTGAATACATAAAAAAGAATTTTTAAAACTCAAAAATATAAAAATAAAGAACCAGAGTTGCTAATGAAATCCTATTTTATCAAATATACCTTCATCAAATGGATCAAGTTAAAATTTACAATTCAAGACTCAATCTAATTCAAGGTAATCTTAATTCTTGATGGAATGGACTTTTAAAATCATTGATTTTTACCATGTTGTTGTTTTAAAGGTCACTAGACAAGGGGAAAAGAACCCTTTTACTTTTAATGGGTGCATTCTTAAGAAATATTATGCAAATATTATATCATTCCAATAGATGAGATCATACTCCTCCAACCTTTATAACAATAAGAAAACGTCAATGGGTACCTTTTCTTAACACTTTATTGGCGGTTGTGTTAAATTTAAATATTTTTTCACTAATAATTAGATTATAATGAAAAAGAAAACATTGTACTTTAAGTGTTATGGATGGAAGCTTTATTGTTTTAGTAATTTTTATTTTGGGTTTTTGTTTTATTTTTCTTATTTTGTGACATTTTCAATTTTGTTGTTTTTATTTTATTAAATTTTTTAATAATTTTGAAACATAATGAGCTCAAATTTCACAACCTTAAAAATTTTAAAAAAATTAAAATGATCTGAAATTTATTTAAATAATTTTGTTATCTTATGTGAATAATGAAATTAATATTTTTTTCATACTGAAATAGTAGTAGATTTATAAGAATTCAAATGATTTTTTTATCATGATTTCAAACATTTAACTACCCTTAAAAGTATTTACCATATATGCTTATAAAAAAATTTAACATATTCCTCACAATTATGTTATATATTGAGACAACTGATCCCTGTTTTAATAATACAGACATTTTGAGTTACATAGTTTAATCCTTGGAAAGTTTATGACATTTTTCTATAAAAAATTGAGAAATTTATTTATTTCAATCCCTATTTTTATATGGAAACTTATTTCTAGACTAAAAGTACATTTAACCCTCAAAAATAATTTCTATGGTTTTACATAAAATAAAATCGCATTACAATTGAAAAAACATAGACTGAAAAGCATTCAAAGTTATTGTATGATCTTAGTATAACTCAATGATAGGGTAGAGAGAAATATTATCTAAATTAGAACTGTAAAAAACTACAATCTTTAACTTAAAAGTGGGTATGTAAGAGATTATTCAAAATAAAATATAACATCTATTTGAATGAATATCCCAAAAATCATCAAAGATGGATGAAAATATCTCTAAATAAGGAGAATTTCATTTCATAATTTTTTTAAAAATCAAAAGAACCTCTCTAACATTTAGAATAAATATTTGTAGAATAAAAAAGAGAGAAATAAATATTTTTTAAGTACATGGGGAGAAAAAATGCTTTTTTATTTTTGAAATTATTGAAGTGGAATTTTTCATAAAAATTAAAAGTAATGAAGTTATATTAATGAAAAAATAATCATAGGAATTATTTAATTCATTATAGAAATTTCAATTTATGCTTATTTAATCAAAATAAAAGAGCCAAATATCAATTTATTTCTTTTAATATTATCACAATAGAACCCACTAAACATTAAGCCTCATAAAAATATTATAATTCCTCGTGATTATAATATTTACACGACTCATTCAGTTCATATATATAAATTCATAAAGCCCTATAGTGACCCTTTCCTAATAATTTAATGTAGAAAATATTTCATTCAAAATTTATATTTTAGTGTGGAAAAAAATATTTCCAAATGGTATGTATAAATTAGAATGGGAATATATGAAAAATGTAAATGAATTAAATGTACCTAATAATAGAATTAAAATTATGGACATCGTGGATAAATGCTAATATTGGGTGCATTGTCTTTTAAAAATAGAACTCACAATGGATAGTGTTTTGAATTTTTCTTTAGAAATATTTTTAAATAAAACCTGTCAATAAGTCAAAGGAATCAAGTTTGAAGGAATAAGAAATGTCAGTTAATTTGTTATATTTTTTTGGTTAAATTAATATCATTTCAACACATTTATTTATTTATTTATTTATATGATGTTTTGGAATAAAATATTTATTGATTACATCTTTTAATATTGATTAAATGAATGTTTTTTGAAGTTAATTGATCTAATTATTTTAAATAATAAAGAAAAATATATTTCTAAATTTTTATTTATCCTTTTATTGTGAAGGTAGAATTTTTTAGTTACTGATCGTGGTTGATAATTATAAAATGCATCTATGTTTTAGTAATGATCAATCTTAATTCTATAAATATCATTTCATTCTCTCTATAGATGAACTCAGTTTTCATAAGGGTTATTTACAATTTTCTAAGGCTGATCATGGACTATGAAATGATAATTTTCATATATAAAATAGTAACTTCAACTCACCATAAGTATCACAAACATAGGGATCAATCATCATAAGGGCCTCTAAAAGGGTGATTTTAAAAAAAATATTCATTATAACATATCTAATTGTTCTAGCCTTTATGAAATTTGATATATGAAGGATGATTTAATAAAAATTTTATATGGATCACTTTTGAATCAAAATGAAATATTGAATTGTAATATCATTGTACATAAAACCCAATCAAAATAATCCATTTGAGCTATTATTAATATCAATAGTCATAATATAAAATATAAAAATAAACATAAAAAATGGAGTAAAGTTATGGAGTTTGTGGATGGATAGATTGTGACGTTCAACGGTGATACTAAGGAAGAAGAAAATATTTATTAATTTAAATAATCTTGTATCTTAGGTGATATTGATAGGATGAATATGAAGGGTAACAATAATCTATAATATGGATCATAGATCCCTCTCCCCCCCCCCACATAGATCCTTTATACTACTATATTCAAATTTTAAATTTTCCATTATTTTGTCCTAAAATGTCATACTTTTATCCTTTAACCATTATTAACCCTAACATGGATCGGTAAACACCTTGAGTGATTATATAATGGGAGAATTCAATTTCATTACATATTTTTTCAGAATTCAATGAATAACATATATTTATTTTTCTAATTAGTTTTATTATTCATTGGGTGTTTATAATTTTGAATTGGATTGTGTTTAATTTAAGTATATACATTATATGATTCCTTTTACCAAAGTTAATTAATATCCCTCTAATAAATTTACTCTATAAAATTTGGAATATTATATATTGAATGGTGAAGTTGTTGGTGATTTCTAGATAATATGTGAATACAGTGGAATACTCATTGTGTATTAGAAAATAAATCATCTGATTAGGTATTTCATATGTAATATTTTATTGGTTTATTATACCACTATACACACATAGGAAAGAGGGAAGATTGATCTTGGATTTATATCAAGTTAAATCTAATTACATCTATTAGAAAATGGAGAGAGGTGAAATGATTGTTGAAATTATCATTCATCAGTTAATAAGAAGATTACTTAACTCCTTAAATAATATTATTGTATCATAACAGGATAAACACCCTTGAACACATTACTTTTAATAAATTTTGTTTCAATTTCCTTATTTCATTTCATTTCTTTAAATTTACCCTATAAAATAAGAACCAATTTTTATAATAGAAAAGTGAAAATATATTTTGAGTTCACATCTATATAGACAACCATAGGATTGCATTATAAAACATGTTAACCTATGGTTTACAGTGATATTTTACCACCCCGTGATAGTTGTTTCTATCTACCTCACATAATATTAAATAGAAATAACTTGAAGAGGAGAATTAGATGAATAAATAAGTGGATCATGGTAATTAAATTATATTTATAATGTTATTTAGATATTTAGTATCCATAAGGATACCCAACAATAACTATAGTTAAATTTTTTAAAAAAATTAAAATTTTACTCCATAGAGCTCATGAAAAGTCTACTCAATACGACACATGATATTTATACTAAAATATTATCAACAAAATTATGTATACTAGTATGAATCCACCTAATAAAACATAGTTCAAATTTAACTAAAATATATAGAAATTGTATACTATATATAAAATATAGTTCATCTTAGGAAAACTATACTAATATATATTAATATATTATTATTGTCGATGTAATTATAATGATGAAAGTCACTTAAATATACAATTGGAATTTAGTGGATAAATAAAACAGTAGTATAAATTCTTATTTGTTCAATTTTTTGATTGTGATAAGTGTTTAAAATTCATATGATGTTTGACATGTGATTTTGAAATTCTATTTTTAGGGTATCAGATAATTGAATCCTTTAGGGAATAACATATGGAGTGAAGAAATATTATTAAACCACCAATTTTTTTAGATATATTTAAATACAATGGAGTTATGAAGGGATTGAATTCATTTCACTAAGAAATCGATGCTTCCATGATGTTCAAAATGATGATTTTTAAGGACTAATATTTCATAACAGAATCCATAACTTGTGGAACTATATTTTTTATATGCCCATTTATCATAATAAAAAAACCAATAATATATGAGAAAAAAAATTATTATAATATAAATATGTAAGAAAATATTATTATCCTATGACTTTAAGCTAAAAAAGCTTACAAAATTGATTGGGTCGTTCAACTTATATTTTATTGATGAATTAAATTCAATTATAACCCTAATTTTATGATAATACACATTCAAATATGAATAAATATTTCATGTAAGGACATGGAGTTATTAAATACTTTTTAAGAAATATATGAAAACTGGATTTGATAAGAAGTGTTTTTAAAGAAACAAAGAATGAATTTTTCTAAAAAAAATTAATGATAGTGTCTCTTATATTAAGATAATATTATTATAACCCCCCATTATTAGTGAGTTAGTAATTTTCACACATCAATGGTGAATTTAATTTATTCCATAGAGTATAATTTTTATTAGAGATTAACTAAGTAATTTTTTTCTAAATATATGGGTTATAAAATTAAATTTCATCCAATTGGGAGATTTGAGAGAATATTTTATTATAAATAACTGAATAATATTCAAGTAATGTAATGATGTTTAATGTGGAAAATTTTATCACACCATAATTTATCTCGCCCCTTAGGGTTTATTATTCAATGTGGGACTAATACTAACATTAATTTAGATCAATTTTAAGCATTATAATCTCAGATGAACAAAATTAATAATGGAATTTCGATGTTCATAGAATTAATTTCATTTAATAATTAATTAAAAACATAGATTTAACAATAAAAATATCACTATTTAATAAAAGGTTGAGTTTTGACCATAATCCATAATGAAACTATACAATGGAAAATATCAAAAACACCAGAAAGAGTCTCATTAATAAATTAGTGAATTGATATATATATATATATATATATATATAATTATAATTATAAAGGGATCAACAAATCTTTGTAAAATAGATTGTATCCTAATTTTACATTAAAATATATGTGAAATTGAATTTTAAAAATGGGATGTTGAAAAAATCATGGGAAATAATAAAATTTAATACCTAAATACCATTAAAGTATTTGATTATTCTTAGTATAAGGAATATAATTTAATTCTCTAAGGATAAATTACAGATCAAAAATGAATTTATAAAACACAACAAACACCCCCAGATGTTACATATTTGATCACTCCCATTGAAATAAAATTGAAAATTTATATAAGTTTTTCTTGTACTATGTCATAACACATTAGATAAAATGATGATTAATTGAGACCATAAAAAGATAAAAAAAATTACTATTAAAAATAATTTATATTATAATATGTATAAAATATTTAAATTTACAAATATACTAATAATAATAGATAGGAGAATTAAAATCCAATGATAACAAATAAGAGAGAACATAATTTTATAGTGTAGAAAGAATATATATCTTATAAGGTGGAAAAAGGACATAATCTCTAATTTTTTTGTACCCATTAAACACTTAAATATTCCATGAACTAATATTAATTTCATTATTTTCCTTTATTTAGATTTCACATTACATCTATGATTCATTTGATATCATAGTTTCATTTTTGTGGTTCTTTCCAAGAACAAGACTACATCCAAAAAAATTATTGAAGACGGGTTCCGTACCAAATAAATATGAGGATATCCCAGAGGGATAATGAAAAATATATATAAAAATGATATATCATTTTCAAATATATGGAAATAATGATTATATATAGTTTAAAATGGGTTATTTAACCTTATCACATACACATTTCTAATAATGACCTCGGGGATCAGAGACAAGGGCTATCTAGTCATCAAAACTATAGAGGGCTCAAATAAAAGAATCATGACAATAGACCTATCATATTTTTAAATATTCAATGTAAATATTTCTCAATAAATTCTAAAAAAGAATATTTTGATATAATAATCATCCTAATTAATATAAGTACTATTACCCATTATTGTAAATGTCTATTGATAAGTCTGTTATAAAACCAAATGAAATTTTAAAAATTATTTCACTTTCCTATGATCACTTATTTGGAAATATCCCGAAGTATTAATGGTATAATTGGTCAATTAATAATAATTAATTCTTGTATTATACTATTGTAATAAAATTTAATGTAAAAACCTACAAAAAATTATCATTTTTTTATATAAGTTATTTCTTATGAAAATGCATTTCTATCAATTTCCCTTTTGTGTCTACATAAGATCACATGAAAAAAATAACTTTTATGTTAAGAAAATTCACTAATAATGTAATATCTTATACTTAATTGATTTTAATGAAAATAATATGTGAATAGAATTTATTATTTAGAAGGATTGATTTCAAAAAATAGGGACAATTTTAATATCTGGGTTTATTTACTAGAATAACATAACTTGTGCACATAATAAGAAACTTATTTTGAATCAATTAGATTTTATATTTTCCCAAATCATTGAATTAATATTTTTCATATTTTTACTACATGAAAATTTTTGATTTAAAATATTTAAAATTAATTTTTTAAAAACAAGGGATCATAATTTCCTTTATAGAGAACTCTGATTAAAATATTAAAAATTATATTATTGTACTTTTCATAATATTTATAAAAAATATAGATTTTATTTTCACAAAATTGACAGGGTTTCACTGTAATTATTGTAATTTGACAAGTATTTTGAAAAACACAGAGTTATATAAGAGATGAAGGATAAATGGCCTCCTAAAAAAGAATTTTTTTAGTCACTTCCATAATTTTATCTCTATATTTAAAAATATATATAGTTTTATGTCCTATTATTTATTAGAAAAAAATTGTGTACAACTATGATTAGACAAAAAAATGTTAACTTGTGGTTGTTTGTATATTGACCTCTATCTCAATTACTACTACATGAGATTTTGTGGACACTATAGGTCATCTATGTGAGTAATCCCTAATCTAGAGACATCAAGAAACTGTGAGGAAAAATAAAATATTGATTACATACTGGTTAACTAATCCCTATATGAAATTGGTTTAGGATTGGAAATGATACTTCATAACTTCCTTAAAAATTTCAGTAACATTTTGTTTTAACTTATTCCCTTATGAAATTTAATTTGAGTTATGCTTTTCTTGGGTGACGTATTTATTATTTTATGATTGTTTTTTGAGTGGTTTAGATGCCTTTATGGGTGTTAAAATTTGGTACATAGTTAGGGTAAACCATGTGTTTCCCTCCATGAAACTGTACAACTTTTTAGATATGGATAGTGGGAGGAGTACGATAAGAGTTAACCATGAAACATTCCACAAATAATTGTGTGACATGGGACAATGATGAAACAAAATATTGGTTCATGGATTTCAATACATTGCACCCAAATAGAGGAGGTGCCCAGAAGACATAGTATGCCTCACACAGTTTGTTCTATGCTTACTAAACTGTGTGACCAAACCATGTATGTGGTCTTAATTAATATTAAAATTTTATTTTTAAAATGAAACATCTATAAAACTGATTATTCGTCCTCTAATGCCTTTGTAACTTCAACCTATGGGTTCAAATAGAGGTTTTTGGTGAACAATCTACTATAAAACATCATTTTTTGGTGAATCTAGAGGATTTGGGATATGATAATTCAAGGTACATGTTCATTATTCATAATTTTTTTGGAACTTTCATAATCATACATCATTATCTTGGGATGAATCATAAGTTTGGGAAGTTAAAACCAAATTTATGGGTTCCTATATTTTCTATTAGAGAATTATTATATTGCTGAAATGTCAAATACATCATCTATTAAAAAATTGTTCCTCTCTTTCAAATTAATCAAGATCCACTTTTGGTGATAGACTTCATTGTGTAAGCATAATAGGATTCAATCCTATGTAACATTATTCTTATAAAATCATGTTCAATAATCCCTTTTGTGATGAATTACAATTTTATCTTGGGATTATTGAAGTGAGTCCTTGGTTTGATTTTTTATTTTTATGGTTTACTACCGTATGGATTAAATTTTATTGATGATATAATCACTTTACAATTTAAGGCATTTTACATGGCTCTTGGAATAATAAGATAGTTTTTTCTTACGTGCCTTGAAACACATGTTTGATGTGTGTTTCATGTGAGTTTGTGTCTTGACCTATGAGAAACATTTATGATATGAATTGGTGTCCTTGTTATGATATGGATTTCCTGTGTATTTTCATAGCTCATAAATTTTTTTTTTCATTTATAACATGATTGATATAATAATAATTTGATAAATGCTTCCTTATAGGGGAAGAATGGGGGGTATTAAAATTTCCAAGGACACAGTCGTTATTGATGGTATTATCTAATGTCACATACATTTTAAGATAAAGTGGGAGTAGAACCATGTAGGGTTAAAGAGTATCCAATTATTTCTAATTATGAAAAGGAAAAAGAAAAATGCAGGGGTGATTATGATCCATTTCACTAAGCATGCCAGGTAGACACACCATCAATTGAGGAAACATGACTACCTTATGGAGGTGTGTGAGGCATTTCCTTAAATTTGGAATGTGTACCTTGAATTGTGGCTATTGGGTGATGAGGTTATATTTTAATGTTGAGGCTTTTTCATAGACATTCAGTGACTGATAGATGAATCCTTAATGGTATAGTTGTGAATTAGGTGGGTTTAGTTTTAATGGATGTTTAGTTATCACATGATGACTCTACATATGTGTAGTTGATAATTTAGTTAAGCAATACATTTTTATTGATTAATACATCGTATATTTATGAAAATGTATTAATGATTAATTTTTTGTGACCTAATAGGTTTATACTCAGACTCTGCATGAGAATCATGATGTGTGTGAAAACTCCATTATGAAGGATTTGGGAAATGGAATGGGCCCAACAATTGGGAGATCATAAGATGGTACAGGGTGACGGAGGTATTATCAAGGAAGGCTCCCAAAAGATTCATCAATTTTATAAAATATTTTTCGTTCTATTTTTTCTTATACACTAGATGACCTACCACATTAGTGGTCCTTAGGTTAATTTGTAGGTGTGAATCTATGATTACTATAATGAAATTTATTATAAAAATTATTATTTTCATTTTCGATATGTTATCCTAGGATATTGATTTTTAATTTTCTATGATTTCATTTTATGGATATTGATATTGATGTTATAATGTCTCTGCCACATCAATTTCACCCTCGCTGCTTATCAGAAACCTCTTTCATATAGGTATGTATGCATGGGGCTATATCACACTAAAGCACAGACCAAGTGATTTAGGTCTAGGGGTTACAAAGTGGTATCAAATGAGGTTTTAATTTTTTTTTCATATTTAGTATATTTGGGTAATTTTCAAAATGAGTTTGGCTATGAGGAACACAGGTATGGATGTTACATGAGTTCTTGGACATCTCTTATGTGATGAACCACAGAATTACTGGTGAAGGTGATATTGTTACAGTCATGGAATTATGGTTTTATATTGATTATGAGTATGTAGTTATATTAAATTTACCTGGATTTGGGTGTGGTCAAGTATAATGAATAGACTTTTAGGATGAGATTTCATATATACACATGTTTTTTACTAACCAGAGTAGTTTATTTAATTAAATTTTCATGATCTGTTCTTTTTGATTTAGTGATATATTATATTAAAATTTAAATTATTTGATCTTTAATTGGATTATTATATATTTATATTTATATATATGTATTATTGTTATTAAAATTATAATACATAGAACCAGAATTAAAGAATATGTAGTGGTTGTGGTTTATTATTTATCATTATGGGTAGCCCCATAGTGTAGGTTTTTCATTGAAATCCCTTCTGAATGTTCCTATGAATTTATTAGGATTATTACCATATGTGAGATATCATATGAGTTATAAGAGTTCACTAGGTATGTAGTATTATATATCCAAGAAGATGTTCAATGGGAAATCCTATGAACAAAATAAAGAATGATCCCAATAGGGAGGATTCACCAGTTCCACCACAATTTGTGCAGGAGGATGCAGATCAACAAGATCCTCCACCTACTCTAATTTCCTGGGGTATTGTAACCATTAAATTTTGAAGTCTTTTAGTTAGTGTCGGATCATGGTGGTGGGGAACATTGGTCAATGTTCAATTATGACTGGTACATTTAGATTCAATATCCACTAGACTTCATGGATAATAGTAGTCCTCAGGATATTGTGGACATGGTGAACATCAATGTGGGGATTTACAACCTTGTAAAGACATTGGAGGATCAACAAGTGAATATGTCTACTTTGATTATTTTGGTACCTATGAGGTTTCATAATATGGTGGATAGGATAGACGAAATTTCTTCAGTGACATTCAATGAATTTTTCATTGAAGAGCTCATCTAGAACATGCTGATGATAGACCACACTCTAGAGTTTGTGGATCTATAGTAGGGGACGATGACTATAACAGTTTTCTATACTGGTTTTATAGAGTTACTTAATTATTATATTCTCATGGTTGGAAAAAATTCATAGAAGTGATGAAACTTTTTGATTTTCCATTAAAAAACAAAGGAAAAAGTTCATTGTATTTGACCTGAAGATGTTATTAGAAGTGATTTTTAGGGCCCCAAAGTTGAGAAGGGTATAGAGGAAGACAAATTATTCAATATTCTACCATATTTCAATGGATGGATTAATGGGCATCCTAGTGATGTTATATGTGTTTCTCCTTGTATTAGTAAGATAAAGGTAAATTATTAAAGAAAATGTTATAGTATAAGATGGATTAGATAAGGGTTTCATCAGCTCCATTTGGAGAAGATTGTTCTATCATGCATGTCAATTTTGGGAAGAGAGGATACCTTAGTAAGACATATGGGAAACCACCAATATAGTTCCACCGATATATAATGATAGGTAATATTTTAATTTTTTAGGGGATTCATGGATGTGTTATAATAGTTTAGTCAAAAATGGGATTGGAGGGATTCCATAAAGAACCAAAATCCTTAAACATCGATGAATCAGGTGATCCACGTGAATAACAGGAATGGTCATGAACCTAATAGTAGAAGGTTTTACCCAATAGATAAGACTCTAATAAATTATTTATAGGGAACTTCTACTATTTATGATATGGTCTAGGTTATATTTACTCTTTGTAATGATTAATTAAATAAGTAAGCCTTCTATTTATTCATATATGCTCAATTTTTTATTTTAAATGATTTAATAGTTAATAAATCTTATGAATTTCTATCTCCTAAAAAACCATTGAAAAGTAAATAATATCATCTTCAGAGATGTCTAGAATATGATATGGTAATTTATAGCTACGGAAATCCTTGTGAATTTATGATTCTT
The DNA here is from genome assembly GCA_963277665.1 of Viscum album. Lineage (NCBI taxonomy): Eukaryota > Viridiplantae > Streptophyta > Magnoliopsida > Santalales > Viscaceae > Viscum > Viscum album. The sequence continues at coordinate 2,114,130,018 of OY728157.1, read as the reverse complement.
GAGATGACTTGTTTTGATTTGGTTTTCAGCATAGGATTTTTGACAAGTTCTGGAGCGCAAGTTGACTTCTATAAGAGATGAATATAATTTACTATTTATATGGGGAAGAATATTTTGATAACTAGTGAATAGTATGTTAGATTTGGGTAATTGTTTCAATACCTATGGCATATTTTACATATAATGTAATATGTAGTGATCTTGCATCCTATGGAAGAACTAGAAATTGTCTTTTATTCTCTTCCTCTAGTCATGGAACACTATCTTGATGTTTTTATAAATGATTTTTTATCTCCCTATTGATAGTTTAATTGAGTTTGAGATTCAATTTATTCATGGTGTCTATTCTATATTGATTTACCCATATCATATAGCATCGATACATTCTATTGATATCAAGGTGCATCTTGAGGATTTAGAGAAAAGGGTATTTATCCAATTTACCACTTCTCCTTGTTGTCCTCTTATTTTGTTTGCAAAGGAGGATGATATAATTTTAATGTTCACAAACTAAATGAAGCTAAATTAGGTCATAGTGAAGAATATATACAAATTATTAAGGATTTATGATATTTTTATTAGTTATTGGGAGATCATTTGTTCTCTAAAATTGATCTGCAATCAGGATTCTATCAGCTTCAGGTTAGAGAGGGGGATATACATAAGATAAAATTTAGGAGAATATATAGATTGTATGAGTACCTGGTGATGTATTTTGGGATAAATAATGCACTAGTGGTGTTTATGGATCCCATGAATTGTATATTATATCTATACGTTGACTCCTTCAATATGGTTTTCATGGAAGATATCCTGATATACTCAAAGTCATTAGAGATACATGTCATACCCCTTGTGATCATTTTGGGGTTTTTTGAGCTCATCGTCTATATTACAAGATCTTTTATTGTGCATTTTGGTTACAATATCTATGAATACCAAGAAACACGGTTTCTAAGGATGTTATTTTAATTGATTTTAATATTTTATTAGATATAATGTCTTGGTAATTCCATGGGAATGTGTTTTAGGGTATAGTTTTACAAGGGTTTGAAGGATACTAAAGTAGGATCATTCAAGTCTTATCGTATATTGAAGCACATATGAATATTATTACCATGTTGGGGGTGATATTTGAGGGGAAATATTTGTGTGAAGAGTTATTTCTATACATGAAGAGGAAATTGAATTTATCTCTGCTCTAGAAATTACATTTCCCAATGATTGGATATACAGTTAACTAAAATTCATGATGTGTGTATTTAAAAGAAATTTGAATACAAATATATTGAGTAATCTCTTATAGATCGAGTCAACTGAGATCACGTCAGTAGAACTAACCCACAGATGATTTATAGTTTAATTTTGTGGTCTATGTTCTAAAATTATGGTCAACTATCTCTTTAGTGATAGATTTTGCATACACAAGTACCATAATAGATTGGTCTACATTATGTCTTAGTAAAACATTAATATTGTTAGATTTATTATGTGGAGTTTCTAAAAAAGTTTTATTTTAGGATTTGTTATTCTTAAAGAAAAGGTAGTGTGGTAGAAGATTCCCTTAATAAGAAAACTAGTAAGTTTAGAGATATACCATTTTTGGAGGAGTGGTGGTTGATGAGTTTTTTGGATAAATGTTTAGTTGATACATTTGAGGATTGAGGGGTGATGATATATTCTCCTTCTGTTATCACATCGATGATGGTACATCCAGAACATGCTAGTTCGGATCCACTTATGAATTCTTAGTTATACATGAATTGTATTGAAAAGGCACCCAGTTCCAATATGGTTGATAGATAATGACATTGTGATATTTTTCCATGGTAGAGTCATTGTTCCTAATGTCACGACCCGCCCTCGGGGTCCCTGCCGTGACTACCCCAAGCCCGCCTTCCATAGGCCAGGGGCTGGCGACTAGCACCAAGGCGTAAATCCCGGTAAAAAGGGAAGGCATTGCCTTTGTAAAATAAACAAACACCACAGAGTAAGCAAGCGGAAAGTAAACAGTAAGCAAAAACAGAGTACAACTAAAAGTGCGAAAAGTAAAAAGGGGCCGGAAATACAAGCCCAACTGTAAAGTACAACTCGAAAGGGAAAACAACAACTGAAAAGTAAAGCTGCTACGCCGAGCTGTCCACTGGAAATTCCACCAGAAGGTTGAGTACAGATAGCTCCTCTGCTCCTCGGATCCCGCCGTCCACTCCGAGTATGTCCCGCCCAGTGTTCCACCTCCGGGTACTGCCTCGTCGTATAGTCCACCTCCAGGTACCGTCCAGTCCTCGAACACTCGGCTTCTGTCAGCACTGTCCGTCGTCTGCAACCAACACAACGAGGTGCGGGCATAGCCCGTGCAGGGGTGAGTATAACGATACTCAGTAGGGACCCCGAGACCCTCAATGTCTCACTAAACCAACAAGGATAACCACAAATGAGATCTCAACAGATAACCTCTACTTAGGTATATGCCCATACATATACCTAAGTTATCAAGTAACACATCTCAATCATGAGAAAACACAAGGATTGTGAAAACAACGGATAACCACTACCCGGGTATATGCCCATACATATACCAAAGTTAGCAAGTGACCCATCTCAATCATGAGGTAAACACAAGGTCAAAAGTCTCAGCTCAAACCAGGATTTTTATTATCGAAACCGTAACTGCTGAAGAGCTCCGTCTCTAGAGTGTATAGTGGTCCTGTCACGACTCCGAGGTATTGCTCACTAACCTAAGACTGCTGAGGTACTCCTCCTGTCGAGTACTGCGGGTTTGCGGCCAACTACCTGGCGCTCCACCGCTGAGGGTCTGTCGCCAAATACCGGGCGCTCGCCCAAATAGCCTACTGAGGTACTCCTCCTGTCGAGTACCGCGGGTTTGCTGCCAACTACCAGGCGCTCCGTCCGCCGTGGGTCTGCCGCCAAATACCGGGCGCTCCGTCCACTAGGCTAGTCGACTCACTCCAAGTCGAGTCGGTCAAGCAGTCTTCAGGTCTCAGCCGGCTACACGGTCTCCGTACTCTGCACGCTCGTCTCCGGGAGGGTCCGCTCCATGAGCTACTGGTCGATACTCCAAGTATCACAAGTCCCGCAAAGAATTATCTCAAAGGACCGTCTCTTCACAGGGGTCACAACGCAACAGACGGCGCGTCGATCGGACGTCCGGTCTGTGAGTTATTAGCCTTTTCGTCCCAGGGGCCCGATTGGTTTCGTGAGCGAACCAATCCCGGCCGTATCACAACTGTACCCTGAACTCCCATAGGGTATACTCAAAGGGTCCGTTACTCAACGTAAACACCAACGCCGCTGACGGTTCGTCAAACGGACGTCCTGTCTGAAAGATATCACCTTTCCCGTTCCAGGGGCCTGGTTGGATTTCGGGTGCGATCCAACCCGGCCACTACTAACTGTATCCAAAACTCGGGCGAAGGATGCCAAAAGTTCCGTATCGTCAACAGGAAATCAACGCAACAGACGGTGCGTCGTTCGGACGCCCGGTCTGAGAGTTATTGGCATTTTCGTCCCCGGGGCCCGGTTGGTTTTTAAGGCAAAACCAACCCGACCGTACTCCACCTGCGTCCAAACCTCGGGCGGAGTATGCCAAAAGATCCTTCTCACTAAGAGGAACACAACACAGCTGACGGCACGTCAATCGGACGCCCGTAGCTCAAGATATGAGCGTTTCCGCTCCGAAGGCCCGGTTGGTTTCGTGAACGAACCAACCCGGCCGAACTCAAAGTAATCCAAAACCTTAAGTGCGATATACCGAAACGACCGCCTCGATCCAAGGATCGCGTTGCCGCAGACGGTTCGTCAATCGGAGGTCCGAGGCTCATGATATGGCCAAAAGACCGTAAAAGATTCGAAACGGGGGGTCCGGGTCCGGGGCGACCCGGCCCGTCCCCCCTGGGTCGGCCCGAACCGGGTCGACCTGACCCGGGTCCGACCCGGCCCGGCCGGCCGGCCGGCAGCGCGGCGGCGCGGGGGCCGCGGCGGCCAGGCACCGCAAGGTGGCTGCACGCGGGGGGCAAAGCCCCCGCTGATTGGAAAACGGCGTGGCATATAGCCGCGCCTCTTTTGCAAAACGCCCCCCCCCCCCCCCTCCCACGTGGGGGGCTTGATTGGCAGAAAACGGGGGGCTTTGCCCCCCACAAGGAAACCGCCCCCTCTTAAAGAGGGGGGTTTCATGAGTTGGCTGGGGGATTAATTCCCCCGGTTTATTGGCATCCGGCCGGCCAGCTGCCCGGCCGGTTTTCTCCAACGGGACCGGAAAATCCGGTCCCCTCTTCGGCTTCCGACGCCGGCGGCCCGGCCGCCGGTCTTCTCATCCCGCCGCGGCCCGGAACCGGCCGCGGTCTCCTCGTCCCGCCGCGGCCCGGAACCGGCTGCGGTGTTCGTCGTCCGGCGCGGTGCGACGGCACCGCGCCCCTTCGCCGCTCATTTGATTCCCTTCGACGTGGCGCGACGGCGTCACGTTCTTTATGATTCTTCCATGGCGCGGCGCGACGGCGCCGCGAAATTTAATCATATTATTATCCGCGTGGTGCGACGGCACCACGCCACTTTGCTTCCACCATCAAGATAGAACAATAAGAACAATGGAGGGGGTTCGGCCGTGTTTATGCGGTCCGGCCCCCTCACGTTAAATAATAACTCAACTTAAACATTCAGAAGCCCCATGTTAGACATGCGAGACCCACGATCAAGAAATAAATAATTAAACAATAAATTAACAACCCCTACCTTGGGTATAAGATCGAGGATTTGCCAACGTCCGCGGAAGTCAACGTCGCGGAGATCGGGCGTCGCGGTCGTCGTTCGTCAATTCTGTTGACGAAGAGGTGCGTCCGATGTGATACGTCGTTGGCGAAACTTCTTATGTCGACGAAGAGAAACTGAGGAGGAAGCGGCGTTCCCACTCGTTGACACAGAAGACGAAGAAGAGCGGAGCGGCGTTCTTCGTCGGAACTTGAGCGTTCTTCGTCAAATTGAGCGTTCTTCGTGTTCTTCGTCGGAGTTGAAGAAGAAGAAGAAAAATCTCTCAACCTCTCAAGAAGACAAAAAAATTAACCCCCAAAATAAAATAAGACACTATCTTATTTTATTATCACATCAACACACTAGAATTTCAAAAGTTTGAAATTCAAAAGGATTAACTCCAAAATTAAATAACTCATGTCATTTAATGAGGGGTTAGGGGGGTTTGGAGAAGTTGAAAGGTTGGGAGCTTCGTGTGGGCCCCACCACACTTAATCCTCCCAAGGGAGGTTAAGTGGATGTGGGTCCCACTTCCAACCCCCTTTGGTAGGATTTAACAAGTTAAAATAAAATTGTTCTTCACGAATTTCATTTAACTTAAACTAAAAACCCAAAATCTAACTTTCAACCCGAAACAAACGCAACTTCTGAAAAGGTCTCTTTAAGCGAAAATCGGTGCTATGAGTTCATCGGTGCCCTCGGATTTAAATTCCGAGCACCGGATCAAAAGTTAGGAATTCCCGCTCGTTCGTTCACAGAACGTACCCGAGCCAAACTTCGGAAATTGATTCCGGGCACTCCGGGCCTCGGAATCAGGTGCCGTCAGAAACCGTGCTCTTGTAAAATTCTAAAGAAAATTAAGAAAAAATTTCTCTTGAATTTTATGGGTCTTTACATTACTCCTAACTTAGGGATTTACGTCCCTGTAAAGATACATCAAAAACTAGGGAAACAAATGAGGGTACTGAGCACGCATCTGAGCCTCCCGCTCCCAAGTGCTCTCCTGGAGATTCCCGTGCTGCCATCTGATGCGCACAAGAGGAATCGATTGCCCACGCAGGACCCGCTCCTGTCGATCCTCTATCTCCACCGGGACCTCCGTAAAAGTCGCCCCGTAGTCAACGTCAAGCTCCCCATGGTCAATGATGTGCGTCGGGTCGTGCACGTATCTCCTCAGCTGAGACACGTGGAAGACGTCGTGCACCAGGTGCAACTGAGGTGGTAGAGCCAGGCGATAATCCACCTCGCCAACCCTGCTGAGGACCTGGAAGGGTCCGTTGAAGCGTGGAGATAACTTGCCGCCTCGGCCAAATCTCCGAATACCACGTCGAGGTGAGACCCGCAAGAAGACGTGGTCGCCATCCTCGAACTCCAGTGGCCTCCGCCTCCTGTCAGCGTATGACTTCTGCCGGCTCTGTGCTGTCCTCATCCGCTCCTGGATGACCTGGACCTTCTCTGTCGTGGCCTAGACCACCTCCGGTCCCACAAGAGCTGCAAGATTTCTTCTTTGCCGACAAGAGAAATCTGGTCTCATCCCCAGGATGAACCACATTCTTTGCCTAATACAGTCAATCCTAACATGGATTATACTAATCCATACCAAGGATGACGTCGTAAGGCCTCGACGCTACTACCAAGAGATCCAACCGTTACTCTCTCCTCCAAGAGTTGAGTCACACGGTCGGCATCAGTGTGTGGTAACTGGGTCTCCTCCAGTAGAATTCTCACAAGTGAGGGTCAAGTCAACAGTCAACTGGAACCTCTTAGTAACATCACAAAAGAGGACAGGAATGAAAACATCACAAAGTATGCGTCTTTTATTATTGCATCTCATAATACAAAGATGCTACACAAAAACAACATCAACATGGAACTATAAGTACAAGAGACGTATCCACTAGTTCCGCTCCTGTCCACCTGCTTTACTGTTGCTAAAGAATTTGTCGCTGCCTCTACCTCGGTGGCTCCCCCAAAGCCTACGGATCGAGGAGTCGGACAGTCACGTGCCAGGTGACCCTTTCCGCGGCATGAGTAACACAACCTGCTCCTTGCATGGCTGGCTCGGTTCCCACTCCGGGTGCCCCGCACCACCGGTCCTAAAACCCGAGATCGCCCTACTGCTGGTCTGGTCCTCCTGGACCTCTGCATCATCTGTCTACTGCCCACAAATGACTCGGCTTCTGATCGAAAAACACGCGGCAAAGGCAGCAGCTCCTGAACACGCTTGGGGTGTAGAGCTACTGGCACAAACTCCACCCTGAAGAAGGTCTCAAAGTCTTCCCATGTGAAAGCCATCCCATCGCAAAACTGGAACAAGTGGCTCCACCACCTGCCTGCTGCTGCCTGAAGAAGGCTGGCAGCAAAGGTCACCATGAAGTCCGATGGCATCCCCACTAGCTTGAAGACTCCCACCATAGCCTCTAGCCAATCCTCAGCCGCCTACGGTTCCGTCTCTCCCCTGAACCTGGGTGGCCTCTGGCGCTGGAACTCAGGCAGCGCACTCAAGCGTCGTGCATCGTCTACTGCTGGGGCTGGTGGCATCGGTGGCCCAACGTATGGTAGTATCGCTGGTGCCTCCGCTGGTGCCTCAACTGCAAGAGGGCCCTGTACCGAAGCCTCGTCACTCGACAGACTATCAGTACGCACATCCCTCCGGGCTCTAGCTGGTCGTCCGAAAAAAAGCATCCTGAAAGAAACAACATAACACGATCAAACGGTTATACCTGGTGAGCTGACCTGGTTTGAGCTGTTTTAAGGGGGGAAACCTTTGAAAACACACACGCAATCAGTGTTTTCGTGCAAAAAGTCGGAAATCAGTTGTCAGGGTCCTGGTGTATGGATACGTCGGCCGCCCGCACCAACACTGGACTCCCTGAACTGAAAACCACACTCGGTACTCTCAACACTATTGCTTCACAGAAAGAAACATCAGAGTTATAAGTTCTGCGGTAGAACCGAACTCCTCTGATACCAATTTGTCACGACCCTCCCTCGGGGTCCGTGCCGTGACTACCCCAAGCCCGCCTTCCATAGGCCAGGGGCTGGCGACTAGCACCAAGGCGTAAATCCCGTTAAAAAGGGAAGGCATTTCGTTTGTAAAGTAAACAAACACCACAGAGTAAGCAAGCAGAAAGTAAACACTAAGCAAAAACAGAGTACAACTAAAAGTGCGGAAAGTAAAAAGGGGCCGGAAATACAAGCCCAACTGTAAAGTACAACTCGAAAGGGAAAACAACAACTGAAAAGTAAAGCTGCCACGCCGAGCTGTCCACTAGAAATTCCACCAGAAGGGTGAGTACAGATATCTCCTCTGCTCCTCGGATCCCGCCGTCCACTCCGAGCATGTCCCGCCCAGTGGTCCACCTCCGGGTACCGCCTCGTCGTATAGTCCACCTCCAGGTACCGTCCAGTCCTTGAACACTCGGCTTCTGTCAGCACTGTCCGTCGTCTGCAACCAACACAACGAGGTGCGGGCATAGCCCGTGCAGGGGTGAGTATAACGATACTCAGTAGGGACCCCGAGACCCTCAAGGTCTCACTAAACCAACAAGGATAACCACAAAGAAGATCTCAAAAGATAACCTCTACTTAGGTATATGCCCATACATATACCTAAGTTATCAAGTAACCCATCTCAATCATGAGGAAACACAAGGATTGTGAAAACAACGGATAACCACTACCCGGGTATATGCCCATACATATACCAAAGTTAGCAAGTGACCCATCTCAATCATGAGGTAAACACAAGGTCAAAAGTCTCAGCTCAAACCAGGATTTTTATTATCGAAACCGTAACTGCTGAAGAGATCCGTCTCTAGAGTGTATAGTGGTCCTGTCACGACTCCGAGATATTGCTCACTAACCTAAGACTGCTGAGGTACTCCTCCTGTCGAGTACTGCGGGTTTGCGGCCAACAACCTGGCGCTCTGTCCGCTGAGGGTCTGTCGCCAAATACCGGGCGCTCGCCCAAATAGCCTACTGTGGTACTCCTCCTGTCGAGTACCGCGGGTTTGCTGCCAACTACCAGGCGCTCCGTCCGTCGTGGGTCTGCCGCCAAATACCGGGCGCTCCGTCCACTGGGCTAGTCGACTCACTCCAAGTCGAGTCGGTCAAGCAGTCGTCAGGTCTCAGCCGGCTACACGGTCTACGTACTCTGCACGCTCGTCTCCGGGAGGGTCCGCTCCACGAGCTACTGGTCGATACTCCAAGTATTACAAGTCCCGCAAAGAAGTATCTCAAAGGACTGTCTCGTCACAGGGGTCACAACGCAATAGACGGCGCGTCGATCGGACGTCCGGTCTGTGAGTTATTAGCCTTTTCGTCCCAGGGGCCCGGTTGGTTTCGTGAGCGAACCAATCCCGGCCGTATCACAACTGCACCCTGAACTCCCGTAGGGTATACTCAAAGGGTCCGTTACTCAACGTAAACACCAACGCCGCTGACGGTTCGTCAAACGGACGTCCTGTCTGAAAGATATCAGCTTTCCCGTTCCAGGGGCCTGGTTGGATTTCGGGTGCGATCCAACCCGGCCACTACTAACTGTATCCAAAACTCGGGCGAAGGATGCCAAAAGTTCCGTGTCGTCAACAGGAAATCAACGCAACAGACGGTGCGTCGTTCGGACGCCCGGTCTGAGAGCTATTGGCATTTTCGTCCCCGGGGCCCGGTTGGTTTTTAAGGCAAAACCAACCCGACCGTACACCACCTGCGTCCAAACCTCGGGTGGAGTATGCCAAAAGATCCTTCTCACTAAGAGGAAGACAAGACAGCTGACGGAACGTCAATCGGACGCCCGTAGCTCAAGATATGAGCGTTTCCGCTCCGAAGGCCCGGTTGGTTTCGTGAACGAACCAACCCTGCCGAAGTCAAAGTAATCCGAAACCTTGAGTGCGATATAGCGAAACGACCGTCTTGATCCAAGGATTGCGTTGCCGTAGACGGTTCGTCAATCGGAGGTCCGAGGCTCAAGATATGGCCAAAAGACCGTAAAAGATTCGAAACGGGGGGTCCGGGTCCGGGGCGACACGGCCCGACCCCCCCTGGGTCGGCCCGCACCGGGTCGACCCGACCCGGGTCCAACCCGGCCCGGCCGGCCGGCCGGCGGCGCGGCGGCGTGGGGGCCGCGGCGGCCTGGCGGCGCGGGGGCGCGGCGGCGCGGGGGCCGCGGCGGCCTGGCGGCGTGGCGGCGCGGGGGCCGCGGCGGCCTGGCGCCGCAAGGTGGCTGCACGCGGGGGGCAAAGCCCCCGCGGATTGGAAAACGGCGCGGCATATAGCCGCGCCTCTTTTGCAAAACCGCCCCCCCCCACGTGGGGGGCTTGATTGGAAGAAAACGGGGGGCTTTGCCCCCCACAAGGAAACCGCCCCCTCTTAAAGAGGGGGGTTTCATGAGTTGGCCGGGGGATTAATTGCCCCGGTTTATTGGCATCCGGCCGGCCAGCTGGCCGGCCGGTTTTCTCCAACGGGACCGGAAAATCCGGTCCCCTCTTCGGCTTCCGACGCCGGCGGCCCGGCCGCCGGTCTTCTCATCCCGCCGCGGCCCGGAACCGGCCGCGGTCTCCTCGTCCCGCCGCGGCCCGGAACCGGCCGCGGTGTTCGTCGTCCGGCGCGGTGCGACGGCACCGCACCCCTTCGCCGCGCATTTGATTCCCTTCGACGTGGCGCGACGGCGTCACGTTCTTTATGATTCTTCCATGGCGCGGCGCGACGGCGCCGCGGAATTTAATCATATTATTATCCGCGTGGTGCGACGGCACCACGCCACTTTGCTTCCACCCTCAAGATAGAACAATAAGAACGATGGAGGGGGTTCGGCCGTGTTCATGCGGTCCGGCCCCCTCATGTTAAATAATAACTCAACTTAAACATTCAAAAGCCCCATGTTAGACATGCGAGACCCACGATCAAGAAATAAATAATTAAACAATAAATTAACAACCCCTACCTTGGGTATAAGATCAAGGATTTGCCAACGTCCGCGGAAGTCAACGTCGCGGAGATCGGGCATCGCGGTCGTCGTTCGTCAATTCCGTTGACGAAGAGATGCGTCCGATGTGATACGTCGTTGGCGAAACTTCTTATGTCGACGAAGAGAAACCGAGGAGGAAGCGGCGTTCCCACTCGTTGACACGGAAGACGAAGAAGAGCGGAGCGGCGTTCTTCGTCGGAACTTGAGCGTTCTTCGTCAAGTTGAGCGTTCTTCGTGTTCTTCGTCGGAGTTGAAGAAGAAGAAGAAAAAGCTCTCAACCTCTCAATAAGACAAAACAATTAACCCCCAAAAAAAAATAAGACACTATCTTATTTTATTATCACATCAACACACTAGAATTTCAAAATTTTGAAATTCAAAAGGATTAACTCCAAAATTAAATAACTCATGTCATTTAATGAGGGGTTAGGGGGGTTTGGAGAAGTTGTAAGGTTGGGAGCTTCGTGTGGGCCCCACCACACTTAATCCTTCCAAGGGAGGTTAAGTGGATGTGGGTCCCACTTCCAACCCCCTTTGGTAGGATTTAACAAGTTAAAATAAAATTGTTCTTCACGAATTTTATTTAACTTAAACTAAAAACCCAAAATCTAACATTCAACCCGAAACAAACGCAACTTCCGAAAAGGTCTCTTTAAGCGAAAATCGGTGCTGCGAGTTCATCGGTGCCCTCGGATTTCAATTCCGAGCACCGGATCAAAAGTTAGGAATTCCCGCTCGTTCGTTCACTGAACGTACCCGAGCCAAACTTCGGAAATTGATTCCGGGCACTCTGGGCCTCGGAATCAGGTGCCGTCAGAAACCGCGCTCTTGTAAAATTCTAAAGAAAATTAAGAAAAAATTTCCCTTTAATTTTACGGGTATTTACACCTAATTCCATGAAGGAAGAGTTTAGGAGGGATTCCCATTAATCTTACTATAAATTTCACCCTGGTTTTTTGAGATGTATTGACACGTCATGTTAAACTTTTATTTCCCATGAATGTAGAGAGATATGAAAAGCTTCAACTTTTATTGCCTGGCCTAATATAGGATCATGGCAGAGCATTAGAGATAATGAGGTTTACATTAAAAACATCTAATGCCTATGTGGAAGTTGATGTGAGTGAATGAGTAACTCTGTGATAGGTTTTCCAAGGACCCAGAGAAGTTGAGATTGTGTATGGGTGATAAATTATGGGTAAAATAAGTACCATGTTTCTTATGGATCTAAGAGAATATATATTGATGTGTTAGAAAAGATTTATGTCTAAGATATTGTATGGATAAATTGAGTAACTTCTAATGTCATATCAGATAGAGACTCACATTCTATAGAACATTTTTAAAAGGTCTTATAGTTGGATTTAGGGACTCAAACAAATAAAAATTCAATATATCATCTATAGACCAATTGGAAATCAGTGACATTTATCCAAATATTAGATGATATTCTATGGGAATGTAATCTAGATTTTGATAGACCATGGGAATATAATATATCCTTGGTGGAGTTTTAATAAAATAAAATTTTATATGATTTGATTTATATGTTAAATTTTTTGTTTTTTATGGTCAGTCATGTTGTTCACTTATTTTTTAGAACAAGGTAGCTGCTGTAGTTATTATTAGGGAAATTATTGTATATGAGACCTCTAATAGGGTGTAGTTAGCTAAGAAATATGTGGCTTTTACAAAAATTAGATAGTGATCCAATGAATACTGGATGAGAAAACCTTTTTATTTTGATGTGTGTGACTAGATTTAATTTTAATTTTCACCTTAGTTGGGTTATTTGAATTCGTGGAGGCAATGGAATCTAACGACATGGAATAGGTGACCTTTTAATATTACTGAGTGCATTAGAATAATTATTTGTAATATTAATATTATTCCATGATATCAAAGTATAAATGATTTATTCCATGTGTCTTAGATTCTAAGGTATGATAATGATCTTACTCTTATCATAAATTATGTGGATATTGATTTAGAACCATATGCATCTTTCATAGAGCGACTGATGTGAAACAATAATTTTAGTAAGAAGGTGTCGAGGTTGAATATGGTACCTCTTGGTTTAGTTTTCTAGTGGAATATGCTAATTCATTATGAGTCATCGGAGTAAGAAAGTAATTTAAAACCAAAATGGTCAGAGTTATTTGATCAGGAACTCTTGAGACACTTTTCATGGATGAGAAGTCCACGAAAGTGGATATTTTGAACTGCCAAAATTATTAATGTTCTCTACACCATATATATATCCCTTATTTAATTTTTTTTGTGTAAGGATTTTCTTAGGCGAATTCCCAAGGAGATTATGGTTAGTTTTTATGCTTTTAGTGTTTGTTAAGGGGGGGCATGGTTGGTGCATGGTTAGTGGAAACCATGCAGTTTTTCCCAATAATTCATTTGGCATAATGGATATTTACAATGGGTGGCATAGAGTTGTTGAATGGCTGGATCCAACCATGTGACTTTCATTAAAAAACCATGTGACTCATGGTATATATAAATAATAATTTTTGGTTCATGGTTTACCAAACCATGTGTCCAAACAGTACGAGTTCCATGAATAGGCTATAAACATTGCATAGTTGGTGAAATTATTAGTAAATCATGATAACAACCCATGTGGGGATAGTAATTAACCTCAAAATTGTATTTTAAACTAGAAACCATTCTGAAGATCTAAATTCATAATTCTGTGCCCATGGATCTTGAACATACAGAATCTAGTGGAGGTTTTGGGTGATTCACCACCCTTCAAGGTCGCTTTCTGGGGAATCTTGACACTTTTGGCCATGAGAATTCAGGGTATGTCATATTTATTCTCCATTATTATATTACTCACTCGTTCTTCCTTATATTTATTTGGAAAAATAATGGATCTGAATTTTTATATCTAGATCTATAGATTCCTAAGTTATTTATTGAATAAATAATTGTTCTTTGATGGATTAGAACCTTGATCTGTTGAGAATAACATCCCCTCTCTTGAGTAAATATGGATAAATTATTAGTGATGATCCACATTATGTAAGACTATTCAAAATCAATCCATTTTATTGCTCATATTCCTAAAACTTTTTATTGAATCACTATTGGGATGAATTGGGAATGATTCTAGGTATTTGTGGCATGCAGGCATGGTTATAGTGAGGAATCTTAGTTCCCATTACCTTTTTGATTGAATACACTTGAGGTTTGAAAATCCTTACCACATATATCCTTGTATATAGATTTTGACTTCCAATAATGGGATGTGATTGTGGGCCTCGAGACCCGTGTTTGATGTCTATTACATAAGGGAGTGTGTATTTCCCTCTAAGGACTATTCGTGATATGGCTAGTATTTCATTCTATGATATAATTTTATATGGGTGTTACATACCTTATTTAAATTTTCTTGTTATATCAATATAAATGAGTTGCTCCAAACCAGCTAAATGGTACGATATAGGGAAAGCATATAAGATATGAAAAATTCTAAGACAAGGATTTCGTTGACGGTATTGTCTAATTTTAAATAAATTTTAAACCAATGTGGAAGTACTACCATGATGGGGTGAAGTGTATTCAGTGTGCCATAATTATTTCATTAGAGAATGTCCAAGCATTGGTGTTGTGAACCAATCCTCGAGGCATGTTAGGTTGGCATACTATGATGTAATTATAGATGACCACCTAAGGGTGGTGCGTGGGGTGTTTCATTAGTGTTGGAATGTGGACATGATTCAAGTAAATGTTGGTTTTTGATAATATATTGACCTTATGACATGTTATGAAGCATACAATGATTGTTAATGGAATCCTTACCTTCATAGTGCTAAAGAAGTTGGGGCTAGGGTTTAGGAAACATTGTTATCACACTATTTCTCAGCATGTGTGTAGTTCATTATTAAATTATTTATTAATTTAATATTTTAGTGTGCAACATATATATATAAACATGTTTTATAGACACATTAGTGGTGTCCTATTGGGTCTATACTAAATCCTTGCATGCATATCATGATGATTGCAGGGTCTTAGTGGTCAAGGATCCTCGAAATGGAAAGGACGCTGTAATAAAGAGTTGAGCATATGATGATTGATGATTGAGTACATACAAGGAAAGACTCTGAATAGTTGTTATAATGCGACTTTGTAATTATTTAATATTTTTTTTCTTATACACTCTGGTTCCAACCACATAAGGGATCCTTGGTTTATTTTTCATGTGCGACATTGTGACACCTTGGAATTCCATTTTTCATAGCATTAATATTTGTAATTTTGGTAGTGTTATCCAAATATTTTCATTTATGATTTTATATGATAATTATGTAAGGTTATTTATACTAAGGGTATAATCTAACCACTAAATAATTTTTTCCATCACTAATATTAAGTTACTACTTGTATATAGGGACACACACATGAGGTCATGAGGCACATCAGCTAGAACTAGATGATTCTTCTTAGGGTGTTACGTAGGTTATAATCATTTATAATATCCTTATTAATTACATTTCGTCAGTAATTCAGGACATATCAAGGATCACTTCCAAGACCATCATCACATAATAGAAGGTGTTATAATTGGATTGGGTTCACTCCATATTCCCATTAATATATTGGATTGTAAAGAACCCAATTGGATTGGGATGAAGATTTCTTTTACTATGATTAGGAAAGTAAATAAAAGGTAATATTTATTTGTTTTAAAGGAAAATCTGAATTATAGAACATTTTTATCCTTTAGAATATTAGTGAGAAAAAATATTAAAGGAATTAATTTCACACATGTATGAAGATAACAATTTGATCTAAATTTAAAATAAGTAACTCAAAATATAAGTTCTTAAGAATTAGTTATTTCAAAAGATAACACTCTAGAATATATTTGAACTAAAATTATTAAATGAGTTTTATAAAATAAATATCTAGATAAAATAAATTATTGTATATACTTTTGGAAGATAACATTGAATTAAATTATGACTCCAAAAGATTAATATTTATGATGAATGGGAATTCATTTCTAGGTGTAATGAATTTTACGTAAAGTGAAATGAGTTTTTTCAATAGTTACATCTAATTTAAGATGAGCTGAGGAAATTTATTTTTTATGAAATAAATAAATTTAGAGTGAACTAAAATGTTTTAAAGACCAATCTGATTTATTATGTTATGGTCTTATATGTGAATATATGATAAGAACTAAAGGAATATGGAAGAACTATCAATAAAATATTATCCATAAAGAAGTTATATTAAATAAAGATTTATTTTTGGAGCTAAATATAGACGATATACTCAAAAACTATAAACTATTAATAAAGAAAACGGTTTTCTCAAACAATATATATTCCAAATTTATAATTTAAGAAGATGAATGATAAAGGAACACACACAATAAAATGATATACAAATAAACTACAAGATGATAAGTTGATTATATGGATAGTGTGAATCTGGAAGAAGAATCAAATAAAATTTTTTAAAAGGTTTTTAACTAAACCATGAATTAGTTCAAAAGATAAATTCATAATCATATGTTTTTTCAATGAAATTAGAATAGGAAAAAACATACATAATGTTTCTCAAGGGTTCTAATATTTGATAAGGGGAAAAATAATAAGTTTTAAATAATGGTAAAAACCTGATACATTAAGGTTCACTAATTGGGAAAACATTAGGTGTTTATGATATTCTATAAGATAGATCTGGAAGTTATGTTAGTTGATCATATACAAATAATTCAATTTGTAAAAAAATTCAATGTTTGAGAACAATTAATGATTCATGTAGAGTCCATAAGATGAAGTTTGGATGAGATTCAATGTGAAGTATTTTACATAATGGAATAATTTAAGGTGAATATGAATTATGAAGAAAAATATATTGAGGATGATCATAGAGAATAATCAATTAAAGGTAATACCTAGTGAAAACGAAAAAAAATATATGAAGGATGATGAAAAATATATGGAGGAAGATGTCTAGAAGAAGTAGCATGTTGAAATTCTGATTATTCTAGTTGATGTAAATTTAAAAGTGTTAGATTTATATGAGTAATATTTTCTAATTAATAAATTAAATGAGTTCATGGCAATAAGTAAATACCTTATTATATCTTGATTTATCCTAAATATCATTTTAGAATAATATAATTCCAATGTCCAGTAGTTTGAATGTTGACATAATTAACATATAAGTTACAAAAGTAGGTTCAAAGAGGTACAAAGAAAAACTTGGCTCAAAATTTGGATCTTATATATGTATAAAAATCATGTAAAATTTAATAATAACCATGTGCAATCGAGTTGGTCAGGTAAGTCATGTTTTGAAATCCCATATACAATTAGCAATTGAGGTGGTGTATTTTATCATATCATGATGGGCTATAATAATGGATCATTTAATTCTATAATTACTACCTTACTAGGTCATTAAGAAATTATCAACATGTTTTATGAGATTGTAGTGTGTATTTATTAAGTAGGGATTTAATGAAAGTATTCTATTTCTGAAACAATTTAATAGATAATCAATTATATGAATAAACATTAATTAAAATAAATTTCGAGAGGTTATCTTTCACCAGAAAATACTTTTTTGATAGTTGAGTATATTCCCTATAATTTATATATATTATTGGGTATAAACATTTAAGGATTTCAACATTAAGTTCTAAATAATCAAGATTTGGGTTCTATATGTTATGGAACATAATGTTACTAGGAATATATAAAATTCAACAACTAGTCTTCTGAAATTCTAAATTATGATTTACTCTTAAAATATATGATTTTGAAAATTATTAAACTGAATGTCAGTGAATATGCCATACGGGTTCTATATGGTAATTTGACTCATGTCAGTATAGAAAGTTGATTCATAAGTCATATATTTAACATATTTATAAATATAAGGAAGAAGAAAAATTAAAGAAAATTTTAGAATATATTGTTGATCATTCTGATTATTAAAAGAACATGGTTAGAATTAATGTAGATCAAAATATTTCATTTAGTTATAATTGAAGACCTACTTTTGAAAAATAATATCAATAATTGTGATGTAAATAAATCATGTAGAATATTTAAGATCTTGTTCAAGAGATCAAAGATAACCATGGAATACTGAAGTGATCTAGTACAATATTATGAATTCCATTCATGTGATTGAAGAGCTGTTAGGAGATTGCTATTATTATGAGAAACTATAGGGTAAATGATGATACCAACCAAAGGGTTATGGATGATACCTTCCCATAATTAGTATAGATTTTGAGTATGTGATGATAACTTCCCAACTCAATTGTAACCACTTTTCTATATTGGTGATAAAGTTATGTCCCTGGATGATCTCAACAGAACAAAAGTTCATTCCCATATTAGGGTTGAACTATGGAAAAATTTTATGTGTTCCACCATAAAAAACATTGGTATTTCTTATGGTTTGAATGTGTGATGGTATTTTATAATTAGATTTATACATCATAACTGAGATAGAGGTTTAATCTATAAAAAAGAGTAAAATATTTAAGTTGGATTAATCTAGTAAAATTAGAACATAATAATTCACCCACCCCTAAGTATTATTATATGATTCACCTAGAACATTTGTTGGTATCAAATATGATCTATCTTATAACTAATTAGACCTATTCTCTTTTTTGGTTTTCATTATCATACATATATAAGGAACAGAGTTATGGAAGTCTCAAAACTGCATTAGACGGAAAATATAGTTCCCAAAAAAGTCAATATGAACATAAATGTTTTTTTTCCAACACACTAAATAATATTTTAAAGAAATAGAATATGTGTATGAGATTGGTCCTCTTAAAGAATATAGTTCAAGATGTGAAAGGGAATGTGCATAGTGAATCACAAATAGAATTTATCTCTATAAAAAATGTCTATTTGAAACATTTTCATATTGAATTTATTATATATATAGAGTTACATATATTATGGAGTACAAGAATAGGAATCATAGATAGATATAAAAGTGGTTGTAATAGAAAGAATCATTTTATATAATCTTTCAAAAGATAAACACCCTAATTAAATATGAGAAACTATAAAAAAAATAAGTTTCATAAAGAAAAACACAACCTAAATGACAACGATTTTTCCAAAAGTAAATGACTATAAATATTAATAATGAAATGATTGTGAATATGGGATCTAAATATTAGATCAAATTTATAAATCTCCCACAGATTTCAAGAATTCCCAAATAGAGATCAATGCTCCATGTGTAAAATATCTTTATAATTTATTATACGATATAATTTTGATGAAAATGGATGAAAGTCATATGATGAAAATTAAATGGAAATAAATACTGAAATTATTTAAGGATGTTATAAATACACTCAATTTAATGTGTTATTAATTGAAAGATAAATTGGAAAATTTTAAAGCAACACAATATGATTTATCCCATGAAGGTCAGAAAATTGGTGTTTTTATGAAAGGTTCTACAATGTTTCATGGTTCTATAGAGTCTCATGTTATTTTAATGCATATATTTATAAAATATAATATTATATCTAGAATAAACCCATAAAAAATTTAATACTTGATCTAGAAAAATCAATTTTTAATAATGTTGTTTTAATGGATAATAAAAGTTATAAAATTAATTTAAAATATAAATGCATGACGGAAAATACTGAGAAATACACCACATAAAATATTGTGGTTTTAATGAAGATATTGTGTATTGGAACCTAGAAACAAACTCAAATAAATAAATTTGTTGGATAAAAATAAAAAGAAATTAAATCAAGCTAGACAGTAATTAAAGGTAAAATTTAATGTCTCACTGGTTACTCTACATGTTATATAATATTTTTATATCATTCAATTTAATGTTGGTATAATTTTCATGAATTAATAAATATTATGGATATCCTGAATTAAGGGTGATCATATCAAAAGATAAAAAATATATATTCTGTGAAGAAGAAATCTTCACTAAAAAATAGTGATCTATCTACCATGGATAGATTTTAATATCATTATATTTTCTATGAAAATTGAAATTTGGGTGGTCAAAATGATGATCATTTCTTGTATAATTCTACTAATAATTATTCTTGTTTTGTGAGGGTAAGAAAACCACAGATTCAAAAAAAGAATCAGATAAAATGATAAAATCCTATCATTGGTTATATGAAAGTGGATAAAAGTGTAAAACAAAAATACACACAATAAAGGATACAACACTAAGGATTATATTATAATTCCTTTAGATAAATTGAATCATCATGGAAAATTGAAAATAGTACATGAAAATCAAAAATTTGGGAAGTAATATGAATATATAATGAGAATCATTTCGAATAAAAAATAGGAGGATTTTTTCAGTGTAAGACATCCTAAAAGAGGGATTAGAGAATCATTCAAAAAAGGGTAAATAAAATATGAATAGAAAACTATGTGAAAGGTGAAAACATATAGGATTTACTCCTATGGAATTCACTACATGACTATTTTGATGAAAGGATATATTGGGAACTGTAAGGAAATAACAACGACTTCATGTTCCAATAATTTTTTTATGAAATAGGAATCTTGATATATGAAGAAAACTACAAACGTTCAAAATAAATATATAATCACATGTCATAAAAAGTAAAATTTTGTCTGCATAAAGAAAGAAGAAAATAATGAATTTTCCTTTATTGATCATGTGAAAAAAAAACTATTCCATAGAAGAAGAAAGATGAAAATGGTAATAATTCAATACCACCTCTAAACTATATGATTTGGGAAATCAAAGAAGAAGATAGTATAAAGTGTTTTTAAAATTTTTATCTCTTATTGGAAAAATTATTTTGGATTTTGAAGAAAATATTATCCATGTATCTCCCCCTAAATAGTTTACAAGGAATTACCCTTGTTCCTGTATCTATTGGGAAAATTTTAAAGGTGCAATAAATTAAATATGAAATAATTATTATTGAGAAAGTGTATGTAAATGAAAAATGGGAAAGCATTCATTCCTGATGAGATATCCCTCAATGAGTGCTATGATAGGTGTCACATATTTATCTTCATAACAATGAAATTTTTATCTACCACAACATTTTAATTGAAATCACCAATGGCTACGAAGACGGGGAGTCTATGTAGAATATTGGGTTATTTGCGACAAAATCCTCTATATTATTTTCAATAATATTTTCAAGGCAAGTTGAAGAGTAAGTATCTTAATTTTAGTATTACAGGAATTATAAAATATTATATTCAAAACAATATATTTTTTTCCCTCACATGCACTCTTATTGGGAAAAGGGTTAATCTTACCTTTATTATAGACACCAACTGATATTTATGGATTATTATTCATTGATTTTATAAAACCTCGATACTTTGAGATATTTTTAGTTTTTGTATCTAATGATACAATCATCCCTAAGTCTAAATTTTCCAAAATATAGCATATCATTATAACCTATCTACTCTATTGGTGGGGTGAATTGGATTTTTTTGAAATTGTTTTATAATGTATATATAAAAATAAATTTTCTTTTTAAATAAGAAGTACATTTTAGAAAATTGTCTTCATTTTTTAAAAAATTTTCCTAAGAAAAAGTTTTTTATTCTTTTTGTGAGGAAATACTATGAAATATTTTTCCAATTATATAAAATCATTTTAAAAAATGAAATATATTTTTCAAATGAACATATAAAATTATATTTGATTTACTTTTTGAAAATCATATGAAATGATTAATATTTTTTATTAATAGTGAAAAATACTAATTTTTATTTAAAACTCTCTTTTTGTTCAAATCACTAAAAAGAACAATTTTATATTCAAATGGTTTATAAAGTAACATTGGTAAATTTTTATGATTAATTATCTAATAAAATTAATTATAATTAATTTTATTATGTATTTTTTATAAAAACCATTTATCAAAAAAAAGACATTTATTTTATAAATTTGTGTCTCGTAACGTTTTGATAGTTTAGTATTATATTAATTTATTTTAATTATATGAAATTAATTTTTATAAAATATATTCCATATTTTGAATCATAATTTATATTTTTTATTGAGTTCACATTATTTTTTTCATAATTATTAATAAAAATAGTAAAAATTTGCCACCAAGGATAGGGTTAAAATATGTTTTTTGAGGTGGTTAAAAAAATAGATAAGAGTAATTATACTAATTAAACATAACTAAATCTCATTATATGGACACAGGTTTATGCCATCCTATCCCACCATCAAATATAAAACCATTTGGAATAATGTTTCTTGAGATTGAATTAATTATATTTTAATCTTAAAAGAAATTCCAACTTTGTCCTTTCCCCCAATAATAAATGGACACCCCTACATTCTCTCCATTACAATAATTTGGACCAATATAGATCAATAAATATCTATATAATTATATTTTAAACTCTCTAATATGAGAATAATATGTTCCTTTATTTATAAACTACCATTCTAAGGATCCTTAAAAGGGTTGACAAGGAGGACTACCAAAGAATATGAATCATCCTACCAGACCTCTTTCAATAAATTTCTTATTATATCTCACCTAAATATGTGTTATTATTAATAAAATAATAACTTTTTTATCCTAAATATTCTGAAATTTTATTATTATTATGGAAAAACCTTTATTCACCATCATTTCCATCAAATGTGAAGTGTAAGTATGACTCGTGTGCATGTGGGGACTACCACCTCCAAGTAGTGATAGAATTCATTTTCCCTCACTGTCTTTCATAGTTGGTTAATATGATGGGTTTTATATTTAAATATAATTTTTATGAAATAATAATTTATTTGGATTTATCATATCAAATCTATCTTTTTACCATCTCATCCTTTGGAAGATGATAAAACCACACGTGTGTACATGGGACTACCACTTCCATGAGGAAATGCAATTAATTTTTCATTTCATCTTTATATAGATAGTAATAAAGAAATATTTATTTAATATATATGATAAATATGATATATAAAATATAATAATTAATATTTTATAAGAATTATTATTTAACATTGTTTTGTTCAATTTATTGAAAAGTGAAAATATTGTTCTTGTGTACATACAGACTACCTTCTTCTAAGAACAATGTAATTAATTTATTTACTCTAGATTTTATGGATTAATATAAATATAAATATATTTATAATTAATATTTAATATATTTATATCATTATTGAAATTATATAGAAGATGGAACCATGATAAATTTTCAAGAATCAAAACTACCAAACTAAAATTTTCATGAAAAACAAAAAAGTTAACACCAGAATAAGATTATTTTAAGAATGAATAATTAATAAATAGGGGTTGAAATTATATAACTAGATCATATATGATATAATAATTATATGAATTATTATATTATAGAAGCAGCATAAATATAAATCTATTATACAAAAGGTTAAATAACATTTAAAAAAAGTCGAACTTATGGTAAGGGTTTTATGTTACAATATCATTATTTACTAATATTGTATACGATTACGTTTATAATGATGATATGTGATTATATACATCCCAATAATCTCATGAATGTTTTCTCCTCTAGATATTCATGTAATTTAAATGTTATAGTACCATTTTCCTCTCTTAAGGACTTAAAATTATCAAGAGAATGTTTTTAAGAAAAAAAAGACTTCCTTTCCTCTTTAGTCAGGAATAATTTTATTCTAAGCACATATTTTCTTCAAAAAAATTTCCAGAATTTTTTTTATATTATCTTATTATTGTTTTAAGTTATTTTCAACATTTTAAAAAATTATTTAAAATGAAATCAGCTAATCATTTTATAATTGATGCGATTTGATTTTTTTCTAAAAATGTGAAATAAATATTTTATTTTACATACATAGAATGAACCAAATTACCCAATGTCATGACATATCAAGCACTAAATCTTTCTTAATAGATTTTCGTGATTCCTTTCAAAACAATTTTTACAATAATATTTTCTTTATTTTATATTTTGAATAAGTGATTCCAAAATAAATCAGGTATTTACCTAAAGAGGTTTTTCAAGTGATATTTTAAAGGAATATTATTTTATGATATCATCAATTAATGTAACTTATAATTTAATGAGGATATATTACAGTGATACCATCCTTATTATTTATCTAGATGGTTTATGATAAGGATGATGATATTTTAATAAAACCATTATATGTTGAAAGAGTTAAACTATGATTAATTATAGAAATGTTTATGAATATTGTTTATTTTACATATATTATGACATATTATCAATGTTTTATTATCATGTGGACCACATTTGTATAAAATATATTTCTGTGCAGTGTTTTTCTGGAACTATATATTCCTCTAATGCATTGGGTAAATATGGATCTCTCATAATACACTAATAACGTGAATATGGACTTCACGTAGTTTAGTAAGGGACACTATCCACTATGATAGCCTTGGGAGTGAAACATAACCATGAATATGATGTAATTGGAAGTATACCAAATACAATAAGATATCCATTGAATGAACATTTTATAATCTTCAATATTCAGAACATGTGAAATTTATTTTGGTTTAATATTATCTAGAATGAAAAGAATATAAATAGTGTACTCTCATGAATAACATGAGGAGATTGGTAGAAATTGAATCCATTGAGTAGGATGAGTTTAGGGGATAATTTTTAAAAAATTACATTCCTTATACTGTTTATATGAAAATGGAGGAGGAATTACTTGAGAAAAAGGAGAAGGATGGTGATGCCACTAATAATAATAAAGAAAATTTTATTAGACTTATGAGTTATGCTTATAATATTCATCATGAAATTGAATGTTGAAGTGATACGAAGAAGAAGTTAGCTAATTAAGGATAATAAGAACCACAGTATCAAATACCCAAACTCCCTTTTTATAAATAAAATGAGTATGGTAATTATGTTAGTAAGTGATCAAATACTATGGTTAATGATGATTATTGGCATCATCTACTTCACAAGCGCGTATATAATGGAAATTTAATGTGATCTCTATAACTATAGTGGGGAATGATAATGAAGTGCTGAAAGGTACACCTACCACACACTCTAGAAGTAATAATGTATTATTTGCTTTTTAACTGGTTCACACTTTTGTATATGAATAATTGGAAAAGGGTATCACAATACCACCACAACAATTAGATGTTGAATTAGTTCTGAAAAAAATCTAATGGTATAAAGATGTCATCTCCGGTCAATGATTCTTCACTTATTGATATGTTTGGGAATATTCTTCTTGTAAATATCATTATTCTCCCTCTAGTTGAATTTGGTGTTATTTTGGGGATGGTTTTTTTATTTATACAAATAAAAAATTAATTTACAAGGTTGTATATTCATGTTTGATATTATGGACAAAACTATGATCATCTATTAGTGTAATGTTAAATATAAACTTCCAATGGAAATTTCATCCAGTGTTTGTGTCTTGATTCTATTAAAAGGGTTTTTTATCAAAGATGGTTGGTGGGAAACTGAACATCGATTGTAGGATCATTATACTATAGTTATTTATTGAAGTCAGTCTAGAAGAATTATCTAGTCTTCTACTATATACTGATGATAAGTTCTTAATAGAGCTCATGCATTATGAAACACCTATTTCAAAAAATCTATATAGAATGTCCAATGTTAAGATATATAAATTAAAGAAGAAAATTTAAAAGAATCTTGATAAAGGATTCAATTAGGATTCTTCATCACCAATGAGGTGTACATATACATTTTGTTAAGAAGAATGAAGGATTAATGTGACTGCCCATTGATTATTATAAATCTAACAAGATCACATTCAATAATAACTATCATCTACCATGTGTGGTTTATATTTTGATCAACTATGTGGTGATAAAAAAATTTCTAATATTTATCTATGGTCTATATATTATAATTTTTTGGAAAAAAGTGAATAAATTCCCATTAAATCCATCCATAAAATGTATCGACACTATGATTTATTATTGATTCCATTTTGTCTTACTAATTTACCCAATATCTTCAAGGATTTAATGAATATAGTCATTAGAGATTATTTTGGTTAGTATTTCAAAGAACTTATATGAAATATTATTATGTATTCCATGATTTTGTAAGAAACAAATATCACATAAGTATTTTTTGGAAGACCCAACAGAGAATATGTTGGAAAAATTTACCAAGCGTGATTTTTGGTTACAAAAACATCCATTTTCGGTTCATATAATCTCAAGAGAGGTTGTATTGGTGGATCAATATATGATAAAATTTATTAAACATTAGAATAGAAAAACCACAATGATTGATATCCCTAGATCCACCATTCTGGAGAGAAATTATTAATCCTTTTTAGAAAATTTTTCATGGATGTCTAATCTACTCCTCATGTTTACTTAGAAGGGAGGCATGCTCCTTTGGGTAGATAAATTTAAGGAAACATTCAATTAAACTTAGAGAATGTTAGTTAGTGAACCCATGATTACACTACTTACAATGGAGAAGGGTTTTTGATATATACCAATATGTAAAATAAGGGGTCAGGATGTGTCATCAAGTAGAATAAAACAGTGATAGATTATATGTCATGATAATTGATGGTTCATTGTAAAAATTACCCAACTCATGGTTGGAAGTTAGATGTGGTAATTTTTGAATTAATGATATAGATTAATATTCTCTATAGAGAAATGTGTCAGTTATACACTAATCATAATCATTTTACATGTAAATTAACTCATAATGAGTTGATTATGATCCTAATAAGATTATGGGTGTTGATTAATGACTATGAATACTCAATACATTACCCCCCTTGGAAAGTATAAAAGGTGGAAGATGCTTTTAGTCAAAAGGATTATGATTTATTGTCTATAATAAGGATAAAAAAGATCTGAAATTTTTAGATTTATAAACAAGGGATCAAGAAATCCTTAAGGAAAGGGGTGATATTAACTTACTCAAATGGGTGTACAACCATCTATCCTTCCTGAATGCTCCAAAGGCCTTCATTTTTTATTTATTTTTGACAATCCACCATTCAAGGTATGAGGTGGAACCCTTAAAAATTCCAAAGGCTTATGAGACATTACATGACCCGTATGTCTTTGGAAATCAACCAAAACAAGACAACATGGAACTAACCCTGCCTTGAAAATGTCATGATGTTAGCTCTCTACCATTGTATGGCTAGTGCGATAGTTGTCCTATGAAGATCTAGACATGTCCAGTACTAATGGAAATTCCATAACTTCTCATTATTCTATGATCAGTCAGCTCTTCTCTAGTGAATGTGCCCACATTGATTCCTTATTTGGAGCAATGTTCCTTTTAATATGTCTAGTACATCTGCAATTTTAGGTGGCTCGAAGTCCATGAGGTGGGACGAAGGCCTTAAAGTGGCCCGAAATACTTGAGGTGGTTTGAAGGCCTTGAGCTGGCCCGAAGGCCTTGTGGAGGCCTAATGACCTTGAGGTGGCCCAAAATACATGACTAAACTGAGGGCCTTGAAGGACCCAAGGTCCAAACTGTTGGCCCATAGACCCAAACAGATGAATAGTTCCGACTTCTATAGTACCTAACAGTGCCTTCTATAGTACCTTCGTAGTATCCGGTATAGAACCTGCTACAGTGCTGTTACAATACTTTCTACAGTAACCACTATAGTAATGCTGCAATACCAGAAATATGTCTCTGCCTAGATTTTATCTCAGGTCTCTTGGATGCACTTATCATGTCCTCTCCAATTAGGCTTAGGATCTTGGGATTTTCAACCATCTATCAAAGTGAAGATTAAAGATTCATAAAAAGAATATGCATAGTTACAAAATATGGTAAGAAATGTTTTTGATTTAAATCATGATTTTGATGGAATTATATGGCTCTAGAACAATGTATGAACTTCATCCATGCTAAATTTGAAGGAGTTATATGATAAATCTCGTAGTTCATCATTTTATATTCATCCTTAAAGTACAGATATATATATATATATAGGTTGAAATTATACTTATAGTCAGAAAACATAATGAGAGATATTTTAGACTATATATATTGGTTCATTGTATTTTGGCATGTTAGTGATGAGAGATAGAATTCCAAGATAATTTTATGACAATTACCCATACCAAAAGATAAATTGAAAGTCATAGCCTCAGATTTTGTTATCCGACTCCCCATAAAATCTAAATACTATAATGATATTTGGGTTATACGTAATCACCTTATTATGTAAAAACACTTAATATCTATTAGATAATATTTATCTCATAATAAACAACATAGAATATACATTAAAGAAGGGGTACAGTTGCATGAAATACCATATTCTATTGTATTTGACCAATATATGAGGTTTACCTTAATGTTTTGGAGAATTGTTTAGGAAGATTTGGATTTAGAGTTTTCTTTAGGTACTATTTATCTTCACTAAAAATATATTTAGTATGAGAGAATAACTCAAACCATAGAGGATATGTTGATATCATGTTTTATATATTTAAACTGTGTTAAGTATCAAAACCATTATCTAGTCATGTTTTTTATAAAAAACAACCTTCACTATAGCATTTTGAGGGATCCTTATAAGGGCCTTTATAGAAATAAGTACATAACTCAAATTTAATGGGATGATGTTGGAGAATGAATGTTATTGACGACTATGTTTTCTAATGAAATGGAAGATAATTATTGATCCATTAAAAATCATATTATGGTATCGTAGAGTCAATATAAAATTTATGGTGACTATCATCAAAAAAATATGGAATTTTAAGTTCTTGAGAAGGTACTACTATGGATTTCTCAATGAAAGAAGTTTTTACGATTAAAAAATTAGGGAAATTTGAGACATCGGTATATTAGTCCCTTCACAGTTCTTGATCAAGTAGGGATATGGGATTATCATTTAGAGGTTCCACCAAACCTCTATCAAGTTCAAAATGTGTTTCACGTACCCTTACAGAGAAAGTACACACCAAATACTTCACATGTACTAAACATATATGTTTTAACACTTGAGAATGAAATTTTTTCTGAACTGAAACTATTATAAATCTTCAATAGCAGAGATAATGTGATACAGAATAGTAGTACTCACCTGGTTAGTGTTCTCTCTATGTATCATAAATTCAAAGAGCTACATAGGAAACTGAGGATGTGATGAAACATAGATATCCTCATTTATTTGTATTGTAGTAATGAAATTAAAATAGACAAATTCAATATTATTGGGTATAATGTAACACCCTTTGATGTTAGGACATATTTCTCTTTACAAAAGTATTATTTCTTTATGAGCTCATGACACATGTAACGCCAAGTCTAGATGAACTATAATATTGTATACGATACTAAACTAGTTACGAAATCTGTGGAATGAATTGGAATAACCATAGTTTAAAATTTATGTATGAATACTTTAGATAATTCAAATATATTGATAAATAAGTACTCAATTTATAGTAATGTCATTATATTCATCATAAATTCATTTTCCTCCAAAATTTATTATATTGTTTTTGTTAAGAAATAATATAAATAATTTTTTCCTATTATAGAAAAGTTATTTCTAAAAATTAATTTCATTTTCGAAATTATCATTTAAATATTTTCATAGAGTTATGTTTTGAGAATTTTCTGAAGATAAATAATTTTCTATAAACAGTAAAAAATAAAAAATTTACTGGAAAACAATCTTTTCATTTAAGGAATTTAAGAAGCAAAATTTTGTATTAAAATAGTTTTAAAACAAAAATTATTTCATCTATATTATTAATAATTTAATTAAATTCATTATAATTAATTTTATGTTCTATTTTGGTATGCAAAAATGTTATACTTAAGAAAACATTTTTTTGGAAAATTGTCTTTTATCACACTTTGCAGGTAAAATTTTAAATCAAATTCTATGACTTTTTAGAAGAATTTGATAAAATATATTCCAAACCTTCAATTAGAATATCAATTTTTTTTAACAATTCCGCAGTCATTTTTCTTATAATCAATAGTAGGAAAATAAAAACAATCCCACATGAAGGGGTTAAGCCATGATATATGGGTAATTTTACTAATTAAACTAATCTAAATTCTATTTAATGGAATGGGTTTGACCCAATACAATCCCAACATAGAAAATATACCAATTTTAAAGAATTTTTATGGAGTATAACTTTATTATATTTTAATATTTTTTGAAATTCTAATTTTTTCTAATCCCAATATTATAAAAGGACACAAATAATTTCTCATATTTAAAAAACATTGATCCATATAGCATGATAAAACTCTAAAAAATTTTATTCTAAGCTCCCCTATATATGATTTATAGGTTCTAGTATTCTTACAATACCTTTCCAATGAACCTTAATAAGGGATCTAATGGAGGCATACCAAAGAAGAGTTAATCATCATGCCTGACCTCTTTTAGTTTATTTCTTCTTATAACTCCTATATGTCTTTGGTATTAATCATAAAATAATAAATTATAAATTATAAATATACTGATATTTTATTTTAATTATGGAAACGTGTTTAATCACCGTCTTCTCTATAAAATGGGAACTCAATGTATCGCTCTTGTGTACGTGGTGACTACCACCTCTATGTGGTGATACAATTGATTTTCCATCAATATATTTCATGATAGAGTATTTGGATGGGTTTAATTTTTATATATCATATTTATGGAATAATTATTCCTCTTTAATTAATATACCATTTTCTACATGACAATATGATTTGTTTTTACCTTTACCCTTTACATGGATGGAATCAAGGATAGATTTAATAAATATATATGAAATATATAATATATTAATGTTTTTTAAAACATGAATTTTTATTTCCCGATCATTTATTCCATCTGGAGAAAATTAAAAATAGGGTTCACACATACGTACAACGTACCATCTATATGAATGGAGTAATTCATTTTTTATATCTATTTGATATGTATTGTTATAAATATATTGTATTGAATCATATTTGTTCCAATTTATTATTTTTAGATATTGTATGGATTATTTTTGAGACCGTACAAGAAGATAGAGTGTGATTTCATGTCCTTGTGTTCCTGGAATAAATGTCTGAAATATATTATTATTTTTTAAATATAATTCACAAATAGTTTTCTTGAAAAATTAGAATAAAATAAAAATGGGGTATAATATTAGAAATCATAGGGCATCATTGAGTTCAGAATTTGGTTTTATCCCTATGCATGACATAACCTTTATCGGTGTAGGGAATTTTTAGAAAATTCATATTGGGTGTAAAATGAATAAAATAACTAAAATAAGATTATTTATTTATTCATTAACAGAATGAACTAATTACTTCCTTAAATACATGCATATGAAAAAAAATCCGGTTATCTGTATGACCTTGAAAATCATTGGAAAGTTAATGGAAAGCATGAAATGATATTTCATTTATATATGAAAACCAGATTGATGATCAACGATCAGTGTGAGAGGGAATCAAATGATGTCACCAATGATAACTAAGAATATCTGTTCTTCATCCAGGATTGATCCAAATCCTTGTAAGATATTTGTATTGATTTAATTCTCCCCCATTCTTAGTTTCTACGATGAATGTGAATCAATTGACCAACATATTGACTCATGGATTGGTCATCTTATGGGAAGGGTTTATATGTGGTGATTTTTATTAGGAGAATTAGTTTAGAATTATTGATTCTCCATTATTAATCTAATGGTTAAATATTAAGGCCCACACGAACATTAGGTGATGTCCATTCCACATTTTTTTAGTTGGGTATTTCTTTTTCGATTCTTTGTTCACTATATGTGTTTTTGTTTAGCCCGTGGTTTGACATATCCAGATGAATCGATCATTTCTCACCAATTTTTTTGAACAATGATCCTATATTATAGATATGTGATCAACATGACATGGTGGAGGTGTGAATATGGGATGGGTGATCGATCAAAAGAATTTGGATACCAGATTTTGCGTTCTTCAGCCTGCAATAAAGTATAGAGTTTGATGATATTTTATAAATCAGTCAAACTTACAGATCTTGTTTTTTGATGTTTATGAGTCTTATCGGTAGTTGGATCATGATTTTTTGGAGAGGTGGTTATTGAATAAAAAATCAGACAAATAGATGACAATGTGGAAACCATATTTGTGAATCTATAAAAATATGTGTAACACAACATGTAACTTGGATCCACAGACCATGTGGGTCCTTTCTTATGGTGGATTGGATTTTAGAGATATTTAAATATCACATGGAATGTGACCCTATCACATGGAATGTGACAACTCCCCGATGGATCAACATGTAACTCAGAGGGTACACACACATGGGATGGAGTACATGGTCATTAGGAACACTATGTACTCCCACAGAGAAATAGATTAGGAAAATGTATATGGGATAAGACATGTATTGGTACACGGGCAGAGTACATGGGAATCCAATACACAATTTTCTATTACACAGATATTAGCCTGAGACATGGTCCATTTACATGAGCGGGTCTTGTGGTCAAGGGACTCAACATGTGGCCCTACTACAGGTCGTGTAATTTATAATACATACCTTGGATCCCTTTTCTAATGTATATTGTAAATGTTTTTTAGGGTGTCATCCTCATATACATTCCCTAAGGGAGAGTATAGAATTGCTTCTTACTCCTAGGAAAATGATCCCTTTAGATTGATTACTTGGATAGAGTTCTTGCAATCCCTCCACGAGGCATTGAATTAGATACTATATTTATCTTCATGCCTAGGTGGAGATCTTCATATCATAGTAGACAACACTATATGGGCTCCAATCTGTTACTTATAATGTTTATCCAGCATTAGTTATTGGTATACCCCCATGGACTTTAGTGTGATCCTCCACTTTGTATTTTATTCCTTCATGCCTCCAGCGTGTACTTCTAATGGTGAAACCTAATTACAATTACCACTCAGACATTCATCATGAGTTCTATTAGACTCAGAAGTGTTTTTTCATAGATTATTTCTATGTGGAAGCATTGAGAAAGAATCCATGCCTGGCACATTACAGTTGTGGCTCACCTTTAGACTGTGTGTATTTTTTTAGTATATATGGATATTATTGTAATATGTGTTATAGACATATGCCTATGTATATATGAATAGATTTCCTTTATTTTATGCTTTGTGGTTGGGGGTGTCTTAATGGGTATTGATATACTCACCCATTAATAGGTTTTTTCCCACACATGTCATGTCTTATGTAGATGATCAACCTTCTAATAGATTCATTGACAAACAAAGACCAAATATTTCTTAGTGAGACCAGAAAGCCCAAGGTGTGTTCTTGAGGTAGTCTGAAAGCACTCATAGTTTTAATTTCATGTTGAAAATGTTTTTAGAATCATTGTGGTGGGATTTTATTAGGACTATTTTACTTTCCTTTACATCATTCCAAACTCTAGTTGTGGGATTTAGATGTATGCATCCATGGTTCTTCAGTAGTTTTTACTATTCATAATTTTATAAGCATGGAGATGTGTGTGTGTGTGTGTGTATTGGTACTAATGATAGGGCCTCCAATGAATGTTATATGCCTACTCAGTACTAGTTTCCATATCTTTCCCCATTAGAGGTGGGCTTAGAGAGTCGTAGCTTGGGCCCTATAGAGACGGGTCTTGAAAGAGTGCTATTAGAGCACATTCGGTTATACCATGGAACTGGAATTTGTGAGTTTGGTTTGCGGAAACATTGTTAAGTGTTTTGAGCTCAAATTTTAGGCCATGGAATATTGTATTTTTGTGGAAGTTAAAATATCCATATATTATGACTCTCATTGCCATATTTTTTACTCAATAAATGAGAACATTGGTTTCATGAAAAAAATGGTACATTCATAGTATATGAATGGGATGTGGTATCCATGTCCTTCTTGATTCATATCTATAAATCTACTCATTGACTATGGTGCATCTTTTTTATTTCAGGATGCCTCCACAATATAGGCCATCTATGATTCAGAATCACGATCATGAGAATGATCTCCTCAGTGATAAGAAATCAATATAGGGACTAGTTCCTAAGATGCTACCTCTAGGTGGTGCACCATATATAGCACCTATTGAGAAGATGATGGTTCTCGTAGTACCAGCAGATGACGTGTGTAGGCTGAGCTCACGTCACAAGTTATAGCAATAGAGACCCCTCATGTTTAAAGGTGATCCCGAACCATTGGTAGTCAATTATTGACTTTAGGTAGTGGCCCATTTTTTCTATATGCTCAAGACACCAATATAGAATATGGTGGTCCTTACAGTGATATTTCTTCATGGATTAGTGGGGACATAGGGGGGGTTAGTTACCTATTATTACAATGAGTCTAATCTTCCATAAACATTGTTTGAGTACCTTTTCATAAAGGAGTTGCCTCTAACTATGATGAGGGTTATACGTATCCAGGAGCTTCAACAAATCCATCAGGGAAACAAGACCATAACTGAGTATTCATAGTGGTTTACCAACCTATCTTTTTAATTTATAGATATGTTTCACAAACATTTCATTAGGAATAAGATCATTGAGCAAGGTCTGTGTAGAGACCTCTAATCTAGTGTTATCTCCCTTTTCATTCCTACCTATGATGGGGTGCTAGATTTATCATTTGTGGTAAAGAGTTTTTTGAATGAGAATAAATAGGCAATGGTTTCTTGTTGTGGAACATAGGTGTGGAGATATTAGTGGTTGGGAAACAACATCATTCATAGGGAACTAGATGTGTGATACATTTCAAGAGGAGGTCCCAGGTTTGAGGGGTTGCGGTTTAGGGCACACAGGATGGATCCTGTTATCCAAAAGAGAGGCAATGCTACTCTTATGATGGAAGGGGATATATCGGTTGAGATTGTATGACCCACCATACAGCTAACATAGAGACCATGGATGGGCCAGAATAATAGATACAACAGCAATACAAAGTAGTTCCACTGGGTGGTGGAAGTGGCATAAGAGAAGGTAGAGATGTAGAAAGTGGTAGATGATTTGACTTGTTACCTCCACCTTTCTAGGTGTTCCATTCGAGGCTTAGGGAGTAGGAGGAAAGGGTTGGGGATTGGTGTAAGTGGTTGAATAATATAGCCGAAAAGCTCTAGGGATGATTCGATGTTTGATCTGTCTGTTTTATAACATAGATATAGTACTTATAAACACAGTTTTAAGTCATTACTCTCTTAGAAATTATCTTTTATGAGACATAGATATTCTAGTTGAGCCCTTGGTTCGACCATTTCCCTTAGAGACTCCTACTAAAGATGACTCAGTGATTACAAAATTGTACTAATTGTGTGACCAGACTCTTAAAGGTGAGAAATAATATGGGATCTATTTATAGTAGTGATGATCCCTTATAACGTCATCTTTGGTATGGAGTGGTTATTCCAAGTTCATAACCAGATCGACTGTTTAAGGTGGAGGATGTGGTGGGTCTGTAGTGAGGAAAATAGGTTTTCCTTTGTAACTTAAAAGGAACCCCAGACAGTGTTGGATTGACTCGCCTGTAAAATAGTATGGCCAATTACTCACTAGTTTGATAGTATAATGCTCAATGTAGTGGATGTTATGAGTTTCTAGTTTCCTTTTGTGGTGGAGTATGAAGAAGTATTCCCTGAGGATGTTCCGGATTTAACTCCCTGATTAGAGATATACTTCTACATTGATCTACACCCAACGATGACATAGATATCTATGCCAGCATATTACACGCCTCCTGTAGAACAACACAACTTCAGGGTTCTGTTAGATGGCTCACAGAGGAATATATTTTTTATACTAAGTTCTTCACATTGGGAATCCTCAATTTTGTTCGCCAATAATTTGGATAGTAGATTGAGGTTATGTGTGGACTACCAGCGCTTGAATCAATTAACTGTGAAGAACAAGTATCCACTACCAAGAATCTATGACTTATTTGATCAATTTAGAGGGGAATAATGGTTTTCAAGGGTTAAACATAGGTTTGGATATCACCAATGTTGATTACGGGATTATTATATACCAATGACTAACTTCAAACATCGCTATGGTCATAATGAGTACTTAGAGATGCCCTATGAGGTGATGAATGACACAACAATGTTCATGGGACTAATGAACTAATAATTTCTAAACATTCATAGATTATTTGATTATAATATTCATCAATGATATCTTTGTGTACTAATCATTTGAGGAAGATCATGTAAGACAATTGAGGATGGTTATTGATGTACTTTGAGAGTACAATCTTTATAGAATGCTCTCGAAGTGACAGTACTAAATTTACGAGGTCCACTTCCTAAGACACGTTTTCTCAGAAGATGGATTGGTAGTAGATCTATTCAAGGTCAAGATAGTGTAAGTTTGGGATCCACATAAAATCATGTTGGATGTGTGGAGCTTCCTTGGGTTTGAAATCTAATATCAGAGGTTCATACATGATTTTTCTAGGATACCATCACCCAGAAAATATTTTACCCAAAAAGGGAAGCCTTTTGTGTGGATTGAGGGGTGACAACAGTATTTTAAGTAGTTGAGATAGAGTTTGAAAAACCCTCACATCGTGATATTTCAAGAGGAGGGTTTTGAGTATGTAGTGATATATGATGTATCCAGAACAGATATTGGTTATGTTTTGATTCATAAGAAGGTGGTGATTGCATATGGTTCACATCAGTTGAGACCACATGAGAATAATTACATGGCTCATGATCTTGAGTTAGAAGTGGTAGTCTTCGCACTAAATATGTGGCAAAACTACATGATATATGAGTGGTGTATCCTTTATTCTGATTATAGGATTCTCATGTATGTATTCTCTTATAAGGACCTTAACTTGAGATAGAGGTGATGGATAGAGTTACTCCAATATTACAACATAGAAATTGTCTATACTCCTAGGAATGGGAATTTGGTAGTAGATTCTCTTAGTATAAGATCTTTTCCACAATTGTTGAACTAGGTGTTAGTGTTCTTGGCCTCATTGAAATTATCCATTTTGGATAGATATAGAACATCTTACCACCATTGAATGGTTATCTACCCTATTATCTTGCTATGATTCTAGGCGGCACAACTTGGGGATACCAAATGTGATACCCTATATACTCAAATATCCTCTGAACAAGAACCTTATGGATTTTATGAAGGCAGGGAGCATGTTTTTCATTACATAGGATGCACAATGGTGTCAAGGATGATACAAGAGGATGTTCTATGATTGTTTTATACATGTCATTTATCGGTTCACCCAGGTGTGGAAAATATGTAATGGAACCTCCAATGTTTGTTATGGAATCATGGGATGAGGAAGGGAGTGGTAGAGTTTTCTTATCGATGCCTTATGTTACAGCAAGTGAAGGTTGATCACCAAAATTCAGCTAGTTTAGCTTAACCCCTTGAGGTTGTGGAATATAAGTGGGATGGGATATCGATGGAACATTGGATAGGATTACCACGAATGTCTAGGGGAAATTATGACATCTGTGTGATCATAGACCGACTATATATTTTTCCCACTTCTTAGCAATTCATTAGTAGAGTTCATTATAGATATTGAGACACCTATACATGGAGGAAGTAATCTGACTTCGTGGAGTTACATCAATGATCATTTATTACCATGATGTTTTATTCACATCCCTCTTGTTGAATGGATTCTTGGAGTCTTTTGGGACTCAGTTGATCTTGTAATATCTTTTCTCCCCAAAACTGACATATAGATTGGCACACTATTCATGTTCTAGTGGGAATGGTGTGATCATTTGTGTTGGACATTGGTCATAGTTTGGTGGAGCAACTAGCATTGGTAAATATTTCATACAATAATAGTTACCATTCCACCAATAGTGTGAAACAATTTGAGGCTTTTTATGGGTGAAACTATAGGTCACCACATTACTAGAATAACTATGGAGAGTCGGAACAAATATTACTATAGTTGGTTCAAGCTCAATCCTAGACGGTGCATATCATCCAGGAGCGGACAAAGACTGCATAGTTACATCATAAGTCTTATACTTGTAGATGATAGAGGCATTGCGATTTTGAAAAATGAGACCATTTATTCATATGGTTTTCAACATGATGAACATTATAGAGATTTGGATGGTGTGGAAATATATCTATGTGGGACATTGGACCTTTCTAGATACTACATAGTGTTAGAAATGTGGAATACCACTTAGATCTACCTCTTTAGTTATACTAGTTAAAGGAAATCTTCAACGTGTTTTAGATGAGGGGGAGGGATGTGAATGACCAATCACACGTTCTCAACTGGGTAGATTTGGACATTGAGGATGGAGCTACCTTTTCTGAGTACCCGGTAGATATCAATGATTATAAGGACAGTATCATTTAGGGGATATCAATTCCATTATTGTGTATCTGATGGTATCATTGGAATACTTAGGATAGCACGTGGGAGTGGGAGGCTCAGATTAATGCTGAGTACCCACATGTCTTTGTCTATCACTTGTTTTAGATTTTTGGGATATAGCTCCCCAAGGAAGGGATAATATAATTTATCTGATTATTTTCATGTATTTTTTTTTGATATTGTATGGATTATATTTGAGACCATGGGCGTAGATGATCGTACCACGATTCACTGTTTTATTCCACCCTTACACCACAGTTTGAAACTAGTTTTGTAATGAATATTCCACATATAATAATAAATTGTACTTCATGTTTGAATAAATAAATTAATTTTAATCAATATTATAATGGGAAATGTTACTTGTTTTTATTGTTTCAATGTAGGTGGAGGTGATTTGCAGTGCCTTTGATGAAGTGGAAGAAAAATGGGCCAAAATTACCTGGATCCATGGACATCTGTCCACTGTTTTGCATAGTACACGAAATCCATGCATCCAAATGGGCTGAAATTTTGTGGTAATTTCCAAAACATAATAGGATAAATTGAATACTGAGGAACCCAATGTTGATTCGGCTTCTATTGGGCCTAGCCGAATTGATCTGTCCATGCCACTGAATTTGGACCAAGTCAAATGAGGTGTTCTGTATTTTATCAATATCATGAGCTATAGTTGTCCAAAGGGTTCCAAACATTCAGTGGAGATAGTAAATAGGTAGAGCTACAACTTTTCGATTTTCTCTAAAGTGAGATAAGACTTTCTGAAGGCTGAAACGTGTGGTACAAGTGGATTGAAGAAATCTGGGTGCCTAAAACCACCTTCCAATTTTCCTATAAAATGGCACCTTGGGATCCCCATTTGCAAGTTCGGCCAAGAGGCAAGGTGCTTCCATTTTGGAGTCCCCAAGTAGTCTTATCAACATCCCTAGAGGTTCTGGAGGATATGGGACGTTCTACCCCAACATCTTTCTCTTCCTCCTCTCCCATGGTTTTCTAAACCCCTTGTGATCACCCGGGGAGGAATGTGATGTACATCCCGAGCTTCATGTTTTTAATATTTGAATGATCTTTTAAATTAAAGATTTTTGTGTTGTTTTTCATCATTCTCTATTATTATTTTATTGAGTTATGTACTGGTATGTCATGCTCAACTCATATGATCATGTTTGGGGGTACCCATTCATGTGATGTTTCACACACCGTTCACCACTTTCTTTCCCCCTTTCAATTGCGGTGGTTGTGTGGTTTATATTGGTCAATTGAACTCACACAAGCACTGTCAAGGCCATTTACATTTATGTCATGGTATCAAGAAGATATAACATACAAATATGGATAGCGCATCGAGTTTTTCGTGTGTTTCCTTGGTGAGTTTTGGTTATGCAGTCAAACACAATTCATTCAATCATCGGCGGTGTCCGGTGAATCACTATGTGTTTTTGACTGAACCCTAGGAGGTATCCTAGTATAAACTCAGTAAAATTCTAGTTATAGGTGTTAAAAACTAGGGATTAAAATATCATAACCTTATATCATGAAGCGATGAAGGATAAACATCATACGAGTACCCCGGGTTGATTATGCTTAATTAATTCTGTTAATCTCTACTTTGTCTTATAGCTTCTATTTTCTATTGTCATCTTCAATCATCAAACCCAAGTATTATAAAACACCATTTCCATTTTTAATTTCATAATTATAACCACATTTTAGAATTAATTATCTAAGGCTCTATCAAGAGACGACCTGGGGTTGCTGCTATACTGCAGAAATTCTAGTCAAAATTAAATAACTAATTTAACGTGTTTGACAACGCGATCAAATTTTGACGCCGTTTCTGGGGAGCCAAGATAATTTTTTTTCTTTATTTTATTTTTTTATTTATTTTAATTATTAATTATTACTCCTTTAAATACCCCACCCCCATTTGATTGTATTTTGTTTTGGGTTTTGTCTTTCTTTTTGGTTGTTTTTTAGTGTGTTCTTTATCTCTCTCTCTCTCTATCTTCTTCCACATCTCCCTCTGTAATTATATAGTATAAAATTCTATTCTTCTTTCAACCTTCTTAAGTTTCTCTTTTATCCATCAGAAATCAAAAAAAACCCAACAAACAATCAATCCATCAAACTGGACATCATTGTTGCATGACAAGATCTGGTAAAGAAACACTACTTGAATTTGATCCAGAAATTGAAATGTCACTTCACACACAAATAAAGGCATCTAGAGAAGGTCAATCAAGTAACATTGTGGAACCCCATTTATAACCTCAAGTGGTTCTAAACAAACCCCAAATTTAACCCAATCAAATCCATGAAAACATGGCTGCAAATAATCGAACTTTAAAAGAACTTACTACCCCTGATGTGGAGTACCAACCTGCGTACATCCAATTTCCCGAGGAAGCAGCCAACTTTGATCTTAGATCAGGTCTCATTCACCTTCTTCCAAAATTCCATGGTCTTCCCAGAGAGTACCCTCACAAACATCTAAAAGAGTTTCACATAGTGTGCTCCACCATGAAACCCCAAAATGTGTCTAAGGACCTCATTAAGTTTAGGGCCTTCCCTTTCTCCTTTGATGGTGTAGAAAAAGATTGGATACACTATTTGCCTTCCACAATTGGGGGCTGGAATGACCTAAAAAGTCTTTTTCTAGAGAAGTTCATCCCTGCCTCCCGAACTGCATCAATTAGGAAGGAAATATATAGAATTAGGCAATCGCAAGGAGAGACCCTTCATGAATAGTGGGAGAGATTCAAAAGACTTTTTTCAAGCTGTCCCCACCACAAGATTAGTGAACAACTTTTAATTCAATACTTATATGAGGGAATTATCCCCATGGATCGTGGAATGATTGATGTTGCGGCTGGTGGTGCCCTAGTTGACAAAACTCCTTCTGCCGCTCGTGACTTAATAGCCAACATGGCTCAAAATGCACAACAATTTGTTACACGAGCTATTTCACCAACCGGAGGAGTTCATGAGGTATTTCATTCAGCCCTAGAACAAAAGGTTGATACTAAACATGATGAGATGCATACCCTTCTAAGGAAATTAGCTCAAGCACAAGGTAACTCGCTCTCTACTTCTATTCCATTACATTGTGGGATATGTTCTGATAACACTCATTTTTCGGACCAGTGCCCACAACTTCGAGATTCATTTGAGTCCTGTGCAGTTGTGTTCCCAGGGCGTCCATTCCATCAAGAGCCTCCCTTCATGCAAGAACAATTCAGGCAAAATCCAAATCCAGGGTGGCAAGCACAACCCCAATACCGAAAAGGAGGAAACTCAAGCTACCCAAATCAGAATTGGCATCAACAAGGCCAAGGTATGAAACCTTATTATCCTTAAACTTATCAAAACAATCATCCTCATCCTCCTCCCAAATCTGAACCAAGCCTCGAGGACATGGTGAAACAAATGGCAACCAAGAACCTTCAGTTCCAACAGACCACACAATCAGTTATTCAAGACCTACAAACCCAAGTGGGGCAATTGGAAAACACCATCGGTGATCTTAAGATGCAAGGTTCTGGATAACTACCTTCCCAACCCATTTCCAATCCAAAAGAAAAAAGGTAATTTATGTGCAGTTACACTTTGTAGTGGTAAAAAGGTTTCTCCTTCTACTGATGCTACACATCAGGTATGTCCCCCTCATGAAAACTCTCTTTCCCAACCCTCGAAAACTTCATGCAAAGAAAAACAAGACAAAAATGGTAATTGAATAGTCATTGATGATTCAAATGAACATTCCATTCCACTTACTTTCCCTCAAAGAGTCTCTAAATCTAAGAAAATCATTGATAATGAGATTGACAATGAAATAATGGATACATTTAAAAAAGATCAAGTTAATATTCCATTAATTGATGCAGTCAATCAAATTTACCGTTATTCCAAATTTCATAAAGAGCTTTGCACCCATCGATGAAGGCTGAAGGGGAATGAGAGAGTCAACCTGGGAAGGAATATCTCGGCCTTGATTCAACCAGCAATGAAAACCAAATGCAAGGATCCCGGCACATTCAACATACCTTGTACCATAGGGGATACCTTCTTTTCTGATGTTATGCTAGATTTAGGTGCTTCCATTAATGTAATGCCTCACTCCGTGTATACTTCTCTAAAGGTTGGAGAGCTTCAACCAACAAGAATTGTTGTGCAAATTTCCAGCCAGAGTACAACACATCCAAAAGGAGTGATTGAGGATGTCCTTGTTAGAGTGAAGAATCTCATCTTCCCTGGTGATTTCTATATTCTTGAGATGGAAGATACCCGAACACAAGGACATGCCCCTATCATAATTGGGAGGCCATTCCTAAAAACAGAAATGACGATCATCAATGTTCACAATGGTACGTTGTCCATGGAATTCGGAGGATAAAAGGTATGTTTTAACATCCTTGAGGCTATGAAACACCTCGTTGAAGAGCACTCCACTCTTCCTATCTATTCGATGGAAGTTCTCTCAAACGATGCACACACACACAATTCTCTCCTCAACCCAAACTCTGATTCTTTTTTGTTTTCATCACCCTTGGATGATTTGAGTTTTCGTTCTTCTTTTGAATGTTGTGTGGGTTTAGAAAAATGTATATTTTGTGCTTTAATTGATGATTGTATTTATTCTGTGGTACCTATGACTATCGATGATTTTTCAAATCTCATTTCAATAGATTCTATTTCCTTTGAGAATAAACATGAGTAGATAGATAGTTTCATGGACCTCACTCCCCCTAAATCCCCTCCCTCAATCCAGAAACAACCGGTGTTTGAACTTAATCAACTTCCTTCTAATTTAAAATATGCATATCTTGAGGGTATTGACCAATTGCCCGTTATTATTGCCAATAACCTCTCTCCACAACAGGAATTGAAACTACCCAAACTTTTGAGAGAGTGTAAAAAGGAAATAGGATGGACATTGGCTGATATTCCCGGGATTAGACCATCTCTTAGTATGCACCATATACTTTTGGATGATGAGTCTAAACCTGTAAGACAATCTCAACGCCGGTTGAATCCCACTCTCCTTGAAGTGGTAAAATTGGAAGTCAGTAAATTACTTGCTGCAGGGATCATTTATCCTATATCTAATATTAAATGGGTTAGCCCCATGAAAATTGTGCCTAAAAAAATAGGAATAACCGTTGTGTCAAATGAAAGGAATGAATTGGTTCCAATGAGTGTGCAAAAAAGTTGGCAAGTCTGTATTGACTACCGTCGATTGAATCAAGCCATGCGGAAGGACCACTTTCCTTTACCTTTCATTGACCAAATGTTAGAACGATTGGCTGGTAAGTCCCATTATTGTTTCCTTGATGGATATTTGGGTTATTTCCAAATCCATATAGCCCCTGAGGATCAAGAAAAGACAACATTTACCTATCCATTTGGCACATTTGCATACAGAAGAATGCCATTCGGTCTATGTAATGCTCATGGTACTTTTCAGCGATGTATGTTGAGTATTTTTTCTAAGTACCTTGAGAGTTGTATGAAAGTATTTATGGATGATTTCACGGTTTATGGTTCTTCTTTTGATGATTTTTTGGAAAACCTAGGTTTTGTCCTCCGT
This sequence comes from Viscum album, assembly GCA_963277665.1. NCBI lineage: Eukaryota > Viridiplantae > Streptophyta > Magnoliopsida > Santalales > Viscaceae > Viscum > Viscum album. The sequence goes on along the minus strand of OY728157.1, from coordinate 2,114,086,309 downwards.
CTCTACATTGAAAAAGATCTTGTTTTAAATTATAAAAAATGTCATTTCATGGTTGATCGGGGGATAGTTCTTAGGCATATCATTTCAAATAAGGGAATTCAAGTTGATAAATCTAAAATTGAATTAATTTCATCCCTTCCATATCCAAAATTTGTTCGTGAGGTGCGGTCTTTCTTGGGTCATGCTGGTTTTTACCGCCGATTCATTAAAGACTTTAGTAAGATCGTACTTCCCTTATCTCAGTTGTTACAAATGGATTCTGAATTTGGTTTTGATTAAAATTGTGAGGATGCATTAAATTCACTATAAAATAATCTCACATCACCTCCCATAATCCAACCACCAAGGTGGGATCTCCCCTTCGAGCTTATGTGTGATCCCTCTAACTTTGCAGTTGAGGCAGTTTTATCACAAAGGGTTGAAAAGGATCCTCATTTCATTGTGTATGCCTCGTGTACCCTTGACCCTTCCCAGGTAAACTACACAACCACAGAAAAAAAACTCCTTTCTATTGTGTTTTCCTTGGAAAAATTCCATTCATATCTTCTTGGGTCAAAAGTGATTGTATTTTCTAGCCATGCTGCCCTTCGTTTCCTCCTAAAGAAACCTGAAGCCAAGCCCCACCTCATTCGGTGGATGCTCCTCCTCCAAGAGTTTGACCATGAGATTAGAGATAAGAGAGGAGTGGAGAATGTTGTAGCTGACCACATTAGTAGGATTTCCCCACCATTGGACCATCATGTTGACTCACCCCTACCCATTGGAGAATTCTTCCCTCATGAGAACCTTTGTGATGTTGTGGACCTTACCCCCTGGTATGCGGACATTGTGAATTTTCTAGCAACATATAGGGTTCCCACTGATTTTATCACTTCACAATCCCAGAGAATTAAACATGACTCTCGATAGTACATTTGGGATGACCCATACTTGTGGAGAATTTGTAGTGGCCAGGTTGTTCGTAGGTGTGTCCCTGACCATGAGTTCACCTCTGTTTTGACCTTCTTCCATACCTTGGCATGTGGGGGCCACTTTGGCTCTCAATGTACAACTCGAAAGGTCCTTGACTCAGGATTATATTGGCCAACATTGTATAGAGATGCCCATAGGTTTTTTAAATCATGTACTCTATGTCAATTCACAGGGAATATCTCCAAGAGGAATGAAATGCCCCAACAGCCCATGTTATTTTGTGAGATCTTCGATGCATGGGGCGTTGACTTCATGGGGCCTTTTCCAAATTTATTTGGCTTTGTGTACATCTTATTGGCTATTGACTATGTATCTAAATGGGTGGAATCAAAGGCCACCAGGACCGATGACTCTCGAGTGGTTGTTGATTTTGTGAGGTCCCAGATTTTCAGTAGGTTTGGTCTACCAAGATTCATCATTAGTGATCAGGGTTCACATTTTTTCAATTGTAACATGAAAAACATGCTTCGTAAGTATGGGTTTGTTCATAAAGTCTCCACTTCATATCATCCCCAAACTAACGGACACGTAGAAATTTCAAATCGGCAAGTTAAGGGAATCTTGGAGAAAACGGTACAACCCAATAAGAAAGATTGGAGTTTGCGCTTGGATGATGCACTTTGGGCGTACCGTACTGCTTTTAAAACACCGATCGGAATTTCACCATATAGGATTGTGTTTGGAAAATCTTATCACCTCCCAGTGGAGGTAGAACACTGTGCATATTGGGCTGTTAAACAATGTAATATGAACCATTCAGATGCAGGTGAGGAAAGAAAGCTACAGATTCAAGAGTTGGAAGAAATTCGACGTGATGCATATGACAACTCCCGAATCTATAAAGAGATGACAAAGGATATTAATGATATCATGATTCACCAGAGGACGTTCCATATTGGTGAGAAGGTCCTCATGTACAATTCCAGGCTTAAGCTCCACCCAGGTAAGCTTCGTTCCCAATGGATCGGTCCTTATATTGTTACTAATGTTTACCCTTTTGGTGCAATACAGGTTTTGCATGAACAGAGTGGATGATGTCTTGACCTCAATGGGAATCAACTTAAACACTTCTATGAGGATTTACCAAAGAATCTATTGGAGGAAATCCACCTTCTCGACGCATCATACCAATAAAACACAGCAGGTTTTATCCTTCCTTCTCACATTTTCAAATATTTTAGTGAGGACACTGCACATTCTTGGTGTGGGGGGGGGGGGGTGGATACATTCCTGGGTTAGTTAGGATTTTTCATCGTTTTCTCCTTTTGTTTTCTCTTTTTGGCCTTCTTTATTGTATTTTTATTTTTCCCCATCAACAATTTCGAAATTCCATGATGTGGCGACCATAAAGTGGGGAAAGTCAAAATACCATAACGAATGATAAAAAGAATTTGTGTATGAGTTTACCATCAAGGAGTGATTTTTAGTGAATTGGTTTTCTGTCAATGATATAAATTGTTGTATCTATGTGAAACCTTTGAGATGATTGGTGCCCTTTGTGTGAGTTGTTTATTTGGAAAATTGTGTCACTAATATCTCCACAAAGTTTTTCACCAAACCACAAAGTGTGATTATTTCTTACTTAATATAAGGTAAATATATGTTGGGTTAATATTTTTCAGCTTTAAATGATATTTCCATACGTTCGTTCCTTATCCGATCTGTTTCATTACTGTACCAGATTGACCTATGGGTGTGTTCCTAATGTCCGAATGTTGTATGCCCTCAAAAAAAAATTTGTGTCTTGGGCAGGTCACAAACCACTTCTCTTCAACCTTTTATCTTGTTATAACTATTTCAATTAGTGTCGTGAGGAGATCAAACAAGGGTTGAGAGATGAGTGTTAGATTTTCGCAAATTGCAACTTCATAAAAAGAAATAATAAATTAGGGGAGTGATGAAATGTGAAACATATGGGTATATCAAGGTCGGGAGCTTATGGTTTGACTTCTGGGAATGCTTAAATGAGTGGGTCTTGAAATATGATGGCAAAGGATGTAGGACAGGTTCGGTGACAAAATCATTTAAGCTGAAAAATGTTAAAATAACATATATTTATTGGATAGCAAGTGGAAAGAATAGCATGGAATGGTTTTCACCCACACACATGGAGATTTAATGTCGTGGTTTACTTCTGAATTCCTTTCTCAATTGGGTATCATGAATCTTTTTAAATTTCACTATGATATGATTTATGAGACATCTTTTTCTATTTTCACTAGGAAGAACTCCTTGGTGTGGTTTGTGCATTGATCACTTTACTTTAAATAAAATTTCCTCAAATGAAAAATCTTTAGGATGTTGGAAATATATATATATATGAATAATTGTATTTGGATATGTGACTTTTCCAAGGAGTGCAAATGTTTAGGTGTGGGGGTGTGATTGTACCACGATTCAGTGTTTTATTCCACCAGTACACCGCAGTTTTAAACTAGTTTTGTAATGAATATTTCACATATTATAAAAAATTGTACTTCATGTTGGAATAAATCAATTAATGTTAATCAATATTATAATTGTAAATGTTACTTGTTTTTATTGTTTCAATGTAGGTAGAGGTGATTTGGTGGGCCTTTGATGAAGTGGAAGAAAAATGGTCCAAAATTGCATGGATCCATGGACATATGTCCACTGTTTTGCATAGTACATGAAATCCATGCATCCAAATGGGCTGAAATTTTGTGGGCCTTTCCAAAACGTAATAGGATACATTGAATATTAAAGAACCCAATTCTGATTCGGCTTCTATGGGGCCCAGAGGAATTGATCTATCCAAGCCACCGAATTTGGACCAAGTCAAATGCGGTGTTCTGTATTTTATCAATATCGTGAGTTGTAGTTGTCCAAAGGGTGCCAAACGTTCGGTGGAGATATTCAACAGGTAGTGATACAACTTTTCTAGTTTTTTCCAAAGTGAGATAAGACTGTCTGAAGGCCGAAATGCGTGGTACAATCGGATTGAATAAATCTGTGTGCCTAAAACCACATTCCAATTTTCTTATAAAATGGCACCTTGGGCTCCCCATTTGCAAGTTCGGCCAAGAGGCAAGGTGCTGCCATTTTGGAGTCCCCAAGGAGTCTTCTCAACATCCCTAGAGGTTCTAGAGGCTATGGGAAGTTCTACCCCAACATCATTCTCTTCCTCCTCTCCCATGGGTTTCTAAACCCCTTGTGATCACCCGGGGAGGAATGTGATGTACTTCCCGAGCATCATGTTTGTAATATTTGAATGATCTTTTAAATTCCAGATTGTTGTGTTGTTTTTGATCATCCTCTATTATTATTTTATTGAGTTATGTACTGGTATTTCATGCTCAACTCATATGATCATGTTTGGGGGTACCCATTCATGTGATGTTTCACACACCGTTCACCACTTTCTTTCTCCCTTTCAATTGCGGTGTTTGTGTGGTTTATATTTGTCAATTGAACTCACACAAGCACTATCAAGGCCATATACATTTATTTCATGGTATCACAAATAAATAACATACAAATCTGGATAGCGTATCGAGTTTTTCGTGTGTTTCCTTGGTGAGTTTTGGTTATGAAGTTAAACACAATTCATTCAATCATCGGCGGTGTCCGGTGAATCATTGTGTGTTTTTGACAAAACCCTAGGAGGTATCCTAGTATAAAATAAGTAACATTATAGTTATAGGTGTTAAAAACTAGGGATTAAAATATCATAACCTTATATCATGAAGTGATGAAGGATAAACATCATACGAGTACCCCGGGTTGATCACGCTTAATTAATTCTGTTAATCTCTACTTTGTTTTATAGCTTCTATTTTCTATTGTCATATTTAATCATCAAACCCAAGTATTATAAAACCCCATTTCCCTTTTTAATTTCATAATCAGAATCACATTTTAGAATTAATTATTTGAGGCTCCGTCGAGAGATGACCTAGGGTTGCTGCTATACTGCAGAAATTCTAGTCAAAATTAAACAACTAATTTGACGCGTTCGACAACGCGGTCAGTAGACAGTGAGAAATTTTGAGGAATAGTGTTCTTGGAATAAATTTTTGAAATATATTAAATATATTGAATAGAACACATGAAATGTTTTCTAGAATAAGTCGAAAAAACATCTAAATGGGGGTCCATGATAAAACATTTGAGTGTACTATTTAGTTCTAAATGCATATATTACATTATGAGTGACTTAACTTTAGTCGGTGTGTACAATTTGTAGAAAAGTCATCATGGGAATAAAATGAATAAAATATAATAATTTTTTTATTTATTTATTAGTTGATGTAATGACTTAGTTACTTATTTAAAAATATGGTTATGGAAAAAATTCACTTTTAGCTACATACCCCTTCAAATTGTTGGAGATCTATTGGAGACTGTTGAATGAAATTCCATTAACAGATGATTACCGAATCATGGATACATGACTGGTGTGATAAACAAATCATTGGATATCACCATTGGTCATAGCGTAGCTCTGTTATGCATTAGTTATTGATCCTAATTGAGGTTGAACATTTTTTTGATTAGATTCTTTCCATGTTCTGAATTTCTATGTTGAAATCAAATCAATCGACCAATATATTGATTCATGGATCATTAATCTTATGGTATAAGTTTATTTATATGTATTTTATCATGAGAATTACTTTTTAATTTTTTTATTATTCATTTTTATTCTAATAGTTATCAATAATGTCCATTTTGGGAACGTTCTAAGGTGTATTCCACATGTTTGTGGATGGGACTTTCTCCCTTGATTCTTGATTCACCATGTGAATTCTTTGTTTGTCCTGTGGATCGACATATCTAATTGAATAAATAGTTTCTCACACATTTCTCGATAAAACAATCCAATATTGTAGATATGAGATGTACATGAAACAACGGTGGTGAGGCAATGGGAGAGTTGATGGATCGGTTAACTTTGGATTCCCGATTTCTTGTTCTGTAATGAACAAAAAAGAATGCAATTTGATGGAATTTTTTAAAATTAATAAAAGCTCCAAATATTTTTGTTCAACAATGTAAAGTCTCATTGGTACTTGCATCATGATTTTCTAGTGATTCATTTTCTAGATCAAAAATCTGATCAACAAATGAAAATGTAAAAACCTAATCTGGGAGTTTGAAAAAATCTATGATACATAGCGTGTATCATAGAGCCACATGTAGTGTGGGTCCATCATAGATAGGTTTTTGAAGAAAGTTATGTATAATAGGAATTTGACATCTCCTTGGCGGCTTGATGTGCACCTTGGAGGATATATAGATATGGGTTTGAGTATACTGTTAGCTAACATGACATGTAATCCCACACAGACAGGGCCTGAGAAATGTACATTGGCTAAGAATTGTACACATACCTGGGAAACCAAAACACCATGTACTATTAAACAAACATTGGCAGGTGACATAGGTTGTTCACACATGATGTACCTTGGGTTAATAGTCACGATGTGTAACCCGAAAACACATTTTGTACTTTTTATGACTCAGCTTCAAGCCCTTATACTCTGTATTGCTAAAAACATTGTTAGGGTGTGTTCACCATATCCATTTCCAATGGTTTAGTATGGAATCACCACATACGCTATGGATAATGATCCATTAAGTTGGAATTCTTGGATAGATTTTTCAGAATCCCTTTACAGGTCCCCATGTGAGATCTTATATTCATATTCATTCCCTAGTGGAGTTATTTGTATTTTCATGACCAACACTATGCAGGTGTCGATCCTCTACATAGAGGGTTAATCCAGATTGAGTTATTATTACACATTCTTGACTTGGGTGTGATCCTCATCTTTGTATCATTTCCATTCAGACCATTGTCATGTAATTGTAATGGTGAAACCTGACATGAATTACCTCTCAGATATACATCATCATTGCTTTCAGGTTCAGGAGCATGTTACCTTGAATGAGTGCTACGTGGAATCTTCGAGATGAAATCCTAGGAGGGAATACTACAGCTGCGACTTACATTTAGACTAAGTGTATTTATTTAGTATATCTAGGTATTTGGTTTATATGTGATGTTAACATATACCTATGTAGATCAGACTATATTTATTTTTTTTATACTTTTTGGTTTTAGGGTGTCCATTTGGGAATTGTTATACTAACACATGCCTGGGATTTTCCAAAACATGTCATGTATTATGTAGATAATTGAACTTTTTATAGAGTCCTTAAAATACCAAGACCATAAGTTTCTTTGTGAGACCAAAGAGATTGATGTGTGTTCTAGAAGTATTGTGATAGAAATCCCAATAATAATTTCATCTTGGACTTTTATTCGAACTCTCTTTGGTGGGATTGTATTGCGACTTGTTTACTTTAAATTACTCCTAATCATACTCTATTTGTGGTATTTAGATGTATACATGATTTTTTTTTCGAAAGATTCAATTTTTATCATTTTATAGGATTTTATATTTTTACATGAGTAAAAGTACATAGGAAAAGGCCTCTAATGTTAGTGATATGCCTACTCGGAACTAGTTTCAAGCTGTCGACAAATTAGAGGCGGGCTTGGGGACTCGCAAAATGGGCCCCAATAGGAAGGGTCATGAAAAATATATAATGAATAGATATTATATTAATATAATTATTATAATTATATATATTATGTAACCATGATCAAATTACAATGCGAAGAACTACCAAACTGAAATTATCATTAAAAATGAAGCTATTGACACCGAGATTCAACAAATTTAATAAATAATTTTTAATACATGGGAGTTAGAATTATAATATTTTATTATATTTTATAATTTATGTATGAAAATGGTTCTATTATAGAAATAATAAAAATTTATTTTTATTATTCATGTGATAATATCTCTTTTAATGTGATAGAAACCTTATGTAAGGGTTCTATGAACCAATCTAATTATTAATGGGATTATTTATGATTAATTTTTTAATGTTGAAATTTCATGATATATATGTCAATAAGATAATGAATTTAATATTACTCTATATATTAATGTTATTTTCATGTAATATTACCATTTCCATATCTTTTTTACATTAAATAATTAAGAACATGTTTTTATGAAAAATATATATGATTTATCTTTCGTCAAGAATCCTTTTCTTCCAAGTCCATGTTCTCTTTAAAATGTTTTCAGGAATGTTTTTAATAATCTCCTATGATTGTTTAAATTTTTTTAATCCATTTATTCCATTTTAGAAATTTTTTTAAAAGGAAACATCTTATCATTTTCCAAATGAGGTATTATTCACTTTTAACCGAAAATGGGAATGTAGTATATGTTTTAAAAAACAATACATGAATTGAATTTCCCAGTACCATGATTAATCAATGATTTTAAGAACAGTTTAAAAATATTAAAGGTTCATTTCAAACAATTTTTTTCAAAATTATTTTGTAAAAAATTATATTTCAAATTGGTGATTCCAAAACAAAATGGTTATTTTACTCTAGAAATATTCCAATTGAAAATTAAATTTCATTCTTGATAACATAATTTGATGTTACTGTTGATTTAATGGGGATATGATTCAATGATAACAACCTTATTTTTTCTCTATATGATTTATTATTAAGAAGATAAGATGTTTCTAAAATTTGAATATTTTCCATGGGAGATGGTATACTGAATTTTTCAAATCATTATAAAACCCATTTCTTTTCAATGATTTATGATATTTAATGAATGTTTTATGATCCTTCTTAATGTATATGAATGGATTGTGAATATGTTATGGGTTGTACTGATGTTAAATAGCCCTCAATTTGATTCAGTAATGATGTGTATTTCTTGAGATAATAAAAATTTGAATTGAGAGTTAACCCAGTTCAGTAAGGGACTCAGTCCTTTATGATAGCCATTGGAGTGAATCTTTACTATGAATATGATGGAATGTGGAGTAAAACCAACCCAAAATGACAGTATTATAAGTCAACAACAAATAATTAAATTTTTTTCTATGATTTTTTGTATCCCATAAACATATGTATTATACGAATGTTATGATCTAATGGATCATGTTTTAGGATTCCTTTATTATTCCAAACTTATTAACTATCAAGATGTATTCCATTACTCAAGATTATAATCTATGAAATGTTGGGTGTGGTTTTAAAATATTATTATCATTCAATCTTACCCTTTTAATCTTGTTGATTTTTATTTTTATTTAATATCTTCATTTTTACCCTTACTAAGCATATAAGATCATCCTTTCTTATGTTTCCTTTCCCTAGGATATACCGAAATATTTTAGATATGATATTTCTAAGAAAGGTGATATATATGAAGAATATAGTTTGTAATGATGTAAATATTTATGATTTTTTTTATTTAACCATGTTTCTAAATAAAAAAACCTATATGATTGTGGGTTGGATATTATTAATATGTTTTTAATATTAATATAATAAGATAAAAAATTTATGTAATAAATGTATAGGTCAATATAGTTTCTGACCAATTTTATTTGCAGATTCACTATTTTTTGTTACCATGGAAAGTGATTCGATGATCTGGGTATCAATTTATAATAAAATTTATTGAAATCGATGGATATTATGACAAATAAAAATATTAAGGTGTGCATAATCAAAGAATATCAATGGAAGAGAATGAGTTGGTAAAAGAATGTGAAATCATTAGGGAAGTAATATATGGAGTCCTAAGGTGTAGTAAGAAAATCTATTCAAAACGTTTTTTAGGAAATACACACTAGAAAATATAAAAAATAGATACCCAAAATCCTTAAATGAGGAATTTGGTGATTGTTTGGACTTTATTAGGAATGAGAAAATTGAAATAGGACAAGTTATAAGCTTCTTATAGAATCTGGGTTTGAGAATATTGCAACACAATGTGTGATCTAGATCCATGATTTATGTATCACCCTAGTATCATTGACTAATATTTTGATTATAGATAAGTATTACATGTTGTGTTTCTAAATGACACACATCATGTATCGCTAAGTTTACCTGCTCTCTGTGTATAGGGAGAACCCAACCAAGTAATCATTTGGCTACACATTTCATGTTGGTTAGTGAGATATTCAATCCCACATCAAGTTTCATAACAATTATATTTATAAAACCTACATAAAAATTTAAAGTTCTAAGAAAGGTATAACCAAATAGATTAAACAGTGTGAAAATATAATAAAAATATAAAAAAACAAAGATTGAAAAAAAAACTAAACATAATAAATTGATAAATATATTATAAACGTGAAATGTGTGATATTTTAATGAAAAGTAACTAAAAAGTGAAGAATTTGTGTGAATCTAGTCCAAAGATATGGAAATAAGGGCATGAGCAAGGAATAGATTAAGGATATATAATTTACCTGAATTGATAAAAAAAAATTCTTTCATCAAGATTCATCTAATTTGTGAGAAAACCTATGAATAATGGGAGTTAAAAAATCATTGTCTCTTGGTTAACATCAATGTTCTCTTAACTCACTCTAATGAGTGATTTTCTAGTAACAAATAAAAAAACTGATGATTCTTCTTAGATAAATGGATTAATGAAAATTTCAAGATATAATACATTGGTTATTACATTAAAGTCTAAGTATCCACTATTCATCACTCATAGGTACTTAGAACAATATAGACACTCAGAAAAAGAAGTTTAAAAATAAGAAAACGTAGTGAAATGGTTTACACTAGAATTATTAAAATTAAACTAATGAAAAATATTCAATCAATGAGAACAATGAAAGAGTTAATCACAACTAAAAACTTCCTAATATCTAATTTCTTCTATCAATTTATAATGGAGGACATGGAAAGAGTGGAAAAAATTAAAAACTAGGGAAAAATGATAAATAAAAATGAAAAAAAAATTAATGGGAGTAATTAGTTTCAATTTATCTCAATATGATTTCCTTAAATTACTTTTAGTTATACCTGATCAATGAAGAAAAGATACACATTACATTTATCCTCAACCATAGAAACAAAGGAATTAAAAAAATAATAAAATGGATTTTATCTATTGAAAAGGATCCTTCCTCTAACTCCATATTCCTATTAACCACCACCCTGAGTACTTCCCCCTTGTATACGATTGGTCCATGATATCGTGTTTATTTTCTAATGGAAGAATGGCCATCCATCCCATGTTAAGTTTGATGATAATAAAATTGTAAACCCATGTTCCTTTACTCACTACTATATTCATTTGGCGCACATTATTTTCTCCATGAGATGTCTCTTCATTATTTTCCATCCTCATATGTTCACTCTTATAGAGTTCCACCCCAAAAAATTTACCCTTCATGTTTCTTTCTTTGTTGGTAAGCACAATGCACTTGAATATGTCTCCATATTAATCAAATATTAAAGCATCTTATAAGATTCTTTCCCAATAGAATCTATCATTATCTATCAACTTATATTATTATTTATTAAACAAATCTTCTTAATATTTTGAAAACAACGTAATAGAGCCAATTGTTCTCCCTTAATTTACGATTGTGATTGGATAAATGAATATTAAATTATAATTTCATCCCTAAGTCTTAAAAATACAATCCTATATTGACCTAGGCTTAACATTCATAGATATTATGTCATTTAGATGAATATTCCTCACATTTCAAAATTACATGCCCAAAAACCAAAATAGATTAGTGTATTTGGAATCATGGAACACAATATTATAACTAGGTGAATAATCTTACTTGTTCTCCAAAAAGATCTTCCCCATTTAGAACATATACTTAAAACCATTCTTCATATCTTGGGGAAAAGAAACATAAGAAATGGATGAGATCAGATTATCACTAAGGATATACAAGGGAGATATGTAGTCATAACATGTGCATAAGGGTATGATTAGATGATTATGAATTAGAAGATTATATTACACAAATCAATGATCATAAACCCGACTCTTAAGGGAATCAATAAAATAACCCATGAAAGCATAACATATAAATAATACATAGATGTAGTGTAAGACACATAAGAATAGAAAACTGATTTCTAAAGTAAACATGAAAAAATACAATGGCCATATTAGTGGAATGGGTTCACTCCCAAAACCATCTTAGTAGTCATGGTTCACTCCCATGACCATCTTAGTAGTCAAGGATCACTTCAAAGACAATCTTAGCCGACATATTTCATTACTGGACCGAGTTTACACCCATTTCCATCCATGCCAATCTCATGAGATATAAATATTTACCTAATTAATTAGAGGGATATATGTCCTACCTACATAATAATTAAATCATACATATGTGCTCCACATGATCAAAAATAATCATATCAAAACCCATAAAATTAGATGTGCATCACAAACATGATATCACATCATAACCTATAGAAATAGATAGGTTTCATAACTATTTCATCAAATAATATCTCATGAGAATATATGGGTTTGATAATCATATAACCCATGAAATAGAAATGGGTTTCATAAACATTAACCTATGAAAGAGAAATGGATTTTATAAACATATAACCTATGAAAGAGAAACATGTTTCATAAACATCATTCTATAAAAACATAAACCATTCAGAGAAAGAATATAAATAGAAAAATTGGATCATATCACTAGTATTGAATGAGTAACAATAATTTATGTAATCTTAGTTAAACCATGTCCATTATTCTTTAAAAAAAATACTTTTTAAAATAAAATCATTTTGAAAACCATTTTCTTTGAAAATAACATTGAAAATCTATAATGGAAGCTTGATTGTTTTTGAAAACCATTTTCCTTGAAAACATAAAAAATAATATTAAAATCATTCTAGAAACCTTTTTCCATGAAATATTATTAATTCAAATTTAAAACAAATTTGAAATAATATCATGGAAAATAGATTTGAGAATTTATAGAAAAGGTTTTGAAAACAACTATTCCTTGAAAATAGCTTTGAAAACATATAATTAAATCTTGAAAAAAAATTAATACCTTTATATTTAAAAAAAATTGAAAACTTATAAATAAATATTGAAAGAATTTTTAAAAAATTATTTCAATGTACATTTGAAAACATATAAAGGATTCTTTGATAACAATTTAAAACACTTATTTAACATAAAACGTTTTTAAAAACCATTTTATTTGAAAAAGAATTTAAAAAAAATAATTTATATAATATTAAGAACATATTTTTTCATAAAAAAATCAATCTTTTAATATTTAAAATGATGCTTCAATGAAATAATGGTCATAACTATGGATAAATCCGTACAAGCCCAACATTCCTTTCACACAGTAAAAAGTTTAGAAAAGTGCCTCATTGAAAAAAGACAAGAAAATTATTTTTAAAAAACCATTTGATATAAAAGTTAAAACATGGGTTTATATATATTTTAAAGAACATATGATAATAATAGAAATTTTTTAAACATTTTCAGAAAACAAGATTTTTAAATAACACATATTTCTAACAGAAACATGAAATGATGTTAGATTTTTTTAAGACCAATTTTTTAATTATCTTATGTACAAAAGAGTAAAACAATTGTACCATTAATTGAAAATATCATTGATAAATATAGGACAATAAAATTATTTGGTATTTTTAAGTTATGAATCACAATATTTCATCAATGTAAGCATAATCATAAACAATCTTTGTAAACAATGTGATTGTAGCAATAAATAGTTACCACTTTGGAAAATTTGAATCCTAATCCCAATGAAAGAATAAGATTAAATGAAGGTTAAAATATCATGAAAATAATTCTATTCATTATATAACATTTCAATCGGAATTATATACACCTCATAGAAAAATAAATGTTCATAACATGGCTTGTATCTCAACAAAAAAAATTGAGACCAAAATTACATTACCTATTTGGAAACATTTAATCCATAAACCCCGTGAAATAAAGATCATAAAACAGATATGTAAATACCAATAAATATATGTATAATAACACTAAAAAAACATTCTTGATTATTATATATATCACATAAAATAAATGAATGGGGAATAAAGCGTAAGTCCTACAAAAATAAAAGTGATTCGAGAAAAGCCTATCCATAAGTCTTGACTTTCATTGTACAAATTCAAAACTCATGTATAATAAATATAAATTTTTATATAAATACCAAAGAAACATATTATCATATATAATACCATATATTATTTGATTATGACCTTATATAACCTATTTTTTAACAGTTCTATTTGTAGGTGATGTTTTGGGCTATAACTTCTTTATTTTTTTAAGATAATTGGAATTGTTATTCTTGTTCCTCATATTTAGATCATGATTTAATTATTTCTTGAAATTAAATCATGGTATAAATATCATATATATTCAGTATATAAGTATTTATAATAATATATAAAAATAGAAAAAAAAATCAAAGAAATTGTTCATAGTGACTGTAGGTCGTACGTACGCAATAAAAATGTTTCCATTTTCTTGTCGTGTTTTTAAAGAAAGATAACTATATGATATATATATATATATATATCTGTCTGTGTGTATTATCATCCAAATTTAATTATTATGTCATATATATCATATTTGTACACTCAACCAATCCTTAATAGATATTATGTAAAGTGTCAACGAATCACATTCGATTCTGGAGGTGGTAGTCTACAAATGAAGATATCATATTTCCAAAAACTTTAAAGCATGAATTTATGTGTTATATAATAATTATAGATTAATAAATACAAATTATACATCATATATATTGTATTAAAATAGTAATTTAATCATTATTATTATTCGAGAAAGGTAGAAATGGAAGAATGAACGACATCAATTTATGAGGCGGTAGTCTACCGTACACACAGTACTATAAAACTGGCCTTTTAATACTGTCATCATTTAACAGTGGTATAAAAATACATTGCGAAAGTCCATTTTATTAACATATAAATAATCATTGATAAAGGGGGGACCTTATTAGTGCATTTTTTAGCGTTGATTAAACATCACCTTAATTAGTGCTTTATTTTTGACATTGATAAAGGTTACCCTATAAATTTTCAAACAATAAAGTGCTGATAAATGGTAACCTTTATGACTACTTTATTAGTGCTAATAAAGGTTTTGAAAATAAAATTTAAAAAATTCAACAATTTCATTAATTAAATAATTATTATTAAAAATGGATTAAAATATAAATAAATTTTGAAAATTTATAAATACTATATATTAAATATATAGATAAGTATAATTAATAAAATGTAATAATTAAACAAATAAAAATTTAAAATGCTTAATTAAGAAAAATATTATATATTTTATTAATTAAATACATATTGATAAAAAATAAAAATTATATATATACATAGATTATAATAATTGATAAATAGTATGTATTAATTATATTTATATATATATATGAATGTATAATTGAACCAAAAAAATTAAATATGAATAAAGTAAAAAATTATTTAAAAATTTCTTAATAAAACAATTATTAATAAAAATGAATAAGTACATTATATATATATATTTACATATATATATATATAAATATTAATTATAAATAATAATAAATGATATATATTAAATATAAATACATATCAAATGAAAAAAATGTTAATAAAATACATATTAATGTCTTATTAATTTTTAAAGTTGTTTTCTTTTTTAATTTAACCAATATCAAATTTCATGTGTTATATTTATTTCACAAACATATATATATGTAATTAATGAAG
This sequence comes from Viscum album, assembly GCA_963277665.1. Taxonomy (NCBI): domain Eukaryota; kingdom Viridiplantae; phylum Streptophyta; class Magnoliopsida; order Santalales; family Viscaceae; genus Viscum; species Viscum album. Next base: position 2,114,070,675 of record OY728157.1, on the reverse strand, counting down.
TATATATTCAAATGCACACACAAATGTATATACACAATAAATAAAAACACATACACATAATATTTATGTAATTTTTTTAAATTCTATATATTTTATATTTTCATTTTTAACAAGATACAATTAATATATTATATTTTTACTCATCCGTTTTTATTTATTGATTTTTAATACTATTATGGTTGCAGCATTCATTTTTTATATTTTATTTTATTTTTGATGTTGATCATTTTCTTATTATTTATTATTTTATATTTTTTAATTTTTTTGTATTTCCATTATGTTTTCATCTTTACTTCAATATATATATATCCATATTTTCTATAATAATATATATTTATATAATAAAACCTATCTATTTTTAAATATTTTTAAAGTGCAATAATTTTGAATTATCTAATTTCACTCATTTTTAATATGTATTATTAAAGATTATATATCCACTAATAATGTCAAAAATATATTTGTAAATAATTTTTTATAAACAAATATTTATAAATAAATATATTTATAAGTGTATATTTACATATTTATAAAATTATATATTTATATATTTACATTTATTAGAAATAAAAAACTATAATTTTTTAAATAATTATTTATATAATTATAAATAAAAAATTATACATATTTATTATTTATAAAATTATAATAAATATATTTAAATAAATCCTTTATCCATGCTAATAAAGTGATATTAAAAATTATTTATATTAATGATAAAATAATATCACTGATAAAAATGTTTTTATCAACGCTTTATTATCGCAGATAAATATTGTGATTTATTAGTGTTTTTTAGCTTTGATAAATATCACTTTTATTAGTTATTACAAATTTAATGCTGATAAAAGAGATATTTATCAGCACTTTTCTAAAATCGATGTTAAATGTTTTCCTGATCTATTTAAAAGAACCCTAAGCAGTACTCACTCATCATGATTCTGAATCTCTCATGGAACTCCCCTATTTCTAGCGTGACTCCACTACGATCCATCCAATGAATCAAGCATAAAATGTAAACTATTTTATTTTCGACTTTTCCTATATCATTTTCTAATCTTTTGGGTTTCGTGTAATGTGTTTTTTACATTGTTCTAAACATTGACGAGTTTAACATCTCATCACCTCACCAATACTGACGCGACGCCTCTATGAATTTTAATGTCTTGTTAGAAAGATGGATATATATATATTTACATCATGCAACTAGGATAAGAGACATTGTGCAATTTAACTTCCTACTACAAGGATGAATTTGTGTTATTTTATTCATACAACGAAGACAAGAGATGATGTGAACCTTAACATAATTCATCTAGAATGAATGTGTGTAGTTTAACATCCTATAACCAGGATAAGACCTAGTGTGTAGTTTAACACCTTAATTCCGGTATGAATATGTGTAGTGTAACATCATGAAAATAGGACGAGAGACACTATACAATTTAACATCTTTCTTCTAGGATGAATTTGTGTATTTTGACATCATAAAAGTGTGATGAGAGATGATTTATGACCACTATTCAAAGTATTTCATGATAAATATTATATTAGTGTGGGTTTTTACACATTCTACATCCATTGGGGCCAATGTTTATGCTCAGTTTTGTGGATCATCTTGAACTAGTTTTCTGAAATGGGTTTTGGAAAGGGGAAATGAATTTCAAAATTGGGTTTACATTGAAAATGATGGTTATTTTGTTGTCAAAAGTGGCCTTTGAAGAAGGTGGTATGAAATTGAATATGAAATAGTGGTTGTCTAAGAAATAATTCTTGTCTTTATGAAATTTTTCTTATGATTCCATTGTTTTGGCTTGAAAGTTTCCTTTCATTTGTGTTTCAAATTTATTCTTAACCTTATTTTATATTTTTTTTTATTCATAATATTCCACCCAGAAAGGTCCATAATGATTTTAGTGGGTCTCTCCCTATTTCTGGTTCTCCCAAATTGTTTCCCATCATCCATGGAAATCGAGGTTCATTTGATGAAGTGAAGTGGCTTGAGTAAGTTGATCATGTCTTCAGAGTGTTTGGAACACCTAATGCTGTTAGAGTTCGTGTTATTTTGGGTCCTCTTTATGTTCCTTCTATAAAATAATGGGAGATGTCTTCCCCACCAAAGATGAATGTTGTGTTGAAATGGGAAGATATTAAGTCTTAATTTGTTCGATGGTTTATACTTGAGGAGGTGAATAAGAATAAATGGTAAGAGCCCATAAGTTCCCAGTATAGTTGGTGGATTGTTAAGTCTAATATGGAACACTTCAATGAGCTAGTATCCTTTTGTTCAAAGGTGGTTTTATAGGATTTTATGAAATGTTCTCTTTTAATTGGAGGTATCTATCTAGAGGTCAAAGAGAGAGTACTCTTATCCAAGCATATCCATTTTGATATGTTGGTGGAGGAATCGATTTTGGTTGAGTTGTTATGAAGGAAGAATATACAAATTGGATCTATTAATGTCTCTAGTGTTAGGGTGAAGACATTTGGAGTTTCCTCGATTATGTTTGTTGGTTTTTGAAATTTCATATTTTGTTATAAATAATGATGGAATTATCATTTCATGGTTCAAATGGTTTCATTTTCTGGATGTGAACCTTTAAATGGTTCTACACTCTTAAATTAGTTCCCTCTTACTATAGTTCTTGTTTGGAGATGTCAATTTTGGTTGAAATTTCTATTTGTTCCTTATGTACGAGTTCATTTATATTATATATTTTGATCATTTCTGTTGGTTTCTCTACTGATGTATTGTATTGGAAGAATATTTATGTCTATTTGGATATATTGATAAATAAATCGAATTCATGGATTGGTTGTGCATAAATGAGAAATTTTACTACAAAACTAAGGATTCTCTGGGATCTCTACAACTATTGGTTAAATACCACTTATCATAGCATATTTTTTTACTTCCTACCCATCATCCCCATGATGGTTTCATATCACAGACACTCTCCACCATCTGTATCATATCACCAATCAGAATTTAATATTCCTTCTCTTCTTACACCCATTTAATATATGTATGCAGCTGCATGCATCCTTCATCTTTAAAACTAGTAAATGGGTGTAAGAAGAGAAGTAAAAGTCAATGATAAATTTTGTTATGACAGAGATGTTGGAAGGCATGTGCGGACTGAGAGCATCATGGGGATGTCAGGAAAGAAGATCATGTCATATGTTATACTAAGAGGTAGTTAACTAATATTAGTGAAGTTCATAGAGAATCCATTGTTTTTTATTAGCCTATATGTAGACAAACGAAACCGTTTGGAAAGATGTAAAGGTTATGTTCTGATAAACCATCTCTGTTTTTCCAAAATATTATATAATGAAATGTTCATTTAATTTTCATTATTCCTTCTAGAGTAATTTTTTTTAGAAAATCCTTCTCCATGTTTCATGATTTTATAGGAAGATAAATGATGTTGTCTCTACTCAATCATAGAGGTAATCATGATGTTTTCTTAGAAAAATAATTGAACATATAATTAATTCATTGATTCATATTAATGATTAATTTATTTCATTCATTATTACTTAGGTAATAATTTTTATCTTATACATGTGGTTTAATTCGTTCAAGTTGGGGTGCTCTATATATATTTCATTCTTCTCATCCCTCAGAACCTTTTCACCCCTATACTGTTTCATTTATCATATTCTTTAAATTTATCTCCATTACCTTTTTAAGAATAGATTCATCGCTGGCTTTGATAAATTAAAAATTTAATCTTGATATTTTTCACAGTAAAATAATTTTCCATATAATTAATGTATTATTTTATATTTATGTTTTATCTATTTCTTTTTAGTATTATTCATAATAATTTCTTTCCTATGTAGGTGGATTATTTTTTACGGTTTTCTGTGGTCTGTTTGATGTTAATCATCCAGTATTGGCAGTTCAATAAATAAAATTAGTGTAAATCATGCTAACATTAACTATTAGGATTATTATTGAATGTATGGAATAATTTATATTTATGTAATTATATAAACCAATGTTTTAAATTTTTATCAAATAGTTTTTTCTAGTATTTGTGTTATAAATAAAAGAGTTAAGAAATGAAACATTTATCACAAATTTTAAAGCATTGATAAAGGTCCCATTTATCATTGTTTTTAGCACTGATAATTGTCTCATTTATTAGCACATTTTCAGAACTGATAAAATTCTTGAGCTATTAAAATCATTGACATTTTCAGTGCTTTTCTAGAACTGATAAATCCCATTTTTAGCATTGTTAAGGGAATGTTTTTAGTTGCGACATGAAGGATGACTGTGTATCCCCTTTGATGGATGTTATTTTTAATTAGGTTAAACTATTAAATTTAAAAATTCTAACTATATTGAGTATAATGGGGTTATTATATATACATGGTGTAACGTACCAACTCAAACCCCACTAAACCGATGCTCCGAGCTAGTTTGACACATGGACCCAAGCGCGCCTCCTCATACACCAGATACTACCGACTAGTAGTGAGGGCCTAGGAGGTGATAGTGGGGAGACTAATCCCTCATATCAGAGTAATAAAATCTAGGAAATAACAAAGTATAATATATAACATAAAGTAAATAGAGTGTAGAAGAAATAAGAAAATGACATAGAACAAGCTCTAATAGTAAAATGTTGTAAAAGCCCGAACAACTATGAAATACAATATAACCCTAGTCACCCATTGGGCCAACCATACAAATACAAGTACAATTGAAACTAAATGTAATAGTACAAGTCTCTACTATTAACTCCAAGCCAACTCACGTACCCAGTCTTCAGACACTATTGAAATGCACTATCCAAATTAGTAAAACTACCTAAGAACATATGCTTGAAAATTCAACCCTAGGTCTCAACCCTATCTACCATGAAACTTCTGTTAAACCTAAAAAAGCAGACATAGGGTCTATACATATATCGAGGTAAACATATAGGGGTGAAAAATAATCTCAGTAGGGAACCTTGACAAGCAACCTATAATCGCGCTGCTAAAGGTGTATGCAACTATAAAGTTCTCAGCCTAGATGGAACACACACCCAAAAGGATAAAACAAAACATGCAATGACAGTCGAACCCAAGGTATGTAATCCCTATCATTTAGGTAATTTCCACCATATATGTCTCTATCTATATACATATACATGTATAGTCCCATTCATATACACATATTCATAAATATGACAATTCATTATTATGTGAATCAAATAATAAGAAGCCACATCAACCGTCGATTCTTGGGTTCATAATCCTGATCGCATATACATCTTGTGCAAGAGAATTGAGTTGGACATCATTCCACTCAATCCATGTATCATTAAGTCGATCTCTACATCCATAATCCCATCAACATGTCCCTTATTTTTCCAACGTCAGAATTATATCTCTGGGAATGGTACGTCATCATAGGGGGATGTTAATCATAAACTAGGGTTCACTCGTACTCGCATCCAATCACTAAATATGATACCATATAAAGATATTCAATTGTGTAAGGAAGGAAACTGTATACAGATGGTCAATCCTGTAAAAGGTCACTGGTCGGAAAACACATAGCAGAAGCCTATGAATCCATCCAAGATTTAGAAAACCTTACCTGTAGGCATATGGAAACCTCACCCGCAGGCATATCAGTCAATCAAGGTCAATCCCAGCATATCAAAATTTCAGCATGTCTTTGGGTAAAACCTTGTATAAAAGAATTTTAGCATCTTTTAGGGCCAAGCCCAGTGTATCAACATTTCATCATGTATCATAGAAAATCCCAGTGTATTAGAAGTTATGCATGTATTAGGGATATGTCGGGTGTATCAGCATTTCATCATGTTTCTGGGACACTCCAGGAGTATCATCATTCCAGCATGTATCAACACATGTAAATTACATTATTTCATGGTTCACAATAATCAAATCACATGAGAAATACATTTATATAAGAAATTTTATCAAGTATGGCTCGACATCCAATTCCCATGTAATGCCTCTGGGTATAGTAAATATCCGAAATAACATAGCTCAGAACCCTGATCCCAGGAGAATATGTCTAGACATCCTAATAAAATATAGAAAGACACATCATGTCAGGCTCAACATCCCCCAACTAGAAATCAAATCTGGTGAACATCACTGCATTAGTAATAAAAAAGTGAAACATAAAAAAGAGTGAGGGTGCCCAGAATTCCGAACCCAACACTACAGCCACAACCCCATGAGATTACTAGTTCAGCACATGTTCTAGTTGACACCCAAACATTATCTCTACCCAAACCCGATGTACAACTCAGTGTCGGTCAAACCCTGAGCACCCATTGGGTCCCTCAAGTAAAACACTAAGGAGGAATCCAACATGGTATCCTCTAGGTAAACACTAGCGAAGTCATACTACAAGGGATCCCAGAATAAAGAACAACATAGGTATCCTATAATAGGGATCCTATCACATTAAAACAAGATATAGAACCTATAAGGGACTCCCTAGGTCATCACAAAAGCAATGGAATCCCTCAAGGGATCCTTGGAAGCATCCTACCTCCTGACCTTGTATTCTAGAAGGGAATGTCTCACAAGTGGTACATACTCAAAAAAAGGATACATAAGATAGTTCAGAGCTCATCTCAGATCAAAGGTCACAACTAGGTTGGTCCGAACACCCAACCTATCATATTCGCCAAGTCTCACTCCCAGGTGACACCTGAACTTGATTACTAGAGGAAGAGAATCTCCATTTATGTAGAACCCCAAAAACAACATTTAGATAACCTCTAAATATCAATAGGATTTCACTGTTGCGATCTACGTAGAGAAATTCTCAGAATGGACAACTCACACGCCCAAAAAGGACAATCGGTGAAAAAAGATACTATTCACTATAAGGATCCTAAGTGGTCACCACACCTAATATCAGTTTTCAGCACCTGCAGTCAGTCTCTAAAAATCCTTCTTTAATTCATGGTGGCAATTCCACAGATGGTGCATCAAACATACATCAGATGTAGAAGATACTTCCGATTTAATAAAATCCAAATAATAATAATCCAATTGTTATTATTATTTCATTGGATGTTTTGTACCACTAAGAATAATACCCAACAAGAAAATTCCTCCAACTATCTTCAATAGGTCCAATTTAAAGCAAGAGTCATGTGGCTACAGATGACATGTGAAACGGACCCCTGGATTGCAAATTACAAGGGTTTAATGAACCCTCCAGACAAAAACATGCTTGACAAAGTAGATGGCTTGTACTCTGGAGTACATGGGGTCTTCCATGTAATCATACACGACATGTAAGTTACTTTACATGGAATTTAATGTTCAAAAAATTCCATCTCATATGAGTTTTCTCATGGACACACGCCCATGTTCCACCACACGGGATGTACTCTTAGTACACGGTGTGTACTGTTCAAAAACCACAATTTCGTGTTCTTTTTCACATAATCGATCACACGACCAACAAACACACATTGTGTATATAAAAAAACTTCTTCTTCCCCAACTGGGAAAAATTCATGGCATGTTCCCCAAGAACACACATCGTGTTACCTGGATTTCTGACGGGGAAACCCTTTAAACGCCAAAAGCACCAGTTTTCACCCCTGAAACAACAGATCCAGAATTAAGAGGCCAAAATAAATCATACACCTGATTTAAAAACTAGACCCAACATGTTTAAATGGAAAATATGGAAAAAAACATAAATGGACCTACCTTCAAGAAGAAACCGCTGAAGCATCGGTTTATTTCACCATCCACGGATGTCGCACGCTGACTCAGCGCGTTGAGAGCATTGAAACTGCACCCCTCTTGCCATACTTATATATATTTCTTTCAATATGCATATTCTCTGATAAAACATTTCATTCTATGAGAAAAAATGAGTAATGTGCAAGGAGGAGGAGGAAATAAGAAAATTAAATAGAAAAAGGAAATAAAGAAAAGAAAAGGGGCTCGAGCAGGCCCCAGCACCCGACTCGAGTTTAAGCCTCACCATGGTTAAAATACCCATTCCATAATCAACGGTGAAGACATAATCTCAATCCTATTTTACCTTTAATATTAATTTCCAAACGAACATTCATGAAAAATTTAATATTTAATTTAATAATATTAAATATTAAATATTCCGCTAAAATTCGAACAGCTCAGATTTCCCCAATCTTTTATCCTTGTGTAAACACCCTATTACGGGTCCAACAAAGTGGATAGAGAATTTATCTAATGTCAATTGGGAGGGAAAAAGTCCATTTTTATCCCTATCAATCATCCAACATCAAAAATTCAAATTTTTCTCAAAACTGTAGTCCGAAAAAAAATGGTCCTTACAAACTCCCCACCATAAACCTTCTCATCGTTGAGAAGCCTGGTGAAAAGAAAAGAATCCATCCATTCATCCAGAGCATCTTCACAACCAAGATATCTAGACTATCCAACAACTAGCCACATAACGTCAAAAATAACATTGTACATGGATGACATTTAACTATGACCGATCTGGTACTCCCAACAATAGGAATACCCATATCGTCATCTTAAAAGAAAACTCTGAGCTCAAAAGCTCACAAAAAACACCAAAGTTTAACCAAAACGAGAAAAACTACCCCCAAATGACCAATGGTTCACTGCCCACCCTATGTATTTCCTTACACCGCTCCTAGAGAGAAACCATAATAGGTTCCCTCTTCCAAAACAGGGAAGAACATTAAGAAAGAAAAAGGAGATCAATGTAGGGCCGAATCTCTCTCGACATAATCAAGATGAGTCTAGATGGTGCATGATCATCTATTACAAGAGTACAATAAGATTTTACTGAAGGTGTTTCCAACACCCTGCTAAAAAGGAATCATAAAAACACAGGACAACTTCTCGGACACAAGTTTCCCTAAAAAAAGACATTAACCTACAATGGTTTTAGTCAAAACCAAGGGTCTCACTACTAGAAAAACAGTTTTCCCAACCTTTTTCTACGCTAACGAAAAAGTACTAATAAAGGGGGTACCTTTATCAGAGCTAAAAAATAGCTGATAAAGGTACCCCTTTATCAGTGTTTTTTAGCAATAATAGAGGTATCCCCCTTTATCAGCGCATTTTTAGTAGTGCTGATAATGGGGGGGGGGCTTTATCATTGCTTCATTAAAAAGCACTGATAAAGGGTCCACTTCAAAAAAAAATTAATTAAAAATAATATATTAATATATAAATATATAAATATAGATATATTGATATAAATATAATATATAATTTTTAAATATATTTTAGATAAGTATAAATATACATTTACACATAAAACACCTAATATATAAGATATTCAATGAAAATGGCTTATAAAAAATTTAAAAAATATTTTTAATTAATAATTTTCTAATTATTATGGATTAATAGTCATTTAATTACAATTTTAAGACTAAAAAAATAAAAATAAAATAAAAAAAAGATCCCAAATATGTTGAAAACGCAACTCGTACTTCAAACGGCCATAATTTTTGATCTGGGTGTCTGTTTGAGCTCTACCACATATCAAATAGAAGCCTGCGACGAGATCTATGTCACTGTGACTTTGGGGGACCCTAGTAAATGTTTTTTAGAGTCCAAAAAGGGCCCATAAAGCCTCCAAAATAGAGTTTTTAGTCGGGGTACCCCGATTTTTTAACATTTTGAGGATTTTCAGCCTCGTTTAAGTGGGTATTATTAGATTTTTTCTTGGTGGGGAATGAATTTATTCCAAGGAATTACATTGGTATTGATATTATGTTATTTAAATTTTATCATTTTTTATAATGCACTACTATTTATTATCAAATATATAACAATATATACATATTTTTTAAATATTTACACATAAAAATTTAATTATAAAAATAAATAATAAAATATATTTATATATAAAATATATTAGCTTTATCTAAATAATAACCAATATCAATTTTATTTAAAATAGAAATATATGATTATTTATATACCTATATATTAATCTAACTATATATATATATTAATCTAACAATATATATATTAATAAAACTACATATATATATAAATATTACTATAAATATATATATCAATATCAATATAAATATATATATTAATATCACTATAAATATATATATATGAATATAGATATATATATATTAATATAACTATATATATATTAATATAACTACATTTATATTAATATAAATATATATTACTATACGAATAAATATAAATAAATAAATATAAATTTAAATAGAGATATATATTAATATAACTATATATATATATATATTGATATAACTATATATTACTATTCAAATAAATATAACTAAATAAACATATATATATATATATATCATGAAATGGAAAACAAATCAAAATAGAGGAGTGGTAAGGGCTTAGGCACCCAAGGGGGAGGTATCGAGTTCAAAACCTGGTGAAGGCAGGGGTGTGCGCGCATGGGAAAATATCGGAGCTAGCGCTGATAAAGGGTGTAGGGGGTGTGTGGACGCGCTAGGGGGTGGAAAAGCGTTGTAAAGGGGGGGCTCAAGCGCTATAAAAGCACCCCGATTAGCAGAATTTTTTAAATTTTATTTAATTTTTTTTAATTTTTTAACTTTTATCAGTGCTTTTAAAAAAGAGATGATAAAAGGGGTCCTTTATCAGTGCTAAAAAGAAAGTGTTGATAAAGGAAGCGCTGATAAAGGACCCTTTTAACAGTGCTAAAACAAAGCGTTGATAAATGAACCTTTTTTCAGCGCTTTGTTTTAGCATTAATAAAAGGGACCCCCCCCCTTTATCTTCACCGGCTTTAACAATGATTTTATAGCACTGATAGAATGGGTTTTTTTTATCACTAATAAAAGGGATATTTTTAGTAGTGTCTCTAGGTCTCCCATCTATCCCCATAGAATAATCCTCACAACTGGATCACAAGTTCTTACCACCCATCCCAAAAGATCCAAACCTACGAAAAGCATGTAAGATCCCAATGACCAATGAGGGTCAAAACTAAAACACTCAGACTATGAGGGCCCTGATCCTCTTCGAGTATTCTTTGAAAGAATTTCGCCATGGAGCTAACAACTAAAATAGAAGAGACAAGATCAAATGACACTCATCAGGTATCTGTATATGGAAATACCATAAGGTGGTCTAGTTCACAAGAAAATCATTGGTATCTATCGGCATCAAACTCAGCGATCCAACTAGATCACCACAGACATAAAAAACAACACCCACATGGGGTTAAATAAAAATCACCACGTGCCATATCGACCTACAAGGTTCACGAGACAGGAAGATCATAAAGACTGAGTCATCAGACTCAACAAAATGCCTCAATGTATATCCACATAACTATAATTAGAGTAAAATGTATGTGTAATCATACCCAGAGGTATCAGGAAATAGTAAAAAATACACACTAGCTGGCATATATGTTTTAAATCCTGCGTTCCTAGTATGATGAATGGGATACCTCTTTCCATTGTTGTATAAGAGTCATAATCTATCCCTAGCATCTTACCAATGGCCAGGATCTATAGATCTATAGTAAATAAAAAAATTACACAACATGTGCGTATCTCAAGGATAAAATCTTATTCAATTGTAACATCGAAAATTAGAACAGCAATCCCAAACCCTGGAAACTGGGACATCTTACCAAAACATGTTTTTATCAATGCACTAATCAGATATCCATAACAGGTTTTGAAATGTTCTTAATACTCTTGTATACCATATCCAAAAAAGGAAAAACTAGGAAAATAAAACTCCACTGATACCACATTGTAAGGTCCTGACCCAGAAGCCCCAAAACCAATGCTTTGATCTGGATCGCCACAAGGCCTCAAGTGCACCTACTCATACACCAGAAGAATCTAACTAGCTGCGAGGGACTAGGAGGAGATATTGGGGTGGATATTACCTCCTATTAGAGTAAGAAAAGATCAGAAATAACTATGTATAATACACAGTAGAATGTAAACACAGTGTATATGAAATAATCAACTCAAATAGAACAAGATGTAGTATTAAAATGTTGTAAAAACCAAACAGCTATGAAATACAATACAAAACTAGTCACCCACTGGGTCGACCATACAAATACAAGTAAAAAGAAACTCAAAGTAAAAGTAAAAGGCTCTACTACTAACTAAGAGCCAACTCACGTACCTGGTATCTTGACACTATCAAACTGCACTAGTTTGATCAGTAGAACCAATCCAAATGATTCACTAGATCATGCAACACTAGGCCTCAAACCTATCCACCCTGAAACTCATTTTCAACCTGAAAGGTATACATAAGGGCTACACATACAATGAGGTGCATGTCCAGGGGTGAGAAATTATCTCTGTATGGCACCTTGACGAGGAACCAACAATTGTGTTGCTAAAAGTGTATGCAATAGTAACGTGCTTAGACTAGATGGAACACACAACAAAAATATGAAACTAAAAAATGCAACCACAGTCCAACCTAGGGTCTGTAATCCCTGTCAACTGGGTAGGTGCCACCGTGGATGTCTATATCTATAAACGTATACATGTACAGTCTCATACCTATACACAAAGACATAAATATGAATAATCATGAGTATGTGAATCAAATAACAAGAAACCACATCAGTAGTTGATCCTTGGGTCCATAAGCTCGATTGCCTAGACATCTCGTGCAAGGGCATTGAGTTAGATGTCATGCCACCCAAGCCGTGTAGAATTAAGTAGATATATGGTTATGTAATCCCATCCACATGTACCTGAATTATCCAATGCCCTAATTACATCTCTGAGCAAGCTTGGTCATCATAGGGGGATGTTCGTCCTACACCTGGGTTCACTCGTACTCGACTCCAATCACTAAATAGGATAACAGATACCAACATCCATTTTGGTATGTAAGGATACCGTATACCAACAGTCAATCCTATAAAAGGTCACTGGTCGGAAAACATAGAGAAGAAGCCCATGAATCCATCTAAGATTCAGAAAACCATGCACAAATTCATATCAATACCTCCCCAGCATGAATATTTTTCAATCAGGTTCAATCCATTTATATCATCTTTTCAGCATGTCTCAGAATAAGACAATGTATATAATAATTTCTTTATGTTTCAGGGCCAATATCACCAGATCAGCATTTCATCATGTTTCAAGGCCAGGCCTAGTGTATTATCATTTCAGCATGTATCAGGACCACTCTAGGTGTATCAGTATTTCAACATGTATCAGGGCCATTCCTGGTGTATCATCATTTTAAAATGTATCAAAACATGTAAATTAAACTATTATATGGTTCACAATAATAATCTCACATGGAAACACATTTATATAAACAATTTTTTCAAGTAAGTCTTCATAGCCAATTCCCTTGTAGTACCTCTAGGTACAGTAAATATCATAAATAACGTGGATCAGAAGCCAGATCCTAGGAGAGCACGTCTGGGCATCCCAATGAAATATAGAAATATGCCTCATGTTACTCTAACTAGCCACCAACCATGATGCACCTCTAGTGAACATCATTACATCAGTAATAAACAAATAAAAGACAACAAAGAGTGAGGGTGGTCTGAAAACCCTACCCAAAACTAGAGCCACCTACCCCCGGACATACTAATTTTGTGCAGGTTCTACATTACACCTGGACACCATATCTACCCAAACCTGATGTACAACTTAGGTTCGGTCAAACCACAGGCAGCCATTGGGTCCTTCCAGTCAAACAGTGAGGAGGCATCCTACTCCAGACCCTCTAGGTAAATAGGAGAAAAGGTATCCCACATGGGATCCATAGCAAAGATTAAAGGTGGAATCCTACATGGGATCCCCAAATGAAGAACAACAAAGGCATCCTATAATAGTTATCCTCTCACATGAAAATAAGAGAGAGATCCTATAAGGGACTCCTTAGGCTGGCACATAAGCAAAGGCATCCCTCAGGGGATCCATGGAATCATCCAGTCTCCCGAACTCACAGTCCAGAAGGCCACGTCTCACAAGGAGAAAATAATCAAAAGAAAAGGATATGAGAGATAACTCATTGCTCATCTCATATCAATGGTCTCAACTAGATTGGTCTGAACACCAAACCTATCATATATGCCAAGTCTCAATCCCAGTTAACAAAAGAACTTGATAAATGGAGGAAGAACATATCCATTTATTTATAACCCCCAAAATATAATTTATATGAGCACTAAATGTCATGAATATTTCACCATTTCAATCTATACATAAAAACACTCCGAATGGACTACCCACAGGCCAAAACGACCAATCGGTGAAAAATAAACTATTCGTTGTAACGGTCCTGAGTGGTGACTACACCTGATATCAATATAAATCTCCTGAAATCATCTCTAAATGTCTACCTTTAATTCAGAGGGGTAACCCAGCTGACGGTGCATCATAAGGACATCGGATGCAGAAGATACGTTCGATTCAATAATCTACAAATAATAATAATTAAAATATTATTATTATTTCTTGGGATGTTTCATTCCACTGATCAAAGTACATAAGAAATAAAGATCTCCAAATATACACAAAAGTCCATCCTCAAAGAAAGTGTCGTGTGGCCATAGACGATATAAGAAATGGACCCCTGTATTACAAATTACATGGGTTTAAAGAACCCCTTAGACAAAAGTTGATGGAAAAAGTACATGGCATGTACTCTAGAGTAAATGGGGTCTACCCATGTAAATGTAAAAGGTGTATTAGTTACTATACACTGAATGCACTATTCAAGAAACACCATCATATGGGTTTTTTCACCTGGACACACGCCCATGTTCCACTACACGGTGCGTACTCTTAGTACACGACATGTAATATTCAAAAATCAATATTCTGTGTTCTTTTTCACAAATCTGGACACACGACCAACCATCACACATAGTGTACTCAGATTACATATTGTTTACATTAGAAAAATTCTTCTTCCCAAAATGGGAAGAATGCATGGCGTGTTCCCCTTGAACACATGCCGTGTAACGTGTGTTCGCAATGAGAAAACCCTTAAAACGCCTGAAACACCCATTTTCGCCCCCGAAACAACAGATCCAATTTTAAGATGAAAAAATCAGGCATAAAAAGCACACAAAAACATAAAAAACATTTTTAAATGGGATATATCTTGAAAACATAAATGGACCTACCATTTGGAGGAAACCACCAAAGCTTCAGTTGATTTCACTATCCATGTATGCCTCACACCGACTCAGTGTGTTGAGTGCTTTCAAATGGTACCCCTCTTTCCTTCTATCTCACTCTTTTTCTCAATCTCCATATTATCCTATAGGACACGGAGAAGGAGGATCACATAAGAGGCATGAGAAAGTAGTAGGAGGAAAGAAGAAGAAGGATAGAAAAGAAGGAATGAAAGAAAAGAAAAAGGGGTTCAGGCCAGCCCTATCCCCTAACTCATGTTTATGCCTCACCTATGATAAACTTAATATTCCTGACTCAATGACATAGAAGAAATATCAATATGATGCTTCATTTGAAAATTATTTCCAAACTAACAAGAACAAACACTTTAATATTTAATTTAATAATTTTAATATTAAATATTCTATAAAAAAGTGAATAATTAATATTTCCATCAAACTCCTATCCAAGGTTAAACAACCTATTTTGGGTCCAACTAAGTTGTTAGAGAAAATTATTTGAACTCAACTGGTAGGGGAAAATCCCATTTTCACCCCTCATGGAAATCATAAAGAAACAAATGAAAATTTTCCACCAAACTACAGTCTGAAAAAAACACAGGTCCTTAAACATGGAATAAGAACTGTTTAGGGGGTTTAGAAATAAAAAAAAATTCTTGTTGAAACATATAACCCATACTTTTGGAAACTCCATTTGGAATACACTAAAGGGATTATTTTATTATCTTTATTCCCAATGTGATTCATCTAGGATGAATTAAAGGAATATGAGAGGATATTTTGGAAGTTTTTTGTCTATCTAAATGGTTTTAGAGGTGTTAATAAGTGAGAGGGATGAGTTTCCTTTTTATAGTGGATGAGGTGTGACATTCATGTAAATATAAAAAGGTAAGCACTATTGAGGGGTCTCTCTTACATCATGTGCCTCCAATAATTTTCCATTATTTATAAAATAGTGTACATGGTGGAAATATTTTCCTAAAATTGATTTTGGGCATGTTTCTAGATTATTCATCCCCTTAAATTAATATTTAACCATTATTTAATCTGGTTTTAACTGTAATCACTATAATTAATTTTAATTACATTCACATATATTTTTGGTTGAAAAATTAGTTTACCTTATTAGAAATTATAAATTATTCTAATTAAAAAGACGTAATACATTTTTTTTAATTCTAATAATATGAGTTATTGAAATTAATTTAAAATCTATATATTAGACAGGACGAAACAACGAGTTTTTTTAATGTGAATGTGTTCAAATGTTTGATTTTTTATATCTAATTTCTGTGAGAAATTTATTCTAATGACATTAATTGAATTAATTGATTTAAAATATATCTATAATAAATTTTTTAAAAAAATTAAAATATAATTTAATAATATAATTAAATTAGATAAAAATGTAGTTTTCAATCAAAATTTAGTATTTTTCACTAATAAAAAAAAAGAAAATTCTCCGAAAAATAAAAAAAATTCCCCCAAATTATTTTTGATATACATATTTCAGAAATTAATTTTATTATTTCAAATAAAAACTATAAATTTTTTAAAAAATATATTTAATATTGGGTTTCCATTCAAAGGCAGAAAATTAGATTTTTAAAAAATATATATTTTTATTCATAATATTGGTTTTATTTTTACCTTTTTCCAATCAAATCAATTGGATTAGTGTCTGAAAAAATTATTGATAATATAATATACAAATATTATTTAAAAAAATCATAAAAATTGATTTTATTAATTTATTAAGATAAAATGGTGTTTGTACATTGAAAAATTGTTTTCATAGAAATGGAATCTCATTATTTTAGAATAGTTCTTTAATTTTTAACAAATTGTTAACCAAAGGAATCATTTTATATACATGTGTAAATACTATTTTAACTCATTAGTGAATATTATTCATAACTTCATCGCATCATCTACGTGTTAACTATATTAATAATTTAATAACAATATTTTTAGTATATTGTAGTTTGGTAAAAATCTATCTTGTGTATATCATTAGCTATCGAAGGAACTCTACATTGTGTACAACACAACAAAAACATAGTTTTGGGTGTACAGAAAAGAAATTAAATCTTTTCATGTTGTGAAATCATAACTTAGATTGGCATGAAAATCCGGAAAAACTTATTTATTTTATATAACACAAGACTTATTTAGTGTTGTGTGAAATGAAAAATACTGAACATATTGAATTAATTCAAAAAAATCACATTATCTTAGGTTGTGACATTATAACCCCATTAAAATGAATTTATCATTTAACATTAATGTGTGTTATCAATTTTACAATACTTGAAAGCACCTTTAATAGAAACCCAGATTGTAAAAATTAATACTAAATCTTCCATTAAATAGGGGAATTTGGAACCATCACATTTACCCAAAGTAACTCATAATTATGTTTCCACATTAGAGAATGTAGGTTGGGAGTGAATATTGGATATAGATGAAAAGATTACATAATTATTGTGAGTGATAAATATTATTGATCAATATCAATTGAATGATCAATGGAATGTTACAGGACTCCAAACCATAAATCTATGATGATTTATAAGACCACAAGTTCAATAAAAGTGAAGGTATTAGGATAATTTTTATTAATATCATTTAACTAGATTTAGGTAATTCGTTTACTATATATTAAATTAAGGAAAAATACTTATTTAATTTCATTCCATGTCGTATGCACAATCATTCCATTTGGTTTTGTATTAGCTAATTATCTCTTACTCTCAATATAATGGTTAATTTGTTATTCCTGAAGCACTAATGGATCATAATATCCACATATAGAATGATAAGTCCTTTTATCTATCTTTAGTTATCATCACAAAAAAATGGTTATCACATGTTATCCAAAATGATTAAATCGTCATATAGTGAGATAATAATTTAATCTTGAAATCCTTATCAGATTTTTACCTTATACCATTCTAGGTCAACATTATAATCCCTCTGAAAGATGAAAATCCAAAAATTTAGAAATAATTTCACTAAATCATCTTAACATTGATCCCACATGTATTATAAGGTTTCTATTGGCTATCACATTCCAATAATTTTAATACCTTTGTCATGTATTCTCTTGAAACATGGTAATAACATGAATTTCCATACATCCTTATTGAAAACATTCATGATTTCTTAGGGGTATATTCATTAAATCCAAAAAAAATTAAACATTATCCATGAAAAAATAGGCCACTTCTTTTTAAAAAAAGACCATAGTCAGTACCAAGTTAATCAGATCCATCCAAATTACTTATTCATATCCAACATATCATAATACAAACATCATTATCTCTACATCAAAAACATATAAAGGGTTATCTTTCTCTTAATCATGTGGTTTCCATTAACATCACCTCGCCATTAAATCACATTTCTAGTGCATATAAACTATTAATCATATTATTTTAAATTATTATCAATAAAATTAAACTGAAAAATTATTATAAAATTAACTATTCATAGTTCTTGAATCCAAAATACACAAATACTTCTATCCTTCGCTTTATTTATTGGCATGGAATTAGTCCTTACTTTTCCAAAAAGTAAATTATTATGTGAGGGAATTGTGTTTTGTAAATCTTGTGTTCACCACAGATAATACATTGAAATCCTAAACAAATTTTCACTATATAACCCATTTTTTAACAATGATAACATATTCCACTCCATCGGAGATATTCTGTACAATTGTTCTTCCCACCATCTTGACATGTACGAAGATGTGAATTTTTCCCTCTATTATCATTACCACATTAACTTTCATAAATCCGATATTCCTCTTATTTGATGTGTTAGTGATGTCACTGAATTTCATGTTGTTTATCATATAACGGGGTAGGTGATTGGGAATAATCCCAACATCTTTATTCCAATCTTCATACCATTTTGTTTCTCATTTTAAAATAATCTATCACATTCCATGTTAGCATAGTACTATATGGTTCCCATGATTGAATAAATCCAAGAATTATAGTTTTACCAACACCTATTGTTGAGGAAACCCACATAATTATGAAACAACAATTATATGATGTCTAAATTATGACACATTATTTTAAATATATTACACCTTAGTATTATACATAGAGACATCCATATACATATTCTAAGAAATATTTCTGAGGGTCTCACAATAGTTTTCTAATCCTAGTTCCAAAGGATGACTAAACCTCACTTTGATATCATCAATAGTGACCTAGGATTAACATACATGGATGTTACATCATTTTAGATGAATATCCAAAACATTAAAAAATTACATTCCCGAGGACTACAATTGTTTAGTGTATTTAGAAACTTTGAACAAAATATTATAATAGGGTGAAAAATCTTGAATGATTACCAAAACAATACCTTACCCTTTATTACATTTACTTAAAATCATTCTTCATAACCTAGGCAATGGAAGCATAAGAATGGGGTGAGCTCATATGCTCATTAAGGGTAAAAAGGGGGATATGTAAGAATAACATGAGAATAAGGGTATGAGAAGATGATCATAACATTAAAATATCATACCCTACATATCAAAGGTCATAAACTTTAATCCTGGAATAAATATTAGTAGTTCATAATCCATGAATCATAATGTAATCAAGGACATATGCAATGAAATCATAACATTGGAGTAAGACATAGAATTTTGGGTAGACGCATAAGTATATAAACTTTTTTATCATTACATTCAAGGATTAATGACCCGAGAATAATAGTGGAATAAATTCAGAACCCAAACCATCTTGGTAGACATGGTTCACTCCCATGACCATCTTAGTAGTAAAGGATCACTCCCTTGACCATCATAGTGGAAAACGTCCATTACTGAATCGATTTTACTCCATATTCCGTCCATTTTTATCTCATGAGATATTAATATTTACCCAATACATTGGAGGTATATATAGTTCCACCCCATTTCCTAATGAAATCATAAATAAAAGTTCCCCAAGATCATAAAAAATAATATCATAACCTCTGAAATGAAATAGATATTATAAACATGTCTTGTTATCATAACCTACCGAAAAAAATATTATTCATAACCATTTAATCACAAAATAACCTCTTAAAATAAGTGGGTTTGATAAGATTATAATACATAAAACAGAAATGGTTTCCGTAAAAATATAACCCATTTAAAAGAAATGCATTTTATAAACATATAACCCATGAAAGAGAAACTAGTTTTATAACCATCATTCCATCAAAACATAAATCATTTAGGAAAATAATATGAATAGAAACCTTAAACTATATCCCCAATAATACATAAGTAACACCAATAGATGTCATCATATATATAACATATCATTCATTCTTTAAAAAAAATTCTAAAACAGAAACCATTTTGGAAACCATTTTTTTTAAATAACCATGAAAACATATAGATGAAGCATTAAAACATTTTGAAAACCATTTTTATTTGAAAAAATATAAAATAAGCATGATTTTTTTTGAAAACAATTATCATTGAATAATTATAATGAATTCTTGAAAAAATTTGTAAAAACTTTTCTTTGAAAATATATTTGAAAAATTATAAATAATTTTTTGAAATCACATTGAAAACCATTTCATTGAAAAAAGGATTGAAAACAAATACATAATCCTTAAAAACATTTTCAAAACCTTTATCATTGAAAATAATTTTAAAAACTATTAATAAATCATGAAAATAGGTTTAAAACCATTTCTTTGAAAATATATTTCAAAACTTATAAATGAACCTTTAAAATTATTTAAAACACTTCCTGGACATAATTTTTTTTTAAAAATCTGTCATTGAAAATAACTTTACAAAAAATTAATTTCCAGAATATTTGTAAAAATATTTTTTTAAAAATAAATATTATAAAATTTAAAAGAAATCTTAAAACAATTGATGGTCGTGATGGTGAATAAATTTGTATATACCTAATATTTCTTTTACTTCGTAAAAATATTAGAAAATGAATAAACTAGAAAATTAAGAGAAGATTCATTTTAAAACCCCCTTTTTATGTACAAATATGGTTAAATATTTATTTTAATTATTATTGAAATACAGTTTAAATTTTTTTAAAACATTTTTAGAAAACATGGTTTTAGAAGAACACAGATTTCTCACCAAAAAGAAAAATAAAGTCATATTTTATTAAAACCATTTTTTAATTATCATTAGTAAAAAAAAGTATAAAATGGTAAGATTAATTGGATATATAATGTATAACCATAATAGAATAAAATTATTAATAATTATTAAGATATGAATCATAATATTTCCTCAATGGAAGCAAAATCATAAATTATTACGATATACGATTGGATTTTAGCTATAAACTCGTACTACTTTGGTAACATTGAATTATGATCCCCATGAAGGAAGAAAATTACATGAATCTTAAATATAATTAATATATGTATATTTTTGAAATAAAATTTATTAGGCCCCCAAATATTACCCATTGAAAAATATAGGTGTATAACAAGGTATGTATATCAAAGAAGGAAAATTGAGACAAAAATAACCTTACCAATTTGGTATATTTTGAACCCCAAACCCCATGATATAAAGATCATGAAATTGATATCTAAATAAAAATAAATTAGTTTTAATAATAATATATTATATTAATTTTAACTATATACACCACAAAAAATAAATTAGTTGTTAATAAGGCTTAAGTCTCACATAAATAAATGTGAGACAAGAAAACCCTAACCTTATGTCTTGACTTTCATTGTACACATTAAAAAATTCTTTATAATAAATATAAGTTGATTATGAATCTAAAAAATAAAAAAAATTATTATATTTTATACCATATAAAATTTTCTTATGACCTTATATTACCCATTTATTAACAATTACATGTTTTTGTTACGTGTTTGGAAATAACTACTTTGTTTTCCCTACATGATTTGATTTGTTATTGTTAGTTCTATTACTTAGATCATAATTACCATATTAAAATAATTAAAAAATGTTATATATATAATATATATTTATTATATTGTATTTATAATTATATATAAATGATATAAATAGAAAATAAAATACACCATCCATGGAGATGGTAGGCTATGCGTACTCTTGAAGACCATTCTCATTTTCGTATCAAATGTTTAAATAATGGATACTAAATGATATATATATATATATATTATAATTAAAATAGAATTATTATGTCATGTATATAATATTATTTAACTAAAACTCTCCTTAATACATTCCATTTTATATGTGAACGAATCACATCACTTTGAGAATAGGGTAGTCCACACGTCCACAAACAAAGTTAATATATTTCCAAAAACAAAAAGAAGAAAATTATGTGTTATAGAATAACTAATGAAGAATAAAGACCTAATAAATATCATAAATATTATATAAAAATACCAATTCCATCATTGTTCCCAACTATTATTGGTTTTATTGGAAGAATTAACAACGTCGGTTCGCGAGGTGGTAGACTGGTATACAAACGAATGATGAATGTGATTCCCATTTAAAGGAAGTGTTTGTGAGTATAAGAATAAAACTTAACATAAATAATATATTTATATTGAAGTTAAAATGTTTATTATATAAGAATGTAATAATAATAATTTATGTGATGGATAAATAAATAAATAAAAAGTTCTTGTTGATTGATGTTTCATCTTCCTTAGGTAACTCCTTTTTGTTTTGACCAAAGGGATTCCTTGATTGGATTTCATACCAATGTGAGGCCACTAAGAATAAGGTATATAAATTTTTTAATATTTGGGCATGTTTTGGTAGATCCAAATTAAATTATTGGTGTTAATATGTGAGGGGGTGAGTTCCCTTTTTATAGTGGAGGAGGAGTTGCATTCCAATAAATATAAAGAGACACAAACTATTAAGAGACCTTCCTTCCATCTTATGCATAAAATAAATTTCAATTTTATATAAAATAGGAACATTGTTAAAAATATTTCCATCCAATTTCTTTTGGAAATTGTTTTAGTTTTCTTGGACACTTCAATTAATGTTTAAATACTAAGTAATCTTGTTTTTACCTGAATAGCTGTAATTAAGTTTAATTACATTCCCTAATATTTCTGGTAAAAGACTATGTTTACCCTATTAGAAATTATAAATTATTATTATTAAAAATATAGAATCCATTATTCAAAGTATAATCATATAAGGGGTGTAAATTAATTTAAAATTAATCCCACAAATGGGACGAGACAAGGAGTTTTTGAAAGCGAAAATGTTCAAAAGTTGGAATTATTTTATATCCAATTTCAATTTTAAATTGATTCCAATGGTCTAAATTAGATTAATGGATTAAAAATGATCTATATTAAATTTGAAATCAATTAAAAATATAATTTAACAATATAATTAAATTTTATGAAAATGCGGTTTTCAATAAAAATTAAGAATTTTTCACTATTAATCAAAAAAATGAAACTTCTCATGAAAATAAAAGAAATCACCAAAATTAAATTTTTATTTTTCTCTTTAAAAAACTAATTTTATTTTTTAAAATAAAAAAATCAATTTCCAAAAAAAATAATTTTTAATTATATTTTCATTAAATGGCGGTAAAGTGCCATTAATGAAAAATACATATTTTTCAAAAAATTTGAATTATTATTATCTAATTATTATATTAGATGGGTGTAAAATAAATTGATTAAATATATAATATTTATTTTTTTATTAAAAATATCCATCAAAATTGGTTTGTTTGTTTTATTGAGATAAAAATTTGTTTGTAGGTAGAAAAAATATTTTCCTAGAAATAGAATTTCATTATTTTCAAAAAGTTTTTACATTAATTTCTAACTAATTGATATCCAAAAAAATATTTTTATATAAATATGTAAAAAATATTTTAAAACATTAGTTAATCTTATTTGAAACAACCATTCCAATTGTTAGGTTTTAACTATAAAAATATTTTGATAATATTATTAATAGTATATTGCAGTTCAATAAAACTCAGTCTAACTTGTAACATAAGCTATTGAAGTAACATGGCATTGAGTGTAACACAAGACAAAGATAGGGTTGTGTATACCACAAGATAGTCTTTGTTTTGCGTGTAGTACAAGATTAACTTAATGTAGTGTAAAACGCATATAGAAATTAATGCATTCATATAACATATGTTATATTCACTGTTGTGTGAAATGGAAAATAAATAAATAGAGTAAATTAATTTGAAATGAAATTCCGCAAAATCTAAGGGTGTCACACATCCTCACCCCCAAACTGTGAAATCACACCCAAAAACATCATCTAGAACATCATTTCATTAATCGGTCTCATATTCACCCAGACTTGATTCAATCGACCGAGATACACCATTATATCTATATCCCTGAACTAAAACCACCACCCCATAACTCACACAAATCCCATTACAATCAATTAAAATTTGGAATATACCATCAACAACTAGTATCTATAACCTTTAATCAACACTATATTTAATCATCTTGAATTATGAATGCTTTAAAGACACTAAAGAATATCATTGAGGGGAAATCCTAAAATAATCTTATATATGATAGTTATATAGATTTGGAATCTTTAAAACCACCATCCTCTTTAAAGAATTTAACCTATAAACAATTAACAACTTGTGAACACATTTATTTTATAAGTCAATTAGGTATCTATGATAACTTCAATTTTGGATCTTGGGATGAGTTACCAAACTCATGTGGTTTCCATTTAGTTCATCGTAGCTCCTTATTCAAGTTACCACTAATAATATGAATTTTATACTCCATCCCAGTTCTTTTTTAGAGACTTTAAACTTATTCAATTGATTATTATTCATCGTTTTTCATAACAAAAACAAATAGATCAACCAATTAAAACCAATGACATCAGTATTTGTAAATTCTTTATTACTAGTTAGCCTTATCCTCAATTTAAAAAAAAAGGATAGACTCGATACAATGAAGATATTCATGAGACTTATCATTATGTATTGATATGAAATTTAAAAAATTTACATCAAATATGGAAAAAATGATCCTTACACAATTAAGACCTACAAAAAAAACTTGTATGTTTTAAAAATCTATCCACATTTTCAAAATTTGAATAAAAAACATGAAACATCATCCAATCAGAATCAAAAGTTAAATTCAATAATTTTAAATAAAATTAAAAAGGGTTTGGAATTATATAATTATAAAAAAACAATGGAACATGAACATTTTAATTCATAAAAAAATATTTTATTTTTCTCAAAATAACATTATGTATAATGTCTCTCTAGAGATGTTTAAAATAATTACTCTTAAATCATATAGAAATTAATGTAAGATAAATTGGCCTATTTAAATAAAATAAGTTTACATTTAAATATAAATATAAAATGAATTAAATTTTCATCCCAAGATGATCAAAAATCAATAATTATCCATTAAAAATATTTTTTTTATAAAAATGCAATTATTTCTCAAAATATATGGCGAAAAAAATATTAAAACGTATAAACATCAAATTCCACCATAAATAATGCATTGTTTTTAATAGATAAATTAGATTATAATATTCATCAAAGGATTATTTATATTAAAAATGAAATAATTATAACACTGAAAAAGATGTGATTTTAAAAAGTGTTCCATCTAAGGACTCTTTCATGTAAAGAGTAGTCAATTATAGTTGTACTCAACCTGTTTTGATAATCCAAAATCTTGATTCTTTATTATGATAGTCATTTTTCATTACTATTTATAGTTTCAATCATGTGATTACTATGTATCTTTAATCTCACTTCTCTCTTGTTTAAGCTTACAATGAAGAATTTATCTAAATGGTCACCGGTGAAGGTCACAGATGAAGGTCACCGGTAGACGGTCACCGATAAAGGTAACCGATGAAGGTCACAAATAGAAGGTCAGTGAGGAAGGTCACTAGTAGAAGGTCACTAAGATATGGTCACCGCTGAATGTCACTAATGAAGGTCAGCTATATAAGATCACTGATGAAGGTCACCAATAGAAGGTGTCCGATCAAAAGCAATAGATGAAGGCTATCGATGCAGTCTACTAATAAAGCGTACTATTGAGAATGTTATTGCTTCTAGTCTACCAATTCTCACTCTTCTACTCCATACTTTTTCTATTTATAAATATTATTATAATGATCATATTTTGTAAATTTAATGCTTCCGACATTAATTAATGATGATTGTAGACATGTCAAGAGACCGTATTTGGAGATAGTACAAGGTACGAGGAGGACTGCACGGGGTTTACTTATTCCTATTGTCGGACCTCAGATATAAAATAGAAGACTAAGGAAGAAAAGAAAAAGGGAGGAATGCATGAGAAAGAGATTACCCACTAGATCAAAGAGAAAATAGAAGAACCATCGAACACTAACATTGTGAACCCAAGTGCATCACGAATATCATTTGGAAAAAATTCACATCGGAGTTCTCTACTTCTTCGAAACTCTATCAAACTATGAAGTAGGACACTTCAGTACTCAGAAGCCAGTACCTGTAGTTGTGACACTCTGTTTCGGAGGAAAATTCCATAGAAATACTTGAACTACAATTTCTTCACTCCAAGGTGTCATGAGAAGAACTACAAACACATAGAGCATTCTAAACTCAATTGTAAAATATTATCTCTATTGTGTTATTTAATTTTACATTTTTGAGAAGTGTGTGTTTTTCTGTTACACACACTGTCTCATGCTCTTGAACTAGATGATACTATAAATCCTCACATAAAACCTCACTTACACCTTGTTTTCCACATGTAACTATGGAAGAGTCTGTGTGTGGTCTGGATTTTCTGTTTTCCCTATGAAGAACTATGGTAGATGATGTGAGCCCTGGGCAGTTTGTGAAAACTATTGTAAATCACGATACATGACGTGTATCAAGTTTATTGTTAATATAAACTTCTTAGTGTCAGTTGATCACCAAGTGGAAAGGATTAAGTCTTAGCTTGAGACCAAAACTATTGTTGAACTTTGATGTTCTCTATGTTCTTATAATACTCCATTTTTTTATTTTCTGCTCATTATAATTTCAAAAACAGAAATATTTTTTACTGTAAAGACCCCTAATATTCAAGGAAATATATTTCATAATTTTCTTTGGGATTATATAAGAACTTAGTTTCTGACGGCACTTGATTCCGAGTCCCGGTGTGCCCGAAATTCCTATCCGAAGTTTAGCTCGGGTACGTTCAGTGAACGAACCAGCGGGAAATTCTATCTCTTTAATCGGTTCTCGGAATCGAATTCTGAGGGCACCGATGGAACAGTAGCGCCGGTAATTTCTTGGTAAGGCCATTTCTGGAGTTGCATTTACATGAGAGAAGTTGTTAATTTATGTGGAAGGTAAAATAAAATTTATTCAACAATTTTATTTTTACTTTAAGTGGTTTAAGCTTTGGGTAGAAGTTGGGTAACTACCCAACTACCCAAGGGAGGTTATGACGGTGGTGGGGCCCACACGAACCCCACCCCTTCACATTCTTAAACCCCATCAACTCACCATTATGGATGACAACTTGTCATGAATAAATTAAGTTTAATTAATTAAAACTCTTGAAATTCAAAAGTTTATGTTATGTTAATAAAATAAGAGCTGAACTTATTTTATTTGTGGTTGGAAACCTTGTTGTGTGAACTTTGGAAGAAAATCCAAGGAACTTGAGAACTTATTTCTCTTCCACGAAGAACGCGAAGAACGCTGGTTTCCTCGGAGATCGACATCTACGACGCGACTTCCTCCTTCCGCGACGTCTCATTCCGCGACGAATTCTCGTTCGATGAACCTCCGTTCAAACTCACACGAGGTAGGGGTTTATGCGTTTTCTTTTCGTGATTTTCTCCTGTTAATTATCCACGTATAATTGGACCGCATGCTATAAATTAACGGGAGGAGGCCGGACCACACAAACACGGCTGACCCCCCTCCCTTTTATTTTTCTTGTTGTTGCGGTACGACAGGAAGTGACGCGGTGGCGTTGCACCGCGTGGGAAGGAACAACAAGAATGCGTGATGCCGACGCGTCACGTTTTTAATAATATTAAACAAGTCGCGGTGACGTCGTGCTGCGCCGGAGAACCGCAAAAGCACCGCGGCCGGAGAGGGGCCGTGGAGGAGGGGTGCGACGCCGTCGTGCTGCACCGGACAAATGAAGGTCGTGACCAGTACCGGGTCGTGGCGGAGTGTGGGAAACGGCGGCCGGAAATGGGCCGCCGGCGTCGGAGCAGGACCGGCGGCTGGAAATAGGCTGCCGGCGTCGGAGCCGGGAGGGGACCGGCCATCGCCGGTCCCGTGGTGCCAGAAACCGTCCGGCCGGGGCGTGCCGGCCGGACAAGAGGAAACCAGGGGTTCAAACCCTCGGCCGGCCAGCTAGCGGCCCCCATTAAGGGGGGCCGCGGTTACAAAACACGGGGGGGGGGGGGGGGGGGGGGGCAGGCCCCCCCCCCCAGTAAACCGAACGGCTCGGCCGTTCGGCTGAGCCAGCTGGCACCGCGCGCCAGTGCGCTGGGCCGGGCCACCCCCTGCCGGGCCAAACCAGTGGGTCTCGGGGCGGGTCGGTCCGGGCCCGAAACCCCTGTTTTCGGACCCTTTTTGGTCCATTGCCCATATCTTGGGCTACGGACCTCCAATCGACGCGCCATCAGCAGTGATACGATCCTTGGATCGAGATGGTAGTTTTGGTATATCGCACTCAAGGTTTCAGAATACTTTGGGTTCGGCCGGGTTGGTTCGTACACGAAACCAACCGGGCCCTCAGAGCGGAAATGCTCGTAACTTAAGCTCAAGACGTCTGATTGACATTCCATCGACTTTGATGGATTCCTCTAAGTGAGACGGATCTTTTGTCTTACTCCTCTTGAGGTTTGGACGCAGTTGGAGAACGGTCTGGTTGGTATTGCCTTAAAAACCAACCTGGCCCCTGGAACGAAAAGGCTAATAACTCTCAGTCCGGGTGTCTGATTCGCGTGCCGTCTACGATGTTGAGTTCCTATTGACAATACGGAACTTTTGGATACATCAATACGGACTATTTTTCAGTTGATGTATCAGCCTCTCGGCTCGTGGAGCGGACCCTCCCGAATGAGCTTGCTATGTGTGGGAACCCTAGAGCTGGCTGCGACTACGACGACGACTGTGCCGAGATCCTTAGTGGATTCAACGGCGACCACTTCAGCACTCAGCTATACTGTGTGGTTCAGTGCTACCGATCATGTGTGGGTCCGATCCTGTGTGGGTCTGCGCTCAGCGGTCATGTGTGGTCCAGTGCCTACAGATCCTGTGTGGGTCTGATCCTGTGTGGGTCTTTGCGGGGGTCAGTTACCTATCGATCCAGTGTGGGTCAGATCCTTTGTGGGTCATTGCGGGAGTTAGTACCTATAGATCCTTTATGGGTCCAATGGCTTAGATGAATCAGTGGAAACATCTGATCATCTCTATCGTCATATGAAGAAGTATCCAATGTGATCTGAATCCTGTTTTGATTTCCTATGTGGATTGTGTTGTGCTATCCTATGTGGATTTACGTTTTTCTTTCCTATGTGGATTGTGTAGTTCTATCCTCTGTGGATTTACATTTTACTTTCCTGTGTGGACTGGGATGTACTTGGGCTCGGATGTTGGAGCCGAACGAGGATTGATGACTTAGGTATATGTATGGGCATATACCTAAGCGGTGTCGTATGTTACTTCATGATTGTATCTTTCCTTTGTGGATTTTGGGAGACCTTCGGCGGTCTCGGGGTCCTTACTGAGTAGCTTATACTCACCCCTACATGGGCTATTCCCGCACTACGTTCTGTTGGTTGCAGATGATGGATAGTGCTGATCGTGGTTGAGGCTTGCAGAGCAGGACGGTACCTGGAGGTGGACCACTGGACGGGACGTACTCGGAGCGGTCTGCTAGACCCGAGGAGAAGTGGAGCCTATTTGTACCCACCCTTCTGGTGGGATTTCCAGTGGGCAGCTCGACACTACGGCTTTACTTTTCAGTTGTTGTTTTCCCTTCCAGTTGTACTTTACTTTCAGTTTGGGTTTGTATACTGGCCCACTTACTTTTCCACACATACTGTTGTACTCAGTTTTACTTAGTGTTTACTTCTACTTCTTGCTTGCTCTGTGGTGTTTGTTTACTTTAAAAAGGCAATGCCTTCCCTTTTTTCCTGGAATTACGCCTTGGTGCTAGTCGCCAGTCCCTGGCCTAGGGAAGGCGGGCTTGGGGTAGTGACGACACGGGCCCCGAGGACGGGTCGTGACAATTTGGTATCAGAGGAGTTCGGTTCTACCACAGAACTTGGGACTCTGATCTTTTTCTATGTGAAGCAATAGTGTTAAGCGAATTGGGTGTTGTTATCAGTCCAGGGAGTCCAGTGTTGGTGCAGCGGCTGATGTATCCGTACACCAGGACCCTGACTTCTGATTTCCGACATAATGCACGAAAACATTGATTGCATCTGTGTTTCACGTTTTCTCTGTGATTACTTGTGTCAGATCACCAGGTATACTATTTGACCGTGGCGCACCTGTTTCTTTTCAGGATGGCCCCATGAAGGCAGCCAGCTAGGGTTCCGAGAGTTGAGCGTGACGATAGCCCACCGAGCGACGAGGCCTCGGTGTAGGGCCCTTTGACAGCTGAGGCACCGACGGTACCTTTACCCGCCAAGCCACCGATTCTTCCAGCCCCAGACGCTGACGATGCACGTTGCCTTAGTGCAGAGAATGAGTTCCAATGCCAGGGACCGCCCAAGTTCCGCGGGGAGACGGACCCCCAGGCAGCCAAGGACTGGCTGGATGCAGTGTTACGAGTTTTTGGTTAGTGAGGACACCAGCAGACCTCATGGTGATCCTCGCAACGAGCCTACTGCACGCGGCAGCGGGCCGATGGTGGAGCTTGATGCTTCAGGTACACGTTGAGGCATCTCTTCTATAGACGAAATTTGTGACAATCTTCCGCTCAGAGTTCATCCTAGCCACCCTCTGTGTGGTGCGCATCAAGGTGCTTCTTTAGCTGCGGCAGGGCAGCTTGACAGTCACCCAGTCCTCGGCGAGATTTACAGATCTCTCGCGCTACTTGACCGACATGGTATGGGACCCATTCTTCCGGGCCTGGACCTTTGAGTAGGGATTGCGGAATGAGATCAGGGCATCGCTGATCTCCCTCAGCATTCCCACTCAGGAAAGAGTACTGGAGTGGGCTCTTCTTATCAAGAGTTTTCTTACTGGAGGAGACCCATTGACCACACACTGATGCCGACAGTGTGACTCAACCCTTGGAGGCGAGTGTAATGGTTGGATCTCTTGGTAGCGGCTTCGAGGCCTTACGACGTCATCCATGCGATGAATTAACTAATCATGATGGTATTGACTGTATTAGGCAAGGAACGTGGTTCATCCAGGGGATGAGACTGGATTTCCCTTTTCGGTAAAGGAGAAATCATTGCAGCTTTGGAGAATGTTAAGGAGGAAGGGGAAACCCTTCGTGTGGTCAGACAGATGTCAGCAAAGCTTCCAAGAGCTGAGACAGAGTTTGACCAGCACTCCTAGAGGTGTAGATAAAGATGGAGCAGCCTTCCTTCAGTCTCTCACAATCACCCCTCCGCTACTGTAGCGGGTTAGAGAGGCACAACCTGGGGACGCTGATTGTGAGACACGGAGTGCACAGATATCCTCAGGACAGGCTCCTGATGGTTTCTCCTTTGGAGCAGAGAATGACATCCTTTTCAGAGGATGTACCTTGGTACCAGTTGCCTTACGGGAGGAGGTACTGAGAGAGTTTCACACTTATCCTTTGGCGGTACACCCTGGAGTGGCGAAGATGTACCGGGATCTCAGACGACAACACTGGTGGACGGGCATGAAGAAGGCTATGGCAGAGTTCGTTTCTCGATGCCTCACCTGCCAGCAGGTGAAGGAAGTGAACCAGGTACCATCAGGCTTGGTACGGCCCTTGGAGGTCCCGGATTGGAAGTGGGACGGGATATCTATGGACTTCGTGACTGGACTTCCATACACTTCTAGAGGTCATGACTCCATTTGGGTGATTGTATACTGACTCACCAAGTGGGCACCCATCTTACCCATCAGAGAGAAGGGTTCAGTGGAGAGCTTGGGGCGTCTCTACGTTCAGGAGATTGTACGGCTTCACGGTGTGCCATCATCTATCATCTCCGATAGAGATTATCCCTTTACTTCATGTCTTTGGAAGGGGTTATAGGAGGCGTTCAGGACACAGCTACGTTTGAGCATAGCCTTTCACCCTCAGACGGATGGTAAGACAGAGATGACCATTCAGACACTCAAGTACATGCTCCGCGCATGTGTCCTTGACTTTGGTCGCAGCTGGGAGGACCACCTACCCTTGGTGGAGTTCGCGTACAAAAACAACTACCACTCCAACATCGGGATGGCACCATACGAGGCGTTGTACGGCAGACCTTGTAGATCTCCTTTGTGTTGGATAGACCCTGGGGAGTCAGCACTTGTGGGACTGGAGATGGTCCAGGCCACGACAGAGAATGTCCAGGTCATCCAAGAGTGGATGAGGACAGCTCAGAGCCGGCATAAGTCTTATGCGGACAGGATGCAGAGGCCACTGGAGTTTGAGTATGGCGACCATGTCTTCTTGCGAGTTTCACCTCGACGTGGTATACCGAGATTTGGCCGAGGCGGAAAGTTGTCTCCACGCTTCATCGGACCATTCCAAGTCCTCAGCAGGATTAGCGAGGTAGCTTATCGCCTAGCTCTACCACCTCAGTTGCACCGGGTGCACGAAGTCTTCCACGTATCACAGCTGAGGAGATACGTACATGACCCGATGCATATCATTGTCCACGGGGAGAAGGAAGTTGATGATGGGGCGACTTTTGCGGAGGTCCCGGTGGAGATCAAGGATCGATAGGAGCGGGTCCTACGCGGATGATCGATTCCTCTAGTGTGCATCAGATCGAAGTAGGGGAACCTCCAAGAGAGCACTTGGAAGCGGGGGGCTCAGATGCGAGCTCAGTACCCACATTTGTTTCCCTAGCTTATGATGTATCTTTACGTGGACGTAGAGCCCTGAGGTGGGAGTAATTTAATGACCCGTAAAATTCAAGGAAATTTTTTTCTTAATTTTCATTGGGATTTTATAAGAACGTAGTTTCTGACGGCACTTGATTCCGAGGCCCGGTGTGCCCGGAATTCTTATTCGAAGTTTAGATTGGGTACGTTCAGTGAACGAATTAGCGGGAAATTATAACTTTTGAACTAGTGCTTGGAATCAAATTCCAAGGGCACCGATGGAACCATAGAGCTGGTAATTGCTTAGGAACTGCATTTCTGGAGTTGCGTTTACACGAGAGAAGTTGTCAATTTATGTGGAAGGTAAAATAAAATTTATGCAATAATTTTATTTTTACATTAAGTGGTTTAAGCATTGGGTGGAAGTTGGGTAACTACCCAACTTCCCAACGGAGGTTATGAGGGTGGTGGGGCCCACACGAACCCCACCCCTTCACATTCTTAAACCCCCTCAACTCACCATTATGGATGAAAACTTGTCATGAATTAATTAAGTGGAATTAATTCAAATTCTTGAAATTCAAAAGTTTATGTTATGTTAATAAAATAAGAGATGAACTTATTTTATTTGTGGTTGGAAACCTTATTGTGTGAACTTTGGGAGAAAAGCCAAGGATCTTGAGAACTTCTTTCTCTTCCATGAAGAATACGAAGAACGGCGGTTTCCTCAGAGATAAACATCTGCGACGTGACTTCCTCCTTCCACGATGTCTCGTTCCGCAACGAATTCTCGTTCGAAAAACCTCCATTCAAACTCGCACGAGGTAGGGTTTTATGCGTTTTCTTTTCATGAATTACTCTCGTTCATTATCCACGTATAATTGGACCCCATGATATCAATTAACGGGAGGAGGACGGACCTCACAAACCCGGCCGACCCCCCTCCCTTTTATTTTTATTGTTGTTGCGGTACGACGGGAAGTGAGGCGGTGCCGTTGCACCACGTTGGAACGAACGTCAAGAATGCGCGATGTCTACGCACAGTGTTTTAAAAAATATGATCCAAGTCACGACGCTGTCACACCGCGCCGGAGAACCGCAAAAGCACCGCGGCCGGAGAGGGGCCACGGTGGAGGGGTGCGGCGCCATCGCGACGCACCAGACAAATGAAGGTCGCGGCCGGTACCGGGCCGCAGCGGAGTGTGGGAAACGGTGCCTGGAAATGGGCCGCCGGCGTCAGAGCAGGACCGGCAGCCAGAAATGGGCCTCCGGCGTTAGAGCAGGGAGGGGACCGGTCGTCGCAGGTCCCATGGTGGCAGAAACCGGTCGGCCGGGGCAGGCCAGCCGGACAAGAGGAAACCCAGGGTTCAAGCCCCCTGTCGGCCAGCTAGCGGCCCCCATTAAGGGGGTCCACGGTTACAAAACACGGGGGGCAGCGCCCCCCCCCCCCCCCACAAAACCAATGGCTCGGCCGTTCGGCTAAGCCATCTGGCGTCGCGCGCCAGTGCGCCGGGCCGCGCCACGCAAGCCAGGCCGACCCAGGGTGTCTCAGGCCGGGTCGGTACGGGCCCGAAACCCCCGTTTTCAGACCCTTTTTGGTCCGTAGACCATATCATGGGCTACGGACATCCGATCGACGCACTGTCAGCGGAGATGTGATCCTTGGATCGAGACCTTCATTTCGGTATATCGCACTCAAGGTTTCGGAATACTTTGGTTTCAGCCGGGTTGGTTTGTACACGAAACCAATCAGGCCCTCGGAGCGGAAACGCTCATAACTTAAACTCCGGACGTCCGATTGATGTTCCGTTGACTTTGATGGATTCCTCTAAGAGAGACGGATCTTTTGGCTTACACCGCTCGAGGTTTGGATGCAGTTGGAGAATGGTCGGGTTGGTTTTTCCTTAAAAACTAACCGGGCCCCTGGAACGAAAAGGCCAATAACTCTCATACCGGGCGTCCGATTGACGCACCGTCTACGACATTGAGTTCCTATTGACGATAAGGAAATTTTGGATACATCAACTCTGGACTATGTTTTATTTGATGTATCAGCCTCTCGGCTCGTGGAGAGGACCCTCCTGAACGAGCTTGCTGTGTGTGGGAACCCTAGAGCTGGCTGCGACTACGACGACGATTGTGCAGAGATCCTCAGTGGATTCGACGGCGACGACTTCGACACTCAGCGATCCTATTTGGATCAATGCTATTGATCTTGTGTGGGTCTGGTCTTATGTGGGTCAGCGATCAGCGGTCCTGTGTGGGCCAATGCCTACAGATCCTGTGTGGGTCTGATCTTGTGTGGGTCTTTGCGGGGGTTAGTTACCTATCGATCCTATGTGGGTCAGATCCTTTGTGGGTCATTGCGGGTGTTAGTTACCTATCGATCCTGTGTGGGTTAGATCCTTTGTGGGTCATTGCAGGGGTTAGTACCTATCGATCCATTGTGGGTCTGACGACTTAGATGAATCAGTGGAAACATCTGATCATCTCTATCGTCATACGAAAAAGTATCCTATGTGAGGTGAATCCTGTTTTGCTTTCCTATGTGGATAGTGTTGTGCTATCCTGTGTGGATTTACGTTTTGCTTTCCTATGTGAATTGTGTTGTGCTGTCCTGTGTGGATTTATGTTTTGCTTTCTTGTGAGGACTGGTTTGTACTTGGGCTCGGATGTTGGATCCGAACAAGGATCTCTGACTTAGGTATATGTATGGGCATATACCTAAGCAGTGTCGTATGTTACTTCGTGATTGTATCTTTCCTTTGTGGATTTTGGGAGACCATTGGGGGTCTCGGGGTCCCTAGTGAGTAGCTTATACTCACCCCTGCACGGGCTATGCCCGCACTACATTGTGTTGCTCATAGATGAAGGATAGCGCTGATTGTGGTTAAGGCTTGTGGAGCAGGACGGTACCTGGAGGTGGAACACTGGGCGGGACGTACTCTGAGCGGTCGGCTGGACCCGAGGAGGAGTGGAGGCTATCTGTACCCACCCTTCAAGTGGGATTTCCAGTGGACAGCTCGACGTTGCGGCTTTGCTTTTCAGTTGTTGTTTTCCCTTCAAGTTGTACTTTACTTTTAGTTTGGGTTTGTATACTAGCTCACTTACTTTTCCGCACATACTGTTGTACTCAGTTTTACTTAGTGTTTACTTCTACTGCATGCTTTCTCTATGGTGTTTGTTTACTTTAAAAAGGCAACGCCTTCCCTTTTTACCAGGAATTACGCCTTGGTTCTAGTCTCCAGCCCCTGGCCTATGGAAGGTGGGCTAGGGGTAGTCACGGCACGGTCCCCAAGGACGGGTCGTGACATTTACATTCAATCTGATAGTTAGTTTTGGGTGTGTGTATGTGTTTAATTCATAAAAATCATTTCAATAGTTGATGAAGTGTTTTATACCGATTTAACTGAGTAATAATCACCCTTTGAGAAACCGGTTGACCAACTAAACATTTATATCTCTACTGCCTTAACTAACTGGGCCATTTCAAAATTGGGGGATATTTATCATAATATTTTTAACATAAATTTTAAGTAGTAACTCAATTTACCCCCTCTTGAGTTCCCACTCTGACCAACATTTGTTATCAAAGGGTTTAAATTTTTTATTGTCCCCATCTGAACTGTTGTGTATGTTTTCCAATTATTTTCAAATGTGATTTTAGTGGTATCTTAAAGATCTTAATTTTTTTCATACATAAATTTTCATTTCATTAAAACTTTAATTAACTATGGTTGACAGAGTTGAGGGTGTTGCTACCAACATTACACCTTTCTTTAATAGTCGTAACTATGTTCAGTGGAAATTAAAAATGAAAATGTATCTAGAGAGCGTGTGTACTGAAATATGGGACACAATTGAAGAACAACATGCCTTTCCTGTTACTGCAATGAACACATGGTCTCAGTTGACTAAAGCTAAATATAAAAATAATTGTACAGTAATGATTGAATTTTAGTTTTCTCTAGATTATGAAGAATTCAATAGAATATCTACTTGTAAAGATGCATATGAAATTTGGTATAGTTTTGTTATTTCCCATGAGGGAATCACCATTGTTAAAGTAATGATTTTAAATAGTTATACTACTGAATATGATAATTTTAAAATGAATCAGGATGAACTTATATCTGAAATGTATATCTGGATCAATGAAATAGTAAATACCATGAGTCTTCTTGGAAAACTAGTAGATAGTAAGGATCTGGTTATGAGGTTGCTTCGATGTCTACCTGACGGATGGAGAAAAAATTCTATTTATATTCAACAATCTTTTGACATATGAAAGCTACCAGTGAAAGAACTATTTGGAAAATATATGATGTATAAAGAAGAGCTTAAGGTATATCAAGAATCAAATGAAGAACCTAGAATGAAATCTGTATCATTCGAGACTACTACCTCAAATATTGAAGATAAATTAAAAGTTTAAGCCCTTGTAGACACTTCAACTAGTGAAGACTCAGATTTTAATAGTTATGATGAGATGGCTCATATTTCTAGAAGATTCAAAAATTTCTACAATAACAAGAAGTTCTTTAGAATATTATACTATAATGGAAGGTATGATAGTAAAGGAAAGTGAAAAAAGGATTGAAAATGGAATGAAAATACAAATGAGATAGTCTGCTATGAGTGTAAAGGAAAAGTCCATGTGAAGGATGATTTTCCCAAGCTGAAATTTAAAAAGAAATATAAAGACAAGGAAAAGGGATATAAAAAGTTTATGAAAGCAACTTGAAGTGCTTCAGAAGATAGCTCAACTAGATCTGACACTTCTGGTACTGAAAATATCTAACATGAAAACATGTGATTCATGACAATAACATCTGAGGTAACACTAAATTCTTCTATACATAATTATTACTATTATAGGAATGAATGTTAATCAAATAATGATGAAAATATGAATAAGGATGGACTATTTGAATATTGTGGAATTCTTGAGGATACATTTAATGAACTCAAGGATAAATATAAATTATTGAAAAGACAACATGCTTTAAATGCTAATTATAAGTCTGATCTAGATATTGATTGAAAAAAATGTGCTCCGCTACTAAAAAATAATGAACCTAAAATATCAAATGATCAATTAAAAATAGATCTTGAGACGTTTACTTCAAGTAGATATACCTAAACTCGGTTTCAAGGGAAACAAATTGCTCCAAAATACACAACTGGTCTACGATATCAACCACAATGAAGAAGTATTATTAAAAATAAATTTCTTCTAAAATCTGGACAGTTCACTGCTAGTTCATGTTCTGGGCCATCTTTCGAATAACACTTTTATAAAGGCCCTAAAAAAGATTTTATGTCTCGAAACATATATATTGATTATATGAAACCTATGAGACAACTATGGGTTCCTAAATCATTACTTCCTAACCTCTCGGGGACCAATAAAATCAGGGTACCAAAGTTACCATACACTTAATCTGTTTTGTAAGAAAATTGTCCAAAGAGGTCCTATGAAACTATTTGGTACATGGATAGTGGATGTTCAAGAAATATTATAGGAGACTATTCATGGTTCAAGATCCTAATTAATGTTGATGTTGGACATGTCACATTTGGTGATAATTTCAATGGGATGATCATCAGCTTAGGACAAATTGGCAACCCTAATACTATATTAATTTAAAAAGTACTTTTGTTTGAGATAAAATACAATCTACTTAGTATAACATAGTTGTGTGATGATAGAATTAATATTTTTTTTTGAAAATGATTCATACACAGTTTTAAATTCTATAAATGATTGAATATTCGCTACTCTTAGAAATGAAAATGTATATGTTGTTGATTTAAACTCATTAGATAAGAAAAATCTTTCATGTTTAAATGATTTTCATAATGAATCTAGGTTATGTCATAGAATATCAGGACACTGTAATGTGCACTCGCTTTGGAATCTAACTAGTAAAGGATTAGTTATAGACTTACCTAAATTGGATATACCACATAAAAAAGTTTGTAATCCTTGTCCAAAAGGAAAACAATACAATATTTCTTTCAAACCAATGAAAAAAGATTACACTTCTCAACCGCTTGAGGTGGTTCAAATGGATTTTTTTGGACCATCTAGAGTTTCAAATTTAAATGGGAAGCACTATGTTTTTGTTCTTATAGGTTATTTTTCTAGATATACTTGGTTATAATTTCTATCTCACAAAAGTGAAGCAAGTTTTTACTTCATTAAATATTCCAAGTCTGTAGAAAATTTTAGTGGACTTAGAATTAAGACCTAGAGAAGTGATAATGGCTATGAGTTTGAAAATGAAGAGTTTGAATATTTTTTCTCACATAGTGGTTATAATCACAATTTCTCTTCTCCTAGAAACCCTTATAAAATGGAGTCATAGAATAAAGAAATATGACAATTTAAAATATTTCTCAAACTATGCTAAATGAGTATAACATGTCTATCTATTATTGGGATAAAGCTGTTAATACAGCTTGTTACATCATCAATAGAGTCTTAATTAGACCTATACATCAAAAAATCTATTATGAGCTATGGAATAATAAGAAGCCTAAGGTTAATTACATTATAGTGTTTTGTTGCAAAGTAATTATTCTTAATACAAATGATAATCATGAAAATTTTGATTCCAAGAATTATGAAGGAATTTTCCTAGCTTACTCAATCTCTAGAAAATCATATAAAGTATTCAATTAGAGAAGCAATTCTATGGAAGAATCAAATAAGGTAAAATTTGATGAGACAGATCCACATGAACCCAAAAACACTATTGAACATCTCTAGGATGACATGTCAATTATAGACCTTAATTATAAAGATAGCGAACCATTAGTGAAAACAACTTGTTCTATAAACTTTCTAGAATTTGAGCATGTTGAATCTGAATCTATAAACAACCATGAAGAGTCTAGTTCAACTCTTTATAGAGGTTTAATAACCCTCAAAAACCATCCTATAGATGTTTTAGTAGGTTATCTAAATAGAGGAATACAAACTAGAGATTCTCTGAGAAGCAAGGTTGAACATCAAGCTTTTCATTCACATCTTAAACCCAAATATATTAATGATAATATATGTGATGAATTTTCGGTAATATATTTGCAAGAAGAATTAAATTAGTTTTAAAGAAACAATTTTTTTTAATTAGTAGAAGGACCTAAAGACACTTTGACCATAGGCACTAAATGGGTGTTTTGAAATAATGTTGATAAATCTAGAAACATATATAGAAAAAAGGCTAGACTAGTTACACAAGGATATATTCAAGAAGAAGGAATAGACTATGAAGAAACCTCTGCACTTGTATCTAGACTATAATCTATTAGGTTATTACTTTCATATGCAGCTCATGGGAATTCTAAAATTTATCAAATGGATGTCAAAAGTGAATTTCTAAATGGGTACATAATTAAGGATGTATTTTTTGAATAACCCCCTGGTTTTAAAATTCCCCATTTTTCAAATCATGTCTTTAAAAATTCGAATGCTTAATATGGTCTAAATCAAACTCGAAGATCTTGGTATGATAGACTCACTTCCATTAATATTTCAAAAGGTTTTACTAAAAGAATAGCATATCCTACTATTTTTATTAAAATAATTTCCATAGATGTTTTAATAGTTCAAATTTATGTGGATGATATTATTTTTGGATCCTCTAAAATTTCCTTATGTGATGATTTCTAAAAAATGATGCAAGATGAATTTGAAATGAGTTTAATGGGGGAACATATATTTTTTCTTGGACTTAAAAATTACAAAAATAAAAATGGTATTTTTTAAATAAAATTAAATATACTAAGGATGTTCTGAAATGTTTTTGCTTGGATGTTAATAAAGGTAGTGATACATCTATGAGTACCACTTGTATGTTGGATGCAGATGAAACTGGTAAACTAATGGATCAAACAAATTATAGAGGTATTATTGGGAGTCTACACTACCTTAATACCATTAGACCTGATATTATGTTCAGTGTATGCATGTGTGCTCATTATCAATCCAATCCCTAGGAATAACATTTAACTACTGTTAAATGGATTTTTAAATATCTCACGTATTCTGGAAATGTAAGACTGTTTTATCGAAGAGGAAAATCCATTGATTTAACAAGTTATTAAAATGATGACTTTGTTGTTTGCAAGTTTGATTGAAAGAGCTCCTCTGGAACATGCCACATTTTGGGAAAGTCACCAGT
Source organism: Viscum album (assembly GCA_963277665.1). Classification (NCBI taxonomy): domain Eukaryota; kingdom Viridiplantae; phylum Streptophyta; class Magnoliopsida; order Santalales; family Viscaceae; genus Viscum; species Viscum album. Next base: position 2,114,029,309 of record OY728157.1, on the reverse strand, counting down.
ATCATGGTGTAGTATGAAACATAATTGTTTTCATTATCTAATGCTGAAGCTGAATATATAGCTATTGGTAGTTTCTGTTCTAAAATTCTATGGATGAAACACACATTACTAGACTATGGATATCAATTCAAACATGTCTCTATAAACCATGATAATACAAGTTTTATTAATATATCTTCAAATCTAGTATCTCATGCTTGGATAAAGCACATGGATGTGATACATCACTTCTTAAGAGATCGTTATCAAAGAGGTGATATCACTCTAGAATTCATTGGTACTGAACAACAATTAGTTGATATATTCACAAATCCTTTCAGTTTTGAGGGGTTAAAGTACATTAAACATGAGTTTGGTATGGTAAACTATTAAGTTAGGACCTCACCATTAGGACCTCACCATTGGACCTCACTGTTTGACCTTACCATTGGAACTTACTCTTGGACCTCACCGTTAGGACCTCACTGTTGGACCTCACTGTTGGAACTCACCGTTGGACCTCACCATTGGACCTCACTGTTGGATATCACCATTGGACATCACCATTAGGACCTCTTTGTTATACCACACCACTTTCACATTATTGATAGTTGACCTTAGGTCTGGGACATTGTGTTTTTTTATTGAAATCTGAAACTTTTTTTGTATCATTTATTTCTTTTACAGGATTTATTTTGATCCATAAATGATAAAAAAAAGTACAAACCACATTTCAATCCACATCAATCCTCTCCCGAAACTTTTTCTCCCTAACCTAGGAACCTAAATATCTGCCGAAACCCTAAAAACACTCTAGATTGCATTAAAAGATTGAAAATACCTATGGTTTATGATGGAGAAGATGTATCGAACCCTAAGAGACCTCGACATGGGTCTAGTAGTGGAATCAAGGTAGTGGAAAAGCTGATCAATCCAGATTTTTCAAAGATGGAAATTGTGGTTTAGAAGTAATTAAGTTCAGAATGGATGTTGTCAAGAAATTCTCTAGTGCTGAAGGCACTCAAACCTCAAGATTAGATAGAATGATTTGAAAATAACAATGGACCTTATTACCTGAATCTGGTGAAGGAATTTTACGAGTCTCAAAAATTTGAGCATTCTAAAAATGAGAACCAGAAATCATCAAAGGTAAATAGTGTATGTGTGATCTTCTCCACTATTGAATGGGCTGAATGTTTAAGAGTTCCACATGAAGGAAAATTTGATTACTACTCTGGAGTGGTTCCTCCCACTAGTGAGTTCTTCTGTTATGAAGAAGCGTTGGATAAACTGACAAGGAATGATATCCCTATGAATGTCATTACGGCAGAAATGGAAGGAGAATACATATTGTTATTTAAGTTTTTTCCGATTTTTTTTGAGTCCCAGGAGAGGGGACTTTTCTACCTTGAAGTATTAGGACATGATTGTTCTGTATCTCTTAAGGCATGGATAGAAGATAAATCTTTTAGGTTGCTGATGATTCTGTTAGAGGATATGGAAATGCCTACTTCCAAATAAAATGATTTGTTTCATTCTAGATTGATATCGTTGATGTTTAAAGAAAAAGGTGTTGCAATAAATAAGGAGGAAATAGTATTTGTATGTGTCATATTCTACATTTCATAGATGATTTGAATGTTTATGAAGATAATATGGAACCCTTGGAAACGAAAATGACTAAATGATGAGGCTAAACTGTATGATGAATTCAACCCTATCACCAATCCTACTGGTCTTAAGAATAAGAAAGATCATAGTCTAAAGACTAATGTAGTAGATCCAGTATAATTAGATGAAGAAGAGGAAGTTGATTTGATGCATGTAAGAGAGGATTCGCCTATTAATTAGAGGAGTGGTCCTAACCTTACCTCAATTACTCATGCCAATACTATATCCTTTGCTGATCCTAAACCACCAAAAAGATTTTCTAGAGCGGATATTGTCCTAAGGGATAGTGATAATGAGGAAACCAGTGAGAAGGAGGAGAATAAAATGTATTAAGAGTCATTAGAGAGACCTCAGAGGAGGTGGATGAAACTGAATCAAGTCATGATGATTTCGAGACAGCTGCTGATAAAAGTGAAGAGGATAGTCTAAGTCTCAGTCCTCTGATATGATATACAGAAATGGTTCAATTTGTAGACAAAGAGGTTTCTGAATCAGTTGAAGTGGGAATTTCTATGGCAGTGGTTGAAAAATCTTCAGAAGAAGTGGAAGTGGACTCTCTAGTTGATGCAGTTAATCAAAGAGGTATAAAAGAGAAGGATGTAATTGATCAGGAGAATTCTCCAAGAGAATTGGAGGAACCTGTTGCCATAGGATCAGTTGTTTTTTCTTAGGAAATAGAAGATTGGTCCGATGATCGTGGATTCATGATCTTGGGATTAGACAATGGAGATTATAACGATGACAAGCCTAACAAAATCCCTCCAATTCCTTCTGTTTCAGACACCACTATTGTACATCCAATAGTGTTTTACCTCGAGGCTATATGAAAAAGGATGATTTAGAATCGTTTAAATCAGATTTTAAGAGACTCTTTTATGAGAGATATACTGAGATAGAGAGAATAGTGGATCTCAATCAAGAAGTTATGGAATTTGACTTAGAAAAAGTAATTTCTTCCTCTCACTGAAATTTTCTAAATGAAGTGAATGAATGTCAAAATTAGGTCAGAACGTCGGCAGTGTCTATAAAATCTGTGAAATTATCAGTTGTAATTTTATACTCCTATATGGCTTTAGGGGTTCAATTGGAAAATGACCTTAAGTATGTTAAGAGTGTTGTTCAGCAGATGGTTACTATGTTTGAGGACAATAAGAAGTCTATGGAGACACCTGTGAGTAGATAGGATGATGATGTGAAGCGGTTGATCAGTGGTCTGACCACGTCTTTTAAGGAGGCAATGGATTTTAATATGGAACCACTATGTGCATCAGTTTCTTCTTCAGCCGCTCCTCCTTTTGATCTAGAAGAATTTAGGTCTGGTGTAAGAGAATAAGTGGAGAAGTTATCTGGTGTCATTACCTCATCACCTTATTCTAGGATTTAGTTCATTTCCACTACCATAGAAATTCATAATCTCGTGGGAAATTATCTAGAGAGGATTCTCAGGATGAAAATTCCATCAAATAGAAATTTTATTTCTATTACAAAAGGGTGTAAACTAAGAATCAGATAAATGGACACATCTAGATGATGTTGGAAAACTTTAGGATCCCTCCTATCACTCTGGATGTTAAGGATAAAGTTATCGGGCCTAGAGAATTGACTCATGCCTTGTAAAAATTCATTGAGAATAAGGATGATTTTATCACAGCTATGGAAAGAGGAGGAAACATTATTTTTGATTTTAGAAATCTCCTTATACCCATATTCTAGGTGTACTACACTCCCATTATTGTTTCTACAACATTAACTTATTCCTTAGCTGCCTGAGGCTCTACCAGTGATGCCCCATTGATGACCCCTGCACAGGCCATCAGAAACATGACCACTATGATTCATCATATATCTACTCACTATAGTTCTGCTGATGCTTCTATAGAATCTACTCCTACTTTGCTCACTGCCATACCTCGTCCTATACCTCCATCTTCTGGACCTGCCTCCTCATCTTCTAAAGACAAAGCTCCCTTAGACATATCTGACATGCATTGAATGTGGGATTTATTAGTTGATAGGGATCTTCGTAATATTTTTGTATATTTTACTATAGATTTATTAATACAAAAATACGCTTTTGTCTCTTTCTTGTCTTATATTTTTTTTGTTAATCATAAAGGGGGATAAGTATTAAGTTTACTGTAGTCCTTGCATATATACAATATCTATATTTTCCATAATAATCATGATTCAATTTTACTGATCCAAAATATATGTATACTACCACATCTAAAGATATTAGAAAATTTGATAAACACATATTCAATAATACATAAATCTAAATTTTCCATGACATAATTTGTGATTATAAAAAAGGGGGAGATTGTTGGACTCGCTAATTTTGATAATCCAAAATCTTGATTCTTTGTTATGATAATCATGTTTTATTACTATTTATAGTTTATATCCAGTGATTATGATGTATATTTAATCTCACTGCTCTCTTTTTTAAGCTTAAAGTGAAACATTTAACAAAGTAAAAGGTCACCGATGAAGGTCACCGATAAAGGTCACTGATATTAGGTCACCAATGAAGGTCACCGATGAAGGCCACTGATTGAAGGTCACTGATAAAGGTCACCGATAGAATATCACCGATAGAAGGTTATCGATGAAGGTCACCAATGATGGTCACATATAGAAGGGCACCGATGAAGGTCACCAATAGAAGGTCCCTGATAGAAGGCTATAGATGAAGGATACTGATGCAGTCTACTGATGAAGCCTACTATAGAAGCCTACTTTTGTGAAAGCTAATGCTACCAGTCTACTGATGCAAACTCTTCTACTCCATACAATGTAAAATTATTAAAATTATTATAATGGTCATATTTGGTAAATTTATAGCTTCCCACATTAATTAATGTTTATTATAGACATATCAAGAGATCGTATATGAAGATGGTAAGAGGTATGAGGATGACCGCACATTGTTTAATTATTCATATTGTCGAGCCTCAAATATAAAATAGAACCAAGGAAGAAAGGAAAAAGATAGGAATTCATGAGAAAGAGCTTACTCACTAGATCTAAGAGAACAAGGAAGAACCATCCAGCACTTACATTGTGTACCCAATAGCATCACAAAGATTATTTGGGACAAATTAACGTCTTCCTACTATGATTCTTCAAATCTATAGGAAAAAATGAAGTCAAAAACCTCAATACTCAGAAGCTAGAACATGGAGTTGCGACACTATGTTTTGGAGACAACTTCCACAGAAAGACTCGAAGTGAAATTTCTTCACTCCAAGGAGTCAAGAGTTCAACTGTAAACACATATATATTTCTAAACTCAATCTTATAATATTATCTCTATTGTGTTATTTTATTTTACATTTCTGAGAATTGTGTGTTTGTCTGTTACACACATTGTCTCCTCTTCTCGAACTAGAGGATACTGAAAATCCTCCCAAAAAGCATCACTTACACCTTGTTTCCCACATGTATCTATGGAAGAGACTATGTTTTCTTGGGATTGTTTGTTTTTTACATGAAGAATTTTGGTAGAGGGTGTGAGGCCTGGATAGTTTGTGAAAAAGTATTGTATATCTTGATACAGGTTAGGTATCATGTTTATTGTTAATATAAAATACATTATGGAAGGTGATCACTAAATGGAGAGGATTATGTCTCACCTTGAGACTGAACCTCTTGTGTAACTCTGTTGTGTTATATGTTTTTGTAATACTATGCTTTTTTATTTTCCACTGCTTATAATTTGAGATAATGTAAAATGGTTTACATTGAAGTTGATAGTTAGTTCTTGTTAGTGTGTGTATGGGTTTAATTCAGTAAACCAATTTCAAATGTTGAAAAAGTGTTTTACACTGATTCAACTAAGGACTAATCACCCTTTGAGAAACCTGTTGACCAACTAAACATTTATATCTCTACTTTCTTAATTAATTGGGATGTTTCAAAATTGGGGTATCTTTATCATAATGTTTTTAACATAAATTTTAAGAAGGAACTCAATTCGCCCCCTCTTGAGTTTCCACTCTGACAAAAAATTATCTTTCAAAAAGAAAAGCCTCATACAAAATACGGTTTCAAATTTTATGAAGATGGTTGAATTTGAAAAATTAATGAATTTGAACAAACTTAACATTGTATTCAATTATTCTTTTAAAATTTCCATTTTTTCCAAGGTGAAAAGATAGTCATATCTTAGAAAATTGGCATAATTAAACACAAATGATTGATAGGTGATCTTAATATTTAATTCGAAAACATAATTAACACATAAAGTGGTTTTCAAGAAAATAAAATCACAACCAAAGTTATGAGTATATTTGAAATCAATTTTAATGAAAAATTATCAATTTAAAACTAATAATGATATTTACAATTCATGTAGAATTTTAAAAATTAATAAAGAAATTTCCAAAAAGTATTTTTTCTAAGGATACAAAGAAAATATATTTCTTAGTAGAATCCATTTATAAATATAAAATACTTACCCCCTCATGGTGGAAAAATATAATCTAAATATTTCTAAAAAATACGACCACTAAGTATGAAGATGATTCTCAAACATAGACAAATTGAAATATATTAAGGCTATTTATATTTTTATATAGTGAAATATTGTAATGACCTGTAATTTCCAGGTAATTTTTTTTAAAATATATTAGAATTTTATGAGTCTGCGAAAATTGATGGTGCATGATTCCGAGGCCTGGAGTTCCTGGAATGAATTTCTGAAAATTTTATCGGGTACATTCAGTGGGATTTCGATCCAGTTTTTATAACATTTGAAACAGTGCTTGTAATTGAAATCCAAGGGCACTATTGAACTCGCAGCACCGATATTTGCTTAAGGAGACTCTCACCTCAACGGAATTTTGTCGAGGGTGAAAGTTAGTTTTTGGGTTTTTCGTGGAAATAATAAAATAAAATAAACAAATGATTTATTTTATTTTATCTATTGTAAACCTCCATATGGGAGTTGAAGTGTGGGGACCACCAAACCTTAACCTCTTATGAGAGGTCATGGTGGTGGGGCCCACTCGAACAGAACCTCTAACGAGAGGTTATGGTGGTGGGGACCACCTAGGATGAAATCCCCCATTTAATATGGGAAAACCACTCAACTCCCTCATAAATGAGGGAGAGCCTCTTGACATCCTCAACCATAATTGTGCCAACACACATGCCATTAATTGTGCAAAATTATCCTTACTAAATTTAAACCATTTTTAATATTATGCCAATGAATTAATTGATTTTATAATCTATTATCTTGGGCTACCTATTCTTTGGTTGGCAAAGGAGGAAAGAGATTTTGAGAGAAAATCTCTCAACAACTAAAGAACCTCTACTTAGAAAGAAGAACGTGTTACTCCTATGAAGAACGACCTCGACATCGACTTTCTTTCTTGGTGCTTCTTCCAATGTAGGACTTGTTCATCTACAATGAATCGACATCTGCCTTTTCGCACCAACATCGAAGAACAATGAACAAGGTAGGGATTTTATTTTTTCATGTATGATTTTTCCCTTGATTCTTCTCTTCTAAAACAAAAAATTGTTGCAGATGTATTCCTTGTGGGTTGGGAAAAGAAATTGACAAGGGATTATGGTAATTGAAAATATCTTTCATGCTCGTTCTTGTTTATGTTCTTGGTGAACCTCTTGTTACTGCTCTAATGCGGAGAGTGCAGGCCAAACTAGCATGGCCCGTCCTCTCCGTAACCCTTGTGTTTATTTGCGGTGTTCTTCGAAAAGGAGGAAGGCGAAAACGGTGTTGAAGGAGACAAAGGTGATGTAGGAAACAACCTCGCTATCCATGGTCTCCACACCCCGTGTCGTTCCCGCGATTCTACAGCGCCCTAGATGAGCAGGCTCTGCCGTCCCGGGCTGAACCACGCTGCCTGCCGGCTCCTAAGACGCCCTAGCCACACCAGCCCGCCAGCATCACGGTGCCCCAGTGGAACACGCACCCTTGTTGATCCCCGACCAAACAAGCCCCACACGACACCCTCCAAACCGAGCCGCCCTCGCGGTGCCCTCCGAGCCGATCCGCCCTCGCGCTGACCTGTGGCTGGTCCGTGCCCTCGTGACTGGTCTGCACCCTCACGGCCCGCTGGGCGGGGCCCAGCAGGCCAGGCCTTAAATAATGGGCGGGCCCACCTAACTGTCTGGGCGAGACTCAACGGGTCAAGATGGGTTGACCCGCACCGGATCGGACCGTACCCGGGCCCACTATAACCCTTTACTTTCTTTTGTCCATGTATTTGGCAGCGTACATCTGTTTGATGAACCATTAACGGCGCTGGTAATCTTGGATCTTGACGGACCCTTTGAGTATACCCTGCTTGAGTTTGGGGTATATTTGAGAAACTGTCCGGTTCGATCGTGCACGAAACCAACCGGCCCCCTGAGACTAAAAGTCTAATACCTCACAGATCGGGTGTCTGATAGATGCATCGTCTGTCGCGTTGAGACCCCTATGACATGGAGGGACTTTGAGATACTTCTTTGTGGGACTTCATGATAATTAGAGTATCGACCAGTAGGTTGTGGAGCGAATCCTTCTAGTGATGAGCGAGTAGAGTGCGGAGACCTAGTAGTTGGCTGAGACCTGACGATTGCTGACCATTTGACTCGGAGTGATTCTACTAGCCCAGTGGGGAGCACCCGGTTTTGGAGGCAGACCCCCGATGGAGGAGCGTGCTTGGTGACGCGGCAGACCCACAGTACTCAATAGGAGGACTACCTCAGCAGGCTATGAGGGGGAGCACCGGGTTACGGTTGTAGACACGCGTTGGGAGCGCCTCTGTGTGCGCATCAGACCCACAGTACTCAACAGGAGGGTTACCTTAGCAGTCCAATGTTAGTGGGAAGCGCCTCTATGTGATGCAGTAGGCCCACTGTACATCAGAGAGGAGGAGTTCTCCACCAGCAGAGGATTCGATAATGTGTTATGGATGTTACTTGATACTAACCCTTGCATACAATCCTAGTTGAGCCGAGTCACTGCTTTTTTGTTTTCCCCATGATTTAGACGGATTACATAATAACATAGGTATATGTATTGGAATATACATATGTGGGGTTATCTGTTGATTCCTTACATTGTGGTTTATCCATGGTGGATTTGTGAGACCTTGAGGGTCTCGGGGTCCCTACTGAGTATCGTTATACTCACCCCTGCACAGGATATGACTAAACATTGTTGTGTTGAGCGCAGATGATAGACAACACTGACTAAGGCTGAGAGTACCAAGACTGGATGGTACACGGCAGTGGACCATATGACGAGTCGGTACGCGAAGGAGACTGATGGATGTGGAGTGCTGATGAGGCTATCTATACCTACCATTCAGGTAGAAATTCCAGAGGATGATCTAGTGGCTATTTTTCTTTTTCTTCGGTTGTACTTGTACTTTCAGTTCCTTATACTTTACAGTTAGGATTGTATTTCTGGCCCATTTTACTGATCAACACTCTCTTTCTTGTAAAGTTTTACTTTGTGTTTTGTATCCAGCTGTGTGCTCAGATGTGTGTTTTTATAGGTTATAAATTCAATGCCTTCCCAGTTTTGGGAATTACGCCTTTGGTACTAGTCTCCAGTCCTTGGCCTATGGAAGGCAGGCTTAGGGTAGTCATGGCATGGGTCCAGGGGGATGGGTCATGAGAAATTGGTATCAGAGGAGTCGGTTCTACCACATAACTTAGGACTACGATATTTTCTGTGAAGAAATAATGTTAACTGTAGTGAGTGTGGTTTTTAGTTCAAGGAGTCCAGTGTTGGTGCGACAGCTGATTTATCCATACACCAGGACCCTGACTTCGGATTTTCAACTCAGTGCACGAAAACACTAATTGCGTGTGTGTTGTAAAAGGGTTTCTTTAATTGAGCTCACCAGTTCAGCTCACCAGGTATACCTTTTCAACCATAGTGCACATGTATCTTTTCATAATTCCTCCATGTAGATAGCCGAAAAGTGTTCTGAGAGAGGTACGCACTGATAGCCCACTGAGTGATGAGGCCTCGGTGTAGGGCCCTCTTCCAGTAAAGGCACCAACAGAGGAACCAACGATACCATTACCCATTGGTCCACTGATTCCACCATCCCCAGTAGTAGACGTTACACATCACTTGAGCGTGTTTCATGTGTTCAAGGGCATGATGCCACCCAGGTTCAGGGGAGGGATGGACCTACAGGAGGCTGGGGATTGGATGGAGGCTGTGGTGAGAGTCTTCCGACTGGTAGGGACACCGGATGACCTCATGGTGATACTTGATGCCAGCCTTCTACAGGAAGCAGCAATTAGATGGTGGATCTTGATGCTCCAGGTCCATGATGAGGTGACACTTCTATGGGCAGACATCGAGAGCCTATTTCAGGAAGTGTTTTTCCTAGAGTCTCTTCATGTATTGCGTATACAGAAGCTACTTCATCTGCAGTTGGGCAGCATGACTGTATCTCAGTACTCAGTGAGGTTCACAGACCTCTCACGCTACTCCACCTCTATGATACATGACCCATTCTTTAGGGCTCAGACCTTTGAGTAGGGACTCATGTGGGAGATCAGGGCTTCAATGAACTCAATCAAAATCCCGACGCAGGAAGGGATGTTAGAGAGAGCCCTCCTAGTGGAGAGTTTCCTTTCTGAGCAGTCTCCAGCAGCGAGATCCACGACCAGTCGACACATAGTGGAGTCTTCTATAGCTGGAAGTAGATAGATGTCGCAGAGTTCCAAGAAGACCAAACCTACAGGTGGACGACCGCATGACATAGGATCAGTTTTTTGGGGAAACCAAAGAGGAGACAGGAATGCCAAGAGTGGGCTATGTTATGCATGCTGCAGGCAGGGTCACATGGCTCGTGACTGCCTGACCCACCGTTCGAATGATCAGCAGATGGTCAAAGGACCGCACAAGCCAAGAAAAAGATTCGATTGAGGCGGTCTGCAGGTAGCAGGCGAATGTGGCAGAGGAGCTGGTCATGCAGCTGGCAGTGGACGACGATTCGAGGTGTTACCACCACCACAAGGAGGTCTACCCCGACCGTTGGCAGCAGGTGGACAGGGGAGAGCTCAACTCCAGGTAGTTGAGGAATACGATCATGGTGCTCCGAAGATGATTCGAGGTATGATATGTGTCTAATCCAATATATCTACAATACTAATAGACATAGGTGTTAGTCACACTTTCATTTCCACTGTCCTTGTTCGGAGCTCAGAGATTTCGATAGAGCCATTGGCTTGATCCTTATGGCTAGAGACTCTTATGGGAGAGGATTCGACGATTACGCACTGGTACCAGTGGTATGATCTTACTCTAGTAGGGGAGAGCATCGACTGGGATCTCCAAGTAGGGGCATCGAGGCCTTACGACGTCATCATGGGTATGGGCTGGTTATCTACAGTCCATGATCAGATGGACTATATTAGGTGGAAAGTGCAGTGTGTCTGCAGGGATGGGACCAGGTTTACTTTCACCAGTGTGAAGGGAGACTTTGCAGCACAGGATATACTTACTCAGAGGAGACTGCAGCCGATCACTCATTAGTTGATTAGCCTTACCCTCGAAGCAGTTGGTGTAGAGAGTCTGAGTTATCCTGTAGTGGGGGACTAGTATGCGGATGTCTTCCCAGATGATCTTCCGGGTCTACCCCCTCATAGAGAGGTAGAATTGTACATTGACTTGTACCCAAGTTTGGAAGTGATATCTACACCATCGTATCAGATGGCTCTCATAGAACTTTGCGAGTTGTGGTTACAGCTAGAGGACTTTCAGGGGAAGGGATTCATCCGGCCTAGTGTTTCTCCCTAGGTAGCACCGATTCTGTTCGTCTTGAAGGCGGATGGGAGGTTGAGGGTTTGTGTTAAATATTGGCACCTTAACCAGGTGACCGGGAAGAATATGTTCCCACTCATAAGGATTTAAGTCCTCTTTGATCAGTTTAAGGGAGCACGGTGGTCCTCGAAGATATAACTCTGATCAGGCTATCACCATCTCAGATTTCGAGACAAAGAAGTGTAGAAGATGGATTTCAGATGTCGGTGCAGCCACTACAAGTTCATAGTTATGTCGTACGGTGTAACCAATTCTCTAGAAGTGTTCATGGGACTCATGAAAAGGATATTTCATCCATAATTTGATTACTTTTCCGTACTCATCATCGAAGACATTATAATCTACTCTACTAATAATGAGGAGCATGCATATCATTTGCATGTAGTACTGGACACACTCCAAGAGAACCACCTTTATGGTAATCTCTTTAAGTGCCAGTTCTGGATCCAAGAGGTTCACTTTCTGGTACATTTCATATTGGAGGCGGAGTTGCAGTAGATCCAGCGAACATTGAGGTGGTGATTTCTTGGGAGCCACCCCAGAGTGTGATGGAGGTACATAGTTTCTTGGGTTTAGTTGTTTACTACCGGAGATTTGTGACATATTTATCAAGAGTTGCTTCACCACTATCATCCTTGATAAATAAGGGGAAACCATTTGTGTGGTTGAAGAGATTCCAACAGAGCTTTCTGGAGCTGAGGCAGAGTCTGGCTAGTGCCCCCAACTTGAGGATTCCAGAGGAACGCATATGGTATGTAGTCTACTACGACGCATCAGGGAACGGAATCGGATGAGTCCTGATGCAGGAGTAAGCAGTGATCGCTTATGGCTCTCGACATCTGAGACATTATGAGAAAAACTATTCTACCCATGACCTGGAGTTAACAGCAGTGGTCTTCGCCTTGAAGATTTGGAGGCACTATATGATGGGTGAGCATTTTACCATGTACTCTGATCACAATAGTCTCAGCTATATCTTCTATCAAAAGGGCCCGAACCTGAGACAGCGATGCTGGCTTGAGTTCCTCCAAGACTATGACTTCGAGATAGTCTATACTCCTGGGAAAGGGAACGTTGTTGCAGATGCACTAAGCAGGAGATCTGGTATACAACTTCTAGGTGAGGTGACGGAGCAGCTAGCCGCTTTGCAGATATATTTTGTGGATAGAGATGGAGCATATTTTCTTTAGTCTCCAACAGTCACTCTCCCACTTCATCATCGATTCATTGAGGTGCAACGTTGTGATGCTGAGTGCGAGGCATGATGTGATCATATATCTACAGGATAGGCACCTGATGAATTTTCTGAGGTGGAGAGCACGTCATCCTCTTCAGAGGGCGTAACATGGTACCAGTGTCACTTCAGAAGGAATTGTTGAGGGAGTTCCACACACCCCCCATAGCGGTATATCCAGGAGTGGTAAAGATATATAAGGACCTTCAACGACAATGCTGGTGGCCGGGAATGAAGAAGGTAGTACCAGATTTGATCTCTTGGTGCGTCACTTGTCAGTAAGTGAAGGGGTAGCATCAAGTACCAGCATGCTTTGTTCAGCCTTTATAGGTCCCAGAGTGCAAGTGGGATGGCATATCCATAGACTTCATGACAGGACTTCCACATACATCTAGAGGTCATGACTTGATTTGGGTGATCATAGACCGACTCACCAAGTCAGCCCACTTCCTACCAATCAGAGAGTAGGGTTCAGTTGAGAGATTGGGATGCCTCTATATGCAAGAGATTATGAGGATACATGGAGTAACTTCGACTATTTTCTTTGATCATGATGCACGTTTCACTTCCCAGGTATGGAAGGGGTTACATGAGACTTTTGGGATGCAGCTTCTTTTGAGAACCGCCTTCCATCCTCAGACGGATGGCCAGACTGAGAAGACCATTCAGACCCTTGAGGACATGCTGCGTGTTTTTGTCCTCAACTTTGGATGCAGTTCGGAGGATCACTTACCCTTGGTAGAGTTTTCATACAACAACAGCTATCACTCCACCATTGGGATGGCACCTTTTGAGGCATTATATGGGAGAAATTGTAGACCACCATTGTGCTGGATAGACCCATGGGAGTCAGACCTAGTGGGACCAGAGATGGTACGGGCTACCACAAAGAAGGTGCAGATCATACAAGAGTGGTTGAAGACTACACAGATCAGGTAGAAGTTGTATGCTGACAGGAGACAGAGACCTCTGGAGTTCGAGGATGGGGACCCTGTCATTCTATGTGTCTCACCCCAAAGAGGTCTACAGAGATTCTACTAAGGCGGAAAGTTATCTGCAAGATTCATCGGACCTTTTCAAGTCCCCAGCAGAGCTGGCGAGGTGACTTATAGCTTAGCTCTTCCACCTCAGTTGCACCGGGTGCATGACCTCTTCCATGTATCCCAGATAAAGAGATATGTGCACGACCCTTCTCACATCATCGACCATGGTGAGTTGGATATTGACGATGTGGAAAATTTTACGGAGGTTCCAGTTGAGATTGATGATCTATAAGAGCAGGTCCATCATGGATAGACAATACCTTTGGTGCACGTTCACTGGCAGTATGGGAACCTTTAGGAGAGCACATGGGAGTGGGAGGCTTAGATGCGTGCTCGTTACCCCTAATTTTTACCTTATTTTGAGTTTTGGCTTACGGTGATGTAAATCCCTGAGGTGGGGATAATGTAATGACCCAAAATTTCCATGTAATGTTTTTAAATATATGGGAATTTTACGAGTCTGTTAAAATTGATATTGCGTGATTACGAGTCCCGGAGTTCCTGGAATGAATTTATGAACTTTTTATCAGGTACGTTCAGTGAAAGTTCGAGCGGGTTTTTATAAATTTTGAACTGGGGCTCGAAATTGAAATATGAGGGCACCGTTGAACTCATAACGCCAGTATTCGTTTAATAAGACTCTCACCTCAAAGATAGTTAGTCTAGGTTGGAAGTTAGTTTTTGTGTTTTTCGTGGAAATAATAAAATAAAATAAACACATGTTTTATTTTATTTTATCTGGTTTAAACCTCCATGTGGGAGTTGAAGTGTGGGGACCACCCGAACTTAACCTCCCATGAGAGGTTATGGTGGTGGGGCCCACCCGAACCTAACCTCCCATGAGAGGCTATGGTGGTGGGGACAACCCGGGACTAAAAACATCATTTAATATAGGAAAACCTCTCAACTCCCTCATAAATGAGGGAGAGCATCGGGACCTCCTCCACCTTAATTGTGACAATGCACGTGCCATTAATTGTGCCAACTTTTCCTTAATAAATTTAAACCATTTTGAATATTATCCCAACGACTTAATAGATTTTATAATCAATTATCTTGGGCTAACTATTATTTTATTGGCAAAAGAGGAAGGAGCTTTTGAGAGAAAAGCTCTCGCCCATGAAAGAACCTCTCCTTAGAACGAAGTGTGTGTTCCTCATATGAAGAATGACCTAGACTTCAACATTATTTCTCAGAGCTTCTTCTGACATAGGACGTGTTCATCTACAACGAATCGATGTCCGCCTTTTTGCACCAACATCGATGAACAATGAACAAGGTATGGATTTTATTTTTTTTAAGTGTAATTTTTATTCCCTTGATTCTTCCCTTCTAAAACAAAGAATCATTGAGGATGTTTTCCTTACGGGATAGGAGAAGAAATTAATGAGGGGTTATGGGAATTGAAAATATCTTCTATTATAGTTCTTGTTTATGTTCTTGGTGAACCTCTTGCTACCAATCTAATGGGGAGAGTGCGGGCCATAATAACATGGATCATCCTCTCTATAAACCGTGTGTTTATTTGTAGTGTTCTTCGAAAAAGAGGAAGGCGACAATGGCATTGATGGAAATGAAGGAGACGAAGGAAAAAAGATGTGCTACCCACGACCTCCACAACCCACATGCTATCGTGATGCTTCGGCGCCCCGGCTGAACCAGCTCTACCGTCCATGGATGAACAGTGCCGCCCGTCAGCTCCCGAGCCACTCCGGCCGTGTCGGCCCACCGGCCTTCCGAGCCCCCAGCCAAACCTACGCCCTAGAGGTTCCCCATGTGAACCCCCCTGGCGCCCTTAGGGCTGAGCCGCCCTCGCACTAACCCACAGCCGGTCTACACCCTCGCGACCGGTCCGTGCCCTCATTGCCATCTGCGACCACTTGCGTCCTGCTGGGATGGGCCCAACGGGACGGGCCGAACCAAACGGGATTGTCCGCCCAATGGGATGGGCCAAACCCAACGGATCAGGCTAGGTTTACCCGAACTGGGTCAGCCCAGACTGGATCGGGCTGGGTCGATCTGACCGGGTCAGACCAGACCCGGGCCCACTATGACCCTTTATTTTCCTTTAGCCATATCGTTGAAACAGGAAGTTTGTTTGATGAACCTTCAGCAGTTATGGTAATCTTGGATCATGAATGTCCCGTTGAGTATACCCCCTAGAGTTTGTGGTAATTTTGAGATACGGTAAGGTTGGATCGTGTAGGAATCGAACTGGGCCCCTCAGACAAAAAGACCAATAACTCACAGATCGGGCATCCGATTGATGCACCGTCTGATGTGTTGAGACCCATAAGACGTGATAGACTATTGAGATACTTATTTGTGGGACTTCATGACAGTTTGAGTATCGACTAGTAGCTCATGGAGCTGATCCTTACAGTGACGAGCGAGAAAAATGCAGAGACCTAGTAGCTGGCTGAGGCCTGACGACTGCTGACCGTTTGACTTTGAGTGATTCTACTAGCCCAGTGGAGATCGCCTGGTTGTGGTGGAAGACCCATGGTGGAGGAGCACGTTTGGTGACACGGAAGACCCATGATACTCGACAGGAGGGGTTCCTTAGCAGGCTATGAGGGGGGGCTTCTGGGTGTGGTGGCAGAACCGCGGTGGGGAGCACCTCTGTGTGACGTAGCAGACCCACGGTACTCAATAGGAGGAGTAACTCATCAGTCCAAAGTTATTGGGAATCGCCTCTATGGGACACGGTAGTCCCACTGTACTCGATAGAGGAGGAGTTATCCAACAGCCGAGGCTTTAATAATTTATTGGGGATGTTACTTGATACTGCCCCTAGAATAATATCTTGGTTGAGATGAGACAGTACTTTTGTGTTTTCTTGATGATTGAGATGGATTACATAATAACATAGGTATATGTATGATCATATACCTAATTAGGGTTATCTGTTGATTCACTACTTTATGGTTTATCCTTGGTTGATTTTTGAGAGCATGAGGGTCTTGGGGTCCATACTGAGTATCGTTATACTCACCCATATATGGGCAATGCCCGCACCTTGTTGTGTTGGATATAGATGACGAACAATGCTGACTGAGTCTGAGAGTACCAGGACTAGACACTACCTAGAGGTGGACCTTATGATGACTCGGTACACTGAGGATACTGACAGACATGGAGTGTTGTGGAGGTTATCTGTGCCTACCCTTCAGGTAGGAATCCTAGAGGACGATCCAACAACTATTTTTCTTTTTCTTCAGTTGTACTGGTACTTTCAGTTCCTTGAACTTTACATTTGGGCTTGTATTTCGGGCTCCTTTTGCTTTTTAGCACTCTCTTTGTTATACAGTTTTACTTAGTGTTTTGTATCTAGCTGTGTTCTCAGTTGTGTGTGTTTATAGGTTATAAAGGCAATGCCTTCCTAGTTTAGGGAATTACGCCTTTGGTACTAGCCACCAGCCGCTAGCCTATGGAAGGCGGGCATTGGGTAGTCGCGGCATGGGCCCCAGGGGACAATTCATAAAAAATATAGTTTAGAATTATTGAAATCCATACCCCAAAATTAAAACTAAAAGTGGAAGAATGATTAAATCAAATTTTAAGTTAAAAATGTTTGGAAATTAAACTATTGGAATGGATATTTAAAGGCTCATCGAAATGATCCAAAATTGTATCACTGGAAAAAGGAATTTCTCAGTGGGTTTTTGTCATTTAGTAGTGTCTTAAGCCACCAAAAAATGGTGTGTCACACTTTCTAAATTTTTTTATTTATGTTATTAATTAGTTTATTATTATTATTGTTATTATTATTTATTCTTATTTGTTATATATTATATATTATATATTATATATTTATTTACATATTATTATTTTCATATTAGTAGTTACATATTATTTATTGATTAATGTTACTTATTATTTATCCTAACATGCATGCATATTCTATATATTTCATGCTTGTTGTGTATAAATCTAGAATATATATGCGTTAGGATTGATTTAAACCCCTTGCCACTTGGATATACTATAAAACCATTTCCACGCAAGAAAGATCCTTATATGTTTTGTAATCATTATGCAATATAATTATATATATACAAATAAAAACCAAATAATGATATTAAATAATATTAAATAATTAATATATAATGAATATATAAAAAAGAACTAACAAATTAATAATAAATTCAGAATAAATAAATAATAAATAAATAATAAATAAATTATAAAAAACTATTAAATAAATAATATACATGTAATAAAGAATAAATAATTAAAACATTATATGAATGATAAATAAATAAATAATAAATAAATAATAATATAAATTAAATACTTATAAATAACAATAAATAATAAATAATAATAAATAATAAACTATAATAAAAAATAAATAATAAAATGATAAAATAATAAATGGATATAAATTTCTTTATATATAAATACTTATAAAAATTTTATATAAAGATATATAAATACATATTTATGTTACATAAATTTATATAAACACACTCAGATGTATAATTTTATACTAATATAAATATATATGTAAACAAAAGTAAATATAATTGTCTATATATATATATATCTACACATATATGATATAAAAATATATAAATATAAATATGTATAAATATTTAAAAATGTTTATAAAATTGATAATTATTTATTTTAAATGAAATGAAGAAAATATTTACTTACATATCGTTAATATGCTTAAATATACAGTTCTCTGTAAATATGTATTTATACAAGTGATTTATTATAATAAAATATACTTAAATATGAATATAATTAATTTTAAATGAAACTATGTTATGAAAAATATAAAAGATCAAAACCATAATATCAATATGAAGGAAATTTCTAAGAATAAATTCACCCCCCTCGAAAAAGGGATATAATAACCCATTAAAAGAGGCTCCAAATCCATAAAATGTTAATGAATTGGGGTACCATGAATATAATCTCAGTTTCGAAGGCCTTATAGGCATTTTGGGGGTTAAAAATAATGGAAAAGGTTATAGAGGATAGTCCATCCCTATAAGGTTCTGAGGTTGTACAAATCATTGATTTGATATGTGGAAGATCCAAAATCGACACCTGAATTAAAGGTTATGGTCATTGGATATTCATGTTCGATTTTCAGTTTTTATGAAACTGTAAAAAATTATTCTTTTTATTATCAAAAAATTTAAATTGAATGTGGTTTTATTTAATTTTGTTATTTTTTATTTTACTAGTTGTGGAGACAAAACAGACTCCTAGTTCAAAAGATATGTTCAATTGATGGTGAAATCTGATTTCCAACTTATTAAAAAAAATTGAACATTAAATATATGTTTAAAAAATAATTAAATATATATATATATATATTAACACATTATAATTAATTAAATTTATTAATAATAAACTTTATATGATTTTAAATAGTAAATAATAAATCAAAACATTTTTTTGTAAATTATTCCCCTTTATTTATGGGAAACTTTTTAATATCACTGCTATTTTCCTATGATTTTAATAAAATACCAATAAAAATTTACTTTTATAAAACAAAATATTAAAAAAACACATTTACAAAACATTTATCAAAGATTTTAGAAACTGACACAAATTTTTTTTTGAAAACTTTTTGTGGCAGTTTCCAAAAATACCATGGAATAACCATTGGGGAATGCCATTTTTTATAGTATATTTTTTATAGAATATAATAATTAGAAATTTTAAAGAATGAAAAGAGGCTTCCAACTATCTATTACTTTAAAATTTTAGTGCACAGGAAACATTTACAAAAATGTTCATGTTGACACATGGGGATTCCAAAAAAATTTCCAATAGTCCAAAAAATCATACAACACCACGGTTTAAACAATCCAAGTCATTAGAATAGTATTACTAATGAGTAAAATTTTCAAATGAATTCATCATGAAGAATAAACATTAAATAATTTTTGTTAAATTAATTTATAAAACTATATGTAGAAAAACATTAAATCCAAATAAATTTATAGGGTGCTAAATACAATTTCAATTCTGATTTAAAGAAATATTTAATCATAATAAAGCACCCATGAGGTATAAAACTGATTCTAGATGTATTTATATTAAAATAGAATCAAATTCACCCAATTTTTTTCATCTAGAAAAGAACATATTTTAAAAAACATTAATCATATTTTAAAGATGGAAAAATCCTCTTTCCATAGATCTTTGTTCCTTCATGTGCATCCAAAAGATAGTTATCTTTAAAAAATTTCCAGATCCTCCTAGTTTTTCTATTAAAGAGCCAATGATTATTAAAAAAATCATAAACTAGATTCAATAGTTAAACACAAATAATATAAAACCAAGAAAAAATTATATTATTTTTCAATAAATCTCTAATCCATGGGTGAAAAAATCCATCTACTACTATATTGAAATCAGTTTGGTTAGATAAGAGTAAGAGAGTATAATAATTTGAGTCTTTAAAAAACAAGGGTAAATGTATTTTTTATATAATAAAAAATATAAAATAAACCATCGGCTTCCTCCCATGAAGATCTATATCTATAGTCTTCACCTATAATTTTTTCGTAGAATCTATCCATGATCACCGAGAGGGGGAGATTTCATAAAGAAATTAATTTCACTAATTTTTTATGATATATTAATATAATCACATAAAATTCTTAAAACCACACAATAAAGTAATTTTTCCATGTAATATTCCAAGGTTGAATGGCTATATTTTCATCCATCAAATATTTATTTTCCTAATTCCAAACAAATAATACCAAAGAAAGTAGAAATAATCCTAAATAAATAACTAAAATGACTCAAAAGTTTCTCTTTGTTCTTACAAAAATTTTATATAAAAATTATCCCATAAAAGAAGAAAGAACTACTACAACCCCACCGCTCAAGGAATCACTTTGACCTACTTTTACCATATCTGATATTAAATAATAATCATCAATATCTACTATAATTAATTAATATCAATGGCTAAAAAATATTCCCATAAATATCTATAGATAGAAAAACGAAATATTTTCATCCACTAAATGTTTTTCTATATTCTCACATTTGACACCTTCTATAGGATGGGGGTCTTATTTTTATATTCAAATAGGAAAACACATTTCTTATATTTTTTCTCATCTTTAACAATCATTATCATACAAGAATTCTTTTGATAT
Source organism: Viscum album (assembly GCA_963277665.1). NCBI lineage: Eukaryota > Viridiplantae > Streptophyta > Magnoliopsida > Santalales > Viscaceae > Viscum > Viscum album. Next base: position 2,114,008,429 of record OY728157.1, on the reverse strand, counting down.
AGGATCACATATCATAGGATTAATGATGGATGGAACTGAATTTTTATGGGGTATATGTGAGGTGTTTTTTACAAAATTATATTAGTGACTGATGACTAAATGATTGATAATAATTTTTAACAGAATAGATTTGTTTGTTTTGAACTGCTTACTGATCCTTAACAATCTATTTACTAACGATGCTCTCAATCATCACAAATAGTTAATTTAATTTATTGGAATTAGATTCAAAATATTGATCATATAATGCTCATCAACTAATAATTTAATTACATCTCTAACATGGTCACAAGTTTCCTTTCTCAACTAGACTTTTGAAAACTCTTTAGCCACATAAATTAGTTTATAGATTATCTATTTTTTAGATTTCATAAAAATAGTTAATTATTATTGATCATAACAAACATGGACATTAAATTTTACCTTAAAATAGAAAATATTATACCACCAGTATCCATGAAGGGTATGACCAAGATGATTGAAACCTTTTTTTAACAATCCATTTCCAAAACTATGAAATTGTTGGGTAATGTATGCATTATCACATTAATTATCAATTTATAACCAATACTAATGAGTCAATTAATAAAAAAATCAGGAAAATTTAGAGGCACAGAAGTGGATTTTAATTCCTAAATACCTAGTTACTGAAATATAGAGTAAGTCTTAATGTTAAAAATAGAAACTAGTTTACAAAAATATTTTTTAAAATTACTTTATCTGACTCTGAATTGTATTAAAAATCTCCCATGATCTTTTATATTTGGAGCTAACCTATTTTTTTTGAAAAAATATTCATTTCTTTGTCAATTTAATGGTAAAAAATTCCTCCGAGTTCCTCAAAGTTTCCTAAAATATATAGATAAAGTTAAAATATGATTATATTTTACTCAAACCCATAATAAATGGAATTTACATGTTGAATGTATTATATATATCATGAATTTTGACATATTTATGTTAAATATATACCTTCTTAACCATTTGAGGAAATGGAATGGGTGGTTTAAATTTATGGTAAATTGGTTGGTTCACACCATTTCCCAGAATCTCAACATTCTTCTTTCATACCATTATTAATTCCAATTTCAGTTTTCCTTTGTTACTTATCACTTTCAAGATGAGTGTAATCATTTAAAATAGTTTATATTTATCTATACAATTATAGATTTTTTTATATTCACACTCTCATAATCATATGAAACCTATGTCCCATCTTTTCTATGTTTCACCCTATCATATTCTTTTTTTAAGATAGTTTATTATAGTAAAAAACATCACATTTTTTGGGAGATTTAGCTCTATTATGTGATCAATATTACCCATATCCCTAGGTATCTATCCTTTTGTCCCTTTTTTAATTCTATGTTGTCGATAAGTTTTAAAACCTTTTTTTGAATATAAATTACTCGTGATTTAGAGAACAATTTCATTTAGTTCCCCATGTAAATTAAAAGAATCATAAATATTTTTTTTTCAAAATGGAATCATATATATTGTTTGAATTTATGGTAATCTTGTAGTTTTAAAAATCCTTTTTATCTAAAATATATATTTGGGGTTTCCATACGTCTATTTTTATACTTATTTCAAAATAGGAATTTTTTAGATTTTTTCTTACCCTAAAATGCCCAAATTGGGAACTTTTATCCTAATAAACATGTAGATTCATTTTAGAACAACAATACATGGTGTGATAAAACAATCCATAATTATTACATTACTTCTTAAGTGAAATTTCCTAATTATCATTAAATATTCCTGTAGCCATATCATTTAACTCACTCATATGGATATTTATTATCATAGAACACTCTCCAAACATATTTTTTCTTATAAAATAAAATTTTTGGTGGTTTATTGTGATCCTTAAAATGGAATGAACTTGCGAAAAACATAAATTTGAAAATAGAAAAATCTGAATAGTGATTCAGAGAGGATAATTTAGAATTTCCATGATTGATCACTTTTAATATAGTTAGGAAAAATCCATAGATTATCTTTGACCATAAATTTTATGAATTCAAAAACCATAAGGAACCTATTAATATAGACTCATTGAATATATAATTATAAAACCACAATTTTTAATTACATGTTATATCATGGCTTAAGTTCAACACTATGGATATGGAGGAAAATGTTTACCTTTAGATTGGATACCTGCTTTGATGAAATCTAGACTATTATGAGTTATTAAATATTATATTCTCCTGAATATTCCTTTAAAACACGTAATACTTTCCTTTCACTATTTCATAGAATTAATAAGGGAATTATAAGTCTACAATCTCGTATTCTTCTATGTTTTACCTTGTTTCTTGTTGGAAGAACATTATGATCAATGTCTTTTGATGGATTTTCATTCAGGGAATGAAGATCCCAATTGACATAAATCTCAATTTCTAAAAAACAATATTCATAATACAATAAAATAGTACACTTTTATGATTATTTTGTTTACATTGTATTGGGAAAACATGAATAACACATCGAATGACTGTTATTCATCCTTGAGGTGAAATAGTAATCCCCCACTATAATAATTCACCTTTTAAACGCTATTATGCTCATTATAATGTAATCATTAGTTTTTTTAATATTTTATATATATCCATTAATCTAAACGACATTCCCCATCCTCTATTAATTTTTTATATATGAGTTTTTAGTGTAATAATCGTGATATGACTTTGTATGCCTCCTGTAACAAGCCTTGATAAGTGTCCATGTCTATTGTGGTGCTTCCATCCCTCAAACCAAAAATTATTCCTAGTTTATTCTTATTTAAATATATTACTATTTTAAAAACACATAAATTTTTTTATCAATATTATCTCATATTAAATCAATATAGTTTTTTAATTTTAAACCTAGTATTTCAACTAAAATTGTGTTGTTCTACTATGTCTGAGTATGCATCCTATGGGTTCAAACCCCTATAAGAACTATAACATATGAAGCTCATCATTCCCCTAATGATATAACCTATGTTGGGGACTCATAATTTGAGTGGATAACAGTATAATAATATGGGTTGAATCTGGACTTGATTTTTCAATCAACATTCCCTTTAAAATCTTCATCCTCAACCACTTGTACCAACCCTATCACAAAATCCTCACCACTCACCATAGAACTATAAGAGACTCTATAAACATCTTTAAATACATTATCTCCTCCTCAAGATGGATGAAGGTCCACACATTCCACCTCCCATTAGTTTAAACCCATTATCACTATGTTCTACCATATAAAATGCTTTTTGAAAATCATCCATCATATCTTTAGGTACCTTTTCTGTCAGGACTCAATATTTATTTTTTAGTGTAAATTTTTTTTAAATCATGCCATTGAAGAAAGAAACCATTTTAGAAACTAATTCATGAGTTATACACTATATATTTTCTGTATAAAAGTTCTCCTATAATTACTATATAGATAAATTCATGTAGGGACTTGATATATTATTATCAATATAAATCAGAGACACGATCTAGTATTTTAGTGTGAAACTATGAAAATCATCAAAAATAAGACACCATAAATAATTTATAAAAAAGTTTAATTATCGATGGGTTCTAGAATGGTGAAGAAATTAAGGTAAAACATAAATAAAAAGGATACAAAATTGAGTATTTTTTTTGAAATATTAAAATACCACTTCGGTATAAGGAAGATAAATCAGATCAAATAAGTAAGAGACTTGGGACTGGGCCCTTGCAAAATCTGCCTCGTTAGTGAGCTGAATCGACATGTATCTATCATAAAGAATAAAATAAATTATTTTACCTTTTAGGACCCAATATATGTTGAAATAAAAATAAAAATCTATAACAGAGGGATTAAAATTACAGGACTAAGAAACCAAGGTGAGAATTAGTAGTATATATGATTTTATGAAGTCATAAGTGGACAGCTCCACTAGCCTTTTACCATTGATTATTGGATTTTCATGAGGTCCAATATCAATATCTAGAAAATATATAAGTAATTATTTTATTTTCAACTTACCTATATTATGGGAGAGCCTCTTTTTCTATAATAGATCTACTAGGGAATCACCAAAATCATCACCTTCAGAGAGTGCACCAGTTACACTTTCTTTCAAAACACTTGTATTTGGTGTTTTGAGTGAGTTTATTCAATTATTATTTTAATTATTATTATATAATATCATAAAAAACACCACCATGTGAATGATATATTCTGGTTTGGTCTTAATGGTAAATAAAATTATAAAATGTTTTAGAATATTGAGGGGAGTTGATGATTCATACATTGAACAAGAAAACCTCTAAACCTATCCACAATTTCAAGAACTAATTCTCCCATATCTGGGATAAAACTAGAATATATGTTCCAAAACTAATTTTTCATACTATTATGATAATATTTTAATACGAACATATTGAAAACTACGTCACAAGAATCAAACATCTCGTCAAATTTTGAACTCTCTCACTCGAGCCATGTAAAGATTTCTTTTGAATAATACAATAGTAGACGCTAATGAACTGATAAGATTCATGATTATGTTGAACTTGATAAGATTGTGTCATATAAAGTTATGACCATTTCATTTAATTGTTTCAATACCTTGGGGTATTTCTAATTTAAGACAGGGTACATGATAATATAGGTATTTGAAATTCCTTAAGTCTTTGTATCTCTATCACATTTTTTTAGGTAAATGGAGAATAATGTTCTAATTTTGGTTCAAATCCTTAACATTTTAGAGGTTCTTAGTTTTTTAATGGAACTATAATGTTATTTAATTTCTAGGAAAAAAGAATTCAGTTCAGTGGTAAATCATTCTCAAGTGTTCCTAGTGTTTCAATATATTTAACTTAAGATTATTCACATAAATGAAAACGGAAAACATGTTTAAAAATATTTTTCCCATGAATAGATTTATCTTTTTTGTGTTATTTTTTCTTTATATTTTTATATATTCTTCCCAAAAACAAAACCAATTTTATGTTGGGATATTGGTTTTCAAAGGTATAAAAATTTCATTTATATCTTTTCTTAGGTTTCATTGAGGCTAAAAAAATATTTATAAAATATACTTAAAACTGGAAACTGTTAAGAAGGGGATAAACTAAGGAAGGGAATATTTTGCAATCCTAGAAAAATAAAAAACCAAGAAAAAAAATGAAAAAAATAAAATAAAACCAATTGATAAAGATTATGTGAAGCTGAATCATTTGAACAAGATACCCAAAAGAATGTTAAAAGCGTCGAAGGTAGGAAAAAAGATATGATAACATAGGGGTGAATATGGGATTGATTAAGGAAACCAATATGATCAAAATTGTTAAAAATAATTTTATTATTTCATCAAGATTCATCAAGCCTCATAAAGACTTTGTAAAACACAACCTATAAAAGGTGTTGAAAAACATGGTAATCGCATTGCTAAACATTACTTAGAGATTTGATTATTCATATGGGAAAAAATAATAGATAAATGTTTCTATATTATGTACATTATTTATTAATTTAAGGGATAAATATTCATTGTTCTGCATCTGTTGGTCTATTGAATAGTGTTGAAATGGTTCTCTATAAAAAAAACTAAGAAAACAAAATGAAAATGATCACAATGTCATTCATAAATTTGAACCCACATCAAATATTCAAATAATTATTAATAAAATAATTATTTAATCACTACTAAAAAATATATTCTCTAATTTTATCTATCTATTTATCATCAATGATTTCGAAAGTGTATATGTAAGTGAAAACCTTGGAAATGTGATAGATAAAAAATAAATACATGAGGGTAAATAAAATATGATTTCAATTCATCTCAAATTGAATCCCCTAGAAAAAATTTAGAAACACATGATCAAAGAAAAAAATACAAAAAATATTGCATGAAAAAGTGGAAGAAATAATAAAAATATGAAAAGGTATCTTATTTTTATATTTGGATAATTCTTCCAACTCTAGCTTTCTCAGAACCACCAGCCCCAAGATCCACAAATTTTCCTCAATCTAGTCCATGTTTCCAATGTTTCTTGTCTCATAAATTAATGTATTTACCTACACTTTTCATTTTTCTGAGAATAAAATGAGTAACTCTTATGACTTCACTCACAATTAGATTCTTCGAGATCACATTTTTTATCCATGTTGCATCTTCACACATTTTATCTTCAACTTCAAGTGGATCTTGTTGAATTCCACCAAAAATTTTATTTCCCCCACACATGTCTTTATTTATCTTCATGCATAGTGAATATATATAAGAGTATAGAATAATTCAGTCTTGAAGTTTCATCATAGCTACTTCCCAACATGCCCCCATCTCCCATACAATACAATTATTATTGTTTTTTCAAACACCTTATTTCCAACCCTTTCAAAATAATATGATGGTCCTAAATGTGATTATATCTTAGATGATTGATAATTGGTGAATCGATATTTAAATGGGTTTTCATCCACAAGGTCAGTAAATATATTTCATGACTCGGATCTATTGGTTCTCGATTGATTCATTCATTCATCACTCTTTCATTATCAGATATGAGATTCTTATATCAAACATGATTCACTCTTGTTACCTAAACTATCACCTCTATATCCCTGGCCTCATACCTTGGATATGGACTTCACACAAATCTATTAAGAATCAATTGAGTTAAAGTCCCCCCAACCCATCATTGTTGTCATCAACCTTCAATCAACTCTGTTTTTTTCAAATAACTCATCATTTTTATTATTCTGAAATCACTAAAATTTATTATCAATGAACCTAAATTAGACCTTCATATATTTATTTTCATAGAGATTAGGAATCATTTAATCCATATTTTTCTTCAATGACTTAAACCTATAAAAAGAGAACAAAAAATGATTATAGGTCTTCAATAACTTGACCACTGATTGGTTTCAACTTCAGTTCAACAACCTTGAGTCTAGTTTATAGACCCAAAAGGACACTCTTTAGTTCATAGAATCATATTTTTGACTAATCTATATTCAGCATAAGAATATTCATCAAATTAGATCTCTTGGAAACTCACTTCCTTAAATTTATTGATTATTCTTCCATGTTTTTCATAAGAATAACTCAATTCTCAACTATACTACACTAATGTAAACTTAGTGTGTCAATGATTTATTCATGGTTAGGCTCAAACTCAATTTGAGGATGTTGGGATAAACCCCCTTAAATCATGGAATTATTGATCTACATCAGCATTAAATTAATCTCACATTTTGGTTTACCCAACCTGAAACTTGTTCTTTGTTTTTCTTTTTCAACAAATGTATTCTGGTGACCTACTGATAATCACATATTTTTATCCATCATTAATACATTAGTTTTTATGTATTTCAGGTTGAGATCATCTATTTATTTCAATACTCTATCATCTAGCCTTGGGTTTGATTTTATGTATGGTTATCCTTATATTTTTTTTATAACTGTATTGCCGGATTAAGAGAATCAATTCTTACGAAGATCTCATGTGATCCTAAAGCTAATAGAATTTTATCCTTATAAAAAATGAGTTTCATCCATAAGAAATTTATTAATTAGGATTCAGACGAAAAAACATATCTTGACACAATTAAGAACTATAAAATTGTGTAAAATTTTGTAAAAAAATATAAAAATGTTAAAAAGATGAATTAAAATCTTAAAAGAACATTCAATCATAATAAATAATAACATTCTATATTTCCCAGAAAAATAAAAAAAGTGGTGAAATATAAAATAATTAAGATAAAAACCATGGGACATAAATATTTTAATTCTAAATCATAAACGATTATAAAATTAATCAAAATAGTTTCACTTAATGGTATAATAAAGAAATTAAAATGGTTTTTAAGAAAACATTTATAAATTAATGAAAATAAAAATTGATATATTTAAACATAGAAAATTCACATTTTAATTATACTATTAAATGTATTACTTTTTTTATCTAAGATGATAAAAAATAAATACTTTTCAACTGAAAACGGATTTGACATAAAAATATAATCATTTCCCAAAATAGATGTAGTAAAAATGTATTAAACTAAAGAAACATCCAATCAAAAATCATGTATCGTTAGGGATACATGATTCATCCTCTGTGATAGTACATGTTTAGTGGGATGGAAGAGTCTATAGTTTGTGTTCTCTATGGGAAAGGAAATTTATTTTTTACCATACATGTCATAGGATACGACAGAACACATCGAGTATCCATCAAGTTTCATATATTGCCTAGGTATAACTTTACATGCCATGAAATGTAATAGTATATTTATATAAATATACAAAGGGGATACATGTCATGTAACACTAATGTACAAGTTTTATAATTTTCCATTCTTAATTTATTTATATATATATATTATTAGGAATTGAATTTATACACACTATTAGAATATTTGGATGATTTTTTCAAAAATGATATAATGGTATGCTTCTCTTCAACCTCAGAGGTGACGTGTGAGGTGATACATGTAGTTTATTCTCTTTTCTTATAAGGGATAGAGACGGGTGTTCAAACATTATGATTAGTGTTGTTTTAGGTTGTACTCCCATAGCTATGTGTTTATATTGGGGTATGGTTATTTTGAATCATATAGAGGGTTTAGTAATCCTCCACATACTCAGGCCATGATTCCTCTATCTAATGATTCAGTACTAACCCATATAAGATCTTAAAATATGTGTGTTTACATTATTGGGGTTGGTTACTACCAAGATTATAATTTTTCCTTCGACGAGTCATGACACCCCAAATACAATTCTAGAGAGGTGACATATTGTTCTTTGTTTAGGTTATTCATATTATTAGGGACACTTTTTTAGCATCTTATTGTCCGTCAATGCTAATTTTGATTTTCCCATTGTTCTTGGGTTTTATCCTTTAAATGATATCTTGGTTTGATGTGGTTAATTTATTTAATTTATTATTTTTGGTTTTAAGATGACCCGTAATATAATTTTACCATTTTGGCTTTCACAATATCCTAACACTTATGTACATACTCACCAATACACGAGAATATTATCCATCACATTTTGTATGTCATAGGATGATATAAAATTTTTAAATGACTTTAGAAGAATAGATATTGGTAAAACCTAGGGGTACATCGAGGTGTTAGTAGTTGATGAATTTAGTGTCAGGAGCATTTTCATTATGGGGACCTTTTCACCTTAACTATTTAGGTTGGTTTTTTATTTGGTTCATAAGTTTTGTATCTTTGATAAAATTTTTCATTGAGACATTCCAAATTATTTATATATTTTCCCCTACTTAAATATATTAAATTATAAAATAATTATCAAACCCAGAAAGAAGGTTTGTGAAAAAAAAAATTCAAATAAAAAAGAAACGCATTATCAATGAAAAATGTATAGAATTAGTTGATGACATAATAGTAAACCAAGAAAACAATGAAACATGTTTGTATGAAAAAATATTTGAATGGTTGAATTGAACACATTATAAAGATAAGTGATAAAGGATACATTAATTTATCAAAAACATTATTTACTAAAATTGAAATAATTTTCCTTTATTTATGAAAACGAGATTAATGCATGTAATAATGTTAACACCAAGTCCCAAATGAATTAAACATAATAGGATTATGTTTTTAGACTGAATAATACCAATCAAAGAACAATTTTTAAATAATAGAATAAATTATAAACTATTAAAACAATCATTAATCATGGTCACAAATATTCACTAATTACAAAAAACATTTTTTGAGTGATTCATTAAAGAGTACATACTCAATAGAAATATTATTTTAAATCAATATCATCTTTAGTTGAAACTAGAAAAATTTTGTTTTAAAAAAATTTAAATAATATTTGTTGAAGTGTAGCTACCCATAAGAAAATAGATAATAAACATCATAGAGGGGTATAAGTTCATAATAATCTTATTTCCCCCCAAAGTTTAGCAAAAAATAAGGCACATGAAAATATTATGCATCTATGTTTTTATTGATTAGAAAGAATGGAATTTTCAAATGATATAAAAGGATGAAACTATTCTACTTCATAAATTCAGGAATCCTTCCGTCATGCTATTACAAAATCTAAATGCCTCTACTCATTTGTGTATAGTCTTCAATGAAAGTATCCAATAAATAAATTTTCCCAAATATAAAGCATATACAGTTTAAATAGATCATCCAATTTGTGAATTTAAACATTATACAACCTTGAATTAGTGGAAAATCACTATGCTCAAATCATCAGTCTCAATGTGGCACTGGTCCCAATTCATCTCTTCATTCACTGTTTCTTAAGAAATTCTTCCCCTAAATATCATAGATTTCATAGGGGTTATTCTCCAGATCTACATATGAAATATTATTTAATATAATAGTTATTTCTGATTAATTATTAAAATTAGATACAACACCACATCTACGTAAAACTGCCAATGTATAGATATTTGAAATTAGACTTCCCAATAGTGTACATGCTAACGAACATCTTAAACCAAGACCTTAATAGAAAACTAGACCCTCGACAAATTAATTAAGCTTTATATAAACATTAATTCAAGACTCCTTTACCACTAACATTCAGTCATAATGATGGCACCCCATGAGTTATTAAAATTACTACAAATAAAAAAGTGAATCATCTTCAATAGAGATATATTGTTTATGTGGAATAACCATTAAATGATTATTGATGAATCCATGTTTTTATTTCTCAATGTTTGGGAGCCAACCAATTTTTTCGGACAACCGTACTCTAAAAAACAATATCATGAAACATTTTCCAAAAATTATAATCAGTCGACTAGAAAAAAAGAATTCTAATTGACATATAAAATATAAATTCGAATCCAATTAAAATTTATGAATTGAAATCTGTAACAACCATTATAAAAAAAGAATTTCCAAAATTAATGATATTAACACACTCGATAAAATTTAACAATGAATTTATTGGAAACCAAATAATATTTTAAAAAAACCATGTTATTCCAATGATACATAATAAAAAACAGAACAACCAAATGGATATGTTTTAGAAATAATTCTAAAGAATCTTAATCACTAGTTAAATAATACAAAACACATATAATTATTTCATATGAGATAATGTTTACTAAAAATATACCCATATTACAAAAACAATTCAGTTATAAACTATATAAAATGATGAACACATCACTTGCCCCTTTTCATTATGATTTATGCATTCATTGTTCCTATTTTAATCTTAATATTACACATATTAGTAATATCTTTATTTTAGTTCTATTGTATGATTCTACATTGATATATTTTTCGTGGGGATTTGTGTTTTATACAAGATCATTCTCATAATACCTCCCATTATTTGTAAAATTCCAACTCATTGATAGTCACTAACCTTGGGCCTTTTGGAGATAAGATCAGTGTGGAACCCTTGAAATATTACATCCTACGAGGGGTCCCATGGTGTCTTTTTATATTAGAGTGGTAGCAGAATGGTTTTTCTTATGCATGGGTTTTGGATCTAAATATATGTTAAAAAATTCTATATCAATTTTTGGAAATTGAGTAAAATGTCAAAATGTTTGATGTTCAGGTCAAGGAACATTGTGTTGGTGTAGTGTACAATTTATCAATTCATTGAGACCTTGATAACCTACATTGTTGAATCAGTATACAGAGACACCAATTAATAGGAAAAAATAAATTACAAATTCATCATATCATAACATTTCATTTATTTGAATCTTTTATTGAGTCGTATACCTAGATTTAATTCACTAATAATAGTCTATAATATTAAATTACAATATGCCACCATAACAAAAACCAACTTTTATCCTAGGTTTGGTTGTGATATACTTGAGCTAGTGGTTGAGACTCATGTCATCAATCCAGTAAGTAATGAGGATTCTATCTAGGGACCAGATCATGAGGTGGCTCTAACAGGTATATATGGATTTGTATACTTAATGGTTGTACAATGATAAAACCTTCCTCCCATTGTATATAATGATATTATTCAACTTGTTAAATGAATTATAATCATAGAGTCTATTAAGGTTTTTTGGTGAGCACATCCCATAAGTGTTTGAGAACTCATTCAATGATATTATTTGATTGCCCTTATATTTTTAGAAACCTATCAATTAAATAAAAGTGTTAGTATCTACTATTCTACTTAGAGCGATGAGTAATTTGTCGAATTGGGCTATTCAAATGCATGACAGGGTAAATATTCCATAGATAGTGTTAGAGTACCTTTTCTCATGGAGTACTACCTGGTCACATTGAGGTATGTCTGCATATAGGAATTGATAGATTTATATAGGGGTGGGTTTCATGTTAATGATTTTTCATTGAGATTCACCAAACTCACGAGGTACACCCTCGACATGATTTACGACAGATTCATCCAAATGTTTAAATCTAATTGAAACATTCATAGAGAATTTTGATTCTGTGTTATTCCCATCTATATCCCCACATGTGTTTGTGTTTTGGAGAAATCCTTAGTGATGTTGATATTTTTGGTGGTGGGTCTAGATTTAATATGTGCATTTCATGGTCATTTAGTTGAAGGTTTATTGTTTTTTATTGGTAAAAAGTAGAAATTATTGTCATGATGCCATAGAAACACTCAGAAACTATCTTATACCCAAGGATCCATAACATAGGATTTACACAAAAAAATCCATTCATCATAGGGTAAGGTTTGTTATGGTTATGGAAGATGAGGTCACATTGTGCATAACCACATAACCCTTTTTACAAAATGGGGATGTTAGGTAGTTTATAGGCCTCCAAATAATATGTAGTGACTCAATCAATCCCCATCCTAAGGGTGGTTAGGGAGGTCCTCAATGAGGCAGTTTGGAAGAGGATTCTGTTTTTTACTAATAGAGTCAATTGGGGGAGAAAGATGCTATAATTAGATTCCACCACCACCGCCATAAGGCAGTCCATGTGAGGTTCTGGGGGATGGTGGTTATGGATTTGGAATTATTTAAGAGATAAAGGGTTATGTTTACGCACCTCCTAAAAAATTATAAGGTACAATCTCTGTATACTCTGCATTGGTGCTTGTACTAGTTGATGTCTGTCCAATTCATTACTATATTATTTCAGCTATTGTTTAAAATATATATATTAAAAAGTATCCCCTATACCATTTTTTCATTGATTCGGAATAATTAATGTAAAAAAAAGTGGCGAAATTAATCTTCTTAATAAAGTTGTACATCTTTCCCACATACTGTTGGAGACTCTCATTGCCTTTTCTCATTCATTTATGGTCATCATTGAATTCCACCAATCAATACCATTCCACAAATATATAACCTCAAATATTTAAACAGATCATTCCATTTTAAAATTTAAACTATATAGCACTTTGACTCATAAGAATATTCAATAGCCTCAAATCACCAGTCTCTAAGTGGTACAACTCCAAATTCATCTCATTCATCATTGTACCTTGAGAAAGCCTTCTCATATATGTCATATATTTCATATGTTTTATCATTACTCTCCATGAATGAAATATTATTGAAAACCAAAATGATATTTTATTCAGTAGAAACATCATATCTAATAATGATTATATGTAAAACTAGCAAAATAATGATAAGAGAAATCAAACTTCTCAACAGAGAAAATTTTAATGAACATCTTCCACTGATTCATTACGAGAAACCTAGACCCATAACAAACTTCTTACACTCTAAATCTAGTCATACCTCCATTGCCATCAACAGTCACTCAAAATTATTTAACTCCCAAATCAGAAAAGTATTTTACTAAATTAATTTAAAATCATCTTCAATTGAGAAATTACACATAAATGGAATACCCTTGAAAAGAATCTTAATAAAATTTTTTATTTATTTATTAATTCTTTGGAATCACCCAATTTATTATTATAACCCTAATATCCAACATGAGATCAACATTCATATTCCACCCCTCATTATCAAATGACTAGAAATAATTCAATCTAATTGTCATAAAAATAGTAATTGAATGAAAATTACTATTAATGAATTGAAATATATTTCATCCATTTGAAAATTGGATTTTGAAAATTAAATTACTTAATTGAGCTATTTATTTAAAATTTTATCCATTGAAATCACAATAATATTTTCAATAAAAAAATTAATTATAATGATACTGAATTCAAAACATAACTTCCAAGAGAATATGTCTCAAAAATAATTATAAATATTCTTAATTCCATGTTAAAAAATAGAAAACACATTGAATTATTTTATATGAGATCATTTATAGTAATAACCTGCATAAATTTCCAATTATTTGGATTTGAACACTATCTAAAAGCAAATAAACATACATTCTATTCTGGGTATGTGGGAATCACTACCTCAACATGAGAAGATGCAAGGTAATACTCACAACATATGAAATGTTCCCAATCAAGAAATTGACTCACATAGATTAACTATGGTGAATGATTTGGGAAAACATACTATTTAGGATATAGATACTATAATTATCCCAAGAACCTTCCATGATACTACTACAATAGGGGTAAAGCAGGAAACTAGTTACAAGGAAACTAGATTTAGTGCTTCTCCCTCTACTCACAACTCTAATATAAACAACACGAAAATTCTTGATACTCCTAGTTGTACTGCTAAAACTGGGAATCTGTCTACTAGATAGAAGGAAGCTCATACCGAGGCATAATCCACTACTAATATTATTGAACATTAAGTCAAGAAAATGAAAACCATGAAATACAAATTTCCCCCTGTAGAGGGGACTCTGCCATTAGTTAAGGGTCCATAACAATTTCAGGAATTCAATGATGTCATTGTCCCAGATTTGAAGGATAATGTATCTCCAAATAAGATGATGCAACGATCTACATTTTCTTTGGAAACTATCCATCCCTAGTATTACATGATCACTACGGATCTTGGGGTTGAAAGGACACAAAAGTCTCTAATATCTTATGTTGTTCCATAGTAGAACAAAAAATCTCCATGTCCGGGTATACCTATCCTGATTTCTAGATGCATTTCATTTTAAGGTACTCAGTTTATTGATTACATTTTTTGTCTAGTACATACTGAAAATCTATCTTCTAACCAAACTATTAGCTCTTTGGTTCTATTTAATAAAAATTCCATAGATTTAACTACCTCAAATACTGATTCTAATAAGTTGAATGTTAGGTATTCAAATAGCCCTCCAGGAATATCTAAAAATATAAAATATAGGCAACTAATGGTGTAAATTCCCAAATAGTACGAAGGTCCTTTAGAAACAAAAATTCATGTAAAATGAAAAAATGGAGTTTTAACTCCAAACATATGTTTAAATGAGTATTCTCTTTTATAATTGTCAGTGTATAGCTAACTATTACACATTCATTATCCTAAAAATGATCGTGAAGACTCATCATCCTTTGTTTTTTCTATTGCTGAACCATTTATAAATTTTTCTAACAAACATTCTCACTTGTGCTAGCATAATTCCTTCTTTGTTGGTGCATGAAAAAATACAACCAATGATGAAACTATATGGATATTTTCACACTTCTTATTATAGAATGTCAATATCTTTAATGTTTCAGACCAAATATTTACCTAAAATATTTACACTGACAAATATTACCAATTCTGATCTTTTTTATGCTAAGAATAAATATAAAAAAAGAAGACATTTGTGGAATGACCTGTTATTTCTAGGCACCAATATTAATGATCATTGGTTTCTTATTGGAATCATTGATGCCATTCCCAACTCAAGTGAAAAAATTGGTCCTTCCCCTACTATTATTTCCATGAGATAATTCAAGGAATCAATTGAAGACAAACAAAACTAATTGAAATTAATCTCACTACTGATAAGTTTAATTGGTATAGAATACATTACCATACAGTGGTTGCATCTAATATGGATAGATCATTCACAAATATTCATACCTTAGATAAATGGGACACTATCTCTAGCACAACTCTTTACAAGATGAACTCTGGACATCATCCCATCCTGGTCAATGTCTCCTCTAAAGGAATCAGAACCCCGTTACCATTCATATTTAATAATTTCAGGTTCTCTGATGATGAATTCACTAATACTATAAAAAACTATTTGTCCTCAATGTCACACAATAATGATTTCTTTTCCTGTACTGTTAAATTAAATCACCTTAAAAACTCTCAAAAGTTGGTGTCTTTCCAAAGAAAAGAACATTAACAATTAAATAATTATTCTTGAGAAAGATCTCAAAAATTTACAAACCAATAAAACTATCTATGACTTCAATATTTTTCCAACTCAAGAAATAAACCTTGTGACTAAACTAAACTCTTTTCAAAATTTAAAATAAAACATGAGAAAATAGGCATTTAAAGATAAATGGTTGTTAGATGGTGATATAAATACTGGGTCCTATAATTCATGTAAATTAATCAGGAAGGATTTCTATCCAATAATATTTTTAAAAGATGGGGAAAACATTGTGACAATAAATATGACATTGCGCATCACATTGTTTATTATAATGACTCCATATTCAATGGTTCGGATAACAAAAAATACCTCTTCCTGATTTCATTTCAATAGTGTTCACTAATGAGGATGACACATTCCTTCTCAACACTTTGTTGGATCATGAAATTAATGTAATTGTCTTTATTTTGAATCCCAACTATGCTACAGGTCACAATGGATTCAATAATGGTTTTTTCCAACACGGTTGGGATGTGATTCATGACGATGTTTTCAAACTTGTCAAATCTTTTTTCTCAAATGGTGTCCTTCCTCATGTTCTTAATGATCTATTCCTATCCTTGATCCCAAAACTGTAAAATGCCTCTCATATTCATTTGTTTACCCCCATTTTCCTTATTAATACCCTTTATAAAATTATCACTAAAATAATTTCCAATAAACTCTTAACTGGCATAGATAAAATTGTCTCCTGGAACTAATTTGGTTTTATTAAGTGTATATCCATTAAATAATGTATATTTATTACCTATAAGTGTTTCAATAACTTGAATAATACTAATAGAGGTGGTAAAATTGTTATTAAACTGGATATTAAAAAAGTTGTTGACAATATGTACTGGAGATTTATCTTTAATTTTCTTCAATGATTTGGATTTACTATTTCATTTATCACTAAAATCAAAATAATTTTCAACTTTTCATCTATCTACATATTACTTAATGGTTCTCCCAAGGGTTATTTAAAATTCACCAAAGGTGTCAGGAAAGGAGACCCCCTCTCTTCCATTCTCTTCCCGATAGTGGAAGACTATCTTAGCTGCCTGCTCGACCATATTGTGAACCCAAATAAACTGAAACCCATCCATGTTACTAGGAACAAGAATGCCCCCACTCACCTGTTTTAGGCTGAATACATCATCGTTTTCTTTATATTTTAAAAAATAATCATTCTAAACCTCAAAAAAAAACCCCTCTCACTTTGAAGAGGTTTCTAGGAAAACCATCAGTTAGAATAAATCCTCCGTCTTCTATGGGAAGAACTTTCTGCCCATAGAAAATCTAACAATATTAGTGACTTGGTTCTAAAAGAAGGTACTATAAACTTTATATATCTCGGTGTTCCCATTTTTTTTGTTCAGAATCAAATCTTGCCACTTGGTTACTATAGTTGAACAAGTTATATCCCAGCTATCTTCATGGAAAGGTAAATCTCCTTCTATGGTAGGATGGATATGCCTCAACAAATCCACCATTGTTTCCATGTTGTTTTACTCCCACATGTTCAATAAATGGTTGGCTGGTCTAATCAAAAAAATAAACACTATATTAAAAAAAATCATTTGAACTAGAAGAACTCTTGAAAGAAAGCTTGTGATTGTACACTGATCAACTTGTTGCAAGACTATTAAAAATGGTGGTATCAGAATAAAAAATATTAAATAAATAAATTATTCTCTTTGATCCAAACTCCCTTGGAACCTTCCTCATAATAATTCTTATTCTATTAATTTCCTCAAAAATAGACTTTTGAAAAACATAAGATGGGAAATTTAAATTACATTAATTCCTCTATCTAGCCATCCATTAGAAAATCCTTATCCAATATTATAAATAATTTTAGATGGATGGTCTCCAAGGACACCTCTATGAAATTTTGGTTGGATAACTAGACATACACAACCTTAATTACTATGATATCTCCCAATCAAACCCCTGTGAGTACGAACTGCTCTATTAGAGATATTCAATACTCTTAACATGATCATCTTCTTGTAAATAATTTGAATATCATTGATGTCTACCCTTTCTCAAATACAAATGATTTATTAATTCTTTAGCCTTCAAATAATGGTGTTCTTAACTCTATGATTTTTTACAATTTTTAGTTTTTTAACTCATAATGTTATTTCAGATGGATAAATCATTTTAAAAAACATTGGATAAATCCATAAATATTCAATCTCATCTGGAAGATTGCACACAACATAGTCCCTATAGATATCTATCTTCAATCTTTTGGAATCCATCTCTGCTCGAAATAAAAAATCTTTAATCAACATAGAGAAGATTGTAATCATCTATTTCATTCTTGTGCTACTACTTCTACACATTGGAACTATATTTTTTGACATTTTTGGTTTTAGATATTTGGTTCTTGACTCTGTTAAGCCTCAACTAAAAAAATGAGCCAAAATGGATGGCCCTCATAAATTCAAGAACCTCTTCCTAGAATAAGTTGTTGAGAACCATCGTGTGATCTGGTATGATCTTAATGCATTTTTCTAAAAATTACTAAGTCAATAAAAATACAGGTCAGATACGGATCCTTATTTCCACACAAGATGCCGCTTTGATGAAAAATGGAAATTTTTAAAACACTATGCTTGACTTGAAATCCTATAACATCATCTGATTAATGTAAATTACTATCAACCTTGTTTCACATTGGAAGTGTTCAATATAGCTTCTCTTCCTAGATGGATTATGTTTAATAATGATTGTTCCTCCAAAGGTAATCCGGGCCCTCGGGTTGTAAAGATATCACCAATAATCACCTCGGTCGGATCCTTAGGTGCTTCATGGGTAGTTGCGGCATCCCCACCTCTCTTGAAGCTGAGATGATGAGTTTAATACATGCTATTGTCTTCACTAAACTCCTTCGTTGGAACAATATATAGATTAAAATTGATTCGAGTACCATTGTGAAATAAATTTTGAATGGCATAATATATCTTGCATGGCTGATTACTACCCATTGGATGGAATGCACACGTTCTCTGGTCGATCTCAAGTATATCATCGCACATGTTTATCGAGAAACAAACACAATGGATGATGGCCTGGAAAACATGGGTTTAAATCAAGACATTACCAGGTTCAAAGACCTCCCATATTTTTTTCTTCCTTTTCCTGAATGAGATTGTAATATGATCCTATATTTAAGTATCATGTAAACACATTATTTTATAATAATTGTGTCATGGCCATTTTGGGCCAAGTAATCATCTCTAAAAAATTATAGTAAGAACGTACCCATAATACAATAAAAATTCATTTGTAAACTATATAAAATAATGACCACATAACTTTCCCCTTTTCATTATGATTTACAGACTCATTAATATTCTTTATCTTAATATTTATTATTTTCATTATACATTGAATTTAGTTCTATTGTCCCATTCTAAATTTTTATTTCCTTTGTGAATATTTATGTTTAGTACATGAAAATTTAGCTAATACCTCACATTATATGTAATATGCCAATTCAATGTCAGTCACCTACCTCTAGCCTATTGGTTGTTGTATCATGGTGGAAACTGTTTCATATCTCTACTTATTTTGGTTATCACTGGGTTGATTTATATTAGAGCATTATCGATGTTGTATTTTTTTATACATGTATTCTGGAGTTAGATGTATGTAAAAATTTTTATAGTGATTTTGGGAAATAGTGTTAGATAGTCATGTGTTTGGTGTTTATGAAAGAGAAATATGTTTTAGTGCAGTGATCGACAAATATCAGCAATTATAAATAAAAAGATCACTGCTCATATCTAATAGTTTATTTATTTACATATTATTCTTGTTTCGTCTCCCCATATTTACTTTACTGATCATGGTCCATCTTATTAAATTGTAAGATGCCATAAAAAAGACATCCAACTATGATCCTAAGGTTGGGTTCTGATACACATGTGCAAGTGATTGAGATACATGTCACAAATTAGGTGAGGGATGAGGATTTCATCCAAGGACTAGTTCATGAGGTAATTACATAGGGTATACAAGGATTCATTCCTTTTAAAGTTGTGTAGTGAGAAGACCCTCTTCCCACAGTATAGGTGGATATTCTTCCACCTCTAAAATGAGTTCCAATGACAGATACCACCAAGGATCTAAGGCGGCACGAACCCTAAGTGTTTTAGGACTGAATCACGATTTTTATTCAATAACACATCTATATATGGAAACTTATCGATTAAATATCGTTTTTTATGTCTAGTGTTCTCCATGATGCAGTAAGTAGTTGGTGGAACATGGTTATTCAGACTCATGAAGTGTTTATTCATCCTTGGAAAGAGTTTGGGATCCTTTTTCTCCTGGAGTAATACCCGATGACATTGATGTATGTGAAAATCGAATATTTGTTAGAGTTATATTACGGTAGAATTCCAATTAATGACTATTCATTAAGATTCACTGAACTCTTGATCCATGCGACATTCTCATAAACCCTCTTAGACATGAGGATCTAGAGATCAAAACTTACATATAGAATCCAATCATCTAGGGGACAAGGATAATTATGGTTGTGGATAATGATGTCATATTAGGAATAACCACCAAAAACTTTAATAAAAAGTGGGAAGTTAATTAGTTGATGGACAACAATATTAGAGGTAGTGACTTAATAAATTCCATTCCTGAGGTGGTTAGGGTGGTCCTCCAGGAAGAAATTTTTTTTAGAGAAGTTAATTATGCACCAGTAGAATCAGTTGGGGGCGGAAGATGAAATGATTTGAATCCATCACCACCACCGCATGGAGTTCTATGTAAGGTTATGAGGTCCAGGGTACATGGGATAGGATATATGTAGGCTATGGAGGGTTATGACCATGAATAACAGAACATAATCTAGGGTACGATCCTTGTCTACTAAACCTTAGAACATGTACTAGTAAAAATTGGTGTAAGTCACTAATATATTGTTTCATAAATGTTCTAAGTGAAATATACTACAATAGAAACCCTAAAACAACCCATGTGGATGGAGAGGATTTTTGGTGTGGTCATATAGTCACCCATAACTACTGGTGATGTGAAAAATCACGTAGTAGAGTGGGGTTTCATTGGACCTTATAGTGTATATAATGAATCACAATGAAAGAATCTGCAGTATGCGCTAAATATCGATAGTTTTCTCTCGATATAATGAAATAATTGGAGAGTAATTTTATTCTATGATTAAGGATTTATATTATCCTTTGGCGGTGATTGGGACCTTCTATTCACATGATAAGGGATGTGAGAGGAAATTCACTATTGATCTCCCATTAATTATAATTTTGGGTTCTATATTAGCAACAATATTTGGAATATTAGCTTCTAAAAGTTATTGAGGAGTAAATTAATGGTTTTATTATCAATATATGAAGGTATACCTTATATTTATAGGTCAAATTCGGCATCTATTTTCACACCAAAAAAAATTCATATCTCAATAGGATTTTCAGAAGGCCTCCACTATGCTTAGGGAAGTGCATATTTAGTTGCAGGGCCATATGGAAAAATGTTTTTCCATAAAAAAGTGTCCCATATGGAATCTTTTTTTTATTCCTCAAACAATGTGGGTGGGAGAATGGGTTTTTTTCTATCACCAGCTTAATTATATAAAATCCAAGAACAAGTACCCTCTGATGAGGATTAGGGATTACTTTATCTAGAAGAATTGTGTCAATTGGTTCCCAAATATAAATATTAGTCTTGAATATCACTTGATTAGGGTCCACGAGGAAGATATTAAAAATATGGACTTTCAATTCCACAATGGAAATTTTGAGTTTTTTGTGATACCCTATGTCATGATGAAAACAAATAACTTGTTTATGGGACTTTTAAACTGGAAATTTTTGTATTTATGAGATTGGTTCAGGGTTTTATTCATAGACAAAATCTGCATATATTAGGTATCAGAGGATGATAATGTTGAGATTCTAAAGATATATATGGACTTTCATTTGGAGAAGTAGTTGTATAGAAAGCTCTTTTAGTGTCAATTTTTGAATTTAGAGGTCCACTTTCTGGAAAATGTCATATTAGTGCATATATGATCTTTGAAATCGAAAATTATTGAGGAAATGTAAGATTAGGAACCACTTAAGATAATTTTTATGGTGTGAAGTTCTATTTTCATTGTAAGGTATTACCAATTATTGGTCATAGACATATCAAATATTAAGAACCCCTAAAACTTCCCAAAACTAAAATTTGTAGTCATTCTTTTGGTATGATTGATCTCAAAGATCATTTGAGGATCTAACGTACAGGATAATGATTTTTCATATTCATAGGTTTCTAAAGAGGTATTTTTTTATGTGGTGTTCATTAATTACTATAGATATGGGATTAGTTATGTTTTGATACAGAGGTGTGAAGTGATTACTTTTTGGTTCATATAGTTTAGAAAAAATGTGAAGAACTATGAACCATGTGATTTGACGTTTTTAATGGATGTTAGGGACCTAATGATATGTGGGAAAAATTCTTGGAAAATAGTTTATAGTTTATACATAATATAATATAATAAGGAACATATTTACTCATTGAGATTATTACCAAAAGAGGAGGAATTGTTCGTTTTTATTATAGAATTTTATCATTGAGAATTTATATACATTGGGAAAGGGTAACATAAAGGTTGATGCTCTTGGAAGAATGTTTCACTCTCATTTGTAGGGGAAGGCATTTGAGTAGTGGGACTCAATTTATTTTTATTTTATCTAAGATGGGAAAATTACTTATCTTTAATCTATGGTGGTTACCCAAACTCTATTACAGCCCATGGGGGAGGTCCAATTTGAATAAATTAATTGTATGGATTTGTATGACAAAAAAGACTCACGTGTTTCACCATATGGATATAAAATTGGTGAGAAGCACTTCATCAACTTCTAGGGATGGGAAGTGGTTCCAATTGAACTGGATGGGGATTTTTCAAGTAAGTTCCATAGTTCACCCTTAGCATTATAATCATGAATTAAAAATATATACCAATACCTCATATATTAGTTGTGGTTATAAGTAATGTAATGGGTTGTTTTAGAGATTATCTTGTGATGTTTTGAGAGTTAATAGGTGAAGGCATGGCACCAGATCCCAGCTAAAGTTTCCCAATAATGTTAGGATCCAAAATTAAAGTGGGGTGTAATATCTATGGATTTAATGTTATTAAACCCATGGTAATTTATAATTAATGATTTTATCTAAGTTCCCATAAACTTATTTTCCATGTTTAAAAACTTCCTTATTATTTGACAGAAGTTTTCGGTGGGGATTTTGGGATGGTTGTGAATGGAGGAGGTTATCCGACTGCATGGGGAACACTTGATGACCATTTTCCATTGAAATATTAGATTTATATCCCAGTTATTTAGGGGGTTTTAGGAGTCATTATGAACATTTATATGGTAAAGTTCAATGTTCCACCCACAAATAGATGGAAGAAATTGGAAAACTATTCAGGTTCCTAAGGTTATGTTGATGGATTTAATGTAGTATTTTGGTTAGATTTGGGAGTATTAAATAAATGTAATAATGATAAAATTTAGAAAAATATACCACACCACCATTAGCATTCACCTATTGAGGCCCACAACAGTATTCATTATTTATTACGTATCTTCTGAAAAATGGTAATAGAATCATCGCTGATAGAGATATAGATAGTGTATGTGAAGATATATCAGGTGTACATGATCGAAATTTTTTTGAGGACCACTCAGAGAAATAATGCATCCAATATAGAGTAATGGTGGAGTCCTTTTGAGTTTTAGGAGGGAGATTATAGGATTATTAATATATCAATACAGTATAGTTTTTGGATATTTAGTAATGAAAAATATATCCCTGATGTTTATGAATCTATTCTAGAAGCAAGATTGGGTGGGAGTGGTTTCATAATTCCTACAATTTCACCCAATGTTTGAATAGGTTCATTATGTCTTCCATAGGTAATAATTGAGGAAATATATGCCCAATCGTTCACATGTCCCTAACAGGGGTGCACTGAACATCAAGAATGGAGTCTCCATTCAAGAGTAACCAATAGAAATGGAGTAATGATTGTAGAAAACTCTTCATAAATAAACTATTTTATTGAGGTGTGTATATTGGACGTATGGAAACCATAATGAGAGTTCATGGTAATTTGAGAGTCATATGTGACCTTAATAACCTCATATATTATTATTTTGGGGGAGAAAAAACATAAAGGTATGGAGGATATACCTACCATAGTGTTTTATAATAGAATATATAGAATATATAATATAATATTCTGAAGGATGATCATTGGGAAGGTTCTTCAATTTTTTTGTTTCAGTGTTTCAGAAATCATATAGTAAAAATAATTTATTTATATCACATTGGGGTGTATGATTTTAGTAAAACAATCATTTCACATGAATGGATAATCACATGTTTAAACCAACTTCATTACATCATTTGGAGAAGGGGTTTTACCCTAGGAGTGGTGTTATTTTGGTTTACAATAAGGGTCCCTAAATTAATAGATGGCAATGTGCAATTATAACGATTTAATTAATTTCCAATTGAATAAATTTTTTATTATTTTCCCTAATACCACGTTATATTATTATTAAACTTCATTCTCCCCCTCTAGAGTAATCCATTATAACACCTAGCTTGATAAATAGGATAAATATGAAGAGACCATTGGGAGAGTTGATGCCTATTGATCTGATGAAAACACCCATCAAGGAATCGTCAATGAATCTCAAAGAAAACATGATCTTTTTCAAAAAAAATCCAATATAGATGTAGAGGATTACTATTGTTATATTTCTCCATTGTTTATTATTTTAATCATGGATTATTCATTATTGAACATATTTCCTTATTTTATGGCCCTATGAGTTATTTAATTTTCATTTTAGAACATTATTTATACTTATGTAATATCCTCACATTATTAATCATGGGTAGATCCACGCCCAAAAAAGTTCAAAACATCACTTGAGAGGCTGATTAATTCGTAGGTATTATTCTTTATAATTTTTTCTTATCGTGTTTATGCTTTCACCACCATCCATCATCATATTTGGTGGTTTTAAATAGAATTTTTGGATCAATTAGCAATTGAGATTTGGGTATTGTGATTAATAGATCATTCCATGGTGGCAAGGATTGAAACATAATGAAATCATTAAGAGTGATATGGAATCAAAATATGGAAACATAATATGATATTATTAGGGTAATAATGTGTGGAATCATCAGGTAGAGTGGTAACCCCATTGTGAATATGTATTTTGGTGAAACATACTCAGAAATGAACCAATTGAGGCACACCATCCTTAGATGAGGCCAATGGGGAAGGCTCAAACTAGATCATGGGTTTTAATGTAAATGGTGGTGAATTTATATAAATCCTATAAAATCAATCCTTAAGTATGAAATCACGTGCTGGGTGATTGAGAGGAATTAATTTGGTATTACCCATGTAGCAGCATCAATTTTGTTGTTGAAGATATATATTGCACTTCATATAGAATAGTACACACACTATGTATCCCTAAGATGACCATGTCAAAAAAATATGGAATTCATTACAAAGTGTTCATTTGGCCACACATTCTATGTTGGTCCGGACCACACATAATGTGTCATCAATAGAACATGAGTTGGACTCCCTAATAGTGTACACTGAGGGATTCTCCTGAGTTAACATGTTTTTTACCCTCTAGGGAACCACATGTATTTAGTACTGTATACAATATAGCCTATGGTGGTCTATGTTGAGTACCCACTAGGGGCCTCACACTATATCCTACCACACTTAAATTACTTGTAACAAGAAATTAAACTTATATAATTATTCAATGGCTTATACTATTGGAGTTGTTATCCTAGTACCAATTTTTTGTACTTTTATTTCCTATATATTAAATCTATTGAATACAAATAAAACATATTATTTCATATTTATTTTTGTTTCCTGTGACTCTAATGTAATTATTTAAAAGTTTATATGTCACATTGGAAAGGTCATTGAAATTCCCTGATATAATGAGAACCTTGTTGTGCTATGATAATATTCTCCAAAAATATTCTATGGTTGGATAACATACTATGATAGGATCTAATGTTTATAGAATGTATGGTGCCAATGTTCGTAGGCATAAGAGGATAATTCGTAGGAATTTATCACTTGGTAATAACTAATATGAGAGGTTATTATAGAAGGCCTATCAGTAACAATTGTTCATGTCTTATTGTCATTGGATATTCCTATCAATGATCATGTGTGGTGGTCCTTAGACTTTATGATATTTATTAATACAAGTTACAACTCGCGTACTTATATGTATTTTGTAAAACATGGTGATAATAGTTCTTGGAAAAGTTGGATATGTTGGTTGTGTCAAAAGTGACATGTCATTAATAAAAAATTCAATGAAGGATTTTTCCTTTAAATATTTATGGAATCTGATATTTCCTATCATTGATTGAAAGGGAACTGTCACATTTAACTACACGGACATTGTGTAATGACGTGTTTATTTCAGAATATTCTGTGAAATACATATCGAGCATATAGGTTGATGACATGGATGTGAAACCATCGTGATGAGATATTGTAAAAATATGATTTTATTATAGATTAATCATTCATATGTGGTTGTAAATGTTTTGAAATTCAGATCTTTCTCTTGGGTTCCTTGACATTTCTCTAAACAGTAATATTGGACTTTAGGTTAGCTCACCTAATTCCAATTAGATAGAATCATAGAGGGTCAGAAAATAAGAATTTCAGTATATTTGGATTAAATTATAATTTATTTTTATTAATGAAATAATTATTATTCCCAAGTGCGATAAATAATTTTAGTAAAGATATATTGATCGCAAAAATTAAATAAATATTCATTTTCCCACTTATGAATAAAATTTTGATTTTATGTATCAAATATTTTAATAAATACTAATTTTCTATACTGTGAATAAAATATTTTTTATGAATAAAATATATATTCAGTAGTAAAATAAATTATATTGGTTTTTCAATGGACCAAAACCAATTCTCATTATAAATATTAATAAAAAAAGATCATTACCTAATATTTGTTTTTCTGCATGTTGGTGTACAACACAAAATAATAATAATATAATTATAATTATATGGAATGGTATTTATTAAATATAAAAAAATTATTTAATGGATATTATATAATTAAATAGAATTTTAACATAATTCCTAAATCTATAAATAGATGTCAATATCTTTCGTATAGAGCATCCAAAAATTCAGAATATATAATCTTCCCCACAATGAATTCCCTCTCAACTCATCCTTCTCTCTCCCTCTCAAGAAAAACAAGTTCAAGAGATATTACATAAATGCTGAATAATGAGTGATCAAGAATGAGCAATGCAAGTCATTCGAATTGTCTTACTAGCATCAAGAGATCGAGTGGGGATTCTCGAAGTTATTATGATTAGTTGTGGATCAATACTAGAGAGATTCTATCCTTGGTCCCTAATAACGCAATGAAGGTAATGAGAAAGGGTATTTTTGAATGATCAACAATCACCAATGAAGAAAATTCTTAATAAAAGGTATTAATTTTGTCAAATATTAAATAAATTAATTATAAATTTTATGTAAAAAACCTAAATCATGGTTTCATGAAATGATTATTAGAATAAATTTTAAAATATCCTCTCCTCTACAAACCATCATTATACTCAGAACTAGCAAGTGGTATCAAAGAGAAGTTATGTTTAATTTTGTAATTATTTATTTAATTTTTGATTTATAAGAAACTATAGTTATATTTTATTTTCATCTCATTAATTATTTAATTTGATTTGAATTAAATTTTTATCTACATATTATTCATTTTCATTCATTGTTTCATTTTCATAACGTTTTAATATTAAATTAAAATTCTCAGAGATGCCATTAGGAAGTACCAAATATTTGGATGATAAAACTGGGTAACAAAACGTGCATCTGAAGCATACATTGTATACCCTTTCACATTATGTCTATATTTGTTAGGAAAGTAATTACAAATGATTATTTTATTAAACACTAGATGTCGACTAGGCCAACTTGGAACATGATCTGTAGATTAATGGTGTTTTGCTAGTATGTACATGTTGTGTAGTTTGGCCGAGTTAACACGTCCAATACCAAGGTGTGTGACTTGAATATATGACAACTGAGGTACATGGAGTTTAGTTGGATGTACTCCCCATGTAGTCTCCCATTAAATGAAAAAAATTAAAACTACATTAAATTTCCAGATTGCATCATTAAAACCTTATTTTATTGATGGTCACACCATTGTGTGTTTGAATTTTAACAATGGTTTTAAATAATTTTAAATGCTCAATTTATATATTATATTTAATTTTCAATTAATGGTTCTAGAGTTTATTTTCCATGAATGCCATTAACAATGGGTATCTCCAAATAAGATCGGATGATCATTAAGATGAAACAAAATGAACTTATTTATTTATTAATATATTATTGAAAGTCTGTTTATCAAAAATAATAGAAGAAAAAATAAATAAATCAATGCTATCCATTTTCCTTTTCTTATTCTTCGCATGTATGACTGTACATGATCTTTACCAAGACCTGTGTATGTGTTGGCTGTTTTAATTTAATTTATTTCATGAGTTTTTAATTATTGAATATTAAACAAAATGAGGACGACGAGTCATCCCTCCCTTCATTATTATGTAGGACCCACTTTTCCAAAGATATTTATGTAATCCACTTTAAAAAATTCATTGGTTCCCTAATCATTTGTGTGAGTAATAGATTTTTTAATAAATAGAACATCCCAAGATAGGTGGAGGTAGTTCAAGATGGAACCATAAAGACTCCAATCCAAGAGATATATAGGTGGACATGTGAAATTTTATAACTCATACCATGGATAGTAATAGGAATTAATTTTCTTATGTAAAATTTTTATTTAATGTTTGATCATTAAATAAACTGTTAGATAATGGTCAAAAATACGCAATATAATTACATATTTATTTCTGTCTATGAAATTATTTATTTTATAGATTAATTTTTTTTGTCACATAAATAAATGAATTGTAGTGAAAAGATAAAAATTAAATAAAAAAATTATGTGTAAATATTTTATCCAATATTGTATATTAATTAACATCCAATTAATACTAATAATATGAGTAAAAGATTAAAAAGATAAAATTTTATTCACAATAAAATAAAATAACTCAATTAAATATTAATTTATACTAAGCTTTCCATTTCATGATTGGGAAGAAAACCATTGAACTATGTGTAGTACATGACCAAAGTCTGAACACTTTTATCGGGGATTTCTCATGGGTGTGTTGGGTTTGCTTAACCAATATTGTATTGAGTTTAACAACTAAAGCCTGTTTAATAAAATTTTTGCGGAAAA
Organism: Viscum album; assembly: GCA_963277665.1. Taxonomy (NCBI): domain Eukaryota; kingdom Viridiplantae; phylum Streptophyta; class Magnoliopsida; order Santalales; family Viscaceae; genus Viscum; species Viscum album. The sequence goes on along the minus strand of OY728157.1, from coordinate 2,113,978,766 downwards.
TGGTGAGGAAATCCATGTCAGGATTTTAGGATAGGGGAATCTACTCAATGGATCTGGGATCTAAAATTCTATAGTTGGAAAAAACACATAAAAATTACTTTTTTATTATTTTCATGTCCAAAGTATGGATCATTAAGATAATTAATGGGGATCCTTGATAATTAAATGATATAGAAACTAGAACCTCTAGGTTCAGTGGTGAGGACTATTGGGACTTGATAAAATATTGGGATATTTAATAAATAAATAAATAATAGTTTATTTATTATATCTCCCACATTTTTTAATCATGATATGTAATAATAATATGATCTTTTTAAAGGTAGTACAAAATTACATGTTTATCATCCACACTATCCCTATGATCAACATTGGGCAAATATTACCTTCAAACTGGAAGTAACTTTTAGAAGTGATTTAGATATTTATGGGTTGTTCTATTAGAGTAATAAAAACCATATAAGATAGAATATTGAATTCCCGATCTACCCACTAAAGAGGCGAGTGATGAAGAGTTCCTTTTTTATGAAAAACCATTGAGTAACCTGGTTTAGGTTCAATGATTTATTCTTTCATAGATGTCTATGGACTAATGTTGTATCTTGAAAACATGGATTCATATAACAAGCTTGATCACCATCATGGTCCTTCCAAAGAGAGATAGAGATAGACATATTCTCGATATTTTCTAGTAGGTATTTCATATAATACTTAGATAGGGTTCCCCATTTGGGCCTCATGTAGTCAAGATCATTGGATACATTATTCTATAATATGTTCTTGGGTTTGAACTCCGAAAAAAACTGGGCACTGACTATATTTTGGAATCACTTCCTTGGAGGTTCATTATTTTTAGTATGGATTTTAATCTGAACAACATTGAGTATTATCATCCACATCCCCTTACTCTTATTAATTGATTTTATAAGGATAAAAATTGCGAAAAACCATATGTTCTAATGTTGAGAAAAAGGAAAGGACAACCAAAGAGATTTAAACCCAAGGCCTTTTCACACCCTTCCAAGAAGAGGAAGATAAAGGGGAATGAAAAGGAATAATATCTTATCTGTTTCACATGTGGAAGGATGGTCCACTATTAGTAAAAGTAAATTCATCTACGGAAGGGTAAGCATAAGTGATTTTTTCGATTGAAATTTATCTATTTAAAAAAATTGGTTATTAGATGCATCTTGTGGTGCCCACATATGTGTTTAAATTCAGGAACCAATTAGATTCATGTCTATTGATAGATGAGACATATATCTTTGAGTATCCAACAGAGATAAAATAACAATTATAGCTATCGAGGACTACCACCATATGTTGCCAACTAGAATTATATTGGATTTATAGGGTTGTTATTAAATGCCTTTAGTTACCACAAAAATTATTTTAGAATCGAGAATTGATACTTATGGAATTATTTTCAAATTTGGGAATAAATGTTAGTTCATTTATAAAGATAACATTTTTATAGTAAGGAACATTTAAATAAAAATACTTATTTATTAGATTACCTAAACCAAATTATTACAGTTGATAACAAAGCTACTTCACATGACTCATACCACACCCAACGTTGGCTTGATCAGCTAGGTCATGAAAATAAAAAGTTCTTGACTAAATTACATCTAGAATGATATTTATATTATTATAAACAAAAACCACTCGGTATATGAAATGCATGTTTCCAATAAAAAATGACCAAATCCCTATTTAGTGGGAAAGGTTAAAGGGATATAGAAAATCTAGAATTTATTCATGTCGGCATGTATAGACCTTTTACTAATGAAGAAATGGGTGGGTACTCATACTTCATATCTTTTAAAGATTATTTCAACAAATATGGATATATTTATTTAATGAGTTACAATTCATATTATTTTGAAAAATTAGTAGAATGAAATAATGAAATTGAGAACTAGATTAGTAAGAAGATTAAGAAACTTCACTCATTATTTGGTGTAGATTATCTTAATCAATACTTTATTGATGATTTAATGCGAGTTTGAGATTTTTTCTCAAATCAATTCTACCTATACGACTAAGTGTAATTGTGTTAATTAAAGGGGGAACCTCACCATAATGGACATGTTGTGATCAATGATGATTCATGTGATTCTTCAATATCATTTTGTGGATACAAATTACAAACATTACCATACATACTAAACTATGTGAAGAATAAATAAAAATATGGTATACTGTACCAATTTTTAAAATGGGAAGTAACCTATGTTGACTTACAAACTTGTTTCGGTTTGTGAATCATTTATTTATGGCTTCTTCTGTGGAAAATATTTCACCTCAATGAACAAAGTTTATCATTATAGGAAAACCGAAATAAACAAAGGGATAATACCTATACAATTATTTAGACAAATATGATGTGGTTGAAACACTTCCTACATTTATTGTGGAGGATATTATCCCCGAAATAGATTGTGGGAGCAATATAGTCATTGATAAATTCTAGGATCCTGATACACAAGAGTCGGAATAGGAAAAAATTCCTCAAAGCCCAAGTAAATATTATATTTATTTAGGGACACGAATATTTTGTAGGAGTAATATATAGATTTGATAACCAGAACAATTTGGTTATCTAGTCACCAAGGATGGTAAATCATTATTCGTCGATATTAATGATCCTTTAACTAATAAAGAACTATTAAATGGAACATATGTTTCCAAGTGGAAATAATGAATGAAATATAAAGTGTATTCCATTTACCAAAACCATATATATATTTTGGAAGACCCTCTATTAGATTTAAATGATATTGGATAAAAATGGGTAATCAAGATGAAACTAGACATGGAAGGAATTGTTATTACCTATAAGATGTGACTGGTTGCAAAAGGGTTCAAAAACATCAATAAATTGACAATGGTGAAACCTTTTCACCATTTTCAACAATGAAATCCATTTGAATTATACATTCCATTGTGGATTTACATGGTTAAGATATTTTGAAAATTGATGTAAAAACAGTCTTCCTTAATGGTAACGTTTATAAACATGTCTATACGAGATAACCTTATGGTTTTTTGTCTCTAAAGGAAGCCAATAAGGTATGAAACTTTCCAAGAACAATTTATGTTTTAAAGAAATCATTAAAGTCATTGAAAAATAATTTTTATGAGTACATAACAGAATTTGGATTCATGAATAATGAATACGAACCATGTGTCTATAAATTGTTTAGTGGGAGTGTGATTATTTTATTTATAGTGTATGTTGATGATATATTAATAATTAGAAATTTAATACTAGTATTATATTCTATTAAGGAATAGTTGAATAAATGATTCTCTATGAAGGACTTGGTTGAGGAAACATATATGACTAGGATCAAGATCCATCATGATAGAGCTAAGAGGTTGTTCGGCCTAAGTCAAAGTATATAAATTTTCAAGATACTAAAGTGATTTAGTATAGAATTATCTAGTAGGGTATTTTTGTGAGAATCAAATGGTATTTATCTTTCCGAGAAAATGTTTTATGAGACACATGATAAAAGAAACATAATGAAAACTATTCCACACACACTAGGGATTGGGTCCATAGAGTATGTTATTCTATGTACTATATAAGATCTCGTTTACGCATTTAGTACGGTTGGAATAAATCATCATGATCAAGGTGACATTCGTTGGATATAAGTCATGATTTTACTTATGTATATGATTCATACAAATTATTTGTTCCTTATTTATGGATTATATGTAGAACTAGTCATCAAAGGATATTTAAATGCTAGTTTCAAAACTGATTAAAACGATAAGATTTCACAAACAAGATATATATTTTCTTTTAATGGAGGGGTTATGAGATAGAAGAGCTCAAAGTACACTGTGGTTGTAGATTCTATAGAATATTATGAGTATATTGTGGATTACGAGGTATCTAAAGAAGCATTATGGATGTGAAAATTCGTCAAATATCATGATGGGGTATCAAGAAATAAAGATACTATCACTCTATATTGTGATAATACAACATTGATGGCTCTTGTAAAAGGAACAATGTCACATCCACTGATAGAGAAAATAATTCAGAAGTATCATCTATTAAGGTATTTTCCCTAGGGAGGTGATGTTACAGTGAGTAACATTTCCATGGAATAAAAAATGGAGGGGCCCCTGACAAAATCCTTGACTCAGTAAAAACATGATTATCATGTGAGGTCATTCATACTAAAGTTATTATGCAGTTATCTCTCATCCAAGTGGTATTTTCATGATGTTAGTATCCTAGGAACATCTTTTTGAACATTTATGACATTTATATTTAATGTATTTAATATTAATAAAAGTTTATTATTATATTTTGTTTGTTTCTCTGCATGAATCTAGTGTAATAATGTCCTAGAGTACACATCACATTAATAAGGTCATAGTAGTTCACTACTATGATAAAAACTATGATGTGTTTTGATGATATTCTCAAATAATGGTATGTGGTTGGATAACATACTATCTTGGGAAAAATTGTAAATAAACTATCAGGTGTCATTACTTATAAGTAGATGAGGCTTCTTTGTAGGAAGTTCATACTTAGTAGTTTCCAACACAAATGATTATGAGAACAAACCTTCCAGTATGAATTGTTCATGTGGTGGTGAAATCAGATATTCTCATCTATGAACATTTTTGGTGGTCCTTAGAATTTACAAATATTAATATTTCATGTTATAACTCGCATACATAGATGTATATGGTAATCCATGATGATAACCATTCACTATGAAGTAGGATACATTGGGTGGGATATGAGTGACATGTCACTAATTAATAAGTCAAGTAACTGTTTCCCCTTCCATCTTCAAGGAAGATGATATCTTGTTCATTTTATTAGAAATGATCCATTGCATTAAATTCCATTTCCATGGTGTAATGAAGAGTTTTTATCTGATAGTCAATGAAAGACATATCAAGAATATTGGATGGTGACATGGATGTCCAATTAGCATGACAAGATATTGTGAACAATGTATTATATTAGATAGTATGAATTAATATGTGGTTTTCGATGTGAAAAAATTATGTTTTTTCACTTCGGTGACTTAACCTGTTGTTCGATAGTAATCACATACTTTAGGAAATCCTTCCTAATTCCAAGGAATAATAATCCTATAGGGTCACACACTAAGTGATTCCATTGATCTAGATTAAATTCTTTTTAATTTTAATTAATGCAATAAATATTATTCTCAAGTATGATGAATAATTTTATTTAATTTTTGTTGATTTCATAATGTAAATAAATATTTATTCATCGGCAAGTGAATAATGTATTTTTTTATTTATATAATATTTTAATAAATATTTATTCGCTATGTCATGTATAAAATATTAATTTATTAATAAAATATTTTTTTGAATAAAAAATTTATTTCCTTATTCAATAAATTCTAGAGGAGTTCGAATGAACCAAGAACGAGTTTGTAAAATAATATTAATTAACAACACAATTACATAATATTTGTCATAACACATGTTGGGGCATGCCAAAAAAATTAACAACATAATTTTTATTACGTGGAATGGGATTTACTAAAGCTAATAAATGTTATTTAATGAATGGTATGAAATTAAATAATATTTTAACTTAAATCCTTACCCTATAAATATAATGAAATTTTTATTGTGTAGAGAATACAAAATGTTGAGAATGGAGATTTATAGTGTACTACTAAGTCTCTCTCAACTCCTCCTTCTCTATCCCTATCACGAATAAGAAGTGAAAGATATATTTCTTCAATATTGAAGAATGAGAAATAATGAACGAACAAGAAAAGTCATTTTTATTGTCACACTAGCACCTAGAGATCGTGTGATGTTGGTCGGAAATCATAGGATCATGTGTGGATTAGAGGTTGATGGATTCTATCTTGGGATCCTCACAAAAAAAGAAAGGTAATATAAACGGTACTTTCAGTTGATTAACATTCACCAGTTAATAAATTTATTAAGCGTAGGTATTTATTTACACCAATATTAAATTAATTAATTATAAATTTGAAATTCAATACCATTTCATCTAGTTTTAGGAAAAAATTATAAAAATAAAATTTTATATATCTCCCACCTCAGCACGCTGCTACTACACTCGAAACCAACTTATAAATCATGTACTCATAAAGTATTGGTTGTGTAATGTTTTTGGTTCTTATTGAAGTTTCATATCATCCAATATAGGAATTGTATTTGGGAGTGTGAGTAATCCATATACATCATTTTTCATCATATCACATGACGGTTCACGTTTCCTTAGTATTAGAGTTGTGACATGTGGTGATGTGTGTAGTTTACAACCATTAGTACTATAAAGGTTATGATAAGGATTATCCATAGATATTAGAGCATTATTTGGGTTTGTAAACCCTTGTCCATGTTTTTCCTTGGTAATGGGTCCCTTTAATCATAGAAAGGGAATGGTACTCCCCAATACACCAAATTCATGATTCCATAACATATGGAGTTGTTACACCCTTGTTTGGGAGATCAGATAGGTTGTGGGGCATCGATTGGGGTTGGTTACATTCTTGAACAATACTTATCCTTCACTATGTCATAAATACCCCATTGTATTTTTATAGAGTGGATGTCGGTTCCTTGGTTTTGGTTATTTCGAAACATGGGGTTATTTATTGATACTGTTATTGTTGGGTGGCACAGAGAGTGATTTTCTAATATGTCATGGGTTCTCTCATTTAAAGAATATTTAGGTTTGAATAGGTAAATTCTTTCCTTTTTTCTTTCGGGTTTTGCATTTATAGGACTTATAATTTTCATATTATGGGTTTTGTGGAATCTAACTATGTATGTGTATACACACCCCAACATGGTATCATTTACATGTTCATGTCATTTTATATGATTATGATAAATATTTTTGCATCGACTTTAGTGTAATTGATGTTGGTAGATCCTAGTGGTACCTAGTGGTGTTAGTAGTGTATCAAGTTTTTACCATTAGATAATTGTTTATAGGGATCTCGGTACCATATTGGTTTAGGTTGGTTCTTCTTCTAGGATGTTGGGCATGTGTCTATCCCCATTACCATTATTGTTTATTCACTAGTTACTCCTTTATTTATCTTATCATTTTTCACATGAAATCTATATTTTGGTTAGTTTTATTGTTCTTTTATTCTATGATATTAATATTTTATAGATGTGTGTTTTGTACAGGTTTATTAGGATCATTCTCCCCATTATGTGTGATATTCCTACTCAGTGCTTTTCATCATACCCTAGCTGATTGAAGGTGGGATTGGGGTGGAACACTAAGCTAACCTCTACCCAGGAAGGGTATTAGTGGGTCAGTTATTATCGCTGTACCCATTTTTGAGCGATGATTATAATAGAATGTTTTAAATGATAAGATTTCATGTGAATCTAAAAAATTGTATATTAAATAAATAATGATAGGGTGGTGTTATGTTAAAAATATTTTCCTATTATTATTTTGATTTTATCAAATATGATTATTAATGGGGGTTTTACATCAAGATGGAATATGTTTTAATGTGGGGAAACTTCTTTGTCCATGATTTTTTTGATGTGTTTTTTTTAGTTGAGTGCAAGAAATAAATTTCCTAAAGATATTCTTGATTATCCCTTAACAAGAGAACACTGTTTTAGTTTCACATGTTCATTAGTTATATTGATATATTAATTTTTATGTTAATATATATTATTTTCAATAATTTGAAACAATCGCATAGACTAAGAAATAATTAATTTTAGGATCATTTCCTCGATAAAAGTGATATCATTATACTATAAAATATTTGTTTTTTACTTTTTAGGGGGGATACAAAAATAGAAATCTCAGTCATTATTGATGCTTGAGATAAATGTAGCATTAACTTAATCCAAGAATTGGAAAATAAAGAGACAAACAATTTTCCAATTTACTATAAACAAGTGGGAGAGGAACTATATCTTAAATTTCATAGAAATTAAAAGTGATGTTGTTTTTATTATTGAAATTGGTATTAAAGAAAATTCAAATTTTGGTAACGAAGAACCCCATTGGATTATGATGAAGAGTGTTATAATTTTTATGAATGTTAATAAAATACCATATAAAATTAATTCAACATGTTATAAAGGTAACATAGACTTATATCAAAATATCATCCTTGCGATTATTAACCTGAAAAAAAAATATGAATGGAATAGAAGTATCATTGGTTGATGATAATAAGTTTATATGAATTTAAAATTGATTATTCATAAGATAATAATCCCTAAAATTGTGTTTTCAATTTTAAAACTCAAGATATACAATGATCTTAAATTAGGATAGGAATTATGAAAGTTAACTCTCCAACTATAATTAAGGTATTCTTATATAATTGGATGAAATAAATAAATGATATTATTAGTTTGGATGATTAATCTGGATGATTTATAAAAATGTGTTTCCAAAATTTATAAATTTTTTTTAATTGAAAATCAGTTTCTGGAATGATACATAGTTGTATGAAGATATATGGAATCTGAGTTAGTTGGGAATGTTAAAATTTTTTATATAATTGAAAGGTTTTAAAGGCATATCTATTGATTTTTGATATGTACATAATTGTAAATCTATGAAATTATTTTATGGAATATGAAATAATTGTATAGAACATGTTACACTTATTTAAGTTAAGTTGAATAAATATTTAATCTCGAAGCTTCATATAGATGATACACTATTGGAAGACAAACTATGAATAAAGAAAACAAGTATCTGAAATAAAATTCATATAGAAGTAATACTTTTTTAAGATGAAAAATAATGGAATATAAAACTTCAGAATATACATTAATACATTACCAAATGGTATGTTATGTATATAGATTATATAGATCTAGAAGAAGAAGCCTTGATAATGTTTGAAGTGGTTATGAGACAAAGCTTAAATTTGTATGGAAGATAATTCTAGAATAAGAAGTATGTTTAGGATATTAGAAAATATAAAAATACATATATAACGATACTCAAAGTGTATAGAATTTAACAAATTGACAAACATTATATGATATTTCAAGGTTAATACATGATACGTAAGGGTCGCGAAGTTGAAAAAAAATTCAAAATAGTGAATATTGTTTGGAAGATAAATATAGAAGTTTAGTCAAAAGTTATTATGTTGATAAATAAATATAGGAAAAATATGGATTTTTTAGAATAGTTTGTGATTCATGTTCTGTTAAGAATATGGAGTTTTGTTGAGACTAAAGATAATATAATTTAATGTTAGAAAGAAGGAAAGGTGAATCCCAAAGTTGGAGCAATAGATATTGAGGATTCTCTTGAAGCATTATACACTGATGGGAATTCCAGAAGTATAAGGGTAAATTATAAAGGTGGACCATGATGTTTTGGATGAGTAATTCTATAAGTAGGAGTGGAAATTACTATTGATAACATTGATTGAATTAAATTTTAATGTGATATACTACTGTAAGTATTATTTGATAGTCCAAATATTGAAGTAATTTACAAGAATTATTTTATTTCAATTACTATGTTATGTTTCTAAGCATTTAAATTTAAAAAATTTATAATTTCTATATGTTTGGATGCTAGAACATAGAACTTATAAATTTTTAACGTTTGGTGGATGAATTTTGAAGTCGAACTTGGAAAAAATGATGGATTTATTGTTGGTAGGAAAAATCATGTGAAACTAATGAAGATTCATATAATTTTTTAGGTTTTTAGTATTGGACCGCACCTTCTCAACCAAATAATAATTTCTTTTCAATAGAATGGATAAAATCTATGTCTTAGACTAGAACTGAACATAGTAAAGAGTAGATTCTTACAATGGGGTTGAACCTTTTAAAAATATTGTGTGTCTCACTATATTTACATTAACTCTTTCATGTGGTGTGAATTTGTATTGGGAATATATTTAAGTAGATAAACACATATTATCCAAGACATAGATTTGAATACTAATAAGGGGGTAAAATTTTGGGTTGAAGTCATTCAATTAAATCATTCCACACCAATTCGCCCCACCAAATTTCATCATATGATACATGGGGAACATTTGATTGGGTTCACTCTCTATTATTATAAATCTTATCTAATGAGATATAAATAATTACCCAATTCATCATAGGGTTTTATAATTTCAGATTCACCGATCACATAATGAAAAACAATACATATGCTTTTCAAATGAATTAGAAATCATTCGTAATTCTATTGTAGTCATATTAACCCATGAGAAAGAAATGGATTTCCAAAAAACTTCCTAATGATATATTCATAATCCATCCATAGGAGGAATTTGGATGATATCATTAGAAAAAATACATCAATGAATCAGAAAAACATTAGATGATATTAGCAAATATGAAAAGATCTTATAATATTGTTATAAAATTGATTTAAAAAATAAGAAGAAGCACCCTTCAATTTTTTAAAACATTTAATTTAAAATGAATTAACTTTTAACACATTATTTTTATAAAAAATATTAAATTAAATATATAATACGTTTATGAATTATGAAAACCTAAAAAAGGATGCATTGTTAATAAAACCGAAAAGAGCATCAAGTGACAATGGTTGTCCGAAAAGTGATAACAAAATATGCCATTATTTTTTTATAAAATAATGTCATTGTAATTAGAAAATTTCTTTATGAAATAATAGAATAAGGAATAATAACATATATAAAATAATATTAAAAGCATTGACATAGGGGTAGAAATATTTCAAAACAAAAACAATAGAAAAGGTTGGATCCACTAACAAGCTTCCTTTCGATTGAATTATGAAAAATATGAAGTGAAATTTTAAGAAGATACATAGAAAATTAAAATAACCATAAGGGTAAAAAGGGTTTTTAGAGATAGATTACAAAAAAATTCCCTAATGAGAAAATAATTCATTGAAAATATTGATTAAAAAAATATGATAAAATCTATTAAATTTACTCTAGACTTCAAAAAAGATTTCTATCCCATTTAATAATAAATGGTAACTATATGAATAAATCATTTTAGAACATTATTAATATTTATTTCATTTTATATAATTCGTATATTAGAATTTATTATTAGAATATCACGTTGTTTTTTTATTTTCATCGTCAAATGTTATTAATTTTTATTGTTTCATATAATTTTCATAGTGGATATGTTCATTCTAATTCATGTAACAATTTCATAATTATGAGATTTTTCAAGGTTGTGGAATCATTTTCTCCAATTATTTTTGAAGTCCCATTTTGATTTGAAGGAATGTATTTGTATGGTCTATAAGAATAAAATTAATGAAAAGCATGTTATGTATAATTTAGCAATAACAATGAGTAATTTATAATGGCCATTAGTTTTTATTTAACCCTTAGAAACAATATTAAGAAAATAAATTACTCTTTAATATCATATATTCCCAATATTAAGGTTCTAATACTCATAAATTATCAAAATGGTAGTGTTGTTAAAGCATTATTTAAGTAGGTGGTCGAATCGACCAAAATTAAATCACATTTTTCTAGGGAATGTGTAGTAGTATAGAGTTATATATTGTTAATATATTTCTTATATTATAATAATGAAGTTAATATAACATCATTATAGTGCATAATGGGATTTATTTAGATTTTATATTCGAATGTGATTGAAAATTACGTTGAAGAACTAGATACTTACTAAAAGGGAATCACTCCAGCTTGTAGTGGTTTTCATCGTAATGGAGGATCTCAGCCTATTCATAAGAAAAAAAGAAAAATAATCATATAATATTAATTTAATAGAGTAAATATTTCCAAATATAAAATATAAAACTAATGGAAAATAGTATATTGGAAGGGGTAGAGGAGGGGTCTATTATAAGTAGTCTGTAGTGGAATTTCCACAAATACTCATTCAGAAAAATTTATGGTTTTAATTTTACATGGAATGTAGATCCAAATTTAAAAAATAATGGATATGAGTCATTAATACCCTCAAATAAACCATTTAGAGAAACTTTTAGAGACAATTTAGGCTTTTACACCTTAATTTAACCCTTTTACGACATTGTACATTTACTATGGCAACTTAATTTTTACAAAGGTGGCATATTTTTATCAAAAATATAAAATTGAATAAATTACATAATATAAAACAAATTATTATAGACATATAATATATTTAATATTATTCAATATATATGAAAATTTTAACTTTTAAATGAAATATTAATTTTTTAGAGAATCATTTTTATTAAATATTTTTTTTTAAAAAATTTAGTGTTGTTAAAATTATTTCAAATCAATTAATTATTAAAGCAGTACTATTATAGTTTATTATACATTAAAAAATTACATTAAATTATAATAATCCTATAAATGTGATTAATTAGATCAATAAATATAAACATACACAACCCTATAGGAACATAATTCATTGAAAAATCGCTATTATAAATATAATTTGATTTTAATCAAATCCCGTTTTAATTATTTATTAGTCATCAAAAAATTAAATTAAATCAATTCATTGGAATAAATATATTTCACTGAATCTTGTAAGGAAAACAACATCCCTTTAATAATAATAATAATTATTATAATTATAATATAATGAATAAAAATACATATTTTTAAAATAAATCGTTTTAATTAATTATTTTGTATTTATTTGATAGTAGAATTACTTATTATATGAAAATTATATTGTATTAGTTTTTAAATAAAAATTACACAACACTAATATACCAATTGGTTATAATTATATCCAAAAAATATTTATCCAACGGTCATATATCTAACAACCATATGTCCCCAAACTATATAACCAAGAGGAATATATATAACCATAATATAACCGACCAATATAGAGATATACATACCTCTCAAACATAATTCATCAGATTCTATAATTTATTTCTAAATATGTTTATCATATTTACAAAATTCTGTATTCATTCTTTAATTATATTTGGTGATAATATTATCCTAACAAATCATGTTGAGGTTAATTTAAACCTTATAGAATTTTTATTTACTAACAGTTTCATTAGTTTAATAATTTTACTAAATATCCTTCATTTAGTTATATTTTAATTAATTTCATTTTCAATTATTATATATTTCCATAAGGAAAGAAATAATTATCAATTTTAGTTTGGTTTTTCAAATCTCTAAAGGTATCAAAAATGAAAATATTAAAATTAAACCAAAATATTACATGCTGTTACATTTGACCCTACTTAAAATAATGTATCCATAAATATTTATTATAATGATGAAAATTGGGGGTAAATTTATATCATTTCATATTTAGGTCCCAAATTGTTTACTCAAACATATCATTCATAAAAAAAATTAGAGCATGTGAGTGGCCTTATTTTGTATTAATTTATCTCTATGATTCAATAATATTACCAGTTATTCTTACTGATAAAGCTCATGTTTCCTTTATGCTACCTCCTATTTTATATAATGTGAAGGGTTAGGTATGTAATTCCTAAAAATTAATACATGTAACACATCATGCACTTGATATGAGTTCGGTCGAAGTGTAAGGTGATAAGGTACCATCCCCATACAATTAAGGATTTCGAAGAGGAAAATGTATCTACGGATCAACATTCCCTTCTCAAATATCATATCATTTTTCTATAATGATATTAAAAGAAACACCTTGTATCCAACTAAAAATTCCAAATATCATCGATTATAATTAGTATATAACTTTTTCATCATTGTGTACATTTAATGTTTTCTTGAATGGTTTGAATCATTTATAACATTTCTTGAGAAAGATCTAGTCTCAGAATTTTATACTCTATAAATTCATCCAAACATGTACTTATTATACACTTTTCCCATACAAAGAATCATATATATTTATTTTAATGTTATAATGGATGGTGTACAATCATTTTAACAAAAAATAAAACCTTTGGAACCTATACAAGAAAAACAATGTTCTAGAACTTTATAGGCCATAAAGAACCCGTATATGTTATTATACTAAAACCACATAAATTCATCACAAAAACACATATATAGAGTAGAAAATTACTTATATAAAGATAAATAAATGGATAAAAAAATAAAGAAACAATAAGAGTATGTAGGGGGTTTATACTAAGTCTAACTCCACTATGGGAAACATAAAACACGTCTATCAAGGAAGGAATATGATTAAAATGTATAAATGTAAATAATACTTAATATAATCCAACTATTTTATAGAATGGTCGAATATTTGTAATGTTTCAAACACCTTGTGATCCATATGGGAAACTTTCCCTTTGTATCTAATCTTTTTATGGATCTGATCACTTGGAAAGAGTCATCCACTGCCTTATCTGACATTTCTAATGAATAGTTAATGCATCCAAAAAGTATAAATGATTTACATATGTATCCTTACAAAGGAACCATACATAACCCCAGTGAATATAGATTAAAATTTTATTTACATTAAAATTTACACCACATAAGTTTTTTTATCACTTGGCATCCTCCCGATGGACTCATTGCATTACTTTGTATTTCATGGATTTTAGACATCTAGAATTAGGTTGCACCAAAACACTATCATCATCCAGTTTTATAAATTAAACTTTTGAATCGGACGTACTATATATTTAAAAAAATCCAGAAAAAACTTATTTCACACAACTGAACTTAACAATTCCCAAATATATAATAATTTTCAATCTTCACCATAAGTTCATCCACTAGCTTCCTCCTGCTGAACTCATCACATTAACATAGATTTCTTGGTTCTAGAAATATAGAATTATTTATCACCAAAACACTATCATAATCTAGTTTTATAAATTGATCTTTTTAATCTCTCTTACTATAAGTTGAAACAATTAATGAAAAATAATCTTTCACAAAACTAAACTTATCAATTCCTCTATCAATATTCCTTTTTATCTGTATAGTTCCCCCAACATGATTCCAATAATCACTTTTGGATGAGGCAAAAAACCTCCCCAACATATCCAGAACTAAAATATTTGTTTAAATATCTATAATATTCTTAAATCTATCCACCTATCATATCTCTAACTCTTTTTTATATAACAATATTTTGATGAAGTGATAATTTATCTGGATATATTTCATTTGGGGTGAAACATTATATTTTTTGGTACCAATATTTCAATTTTAAAATTATAAAATATAATCATATCTTTTTACTCAATTTGAGGCCATAAAATATCCCCTTCATTTAAATTAACTCCTTCAAAGATTCCATTAGGAAAGCATAATAAACTTATGTTGTTAAAATTTCAACTATATGTTTATATTTTAATGCGAATCTCAATGTTGTGCCTCTATAAGTGAATTAATGTCCAGTGGTTATCTTATATGTGTCTACATATCTCAAAAATACTGAAATTTAAAACCCTTCTAGAAATTAATTCATTTTAAACTAAAGAAACATACAAAAAAACTCACTAATATATTGGAGGATCCACATAACTACATTAAATTGTTCACTATAGATACTATACTTCAATCTAATAAACACCCCACTATATATTATATTCTTATTTGTATAAAACCATATAATACATAAATCATATAACTAACAATGAAAATGGATCCTTTTTTTGTAATCATATTCTTCTCCCATTCTGTGTTCCTTTTCCTTTGTTAGATTAATGTTACTAACTATGCGAGTGGTAAAAAGTTTTACCTCTCTCATTATATTACATTATAATATTGAAACCATCAGTTTTTTTGGATTTAATGGGAATATATATTTAATAATTTAATGTATTTTTCTAACTTATAGGTGAATAAATTTCATTATGTATTGAATGGTGTTTTTTATAAGAAATTTATTTCATCCCAAGAGAGTCTTGGAAATGATTTGAATGATGCTTTAGGTTATATGTTGGTTCTACTGAATATTGATCAATGAACATTAATGGTTGATATTTTTATTATTTGGATATATTAAAGTGGCATGACTAAATTAACTTAATGAAGAAATGTGTGATGGAATTTAACATGGGATAGAATTTACATTTATGAAATTGAAGATTTTGTTATGGTGATGTTGGAGGTTCCTGGAATATTTCATGTAGAACAAAATAAAATCCATGGAAATTTTTGTAATATATAGATTTTATAATGGAGATATTTCCCAAGGTTTCTAGATAAATATAGAGAAATAGGTTGTTTCAATGGAACATTACCATTGATCATGTCATAAAAGTGTTTCTACCATGTAGATCAATTTATAAATATATATAAGACATAAAAAAATATCCTCACTATGGTGGATGAGGCTACATCGTAGTTGTTGCCTTTGAGAATTTCAATATTTTTACAGAATTAATGATTTTCATGTTGCATTAATTGACCATGTTGTACTATTAATGGGATGATTTACTCCACTCCCTAGAATAATAGACCATGGAGGGTCAAAATATACAAAACTAAAGGAATATACATAACATTTCAGATTACATAAGACTAGGTTTTAGTATCTAGTTATGACATGGAATGTCTCAATTTAATATATCTAAGGAAATCCTAAAGAACTTTTATTTTATATTCCAATAGGTTTATATGTTTCAGAGGCCATTTCAATCATGGAGAGTTTTATGGAACGATGATTATTTATTCATGAAAGATTTCACTACAATGCATCCCACATAATAGTTTAAAAATGGTTAAGTAAAAAAAACAACTTGGTAATATTTCAATGGTTGTATTGAATTTCAATTATGGGTTTATGGGTAATTCAAACAAGATGGATGACTTGGATTTTTTTTGTTGAGTTGGTAATTATTCGTAAAAATGTTTACAATAAATTAGAATTTAAATGTTTAAGATTAAATATATTTTGTTAAAAATTATGATATTTAAGAGAGAGAATTTAGATGATATTTGAATTTTATATTTTATATGAAAACATATTTCTACATATATGAAAATTAACTTTACTAATTTGAAGAAAAAATGTATGAAGTAATATTGAATATTTTTGAAAAGTTAGAAGAGGAACCAAGTATTACAAATGAGTAAAAATAATTTTATGTTCATAGGGAATGTATATAACTATGTGTTCTAATAAAAAAAATTTGGTATCATTGAAGACCATAATTAATGTTAGAATGTGATAATGATATGTTTTTATATCTATAATTCTAATTGGGAAGTTTTTTTAGAAGGAAATTTGATAATAATGTATGAAAGAGATAAATATTATTGTTGTCTGAATATTTAGGATGATTTATAATATCTATTTATACAAGAAGAATGTGGATTTCTAAAATAATGATATTTAACTTTATATCATTTATACAACTATCCTAATTTAGTGATTAATAAAGAAAGCATTAAGGAATAATTCTACTAGGGGAATTATTTTATGGAGCATTGATTTTTTATTATATAAATTCATATTGAATTTCAAATACATAAGTCTACTTATAATGAGTTATTTATGTCGATAAGAGTAATATATTGAAACATTATAATTTGTTAGATCATCAACATATGGAATATATGATGTATATTTCAATGAATATTCTTAAAGGGACCTTACTATTCATAATTATATAAGAAACATACATGTCTAAAAACTAATATTGTCTATTAAACAAGGTTCCTGGGAGAATAACTATAAGTGATTCATTGAATATAGTTTTTTTCCTAAACATTAAACCCTCTTAAAATCATTGAGTGGAACAGAAGAAGAGCTAGTGATCCTTGTTGAATATTACACATAAATAAAAAATATATCCACGGAAATAGTAAGTCATAGTGTATTTCAAATTATTGCATAATACTGAGTGTATGAACTTTTGAGTATCTATAGAAAGGAGAACTATGTAAAAATAATTTCTCAAATTTTATTACATTTTAGATTTTGTATATTTTCATTTAATGAATAAATAAATGTTTGAACATTTTTCTTTCTAAGAAGAGGAAAATATCATGATGTAAAGAAAAATAAATAATAATGTTATTTTTCTTAATTCTTCCAAAATAATGATTTACACCCCCCTAGTGTGTCGTACGTCCCTACTTCAGACGACTTTTATGTGAAGTTATATAGGCTCAGAAATAAAGATTCCTACATTACATCCCTTAAAAATTGTATCCCCACAATCTATTTTTCTATATTTAGTGTAGTATATTTGCTATAAATCCCTTTTTAATATGATATAGTAGGCTATATCACCTTTTATTAATAAGGTATATTGTAATCCCTTTAATGATATTTCTTGCCCCTGTCATATAAAATTATATTATATGATTGATGGATTTTATAAGGTATTATACATGAAATTTATTGGGTGTAAATAAATATATCATAGTGTGAGGCCTATTATACATACCACATTAAATAATTGAGATGGTGGTCAAACATTATTTTTTAATGTTTCACTATTTCTTCTATATTGGATATTATTACAAATGATGAACATTATTGGATTTTTATTCATATGATGAATGCATGAACTTTCCAACTGAAATTTAATCAAACTATATAACTCATGATTAAATGAAAGTTCACCCAATGATTCTAAATTAATTATTTATAAAGTTTTTATAAATAATTAATTAAACATTTATGAAACAATTTTTGATAATATATCTCATAACATGAAAAGTTAATATTAAAATACTTTTTCATTTGTTTGGAAATCCCTATGATTAAGAAATAAATTATTTATTCAAAAATAATATGATTTATTTTTAAATTAATTATAAAGTATGAAATAAAGAAAAATATAAAGTATTAACAATCTAAATTATGATTTTTTTATAATTTTTCAATTGAAAATTTCAAATTAAAAATGTTTTATTTGGAAATTATTTAAACCATATCAAATATTGTTTTTTAATTATTTGATTATCTGTTTAAATAATATAAACATTTTATATTTAAACTAATAAAAATGATTAAATAATTTAATTTAAAAATAAAATGTTCATTTTTAAGTTAACATATTATATTAAAAGATAAATTCCATATAATTAATACTATGAATGATTTTATTTTATGAAATTAATATAAACTATTTATACTCAATATTATCAAATGTCTATAATGAAATGATATAATTTTGATGTTTTTACAATTAGATTTTAATTTATAAAATGGTAATAAATGGATCTCTCATGTTTAAATATGTGGATTAGTCATTTATATTAAAGATATTAATTTTATTATTATTCATGGATATATATTTTTTATATTATGAGTATTTTTATGATTTAGTTTAATTTTTTAAGTATTCACATATAAATTTTTCAAACCATGCATTAAATTATTTGTAAGAAACTATAAGATTTACTTTTCATATACATCGACATTGGTTATTAATTAATGTTTTTAGCCTAATATTTTCTATTAAATTTAGTTTATATATTTTAATTATTACATTTACAAGAAATTGGTTTCTCTCTTGAGTATATTGTCACTGGGTACAGGGATAGTGTGTCAAACTTCCCATTATTATGTAGAATTTCACCATATTCTAGAATGGTGGTAGTTTTTATGGCACTAAGATTACTCATGAAATGGTTACCAATTCTATATAATTCTCAACATTTATTCAAAACATTAATGTACATTATGTGTATGATGTATTCTTATATGTGAAAATATATTTTTATTCTATTTTTTGGTGAGTAACAAAAAATATGGATTGGTTAAAGAGTTTCCAATTAATATGATTTCAATATATTAAATTGAGCGATAGAACAAGGATTTAAAAACTAAATAACTATAAATATTAAAACGTAAAATGAATAATATAATATAACATGGTGATATTAAATCCACTCTAAATCACTAAGTGTTATATTACTTCCAAAGTGTCCCTTTTTAATACCTCCACTATTCAATGCGAGTGACTATAATGATTAAATGTCCAAGAATTATGTTTTATATGGAAAAAACGTAATATGAAGACCCAAATAGTTTGGTTCAATGCTCAAGTTATTTTTTAGGGTTATACATAGTAGGTAAATCCAAACTTTTGGGTTTTTAAATGAGTAAAGTTATATTTATATTTATTCAATAGATTTGGAAAAAGATTTATCTACTCAGTAATCAAAGAATAACATATTATTTGATTTATAATTCTTTCCATCCTGATATAGTAACTGATTAATTATGAGACCAAATTAGTGTATATCATTATGAATTATGAATATAATCTAACTAATTTATTTTATTAATATAAAAGGTCATATCATTTTTTTGGAGAACATTTAATAAATTTCATTTTTAAATGTCTATAAAACATAATACTCATCTAGTATAAAAAAAGGTTATTGATAAATAAAATTTTCATAATCAAACATTTTTTTAAGATTCAACCTTTAAATCAAAAATGTAAGTGTAAAAAAGTCATATGACATGTAATTTGAGAATAATTCATTACAAAAATTAAGATTATATGTATTAGAGAAATAAATTCATAAAAAAGAAATTTAATTTTTTTCAATCACATGAAATAAATATTCTTAATAGAAGTAAATAATGATTCAGTTGATGTTTCAAAGGAATTATATGTAAAATTGTATAAGGAAATTTACTCTCCACTCATTTACTCAATATTATTGGGTATTTCAATGATTTCATGAGAATAGAGGTTTTCTTTTGTCTTTTTAAATATATGGAATTTTTTTATTATCATTGATTATTTTGTTTTGGAAATATGAATGAGAGGAAGAAATATTCACCTCATATTCACATGTTTTCAAAATAGATAAACTAAGTAAGTGATATCTAAGTTTTGGGGAAATACCTATATTATAAGTAGGTAAAAATATAAATAGGAAAAATAATGGTTAATTATAAATTCAAAAAATGTTTCTTTTATAAGTCTATCAATGTTATTAAAACCTAAAGGTTTTTTAGGAGTGAGGAGTAGTGATTCCATGTGATATAATTATCTAGATATTTTAAGGAGTTTGTGAAACTTCATGGATTTTTCATGTCATGTATATGTGTTATATAATTTATTTCATCAATTTTAATATTATTTCATCTATTTTTCATATTTTTATTTTAATATAAATGAGTTAAAAATCAAGAGTATAATTTATATGCCTTGTATTTTTTCTCAATGTGATGAAACAACGAGTTGAAATATCTTAGAGTTAAATGAAATTGAATAAATCAATCCCAAAAGGATCTATGTAATGGGTGTGTATATTCATCTAATTTATCATATATGATAACAGAAATTTTTTTATTAACATATAGTAATTATGAATTATATGATATAATGAATTAAATAAAAATGGTTTAGGATTCATAGAATTATTTAATAGTTTTTAATAGAAGAAATAGATAAGAATGTAATATCTAAGAATAAATCTTTGTCTAAATATTTTTTTAAAATACTATGTAATGAATTCCCTCTTCACATTGTTTGTATATTTTATGGAATAGATTGTTCAATTTTGAGAAACATTATACAAAAATATAGAAAACAATATTTGATATCGAATCAAAAGTTTATTAGATAAGTATTTCAATGAAATGAAATGAAATTTTATTTCCTAATAAAATGGAGTTTGTATATATTAGTTTAAAAGTATGAGGAGAATATAATTTTTATGAGGTCAGTAAGAGTATTATTGAATTTTGATAAAATTTTATAAAGGTATAAAATTAAAGTTCTCCCCAAAAAATATCCTAAATACATTGGGATATACATTGGTAAATAGAATTATAAAAAGTTAACTTTAGTTGACAATAAAAGGTGAATATCATTGTTTTCTACAGGATTATTATTGTAAAAATTAATATTTAATTATACTTAATACCCTAAAATATTATTAGATTGTGGATGTAAACATAAATGTAATGTTCTACATTTATTAAGAGTAACAAAATGAATTTCAATTAATCCTAAAAGGAGTTCAATATGTACAGGTAAGTCATATTTTAAATAATAATCGTATTTGGGATAATATATCAAGGAAATATTATGGGGAAATGGTTACATTAATTATGATGATGTACATAAGAGTTTTAAGTAGACAACAAAATTAGTGGACATTTTAACATTTGATATTTTTGACTTAATAAATTTGAATATGTTCAAGGGGTCAAAAATTTGGAATATGATTCCAAAATCTCACAATTATTCAAAATATATTTTTCTATTAATTTTTACCACTAATGTTATCAAAGGGTGGGTTTTATCAGATACTCACATAGTGATAGATGATAATTATATATAGATGTAATGAGTTAACGAAGCCACAAAAAAAGTGTAAAACATAATGTAACATCCCAAAATTTCTAAACGAATGACCCTTTATTTAAAAGATTATTGTAAAAGATATAATGAGTTATATTTCATTAAATGAAACATTTATTTTATTTTTCATTACACAAAACAAGTTCCCTTGATATCTTGCATTTCACACAAGATAGAGTTTTATCGAGAAGCAATATAAAATTAATATTAATATTTAATATGATGGTTATAACACATCCATTAGAATGGAAGAAATAAATAAGATTAGATAAATTATTAAAATATGTATTTTTCATATTATTATTGGTTAAATATTTATTATAAATAAAATAATAATAATTTAAATGAAAAAGAAATGTTTTCTCAAAAATTGTATTTTTCTCGAAAAGATGGTTTAATAAGGATGGGTTCACATATTTAAAATAAATTTTTACTGATTTTAGAAATTTTATATTATAATATAAACATTATTTTTTAAATCTAAATGCATGAATTATCTAAGGGTTATTTTTTTGTATTTTTCGGAGAAGCTTCTTTTTTGATTAATAATGAAAAATACTGGATTTTAATTGATAACATTCTTTTCATCTATAGAATTTATAGTGGTAAATTATATTTTGAATTTGTTTTAAATGATAAATAGTTTTTTATATATCTATTAATCCATTTTAGTTAATTTTAATCAATTTCATATTGAATTTAGATATAATTCATTGAAAATGTTTAAACATTTTCACTTTAAAAACCCAATACCTCATATTTTTTGTGAGATTAATTTTAAATTAGATTCTTCTACATCAGTGAGATATATTTGATAAAATGGATTTCATATTTCGAATCATCATAATTTATATTATCTAAAAAGGAAAAATTAATTTTTTACAACAATGATTAGTGAAAACAGTTAAAATTAATTATAGATATTATTGTAAAAATGAATTTACTTAGAGGTTAAACATTGAATATAAAGTGAAAAATCATCTACCAAATTTTAAAGTAGAAATTGAATTGAAATATTAATCCCCTTACAACCTTATTATACTTTTAATGGGTTATTAGGATACTATTCAATGGAAGAGACCTATATAATATGTCATGTAATGAAAAATACCAAAAAGGAACCTTCCTTGTCGTCAATATTTATAAAGCCATGGGAATGAAATAAAACATTATATGTTCGGTTATAAATATTTTCTTGAATGTTAGATCATTTTACTTCTGAATAATTTATTTTAATTTTTTATATATGAGATAATTACATTAATTTTTTAAACTCCAAATATATGAATTATTTAGTTAATAATTCAGTAAAATAAATGATGGAAAAAATATTAAAAGGGAAGTAAATTGAATGAATTATTGTATTAAATTAATTATATAGATTCATATATCATTTTTAAATGTTTTTAATTTTATATATTAAAATTACATCATTCTATTGAAATTCATAAACCCAAATTAAATATAAAATGTCAAAATAGACAAAAATGTTATTTTAAATTTATTATTATTATTTCAATGAAGTAAAATGACTTGAAATTATATATTATAAATATTTAATTTTAAATGTTAATAAATATAATATATATTAAATTAATGGAAAAATTAACATTTTATAATGAAGATATCAAACCTTATATATTAAAATGTTTGTTATCACAATTAGGGTTAGAGGAGTGTTTTTACGTATTACAATTTCTTTTGTCAAAATTAATTTCCAACACACAAAATTTTTTTATTTTATAAATTTTATATCATATTTATAATTATTGCATCTAAAGTTTCTAATAATTATACCCTTTATTTATTATTTTAGATAAATTACCTAAGTTAGTAAATTTATTATTGTAGTGAAGGCCCAAAATGCTAAAAATATGGAAACTTATATGTTAATGAATCGACTGATAAAAATCATATTTTCATAGTGGACGTGTTTATGTACCAATATAACTCTCACCTACATTATTATACGACTTTTTAGGCACATGAGGTAATGATGAACACCCAATAGTGGATAATTTTGAGTATTTATAAAATGTCACACTTAAAAAAGTATAATAGGGAACTCACTCTCCCCAAATCTCTACACAAATAAATCCATTTATATCCCCCAAAACATACCAAAAATATCTACATAAATTCCCTAAATTAATCTTATAAAACATATTTTTTGAATAAATCCATCCTCATAATGTTTAGTTCAAGAAAAAGGAATATACATGAAGAAGAGGTAATGTTCTTCAATAAGTGTATTTATTGTGTTTCCTTCTCCACCTCTATAAATTTCTATAATACCTCCATTATATAATAATATTAGTATATTCCATATAAATATATTTTTTATTTAACATTTATTACCTAAAACGGAACATATTTCCCTGAAATAGGTGACATAATCATCATTCATGTGTACGATAGACTACCACCTCATTAATTGATGTCATTCGTTTTTTCATTACCATCTTTCAATGTTGGAATTACTGATGGAATTATAGTTCATATGTGATATATATTATATTCATAAAATATTTATACTTATAGAGTGATTAAAAAATTTATATATATATATATATATATTATTAACTTCCATTTCGATTGTGATACAATAACATCACTCATGTGTATGGAAGACTACCGCCACACGAAGAGATGTGATTTTTATTTCACCAATGATTCACACAGATGGTTATAAAGATAAAGTAAATTATTATATGTGATATACATGAAATAATTATGATATTAATGAAATATTTATGATTAATAAAAGAATATATATATATATATATCATTTTATTTCATTAATTTTCACTCACGTAAAGGTGATAACATCGTTCGTGTACTTATGAACTACCGCCTTCACTAAGCAACGTGTCTCTCTTTTCATCACAAAACCAAATGGAAGATATATATAAGTATGATTAGAGATGTAATATGATAATTATTTCATGATAACTATTTTAGAGATGATATTACTATATATTATAGGAAAGACCCAGAACATTCATAACTAAAAATGAATGGGAAAACAAGGAAATTAACATCACAAACAACAAAAATAATGTAATTTTATTAATGAAAAGGTAAAAATATGTTATGAAAAGATCATATATGTCAAAATAAATAATAATATGGTTCTTGAATATGTTAATAATGTGTTTAAACCCATTATATAATATGTTAAAGCATGTTTTACCAAAAAGAAGCATGGGACAAGGGATTTCATCTCAATTTCATTTCATTGATGCACATTGTAATATCCTGAAACTAATTTATTTTATATGGTGTATAAATTTCCCCTTTCACATGTAATATCATGAAATAATAATTATTCACTGTATTCCAAGTTTTAAATTGAATTATTTGATCCATGGGTATTTGAATTAAAATCTACCTACTGGTAAATAATTTCATGATTCAATTTCTATTCATTGTGTTATATTACATCCTCATTATGGTAAATATTGTAAGATTATGTGTTTAGTTAATTTTTAAGATATGTTGAATTATTTTATCTTATGTTATGTGGATTTATATCTGATATACATAATTCATTCATTTGTTAATTCTCACTTCAATTTTAGGATCGTTCCATTGGTTTACTTCACAATCTCATTTTAATCATGATTATATACACTGAAATTTCCATTTTATGATATTATATAATAATTTTTTAATAAAAAGATTCACTTTATTCTACTATGTTTATTAGTGATATTGTTTGTAATAGTTCCAATTTTCTATTAATTGGTAATTATAATGTTTTATAAAATGTTTTAATGAAAATCTAACTTCATTTCCCTCTTCTATAAAAAATCCATTTTATTCCAAAACAATGTTTTATAAAGAAAATTGAAATATGAATTTATCCCTTTAAAAATTATTTAAAAAATTAAATTTAAACCTTATTAATCATTATAAAAAAATTAGAAGTAATCTTAAGTCTTTTTCAAAATAATACATGTTTTCTTTTTCTATAAAATGTGATAGGATTAAATATTTTAACCTATACGACATATACAAAATTTTAAACCACCGCAACCCCAAAGGGTTTAAAACATACCTTATAATTTTCAAGATTTATTTCATAAAAATTACATTGAGAAATTTTAATTTTTTTTAACTATTATTTTAAATTAAAAGTATTATCAAAAAAAATATAATCAAAAAGAATATATTCATCATGAATGTTTTAAAAAATATTATTATAGCATTTCTATTCAAAAATGACAATAAAAAATTATTCTCACATCAATGGGTACATCTTTATTTCATCATTATTCTTCCTCTAAAAGGTTTATAATTGTTTTTACCAAGGATAATATTGAAATTCACATCCTTGTTTTATTTTTAGTTATTAACATCACTTTTAAATATTCACATTCATGTGAATATTTGATATTAAATTTCCCCTAAATATACATAATATTTATCATGGATATTTTTATTTCTTAAACCATATATCATTTTCACATATATTAATTTCTTGGATAGTTATTTTATAAATTAGGGAAATATTAAAAAATCCATATCCTTTACTCAGTAGAGATATTTGATAAGGAACATTGTTTAAAAATTAAATTGATCATTCTATATATGACGATTCCATTAGATAAGTATGATATGGGTTGAGTAAATTTTATAGAAATCCCATAGATGAATCAGTAGTCGCGTATGATGAAATTTATTGGCCACAAACCCTTCATGTTTATTACTATATTGTTTAAACTATCTTTTGAAATTTTATAATATTAATATGTTTATCCTGTCTCGTGAAAGTTTTGATGGAAAAGGTTTTATAAAACGCGGAAACATGGTGTCTAATAACTAAGCATTGACTTTGGTCTATATATTAGTTATTACTATCCATAAGATTCTCACTGTGACATTATCTTTTGATGAATTTCATGATCAATTATTCATTAAAAGGTATGTATTTATAGTTATTTACCATTACATACAGATTATTACTTATCTATTCATGGATTAAAGCTATTTAAATGGAACTTTTATTAACTTTTTTACCTTCCCATATTTATTATTATTATTGATTTAGGTTTTTTTCTATTTTACATAACCCTTAATTAGTATATTATTTCACTCTAATTTTGTTTCTTTTCACTGGGATTCCATGAAGTTTATTATTACTGATCTGCAAGGATATACTAGAGGGAATAATGTAATTATTGAAATTAAAAAAATACCTTGTAATTTTTTTATTCAATTTTAATTTTGGAATCAAGTATATATACATATATATATAGTTTACCAAGACTAACAAAATTATCATCCCTTAATGTTGTGTTCCTTGAATATTATCTCATGGTAATGGTAACATGGAACATGCTCTATGCTCTTAGTATCAGGGTCACTACATTTGGTATCAAAAAATTATTATTAACCTTATGAACTAGATTCAGGAAAGCATAGATTAAGGGACATAACCCTATGATATAATTTGATGATAAGTATATAAGAACATCCTAAATTTTTGGAAAAGGAATATATTATTTGATTTGCCTATAAATATAACCCTATATAGATACTACAGGTGGATCTGATTCTAGAATAGAGTTACCTAGGGAAATTAACTTGAAAATGTGCATCAGGCTTGACTTGGGAATTTCCTAGTACTTCAAAATGGGCCATAATATACACCTAGTTTCACACTCCCGAGTAAAAATCTTAAGATAAGTCACATTTTCATTACATATTACTGTAAAGGATTTTAATTGATAATGACAATGAAATAAAATGGTTAAACTTTAAACCAAGAATTGACATATGTTAAAAGAAAATGAATATAGAATTAGGATTCAAGAATTAAATTGTATATGTATTTTACCAATGGTATTTTGGTTTTACGAATCATGAATCATATATGGATTCTGTTAAATTTTATGAGAAGTTGTGAATTCTTAAACATTAGAGTTAGGGATACCATCAGGGGTTTATGAGTTTAAGGTTGTTCATATGTTGAATGTATTAAACACTATTTATTGGTTTTATGTGCAGTGGGTCTATCCAGAAAAAGGATATTTTGGGAGAAAGTCATAGCAAGTATATTATTTAGTAAAATAAGTTATTTAAGGAATAATTTCGTTAAATTTCATATAAATAAGTCTAAATTTATTGATACCCTTTTGGATTGATATGATCAATAATGAAATTATAATAATAGTCAATTAATATTATTAGACTTTGTAAATAAATAAAAATAAATAAATAAATTGTGTTTAAAAAATTAGAAAAAATGAAATTTAATTGTTAAATTTATTTCAAGGATGTTCATATTTTTTTGGGAACTATAATGTAATTATATTAATATAGTTTATAAAAGGAAAATCTTCATTTAAGGTGACAACCTATCACATTCACACAATTTGTGGGGCTTGAACTCATGATCGGCAGACGATAAGTGTTTCATGACTACCACTGGACCACATAATCTCATAATTAATAAG
Organism: Viscum album; assembly: GCA_963277665.1. Taxonomy (NCBI): domain Eukaryota; kingdom Viridiplantae; phylum Streptophyta; class Magnoliopsida; order Santalales; family Viscaceae; genus Viscum; species Viscum album. Next base: position 2,113,950,077 of record OY728157.1, on the reverse strand, counting down.
TCAATAGTGAAATTATTTGAAAAATAAATATTAATGATGAAATAGTGCTATTATATTTAGTTTTATACATTAATTTCTTATATTGGATTACTTATGAAAATTATCATCGTCTTGTAAATTTTTTGGAGACATATACAAATAATTTTAACTCTTTTATTGATCTTATAATTTTCCAAAAGTGAATTTTAGTGGTTCAGGCATAAAAAATTAATTTCTTGGAGAAAAGGATGGGCTGGGAATTGATTGAAGCATAACTAAAGGATGCCAACATTACAATGAACTTTCATATTCTATTTATCAATTTACTCAATCACTCTCAATAAATATTTATGCTTTTCATCTATGTCCATATCTTGACTTTCCATCAGTGCTCCCCAGTATAGAACCCAAGATATGTTTTATTTCATATAAACATCATACAAAACATTATATCTTATTAAGAAGATATTTTATTAACTATTTTATGATGTGGATTTTTTATCAATGAATGTTTCAAATATCAAACAATTGATTATCAAGATCATTTTGAAATTGTGAGGGCCCGATTTTTTTAATGTGGGGAGAATTTAACACCTAGAAAATTCTAAAAGAATAAAATTTTATTTGATAGTGTATGTTGCAATAAATTATAAGGTATCTTCCATTATATTCAATATTTATTGTATATTGTCTTACTGGAAACAATGAGTTTCATTGATAGTTTGTGTTACATGCAAGAAAAAGCCTTACCAAATAACAATATATTGGTTATATTATTATTTAACATTATAGTTATCTCTTACCTGTTAGAATGGAGGGAATGAACAAGATTATATAAATTATTAAAATATATTGTTTTTACATGTTTATTATTTATCTATTTATTATAAATAAAATAATAATTATTTAAAATAAAAAAGAAATTTTTTCTGTAAAACAATATTTATTTCTAAAAAGAGGATTAATTATACATGGGGCACATAATTTAAAATTAATTTTCATTGATTTTAGAAAATTTATTTTGTAAAAGTAGACTTGTTTTCCATAGTAAAATAAAAATATACCCTTACTGTTTTTCCTAGATTTTTCTATGAAGCTTCATTTTTTGATGATTAGAGAAAATACTAAATTATAAATTAATACTGTAATTTATACCAAATTATTTATAATAAAAAATTATATATTGAACTATTTTTTAAGTAAAAAAAATTCTATTATAAATCTATTAATCCAATTTATATAATTGGAATAATTTTGATATTTAATTTAGATATAAAATCATTATAAACATTTGAATATTTTCACTTTAAAAACATGCACTCTCATCACATCTGTTAGATTGATTTTAAATTCAATTATACAACTTCTATGAAATTTTTTTGGCCAAATAGATTCAATATTTAAAATAAGAATAATTTATTTTATAAAATAAATTAAAATTAAATTTTTACTATAATATTTAGTGAAAATAGTTAAAATTTATTACATAGATTTAGGTAAAAACAAGTTTCCTTACTGGTTAAAAAAGAATATTATGAGTAAAATGACCTACGAACTTGTAAAACACCCATTTTCATGGAATATTTCAACCCTTAAAATCTTAGGATCTATTTATATGATTTCATGTGATACAAGTATACAAAAGTGACCTTTATTATAAGATATGTAAGGAAAAATACAAGAAAAATTCTTTACCTTTAATATTTATAAATATTTAAGATAGGTTCCAAACATCATCAGTTTGGTTATAAAAAATTTTATGAAATTCAAATATTTTTTTTGTCATTACAATTTATTTTAATTTTTTGGAGATGAAATATTTACTTCTAATTACTATGAAACATCAACAATTGAAATATTTAGTTAATAATTAAATACAAAAAATGATACTAAAAATAATAACAGTTAAGTAAATTGAATTAATTACCATTATAAATCAATTATTTAGATTAATATATCATATTACATGATTTTAAAATAAATATATTCAAATTACATAATTTTATTTAAATTTTTAAAACAAAATTAATTTTATATTGTCAAAATTAGTATTAATATCTTTTTATAATAAAAGAATATTTAATAAATTAATTAAAATTACTAAAAATATGGTTTTCATTAAAAGTGATATTTAAATTTTAATAAATATAATATATGGTACATTAATGGACCAATTTATATTTTATAATTAACATATTTACCATTAAATATTAAAAACATTGTTTTCCTAGTTAGGTTAATGTAGTGTTTTTGTGCATTACATGTGCTTCTATTAAAATTAACATCTAAAACACTTGGGATTTGTATTTTATAAATCAGTAACAAATTTTAGAATATTTGTGTCTAAATTTTCTAATAATTCATGCTTTAATTTATTCTTAATTGAAAAATTAACTTGGATAAAAAATTATTTACCATAGTTAAAACAAAAATTGGTAAAAATATGTAATCTTATAGTTTAGGGAAGAAAAAGATAAAAAAATAATTAATTTTTGTGTTGGAGGTAATTATTGACCACCAAAAACCTCACCAATATTATTATTAAATTTTGGATTAAATTAGGTAAATTATACCACTCAATATAGAATTCTTTTGAGTATTTTGTAGAATGTCACTCCTCCTCAACTATAAAAGTGCACTCACTCTCCCCACTTTTCCACACCACACAATAAATTTTGATCATCCAAAGCATAGAAAAATCACTCCACAACCTCCATAAAATAATTTAATAAGACTTGTTTTTTATATAAATATATCCTTCGAATGGTTTAGTGAAAAATAAATGAATATAGCCAAATAAGAGTTAATGTTCTTTAATAAGCATATTTATTTTATCACCTCCTCTAACTCCATGAAATTCTATTATACATTGATTATATAATAACCTCACTATCTTACATATTCAATGATTTTGTTTTGAAAATTTTACAACCTAAAACCACACACAATTCCATCAAATGGTTTATGAAATCTGTATTCATGTGTACGACACACTACCACCACACGAACCTGTCTCATTCATTTTTCCACTTCGACATTTCAATGTTGGTAATAATTATGTATTTATAGTTTATATATAAAATATATGATATTTATGAAATAATTATACTTAATTACTGATCATTTTTATATATATCATGTTACATGCAATTCTATTGGAGATACAATAAGGCCGCTCGTGTGTATGATGGACTACAACCTCGCGAAGCGATTTGATTTTCCTTTGACTAATTCTTCATAGTGAAGGTGATAAAGATAATGTTGATTATTATATGTGAAATAAATGAAATAATTTCTTTTTATTAATGAAATATTTAAATTTTTATAAAGATAATATATATCAATTTCTTTCCTTCCTTTTCATTCATGTAAAGGTGAAAACAACATTCGTATACATGTGGACTACCACCTTAATGAAGCGTTGAGACTCACTATTCATCCCCATATGAAATTTGTGATATGCAAGTATAATTAAATAATAAATACTAAAAATATTCAATGTTTATTATAATGTATATGATACAAATATATAATATTCCCAAGAATAAGAACATTCATGAAAAATAAGAATGAGAGAACACGTAAATTAACACTCGAAACAATAAAAGTAATGAAATATTATTAAATAACGGATGATAAGATGACATAAAAAGATCATATATGATATAAAAAATATTAATATAGTCATATTATATGTTAGTAACATTTTTAAATCCCAATATATGATTTCAAATCATGTACATCCAATTGAAAGTGTGAGGTAATGGATTTCATCTGAATTTCATTTCCTTGAGGAATATTAAAATTTCATGAAAATAATTTATTTTTTCTAGTGTATATACATCCCCTATGAAATGTAATAACATGACAAAATAATTCTTCAAGGTATTTTAGTTTTCAATATATGTTATCTCATCTAATGTGATTTGAATTAAAGGTTCCCAAGTGGTAAATAATTTCATAACTCAATTTAATTTCAATGGGTAATATTACTTTCTTTTTGTCATCAATATTCTATGATAATGTGTGTAATGATTTTTGAATATATTTTTTTATTTATAGTTATTTTATTTTTACTTATAATTTATATACATAATCTACTCATTGGTAAATTCTAACTTCAATGTTATGATCTTTGCAAGAATTTACTTCAAAATCTCATTTCAATCGGGATTCTTTACAATGAAAAATCTACTGAAGGAAATAATATGATCATTGTTTAATAAGAAATTTTATTTTATTATCATCAACTTATTAAGGATAAATTTCCCTTAATAGTAACATTTTACTCTCTTTGGTACTTAAAATATATTAGAAATTTTATTTTGAACATCTTTTTACATTTATCTCGTCTATTGAAAATCTATTTTCATCAAAAAAAGCATGCCTTTTAAAATGTTTTCAATTTGTTTATGCATTTAAAAATTATCTATCAAAGAACTTTTTACATATTTTTACACTTTAGAAATTCTATTAATGGTATTTTGTTTCCTTTTAAAAATAATATTTTTGTATTTTACTAAAATTGTGAAATTATTCAAGGTGTTAATATATATGACTTTTACATACTTTTCTACAATAAAGAAATAAAAATGTTTTTAAATTTATTTTATAAGTTATCATGTTTATTTTCAATGACAATTATTTTAAATTTTTTTTATGTTTTTCAATGTGATTTGTAATGAAAAAAAAATTCAAAATTTTTATCAAAAAAATAGGTATATTTTTCTCAATATGGGTTTTAGAGATATTTTTATCATATTTTAATTGATCAATGAAAATAATAAATTATTATTAATTTAATGGGTAAATGATTATATCATCCTCATTCATCCTCTTGAATGTTTATAATTAATTTTACCTAATTTAGTATTTCCATTCACTACCTTTCTTCATATTATAGTCAGTAATTTTACCTTGAAATATTTAACATCCTATACCATCCAAAGCTTTCATGATACGTTTCCCTTTTAATAATTAAATTGCTTGCATTGTACGCAACTTCGAGATTCTAACACACCACGACCAATTAAACTAGACATTATGAATAGTAATACACAATTTTTGAAATTTTATAAATTGTATTTTTTAAAATGGACTACATTTTTGGATTCAGAATATCAAAAATATCTTAGGGTTATTTTTTGGTACTTTTTTGAAAACATTCAATTTCTGATGAACTGTGAAAAAACTAAATGTTAATTAAAAACAAATTTTTTAATAAAAATAATTTATACTGTTAAATTATAAATTTCAGCGGTTTAAAAGTATCATTAAATTCTATTTTTATCATTTAATATAATTTGGGTCATCATATGAAATTTTACATTTAAACTGGAGATAAACAAGTGACAGTCTTTTGATAGTTATTACTTCTAAAAAAACACACTTTGTTTTTACAATGAGTATTAATTTTAAATTAATTTCTGCCACTTCTGTATTTTGAATTTGTAAAAATGGATTCCATATTTGGAATTAGGATGTCTAAATTTTTTAAATAGGTAACCTTTATTTTTATACATTATGAAAATTTACTTCTGTAAATATTTTATTGACCATGGTTAAAGGGTAAATCTGGTAAATAAGGGTAAACAAATATTATTATAATAATATTAAATTACCCTAACATGTGTCTTATTCTTATTGGTTGATATATTTCTGACCATGTAAATCCTTGGGTAGATTTTGGGACCCCATGGAGAAACTTGAGTGTGATAATGACACTTTATATTAAATAATTTAAATTAAAGACAAAATGACATAAACATATATTGTTTAGAAAAATATTTTTTTCAAGGGGTTATATAAGTTATATTTTGCACTATAAATATTCATTTGAGAGATAAAAATATATCCTAAATTATGGTATTTTTTTATAATTTTTATACATAAAATAAATAAAATTATTTATTGCACAATAATGATGCAGTGTTTACCTCATTAAATAATGATTTAAATAAATGAGATTATAAAAATAAAACAAATCTAAAAAATTGATCAAATTATTATGGATGATTTTATTTATAACATTATTCATCTTATGTTTTACTTTAATGAGTTTTGGACCTTTATAAACAAAAAATAATTATCTAATAAAATAATATTTTCAAACATTCTTAAAGATCCCATCCCCCCTTGTAAAAATCCCTCACCTCTAACCCATTTATCACACCTCTCAAGCCCCTTTTCTAATCCAAAAATCTACCCAATTAAGCTACCTAAATCCCTATATTCCTCCTAGAAGACTTACCATAGGTATAAGGCACTTCAAGTAATCCTTTTGGTTCTAACCAAAGGGAGTTACCTGATTTAAAGGTAACATCTCCTCTTAAGATCTTTTCTTTTATTTTACTTCTCCAACCCCCTAAATCTATTTATTCTATTCTTTAATAACAACAACAGTATCCAAAATATACTAGGTTGTTGTTAGGAGATTTATTTATACTACACTTACACACACCTCCATCTAATGGGTATAGAACATAATGTTTCTCTGGATGGAGAACTACTTCCTCACGAAATGATGATTGTTCAATATTCTAATACCACCTCTTATGATGGCCATTATGATGGAAATATAATTATATATTATATTTATAATATTTTATCTATAATAAACTGTAATTATCTTTTATATCATACCTTTATTCTTTTCATGTTGTATATATACGATAATTTCATTTGTGGTAGTGCGGACTACCGCCCCTCAAAGTGATATGACTCATTCATACCATACAAGGAAAGTAAAAAGGTTGGTGTTAATGAACATATATAACATATATAAAATATTATATTTTACTAGAATAATAATATACCTATGTATCATTTTTTTTCTTTCCCCTTAAAATAAAAAATTAAATTGAAGTAGTGTTCGTGCGTACGTACGGATTAACGTCTCTACGAACTCGATGAGATTCATTCCCCATCGTAACCATTCAAGAATAATTATCATTTGATTATGAAAAATAATATATGAGAACATTATATCATTATATATATGAATAAAATACATCCTATCCATAATAAACATGATTTACGTAACAAAATATATAATGGAAAATGAATGAGTTAACACCCGAAACAATAATACTACTAAAATATTAATTTCACAATTTCTTTATTATCCGAAGTTGTTTTTACATAAGTGTCTACTGGGACCTCTTTGTCATCCACATCATTATTTCATAAAAATGTTTTACAAAACATTTTTACTATTTACTATACTATGGGTTAAATTCATTTACTCCCTTGTTTGACGTTTTATAAAATGGTTTGAAATTAATCTTTCCATCGTTTTCCAAATAAGGTATTTTATGAACTTTTCAACAAATTAAGGTAAGAATGTTTTTTTAACTTATACAGGGGGTGTGGTTATTCTTCTTCGTTATAATACCTTTGAATCATCCCGTACAATATTATAATGATATTTTCAAAATAAATGTTTTCTTTCATAATTACATGACTTTTAAATGATTTTAATATAGAAATAGATATTTCTCTCAAATAGTATTGATTTCTTCTATGTCAAAATCAATTAATTGACTTTATACCGGTTTGAAGTTGATTTATTATGATAAAAATCATCCATATTGTATTGAAGGTTTTGTGAAATTGTTGAATGTTTATGTGTTATTTTTATACCATTCATGGTTTATGGTTAAAGTATTAACAATTCGTATGCTGGTTTTAATATGAATGTTTATTTTATGTTTCAACCATTCCTTATGAGGAATGAATTGGACATATTAAGTGATTGGTGGAGCATGCTATAGCTTCTCGATGCATTGATAGGTCTTATGAGACAAACTAGTGTCTTGGCACAAGTCCATGAAAAAATCTTATTTGTAGTCTTGTCACGAGGCCTTGAATATGTGGTTATGATGTCCGACATTATGAATTCCATCATTTTGAAATTATATATTGATATTAAAAGTGATTATTTGACTAATCAAATATCTATGTGAATAAGTTAATGGAATTATTTGATTTATCTTTTCCATATTCTACTGAAGTTTATTTTTAAAAAGATTTTGTTTTAGTTTTATACATTACCATAAATGATTATGCTTATTTGTAATAGTTTAAGAAATATTGTTATCCTTACCAAGCATCTGATCTCACCCAGTTCTTATTTTTTATTTTTCCAAGATATGAAGACGTAAATTATGATTCACCTGCTGGGATAGGCCAAGGATATGAGTATGTTCAATTGGAACACAACGTTGTTTTTCTTTATTTCATGATGTAATTTGAATCATATGTATATATCTAGTGCATCCAAGCCTACTAAACTAATCGGTCTTTAGAACCTTGATCTCTTTTCATCTTTCAAATGTTATGTAATAATGCACTGATTCTGGGTAACTAGGGTCTGGGCATTATAGTTGCTATCAGAGGAAGTTTAGTACCAACCTTGGAAACTATATTTGTATAAACTATAATTAGAGCACAAGACCCTAAGGTAGACATTGAGGATTAGTATATAAGAACTTCCTAGAATTTTGGTAATGTAGGGATTTTTTGTATTTTCCAAGAAATAAATCCAAGTCTGGATATGAGCAGGTAGAGGCGGCTCTGGAACAGATGTACCTAGGAGTGAAAACTCTAACAAGGAGTTTCAGGCTTCTCTTGGGGGATCCTAGTACATGACAATAGGCCTTGCTGCACTCTTCGTTACAATACTCCATGGGGGTATGTTTAGGATAATTCATATTTTTCTTGAATGATTTATGAGTATATACCTCCTCAATGAATTTTGTTTCTGAATATGGATTATATCCATTAATTATTAAATTTATGTTAAGTGTTTTACTAATTTGGAATTATGTTTTTCAATTCATAAACTAATGTAGTTTATGAAATTGTTTAGAAATGGTTCCTAGTAGAAGGAATGGGAACCGTATTAATGCACGTAATCCATGTAAAGATTTTCTTCCTACTAAAGATAATAATAGTGGATTTGGTGATTCAATTGGTGTTGATCAGCTGATCACGATACGGGACAAATCACTCAGGTTATGAATAATAACCTTACTAGTATGGAGCACCCTGGTCCAAAACCCAGAGTATCAATGTTAGAGAGATTGAAGAGGAAAAAACAACCAATATTCAATGGGACTACAAATAATTTTGTAGCTGAGGAATGGATAATATCCTTAGAGAAAATATTTCATGCTTTGTGGAGTATTGGAAGGGAAAAAAATTTCATAGCAGTTTATCACCTCAAAGAAGATGCAGATCAATGGTGGTCATTAATTCAAACAAAAAAGGAAGATAAATTAGTATCAAATATGGAATGGAGGTAGTTTAAAGTTTTTTTTAGAAAAATACATTCCTTGTGACCATCGAGCAGATATAGAAAGACAATTTCTATTTCTGAAGAAAAAAGAGGATGAGAATGTTGTAAAGTATGAGGCAAACTTAACAAGATTAGCAAGGCATGAAGTAGATTATATACATAACCAAAGTATTAATATAGATCAATTCATCAATGGTTTAAAACCATTTCTCTATTGAGAATTGGTCTCACAATCCTTCTCATCATAGGAAGATAATGTCTTATGTGCTATCAAGATAGAAAAGGAATTATCTAAGTTTTACCACTTTAATGAAAAGAAAGAGGAAAAGAGATTTGTTGAACACTCTAGAAATTAAATTAATGTGAAAAAGGAATGGATGAATATATAGCCTATAGTAAATATGGGAAGAAACACTTCGGCACATTTCTGAAGTGAATAGGGGTCTATTACAAGTGTGGTGAAAATGGCCACCAAACTTGTGATTGCAAGGGAAAGAAAGAAGCTATCAATGTTTAGTACTACAATTGTAAAGTAATGGGGAATTATGAAAATTAATGTTATAATCTCCAAGTAAACTTACCTCATAAAATTACAAGGGAGAAAGGCCAAGCTTATACGATCACTACTGTTGAGGTTGAAGCCCCTAAAGACATGGTGGCAGGTAATTTAATGGTTTCCCGAAGTTTAGCCAATGTATTATTTGATTCGGGATTATCACATTGTTTTATATCTTCTTAATTTGATAAGAAAATTAGATATTTTCAATTTAATTTAACAAGGGAGTTATTAGTCAAAACTTTTAATGGAAGTATCATTATAACAATGTTTTGAGAATCACTCCCCATTAGGGTATATAAATGATCTTTATTTGGTGATCTCATTATCATAGCCATGATTGAATTTGAGATAATGCTTACTATGGATTGGCTTTTGGGACATGATGCAAAAGTTTATTATAAGAAGAATGAGGTTATAATTTCTGATGATGATAAAGAATACATTATCTTTAGAGAATAAATGTCGTCATCTGATTCTTATCTAGATCCACCACTATAGCTCTACTAAATTCAATTATTGGGGAGGAAGAGAGTGAAATAACTATGGGTGAGGAAAGGAATGTTCAAATAGAGGATGTACCTATTGTAAAAGAATACATTGATGTATTTCCAAAGGATTTACCTAGATATTGTAAAAAATGAGAAATTGTGATTTTCGTTGATTTAATTCTTGGTACAAGTCCCATATGAAATACCTCTTATATAATGTCCACTATGGAATTAGTGGATCCAAAGAAACAACTAGAGTATTAGAGTAATAAAGGATATATTCTCCCAAGTGTTTCTCCATTGGGATCCCAAGTTCTTTTTGTTAATAATAACAATAGATCTATAAGGTTGTGCATTGACTACATGGAGATCAATGATATAATAATAAATAAAAAGTATCCCCTACCTCGCATTGATGATTTATTTTATAAACTATATAGAGCTCAATATTTTTAAAATATTGAACTTCGATGGGGATATCATCCGTTGTGTGTGAAGAAGGAAGAAATTATGAAAACATCATTCCTAACTAGGTATGGGCATTACAATTTTACAGCAATGCCTTTTGGATTGAATAATGCACCCTCTGTCTTCATAGATCTATGAACAACGTTTTCAAGGAATATCTTAATGAGTCTGTAGTGGTATTTATTGATGATATATTTTTTTATTCCAAAAGATATGAAAATCATGAAAATCACTTATGCATTATTCTAAAAACTCTTAGAAGAAATGAATTATATGGGATGTTTAGGAAGTGTGAATTATGGATTCAGGAGACTTCTTTTCATGGTCATAATGTCTCTAAGAATGGAATCTCTGTTGATCCTTTAAAGACAATAGAATTATAAGAATGGTCAACCCTAACAGGTATAACTAAGGTCCACATTTTTATTGGTTTATCATGTTATTGTTAGTATTTCGTCCAAAATTTTTCCTGATTGGATAACCCATTAACCAAGCTCACATGTAAAGGGGTTAAATTTGTTTGGAAAAAAGAGTGTGAAGAATGTTTTGAAGAACTGAATAAAGATAAGAAAATGCCTCTATATTTACTCTACCATCAGGGAATGATGGGATTGTTATTTATAGTGTTGCTTCAAAGAAAGGAATTTTCATTTTCCTTAAGAAGAATGATAGGTTTATTGCTCGTGCATCACGAATACTAATAATTCATGAACAAAACTATCCCACTAATGATCTTTGAGCTAGCATCTGTAATCGTTGCTCTGAGGATTTGGAGACAATATCTTTATGGTGAAAAATGTGATATTTATACTATTCACAAGAGTTTGAAGTATATTTTCTCAAAAAATCTCAACATGAGGAAAAATATATAGCTATAACTACTCAAGGATTATTATTACACCATACACTACCTCTCGGGGAAGGAAAATAAAGCGGCATATGCTTTAAGCAGAAAATATCATTATGTTTTGAACAAGATGAGAAATTAAGGGGTTCCTATGTTCATGGATATAGTAAAGATGGATATGAGAATAATCATGGAAGGTGAAACATCAATACTTTTTCAAATGGTTTCTAAACCATATTTACTAGAACAGAAAAAAATTTCTCAGAATGATGATGAGAAGTTTCACAATAAAATTAAATCTGTGAACAACGGGGGATTAATCGACTTCGAATATGAAGATGGGATTTTGAAATTTAGGAACATACTTTATATTCCTGACATACATGATCTAATAAGGGAATTTTTGGATGATTCTCATAGCTCCAATTTCTCTATACACCCTAGTAGAACTAATATGTATAGAGATTTGAAGAAACATTTTTTATGGGACAAAATGAAGAGAGAGATTGCTAATTATGTGTCAAGATGTATGGTTTGTCAAAAAGTGAAAGATGGAAGAAAACTTCCTAGAGGATTCATGCAACCTCTTCCTATACCTGAGTGTAAATGAGATGATATTATGATGGAATTTTTCATGGGGCTACAAAAGACTCCTAGAAGGATTGATGCAATATGGGTCATTGTTGATAGTCTTACCATGTCAGCTCATTTTCATGCTATAAGAGATGATTTACCACTTGAACGTTTGTGAAGACTATATATTAATGATGTTGTAATAATTCATGGAGTACCCCTATCGATTTTTTGACCATGATTTCCATTTTACATCAAGATTCTGGGAAAGTCTTCAGAAGTCCTTGGATACTAAACTTCTTTTGAGTGCTGTCTACCACCCTCAAACTGATGGACAATCATGACGGACTATTAAAACATTGGAAACTTGTGGAGATATTTATCACATGAATTTCAATGTATATGGTATCAATATTTACCTCTAGTAGAATTTTCTTATAACAATAGTTTCCATTCAAGTATTCAGTTGGCACCATATAAAGCATTATATGGAAGGAGATGTCGCGCACCAATTTTTTGGGATGATGTTTGTGAAAGAAAACTTATAGCCTCAAATATTATTATGGAAAACAATGGAAAAGGTGAAGGCTATCCAAAACCACATAAAATCAGCTCAAATTAGGAAAAAGCTCTATGCCGATAACTGGATGAAGGATTTGGAATTTCAAGTAGGATATTATCTTTTATTGATGGTATCACCATGGAAGGGTATTATATGATTCGGTAAGAAAGGAAAATTGAGTCCCAGATACATCAAACATTTTGAAATTCTAGAATGAATTGTATTTGTAGCTTATCGTTGGGAAATTCCACCAAGTCTCTCCAAATTTAATGATATGTTCCACGTATCATTATAAAGAAAATACATACCTGACCCAACGCATGTACTCACCTATGACGAAATAGAACTGGAACTCGATCTGCCTTATTATGAAGAGCCTATAAGAATTCTTGAAATAAAGAACAAGTATTGAGAAAACAGATTACAGTTCTGGTGAATGTTCTATGGATAAATCATAATATGGAAGAGGCAACGTGGGAAACTGAGGATCATATGATGAAGAACCACCTGAATCTTTTTATGTAGTAGTATTTTAAAAATTTGGAGGACAAAATTATTGGACGGAGGAAAGAATGTAACACCCCAAGCTTCCATGGTATGTTTCCCTTTGAGTAATGCAATAGCTTGGGTTGTACACAACATCGAGATTCAAACACATCATGACCAATCAAACTAGCTGTTATGAATAGTAATACCCACTTTTTAAAATTTGGTGAAAATTTATTTTTCAAAATGGAATTAATTTTTGTATTTTGAATATCAAAATTAGCTCAGGTTTAATTTTTGGTACATTTCTGAAAACATTATATTTTTAATGAATAGTGAAAATACCAAATTTTAATTAAAATAACTTTTTTAATAAAAATAATTAATAGAGTTAAATTATACATTTGAGTAGTTTTCAAGTATCATGATATTATATTTTTTTCATTTAATATAATTTAGGTCATTGGATGTAATTTTACATTTAAACGGAACATAAACAAGTGTCAATATTTTGATAGTAATTATTTTTAAAAAATAAGCATTTTGATTTAAAAACGGTAATTAATATTAAATTAATTTGTACCACTTATGTGTTTTGAATTTGGAAAAATGGATTCCATATTTAGAATCTATATGTCTAAATTTTTTAAATAGGTAACTTTTATTTTTATACATTATGAATATTTAATTCAATAAATATTTTATTTACCGTGGTTAAAGGGTAAATCTAGTAAATAAGGGTAATCAAATATTATAATAATAATAATAAATTACCTTAACTTGTGTCTTATTAAAATTGGATGATACATGTCAGACAATGGGTAGCCTTGGGTAGATTTTGAGACCCAGAGGATAAACTTGAGAGTGATAATAACACTTTATATTAATTAATTTAAAGTAAAGACAAAAATGACAAAAACATTTATCTATTATTAAAATAATTTTTACAAGGGGATATATAAGTTATAATTTAGACTATAAATATTCATTTTAATGCTAAAACTATTTTCCATATCATGGTATTTTTTTGTAATTTTTAGACAAAAAATAAATAATATTATTTGTGACACAATAATGATGTAATGTTTACATCATTGAAGAATGATTTAAATAAATGGGATTATAAAAATTAAAACAATATCCAAAACCTGCCCAATTATTATTGGATGATTTTATTTCGAGCATGACTCATATTATCTTCGATGTTCATGAGCTTTGGACCTTTATAAATTGAAAATAATTATATATTAAAATAATATTTTCAAACATTCCTAAAGAGCCCCTCTTCCCCCTTATAAAAATATCTCACCTATAACCCATTTATCACACCTCTCAGGCCCCTTGGTACATAAAAACTCTACCCAATTAAGCTCCATACATTACTCTATTCCTTATAAAAGACTTATCGTTGGCAGAATGCACTTCAAGGAATCCTTCTGGTTCAAACCAAAGGGAGTTACCCGATTTAAAGGTAACTTCTCCTCTTAATTGTTTTTCCTTTATTTTACATCTTCAACCCCCTAAACTCTGTTTATTCATTCATCTTATAACAACACCAATATCCTCAATATATAATGTTTTTTTCATGATTATAATTATAACTAAAACTACACACACCTCCACTTAATGGGTATAGAACATAATGTTTTTGTTGACAGCGAACTACTACCTCACAAAACGATGATTGTTCAATCTTTTACTACCACATCTTATGGTAGCCATTATTATGGAACTATATTTATATATGATATTTATGATATTTTATCTATAATGTTATGTAATTATCTTTTATATAATGCCTTAATTATTTTCATGTTGTAAATATATGATAATTTCATTTAAGGAAGTGCGGACTACCGCCCCCGCAAAGTGATATGACTCGTTCACACCATACATGGAATGTATAAAGGATGGTGTTTATGAAATTAAATAACGTACATAAAATATTATATTATACTAGAATAATAACATACTTATGTATCATTTGGTCTTATTTCCATTTAAAATGAAAAAATTGAAATGGAAGTAGCGATCGTGCTTACGTAGGGATTACCATCTCCATGAATGCGATGAGATTCATTCCCCATCGTAAAAATTAAAGAATAATTTTCATTGGATTATTAAAAAAAATATTAATAACATTATATTATTCTGTGTATGAATTAAATAAATTCAATACATAACAAACATGACTACATAGCAAAACATATAAATGAAAATGAATCAGATAACACCCTAAACAATGATACTACTAAAAAATTATTATCAAAAAATATAAGAATATAATATATGATATCATATTTAGGTACGTGGATCTATAATAATTTAATAAAAATGATTTTACTACTATACAGGAGGTTAAGGTACCATCGACCAAGGAAAAGTACAAGTTAAGGGTTAATTTCACAATCACTTTATTATCTGAGGTTGTTCTTACATAAGTGTCTATTGGGACCTCTTTATCATCCACATATGTGATTCTTAAAAATGTATTTCAAAAAAAATTAATGTTTACTAGAATATGAGTGAAATTCATTTGTAGAATTGTTTTAATTTTTATAAAATGGTTTTAAAGGAATCTTTTTGTCGTTTTCCAAATAAGGTAGTTTATGAAATTTTCAAAAAATTAAGGTAAGAATGTTCTTTTACTTATATGGTGGGTGTGGTTATTCTATGTCGTTATAACACCTTTGAAGCTTCCCTTTCATGATTATAAAAATATTTTTAATATATATTTTTTTAATTACAAGACTTTTAAATAATTTCAAAATAGAAAGGGATATTTCTCTCAAATAGTTTTGATTTCATCTATGTCAATATCCTTTTATGGATTTTACCCCTATTTGATGTTTATTCATTATGATAAAACTCTTTAATATTGTATTGAGGTATTGTGATATGTTAGACTATGGAAGTGTTATTTTTATAGCATTTATGTTTTACAGTTAATGTATTAATATTTGATATTCTCATTTTAATATGAATGTTTATGTTTCAGCCTTTTCATATGAGGAATGCATTGGACTTAGTAAGTGACGGTTAGAGCCCGCTATATCTCCTTGATTCATCGGTAGGTCTCATGAGACAAACTAGCATCTTGGCACAAGGCCTTGAAAAATCTTATTTGTAGTCTTGGAAAGAGGCCTTGACTATGTGGTTATGATATTTGAAATTATGCATTCCATCATTATAAAATTAGCTATTGGTATTAAATGTTATTATTCAACTAGTAGAATTTTCATGTGAATAAGTACATTGAATTATTTGATTTATCTTTTTTATATTATGCTGACATTTACGTTTAAAAGGATTTTTTTAGTTTTATACATTGCCATATATGTTTATGCTTTTTTATGGTAGTTTCCGCTATATTGTTATCCTTACTGAGCATCTGAGCTAACCCCTTTCTTTTGTTTTCTTTTCCCAGGATATGAAGAACTAAATTATAATTAACCTGGAGGGACAGGCTAAGGATAACAGTGTGTTCAAAGTGAACACAATGTTTTTTTTCTTAATTTAATGATGTAATGTAAAGCTTAGGTATGTATCTAGTACTTCCAAGGCTACTAAACTAATCGGTCTTTCGAGACTTGATCTCTTGTGATCATGCTAATGTTATGTAATAATGCACTGAGTTTGGGTAACTAGTTTTGGGGAATTGCACTTCCTATGATCATTAAAAATTAAATTTCTCTAAAATATATGTATTATTTTTCATGGAAATGTTTTTTTAAGAAACATAACCCATTATTACATACGATGTTTGTCTTGGAAGTTATTTTATAAATTGGAGAAATATTAATAAATCCACACTCTTTACTAAATACATAAATTTGATAAGGATAATTTTATATAAATCAAATCAATTATCAATATATGAGGAATGGTTTTTATAGGTATGTCATATCTTGGGGAATTTTTATAAAAATATCCTCAATGCATCGGTAGTCTCAGGGGATAGAATCAGTTGGCCAAAAACCCATTGTGTTTGTAACTATGTAGTTTAAACTATCTTATAAAAGGTCTTCATAGTATTATGTTTTAAATATTCTTGTAAAATTTTTTAAGTTAAAGGTTTCACTTACCTAAGAAACATGGAATCCAATAATTAAGAAATTCCTTCATTCAGTATTTCAGTTATAACTATCCCTGATATTTTCACTAGGATATTATATCTAGATGCATTTCATTATTATATATTGATTAAATTGTATGTGTTTTCAGGTATGTACCTATCCATATTTATCATACTTTATCTACTCATATACTCAAGTTTTTTAAATGGTTTGTGTGCCCAGTTATTTACCATTCCATGCTGATTTTTCTTATTTATTTATGATAGCTTCCATTATACTTAACCATTACAAAACATTTGACCACACCCTTATTTTGTTTTATTTCCCTAGGATTCAATTTTGTTTACTATGACAGATATGAAAGGATATTCTATATGGGTTCATGTTACTATGGAATGAAAAAAAAATATTGTACTTTTTGTAATAAAATTTAATTAAAGACTCAAGTATTTATCTAGTTTTCCAAGACAAGTAAACTAGACAGTCCTTCGATATGTGTTTCCTTATATCTTAATAAAATGTAATGGTAGAAGACATTGACTCCAGAATTATGCTGTTGGGGTATCTAACTATAAGGATGATTTAGTATTCTATCATATATGATATTATATATAGGATATTATTATGTTATTTGTTATGTATTAATAAAAGGTTTAGGAATATAAAATCTATCATATAAAAATAAATTTATACATAATTACACATTCACACTGGTTGAAAAAATGAATATGTTTATATACATTTCATGAATTGAAATGTTAATTTACCATTAAATGTATGATGTTGATTTATCCCTAACTTATTTCCACCATAGGGTATTACTTGTTATAAGAAAATGATTTAGTTAGCATGAGTCTTATTCTTCTATTGAGATAAAAACATTTCTAATTAAGGACAAAACATGATTTGTGTACTATAAAACCCTCTAAGTTGTTGATTCCAAGAGAATTTTTGGGAGATTATTTAAATCATTATTGATGAAGGATTGGAAAATAATAATTGGATATATTTATTGTGTTATTTTTTTCAATATATAAATCATATTCAAACACAAATTAAATAAAGGATATTCTGTGTGTTTAATATTTTTTAGGAGTTTTTTGTTCATTAGAAAATATCTTGAGATGTTTGGAGTTATTAATGCTGTTTTTGGAATTTAATATATTTGAATCTAAATTTAATAATTCTTCCATGAATATGTATTTTTTCATAGAATTTAAATACTCGTAAATGAAAAAAAACTACTAGTAATAATAATGTTTTTATATCTAAGAAGTTCTCAAATTTAAAGTTAGTAAATTCCTTGATCACATGATGATGTTTAATATCCTTGATATATATATATATAATATATTTTTCAAGGTTATCTAAAAATTATAAAACTCACGAATGCTTATGTTTTTTGGTTCCAAATGTAATATTCCCCTAAAGATAAATAATTGAAAAAATACTCATCCCAAGGAGTTGTGCATATGTTTCAATAAATCATAAAAAATACAAAATATATTTTGTGGAATATATAAAATTTTTTAGATCATATATAACCTAATTGTTTCTAAGCATTATATTTTAAAAATTCTTTGGATATAAGGGTCATACATTAGCTTTTATAAACGATACATGTTATGTAATATATTTTTAGAGATTTGAAAGATTTATGATTAAAAAAATATATGATCTCATGATGTTTGTAATGTGTTTTGAATATTACTGAGAAACATTTGGAGATGTATTTTTGGGAGATATATGTTAATTTAATTTTTTTAAAATTAGATAATCTCGAAGCATATATATAACGAATAAATTTCATAAATTTAATTCAATGATAAAGATGTTGGAAGAAAATTATTTTTACTATGAAAACAATTATTACAACATGACCACTTTGTTTGGGATAAAATTAAACAAGTCTTGAACCACAAATAATGATTTTGAATAATAATGTTTTTTTTCTAAGAAATAAAGTTGGTCTTATTGAGTAAAAATATTATTGTTTCATAAAGGAATAAGAATATTCATTTCAATACAACTAAAACCAGTAGCCACGCCATGAAGCTTCCAACCATACAATGTGACATATCAAATTCCACCTTGGAATATCTAATGACTGAAATTAAATAATAAAAAGAATGAAACTTTGAGAAAAGAATTTAGATAATTTGAAGGAAGTTGTCTATTATAATTTTAACTTGAATTTCAAATTTTGATGTGAAGTTGTTATCATGTTTGTGATAAATAAAATAGAGATATATCATGCATTTTATTTTTTTCCATTCATAGAAAACAAAAAAAATGTTTGATGTGAATCATATATGATGTTAAAACATTGATGTCATAAAAATAGATAGAAATAGAGATAAAGAATATAATTAATCATTTCAAAGTAGAAAAAAGAATAAGAATATCCCATGTTGATAAAAATCCGTCAAAGCCTTGATTATTTGAAGACTTTATAGTTTCTAAAATCAATTTATATTTTTTTTACCAATATGGAGGAACATTACACTAGAATGAGACAATATTATAACATGATTTTGAGGATAAAAACCTCTTTTTTTTAATCCATGTAATGAAACTAGTGGATTGTATGATCTTTAGTGAATGTAAATCATGACAATGAAAAGATACATGTTCTGAGTAGTGAAATTTGAAAAAATATGTTTGGAATTATATTTTTTTCTTAGGATTTTTTTATGACAGTCTAATTAATCACATTAATATATATAAAATTTTGTTTATAAAAGACACATAAAAGGGAATTGTAATAACTAATTCCCTCACTCCTAACTCAGTGATTTCCCACTAATATTGAGGGTCCATTTAAAGTGGAATCAGTGCATGTTTCCTTTCAGTGATAAAATGTTGTGTAGATTTTGAGGATAAAGATTTCATCTATGTAATAAAATTTACATTCTAATTCTTAATTGATAATAATTAATAACATTGATTTAGATAACAACATGGGGATTCCAAATTTTAGGTAAAACATTATAAAATACAGAATGATTGACTGCTACAATAATTACAATCTATTATTTTGGATTTTTTTGTGGTTGAAACCGATGGATCAATCTATGTAATGAACATATATCTATTAGATAATATGATATAAATAACTTGTGGGATTATATATGTTCTTTAAATTTTATCTTTCCACCGCATTATGAGAAGGAGTTTCCAAATCTAAAAGAGATAAAGATAGAACAAATAATATGAGATATGTTAGTAAATATTCATAAAGTTAATTCAAATTTGAATATAATATACTAAAGGTTTTGAGGATAAATTATTTCTATATAAAATTGATTGTAACTATTTGATATTTAAGAATGTATTTTCATTAAAATAATACAATATTTTCTAAAAATATTATACCCGAATCATAAATAAAATGTTCAAAAACATGTTAGATGAAAATTATTAAAAAATAATAATAATAATAATAATAATAATAATAATAAATAGAGTAAATATAATAAAAGTAATAAATTTAAAATAATTATATTTAGATGATAAAAATTAATATGATTTAATGTTAATAGGGTTGTTTTTTCCCAGAAGTATTTTTAAATTGTTTTTTAATTTATTAAAATACTATAATGATAAAATGTAATATTGTAAAATATATACTAATATTTTAGAATTAATTTAATTAGAAATTTTTATGAAATACTATTAAGAACACTTAATGTTTAAAAGGTCATTTTTATATAAAACGGTTTTATGTTACATTTTGTATTTTCATTTAATAGATATATTTATGAATTTTAGAAATATAATTTTTATTAAATGAAATTATGTTATTAATTTATAATAAAGAAATTATATTAGGTTTAATTTCTAATATAACTGGAAAAATTTTAATTGTTTTATGAATAGTAAAAAATATTAATTTTAGAAACATTGTCACTTTATGACATAAACATGATATAATAATGACTTGAAAGTTTATGAAGCATTTTATCTAAGTCAAATATAAATTTAATAAGAAATATAATGTAATTTAGTTTAAAATTTTTTATGTATAAATCTATTTTTAATATTTTTTAAATCTAGTTAATTTTTTATTTAGATAAAAATTATTTTTGGTTCTTCTCTTTTAATTAATTATTCTGATGGTTTTTGTTAATTTTCGTTTTATTGTAAAATAAAATAAGTAAAAATTTATTAAAAACAATATTAATAATTCAATGTCAATCAAAATTATACATGATTTTTTTCTAACATCATTTTTTGTAGAAGTGGAATTTAAAAAAAATATATTATGTTATGTGTACTTGTACTAAGATTAATTTTTTCCACAAATAAAAATTATATATTATATAATGGATTCTATATTTATAATCAACATTTTCCAAGTTGGGAATTAGTTAAATTTCATATTTAATAAAAATAAATAGTTATTATAGTATACATTTTTCACCATGGAAATGGTTAAAAGGTTTAGTGATGTTGTCAAAACTAAAGGATAAGGCTTTAAATCTATCATAACATTATCTATAGTTTTATTAGTTTTGTGTATTTCAACATTCCTCACCACATCTTTTAAATATGACTATATTTGAGCAAATTTCCATGATAAATACATTAATTATATTTTAATATTATCAATATATACATATGTCCCTCTTCTCTCAACAATAAAAGGATTCATACACTCCTTGTAACAACCCAATATTTTGTGAAATATTTTTTCTTGAATTAATTTAATCATTTTGATAAATTTAATTTCATGCAACATTAAAAAAAAATTAATTTTAAATCACTCGGTTTGGCTTGTGTTATATGCCAAACCATGTTAATAATTCACTACATGAAAAAATATTTTTATCTTTCTCTACACATAACATCGATGTTAGATTGTTATATACAGAACAATGACTTTCCTCAATGGCTTATGTAACATGCAGGACCAAATAATGATAATGATATATTATGATAATGTTATTTAATATAACCTTGTCGTTAAATTCATAGTTAGGAAAAGAGTTAAAAAATAATGAGAATATATTATTAAAAAATATAAAATTAATTCATTGGATACAAATTAAATAGAAATGAATATCAAACCCAATTTAATATAAAAGAAAATATTAGATTTTTTATACCCACAAAGATGTCTTACTCTAATAAATTAAATTAATTACAATTTTTCCGTGATATTATTGTGATATATATATATATATATAATATTCAATAAAATATTTTTTTATAATCATGCAATCGATATTATAGGCATATTATAATAACAAACCCAATTCTATGCATAAAATATTATATTTTATTAAGGCATGTTTACAAACTTTTAAAGGAAAACCAATTTTAAATATAATTTTCTGAAATTTAATAGATTATATATGTAAATATAAATTTTATATTTTAATGAGAAAAATAAAAAAAATTTAGGGTAAAATTTTGGTATTAATCTGTGAAGTTTCATTTATTAATGAATGGTAAAAAATTATGAAATTTTATTCAAAAATGTTTTTCAACTAATTTTATTATTGGGTTAAACTATATTTTTAATTAATTTTATATTTTAATTAGATATAATTTTTATCAATTAATCTAGTTTATATCATTATAAATAATTTCACTTTGATATAGACTATAAATACATAACAATCTTTTCGAAGTTTTGACTTTAAAAACATACTTTGTCATCCCGTATGTGAGATTAAATTTAATTTAATTACTTTAAATAATATTATTTGAATTTTTAAAAATGTATTAAATATTTTAATCAAAATAATTTATAATGTCTAATAATTTGAAATTATTCTTTGAAAGAAAATATTAGTGAAAATAATTAAAATTAATTACATCTATTAAGGAAAAAATAATCTTAACAATGGACTAAAACTTAAACTTAATGGCCAAAATGACCAATAAATTTTTCAAAAACACATTTTTTGGACATATTTCGTCCATAAACCTTCCATTATTGAGTTATTTTTGTTTAGGGTGACTTTGTTTTGGTAAATATATTGGTACACCAAACTTGTTTCTAGAAATGCTAAGTGTATCCTTTCCCTCCCCTATAAAAGTCCAAAAAATATCCCTCTTCTTTACACCACTCAATACTCTAATGTTATACCAATATAGTCCCAATACACTTCCAAACATCCCTCCATTAATCCTTGAATCATACCTTTTTTAATAAATTAATCCAAATAATCTCATTGGTGAAACCCAAAAGAGGTTACCCAAAGAAGAGGTAGCATCCCTCCTAACATCCTTTATTTTATATTCAATTATGCACTCCAGAAACACTTATTATTCCTTGATTTTATAACAAAATAATATCCTAAATATACTAGGGTGTTTTTATTCCAATGCATTTGGAATCTTAATTCAGATGAATTCGAAGTCCGAATTCTGAGTAATTCAGAGTCTGAATTCTTAGAAATTTAGAGTCTGAATTTTGTGGAATTCGGTGTATAAATTCTAATAAATTCCGAGTATAGATTTTAAGGAATTCGGAGTCTGAATTATAAA
The DNA here is from genome assembly GCA_963277665.1 of Viscum album. NCBI lineage: Eukaryota > Viridiplantae > Streptophyta > Magnoliopsida > Santalales > Viscaceae > Viscum > Viscum album. The sequence goes on along the minus strand of OY728157.1, from coordinate 2,113,926,243 downwards.
AAATTCAGAGTATGAATTCTGAGGAATTTGGAGTCTTAATTTTAGAGGATTAGGGGTCTGAATTTTAGAGATTTCGGATTCTGAATTTCAGAGAATTTGGAGTATGAATTTCAATGAATTCAGAGTCTGAATTTTAGATAATTCCATGTCTGAGTTTTAGTGAATTATGACCATAAACACAAAATACTCTATAACAAATGATTTTTAGGATTCCAAAGATTTAGATGTGAAAAAAAATTTTATACTTAGAAATTCAATGATTTAGATTTATAAAAACCATAAAATGAACAATGAAAACACAGGTAAGGATAAAGGATCCATAGAGAATGAAAATTTTCCTTGTTAAGATAATTCATATGAAAAATATGATTTGCCTTAAGATATAGTGTTTTTGATTTTCAAAACACAGAGGAGTGGAAAATTCCTAAGGAATTTTTATTGAATCACCACATAGAACCATTTTTCAGATGCAATAACTCTCTAGATCTATCAGCTCTCAGTGTATAAGGAATGAACAATTCATATAAAATAGTTTTCAAATCAGACCATAACATGCACTGATGACGACCAGCCTGGGTAATCACATCCCACTAGCGCTTGTATGAATCTAGAAAAATGTATATGGAAACTTTGACTCTCCACTCTAGATCCATTTCAAAATACTCAAAGATAGATAGGATAACATCTAGCTAAGACATAGTAGCCTATGGACCGTTATCCCCTGAGAAAGTTGGAGGTTGTCGTTGCTAGAACTCCAGGGTCAGATTTACCATTAAAGCTGTAAGCCATGGAGAACCATGCAAGGACTACATGAGATGTTGGAAACCATCACAAACATGGGTATTAGTGCTGAAATCTGGTATCATGGGTTGTGTCTCAAGTGTCACTCTGAGAGGTAAGACTAGTGGCTCAAGGCCTACCATGTCTGTAGCATGGTCTTCACCACCTTCCTGAAATAGGATATGAGGATGTCGTGGAGGCATTGGTCTAAAATTTCTAAAAACATTCCTCAAACACGATTAAGAAGAAATAGATCATCACTAGAAGAAGCTGAACATAGAAAAACACACTACCCAAGGCATACTACCCTAACTACCTACATAGATAGACAAGTATCTATAAGAGCTCAAGTATAAGTTTCATTTCACATTACATTTAATTACTAGGTTCACATCATTAAATTTCATAAATATGAAAAGGAATAATAATGACATGTTACCAATTCATTTTATAATTCATAATTCCCTTTATAAGGGATCGCCATTCCTAGTGAATCAGTTTTCATACACCAACCACCATAAAGGAAACCCATTTATTTATAGCATAATGGCTCGACTTGGTAAATTACTCATCCCAACCCATGATGGCTCATACACCTCATGGATTGAGAGAGAAAATACCACAATGGAAGCCAAGAGTTATACAAGCATAAGAAAATTATCACAATAGGATTTAACAATCACATGAATATCAACCAATTAAATGTGGTGAAATTCAACTATATTCATGGAACTATGACTGATGAGTGGATTATAGGTGCCTATAATGATGCATGTAAAAATGATCATTTCCATCACACCATTGGTCCAAGGATGAAATAAATTCTAAATCAGGGTAAAAATAAATAACTCCACATAGCATTTACATCACCCACTGGTGAAATAATGTCAAGTAAAATAGGAAAAAGTAGAACAAAAATTATAATGTAGGAAAATTTGTTTTAACAACAAACATGGTTTTGTGATGTCCAAGCATGGCTTATGACCAATTCCCAAGAATTATTAATCTCTAATATTTTATCTCAAAATAGTAAGGAAAGAAAACAAACCTCCTCTGATTCCATTTTATGATGTCATGGACCTAGATTCCTCTCAATGGGTACCCCGATACTGGTGGGAAATATGGCCTAAAGCACATATCCCTGAATGCCAGAGGCTACAGACTATCATCAAGGGTCTTTGGTGTGTTTGTGAGGAGACTATTCCTTCATTACCAAAGTGCAGTACAATGGATGGATGTAAACATCGGTAAATAGTGGAAGCGATACAATTAAACAGAAGGCACATAGGAAAATATAGACAAAAATAATAATAACTGAAGCAACTGGAATAACATTCAACAATGGATGATATGTCATGTCACTAGAAAACTAGAAAACATGGATACAAGATAGAATCCATAACATGTTCCCAAGAAGTTTAGAGGAAATAAAAGACAATCCCAAGTATCCCATGCTCTAGCTCGGTCATCTACTATCAATTTCCAAAATAAACATCAAGCAATCACGTTTTTCAAACCATATGATTTCATTTTTAAAGCCTGCAACAATGTAATCTACTCCAAGTACCAAATAGAACTTGTTGAGGGTGTGAGATAAATATTAGTGGTCCCCCACCAACATTGTCAATAAAATTTGTCCCGTGTAATGAAAATGTAATAGTGTGAAAGCATGCATATATAATGTAAAGCAGTACAATCTAACTAAATACTCAAGTACCTACTTTAACCACCATCTGGTGTGTAAACATATCAAAAACTAATTATTTGATTATCACCAGTTTAAAAATAAGTCACATGTTATCAAAACTGAATGTTCGAAGTTATTACAAGGATACTCGTAATGATATATAATAGTGAAGTCCCAAGGTAATAACCAAGGTGATGTAGAACTCAAGGTCTGCCAACTCAGTAATAATTGTAGCTTGGAATGGGGTTAGAGTGTAATCCTAGGAACATTGTCCAATTCATTCCATAATGAGGTGCCTACTGAGTCCAAAGAGTTCATCTAAGGTAAAATAGGTAAAAGTAATTATTGGGACTGAAATGCTTTAAACATGGTGCCCACTTGCCAATGCTGAATCCAATGAGTGTATCCAACGTTCCTTGTAATGATATTATTGGATCTAAGGAGTGTATCAAATAAATCCTATAGTACTACTTGAGGGATTCTAAGGTATCATACGTGGAATCCAAGAATAGAAAAGGATCAGGATATTGGTGGGTATCAACCTAAGAAAGTTTTATCCTTGAATCAGAATGGGGTTACCAAGTGCTCATGGAATTATCAGATTAAAATGCAATGCATTCTCGAGTCAGACCACTCCAATTTGATTATAAATTCATGTAATATTTCATTAGGTTCTTCATTTCCTTTCATTAGTCTTATAAGGTCAATTTAAACAAGTAATTTGGTTCAAGCCTTACATTTTTTTAGTGTGACAAGTCTATGCAGCATACAACCTTTCCTTTAATAAATTTAAGGAATATTCAATAATTAAGGATCATTCCACTACCTTCCATTAATTTATAAGGTGTAATACAGACATGAAACCAATCAATCATTCCCATTTAATCTGGTCGAGTCATATACTCAATATACTTTCCAATTTCCATTTCACATTGAATTATTCATTGAAGGACTTAACTTTTGAAGGTCAAGTAAAACACATACCTCGAACATTCAATTATAAATTAAAAAATATAAATCAATTCATTTAAACTAGAAATGATTACACATAAGAAGTTCAATCCAATTCACACTTAAACGTTAGCGCAACCGTTTCCAAACACTAACGTGACAAATACAGAATAACGTAGTACATGGGATTGATGGGGTTGTGAGAGTAACCAAAAATAATTATTCGTATATAATAAAATATCATTACCGTGTGGTTATAATGAGTATAATCACTGAACATTAATTCTAGAAAGGGAACCTGATGAAATGGATGGGCCCCACAATGACAATTTCAAAATCAATGAACTTTAGGGATGAGTTATAAACCACTCAACATAGTCTTGTATGATCCTTCTCCCTTCGTATTGTCCCTTGATTTGTCTTGTATTAGATTATATCTAAGAAAAATGGAAAATTTCTCATACCAGGATAACTCGGTCGAGATAAAAAGAGATGGAGGACTCAAGAGGACTCGAGTACAAACTATTGTGCAAACAAGGTGATGAAAAGAAGCTCAATCGAATCCCGAATGAAGCATATCTCTTGAAACCAATATTTTTCCTTCAAGAAGTTTCAATTTGAGAGAGAAAGGGGTTAAACCTTTCGGTTCTTAGATTAGCGAAGAAGAGGGGGCTTAATTAGATCATTAAAGAAAATGTTGTAAAAATACCATGAAATTAGCATGTGCACGATTTGACCAACCGTGGGAAAATTGTGTGAGATTTACTTGGTAAAAGGGGCACATTACATGGGCATGCACCAACCATGATAGGTGGTTCTATCTATAAATTTCAATCTATATGGTTAGCCAAAATGCGTGCCAACCGTGTGACCTATCCAGTTTTTTCCAATAAGATGGGTTTCAGGCTCCAAACTTGCCACATACACCCCTAAGACCATTAATTACTCATTAGGAATCCATATTAGGTCCAATGTAATGATTTAGACTGAAATTTAAAGGATCCATACCTGAATGATTAAAGAGGTTCTTACAATAATACTCCTAAAGAGAATCAGCAATGTGGTATGGGTAATGGTTACATTGTTGATGATGATAAGACTATAGATGGATTGTGAAATGAAATAGGAATTATGTAATAGGATGAGTTATCATAGTTAATGAATTATATCTTAGCTGTAATTATTGAATTTTTTCTTTATTTGTATTCAAGAATTATGTTATATGAATGGTGAAATATATAAAGATTTTTAATCTGAGTTTTTTTCGCAGTGGATTTACAAGAACACATTGAATGATATTGATGGAACAGTAAAGTGATTTAATGGAAATGTGATTCCCATAGAAAACACGTGATTAAGGGAAATATAACCCTTAATATGTTCCTTATATTAGGATGATGTTTTTTGGAAAAATATATGTTGGATATCAATCATTAAATCGGACAGTACTGATTACCTTGGAATTAATTAAAGACTTATTGATAGGTGTTTTATGATTTCATTTAATATGTTTACAACATTTTTTTATTTAAGGAATAGATCCAATATAATTTAGAATAAGGAAACATAAATTAATTCAATAATGATTTATGTTAATTGAAGCCATTTTTCTATTTCAAGAGAATACATGATGAAGGTATTCAGAAGTTTGGAATATGACATTCTATAGCTCCTTTGTGATATTTTGGGAATCAATGTTAAGCTTATTTCATGACTTTATTTCTAAAGTTATTGATATTAATCTTTTAGAATGGACATTATGTTAACCATTCATAAACATTTTATGTTAACATTAAAATTAAGTATTCATGTATTGAGATTGTATTGAAAACATAGTTAAAATGATATTTTGTGATTAAAATTATTTCAATGACATCCATAATGTTTATATTTATTATTATATTATTTTAGTTTAAGAAATGGAAAACATGTATGTTAGGTGACAACCAATCATGTCTAGTAAGGCCATGATTCTTGAACCCATGACTAAAGATGGTAATGGTTTCACTCCTACTACTGGCATGCGCGATTTCCGAGTTAATTTATAATAATTTTTTTGATTATATATTTATGATAAAAATTAGTGTTACTTTTTATAATCAGAGATTAATTTATTAACCATATTTATTTTTTAGGATAGTTATATGTATTTACTTATACTTATCATTCTTTTACTAGTTTTAAGATGTGTTAAAAGTTTATTTTAGTGCTTTTTGAATCAAAGATAATTTCTAGACATCCAATTCCTGAAATAATGGATGAATTTGTAATAGAGAGAACCCCAATAAAAGAATTATGTTTTGTTAACAAAAAAAATATCATATAAGTATATTTCCTTATATTCTTACTCAAAGATATGATAATAATAAAAAATGTGTTGTACTAATACCTTAATTTTTATTGAACCAATGGCCTTTTAAATCATGAAATATTTGTGACTTTGAGGTGCTCAAATGTTCATTGATCATTCACTTTTTTTTGATTGATTGCCTCAATAAATCCCTGTAATTATTTAAGTTTTTCCTCCATGCCCATTATTCACCACAAACCTATGTTCTCCTATGTGGATACCTAGTTATATATCACTTTTGGTAACGGTTATGGTTCCAACTTTCCCTTTTTATGGGAGTTTTCGGTATTCATTTTTATAATGTTAGTTTCTATGAATGAAACTTTCATGTACTAAACCATTTATTTCCTAGATGTATTTGGAGGGTGAAATTCATTTTAAGGGGGGTAGAATGTAACACCACAAGATTTTGTCAAATATTTTTTAACTTATTTCATCAATTTAATATTTTGCATTTATTGAAACACTAAAAATAATTTATTTTATATTAAAGAACTATAATCAGCTTGTGTTATATGAAAAAACAAGTAAATCGTGATCTAAAAACAAGAAAAAATTTATACTTCTCTTCAATGATAACAAAGGTTAGCTTGCATTACATTTAATAATGACTTTCCTCAATGGATTGTGTAACATGCAAGATCGAATAACGATAATAACATATTATTTAAATATTATAAAATAAAAAATTGCTCTTAAATTGGTATTTTTTAAAAGTATTAAAATAATTAGGAAAATATATTTTTTACACAAAAATAAAATGAATTAATTGGTTACAAATTAATTAAAAATGAATATGATAACTGTTTGAATATAAAGGAAAATATTTTTATTTTTATTCGTACAATGTTGTTTCAACCTAATAAATTAAATTAATTACAATTAGTGAGTTATATTAATTTGTTGTATATATATATATATATTAAATATTAAATCCTGTTTATTTTATATTCATCCAATATACTTGATTGGTTTAAGATAAAACAAACCCAATTTTGTGCATAAAATACTAATTTTTTATTAATGAATTTTTACCACCTTTTAATAGTGAACCTATTTTAAATCAAAATTTTGGAGCTTTTAGGGATTCTATATGTCAAAATAAACTTCATATTTGAAATTTGAAAGTAAAAAATAGGTTAGAGTTTTTTGGGTATTTTTTTTGAAGTATCATTTTTTAATGAATAGTTAAAAATAAAGAAATTTAATTCAAAACTTCTCTTGAATCTAATTTATTTATAAGGTTAAATTTAATTTTAAATTGTTTTTAACGTTTAATTACATATTATTTTTATAAATTATTCCAATTTAAGTCATTGTACTTCATTAAATATTTAAATTTACTATTATAACATAGAAAACGTTTGGAGGTTTGTACTTTAAAACCCAAATTTGTTGTCCCATTTACGAGATTAAATTTAAATAATTTTCATCCACTTCTTTAAATGTAATTTTTAAAAATAGATTAAATATTTGGAATCAGAAAAATTTATAATTTATAATATGGCCAAATTAGTTTTTGACCAAAAATACTAGTGAATGTAATTAAATTTAATTACATCGATTAGGAAAAATTAAGATTAACAAGGGAATTAACATTAGACTTATGGCCTTAAATGACCTATATACTTATTCAAAACCAATTTTATGGTCATATTTAGGACATAAAATATACATTATTGAAATTTTTTGGTTTAATATGAATTTGTTTAGGTACAATTGTTGCTACACAATACTCTTTTTAAAAAATTCCAAGTGTGTCCTTTCCCTCCCTTATAAAGGGCCACCAAATCTCCCTCTTATTCACGCATCTCAAAAATCATAGGTTAATAGAATATCTACACAATAAAATACTTAAAATAACTCCCTTACTCCTTGAATCCTTCATTTTGGATGAAATAAATCCATGTAATCCCTTTTTAGAAAACCAAAACCTTTTACCCAAAGAAGAGGTAACATCCCTCCTCAGGCTCTTATATTATATTTTACATTATCCACTGCCTCAAATATTCCTATTCCGTGATTTTATAAAAAATTAAGTGTCTTATTTATAATATTATGTTTTTATACTATGGTTTCAACCAACACTTACACACACTTCTATCTAATGGGTAACGAACATATTGTTTATGTGTATAGTGAACTACCACCTCACAATACGATGATTGTTTATTTTTTCATTACCGTCTCACATGGTGCACATTATGATGAAAATATATTTATATATTATATAAATTATATTTATAATTTATTTATTATTTGGTATTTTTTTATTTAGAATAATACTTTATGCTTTTAACCTTATGTATATATGATAATTTCATGTGAGGAAGTATGGACTATTTCCCCCTCAAAGCGATATGATTCATTCACACAATACACAGAATGTATTAAGGATATGTTTAGTGAAATTATATAATATATATGAAATAATAATTTTAATTTAATTATATTATATTCATATATACATATATTTCATTTTATTTTTTTCTTTCAATATGTCAATAAAATGGACACAACATTCATTTGTGCGTAGGACTAACCGTTTCCATGAATGGTGCAATCCATTTCATAGATTTATATTATATATATTTTGATAATACAAATAAAAATAATAAAAATAATATTTATATCATGTATTAAATTCTGTAAATAATTATATAAAATAATGACCAAATTTAAAACAAATTATGACACATGCAAAGAACAAAGAAGGTATTACCTAAAGTGAAACCTTAACATAGAATTGTTTACAAGAAGGTAATATTATATCATAATAAAACAATATATGATATTAGATATAATAATATTTTTATTTAAAATATTTATAATAAAATTAAATTTATTATACATGAGGTTTTAATTAGTATGATGATAGTCAATACACAAGATAAGGGAATTTAATCTCACTTTTTATTTCCCTGAGATACATGCTTTATTCACCACCCATTCCTTTTGTGTGTTGTGTATAATGACCAATGATGTATTATATGATTACTATAAATAAATATATGGTTATTTAAATATCCATTTTATTATCTTTCTTTCATAGGGTTCATGTTTTAAAATTTACCAAATCGATAATGTAATTTTGTTTAAATTTTCCATCATTGAGACCCATGACATGTTTTGAACATGTATTATTTCATGAGGTGTATATACTAAGTATCAAATTTTATATCATGAATATATTTCTTTTCATGATATTTTATTCTTCATATTATTTCATTTTATTATATACGAACGGTGGTTCAATGTTACCAAGTGGTAAGAGTTAATTAAAACAGTCTAATTGATTTTCGAGATTGTTTATGATTATACTTATTTGAAGAAATATTATGATCCATATCTCAATAAAACTAATGCTTTTTCTTCTCCTATGGATATTCATGATATATTCATTTTTTGTAACAATTTTCACACTATTTTTTACTTAATATAGTTAAGAATGTGTTTTTTATAAATCTCGACTTTACCATCTCTTCGGTTGGAAATTTGTGTTTCTTCAAAAAACATTATACAGAAATAAATGTTTACAAAAATATTTTAATATTCTCCTATGATATTTAAAATAAATTTCTAACGATGTTTCAAATTTTGAAAATAGGGTTCTTAAGTAATATTCTTGTCATTTCCCAGCCGAGACACTTTTCTAAACATTTTACAGTACAAAAGGTATGTTCAAAATGTACTAATTTACCCTCCATGATGACCATCGTTACCTTGGGGCCTCCAATACAGGATTACAAAGTTATATTTTTAAAGAAATGTTTTACCCAATATTCTATAAATTCTTTATTTTAATGTGGGTTTTAATGAAAATGTTTTTTAAAAATGTTTTATGTTTAAAAATTATTTTAAATGAATTAAAAGACTCTTTTATAAGTTTTCAATGTATTTTCAAGGAAATTTTTTTTCAGAATGTTTTAATGATTATTTTAATTATTTACAAGGAAAATGGTTTTTAATATTTTATTCATGCCTCTTTTATAAATTCTCTAGGGAAAAAGGTTTTAAAATTTCTTTAAGACACCATTATGATTTTTTAAGTTCATATTTTAAGAAAATATTTTTCTAGATGATTTATGTTTTAAAAAGAAATTTTCATAATCAGAAAGGATACATTAATCAATATATTTTTTTAAAAGATCATTCAAAATTACTTACCATCTAAGATGATTCATGTTGGTGTTACTCATGCCTTTTTGTGAAATGATCCAAATGATACATTCATATACTTTCTTTTAATGGTTTTTATTTTTATAGAATGAAATTTATGAAAACCCTTTTTTATTTCATGAGTTATATGTTTATAAAACATGTTACACTTCCATGGGTTTTATTCTTATGAAACCTGATTCATTTCATGGGACAAGATTTGATGAAATGATTATAAAACCTTTATTTTTTCATAAGTTAAGATATGATTACATGTTAATGACACCGATTTCATTACATGGATTATGATTTGATGTTTATAAAACCCTTTTATTTTTATGGTTCATGTTATGATTAATTTTTATTATCTTGTGGAACATTTATGAGTTATTTTATTAGGAGATGGTTGGGACATATATCTACCTTCAATGGATTGGGTAAATAATTATTTCTAAAGATATAATATGTTGAATCAAGTTGATTGGATAGAAAAAATATGGGAAGATGGGGAAATCAGATCCCTTAAAAGGAATAGAATGTGACTTGGGTTGGTCGTGTGTCCCACACAGTAGGTGTAGTCACAATTAATATTGAATATGGGGAAACCCGATCCACTTTAGGAAGATGGTGAAACTATATCCACTATGGAAAGATAAGGAAACCTTATAATATATAAATAAAAGACTATTATTGGGGATGGTGGTGTGTCCTTCCCTGTTGGAATGGTTCCCATGAAGTGACTAGATAAATTATATTAATGAGTCTTGAGTTATATGGAATGATATCACATGTCTATTTGTAGAAACATTCCATGTCATATTCGTATGATATGATTTAATGGCTTATGTTATTTATTTCATTAGGATTTTTGTATTATGAACTACCAATATTAATGCCATGATTCATGTTATTGATCTTATGATATGAGTGGTGTGATCTTATAATTTTCAAATTTTCATACCCCTATGTTCATGTTTATGCTTACATGCCTCTTTTATTTACCCTTACTTAGCATCTAAGATCAACCATTTTTAAGTTTCATTCCCTAGTATATGAAGATATATATTATTTTTGATGTGTATAAAAAGAGTGATACTGATGAAGAACCTAGTGGGAGATAATGTAGCTCACTTATGTACAGGGGTTTATGTATCCATGTTTTCAAGGGAACTATACAAGTACAGTATTTAGGAATCTATTTATATAATGTTTTATGTATTCCACCAAAGTTATGTAATGTTAATGTATGAAAAATAAAGGTTCTATACACTCATAACCTATTCACATACGTTGAGAACCCTAAATCAATGAATTCATATTAAAATACTTTCTTAATTCTCCATCACATGACCTAGAGATCCCAATCACATCTGTTTTTTTATTTTCTCTCATGGATCTGGTTCTTTTTTTAGTCTCGACGATTCTCTCGAGAACTGGGTGTGACAGGGCTGAATTTTTGAAGTGATTATTCTATTTATATTTATTCTATATTTTTAGAATGAATTTTCTTTCTGTTTTTTGAGAAAAGTTATATTTTTCGTATAAACAGTCAGGGGTGCACTGTCGAAACATAATTCATGGAAATTGTGCACCCCAACATAGATAACTTTGTGGTAGGTTGAAGTTTTAGGAACGAAGCTAAAACATGGATTTTCCATGTAAAGTCAGTTCATTTGGTATAATAATGTGGTAAATGCATCTTAGATAGAGAGGGGTGGATGGTCACCGCACAGTTTGACAAACCATTCAGGCTAACTATGTGTGATGTCTATGTCATTAAAAATTTTAAAATCCCCTTCGTGTCATCTCACTATTTTACCCTAATTCCACCCACATCTACCCCAATTGAGATTTTATACCATGGGAGACTCCTCAAAGCTCTCCTAACCTCATTGGGCACCATTTCATGGGGGTAAATGATAAGAAAACTCCAAGGAATCTTCAAGTAAGTCCCTCTTCCTTTGATTTCTTCCATCTTTCTAGGGTTTGCTTTTTTTCATTGGTTATCAAATTCCAGTGGGGTTTTTTTTCATAGGAATGGTTCTATATTTAGTATTTGAGTGATATATTTACATTTTTTGCTAAATCTTTCTTTGTTAGGGTCTTGTGGTGGTTCTATTGGAGTTTCTCATGGTTTTTTAGAATTTTATACACATGAGGTAGGTGGTTCCATGCCCTAACAATGTTGAATGATTTTAATAAGAATTATTAGTTAAATATATATGTTCTACGATTCGTTTGTGTGGTGAGAAAATATTTTTTGAAGGGTTTGACATTCTTATGTGGTATGAACAGATTTTTATAAAAATAAATGGTTATGTTTTTTTTATTTCATATTTTGGTGCTTCTTGAATGTATTTTATAAATTTTTTTAAGGGTGTGGAATGTGTTTTCAATGGATCTTAAGTTGTGAAAGATTTTGAAATTTTATTTTTGAAGTAAAATAGATCAATTGGGAATATTGGATTTTTTTATCACTTTTGATATGAATTAAAATTTGATTAAACTAGTACTCCTCCTATGAATTCGAACGACACTATAAATAAATTATTATTAATAATAATTGAACAAAATTATAAAACTTAATAATTTATATTTATATTAAAAATATTTGAAACAAAATTGACAAATACATAAGGAAGGAATATAAGATAGAGAAATGGTGGTAGGAGTGAGAAGTCAATCCATAAAGAAGAATTATAGCTTAATTAAAGAGTTGTCATGCCTTTGAAAAATGAGAAGTATCATCTATAATAATATGTGCCAAAAGAGTTGAATGTGTACATAATCTTCCTTCAACTATCATCTCATTACTTCCACCTACTAGAACATCCCTGTGTTCTCCTTCCATAAGTGTTGAATCTGAACATAACGCTTAATAAATAATTTACAGAACATGTAGAAACTTAATTTAATGACCAGTAAAAATATATTATGTCACCTTATGTGATTTATATTCATTGTGACTAAATAACACCAATCCATGCATATTGTTTCAATGAAAACCAGTTTATATGTACTGGGGAAAATATACCTGCATATTTAAAAAACCACTCATTATTTAGTTAATATAGATGCACTTCATGTTGAATAATTACTAGTTGATAGTGGTGTTTTTTAATTCTAAATAATAGATCCATAAACATATTAAATTTAAAAGTCAAAACATATCGAATTCCTATATATAGTTTCTTTGGTTGGTTAACAAAGATAACAACCATGTTTATTTCTTTATTAGAATACATTCAACAGAAAAATAGAGAGTTCATAATAAGGAAAACAATATTAATTAATGAAGCATGAAAAGGATATTGTATCATTATAAATAATTGGAAAACATTAAATAGTTTCCTTTCTGAATGAATGAGTCCAGACTGTAGTGTCAACCATGGCATATAAATACTACTAATCCCTATAATACTGAAATATGAAAGCCTAAAGGTATTTTTTTCATAATTAAAAGGCATAGATGAGTATTGATCATTAAAATTACTATGTATATTAGTTGAAATGAAGAAAACCTAATTCATTTTAATTTTCAATTCATGATAAAAAATATACAAATGATAATGAATATTCAGCATGCATGAAAACCTGATTTGTGCCTTCGAAGCAGCTCAAGTGTGTTGTGTTGTTGGTTTCAAAGATCTCCTAAACAGAGACATATAATAGGGAAGTAGATGGTCTTCCAAATTTGTTTTGACTAATTTTAGACCTTCACCCATGCCAAGAACATCCAGTATAGAGCTTTCAACCACTTTAGAAGACCTGAGAACTTGAAATTGAATTAAAAAAATATATTTAAAGACTATTGTTGTAGCATGGAAATCAACATCACCATTCAATTCAACTTTTAAGCCATATAAATAATGAGTACATGTAGAATATGAAAAGAAACATAAGTACATACATTTTCCAAAATTAAAAATTTTCCTGACTATATGAATGCAATCATCTCAGCTTGGGTTTGATGTGCGATCTTCACTATTCAACCCATGAAATGCAATTAATTGTTCAAAAAAAGTGAGTATATAATAGAAAGTATAAAATCCAACATAAAAAATTAATGTGATGTTAAAATAAATTCATGCCAACAATGAATATACAATTTAGAGAATAATATACAGTTCAATTACATGCATCGAAGAAGAGAATAAAAGACCCAATAATTGTATCATTAATAGTAGTAGTGTTTGGAATATTTAATATTGTCATCACTAAAAAACACATATGAAACATAGTTAATTTAAGAGAAATGAAATTGTAGGAAATTAATAGTAAACTAAACTTAGTATTCTCATCACCTGTACGATGAAAGGATGTCCATTTAGTGATAGAAAAGCAATATAAAATAAGAAATTTATGGGATTCATTAGTACTATAAGACAAGTACTAATGGAAGGTATGATGATACTATATAAATAGAACAAAGAGTTGTATGGAATAATAATATCAATAGCTGAGAGGTGATGTGGAGGAGGTCAACCCCTGAACAAAATTGGTGAACATGGGAAAGTCCATTGATAGGAAGGCTTGTATAGGAGGTGTCCACCTAAAATTATAGTGAAGTCATAGGTTTATAACTATAAATATGTACAAATAATTAAGATCATCAAACAAAAATTACGTATAAAAAATTATAGGCATCCAAAAAATTCACAATTTGTTAATTTAATCCCAAAAGAAATTTTGAAATATATTCAAAACGTTTACAAATCAACTAACACATACTAAAATTAAAAAATTTGAGTATTACCTAAATCATCATTCCACATAAATGGTTTTATCTTTTGTGTTTTTAGTCTACCTAACGTTTCAAAACCACATCAAAATAGGGAATTAATGAATTAGAGAAATTAAAGCTACAAACCACAGATAAGTTACACAAATAATATTCAAACATTAATATGTATAAACCTGAAATTATTAAGAACCTGCATATTTCAATTTTGAATTAAATATGAACATGAATATTTCAATTGTGAATACATATAAGTTACACTAATAATATTGAAACAATAATATGTATAAACCTGATACATGTAACATAAAAAATAATAGTAAATGTTTTGTTTATGTGAATGAAAACTCACATGTATCCTGTAAAAATAGTACATGCAAGGACAACAAATCAAAGCATTCTTAGGATAAAAAAGTTTTGTTTTGAAAATTTGAACTATTATAAATTAAAGATTCAATAATTTCACCACCTGTTGTACCCTATTATCATCAAACTGTGAAAGGTTAATGGAAGAATGATGTTGATACAATGAAATCAATAACAACAATTGAGTACTATTGAATTATTTTCATAAAAATATATTATAATTGCAAAATATAACTATGATTATATTTATATTTTATGTTTGGAAAATTACATGGCACACAAAATAATATGTGATGTTCACTCTGATCAAAACCAATAACTGAGAAGTGAAGTGCACATAGATGTACATTACCGAGAATGGATGTTCCTTCTTTCTTGTGGGTTACACGCCAATGTGCTTGCATTAGAACCAATAACAGCCATATCGACCTATGGTAGAAACTGTAAATGGCCTTCCATTGATTTTAACAATCAACACATTCACTTGGTTAAAGGCCAAAAATTACTCTAACCCTATCTATTGAGTAATCGTGATTCTAAAAGGTAAACATTGATATAAAAATTAAACATCCCATTAAATAATAAACAACAATCAATACAAAAAATTAATCAAATCAATTTCACCCAATAAAAACAATTTATTTCACAATACACAACAAAAATGATTAATAGTATATTTGAATCAATTTATAAGAATAATGATTTTTTTATCTAATTTCGAACAAAACATACACCTAAGATATTAAAAAAATGAACAAATAATGGAAAACATATGATTATGATATCAAATTTTTTTGGACATATCTATTTTTCATGAATTCAAATAAAATGCATATGGAATGTATTTAGAGACTTTGAAACATAAATTTTAAAACTGATTTAATCTTCCATGAGGCATATATTTAAAATATGTCATATATATTTATTAATAGAATGAATATTTCTTAAAAAATGAAATCAATTACAAAAAATGTGAAAAATTTAGATATGAAATTAGGAAGAACAACAGACTTTGAATGAAAGAGAACAAAGCTGGTGAGTAGAAGTTTTCATGGAATCGATTTTACCTGTAATATAAAGGGACTGATGCAAGGAGTCAATGAAAAGTTATAATAATTAGATAATGAAAATGGATGATAAGTAAATGGAAAATATAATAATCCATAGACAAATGAAAATTCGAAATAACGGAAAACTAGAGAAATAGTGAGATAAGAAATTGAAAAAAAACACAACTGATGAAAATAAAAATTTTACTTGAAGGATATGAACTAAAGAAATCATAGAGGATGAAATAAATCAAATTGAGGCCAAACAAAAGGATTCATTATAGTTCAAATGGTGGAATGTGCAATTACTTGGACATGAAGTCATGAATAGGAGGTGGCCACCTGAAAGCAACTAAAATGACAGGTTTATAACCTTATAAATCCACATAAAAATAATATCATTATAGAAAATCTTGGGTTTCATATCATGACATCAAAAATATAATATTAATCAAGAAACCATAAAGAAAATAAAATGATAGTTGAAGAAGACAATAAAGGACTATATTTTCAATACTGACATACTAATCTAGAATAAGAGTCAATGAACAGAAAAAATGGATAAATAATGGAATAATTATGCTAATATAACATCTATTAGAGGGCCTAGTACAAAAACTTGCATAAGTACCACCTTTGTATAGACTCACATGTTTTAGCCGATCTATTACAAACAACTGGGCACTGAAAAAACACCAAATTAGTCAAGTTTATTTTCCCATGGTGAATTAGTTGACTATCATAATATTGCCACAAAATATAAATTTCTGAATAAAACAGTGGAGGTACCATAGATGGTGAAGATAATCAAAATTCCCTTGATCTCTTCATGTGTAGGGTGAGCCACCAATAATATATAAATAAAAATAATCAGTATTTATTTTAAAAGATGAAGTGTGTAATTAAAACATTATGAGATGAATATCCCAAAATCGAGATAAAACTCGTTGAATCACAACATAATCATACTAAAATATTACCTTGTCAATATACATTGAAGTCGATAGTGAAAACATAAATTTATTAAATCATTATAATCATCTGTTTCATATTTTTTTCTTTCACAAAAATCAATATAAAGTGGAGTTAATAGTGAAAACAGATTACCTGCATTCATATGTTATATGAAAGAGATGTTAACTCCATGATTTTACAACCAACAACTTGCTTTCACATAGTGTGTACCTCCAAATAAAATATGATGCATGGTAGTAAGCACTAACAGTAATCACTCAAACAGTAATCACTCATTCTAAGGGATGTATCGATAATTAGATATTTATACATGTACCCACCAATAATAGGTTCAACTAATGTATGAAAACAATATCATACAACATTAAATTCAATCCCATCAAAATAACACATCTATTCAAATCATGATTACATGAGACAGCAATATCAAAAATAATAATTATGAGGCATTCATCATTGATCCAAAAATACCTTAAAATACTATAAAAAATATGTTATAAAATGAAAATTGTAATATAATTCCAGGATTAAGAAACTTGATTACTAATATTACCTACATAAACACCATGATTTACATGTCTTAATGACATTAATGTAAGATCTTCGGAAACATTCATGTAAAATTAAGAATGAAAAGAATCAACTTGATGAAAAAATGGCATAAAATGTTTGATGAGTAATTTAAAAATATGCATTAATTTATGATGTGATGAACCTTTGAAGTCAAATAGGAAAATTAAAAGATTTTTCTGCATGAATAAATGGGATAAAATGAATGATGACTAATGAAATGGGTTATACTTACGGTTCCAATGCTTCATGAAATGAAGATAGAACACCTTTTGTGCAGATATTGAACATTATTGTCTCTGAATATTGATAGAGATGTGTTGGTAACATATTGGGGCCCCAAAAACTAATTTTGGAAATTAGTATTATTTCATTAAATTGGGGAAGCATTATATCAATAGGGTTAAATAAATAGCTTAAAATCAGAGCATAATCTAACAAATTAGTTAAGAACGAAAACATACCTGGTGCTGGAGGCATCTAGAAATGGTTAAATCTGCATCAAGGTTCAATTTCCAGACATCAGTGAGATATACTAATGAAGATGAAGATTGATTTTACAAGGAAAGAGGAGGTATCAGTGAAGTTGAAGAGCTTCGCGAATCATTTGCGGGTCATCCGCCACAGCGGTCAAAGGTGAAGAAACTTTTGGACGATTTGCAGATGGTGGAATCGGAAGTAGATGAAAGAAACAGGGAAACCTAAGAGAAGGTGACTGAACATGCGAACGTCTGGTTAGGAATTGTTTTGATAGAGGGTTTTCGTAGATGGTGGATGAGAACTGGTCGATGATGTAGTGGAAAAGGGAGGTCATGCGAGAGGTAGAGGTTGGAAGATAACATTTTTAGTGGGAACCCTAGGAGGCGGCGAGTGATGTTGTGAGATGGATTGAAATGATTTTGAGGGATTGAGTAAATGCGTGAGGTGGAGTAGGCTGAGTTGAAGCACCCGGTGGTGAGGTAGCCAATGGCGGTATAGGTGGAGGTGGTGTAGGTGGAGGTGAAGAAGGAGGAGTCAGCCACAACGAATGGGATGGAAGAGACGGATAATGGGAAACCCTAATAGTGAGGGAAGAGCCGAGGGAAACATGAGTATAGGGATTCCATAGGAGGAGAATCATGAAATGGGAGGGTGGAGGGAAATTTTTTTGGTGAGGTGGATGAATATACACATGACATGTTAGTAGGAGAGAATCCTAATTTAGTAGAGATAACTGATGTCCGTTATGAGCTATATAGATATAAACATGAGCAATATTTCAATCCAAACTATATGCCCATAAATAATGGATAATGAGAAACAAAACTCATCCGGTCAAAACTTAATAATAAATTCAATGTAGGGGTATACACATGTAACAACACACCACAATATAATAAAAATTGATTCCGATTAGTGGGCGCATTTGTTTAATTTAATCCACATACAGTTTTCATTTTCATAATAACCACCAACACTCTTGAGAAATAATTAAAAATTAATGATATTAATTTTAAAATCATTCTAGTAATGAAATACAACCTTGGATGATCAACAGATTCATGTCAATATGCTCGGAATTAAACTGAGTAATCATGAAACTTGCATGGCATAATAATAATAAAATTTCATGATAATAAAACATAACAATTTATACCTACTTCAAGGTAAATGGAAATGTTTTATTCTTCATAACAGAATGTAGAAATGAGCTACCAACCTTCATCTCTGTCTATTCAAAGGAAACAAATCAACTTCTGGTGTTTAAAACAATAAGCATTTGTGTAGATATTCAGGGAATGGTATAGATGCATAATGAAAATTATTATAAATAAAAAACACAAGTGGATGCAATGATATACAAACTGAATCGAGGGTGGATAGATTTTTTTCCCTCATGCAGCACAAATAGACTACAAAAAAATTCTTTACAAGAAAATATTAAATTCAATCATCATATGTTCCTTCATTAAAAATGATTTTTTCATATGAATCACATTCATTTAGCATGTTCCCAAAACAAACTAAAATATCATATTTTTCTTTGTTATTAATGTTGTTTATGATATAAAGTGTTGTGGTAATTTTAATTCCATACCATTTCGTGGTACCAAGTTCCATAATATAATAAAAAAATTTCAAGATAGAAACATATGTGAGACCATTTATTCTAATAGAACATCAATATTTAATACATGATCTAGTTTTCCAAAAGAAACTAAGTGAAATAAAAAAGGAAAAAATAATACACTGCTCCAAAAAATGTCATTTCTTATTTAGTTTAGGTAATATAATTATCCACTTCTTGAATAATTTAACCCACATATAGTGGGTGCACTCAATTGATTTAATCCATGTACAATTTTTATTTTCGTCATAACCTCCAATACACTTGAGAAATAATCAAAACATAATGAGATTAATTTGAAAATATTTCTAGGCTTGAAATACAATCGTGGATGATCAAAAAATACATGTCAATAAGATCTACATTAAACTGATTAATCATGAATCATGCATTGCACAGCAGTAATCAAATTTCCTGATAATAAAACATAACAATTTATACCTACTGCAAGGTAAGTGGAAATGTTTTGCTCTTCATAACAGAACATAGAAAGGAGCTTCCAACCTTCATATCCATCTGTTCAAAGGAAAAAATCAACTTTTGATGTTTAAACCAATAAGAATTTATGTGGATATTCAGGTAATGTGAGAGATGCATAACAAAAATAATTATAAATAGAAACCAC
This sequence comes from Viscum album, assembly GCA_963277665.1. NCBI lineage: Eukaryota > Viridiplantae > Streptophyta > Magnoliopsida > Santalales > Viscaceae > Viscum > Viscum album. Next base: position 2,113,905,884 of record OY728157.1, on the reverse strand, counting down.
AAGAATATGCAATGATACAAAAACTGAGTCATTGGCGAAGAAGAGATCGATTATTTTTTTCCAGAAATAAAATTTGGAGTAATTAAAATCCAAATCAAGAAAATAGTTAGGAAACACATATATCTTTTTTCCCATCATACATCACAAACAAACTACGAAAACATTCTTTAAAATAAAATAGAAAAGACATCAGCAACTCATTGCTTATGAACATGAAATAATATGATATTTTTCTACCAGAAGTTCCACGCAACCATAGGATGCTTCCTGGAAGAGAAAACAACTGTAGTGAGCTTACCATGGATGAATAATGCATTTAGAAGGAATAAGAGGGTGAGGATGAATCCAGAGAGGGCATCGATGAAGACATCCACAACTGATGAGATCTCAGAACCAGAAAGACAAGATCATCTTGTGTCTCAGTGGCTAAAAATCATGTATGAAATGGTGGAAATATTTTACATTATCAAAATGATGATCAGGAAAAAACTACAACTCATTGAATTACTTAAGGAAAATTCGGAAGACAAATAATACTTGGTGTATTGAATTTGGATAAAGTATAATTAATGTTTCAAGACCTTGTGTGAACCTGCAAATAATATAATGAAGAACACAATGGATAGGCATCACAATATTATAGGAAAACATACCTATTTCGGAAGGGATAGTTGTGTCTGAACCAAGGAGAACCCGAGCTTAATGGCACAGTTGAAAACTATGGATTTCAAACAAAATCAGAAGTTCAGTTTCCAGTGGATGATTTCAGAGTGATGGTATTAGAGGTAGATGAAGAAATGGATGGCCAACCAAGAAGGACTTGAAGCCCTATATTTCAGACACCTAATGGAGTAGCCTCTAAAATCCTAGTTTTTAGATATTCGAAGAGGTGAAGGAATTGTGCCGACAATCAGTGCCGCCCGTAGATCCCAAAGAACGATCTTGGTGGATACGTTGGAGTAGGATGAAGCAAAAATGTTTGAGGTTTTTGAACCGGTGAATAGGAATAGCGAAGTCTTGATGGGTTGGAGATCCGTAATCATGAAGATGATGTAGTTAAGGAGCTATTAGTATATATTTGAAGAAGGGAATATGCGGTTGCGATATTCAGTGAAAATATTTTGAGGTGAGATGCCAATTTCGGTGGGATCGTATGATGATGATGAGTCTATGGAGGGTCTGATACAGTGTTAGAGGAGTAGGGGAATCACAATGGGGAGGGAGGTGAGTCGCGATGATAGGAGGTATTTTGAAGGTATCCGGAATGTCGAAGGATGCTGATAGCTGCGAAACCCTAATTCATAGGGAGCAAGGGAGTTCATGCTGGGGGGAAGCCGAAGGTGTCGCGAGAGAGAGGATGGAAAAGTGGTGGGAATGAGATGGGTGGGGGATGTGGAAGAAGGATAAATTGACATGTAGGGTAGGAATAAGCCCAATTTAGTATTGATAATAGATAGTAGATTAGGGGAAACATTTTTTAAAAATGCAATTGTTTTGGGTGTGGATCTTAAGGGTTCTTGGCCCATGAATTTGTTTAAAATGATTATGCAGAATTCTTAAGATATTTCCAAATGGGTTTTATGAACTTTACATGCGGTGGAAATTTTATTTGGAATGGTTTTTGGCATGTGTCTGTGTGAAAGTGATGGTATGTGTGACTTGCAAACATGGAATTACGTACAACGGGAATCTTAATTATCTAGGTGGGTAAACTAAAACTTGTGTTCTAGTCATATGGAAGTGGTTTTTCCTAGTTCCACATTGCTAGATTAATTATTACAATACTAACTAATGTATGAAGATTGATCTTCATTGGAATTTTGTATGTTTCCCCTCTATAGTGGTGTATCCACAACGGCAATGACGATTGTCTTTACTATACCACATTTCACTGAGGTATGAGATTCTAGTGTCCCACTCGAGCTAGATTACCCCTAGGGATTTACCCATGGTTCTCTCTTGAGACATATGATATGTGGTACCATCTGTTGGCATACGATGGTCTTTGAGTAAATTTTATCTTAAAGAAAGTTTATCTTAATAAATGTTTCACTTCATACATTTCCTTTAAAAGTGTTTTCCTTCATAGTGTTGTTCTAAAAATAGCCCTTCCGTAAAATGTTTTCATTTAAGTGTTTCAAAGTCTCTGACATAAAGGACCACGTTAATTTTCATTTGAAGTTATAGCATGGAATCATTATTTAATGTGGAATCCTACTAGGATTAAGCTCACACCCTACGTACATATTTGGGTGTATGTAGAAATTTTTATATGTATGACATAGATAAAGGAATGGTGTGTCATGGTGGATTCAATTTATTTTGTTCTGAATGTTTCATGTTGTGGTAGTAGTGGATTGAGGGTGATCTCCCTTAGGTTAAAAATAGTTTTTTGAAACTTTTTCAACTTCCTTTCCCTTCTATAATTTTCATTTTGGTTGAAATTAAAAATACATTAACCTGCAAATTGTATTACTTTGTTAGATTTTTTTCATTTCTTATTGTGTTATCCATTATTATATATTTTTTAGGATTATATAATTGGGTGAAACCATTCTTATTGTTTTTTGGATACCTGACCCCTATTTTTTAGTCCATGGGGTTCAGGAATGTCATTTAGGTCATCCCAAGAATCGGGTCAGATGTCAGGTTGGATGGCGCTCTAGCCTAGTTTGCGAAAAAAATTATCTGAGGAAGTTATAGTCTTTTTGGATCATAATATTGAGCGAAAGGTCTAGGTAGACCAGGGATAAGTTTTTTGGGACTTGACATTCTAGATTATGGGTAGGGTACGAGGCTAAAACACCTTCGGACGGGCTTCATTTTCCATGGGAATTTATGTTATGTTTCATTCCTTTGGTTCTTTCGGGTTACATTGTGTTTGGGAAATGAGAAAGGAGTTGGGTAAATGATATCAATGATCTCAGAGGGATAGAAATCCTTGTTGTGTTGGGGGCATGGTCCAAGAATACTTTTCATCATGTTGGTGTGATTGGTTTTTGGATGCCTACCATATGGTTGATTCATCCATCAAAACCAGTTCCCCCTTTGTAATTGTTTTGTGTCATCAGGGGTTTTGGAAATCTTTTGAAATCCTTTTTAGAAATTGTGAGAATTGAATTAGAAAGTAGATATGGTTTTGTTTTGGGAATATAGAAATGGAGTTTTTAGAAGTTATTTTTTAGAATGATTTATAAAATATGATTTTTATGGAATGGTCCTTGTTTGAAATAGGAATGATTTTAACAAGATTGGATCTATATGATCAAAATTTGGGGGTTATTTAAATGGTTTGTTTTTTAAACAAAATTTTATTTTGAAAAAAATATGATTTTGAAAAAGGGTTTGGATGTTTTTTATGTAAGGATAAATGAGTTTTAAATAAATTGGATTTACTGTAATGATTTTGGTTATACAGCTAAAAATATTTTTATAGGGAATTTACTAGAGTTTTTGATGGAATATGTGAAATTTTATTTTAATAAAGAATGGAGTGGTTTAATGCATGCGGTTTGAAAATGATTTTTTCCCATTGGTGATTGGGAATTTGATTATGTTATATGAATTCTGAAATAGGAAATTAATTATGATGTTTAAAGTGTGGGTTAAATGTATTGTTTTTAAATGTGGAAAAGATTTTTTATGACCTTTGGTGTTTCCATGAGTGGCCACATTGACATGAGATGATGGGTGCCCAGTTTGGCATGAGAATATGAATATCTGAGGCTCCATGGAACATTATTGGTGAGTGTGCAACCCACAAGGCTAGTTTTTCTTTGAAAAGTGATTTTTAGAAAATATGTGACATTTTGATAATCTGAAGTGGTGTGGTGTGTCCCATTGTAATTTGGGAATGTTTCTTATAAGGTGTTTTGAGATTGAAACTCTTTTTGTGTGAATTTTATTTTATGTCTAAATATTTTTCTATGAATTGACTTTGAAATAATAGTCAGCGGGTTCCTTTGAGAAATGTTTTAGGGATCCACTGAGTTTGTTTCCTTTTTCCTTTTCAATGTTTGTTTGTAGTATACTTTGACTAATGTAGTAGTTTAACTATGACTTTGGTTCCCATTTTTTTATAGTGTATTCCCCCATAAATAATATATGCATATTAGAAGTATGGGTACATGTGATTCACAATTGGAAGATCCTCTATTTGATCAAAATAATGAATTTCTTCTCGAGTTTTTAATTGTAAACATTCCTTTATTTTATGATCATGTGAATCATCTCTAATCGAAATTGTGTATGTGAAAAAGTAAAAAGATATTTAGTTTACTTGAGTTTTATGATTCTTTAAGGTTGAAGATTGTCACCTCCATGACAGAAATTCTTATCTTGAAGTGGTGATGGTAATTCCATCAAGGATAGTGGAAGGTGTCCTGATACTTTTGGAGATAGCCATAGTGTTAAGAGTCTATGAGGTGTTTCTTCGTACTCTTCTATTCAAGGGATAATTTTGTGACATTAGTCTGAAATGTCTGGCCATAAAAATTATAACGCACCATCCCTAGTTACCCAGAGTTGGTGAATTATTACATAACATTGACATGATCAAAAGAGATCAAATCTCTAAAGACTAATTAGTTTTGTATCCTTGAAACTAATAGATACATACATAAGTTCATCATTACATCATTAAATAAAAAAACATGGTGCCAAATTTTAACACACTCATATTCTTAGGCCTATCCTTGTAGGTTAATCATAATATAATTATTCACATCCTGTGAAAAAGAATACTTAAGAAAATGGTGATCTCAAATTCTTAGTAAGCATAACAATATTGCGGAAACATTCATAAATAAGCATAAACATATAAGGAAATGTATAAGACTAAAACAAAATCCTTTTAAACATAAACATAACCATAATATGTCAATGATAAATCAAATAATTCCATTTACTTATTCACATGGATACTCTACTAGTCAAATAATCACATGTAATATCAATAGATAATTTCATAATGATGGAATTCAAAATGTCAGACATCATAAAAACATAGTCAAGGCCTCGTTCCAAGACTACAAATAAGATTTTATGAAGGCCTTATGCCATACACTAGTTTGTCTCATGAGACCTAATGATTCATCAAGAAGCTATAGCAGGCTACACCCATCACTTACTAAGATCAATGCATTCCTCATATGAAAAGGTTCGAACAAAACATAAACATTCGTATTAAAAATAGCATACAAAATGTCAAAACTTTAACAAAAAACCATGAATGGTATAAAAATAACACATCCAAAGTCAAACATATCACAAAACCATTAATATAATATGGAAGATTGTATCATAATAAATCAACTTCAAACAAGTGTAAAATCCATCATTGAATGTTGACATAGATGAAATCTAAACGATTTGAGAGAAATATCTCTTTCTATTTTCAGATCATTAAAAAGTCAAGAAATTATAAAATAAAACATTTATTTTGAAAATATTCTTATTATATTTTAAGGGATGTCTTGAAGGTGTCATAATAGCGGAAAATAATTACTCCCTCCATATAAGTTAAAAAACATTCTTACCTTAATTTGTTGAAAAGGTCATCAAGTACATTATTTAGAAAATGACAGAAAGATTCATTTCAAAACCTTTTATAAAAAGTCATAAAAGGGTATAACTAAAATTAACTCATATTCTATGAAATATAAAATTTTTCTGAAATTCATTTTTAAGAAACACAGATGTGGATGATAAAGAGGTCCTAGTAGATACTTATGTATAAACAAACTCAGATAATGAAGATATTATAGAATTAACACTTACTGTGTACTTTTCCTTGGTTAAGGGTAAGTTAACCTCTTGTATAATAGTTAAACCATTTTTATTAAATTATAAAATAACCACATATATAAATATGATATCATATATGATCTTATAATATTTCATTATTAATAAAATTCCAGTACTATCATTGTTTCAGGTGTTAAATGATTCATTTTCCATTGTATGTTTTGTTACATAATTCATGTTCGTTGTGGATAAGATGTATTTGATTCATATCTAGAATTATGTTATGTTATTTAAACATTAATTTTAATCCTAAAATGAAAATTATTCTTTAATGGTTATGATGGGTAATGAATCTCATCATGTTCATGGAGACTGTAATCCGTACGTACACATTAGCGACAATACAGTTCCACTGATGATGAAATCGTATGTAATTGGATGGTATATCATATATAAAGAATCATTAACATTTTTTATTTATTATTTACATAAATTATACACATTATTATATCCATCCAAATAATGATGTGTTTAATAACAAACTACACCATGATGTGGATACGGTAAGTCGTACGTACACACATATGGTAACTTTGTCATTCATAGGATGTATAAGATAATGAATATGGTTGTAACATATTTATAATAACGTCATTGTTTGTGGAAGGTACTGGAGTTATTATTTTGGTATGTAAACAACAAAGATAGAGGAAGATGAAGAAGAAAAGAACTTTGAAAGAGGTGATGAAATAATTACCTCTTTTTTGGGTTCTTCCATTTGATTTGAACAAAAGGGATCCTTAGGTTGGAATTCTGATCCATTTAAGGCCTCTAGGTTTATTTGAGGTAAGTTTGAACGATATTTGACGTTGGAGTGAGAATAGGTTGAAGTTTTCGACGTTCCTCTCATCCACCACACACCTCCAATCTTGGGCTCGTGCGTCGGTTCATCTTAGTCAAAGACATTCCTCATTGGAGGGTGTCCTGAGGAAGAAGTCGCAGTCGGAGTTCTTCGTTGGAGGTGTGTTCTTCTCGAAAGAAGTGAAATCCTCCAAGGGTTCTCCTCTCACAATTCCACCCAAAAAGTGAAAATGGTTCCAATATAATTAACATAAGATAAAATTATGTTGGCACACTCACACAAGTTGGAAAAATTGATGTGGTGTGTTGGCAGAATTAATGTAGAGGAAGATCAAGATGATCCTCCACATTAAAGAGGGAGTTGAGAGGTTTCTCCTCCATTAAGAGGGGTCGGGTGGTCCATGCCTCTAGGAATTCAATATTGGGGGTTTATGATCAGGTGTTCCCCACCAATATAATCAAAACATGGGAAGTTTTGGTCTGGTGGTCCCCACTTCTCAACATCCACATTTAGTTTAAAAATAAAAAATAAAATAAATGTTACAAAACTTTATTTTTAATTTATTCTTCCTCAAAGAAAACCCAAATTTTATCGTTCACTCTCGACCCACTATGGTCAAGGTGAAAGTCTGATTAATCGAATACTGGTTCTGCGAGTTCAACGGTGTACTCATATTTCAATTCCAAGCACCGGTTCAAAAGTTAGAAAAACCCACTCACCTTTTTACTGAATGTACCCAAAAAAATGTTCATAAATTCATTCTAGACACTCCGGGCCTTGAAATCATGCACTGTCAATTTTCATGGAATTGTAAAATTCTAATATATATACATATATATATAATACTAGTAAATTCCAGGTCTTTACAATATACCTATGCCCGTGTCATGACTACCCCAAGCCCGCCTTCCATAGGCTAGGGGCTGGACACTAGCACCAACAGCTTATTCCCTAAAACTGAGAAGGCATTGCCTTTATAACTTGTAACACACACAACCAAGAACACAACAAGATAAAAACTCAAGTAAACTTAATAGTAAATATAGAGATTATAGTGAGTAAAAAGGGGCAAGAATACAAGACCAACTGGAAAGTACAAGGAAAACAAGAAATACAAGACAACTGAAAGTACATGTAACTAGAACAGCTCTTGTGATCACCTACCAAGGATCCTACTTGAAGGCTAGGTACAGATCTTGACTAGCCTTATCTATATTATGCCTCATCTAGGTCCACCTCCGAGCTACCTCCAGTCCTAGTACCCTCATCCCTAGTCAACGCTGTTAGTTGTCGGCATCCAACACAACAAGGTGCGGGCATAACCCATGTAGGGGTGCGTATAACGATACTCAGTAGGGACCCCGAGACCCTCAAGGTCTCACAAAAACCACCATTTATAAAACACAAGTATTAAATCAAAAGATAACCCTACATAGGTATATGCCCATACATATACCAATGTTACCATGTAATCCATCTCAATCATGAAAAAACACATAGGTAATGACTCCTCTCACACCAAGTATATATTTAAGTACATTAGTATAGATGATTAGATATAAATACAAAATCATTTTACACTATTAAGTGGCTCTTCTACTAACCAACACAGAATCACTTGGAGCTGACCCGCACAGGATAGCTAGAAGCACTGTTCTCGTCACAGCCAGCTACAGGGTTTCCACACTAGGCTTTCTTGCCTGTGAGAGAGTCTGTTCCCCAATCAAATTTTTGATTATCCAAATTCCATGATGTCCCAAGAATAAGTATCTAAAAGTACTTCCATGCCATAGGGGTCTCAACGCAATAGACGACGCGTCAATCAGACACCCGTTCTGTGAGTTATTAGCCTTTAAGTCCCGAGGGCCCTGTTGGATTCGTGCTAGATCCAACCCGACTGTACCCCATATTAATACAAATATCTAGTGGGGTATACTCAATGGGAAAGTCTCACTCTAAGATTTAAAATTCCACTAATAGTTCTCAAACGGACGTTCGGTGCCAATGTTATGGCCCAAAGAAAGTAAATGGGTCGTAGTGGGCCAGGGTCCGGTCCGACCCGGTCAGACCGACCTCGCTCGACCCAGCCAGGGCCGACGCAGTTCGGGTGGACCCGGCCGGTCTTGCTGGGTCTGGCTTGGCCTTCTAGGTGGACCAGCAGGCCGCGGGACACCACAGGTGGCCGCGAGGCAGTGGAGGGTGCCTCGAGGATGTGAGGTCGCGGAGCGGCTTGGACGGGGGTTGTTGTGCGGGCGCGAGGCCTCAGGGTGGCTTGGTCAGGGCGGTTTGGCCAGAAGGGCAATGGAATCTTGAGTGACGGCTCGACCCAGACGACGGTAGTGGATCAGATGGATGCTCATCCCAACGACAGTGGCTCGACCAGGACAGCAGCGGTGACATGGCCAGGACAGCGGCGGTAGCTCAGCCCGGATGGCGGCAGCGGCTCAGATGGCACGGGGCAGCGATGGCCATGGGGCGGCGACATCTTGGGCGGTGGCTCGGCTCGGATGGAGATGGATGTTCGACCCAAATGGTAGCGGTAGCTCAGTATGGACAACAGCAGCAGTTCGGGCGGTGGCATGGCTGTGGACGGAAAGGCTGCAGTGGCAGTGGCTGTTGCGTCGTAGCCTTCATCGTGGTTGGCAGTGGTGTCGGTCGCTGTTCTCATAACCCATGTGTTAGTATTCATTCCCCCATACTGATCAACAATTAATCAGATGGATTTTAGAGAGGACGGGCCATGTTTTTTTGGCCAGCACTCTCTGCGTTAGTGCGGTAGCAAGCAGCTATAACTCTACATAGAATTAAAAGGAATTATCAAGAATAGAATAGGAGAATTTTTCCAAACAACCACCCTACAACTTTCTGCCAAAAAAATCATACCCCAATAAACCCCTACCTTGGATTGTTCATTGATGTTGGTGCGACAAGATGTTGAAGTTTTCAACTTTCATCTCATCTTCCACAAACCTCCAATCATGGGCTCGTGCGTCGGTTTGTCATAATCGAAGACATTCCTCATTAGAGGGTGTCCTGAGGAAGAAGTCGAAGTCAGCATTCTTCGTTGGAGGATCGTTCTTCATGGAAGAAGTGAAATCCTCCAAGGGTTCTGCTCTCACAATTACACCCAAAAAATGAAATAGGTTCCAATATAATTAACATAAGAAGAAATTATGTTGGAACACTCACACAAGTTGGAAAAATTATTGTGGTGTGTTGGCATAATTAATGTGGAGGAAGCTCAAGAGGCTCCTCCACATTTAAAAGGGATTTGAGAGGTTTATCTTCCATTATGAGGGGTCAGGTGGTCCCCACCTCTAGGAATTCAAAATTGGGGGTTTATACTCGGGTGGTCCCCACTACCATAACCCACACATGGGAGGTTTAGTTCTGGTGGTCCCCACTTCTCAACATCCACATGGAGTTTAAAAATAAAAATAAAAATAAAAGCTACACAACATTTTTTTTATTTTATTCTTCCACGAAAAACCCATATTCTATCTTTCACTCTCAACCCACTACAGTCGAGGTGAAGATCTCTGTAGGTGAATACTGGGGTTGCGATTTCAACAGTGTCCTTGGATTTGAATTTCGAGCACCGGTTCAAAATTTAGAAAACCCGCTCAAAAGTTTACTGAATGTACCCGAACATAAGTTCAGAAATTTATTCCAAGCACTCTGGGCCTTCGAATCACGTGCCATAAATTTTTGCGGACTCGTAAAATTCCCATATATTTAAAAAATACTTGAAAATTCCAGGTCTTTACAATATACATAGGACTAATCTTTCCTTATTTCCAAATATGATGGTGATCCAACCATGGAGGCACATGAAGAAACACATGGTCACCCCTACAAACATAAGAGGTCGATGGTGTCGATTAGTTTATGAAGTTTCTCAACTCTAGGATATATCCATATGCTTTCAGTTAAACAAAACCCACTTTGAAGTGTCTTTTATATGAATTGGTCCTACTTTGAATCTCCCGCTTCCATCCAATACAATAGTGACTTACATGGACTACCATTGAGTGCCTCATATGGTTTCATATAAATATTCCTCTTATAACTACTATAATAGGTTAAATAAATATGATTTATGTGATTATACCATGTTTAGATAAAATATAGGATTCATTATATCATCAGGTTCTATTATACTTGTATTATACACCCTAATTTCCTATTCATATATGCTTGAAAATATGTACTCAAAAACACTGGAGTACCTAATGACTTCTATAAAACATTCTAGATGCATCAAGTAAAATAGTTGTCTCTATCTGAAAAAATACTCTGATATAACCCACATAAACACACTATCTATCTAATGTATGGGTCACATAAATAATAAATAATGAACATTTCCCTAATTGGTAATAACATTGATTCCATTTTAAAATAGTCCTCAATTACCCATATAGCATCATTATTTTAAAGAGTCCATGGAATTCCCAAAACAAAATCTATTGTAACATCATCCCATTTACATTCCAAAATGGGTAAATGTTGTAACAGAATTGTAGGTTGCTAATTTTCAACCTTCACTTACTCACATGTGTAGAATCGTGTCTCAAAACCTGTGATCTACCGCTTCATTCCTGGCCACCAATTCAATATATGATGGTCACTGTACATTGTGATTGAGAGAGGGTGCCTCGTACACTTCAAGGCATAAAACTTCTTCATTATCTCTTGCAAAATACATGATTTCCCTATCACATGGACACAAATATACATGCTCTAATCATCAATTATGGTTTAATCAAGAGTTTTTCCCCCTACATTAATTTTTTTCCTCAATGTCAGATACACTAAATCCTCATACTAACTCATCAGGATAGGAATCAAATTTTAGGAACCAATGGATAAGGACACAATATTTTAATTCTAATACTTATCTTAAACACCTAAATGATTCTCAGCAAACATGGTCATAATTTTCAACTAATAAATAGACTCTTGGATTCCCTATTTCTTCACTTTTTTCTATATAGGATCAGTAATAATATTTCCCTTCCTAGAGGTAAAAGAGATCTCAAAATCGAAGGATTTCATATAATCAACCCATCTACACTACCAAATATTTAAATCACATTGTAAAATAATATATTTTAAGATATTATGACCAGTATACACAATATAATTCTCTCAAAAATTATAATTCCACCAACACTATAAGGCATAATCCATTGTGAATAACTCAAGATCTTGTGTAGGGTAGTTTTTTTCATGTGGCCTCAATTGACATGATACATACATCATGACTTAATCTGACTCCAAAAACACTTCCACAATTTTGATCCCAGACTAATCACAAAACAAGTTATGTTCTTAACATGGTTTGGGTATGATAAAAATCAAGGTTATGGGAAAACATCTCTTTAGCCCATGGAAATATTTATTTCATGCCACCGAACACTAAAACCTTATACCATTCTTCTTAAACCCCATAAGTGGCACTTAAAAATGATAAATTTAATTGATGTACCTTCATTAATAACCTAAAAACTATAAAAATCATTAAATATCAAAAACAAATTATAGTTTTTCACTTAATAAACAACTACTTAAACTTTCATGGGATCCACTTTCGTGCCTTCTTCTCAGATGATTTAACCCAATGAATGTTTCTTGTTGATCTAGAAATCAAACAAAGATATCTTTTGGTATATTCGATTCACTCTTTGTGTAATCGGGATGATGTAAATATGTTTAGCTATATATTCATGTGTCTGAGATTACACCAATACGTTATCAATTAAGATGACCACAAACAAATTCTGCTACAAGTGAAATATGTGGTTAATCAGATCCATTAACAAAGTCATAGTGTTTGTTTATCATAATGATGCTACAACAAACTCATACATTACATAGAAACTTATAAAAGTAGTTTATTGTATATTATAATGTTTCACCCTTAACAGAGGATAAACTAACCTCAGATTAGTCTTAGGGAATATACAAGAACCCTTCAGCTGGTTAAATATAATATTGATATGTAGAATATGATATAAATTCTTAATCATCACCCCATTTAATTTTTTGATAATCAACACACAATAATAAGGATCCATTATCCTTCTTGGAAAAAAGATCAGATATATCCAAGGTGATTTACTCATCTTAATGAAATATTTATAGTCCAAATCATTCATTTGAGTCTTTAGCTCATATAGCTCTGGTTGTTCCATTATATAAGGAAGAATGGAAACTTGATCATTGCCAGGAAACAATTCAATCATAAAGTCAACAACTCTCTCATAATGAAATCCTAAAAACTCCATCGTAAAGACATCCCAAAATTAATCCCTAATAGAAAGAAATACACTATTCCCTATAACCCCATCATCAATCATAGGACTCTCCACCTGAGCTACATGTTCACCCATATGCTAACAAACTCAACATGTATGGCCTTTCTATATATTCCACTATCCATGATGAACATAAATACCACCCTCACAACATATGAATGTTAACCTATGATCAAAATATGGTATCTCAAGAACAAAAAAAATTCCTAATGTAGATGGTACCCACCAAAATTTATGGAAAACTCTTGGTAGTATCAGATCACCTCGTATATCACCCCTAACGGTGTGTCCACCATCAGATAAAAAACATTCAAAAATTGAGTAGGTATAAATAAATATGATGTTATTATATTAAGTAAGACACTATAAATCATGAAAACTATAAGGATCATACACAACTATAAAAAATTTCTATTGCCACAGTTCAAAATCGTGGTAATAGATCCCAGAACTGGAGTCATAGGCTACGACCACAGTTTTGGCCAACCGTGGCCACTATCTCCATGGCAGTAGGTCCTGGCCTATTGCCACAGTTTTGAAAACCTTTGCAATAGGCCTCAAAATTTGACACCAGGAAAATTGACCTATAGCCACAATATAAACTATGGATATAGGTGGCTATTTCCAAAGTTTTAACCGTGGAAATAGCTTCAGAATATCGTGGTGATAGCATAAATCAAAATTTTCCCCTGTGGGATTTGATCACTACACCCCCACTTTGCAGTCCAGCGCACTTACCACTATACCACACCATAATTCAGGTGTATATATATATATATATATATATATATATTATGATATATATATATATATATTATGATATATATATTAAAAAGATTCAGGGCAACCAATTAAAAACTATGGTGTTAGTTCTTCCTGCCAAATTTTTGGTGGGAAAGATTGTTCTCGCGGAAGTGCGAGAACCCTATAGCCACGTTTTTAGAAAACAGTGGCTATAGGGTGTCAAAAAAATTGGCATATCACCACTTTTTTACAAACCGTGTCCATAGGCCACAAAACCAGGGTAATAGCACATTGCTATTTGCACAGTTCTAAAAACTGTGGCCAAAGGACACGGAAAATAAGCCTATAGCCACGGTTTTAAAACTGTGTCTATAGGTCTGTGGCAGTAGCTCCATTTTCTAGTTGTGATGCCTCGGACTATCGATGGTCTAGCATCACTATCGACGAGTGTAGGTTGAATGGTATAGATCTGAACTGTCCCTCTACCCTAGCTCAAGATAGAGTTTTATAGATTATGGTCCTTTCCTAATATGTATTCTCTTTCTTCAAAGGATAACATCACCCACCTAGACAAATATGATAAGTGTAACTTAAACATACTATTTGGTCTAGGGTGGTATATCCCCTCTCGGTTCTCTAAATCATCAAAGGTCCTCCATCACTTCCCATCATTTAGGGTTCCTAGAGAACCTCTATAGGTTCCCCCTACTACAAAAATATTGACACTCCATAAGTGGTTGAAGAAACTAACCTTTCATGTGAACATTGTTTCCAAACTGATTATAGACCACATAACCACTTGACATAGAGGCTTGTCTACTCCCATAACTTCCATATCCACAAATTATTTCATGGAATTTCTCATAATTAAACATTATTCCATTGGAATATATACAACCACATCATCAATGTGTAACAACTTATTTCCCATTTGAGGCCCTCTTCAAGTTCCCCTAAAAAATGAGAGCTTAATTCACCCCCATTGAGATATTTTTTTAAATAAATATATTTACTTGGGACATAATATTACACTCGATTCAATCCAAACAACATCTAATCCTTATTTCCTCATATCATGACTATATCAGAATATAATTTTTTAGGTTAGTAAAGACGATAACATAATTGATAAATAATATATTCTCCTATATAAAATACATAAACAATATAACCCTTTTGGCCTTAGGGTATATGTGTATAAGCACTCCAAGAACTTCTCTTGGAAGTATTTCCAAGCCATACAATCTATTTTCTCTGGCTGCACCTAAATATCCAACCAATGGTTCACTTGGTATCATAAAATATATGTTTCTAGATTGACCCTTTTTTGTGTAGAGGTCTCTAAGTAGACATATATCTTCATTATATACTCAGTCTAGAACATTGATGCCTTAGGTCCACCCTCTTCGTGAAATATTAGAGGGTACAGTTGCGGAAAATAACACATCAATTCAAAAATATTTGGAGATTCCTACCCTGGTTCCCTCTTGAAAAACTGCATAAAATGGGTGAAGTTGTCCAAAAAATTCACTTATATCATATTTCTTGGAACCAAGGGTGGTTCTTATCCTACTACTGTAGGTTCATTGTCGGTAATTTCCACCTATCTCCTAACAAATAAATGTCATCATGCTGGAATCACTCTACAATTATAAACTCACATTTTAGGGAACATAAACATTTATTGCATAGTTATACAAGGGAGGTGTCACAGTTATCCATAACCATCAATTCCACAACCACTATCAGAATTATTAAAATTTCATCACATTCACTACACCCAACCATCCCTATTCTAGGCCATAATAAATGCAAGGTAAACCAAACATCAAATTTTAAATTTTCAGGGTTTGAATGATATTAACATATTTGAATTTCTAAATAGTTTGAACATACTCATTAGTTACTATTTTTTCCATTTAAATTTACAAATTTCAACATAATAAATTAAACCTTCTTTACTATTAACTACTACTTTTGAAACCAAAAATGAAATAAAAAACAATATTATTTCCCATATCCCATAATATTTTACATGTTTTCCTAACATAATTCATGTCACATCAATATCTAAGTGTCTAAAATAATGAATTTATACAAAAATATAATGATGTTCTAACCCACGAGTAAAATCGTAGAGAAAAATTACATCACACATCAAGTGTATCACACAAGGTGAAATAACATCAAACAATAACAAAGAACATCATGAATTGTAAACCAACCATAGGGACAAGGGTTTTGCCACAAACAGGGGTTTGCAACTCCAACATAAGATTTCATTTACAAGACACAACATTTCATATTGTCCTATCTACCATTACCAAATAGTAAATTAATAGTAATGAAAACTATATTGATACCAGTTTGTAACATCTCAACCTGGGTTACACTAAAATAGTGCTCTTATCTAGTTTGTTATATAATCTTAGGTGCATATCCCTATTTTGAAGAAAATGCAAACTATCTGTGAGGATCTAATGAGGTATGCGGGGAGACTACACCCTCTATAATAGAGTGAAATAATAATAAAAATTAATGTAAAAAATAACATTATGTTTTAAAGAATAACAACAAATCACATACCATATTTACAAACTAATGAAGTATCAAAAAATAGATAAAATGGAAATTTCATGTCAATATATTCTAAATTTCAAAAGGAGAAATCAAAATAAAGGCACACTGACATTATCTCAATTCATGACCAGACATCATCTCGGGTCCTCTCAACAAATCTCTATCAAAAATCAACCATCTAACATAGGTACCTTAACCTTATCAAGACCTATAATCATGATATCTTCCCAAATTCCATTGTCATTATAGAAAAGGTGTGAGGATAACATAGTTGTCCCCCACTAAAAGCATGTAATACAATATTTTTTCCAATCATAAGTGTATACAAAATTGCAGTTGGATAATAATTATCATAACGAAGGAGACATGTTTTAATTTAACTTATCACCAATTATCTGTTTAGGACTCAGGCTCTAGATGTCTTGTCCTTGTACACGAGGGGTTAAGCGTTTCATTTAAAAGAAATGGGGTGTTATTTTATCCTTTAATTATTGATACAATAGTGTTAATAACCAATTTCCCATATCTTTCCATTCCATAGTTTCCAAAATCATAATGTTGACTCCCAAATCAAGAGTATGATACACCATGCTCATCACCCTAATCCAAGGATGTGTAATTCCATGTCTGACCAGCCTAGACCATGGAAAAGGAATCCCATACCCAACCTCCTCAACCGAGGAGAAGTAACTCCATGTTCAATATACTTACCCATGGGGTGAGAGCATCATTTCCCATATCTCAACCATTTAGCAGCAACCATTTACAAGGTTCAACATACTTACCCATTTAACACATGGTAAAAATAGAATGTATGTTATTCTCAACCACTTATTAATAACATAGTATACCATATTTTAATTTTTCTAGAAAATTTACATGACTAGTATACTTCAACATTTCACTCACATTTCAAAACAATGTTCCATTCATAAAAATTATTCAATAATTCATTTATAAGTGCTATTTTTCATTTTTAATCACTTCCCTTTATCATTCTATGTCACATGTAAATTTAATCCAACTGAATAAATACCTTAGGATCTATTATCATAAAATACCCCATGGATTTTGTTTAATCCCATAAAATAATATCTTTCCCATTTCACTTGTCACATTTTTCATTTTCAATGAATAGACACACCCAATGTGTAGATATTAATCCTGATATTTTAATCTATGACGGACCCAATGGGGTCTGTGAAGGGCATACTGTAATATTTTAAAACCCAATTTATCATTATTATTGAAGAATAAAATTTTCAATATGTTGGAATATTAGCACACAATGCATACACATTAAAAACATTAATACTATGGGAGAATGTTCTTAGACCTCCTACCTCATGATCATAGAGAAGCACTCACCAAACATTGAAACTTGGTTTGACCTCATAAAACCACTAACACGAATGTTGAGAACTACCTATGAAACAATATAGCTCATAATACTTGGAAGAAGAGGAACAAACACTAAAATATATTTCTACGAAATGAAATAAAGGGGTATTATAAACATGCTTGTGGAATTAGTTCTCACTAAATGAAAATTTATAGTCCCATGAAATGAATTAAAATGGCCCTAAGAAAGAAAGTTTTCTTCTACTTATCCCACAAGGAATCCAGAGAAGATATTGGGTGTAAATTAGTGTATATTCATTTATATTCATTAGGGAGAAATTTAAATTTCCCAATTTTAATGGAGGAATGGTTTAGAAACATGGTTTTCTGAACCATATGGACTCATATATCTATAATATGCATGGATTCATGGTTTTTTAGGACCCATTAATTTTAGGAAACCATTTAGAGTTTGTTCTATTGTATCGATGCAAGCCTTTATGGTTTCGAGTCCCCTCAAACATGATTTACATACAGTGAAACCCCATCTCTAGGGCCCTTGGTTCTGGTACATTGTTAGTACTAACCACTAAAGAAACATTTTATATGTAATGGATGGCTCCATTTACCTACTTTTCATATCTGGATCCTGTGGTAGACTCTTTTATCCTTCCATTCTCTCATCAAACACTCCATGGCCCATTTCAAGAATGTTTAGCCAAAATTAAAATAGAAATGTAAATTATTAAAATTTCAATATCTTACAGACTTAGTATTTTTTATGTTTTTTTAAATATGGTTAATTGCGATAAAGGGTTATCATAATTTTGGAATATTAGAGGTTTATGGTGAATGGAAAAGTTACATCTCATATGCAATTATATGTCAAAGTGGTAAGTACTATTTGAGGAATAAATAATCTGTTATATTTTGGTAGAATACATGATTTTTTGGTGGTTCTAGGGTATGGTGATTCATTTTTACAGGAAATTATTATTTTAATTTTGAGATTATATGTCTAGGGCGTATATTTTTTATATTTCACTTTAGGGGTGATTTATTTTGTTTAGAGATAAATCTCATTGTTATTTTATGTGTGTGTGATCAAAACTTTCTGATTTTTAGGTTTAAAATTTTACCAAGTATATTTTTAAAATTGTAAGGGTTTTGTTATTTATAGAATAGTTTTAGAGTAATTTCTAGTTTTACTTTTCAGTTCTTGATGATTAATGTATTAATTTTTTATATTATGGTTTATTCATATTTCATTGGGTAGTATGTTTACATGTGCTAACTATTTTTGGTCTTAGTAAATGTCAAAAGAAGGGAGGAATAAATTGTTGTCCCTTTTTAGATATTATAACGTGTTGAATGTTAATTTTAGTACTCGATGAATGAAAAATTAATTATATTTTTTTATAAATTATAGTATGATATAAAGAAGTGGTGAGAAACTGTTTGAAAGAAAACTAAATGATGAAACTGTGCTGATATAAATAAATCAATGAAGAATATTTTTACATATTTTAATTTTGGGTGGGAAATAATTCTGTATATAAAGAAAGAGGAAGATAAATATATTGATTCTTATATGGAAAATATTACTTAGTTTGGAAACTCATTTACATGTTTGATTCTTTTAAACATATTCACATTATTTAAGAAATATTAATTTACAAAATAAAAAGTTTCATAGTCTTTGGCATAAAATTAAAGTTTGAGATAAAATATATATTTGATTACATTAATTCTTCATTATTTATTTTTTTTGGTAAGAGAATGAAAATTTCTAGGATATAATATACTTAAGGGTAGATAAAGTAAAACCAAGATGTTTTATAATGTGATTTTTTGTATAATACTATGTTTATAGATTATATTAAACAAAAATATTATTTAAAATGATACCAAATATATTTGATGAACATTATTAAGAAAATAATAAAAAGAATAAAACCTATAAAAAATAAAAAGATAGTAATTAAATCAAAATTCATACATTTGAAGGATAAATATTTAATTTGTTTTAATTTTAAAATGGGTTAGTTTTCATATAATTGTGTTTAATGTTTTGTGTTTTTTAGGATAATAAATTAAATTTTTCACATTTAAAAGGTGATTAAAACAATATTAAATATTTAATTTAATTAAATAATATATTAACATTCATTTCAATATTAATTTATTTTAAATAATATTAAAAACACGTAAATATTAAATGTTCTTTTTTTCAAAAACTTTTTTCCTCTGTTTTTAATTTTCATTTACAAGATAACATTTTAAATTTTATAATTTTAATTTAATTTAATTAAACTTATTTTTGAATTAATCATATAAAATTTTTATTTGGGGTAATTTATGTTTTTTTTTGAAATGATTGTATTTTGGTGAATTGTGAAAAATACTGATTTTAAAAATACTATCAATTTTACTACATGATCATGATACAAAAATGACTTCAGTGTTTTTGAAAAAAAATTGATATAGAAATAATATATAATTAATAAGTAACAAAATAGATTTTATAACATATTCACAGAAATATAAATCTATGTTAGAAATTTTCAAAATTTATGTAATGTTTTTTTTTCAAATAAAAACTATTTTTTATTCTTTTATAATAAAATATTCACAAGTTTCCATTAGGTTTTCAGGGTATGAAAGAAATATAATTGAAATTAAATTATCCATAATATAATTAATTCCATTATAATCATCATTATATATGATTATTTATAAAATCAATTTAATTCTTAAATGGGACATTTTTCTAAAAAAACATCCTTACAATTTGTATACTACATTTAAGATTAAACATTTCCGCATATATAAATTTAATTATAAAAAAATGGGTCCATAATTGAGATTATAGTTTTCTGAATTGAAAATTATTTCAATATCCTTTTTATTACAAATTATTAGTAACAATGGTAAAATTTCATCACTATAAAAAAGGTTAAAAGTTTTAACGATTAGGTGAAAACTAAATGATAAGGCTTAAATATCAAAAAATATTTTCACTAATATAATTTTTTGACTTTATTTATACAAAATGAACCATATATTATTTATGGTACTAATTTTTAATCAATTTTAATGATAAAATAATTTATTATATTTAAAAGTTCTTAATATTTATAAGTATGTCGAACCTCTCACTTATAAATGGGAACCTCCTCTCCTCACTTATTCACACACATTGAGAACCCAATTTTTTCCATTATCTACCAAGATTTATTCTTAAATATCTACCTTACACATCCTATAGGTTCTATTTTTCCCACAAAAACAAAATCTTATAATGATTAAAGTGTAATCGAAATAACGATATCTATAGAGGAGGTATATGTATTAATCGAATTATTTCAAGTTTATTTCCGCTTATACCTCAAAATATTTTATGACCATTATAAGAAAATTATATTGTTATATTTATTATACTAAAATGTAATGGTTTTGATGGAATAACTATTTTCTACCTCATTTTCATCTAATCGAAAATGAAAATTTCAATAATTTGTACGTGTAGACTACGAAATCCAGAAAGTGATGTATATTATCATTCATCACTACCTCACATGGATGGTTATAAAGGTTTATTTAATAGATGTATATAATATTTAGGATATAGTTGTTATTTTTGAAGATAAACCATTATCTAATTTCCTTACTCTCAATCCACAGAAAATTTAAAATGTTGTCCAAGCATAAGTGCATACTACAACCTCCATCAATGAAGTTTCTAGTTTTTCATTCGTGGATTATGTTGGTGGTTTCAGAAATAACTAAAAAAATAAATACTAAATTTATAAATTGGTAAAAAAATATATTCATATACATTTTTTTATATTAATATTATAATAATAAATGATCATTATAAACAATAACTTCATTAAATGAGCTTCCCTGACACTCTGATTTAATAACCTCTTGACATTGTTTTTAATTTTTTTTCTTAATATACCTATTGTTAGATATGATTTATCACTTTTATAACATTTTTTAAATCATTAATATATATAAAAGTGATAATATCACTAATATTTATATGTTCAAAATAATTTGGTCTTTAGAACATTTTCTTATTTTGGATTGTTTTATCTTCTAAATAAACGATCTTATAATGTGTATGTCATGAATAATTAAGGAAACTTAAGTAGAGTAAAATTATCTAATCTTTATGAATTAAATATGTATTAATATCTTTTTAAATATGATACATCCATCATAATATTAGAATTTAAATTATATAATAATTGTTATTTTAAACCATTAATGACATGCTTATTTAATAAGATTTGTGAAAAAGATACTCTATTATAATTTATTAAATTTGTTTGTTTTCAATATAATATATACATTATAAAAGGAAATGTTAATAGGTTATGTAATTATTTAAAGGATAATTTTCAGTATTCCAAATATTCCAAAGGCCTTTGGGAAATTTAGAATCGAATGCCTCCAAAATAACCAACATAATCTATATTGATTTAGTAAATAAACGAAACAATATAATAAATCATGTAAAAGGAATAATTTTGTTGAATTAAAATGAAAACATTTATTAAAAAATTAAGTAATAGATATATATTTCTCAAATAAGATCATATTTTCTATTTTTATAAAGAATATCATATTTCCATTGTTCTTTGAATTTTTATTTTTTAAATTTTTTAAAAAAATTGATATTTCTTCTCATTTTTATGAGATAACTGGATGTGGATTTAATTATGGGATAATACTCCAAATTATATCAGGTTTAAGATATAAATTACATATTTTTTAAATATGTCACGTTTCTTCTCCATTTTTTATAATGATAGGTGGGTTTGATAAATACCTCAAATACATTGGATACTAATATATTTTCTAGAGGAAACAAGTTAAAATTAATAGTGAAGTCTATTCCGTTATAAGGGTGACTATAAGAATCATTAAAATAGTTATATGAAGATAATATCCCCATATACCTAAATTATTTTCTAATCTTGAAAATGTATTTTGTTAAGAACTTTTAATTTATTAAGGCAATAAAATGAGGTTATTATTTAAAGAAAGATAATGGCCTTTTAAAATAAAATGTTTAATTTCAAAGTAATAGTTTCCATGTTTTTCAAAAAACCCTTTTGATTTTAATTTTTTTCTTTATTCATTAAAAAAATGTGATTTATGAAAGACTGTGTGAAATAATTTTATATCTAACTATAAATGATTATTTGAGACCAAAATTATTATGTGAAAACAATTATAGGTATTCATGACATTTAAATGGATTAATGTGTTTAAATTATTTTTAAATACCTTATTTATAATTCTATTGTCATCCAACATTTTAAAATTTGTTTAATAGGGTATAAATATGTGTAGGAATTATAGAAATTCTTGTCGTGCTATCTCTTTAATGAATTAATAGTGTCATAAAAGAAACAGTGGTGTGAACATATAAAAATTTTTGTGGAAAAAAATAAACTATTTGAAAATGTCTAAATTTTAACATAACTATTTTAATAATTATATAAAACAATAAACCTAAAATATCCTATAAGTATAAGAAATTAAAATCCATTGTATTAAACTCATAATTAGGGGATGTCTGAGTTACGAGTTTCATAGTTAGTATCAAATCCAGTATGTAAAGAATATGATTTTTCCACCAGATCCTGGTGTTTGGGTATACAATATTATCATGATTGAAATGAAATATTATATGAATTAAAAACATGAATTATTTAAATAGTGAGAAATATAAGTGTCTTCGGTGAAAAATATGTAGGATACAAAGGTCGTTAAAAAAGACTAAGCAACATTCCATAGAGTTTTGATGTTCAATTATCACCTATTGAATATAATGATCCATGTACACTTCCAATAGATGATTTACACGACATTCTTATATAATTTTGGATAAATAAGGTAGGTTTCTTTAAAAATGTGGGTGAGGCAGAATGGAATTTTTTCAATAATCCTCAATAAAATATTAGTGCAAAATAGTAATAATTTTGGAAGAAGAATGTAAAATCCCTATTTATAATGAATGTTTTTTTAAAAATATTTCTTAAAATATAAATATAAATTATAAATGAATTTATCTATCTTTAATAAAAGGAGAAATTTATTTATACACATATATCTCAACTAAGTTTTCTCATTTTCATGATTTTCTTGAAAATATTAATTCATGTATAATATGATATTATTTATGGAAATGGTTTTATTAAATCTCTTTTACTATATTCTTGATTATTTTTACATATATATATTGACAACTACATGAATTATATTAATTCTTTTATCAGTAATTAGTTCATTGTATTTAAATGTCTAACAAAGTATGATACATGTTTTCATAGTCACAAAATCGCAATATATAACCATTGAAAGTAATGTCATATAATATTTTATGTGAATCTGATATACAATGTTCAATTACTATAATTTTTAAACAAAAATAATAATTTATCATTACTTTTTATTGAAACTATAGCTAATTTAATTTCTAAAATGCTTTTATCACATTCTAGGCACATATTGTATTTTTCAAAAAATTCCTTTTAGAATGTTAAGTAAAAAGATTTAAAATAATATCAAATTTTAAAATATTTATTTTTATATTTAAAAATAAAATTCCTCATATATATAGTTTCTTATTATCCAAACATGGATATAAAATGTTACTGAGTATTTTTTAAAAAGTAAAACAATAAATGAAAAACAAATCTCATTATAGTGTATATAGTTTATTATAAAAATACTGATTTCTCGACTTTGTATATAAAATATAACATACACTTAATTAGAAGATGAATGTCATAAAATGAATTTTTTTGTGATATAAAAAATTAATTACAAATCATGTGAAAATTTATATACAATAATATGTACAAAATTAACTACTTGTAACAGAAGAAATTGATTTTATTAAAAATAATAGATTTTTCCTTATGTTATATTATTTTATTTAAAAGCTAAATTATAAAATTTTATAATTTTAGGTTGATAAAAATTTATTTCATATTTTTAATTATAATGTTAAAATTAAATTATAGTGATTTTTTTATTATTTTTCAGATGATGTGAAATTTTTATTAAATAGTAACAAGTACATTTTTTATGAATACCAAAACTTTTATTAAATAATTATTATGTAAATATGTCTTAAATTTTTATAAAACATTTTCCTCAAAAAATATGTATTTAATGAGTAATATAATGAATTTAAAAATTCTTTGTTGATTTTAAAAACCAATATGTGAAATTTTTTAACAAGAATTATATTTTAAAATAAAAAAAACTAATTTTGGTTGTTTGTATTTAATTGAGTGGTTGGGAGGTTCTATCCTGATTTTTATTTATATAAATGTAAAATTACCATCCTTTTTTTAATAATAAACAAAAAAAATCATGTAAATCATCACTATATAACATTGCTAGAAAATAATTTTAAAATAATCAATATTGTCACCTGAAAACACACCTCTCTCCAAGTTAAAAATTCCCCACTCATTTACCTTGACAAAACACTGCCCATTAACTTATAAAAACCCAAAATATAATGAATACCCTTAAAAAAATTTATAATCATCAGTTTTAATTAAATAATTAATTTAATTCATCTAGATTATCTTTTTGGTTTAGAGTTTTATGGAATTGGGTAAAAATGTTATATAATAAACCCTTAAATTATGAAGTGAAAACATTGACCCATCATCCATTTTTTCGATAAAAATATACTTTTAAAATAAAACATGTTATATTTTCATGTAAAAACATCAATAATTATAAATTCAATTCAATTTTTTTCTTACACCTGAAACCCTGTAAAAATATTTGAAAAAATTGGATTAGAAAAAAGGATCATTAAGACACGTATAAAAATATAAAAAGAACCTCATTAGTCTATTAGAAAGCCATGATATCATATAATAGAGTTTACCATTATCATAATAAACTTTGAGATCAAAAAATCATTTACCATGTCAAGATAATATCCTTAATATCCAGAATTTTTCTAAAAAGGATCATTATAAGAAAATATAAAGGAATAATCATAATCATGAGGGATCCTTTTGAAAAAATTCAAAACTCCTGAAAAAAATTCCTTTATACCATTATTTTTATCCTTGAGGGTAATAATCATTCCATTAAACAAAATATACTTCTCTTACCTTATGAAATAAAAATAATTCTAAGAAAACTAATTAGGAATCATAGAAATGTCACATAGGTTCCTTGTTATATCATATTCATAAAACCCTTATGAGAAACATTATAGTAACACTTACAAATGGAATAACGAACATGGTTAATTCCAAAAAAAAAATATTCATATAACACAATCATTATCCAATGTTTTGGAATGTTTTATAGGGATCACCCATCATCACAAAGAATTTATATAGACCATAATATACATAGAGCACATACTATTTTTGTGTTTTCATTATCAAAATCATAAAAATATAATTTTTAACCCATAAAGAGAAAATTATATACAAATATATTATTTGTCTTTAATTCACAATTTTAAAACACTAAAATATCAAGAGCAAAGGGAATGAGGAGATTTATTTGAATAAAACAAGGAATGTTATGAATTAAGTCAAACATAAAATAATGTTTGTGGAGATTAAAAAATTCTTCGATGTTGTATATAATAAAATAGAACATTTCTTTTTACATTTTTAAATTAAGACAATATAGGATCGAAATGTATATGTATATTTCTCAATTACTAGAGGGGGTGAATTATAGGTTTAAAAACGATGATTTTTATATTTAAAAAATCTATTTTTATCAATATAAACAATATTAATTCACAGTCCCACTTAATTTCTTAATAATGAAATCTAATGTCCAAGGATCAAATAATCTAGACTTGGTAAAGAAACATAAACAAGTATACATAAGGAAATATTCTACTTTATAATGTATATAATCTAAATCAGAGTTTATACAATAATAAGAATGTTTAAGAAAGTTAAATTTTTTAAATTTTACAAAATGTATCAGAAATAAAACTTGTAACAACGATAAGTAAACAAGTATTAGAAATATTTTAACCTAAATAGAATGGTATCCAACAACTAGTGATAAAGGCTCTTTGATTTATACTCTCAAGAAATACTATTTAACTCACACCAGGGTAAACAATCGATATGAAGATCAATATCTATCTTGTTATCCCTACAAGCCCTCGATTAAGCTGGTAATCAACACCTCTATCTTCCTTTCCCTAGAATCCCTATATTGAATAGAAACAAACAAGATCTCACTAGGATGGTTGAATAAGATGTTCTCTACTTGAACAAGTTGTTCACGGCATTCGGACAAGGCAGGTTTTAGCTGAGCTCTACTAGATTATCACTTCATTCGGAAGTTCAACAGCTATCTATAGTCTAACACTCAAAAAAATCATCACTCAACTCATTCAAATGGATGGGTATTTAAAGGAAAAATCTCCAACAGTCGGTTTCTCCTCTAATGGTTATATTTTTTCATAAATTTTGGAAGTAATAATACCTTTTGAACTCAGGAAATAGTTAAGTTAAAATAGATTGGAAGACATTGTTTTACATAACTAACTGTTAGAAACAATACTATGCATAATAAAAATTATCACCTTTGGGATCTGAAAAATTGAAACTATAAATTAATGTAATATGATAACTATAACAAAATAACTTAACAAGATACATATCATAGTGTATTTTGGAGTATAAAAAATATTGACAATTATATTCTAATAAGACTAATAATTGGAGTTTTATTTCTATGAAAATCAAAGTCTGATTTCTGAGATAATCGAAGTCTGATTTCTAAGAGAATTGGAGTATAATTTCAAAGAGAATGTGAGTCTAATTTCTAATAAAATTTTAGTCTAATTTATAAGAGAATCAGAGTTTAATTTTTGAGATAATCAGAGTCTTATTTCTGATGAAATCAGATTCACAATTATAGAGAAATTATATTCTCAATTATAGAGAAATCGGAATCTGAATTCTAGAGAAATTAGATTTTGAATTATAAAAAAATCATATTCTCAATTCTAGATAAATTAGATTATAAATTCTAGAGAAATAAAACTATCAATTCTAGAGAAATTAGATTCACAAGAACTGTAAGGTTCTGAATTATAGCTAAGAACTTGATTTTTGGATTATGAAAAAGATGGTTAGATTTAGTGATAAAAAATTAGGTAAATCATTGGAAACCATAGGTAAATACGAAACCAGTCTTAGAGATATAAAATTTTCCCTAAGATAATGTTTCTTAGATAAAGATAATTTTCCTTATGAAAATGTGTTTATGATTTCCAAAATATAAAGGAACTAAAAATTCATAAGCAAACTTATTGACTAAAGAATCAAAATATCCTATATAAAAAAAATATTCATTTTATGAATAATTAACATGAAGTAAAAAAAGAAACATAAAATATACTTCATATTTTATTTATATCAGTATAAATACAACCACAAAATAATTTTTGGAATATGAATATATGTGGGGAAAATTTGTAAATAAATCTTTGAAACATTTAAAATCAGGTATTAAGGTAGTTTAACCATTAACTTGAGTCTGACTTGTCGCACACACTATTTATCATCCTAAATTATAATTTTTTTTAATTATTTATTTTCTTAATAAACTTTTTTGTGATTATAATTCCTATCATTTCACTTATTAATAATTTATAATTAACTTTATAATCGAATAAGTTCATGCAGGGGTTTTTTGAATATTCATCTTAGAATTTAGAAATTGATTTAGTAAGTAAACTATGGTCAATGGGATAACTACTACCTAATATCTAGAAAATTAATCATGAAATAATATTAATTTTTATACATCAAATAAAATTTAATATCCATCCATGAAAAGTGTACATGAAAAATGAACCACTTCTCTTCATGGAGGTGGTAGTCCACCTTTAATAACAAATAATGTTATCATATTTTAATAGATGTAAAGGTAAGATTATAGATGATATATTATCTTTCTAGAATGATAATAATTTCATGAATATAATATATATATTTATATATATCAATTAAATCTATAAAAATAACTATACTAGTGAGGTGGTGATGAAAAACAAAACACATTACCTCATGGTGGGTGTTGTCCACACAAACACATGAAATATGTTTCAATTTCACATGTGATGGAAAAGAGGTGAAAAGTGGTTATAACATAATAATAATAAAATTTAAATATATTAATGATAATTATGTCAATATTAAAAAATGGTTAATGAATACATGATTGAGGTAGAATAATAAATAAACATGGAATAGGTAATTTATGAATTATACATTCTCCTCGAATAAACTCTTTTGGGTACACATTACAAATTGGTTTGTATTTTTTTATGATAAGAGGAACCATAATCATGGGTAGAAATTTTAGAGATATTTGATTACATGGTTCAGCTAAACTATAGTGCTCCAAATGTATGAGGAAGGTATGGGAGGAGGTGACCCTTCTATTCTTGAAGTGAGGGGAACCCTTAGAAATACTAAAATTAATAAGCTAATGATAATTTATTTTAATATTCAAGTGAATTTTTTTTAAATAATCATAAAAAAAATTGTTATGATGATTCTACATCAACTCATACAACAAAATTTAGATATGTTTGAGTGGTTTTTTTACCCTTATCTCTTAATTTTAACCCATGTTAACCCTTTTAATGATTTCTTATGTATCAATGTTTTTTTACATTATATGTGTGAATAAATTTTCTATAAAATTGAAAGTTGCTCATAAGTGTAAAATAGTTTATATTAAATATCATTTCTCATTAATGATTCTAAATAAACTATTATTATAAATTTCTTTTCTGGGACTATTTATATAGTTTGATTTTATTTACATAAATATATTTGTGTAATTTGAATATAAAAATTTAAAAAATCACTATTATGTTATATTTATCTGAAAAAATAATTGTAACAAAATTCATCAAAATTTTATTACTGTTATTTTTTAAAATCTTTTACTAGATTTTTCTATTACATGAAAAAGCTTCATGTCGACATTATGTAAGGATTTATAGTGATTATTCTATAACTAAAAATTAAAAAATAAATTATCATGATAAAAAACGCATTAAAATCTCAAATAAGAAGTTGTAACTTAGGATAAACTCTTTTTTCCCTACAAAAAATTCTAAATATATTAAAACAAAAATGGTGACATTCAGTTTTTATTCATTACCTAAAATAATATTAAGGTTGTTATCAAAGGGAAGTGGGACTATTTTTATAAATTTTAGAGCCTTGAATATTTGAGGTAGAAAAAAAAATTATTAAAATAAATATAATTTATAGGTTTTTTTTTTGGCCTTATCTCATAGTTTTAACCGTATTTTATAAGTTTTACCCTTAATGAGGTGACGAATATTTGTTATGGTCACTATTCATAACGACCAAACATAAAAGTGAACTATTTAAAAAATTTAAACTCATGATTCAAAATATGGAATACATTTTTCAATATTCAATTCCTATAAGTGATTGAAATAAATTTAATATAAATTCACAAAACACGATAAAACACTTTTAGAAAAATGTGTTTTCAAGCCTAAAAATAAACTTATACCAAAATAAAGTATACTTTTTATTCCTGTGTAACTAATTATACTCTTTAATTAATGGATAGTTATTTCACTTTATGGTTAAATAAAAAACTATGTGGTTAACTTTAATTTCATTATTTAATGAAAAGAATCAAAAGTTTTAAAAAAATTGTTAACTTCCATTAATCACTGTAAAATCAATCATTTTAGAAATATTCAAAAAGTTAAACCTAAGTAAATTTTGACAGTATTTTTACAAAAAAATATATATTATTTTACTCAAATAAAATTTTGTAATGTTAATAAATTATTTATCATGTATGTACACAAATTGAATTGAAACCATTTTAAACAATATATATTTTTGAAGTATAAAATCACCATATTAAAAATTAAGTACATATTTTTTAGGTATTAATTAATAAATTTTCATCGCATAATGCCTTTATATTTATTTACATAATTATTTTTATCCTATTCATACCAGTAATTTAAAATCTCAGTTATAATGATCAAATTTAATTATTAATATTTTTATCAAAATTTTGTTAAATATTTTTGTTGTTTGTTATTAAAGATATCAAGCATAGTATTATTTTAAATTACATTTTAATCATTCTACATTATACACCCTTAAAGAAATTTTATCCTCAAAATTTTATCATGTTCATTATAAAAAAGGTTTAAAATATTTTTAAAATTAATTCCATGGAGGTTAAGATAATGTATATGAATAGTAAAGGAAAAATTCTGTTTGGTACTTAATTTTTTTTAAATACCTCATAAATATAATGGATAATAATACTACATTTTGAAAATTGGAAAATGTAAATATTGATTTTACCTTGAATAAAACATAATTGGGTTCCCGGATAAAGAGAGAATTGGTGAAATGTAAAAATATAGACATAGAGAAGAATAGTAAGGTCCAAGGAACTATATAATGTGATAGATAAAATTATAATGGGAATGTTATTGAACCCAAAAAAACCATAAACAAATAAGGTATAAAGAAGAGCATTAATTCATTATAAATGAAAGTAACAAGATAAAAATAATATTTCAAAATTCTTTTCCAATGTTTGAGGGATAATTTCACTACTAAGATATAGAACATGATAAAATACACTCAGTTGATTTATTTCCATCACAAAATCACAATTTAAACCAATTATTGTTCATTTAGATGTTTTTTAACCTCTATATTATAGTGACTAGACTATTTTATACCTAAATACCAATTCTTATTATATTAATATAAAACACATAATATTGGGATCCATTCCATAATTATAAAGGTTTTGTGTGTCTGGAAATTCAAATACATAAAAAATGATACATAAATGATCTATATAATCTCTCACTATACACATCATAACTAGAACCCTTCTTATATATATCATATATAAAACCATTATCCATAACTTGGTATAGGAGAAAATATTTAAGGGTACTCTCAATTGTTCAATGAGGATAAATAAAGGTGATATAAATGATCATTAATTCATAATAAAAGAATAATGGTATGAGAACACGTTCTTAACATTTTAAAACCATGATTAGTAAATCATAGATCATAAACATGATACATGGCATAAATATTGGTAGATCATGAGACATAAATCCTAAAGGAATAAAGGAACATGATCTATGAGAACATATCATAAGAATAAGATATAAGTTTGTTTCATACACATGTGTATAGGAAATAATTTCATTATTTAAGTTTAATGACAAAGGATATCATAAAGGATTGGGTTCAATATCCATTATATCATTCCCTTCAATAAGGTTCACTCCTAAGACTATAATATTTGAAAAAGTACCTTATTTAATTAAGTTCACACACCTTTATACTCCTTATTATCACATGAGATATCCAAATTTTCCCAATTCATTGGAAGGATTTATAATTTTCGACCCACCCATCACATATTTAAAACCATATATATTGTTTTCCAAAATATCATAGAAATATATTCATATCTTAATATCAACATGTCATAACCCATGAAAAAGAAAAGTTTAATAAAAACTCATGATTTCATTATAGAATAACCTGTGGAAACTAAATGGGTTTCACAACCATATCACAATTAAAATCATAAACCAGCCATATAAATAATAAGCATGATATCATTGATTAAAACCCTAGTAAATCATATGTATCATCAAATGATGTTATCATATATGAAAAATTCCTCTAAAATATCACTAGAATATTTATTGGGGGAAATAAAATTCTCATTTTAAAATAACTAATTGAAAATAAAACAATTAGAAAATAAGATGGATTTTTTTAAAGATCCATTGAGACTTGTAATGTATGTTTCAAAACATTTAGCAGCTGTAAGGGGAGGAAATTATAATAATTTCATGTTCATTAAAATAAATATGTCATTCACATTTTGTATAAAAGTCACAAGTTCCTAATTAAAATAATGAAAAAAATATTAACTATTAATAAAATATATAAATTCAAATGTGGGTAAAATTGAATTTCAAAAAAAAAGGGAGAATAGTAAAAAAGTCATTTAGACTTTTTTTGAATTCATTGATATAGATGGAATTTATTTTCAACTAAAGAGAGAAATAAAATCAGTTTTCCTAAAAAACAATTATTTGGTCTCTTTTGTGTTTATAAAGAGAAATGTTAACTTAAACCATTAAATATTCACGAAAAACCTTGAGTGAGATTATTGAAAGGTATAAAAAATATCATTGGAAACTTATTTATAACCAATCCTGGTATACAAGGATATTTAATAGAAATACCTTACCTCAAGTTTTGAATTGTTTCAAAAGAGATATAACCTTATTTATAATAAATTTAAATTTATTATTATTCTATATCATAATAATTTAAATACTTATAATTTTATAGATTATCCATTAATAAAATATTAATACCCATCATGAATAATTCCTTATTAAAATCATTATTTTTGGGTGTTAACTGTTTCATTTTTCAAGAATGTTTCAATTCATAAATTCCATTCCTTATACATTGAGCTTGGTTCCATCGTCTCCAAAATTTTAATCATAATATAAATACCATATTTATTGCATATATCCATATTTATAATCATCTATAAATAGTATATATAGAAATACAAATTCCACCAGTTATGGATATAGTAGTTTGTACCTATGTATGAACATTGTTTTTATATTGTAATGGAAACAAATAATGAAATGTAAATAATATTTTCTCATTAAAATCCCAAATTATATCATAAATATCATATATATATATATATTAAATATATCATAATAACAAAATGTGAATGATGGTTATGGAATATGAAGTATACTCCTATATAGAGGAGGAAATCCACACATATACACAAGTGATACTTTCATTTCATATGTAATGGAAAAGAAGTTGAATATTGATGGATAATTAATAATAATAGAATTTTAGTATATTTAGGACACTTTATTTATCATTTTATGTTTAATACCATGGATTTATATGAGATAATAGAATAAATAAATTGAAAGATGATGGGAAAGAAAATCACATCTTCTCCAGTGGACCTCCTACAGATTCCTTCATAAGGACACATAGAACGGTAATTTTACTAGATAAAAACCTATATTTCACAGATAGGGAAGTTTATAAGATTATTGGGAATTTTATTATTGATATAGGTGTATCTATGTGGTGTAAGGAAGATAATGGATGGATTTATTTTAATAAGTGTGCAGAGGGACACACCTTGATTATTTTTAAGATTAATATTTTATTAAGTCATATTTAATAAAAAATCCTTCCAAATTGAAAATTATTTTAAGTTAGTCTAATATGATATAGAAATATAGAAATAAATAAAATATTTATAAAATTTTAATTATATATATTACCATTATCACTTATTTTCACCCCCTATCTCGGTAAACCCATTTTAATTGCAACCTTAGTAATAAAATTTTACTATTTTACTCTACATTATGACCAAAAATGTGAGTGATAACATTGATAAATTTTGAAAAGATGAATCAAAATATGGAATCCATTTTTCCAAATTCAATCACTATAAGTGTTAGAAAATAATTTAAAAATAAACCTAAAAACGTGATGTGAAAGAGTTTTTTTGAATATTTCTATTTTAATTATAAAGGAATTTCTATACCACAATCAAGTAAAATATTAATAAATAAGGTAAAAATTATATTATATTTAATAATAATAAACTTATTAAAATTAAAATAAATACTAATAATTTTTTGTTTTGAAAATACAGGAAAAGGAATGATATCTTTCTTTCAAAATATGTATTTTCATTATTAATACAAAAATAAAAAATTTCATAAAATTCCCCCAAATTGACCCAAAGAGAATTTTGATATGATGATTTCAAAAATGGTATTATCTAAATAAATAAATTTATAAAAGTGGTAGAAATTAATTTTAATATACATGAACTAATTGTAATGAAAACCATTTTTCTATAAAACATATTTTTGAATCATAAAATGAATTTACTAAAAATTGAGAAAATATTTATTATGAATATTTGGTTTTAATCCTTGAATTTTAATTCAGTAAAACCTTTATATGCCATTTTTCATAACAAGGTCAATCATTTTCATAACTATTGATCAAATAGATAGGTGATAATTTTCATATTCAATGATGATATTTTAATATTATATCATGGTTCATTTATACTTTATTTTTCATGTAAAGAAAGCTATCAATGAAATAAAATTTATTTAGAGATAAATATATCATAATATCTTAGGTAACTAAATTATACCCCCATTAGAAGATTTTATTCCTTGTAATTTCATCACTTTAGTGTAAAAAACTAAGGATAATTCTATTTCATCAAATCCTAGGGTCCCCATATAGATTCCTCTTGTTTATGGTTTTCAAAACAAATTACATGGTGAGGGGTATCATTTCATGGAAAATTTTCTCTATGATCCATGATCTACCCCTACTATTCCTCATTATATAAATATTTTTCTACTGGTATTACCTATTTCTTCCATACATTTAAAGGATAAGGTGTGTACTTCATCAATATAGATACATGGAACACATCATTAAATTGAGAGAGATTCAGAAGAAGCATCAAGTGGTAAGATACTATACTGATAAGATAAATAATTTTCAATAGACCAATATATCTAGTTCTCAACATTACATTCTTTCCAAATATCAAAGACTTCTTCTAATTATATATTCATTGGAATTAATAGTCACTAAATTCCAACACATGATCTCATTGATGATTATCATGATAAAACATTCTCTACATTGAGATACTTGTATGTGCTATTAAATAACACTAGCCTTATTTTCATTTTCCTCAACTATATCAGGTCCTTATAGTTTTTTTCTTTTACTTCATCCGATCACATTGGAGTTCTATAATTCCAATAGTAAGGGACATTATATGGATCCATCTGAATGCTCAAGGGAATGCTATTATTGTCAGAAAATCCCACCATAGGATATTGTGTATTCTAACTCCCTTTGAAATTAATAGTGAAATCTATCAATATATCTTATGAAAATTCAATGGTCCTCTTGGACTTAACATCTATATGAGGATGATATGAAGCACTGAAACTGAACTCTATATTGAGAGACTAGAGATGAATTCTTCAGAACATGTAGGTAAACCATGGATATTGGTTAGGCACAATTGAGAGTGGTACTCCATAATATCTGACATCTTCATTAATGTATGTTTCTAGAAATATGATGAAGAATGAAATTTTATCTAATGGGATGTAAGTGTGCTAAATTCATATGGAATACTAGAATAATCCAAATAGTATTATTCCCTATAGGTGTTTTTGGGAGTCTAATGATGAAATAAATGATATTTTTTTCAAATTTAAATTCTAGTATGGGTAATTCTTGTTACATAATATTGGATTTGTATCTCTCAACTAAATATTTTCAACATACCAAGCATCAAGATACATACTCTATAATATTTCTTTTCATTTTTTCCTCGTATAGACACACTTACAAATCACTATATATCTTCATACTTCTAGGATGAATACATAATGATGAACTAAGACCTATATACAATATTAATTTCTTAAAATTTGGCATAGATGAGATATATACATGGTTCTGGAAACCTATCATTGCATAATAATAATGTTTTAACTCTTGAATATTTCTCACCTTCTTTGGTTGATCAAAATTTTCCTTATAGGCCTCATCACCGTTATCATGGATAGATGGGTGATGACCCTTTTGAAAAAATGTATGATTTACCCCATTCCATCAGGATTTTTGGATCCATTCCTTTCAAATTTATAAATATTGTATATTTTTTATCATCATCATAGATAAAATATAATAATACTTTCAACTAGAGAATCTGACACCTGTTTCACTTTCCTAAGGTGGTACTATATTGAGAAGTCATAATAATTAATCAACTCTATTGATTTTATCTAGCACATATTCAACTCTTTTTGAGTGAATATTTACATAAAATTTTGTGATATGTATCTATGTGACACATTTCTCCATAAATATAATGCTTATATATCTTTAATGAAACAATTACTACAGCTTAATACAAATCATGATTTGGGTAATTTTACTCAAAAAACATCAATTCGTGTGGGGAATAAGTTATCACCATCATCAAACCATAATGAATTATCATTTTTAATAAAGCATCTAATATTTGAGGTAATATTGTGATACTTTAACAAAATCATCATATATAAAATAGTGGTTCGATACAGAGTCAAATAATACATTAGTAGTTTTAGAGTGAATGGTAAGTGTAACATGTACCACATTGTTATCATACTCCATATCATAACTAGTGATCACATGAAATTTTCCTTTATCTCTAAACTGAAGAGTTTTTTGGAGTGTTTCATCATCATTTACAATATATTTGAGAACTACTTAGCATAATACCAATAATCCATGCCTTTGAAACACTAGTGTTTCGATTGTGCTTTCTGTGGTTCTTTCTATCTCTTTACATCATTAGCTAACTCCTTATTCCATTAAATTTGGAATTTTATTTCTCGATGTCCTTCTTTTCAAAATGCAAAGAATTTAACTATACACTTAAAATAATTTACCATGTTATTCCTTCCAAACATCAAGCGTAAAAGAAATATGATCCTTGCCTTTATAAATATTATATTATTATAATTTAATTTTAATTCCAATTTTTTTCGTATCAAAATAATGATATTGATGGTTAACTCTATTCCCCATTTTTCACCTTAATATTTCATCAAACACTTTATTCATAGCTGCTAAATTAATTTATGGATATTACATGAGATTCTTGGTTTTATTACATTAAGAAATTTTCCAATATTACTTTCATGTTAAATGTTAATAATAGAAGCATACCACTAAAGTATTTTAAAATTTACCTCATATTTACTAATGGATTCAACAACCTTCTTATTTTTTCTATGGAATTACTTTTCTATTTTATCACAAAGAATATAAGGAATGTACTTGATAAAAATAACCTTCAAAATTTATCCCACACCATAGTGTAAATTTTTTCCCATTTCATTGTTCTAACTATATTCCGGTATTTATCTGCTTATCCTTCGAAATTATAAGTAGAAAAAATAAATTTTTCTTATTTAGAACAATGGAAGATGGAAAACATTTTTCAACTGCTAATAATCCATTTCTTATGAACTAGTGGTTCAAAAAATACCCACTAAAAGAATTATGATGTTTCCTCATGTTTGACTCAACAAAATCTGGTTCCATCCATTTATTTTTGGAATCTAATCACGATTAATGTATTGAAAAGGCTGTGTTATAAAATATAGATATTTTTCATTCCAATTCCCATAACATTTGGTTTCCTAGGAGAAAAATAATTTCATTTTCCATCACATTTAGTGTTAACAAGATCTCTGGTGGTTGTAGTGTAAAACCTAATTTTGGGGAGATTTTATTTTAAAATTAATTTATTAAACAAAATACTTAAAAGAAAACCCCCTGATTTTCCAAAAATTATTAATTAACTAATATAGTAGAAATATATAATTTTATATTTTTTAAAATTTTCATAAATTTTCAATCACATCTTAGTTAAACCTATTTTAAAACCACATTAACTTATAAAACATTAATTGTAACAGGAATTATATATATATCTAAATTATTAAAGGTAATTATCAAAGTAATTTTATCTATTTAGTATTGGAAAAAAATTCTATTTTGAAACATAACAAACAAAATAATATAACATGTAACATAATAAAAAAAGAGGTTTATTCTTAAGATGATACATTGTCCTATCAACATGGAAATCACCTGCTACCAAACAGTATATTAAAAACTATACTTATTCTTAATTTATATCATTTTTCAACAAATAAAATTAAACAAGATACTTTTAGGGTATACACAGCCTCCTCCAAAGTTATACATGGGATAAATGATTTAAAAATATGAAAGAAAAAAGTATCTTGTAATCTGCAGTTTACTGTAGGAGTTAGTGATAATTAATATACAGAGAAATAAAAACATAATTCAAATATTGAGTTAACATAGAGATATCATTAAATATAAAGGATAAAAATATAAATCCTCTATGTTTGATAAATTTTATTTAAAGATATCATTAAAATATTCAACTAATTGTTACATTGAGATTCAAAAAAATATAGATTCCTAGAACCATTCTGTGTTATATTATTTTAGAGTATGTCCTCTATATATCATTATGTCTCCCATCACTAGATTACTATTTCTATTGTTGGATATTCTTTTTAAATAATATCATCCTATTATACATTGAAGTATATTCATAAATTAATCCTTATACTAAATTTTCTGATATGGAAACCGTAAATTTTCTTAATCTGTAATAAAT
The DNA here is from genome assembly GCA_963277665.1 of Viscum album. Classification (NCBI taxonomy): domain Eukaryota; kingdom Viridiplantae; phylum Streptophyta; class Magnoliopsida; order Santalales; family Viscaceae; genus Viscum; species Viscum album. The sequence goes on along the minus strand of OY728157.1, from coordinate 2,113,866,857 downwards.
TCTCCAAAATAGTATTTGGAAATTTAAATTTACATCACTAATTTTGTTACACACAATCTCTTATCCTTCACTAAAGTATGTCCACATTGGATTATATTCAAATAGAATGGTTACATTCCCCAGTAACGTGGAAATACCCCTCTACACTTTCAATTTCCATGCGCACCTAACAAAATCAATTAGTACAGTCATTTTTCACGGTCACATACCATAATCACTTCACATTGTCACTTTTTTCTTCATGTGGTCAGTTCTTATCTTCACATGGTCACTTATTTTCATCATGTAGTAGGTTGAATCCTTGATGTGGTAACTTTAACTCTTCATGTAGTTAGTACAGGACTGAGAGAAGAAAAATTATCTAACCCAAGGTTACATTATTTTTCAAACTGTCACTTTTATTTCAACATGCAGTCACTTTAAAATAGTTACTTTTTCCTTCATAGTTAGTTGACATTCTTCATATGATAGGTTTACATGGCCACATCAAGACTTATACTTTTTTATCATTTAGACTATAAATATAGTTTACTATCATGAAACAAAAAGATATTTAACTTCATAAGAAATGTGTTTATGTAAAATTAAGATAAATATTTTTTAAAAAATATAACAATCTACCACATTTATGATACAAAATCATGCCATATATGTATTCAATGAATTAAGAAAACATAAATGTATCCCCCTTTTTTGTATTTAAAAAAATGTAAATATAGCTTAAATGAAAATAAAAGTTTTAACATTGAAAACCTGATGATAAACCATTAATAATTAATACATAATTATATCAAAGAATTTCATTTCTAATTTGAAAGGGATTATAAAATGTGACCCAATCAGGTACTCCAATTAGATTCAGAATTAGAAATAACTCATATATTATATGGTAGAATAGTATCCCACCCCTTGGTTGAAAGGGAATAGGCTAGAGGGTCATGTTATGTTGTAGAGAAGAAATAAGGATCTTAAATAATGACACATTTTGAAAATGAACAAAGTTATTGAACTACTTCTCTAGAAGACAAGCCAAAAATGTTGGTAGAAGTTGTGGGAGATGTAGGGGTAAATAAATGGGTAAGGAAGGAAGATACCTGATGAAAGTATTTGAAAAGCAAGAGTGTGTCTCAATAAATCTATCAAAGTCCATCATATCCCACGAAACATTCTCCCTTACCTAAAATCTAATTTCCTTATTTTTCATAAAGGCTTCCAGAACCTGAGTTGTAGACTTTCGCTTCTCCAATTGATATTATAAGTCCTTATTCAACTGATGATTTCTAACATAACTAGACAAGGATTTGAATGTATCATTATAATAATATAAGGTGAAAATTATTCACTAATAGAAATGAATGGCCCTTTATATGTTTTCTCTATATCTGCCTTGTTGATTTACATCTTTTCAATCCAACTCTATGGCCTTTGTTGCTATTGTTTGAAATCACTCAAACACCATATATATGGTTCTATTACACTCATTCATGAATACTTTCTAGTCATATTGAATAAGTTTCTTGATGTCATCTTCATCCAAAACACTTTGAATAAGAGCAGGATGTGGAACAAAAGAAGATGCCTGATAAGTTAATGATATATAAAAATCTAACACTAAATTCAAAAACATATGATCTAACTTCAACATAGTATCATACATATGTGCATGTATATGGCCAAATTAATATCTTAAATCATATACCATGTTTCCCATAAGATCCAATTTGATATTATGTTTTGGTTTGAAATGAGAAATTACTAGAGTTACAATGAATCATATGTCATATTCTATGATTGGATCTATTGAGATCCAAACAATAATAAAACATTACTTCAAAACACCTAAAACACTCATTTTAACTCATTAAAATATTATTGTGTTATATATATTTATATAGAGTTCTAGAAGATATTGAATTAAATGGATTATAAGAATCTTATCTACCATCCAATTCACCTTAAAACTCCATTAGCTCTGATCTCAACTACTAAACATCTGGTTAAACATTAGATTCTTCAAAAATATCAAGAATATTTATGTCTACTGATTCAACCATCGATGTCAAATTATTTTCAAAAGGTTATTCATCCTCTTTGGAAATATTTGGACAAAACTTTTCTTTTAGAACATGGTCAAATGATGGTTAGGGAATAGATATATCAAGCCTATCTTGAGAATCGAGCTCATTAATCAAATATACTTCATGTACTCTCTAATTAAAAGGGATGGAATGTACATCGTGCTCATGTTTACTACCTCCATGATCATAATCATTATATTCGTCCCCCTTTAGAGGTCCGTGTCTTACTCAAGGACAAGGATTACTTCTAATTATAAGTCTTAGATTGGAATTCATTTATGAAAATTCTTCAATTTCATCAGACTCACCAATGTCACTATACTCCAATTATGGTTATTTGATAAAACCAATCACTGAATATTTAGTATCCTTGAGATATTTATCTTCTAACTCAAATTATCTAGAAGGTATATGTAAGGTAGAGTCTGGATAATCATAATTCACCATAGGATAGGGGTCCCATTCAACTATAAAGGATGTCCTAGCTTGTTCACTTAAGATGGATACCCCAGTTTCTGCTATATAAAGGTTTACAATAGCATCATTCTCATCAAAATAATTTTTTAAAATATCATCATCCTTTAGACTAGGGACAACTTGGTATCTTAGTATAACAACATTAATCCTTTCATATAACATTTTATTAATTTCAACCCATTACTTTCTCAAAGCATTCCATTTCACCTTCATGTGCCTATATATCTTCAAATTAAGAAAAATAAACCTTCATACGAAATGAATATGCCCTCCCCCTAAAGAACTAATCCTTTAAATTCAAATAGTAAATAGATTAATTTTGGGTAAGGAAGTTGATTAAACTTAAAAGAGGTCCTACTTAAATCATCCATATTTCACATGATATACTAGAGTAGGATGATCTGAATTTTATTCCTCACTACATTAATAATGAATAAATATTGTTTCTTTAAGATATTAAAGTCACATTTCTGAGGAATATTGAGATATTGAATGAATTTAACAAACATTATATATTTTCCATTTAATTTTATAGAATTTTATCTCCCATTAATCATGTTCCTAATTAGTTCCTCAAGTGCATTCAAAAACTCAAAATGATTTTGATTCCCAAGATATGGTCTCTTATAATCTTCAATTCCCCTATATGTGGCACACTTACGCTTTTATTCCAGATATTTAACGAGAATATTAAAATTATTCCACAGAACAATTTTTTTATGGTGTCCCTTAAATCATCATAAATGAATTCCATATGGGAAATAATCATTAACCAATCGATGGTAAATGGATTTTCAATATCATTAATATATTCATTCCACCCATTATTTTTAATATATTCCAAAAATAAATATTTTCATGATTGAAACCACATAGAATACACTTCCTTTTCCACTCAAATAGGTCGATCAAGAAAATAAGGATTTCATGGCCTGACTCTAGCATTTGAGAAAAACTATTTCATTTTAGATCTCCTGGGAGGAGGCGATCTATTCAAAGATGTGATATCAAGAACACTTTCACTCTATCAAATTTTCTGCTATGAATTGAATCTTGGAAGGATTAGGTAAAATTTATAAATGCAAATATTATTTATAATTAAGGAGAATGTAGGGGTTTAGATATGAGAATGAGTTTTTAAGAATGACAATTGTGGTGATTCAGAATCTAATTTAAAATTTATTCAATCATTTAGGTTATAAAATAATAATAAAATATTTAAAATACCACTAAAACACATAAAATAAAATTTCAAACTAAAATATTAATGGTTAGTTAAATAATATTAAACTCTGATAAATCTATATATGTTACGGTAGATATACTTTTCACAAAACCAATTGGTTGTTGTCACTAAACTAACTACGAGACAAAACATTGTCAAATTCACTAAACTAACAATGTGGAAAAAACTTCTCCCAACCACTTAACTAACCATGTGAATAAAAATCTCATGGTTAGATAATAATAATAAAAGTAAAAGAATTATATAAATAACATAAATTAAGAAGGATCTTAATAAAAATATAATTTAATAATTATAAAAATAATAAGATAAATAAAGAGTTAAAACTAAATTGAAATATTTGGGAAAAATTAATCATTCCTACCTCATGTTTGATATAACTAATTATCTCAATATTCAATGGTTTGTAAAAATTTCACAAATTGATGTTCAGTTCCCATGAACTAATGATTAATTTCTTTTTTTTTAAAATTTCCACTCAAAAAGTGATTTCTTATATGAATATGTTTTTGTCCTAGAGTGAGACAGAGGATTCAATGAAATATTAATTGAAATTTTATTTTTACAATTTATAGGGACACATGTAAACTATTATCCATAATCCAGTAGTTTTTGTTTGATCCAAATAATCAATACACAACAACTAACTATATTTATTTACTCAACTAAAATTTTTGATAATTTAATAGATTTGTTTGTCTTACTGTACCATAAAACTATATATTTTCCCAAAAAGAGACATGTTTTATAGTTGATATTGTTTCAAACTTATTTCCACGAAAATCTAAATCAAAATAAAAAACTATGTCAAATTATTATCTTCTACAATAGTAAAATGCTAAATTGGTTTCACTTTTAAGGAATTTTATAGTTCTACTAACATAATTCAAATATTATTCCATTATATTTTCTTAAAAATAAGAACACAAACAACCACAAAACCTAAAATAAGTTTGGCTATCAGTTATGTATAGTATGCTTCCAATCATAAATCAATATGTAGTTTGGTCAACTGACTTTCTCATTTCATACAGATCTAACTTATAGCTTGTAAACAAGGGAGTACCACTACCTTTTTTGATATCCATACCAAAAAAAATTGAATGACCCACTATTTATTTATATTTCTTTAAACTCATTTTATATTAATTTTTCATTAATTTTAAATATTCATTACACAATGAGTTTTTTGATGACCTAAAAATAATATCATAAAAATATTTTTGATATAAAAAAACATATTTGAACGTTATTCTAATAAATAATTTTGGATCAGTAGAGCATTTTTAAAAACTTTTTAAAATTGAAAAATGGTTGGGTCTATTATTCCTTTCTCTTGGAGATAGTTTTAAACCATATAAATATTTAGTTGATTTGAAAACATTATTCTCAAAAAGAGGGATTTTAATTTCATGTGGTTATTCAACACAAAAATCCTCAAAAATATAACTATTAGGTAAATAACTCTTAACATCCATTTAATATATTTTAAAATTCAACTGCTATATATAGGAAACTATAATTCTACTTGCCTCAATTATTGTTACTAGAGAAAATGTTTTTTTAGAGTCCATTACTCCTTATTTGATATATCCTTATACAAAAAATCTAACATTATTTCTGATTATTATGATAGACTCATCATCTGTATTCCTTAACACCCATTCAGGGCGAATGGTTTAGAATTATTTATGTAGAACCCCTAGTTTTTATAACGTAATCCTTTATTCATAATTTTTAAGTATGTAAAGTGTTTGGGTGAGGTTTTGGGAGGGTTTGGAAGAATTTTGGATTTTTTTTAGGATTTCACAAAGCTTCATGGTTTGGGAATGGTTAGTGGAAACCGTGCAACTCCTACATGTAACTGTGAAAGGTGTAACATGGGATTTTGGGTAGGTGCATGATTACGCACATGGCTTGCGAAGACTGTGTTTCCACCTAGGATAAACCATGAAAAGTGTCACATAGGGATTATTCATGGTTTTTCTAAATATTCAGTCCAACTATGTGATTTTATCCTTGAGGTAGATGTTGTCACACAGTTAGGGCACAGTTTTTCTAAGTATATGACTAACCATTCACGGTTTAAAAGTGATATCCAAAAAAGAGGATATCACTCATTATCACCAACAAGCCTCTCATTCTTAACCAATTTCAACCATAAGAACTTTTTTTTATTCCTCCCAAAGGTAATGGAGTCTCTCCCCTTTGAACTGAAAGAAATCTAGAGGAAATTCATAGTGCATTGAAGCCCAATTCACTTGGTAAGTCTTCATTTTTGGATGTTTTCTTATCTATAATTTCCTTACCCCTCTCAAAATCTTATATCTAGTCTATTGAGGATATATATATGATTTTTAGTGCAATTTTGATGAGAAATGGATGTATTTATGTTATAGTTATAGATATAAGGTAGGTTTTTTCAGATTTATCTTGTTTTGTTGGTGTTTCAACAACATTCTTTGTTTTTTTCCATATTTCCATGGGTAGATTCCTTCACTCTAAACTCCTCCAATTTTAACTTTAAGGATCAGTTTAAAATTTACTAAATTACATGATATTTATTGTTAAATTGGTGTGAATACAGTGTAGAAACCTTATTTAGTGATGGTTAATTTATGGATTTTTGGATCATTGGAAATTGGACGTGCAAAGTGATTTGTTTCTTGATTACAAAATGTTGATTTTAAAATATGGAGGTGTTGGATTTATGGAAATGGTTTTTTAGAATGTTTTTTAATTAAATAATTATTTTATTAAAATGCAATGGAATTGTTGACTATAAATGGTTAGCATACATGGGTTATGTGAGTTCATGCATTTGACCGGACTCTGAATAAAGGGAATATACTATTTTGGTACAAAGGGATGTGGGCCTAGATAAGGGGTACATAACATTAGGTCACAATTATATTAGAAACATTGTGATTACTTAGTGGATGGATGATAAAATTCCCATGAGTATGGAACTTTCAGTGAAGCATGAATGAGTGTGCTTGTGTGAATCAAGAAATGGGTATTTCAAAAAGGAATGTAAAATTTTTTAATGAATGTTTTGTTTTTATTACTAAGAAACTATTTTGGAATGAAAATATTTGTCTTTTTATGAAATTTTGAACTATTTAAATTTTTTTAATATATATTGGTTTATATAAATGGCCATGTTTTTATATCCTAGTGGCCTGACTAAGGAAGTCATTTAAGAAAAATTTACAATGTTTCATTACTAGACCCTTCTTTTGAACATTGGTGATTTTTTATGTTATTTATTAATAAATAGATAAAGGTAGAATATAAAACTTATTTAGTGGTCCTTCATGATACCTATGTATTGATTGTGGAGCTGAAGCATGGAGCTTATTGGGAGTTGTGGCGTTTTTTACCTGGAGCCTTTTAGTTTTTTTGATTTAGTCATTCACTTTGGTATGATTATTTTGGTTTTAGTGTAGTTTTGTATCATTTAATTTTAGGTTTTATAGTGAGTTGTATTATATTTTTATCCCATATCATATAGTATTTTTCTGTTCATGTGTTACTTGGTTGTGGTTGATTTATTTCTGAAAGGAAAAAAATAATCCCCCAATTTTATTGAAGTCGTTGGAATTTATTTCAAGCATTTAGTGCCTTGGGGATGTCACTAAAGGACATGTATAAATTACACCTACACTCAAGACAACTATGAGGGTTGTGGTGCTAAAAATGGAATCAATCATGGTTAGTCCATTTTTCATTTTGATAAGTTATATCAGCTTGTTTGGTCCTTCTATTGAAAGTGGAATTAGTCTTGTTCAGTCCTCATACCTCTTTTTTATAATTGGTATGAGTTTTTTAGTCATACAGTTGACAATAATTCTGGTTATTCCTAGAGTTAGGATTATATATAGGAGTAGGATTTTCCGGACATGAAATGTAGACCCTATAGAGGCGTAGCTAACCATTTTATCATGAACATTATGTTAGTATTTAGTATTTTACATAAGTGTTTTGGATACACTTATAGGATCTGTAATCACATTTTCTCGGGTTTACCAAATTATATGAGCATTATATTTAATTTTTAACTGACCTCCCACTAATAGAGGATTTTTCATTTTGAGTAAAGATATTTGATTTAGCACAAAAATCATGATTTTTTAAAATTTTTAAACATTTTTCAAATGATATATTTTGAAAAAGATATGATATGGGTACTTCTAAAAATTTCTTGATTTTAAAAATCATGGATAATTTTTCAAAAAAATTTGAACAACGAAAATTTACAATTTCTAAACGCACTATTGTAATAGTGGTGTTGTGGTAGAATATGATTTTGTTAAGACTTCAATTGTGGGAGAGTGAGGATTATGGAGTTTTTTTGTTTATAGAAAATGGAACTTGGTATGTGAAGATGAAACTATCCAGAAGAAGCTAATATGAATGGGGTTCAAACAAATCCATTATTGACCTAACAACTGGTTCAGAGTATATTTCAAGCTTTTCAAGATGTAGATAGAGAGAACTATAGGGATGAATTATGTTGGGTGTATTATTTTGTCTAGTTCCATAAGAAGAGTCCAATCATTTTTAGGGGAGTTATTGTGTAAAAACAGAATTTTTTACAAAAATAAATAAAATCCATGAAATTTGTTTTAAGTAGATATTTATAACTATCCTTTAAACATTATTTTACTCCTTTAATGTTTTGAATTTCGAAAAATGGTCATCTACAATTTGGTTGAGTAAGTTATTTGAAGTCTGATAGAACCAACATGTTTTTTAGTGAATAGTAATATACCCTTATGAATTGTAATATGAATATTAATATGACCCAAATAAAGTGTAAATTGTATTATTATTTTATTTTCGTAAGGCTTTAACATATTTACATCTTGGTGAATTTTTCATTGTGATATAAAAGTAGTTATAGAATTTAAGTTGTTAATTTTAAAATTAAGTATGGTTTTATTTAAAAATAAAATTAATAATATTTAGAAAAATATTATCAAAAAATGGAGTTCATTTTTGAATTCTACATGTAGAACAATGGTTAGGGTGAATTTTTGGGATTTTTCTGAAATTCTTGAATTTCTGATGAATTGTGAAATACAGTGAAATATTGTATATTCAAATTATCAGTTAAATGAACTTTTTGTGACATCATAAGTGATTTAATACCACTTGTGTCGAACTCACATGCCATTATTCATATTTTGGGTCAAATGGATTGAGATTATTCATAGTCTTGAGTAAAATATTATAATAATGATTTAAATAATGTTAAATACCTCCTCTCCTCCACTATAAATACCGCCCTCATTACCCTCTTACTACCACACCTCTCAAGCCTTAATAATTGTATGATTTCTACCCAATTCCCTCCCCAATCTATTTCCCCACGTCCAAGGCCTTCTGGTCTCATCCAAAGGCCAAATTCAAATTCCATAAGGAGGACCTCAAGGAGAAGATATCAAGAGTTATGAAATCCTCTTTGTTTTCATGTGTTTTTATTTCCTATCCTTTTCTTTTATAGTTTCTTCCCCTCCTATTATCCAAGAGGAATAAAATCTCATGAAATATTTTATATTCATGATTTTCTCATGTTCATGGAAAATTCATCATCATTATTTTTTTCCTCTTCAACTTATTCAATGAATAAAAACATTGTATTTGATGTGTCGAATTACCGACATCGTAGATGATGTGTTTTCAATTTGACGTAATTATTTCAAGTCTATTCATGAAACCATTTTTATGGTTGTACAAGGTTATAATATTTTTACTATTTCTCATCCATCATTCTTTAACTCTCTTGTATACATTGTTTTGATTTATAAAACAAAATGAGGTTGTTATTATTGAAGAACCACTAAAATGATCTAAACGATAATCATTAATATTTTAACTTATGAATCATCCTCATTTTAGAATTCAAAATTAAAGGTAGTACAATTTATGGTTATGTAAATATTTAACTACCATTCTATTCTAATTCAGGTGTTTCACTTCCAATCGCCAAAAATATCCATCATGAACCAATCAGGGAAACTATGTAGAGGACGCACCCGACACAATGTAAATAACAAAATGTTACTAATAAATGTGTCTAATGATGTTGTAAAATGATCATATGAGGTGTCATAAACGAAAATATGTTTTTATAATATATTAATAACACTCTTTTAACCATTATACAGTAGGTTTAAACACATTTTATGTAAGAAGAACCTGAGGTAAGGGAATTCTTAACCCAATTTCAATTCTTTGGGTTAGCCTTCCTATTTATTTATTATGTGGTATTAAGATTATTGGTGTGATGAATTTTTTATATATTATATTTAAAATTTTATATTTACAGTGTGTACACATTTCCATTCCATTTTTTTAATTCTCACTACAAATATATTTTAAGGTAAATTCCTTTTAAAATCCTTTTAAAAAACTCAATAAATTTAAAAAGGATTGTTTTTTATATGTATATGGAATTACTATTTACTCCATATTTCAAGAAACATTACTACCATGATATGTTCCTTGAAAATTATTTATGTTGGGTTGATCCCATTATAGCTCAAGATATGTTGGGTTTATCCCATTATAGCTCAAGATATATTGGGTTGAGCCCATTATAACTCATGATATGACAGGTGATCCCCATTATAGCTCTCCAATACATTAGGTACTCTAGAGACGGAAATTTACCAAAATGTTATTCCATGTGTAAAGGTGAATGTAAGAGTTATATGGTAAATAATTCCCAAGTCAGCTACATGATGTTTCTATGCATGTGAGTTTTTATGATTATGGGTTTTATTGGTTTTTATGTTATCACTTGACTAACGATTTCTTTCTTTATATTCCTTACTGAGTTTTATACTCACCCAATGTTTTCAAAAAGAAATTCATACGCTATAAGGTTGGGTAAGAGAAATAAGGGTCGTGATGTTATATTTGGAGTGTTGTTAAGGAAATCATTTTTTAAGTTTAAATGATTAACATTTTAAAAAAATGGATAATATTCTAAAAGTATCCTCTTGTATGAATGTGTTATGTCATGTATGCAAGATATTCAAGTTATTTAAAACTCTAAACCCAAAATGATACTCAATGTGTAATAATTTATGTTCTTGTCTAAAATTCATGATTAAGAAAATTTTTATGGTCGTGTCCTTATATTTGGTATCAAATAATGGTTTAAATAACTTTAGGGGGTGGGATGATATTATAAGAATACCATAAATGATTTTTACTCTATGGTAATTTGAAATTTTATTGAATTTAAGGATTACCATGTTTCTCCATCTAAGTTATGTTTGTAAAGAATGGTTTTCCAAAGAAGAAACAGGGAACCTGATGTAAGAAGGCAACAAGAAGCTGATGTCTGTCCGAATCTGTAGCCCAAAAAGGTGGGAATTTAAACCAAGCAGTTTGTGATAGACATGGCTCAGTTCACTCAAGTAATAAATGAGGGTGTATCCATGATTTAGAGAAACATGATCTACCACGAAGAAACATTTTTTTTGTGGTGTATTCTATGAGGTAACATCCTCTAACATTTAGTGGAACCACACATCCAGTGATAGCTGAAGGATGGGTCAATGATCTAGAAAAGATATTTAATGTAATGAGATGTTCAGAACATCAAAATGTAATAGAAGACAATTATCATTTGGAAGTTGAATCTGATCAATGGTGGTATCTAGTTAAGAATATAAGATAAAGAGTTGATCTTGACAGTCTAGAATGTGAGGATTTTAATAATTGATTTCTGGAATGACATTTCCCCAAAACTGTTCGACTCAGAATGGAGAAAAAATTCTTAGAGATGAAGTAGAAAGATAATGATTCTATGGGAGAATATGAAACCAATTTTACAATACTGTTCAAGTATTTACCAGATTTTAGTCAGGATTTTGAAAGTGAAATTAAAATATTTTACTCTGGTTTGAAGCTATTTTTTCGAAGAGTTTTATCCTCATGAGATTTTAAAAGTTATAAATAATCTTGTTCATAGTGATGAAAAAGTTTATATGGAGTTTGCTAAAACATATGTGCCTCGTGATGATATGAATAAAAAGTTGTCAGGTTGGTAGGCGATGGGAATGAACTCTTTAAATAATTTTAAATGTATGAAAATTAATTTCTCTACTATTGAAAAGTGTAGTAAAAGGAATCCTGATGAATTTCATACAAATTCTGGGAAATTCTACCGATGTTGAATATTTGGACATGTGTCTCATGATTTCAAGGAAAATGATCCAAAAAAATTATGAGAATCAAATGGTGAGATTCTTTAACTATAAGTAATTGGGTTATTTTGTAAATGTCTGTCCAAATATTGTTACTCAAGAAGGTAATCAGCAAGATTGGAAGCAAAAGTGTTTTGTAATATCATTTTCAACCACATCAGTAGATTTTGAACCATAAAATGAGGTGGTATCAGGTAAGTTTCTTGTTTTTATAGATTTTAAAAATGTGTTTTTTGATTCAGGGTCTACACATTCATTCATTTATGAAAATATTTTTGAAAAATTGGGAATTTAACCTATTGAAATGAAACCATAACTCTGGGTAAAAACACCTAGTGGAAATATTTTGGAAAAAATAAATTATAAAAATATTCCTATCCTCATTTGTGGAAAGAGTTTTCCTTCAAACCTTGTTTTTTTCCTCTAGTATAGTTTGATGTTATTCTGGGTATGGACTGGCATTATTTTTATCATTCTATTAATATTTCAGAGAAAAAGAAGTTGTTTTTCAGGAAGAATTTTAGATTGTGTACAATAATGAACCCATACCATTAATAACATATTAGGAATCTAAGAAACTGATGATCGATGAAAATTAATGTTATATTTCGCATATTTTTTAAGATAAGGGAATTATCCAGATTAATGATGTACTAGTGGTAAATGAATACTTGGAAGTTTTTCATGATGAATTTCTTAGTGTAATTCCTAATCAAGTTGTAGTTTTTATTATTGAATTAGTCCCTATGCTAAGACAATTTATAAACCTCCTTATCAAATGGCCCAAATGGAACTTCATGAATTAAAAAATAAATTGTAAGAATTATTAGATAATAGCTTCATCTAACCTAGCACATCACTATGGTCAGTCATGTCTTATTTGTTAATATGGAAGATGGTTCAGTGAGATTTTTCATCTATTATAGAGCCTTGAATAACAATACTATTAAAAACTAGTATACCTTGCCTCATATCAATGATTTGTTTGATCATCTATAGAGCATAGTATTTTTCAAAGGTTGTCCTGTGGTCAGGGTACCATCAGTTGAAATTAAAAGATGAAGACATCCTGAAGACAACATTCCATCCTAGATAGGGTCATTGTGAATTTTTGGTTATTACTTTTGGGTTAAATAATGAACCATATTTATTCATTTATCTTATGAATATAATATTTCTTGAGTTCTTGTAAATGTTTGTAGTTGTGTTCATTGATGACATTCTGTTGTATAATAGAATTAAAGAGGAGAATGAAAAACATCTTAGGGTTGTTTTTAAAACCTTAAAAGTGAAGAAACTGTATGGAAAATTCAGAAAATGTGATTTTTGGTTGGAATATATTTCTTTTCTTGGGCACATTGTAAATAAGGACGGAATAACAGTTAATCCTTATAAAAAAAAGTGGTTGATTAATGGCCATGACCTACAATAGTTATAGGGATTCACAGTTTTCTTGGATTATCAGATTGTTACTGATAGTTTATTAAATAATTTTCACGGTTATCTAGACCTCTAACTAAGTTTACACGAAAAGTGGTTAAATTTGTTTGGACAGAAGAATGTGATGTTTTTTTTTCAGGAACTGAAGAAGAGATTGATGAATGCTCTAGTTTTGGCCTTGCCTTTATGAAATGGTGAGTTTTTTATCTATAGTGGTGCTTCATTTAAGGGAATTGGTTGTGTTCTAATTCAGAATGATCAAGTAATTCCTTATGCTTCAAGACAACTAAAACCTCATGAGTTAAATTATCACACAGATGATTTGGAATTAGCAGTTGTGGTTTTTCCCATGGAAATTCGGAGGAACCATTTATATAGAGCCAAATATCATATATATGTAGACCATAAAAGGCTAAACTATATGTTCACTGAGAAGGAATTAACCATGAGGCAGAGATAATGGATTGAACTGATAAAGGATTATGATTGCACGATCAATTACCATAACAGAAAATCAAACAACTTAGTGGATTTCTTGAGATGAAAACATAATGCCTCATTTACCATGTTACGTTTGAAACATGATCTATTGATTAATAATATCATGAATTTTGTATTAGAAGTTGTCAGTGTTGGGAATATATCTGCATTGTTTCAGGTTTCAGTACCATCATGGCTTTCAGACAAAATTAATAAAGTGCAGAAGGAAGACCATGAGCTACAGAAAATGGTTGAATTTGTTAAAACGGGTATGTTTTCATAATTTAATCTTGATAAATATTGTGTTTAATGGTCTTGAAAAAGGTTGTGTGTGATTTTTGATTCCCATTGAATAAAAGATTTATTGTGTGATACTCATTGTTTTCCATTTTCATTTTATCCTGGAAGAACTAAGATGTATAGAGACCTTCAAAAGTATTACTGTTGCGATGTAATAGAAAGGGATATTATAGAATTTACTGTGAAATATTGGACACGGAAAAATAGAGTGGGAGTTACTGAAGGGGTTGCTTCATCCTTTGATAGTTCCAAGGTGGAAATGTGAGAATATATCCATGGATTTTGTGTTGGGACTACCTACTACTTCTCAAGGTAACAATGTGATTTTTGTTTTTTTTTATCGGCTGAAAAAATCTACACATTTTATTTCTATTTGAGATACAACATCGTTGGATCATCTTTCTTGATTGTACCTCAAATAGATTGTCATTTTACATGGAGTTCCTCTATCCATTGTATCTGATCGGGATCCTAGGTTCACTTCTAACATTTGTAAGGGGCTTCAAAAGTCGTTGGGCATAGAATTAAATTTATGTACACGTTTTCATCCTCAATCAGATGGGAAGTCAGAATGAATGATTAAGACCAAGGAGGATATGTTTCGAGCTTTTTAAATGGACTACCAAGGAAGTTGGGATCAACATATTTCTTATGTTTAATTTTATTATAATAATTCTTTTTATTTCAGTATACAGATGGCACCTTTTGAAACATTTTATTGGAAGTGGTGTCAAACTTAATCTTTTTTGGATGAAGTACGGGAAAGGAAGTTGATGGGACCAGAATTAGTAGAGGAAGTTGATGAGAAATCGATGATGATCCTGCATCTCATAACAATATATTATAGTAGGAAGAAATTTTATGCAAATAATATAAGGAAAGACTTATCATTCGAGGTAGGTGACCATATTTTCCTTAAAATATATACTTCAAAAAGTGTGATGTGTTTTGGTAAGAAAGGAAAGCTAAGTCTACAATTCATTGGTCCTTTTGAAATCCTATAGAAAGTTGAACAAGTTGCATACGAGTAGCTTTGCCTCTGATTTTGTCTGAGGTACATGATGTTTTTCATGTTTAGATGTTGAGAAAATATGTGCCAGATTCAACTCATGTCTTGAGCCCAGATGTAGTTGAGCTGGAAGAGAACCATTCTTATGTAGAGAAATCGGTTCAAATTCTTGATCGAAGGGAACAGTTATTGTGGAATAATTTAATTCACCAGGTGAAGGTTTTATAGAAAAACCACATTGTTGAAGAAGAAACATGGGAATCTGAAAATGCAATCAGGGAAATGTACCCTAAATTGTTTAATGAGTGAATAAAATTGTGAGGATGCAATTTCTAGAAATTAAGGAAAATGTAACACCCAAAGGCTTTACAAAAAATGAAATACATTGAGCATTTTTTAATAAGATATTTATAACTATCCTCAAAACATAATTTTTATGATTTTATGTTTTTAATTTCGAAATACGGTCATATACAATTGTGTTCAGTAAGTTATTTTGAGTCTGATGGAACCAACATGTTCTTTAGTGAATAGTAACACACCCATGTGAATGGTAATATGAATAGTAATATGAAACTAAGGAATAGTAAAATTTATTATTATTTTATTTTCTTATGGATTTAAGATAATGACATTTTGGTTAATTTTTCAATGTGATATAAAAGTTGTTGTAGAATTAAAATTGTTAATTATTTAATTAAGTATGATTTTATTTAAAAATTAAATTAATGATATTTAGAAAATTATTTTCAAACAATGGAGTTCATTTTTGAATTCTACATGTTGAAAAATGGTTATGGTGAATTTTTTGGATTTTTTTAAAATTCTTGAATTTTTATGAATATTGAAATACAGTAAACTATCATATGTTTAAACTATCAGTTAAGTACACTATTTATGAGATCATAAGTGATGTAATACAACTTTTTTAGAACTCACATTCCATTATTACTATTTGGGGTCACATGAATTGATATTATTCATAGTCTTGAGGAAAAAAATTATAATAATGATTTAAGTAATGTAAATACCTCCTCTCCTCCACTATAAATACCGCCATCATTACCCTCTTCTTCCCACACCTCTCAAGCCTCGAGCATTGCCTAATTTATTCCAATTTCCCACTGTAATCTTTTTCCTCATGTCCAAGACTTTATAGTCTCATTCGAAGGCCAAAATCAAAGTCCTTAATTATGATCTCAAGGAGAATAGAACGATAGGTAAGAAATCATCTCCCTTTCATGTGTTTTATTTTCCTATTTTTTTCTTTTATATTCTCTTCACATCCTATAATCCAATTAGCATGAAAGCTCATGAAATATTCTATATTCTATATTTTATCAAGTTCTTGGAAAATTTATCAACATTCTTCTTCTCCTCTCTTATATATTCAAGTAGTAAAAACATTGTTTGTGATGTGTCGAATTACCGACATCGTGGATGATGTGTTTTCAATTTTCATTAATTATTTCAAGTCCAGTCACGAAACCATTTTTATGGTTAAACCAGGTTTTGAGATATATATTATGTCTCATCCATGTATTTTAAATTCTTTTTCACATAGGGTTTTAATTTATAAAACAAAATGAGTTTGTTATTGTCAAAGAACCACTAAAATGATCTAAATTAAAATAATTAATACTTTAACTTAGGAATCATACTCATTTCATATTTCAAATTGATAAATGGTAAAATTTATGTTTATGAAAATATGTAGCTACAATTCTGTTCCAATTATGGAGTTTCACTTATAACTGAAAAGAATATCTATCATGAACCATTTATGAAAACCATGTAAAGAACGCACCCAATACAATGTAAATAATAAAATATTACCAATAAATGAGTTGAATGTTATTATAAAATTATCATATATGGTTTTATAAACATGAATATATTTCTGTAAGATATTAATAACACTTTTATAACCATTATATAGTATGTTTAAACACATTTGAATTAAGAAGAACCCGAGGTAAGGGAATTCTTAACTCAATTTCCATTCATTGGGATTAACTTATTCTTTATTTATTATGTGGTATTAAGATTATTGGTGTGATGAATTTTTATTTATTTTTTTCTTCACTATGTGTATTTAAAGTGTATACACATATCCATTCCATTATTTCAATTCTCACTCCAACAATATTTTAAGGGAATTTTTTTTAAATCTATTTAAAACTATCCTTAATAAATTTCAATAGGATTGTTTTTTTATATGTATATGAAATTAATAGTTTCTCCAAATTTTAAGACACATTATTACCAGGATATGTTCTTTAGAAATTATTTATGTCGGGTTGATCCAAATTTAGCTCAAGATATATTTGTTTGAGCCCATTATAGCTTAATATATGATGGGTTGAGCCAATTATAGCTTAAGATATGATGGGTGAGCCCAATTATAACTCTCCAACGCATTGGGTACATCGGAGATGGAATTTGACCAAATGGTTATTCCATGTATAAGGGAGATTGTAAGAGTGGTGTGGTTAATTTTTCCCAAGGAAACTACATGATGTTTTCAAGCATATTATTATTTATCATTATGGGTTTTATTGGTTTTTATGTTATCACTTGACTAACACTTTCATTATTTTTATCCCTTACTGAGTTTTATACTCATCCCATGTTTTAAAAAAAATCATAGGATATAAGTATGGTTAATAAAAATAAGGGATTCGTGATGTTTGTTATATATTTTTGTTAAAGAAATCATTTTTTTAGTTTAAATGATTTATAGTTTGAAAAAAATGGATATTGTTTAAGTAGTATCCTCTTGTAGGAATGTGGTATGTCATGTATGTAAGATATCCTAGTTCTTGAAAACTCTAAACCCAAAAAGATACTCAGTGTGTAATAATGTATGGTCTTGTCTAAAATTCAGGATTGATTAAAATTTTAAGGTCAGGTCCTTATATTTGGAACTAGAGAAGGTAGAGATTTGGATGAATATGAATAATCAATTATTTCATTTCCTTATTACACT
Organism: Viscum album; assembly: GCA_963277665.1. Classification (NCBI taxonomy): domain Eukaryota; kingdom Viridiplantae; phylum Streptophyta; class Magnoliopsida; order Santalales; family Viscaceae; genus Viscum; species Viscum album. The sequence continues at coordinate 2,113,848,613 of OY728157.1, read as the reverse complement.
AGAATATTTGAATGTCAAGCTAGGGGATCTTGCATGAAAATTGTGGGATTTGGAAGTTCATTCTAGATTGGACCAAGGCATTTCATTCTAGGATTTTATTTATTTTTTAACAGACAATTCTATTTTCGTGGGTTCAGAATTGCAATTAAGATGGACTTTTTCAGCTTGAAGTGTGAGAACCTCCCAGTGACAGAGAATGTGGATATTTTCAAGAATATTCTCCTCTCTGAACTTGAATTTGTTGCAAGTTTGTCATTGAATCAGGGATGTGGAAAGTGATTTTCATGAGGATTTTAGTGGTATATATAATAGATTATATAGAATGGACAGTAGAGAGACAATGGAAGAAAGGGGAATTTAAGGAGTTATGGGTGTCGGAAGCATATTGATACCTATGGGAAATGGTGGTAACTCTAGTGTTGTAAAAAAGAGGAAGAGGGATACATTTTTACAAGCTATGAGGATAACTCAAAAAAAATATTTCAATTGGTGAATATTTTTCAAAGACCCAAGAGTAAATATGGATGTTTCCAATTTGGTTCTTTAATCCACATGAAGTGAGAGTTTACAGAACACCTAGACTATTCAATAATTGCAACCATATGGGAAATATTTCATTCTATTGTGGTTGTGCTCCATGGTAATGTGTTTAGTAAACTTCTTATGTATCACATATGTTATTTACTTTGACGGGATGAGGGAAATATAATTATCCTTTTCAAAAGAATACAGATGACCATGGTGATTCTAGGAATAAAATGACCCCTCAACAAGGGTAATCTCAAAAAAGAAATAATGATTAGAGTGCAGCAAGTAATAAGTTATATAGAGTTGTGAAATTTATTACGGATAATCAATATTGACCAGCAATGGTGGGAGGTATAATTATTTTAAATTCAAGTATTACCAAGGCTTTGTTTGATACAATTCAATCAGATTCATTTATTCCTTCTCGTCCTGTTGATGTTTTTATTTTAAATATTGAGGTGATTCCTTCTTTGATAAAACTGAAAGCTCATCTTGTTCAAGAATAATGGAAAGCCTTTATGAATAGAACATGTTCTATAACAATTGATAGACCGAACATGATATGGTATTTTTCTATTCTTTAAATGGAGTTTAATGACATTATCCAGGGTATGGATTGGTTGTCAATATTCAAGGCTCACATCAACTTTTATACCTGAAGCATTAGTTTTATGACTATAGATGGTGTCGACCATATCTTTAATGGGGACTAGAAAGTGGAGGTATGTGCAGTGACCTTGTTGGAACCAGTGGTGGGAATAATGTTTTGCCATTCTTTAGTTTTTACTTTGGCATAAATGGAAGATTTCAAGAATATCAGTTTTCAAGTGATTATTAATCAGTTTCCATATGTATTTCCCAAACTTTTCTTAGGGTTTCCACCCACAAGAGAAGTTGAGTTTATTATTGATATCTTTATAGGGACTATTAATATTTCCTATTTATCTTATCAGATGTAAATAACATGATTAAGTGATTTAAAAGTGCAATTGGAAGATCTATAAAGTAGAGGGTTTATTCTACCTAGTCAATATCTGTTGGAAGAATTGGTCAAGTTTGTTTAAAATGAAGATGGAACTCTAAGCCTATGTGAAAATTATTGTAATCCATGTTACAAAAAATAACATGTATCCAATTCCACGTAATGGTGATCAGTTAATTTAGTTTAGGATATCTCATTGGATCTCTAAGATTTACCTATGATTATGATATAACCAATTGTGAGTTTCAGAATAGGATATTCCAATGACATCTTTTAGAAGTATATTTGGCCATTATGAGTATGTGTTAATGCCTTTAGGTATTATGAATGGCCATAAGACTTTAAGGAATTAATGAATCATATATTTCAGAGGAATATGGATTATTTTTTGGAGGTGTTTGTGGATGAAATGTTTGTAGAGACCTGAAGCCTGATGTACATGGATATTACATTACTTTTTCATAATTATTAGTACATAACAAAAACACACACACAAGGACCGTAATAGTTTAGTGTCTTTGGAAACTCGGAAAATAATCTTCTAATCGTGGTGAAAGATCTTCAACATCTCCCATAAAGATCTTCCTTTTTTTTACCTAAAACCTTTCTTTATATCTTGGGGAAAAGAAAACATAAAATGGTGAGCTCAAATTCTTAGTAAGGGTTAAAAAAAAGAAATATCAATCACATCATATTCATAAGAACATAACATTTTGAAAATATTAACCTGCAAAAGAGATCATAATATCATAACATGGGATAAATCATAGTAGTGAAATGTAATCCCAATAATCATAACTTAAAACATGAAACTTTGTGACATACACACACATAATCATATAGAATCATTTCTTATTATTCATGACTCATTGCCAAGACTATCTTTGTGGACAAAGTCAATTTCTGAACCGAGTTCACTCCTCGTTTCAGTCCTGTTTCACTGAACCGGTAAAACCTACCGTTCCAGCCATGTCTATCTCATGAGATATAAAATCTTTACCCAATGCATTTGAGAGAGATATAGGTCCCACCCATCTCATAATGATACCATTCTTATGTGTGCCACAAAATCATACACCATACATCATAGCATAACCCATGTAATAAAAATGGGAATCTTAAACATCATGACATCATAAAACAATTCATATAAGATAAAGGAATTAATAAAAATATTTCCATAACAACATAATCAAATTAATGTAATAATAGGGATTGAAACAGAACCCTATATTATCTTAGTTGGAAAATAATTTTGATAAAACACTTGAACTCCATTCTTAAGGAAAATATCCTTTCTACTTCAAAAACATTTTTCCTTTCTTAACATGTCATACAATTTTGAACTAAAAGAAGTTGATTAAAAATAATCTTGAAAACTTGTAAAGGAAGATTCTTGGAAATAATGTTTTAAAAATCCATTCATTTCGTATATGTTAAAAAAACATTCTTCTCGTACTTTTGTCGGAAATGTCAAAAAGTACCTCGTACGAAAAACGACAAAAGAATCCTTTCATATCCTTTAATAAAAACTCACTGAATTCTAAATTGGATTTAAACAATTTTAGGTGGATGGAAATAATATTACATATTGAGAAAACAAGGATGTGGATGATAAAATACACCCCAGTAAATACCAAAGTATAAACAATATCGGATAAAATGAGATTGTGATATTTTCCCTTACCTTAGGTCTGATTTGCTTCGTAAGTGTCTGAACCTCCTATATAATTATTTTAATAATGTCATTGCCTTATTCCAGAATCATACTGATTGTTATGATATCATATATGGTTCACATATGACTTTATATTACCCGTTCTTTTGTAAATTCCATGTTAAAGAGCGTTTTGGGTAAACTTGTTTCATTTGTCATCCGTGTTTTGACTTGTAATTATTAATATGATTACTTAGATCATGATTACTTAATTCTTGAATATAAAACATGATTTATATAAAATATATATTAAGAATATACATATATATAAAAAATCAGTAAATGGAAAGAAATACACCGTTCAAGGAGACGGTAGGTCGTACGTACGCATGAACGCTGTTTTCGTTTCCTTTTTGAGTTGAATAGAATTAAGTATATGACATACATATATATACACATAAATCTAGTATCATTTTTATGTCATATATTTCATGATTACATATTATATATACTTTATAATCATTCATGAATGGTTAAAGTGGAGAATGAATCTCATCGCGTCGTGGAGACGGTAGTCCGTACGTACGCACGAGCGATGATATCGTTATCATTATCGTGGGACTATATTAGAGTGTATGTATACTTTTTTAGATTTAATATAACTTTAAAATAATCATATATAGTTATTATTCACACCATTATAGCCATCCAAGTAAGGTTGCGGTGGAAAATAGATTTCACCACGGCGTGGAGACAGTATTCCGTACGTACGCACGTGTGGTGATTTCATTTTCCGTAGGATGGATAGATGGTGAAATAGGGTTGTTTCATACTTATAATAACATATCAGTATATGAGTGATACTGATGTTATTACTTAATAATGAAACAACCTAAGAAGAAGAAGTGGAAGAATAAATAAAGATGAAATAATCGGTAACGGGCATTACCTCTTCTTTGAAGCGCCTCTTTGAGATCTTCTTTTAGATCACTAAAATTGGTCTTTTAGGAATACCAGAACCTCTAGGATGTTTATTTGGTAGTGGAGAATGGAATTTGGCAGTGGTTGGCCGATCTTGAAGGCTCAAAGTGGTGTGAGGATGAGAGGGAGGAGGTGCCCTTTTATAAGGGAGGAGAGGGCCACCTTTGGAATAACTAAAAATATTATTTTATTATAAAGACAAATTTGGTTTTAAATAGCTCCAAATTGATTTATTTCAAACCTAATGTGGGGATGGGTCGAAATACGCTCATCCAATAGAATTTATACAAGTTTAGGTTTCTATTTTAACCTTATCATTTAGATTTAATATTAAGTATAATAATTTTACTTTTACAGTCTCTTCTTGTGTTCTTATACTATAAGGATAATAAATTTACAATAAGAAGTCAAACGAACTCCAAGTTGTTTATTATTAATATATATAAGCTTATCTAAGTCATTTGGCTGAACCTTAGATTTTTAGGAATAAAATAACAATTAAGAATATAATACTTGTTTTAAAAAATATTTTATGTCAATTTTAACACTATTTAGTAATTGATTTCTGTGAAAATCATTACAGAATGATTAGTTCGAAAAAAGTTAATTAAATCAATACTAACATGTCATATTAACCTATAAAATTAGTGTAAGTTATAAAACGTCTCAAATTATATTTATTTGGGAATTTATAATATCAATTATTCTAATTCTTCACTATTATGGTAATTACTACATCATCATTGTGACATAAATAAATAAATTAATTTAATGTCTAAAAATTATAAATAAAATATAATTATGTAGGAAATCTTATTATCTTTCTAATGAATATTAACAATCTAATTTATCTTATGTATAATCCTATATTAAAAATTTTGTAGTAAATAAACTTTGATTTTAACTCTTTTAACTCTTCTTTGAATTAAATAATAATAAATGTCCTAATCGAATCCAAGTGGGCCTAAATGGTCATATTTTATTCCTAAGGTTGTTTTTGGTCGAATTACACTTATCCAATATAATTAGGACATGTTTTAGGGTAACAATAATACCATTTTTATCCTTAATTACCCTATTTACTTTTAACAGTGGTAAAAAAAAGTAAAAATATACTATTCACCAAAAATTATTTTCATCTCATTGAACCACATTTTACATACTGACATCAACCGTGTCTCTCGGATTTTTGAAATTCCACTCACAGAAGCGGTAAAATTAATTTTTATGAAAAATTCATTTTTTTTAACTACCACTTAGTGGTTTCACTATTCATCCAAAAGTGAAAGTTATCCGAAAAGTACCAAAATTTCACCCTAAGCTAATTTCGATATTCCGAATCCAGAAATGAAGTCCATTTTGAAAAATAAAATTTACAAAATTTCAAAAAGTGGTTATTACTATTCATAATGGCTAGTTTTAATAATAATTTAATAGCATATCATTGTTTAGCGAAACTCGGTATTGCGTACAACACATGCTATCGCGGAAGGTCGCGCTTGCGTGTAATGCAAGTCAAGTCAAGGACGCGTGTTGTGCAAGTTTCTTTTGGTGTAGCGTACAACACAAGACAATAATGAAATTAAAAAGAATATTTTTCATAAAATCTCGGGGTGTTACATTCTACCCCCCTTAAAATGAATTTCACCCTCGAAATTCATCGGGGTTATAAATGGTTTACTGCTAGAAATTTTGTTTAATAGAAACCCACATTTTAAAAAGGAATACCAAAACCAATCTTTAAAAACAAAAGTATGAAACGAACGGTTTCCCAAATAAACTAATCACTGGGTTTCCACATAGGTGAAAATATGGATATGGAAGAGAAATCTAACCATCATGTTCTGATGGAGAGTGGTAGAGAACATGGCTATGGAAAATCCAGCAATCACAAAGTCATAAATTTTTGATTATCTAAGCTACCATCTGATTTATCAGATATAAGATCACTAGGACAACATTTTTGGTTTTCAAGATCATTTCCCGAAAGTTGATGAAATTGGAATTAGTAGAAATACTTTCGTGATTTCAGTATAGTCTCACCGTTGGTCATTCTTTGGACAATTTCCACTTAATCTCTTAAATAAATGATGTTGAATTTGTCATTCGTGATGTGTTAGAAGATCATGTGATAGAATGATTGGTAATTCCATCTGTCTCAAACAAAAGGTTAGAAAAGTTATCAAAAAAATACATAAGTCCATCTATAGTGAGATTAATCATATATGGTTCCTAAAATGGACTTATACTTCATATATCATACTGATTAATATAATAAAACTAGTTTCTACTAAACATGGACTTCATGTAGGCCAGTGGTAGGTGATAAAGGCCAGTCGCACTTCAGTTGTGGGTTCGATTCCCACAGCCTTGTCCGACGCGATGGGTTGTCACCCATCCTGCAGGTTTTCCTTTTTCTAAAGCTATATTACTATAACATCCCATCAATAATATCGAAAAAAGCTTCTATCCTTAAGAAATACTAACTTATGTCCCACATAATCCATTCCAATCTTTAGGCTTATCCATAATACTGCAGTCCACTCTCATAATATAGTGAAAACGATTACCAGAGATTTAATACCATCGTTGATCCCCATATATCATAAGATATGCCTTTTTGGTCACATTCCAAACATTCAAAGGCCTTAATGATGTATTCTCCATTTAACCTTAGTGAAAACATGAATGCAGTTAAAAGTTAGCACTTTCTACATACCAAAATCCTCAAAATTCTATATACACAAACCATGATATCACTTAGTCCTTATATCAATCATGAGCTCATGAATACTGTCAAATATTTCATTTTCTCGTTTTCCCTTCATTATGCGCATATCATCTTTTTTCCAAAAATATCTCAATCACTTTTCATGGTTACCGGTACCATAAAATTATTGAAAACCACAATAGACCAATACATAAATATTCCAATATTCCACGATACTATATACAACATTATTTTGGAATCCCATTACATAAAAACTTAATCATTCCACCACATTGTTGTCATATTCAACATCGCCAATAGTGATCGCATGTGACTTCCCTTTTTCCTTTCCCTTATGTTGTTTCTCATGTCGATCATCACTTACCCTTGGATTAGGTCATTTATTAGCGTAATGCCCCATTTCCTTGCACTTGAAGCATTTAAGTATAGTAGGTTCATTCTGTGCATCCTTTCCTTTGTTTGCATCATTAGACATCTTCTTCCCATCATTGTGGCATTCAAATGCCCGATGACCTTCCTTTCCACATTTGAATCATTTACTTGTCCCTTTAAGACAATCTCCACCATTCTTCTTTCCACACTTTGAGCATAAGGAAACATTCATATTCTTTTAACCATTATTCTGAGATTTCTCCTTGAACCCCATATTTTGTTTCTTGTCAAAACTATGAGATGGATAAGAAACACCAAATTCCATTTCTACCTTGATAGCACAACGCACAATTTCTTCATAGCTACTGAAGTCTCTTATAGCTAATTCCCTTCGAAGATTTGGTTTTAAGCCACTGAAGAATCGATCAACTTTACTTTCAGGTTGGATGATAAATCCAGATGCATACCTTGCAAGCCTTGTAAAATTCGCTTCGTATATACCAACAGATTCATCATCCTTTTGCTTTAGTTCCAGAAACACCTTCTCCATCATTGTTCGAAGAATACGAGGGAAGTACTTATTGAAAAATAAGTTCTTGAACTCGTCCCATTCTATGGACTCAATTTCATCTCTTAGCCTCTTATTCTTGATAAGATTCCACCATTGATCAGCATCACCTTCCAAACGATATACTTCTAAGATGACTTTATCATGTTCAGAACATTGAAGAACTGAAAATATCTTTTCAGTGGTAATGATCCATTGTTCAGCAACAAGTGGATCAGAAGACCCACTGAAAGAAGGTGGAAGTTGCCTCATGATGGACTCAATAGAATATTGTTCACTTCTCTGCTCATTTGGAAGTCCAGAATGATTCATAGCTTGTGTAAGTATAGAAATAAGATTTTTCACTCCATCTCCCATAACATTTGTTTGTTTAGGAGGACAATCATTGCATTGTCCATTACATTGATCAACACGGTTCCTTCGGGTTCCAGCCATCGTCTAAAACCCAAAATGAATAGTGTGAGAGGAAAAAATCATGTTAGGGAAAACAACATAATAAAGGGGGAGTACCTTCAATATCTAACATCTTAGGTTACAGTAATTCTAGTACTATAACCTATACTTATACTTAACCTTAGGGACATAACTATACATACCTTAGAAATATCTATAGGGATCTCATTAAAGTTCGCGCATCCTAGTTTCCAAAGGTTGACTAAACCATTCCTCTGATACCAACTGTAGAGACCCGAAGCCTGATGTACATGGACATTACATTACTTTTGCGGAATTCTTAGTACATAACAAAAACACACACACAAGGACCGTAATAGTTTAGTGTCTTTAGAAACTTAGAAAATAATCTTATAATCGTGGTGAAAGATCTTCAACATCTCCCATAAAGATCTTCCTTTTTTTACCTAAAACATTTCTTTATATCCTGGGGAAAAGAAAACATAAAAGGGTGAGCTCAAATGCTCAGTAAAGGTAAACAAAAGAAATATCAATCACATCATATTCAAAAGAACATAACATTTTGGAAATCTTAACCTGCAAAAGAGATCATAATATCATAACATGGGATAAATCATAGTAGTGAAATGTAATCCCAATAATCATAACATAAAACATGAAACATTGTGGCATACACACATAATCATAGAGAAACATTTCTTATTAGTCAAGCCTCATTTCCAAGACTATCTTAGTGGACAAAGTACATTTCTGAACTGAGTTCACTCCTCGTTTCAGTCCTGTTTCACTGAACCGGTATAACCTACCGTTCCAGCCATGTCTATCTAATGAGATATAAAATCTTTACCCAATGCATTGGGGGCAGATATAGGTCCCACCCATCTCATAATGATACTATTCTTATGTGTGCCACAAAATCATAAACCATACATCATAGCATAACCCATGTAATAAAAATGGAAATCTTAAACATCAAGACATCATAAAACAATTCATATAAGATAAAAAAATTCATAAAAATATTTCCAAAACAACATAATCAAATTAATGTAATAATAGGGATTGAAACAGAACCCTATATTATCTTATATGGAAAATAATTTTGATAAAACACTCGAACTCCATTCTTGAGGAAAATATCCTTTCTACTTCAAAAACATTTTTCCTTTCTTAACATGTCATACAATTTTGAACTAAAAGAAGTTGATTAAAAATAAACTTGAAAACTTGTAAAGGAAGCTTCTTGGAAATAATGTTTTAAAAATCCATTCATGCCGTATAAGTTAAAAATTCATTCTTCTCGTACTTTTGTCGGAAAAGTCAAAAAGTACCTCGTACGAAAAACGACAAAAGATTCCTTTCATATCCTTTACTAAAAACTCACCGAAGGGTAAAATTAGATTTAAAAAATTGTAGGTGGATGGAAATAATATTAAATATTGAGGAAACATGGATCTGGATGATAAAATACACCCCAGTAAATACCAAAGTATAAACAATCTCGGATAAAATGAGATTGTGATATTTTCCCTTAACATAGTTCTGAATTGCTTCGTAAGTGTCCTAACCTCCTGTATAATGATTTAAATAATTTCATTGACTTATTCCAGAATCATACTCATTGTTAGGATATCATATATGGTTCACTTATGACTTTATATTACCCGTTCATTTGTAAATTCCATGTTAAAGAGTGTTTTGGGTAAAATTGTTTCATTTGTCATCCATGTTTTGACTTGTAATTAATAATATGATTACATAGATCATGATTACTTAATTACAGAATATAAAACATGATATATATATAATATATATTCAGAATATACATATATATAATAAATCAGTAAATGGAAAGAAATACAACGTTCATGGAGACGGTAGGTCGTACGTACGCATGAACGCTGTTTTCGTTTCCTTATTGAGTTGAATAGAATTAAGTAGATAACATACATATATATACACATAAATACAGTATCATTATTATGTCATATATTACATTATTACTTATTATATATACTTTATAATCATTAATTATTGGTTAATGTAGAGAATGAATCTCATCGCGTCGTGGAGACGGTAGTCCGTACATACGCACGAGCAATGATATCATTCTCATGATCGTGGGAATGTATTGGAGTGTATGTATACTATTTAAGAATAAATATCACTTTTAAATAATCATATATCGTTATTATTTACACCATTATGCCCATCCAAGTAAGGTGGTGGTGGAAAACAGATTTCATCACGGCGTGGAGACGGTATTCCGTACGTACGCACGCGCGGTGATTTCATTTTCTGTAGGATGGATAGATGGTGAAATAGGGTTGTTTAATACTTTTAATAACATATCATTATATGAGTGATACTTATGTTATTACTTCATAATGAAACAACCTAATAAGAATAAGTGGAAGAAGAAATAAAGTTGAAAGAATCGGTAACGGACATTACCACTTCTTTGAAGCGCCTCTTTGAGATCTCCTTTTAGGGCACTAAAATTGGACTTTGAGGAAGACAAGAACCTCTAGGATGTTTCTATGGTAGTGGAGAATAGAATTTGGCAGTTTTTGGCCGAGAATTAAGGCTCAAAGTGGTGTGAGGAAGAGAGGGAGGAGGTGCCCTTTTATAAGGGAGGAGAGGGGCACCTTTGGAATAACTAAAAATATTATTTTATTATAAAGCCAAATTCGGTTTTAAATCGCTCTAAATTGATTTATTTCAAATCTAAGGTGGGGATTTGTAGAAATAATCTCATCCAATAGAATTTCGACAAGTTTAGGTTCCTATTTTAACCTTATCATTTAGATTTAACATTAAGTAAAATAATTTTACTTTTACCGTATCTTCTTGTGTTCTTATACTATAAGGTTAATAAATTTACTATAAGAAGCCAAACGAACCCCAAGTTGTTTATTATTAATATATATAACCTTATCTAAGTCATTTTACCGAACCATAGATTTTTAGGAATAAAATAACAATTAATAATATAATATTTGTTTTAAAAACTATTTTATGACAATTTTGACACTATTTAGTAATTGATTTTTGTGAAACTCATAACAGAATGATTAGTTCAAAAAAAGTTAATTAAATCAATAATAACATGTCATATTAACCTATAAAATTAGTGTAATTCATAAAAAGTCTCAAATTATATTTATTTGGGTATTTATAATATCAATTATTCTAATTTTCCACTATTATGGTAATTACTGCATCATCATTGTGTCATAAATAAATTAATTTATTTAATGTCTAAAAATTATAAATAAAATATAATTATGTTGGAAATATTATTATATTTCTAGTGAATATTTCCAATCGAATTTATCTTATGTATAACCCTATATTAAAAATGGTGTAGTAAATAAACTTTGATTTTAACTCTTTAAACTCTTCTTTTAATTAAATAATAATAAATGTCCTAATCTAATCCAAGTGGGCCTAAATGGTCATATTTTATTCCTAAGGTTGTTTTTGGTCAAATTAAACTTATCCAATAGAATTAGGACATGTGTTAGTGTAATAATAATATCATTTTTACCCTTAATTACCCTATTTACTTTTAACCGAGGTAAAAAAAAAGTAAAAAGTTACTATTCACCAAAAATTATTTTCATCTCATTGAACCACATTTTACTTACTGACATCAACCGTGTCTCTCGGATTTTTTAAATTCCACTCACAGAAGCAGTAAAATTAAGTTTTATGAAAAATTCATTTTTTTAACTACCACTTAGTGGTTTAACTATTCATCAAAAAATGAAAGTTATCCGAAAAGTACCAAAATTTCACCCTAAGCTAATTTCGATATTCCGAATCCAAAAATGAAGTCCATTTTGAAAAATAAAATTTAAAAAATTTCAAAAAGTGGTTATTACTATTCAAAACGGCTAGTTTTAATAATATTTTAATAGCATATCATTGTTTAACGAAACTCGGTATTTCGTACAACACACGCTATCGCAGAAGGTCGCGCTTGCGTGTAATGCAAGGCAAGTCAAGGATGTGTGTTGTGCAAGCTTCTTTTGGTGTAGCGTACAACACAAGACATTAATGAAATTAAAAAGAATATTTTTCATAAAATCTCGGGGTGTTACAATGTTGGTGTATTTAAGGATAAGGGATATGAATGAGAAACACTTGAAGAAGGTGGTGGGAATCTCACGAGATCATTGTTTATATTTCCAACTATAAAACTGTGATTTTGGTATGAAATAATGAAATTTAATTGTCCATGAATTATCTAAAATAATTGTTTCAATGTATCTAGAAAATATTTATGTTTTTATCTCATGGTAACATCTAAATATTGTTCTTGAGATATACAAATTCGTTGGTCTAGTTGGTTATTACTGGTGCATTGTTTATGATTTATCACATCTGGCGTGGCTTAGGACAAATTTAACATGAAAAAATTGTTCCATTCTAAGGGAATGAAGAATGTCAGAAGTCTTTTCAAGAGTATAATGTTTTCTTTACATCAGTACCAATATTTATATTGATAGAAACAGGATAAGGGTACGTGGGGTATTGTGATGCATCAGGATCTGGGTAAGAACCCGAGTCATCATTAAGATTTGGATATTTTTTCTAGTGTATTTGAGGAAAATGTAAGAAACTTTTTTTATTAGTGCACGCTATGTACTTCCTTGTACATTCCATGTACTCGGGCACCAAGCTTAGGCTGTGTTTCGCCATGTTACGGCCACGTACACGACTGGGTGAAGACATGGTAGGGATACTAAAAGTGGGACCTGTAAAAGGCATATACATGCCATGTATCATTAAAGAACACACCATGTATTTTTATTTTTATTTGATATATCGATCCAGGGTTTCATCTAATTGTCATAAATGACTTTTTCTTGCTTCGTCTCATCCAAGAGAGACCAAAGATCTTTGATTCTTCTCTAAGCCTTTAGAACCAATGTATGTGCTCTAAATCAAACTCTGTCATTTGAGTTAGAATTTCATCAGTGAGTTCTTCCTTCTTCTAGAGCCTCAACTATTGATTCATCCTCTTTTGTGAGATTTCCATGGTTGAACGTTTTAGAAATTTTTATTGATCTACGACATTATTGGTCAATCTAGAGGTAGAGGATAAACTATATAGATAGTACAATGTCGGGGTAGGTGGTTTGTGCCTTTCCGTAGATTGTATTTTAATTATATGTTCAGTATAATTCCCAATAAACTAGTTTAGGGTATTGCGTGTTTAGGTAATTTTACCCTGTTAATGCATGCCATGATTGTTTGCTTAAGTATGGGTTTTTATTGTAAATAGGGTTATTTACCTTTATATGGATTTGTTTTCCCATGTTTGATCTGATTTTGGTCGTTGGGTCTAGTATTGCCTATTAGGATGCTTCGTTTCCCATTACTACTATTGTTTGAATGGAGTGATATTATCTAAAATTCATGTGTTATAACTGGAAATTATTTTTTTTATTAATAGCAACAATTTTACGGGAAAACTGAGAAACCAAAGGGTTCCGCAAACACCCAAACAACCCCAAACAAAATAGGAAAACAAACAGGATACCTCATTCAAGCAACAACATCAACCACCATCCCCATGAATGACACTCGACGATCCCATGCAAGCATGGTCCCTCCTGATGTCGCCATCCCTCCAAAACAACCATGTCCCAAATGGCATACAAAGATGATGGCAGTGAAACCAAGCCCAACGAAGATATCCTGCAACGAACCAACAAACCACACAAACTGCAGACATAGAAAAAACCACCAAACACTTGACAACAATAGGAGAAACAAACCCAATTAGTCTGGAGGTGACGCCTCATAGGAATAAGAAAAATTACCAAAGCATAATCTGAGCCTGTTAGTGCTTTCCTCTCTATACAGATTCCACTTTATTAACCATACCTTGGCATCAGGGTCTTCCCCAACGATGTCTTCATATCGATCCGCCATTTTGTCCCATGTTCGGATATATTCAACTTTGCTGATATTCTGGTTGTTGAACCCTCTCATTAATATCAAGTCCTATTTGTCAATCCACCTGGCCTGCTCGCTGTTGACCTCCAAGTAGTATTTGTAATTTACTTTTCCTGATGAATATCATTTGCACATAGGTGCTTTACACTGGGTTGTGGGAACTTGGTGTAGTGAGACCATAGGGGTAATTGACATTGAGGGATTCCTAGAGTGTCTTTTCTTTGTTTGTCGCTATGAGACCATAGCGGGGATTGATGTAGAGTGCTCCCTCAGAGTGTTTATATTTATCATTATCATTCCGCATGGGGTATTGACATTGAGTGATCCCTTGGAGTGTCTATAGTTATCATTATGAGACCACATGGGGAATTAACGTTGAGTGCTTCCTTATAGAGTGTATAGTTTATCGTTAAAGACTATAGGGGGAATTGAAGATCATTACTTCCTTAGATAGTCTTTGTTTTCATGGGGCCAAAGGGGTTAGACTGTGTGAGCTATTCTACAAGGTCGTTATATCTTTATTGTTAAATGATAAGTTGAATTGGAGGGGTTAGGCTGTGGGATATTTCTAAGAGGGTTACTTGTGAATGATTGTTTGAAAAATTAATAAATGTAAATAAATGTAGTTAAAAGTATATAAATGCTTACTTTTGAGTACTTTCATATTTATTACATCATTTTTCATATTTTTCTATTATATATACTCACTGACAATTAGGCACAAAACTTTGTTTTGTTTCCTACTAGGATTCATCTCACACCATGTTTGGGTCATGATTTTGGGCCCAAACAAATTATATTGTTATAGATATAGGTAATGTAAAGATAACATAAACTTTATGTACTTGATTGATGTTGAGATGGAGAGCATGCGACCATGCTAAGGCTTACGATGTTTTTGGATTTTATTTACTTTTTAGTACTTTGGTTTCTATTATTTATTCCATCATTGTGACTAGTTTGGCTACTTTCTAATATATATGTGTCATGCATCATTTATATATGTGTTCCAGTTGTTTATTTACATTTATTAATCTGATTTTTACTTATTTTATTGTATTACTGCTTCTAGTATTGTTTATTATTTGTTAAACCATTGTTCATAATCTTCCAATGAGGGCATAATTTCCCCACTATCACACCCAATGTCATTGCTTCTAGTCAGTAGAATCTGGCATTCCAGAAATGTTCTTGAGTCCATGCGACCAACCAGGTACTGGGTAACTGTTGGTCGGAGTGGATATTCAAGAGGGGGGTGAATTGAGTTCCAATTAAAATTTCTGTTTTAAAAACATTGTCTTAAAACCCCCGAATAAAATGTTGAATTAAACTGTAGTGAATTTATATCAATGTAAGGGTTCGGTTGGGTTCTCGAGGGATTGATTATTTCCCAGTTAATCAAAACAGAAAGGTTGATTAACTTTTGAAACCAACTTACTGATTTATAACTGATATAAACACTTGCGAATTTAATTATCAAAGTGACTTTAAAACAGTTTTGGTTTTAAAGAGATTAGCAGCGGAATAAAAGAATAACTTTGAAAGATACAACACAGCAGATATAACCAAGAGGTTCAGTCTCAAGCCGAGACTTAGTCCTCTCAAAAGCTTTTATAAAAAGATGATCCACACCCTGGATCGGGGATAACAACAACAATCAGCTATCTAGGTCCAAGACCTCTACCACAGTTATTCGTGGGAACAAACACAACAGTAACTAGCTGTCCAGGTCGCACGACCTCTACCATAATCCCAGTGGGAAATAAAAGATGTAAGAGTATTGAGTGAGGATTTAAAAATCCTCCAGTTAGAGTACAAGAGACAATGTGTGTGTAAAACAGAACAGGTAACACACACTGCTCAATATGTAAAAGGATAAATCACAGAGCAAATAGTTAGTGTTTTGAAATGGCTCTAGTGATTTTTCGTGCAGTTTTGGACTCCTTTGATTGATCAGAATTCACTCTGAGTCCCCTTCTGGTTTCTGTCTGGAAAACAGAGTATCTTCTATTTCCTTGACTTCCCGGTTCAGAGATACCGAAGAAGTAGTCGATGAAGTTCTTGTTTTATGATCTCGTTCTCAACTCTTCACTAGTTTTCATTGATGAAAGAGTTCCTCATGTAAGTTCAGTCATCTCTTTGCATTCACACACGGTTGTTCTTTTTTCTCGGTACACCTTGTGGTCTGTCTATTTCTTTATGTATGTCTCACTTCTTCTTGTATTTATTCTCTCCTATTGCAGTAGTGCATCCTTCCTCTATATAAAGCACATGCTCCGGCAAAAGAAATGATTTCTTTTTGCAGGTACGAGGTACGGTTCTCTAACATCCAACAACACACATTAAATAAATGATAGAGCATTTAAAATATTTCTAATATGACCGTTGGTTAGATTAAATAAAAATAGAGAAATTCAAACAGCCGTTTATGACTATCAGTGTGTCAAGTGATCGGTGGGTCATCAGCATCGGTGAGACATCTTTAGTGACTCATTCGATCAGAATTGGTGAGACATCTTCGGTGACTCATTCGATCAGCATCGGTGAGACATCTTCGGTGACTCATTTGATCAACATCGGTGAGACATCTTCGGTGACTCATTCGATCAGCATTGGTGAGACATCTTCGGTGACTCATTCGATCAGCATCGGTGAGACATCTTCGGTGACTCATTTGATCAGCATCAGTGAGACATCTTCGGTGACTCATTCGATCGACATCGGTGAGACATTTGTCCTTTGATATGGATCGGTGCGACCGTTGTCCTTTGATATGGATCGGTGCAACCATTGCCCTTTGATATGGATCGGTGCGACCGTTTTCCTTTGATATGGATCGGTGTGACCGTTGTCCTTTGATATGGATTGGTGCATCCGTTGTCCTTTGATATGGATCGGTGCGACCGTTGTCCTTTGATCCAGAGGACTTCCAAAATACTTGTAAATGAATAAAAAAGAGATAAAAACATGATCCAACCAATATACACAGATTCATTAAGAGATTGTGATTATGAGAAATCCAACCGGATTAAGTAATTGATGATTTGTGATTATTAAAACAGCAATCCTAGGAGGTATTCAACAATCTTCCAGAGGGCTCAACAATCTCCCCCTTTTTGATAATCACAACTCTTAGCCAATCACAAAGCTTAGCCATTAATAAATATAATATATCCACAATAATAAGGCATAATAAGAATAAAAACACAATGAGATATAAATCTCCCCCTAAAATTATTCCTGTTAAATTCTTATGCAAGCATTGCCATACAAAGATATAAATCTCCCCCATATCTCCCATAGAGCCATGGATATACAGATATCTCCCATATCCCCTATATCTCCCATAGATCCATCTCCCATAGATCCATAGATATACAGATTTCTTCCCCTTTGGGATAATCAAAAAGGAGGGAAAACAGATAAAGAAGAGATTAAAAGAAGACATTAGAGAGAATAAAAGGAAAAGAGAATAAAGTTCATAGGGCATCATAGTACAATCACAACAGGGTTCACCCTATCAACAACAACACACAACTATTACGGGGGGTGTAAAGGGGATTTTCCCTTGTCGGACGGATCAATGGTTGGTAAGTTGGAAGGATTAGAGGAAGGTTGAACTGGGCGAATTTTAAACGGTGGTAAAACGACTCTGGAGGTTGGAGGAGAGGGTGCCACCGGAATTTGTTGTGGAGCTGTAGGAGCTGGTTGAGAAGATTGCTGAGGAACTGGTCGAAGATAAGAGAGAGCTTGAGCAACAGAGATCTGATTCGGAGCAACATCAGAGGCACCGAGAGGGTCAGTAGTAGGAAGCACAACGGTAGTGGCCTGTGCATTCAGATAAGGCTTCAAAATATTTATGAAATTATGAATAACTTCTGCACCATACTACATAGCCTTCTCAAAATCATCCTTATTTTCCATGAACCGTTCCAAGGTTGGAGTAAAATCTTGCAACTGTCAGGCTTGAGTTTTGAAAGCTTGAGTGACTAGAGGTAGTCTCAGATTTTCAGCTAGCACTTTGAAATTCGTTGTCATCTCATGCTTGGTATAGATTTTTGAAAAGTAGTGATCAACCTTTTCCTTGATTTCTCTCTGAGCTTTAGTGGAATCTGCTGAATATACTGTTACCATCTTATGAATGTGATCATTGTGATCCTTCATTTTCCTCAATGAGTCTAAATCAAGAACTTCCCTAATGGCGGCCAATTCATCATGCACAAACTGCTTCAGAGCCTCTAGCTCACGAGTAGTCATCTTGGTTACATTGGTTGTACTGGATTGAGCAACTATCTGAGTGATCTCAGCGTTCAACTTTCTCAGATCTGACTTCTTAAGATGATCAATCAGATTTCGCAACACTTCAATCATACCAGAGATGGTGGATCTAAATTTATTGGATAAAGAAACTTACCCAGATTGGAGATCCTTTAGAATCTGATTTAGAGAGGCTATGTGTCTGCCAATAAACTCACCAGTATTGGCCAGGTCTGGTGTAATAGCCTTTGAAATTTCTTCTCTGACTGTGTCTCTCACATCAGTAAGCAACTACCTTTTCAACTTGTCAAAATCAGACTGAGAGACAGTAGAACTAGGTAGATGAGCACCAGCAGTATCAACAGCATGAGTAGACCTTACCCCAACTGGTTGTCTTTCCATCATGACCGCAGTAGATTCTGATTCTTCTTCTTCTTCCTCAGAATACTCTAAACCCAACACAGCAAAACCAGGGTAATCATCCCAGACCGCAGCACAGAGAGTATATTTTGGTTTATCATAACTTGCTTTTCCACTTTTTTTAAGAGATTATCTCTTTCCATTGGCATCTGTTTCTGGTCAAGTTTGATGTGTTTCCATTGGAGGTACAGCAAGACCATCCACCGGTCGGTTATCACCATCATCATCATTATCATCATCATCATCATCTCCATTCTCATTTCCATTCTTCACAGAAATGTCACTATCAGATACTTCAGTGTCACTAGCTTCTTTATCACCAAGAATTGGTTCTGATTCAGGTAAGGGTAAAGGTGGACTGGCAGGTCCAAAGTCTATTCATCTCTTAGGACTCACAGTATCAGGATCACTCCTATAATCAGGAGGTGACATACTTCCTTCTTCTTTTTCAGCGTCTTCCATCCCTTGTTTACCAGAATCTTCAGTGTCTTTATTCCTTTCAACATATGCTTCTTCTTCGTCATCAGAATAAATTGGTTCCTCATCCGATTTCAAACCAGGGTCTCTCAAACCCTTCGTCCTCTTTCCATGATCAGTGGGATTGTAGGATTCATACAACTTGTCCTCATTAGCATCCCAGTATTTTTTCCATGTGTTCTAGTTTGTTTCTATCCATTTACAAATTTCTTTGGTAATACAAAAAGCACTATCAGATTCAGCTATCTCATCAGCTTCATCAACACATTCCAGACTTTTTAACATAGCAGAGATTATTTTGGGATAGAACAGAGTAGTGTATTTCTTAGAAGGTGTCACCATTCCAGCTATGTGCACCATTAGATATCTACACAAATTGATCTTCTCATGGGTCTTTAGTAAAAATAACAGAAAAACATCTTGGTATCTTACAGCAGCAAAATCTCCTTTCCTGGAGCAAATTTGGTGCTGAATAAACTTAAAGAGAAGTCTACATTCACCATCCAGCTCGAATGCTATGATTATCCTTGACTCTCTGTTTCCAGTCAAAAGCACTAATGCTAACTCATAAGAGAAATACTCGGTGGTTGGAGGAATGTTTCTAGCATAATCTTCATACCGACCCTCGTGGGGTACATTCAAACATTCAGCCCATTATTTTGACGAAAAAGATATTTTCATTACTTTCACTACCGAAGACATTCTGGCAGCCTCGACACCATCTAAAGTAACTTTCAGATTTATATAAAACTCATTCACTAGCTTTGGGTAGTATACATGAGTGTTGTCTGAGAACCAGGCTTTCCATCCTTGAGAATCTAAAACTTGTAACAATAATGACTTACTTGTCAAAAGCCAGGTGGAGCTGACTTCCTTTTCTATAGCAACAATCCGAGTTTCCAGGTTAGGATTTACTAATCTTTGAGTGGTACTACTCGACTCGCCTTGAGTACGCTTTGAAGGTTCATGACTTTCCGATCCTTTGATCGGCCTCTTCTTCATAGCCATTTGAGGATTCTGGGGAAAGTAGGAGTTTGAAGGTTCGAAGTGGAGGAGAAGAGAGAAAATAAGGTTTGGCGGGAAAGAAATTAAAGGTCGATGGTTTGGGGAATAGGAATAGTCGCGTATCATTTCTTTCATCATTTAGGGTTCCCATAATAAAGATAAAAGTAGTTAATTAATCACAAAATAAAAAGTAATATAAAGAAAGATTGGATTCACAGATCGGTTTCACAGATTAGTTTCACAGGTCAGTTTCACAGATCAGTTTCACAGATCAGTTTCACAGAACAGTTTCACATATCGGTTTCAAAGATCAGTTTCACAGATCGGTTTCACAGATCGGTTTCACAGATCAGTTTCACAGATCCGTTTCACAGATCAGTTTCACAGATCGGTTTCACAGATCGGTTTCACAGATCAGTTTCACAGATCAGTCATACACAATTCTTGTTTAACAAAATTCATTCTTTCAGAGCATAAAGGATTTGTAAAAATATCAGCTAATTGATGTTCAGAACTAATAAATTCTAGAGAAATATCACCTTTTTGATAATGATCTCTTAGAAAGTGATGTCTGATATCTATGTGCTTAGTTCTAGAGTGAGACACAGGGTTCTAAGATATGTTTATTACACTAGTATTGTCACAGTTAATTGAAAATTGTTTAAAATCAAATCCATAGTCTAATAAGGTGTGTTTCATCCACAGAATATGTGCACAGCAACTACCAGCAACAATGTATTTTGCTTCAGCAGTAGACAATGAAACTGAGTTCTGTTTCTTACTACACCATGATACTAGTGATTTTCCAAGTAAATGACATGTTCCAGATGTGCTTTTCCTATCTAACTTTCATCCAGCAAAGTCAGCATCTAAATAACTAGTTAGGTCAAATGATTGTCCTTTTGGATAAAACAAACATAAATTCACATTATACATAAGATATTTAAAAATACTTTCAATAGCCAGTAAGTGTGATTATTTAGGATTGGCTTGAAATCTAGCACACATACACACACTAAACATAATATCCGGTCGACTAGCTGTAAGATAAAGTAAACTCCCAATCATACCTCTGTAATTAGTTGGATCTACTGGTTTACTAGTTTCACCTATATCCAATTTACATGTGGTACTCATAGGTATATCACTTTCCTTAATACTATCCAAACCAAATAGTTTTAATAAATCCTTAGTATATTTGCTTTGATTTAGAATAATTCCATCTTTGGTTTGAAAAATTTGAAAACCAAGAAAATACATAATCTCTCCCATTAAGCTCATTTCAAACTCATTTTGCATAACCTGTGAAAATTCAGTACATAAATAATTTTTAGAAGATCCAAAAATAATATCATCAATATAGATTTGTACAATTCATACATCTTATGAAATCCTTTTTATAAAAAGAGTGGGATCAGCTATTCCTTTTGTAAATCCTTTTGAAATAAGAAAGTTTGAAAGTCTTTCGTACCAAGATCTTGGAGATTGTTTTAAACCATATAAAGCTTTAGAATGTTTAAAAACATGATTTTGAAAATGAGGATTTGAAAAACCAGGTGGTTGTTCTACAAAAACATATTCAACAATAAAACTATTTAGAAAATAACTTTTCACATCCATTTGATATAACATGAAATTCAGATGAGATGCATAAGAGAGTAAGATCCTAATAGCCTCTAATCTAGCTACAGGTGCAAAATTTTCCTCATAGTCAATTCCTTCTTCTTGATTATAACCTTGTGCAACTAGCCTAGCTTTGTTTCTAATGATGTTTCCAGATTCATCAACTTTGTTTCTAAACACCAATTTTGTGCCTACGGTGATAGTGTCCTTAGGTCTTTCTACTAATTTCTGGACTTTGTTTCTTTCAAATTGATTTAGATCTTCTTGCATAGTCATTACCCAAAATTCATCATTGATAGCATCATTGACATTTTTAGGTTCTAACTGTGAAAGAAAAGCTTTATGTTCAACCTGATTTCTTAGAGAAGCTCTAGTCCATGTTCCTCTATCTAGATTTCCTACAACAGCATCTAAAGGATGGTTATTTAGAATCCTATTTGGTCTTGAAAAGGTAGGTCTAGAGATTTCAGGTTCATCTACAGGTTGAGGTTCAACAGAAGCAGGGTCTGGAAAATTTCCAGAACTGGATGTTTTAACTACAGGTCCACTGTCCTTATTATTAAGGTTCAAACCAGAGAGATCATCTTCAAGATTTTCAAGAGAGGTCTTAGGTTCACGTGGATCAGTTTCATCAAACTTGATGTGAACATATTCTTCCACACATTTGGTTCTCTTATTGAAAACTCTATAGGTTTTACTAGAAGTTGAGTAACCTAGAAAAATTCCATCATCACTCT
This sequence comes from Viscum album, assembly GCA_963277665.1. Taxonomy (NCBI): domain Eukaryota; kingdom Viridiplantae; phylum Streptophyta; class Magnoliopsida; order Santalales; family Viscaceae; genus Viscum; species Viscum album. The sequence continues at coordinate 2,113,825,891 of OY728157.1, read as the reverse complement.
TGGATGCAAACTTATCAAGATTATCTTTAGTGTTAAGAATAAAGACTTTGCAGCCAAAAACTTTGAAGTAGTTAACCTTAGGTTTCCTATGGTTCCATAACTCATAAGGGGTCCTCTTAAGAACAGGTCTGATCAAAACTCTATTAATGACATAACAAGATGTACTTATAGCTTCAGCCCAAAAGTATACGGGTAGGTCACACTCATTAAGCATAGTTCTAGCAATTTATTGCAGGGTTCTATTCCTCCATTATACTACACCATTCTGTTGAGGTGTCCTAGGGGCAGAGAAATTGTGACTATAGCCACTGTGTGAGCAGTAAGATTCAAACTCATGATTTTAAAACTCACGACCATGATCACTTCTCAGGGTTTTAATCTTAAGTCCACTAAGGTTCTCTACAGACATGGAATATTTAACAAAGTATGAACAGGCTTCACTTTTGTGAGCCAGAAAGTATACCTAAGTATATCTAGAAAAGTCATCTATAAGAACATATACATAATTATTCCCATTTAAACTAGAAACTATAAAAGGTCCAAATAAATCCATGTGAACCAACTCGAGATGTTGAGAAGTTGACACTTATTTCTTTGATTTAAAAGAAACTTTATGTTTCTTTCCCTTTTGACAGGGATTACAAAATTTGTCTGCTGGAAATTCAAGTTTGGGTAGGTCTCTAACTAAGTTCTTCCTAGCAAGCTTTCTAAGTGAATGCACATTGCAGTGTCCTAATATTCTGTGCCAAAGCCAAGACTCTTTATGAAAAGAATTTACACAAGTAATATTTTTCTTAGCTAAAGAATTTAAATCGACAGCATAAATGTTTTCACTTCTTAACGCAGAAAACACTAAAACATTTTTAGAGTTAAAAAAATTGCAAGAATTATTTTCAAATTTAACATAAAAACCATCATCACATAACTGAGAAATACTTAACAAATTGTATTTAAGTCCATCAATAAATAAAACTTGAGAAATTAGTACTGAGTCAGTGTTACCAATATGGCCTAAGCCGATGATTTTCCCTTTAGAATTATCACCAAAGGTGACAAAACCTCTATTAACTCTGACTAAGCTTTTAAAGCATGAGAAGTATCCTGACATATGTCTTGAACATCTACTGTCGAAGTACCAGGTCTTTTTACAGGAGCTCTTTAAGCAGGTTTCCTACAAAACAGATTTAAATAGGAAATGATTTTGGTACCCAGATCTTCTTGGGTCCAGACAGGTTAACCAATAATACTTTAGGTACCCTGATTTTTCTAATGGGTCTCATAAAATTTCTATAATCAACAGATTTTGAAAGATAAACCTTATTAGATCCATAACTATGAATATAACTCGTTTAAGCATATGAAGTTCTAGAGCTAGCTACATTCTGTCCAAATTTAAGAATGAATCTAGTTTTGATAATCTTCCTTTGTCCAGGTTGGTATCCTATACCAGTAGTGTATCTATGTGCTATTTGATTACCTAGCATCTGAGTAAGAGTATCTTTACCATTTGTAAATTTCTCTAAGTCTTTCTTGATTTTCTCATTGGATAATTTTAGTTCAGTGTTCTCTTTAAGCAACTGAGCATTATTTTCCATTTCAATATCATGATCAGATTTATGTTTAACAGTTAAAGCATACTGTTTCTTTAAACCTTTGTATTGGTCTCTCAGCTCATTACAGGTTTCTTCTAACATATCACAATATTCAAACAGTTCAAATTTAGACATGTTATCACATTCAGAATCATCTCCAGAATAATATGAATTAGAAGCAAGAGTTTCTAAAGTTACCTCAGAAGCGTTTGTCATAAAACACATATTTGCTTTTTTTTCTGCGGTCAGTTTCAGAAACTTCAGATTCACTAGAACTGTCCTCAGAAGCACTCCAAGTAGCCTTCATGGCTTTCTTATACTTGTTATCCATATATTCATACTTCTTCTTGTATTTCAGCTTTGGACAGTCTGCTTTTATGTGTCCCTTCCTTTTTCACTCATAACAGACAACTTCATCTGATTTGTCAGATTTCTTCCAATCCTTTTTCCAATGTCCCTTGTTATCATACATACCTTTGTAGTTTGACTTTCTGAAAAACTTCTTCTTCCTATAAAATTTCTTAAACCTTCTAGCAATGTGAGCCATCTCAGCATCACTGTTAAAGTCACTCTCACTGTCTTCACAGTTTGAACTTTCATTGATAGCTTGAAGCTTTTCCTTATCATTATTTTTTGAGGTTGTAGTTTTGAAGGCAATAGACTTCCTTCTAGGTTCATCATCTTCTTCTTTGTTCACTTTGAGTTCTTCTTCATACATCATCAACTTGCCAACTAGTTCCTTGACTGGTAGTTCACCAATGTCACATGATTCTCTAATGGAAACAGAGGTTCCTCTCCATCATTCAGGTAGACATCTCAAAATTCTCATGATTTGTACCTTTGCTGGAATATTCTTTCCCAGATAAGTCATTGTGTTGACAATTTCATTGAACCTGAGATACATATCAGAAATGGGTTCATCAGGCTTCATCTTAAAATTATCATACTTAATAGTATAAGTGTTCAATCTCATCTCCTTAACATTAGTTGTTCCTTCATGAGAAACAGCTAAGGTATCCCAAATCTCATATCTAGTTTTACTGGCAGATATTCTATTAAATTTCACATCTCCTAGAGCACAGTATAAAGAATTCATAGCTTTACAATTATTATTGTTGGCTGTCTTAGTAGCTTCATTCCAAGTAGTTCTAACAGTAGTAGGGGTTTTATATTCAGATTCTATAGCAGTCCAAATATCAAAACCCATGCTTTCTAAGTGAATTTTCATCTTGATTTTCGACTGAGCATAGTTAGTGCCATTGAAAAATGGTGGTCTATTGGTAGAAACACCTTCAACTCTATTATCCATGATAGCTTACTTAAGGCAAAGAGTTTAAAGAGATAAGAATTTAGAAATAACAGAAATTTTAAGAACTTTATGATACAACTAAAATCACAGTTTAAAAACAGAGTACATTAGAATATATTTTAAATTAACCAAATTTCTGATAAAAATTGTTGGTCAGAGTGGATACTCAAGAGGGGGGTGAATTGAGTTCCAATTAGAATTTCTATTAAAATAAATTGTCTTAAAACCCCCAAATAAAAGGCTGAATTCAACTATAGTGAATTTATATCAAAGTAAGCGTTCGGTTGGGTTCTTGAGGGATTGATTATTTCCCAGTTAATCAAAACAGAAAGGTTGATTAACTTTTGAAACCAACTTACTGATTGACAACTGATATAAACACTTGCGAATTTAATTATCAAAGTGACTTTAAAACTGTTTTGGTTTTAAAGAGATTAGCAGCGGAATAAAAGAATAACTTTGAAAGATATAACACAGCAGATATAACCAAGAGGTTCAGTCTCAAGCCAAGACTTAGTCCTCTCAAAAGATTTTATAAAAAGATGATCCACACCCTAGATCGGGGATAACAACAGTAATCAACTGTCCAGGTCCATGACCTCTACCACAGTTATTCGTGGGAACAAACACAATAGCAACCAGTTGTCCAGGTCGCCCGACCTCTACCACTATCCCAGTGGGAAATAAAAGATGTAAGAGTATTGAGTGAGGATTTACAAATCCTCTAGTTAGAGTACAGGAGACAGTGTGTGTGTAAAACAGAACAGATAACACACACTGCTCAATATGTAAAATGATAAATCATAGAGCAAATAGCTAGAGTTTAGAAATGGGTCTAGTGATTTGTCGTGTAGTTCTGGACTCCTTTGTTTGATCAGAATTCACTCTGAGTCCTCTTCTGGTTTTTGTTTGGAAAACAGAGTATCGTCTGTTTCCTTGACTTCCAGGTTCAGAGATACAGAAGAAGTAGTCGATGAATATCTTGTTTTATGATCTCATTCTCAGCTCTTCACTGATTTGCATTGATGGAAGAGTTCCCCATGTAAGTTCAGTCGTCTCTTTGCATTCAAACCCTGTTGTTCTTTTTTCTCGGCACACCTTGTGGTCTGTCTATTTCTTTATGTATGTCTCACTTCTTCTTGTATTTCGTCTCTCCTATTGCAGTAGCACATCCTTTCTCTATATAAAGCATGTGCTCTGGAAAAAGAAATGATTTCTTTTTGTAGGTACGAGGTATGGTTCCCTGACATCCAACAACACACATTAAATAAATGACAGAGCATTTAAAATATTCCTAATATGACCGTTGGTTAGATTAAATAAATATAAAGAAATTCAAACAGCCGTTTATGACTATCAGTGTGTCAAGTGATCGGTGGGTCATCAGCATCGGTGAGACATCTTTAGTGACTCATTCGATCAGCATCGGTGAGACATCTTCGGTGACTCATTCGATCAGCATCGGTGAGACATCTTCGGTGACTCATTCGATCAACAATGGTGAGACATCTTCGGTGACTCATTCGATCAGCATCGGTGAGACCTCCTCGGTGACTCATTAGATCAGCATCTGTGAGACATCTTCAATGACTCATTCGATCAGCATCGGTGAGACATCTTCGGTGACTCATTCGATCAGCATCGGTGAGACATCTTCGGTGACTCATTCGATCAGCATCGGTGAGACATATTCAGTGACTCATTTGATCAGCATCGGTGAGACATTTGTCCTTTGATATGGATCAGTGCGACCGTTGTCCTTTGATATGGATCGATGCGACCGTTGTCCTTTGATATGGATCGGTGTGACCGTTGTCCTATGATATGGATCGGTGCGACCGTTGTCTTTTGATATGGATCAGTGCGACCGTTGTCCTTTGATATGGATCGGTGCGACCGTTGTCCTTTGATCCAGAGGACTTCCAGAATACTTGTAAATCAATAACAAAGAGATAAAAACATGATCCAACCAATATACACAGATTCATTAAGAGATTGTGATTATGAGAAATCCAACCGGATTAATTAATTGATGATTTGTGATTATTAAAACAGTAATTATAGGAGGAATTCAACAATCTTCCAGAGGGCTCAACAGTAACATTGGGTGGAACCATGAACCAGGATGTTAAAAAGTTGCATCAGAGGGATTCTTTTATTATTTGACTTATTATTTTGATCCTATAGATAGGGATAGGAAGAAATATGTATTTGGTAATAAGATATTCCAAGGATTCGATAAACCATGTATAGAGAAAAACCAATATGCCTTTATTATTGAAATTTTATGGTTTTCTGATTATTACAGTTGATTTTATTTCACCATTGGGTGATTAACATGTTTTTTTCTATTGCAATCGATGTTATTGAGGTTCTATTTCTGTTGAAACCCGATGAGATGAGGGTGTTCTATCTCATGCATCATATAAGAACTTGCTAGAGATCACATTCCATGAATTCTTATCATGCTATTTAGGGTGCATTACCGATATCAGGTTGTTGTGATAGGTATTTATCTAGATATCCATGATGTTTTATTATATTCTTTGATATAATACCTTTTTTTGATAGGGTGTTGCTTATTGTGTAATGTTTCATTTGAATGGACACCAAAATTTGGTTATTGAGGTGTTATGGGCCCTCATGGATCATAATTTGGTTGATTTTGTTATTGATTGCACTATTATATCTTATAATATACATGAATATGATTCCAAGTATTGATTCACGGGGAGTACAGGTCACCACAGATGATAATTTGGCACTTTAATGTTTGATTCTATGTTTTTATTCGGTTCTGGAGTAGTTTCTAAGGCTTACTATCAAGAAAAAATCCAGAATACATGGTGTGTAATGATTAATACATGACATGTATCCTTATGTTAGGTAATTAATTGTTTTTCTTCAGTACATGTCATGTATTTCATGTACATGTTGTGTAATCCTTAACCGTATGACTGGTTGTGTGGGAAGAGACACAGGGTTGGGAAATATTTAGTGGAACACGTTGTGTTCCTAACGTACACATCATGTTATAGAGACCATGTATCTGGACGTGTGATGAATGATGCGAGTGGTTGAAAATCAGGTACTACATGCTATTTCCATTTGAACATGCCATGTGTAGTCGACCGAGTAACTGGTCGTGTAACTAATGATACGGGTCGGTGGTTTCCTTCTAGTACACGTAGTGTCTGGCACAAACATATCATGTAGTCATCTTATGATATAACTCTATGGTTTAATCATGTATAGGAACTAGCACATGGGGAAATGATTCAAGTACATGTCGTGTTTCAAGTAGAACACGTTGTGAGTATGGCAGTTACATGGATAGGGTTGGCAAGAAGTACACGCCCATGTACAGGCTTAAGGGAACACACCGTGTAGGGCTAATACATGTCGTGTATCCATGTTTTAAAGAACATTAATGTTTACTTCATCTTATTCTTTTCATTCACTTAAATGTTTCAACCCAGTATAATCATGAACTGAGGTGTGCGCATGACCGTGCAGAGTAATTCCACTAAGACGTCCTCTGGTTGTACGCCAGATACAGGGAAAAAATAATATGCCGAACATGGTTGATCAAGGACTACCAGCAGATCCTCTAGTTTTTCTTGTCTAGGCTCTATTCGTCAATATGGATATATGTGTCTATGCACAGTTCTGATAAGGCTTCATGAGATTTATGTAGACCTTCTAGGGAACACTGTATCATTCCCTGTCTATGGAATGGTTGACGTGGGTTTTCAGTAGCAGCATCCTAACACTTTCTCTGGGGATGGAGGACCTCAGGCTATAGATTTGTGGTTAGATTCCATGTAGTCAATCCTTGATCATCTAGAGACTCCTACAAAAATGAGGGTGAAGCTCCCTACGTACATGCTTCTATATTCCGCCAAGATATGATGGGATGTGATATCTTAGGCGATACGACAACAGGTTATAGCTTGGGATGAGTTACAGTGTACCTTCAATTACTATTTTTACCCGAAGACTTTGAGGGACAACCAAACCTAAGATTTCATGAGTTTGGAGTCGGGTACACTCAGTCATGGAGTATTCGTCTCACTTCACATAGTTGTAGTGCTTCACCCCCATTCTAGGGGGCGATGAGTTATTCGTATTGAGTATGTTTGAGTATAGTCTCAGGCATGATATCTGATCTTAGGTGGACATCTTCAGGTTGACAACCATATCATCCATAGTCAACCAGGCACTGATCACCGAACGTAACCTAAGGGATTCTGAATCTGTGGGCTAGGGAGGTTTAGTATCCAGATTTGGTGCTTCTCCAGTGGATAGTAGGATGTGCCACAGTGAGTCTACATGTGGAGATCCAAGTAGGTGGGTCACATCTTCAGGTTGCCATGTGGTATGCTACCAATGTGGGAAGGGTGGGCATAAAAGGCCACATCTCTTGAGAGACCCCATTCAGTGCTGGTTTTTTTCGAAATATGGGTCAGCATTCGTGTTTCTATTAGTTTTTATCACCAGTAGCGGGTGATAGAGGTAGAATTATCTATTGATATTCTGCCAAGAGCAGCACCGATGTCTATTCCTCCTTATAGGATGGATACACCCGAGTTACATGAGCTAAAGAAGTAGTTATAAGAGTTATAGGAAAAGGTTTTTATCGGACCCAGTACTTCTCCTTGGGGTTCTCCAATCGTTTCTGTGAAGAAGGAATATGGTACCCTCATACTTTGTGTGGATTATCGAAAGTTGAACCAGTTGATGGTTAAGAACTGATTACCCTTTCCAAGGATTGATGATCTCTTTGATCAGATTCAAGGATCCTAAGTGTTCTCAAAGATTGACTTGAGATATAGTTATCATAAGCTATGCATTAGACAATCAAATATTCCTCTTACAGCCGTTCAGAGTTTGTATAGTGTATATGAGTATTTGGTTATGTCGTTCAGTCGCAAGAATGCACCTGCAGTTTTTTTGGAACTGATGAACCGAGTGTTCCATCCATACTTTGATTCCTTCATGGTGGTTTTCGTGGATGATATCTTGGTGTACTCTCACATTATACCCAGCCATGATACCCATCTGGAGACCATTTTGAGTAAACTATGAGAGCGTCAGTTATATATTATGCTCTCAAAGATCCACTTTTGGATAGACCAAATTCTCTTTTTTAGTCATGTTAACTAAGAGATAAGAATATCAGTAGACCTAAATAATGTGAAGGTAGTCGTTTCTTAGGAGCATTCAAATAATCTCTTCAGGGTACGAAGTTTTCTAGGGCTTTATAGTTATTGAATATGCTTTATACAGGACTTTTACTGTTTAGAAGCACCGTTTATGGGCCAAACTAAGATGGGTGTGACATACCTATGGACAAATTCCTATGCTTCATCCTTTCAGGAGTGAAATGGGAGGTTGAAATGGGAAGTAATAATAGTTTTATCAAATCCAGGAAAGAGTTATACAGTTTTCTATGATGCATCATGAATTGAGATGGGAGTACTGCATATGTTGGGGGAAGGATTCAATGCCTATGGGTCTCAGCAATTGAGTCGACATGAGCGGAATTACCCAACTCAAGATCTTGAGTTGGTTAATGTTGGTCAGGCATTATGTTTTTGGATACATTATATGTTGGAAGAGAATTTTGTGGTTTTCACTTACCACAAAAGTCTCAAGTATATCTTCACTTAGTGTGACCTGAATTTAAGATAGTGAAGGTGGGTTGAGTAAATTCAGTTCTTTGATTTTAAGCTTTCATAAATGCCTGGGATAGGAAACTCAGTGGATGAAGCATTGAGTAGGAGGAATCTGATATATGTAGTTCAGAAGGCCAAAAGTGATTGGAAGCTTATTGATATGTTCTTATAGATGCATTTGGTAGTGCATGACATACATGTAAAGACATTTCTTAATTCTGTAGTTGTTACCTCTACTCTACTGGATCGAGTGGGAATGTGGAATATCATATTCCAAAGGCCTAGTTCTACGAGAGATTTTGCAAGGATATGACCCTATTCTTGGATAGACCATAGGCAAGGAGGAGATATTTTGCTTCCATGGACATGTATGGTTGTCTGCATACATACGTGATAAGACGATGCAGAACTTCGATTCTTCAGTTTGGGTAGTTCATCTTAGTGTCACCATGATGTATCAAGATCTACACCGTCAGTATTGGTGGCCAGACATGAAGAGAGATGTCTCTAGTTTTTTCATGAGATGTTCCACATTTCAACAAGTGAAGCCGGACATCAGTGACCTAAAATGATTTTGGAGAAGTTACCCATTCCTCAATGGAAGAGGAATGATGTCGTGATGAACTTCGTGACAGGTTTACTGAGGTCATCTCGAGAGAATGATGCAGTTTGGGTTGTCATTGAAAGACTCATTAAGGTTTCACATTTATTAATAATCAACGATACCTTCAGTTTTGATGATCAATAAAGGTTTTACATTCGTGAGAATGTGTGTTTTCATGGGGTTCCCCACACAATCGTTTTAGACAGGGATTTGTGTTTTACTTCTCAGGTCTGGCATGGACTACAGAGGGATTTTGGTACATAGGTATTTCTGAGTACAGAGTACCACACCAGACAGATTGTCAGTCTGAGAGACAATAGAGGTGCTGGAGGATATTCCCTGAGCATGTGTCCTATATTTTGGAGGTTCTTTGGAGAATCATATGACTATGGTATAGTTTTCCTACAATAATAGTTTTCAAGAAACTACTCAGATTGAACATTATGAGGATTTGTAAGGAAGGACATGTTGATCGCCCCTATTTTTCCTAGAGGTAGGAGAGACCAATATACTGGGACCCTGTCTTGTCCAGGACACCACGAAGAAGATAGAGTTGATTCGGAAGAGGATGGCTACTACACAGTCATGACAGACATCTTATGTTGATCGATGAAGATGACCTCCGGAGTTCAAGGTAAGAGATCATGTTTTTCTACCTGTCACACTGAGGATGGGACACATGAGGATTAGGATACTGGGTAAGAATTCAATGAAATATATGGGGCCATTTTGATGTTTTGGAGAGAGTTAGGCCAATTTCCTATCGGTTGTAGATACCACAGAAGTACCAGACTATGCATGACGTCTTCTGAGTTTCTCAGCTATGACATTACTTCTCAAACTTGCCTTGGGTCTTCCAACCAGATGAGGTTGATTTAGAGGAGGATACATCATTCTAGGCGCATCCTATCTGGATTATTGATTGAAGTGTCAAGATTCTATGTGGCCGGTATGTTCCTCTGGTACTGCTGTTGTGGCAGCACGAGCGATTACAAGATGATACTTGGGAGAGGGAGACTGATATGCGATCACAATGGACAGAGATGTTCAAGGATTCTTCTTCTCCACCTTCTTAGGGAAATTCAGGGACAAATTTTTTTAAGGGGGAAATTTTGTAATAACCTGAATCTTCTTTCAGTTATGGATTTTGTTTTCCCATTTCTCTGAGGAAAATAGAATGAAGGAAAATTTTAGTATTACATGTCGGGTACTTCCTTGTACAAACCATGTACTCTCACACCGATTACAGGTCGTGTTTGGTTGTGTCATGGCCATGTACATGACCATGTGATGATGTAGCATGGATTCTTATTGAAGGACCCGGAAAATGCCTATACATATCATGTATCTTTTACGAACACACCTTGTATTTTTATTTTTATTTGATATATCGGACTAGGGTTGCGTCTAATTGGAAAAAATGAATTCTTCGGGTTCACCTCTTCCAAGAGTGACTGTTGATCACTGATTCTTCTCTGAGCACCCGGACCATTGTACGTGCTCCAAATAAAACTTTTTCGGTTTCATTGAAATCTCATCGGTGTGTTCCTCCTTCTTCTAGAGCCTCAACTCTTGATTCCTCCTCTTTTGTGAGATATCCACGGTTAAACTTTTTAGATTATTTTGTAGATATACGGTGTTATAGGTAGATCTAGAGGCTTAGGTTCAACTATATCCATATTACAATGTCGAGGAAGGTGTTTTGTGCCTTTATGTAGATTGTCTTTGAATTATACGTGCAAAAAGATCACAATACCCTAGTTTAGGGTATTACTTCTTTAGATAATTTAACCATATTAATTCCTACCATGCCTTTTTTTCTAGGGTATGGGTTTTTTTTATAAATATGGTTATTTACCTTGTTATGGATGTTTTTTCCAATGTTTGATCTGATTTTGGCCATTGGTGCTAGAATTGTCTGTTAGGCTTCTCTATTTTCTATGCCTATTGATGTTAGGATGAAGTGATATTATCTAACATGCTTCTGTTATGATTTGTAGTAATTTATCCAAGATGTATTTTTGATTTACTTTGGCTTCTGATTATCGTTTTCTCATCAGTTCTTTACACAGGTTTGTGGGAACCTGGTGTAGTGGGCCGATAGGGGGAATTGGTGTTGAGGGCTTCCGAGAGTGTCTCTTGTACTTTTCACGTTGTGGGACCATAATAGAGAATGAAGTTGAGTTCTCCCTCAGAGTGTCTACTGTTATCATTATGAGTCCATATAGGGGATTTACATTGATTTCTCCTTTAGAGTGTCTATAGTTATTGTTATGAGACCATGGGGGGAATTGACATTGAGTGCTTCCTCAGAGAGTCTTTGATTTCATGAGACCAAAGGGGTTAGAATGTGTGAGCTATCTCAGGTGTCATTATAACTTTATTTATAATGATAAGTTGAATCATAGGTGTTATGCTGTGAGAACTTTCTCAAAGGGTTACTTGTTATTGTTTGGCTGAATAATTAATAAATGTAAATGAATTTAGATGAAACTGTAGAACAATTTACTTTTGAGTACTTCCTTTTTTATTACTTCATTTTTCATATTTTCCTATTATATATATTCACTGATAGTTAAGAAAAGATATTTTGGTGGTTACTTACTAGGACTCATCTCAAATCCTATTTGGTTCATGCTTTTGGGCCCAAATAGATTATATTTTTGCAGGTATAGTTAAGGGAAATAGCCCTTCTACTTCAGGTACATGATTGATGTGGAGCTAGAGAGAATGGGACCAAGTTGAGGCTTTCACTGCTATTGGAGTTTATTTACTTTTCAGTAATTTGTTTTCAGGTTTGTATTACAACATTATGACTTGATTAACCTGTTTCCTAGGCATATGTTTCTAGAATCATTTATATATGTTCTCTAGTTATTTATTTAAATTTACTATTCCATCGTTTACTTACTGTATGATATTACTGCTTCCTCTATTGTTTACTATTTGTTAAACTTCTATGCATACTCTGCCAATGTGGGGATTGTTTCCCCACTATCACACCCAAGTCCCTCGTTTCTAGTCAGCATCCTCTAGTGTTCGGTTAAATGTGCTTGAGGCCATGAGACAAACTAGGAACGGGGCACCTTTGGGCGGCACCCAGAACCGGGACATAACAATCCAGGTTAGGATGTGTTCTCATATAGGGAGATCATGTATCTATTTATGGATCAAGTAATTTGTGGTTTCATGAGGATAAATACCCAACACTGATTTGGATCTATGTGATGTAGTCCATGTTTTGAAGACATGGCATTGTTACCTCTATGGAGAGAAATTTATACTTTGTACGAATCATAAGAGCTTGAAACATATTTTCTCAAAAAGGGGACTGAATATGAGTCAAAGAATATGGATGGAGTATATCTAAATGATCTACTTTTACTTGATGTATACACATGGGAAACAAAATTCTATGGGAAATTATTTAAGAACAAATTCATAGCTCAGTTGGAAAATATAGGATTCATGTCAACGAAATATGATGTTGGCGATAACATAAATTAACATGGAATGTGATATCAAAGGTGAAGTTGTTGTTTTATTTACAGTTCTATTGGATACTGATTTAGTTGAGATTGTTAAAGAGGAATAGGCATCTGATTCATAATCATTTTCTATGAGGTCAAATCTCAATGAGGTAGGAATTAAGCCAATTGATATGGTTGGTGTAGAGGGAGTGGAGGAGTATGAGAGGTATCTGGTTCCAACTACCAAGGAGGGAGCGAAAGGGATTCCTGGGGAGCTGGAAGAAGAGGCTATGATCAGGGAATATCAATGGGAGTTTCTATTACGATATGAGGAAGAGATGTCAGAGAAGGTGTTATCCATATGTGCATCTACTGATATTGCATAAAGGATTCAAGAAAGATTGATTCAAGTAGACAAAAATAATGAAAAAAGTTAGTGGATTTAAAGACAACACCTAATCCTAGTTAGATGTTACAACAATAACAAAATAGTTGAGGAGGAGTACTAGTGAGCATGGGGTAAGCTAACTTTTAATTTCAAAGACATCATCATGGACGAACCCAACCAAATGGTAACAATTCTTACCAAGATATTTATTACTCAAATTAATTATAATGGGTTCAAGATCATTTTTAACAGTTTTTTATGGGCTATATTGTTTGAGGATAGGTTTTACATGTTGGCTTCACACTTTCTCCATAAAATTGTCTATTAATAAAAATATATTTATAGAATGATGATGAGGTCAAAACTCAATGGTTGGGAGACCATTGAGGGATATGGTCTAGATGGGAGTTATGTTTTATGGTTTTGAAATCAGATGGTCATACTTAAGGCTTATTAGGAATAACTTCTTCATGCTTACAATGATTCAGTATAGGTTTTCCATCCTTGAATAAATAAGATGTATAATGTTTTGAAAACCCAATTTTGGTTGGTTTGTATGAAAAAAGGTGGCTGGTTTTGTTTCAAGATTCTTAACTTTTCAACATGTTAAGGCAGAGTGTTAGTGACTAAAAGGTATGTTGATGTAATTACATATTCATTTTTCGAAAATGGTAACATATGGCCATGGATTTTGTAACAGGTATCTTAATAATAATTAGAAAACATGATGCTATATGGGTGCTAGTGTATCAACTAAAAATGTAGGCTCATTTCATCCTTCTACAATCTCATACAGTGGAAGAAATTTACAAATTCTATATCTGTTAAGTGGTAATGATGCATGGAATACTAGTTTTATATTTTCATACAGAGGCCCATGGTTTATGTCTCATTTCTATAAATCCATGTAGAAATCCATTGGGACTCATTTGAATATGAGTATGGTGTATCGTCCTCATATGGATAGAAAATCTGAAAGATTGATACAATCATTGGAAGTCATGTTGTAGGCTTGTGTAATGGATTTTGGTGGATCATTGGAAGACAACAAACTATTAATGGAGTTCTCATAAATAAATAGTTTATTTTCCTTGATACATATGGATCCTTTTGAAGCATTGTATGAGAATACTTGTCATTATACTATTTTTTGGGTGGAAACAGGGGAGATTTCACTGGTTGGACTAATCCTTGTCCATGATACAGTGGAGAAGATTCAATTGATTAGAAAAATAATGGAGATGGGTAAGAGTATTTATAAATAATATGAGGATTATTGTAGTTGGTTGGTGTTGTTAGAGTTGAGTGTTCATGTGTCACTATGGATCACTCTAAATCTTGTGAATCATTGTTTTGGAAAGAAAGACAAGTTATATCCTTGATACATAGGCCCTTTTGAAGTACTTGAATGGGTTGGTGAGGTGGAATATTGATTTGATTTTCCCCCATGGTATTTCTGTAGTGAATAATGTGTTTCATGTACCTCAGTTGAAAAAGTATCATCCTAGTCCTATCCATGTGATGTGATTGGAACATGTTGACTAAGAGTTGGATGCTTTACTAGTTCATGAGTCACTACAGATTTTTGATAGGGAAGAGATAGTATTTTTTGGGAAAAGCATCATTCAAGTATTGGTTTTAAGGAAACATGGTTACATTTAAGAAGAAATTAGGGAAAATTAGAATGAAATGGTCAAGTAATAGGAAAAAACATTTAAGTAAAACATGGTTTTCTACTTTATTGGAATGGAAATTCCAATGGTTGGTAGAATGTAGCACGCCTGGTTTTTAGTAAGTAAACCTTTGATTAAGGTTTTAAAGAATGTAAAGTGTTAGGTTAATGATTTGGAGGATTTGGAATAATTTTTAAATTTTTATGAGGATTTTATAAAGGTTTATGGTTTGATAGTGGTTAGTAGAAACTTTGAAACTCCTATAGGAAACTGTGTATGGTAGAGACAAGACTTATGGATATGTGTACAGTTTGGCCAGACTATACATCCAACCAAGAGAAACCACTCAAAGTGGGATATAGGGAATACACATGATTGGTGCATGTTTAGAAAATACAAGTGGGATAACCGTGCAAGGGGTTCTTTAAGGAAGAGGTTAGTGCATAGTTAGCTCATAGGTTTCCTAACTATGTGACTAATTGTGAACAGTTTAAAAGTGAGATCCTAAAAATGTTGATCTCACACATTTTCACCACTATGCCTCTATTTTTTCACCAATTTCTACACTAATACGTTTTTTTCCTGCCAATGTATTTGTAGTATCTACCTTTTAAACTAGAAGTAATCCCGATGAAATTCATTGTGTTAAAGCCTGATTTCCTTAGAAACTCTTTGTTTTTAGTATTTTTTTTAGATCTAATTTCCTTCACTCTCATTAAATCCTAGATATAGTATGTTGGGGAATAATATATGGTGTTTGATTCATATTTTGATAGCATATTGTAGTATTTATGTTATAGAAAAATATCTAAGTCTATTTTTTTGGATATTCAACCTAGTTTTGTTGATATTTTCATTTTGTTCTTCATTTTCACCATAATTCCCAAGGAAGTTGGCATCAGAACTGAGACCTCTAATTAATACATGAAGGATTATTTTGAAATTTATTGAATTTAGTGAAATTGATTATGAAATTTGAGTGAAAATAATCATATAATCCTTCATTACTGATGGTTTGTGGAATTGATGGTTTTTTGAAATTGGTCATGAAATGTTATTTGTTAATTGATTTTAATTTTTTTTTAAATTATGGATTAGTTGGATTTAAGAAAATTTTTAGTTTAAAATGTTTTCCATAAAATAATGGATTTATTGAAATGGATATGGATGGTTTATTTGAAATTATTTTAGTATACTTGCGTTGTGTGAGTTAATTTTTTCTGTGTTACCCTGAATAAAGGTATGTACCTTTGGGGTACAAAGGTACATGACCCTGGATAAGCGGAGTATGTCATTAGGGAACAAGAAGATTGGACACTTTTTTATGTATTAGGGAATGGATGAGAAACCACTCATTATTTTGTAACTACCAATGTAGCATGAATGTGTGGGGTTGTGTGTTAATCCTAGAATGTGTATCCCAAAAATTTATGTAAAATAGTTTAAATTTTTTTTATTTTCTTTCCATTGAATTTTTTTGGTGTGAAATAGTTTTTATTTGTTATATATTTTTGAACTATTTAAAAAAAATTATATAAATTGTTCTATAAAATTGTAATATCTTTTTCTATTCTAGTGTCCTGAGTAGGGATGTCATTTGGGGAAAACCTACTAAGTTTAATTATTAACCCCTGCTTTGGGACTTTGGTGATTTTGAAGATATTTTTTTTAAGACACATATAAATGTAACGTATCACACTTATTTAGTGGTTACTCCTAATACATGGGCCTTTATGATGGAGTTGAATCATGGATCATGTTAGGAGATGTGGATTTGTGTCATTGAAGTATTTTAATTTTTTTAATTTATTCTGCCTCTTTGGTACTATGATTTTTGTTATGGTGTAGTTTAGTATCTATGTCCTTTGGGTTTTATAGTGTATTGTCTTACATTGTTATTAGGCATCATATAGTATTTCTGGTTTTGATTTAATTGGTTGTGGTTGTTTTTTACTATGAAGTTTAAAATCATCCACCTAATTTATTAAATCCCTTGATATTTATTGCATGCCTTTGGAACCTTGGGGATGTTTCTTAAGGACAAGTTTCAATTCAACATCGACTCAAGACAATGATGAGGGGTAGGATGTCAAACTTTAGGTTGTTCCTTATGGTCTTATACATTGTTTCATTTATACTGATTAAACTTTTCATGTATATACATTACCAAGAATTCATCATTTATAGATTTGATGACTTTTATGGTGTAATATGTGAAAATAAGACTTTATATTTAACCTTCTTTATAAGAGAATTTATTATCTGGGTAGCTCGATCTTGATCTCCATAAATACTGTGTAAATGATAGTCTTATTGAGTTATAATGGTTCCAGGGATAGAATTACTTGGTACTTCATTTTCTCTTTTAGGATCTGGTTCAAATAATTCCATATTGCTTGGTGATTTTTCTATAATAGGTTTTACTAGAAAATCACTAGTCGTGGTTGATGTATTGATATTCATGTTAGAATGATCATTCATAAGTTTTTCCAAATAATTTTTAGGATCGTGTGGATATATTTCATTAAATTCGAAAAGTATATATTCTTCTAAAAGATTAGTTCTTTTATTGAACACCCTATATGTTTTACTACAACTTTAATAAAAAATAAAAATTCCTTCTTCACTTTTGGATGAAAATTTATCTAAAATTTCTTTATTTTAATAAAATAAATGTCGAACAACCAAAACAAATAAACTAATTAACCATTTGTTTTCTTCTATTACTAAATCGTATGTATTCTTCTATAGATTTGGTATGATATGAACCATATTGATAACCTTTCACGTAATATGGATATCCTTTAACTAAAATAAAACATATATTTTATACTAAATAAACATGGTTTTGAAAATATATTGAAGTTTCTTATTCCTTATTTATACAACACCATTCAACTTGGAAGAACTTGGAGTAAAAAAATTTATTGTATCCATGTTGTAAGAATGGTGTTTCAAAGTTTTTATTTTCAAACTAATTTCCATGATCACTTATTATTGTATTAATAGTAATTCTAAAAACATTTTCTACTAATTTTTCATATTTTCAAAATAGGAACAAGTTTATCTTTTGGGAGAAATAATGAATATGAAAGTAGATCTATTGTATTAATCTATAAAACATATGAATAACACATATCATTTAAGTTATAAACTTTATAATGTTCAAAAAATTTCTTGTTAACCAACTCTATGTGTTGATATGTATAAACTTATTTCCATTGTTTGAAATAAATCTTATATTGTTTCCATTTTTATAGGGGTTACATACTTTTTAATTTTGTAATTATAGTTTTGGAAAATCATTAACTAAACCTTTACTGGTCCTATTTATAAGATATTAAAAAATTTGGTGTCCTACTCTCCAATTCCATATCTACGATTCTTTGTGAAAGGAACTCAGGAATAGATTTTTTGTAAAAATAAATACTCTAAATCAACTATATAAAAATTATCATTACTTATATTATTAAATAATAAATAAATATTTAGAGTCATAGATTTAACAAAAATTATTTTAAAACATTAAAATTTAACTGTAATCATATAATTATGTGACACAAATAGATTATTCATTAAACCATCAATAAATAAGACTATAGAAACTGAAACTGAATTTGAGTTTCTAGTTTTTCAAACACCTTTTGTTTCCATTTAGTGGGGTAATGAAAATTAACATATCCAAAATCTTTCTTTATAATTCTCTTAAATCTTGAGTAGTATCCATTCAGGTGTTTGTAACATCCACTATCTAGACACCAGAAATTATTATTTGTACTCTTCAATCATGTTTTCTAAAAAATAAGAAATTATTTTGGTATGCATAAGTTCTTGGGTCTAGATAAGTTAAAAATATGTTATTTAAGAATCCAATGTTTTTAACTAGTTTACCATAAGAAGACTTAATAATTTTAGAAATAGAAACCTTATAAAGTCCATATGAATATGATCTTTTTAAAAAAATGTAACAGTTCGAACTAGGAATAAATTTGATTTTGTAAATTATCTTTTTAATAGGCTAGTATCCAATCCTAGTTGTGTACATGGGTGTGATCAGCTTACCCATAATATTAGTCAATGTTTATCTCCAATTTGTAAAACTTTTAGGGTCCTTCTTAAGTTTCTCATTTCATAATTTATGCTCACTATTCTCTTTTAATAAATAATCATCCTTTTTTGTAGATAGATTATTTTTACCATTGGAACAAAAACCATGTGACCTTTTCAAATTTTATTTATTTATCTAATAATTCATTAATATTGAATTCTAGTATAATAAAATATTCCTCCATTTCATTAGTAGTCATATCTAATTATAGTGTTTAGTCATTTAATAAAGTTGAAGAAATTACCTCAGGTGTTCCATCAATAATGAACATTTTTCCTTATCACCATTGTCTTCTCTCCTCAAATAAGACTCATTGGAACTATCCTCAGTGTTAATCTAAGTTTATTTTATATATTTCTCTATTATTATTCCCATTTTAGTTTTAATATTTTCTTATACATTCATTATGTACATTTTTCAGCCATATTCTTTTTCTACGTGTATTTAATACAAGTCACATCTCATTGGAGGAGGTTAATGGGGACATAGTTTCAGCTATCTAGGACTTCTTTCTCAGGGGTAACCTACCATAGGTTGCGAGTGCCACTACACTAGTACTCATTCAAAAGGGTAAGTACCCCTCCTCTTTCTCACATTATAGACCTATTTTCATGTGCAATTTTCCCTATAAAATCCTTTCAAGCACCATCAACATGAGGTTGTCCATGCACCTACACTGATGGATATCTATTGTGTAACATGGCTTTGTGTGGGGGAGAGTCATACAAGGATCTATTTCCCTAGCGTAGGATCTATTGAGAGATATCAATTGTAATTCCCATGGATACAATATGGTTGTGAAGATAGATATGAATAAGGCGTATGATAGGGTGGAATGGGGGTTTATTAACAGGGTTCTAACTAGCTTGGGTTTTTCTCCCAAGGCACTGTATATTATTTTCAACTGTTTTAGCTCTTTTTGGATGCTTGTCACCTTCATGGGGAGAACCCAAGACATCTTCAAGGAGTTATGTGGTCTATGTCAAGGAGACCATATCTCATTAATCATTTTCATTATGATGCAAGATACTCTTAGCCGCCTGATCAGCAATGTAGTATCAAGTGAGAGGATCCTGCCTTACAAGAGGAAATAGAGCATGCTCGCCATCTCTCACTTGATGTTTTCAGATGACACAATAATATTTTATAATGTCGATAACTGGTCTACGTGTGTCATTAAACAAGTTCTCGAGGATTATTGGTTCTAGAGTAGACAGTAGATCAACAACTCCTGGGGCAATCTGTATATCTCAAATAAGTGTGCTACAAACCGAGTCAATCACCTGTGTCATAGGTTAGACGTACAATGAGGAAAATTCCTTCATGATTACCTCAGCACTCCCATATCTTCTGGTCTCATGCACATTCGGGACTTCGACCATGTGGTGAGTAAGATTATTGGCCTAGTTTTCAAATCAAAAATTCACTTTTTATCCTTTGGGGGCAAATAGCTTTGTTAAACAATGTCCTTACTGTGATTCTAGTTCATGTGTTGGATGTGACCCTTATGACGAAAGGGGTGATCAAAGCTATTGATATGGTGTTGGCTTGTTTTATTTGGGATGCATTGGATGAAGGCAAGAGGCATTGGGCCTCTTGGGAGAGGATGGCCTGACCCATACATGATGGAAGGATTAATATACAATGTTTAGGTACCACGGTAACATGCATGCATGAGAAATTATTTTTGAGAAGTGAATGAGAATCGAACTATGTCAGGGATAACTATGGCCCACATCTATAGTCACAACACGGGTGATAGAAGCTTACAGGTTTCCCCCCTTTGGTCTAGTATTTTAACCCTCATTCAAACTCTTCAATAGCATACTCGGTGAATTGTGGGAGAGGTTGATATCATTTTCTGGTCTCAGAACTGGGCAGGGTCATTGATTGTTTATCTAGGGTGTCATTACCCTTCCTTATCATTCAATGAGGCGAGACTACACTAGAATTTCATCAGGTAAGTGCTGCATAAGAACCAACAAGATGTTTATGATTCGATCACCATTAATATGGAGAAGGACTGATGTGTATTTACGTTGTCTACCTCAGGGAACTTCTCGATGAAGGATTTTCATAAGTTATGCTCACCACTGGATCCATGTGATAGATGGACCGAGATTCTATGATGAAAAAGGGCTTCAACCAAATATAATTTCCTCATCTAGATGATAGATCATCATGTAGTACCTATAGATGATAATATTATGAAAGTGGGGATTAGACTCACATCTTGTTGTCACATATGTAAATTTAAACATGATTAATGCCTAGATCACATCTTTTTCAAGGGTGAATGGTCCAAGAAGGTGTAGAGTTTCTTCGAAACCTTCACAACTTTCTCATCCACTACTCTTTGTGATGCGATGTTGTTGAAAAAATGGTTCCAGGAGATGTCAAACTCATGCCTGAAAAGATCTACAGGTTCGGTGATTCTAAGCATCATTTGCTGATTCCTTTGGAAAGTGAGGAACCAGGATATATACAAGGGGTCCCTCTCCATAGGTAGGCCAATTATTTTGAGAATGAAGTGTCTTCTGGTTGATATGGTGAATCTCATTGAGAACTAGTCAGAGGCCCTGTTGCTGCATTATCTGTACTCTAGCCTACCCTTGGTCATGCCTGTGACTTCAAGGAAGAAGGGACAATGGGTTCGATGGCTTCCCCAGAAAATGGCCAGAAATTAAACAATGAACGATCCTATGTTTGGGGTGACATGCATGGAGGAGGGGTGGTTCGGGACACCGGGGGGAGTGTACTCCTGTCCTTTATTGTGGTTTACGGTAGTGGCACTGTACTTCAGGAGGAGACAAATGCAGTTCTTACCAACCTCGACCTTTGCAACCAAAAGAACCTGGTTCTGACACAACAAGAAAACTGACTCTATGATTCTCCATGACTCCCTTCATATTAGAGGGCCAATCCCTTGATCCATTGCTTACCTCATCAAAAATGTAAGGCCCTCCTCAATAATAGCATCCAGATCACTAACACGTGGAGGGATGGTAATAAGGTTATGGACCACCTAGATTCTCTGGCAGTACATGGGTATATTGTCAATTGTCTCCCTAACATTTCATCACTTATATCAGAGGGATTCAATTTTATCTAAGGGTATTCCCTTGGCATTCACTATTTTATGCCTCTCTAGGGTGGGGAGTTTTTTTTTGGTCCACTGGTTTCATTGATTCCTCGTGCTCCTTGTACATTTCCTAGAATAAATTTAATGATGATGATAATGATCTTTGACTCAATGTTTTTGAAAGTAACTAATTTCATCTTTGGTTTATCATCGTATTTTTTCAATTTCGACTCTTCCTCAAACATCATGAGTTTTCTAATAAACTTCTTCACTAGTAGTTTTCTTGTATCACATGAGTCTCAAAAGGAGAGAAAAATTAATGTCCATTGATCTGGTAGGAACCATAAGAATCTCATCCCTTGACCTTTCTCTTCAATTTTCATTCTATGTACTTGATAATTATTGACTATTTTATTTAAACTAAAAAAAATGTATGAAATTGATTCATCATGGTTCATTTTAAAAGTAAAATATTTAATAATATAAGTATTTGGAATCATTTCTATAATATTTAATGTTTCATCATGAGGTACAACAAGTGTATCCCAAATATCACAGGCTGTAGAACATGATGTAATTATATTAAACAAATTTTCTCATAATTCACAATATAAATAATTTATATAATTGAAATTATATTTAAAAATCACTAGTGGAATCACTCTAATAATGTCTATTCGATTTTGGTTTTCTATATTTAACTTTTCTAATAGTGAAAATATAAAATCCAATGATATCAATATATATTCTAACCTTAATATTCCATTAAAAGTAGTTTGTTCCATTAACATAAGTAATTTTATTAGTTTATTCCCCTTAATTTTATTATTATACATATATATAAGATTATAATAAATATAAATTTTTAATTTTTTGGGAAAAAACTTGATCACAGTTAAAGGATGGATAAAAATAAATAAAACTCTATTGATAATAAATTTTGTTTAAAGTGGGTAACTCAATAGTTAGTTCAATTGATTTTCCATTGAATATTTATTTTTAAAAATATATAAATCAAAATCCTCCAATTTATAATATAACCCTGGTTAACAAAAAAACAAGAGATATGTTGTTTTATATATATTAATTTTTTAAATTTTTGATCGAAACTAAGTTAAAACAAGTTTAGAAAATGATTTAAATTATCAAACATATTTATATGCATTAATCACTATATATAAAAACACTTATTAAAGTAAAGTATAAAAGTAATGTTTCTCTATATAGTTCTAAAAATAATAAAATATTTAATTTTGATACCTAGTAAACATAATTAGAATCCACGTGACTAAATTAATAAGGTGGTTCAGTTTCAATTTGAGACCCAGTCCTTTTTACTTTGAAATCACTGATTTCCTAGCAGTTTATTAAATAATAAACTAATCCAAAACCTTGATTAGGTTTTTAAAAACAACAACTAATAATAATAATTCAATTCCACACACACCCTCTTCTATAGTTATATGTGAGATAAAAAATATAAAGAATTAAGGAAAGAGTATCTAGTACTATTTATTTTATGAAGGAACCGATTCTAAAGAATAAATAGTGTAATGAAAACATATCTCAAAAAGTAATCTAAAAATTATAAGAAAAATATTGAATTATTTAAAAATATGAATCATCAAAATATTGTCATCTTAGGTTGATCAATTGTCTTTAAATATATCCTTGAAAATCATTAATTAATTATTTCACTGAGACATTAGAAAAACAAAGAGACATGAAATCATTCAGTGTTCTAGTATGTAAGAGTAAGTCCATAGTATACCATAATGTCTCTCATGTGCATATGGTTTTATTTCGACTTCCATAATTGGATATTTTTCTAAAATAGATTACCTTCCCAATTTATACTTTAGATAATACTCATAAATTATCCCATATAATCATTAGCTATATTTTTAAACCAAAAATCATATAAATCTATAATAAATTCTCTAATATATATCCATATGATAATTATATATACCTGAATTATTATGTGATAAATGGTCACTTAGCCTTCACTTAAGCATGATCACATAGGATTTTAGGCACTTAGCCTTATTATTAGGCATGGTCACTTGGAACAGTCACATGGTATGGTCATGTGGCATGGTCACTTGGCACATTCACTATCCACAATAACTTATCAAGGTCACTTGGTATGGTCACTTATCCCAATTACTTTTTTTCTTCATGTGGTCACTTCTCTTCTTCATATGACCACCTATTTTTTATATATGATATATTGAATCCTTCATGAATTTATTTAAACTATTGACACATACATTTTAATACTTAGATAAATTTTTCATACCTAGCCCACAAATACTTGGTTTTCCATGTGTTCACTTGGACATTAATATGTGGTCACTTCTACATGGTCACTTGTCATACACAATTAGTTGAAATCTCCAATACATTTGGTTGATATGGTTAGTTCAATACTTTTCCATTTTTATAATTTTGGACAGAAAGATATATTATTTTCATAAAACATAAAGATCATTAATAAAGTAGAAAACATAATTAGGGATCATTAAAATAAAGAGTTGATAAACAAAGCCAACAATCAACCTCTTTTTTATGATCACATATCATGACCGATATATATGAAATGAATTGAAACATCATGAATTTATCACCATTTTTGGATTATCAAAAAAATTCATACTCAAATACAAAAAATGATAAAAATTAATAAAATGAATATAATATGTCAATTAGATTGACATAAATATCAAAAAATAATTTCATTTTGTAACGCCCTGACCCCAGTTACCCAGAGCCAGTGCATTAGTTTAATACATTGGCATGATTACAAGGAATCAATTCCAAAATGACTGATCGATTTAGTAGTCTTGGAAAATATATTACATACATGAATGTTACATTACACTTTATAACATACAAAACAACATAAATAATCCTTTATGAATGCAATTATTCCCTTGGATTAGCCCTATATGTCAATCATAATACACTTCATGGAATGATGGGAAAAATAAAACATTGAAAGGGGGGAGCTCAGATGCTCAGTATGGAAAACAATATAGTAGAAACTTTCATAAATAAGCATAAACATTTAAGGCAATGTATAACGAAAATAAAATCCTTTTAAACTTGAACTTCAGCATAATATGGAAAAAATAAAATGAAATAATGACATTTAATTATTCAAATTAATATTCTACTAGTTTAATGACCACATAAACCATCAATATTATTTTCATAATGAGGGAATGTATAATTCCAGACATTCTAAAACATTTTGTCAAGGCCTCATCCAAGAAGTCTAAAAATGATTAAGGCCTCGGCCAAAACCATATATCAAATTGGGAAAGTACCTCGACCAATTCCACGTCTAGTTGTCTCATGAGACCTATCGATTCATCGACAACCTATATCGGGCTCTACCCATCACTTACTATGTCCAATACATTCCTCATATGAAACGGTTGAAACATAACATAAACATTCGTATTAGAACTAGCATACGAAATGTCAATACATTAACCATAAAACATGAATGGTATAAAAATAGAACATCCACAATCAAACATATCATAACTCATTCAATAAAATATTGAATATTGTTTTATATTAAATCAGCCTCAATAAAAAATAATATCCAATAAAGGATGCTGACATAGTTGAAAATGATGAGTAAAACATTTTGAGAGAAATATACTTTTTATAAAATCATTAAAATGTCACAAATTTATAAAGGAAGTAATTTAAAAGATAGTTTTGAATAAAATTCTCCCATACCACTTGGAAACTTTTGAAAATAATTATTATTTCAAAACATTCATGTCCATATAAATAAATCCTTAAAATCATTTTGAAAACATGGACATTAATTCAAAAGATTTAGAAAGATAAATCTTTAAAACATTTAAAATTATGATCTTTATAAAGAGTACCTTTCAAAAATCTTTAAAATACTCATTTTGATATCATTTTTATGAAAAATGGTCATGGATGATAAAAATGTCCTAGTAAATACTTTCACATAAACAATCTCAGATAATAATGAGATTGGGGAATTAACCCTAACCAATTTGGTAACATACAAAACATAAACCACATTAAAGAGGTATCATACTATGAATATGTAAATACACATAAATTAAAGTTTATTACACAAATAATAAAATTATGGGCTGTACATACACCACAAAAAAGGTAGTGGTGGAAACAAGGCATAAATCTCACGGGAATAAGGAGTGAGATAAAAACCCCTTACCTTGTAATTTTCCTTTGTATAGGGTAGGTTAACCTCCTGTATAATGGTTAAATGGGTTTTATTAAATTATATAAGAATAATATGCATTAATATGATATCATATATGATCCTTTCACATTTCTTTGTTAATAATATCCTTGTATTATCGTTGTTTCGGGTGTTAACTTACTCGTTTTATTTTATATGTTTTGTTACATAAGTCGTGTTTGTTATGGATAGGTTGTATATTATACATATCCATAATGATATAAGATCCTTAAACCCTATTTTTATTCATAAAATGAGAAATATACTTTAATGGATACGATGGGGAATGAATCGCATCGCGTTCGTGGAGAAGGTAGTCCGTACGTATGCGTGAACGCTACTTCCATTTCATTGTTCATTTAAAAAGGAATAAAAAAAATACATAGGTATATTATTATTCTAATATAATATAATATCTTATATTTTTTACTTAATTTCATTAATACAATACTTTATATGTTCCATGTATGGTATAAACGAGTCATATCACATTGAGGGGGCGGTAGTCCGCACTTCCTCAAATAAAATTATCGTATATATATACAACATGAAACGAATAATGGTATGATATAAAATATAATTACACAAGATTATATATAAAATAAATATAATTAATATAATATTTAATTATAGTTCCATCATAATGGCCACCATGAGAGGCGGTAGGAGATAATTGAACAATCATCATTTCATGAGGTGTTTGGTTTCCATCCACAGAAACAGTATGTTCCTCACCCATTAGATGGAGGTCTGTGTAATTGTAGTTCGAATAATTCTCATAACAATAACCTAGTATATCTAGGATACTGGGTTTTTAAAAAAAATGAATAAGAAGAGTTTAGGGGTTGGAGATGTAAAATAAAATAAAAGAAGCTAAGAGAAATCGTTACCTTTAATTTGGGTAACTCTCTTTTGTTTGAACCAAAAAGGACTCTTGAAGTGCCTTCTGAATAAGGTAAGGCTTCTAGAATGAGTATAGGGATGTTGAGAGATTATTTGGGTAGGTTTTGACCGAACAAAAGGCTTTTAAGGTGTGAATAATTGGTTAGAAGTTGTGTCCTTTTATAAGGGGGAGGAGGGGCTCTTTAGGAAAAACTTAAAGC
Organism: Viscum album; assembly: GCA_963277665.1. Taxonomy (NCBI): domain Eukaryota; kingdom Viridiplantae; phylum Streptophyta; class Magnoliopsida; order Santalales; family Viscaceae; genus Viscum; species Viscum album. The sequence continues at coordinate 2,113,798,623 of OY728157.1, read as the reverse complement.
ATTAGTTTATAATAGATTGACATTCGGTTTCTAATGGATCCAAAGTAGATTATTAAAATTATAATGTGGGTATGGGTTTAAATCATTTCAACCAATAGATTTTAGATAGTTTTGGGTCTTTACATTAACCTTATCTTTTAGTTTTAACTCTTAGTTAATTAGTTTAACACTTACCATGTCACTTTGTATTTTCACAATATATAGTTAATAAACTTACTATATACATCCAAGAGACCGCAAAGTGGTCCATTAATGAAGCACCTATCATTATATATATCTTTTGGCCAAACTTTATATTTTTAGGAATATAATATCATTCAATAATATAATATTTATTTTAAAACTCATTTATGTCAATTTTGACAATATTTAATAATTGATTTTTGTTAAAGTCTTAGAAACATTATTAATTCGAATAGAATTCATTTAAGAAATCATAATATGTAATATTAACTAATAAAGTTCTTGTATTTTATCAAAACATTCAAGTTATATTTATTTTAACATTTATAATACCAATTATTTGATTCCTTCATTAATAAGGAAAATACTACATCATTATTGTGTCATATATATTTTCAATTTTTCAATGTCTAAAAATTATAAATAAAATACCATAATGTAGTAAATATTTTAATCTTTATAATGAATATTTATAGTCTAAAATATAATATATATAATCCTGTGTAAAAATTGTTTTTCTAAAAGATATATGCTTATGTCATTTTTGTATTTACTTTAACTTTATTAATATAAAGTGTCATTAAAACATACAAGTGGATCCATGGGGTCCCAAAATCGTCCCAAAGATTCCCATGGTCGGATATGTATCAACCAATAGGGTTATCACAAGTTTTAGGGTAAATTAATATTATAATAATATTATTTGATACCCTTATTTACTGGATTTGCACTTTAACCATGGAAAATAAAATATTTACCGAAGTAATTATTCAAAATGTCTAAAAATAAGAGTTACCTTTTTAAAATATTTGGAAATCATGTTGCCAAATATGGAATCCATTTTTCCAAATTCAAAACACAGAAGTGACAGAAATTAATTTAAAAATAATTCCCGCTGTCAAAACAAAAAGCGTGTTTTTAAGAAATAATAACTATCAAAAGATTGACAATTATTTATGTCTGGTTTAAATGTGAAATTACGTCCAATGACCAAAATTTTTTAAAATGGTAAAAATATATTCTAAATATACTTTAAAACCACTCAAATTCATAATTTATCACTAATAATTATTTTGATTAAAAAATTTGTTTTTAATTAAAATTTAGTAATTTCCACTATTCATCAAAATATAAAAGTTAACCAAAAAGTACCAAAATTTCACCCTAGGCTAATTTCGATATTCAGAATACAAAAATTTAGTCCATTTTGAGAGAAAAAATTTGTAATATTTCAAAAATTGGGTATTACTATTCTTAACGGGTACTTTGATTGGTTTTGATGTGTGTTAGAACTCGAAGTTGCGTACAACACACACTACTGTATTATTCAAACAGAAGTGTATCATGGAATCTTGGGGTATTACATTCTCCCCTACTTCAATAAATTACGTCCTCACAATTTATGCTCAGTATTGGAAACTTGGAGTTGACATTTCAAAATATCTTTGTTGAAATCCCACATCGAACAATGGATTAATGAGGCCTCTATTTAAAACAAAGAGTGGTAAGTATGAATGTTTCTGAAAATAACACATACTAGGGTTCCATGTAAGAAAATATTGATATGTAATAGAAATATAACCATCAATATCTGATGGAGAGTGGTAGAGAACATGGATATGAAAAGGAGAATAATCCCAAATCCATAAATTTGTGATGATCTAAGGTACCATATAGGACAACATTTTTGTTCTAATTTCCTTTTAATAATGTTGAGGAATTTATTTATGAGATTGGATAAGATCATAAGGAGATATAATTACTTTATAAATAGAGTTCTATCCATTAATAAATTTCTACCACAAACTCATCTTTCACTACAAAACGTAATACAACTAAAAAATAATCTATTTATCCTAATCGTATTTGTTTCAAAATATAATGGATGTATAAATCAAATTACAGACCTAAAAAAACTACATTATACAATCCAGGGACTTCACGTAGTCTAGTGGTAGGCAATAAATCCCGATTCCACTATGGTTGTGGGTTCGATTCTTGCAGCTTTGTCCGACACGACGGGTTGTCACACGGTCTACGTGTTGTCCTTTTATAAAAATACAAAAATAACCTTTCAAACTTAATCTATTCCAACCATTAGACTTATCCAAAATATAAATATCCAAACTCACAGTCCATAATTTATTAGAAAGTTAAACACAATGAAGATCCTTTTTTCCGTGTAATAACATGTGAACACCTTCACCATGTATTATCTTAATACATGGTAACATACTGAATTACCATAAAACCTTATTGATTACATTCATGCTCCCTTATTCTTCATAGAATACTAGATATAATCCTTCTATAAAAAATGTTTTAAACTCCAACGATGAAAAATCATTAATCAGTTTCAAGTTATTCAAGAATATCGAATATAATTTACCCAAATCAACCTTATCTTATTCCATTATCAGTACCTCAACATTAGGACCATATTAAGGTTTATCTTTCCTTCAACCATGTAATTTCAAAAACGTTTAACTCGCTGTATAGTCACTATTCATAGTACCATAAAATCTCAAACCCTCAATGAAATAATACTGGAGTACAATCCTTATTTATTTCCAGAACATCATTGAGACAACACTTAAATGAAATAATTCCAAAATAACCACATAATAACACCAGTCATTCCTCTTCATTTGTGGTAGTATCATAACTTGATTATTATCTAATAGCATCATTTGCGGCACAGTCTGATGACTGGGACATTGGTTCACGTAGTATCCAAACTTCTTTTAGATAAAGCATTATACATTTGAAACATTTTTCTTACACTTGCAGTCACGTACATGGTGTCCTTTTTATCCACACTTATAACATACTCCCATTCCCTTAAATCATTTTCCAAGGTGATTTTTTCCTTAGTTATCATATATGGTAAAATCCTTCTTTACCTTCTTCCCTTTATCTGTCCTTCTCTCTACCATCCTTTTCTTCTCTGGCTTACCTTCAAAGCCATAGGACTCCCAGAATTCATTTCTTATCTTATCAACACATGATACTATTTCTTCATATGATGATAATACGTGGGACATTATTTCCCTTATAAATTCTGGCTTAGGACCATGAATGATATGATCCTTCTTACTCTTTGGATCATGTGTATTATTGGAGTTTTTATTCCTTCTACAGGGCTCCATTTATAAACAATGACATACACTAGATTAGTTTATGAATAGCAATACCTAATCCCGAAAATGTAAAACACTTCACATAAATTAAATAGTTTATGTATATAACTCATAATCATAAAAATGTTTTTTTGAGTAAGTATATACTCATAATCCCTTCATAATGGTTTGTAATGAAAATGAGAATTATCCTAAGCATATCCCCCAGGAGTGTCTTAACCAAGAGTGCAGAAAGGCCCGTTGTCGTGGACCAGTTCCCGTTCGATTCTAGCTCAAAGCAATGTTTTTGGGTTTTACCCCGAGGTACATCTGTGCCAGAGCCTCCTCTACCTGCTCGTATCCAGACAGAGATGTATTTCTTGGAAAACTCACAAAATCTCAACAATACCAAAATTCTAGGAAGTTCTTCTATAATAATCATCAAAGTCTATCTTAGGGCGATGTGCTCTAATCAGAGTTTATCTAAATCTAGTTTCCAAGGTTGTTGCTAAACTTCCTACGATACCAACTGAAATGCCCCGACCCAAGTTACACAGAGCCAGTGCATTATTTTAATACATTGGCATGATTACAAGGAATCAAGTTCCGAATGACCGATTGATTTAGTACTCTTGGAAAATAGATTACATACATGAATGTTACATTACACTTTATAACATTCAAAACAACATAAATAATCCATTGTGAATTCCATTATTACCTTGGCTTAACCCTACATATCAATCACAATACACTTCATGGAATCCTAGGAAAAATAAAACATTGAAATGGGTGAGCTCATATGCTCAGTAAGGATAGCAATATAGCGGAAAATTTAATAAATAAGCATAAACATTTAAGACAATGTATAACTAAAACAAAAGCCTTTTAAACTTGAACATAATCATAATATGACAAAAAAATGAAATAATTCCATTTAATTATTCACATGGATATTATACTAGTCGAATGACCACATGAACCATCAATATTATTTTCATAGTGAGGGAATGTATAATGCCAGACATTCTAAAACATTTTGTCAAGGACTCAGCCAAGACGTCTAAAAATGATTAAGGCATCAACCAAAACCATATATCAAATTGGGAAAGGGACTCGGCCAATTTCACGTCTAGTTGTCTCATGAGACCTACCGATGCATTGAGGAGCTATAGCGGGCTCCACCCGTCACTTACTATGCCCAATACATTCCTTATATGAAAAGTTTCAAACATAACATAAACATTCGTATTAGAACTAGAATACGAAATGTCAATACTTTAACCATAAACCATGAATGGTATAAAAATAGAAAATCTATAGTCAAACATATCATAACTCATTCAATATAATATGGAATATTGTATTATAATAAATCAACCTCAATAAAAAATAATATCCAGTAAATGATGCTGACATAGTTTAAAATGATGAGTAAAACTTTTTGAGAGAAATAAACTTTTTGTAAAATCATTTAAAAGTCACACAATTATAAAGTAATTAATTTAAAGCATATTTTTGAATCAAATTGTCCCATACCACTTTGAAACTTTTGAAAAGAATTATTATTTCAAAACATTCATGTCCATATAAATAAATCCTTAAATTCATTTTGAAAACATGGACATTAATTAAAAAAATTTAGAAAGATATATCCTTAAAACATTTAAAATCATGATCTTCATAAATATTTCCTTTCAAAAATCTTTAAAATACTCATTTTGATATCATTTTTATGAAAAATGGACATGGATATTAAAAATGTCACAGAAAATACTTTCACATAAACAATATCGGATAATAATGAGATTGAAAAATTAACCTTTACCAAATTGGTAACATACGAAACATACACCACATTAAAGAGGTATCATACTATGAATATGTAAATACATATAAATTAAAGTGTATTACACAAATAATACAACTATGGGAAGTACATACACCACACAAAAGGTAATGGTGGCAATAAGGCATAAATCTAACTAGAATAAGGAGTGAGATGAAAAGCCCTTAACTTGTACTTTTCCTTTTTCGAGGGTTGGTTAACCTCCTTTATAATGGTTAAATGATTGTTATTAAATAATATAAGAATAATATACATTAATATTATATCATATATGATCCTTTAACATTTATTTGTTAATAATATCTTAGTATTATCATTGTTTTGGGTGTCAACTTACTGGTTTTATTTTATATATTTTGTTACATAAGCCGTGTTTGTTATGGATAGGTTGTATATTATACTTATCCAGAATGATATCAAATCCTTAAAAATTATTTTTATTCATAAAATGAGAAATATACTTGAATGGATATTATGGGGAATGAATCTCATCACGTTCGTGGAGACGGTAGTCCGTACGTACGCACGAATGCTACTTCCATTTCATTTTTCATTTTAAAAGGAATAAAAAACAAATAATAAATAGGGATATTATTATTCCAGTATAATATAATATCTTATATGTGTTACTTAAGTTCATTAATACAATACTTTATATGTTCCATGTATGGTATAAACGATTCATATCACATTGAGGGGGCGGTAGTCCGCACTTCCTCAAATGAAATTATCCTATATATATACAACACGAAACGAATAATAGTATGATATAAAATGGAATTAGAGAAGATTATATATAAAATAAATATAATTATTATCATATTTAATTATATTTCCCTCATAATGGCCACCATGAGAGGCTGTAGGAGATAATTGAACAATCATCATTTCGTGAGGCGTTTGGTTTCCATCCACAGAAACATTATGTTCTTCGCCGATTAGATAGAGGTGTGTGTAAGTGTAGTTATAATAATTTTCATAAAAATATCCTAGTATATTTAGGATACTGGTTTTGTTACAAAATGAAAGAATATAAAGAGTTTAGGGGTTGGAGAAGTAAAATAAAATAAAATAAGCTAAGAGAAATTGTTACCTTTAATTTGGGTAACTCTCTTTGATTTGACCCAAAAAGGACTCTTTAAGTGCCTTATGCCTAAGTTTAGGCTTCTAGGAGGAGGATAGGGATGTTGAGAGAGTATTTGGTTAGGATTTGGCCGAACCAAAAGGCTTTGAATGTGTGAATAATGGTTAGAATTTCTGTCCTTTTATAAGGGGCGGAGGGGATCTTTAGAAAAAACATAAAGTATTAGTTTATAATAAATTGATATTGGGTTTATAATGGCTCCAAATTATATTATTCAAAGTATAATGTGGGTATGGGTCGAAATAATTTCAACCAATAGATTTTATACAGGTTTGGGTCTTTACATTAACCTTATCTTTTAGTTTTAACTCTTCGTTAATTAGTTTAACACTTACCATGTCACTTTGTATTTTTATAATATATAGTTAATAATCTTACTATATACATCCAAAAGACCACAAAGTGGTCCATTAATGATACAACTATCATTATATAAGTCTTTTGGCATAACCTTAGATTTTTATGAATAGAATATCATTCAATAATATGATATTTGTTTTAAAAACTCATTTCTGTCAATTTTGACAGTATTAAATAATTAGTTTTTGTTAAAGTCTTGGAAACATTATTAATTAGAATAAAATTCATTTAAGAAATACTAATATGTAATATTAACCAATAAAATTCTTTTATGTCATCAAAATGTTCAAATTATATTTATTTTAACATTTATAATACCAATTATTTGATTCTTTCATTAATAAGGAAAATACTACATCATTATTGTGTCTTATATATTTATAATTTTTCAATGTATAAAACTTATATATAAAATACCATTATGTATTAAATCTTTTTATCGTTATAAATAATATTTATAGTCGATTATATAATATATTTAACCCTATGTAAAAGTTGTTTTTCTAAAAGATATTTGCTTATGTCATTTTTGTATTTACTTTAACTTAATTAATATAAAGTGTCATTATCACATACAAGTGGATCTGTGGGTTCCCAAAATCATCCCAAAGATTCCCATGGTCGGAAATGTATCAACCAATAGGGATAGGACACGTTTTAGGGTAAATTAATATTATTGTAATATTATTTTTTACCCTTATTTAGCAAATTTACCCTTTAACCATGGTAAATAAAATATTTACCAAAGTAATTATTCAAAATGTATAAAAATATGAGTTAACTATTTAAATAATTTGTAAATCCTTATTCCAAATATGAAATCCTTTTTTCTAAATTCATGATGAAAAAGTGGCAGAAATTAATTTAAAATTAATTACTGCTATCAAAACAAAAAGCGTGTTTTTAAGAAATAATAACTATCAAAAGATTGACAATTGTTTATGTCTGGTTTAAATGGGAATTACGTCCAATGACCAAAATTTTATTAAATGGTAAAATTATATTCTAAATATACTTTAAAATCACTCAAATTCATAATTTATCACTATTAATTATTTTGATTAAAAAAGTTTTTTTTAATTAAAATTTAGTAATTTTCACTATTCATCAAAATATAAAAGTTATCCGAAAAGTACCAAAATTTCACCCTAGGATAATTTCGATATTCCGAATCCAAAAATGAAGTCCATTTTGAGAGATTAAATTTATAAAATTTCAAAAATTGGGTGTTACTATTCATAATGGCTACTTTGATTGGTTTTGGTGTGTGTTAGAACTCAAAGTTGCGTATAACACATGCTACTGTATTATTCAAACATAAGCGTATCGTGGAATCTTGGGGTGTTACAAATTTCTAAATTTAAAGGGAATAAAAAACAAAATCTATTTGGAACTCTAATCAGAATAATAATAAGACACATCTCTAATGTCATGTGGGAGAATATGATCTTTTCCCATGGATATATAGGCTTAGAAAGGAGGTTCAGGTTGTGGTGCATATTTGCAAGTAGGTTGTACCTCCAATGTAAATTTATGACTCTATTAATTTATTTAAGGCCTTAATATCCCTTGATCTATACAACATTTCTATAAAATAGTTTTCAATGATTTCCATAATGTCTTCCAAAACTGGATCAAGAACCTTTATCTTATCCACTGGAGATTTTATGTCCTATGTCAAAGGAGAAACTCTGATTTCTCTAAGAAAGTATCTGAAAATGGTATTAAGATCAAATTTAGGAAATATTTTACTAATATATAACTTAATGTCAATTTGGATGCTATCTCTTTATTTTGCATCATTCATTACATATTCTCTAGCTAACTCTAATGTCTTTAATGCATGGGTTTGAAATACATCAAACAACATATCTCTTATTTTATGAAACTCATTCAATACTACTTTAAACTCATCATGAATAAGATTTATAATTCCATATTCAGTCATAGAATTTTGTATGAATTCAGGAGGTGGAACAAAATAAGATGAAATAAAAGTAGTATATGTATAAGACTGAAACACTACCTCCAAAAAAAATTTATATAACTTCAACATCATATCCTAAAGACCATTCTATAGAGAACCAACCTGATCTCACAAATAGTAAAAATTATTTCTTATAAGATATTGTTTGAGATTATTTTTTAGTTGGTAATGGGAAATTAATATAGTAACAAGACTTAATATGTCATAATATCTAATTTGTTCCATTGAGCTCCCAGAACCAACGAAAAGTTCAATCAAATTTCCAAACAACCCTAATTTAAACTTATTCAATATTATTTTGTTACAAATGATATATAAGGACTATAATTTTGTATGGTAGTATATGGATTAGAAGTAGCATTCCTACCATCAATATCACTATAATACTCCACTAGATGAGATATCAAGGGCTACACTAACAGTTTAGTTCCAGTTTCATCACTGATTTTAATAAAATTTATTCCAATAGATCCAATTGGATCTATCAAATTTCAATATATAGGTTCTTCAACATCGTTGGTAAGAGTTGGACAAAACATTCCATCTAGAACAAGGCCAATTGATAGACTTATAGTATATGCATTAATCCTATATTGACAATCAATCTCAGAAATCCTAGATCCTTCAAGTAATATTTGAGAAGAATAGATGGAAGGTCCACCATTCTCAGGTAGACTCCCCCCAAGGTCATATTCATTAGATTTATCCCCCTAAGGAGGGGATTCCATTACTACTAGTCTGGGTGTATATCCAATTATAGGTCTTAGAGTGGAGGTGTTATTTTATTTTCATTGTTTTCTACAGACTCACTTGAGTAAATATCATCCTATTACAGTTCATCAAGAAAACCACTCATTGGAACTTCTATACCCTTAATATCTTTATATTTTAACTCTTATTCTCTCAAAGGTAGAGGTAAGGGAGAGTCTATATATCCAAAATACAATGTAGGGATGATATATCTAAGATCTAAAAAGGCTACCCAAGATTAGTTTAGTTATGTCAACTGCCTCAATTTTCTCTACCTGAACTTCCACAAAAACTACATTCTCATCAGAATATTATTCAATAATTTCCTCAAAAACAATATCATGGTATAATTGTAGTGACCATAAACATTGTAACCTAGATTTAGTTTCTGATTTATTACATTGGAATGAGATACAAGGAATCAGATATCATAGGACCAAATAGTTTAGTATTATTTTTAATCTTAGTACACACATGAATTCACATTACATTTTAAAACATAAAATAAAAAAATTATTTTCGTTGAAAATACCATTATTCTCCTTATCATATCCTATATATAAATCACCAAAAAGATCATTATATCTTATGGAAATTAAAAAATAAGAAAGGTTAGAACTTAGATACATAATTAAGGAAACTATAAAGTTGAATATGTGAATAAATAAGGCATAAAAATATTAAAAATTAAATAAGTTAAACACATTCTATTTTATTAATAACATGAGAATAATATGTCTAGAATAAATGGTGATCAAGTAGTTCCATATAAATAATCAAAAAGTCTAGAAAACTAAACCATGGATATTCTAAAAAATCGAATAATCACGAGGAATATTATTAACAGAATTCATCACGATGAAATGTTTAACTAAAGATATATAAATCACACCATCGATTCCTTGTTCAAAGAAATTTAAATAAATGGGTAATGACTTGGCCAAAAACCAACCTAGTTTGTCTCATGGGGCCTACCAATGCATTGAAGGGATACAATGGTCCAATCCCGTCACATATAAAGTGAGATTCATTCCTCATATTTAATGGGTGAAATGTAATAAAAAACATTCATATTTAAAAACTAACATATGAAATTTCAATACTTACCCAAAACAACAAACATAATCATAAACCATCCATAATAATATGGTGAATGGTAATAAAATGGTAAATCCTCAATCAAAATAATCATAAAACCCAAAAATAATGAATATGTATGATATCTATAAAAAATATTCCCAGTGAATAATAAGTTCATTTAGTGGTTTATTCATTGAGGAATAGAAATACCACAAAATGTTCCTTAAAACATCCTTGAGAAAAATATCTTTTTAATTTGAAATTGGTCTTTTAAAATAAATATTTTAAAAAACATTTTAAAAATAATTTTCTTTGAATATAACCCATTATCTATAGTAAAATAATATTTATAATGTTAATTATTCATGAATGTGTGATGTTTTTCCCATGTCGTATGTGTTAAAACAACAATTCCTTTCATATTTTCAAAAAAAATCCAAAATGGTCATTATTTTGGAAAAAACATAAACATTCAGTTTAAACAAAATTAGAAGTAAAAAATGGTAATAATTATATTTAAAAAATAATTTTAAAAATTTTAAAAACATTTTTAAAAAAAAATTCATAAGCCATGGGTTTTGATGACAGGGGATTTCTGACCAAAGAGATAACTAATGATAGATTTTCTTAAAAAACTCCGAGTCATTATAAGTATCGAAGAGTGTAAAATGGTAATATTTATTGAAAAATTAAATTAATAACTATATTTTATGATAATATATTTAATTTAATATAGAAACATCAAATAATTCCCCCATGGGATATATAAACACAAAAAATCTCAAATAAGGATGAGATTGTGAAATAAACCCTTACCTCTTTTCTAAATTCTCATTCGTAATCCCCATAAAAGAAATCACATTAAATTAAGATCTAAGTAGCATGAATATAATTATATTAGTGATATAACATATAAAAGTATAATTATATACATCACAAAAAATAAATAATTGGTGATTACAACGTATGTCTCACAGAAGTAAAATATTTCATTATTTTAAATGTTTTGTGTGTTAATATACTTGTTTTCTCATGAGGGTTTTGTCATAACAATAATGGTTCTTGTGGAAAAGATACATATATATATATATCACATATAGAATTATAATAATTCTATAAATATCATATTTAATTAGTATATACATTTTTATAACTACTTATGAATGTTCTAAATAAAGAATTAATCGCATCACTTCATCGAAACGGTAGGTTTTACGTACGCTCGAGTGGTAATATTATTATAGTAATGAGTGAAAGGGTAAGGAATTGGGTGATATATTAATTTTCCATAATTAATATCATATCATATACATCACATATATTCATTAATCTTATCCTTATTTCATTCCAAGTAATGTGTAAGTGAAAAATGTATCACATTGCCTTGAAAGGAGGTAGTACGATGTACAAATGGGCAGCATTATCATATTTGAAACTGGATGGAATGTAAAAGGGTATATGTGATATTAAAATTTAAAAATAATTAATATATAATATAAATAATATAAATTTTATTAATCAATAATTATATCCCTCCATGAATGGTGGTAATGTGAAATGAACAACCTCAGTTCATTGGGCGGCAATCTAATGTACACACAATCGACAATTTTGTTTCCCATTTAATGGAAGTGGAGATGGAAAAATATTATACCATCAACATAATAATTTGTTCGTATATGGGAGATAAGTCTTTTATTATATTGAAATATATAAGATATATTTTATTTTGTAAAAAATTAAAAATAAAATAAAAAAACTTTGTTATGATATTTACCTTCTCTAAGAGAAATGTCCTTTTGATATCCTCTTAAATAAACTTAGTATGGCCTTTTGGGAGGAAAAAATGTGATATAATATGTATAAGGGTTCTAGTGAGGGATTTTAATAGGGTTTTTCCAAGAAATATTCCTTTTTAGGTGTGAATAAGTGAGGGTGGGGAGTTCACTTTTATTAGTTTGGAATGGGAACCCTCTAGAAAATTACATGGAAATTTCCTAAAATAATCCAAAATGATATTGTAGTTAACATAAAAAAAAGATTCCAGATACCCATAAGAATTAATTTTGTACATTATATTGTGGAAATATGGCTATTAAATTTTATTTTGAAATGTTTTTTGGTCATTTTAACCCTTATATTTTAGTTTAACCTCATGTTAAACCCATTTTTACATTTATCACCTCAATTAATTTTTACTGATTTCACTATTTATTTTGGTAAAACATTATGTTGAATAAATAATATAATATAAATTAATTTGATTCCAAATATTGAATCTATTTTTCCAAATTCATTTCACATTATTCTAAGTATAAAATTTAAATTTTACCGGCAGATGTGAGGAAAAAGTGTATTTTCCAAGAAAAAAATCTCATAAATATATATTATTTTAATATCAAAATTAAATAATAAAATAATTAAAATGAAATAAAATAGTAAAATTTTAATATAATTTTACTTATTTTACACAAAATACAATTAAAAATATAATTTGACTTTATAAATAATTTTTACAAAAAATATTTTTCAATTAAAATTCATTATATTTCATTGTTTATCAAAAAATAAAATGTTTTAGAAAAATCCAAAAAAATAAACCAAAGTTAGTTTTGAAAAGATGATTTAAAAATGATTTTTATTTTTTCAAATAAATATTTATAAATTGGAAATAAATAATTTAAAATTATCTACACCAAGTGAGACTAAAACCGCCTTTAAAAAAATACTGTTTTTCAGAAAACATTTATTTTACTTTTAAATGAATCTTATTTTATTTATAATAAATATAAATACATTTAATTTATTTTTTAATTTTTTAATCCATAAAATTTTCATAATTTTTTTATTACTATTCATATCGAGTAATTTAAAAACATGGCTATAATAGTCATGTTTAAATAATGATTTTTTAATAGAGTATCATGTTTCCTCCACACTTAGTATTATGCGCATCGAAAGATATTAAAGAGATTGAATTTTTTGAAAAATAAATATACAGTAATGTCTTGAGGTTTTATATTATCTTCTAGGATTGGTGTTGTGTGTCAGATACACTATTGAATATGATGTTCCTATTTTAGAATCTTGGGATGTTAAACTTCATGGTCTCTTGGTATGAAATTATTCTTAATAAGATTAAAAATATCATAGATCATTACATTATATATAGGACACAACATTCTCCAAGGATTTCATTTCAACATTATATTCAAATAGATCTTTTGATTTAAGAAAAACTATTAAAGGAAATGAATCTTCTCTTCTGAAAAAAGATAATCCTTTAAATTCTAATAGGGTTGAGATAAATTTAAGGTAAATAAGTGTATTAAATATTGTGGAGGGATATCATAGCTTATCCATATACATAATGAAATTCTGGGATGGGATAATATAAATTTCATTCTTCATCAACTAAAGAATGAATAAATATCGGTTCACAAATATGTTGTAGTTTTCTTTCCTTGGACTAATGATATGTTGAATAAATTTCACCAATAGTCTAAATTCTCCACATAAGTTTTTTCTTATTTGGTCTCATAGGATTCCTACTCCTAGTTAATTCCTCATGTTCATTAAAAACTAAAAAAATAATGATTCATAGGATATGAGATCCAACGATTTTTATACTATCCTACATGAGGCACACATAATCATTTATCCAATAAATTTGAGGAGAATATCAGACTTTATCTATTTAACTTTATTCTTAGGGTGACCCTTGAGTCACACAAAAAATAATTCCATATTGGTATAAAAACCATAAACAAATGAGGGTAAAACATATTACTGATATTTGTAAACCCTTCACTCCACCCATGATTATGAATCAATTTTTAGAATAAATATTTTTTGGATATTATCCACTATGTGTCGACATAATTTTTTTCAAAAAAAACATGTTGATTGAGAAAATGAGAATTAGATGGCATCAATATTGTACTTGGGAGATCATGGTCTTTTTTAGATCCATTCTACAGAGGATATCCAGTAGGATATGTAGTATCAGGAAAGCTTTTCCACCCACCATTTTTACACAACTAATTGAATCTTGGATGTTTTGGGAATCGATTTCAAAAGGAAAAATTCTTGAGAAAGGGAGAGAAAGTATATGATTGAAAATTAGAAATGAGTTATAACAAAGAGATGTGTGATGATTTAGACTCGAGTTTTAATTTTATTCAATTTTTTTGGGTATATTATAATAATAAACTAATAAATATCCTTCCAAAACACTTTATATAAAATTTGAAGTTAACAAAGTCATGGTAGGTTAACAGATAGTAAAATAAATTAAACATATATGAGTCAAGGTGTGTATACATATTTCATAAACAATTTTTTATGTTCAACTACCTAACCACATGGTCAAAAAATATCATGAACACTTGGCATTCAGTGTGAAAAATAATTATCATGGTCCCTTAACTATCTGTGTGAAAAAAATCACAACTACTTAATAATAAGCGAAGTAACAATGTTATATAAAAAATATTAAATTAAGAAGGATACTAATAAACAAGGATATTAATCCTTATATAAATAATTATATAAATACAATATCTAAAAATGAATTGAATTATTTAAAACTAATCAGTCATTCCTAACCCATTTATGATGAAATTCATTCTCTCAATATTCAATGATTTTTTATAAATATTATCAAGATGATGTTAAGTTCCAATGAAAAAAGGGTAATATATCCTTTTTAAAATTGTATCTCAAAAAGTGATGTCTTAAATAAATAATTTTCTCCCTAGATAGAGACACATGAGTCATAGAAATGTTAATAGCACTTATGTTGTCACAATTTATAGGGACATGTCTAAATTGATATTCATAATCCAGTACTGTGTATTTCATCCATACAATTTTCTTGAAATGAATTCCTATATTTATATACTGAACTTTAATAGTTTGTAATGAAATATAGTTATAATTATTTTTACACCAAGAAACATGAGATTTTCCTAAAAATATATCTGTTACAGAGGTTATTTTTTATCAAAATTATTGCCACAAAAATCTATATCAACATAACTAACTGATTCAAATGATTTTCATCTAGAATAAAACAATCCTAAATTAGTTTTAATTTTTATGAATTTTAAAATTCATATGGATTCATTAAAATTTGATTCATTTTTTCATGAAAATGAGAAAAAAAACATTCAAAAAACATAATATCAAGCCGATTATCAATTAAGTATAGTAAACATTACATCATGCCTCTTTAAGAAGTTTCGTAAACTAACTTTCCTTTTTCATCTATATCTAACTTATAAATTTTACTCATTGGATTATAATTAACCTTAGTGTTATCCATACCAAATAATTTTAAAATATACATTTTGTATTTTCTTAAATTTTAAATTATTTCATCCTTATTTAAAAAAATCTAAATATCATTTAAGAAATTTAATTCACCCATTAAACTCATTTAAAATTCATTTTAAAAATAAAATAAAATTATGTATATAAATATATATTTCGAATACAATCTAAAAATAATATCATTAAGATAAATTTTAACTTCCAAAACATATATTGAAGTAATATTTTTAAATAGATTTGGATCAACAATAACTTTTGAAAAATAGATCACTTTATCTAATTAGATGGATTTTGAATCATTTTGAAAAATAAATAAAATCCTTTGTATATAACTATATCTCTCATGTTCCAATAAAATGCTTTTTTATTCCATGAATGTATTTTCTTATTAAATATGAAACCTTACCTAATTAGTTATTGGAGGATATTGATTAATTAATCTTTTCACTAACCAGTCTAATATGACAACCTTAAATGATATGTCTCTGTAATTGATGCCCTAAAATATATTCACTTGGAAATTTAAATATACCTCTCTTCTAAATTTTTGTGATTTCACTTAGTCCCCACATAATCAGGGACACTTAATCTCATAGTCACTTCGCACAGTTACTTTCCAGAGTCACATTCCATTGTCACTTGACTCGGTAACTTGGCATGGTCACCTTCCACAGTTACTTGACATAATCGCTTTCCATGTCAACATATCACAATCCCTTGTTCTCTTCATGTGGTAACTTATTTACTTTATTCGGTCTCATATTTTCTAACACCCTGAGATTTTAAAATATCACAATGTTCTATATTTTATAAAACACATAACACTAAGTTAAAACAAAATACGAAATATCAGTATGATTATTATGAACTAACCATTAAATTGGCAGAATGAATATTAATAAAAAAAATTAAAAATAGTTAAAATGGTTTTATTCCATGATAAAAAATTATCAAAATTTATTTCATACTATCTAAAACCATTTTAGAAAAAATGTGTTTGATATTTCATACTATCTAAAACCATTTTAAAAGTGGGTATGAAGTGGTAATGTTTCATTTAAACGAAAAAATGTGACATTGTTAGAAAATGTATTTAATACTATCTAAAACCATTTTAAATATAAAAAATTATTTAATACTATCTAAAACAACTTTGAAATATCTCAATGTTCCACGATACAATTCTCTTTCAATAATGCAATAGCTTGCATTGTACACAAGATCGAGATTCTAACACACCGTGACCAATCAAAATAGCTATTATGAATAGTAATACCCACTTTTTGAAATTATATAAATTTTATATTCCAAAATGGACTTCATTTTTGTATTCTGAATATCGAAATTAACCTAAGTTGAATTTTTTGTAATTTTTTTAGAACATCCAATTTTTGATGAATAGTGAAAATACTTAAAAACAACTTTTTTAATCAAAATAATTTATTGTGATATATTATACTATTGAGTGGTTTTAAAGTATAATTAGAATATAATTTTACCATTTTATTCAATGGTGGTCATTAGAATTAATTTCACTTTGAAATTGGACATAAACAATTGTCAATCTTTTGATTGATATTGTTTCTTAAAAACATGATGTTTGTTTTGACAGCGGGAATTAATTATAAAATTAATTAATGCAACTTATATGTTTGGAATTTTTTAAAATAGACATAATTTATGAATTCAGAATATCAATTATATCTTAGGTTTAATTTTAGGTATTTTTCTAAAAAACATCAATTTTTGATGAATAGTGAAACCACTAAGTGATAGTTAAAAAACTGTTTTTCGTTTAAATGAAACATTACCACTTCTGTGAATTGAATTTCAAAAATCCGACATAAATGGTTTTCATTATTAAGTAACATGTGGTTCAATGGGATGAAAATAATTTTTGGTGAATAATAAGTTTTAAATTTTATTAATCGCGATTAAAGGTAATTAGTGTAATTTAGGGTAAATATAATGTTATAATAATATGAAAATATCTTTACACCTTTCCTAACCTTATTGGATGAGTCTTGGACAAACAATGTTATACATGGTTCAACTTTGGGACCCCATGGATCCACTTGGTTACGAAAATGACATTAATAACTTTTTATTTAATGTAAAAATAAAATTGTCACAAACATGTGTTGTGTTACTAAAACAATTATTACATGGTGTTATATAAGTTAAATATTCAACTATAAGTATTAATTTTAAATATAAAAAGATTTCCTACATCATGATATTTTTTATATATTTTTTAGACATTAAATAAATTAATATTTTTATGACACCATGATGATGCATCGATTACCTCATTAATTAACAATTTAAATAAAAAGAAAAGATAATGTAAAATCTAAGACATAAACTTGTCAAAAACCTATTGGATGAGTAGATTCCAAACCCATATCACCTTATCCTAGAAATAAATTATTGAGGGAACTTTAAAATCCGAAAAAAAATTCATAATAAAGTAACATTTCATGACTTTCCAAGAGTGCCCCTCCTCTCCTCTTATAAAAGTCCCCCACCTCTACCACCTTATTCACACCATCAAAGACATTTGTCTCGGCCAACCTCTGCCCAAATACTCTCTCAACTTCCCTATATTACACCTAGAATCCTCACTTTGGGAAGAAGTCTTCCCATGGAAGCCTTTGTCTCAAATCAAAAATAGTTTCCCGATTTTAAGGTTATGTCTTCTCTTATGTTCTTTTGTTTTATTTTGCTTCTCCAACCCCTTAAAATCTTTTTATCACTTTCTTTTATAACAAAAAAAGTATCTACAATATACTAGGATGTTGTTATGATAATTATTTGATTTACACTTACACACACCTCCCACTAATGGTTAAATAACATACTGTTTCTATAGGTGGCGAAATACTGCCTCACGAAACGATGATTATTCAATATTCATTGAACACCTCTAATAGTGGAAATTATGATGAAACTATTTCTATATATGATATATATTATGTTTATGTTTTACTTATTCTTCTTCATTTCTCATTTATGGCATACTTTTATTATTTCCATTATGGGTAAACGCGATAATTTCATTCTAGGAAGTGTGGACTACCACCCCCTCAATGTGATTTGAATTGTTAATGCCATATGTGGGACGTATAAAGGATGGAGTAACTGATATTATATATTATATTATACTAGAATTATAATAAACCTTTATATCATTATTATTTCATTCCATTAAATATGATATAGAAATGAAATTAGCGTTCATGCATACGTACGTCTTACCGTCTCCAAGAACGGTGCATTTCATTTCTTACCTCTAAATGTAACGTAATATTATGAATGAATGTATATAATGGATATATATGATATATATGACATCTAAATCATTAATATAATTCTTGATTTAGTGGATATTTTACCACATGAACAACTTGTAATTATAAGATGTTTATTTTTGACTCAAGTACCAAAGATCGACAAAACGACTGTTATTAATGAAAAATAATTACATAATGTTCATAACATGGTAATAAGTGATATAAAAAGAATAATAAACTTGAAAAAGGGTCTTAAGAAATTATAAATTGACTCTAGTTTATTATTCAGGTGGTTAAAGAACAGTCGAGCCAAGTCAGACACGAGGTAAGGGAACTTCTTAACCCAATTTCTGTTCTTTGTGTTAATATCTTACATTCAAATTATGTCATGATATTATTATGTCCTATCTTGTATTTTTACTTTATTTATCAGTACTTATAGTGAATACACATAATAGATCTATTTTATTTAGAAAAAATGTTCTTTGTAAGGGAACTTCTTATCCCAATTTCTGTTCTTTGGGTTAATCTCCAACTTTCAAATTATGTCATCATATTATTATGTCTTATCATGTATTTTTACTTTCTTTATGTGTACTTATAGTGAATACTCATAATAGATCTATTTTATCAAAAAAATGATCTTTTTAAGAGAACTTCTTAACCCAATTTCCATTCTTTGGGTTAATATCCTACTTTTAAATTATGTCATGATATTATTATGTCCTATCTTGTATTTTTACTTTCTTTATGTGTAGTTATAGTGAATACACATAATAGATCTATTTTATTTAAAAAAATGATCTTTGTAAGGGAAATTCTTAACCCAATTTATGTTCTTTGGGTTAATCTCCTACTTTCAAATTATTTCATGATATTATTATGTTCTATATTGTAATTTTACTTTCTTTATGTGTAATTATAGTGAATACACATAATAGATCTATTTTATTTAAAAAAATGATCTTTATAAGGGAAATTCTTAACCCAATTTCTGTTCGTTGGGTTAATCTCATAATTTCAAATTATGGCATGATATTATTATGTCCTATATTGTATTTTTACTTTCTTTATGTGTAATTGTAGTGAATACACATAATAGATCTATTTTATTTAAAAAATATATCTTTGTAAGGGACTTCATCTCAATCTTCTTTCATTGAGACATATTTTGTTTTATACACAAATTTCCTTTATACGGTGTATAAACCCCCTTGACTTTTTCTTTTATTCAAAAGTAATCTTTTTATATGAATCATTTTACTAAAACACAAAAGGCAATGTTTTTTTTCTGTCGTACGTATGTGGCGACAACGACTTCTCGGCCGCCATGACCATTATTTGAGTTTCGGCTTCCACTAAAAGACATAACTTTTTTTAAATGAAAAATAAATACCATGTTTTAATTTTCTTTTATTTTGGTATTGAAAATGGTTTTGATAATTTTTTTATTAAATAAATGTGTTGTATTGATATCTTGTGATTGAAATGTTGAAATGTTATGTTTCCTTTATGCATGTTTTATGTGATATGATTATGTTATGGTTTATGATAGGTTTAAACCTGTTCATATGAGAAATAAATTGGACTTAATAAGTGATGGGTGGAGCCCGCTATATCTCCTCGATGCATCGATAGATCTCATGAGACAAACTAGTGTCTTGGCACGAGGCCTTGACAAAATCTTATTTGTAGTATTGGCACGAGGCCTTGGCTACGTGGTTACGATAGTATGGAATTATGAATGACATCATTATAAAAGTGGTTATTGATATTGCATGTGATTATTAGACTATTAGAATATCCATGTGAATAAGTAAATGGCATTATTTCATTTTATTTTTTCCATATTATGTTGAAGTTCGAGTTTAAAGGGATTTTGTTTTAGTTATAAATTTCCTTAAATGTTTATGTTTATTTATGAAAGTTTATGCTATATTGTTATCCTTACTGAGCATATGAGATCACCCCTTTTAATGTTTTAATTTTTCCAGGATGTGATGAAGTATATTATGAATGACCTATAGGGATAGTATGAGGGGATATGAAGACATGATGTTTTTTTGTTTTTTTACTTTATGATGTAATGTAAGACTTATGAATGTATCTTGTGTTTCCAAGACTACTAAACTAATAGGTCTTTCGAGATATGATCTTTTGTGATCATGCCAATGTTACACAATAAGGCACCGACTCTGGGTAACTGGGGACGGGGCATTACAGTGCCAGTTTTTTAAATGGTTCAAAAGTAACATTAGTTTTAATATATTTTTAATATTTAAATTATGTTAATTTTATATAATTGTATTCTAAATGTTGGTTTAAAACAAATTTATACTTAAAAAACATTTTTTGGGTAAAAAATTGTTTTCATTTTATTTTAAATTTTTATCTTAAATTAATTTCTGTTATTTCTAGCGATTGAATCTTGAGAAATGGATATCACATTTCTATTCAAAACATTTTAATTTTATAAATACTTCCATTAATTATTGAGAATTATTATTATTTTCTATGCTAAATATTTTTCACTTCGGTAATGGTAAAATTGGTAAAACATAGTTGAAACAGTGAAGTAAGGTCTCAGAATCAACCAAAGAGTTTTTTTGATTTTGTTATTGGAGATAAATTCTACTCTATCAATTTAAAATTATAATATATGTCATTTTTTCCCTTTTCTCATGATATGGACATTTATAAAATTTAAATAAAAAAATTCTAAAATATCACTATCTTAAATTTAAAAACACTAAAAAAATTTATAAGTATAAAAAGAGTATAATATCATTTACGAATATGTATATTCAAAATGTTAATTAATTATTTTTTCTTGGTAATTTATTTTTAATTTTTAGTGAAAAGATAATTACATGATATGCTTACGGAGCGCTGAAACATTATTTATTTAATTAAGAGAAATATGAGTTAAATGATTATAAAAATATTAAAAGTAAATCAATTTGGTTATATAATTGATTTATGGGAATTATGTTTTTATTTATATGATATAGTGTATATTTTTCAAAGGATTATATTCAAAATACATCATTTTCATGGGTGAATTGATGTCAAATTGAATGAATTGTGTCAAATTTTTACATTAATGATATTTTATTTTGAAATAATAGTTCATTAAATTATTTAAATATCATAAAAATATTTCAACTTGACATGTAGGATGGTAAATAGTCAAAAATATCAACCATTTTCCATTTATGATCCATTTTTTAGCTTATATGTAAAATTATTACCCTTTAAGAGTAAAAATATTTTTACCGCAGTTAAGGTTAAATTTTGTTAACTAAGGTGTTGAACAAAAATATAAGGTTTAAAAAATCCAAAAAATATCTATATTTCATTACTTGATTTAATTTGAATTATATCCAACATTATCTTTTAATCTCTCTCTATTTGGAATAATTTTGTTTTATAATGACTTTATTATTTGTTAATCTTTTAGGAAATTCCAAGAGTGCCCCTCTCCTCACTTATAAAAGAGCTCCCATCCTGTCTCTTTCTAACACCACATACAGAAATTTATCATGAAGAAACCCTAAAAATTTATTTTCTCACCTTCCATATACATGAAGTTAGGGTTCTTCAATTTTTAAATGATCATTCAAAGGGTCCTTAACCAAGGATATATATGAGACCTATCGAATGAGAGGTAATCTTGTTCCCGAAATTTTATCCATATATTTCTTCACATACCTCCTATAAATACTATTTATTAATCATAAATTAATAAATTAATTATATAAAATAAATTTAAATATTTTGTTTGTTTTGGAACCACCAATATACACCCTATATTCTATGAATTGTGAAGTGAAATTATTTCTCTTACATATGGGTGGATTACCAACTCCCCATAATGATACAATTCTTTTTCAATCTCTATAATTCTTGGATGGTAATTATGACGGGTTAAAATATTATATATGATATTTATGTCATAATTATGATTCTCAAATTATAATATCATATCTTTCTTCTTACCATCTAATCATAGGGGGAAAATAATGATGCTCATGCGTACATGAGAACTACCACATCCATGAAGTGATGTGAATGTTTTTTCATTTAAATTTTAAATTAAAGGTAATAAAAATACATTTAATGATTATATATGATATATATGGTATAATAATGATTCTAAAAATTTGATTTATTATTTACCTTTCTTTTTTCCTATTTTTCAAAAAGTAAAAATAATGTGCATGCATACATAAGTCCCACTGTCTCCATGAATAATGTCATTAATTTTTCAACCTCTACCTTTTATGGATGAATAAAAAATTATTATATATTGAATATATATATATATATAGATAATATATATCATGATGAAAATTTTGAATATGATGAAACCATGATCAATATATGAGGACGGAAACTGTAGAAGAAAAATTTTAATGAAAAATATAGCAGTTAATACACAAAAATGATGATTTTAAGAAGGGATTATTAATACATATGTGTTGAAATATTATAAGTGAATTATAAATGATATTATAAATATTTACACTAATATAGTATAGAATTATAATGAATCTAAACTTATTATATAGGAGGTTGAATCACTTTTGAGGCAAGTCAAACTCAAGGAGAGGGATTGTTTTCTCACTTTAATTTCTATGAGACACATTTCATATTCACCACTTATTTATTTCATATGGTGTATACACTACCCATGGATTTATTATATAATGACTCTCATGAAAATTATTTAGATATTCATTTCCAAATAAATTCCTCTCTTTCCTGAGGTTTTGATTAATAAGATACAATATTGGTAATCGTTTTATGCTACAATCTCATTGTTTATCAGGATAGATAATGATTAAGTTACTGATGATGGCATTAATTATATCTTAGGAATACCCTGCGTTTAATTCTCCTCTGGTTAAATATTGAGAATAAATTCTTCCCATATATTTCCCTCACATTAAATACTTAAGAATCCAAAATATTATCATTAACGAAAACTAAATTTATTTCTCTCTTCAATAAAAAATCTAATTTCTTGAATACCCATGTTTTGTAAAAAGTTTGTCAGGAATTTTTTTCTATTATAATATATTTTTTAAAAAAATTATTTTTACACGTGTTTTTATTTTTAAAAAATTAATGAAAAGGAATTTTCCTTCAATTTTCCAAACATGATATTTTTTTGATGAAAATTCAAAAGTAATCATTGTTTTAATGTAAATATTATGAACCGAATTTTCTGTTGTCATGACCGCTCAATGATTTGGATATTAATTTTATGTTTATAAGTATCTTTTGAAAGAAATTTTTCCTTAATATTTGGTAAATTATTATATTTTAGGTAGGTGATGGAAAAATAAAAAATATATTATCCTCAAGAAATATTTGAGTGTCCCATTAGAAGAAATTATATTCTATAATAACATCCTATGATTTTACTTAGGAATTACTATGGATATGAACCAATGATACAATAGTTAATATTTTATTACAGTTTTTTTGATGTGGTAAGGAAATATTTATGAAACATTATTATTTTTCATGGGTTGTTCTATGATGAGTTATTAAAATGATTACCAAACATATTCATTTTTCATGAATTAGGATATGATGAATTTTTTATGATATTATGGAACACAAATGAATTTATTATGATTATATGATGGGTGGAACCTGAATTATATTTCCCTCTAATAATTTGGGTAAATATGGATATATCTTGCATTGAAAATGAATGAAATTGGGGGGGTGAAACCAATTCAATAAGGGACTATATCTGCTATGATAGTCTTGGGAGTGAACCTTAACTAAGGATACGATGGTTTTGGAGTGAACCCAATCAACTATGACTATATTGGAAGTAATATATGAATACTTAGGAAATTATTCTCTAACACTACTCCAATTTTTGCCTTTAATAGTGCCTGAAATGGCCTTTATCATCTCTAGAAAAGAGTTGAACAGAAGAGCGAGGTTAAAATCCATGGACTTTTATTAGTGCTGAAAAAGCACATATGGAGGGGCCCATTATTGTTTCTAAAAAAACTGATAAATGGGAAATTTATCATTGATTTTAAAAGAGCTGATAAAGGGACCATTTATCTGCCCTTTTATTAGGCTTCATAAAGGTAATATTTATCAATGATGATAAAGTGGCTTTTATCATCACTTATATATGTGTTGATTAATTATACATATATTATCAATTTTAATATTGCTGATAAAGGGCCATACTACAGAGTGTTATAAAAACATACTACAACACCACTACAATGTGATATAATACCACACCACAGCACCAGAAATGCATCAGATATAAACAAAAACAAGTCACAATACAGTATTTATTTGAAATTAAATTTACAACACAGACACAAGAAAAAATATTATATTATACGTATTTCAAACATTGGTTTATACAATTACATAAATACAAGTTGTTATATACATTTAAAAAACATCAATGTTCCTTTTTCTTTTAATCCTAAACTAACTCGTGATATTTCCAAAAAAACCACCAGAACTTGAGATAAAGAACTAACATGAAAAAATAAACAATTGTTTTTTTACTAATAATAAGAAGAAATAAATTAACAGAAAATGTTAATTTTACTAATATTGATATCAATTTTAAATAAAAAGATGCACTTGGAGTCATACCATCACACCATGCATCGGATTGAGGTGTGACTGATTCCAACAAATCTCAAATGAATTTTTATTCATTTTACAAAAGTATCAAAATATTCGGAATTTGTTTTATTGTTTTTGAGTAAGTCAATTGTCTTTTTTACCAAAATTTCATTTTAAACTAAAAACCCACACTTTTGACTCATTCTAATCACATTTTGTATTGGTTTGATTTCTACAGGTCATAAATGACTTGTGAATAATTTTCCTAAATTTTCAATAAAATTAGAACATGTTTGACAAACTTTTATTGAGTGACACATTATGCACTAAAATTCTAATTCTAAACTCATAACAGATACTTTCAGTTATACCGGGAACATCATGCATCGAATTGAGGTTCAACTGATTCCTACATGTCGTAAATGACATATAGATAATTTTTGTAAAGTATCATAACATTATGAATGTTTTTTCTCAGTTTTATATATTATTGTTGAAGATTTTATAAAAATTGATGACAATTTTAAATAAAAAGATGCACTTTGAGTCATACCAGTCACACCATTCATAGGATTGACGTAAGGTTTATTCTAACATGTTCCAAAGGACTTATGGATCAGTTTCTTAAAGTATAAACACAATATGAATGTTTTTTCTCAGTTTGGAGTACATCTGTTGTTTTTTTTACTAAAATTTCATTTTAAACAATAAGCACGCACTTTTGACTCATTCTGACCACATCATGTATTTTTTGATGTGTAATATATTCCAACATGTCACAAATGAATTTTTGATAGTTTTCATAAATTATTAGTAAAATATGGTTGTGTTTGATCATTTTTCAGTTAGTGACGCTGTTTGAACTAAAATATTGATTTTAAACTGATAATGGACACATTGATTCACAATAGACACACTAGGTATTGGATTGAGGTGAGGATAACTCTTGATCATCAAAAATTAATTATTGATCATTTTTATAAAGTATTAAAAAAAATTGGATGTTTTTTGACATTTTTGAGTAGGCCAGATGTCCATTTACTAAAATTGATAACAATTTAAAAGAAAATTTCACACATTGAGTCACATCAGTCACACCGTGCATCAGATTGAGGTGCAGATGATTCCTAAACATCCCAAATGACATATGAATCATTTTCCTAAAGTATCAAAACAATATGATTGTGTTTTATTCATTTTGATAAATACACATATCTTTTTTACTAAAATTTCATTTTAAACTAGAAACACAAAAATTTGACTCATTCTAATTGCATGCAATAACAATTTAATAGGAAACAAATTCCAACAGGTCAAAAATGACTTATAAATATTTTTCCTAAATTATCTAGAAAATATGAGTGTGATTGATCAATTTTTAGTAGGTGACACTTTATAAACAAAAATATTGAATTCATATAGATCATGGACACTTTTAGTCATATCGGGCACATAATTTATTGAATTGAGTTGTGTCTTATTGCTACATGTCAAAAATGACTGATGGGTAATTTTTGTAAAGTATAAAAACAATATGAATGTGTTTTCTTGGTGTTTGAGTAGGAATATTGTTTTTTTTACAAAAAATGTTGAAAATTTTAAATAAAAAAGATGCACTTTGAGTGATTCTAGTAACACCGTGGGTCAGATTGAGGTGTGTAAGATTGATACATGTTCTAAATGACATATGGATCATTTTCCTAAATTATCAAAAAAAAATTATGTCTCTTACTAGTTTTGAGTACTTCACCTATCTTTTGTACTAAAACCTTATTTTAAAATTGAAATGCACACTTATATCTCATTCTGATCACATTTTTTATCAGTTTGATTTCAAATGGATTACTATATATAAAAAATGACTTATAATTAGTTTTCCTAAATTATCAAGAAAAATATAGTGTATTTGATCATTTTTCAGTGAGTAACACTTTTTGAACTAAGATAACAATTTTTAACAGATAAAGAACACTCTAAGTCATATTAGAAACATTCATGTATTAGATTAAAGTTAAGATGATTAATACATGTCAAAAATGATGCATGGATCATTTCTATAATTTATCAAAACCATCTGAATGTATTCACTTGGTTTTCATTAGGATAGTTGTCCATTTTACTAAAATTGATGACAATTTAAAATAAAAAGATGCACTTTGAGTCAAATAGATCATGTCATGTGACGGATTGAGATTCATATAATTTATAAATGTCCCAAATCACTTATTGATCATTTTCTTAAGGTATCAAAAACAATATGAATGTGTTTTCTTGGGTTTGAGTACAATTCTTTTCATTTTTACTAGAAGGACTTTTTAAAATTAGAACACACACTTTGACTCAAACTGATCACATTATGTATCAGATTGATATTTGGATGATTCATACACATCACAAATGACTTTTGAATCATTTTCTTAAGGTATGTAAACAATTTGAATGTTTTTTTCTCAGTATTGATTATGTCAATTTTCCTTGTTAAAAAAAATTGTGTCGATTTTAAATAACAACACACACATGGAGTAAAACCTGTTACACCATTCATCAGATTGAGCTATGGCTGATTCAGTAACATCACAAATCTCTTTATTGGTCATTTTCCTAGAGTATCACAACAATAAAAATGTGTTTTTTGGGTTTTGAGTAGGTCCGTTTGTTTACTGCAATTGATGATAATTATAAATAAAATTTCACTTAGATTCTTATCGGTCACAGCATGCATCATATTAATGTAAAGCTGATTTCTACACATTCGAAATCACTTATGGATTTTTTTCCTAATGTATCAAATTAATATAAATGTGTTTTATCGGTTTTGAGTATGTCACTTGTCTTTTTTTACTAAAATTTCATTTTAAACATGAAACATTCACATTGAATCATACAGATCGCATCGTATATCGGTTTCATGTGAGACCACTTCCTATATATCACCAATTATTTATGCATAAATTATCAAGAAAATCTAAGCACATTTCTTGGTTTTTAGTGATTAATATTATTTTAAGTCAATTGATAATTTTAATCTAATAATGAACACATTGAGTTATATCAAGCACATTGTGTATTGGATTAAGGTGCCACTAATTCTTACTCCTCACAAATGACTTATGGATCATTTTCTTAAATTATCAAATGATTAAAAATATTTTTTATCAATTATGTGTATGTTAGTTTTCTTTTTTACTTAAATTAAAGTCAATTTAGAATAGAAATAAGTACTTGGATCCCACCTATCACATCATGTGTCAGATTGAGGATTGGATGATTCCTACAGGTCTCAAAGTCTCAAAAAAATCACAATTGTCAATGTTATCATGATTTATATTGAATTTCATTGAAAAAATGAAAAAATTTAAATAGAATATTTGAACAAACCACATAAACTCTAAAAACCTTATCCACCTATATAAGAAAACAATTATCATGATTAATTCTAAAAATAAATAAATTAGACATAAATATGAAATAATTCATTAATAATATGGAAAGTTATTTTAATATGAAAGTTACAACATTATTTTGTTGATTTATTAGTGGCGGGAACCTGAAGTAATGTGATAAATTTCAACACTATAAGGGTAAAATCATTTGATTGAGAAGAATTATATAGATGTTTTGGTATTAAAAGGCATGAAAGATTGATAGATCACCCCAAATCAAATAAAATAATCCATTTGTATAAGAAAAGATTTATTATGATAGTGATGTTAAAAATAAATAAAAAGAAAAAGAAATATGAAACAATACATTAATTTTATGGATAATGATTTTAATATGAAAACAACAATATTACCTTTATAATTGAGTAGAGTCAATTTCCTTGATCTTCCATTAAGTGTGGTGGAGAGAACATGAAAGAAATTGATAAATGAAATACTAAAAGGGTCAAAAGGTTTTGAGGTAGAACAAGTCTTTAAATGTTTTGGTGAATAAAGTAATAAAATATATACATACCAACCCCACTCAAACAAAAGAATTCACCTTTATAACAAAACAATTATTATGTGTGTAGTACTAACAAAAAAAATAAAGCATCAATCTGAAAAAATAAATTAATTCTATATAAAAGGATATTTCTACATAGACATAAATATTACCTCTATAATTAAGCAGAGTTAATCAAGATAACTTTAAAGAATTTGATAAATGAAACACTATAGGTGTAAAATGGTTTTTAGGGTAAAGAAGTCTGTAGATGTTTTGGTGTAGAAAGGCAGAAAATATGGACAGACCACCCCAACTTGAACAAAATATTCCACCTATATAAGAAAACACTTATTATATGACTAATACTAAAATAATAAATTAAACATAAATATTAAATAATAAATTAATTATATAGACAATGATTTTACTGTTAAAAAATAAAGATTACCTATGGGATTTAGTAGAAACAACATCATTGTTCTTCTTGAAAAGGCATGACACATGGACAGAAATCCTATAAAAAATGAACTCTATAAAGAATGATGAAAATTAAATCAAAATTTCATTATATAATTTTTCATTAAAATACAGAAAGTATATCATAACATTACCTTAACATATTTCCAAAGGGTTTTCCTCATCATAGTTTGTTCTTCCCAGGGATTGGTAACATCATCATGTGTAGAACACATTGTCTTCATGAGTAGTCAAACATTTAATTTAGATTATGTTAATGAAGTTGATAACATACAATATTAGGAGGGAAACATAATATATTAAAAAACAATTTTACCTTATTATTGAACTCTATTTATTTTTTTAAATTTTCAATGATTTGGTTCCTCTATCGAAAATTGAAATCCCCTATTTATGGTCCCCTATAACATATAAGACATTGTCTAAATTAGGACTAACAAGAACTGTTTGTGATGTCCAAATGAAAGGATAATCCTAAATTTAATTTTTATCTGACTCGACATTTTTTTTATTCGCCAGTTGGAAAATCAAAAAAATTATTGTTTATTGAATCAGAGACCTAAAATATGTGCACTACTTTTGATTTCATTTTGAATAGATTATCTTTTTCCACTTCCACACTGAAATTCACCTTCAGAAATCCAATTTCATCAAGTTTCACACCATTGATATTGTCAATCCATCTTCAAAAGAAAAGTTTCACTTGAAATTTTTTATAATCCAACTCATATACCTATTTGATAATGCCAAAAGATGAAATATTTTCATAAATTGGATTTCTATCCTTGGAACTATATATGTGAATCTCTTTAGCTATAATAATACCTCCATTGCTTTGAATTGTACTAAATTCTTTGTGTTCTTTGGTATAGAAAATATTAAAATTGATTAAAAAACATGTGTAAGATATAACATTTTCATTTGGTCCTCTGGATATCCATTTAATTCGTTCAACAATTGAATTCATATTTTCAGAAAAATCTTTAAAAATTATTCTCTGAACTATCCTATAAACTATTGATTTTTTGTATTTTATATCCATACTTCATCCTTTTAATGTCTCAACTCTCTAATAATTTCACTGTGGGATTGAATGTATGGATCAACATATTCACTATTATGTAATATGTAATGGGGTGCTTTATCCTGCTCTGTTAAGGTAACTATAACAAAATCACATCCATAAATCCCTTCTCCTAGAAAGATTTCACTCTAAAAAGGCTTTGGGATACTATTTCCTCTAACATATGATAGGTAATCAGTATTGAATTCAATATTTTCTTCAAAAATATATCATTTTACGATAAAACCTTTTGGCCAACTTCGATTCTTGGCATACCCTTTCAAAATCATCATACACCGTTCAATGGGGTACATACAACTATAATGGACAGGACCACATAGTTGAACCTCTCTGAATAAGTTAACCATATGGTGGACCATTATATCAAAGAATTATAATGGGAAGAACATATTTAATTCACATAATACGATTTTAATCTCCTTATTTATTATGGGTAACTTTGCTGGGTCTATAATATTACAAAATATGACCTTGAAAAAGAAGAAGATTCTGGTTAATATATGTCATCAATTATGATGAAAAGTTAAATTGAAATCAACATACATTAAATATTACATCAAAACATGATAGTTGTGTGATTTTAGTCTTTGTAACATCAAATTAGTCATTGAAAATGAATTCTTGATATTTGATGAATACCCTTTCAGAACATCTAAACTAGTAAGGAAAAGGAAAATTTTCAATTTTTCCTATATTGATAGAGAGTAACCTGTTAGAAGAAGAAAATTTCACCTTTTAACCTATATCATTTCCAACTCTTCCCTTATCCCCATATTAATCAAGTCTGACCTATCCTTGATTCGATCTTTTATTTTCCCAACAAAATTTAGTAACGTTCCAATAACACTATCAAAAATATTTTTCAACATGCATGATATCCCAAAATTTCTGACATACAAACAATTGTAATATAGTAATTTAAATAAAATTGGTCACTTTCTTCAACCTGATTTTGTATGGTTTTACAAAAACGGTTTACCAAAAACAATGTTAATATTTTTTACTTTCCTTGGCAGTTGATCACCCGTTACTGAAGATAGTGTTGTAACGTTTTTTATATTTCCATTTAATGTTTTCATCTAAGATCAATATTAATATTGGCGATGTAAATTTTTTTGATTTCCTAAAAACAGTCTTCAAGGATTGTTTCAACTGAACTCATTATGTATGTTTTTCACAAATGGGACACCCCAACGTTCTATTAATGTTATATCTTGATAAATTTCCATAAGCATGGAATTCATTTATTGTTCGGTACAACATGACCCTAAATGTGAATTATTCACTTCTATAAGAATCAGAAATTTTAACACCTATATCACACATCAATTTTAGATATTCAATCAATGGATCTAAATAGGCATCAATATCATTAACGGGTTGCTATGTTGCATATATAAGCATAGACAAGACAATGTATTTACACTTCATTCATAACAATGATGACAAGTTATAATTTACCTAAATGATGGGACATGTACTGTGACTACAAATATACACACCAAATAAATTTATTCCATCTATAAATAACAGAAGACAAAATTTTCTCAACACATTTCCAAATTTAGGAAAATTGTAATCAATTTTCTTTGACTAAGGAATATTTGGGGGATGATGTGACTTCTCATACTTAATTATTGTATCTTATTGCCATGTTAATTGTCTTATGGTTTCTTGACATCCATATAATCTTCTATATTGTGGATTGATAGGAAATTACCATATAGATTTTTAAGGACATGATTCATTTTTCTTTTATCAATCTATGCCACACGTAAGGAATTCTATGACTGATTCATGGTCCTTGCAAAACAATATGCAATGTTTTATACAATCATGTATTTTTTTATAGATCATAATATTTGAACATAAAATTCATTTATAATCATGCCTTTAGAATGGTAGTTGATTTTCTTCTAGTATCATATCATTTAGGGGACCAAGTAGTTTTATGAAGCTGGTGTTACTCCATCCGCTTCTAGCTTTCAAATTATATAACATTAATGCAGCTAATAATGTTGTGTATTTAGTAAAACTGGTATACAATAGATTTTTTTAATATCTATTTAACTCTTCAAATAACTTTGGATAATCTTGAATTTCATCATCAATTTCCATTGTCATTTATTTCATGCGATATCCATCATCATTTACAATGATATTCATTTCAAATGATTCATATACCATAGTATCATCTCTATTGATGTCCACATACTATTTTCCCTATGTTTATTCCAACAATTTTATCTTTGATCTATTCAGGAAAAAAATGTTCTTTCAACTCTTTAGGACTAATTTTTCTTTAATAAAAACAAATTAAACATAGACAGAGTATTTTAGAAGGTTCATCTACATGCTCTCTTGAAAACATGATGATCTCTTTATCACCATCTTCGTACGCATTTTTCAATGATTAGTGTGCACCCATTTATTGATTCATATCCATCAAATTGGGTTCATAAATTATTAATTTTGTACAATATGTAAATAAATACAGATAAGATATTCATTATCAATGGAGAAATATATAGAAAATTATAATAAGGGAATATCATCATTTGTTTTCTTCATGAATTTTAGTATGTTTAAGAATATGGGTAATTAGATTTAGGAAAATAATCACTCCACTATGGAAGGTTTGGTCCTATGAATTAATTCAAAGGTCAATGTTATAGGCCTCTCATTACCATTTCATTTTACATGATACATACCCACCCTTAATATTTATAGGTAATTTACCAAATTTATTTATTACAAATTCACATTGGATCCATAAGAGATGTGTATTTTTTTTATTACACATTAAGGAATGGGTATTTGGTAAAATGAAACTCATTCTCAATTATATATGAACCCCTCTACCACAATTTTAGAAAAAAAACTAAAATTTTGATCCCTTAATATAAGATACAAATAATATTTACTATTTTCATCCATTATACTTTTTAGAGGTTCAAGTCTCAATTAGATGTCCTAAATTTTTCAATATGAAGAATCATTTTAACAGAAGATGTGATTTTATTGATGTAGTTAAAAATTTGTCAAATTTCTTTTCAATTGAGATTATTCAAATACCTATTCCTTATACTAAATTACTACATTAATGAAATCCAAATAAAATAATTATACTTCTATAATAAATAAATTGCAATAAAAATGTCTTCATATTAATTCTCATCCATTGATTATCACATGTTATTTTTTGTGTCAATTTGACCACCAACATAAAGGATGATATTAAATGATATCATGGATTGTTATGAAAACATAATTAATTTTCTATTTTATATTTATAATTGATGTTTTTTTTTGTGGTACTGTTAAGGTATCATGAAAATTTAACCCATTATTAATAAACCACCTTATGTTTTTCAAAAATTACTAAAACAAGTATGTTATAGATTTTTTTGTAGGGTAACCATACCTAAAACATCCATGTAATGAACATATAACATGTTAACTAACTATGGAACTTTAATTTTATAACCTTTAGTATTAAGAAGAAGATGAAATATTTAATGGAGATCACTGACCACGATCTATATATAGAAATAGATAAGGAATCATTGGAACTATTATAACCCATTGATCAATATAAATTAAAAACTAAGAATTAAGATTTCAGAGAAATCTGGTATACAAATGTACATAATGAAGAAAATTGATTCAAAACAACAATTTCAAAAGACCAAAATAGGATATCTAAATCAGTAGTCAATTAAACAAAGAATCATTAGAAAATCATTTTTTTAAATCTAAAAGAAAAATTGAATAAAAGGATGGAGCCAAAAATAACTCCTAACATCATCGAACAGGAAATCAAAACTGAGAAAAAAAATCACAAATAAAATTGCAAGGCTTACCTCACTAGGTTGATGAAAATATACCTTGGAACCCCTAACTAAAAATGAACACCAAATTCCCGACGATGTTTAAGAAACTAGAAGCAATTTAATGGAGTGATTTGAGCTTTGATTAAACAAGTACGAGCACCGAATGTGTGTGGATTGCATGGAAGGTTATTGATATCACAGCTGGATGACAAATGGTTTGGGTTTTCTTTTGAAATATATTATGACACTATTATGAGCACTTACAAATAAGTTCTAATAAAGTCTCATTTCATAAGTGCATAAGTAATAATTGTTGATACAATGAATATTTATCAACGCTTATAAAGTTAGGACATTTTCCATGATAAAAAAGAACTGATAAAATCCATATTTATCAATGTTATAGTTTTAGTTCTAATGAATATTAATTTTATCAACCCTTTTTTTTATCACTGAAAAAGTAGAATCCTTATCCTAGTGAAAATAGTGATTATAAAGACCTACCTTTATCAGCACTTATTACATAAGCATTGATATAAGATTTATAATTATAATTATAAAAAATAATTTAAATATATATACATAATAGATATTTATAAATATAAATATATTAAATATATTTTTATTAAATATATTTATTATAATGTTTTAATCATTTATTTATAATTATAGAAATATTTTTGAAAAATAATATTTATATCTCTTTTTAACTGCATAAATATGTATATATGTTTAAAATTAGTAAAATTTAATAAATTAAAAATAAGTAAACTTTAACAATATTGAAAAAATGTTTATGTTTTTTGTGTTTTCATTTTATATAAAAATGTATTAATTACGTATATGTGCAATCAATATAACGCACATTTGATATATGTTAAATTGAAAAATCAAAAACCACATTCAATTATATGTCCATTACACAATATAGTTAACTAGTGTTTTTAATTCATATTAATTTTTAATTATAAGTCATCATTCACTAAATATATGAGTATTTAATGTCAAGGGAATAAATATATTTTAATATATAAGTCATATTTATATATAATAATATATATCTATATATTTAATATATATAATTCATTAACATTAATTATCATAATTATCTAATTAATAAAATGATTAATATTTAATAATGGATAGTTAATTAATTCATTTTTATCCTTAATTGTTTAATTAATAAAAGTTGCAATGTTTTTTTTAAACTGGTTTTTTATTTTTTATTTATTTATTTATTTCATTTTTTTATTCGGACCATTATCTATGCAAAAAATCATTTATGACGGTTCAATTTATCAGTGTTGATAAAAGGTTAAATTTTTCAGGGTAGATAAAAATGCATTTACTAGCACTTTTTTGTAGTGCTGATAAATACTAGTGCTATTAAATGATAGTTTTATAGTATTGTAACATAATGTGTATGCGAAAAACATATTTATTATTCCATGGTTTTTTCTCATGGATTCTATTTTTTGTTCCTTTGTGATTCATGACTTATGAACTTCAAGGGTGTATAATATAACTCATGTTTATGTTCTATGATAAGTAGGGAATGGTTTTAATATGTTAAAAACATGTTCTCAAACCCTTATTCTCATTTTATATATAATTGGCCTTTGATATATCCCTTATTTACCCATACTGAACATCTAAGAACACCCTTTCTGGTAATTCTATTTCACAGGTTGTGAAAAATGTTTTTGAGTATTGTATGTCCTAAAAGGGTTCTTCATATGATGAAAATAGTGTGATATAATTTAGATATATTATCAATTTTTTTATGTATCCATGTTTCCAAAGACACAAAACCTAAAAAATTCTACCATATATCACAATATAGTTTATAAAATTTTCATCTAATAAGTTGTAATGTTTATGTATTGAAATTATGGTTCCCTATAGTCGGTATCATATTATGGTTTAATTAATATTTTGATATTAGGATTAGAGAACTTTTGAGAAAACTATCGATATAAGTATAAGTATAATATAGAATCATAAATTTTTGTAGAAGAGACTTTATTTTTTTCCAATCAATACAACAATGTTTAGATTCTTCAAGTGGGTTTAGTTTTGGAATATATTAATCTATGGGAAACAACCCCAAAAAAGTTTTTTGAGAAAATATCATCCCTAATTCTGGTACATGATCGATGTACCCTTAATGTGAACATGTTTTGACACTATGTGTCATATGATTGGGTTAATTCACATTTTACTTATGAAACATTATGAAGTATATTAATAGATTATGATAATGGATGACCAAGGATAAACCTAAGGTGTCACAGATAGAAAACAATGTTTCTTGATTTAGATATATCAAAATTGATTTCTCATTGTTATGTGGTTTCCCAATCTGATTATTTATTCACATACTGTGGTTTTTGGTTTTATTCAATGGATGAAACCTTACATATTTTCGTTAATACTTAATGTGATGGACAATGTAATTATTTTCCTTATAAGAAACCAAGTGAAAAATCATCCAAATTTTGAAACCTTGTAATTATTCCTAACAAGATCTCTCATTATATTATTAACAATATCTACTTTATTGAGTTTCCTAACACGCCTAATAATAGAAAAATAGAGTTTCATAAAGGCCACCGAGGTAGGAATATTAAGATTTCTACATGGAATGTTTTTTGGGATAAGCACCCAGTAAAATGTATTAAATGAATGGGAAGAAGTCTGGGGTGCAATAAAGAATCATATAAAGTTTGTAATTTTCTAGAAAAAATGAAAATTTTGATTAACAAAATGGGTGTGAATAATTTTTTCTCTAAGGAATCATAGATAGTTGAATGTTTTAAATATGAAAAATATGGGAATTTTTTAAATCAACGACCTAAGGGTATATACTGAAAAGCGGATCTGTAAGCTTGTATGAGTAAAGGTTTTATTATTTATGATTAAGAGACTATGAATGATATATGAAAGGAATGAATTATTATGGATTAAGATCATAAATCCATGTTGATGTTTTGAGAAGGAAGTGGACTTATAAAATTTTTTATGTATTATAATACTATAATTAGGTTTAGAAGTGTCTTTTTCTATAGTATTATAGTTATAATAATCATGAAAATTTTAAGGTTTGTTATATAGTTTTTTCATTAAGGATTTAAATGAATATGGTAAACAATACCGATGATCTGGAAAATATATTTAATGGTAAGAAAATATTTTTATTGAACTCAATATTAAGGGAAAAGATAACCTTTAATATGTTACTTATGTTGAGTTAAAATTATTTTTTTAGATAAAGAGATGATAGACATTGATGATGTAAATGGGACAATATTGGAATCCTTGAAATTAGATAGTGATTTTATAAAAATTGATTTAGGTAATCTTTGATGAAGTTTATTAAATTTTTGGGATTTATGGTATATATTTAATAGTTTGTGATTTAATTTTAGGAATAAGGATTGTGTTAGTTTCTTGAAGATGATATGTTTTCATGTAAGGTAAAATTTATATTTATGGATATCATCATATGTTTATAAGTTTTAGGTTCATTATATTTTTAAAGGCATACATACCACTTTTGAGATTTTAAGAGTTGGGATTTTGAGGTGAGTTGACACATTAAATAGGTTTTATTAAGAATCCTCTATTGAGGTTTTAATAACCATTTTGGTTAATATATGATATGATATTAAATTAGTTGGATACTTGTAAATAGATAATCTTCAAATTTGTAATGTGATTCATAGATATGGAACTATTTTTTGAGATAACTATCGTCAAGCAAAGGATTACTTTTCATGTTAGTATTCAAATTTCATTCAAGATATTTTTTTTGAAGTTCACTACTTTATAAGATTATTTTGTAATTTATCATGGTGTTTAATGAATTTTTTAGATACCCTTTATTGAGTTAATGTATTTTCATCCTTTAGGTTTAATATATGGTCTACTATGAAAGATTATTTGGGT
The DNA here is from genome assembly GCA_963277665.1 of Viscum album. NCBI lineage: Eukaryota > Viridiplantae > Streptophyta > Magnoliopsida > Santalales > Viscaceae > Viscum > Viscum album. The sequence goes on along the minus strand of OY728157.1, from coordinate 2,113,759,628 downwards.
ATAATGAAATTAAATTTTTAGGGATGTTAGTCTAAAGGCATGGGATCACATTTGATGTTAAACATTCTTTAATGTTGATGTTATGCTCGTAATTTTTCATGTAGGGATATTTATTTTTGGAATAATCTAATTTTAAATTTTTGTGTAATTAATGAATTTTTGGATTAAAATATATTTATTTTTTCACATGACAGTTTATATATTTTGGATATTATTTTATAATATAATGATCATTATGGTTTTGTAAAATGTTAAAAAAAATAGGAGGAATATATTTTTGTCATTTTTTGGATTATGTGATCCATTAGAATTTTTTAGTGAATCAAGCATTAAAATATATCTTGACTAATCATCTTTGGGAGAAAAGATGTGATTATGGTAGAAATTTATTAAAGGGTGAAACTATACTTGTATATTTAGTATATTTTTTATGTTCCTAGACTATTTTGTAATGAAATTCCTAAAATCATGGAAAAGGATCGAGAAACAAAAAATATTATCATATTATGATCATTTATAATGAAGTGTGGGCCTTTATCACACATATCTGATTTATGGTTTTCTGTTTCTTAACATTCTAATAATCATTAAATTTATTATGAGAATTTTCTAATTTTCACATATCATCATTTTTAGTACATTATCTTTTTCCTTCATGTCTGTATATTCACATTCCTCAAATTTTCACTTACTTGTTATCCTAGTTATATGTTATTCCAAATAACAATCATATTTCCCTTTCCTTAAATTTAAGAGGGATTTTTATTAACCATTTTTATGATGAGAGTATTAAATAAATGAATTTTTAAATATCTAACCCTTAATTTCCAAATAAAAATTCATATTATGAGGATTCACAGTGGTTGAGAATGTAACACCATTAAATTTTAAAATAACACTATATTTGATAGACTATACAACAAACGACACCAAGCTTAAAAAAAATGATGAAATATTATTATGATTTACATAACCTATCCATTAAATTTGTAGTATTAATAGGAATAAATATATTTTAAAATATTTATAATTTTTTTAGAAAAATAAAATATATTTATAAATAAGTACACAAATTAAAATAAATTCATTATATTTTTTAAAAATATATTATTATTCATAAATGGTTTTTATTATTTTTTATGAAAAGTTATTATATTTTACTTTTTCCACTCATATAAAATTTAATTTAATAAAAATACTAATTTCTAAATAAAAAATTCAAAATTATATTCGAGTGAAATTTTGAGAATTTTCTAAAAATATTGATATTTCAATGAATAGTGGAAAGTTCTTATTTTTAATATAAATTGTTTTTTTATTTAAGAAATTATCATGTAAATTTTCTTATTAAAATAGTTTCAAATATTCATTAGTTATATTAAATTTATAATCATATAAATATATTCGATGAAATAAATTTTTTGTTTGAATTTGGTATAAAAACATATTTATAATTAAAAAAGATATTTTTATGGAAAAAACTGTTTTTCATTGCATTTTGTGTTTTTATCATAAACTAATGTCATCTACTTGTTGAGATTGAATCTTGATATATGGAAACAAAATTTGGAATTATGAGGTTAAAATTTGGAAAATAGTTCCCTTTTAATCTTGGATCTTTTCAACAGTAATCATGGTAATTATGTGTCACCTTAATAAGGGTAAAAGGGGAAAACATGGTTATAAAAATGATGTACGGTCTAAAAATCTAACCAATATGTACCATAATTTCATTTTATAGGATAAATAAAACCCTATTTATCTGAAATTATAATATATATAATTTCAATTCCATTTTCATTTGGTAATGGAATTTTAGTGTATTTTAAATAAAAAAACCTCCAAAATGTCATGTTCTTGACATTAGTAACTCTAAAAATTTTACATAATGATAAAAAGACCATAAGTTCAGTTCTAAATTGTAAGAACCTGGGTTTTTAGAACGAGTCTAAATCCCGACCCTGTTTGAATTTTTGACTTGTTTCTGAGGAAACTGGAGAAAATGGGAAGTTTTTGGAAATTTCCAGACTACAAGCCATGTACTTTTAAGTACACACCGTGTATATGTTAAGCAAGTTTCAGCTGTGTGCTCGACAAGTACATGTCATTTTATGACCATGTAGAATTTTCTTACTATACGGCATGTAGTTTTAAACATGTTGTGTAACCCCGACCTTGTGGTGGCTATACATGGCGTGTAGTCCTGTTGGACGGGTAGAACCAGGTACACATCGCGTTCCCCTTGGACACGTCGTGTAGTCTGGACATGTATGAGAGAAATACATGTTGTGTGGTTAAGTCGACAAGAAAGATAAGAGAAACCTGGTACACGTCGTGTCCCCACAGGCACACGCCGTGTCCCCACAAGCACACGTTGTGTCCTAACAGGTGCACGTCGTGTACTCATGCCGGAAGGTCGGAGGAATCCCATCCGATAAATGAATAGTTAAATTATATATACACGGTGTGTAGTAATGAAGTACACGCTGTGTACTTTCTTTTCTTTTTGCGAAAAAATGGGCAATAGCCCTGTTTTTGAGGTAGAACACATCTCTTCGTCAGGTTAAGTAGTGAGAGCCGTCCGAACCAATTTCCTTCTTTATATTGTCCATCCAAGACACATTTTCAACTTCGATTAATGCGTTTGAACCCCTCAGTAAGGCCTTGATTCCTCTTTGTCTGTTTTGTTTGATTTTCGTTCTAGAATGAGTTATAGGTGTTTGAACGGTATTGAATATTTTGTAGATTTACCTCGTTTTAGACCGAATTGGTAGCTGTTACCAGAGGAGTAGCGTCGTACTAGTTTCAGGTAAGTGGTGCATACCTCATTTTGTGTTTTTGTGGTAGTTTGGGTGACGCGGCCTTCGGCGCATTTTCAGGTTTTTTGAGCGGGACCCGTTTAATCTGCTATTTCAAATTAAATTGCTTATGGGACCTATGGGATGCCTTTGGTTATGCCATTTTACCAGTTTGCGTGAGCTTTCCGGGTGAGGGGTTATGGCTCATTAGGGAATTTTGGTCGGGGAATTCCAAAATGGTTTTAATTAAAATATTAATGTGTTAAACTATTTAGTTCAATTTATTAAAGTCTATTATAATTGTTAGAGGAATTTAAGACCTTTGTGCTGGTATGGGACAACACATTGTATAGTGCAATTCAACTATTTAGTTCTTTTTTCTGATTTGGGTTTTCTATTTAAACATGTTGTATATGCAATTGCTGAATTGAGTCTGCTGGACCCTTTGGGTTGTGTTGGGAATGGCCCGATTTTTCTTGAGTGATGCGAATCACAGTTTGGGCTTGGCCCGGGTTACTTTGGGTGGTTTTGACCACATAATTTGTCGTCATGGACGTCGGCTTGAGAAAGAACGACTGTCAGGTTGGGCATGGCCTGGGTTACTTGGATGGCGAGGCCATCGGACTTGAGCGACATGGCCGCAGGGACATGAGGTGTCAGATGAGTTTGTGGCTTAGGTATTATTTTTGTGATTACCACTCACCCAGAACATTGAGTAGCATGCACACAGAGATACTCCGTGATGAGGTGATTTTGACAACTCGTGTGGGTAGAGGCCACCATAGTTACGGTTAGGTATTTTTAGTTGGAGGTGTTTTCCGTAGAAATCCATGTGGGAGGTGAGGAGCCTTCAGGGGATGGGCGTACCTTCATGACATCAGCACATGAGACAAAAGGTGTCAGGAGGCACATGGTGTCGGGTTACTATTTTTGGGTGTGCCTTCGGGACGTCGGTACTTGAGACAGTAGGTGTCAAGTGGCACATGGTGTTGGATTATTATTTTTGGTCATGCCTTCAGGATGTTGATACTTGAGACACGAGGTGTCAGGTGGGACACGGTGTCGGGTTACACGACAGAGATTCCGGCGTTGGCCGAAGCAGGTGACACTCCATGGTGGCTATTGAGTACCAGTGGAGTTTGTGTGTATTTGTGAATTGAACTGTTTACTACTTTCCTTATAAATGCATAACTTCTTAAACACATATATTTGGTACGTACCGTTGGGTGGTATCCTACTAAGTTTTGTCTCACACCCTGGACGGGCCATTCGGGATGCGTGCAGACCTTATGGATTTACATGCAAGAATGAGGTTAGATTCTGGAGCTGGGCTACATTAATTTTTGCATGGAGATGGTATATACGTTGAGGTCATTCCTAGCTAGGGTTTACTTTGTCTTTTTACGTTTCTGTATCGGCATTCTTACTTGTTGTAGCTAATGTTGTTTATCCATTGGTGCCATTTTCTTATATTCAGTTGTCTATGACCTTCTTTTGATGCATATTTTACTATTCCGTAGTAGTTACATGTTATCAGCATGCTGTTGTGTTTATTTCCACCACTTTTGATATATTTGTTGCTTCCGCTGTTTATCTATATTTATTATGCTTCTGTTCTGTGGGTCTGGTACGAGTTTGCTGAGTCTTTCATTCCGCTACATCATTACTGTTATAATCGGACCAGTACCATTATTATGATCCTCTAAGAGGGTATAGCCTCCCAACTATACCTATTCAGACCCTCGCTACTAGTCGGTAGCCTTTGGCGTTCGGGGGAGGTGCGCCTAAGGTAGTAACACCTTACCCGTTTGGAACTGTTCGGGTGGATGGCTGGGTCCGGGTCGTTACAAAGTGGTATCAAATGAGTTCTTGACAAGGATTTAGTAGTAGTGTTTTTCTGGATAATAATGAGATTGAGACTTCACTTTTTATTTCTGCTGGTTTTACTATTTGGGATATGGTAGACTGGAGATAATTTTTTGTTACTAGAACTAGGTTTCTAGCTTGTGCTTGGGTGCCTGAAGCCCCAGGAACGAGGGATGGACCATGATTCCATGGGTGGGAATTATTGTATTCTTTTTGCTCAGATTACAATTTTTATGATTTCCACCTCGGTGTCTCACTTGATGTGTGATGTTATTGATTTTGAGATGGTCCCCTGACCTAGTATGATAAGGGAGAATTGGACCTTGGCCAGGTATGGCAAGGATACTTATCTTGGCTTTTGATAGGCACATTTTTTGGGTATTTCAATTTCATAATTGCATGTATGCTTTATGAAGTGATAAGGCCATGTGAATATAAATAAATTTCCATGATTTATCTGCTTTGAAATGTGAATTGGTGAAATTTTTAATAGAATAGCTCGTTTTTTCAATGTGATGTTCCATGCTTTAGATATTTGTAGAATTGCATGTTGCAGGATTTTGGGTCTGGCTCTTACGAGAGAAGGCGGGTACTATGGCTGAGGCAGTGTAACTATCAGTATTGGGCGACTTGGTCACCGATTTGAGGCAATGTCAGTTGTTGTGATGGGCATGGACTGAGGTACTTTTGATACTTGGCTCTATTGAGGTCGGGTAAGGAGGCCATGAGGTCGAGATGCCGTGGGGCATGGGTTGCGGTGAGGGGGGGTAAGGGTAGTTTTTATGCACTGCCTTTTACTGCTTTCCTTATCTGCATAGAATATATTGTTATAGATATATATGGTTTTTCTGACCATTTATGGTATTTAGTGGGTTACATCTTCATGACTCGATGGACCGTCAGGTAGGAGATGATACAGTGTTGCAGGATCAGGGTCAGAATTCGGTACAGGCATAGCACGAGCCGCAGGTACAGGCTCTGGGACAGGATCAGGTTCAAGTTCCAGTGCAGGTAGGACAGCAGCCGGGTTTGGAAATGTTTGGACCATGGATTGACGAGAAGCTCCGATCTAGCCTGTTAATTGTCTTGAAAGGGATTAAAAGAGGCACGCAGGGTATAAGGCCTTTTATGGCGTATCTGACCAAGGTGTTCCTGTCGCCGCACCCACCGCTTTTTCTGGGTAAGGGTGGTCCACAAGTGGCTAATAACTGGATAGAGAGTATGCTGATGATCTTCGAGCAACTCGAGACTCCTCCAAGGCGGAGGGTCAAGTTGGCGACGTACATGCTGAGAGGACTCGAGAAGCATTGGTGGGATGTACAGGTTTAGGGTCGTAGGAACGAGGGACTGGCTTGTAAGGACTTCGAAGACAGGTTCTTTGAGCACTTCTACCCAGAGACACTGAGGGAAAAGAGAGCTCAGGAGTTCTTGAGTCTTCATCAGGGTGATACGTCCGTCATGGACTACGCAGATACATTCACATAGTTGTCTCTCTTTACACCTGGTATGGTGAGCGATGATGCAGATATGGTGAGGCGCATCAAGGATGGCTTATGAAATGCCATTCGGGTTTATGTAAACATCTTCATGCTGGGTTCTTTCTCTGAGGAAGTGAATCAGGCGCTCATAGCCAAGGGAAACGAGAGAGAATAGTCCCGCTTAGGTAGGATGATAGATTCAAGTGATGGTTCGGACAACAGGAAATGAGGACGGTATGAGTTCCAGTAGGGCAGTCAGGCCAGGGATTCATCTAGACCACCTCGTGGTAGTTCTTTATAGATTTTCTTTCAGTGTGGACAGTTGAAACATGATCTGTCATAGTCAGATAGGCCTCCAAAGTAGTGTCGGTCATGTGGATAAGATGAGCATCTAGAGAGGTTTTGCAGGAAGCCTTCTCAGATAGCAGGCAGGCAGGGGCCAGGACATACTGTAGCGTTTGGAGTTGGTTCAGGTTCGGTACCCAGAGAGGGTAGTCGAGGTTCAGTTGTGCGCGGAGGTCATGACAGAGATAGTGGGACCCAACTGAGGAGTCATTGGTTGGTGACTGGAGCAACATCATAGGGAGATTTGGCATCATGCAGCTGTGCTTCAGGCCAGGTGCATGTCGGGGAGCTGCCAGAGGGTGAGCAGGTCGATGAGTCAATGATAGTTAGAGGTACACCGCGGTGTGGCCGCGATCTCCATGTTTCCTTTTTGGCATGACCTATAGAGGCATGTCTGTTTTGAGTGCACATGGTGCACAGGATCTATGTGGACTGATTAGATTCTCATCAGTGTGATTGGCACCATATCTGTTGTGTGGTATATTCTATATATATGTATGAGATGTGTAGCATCAGGGCATCGAGGATGCTGGGTACTTGAGGTGTCGTGGGTATCAGGGAAATGAAGATGCGGGTTACTTGAGGTGTCATGGGCATCGGTGCATCGTCTATGTGGGTTATTTGATGTGTTGGGCACCAGTACATCATAGAGGAGGTCACCGATGCGGTGTGGAATATGTTGGGTGTCGAAAGCGACACAGGAGCACCAATGAGGTGAAGGGGAGACGATGCGTCACGGGAGGACTATGCGTCCCGAAAATAGGTTAGTAAACCTTTTTTGCTTTATGTTTGTTTGGGTTGAGATCGTGTTAGGCGATTCTTAAGGTGTGGATACACCTTGAAGAATTTAGTCGGAACCATAAGACCGAGGAAGTTCGGGTTACCTTGAACGGAGTGGTATGTTTAGTGCCATCTTCGAGTTTCATTTGATAGCTCGGGGATGAGCTATGTTAAGGTGGGGAGATTGTAAGAACCCAGGTTTTTAGAACGGGTCAATATGCCGACCCTTTTTGAATTTTCGACTGGTTTCTGAGGAAACTAGAGAAAACATGAAGTTTCTAGAAATTTCCAGACTACACGCCATGTACTTTTAAATACACGCCGTGGATATATTAAGTGAGTGTCGGTCGTGAGCTCACCAAGTACATGTCGTGTGATTACCAAATAGAATTTTCTCACTACACGGTGTGTAGTTTTAAACACGTCATGTAACCCCAAACGTGTGGTGGATATACATGGCATGTAGGCCTGTTGGCCGGGTAGAACCAGGTACACATTGTCTTCCCCTTGGACATGCCATGTAGTCTGGCCATTTATGAGAGAAATACATGGCATGCGGGTAAATCGGCGAGGAAGATAAGAGAAAAATGGTACATGTTGTGTACCCAAAGGTACACACCATTTACTCATGTCGGCAGGTCGGCAGAATCCCAGTCGCCAAATGAACAGTTAAATGATATATTCACGGTGTGTAGTCATGATGTACACGCCGTGTAATTTCTTTTTTTTTTTTGCGCTAAAACAGGTAGTAGCCTCGTTTTTGAGGCAAAAAACATCTCTTCGTCGAGTTAAGTGGGGAGAGCTGTCCAAACCTATTTCCTTCTCCCAATCGTCCGTCCGAGACCCGTTTTGAACTCTGATTAATGTGTTGGAACCCCCTCGGCAAGGCCTCGATTCCCCTTTGTCCGTTCTGTTTTATTTTCATTCTAGAATGAGTTATAGGCATTTGAACGGTATTGAATATTTTGTAGATTTACCCCATTTTAGACCGAATTGGATACTATTACCGGAGGAGTAGCATCGTATGAGTCTCAGGTAGGTGGTGCATACCACGTTTTGTGTTTTCGTGGTTGTTTGGGTGACGCGGCCTTCAGTGCATTTTCAGGTATTTTGAGTGGGACCCGTTTTTTCTTCTATTTAATATTGAATTGCTTGTGGGTCCTATGGGATGCCTTTGGGAATGCCCTATTACCATTTTGCAAGAGCGGGCCAGGTGAGGGGTTATGGCTCATCGGGGCGTTTTGGCCGGGGAATTCCAAAATGGTTTTAATTGAAATATTAATGTGTTAAACTATTTAGTTTAATTTATTAAAGACTGTTATAATGGTTAGAGGAATTTAAGACCTCAGTGCTGGTATGGGACAACACCTTGCATAGTGTAATTCAAATGTTTATTTTGTTTTTCCGGTTTGGGTTTTCGATTTAAACATGTTATATATGCAATTGTTGAATTGCGTCTGCTGGACCCTTTGGGTGGTGTTGGGCATGGGCTGGTTAATCTTGAGTGATGCGGATCACAGGTTGGGCTTGGCCTGGGTTACTTTTGGTGATTTTGACCACAGAATTGGGCGTTATGGAAGTCGTCTTGATGCAGAACGACTGTAAGGTTGGGCATGGCCCGGATTCTTTGGATGGTGAGGCAATCGGACTTGAGCGACATGGTCGTAGGGACACGAGGTGTCAGATGAGTTGGTGGACTAGGTATTATTTAGGTGATTAATGCTCACCTGGAACTTTGAGTAGTGTGCACACAGAGATACTCTATGATGAGGTGGTTTTGACCACTCATCTGGGTAGAGGCCCCCGTAGTTTCGGTTAGGTATTTTTTTTGGGGGGTGCTTGCCGTAGAAAGCCACGTGGGAGGTGAGGAGCCTTCAGGGGAAGGTCGTACCTTTGGGATCTCAGCACTTGAGACACAAGGTGTCAGGAGGCACATGGTGTCGGGTTACTATTTTTGGGCGTGCCTTCAGGACGTCGGTACTTGAGACACAAGTTTTCAGAAGTCACATGGTGTCAGGTTACTATTTTATGGGCATGCCTTTGGGATGTCAGTACTTGAGACAGGAGGTGTCAGGTGGCACACAGTGTCGGGTTACACGAAAAAGATTCCGACATTGGCTAAACCAGGTGACACTCCATGGTGGTTGTTGATCACCAGTGGAGTTTGTGTTTATTTGTGCATACTGTTTACTGCTTTCCTTAGAAATTCATAACTGCTTAAACACATATATTTTGTATGCACCTTTGGGTGGTATCTTGCTGAGTTTTGTCTCACACCCTGCATGGGCCCTTGAGGACGCGTGGAGACTTTATGGATATACGTGCAGGAATGAGGCTAGCTTCAAGAGCTGGGCTGCGTTAGCTATTTCATGGAGATGGTATGGACCTTGAGTTCATGCCTGCTGGGGTTTACTTTGTTTGTTTACTTTTCTATATCGGCATACTTACTTGTTGTAGCTACTATTGGTTATCCATGGCGCACTTTTATTATATTTAGTTGTGTATGACCCAATTTTGATGCATGTTTTACTATTCAGTAGTAGTTACATGTTATCAGCATGCTATTGTGTTTATTTCCACTGTTGTTGATATATTTGTTGCTTCCTTTGTTTATCTATATTGATTATGCTTCCACTCTGCGGGTCTGGTTCGAGTCTGTTGAGTCATTCATTCTGCTGCATCTTTACTATTATACTCGTACCAGTACCATTATTATGATCCTCTGAGAGGTTATAGCCTCACCACTATACCTATTCATACCCTCACTTCTAGTCGGAAGCCTTTGGCATTCAGGGGAGGTGCACCTAAGGCAGTAACACCCGGCCCATTTGACACTATTCGGGTGGCTGGCTGGGTCCGAGTCGTTACATAAATATTTATTTTAAATAAGAATTGATTATTTTATCATATAAATTTAATATAAGTTTTTATTCTAAATAATAATTACAAAATATTCTTACACAACATCAACACATTATTTACTCAATTAATAGAAAAATAAAATAATTGATTTTAAAATTTTTAAAAGTAACATAATTTTGATTAATTATTGAGTTCCTTGAATTTTTTTGATAAATATGAGGTATTTGGTATTTTTAATGGGTTATATTCAAATTCTATCTTTGTCTATGTTCCTTTACAGTCAAATAAAATGAATAGTGTCAAAAATGAAATTAAGGATATTTTATGTCAAATAATATTTAACAAAATGATTTAAAAATCCTAGAAAATTTGAATAGAGAAATTATGATGATAAAATTAAAAAAATAGAATCCATTTTATATTTATGAGATATTTTTTATTTTTAAATAAATTTATAATCCTTTAACAGTGATAAAGTTATTACTGTAGTTATGTTTTAAATTGGTTAACCAAGGGGTTAAACCAAAACAAAAGATTTAAAAACCTTTATAAACTAGTCAAAATTTTATTGGTTGACAGTATTTAAACCACATCCAATATTATCTTATAATATCTAGTTATTTTGATTCATTTTGTCAGATAATGAATTTATTATATTTTAATAATTTAAGAAATTTCAAGAGTTCCCCTCTCCTCACTTATAAAAGAGAACTCCTCCATTCTATTATTTACACCACTTAGATCCATCTATATAGGAAAAACCCTTTTAAAGTAACTTCTAAAATTACCAATACATGATGAATATGTGCTGGTATTCATAAAATACCATTAATATGGTCCTTAAAAATGGAACAAAAGGAGGCCTACCAAAGGAGAGGTAATCGTTATAACTGACCTCCTTCTATTTCATTCTTCTTCTACCACACATAAACCTTTATTACTCATCATAAAATAATAATACCATTATCCTAAATATATTGAAAATAAATTTTTATGATTGAAACACCAATATCATCCCTTTGTATCATAAAATGGGATGTGAAGGTATATCTTTTTCTTTGGAGTGGACTACCACCGCAACGTAGTGATGCAATTAATTTTCCATAAATGTATGTCTTGTATAGTTATTTTAATCTATTTTATGTTAATAAATTATATTAATTATATTATTATGCTTCATAAATTATAATATCATATCCAACTTCTTACCTTCTAATCAATTTGAAAACGATGTTAACGCTCATGCGTACATGTGGGATCACACCTCCACAAAGAGATGTAATTTTTTTCATTTAAATTTTAAATAAATTTTAATAATGATATATTTAAAGATTTTATATTATATATATGATATAATAATGAAATTTTTATAGGTTAATTATTATTTACCTTTCTTTTTTTCATCCTTTGAAAAGTGAAAGGAGTGTTCATGCATACGTACAACCTATTGTCTCCATAAATGGTATAATTCATTATTATAACTCTACATTTTATAGAAAATAAAAAAATGGAAATATATAATATATATTATATTTATATCATAATTAACACTTTCAATATTATGTAACTATGATATAAGTATGAGGACCAGAACCATATAACAAAAATTCTCATGAAAAATGAAACATTTAACACCTAGAAACGATGATTTAAATAAGAAATCATTAATAAATTTATGTTAAAATATTATAAGTGGATTATAAATGATATTATAAGTATTTAAATGAAACTTATATAGTTTTATAATAAATCTTAACTTATTATAAATGATTTTAAAGTTCTTTCAAAACAAGTCAAGATCGAGGTAAGGGGTTTTTATCTCTCTTTTATTACTAAGAAACACATGCCACATTAACCACTAGTTTATTTATGTGGTGTATACTCTTACAATAAATTTATTTTATTATATCATCATAAAAATTATTTTTCCATTATTATCCATAAAATTTTCTCTCTTTTATGTTATTTTTATTCAAATGTTACCGAAGTTATAAGGGTGTTTTGTTATAATGTCAATGTTTATCATGATTTTTTGTGATCAAGTTACCAATGATGAAATTTTAAAAGATACATCTAAAAAATACCTTTATTTTTTTATTAATATCTTAATTTCTTAATAATTAATGTTTTCTTTTCATTTTCCCTTCTTAAAGTACTCAAGATACCAAAAGAGTGTCTTTTAAGAATACCCTTTTTAGTTCTCCCTTCAATCGAAAATCCTTTTTCTTTCATATTTATGTTCTATAAAAATGTTTTCAATAATCTTTTCATTATAATAATATATTAATTAAAAAAATTACTTATGTTTTAATTTATATGAAATGGTTTCAAGTAAATCTTCTTATAAGTTCCCAAACATGGTACTTTTATCTTTTTGGATAAAATATGAGAGGAATATTTGATTTATTTGCATGTAATAAATGAAATTTCATGCCATTATGACCAATAAATGCATGAAAGCTTCCTTTATAATTTTACAATGTTATTTACAAATACAACACTTTCTATAATATTTGGTAAATATTTATATTTTTAGTAGGTGATTTAAAAATAAAATGTAAATTTTCCTCAAGGAATATTATATTGAAATTCTAAATGAAATTTAAATCTATGATAAAAACCTTTGATGATACTTATGATTTAGTGAGAATGTGATAAAATTATACAATATTTATTAATTATCTTTATGGTTTATCATTATGATGAAGTAATTTTTTTGAAATTCATTTATTTTCCTTAGGTAATATTATGATGAATTGGTGAAATATTTATGAAATACTTTTTTATTTCAAGTGTTACGATGTGATTAATGTTTTAAGATTATTTTGAATACATATGAATACTTTATGACTATGTGTCAAATGGGAAACAAATATATATTCCTCCATTGTATATAGTAAAGATTTATATCTCATGATATAATAAGTAATGGAATTGGGAGGAACCAAATTTAGTAAGAGATTATGTCCACTATGATAATATTGGAAGTGAACCCTGATTGAGGATGAGATGGTTTGGGGAGTGAACTGAATCCATTGAGATTGAATTAGTAGTAATCCTTTACTAATATTAAATTTATTTTTTATTATTATATGTATTCCACAAACATATGTCTTATACTGATTTTTTCCTGTCATGGATCATATCATTTGATTCCTTTGTGATTTATGGCTTATAAAGTTCCAAGATTTCTTCAATAATGTAATATTATGCTTGATAATATATAGGTTATAATTTTCAAATTTTAATCTCTTATTTTCATTCCCTAATGATAATTTTTTATTTAATTTATCACTCCATCCAAATTATGTTTTTTTATTATGCCATTTTAGGAAAAATGGAAAAACTAGATAACACAAACAGATTAACACTACATACTGAAAGAGCATAAAAATTGGGTAGTCACAAGGCTGATATTACTTGAATTAGCTACACTGTAGAGTTCCCAGTGCAGTATACCAACATGGATGTCACGATCCTCTCTAGTAATATCTTCAAGGTGGGTAATCATCTTTTCCATTGTCTGAATAAATTCCTCTGAGTTGATTTTATCCTGATTGAATCCTCGTGCCAGAATTATATCTTGTTTATATAGACTAACTTTTTGATCCTTTGTGTCATCAACTTTCATCCTTCGTTCATAAATTATATTGATATCTTCCTCTGAAACATTGGGTCGTATGGCTTGCTCAGTCATTTCTTCCTTGGAGTGAAAGATAAGGTTCAAGCACTCCCCATCCTCGTCTTCTTTGTCTCTGGTAATCCTATTTGGTTCTTCTCTTTTCCCCTCCTAAAGGACGGTGCTTACTTCGTTCTTTTACTTCGTGGATGACCTAGTCTCCATTGGTTTTGGAAGGTGAGAATAATCATTTAATCCCTTAGCATTTTTCCCCTGAACCACAATACATTTCCTTGAATCTCTAGTGACATTTTTCCCTTTCTTTCATCGAGGTCTATGGGGACATTTTCCTTTACATCGGACCATGATATCCACTGAAGGAGGACTATAGTTGTCATCAACTTAAGAATTATCCTCTTGAGACAATGGAGGTTCATGAACTTCCAAGCCATCAAAGCGATTCCCTAGCTTTAACTGAGTGCCTTCATTGCAGGGCCTCGACTTTCAAAGGGGTTTCTCCTGATCTGCTTTATTCTCCAAGCCTTTTTCCTTCCCCCCAGACCTATCCTTCAGATGGGTATCACTGAGGGTTTTAGAATCTAGGGGCCTCAAGATATTCACATTGGCCAACTTCTCTTGTCCGCTAAAATATGTTGATGTATACAAGGAAGATTTCCCCTGAACCAAGGTTGATCATGTGGATTGATCATATCCACGACCCATGAATTTTGGTTGCTTGTTATTGCCCATCCAGCCTCTCCTAAGGGATCCACTAAGACCATGAACCTCACCCCCTAACAAGATTCCCTCACCTTCCTCATTTGGGAAGGGTGAGACTAGAGGATTCCATGTATCCATGACTAAGGACCTCTCCACGACAACTCCAATGACACCCAAATATTTCTTCAACCGGACAAAAATATCAGCAACCCCGGGTTCTGCCTCCTTGTGTTGCCCAGACTTTACTAACCTCAAAGAACTCAGGGGAGGCCACCTCTTCTTCTCCTCTTCGGAACTGACATATGCAAAAGGAGAACTCTGGATCACCAGAGCCATCTCCCCTAGAACCTCCCCACACAACATATTGTGCTCACCCAAAGCCTCACTATCACGCGACTGATGTTCCACCACTGGAACCAGCTGCTCCTCCGATGATATGTCCTGATTCACGTGGTGATATCCTAAGGCCACATGGCCAGGAATGCTCCATCCTGAACATAACTCAAGGCATGAGTCGAACATGACCCGCTGCTTCCACCTCAACTCTTCTCCAACCGTAATCCACAACCACTCGATTGGAGGTTTTGAAACATCAACCTCAATACAAGCACGGGGCATAATGGGGTGACAAACCACAGAGGTTCAATTATTAGAACATAGAATGAGTCCAACCAAATTCCCGAGCATACAAATGATAGAAGGATTCTGGAAAGGTAGAGGCAAATCAAGAAAACTAACCCAAACCATGACTGAAGGTGGATCGCGATTCATGTTGAAATAAAACGACCATCGTAAGAGGAAAAAACCACACCCATCAAAATCCCAAGGATTGCTGGACCTGGCGACGACCGAATCCTCCTCCGATACGAAGTGAACCATCAATAGACGTCGGTTGAGAAAACCCACCACCACTCGGTTTTGAAGACCCCAAGTATCGAAGATGAATTTGTCAAAGGCATCGACCAAGGGACAAAAACCTCTAAAGTGATCCACCAGCATTGATTTGTGCAGATCCTAAGCTGCGTTGAACTCCTTCAGTGAAATCACGAGCTGAGGAGATCCTTCGTGGAGATCGGGAACTTTAGGGCTAAGTGAAATCGACGGAAAGGGAGGATGGTAGGCCGGTTTGGTGAAAGGGGTGAAATTACAAGCCACCAAGGAGAGGGTCTCCCATCCCCCAACCAGGGAGGAGGGGGCTAGAGCCTCAGGCATCTCTGATCTATGTTATCACTGCAGGCACGAGAGAGAGTCCCCACAGGTGTAACATCAAATTATTTAATTGATCACTAATATATCTATTAGTTACCCTTACTTAGTAGTTGAGAACACCCTTTCTTATGTTTCATTTCCCTTAGCTATGAAGAATTATTTTATGTAAGATATATCTATGAAGGGTGATAGTTAGGAATAAATTAGGTGGAGATGATGTAGGTGTCTTATGAACAACTTTTTTATGTATCCAAGTTTCCAATGTCACTGTTTCCCTCGGAATACAGGGATGACCGCCTTAATGGGAGGTTCAAACATTCCGATCGGTTTCTAACGGGTTTGTTTGTAGAACCGGAAACATCCAATGATTCCACATCAATTCGGACCTACTTTCCAAAGGTAGCTGCTCATTAGTTTTTGGACTGATGAGGCTTAAGAATTTTCATTGGTCGAGAGGATGGGAGGTCGGACTCACCACACCTTTTTTAGGGGAATTAATGTCTACTCCAGGACTCTCTTTATAGATTTAAGTTATTTTCGTGAATCCTTATAACATTACCAAGTATAAAATGAGCTTTCCTTCAGATCTGAAAATAAATGATTAAATATGTAGTAAATTTAGAGAATATTTTGTATGTATTCGAGGTTCTTCATCGATAGAGAATCATCTGTATTTATTAGATATTCTTGGTCAATGTTACCCTTCGACACATTTATATAGAAGTCTCTTAGTCATTATGATGACCATGATGGTTTTAAAGCCACTCAGTGGGGAACTTGAAGTTTATTTGCATTCAGCAGGACATGGATTATTTTATAGTTGGGATCGAACTCGTAGACGGGCTACCTATATATCCTTTATTTATAAAAGGAATCAGAACCCATGTAGTTCGAGTAACGGAGTATGATATTTATGATTGATGGCTCAAAGAAGGATGTCACAATTACTTTTACACTCTAAGCTCACGTGAGTTATGCTCGGTGTGAGAAACAAGAGGTACTGGTAAAAATTAGACAATTATGCCATGAAAGATGCAATCATAAGAAATAATGTGGGGCTTATGTATGTATGAATACCCAGATAAATGAAGGTTTGGATTTACTTTAGGGAAGAAATCCAAGAACAGGGTCCATAAAGGTATATGTGATTCATGGAGATTTTGAATACTCTAACATGGGGCTTACTCCTAAAAAGGAGGCCCAAATTAGGATAAGACTTATGATTGGGTTTTACTCTTGAAAAGGAATCCTAGATCAAAGGTAAATTAGGACTGGTTAAGAGAAATTAAGATTGGGGCTTATTCTTGAAAAGGAGGCCCAGGAAAAGAGATTTGAAAAATTAAGGGACTTGGGGTTTACTCTTGAAGAGGATGCCCATATTTGAGACTGGGGCTTACTCCTGAAAAGGAGGCCCAGGTTAATGGAACTAAGGTTTGGGGCTTACTCCTGAGGAGGATTCCCAAATTAGGGGGCTCGGGCTTACTCCTAAGGAGGATGCCCAGATTTGGGAACTTTAAGAATTGGGGCTTACTCCTAACGAGGATGCCCAAGTTAAGAATTATGACTGGGACTTACTCCTGTAAAGGAGGATGCCCAAATTAGAGGACTTGGGGCTTACTCCTAAAGAGGATTCCCAAATTAGAGGACTTATGACTGGGGATTATTCCTGAAAAGGAGACCCAAGTTAAGGATTATCTCGTCTTAAAGGATGAGGTTGAATGAATGAAATATCAATCTTTAGTGACATAAAGATGTGTAAATCACTAGGTTTTGAGAGATATTCCACAGAATTCTTTTCAGATAAGGAATTCAAATCATGAAATCATTCCATAAATGGAATTAAAGAGTGTATTGAAGACTGAATATTGAATAGGAAAGGTGGAATGGCTTAAGAGGGGTGAAATGGGCAAGAAGGGAACCCAAAAAGGTAGGGGCGCGCAAGTCCTGGCAGACGCGCCGGTACTGCGTGGGCACGCAAGTTCTGGTCGCGCAGGTATGCCTGCGCGACACATGGTGTACATGCGCGATGGTTAACCAGCATGGTAATACTTAAGCGACTCTTGATTAAAGCCTTTAGAATCCTCTTGAGGTTCTTCCAGAAAAGGGGCATGCCAGTTCTATTGAAAGAGTAAGGCGGCGTCCAAATGTGGCATTTTCCCTTAAATGTTGGCCACTCAGGCGCGCAAGTGTTGATGAGTTTCAACACTTCGGCCTTCCTCCCCCTTTCTCAGATATTCCGTTCTAGGTAAGAAATTACCATAGAAGTGTTTCGGAAGCTTTGAGAAGAGACTAGGGCGGCGGGAGCTCAAATCTGAGTTTCTGGAAAAAATCCTCCTCGAATAGGGGTGCCCATAGGGTCCATTTATAGGCAGGAGAAAACCCCAGGCGGTTACCACTTAGGTTGCGCAAGTCACTTTCGTGACCACTTGGCGTCGCGCAAGTGGAATTGCGTGACAGTGATAGAACTTTCACGACACATGTGCTTTTGATCACTTGTTAATGCCTTTGTCGATTTTTGATATTTTCTTCAAAGGATAGATCAATTTGGGCTAAGTTATTTCCCTTTACATTCCTTTGGACTCTGTGATGAAAAAGGAGCATCAACAAAAGTCCCCCCTCAGAGTTGGATCCGAAATAAATGAGGATATGACTCTGAGGAAAAGAGGAAAGCCAAAGGAAAGGTGGCGCGCAAGTTTTGATGGTGCAGAGGGTGGCGCTCAAGTGCGCATCGCACAGGTCCTGGCACGCAGGGGTACGATGCGCAGGGTTCTGACCACGTCTATAAATAGAGGGCATCACTTCCGTACAAAGCATCCGGATTTCCAGATTTCAAACCTTCGAGCTCTCGCCGCGCAGGTCACCTTAGCCGCGCAGATTGCTCTGTTTTCCGATGTTTATTTGCTGTCGCACTGCTGTATAGGTATTTATACTTGTGCGGTTTATACTTGCGCACCAAAAACTAGCGCGACACACGAACACTTGTCCACTAAGTTTAGACTTGCGCGCCGTAAATTCCTTTTCCATTTTCTCAAATTCTTTCAAATATTTTATGAAAAATAAACCTATTAAGTTTATTCAACTTTTGTGTAGATTCAATTGCTCCCAAGGGAATTGGAACGGCTGATGAACTGGATAGCAAGCAGATTGATGACATGATGAACATCATTTTCCATGATTACTATGATATCTGCGACAGCATTATCCCAGATTTGGCTAAGTTCTTGAAAAAATATCGCCTTAATTTCCCACAGAGCATATATATGCCTCTATATGGTCATGGTTATCTACAAGGAGTCAATGTTCCAGATGGAAAGAACAATACGCCTGAAATGCAGCTGCACTGCTACTCCTCTATTTCGGTTATGCTGTGCATTAAGAGGGACAACAATGGTGTGAACTTTCAAATTCTTCCTCCATGTCATTTCCTTGCAGATATGAAAATGGAAAACCCATGGGTCTCTCCAAATGTCTCTTTACTTCCAATGCTCCATTCTCAAATCCATGTATCCATCTTCCAAGTCTCTTGGACAGAAACAGAGTCACTGTTTGATTAGTAGAAAATTTTCTCAAACCGCACTCAAGAACATCCTTTTACAATTTTTCCAAGAAGATATGGTATCACTGCATCTCTTATTGTATCTAGGTGAATTAATGAATTCCAGGTGGTTGCTGATGAAGCTCGGGATGCCATAAATCAAATAAAGAGTTATGTTGAAAGCCTCTAGTAATTCTTGAAAAAGAGAAGAGCCTCCAGTCTGTGGATGTCCTTCTATATCCTATGTATCAATGAAAAACACTTTCATCTTCAACCATTTGTACCTACATCCTCTATTGCTCTATGCTTTATATTTTACCTTAGCCAATGGGCCTAGCAAGCATAGTTTGATTTTTACTAGGATTAATGTAAATAACCCTACAAACTTCAAACCTTTTAATTGCTCAATGTTACCTAAATCATACAAAATGTATGTTTAGATAGATGGGAACTTGAGTTTTATTCAGAGTTCCCTTGTCTTTTGTGGGCAGTTTAAAGTCATGCACGTCGGACATACAAAGGCTAATGTTTAAGGTCAAAATAGCTTTGACCGAAATGGATTAGAATTGACACAATTCCTTGAAAATTAATCTGAAAACATATTACCATGCTCATGTATGAGGGAAAATATGTAAGTTATGACTTAAGAATATTTGAATCTTAGGAATGATATGAAAAAGGGCTAAAAGGCATTAGAAGAAGTAGTTTCCCATAATGAAGTTACCATTATTTAACAAACCTGTTAGGGGGTTGAATTATGCAGGGCTACCTAAGGGCATTGGTTGCATATTTAAATAAAATAGTATCTTTTGGCTAATAAGTCTGTTATGTAGACTGTTTATGCAAGGCCACCTATGGGAACGTGTTGCATAGTCAGAAAAACGAACTCTTAGAAATTTACTTTCCTAGTGCTAAAAGCCAGTGAACGTTTATGGAGATTCAAATCTTCCAAAGTATAGAGTTTTCTATATGGAAAGAGGTACTTGAATATAGAGAAGATATTTCCAAACAAGATTATCGAAGAACTGGATGAATATCACTCCTATGAAGGTCTGACTCAAACGTAGGGAAGGATAATATAAACCATAGACATGAATACTTCCAGATCCTGAAAAAGGATATGGGACAAATATGTTAAGGATGGCTATTTTTGCGGATCCCTACATACTGTCGTTTAAGAAAAATAAGGAAAAAAGAGGAATTTTTCCCAAGAATAAAGTTACCACTATCCGTTAAACCCGTTAGGGGGTTAAATTATGCAGGGCCACCTAAGGGCATTGGCTGCATAGCCAAATAATAGTATCTTTTGGCTAACAAATCTGTTATGTAGACTGTTTATGAAAAGCCGCCTATGGGCACGTGTTGCATAGTCAGGCAAAAGAACTCTCAGATGCTTGACATTTTTGTGACTAGAAGTCATGAAAAGGGTGATGAGGATCTGAAAATATTTAAGGTAAGGATTATGGCACATAAATATGGGTATTTTTAAATGTATACAGAGATACATAGATCAATGCTAACCATAATCATGTTGTGGCTGGGTCCGGAATTGAAATGTTGGACTTCACTACGTATCCCATAAGGATGAGAATCAATCCATACGTAGTTCTTAAACTACAGTTTAATGTCGTGTGGGACAAAAGTGTTATAGATCTTAGTTTAGGGTCATAGATCTTTGACCATTGTAAGAAATACACAGTGTGTGTTTTCATAGGGACTTTTCGGCCAAGGGACTGAAAGTGGAATTTGGGGTTAGGCCCAAAGACTTGGGACTGGATTTGAGGGACACTCAAATGTTCCTATGTATCCCATAAGGATGGGAATCAATCCCACGTAGTTCTATAAATACCCTTTGTACAAATTTGGTTCGTACATGTGAAGGGTGAAAGGGGACTTTAGTACAATGATGGTTTAACCCAAGATAAAATGTTTGGGCGTTTCCATGTATGCATGTAGTCTTTGAAATGAAACATGATTAAATAAATCAATGTAAATAATGGTTCCCTCTCAGGGGAGGGTATCAAATAATATTGTAGTTTATTGTCATACTGGAAAAAAGTGTTGTATAGTTTAACGTCGTATAACAAGGATGAAAGTGGACCAATGTAAAGATATTGATTCTAGGGGTGGTTTTACGAATCAACATCATGTGAGATGGAGATGAACCAATGTGAAGAGATTGGTTTTGGGCTTGAACCTTGGGAGATGCCTACGTACCCAGCCTGGAAGGCAAGGATCAAAGTCCGCGTAGTTCAATTAAAGAATGAATTAATGATCAAGTTTTTCTTGGGGACAACGACCTAAAAAATGATGTTGGGACTTACACATGGTTAGCGGCCCAAAGAGAGTGTTATGGTTGAGGTTTTCTCTAAGCTCATTTGAGTCATACTCGGTGTGAGAAACAAGAGGTAACAACAACCTTAGTGATTCATAGTTTAATGTCATGTAGGACATATAAAGGGACTATGTAGTTTAAAGTCTTGCAGTTAGGACTATTGGTGCTACACAGTTTAGTGTCCTATAGCAGGGAAAAAATACAGTTTAATGTCATGTAGGACATATCACTGACTTTCTGTACAGTTTAGCGTCATGTACTTAGGACGATGGGAACAATAGAGTTTAACATCATGTTGGATGAAAGGGGGACTATGCAGTTTAATTTCATGCAGGGAGGACAAAAGAGTACACCATTTAGCGTGATGTTGGACGCATTAGGGACTTTTTCACGGATTAACATCATGTTGGACGAAAAAGGGATGATACAATTTAGCGTCATGTTGTAAAAAAGTGTGAATAGTTTAAGGTCATATGCATGGACCGTGGATGGTGCAGTTTAATGTCATACTGGACGGTGGTGTAGTTTAAGGTCATACAAGACCTTTGATGATTATTTAGTTTAACTTTTTTCCAGACGTAAGGGACTTTTATACAGTTTAGCGTCATGTAGTTAGGATGTCACAGTTTAACGCCTTGCTGGACGTAAGGGACTTTTATACAGTTTAGCATCATGTAGTTAGGACGTCACAGTTTAACGTCTTTCTGGATGTAAGGGACTTTCAAATAGTTTAGGGTTATATGCACGGACCATTGATGATGCAGTTTAAGGTCATACAGGACTTAGTTGTAGTTTAAGGTCATACTAGACCATTTAGGGAACTTTTTCATTGTTTAACATCGTGTGGGACGAAAGTACAAATAGTTTAAGGTCATATTTATAGACCGTTGCTGTATAGTTTAACATCATATAGCATGGAAAAAAAAGTTACATTGCAGTTTATACAAAATACTTCTTTAAAAATCTGACATTGGTTGGAGTAGTGATGAGTTCTCCATCCATTGAGATTAATGAATAAGCTCTATTGGAGTACACCCTATGTATTGAATAAGGTCCTTCCCATTTTGGCTCAAGCTTGGGAGGCTTCTTTCCTGGTATCATTGGAGTTCTGAGAACTAATACCAATTCTCCCTAAGTGAATGAACGAAGATGAACTTTTTTGTTAAAAGCTCGTGATATTCAATTCTGATAGACTTTGAAGTGGTGCAAAGTGCACAATCTTTTCTCATAAAACCATTCCAATTCATTCAATCACTTTTGAGATTGTTCATCTATAGATGATTGATCAAAAATGGAAACTCTGAGCAAGGGTAGTTGAACTTCAATGGGCAAGACGGCTTCCGTTCCATATACCAATGAATATGGAGTTGACCGAGTTGCATTACGTGTGGTAGTCCGATAAGACCATAAAGCATGAAAGAGTTTATTAGGACATGACCTCTTATATTTATCCACCATCTTTTGTAGTATATTTGAAAGTTTCTTGTTAAAGTCTTCTATCTGGATGTTGGCCGCTGCATGATACCGAGATGAATGGTTGGATTTGATGTTGTATTCTTGATACAACTTCTTCACCTCGGATGAACAGAAATTGGTGCCATTGTCTGTCAATATGGTATGAGGGACACCAAATCTGGTAATGATGTTAGACTTTATGTAGCTAACAATGCATTTAGAACTGACTTCCTTGAGAGGTAATGCCTCTGCCCATTTGGAAAATAAGTCAGTAGTGGTAAGAATGTACTTAAACTGCTTGGCCGTAGCCGAAGGGTAAGGTCCCACCACATCCATTCCCCATGTAGGAAATGGACATGAGTATTTAGTTGTTTGAAGAAACTCTAGAGGTTGATGAATGAATTTGGCATGTACTTGGCATGAATGACACTTCTTTGTGAAATCGACACAATCTCGTATCATTGAAGGCAACAAGTATCCAAGCCTTCGAATCTGATCAGACAGTCTATGTACAAACTGGTGGGCACCAAAGACTCCTGCATGAACTTCTTTCATGACAGCCATTGTCTCTTCACCATCAATGCATCTGAAGAGAACTCCATCAAAACCACGATTGTAGGGAATTTTCTCTAGGTGATCTGGGCTATCATAAAGAGTAAAATTAACCACACGTCGCCGGATTTGTTCTTTCTCAGCACTATCAGGTGGAACTATTCCATTTTGAACGTATTCCCTGATAGGTGACATCCATCCTGTAGTATGACCATATGGTTCAGGAATGGGAAAATTTTCATTAATTTCCTCTGTTATGATTCGAACATAAGGTGAAATTGCACGACGATGGGAAATATTGATGGTTGTCTCGTCCCAATTTGGATCTTCCAGAGTTGTGGCTATATTAGACAATGCATCAACTTGAACATTTTGGGATCTTGGGACATAAGAAAATGTCGGTTCCAAAGGGAATTCCGCCATTAACTCTCCAATGTAATCATACAAAGGGATTAGTTCTTTTTTTCTGATGGCATAATCCCTATTGACTTGTTTGATTACCAGGTATGAATCACCTTTCACCATTAAGTGATTCACTTGTGCTTGAAGTGCTAATTCCAAACCTACGGTGGGAGATTGGTATTCTACTTCATTATTGGTACCACCTTCCCACAATAAGAATGAATAAGGTAACACTGCCTTTTCTGGAGAAATGAGAACAATTTCTAATCTAACTTTGTTGAATTTATGATTTTCCATTTTCTTCCCTGTTGGACTTCTGGAAGCACCATAAAAATACATTTCCCATGCCTGAGGACTTTCTTGAATAGAGAAGACTTCCTCATTAGGGAGTTCAATATCTGAAGATGTGTCTTCCACCTAATGGTGTTCAGCTAGGAAATCATCCAGAGCTTGGCCCTTTATTGCCTTTTGATACACATACTAAATGTCGAATTGCTGCAAAATAACTTCCCACCTTGCCAGACATCCTATATGCATTGGATGACTTAGGATAAATTTGAGCAGGTTATTGCGAGATACCAATTGGACCTCTTGATGTTGCAGGTAGTGTCTCAACTTATGAACTGCAAATATTAATTCCAGGTAGCACATCTCAATACTTGAATACTGGGTTTCTACTTCAATCATGGTTCGAATGAGACAGTAGAGACTGTTTTCATTCCAAGCATCATTCTTTTGAGCAAGAATGTCACCCAATGATCACTCTAGAGCTGTCACATAGAGGATAAGTGGTCTTCCTTCAACAGTTGTCATGAGTACCGGTGGACTCAAGAGGTATTTCTTGAGAATATCAAATGCTTCTTGACATTCTTCAGTCCACTGGTAAGTGACTCTCTTCTTCATCAATTTGGTGAAGGGTAAACTTTTTCCTGCTAAATTGGCGATGAAACGCCGAATATAGGCTAAGTGTCCTTGAAGTCCTCTTAATTCTTTCAAATTTTGAAGAGGTGACATACCAATTATTGACTTGGTCTTCTTAGGATCGACTTCAATACCATGATGGCATATAACAAATCTAAGAAATTTTCCGGAGGTTCCCCAAAAGAACATTTTAAGGGGTTTATCTTCAAATTATGTTTTCGAATCTTGCAGAATATGACTTCCAAATCAACCAAATGATTAGAATGTTGTTTGGATTTAACTACCAAATCATCTACATAGAATTCAACAAACATCCCTAAGAAGGGTTTTAAGATACGATGCATGGAACGCTGATAAGTTGCACCTGCATTCTTTAAGCTGAAGGGCATTACCTGGTAGAAAAACACACCCTGAGGGGCCCTAAAGTCTGTAGATTCCTCATCTTCTGGGGCCATTCAGATCTGATTATATTCGGAATATCCATCCACGAAGGAAAGTTCTTCATAGCCAACTGTTTCATCAATTAGATGTTCTGTAATTGGAACTGGGAAATCATCCTTAGGACAATGCCGATTAAGATCTCTGAAATCGATGAAAACTATAATTTGTACATTCTTTTTCTTTATAGGGACAATATTATCCAACCATTTGGGATATTGAAATTCTCTAACGAAGTTATCTTTGATAAGCTTATCCACTTTAGCTTCAATTTTGGAAGCATAAGTTGGGTGTGTTCTTCTCGCGTCTTGCTTAAATCCTCGATGTTCTTCAGGTAAACCCAAATGATGAATAGCAACATCAGGATCAAGCCCGGGAATTTTTGAATAGTTCCAGGAAAATATATCTGTATTTTTCATTAGAAAAGAAATATACATCTCTTTCTCTTCAACATTCATGTCCGCACTGATTAAAGTGGGGCGTGGATCTTCTTTTGTACCCAGATTTATTTCTCTGAGTTCATCCACAGTGGTAGAGATACCCTCTTCAAATGCTGGAGGAGCATCTCTGAGATCTTCCTCTTCTTCTTCTTCATGTGTTATTTCTTCCATTACTACTTGCATAGTAGATGATAAAGTAGAATTCTCATGATCTGAAGAGATGTAAAAAATTTCATATCTTGAAGAAAAAGCTTCCATTTCCGACCCGATTGATGATGAAGGGTCTTATATGGGTAATAAAGAGGAGATTATGGATTGAGAATCAACATCATTGTTCACCTCTGATGTTGTTATAACTTCTTCTGGCCTAATTGGAGAAGCATAGACTTGTTGGATTTCAGCAGACGAAATAAAGATGTCACCATTTTTGCTTTTATCACTGCTTGGTAGATTACCAATTTCTCCCATGTTGTTTGGATCGATTGTCGTAATTGACATTACGGATCTTTCCATAAGAGTATTTTGATTTTGGTCTATCTTGTCAATTTGACTGATAGGCAACACATAATCTGTACTCACATGTGTAAATGGATTTACTGGAATTTTTTCCAAACCATATGGAGCATTAACTTTGGTAATCTCATTTGTTAAAGATTTCTCCATTTGCTTCATGTGATAGAATTCTGCCTCAATGTATTGAGACTCACATGTATTGAATGGGGCCTTATCACCATAAAATGTCCCAACATGAACATTGAAACAATATTTGAGACATTGATGGTATTATGAAGGGATAGCCACATGTTTATGTATCCAGGGTCTTCCAAGCAATATGTTGAAGGCTGAGTCTTGATCAACAACCTTGAAATCTGAATTGGATACAAGATCTCCAAACTGAGTTCTGAGTGTAACTTCACCCAGTGGTTCTTGTTCATTTTTATCATATCCCTGTAGCATCATAGAGGAAGGAGATAAATCAGATTCTGTGAGGCCCAATCGACGAAGTGTACAAATGGGAATGAGGTTGACTCATAAACCATTGTCAATGAAATCTCTTCGAACATCCATGCCATTGACCTTTCCAGACAAGTACAATAGTCTAATATGTCCATGCACAACATCATCTTCATCTTCATCAGTAAAGGATATTATTGCATGGAATTCTGCAGGATTATTTTCTATGTGATAGACTTTAGCTGCAGCAAATTCAGTTTCAAACTCCTGAGGTCTTGAAAAAGCCTCGTTGAGTGCTTTTAGAAGATCTTTTGACAGATTCAGAGAATCCAGAATTGATAACTTGGCTGGTACTTGGGCCAAGTGTTTCAATATATCATAATTTTGATCCAGAGGTCTGTGTTTCCCAATAGGAATATGTGGTTTAGTAGGTGCCTTGGAAGAAGATGCTTTGGAAGTTGATGCATCTTTAATTGGGATAGGAGTTGGAAATATTGCTAGTTTTGGAAGATTAGACCGATTAGATCCATTTACTTGCTGAGAGGAAGAGGATGTAACCTTCAACCGGTCTTCTAAAATAACTATGCCAGGACTGAATTTGCTATTGGTAGAGGAACTTGCCTGTTCTTGCTGAGCTCACTGAAGGGCTCTACCACGAGTTTCAACTGCGTACACAGTTCTACCCGGGGTAGAATTGGAATAGTGGATTCTGAAAGATCCACGTCTTCCCTTGTATCCTGAGCCCCTAGAACTTCCTCTGATTCCTCTGTCTGATACAGGGAATTCAGGCTCATTGAAATCAAAACTTATACTAGAATATGGATATGTTAATTTAATCATATTAACAGAACCAAAGATTAACTCTTCGTCTGATGAAGACTCTGCCTGATTAGCCTGTTTAGGTTGTGTCGTTTGGTGGGGAGGTGCCCATGGATTTGAAGTAGATGGCATGAAGTCCGCCAAAGTAAAAGACAACTTAGGCTTTGACACATACTCATCTTCTTCTGATTCTTTTTCTTTCTTTGAATCATGACGTTTCATTGAGGACTTCCCCTCTGACGAAGAGGGTTTTTCCGCAAAATTCATGGAAGAAGACACAATTGGTTTCCTTAATTGTGTTTGAAAAATATCATGAGTTCGATTGATTGTCTTTATGATCATCCAATCATCATACTTCTGTGCATTTTTTCTTTTGACTTCTTTCCATTCACCTTTCTCCTCTTGAACTGTAGTAGTGACACATGCTACCTGGGCTGAGGAGCCTTTCAATGTGACTTGTCCCGAGTCGACCATCTTTTGAAGGAGGTCTTTGAAGACAAAACACTCCTAGATGGGATGCCCCAACATTTTATGCAAAATGAAATAATTAGGACGTTCTTCATCTCCTTTCTTGTTTGGCCTCTTGGGTATTGGCAATTGAACCAAATTATTTTCCAAAGCTAAAATGAAATAACCAGGAACTTGTTCATTTCAGAAAGAGTATGTTTTGCTCTTCAGATCCTCAAATTGTTTTCTTCTTTGATCTTTTTGATCGTTTGGATGAAAAGGCCTTTGTTGTTGGCACTCATAAGGTGGATCCCTTCGAGAAGATGAAGGTTTTGAGGTAGAAATAGGTATAGGTGCTTGATTAAGCATAACTGTAGGAGTTTTTGCTTTACCCATTCTCCTTCCTGGAGCTGATGGAATTACACGAGATTTAGCCTTAGCCTGTATAAGGGAATCTTAAATCTACTAAGCGATTAAAGTAAGGTCTCGAAACCCTCCAGTTTATTTCACAGGGATTAATGGCGTGCGTAATTCGTCACGCAGATTTGCCACACAGATTGGAAACAACTCTTCTTAAGAGAGAGCTAAACTCAAGGAATATGATAATCCCTTCCATCGAGCAATGAAATCAGAAACCCTTTCATTGTCCCTTTTCTTACAGTTTGTATGATCGAAAACTGTTGTCTTTGGAAAAGTTGAGTTGAACTGAAGGAGGAATTTTTGGCGAAGATCCTCCCATCCCGTAATTGACTGGGATTGCAAGCTTGTATACCAAACAAAATCTGGTTCTTGCAAGGATCGCATGAAGAATCTGAGTTTCACTGCTTCTTTCTACTCCGGAGTTCCCATCATAGGATCGCAACAAGACACATAATGCGTCAAATTTTGTTCAGGACCGCCTGATCCATTGAAAATAGGGAATACAGGATTCCCAAAACTGGATGGAGGAGAAATTGAATCTACCCATCCAGGGTAAAGTTTCTTTTCTGGTTGAACTTGCACATTCTTCCCTTCCATAGTTTTTAACTGATCTGTTAATGACTCAATAGTAGTTATTAACTTTTGAGAAACATTCGGTTGAACTTGGACTTGGGTAGGTTCAATGACTAGAGCTTGGACAGATGTGGTGATTGGTGCTGCAACTGATGGTAGCACTGACAACTGTTGTTGCACGTGACCCATAGGAATAGACCTGTGAGGGTGTACTGACAGAGGAGGATATTCTTGATCCATCTCAGTAGCTGTAACAAATTTCTTTGGCTGACTGACTCCAGAATGCTTAAGAAGAAGACTACTCTAAAGTACTTCTGCATTCAACCTTCTTAAGTCCTTCATTTCTTCCTACTGTTGTGCAAACCTCTACTCTTGTGAGAGTGATTTACCTTCTCTAGAGGAAGGATATGTAACCTGGTTCTTTCCCTTCCCTTTTTGGATCCTTTTCGGAGAGGGGGAAGTGGGTTACTCGAAGGATTACCTAGGTTCTGAGTAATCCTTTGACTTCGTGTATGCACACCTTCTTCATTTGTGTCGGTCCGTACATCTTCTTGAGCAGGAAACTCTTCATCTTAATCCCCTGAGTGAGCCTCATCTGGTGGATCAGCAACAACGGAATTGATGTTATTTATTGATGGATAACTTATTTCATAACTTCTATCAGCATTTCTGTGATATTGTCTTCTTCCATGTCTTTGATGAGACATTGCCTTTTGTTGATTCGATCCCTCAGGAACTTCTTGAAGAACCGTAATTTGGAGGGAATCTCCTCATAATTTGGCTCTTCATTCCTCTTGAGGTTTCTTCCCCAATTGGGAAAAGACCGACTTTCTCTAAGGAGGGGATTGATGATATGAAAAAGTCCCCAGTCCAGTGGACTGGGGCTATTCCTGCTGTTCTCTCTCAACTCCCCGAATC
This sequence comes from Viscum album, assembly GCA_963277665.1. Lineage (NCBI taxonomy): Eukaryota > Viridiplantae > Streptophyta > Magnoliopsida > Santalales > Viscaceae > Viscum > Viscum album. The sequence continues at coordinate 2,113,729,742 of OY728157.1, read as the reverse complement.
CTTTTTGTTGATTCTGAGGGTTGGTTTAAAAGATTACCCAGTCTGGCGAGATGGGGTGGTTCTTGACATGCTATGTCGGATACTTTCATGAAAGTCCTCCTAATCTTGCGAACCTTAGTTCGGAAATTAGTTGGATGCATTAAACTGTATCCGCTTCTATCACCCGGTTCAAAAGACCATTGGATGATTTCCGACACTTCGGTCACTTGGTGACCTGCTTACTCCAAATGAGAGGCCTCTTAAATATTCTTGTTTACTTGATGCAAGATTAATTCGACAAATCGGTCTCTGAATTCTTGATTTTGAGAGGAACTAGTTGAAGCTTGTTTTTGGGAAAGCTTTTGATTACAAACAAAGCCCATTGACGGTGGCCGTCCATGGGCAATAACATTGCATGAGACCATTTTCGGCGGGCTTTACTGACTGGAGAGCACCGTGAAATGCATTTCTCCATGAACACCCCATCCTCTGACACGAATACCAGATGGGGAATTGGAAATTAACTAACGCAATCTTCTTAGTGCGCCAAAGCATGGACGTTTAAGGGCTCTCTACTGGTTTTCAGCCTTCGGATATCGAGAGACTAATAGAGACGCCAAATCAATCTGACATTGTAACCCTTATATTATCCTAAGATGATTTTCATATTCATCATAAGATAACACTTTCTTTTTCAACTGACAAAGAGTTTTCCATATGTTGAGACGAATATCATGAATTTCATCTTCCATCAACATTTCTGGAATATTATACTGAGAGTCGGCCCGAGGCCAAAACATGACTGGCACTTCACCTTTTGCCAGTTGTTTTCTCATGTTCAGCATTTCCTCTTTATAATTTGATGAATATTCTTCTACCTGATTTGACCAGAGTTGGTGTTTCCTTGTTGATTCATTGGATTCAATAGGATTGGTAGAGAAATCATTGATCAAACTAAAAGATGCATGACTTAGGGGTGGTTCGTAGAATGACCTACACCCTAGGATATCTCTTGATTGAGAAATTATTTCACCTGCTAGCGATGAAGCTTCAGACATGACTGGTTTCACATTTGCAAGTGCCTCAAGATAAGAGCACTTTCTCGGCACTACATTGTCCACTGGAACATTTTCCGGGCAATGTGCATCACTACTGCAGAGAGGACTTTCACAGTGAAATTCATCATCATGGGGAGGACCACCATAATGGGTTACAGTAAAAGATGAGATCTCTTGCTCCTTGGTCTTCTGACCACACAGAGGGTTCCTGTGGATTTCATCTGAAGATGAAACTTCGAGATCGACCGAATTTTCATGAAGCAAGCCTTCATGAGTAAGTTTTTGTTGAAGACCTTCATAATTAATGTTCCCACCATTGATATATGAGGGAGTAGAATCTTAAATTTCAACAAATAATTGTTTGAGGGTTTCAAGAACTCCAGCATCGAGCAAGGCCTTGTTACAAATTGGCTCTTGATCTCCTGACAGTGCTGAGTGGGTCTTTTTCTTAGATGCCTTCTTACTCACCTTGGAAACCACTTGTTGACAAAAGTGGCTGCTCTGAGCAGGTGTATATGCCTGATCAGGAAAGATGGCCAGGTTAGGCTGACGATCTCTACTCAAATTAGGTGTATGTTCCAGAATTGGTCGTCCGTATGATATGGGGGATTATGAACCACAACCCTCTTGGACTGGAACAGATGTGTGTGTCTGTTATGGAGTGAATTATTAATGTGTCACTCCACTGGTAGGGACATATTTATGTGTTTTTCCCTGATATGTCGCTGAAGTTGTTATAATATCCTGGCAGGCATCCAAAATATGAACAGGGATTTGCTTCTTCTCTTTCACCATTGATAAAATATGCTTGGTGACTTCAGCTACCGGAATGGGAATATATGTCCATTCCGGGCTTGGAGCAGGTGTATGTGCCTGCTCCTGTCCTCCTTTTCCTGTCAGTGAATCTTGACAGTACTCAAGTGTGGGGGCAGAGAGTTGAGTCTAACTCCTATTTTTTTTCCAGGATTTCCGACTAAATTCTCCGAAAGCTACCAAGCGAGACTGTTGGTAGGCTTGATTAATACTATTAGGTGTATGTGTCTGTTGATTGCACTTCGCCAAACGTGGTTGACGAGATCCATCATATGTAGTCAGACGAGCCTGATGACTAGCTGATGATGTATAAATAGGTGTATGTTCCTGCCTATAGTATTCCGCCGGAATTGCCTAGTGGGATTGGCGTGATGCTGCAAGACGAGTCTGGTGGACAGAGAAATTAAAATGGGCAGGTGTATGTGCCTGCTCGTTGCTTTCCACCAAGTTAGGTTGGTGGACTTCTCCGGAGATGGTAGAGACGAGAACCTGCTCACTGTTGACCGGATTCTGCCTCTGGTGGTTCGTCTTGCTTGCTCGGGTTCAAGGAACCTGAGCCAAACGCTTGGAGTCTGTACCCTCATCATGTTGATGGCGCACTACCGCACGAGTCTGGCATTGATTGTTGGTGGGAGCCCTCAGGAAAGACTCTTGTTTGTTTTAATTAAGGTCCTGAGGGACCTGCTCATTCACCTCCCCAGAATAAGGGATTGAATGGTGATTGCGTTCTGGGGATAATGACCCGAAACGGTTGGAGATTGTAGTCAGCACCGCCTGCTTCTTGATCACTGTTTGTTGTTGTCCGGATGACCGATGTGAGTTGTTTACTTGGAGGGCTTGTCGGGCAGCCTCCAGAGTTGTGATGGTACCGTGTTGACGGTACTCCTTAACCAGTGTGTTTGATACCCAGTGTTGAAGATGCTGAGTAGGAGATATCGTCCTAAGAGCGGACAACGATCCAGTAGGAGTTGCAGTAGTGGAATTTACAACAGCAGTATTCATAGGTGTGAACTTGAGAGCAGCCATTCTAGAAATGCAGAAGATCTTGGAAAAGAGTGCCTATTTGATATAACAGACGTAATCAAGATAAATTCAGCTACTACATCTTTTGGATGAGCACATATGTCAATGATTTTTTTTTGTTGACCCTATCATTGAGTTTTAAATAGGGGCCTAACAAATGGGTAAAACATTATTTTAAATTGGTTAAGGATTCACGTTGCGTTCACCATTTTTGTTTCCCTCAGAATCCGGGGATGACCGCCTTGATGGGAGGTTCAAACATTCCGATCGGTTTCTAACGGGTTTTTTCGTAGAACCGAAAACATCCAATGATTCCACATCTATTCGGACCTACTCTCCAAAGGTAGGTGCTCATTAGTTTGTGGACTGATGAGGCTTAAGAATTTGCATTGGTCGAGAGGATGGGAGGTCAGACTCATCACACCTTTTTTAGGGGAATTATTGTCAACTCTGAGAATCTCTTTTTAGATTTAAGTTATGTTTGTGAATAATTATTACATTAACAAGTATTAAATGAGATTTCCTTCAGATCTGACAATCAATGATTAAATATGAAGGATATTTAAAGAACCTTTTGTATGTATTCGAGGTTCTTCATCGATATATAATCATCTGTATTTATTAGAGATTCTTGGTCAATAGTACCCCTCGACACATTTATATAGAATTCTCTTGGTCATTATGATGACCATGCTGGTTTTAAAGCCACTCAGTGGGGAACTTGAAGTTTATTGTCATTCAGAAGGACGTGGATTATTTTAGAGTTGGGATCGAACCTGTAGACGGGATACCTACATATCCTTTGTTTAGAAAAGGAACCAGAACCCATGTAGTTCGAGTAAGGGAGTATGATGTTTATGATTGACGGATCAAATAAGGATGTCACAATTACATTTACACTTTATGCTCACGTGAGTCATGCTCGGTGTGAGAAACAAGAGGTATTGGTAAAAATTAGACAATTGTGCCCTGAAGGATGTAATCATAAGAAATAATGTGGGGATTATATATGTATGACTGCCCAGATAAATGAAGGTTAGGATTTAATTTATGGAAGAAATCCAGGAACATGGTCCATAAAGGTATATGTGCTTCATTGAGATTTTGAATACTCAAACTTGGGGCTTACTCCTAAAAAGGAGGCCCAAATTAGGAGAATACATATGATTGGGTTTTACTCCTAAAATGGAATCCCATATCAAAGGTAAATTAGGACTAGTTAAGAGAAATTATGACTGGGGATTATTCTTGAAAAGGAGACCCAGGTTTAGAGATTTGAAAAATTAAGGGACTTGGGGTTTACTCTTGAAGAGGATGCCCATATTTGAGACTGGGGTTACTCTTGAAAAGGAGGCCCAGGTTAAGGGAATTAAGGGTTGGGGCTTACTCCTGATGAGGATGCCCAAATTAGGGGACTGGGGCTTACTCCTAAGGAGGATGCTCAGATTTGGGAACTTTAAGAATTGGGGCTTACTCCTAAGGAGGATTCCCACGTTCCGAATTATAACTGGGACTTACTCCTGAAAAGGAGGATGCCCAGATTAGAGGACTTAGGGCTTACTACTAAAGAGGATGCCCAAATTAGAGGACGTATGACAGGGGATTATTCCTAAAAAGGAGACCCAGGTTAAGGATTCTCTCATATTAATGGATGAGGTTGAATGAATGAAATCTCAATCTTTAGTGACATAAAGATTTGTAAATCACTAGGTTTTGAGAGATATTCCACAGAATTCCATTCAAATAAGGAAGTCAAATCAAGAAATCATGTCATAAATGTCTTTGAAGAGTGTCTTGAAGACTGAATCTTGAATAGGAAAGGTGGAAAGTCTTAAAAGGGGTGAAATGGGCAAGAAGGGCACCCAAAAAGGCAGGGGCGCGCAAGTCCTGGCAGGCGCGCAAGTCCTGGTCGCACAGGTATGCCTGCGCGACACATGGTGTACTTGCGCGACGGTTAACCAGCTAGGTAATACTTGAGTGACTCTTGATTAAAGCTTTTATAATCCTCTTGAGGTTCTTCCAGAAAAGGGGTGCGCATGTTCTATTGAAGGAGGAAGGCAGCGCGCAGGTGTGGCCTTTTCCCTTAAGGGCTGGCCACTCAGGCGCGCAAGTGTTGATGAGTTTCAACACTTAGGTCTTCCTCCACCTTTTTAGATCTTCCGTTCTAGGTAAGAAATTACCTTAGAAGTGTTTCAGAAGCTTTGATAATAGACTAGGGCGTCGGGAGCTCAAATCTGAGTTTCTGGAAAAAATCCTCCTCGAATGGGGGGCCCACATGGTCTATTAATCGGCAGGAGAAGACCCCGGTCGGTTACCACTTAGGTCACGCAAGTCACTTGCATGACCACTAGGCGCCGCGCAAGTGGACTTGCGCGCCAGTGATAGAACTTGCGTGACACATGTGCTTTTGATCCCTTGTTCATGCCTTTGTCGATTTTTGATATTTTCTTCAAAGGATGGATCAATTTGTGCTAAGTCATTTCCCTTTACATTCCTTTGGACTCTGTGACGAAAAAGGAGCGTCAAAAGTCACTAAACCTATACAACTATTATATAGATCGTAATTTTATCTATTGGATATTCATATAATAATTTGAAATTCTTTGTTTTAAATTTATGTGTGGATATAATTTTTCTTCATGTAGTAGGTTATATCCTCAATGTGGTCAAATGAACTCTTCATGAGGTTATTTTAAGGCTTAGAGAATATTTGTCTATCTGACGCATGGTTTCTTGATTTTTTAGGTGGTCACATGGATTTCAATGTGTGGTTCTTTTTACAAAGTCACTTGGCCTTCACAGTCATCTGAAATTATTAATATGGTAGGTTTACATGGTAAATTAAAGACTTAGATATTTTTATAATTTTACCTTGGAAAATAGTTATCTATCCTAAAATATAAACATTATTAATAACATAAAAAATATGAATTGGGGTCATAAAAATAAGACTTTGTAGGAAAAATCCATCACCACCTTCAGCTTCCATCAATTGACTAAATCAAAAAATAAACAAAGTATGAACAAGAAAAAATAGTGAAATACTGTATAATCTAAAAATATAATATATTGGATGTATAACTAATCAAGACTTATTTTAGATCTTGGATGCCTTATGTTTAACCTAGTTCATACGTGGTCACAATATATTCAAATAAATCATAATTATTTATAATTAAATTATGAAGAAACCCAAGAATATCCCCTAGTAGATATATCAAAGTGTGGAGACTTCGGCCAAATATCATGCACTAGCGGCGATCAAGTATATATTCTATTGATGCCAATCAGAGTTATTGCACCTATGCGAAATTGTTGTACAATCACACCAACATTCAATTATCCATATAGGGATTTATTTTCATGAACACCCATACTCCATTATTATCCAAAATTTATGATGTTCTTCTATACTTAATCTAAACATAAAGGTTCTCATTAAATTTTAATAATCCTAGTTTCCAAAAAAACTAAATCTTTCTCAAATACCAACTATACAGTCTTAAATATTACGTACCTAGATATTAAATCTTCTTAAATAAATTTTAATTCATAACATTATGATCCTAGCTAGAACCATAATGTTTTATAGTCTTTGGAAACTTGGATACATAAACAACAAGAACATAAAATATTTACAATATCAATTTCAAATTTCTTCATTACTAGCACCCTTATAAGACATATCATAATTAAAACCTTACTCCATAACCTGGTGTAGGAAAATATAATGGTGATCCCAAATTCTCAATAAGAGTAATGTATGTATATATCAATGATCATTTAAGAATAACATAAACATAAGGGTATGAGAACATGAGATTAACATCTAAAAACCATATCTAGAAAATCATAGATCATAAAAATGAGACATTACATAAATCTTGGTAGATCATAAGACCTTAATAATAATACAATAAAACAAAAAATCCATGATAAAAAATCATAAGTATAATACATAAGTTGTTTGGGAACCCAAAACCATAGAAAATCAATTCCTTGGTCAAGGATCATGGACAAGTTTATCCTGGTGGATTGGTTTCACTCCACATTGCAGAACTTATTTTGTCATGATATATCCAGATTTACCCAATGTATAGTAGGGATATGTACTCCCAATAACACCCATAACAACTTTACAACCACACACATGTGTGCATCAAGATCATAAAACATTCTTTGTATCTTCATATCATTCAATACTAAACCATCATAAGGAAATGAGTTTCATAATAATTTCATAATTACATCATATCATATAACGTGGAAAATAAATGTGTTTAATAAACATATAATAATCATAATAATAAATCATCATGAGAATAAAAACAAAATTCCTTACACATTTTTGAAAAAAGGCAAGATTACATTATTCATGAAATTAAATTGATATTCCTTTTAAAAAAATATTGAAAGTTAAACATTGTTAAAAATAGTTTAAAAATCATAGTTTAATATTATGAACATTTTGGAAAATATTTTTAGAAAACATGGATATTGAATAATTTATTTACAACTAAAGATAAATAAAATTGGATTTCGTTAAAAACAATATATTGGTATCTTGAGTACTTAAAGATATTAAAATTAAAGGAAAATATTAAATATTCATAAACAAAATGTAACACCCCAAGATTTCATAGTGTGTTATTTCTTCAAAATAATTCAATAACTTGCACTACACGCAACACCGAGTTCAATCACACCATGACTTACAAAAAAAAGCCATTAAAAAGAGGTTATGAATAGTATTATCTAAATTTTAAACTTTATATAATCCTTATAATTTTAGAATCCATATTATGAGTTTCTTAGATATAATGCAAGAACAAATTCATTTTCAGTATTGCACTTTTATCAACTTTTAATAGTGAACCCTTTTTAAATACAATATTTTAAACTTTTTGACTAAATGGGGACATCAAAAATTTAAAATTAAACATCCCAAGCTTCCACGGTACACTTTCATTGAATAATATAGTAGCGTGTGTTGTACGCAACCTTGAGTTTTAACACACACCACAACCAATCAAACTAGCCGTTATGCATGGTAATACCTACTTTTTGAAATTATATATATTTTATATTTTAAAATGGACTTCATTTTTGGATTCGTAATATCTAATTTAGCCTAAGGTAAAATTTTGGTACATTTCAGATAACTTTCATATTTTGATGAATAGTGAAAATTACTAAATTTTAATTAAAAACTACTTTTTTAATCAAAATAATTAATAGTTATAAATTATGAATTTGAGTGGTTTTAAAGTATATTTAGAATATATTTTTACCATTTAATATAATTTTGGTCATTGGACATAATTTTACAATTAAACCGAATATAAACAAGTGTCAATCTTTTGATAGTTATTATCTCTTAAAAACACGCTTTTTGTTTTGACAGTGGGAATTAGTTTTAAATTAATTTCTGCCACTTATGTGTTTTGAATTTAGGAAAATGGATTCCATATTTGGAATCATGATGTTCAAATTGTGTAAATATGTAACTTTTATTTTTAGACATTTTGAATAATTACTGCGGTAAATATTTTATTTACCATGGTTAAGGGTAAATCCGGTAAATAAGGGTTAAAAAATAATATTATAATAATACTAAATTACACTAAAACGTGTCTTAAACCTATTGGTTGATACATGTTCTACCATGGGAATCTTTGGGTCTATTTGGGGACCCCATGGATCCACTTGTAAGTGATAATGACACTTTATTTTAATTAAGTTAAAATGAATACAAAAATGACACAAGTATATATCTTTTAGTAAAACAATTGTTACATAGGGTTATATATGTTGGATTTTAGATTATAAATATTCATTAGAAATATAAAAAGATTTCCTACATAATGATATTTTATTTATAATTTTTAGACATTAAATAAGTTATTTTATTTATGACACAATGATGATGCAGTAATTACTATAATAGTGAAAAATTAAAATAATTGATATTATAAATACCCAAATAAATATAATATGAAACTTTTAATAAATTAAACTAATTTTCTAGGATAATATGATATATTAGGATTGATTTAATGGACTTTTTTCTAAGTAATCAATCTGTTATGAGTTTCACAAAAATCAACTAATGAATAGTTTCAAAATTGACATAAAAGAGTTTTTAAAACAAATATTATATTATTAATTGATATTAAATTCCTAAAAATCTAAGGTTCGGCCAAGAGACTTATATCATGATAGGTGTATAATTAATGGACCACTTTTGGTTCGCTTGTATGTATATGGTAAGTTTATTAACCATATAATATAAAAATTCGAAGAGACATTGTAAAAGTGAAACTAATTAACTTAGAGTTAATACTTAAAGATAAGGTTAATATAAGTACCCAAACCTGTCTAAATTCTATTGGTTGAGTTTTTTTCGAACCATACCCACCTTAACCTTTGAATAGTCAACTTTGGAGCCATTGGAAACCGAATATGAATTTATTATAAACTAATATCTCTAGCTTTTCCAAAGGTTCCCCTCACCCCTCTTATAAAAGGGCACTCCTACTTCTCATTTCTTCACACCTTCAAAGCCTTTTGGTTCGGCCAAACTCTGCCCAAATACTCTCCCAACATCCCTCACTACAACCTAGAGGCCTTAGTTTGATCAGAAACCCAACCTAAGGAGCCCTTTTGATCAAATCAAAAGGAAGAACCCGAAGAAGAGGTAATGATTTCACCACCCTTTTCCAAGTTCCTTCTTCTTCCACTTCTTCTTACTTGGTTGTTACCATTATAAAATAATAACTACATTATCATATATATACTGTGATGTTATTATAAATATGGTACAACCATATTCAGTATTCTATCCACCCTTTGAATAACATGTCACCATACGTGCGTACGTACGGCTTACCGTCTCCACGTCGTGGTGTAATTGTTATTCAATATATTATTATTTGGATGGGTATAATAATGATGTGTAACTCATGTAAATAATAAATATAAAATGTTAATGATTCTGTATATATTATATACCATCCATTTATATATTATTTTAATATCAAAAGAATGATATTGTCGCTCGTGCGTACGTACGGACTACCGTCTCCACGAACGCGATGAGATTCATTCTCCATCATATCCATTCAAGTATAATTATCATTTGCTGATTTAAAAATGATTTTTAAGGACTTGATATCATTCTGGATATGAATTATATACAACCTATACATTACAAACATGTCTTACGTAACAAAACATATAAAAGAAAATGAGTAAGTTAACACCCGAAACAACGATAATACTAAGACATTATTAACAAAGAAAAGTTAAAAGATCATATATGATATGATATTAATATATATGATTCTTGTATAATTTAATAAAAATTATTTAAATATTATACAGGAGGTTAACCTACCCCAACCAAGTAAAAGTTCAAGGTAAGGGATTTTCTTATCTCACTTTCAATTCCGTGAGATTTCCATTGTTCGCCACTAAATTATTGAAAGTGGTGTATTGTGTACTGCCATTTGATATATATTATCATGATTCTCTTTATATTCATGTTATTCTGTAAATAATTTGGTGGTTATTAACTTTTGGCCATATGACTCAGTTGATTAACGTGGTAAGGGGTTTTCATCTCACTCTTTATTTCCGTGAGATTCTTGCCATATTTCCACTATTATCTTTTGTGGGGTGTATGTACTACCCATAATTGTATTATTTGTGTAATACACTTTACCTTATGTGTATTTACATTTTCATTGTATGATACCTCTTTCATGGGTTTTATGTTTCATAAGTTACCAAATTGGTAAGGTTTATTTCACAATCTCTTCATTATTCGAGGTTGTTTATACGTAATAATCTACTGGGATCTCTATATCATCCATATCCATGTTTCTTCAAAATGTATTTCAAAACATTTTTATTATTTACAAAAATATGGGATAAAGTCATTTATACCCTTTTTGACTTTTTATAAGAGTAATCTTTCCGTCGTTTTCAAAACAAGGTCATTTTTAATCTTTTCGACAGAATTAAGGTAAGAATGTTTTCTTTAACTTATACGGCGAGTGCGGTTATTTTCTGCCGTTATAAAATCTTAAAAGTTTTCCTTACAAGCTTATAAGATTATTTTCAAAGAAAATGTTTTATTTTATATGGATCTTAAATGATTTCAAAATAAAAGGAGATATTTCTTTAAAAAGAATTTTTATTTCATCTATGTCAAAATCCTTTGATGGATTTTAAGATTATTTGAAGTTGATTTATTATGATATAAAACTTCCATATTGTAATGAATTTTTGTGATATGTTTGACTGTAGATGTGTCATTTATATAGCATTCATGGTTTATGAGTAAAGTATTGACATTTCGTATGCTAGTTCCAATAAGAATGTTTATGTTATATTTCAACCTTTACTTCATATGAATGTGTTGGATAATTATGTTCCAGGTTGGGGACTGGTTAAAGTAAGCCCTCTAGGTTGGGGACTGGTTAAAGTAAGCCCTCCAGGTTGGGGACTGGTAAAATTAAGCCCTCCAGGTTAGGGACTGGTAAAAGTAAGCCCTCCGGTTTGGTCTCCGGTTATTAGAGGCACTCCGGGTTGGTGTCCGGTTATTAGAGGCACTCCGGTTTGGTGTCCGGTTATTAGATGCACTCCGGGTTGGGTTCCGGTTACAGTTAGCCCCAAGGTCTTGGGATGAGGCCTTGAAAAGAAATTAAAGTTTAGCATTATGAATTCCATTATTATGAAAGTGGTTATTGATTTTGAATGTGATTATTCGATTAGTAGAATATCCATGAGAATAAGTAAATGGCATTATTTCATTTTACTTTTGCCATACTATGTCGAAGTTCATGTTTAAAAGGCTTTGGTTTTAGTAATGCATTGCCTTAAATGTTTATGCTTATTTTGAATGTTCCGCTATATTGTTATCCTTACTGGGCATTTGAGCTCACCCCTTTTCTATGTTTTATTTTCCCCAGGATGTGAAGAAGTAAGTTATGAATGACCTGCAGGGATATTATGAGGGGATAATAGTGTGGACTGTGGAGACATTATGTTGTTGTAGTAGTTTTTCATTTTATGATGTAATGTAAAACTTATGAATATATCTAGTGTTTCCAAGGCTACTAAACCAATCGGTATTTCGAGATTTGATCTTTCTTGTGATCATGCCAATGTTATGTAATAATGCACCGACTCTAGGTAACTTGGGTCGGGGCGTTACAGTTGGTATCAGAGGAAGTTTAGTACAAACCTTGGAAGCTATATTTAGATAAAGTCTGATTAGAGCACGTAGACCTAAGATGAACTTTGAGGATTAGTATAGAAGAACTTCCTAGAATTTTGGTATTGTAGAGATTTTGTGAGTTTTCCGAGCAATACATCTCTGTCTGGATACGAGCAGGTAGAGGCGGCTCTGGCACAGATGTACCTAGGGGTAAAACCTGAAAACACCGCTTTGAGATAGACTCGAACGGGAACTGGTGCACGACAACGGGCCTTGCTGCACTCTTGGTTACGACACTCCCGGGGGATATGCTTAGGATAACTCTCATTTTCTTTACAAATCATTTTGAAGGGATTATGAGTATATACTTCCTCAAAGAAAACATTCTTATGATTATGGATTATATCCATAAACTATTTAATTTATGTTATGTGTCTTACAAGTTTTGGATTAGGTATTGTTATTCATAAACTAATCTACTGTATGCCATTGTTTAGAAATGGCGCCCAGTAGAAGGAATGAGAACTCCAGCAATGCACATGATCCAAAGAGAAAGAAGGATCATATCTTTCATGGCCTTAAGCCAGAATTTATAAGAGAAATAGTCTCCCATTTATTATCATCATACGAAGAAATAATATCATGTGTTGATAAGTTAAGTAAATATTTTACTGAGTCATATGGCTTTAAAGAGAAGCAAGAGAAGAAAAGGATGGAAGAGATAAAGATGGATAAAGGGAAGAGGGAAAAAAATAATTTTCCCATATGTGATAACTATGGGAAGAAACACCCTGGAACTTGTCTGAAAGGAATGGGATTTTGTTATAAGTGTGGAGGAAAAGGGCACAAAGTACGTGACTACAAGGGTAAGAAAATGGTTTCAAATGTACAATGCTTCATTTGCAAGGAGTTTGGACACTACGCGAACCTATGTCCCAGTCATCAGACTATGACGCAAATTATGCTATTGGATAATAATCAAGTTATGATACTACCACAGATGAAGAGGAATCATTAGAGTTCTTATGTTGATTATGTCAATTGAGTGTTGTATCAACAATGTACTTGTTATAATAATTATGGAGTATATAAGGATTGTACTGCAGTACTATTTCATTAAGGACTTGAGATTGTGTGGAAAAAAGAAAAGTGACTCAATAGCAGGTTAAATTTTTGGAAAATATATGGTTGAGAGAAAGATAAACCATAATATGGTTCTGATACCGAGGTAGTGACTTTAGAATAATACATGATTGATTTGGATAAATTATATTGGATATTCTTGACTACCTTGAAACTGATTAATGATTTGTATATTCCATCATTTTTGGGGTTTAAAACATTTTTTTGATTGATGAAGTATATCTAGCATTCTATATGGAATAAGGGAGCATGAATGTAATCAATAAGGAATATGGTAATTCAGGATGTTTCAGTGTATTAAAAGAATACAAGATGAAGGTATTCATATGCTATTACGGGGTAAAAAGGATCTACATTATGTTTACCTTCCTTATAAATGTTGGACTGTGAGTTTGGATAGAAGTATTTTGGATAGTTGTAGTTTGGATTATTTTGGATTTCCATAAAAGGACAACCCGGAGGACGGGCGGCAACCCGTCGTGTCCGGCAAGGCTGCGAGACTTGAACCCGCAACCGAAGGGCGACAAGGGTGTATCACCTACCACTGGCCCATGAGATGTCCTGGATTAAATAATGTAGTTTTTATTAAAATATCATGTAGATTAATTATAAATTTGTTTATTTTGGAACCCTATACGAATAGTGTAAATAGAATTTTTTTTACATTCTATTATCTTTTAGAGTGAAAGATGAGTTTGTGGTAGAAATTTATTAATGGATAAAACTCTAATTATAAAGTAAGTATATCTCCTTATGATCTTAGCCAATCTCATAAATAAATTCCTCAACATTAAGAAAAGCAACTTAGAACAAAAATGTTTTCCTAGATGGTACCTTAAATCATCACTAAATTATGGATTTGGGATTGTTGGCCTTTACATAGCCATGTTCTCTACCACTCTCCATCAGATAATTGATGGTTAGATTTTTCTTCCATATCCATATTTTCCTACATGGAACCCTAGTATGTGTTATTTTCGGTAATCTTCATACTTTCGACTCTTTATTTTAAATAGAGGCCTCATTAATTCATTTTTCGATGTGGGATTTCAACTAGGATATTTTGAAACGTCAAAAATGTGTTATCCTAATACCCTATGTTTTGTTGAACCGATGGTATTTCAAATCATCATAGATTGATGAATTTAAGGACCTCAATTTTATACTTGTTTGTGATTGATGACCTCAATCACTACCTATAAATATTTACGTTTTTCCTCCAATTATATGTCTCTAAATGCCACCAATGTTCTCCTAATTGAGATCATAATTTGGTTGTGACCCTTTAATTTCTCTTTTCCTCATATTAAGACTAAATTTTAGTAACCCAATTTCCGATGTGGGTTTTCCCACAAATATATTTTCTATTTTCAACATTTTATTTTCGAAGAACAATTTCAAATTGCGAGGACGCAATTTATTGAAGGAGGGGAGAATGTAACACCCCAAGATTTCATGGTGTGTTATTTCTTCAAAATAATTCAATAACTTGCACTACACGCAACACCGAGTTCAATCACACCATGACTTACAAAAAAAAGCCATTCAAAAGAGGTTATGAATAGTATTATCTTAATTTTAAACTTTATATAATCCTTATAATTTTAGAATCCATATTATGAGTTTCTTAGATATAATGCAAGAACAAATTCATTTTCAGTATTGCACTTTTATCAACTTTTAATAGTGAACCCTTTTTAAATACAATATATTAAACTTTTTGACTAAATGGGGACATCAAAAATTTAAAATGAAACATCCCAAGTTTCCACGGTACACTTTATTTGAATAATACAGTAGCGTGTGTTGTACGCAACCTTGAGTTTTAACACACGCCACAACCAAACTAGCCGTTATGAATAGTAATACCTACTTTTTGAAATTATATATATTTTATATTTTAAAATGGACTTCATTTTTAGATTCGGAATATCGAATTTAGCCTAAGGTAAAATTTTGGTACATTTCGGATAACTTTCATATTTTGATGAATAGTGAAAATTACTAAATTTTAATGAAAAACAACTTTTTTAATCAAAACAATTAATAGTGATAAATTATGAATTTGAGTGGTTTTAAAGTATATTTAGAATATATTTTTACCATTTAATATAATTTTGGTCATTGTACATAATTGTACAATTAAACCGAATATAAACAAGTGTCAATCTTTTGATAGTTATTATCTCTTAAAAACACGCTTTTTGTTTTGACAGCGGGAATTAGTTTTAAATTAATTTCTGCCACTTATGTGTTTTGAATTTAGTAAAATGGATTCTATATTTGGAATCAGGATGTTCAAATTGTGTAAATAGGTAACTTTTATTTTTAGACATTTTGAATAATTACTGCGATAAATATTTTATTTACCATGGTTAAGGGTAAATCCGGTAAATAAGGGTTAAAAAATAATATTATAATAATACTAAATTACCCTAAAAAGTGTCTTAACCCTATTGGTTGATACATGGTCGACCATGGGCATCTTAGGGTCTATTTTGGGACCCCATGGATCCACTTGTAAGTGATAATGACACTTTATTTTAATTAAGTTAAAATGAATACAAAAATGACACAAGTATATATCTTTTAGAAAAACAATTGTTACATAGGGTTATGTATGTTGGATTTTAGATTATAAATTTTAATTAGAAAGATAAAAAGATTTCCTACATAATGATATTTTATTTATAATTTTTATACATTAAATAAGTTATTTTATTTATGACACAATGATGATGCAGTAATTACTATAATAGTGAAAAATTAAAATAATTGATATTATAAATACCCAAATAAATATAATATGAAACTTTTAATGAATTAAACTAATTTTCTAGGATAATATGATATATTAGGATTGATTTAATTTACTTTGTTCGAAGTAATCAATCTGTTATGAGTTTCACAAAAATCAACTAATGAATAGTGTCAAAATTGACATAAAAGAGTTTTTAAAACAAATATTATATTATTAATTGATATTAAATTCCTAAAAATCTAAGGTTCGGCCAAGAGACTTATATCATGATAGGTGTATCATTAATGGACCACTTGTGGGTCGCTTGTATGTATATGGTAAGTTTATTAACCATATAATATAAAAATACAAAGAGACATTGTAAAAGTGAAACTAATTAACTTAGAGTTAATACTTGAAGATAAGGTTAATATAAGTACCCAAACCTGTCTAAATTCTATTGGTTGAGTTTCTTTCGACCCATCCGCACCTTAACCTTTGAATAGTAAACTTTGGAGCCATTGGAAATCGAATATGAATTTATAATAAACTAATATCTCTAGCTTTTTCAAAGGTGCCCCTCACCCCTCTTATAAAAGGGCACTCCTCCTTCTCATTTCTTCACACCTTCAAAGCCTTTTGGTTCGGCCAAACTCTGCCCAAATACTCTCCCAACATCAATCACTAAAACCTAGAGGCCTTATTTGGATCATAAATCCAACCTAAGGAGCCCTTTTGATCAAATCAAAAGGAAGAACCCGAAGAAGAGGTAATGATTCCACCACCCTTTTCCAAGTTCCTTCTTCTTCCACTTCTTCTTACTCTGTTGTTAACATTCTAAAATAATAACAACAGTATCATATATATACTGTGATGTTATTATAAATATGGTACAACCATATTCAGTATTCTATCCACCCTTTGAATAACATGTCACCATACGTGCGTATGTACGGCTTACCGTCTCCACGTCGTGGTGTAATTGTTATTCAATATATTATTATTTAGATGGGTATAATAATGATGTGTAACTCATGTAAATAACAAATATAACATGTTAATTATTCTGTATATATGATATACCATCCATTTATATATTATTTTAATATCAAAAGAATGATATTGTCGCTCGTGCGTACGTACGGACTACCGTCTCCACGAACGCGATGAGATTCATTCTCCATCATATCCATTCAAGTATAATTATCATTTTCTGATTTAAAAATTATGTTTAAGGACTTGATATCATTCTGGATATGAATAATATACAACCTATACATTACAAACATGACTTACGTAACAAAACATATAAAAGAAAACGAGTAAGTTAACACCCGAAACAACGATAATACTAAGACATTATTAACAAAGAAAAGTTAAAAGATCATATATGATATGATATTAATATTTATGATTCTTGAATAATTTAATAAAAATTATTTCAATATTATACAGAAGGTTAACCTACCCCAACCAAGTAAAAGTACAAGGTATGGGATTTTCTTATCTCGCTTTCAATTTCGTGAGATTTCCATTGTTCGCCACTAAATTATTCAAAGTGGTGTATTGTGTACTGCCATTTGATATATATTATCATTATTCTCTTTATATTCATGTTATTCTGTAAATAATTTGGTGGTTATTAACTTTTGGCCATACGACTCAGTTGATTAACGTGGTAAGGGGTTTTCATCTCACTCTTTATTTCCGTGAGATTCTTGCCATATTTCCACTATTATCTTTTGTGTGGTGTATGTACTGCCCATAATTGTATTCTTTGTGTAATACACTTTACCTTATGTGTATTTACATTTTCATTGTATGATACCTCTTTCATGGGTTGTATGTTTCATAAGTTACCAAATTGGTAAGGGTTATTTCACAATCTCTTCATTATTCGAGGTTGTTTATACGTAATAATATACTGAGATCTCTTTATCATCCACATCCATGTTTCTTCAAAATGTATTTCAAAACATTTTTATTATTTACAAAAATATGGGATAAAGTCATTTATACCCTTTTTTGAATTTTTATAAGAGGAATGTTTCCGTCATTTTCAAAACAAGGTCTTTTTTAATCTTTTCGATAGAATTAAGGTAAGAATGTTTTCGTTAACTTATACGGCGAGTGCGGTTATTTTCTGCCGTTATAAAATCTTCAAAGTTTTCCTTACAAGCTTATAAGATTATTTTCAAAGAAAATGTTTTATTTTATATGGAACTTAAATGATTTCAAAATAAAAGGAGATATTTCTTTAAAAAGAATTTTGATTTCATCTATGTCAAAATCCTTTGATGGATTTTAAGATTATTTGAAGTTGATTTATTATGATATAAAACTTCCATATTGTAATGCATTTTTGTGATATGTTTGACTGTAGATGTGTCATTTATATAGCATTCATGGTTTATGAGTAAAGTATTGACATTTCGTATGCAAGTTCCAATAAGAATTTTTATGTTATATTTCAACCTTTACTTCATATGAATGTGTTGGATAAGTATGTTCCAGGTTGGGGACTGGTTAAAGTAAGCCCTCCAGGTTGGGGACTGGTTAAAGTAAGCCCACCAGGTTGGGGACTGGTAAAAGTAAGCCCTCCAGGTTAGGGACTGGTAAAAGTAAGCCCTCCGGTTTGGTCTCCGGTTATTAGAGGCACTCCGGGTTGGTGTCCGGTTATTAGAGGCACTCCGGGTTGGTGTCCGGTTATTAGAGGCACTCCGGGTTGGGTTCCGGTTACAGTTAGCCCCAAGGTCTTGGGATGAAGCCTTGAAAAGAAATTAAAGTTTACCATTATGCATTCCATGATTATGAAAGTGGTTATTGATTTTGCATGTGATTATTCGATTAGTAGAATATCCATGTGAATAAGTAAATGGCATTATTTCATTTTACTTTTTCCATACTATGTTGAAGTTCAAGTTTAAAAGGCTTTTGTTTTAGTAATGCATTGCCTTAAATGTTTATGCTTATTTTGAATGTTCCGCTATATTGTTATCCTTACTGGGCATTTGAGCTCACCCCTTTTCTATGTTTCATTTTCCCCAGGATGTGAAGAAGTAAGTTATGAATGACCTACAGGGATATTATGAGGGGATAACAGTGTGGACTGTGGAGACATTATGTTGTTGTAGTAGTTTTTCATTTTATGATGTAATGTAAAACTTATGAATATATCTAGTGTTTCCAAGGCTACTAAACCAATCGGTCTTTCGAGATTTGATCTTTCTTGTGATCATGCCAATGTTATGTAATAATGCACCGACTCTAGGTAACTGGGGTCGGGGCGTTACACAAAAGGTGTATAACAAATTTTATTAAATTATTGAGAGATATATCATAAAATATCATCATTAGAAACATAAACATAAACAATCTTGAAAAACAATGAGATTATAACATAAATCCCTTTCCTCAAGTTCAAATTTCCACAAAAGAACTCTAACCTCAAGTATAATAAATTTCAATTTATTATAATTCTATAATAGACTCATGTACATTATTATAATATCTTATATAATCATATTATAAAATTTCAACATCCATTTATTAATAATTCCTTACTAATACTGTAGTTTTTGGGTGTTAGTTTGTTTTATAAATTTTCAGTTAAACAATTATTATACTTGTACATCAATCATGGGTTAATCATCTAAAATACTATAATCCTGATATAAATTCCACGTATATTAATTTTAAACATATTTATCATCTTATATAAAATGTAGAGATAGATAAATGAATTAAATCATTCAGGGGGTTGGTAGTATGTATGTACCAGATAAACATTGTTTTCATTTTCAAATGAAAACACATAAATAATATAAATAAAATTATGTCATAAAAAAATAATTAAATCATGAAATATAATATATAAACATTAACTCCATCATAATAAGGAAACAAGAATTGTGGTGATAGAAAATGATTTATATCATTATTTGGAGGTGGTATTCAACATGTACTCATGATAGATACTTTCATTTCCCATTTGATGGAAAACATGATGGATAATGGTTCTTACATAATCAAAATAAAATTCAATTATATTCATGAAAATGAAGTTTTAATTTTATTATTAATAAAAAATATTTAGATTATGTGTAAGAAAAAATAAATTGAAATAGGTTGGGAAAAGTAATTACCTCTTTTTCAAAAGACTTACATTATATATATATGTAAGGATAGTTGTATTGGTTTTTTAATAATAAGAGAACATAAAAATTTCATGTAGGAAATTATATAAGATAATTTTTTAGGGTTTGGTCAATATTAGTGGGTTAAAGTGGTGTATATATGTGAATATAGGGATTCCATTATATAAGTGGGGGGAGACACACCTTCAATATTTTCTAGGATTAAAATATTATTATTCTATATTCACAAAAAATTATTCCTAAGAGATAATAATTATATTGTAGAATAATATGATGTTGAAATATGGCCATACAATATTATCTAAAAAAGTTTAATTTGAACTATTACCTTTATCTCTTGGTTTTAACCCCCCCCCCCCCCCCCACACACACACACACACAATTTAACCTTAACTTTGGTAATAAAATTTCATTATTTTTACAATTATTTATGACAAAATAATAATGTGACCTCATTAAAAAAACTAGAAATAAATATTAAAAAAATAAAAACCATTTTATTTAATTTAATCACTATAAGTGGTAGCAATTTATTTAAAAATATACTTGATAAATGTGATAAAAAGTAGTTTATTAAAAAATTACTTTTTATGTCTAAAAGAGTTTTTATAAAAAGATAATTTATTATATTTATCCAAAAAATATAAATTGAATAATTTTTTTAAAAAAAGAAATTATTTTTTAAAACCAATACAAATAAAAATGGGTCTATGAAAAAACTAGAAAAGTAAATATTGATTTCTATAAAAAAGATATTTTTACTATTCATCTAAAAATTCAATTTTTCAGAAAATTTCCAAAGAATCACCTAAAGATGATATTTAAATGATGATTTAAATAGTAATATTTTTTTTATAAACTTAAATTTCTAAATTTGTTGTAAATTAAATATAATATCCACACACAAAATGTTATAATAACCATTTTTGAAAGAAATTATTCTTGAACATAAAATAGCTTCACCTAAAATAAAGTACTTATTTATTTAAAATGAATCAAAAAAAATTAACTAAGTAAAACTTATATATATATATATTTCATAATTTGGTTAATATTATTCATACCCTTTGATCCAATGGATAGGAGATTACTATAACAATAAATAATAACATTTTAATAGTATGTATGGTTTTGTTTAAACTCGATGTTGCGTGTAAAGAATTGTATACATGAAATAATAATAATTTAGAGAAAATTAAATCATAAAATATTGACTTTTCGATACATCATATATAACTTCTATAAATTAATATTCAAGATGAATTTTTTTAATGTTTTAAACACTAAAATTATCTTTTAATATATCAGAAATTCACAAAAAGGATAAAAAGTTATTCATTATGTATTTAGATATTAATAAAATCGAAAATGGTTATCACAAGATAAAAAATCATCAAAAAATATCAACCCTAATATGAAGAAATTTTACATTAATCTTAAATTATTCAACAATAACACACAAATTTTGAATAAAATCATTCTATATATGTCTTTTATTAAAATTATTCAAAATATGTCCGGCCAAGACTGAAACCAGAATATTAGACTGATTTTCTCTCATAATATTCCATAATAAACTTTATAATTATATTCAAATGATAAAAAAACACTTATAAATCCATATACCATGAATTTATATGCCTTAATCATATAATCCCAAAAATATGGTATTTTTTCTATAAATAACCTAAATCATCAAAACGACACAATAAAATCATATATGGTTCAGAATAATAATTCAACAATTATTCCTTAAATAAAAACCCATATTATTAAAACATATTTCCATTTACCTTACTCATATAAGATTCCAAATATAGTAAAATTATTTAAAAATAACATTTTTCTCTTACTCACCAAATCACATTTCAATCTCATAGTTATCTATATGATAAATTATATGTTCCCATAATGTAATCACTATTTTATCCAAATTTCCTCAACAATAGAGAT
This sequence comes from Viscum album, assembly GCA_963277665.1. NCBI lineage: Eukaryota > Viridiplantae > Streptophyta > Magnoliopsida > Santalales > Viscaceae > Viscum > Viscum album. The sequence goes on along the minus strand of OY728157.1, from coordinate 2,113,707,653 downwards.
ATTATTAACTCCAAAGGTTATTAATACCATTAAAATTACATCAAAAAAATATAATATAATTCTTCTTTAAAAAACTATTTCACTGCAACAAAATATAAACATAGGTGTTACATATATAGAAAAAAAATTTGAAAAATAAATTACTATATTCAAAATTAAACTAATCATATAAAACCTAAAAAGGCACTAATTCTTTTAAAAATACTATCTTCCATTAATTTTTCAACCCTTAAATAAAATACCATTATATCATAACTATTGAAACCATATATGTTGTCACTTTAATCATTCAAAATTCTTCATAATCCATTATTAAAGATTTTCTATCTTATATCTTTATGAAATTTTCCCATAATCAAAAATATTGATAATTTTCTAATATTAACCTATTTCAATATATTCATGTTTCATACTTTGAACAAAAATAACTCATACCACGGAAATATAGATCACAATTCATTTCAATCCTAATTTCTAATATAGATTTCACATTATCTACCAGGTCAAGTCTTTACATTATTGGAATGCCACGAAACCAAGAAAGGTTCCCTTAATTTCATTATTCATGCATAATCATTACATATGAATTGAAATAGATATTTATAAAGAGTGATATTTGTAAAAATTAATATGTTTTGAATATGTATAATTTGAGAAATTATCATCAATTTTTTCCAATAATACATTATGATATGATTTTCCTTTAACATTAAAAATAATGGTCGGTTATTATAAAAATAATACAATATCAGATAACTAGATAAATATATAACCTTCTCATAGGCCACCCTATATTGTATCCAGACAGAGGGTTGGAAATACTTTTTACGCATCTACCATTGAGAAAAATTGTAAAATCCCATTATGGTATTTTCCAAAATGGTTATTATAAGATAGTTTTCCTTCAAAAATATGGTAATATGTATCCCATGGTACTTCATGATATTAAAGTATTGAAGGGAATTGGGATACATTATAAATTATTTTATTAGTGAGGTGAATACTAGATAAAGTGTCAAAATAAAAATATCTTGTAGTAATCATTACAAGTGAACCCTCTGGAAGAGACTGGAGAATAATTCCGGATTTATATCTATCTATATTGAAGAATAAATTTTACCCTCATGAAAAAAAATTGTGAGTCAACAACAACTGATTTAATTAATAAAATCTGAATGAATAACCTAATAAATTTGGTATTTATTACTCTATGAATAATTTTTTTCAATCTATAGCATGTAAGGTTTATCCTAGGTAATCCTTGGTTGTCGTTAAATTATATATCCTTGCATTTAAATCCTTCATAATGACTCATATAAAACATGTGAATTAACCTAATAATATCTTAGGGGATAATCTATTTAGATGTGTAGTTAGAGTCCCACTTATCATTATCTATGTGATGTGGGAGTTAATTCCCAAACTACTTATTTTAAATTTATTTCCCCAAGGTACATATGTGTCATAGTCACATCCATATGCTAATATCTAGATAAGGATTTAATTTCAAAGAAAACTACAAAATATTTTTTTACCAAAACATTATGGTATTATCAAATTCTTAGACTTATTAACCCATCATGATGTCTAAAAATATTAAAATATATTCATCTGAATGACACTAACCACTAAATGTATCCATGCCATTCCCTTTATAACAAATATAAGGTCTCAAAATTAAAAAATTACACAATTTTTTTTTTATTTTTATATTTAATTTTCATACATTTTTTGATCTTTTTGGTTTATTATTTTATATAATTACGTCAAACATCTTACATAATAAACTCATGCATTAGAAGGTGGAGACTTCTACTCAATTTCCCTTTTTTCACAAAACTATAATTTTTTAATGAACAAAGTTTAATTTTTATAACAAATAGTCACAATTTTCAACTTGAATTCATCGTTGATACTAATATTCCTTTAATCCCATGAAATGTATTTGAGAACATGTGATCGAAAGAAATTCTCAGAAAGGGTCACATACAAATATGAAAAAAAACATGTTGGACTATTTAACAACCATGAGATCATATAATATAGTTTTTCATTAACATAATAAACTTTGAACTAAAATAATCTGTTTTTTCACAATAAAATATATTTGGTTACAAGGTTTTTAATAAAACACTCTAAAATAAAACATAATGAAAAATTCATAGTGATGAAGGTTTCTATAAAAACAAAAAACCCTAGGAAATTTTTTTCTTAAAAACATAAATTTTTACTCTTAAAGGTGATAATAAATCTTTTAAACAAAATATAATTATACTAATTTAGGAAATAAATGATATTTTCGTGAAAACTGATTACCAAGCATAAAAAATTATTGTACATGACTCAGTACATCATCTTCACAGAACCCTTATAAGAACACTTATAATGGAATAATCTACTTGGTTAATTCCAATGAAATTCTACAGAGAAAATAATCATTACCCAATAAATTAGAAAGATATATCTCACTCAATAATAATTATAAATTGTGTTTGAGGGGTATATAATAAATTAAAAACATAAAATCATTCATTTTCATCATCAAACTCAAAAATTATACATCTATCCCTAGAAGTCGAACATTTTCATATGTTGATATATCTTGTTCCTTTATAACCTAATTTTCAATACTAAAATTCCCAAAATAATGGGAAGATGTGTTTTTTTAATAAAACATGGAATACTATAAAGGAATTAAAATATAAAATAATGGTTATAGTAGTGGTAAAATTTATTAAGATCATATAAATTAAAATAAAACCTTCCTTTTACATAGTTAAACAAATTCCAAATGTTTCATATAAAATATGTGAAAATATTCATTTACAAAATATGTGAAAGAAAGTAAAATAAGAGACATAAAATATATTTTAAAATTTATTTATGTTAGTATAAATAAATACTAAAAATTATTTTAATAATGTGTAAAATGAGGGGAAAACATAGAAATGAAATCATCAAAATAGTTAAAATGGGGTTTGGAGGTAATGTTTCTCTTACCTCAAATCCCACATGTCACGTACACTCTTTATCATCCTGATTAATGAAATTTTTTGATTATTTAATTTCTTAATAAGCTTTTTAAATTTAATTATTCCTTAAAATTCATATATATTCATGTTATATATAATTTTTTATCGATTGAGTTCAAGTCAGACGTTTTGACAATATTCATCTTCTAAGTTGGAAATAGCTTGTATATGCTGACAATGGTTATTTTTATCATTGTTACCACATATAAATAATTATAATCATTACATAATTAATTTTTTTATATATTAAATAATTTTTATATTCGTCCACTAAAGGTTCAAAGGTAAAACTAATCACATCTTTCCGTGGAGGTGGGAGTCCACACGTACGCATGAATGACATTATAGTTTTTCAAAAGATGGAAAGGTAATATAATATATTATTCCTTATATTTTAGGAATTATAATTATATAATATATAAAATATATACTATTTTATTCCATAATAATAACCATCCTAGTGAGATGGTTATTAAAAAACACATCACTTCATCGAGGTGTTAATCTACAGATACACACGAGAAATGATTTTACTTCTTTTAGGATATAAATAGAGATGAAATGAGGTTTTAAAATAATCACAATAAAAGTTTAGTATATTATATTAAATTATGTTATTATTTTATCATGTTTAAATAATATTTTAAGGAGGTATAAGAAGAAATAAACTTAAAATTTGTCAGTTATGACTTATACCATATCCTCATATAATCTCCTTGAATTTAACCTTATGCCATATAGGCTTAGTCTTTTGGTGATACCAATACCTATAAGAAATAGGAGGGGGTGTTTTCGATAGATTTTGGTAGTTATTTTCCAAACTATGTTTCTCAAAATGTGTGAGTAAGGGCTGGTGGGAGGTGTCAACTATATTCCATTCAATAGCATGAATATAATATTTTTTAAAAATTTAAAACTGTTAAATAAAATATTATTCCACGTAATACACCATTAAACTCATCATTTGACTATTCACATATTTTCACTTTAATTAAATCATGATAGTAATATAATTATATATAATCATTAAAAAGCAAAAATATTTAATATGTACCTAAAAAAATATTGGAAAAAATTAATTCATCAAAATTGTATTAATTTTATAGTTTTTTAAAATCATTTACTTGATTTTTCTATTACATGAACAAACATAGTATAAGTGCTACCAAAATATTTTAGGTAATCGTTACACCACTAAAAATTAAGAAAACTAATGTGATAAAAAAAATATTTCATGTTTCAAATATAAAATTATAACTGAATTTGAACTCATTTTATCCCAATGTAAAAATATTAGAGATATTAATGAAAAGGGAGTGACATTTCTTTATTCTTTACTTAAATTCATATTAAGTCCACTATCGAAAGAGAGTGGAAATAAATTTCCAAATATGTGAACCTCGTATGGTTTTAGTAGAAACACACTTATACAATAAAATAAATAAAGTTGTTAACAATATTTTTAGGCCATATTTCGTAGTTTTAACCAAGTTGTACTTATTCTACCCATACCAAGGTAAAAAAATTTTATTATGGTTACCATTTATAATGACTAAAAATAAAAGAGAACTACTTAAAAAAATTTAAACACATGATTAAAAATATGTAATATATTTTCTATGATTCTATTTTCGTCAGTTTAGATATAAATTCCAAAATAAATTCATAAAATGTATTGAAACACGGTTTCCAGAAAAAAAGTATTTTTAATCCAAAAACTGAACGAATACCAAAATAATTTATAATTTAAATTCCTATGTAATTGATTATATTATATATAATTAAACAATACATATATAAAATTAAGCTCAAATTAAAATCCTAAAATCAATTTTAAATTAATTTATCTAATGAAAATAAATGATTATTTTACAAAAAATGTTATTTTCACTATTCATTGAAAAATCAATCCTTTTAGAAAATCCAAAAAATTCAACTTAGTCTAGTTTATAAATGATTATTTAAAAATTAGATATTAATTTCCTCAAATAAAATTCCTAAAAGTGGTATAAATTAATTATAATTTATGCCTGAAAATAGCGTTGAACCTATTTTTGAACAAAATATATTTTTTCGCATATAATAACTTTAATTAAAATTGAGTACATGATTATTAGACATTAATTTGTAAATTTATATTAAACTAAACATTAATAAGTATTTTTAATAATGTTTTTATTTAAATTAACATCACTAATTCAATTTCTTGGATCTAATGATCACATTTAAATATTAATATTTTTATCACAATTCGCTTAAATATCGGTGTTGATTATTAAGTAAGAGATTAAGAATAGTATTATTCTCAAACGAATTTACATGGTGTTACAAAAACTCTACATATTTACCCTCACCTAAGTCTCCCATCTCTATTAGAGATCTTTTTCCATTACAAAACTCCAAGCCATTAAGGCTTTAGCAAAGTAAAAAACCTCCAATGAAGAGGTAACCTCGATTCTATTTCTTTATTTTCTTTCTCTTCTTACTATCTACTCACTCCTTAAATTTCACTTTTTTTAATTTCTAAAATATTTCAAATATAATTATATAACATAAATTTTTAATATGATATGGGTACAATTATTTTAAACTATTTTTAGTTAATACTCTCTCTTTCTCTCTGTTGAAAAGTCATGTTAATTTCCTGTTAAATCCATCTATTTGGACATTGTGAAGGACGTAATTTTTATATTTTGGCTAGATGGTTAGTCTACATGATTCAATCAAATTAAATTTTAATTTATTCTAATATTCTCTAAAAAATATTATGTAATGTAATTACATTTTAACATAATTTTATTATATATGAGGTACAAGAATTATAAAATAAAATAGGAACTAATGTGAGGACATTTCTTGACTCAACTCCTTTCCATGAGTTGTAATATTTTATATTTGACTTATGGGCTTGCAAGATTGATTTATACAATATTATTATGTTTTTAGATTGAGTTTCTTCTATATATTTCATGAAATTTACTTATGTTCATGAAATGATTGACCTTTTATAGATTTATTGCTTCATAAAATAAGAAGTAATTAAGATTAATTACATAATTTTCTAATAGTTATTTTTCATCCATGTATGTATTATTTCTTTCCCAAAACAAATCTTATATATTTTCTAAATCCAAATATTAATTATCTCTTATGATCTTCATATTTATCTTCACCTCTGTTCTATAGGAATATTTTTTAATCTTTTGACAATCAGGTTATTAACAAAGGCATTATAAATATCAAAAAGGAAATAATTTTTTTGATCATATATTAATCTTCAACTACAAGTATTTTGACCTAAAATTTATTTATTTTCAAAATTATTTTCTTGGATTTGTTTGTAAATAATTATTAAAAAATTATTCACGATAATTTCTTAGAAGTTACATTTCAAAGTGACCCATAAAATCATATCTCTAGAAAGACATTAAGAATGTGTTTTTTAACTCGAATTATAGTTATGATCTCATATAATATTTATCTAAAAAATATATTTCTCTTATAGAGTTATGTATTATGAATCGCCCTCAAATTAAATTTATGAAATAGTCATTTTGGGTGATTTAATTTTTGTTATTGAATGATCTAATTATTGATGTCATTTTCTTTGATACCATTTGAAAATATTCCAAAAACACATTTTCTTCAATATGTATTTTTTGATACTATATATAACTGGTTTCATTTGTCCAAGATATTTATGGTATATCATAATGTGATGGATTGGCCCTATATATTATTCTAATACATTGGGTAAGGTATTATATCTCATGATATAATTTTCAAAAATAGGCTTTCTTGCTCTAAAGAATATTTGAAACATGTAGTGATGTCAAATCCACTATGTTATTAGAAACAGTTATTGACACATGATCAAATATGTTTTGATTGTCTCAGTATTTTACCTTGACATATAATACGGTTTCAAAGACAATTTATGTGCCACATTTCTATGTTAATCCATTTTCTAATGTTATACCTCCATAGTTTATGATTCCTTGCACATTTTCCCAAGTCATCGTATAAGTTTTGTACCTCTTGGATGGTCCTTTTATAATCATATGATCTCAACCCCTAGTTTATGATGTTTTATCATTACAATTGACTATCTATTATTTTTATGTTTTATCACAAGATAATCATATAACCCTTTATGAAACATTGATTGGTTTTCCATTACTAAACCATTGAGATAAATCCTTACATTTTACAAATCTTCATAAAATTATACACAATAATATTTTTGGAGGGAAGTGTTACGTGAGATTCTTTTGGGAAATATTGAATAAATAGTGTAAAAATATTTTTAGGAATCAATTATTTAAATAAACTAAACCGTTGCGTTCTTGGATTATGTTATCATTGTTAGATGTAATAAATTATTTAAATGATGTATATTATATATATATATATATATATATTGGTTCACCTCACATGGTATCAAAGCTAGTGTGTAAAATATGGTTTTTAGCACCATACTTGGGAGTGCTGGTTTAGGTTACCTTAAATAAGATTATAATGTAGCAGATTATTTCAAATTTATGCTTAAAATCATGAAGTTCGAGAAGTGGAAAATTATATTTTAAAAGGAATATTCCACTAAAGTGTTTCAAGGTGGATAAATTGGATATTTTATAGAAAACACTCAAATTTTGCAAAATAATAAGTTAGTAAAGATTAGTATAAGTGGATAAAAAGATCTTATATAGATACCTAAAAAATATGATAAATAAAATATTATTCTAAAGGTTAGGGTATTAATTTCTCTAAATAAAAAAGTGGAACCTCTTGTCAACGATTTAATATAGTGATTGTAGTGAAGATGAAACGATAAATAAAATAATATATTTTAAATATCTCAAAGATATTGAATAGGGGAAATTAAATAAATAGAAACAATATTCAAGAAACAAATATTATACTTTTGAACATAAATAATTATGGATTTTGATGGATATTTATGTCTTTAAGAAGTATATTACTAAGGAAAATACATTTAATAGAAATTTAGGAGAAAGGGTTAAAATAAATGAGAATTACTAAGAGTCTATCTAGTTGAATTTAAATCATCCTAAAAATGAATTGACCAACTATAAATACAAATTCCATAATTTTATTCATAAAGTTGATGAAATATTAAAAAATCAGGTTACAAGAGATATTAATGATTCATAGAATAATGGGACTCAATTTGGATAGAAAATATCACACACAATGCATAAAAATAATAAAGCCTATTTTTTTAGAAACTATGAGTTGATGTCACAGTTGAAGAAAATAATGTCTTTTAAAAAAAAATATGATTATCATAAGTGTGGAAATTATGTGAATTCTAACTTGAAATTAAAATTTAGTAAAAATAGATATTTGAAAAAGTTTAGAAGGAAGAACATATCAATAAAGAAAGTGTATGGGGTCTAAAAAATTGGTTAAAAAATTAAGTCCAAACTAATGTGATGGAACAAAATAATATGAAAAAATTTGGAACCAATGTTTTTGGGGGATCCATCCACTCAAAATATAAATGTTCAAAATAAAATTTAATGTTTTTGGCTAAAGGTAGAGAATAAATTTAAACAATTAGAAGTGATTTGTACAATATATCACCTATTGAGCCACTATTCTAATTATTTCCCCACCATATTACTATCTAGGTTTAGTATGAATTGAAATAATTAAGAGTATTAAAAGAATAATATAGAATCCATGAATAAAAATATTTCTGTATTGAATTATCAGTTCAAGAAAATAAAACGAAATGTATATGGATTAATGATTATATATATTACTCAGAATTTATAGGATATTTAAAAAATTTAGGGATATTGAAATGTAAACTGAATAGTTGTTAAACTTTTTAAATAATGGGTAACATAAAAACATATTTGGATCAACAGTAATTGAAAAGGAGAAATATAATTCGAAGAGCACATAAAATGGTGATTGGAAAAAACAAAATCTGATAAGTGTATCTCAGCACTATGGTGAAGGTGAAGAATTGTTTTCAGAAATATTTTTTCTTGGATAATATTTTAAAACCAATATTTTTATTTAAAATATGATAGTAAATAAATGAAAACTTGTTTTATATTGGTGATGCTAAAAATTTATACTACTTAATCATGAAAAAAGAAAATTAATTTTGACATCCAAGTATTAATTATCATGGCTAAAAGATAAATGGAAATCTTACTTCAGGAGACAATATCCAAAACTCCCCAATACTAAAAAGAGAATGAAACTCGATATGATATACTTTTCGAAATGGATAAATAGTTAAGTAGACAAATTATAAAGTTTAAATTCAAACAACTCTTACATTGTATCTTATTTATTAAAGTATTTTATACCGATGAGGAAATAATAAATAAGTGTGGATGAGTGTTTCAATCACTTTATTTATGAAATTACTTATATAACCTGAATTGTGTTTATGAAGCATTATATAAAGGATCTGAAAATGTATACAACCATTAAAATAATTGATGTGTATGAATTTAGTTACTCATTAACAACGATTTTTAAAAAAATGATGCTTAATATATTAGTGAGATATTTTAAGAATACCTTCAAAAGCATGGTATTTACAATGAACATAGGGAACCATACCCATAGAAAAATTGGAGTTACTGAAAAAAATAATATACAGTTATTTTAAATGACACACATCATGTTTATCAAGAATGATACTTCTCTATATTTTTGTATATAATGTAATAGTGTCGATGTTCACAATTTAAATTGTTATTTGTATAAGCCAAATTATGATATGTAACTATATGATATGTATGATTATAAGTCACCATACCTAAAATATATAAGTTTGTTTGGAAAACATTATATAAAAAAATTTAAATTTTAAAATCCTCGAATGATTAAGATAAGAGATGTTGATGGTTTCTTTATAGATTATCATCTAAATGGAAGAAACTAACACAATTAGAATAATTAAATTTCCCATTTGGGGTATGGTTTTGTGTTAATAACCATGGATGCATTCATGAAATGCCTGAGTTCAAATCTGGGGGGGAATATTATTGACTTATTACAGTAGTTATTATAACACGTATTTTAGTAGTGTAACTATTCACTTCGATTTGGCCCTTTGGCCACTGAATTCGTTGTTTGGGCCATAGTTCATTTGAGCCACCCATTATCCTTTAGACTATAGGGCACATAGGCTAATAATTATAAATTTCCTTGGTAACAGGACTCTCAATCCATGAAGCATAGTGGCCTCGGCTTATTGGAGCATTTTTAAGTAGATGGATGAAAGGCACCGCCGTGGGTACTTTCAAAGGATATGTGAATGTTGGGTACTTAGGTGCAACAGAGTGGCTGACCAAGGTCATCTCTCAAAGGAAAAAGTAAATTTAAAAACATATTAAAGGTATTTCGAAAATTAAATAAAAGTAAATATGAACACTAACTAGGATGCAAATTTTTTATCATTTATAAATCTAGAAAAACTTTTCTGGAAGAAGATTGTATTTTTTTGTTATATTTTTTGAAATGAAGCTCTATTAAAATGATACAACAAGAAGATGTGTGTTTTAGGAAATATATAAAAGGCATAATTGATCTAACTCTACTTATTCACTCAAATATTTATCATTATTATTTAAACTAACATCCACTTAATTATAATTCCCTAATATGTTGACCCTCGAACCCTGTGGGGGTTAACATAACCACAAAGATGAAATTACCTAAAACCTAGGCTAGCTTCAGAACATGCAATCATAGCACCCTTCTTTTATTGATGTTCTAAATCTATCTTCTGGTCAGTGAATAGTTAGAGCACATATCCACTCTAGAATTGAGTATTAATTGAGTTAATGGATTATATTTGAACTCTAAAAATTTGTTCTTTATGGTGTTGTTTTACTGATTAGATCGCACTCAAACAATTTACACAAATTTCAACCTTGTGTGTTTTTGTGTCAATGGATCAATTACTTTAATAGTTTCATTTAAATTGAAAAATCAATTAATAGATCATATTAATTGAATTATTGTAGATCATTGATGCAAAATAAATGAATTAATTTGGTTAGAGGTATATTTATTACTAAAAGAACTACTCTTCCATGGGTGGGGTAGTCATCGTAGAAACCTTTTGCATGTGCAACGGTTTAGAGAGGGTAGAACCCAATATCATTTTAATCTTGCTTCCAGCCCAATTTGGATGATTAAGAGAAGAAGAAATTTTAAAAAAAGATATAAGAAAATAGAAGAAATAAAAATATTAATAAGGAAGTTTATTACGCAAATGCAAACATTACAACATGAAGAAGAAGAAGAAGGAGAAGGCTTCGATGAGGGGATCCTTGCTTTAGGACCTACCCCTCTTACAATGGTTGCATAATTTGAGAGAAATCAAATCTTATTTTCCTTCAATCTCCTAATTTACATCCAATTCCCTCCAAGTAATAAAAACACCAATTTATATAGTTTATGGGAGTCTAGGTTCAAAGTTGTATCAACTATGACTCGGGAATCTCACCCAAATATTTTAGGCCAACTTTCACTACCTATTTCACCTCCAAAATGTGAGAACAAGCTATACTTTTTGAAGGATTATTTGTGCAAAATTCATCTGGTGAAAGCATCTCAAAATTTGGGCTTCATCCAAGTATGGATGAAGAATTTATGGCCCAAATAAATAACTTATGTCCAATCTGACGGGTCAATACCACCTTTGATTTCATTGTCCATTTTGTCCAACCAAATGCTCGATTTAGCTCCAATGTCCTGAAAAAAAGTTTTATCCCATTAAGTCAAGAACATAGTTACAAAAATTTCATGTTCAAATAATACATAATTAAATATTTATGGGTTAAATGCTACATTTAATTTTAAAGGGTAAAACTGGAATTTTTATCAAATTTTCAAATGAATGATCTAATCCCAAATATTTCATAATTGAACACATTTACAAAAATGTGAGGATATTATATCATTTATTATCAATAAATTATTTGATTAAAATGTGTTCTATCAACTCCGCCACACTTACCCATTTGCAATCCAGGGAAAACCCTCATATCATGTATTCAAAACAATTATGAAAAGATGTGCATATTCATATTTCTCAATCCACAGTGAAAATATAGGCAAAGTAAGAATACCTTCAAGAGTCAATATTAATAAATTTTAAACTCATTTTCACAGAAATTGTGTCAAAATAATATTTAGAGAGATTTATAACACTAATCATAGTGAAACAAGTCATGGGTATACAATTACACTAATTCTCCATGTGTGTGTGTGCCAACCATTCCAAAATCATAAATCCACCCTTTATTTAGTATATTCAGGTCAAGTAAAACAATTCTTCATACCTGGTTTAATTCACTAAACTAGTTCAACATTCCTTTGCAATCTAATTTCAAGACCAACTCATGTATGAAATCCCAAAATTCAATCCTTAAGCTCCCGACCTAGATATACTCATATGTTGTACATTTCATCACTCCCCTCATTTTTTGTTTTTTTCTGATTTTTTAGTTTCACTTACAAAAAATATCAAACTCAACTATCAACCCATGTTTGATCTCCTCAGAACAATAATTGTAATAGTTATAACAAGATAAAAGGTCAATAAGGAGTGGTTTTTGACCTGTCCAAGACACAATTCATATTTTTTTGAGGGAGTACAACAGTCAATTAACAGTTACAAATGCATAGGTCAATCTATTATAGTAATGAAACTTATTAAAAGAGAAATGAATGTATATATCAGCCAATGATTTTTTTAAATAACTTGACTATACCTTCAATTAAGTAGGAAAAATTTCACAAGTTGTGGTTGATTGAAAAATTGTGTGGAGAAATCAACGACACAGTTTACCATGAAAAAATATAAAAAATAATGATGTCGAAATCTAAAAGTATTTATAACGACACAACTATTTATGTCATCGATGACTTAAATTTTTATAAAATTTAACCCTTGATGATGAAATCTTACTCATGCTTGTATTTCTACCAATGAATTTTGAAAACCTTCATTTTCCATATGTTCCACATGAAAATGTTACATGATATATTTTTTCTTTATCAAATTTTTTTTTAAATTTTAACCAAAAACTTAATATAAAATACACAAAAAAGACACAAATAAAAATCCTAAATATCTGCCCCAAAATTTTTTCACCTCCCCCACAAATAAAAAATTTTAATTGTCCTAAATGTGAACCTATGAGATAATATATGAACATGAAATGTATAATTTAAAATAAGAAAAAGAATGTAAAAGTGAAAGGGTTAGAAACAACCTGATATGCTTAATTGGTGATGGGGTTATGCGGTGTGATGAAACCTACTACATCAGTTGGAATCCCCTCAATGTATTTCTTCAAAAATTGCTCATTGATTGTAAATCTCCTTCCAGTGTCCTCTTGTGTAATCTCCATTGTACCATAAGGAAAAACATTAGATAAAATATAAGTACCTAACCATCTAGAATGCAACATACCATGCATCTGATTTAGTCTTAAACTGTAGAGAAGGACTTTCTCTCCAACATGAAATCCCATTTTATCGATCATTTTGTCATGAGATACTTTGGATCTTTCCTTATAGAGCCTTCTCTTCTCATATAAAGATAATTGAATCTCCTCTAGCTCTTGGATTCGCAGCTTCTATTGAATTACATCTTGGTCCAAATCCATGTTTTATTTCGTTATATCCCAATAATATCGATGCTCAACCTCCATGTCTAGATGAAAGGGTTTCCCAAAAACAATACGAAATGGGGACATACCAATGGAAGTTTTGTATGTTGTCATATATGCCCACAGCGCATCATCCAAGAAAATTCCTCAATCCTTCCCATTCTGCTGCACGGTTTACTACAAAATATATTTGAAGTCATGATTTGAAACCTAATCCTGGGAATTTGTTTAGGGGTGGTATGGTGTTGAGTCTTTGTGTGTAACACCATACTTTTGAAGGAGGGAGGAAAAATTCTGATTTCATAAGTGTGTACCTTGGTCACTCGTGATGGACTTGGTACTCCAAACCTACAAAAAATTTGTGTCTTGAAAAATTACACTAAAACATGAGATTTATACGTACTAGGGGCCTTACCCTCCACCTATTTACTCATATAATCAACAGTAGAAAAATTGTACAAGAAACCAAAAGAACTTTGAAAAGGACCCATAAAATCAATTACCCATACATTAAAAATCATAGAAAATAGTATGGGTTTTTGAGGCATCTTATGTCTCTTAGAAATGTTCCCAGTATGTTAGACACAAGAGAAAGACTTAAAAAACAGATGAGCATCTGGGAATAAGCTAGACCATTAAAATACAGAGTCTAAGACCATCATATTTGTCTGTTGGGGTCCAAAGTTTCTACCACATGCAAGTGTATGACCGAACTGCAAAACAGACTCAAACTCATGATCAGGAACACACCTCCTAAGAAATTGGTCACTACACATGTTCCTTAAGTAGGGATCATCCCACACATAAAATATAGACTCATTATTTAACTTCTAGACTTCATGTTTCTTTAAATTTTCAGGAATTTCATTTCCAACAATGTAGTTAACTAAATCAGAATACCAAGGATGCATACCTAAGATGGCATAAATATTCTCATCAGGAAAAGTGTCTTGAAGTGGTACCTAGCCCAAGGTGTCACCCTCTAGTGTGTTTGTAATACTACTCATGTGGTTCGCCACCATGTTCGCTGACCCCTTATTATCTCTTATCTCAACATAAAATTCCCTAAAGAAGGAGAATCTATCGGATAATCCAAGGATTTGCATCAGGATTCTTAAGAGGTAACTCATATATGAATGGTCAGAAAAAACAACTATTTTAGAGCCCAATAAATATGAACAAAATTTATCTAGAGAAAATATATCTACAAGAAACTCATTTTCTTTGGTTGTGTTGTTTGATTGGTCTGAATACAATGTCCTTGATGCAAATGTAATCACATGTGAACTTCCCTCCACCCTCTGAGATAAGACAACTCCAACCAAGAGGTTTGAGGCATCACACATAATCTCAAAAGGAATCTCCCACTATGGGGGAAGTATGATCAGTAGAGTGGTCATACACTTCATTAGCTCATCAATGGAAGTCTTTCAAGAATCATCAAACACAAAATAATAATCCTTTTGAAGTAATCATGACATAGGAAGAGAAATATTACTAAAATATTTTATGAAGTACTGATAAAATATTTCATACCCTAGGAAAGATCTAACATCACACACACATGAAGGATATCATAAGAATTAAATAATTTCTACCTTAGATCTATCAACCTCTATCCCATGTTTTAACAGTGCATACCCTAAGAAAATTTCATTCTCTACCATAAAATGACAATTTTCAAAGTCCGAGACCAAATTCCTCTAATTATAATGATTCAACACCATTACAAAACTAGATATACAATCATCAAATGAAGACCTATACACTATAAAATCGTCCACAAATACCTCAATGTAGGTTTCAAAAAAATTAGAATAAATACTCACCATACATCTCAAAAGGGTGCCTGGGGAATTATAAATCCCAAATGGCATCCTTCAGTAGGAAAACGTGCCGAATGGACAAGTGAATGTTTTCGTATTCTGATCCTCTAGAGAAATAGGAACCTAAAAATATCCAAAAAATCCATCCATGAAAAAATAATGTGTCTTTTGAGCTAGTCTCTAAAGCATTTGATCAATAAATGGGAGCAGAAATGGTCCTTGAAAGTGGACTAATTTAGTTTCCTATAATTAATACACACACGCCAATTGTTTTTCACTCTAATCAGAACTAACTCTTCATTGTCATTTTTAACAATAGTAACTCCACTTTGCTTTGGTACAACCTGAATAGGACTCACCCACTGGGAATTTGAGATGGGATAGATTATACCTTCCTTGAGCAATTTTTAAACCTCTTTTTTAACAACCTCTATAAGAGTTGGATTGAGTGTCCTTTTTGGATACCTGACTAGTTTATCCCCTTCCTCTAAAAGAATCCTATGTATGTAAATAGAGGGGATAATACCTGATATTTCAGCCAAGCTCCACCCAATTTCCTTATTGCTTTCCCATAAACAATTCAAACTAAATTATTCATGTTCAAATGAAAGATTTTTAGAAAGGATAATAGGTAATTTCTCACCACTTAACACGTATGATTATTTTTGATTAGGTGGAAATGGGTTGAGTTACAATGAATAGGGGTGATGTATGGATGTAGAAATTGAAGGAACTAAAATATGTGCACAATGAACATTTGTATCAGAATATACATCATCAAAACCAGATAGAAAAGAATCAAAACCATTAGAATTCTCAACCTTCATGTCATAATCAGAGAGAGAGAATTATAAAAATCAGAAATGAATCCTTTTCAAAATGAAATTTAAGAGACTCTTATGCATTAGAAATTTGTGTTAAAGTACTCTTATACATCAAACTAGAACCAATACTCATAATCTATCTATGTATAGGACAATCAAATTCCATGGGGTTTTAATTTGGTGGTTCAAAATGGGAGATAAAAAATTCATAATGGTTCTCTGAGGGTTACTTCAATGAGTCCATAACATTAAATATCACAAATTCATGTCCAAAATCCATGGAAAGTGTACCCTCAATGACTTTTATGATTATTTTTTCTGTTTTGAGGTAGGGATATCCTAGGATAATGGGAGCATGAGAACTTACCTGATCATCCTTCATGTTAAGAATGTAGAAATCTGTTGGAAAGATCTAGTCTCTTACCTGGAAAAGTACAACCTCAAGGACTCCTACTTGATAAGTTGTAGCTCTATTTTCCAACTACACCACTAGTCTTTGGGGATTCAACTCACCAACCTATAAATAAGAAAATACTATGTGAGGAATTACATTTATGGAAGCTCCTAAATCACAAAGAGAATCAGAAAATTGTAACTCCCCTATGGTGCATGGGATGGTGAATGTCCATGGATCCTTGCAATATGTTGGCATTGCTAGAGTTGGTGTAAGGAGAGATGACACATTCCTTCCAATATTGATCCTCTCATTTACCTAGATCACTATTTTATTTTTAAAAATATATTTTATGAATTTGGAATATCTCTGAATTTTTTTAATGGATTCAAGTAGAGGGATGATAATCTCCACACGCTTGAATATGTCCAAAACCACTTTTTGTATCACCTCCTCATCCATATTCATTGTTTGTAAAACTCTATTTGGAAAAATAAGAGGTTCATAAGTAACATCTTCAATCTTTTTCTTACCTTTGTCTTTATCCCTTGGTTTCTCATCAGTTGTTCTTGGATAGAGATTCTTTGGAGTTGAGGTGAATCCTGATGGAACGTTTGGTGCAGATGTATCAGTTTTTTGCTTCCCAATTCTCAATGTGATGGCACTAACATTTCCCTTGGTATTTTGAGAAGGTTTGGAATGAATGTTTCTGGAGTTTTATCTTACCCGTTCCTAGAGGGTGGTGGCAATCTGTATCATCTGTGTCTTCAACTCTCTCATATCTGAACATTGACTCTTCATCTCATTCTGCTGATTAAGAACAATTTGTTTCAAAAATTCATCACTGTTAGAATCAACCTTGGTTTTTTGATTCCCTTGTTTTTTACTTGTTGATTCTGGTGATTCAAATCGCATTTGGGATTGTTGGAAAACCTATTGGTAAGGTGGAGGTTGCTAGAATTTTATTTGAAAGGAAGCCTTTTTATTTTCGAGAGGTATACCTTATGTTTGATTAATCCTTCCACCCTTGGTTGTATATTGGTGCAAATGTATCAATCTTCTTTTGGGTATGTGTCTATTTTTGTTGCTAATATGATCTCACATGGAATATAACTTCACTATCCCTTGAATCTTGTAACTAGAAGAGATAGTCAGTTGGGTGGTCCATTTCAGTGAAAATGCCACATGGCCTCATAGGAGTGGGTTTGGATGTTTTTGGAGCCAAAGAAATATGCCTCGTCATAGTGCTCAATTCTTCCAACTTGGTATCAATTAAATGACTTTCTAGAGAAGAAGGACTTACCTGATGTACTCCCCTAACATGTGGTGTACCTCAGTCACCAAATTTTTTGGAGTTTTGGGTCATCTTATCAATCAATGCACGTGCAGCTACTGGGGTCTTGTCCACAAATGCCACTCCTGTCGTGGCATCCACCATGATTCTCTCCATAGGTGTGAGTCCTTCATAAAAGTATTATATGAGGAGTTTCTCATTGATTTGGTGATGTGGATAGATTACGCACAACTTCTTGAGTCACTCCCAGTACTCATACATTGACACTCTTTATGCTTTCATGATCTCCAGGATCTCCTCACAAATGGAAGTGGTGCTTGATTCTTAAAAAAATATCTGCAAGAAAAGACATTGTCAATTGATCCAACAAGTTGCATCATTAGGTTGTAAATAATACATCTTGTCTTATGCAGCTCCATAAAGTAAAAATGGGAATGCCCATAGTTTGATTTTATCTTCAGATACATTTCGTTGTTTCATGGTCGAGCAAACTAGATTAAATTTCTTAAGGTGTTTGTTTGGTTCCTCACCAGATAAGCCATGAAACATCAGAAGCATGTGGATTAACCTAGATTTCTATTCAAAATCGGAATCGAGATTTTTTTGTATGCAATACAACGTACTTGATAATTAATATCAGGTGTATCCAATTCAATAACGGTTCTATTAAGTTTCATTTATATTACTTTCAGCCATCGGTTCTTGTTTTAGGTTTGATATAGAAGTGTTTCTAATTTCTGTGTTCTTGGAGTGGAGGAATTCTCTAACTTTTTTAATGTTAAAACTTCTCGTAGGCTGATAATGTCTGATTCATGCCCGAAGGTTACGTTAAATCATGTTTTCAGGATCTAAAATATCCTAGAGACTAGTTCATGTCATAAATCATTTAAAAATAAAAATAAGGAATGTGGATCATATTAAAATAAAAATGAGAAGTTTGAGTTGATGGTCCAGAAAGAAGAAGATGAAAATAAAAGAAGATGAAAAAATTCAGGTTGGGTAAAGAAGGTAGAAAGAATAGAAGAAAAAATAAAATATAAAATAAAATAAATACCTCTAATTGGTAGAAATAATTACATGCCTTTTCAAAAACGGTGCCAATTTTAAAGGTGTTTTCATGGGATCTTTTGAATGATATTTGATTGTTGGGTACCTAGGTGCATCAGAGTGGCTGACCAAGGTCATATCTCAAAAGAGGAAGTAAATTTAACAACATAATAAAAGAATTTTGAAAATAAAATAAAAGGAAATAATTACACTAATTAAAAGCATTGTTTTGTTTATCATTTATAAATTTAGATGAATTTTTTACCAAAATTTTTTATTTTTTTTTGTTTTTTGAAATGAAGTTCAATTAAAATGACACAACAACAAGACGTTTGTTTTAGAAAATACTTAAAAGGAATAATTGATATAACTCTAGCTCATAAATTAGTTATTTATAATTATAATTTAAATTAATATCCCCATGATTATAATCCCTTAATTTTTTAACCCTTGAACTCTATGGGAGTTAACTTAAACACAAAGATAAAATTACTTAAACCCTAGGATAGCTTCAGAACATGCCATCATAGCACCCTGTTTTGATTAATGTTCTAAATCTAGCTTATGGTAAGAGGTTAATTAGATCCAATATAAACACTATAAATGAAGACTAATAGTGTTTAGAGATTATATTGAACTCTAAAAATTTATCCCCTGTGGTGTTTTATTACCAATTATGATCGCACTCCCATAGTTTGCACAAATTTCGGCCTCCCGTATTTTTGTGTCAATTGAACAATAGATTTCTAAGTTTCAT
The DNA here is from genome assembly GCA_963277665.1 of Viscum album. NCBI lineage: Eukaryota > Viridiplantae > Streptophyta > Magnoliopsida > Santalales > Viscaceae > Viscum > Viscum album. Next base: position 2,113,687,800 of record OY728157.1, on the reverse strand, counting down.
TTAAATTGAAAACTCAATTAATATATCATATTAAGTAAATTAAATTCTATAATTTTTGAAAAATAAATTAATGAATATGTTAAGAGGATGATCAATTACTAAAAATAACAACTTTTCCATGGGCAGCGTAGTCATCGTAGAAACGTTTTTCTTGTGAAAATAACTAGAGAGGGTAGAACCCAATATCGTTTATATTCTTAATTCTAGACCAATTATGAAGATTAATATAATAATAAATTTGAACAAAATAGAAGAAATTAGAAGAAATAAAATATGAATAAGGGTTTTTATTATGCAAATGAAAACATTGCAACATGAAGAAGAAGTAGAAGAAGAAGGCTTCGATGAGGGGATCCTTACTTCAAGATCTACCCCTCTTACAATGATTAGATAATTTGAGTGAAACAAAATATCCTACACTTTAAATATCCAAATTCATGTCTCATCCCCTAAAAATTATAAAAACACCAATTTATAGAGTGGAGGGGAGGCTAGGTTCAAAGTGGTTTCAAGTGAGAAAGGGGAATCTCGGTGAAATATTTTTAGCCAAATTGAACCACCCATTTGACCTCCAAAACGTGTAAAAAAGCTATTCTATCATAATAAATATTTTTCAAAAATTTGGTCTGTGAGCTCATCTTAAAATTTGGGCCTAATCCAAGCATGGATTAAGAAGTTATGGCCCAAATACAGAACTGATGTCCAATCTGGTGGGTCCAGCCCACCTTTGAGTTCATGGTCCATGTAGTCTGACCAAATGCACGATTTAACTCCAATATCCTAAAAAGGTTGTATCCCATTAATTTTGGATCACATTTACAAAATTTATTGTTCAAATAATACATATCAAAATATTTATGTCTGAAATGCTACAGTGAATTTTAATGGGTAAAACTGTAATTTTCATCAAATTTTCAAATTAATGATCTAATCCAAAATATATCATAAATGAACACATTTACCACAATTTGAGGAAATTATATCATTTATTATCAATAAAATATTCAAAAAAAATTTGTTATCAATGGATCATAGAAGAAGCAGTCCCCATGTGGACAAAACTGGACCCATGACTAAAGGAGGTATAAGGAGCCACACATTTCCCCATGAAACATTATAAATTATAACTTAAATACAATATAAAAATTAGTTGGTGAGTTGATGTAGACATGAATATGTTTTTGGGAGGGGTTTTTTCTAGGTTAGTTAAGTCACAAAGATATAAGGTCTTGTTCCCCTAGGCTTCTAAGACATGTACATCTGGATTAGTGGCTATGGGACTTTGGGTTATTAAAGGGTTCCCTCACAACAGAGTTAAAAAAGAGGCATTAGTATATAATGAAAAATATGTGATAGGGTATTATAAATAATTTGTGGATATTTTTTATTACATTTATATAAAAATGTTTAAACACTGATAGAATGATGACACAAATCAAGAATAAGTGATGATATGCCTATTTTTTTAAAATTGGGAATATGTTTCTTAAAATAAAGAGAATTATGAAGTTTTATAGATTTAAGAAGAAGATTAATCCATTTAGTGTGATTTATAAAAACTCATTGTGTTCGTTTAAGGATAATAAATTAGTTGGAGGTTAAAAATAATATTAGAGAACATGGATAATGTGTTTAAACAAGAAGAATATTGGGGGAAACAACGGATTCTTCATTTTTCTCACATGGTGAACCAAGTGATGTGAAAGTGGAATTAGAGCATAAAGAGTGGGTTGATTACCGAATTGAATAGTTAGATCAAATAAATAAGAATGAAACACTGGATTTGGTACACAAGACATAGAATAAAAATTTATCAGAACAAATTCGGTGTTTTGAAACAATATAGATGAAAAATGGACGTTATAAAAACAAGGTCAGATTTTATTTCATAGATTACTGGATTTGATATCATTATGATATTTCTTGATATAATAGAAAAAAATCTAATTACCAAATTTACCAAAAAGATTTTAAATATTTCTTCCTCAATAGATAATTGGAATGCGGAGTATAAATTGATAAACCTAGTTGTTTGTTTCATGGTAGAGAAGAAAGTAGTGTCTTCATTTTTAAAAAAGGTTTTATATTGGTTTATAAAATAACTAAAAGAATCATATTCCAAGTTAGATACTTTCATAAAATGGTTAAATTTCAATACAGGAAGTATGGAAAAAACCTCATCATTAAAGAATATAAAGAGGTATCACTTATTCTTAAAGTCTATATAAATTGTATCATTTTTAGGATAATGAGGAAGGGGTATGTTAAGAGTTTTAATTAGAGATAAATAAGCTCTTTGAAATATTAATTTTTGGGTAAATGAGACACTTTTATAACTAAAATTTTTCTAAATAATAATATCACATCATTCTTTCTCAATTAAAATTTGTTCAATAAATTATAAAAAAATAATGGAGAACTAAAAGACGGTTTATACCCCGATTTCAATAGGAACCAAATTTTCTATAGATAAAAATGAAAAAATTTTTTTTAAAAAATATGAATATTAGAGGTAGTTTGTTATAATTTGAAGATATAAGAAACATTGTAAATGTTGTTACATTATGTTCTATGAATCAAAGTTCACCAAAAGAGTCTCACTTCATTATTTTAAAGAGTATTTTCAAGTATATTAATGTCACAATGAACTATGTAGTGAAATATGATAACCATGAGTTTAATGATATGTTTGGATATATAGATTCTAATTGAGATGGAATTATATACGATTGAAGAACAAAAATTGGGGGAGTTTATTTTTGGGAGAAAGGTGTGTCTATTGGCACAAAAAAACATAGATCAAAAACTGTAACAACTATTAAAGTTATATATAAGGTTTAAAATTAAGATAAAAGCCATGTTTTTTGTATCAGGTATCAATTTGGAGATCTTATGGTCTATGTGTAGTTTCCACTAATTGTGGTTTTTCATAATTAGAGTGTTATCAATCCTTCTAGAAATTTGGTTTGAGATTCTAAGTAAAAACATATTGATATAAAATATCACTTCATCAAATTGAGTATGGATAATAATATGTTAAATCAAGAAATTTTTCTAATAAAGGATGGAATATAAGATATATTAACTGAACCAGTACTTAAAAAAACATTTAAATTATTGAGGTTGATGATGGGCATTCATCCTCATTCCTCTCAAGGATAATGTATGGTGGATTATTCCCTCTCTCACTTATTCTTTTTATTTTTTTCAAAGGGTGATATATAAAAAATACATCCCCTGTTTTTATTCCTTTATGTATTTAAATAATGTATATAAAAATGGTGAAAACATTTAAAGAGAGTCTAAATATATGTGTTTAAATTAATGGGGGATATATATCTTCTAGATCGAGGTTATGTGTATAGAGAGATTTACCAAAAGGGGTGAGTTTTTAATTCGGTATGTGGGTATGTGAGTATTGTGATTTGTGAACGAGTATAACTTTTTTTGTGGGAAGGTTTTCAAATATTTGTTATTAAATGTTTCTGGGGATTGTTTTTTAAAGTTTACAGGGATTTATTCTATGTTATAACCAAGAGTTATCAATAGATATGGAGAAATGTTTACAAGTAACTATTTATGGAAAAGATGAATTTATATTTAAATAAAATTATATACAACACTGAGTTCACTAATGTAGGATATGAATTACTGAATAAAGATTCATTTGTAAGTGAGATAAGTTTGAATGTGTTTTTTGTTCCAAAGTTTCCAAAAAATCAAAAGGGGGATATTTTTTACTTGATTCAATGTTTTGGGAGATTATTTTACTCTTGGTTAAATTTGAGACTAAAAATTAAAACATTTCCCCATTTGGATCTTATTTCAGCATCAAAAAAATCTTTTCTTTGTCCCTCTCATATAAAAGTATGAACTAAAATTAAAATATGAATAATACAAATAAATTCTACTTAGTTTACCCTTAACTAGTAAATTCTAACAAGTATACAAAATAAAACTACTAATGTATAAAATATTGTACAGTGCAATGTAGTTACAAATTCCAGTGTAGACTCATTACCTCTTTTGGTATATAACCATTCAGACATTTAATGCTTACTAATCTATCAATTTAAATAATCGAAATAATCTTCCAGAGTACTATTCAAAAGATATATACCATCTCAAAATTCATTCAAACATTTGTGAGTGTTATCTGAAGTTTTTTTCACTTAAGAGATAAATTACACTCTACCACAAAGAATTTTCTTTACATATACACATTTTGTAAAATGATTTTATTCCTTTTTTTAAATACATTAATTCATTCAAAAAATTAATGTGTAGTACATAGAATGGGTAATTGTAGAACTAACTTTTCCTCACTGATGTGTAAAACCATGTTAAAAATAATTTTTTTACAAAAAAAAATATATTATACTAACTAATCCTACTTTCCAAACACCATTGCATCACTAAACAAAATTTCTATTAACTCAACTCCTTTACAAAACACTTTTGAACGTATTTGATTTTATATAGGGATGATTCCCAATAATAATCTTCACAATCACATAAATTATGTGATTAAAGGTCCTTCAAATAAGAAAAAATAGAAAAATTCACTTATAAGAATTTTGTCCATACCCTTCAAAAATATCCACCACCACATATGGATCCCCCAATGTGATTCACATAAAACAATATATAATTTTGTTTGCCTTATAATCACCATATTTTTTCAAAAAGATATTTCCTCGTTTTTCATATAGAACAGATGTTATGTGATCAAAACACCTTTTCTGATTTTCTTTTGTGGGATTTTTTTACTGCTTCATGGTATGAAGAACACAACTTCTATAAAAAATCAATTACTTTTCAAAAACTCCTCCAAACAATAAAATAAGTGATATGTTTTTTTCATGAACTCTAGTATATTATATATAAATATAAAACCAATTACAAAAAAAGTAATTCCCAAACTACACTACCATCTAGGTATATTGTTTGTAAACAAACATGTCAGCACATTTCCAACAAGATTTTTTGACAAATAAAATCAGAAAAAATACCATGACACACCACCTATAGGAATATTTTCCCAAAATTATCAATAATTGGGTTTTTCTAAAGTACTTAAAATCCACTAAGAAACTCACATTGATAAAAAATCAAACATTATTATCTTTAATCACCATTGACACTCTATAATTCTAAAAAAGAAAAAAGATTTACACAACACAAACTTTAATCCCACAATATCCATGGTCAACATACAAAACAAGATTATAATAAAATATTCATAAATTATTAACTTCATTATTAATAATAATTTATACCATTTTATGATCCTTTATCGATACCAACTATTCATGGGAGCTAATACCAAGTGTTTATTTTTATTGGTAATTGATCCCACTATTAAACAACATGTGGCACAAAAAAAGATCACTTTCTCTAACCACACATCATGTGTCACATGAATCATGAATTAATTAAAGGATTTATCATCATTAAATGATCTACTTTAATATCGTTGTATTTTCAAAACTCCCCATATTTTTCTTCTCCCTCTATCATCTTCTTATCCTTTCATGTTCAAGGCTTTTCTCCCTTTTTAAAAAAACCCAAAGGTCACTCATTTGTAGACTATAAAAAAGTAAAGAAAATATATCAGCACATAGGGAAAAACATTCCATTCCTTGGGGAGAGGGGATCCCACATCCACACTATTCAAGAATGGGGTGTCAACTATACTGAAAGAGCTGCTTGATGTTATTCAAACCCTATTTTAGGTAAAGAGTCTGTCATACTATCTGTGACCTAATGAGTTATAAGAACATACTCCACCGAAAATATCCAATGATCTATTTTATCCTTGAAAAAATGATAATTTATTTCAATATTCTTCATACAAGAGTGATGGATATTATTTTTGATAACATTTATAGCACTTGAATTATAAAAATAGATTCTATTCCGAGACATTACTAATAATCTAATGTCTTCAAGAAGTTATTTTATCCATTGTAACTATGCGAAATATTGAGAAGATAAAATATATATTATTCCTCTTTAATATTTAGAAAAACGATAATATTGTTTTTTTATTAGAAACTAAATACACATTTAACCAATATAGAATGCTCTGCTTGATGCTGAATTTCTATCATCTACTCAATTAGCAAAAAACGCATCTGTATAACTAGATAACTCTTGATTGGATTTTTAATTATATAGAAAAATAAATCACTTATGAATTTTATATACCTCACTATTGTTTCCTCCGGAATTGGGGATGACATTATCGATTTAAGATTCAAACATTCCAAGCGGTTTCTAACTAGTTTTTTTGTAGAACCGGAAACATCAAATGATTACATATCCATATGGACCTACTTTCTAAAGGAACGTGCTCTTTAGTTATGAACTGATTAAACATAAGAATTTACATTAGTCGAGAGGATGGGAGTTCGGACTCATCACACCTTTTTGGGGGGAATTATTGTCTACTCTGGGACTCTCTTTATAGATTTAAGTTATGTTCGTGAATCCTTATTATATTACCAAGTATGAATATGATCTTTCCTTTAGATCTGACAATCAATAATTAGAATGAATAAATTTAGAGAATATTTTATATGTATTCGAGGTTCTTCATCAATAGAGAATCATCTGTATTTATTATAGATTCTTAGTCAATGGTATCCTTCAAAACATAAAAGTCTCTTGGTCATTATGATGAACATACTAGTTTTAAAGCCACTCAGTGGGGCACTTGAAGTTTATTGTAATTCAGAACGACGTGGATTATTTTAGAGTTGGGATCGTACCCGCAGATGGGCTACCTACGTATCCTTTGTTCTGGAAAAGGAATCAGAACCCACGTAGTTCGAGTAAGGGAGTATGATGTTTATGTATGATTGATGGATCAAAAAAAGATGTCATAATTACTTTTACAGTCTAATCTCACATGATTCATGCTCGGTATGAGAAACAAGAGGTTTTGGTAAACCCATAAAATAGTGCCATCATATGAAATGATGTGGGGATTATGTATGTATGACTACCAAAATAGATGAATCTTAGGATTTACTTCGGGGAAAAACCCCCAAGAACAAGGTCCATAAAGGTATATAAACTTTATGGAGATTTGGTTACCCTAACTTGGGGCTTACTCTTGAGGAAGATTCCCAAATTAAGAGGGGATTTATGGTTGGCTTTTACTCCTAAGAAGGAAGCCCAAATCAAAATTAAATTAATACTGGTTATAAGAAATTATGACTGGGGCTTATTCCTGAGAAGGAGGCACAGGTTAAAGGATTTGAGAACTGGGGCTTACTCTTAAAGAGGAGGCCCATGTTAAGGGACTTGGGGATTACTCCTAAGTAGGATGCCTATATATGTATACTTTGAGACTCGGGATTACTCCAAAGAAGGAAGCCCAGGTTAAGAAAATTATGGTTGGGGTTTACTCCTAAGGAGGATGCCCAAATTCGGAAATTAGGACTGGGGCTTACTCCTAGGGAGGATGCCCCGGTTAGAAAATTATGATAGGAAATTTCTCTTGAGGGGGATACCCAGGTTAGGGGACTTATGGATTAATCCTAAGGAGGATTCCCAAATTAAGAGAACATTGAATGTGGCTTACTCCGGAAAAGGGGTCCCAAGATAAGGATTTTCTCATCTTAAAGTATGAGGTTGAATGAATGAAATATCTTACCATAGTGACATGAAGATATGTAAATCACTAGGTTTTGAGAGATTTTCCACAGAATTCCATTTAGATAAGGAAACCCACAAGTAAATCATGCCATGAATGGCTTTGGAGAGAGTTCTGAAGGATTAATTTTTAAGAGGATAGGTGGATAGGAATAAGAGAGGTGAAATAGGAAATAGGGTTACCCAAAAAAAGGTGGCACACAAGTCTTGTGTGGGCACGCAAGTCTTGGTCATGCAAGTATACTTGCGCGACACATGGGTACTTGTGCGATGGTCAATCCTTAGGGTAATACATGGGCGATACTTGGCTCAAGCCCTTAGTATTATCCTTAGAGGATTCTAGAAGAGGGGCGCGCAAGTTCTATTTAAGGGGTAAGGCGGTGCGCAAGTGAAGCCATTTCCCTTAAGGGCTGGCCACTTAGGCATGCAAGTTGTAGAGACCCGAAGCCTGACTTACATGGACATTACATTAAATTTGCGGAATACTTAGTACATAACAAAAACACACACTAAAGGATCGTAATAGTTTAGTGTCTTTGGAAACTCGGAACGTAATCTTCTAATCGTGGTGAAAGATCTTCAATATCTACCATAAAGATCATCCCCTTTTTTTACCTAAAACCTTTCTTTATATCCTGGGGAAAAGAAAACATAAAAGGGTGAGCTCAAATGCTCAGTAAGGGTAAACAAAAGAAATATAAATCACATCATATACATAAGCACATAACATTTGGAAATCTTAACCTCCAAAAGAGCTCATAATATCATAACATGTGATAAATCATAGAAGTGAAATGTAATCCCAATAATCATAACATAAAACATGAAACTTTGTGGCATACACACATAATCATAGAGAATCATTTCTTGTTAGTCAAGACTCATTGCCAAGACTATCTTAGTGGACAAAGTCCCTTTCTGAATCGAGTAACCCTCGTTTCAGTCCTGTTTCACTGAACCGGTATAACCTACCATTCCAGCCATGTCTATCTCATGAGATATAAAATCTTTACCCAATGCATTGGAGGGAGATATAGGTCCCACCCATCTCATAATGATACCATTCTTATGTGTGCCACAAAATCATAAATCATACATCATTGCATAACCCATGTAATACAAATGGGAATCTTAAACATCATCACATCATAAAACAATTCATATAAGATAAAGGGATTCATAAAAATATTTCAATCACAACATAATCAAATCCATGTAATAATAGGGATATAAATAGAACCCAATATTATCTTAGATGGAAAATAATTTTGATAAAACACTTTAACTCCATTCTTTAGGAAAATATCCTTTCTACTTCAAAAACACTTTTCATTTCTTAACATGTCATAAAATTTTAAACTAAAAGAAGTTTATTAAAAATAAACTTGAAAACTTGTGAAGGAAGCTTCTTGGAAATAATGTTTTAAAAATCCATTTTTTTCCGTATAAGTTAAAAAAACATTCTTCGTACTTTTGTCGGAAAAGTCAAAAAGCACCTCGTATGAAAAACGTCAAAAGATTCCTTTCATATTTTTTACTAAAAACTCAACGAAGGGTAAAATTGGATTTAAACAATTGTATTTGGATGGAAATAATATTACATATTGAGGAAACATGGATGTGGATGATAAAATACACCCCAGTAATTACCAAAGTAAAAACAATCTCGGATAAAAGTGAGATTGTGATATTTCCCTTACCTTAGGTCCGATTTGCTTCGTAAGTGTCCGAACCTCCTATATAATGATTTAAATAATGTCATTTACTTATTAAAGAATCATATTCATTGTTATTATATCATATATGGTTCACTTATGACTTTATATTACCCGTTCTTTTGTAAATTCCATGTTAACGAGCGTTTTGGGTAAAATTGTTTCATTTGTCGTCCGTGTTTTGACTTGTAATTATTCATATGATTAATTAGATCATGATTAATTAATTCCAGAACATAAAACATGATTTATATATATATATATATATATATATATTCAGGATATACTTATATATAGTAAATCATTAAATGGAATGAAATACACCGTTCATGGAGACGGTAGTCCGTACGTACGCATGAACGCTGTTTTCGTTTCCTTATTGAATTTAATGGAATTAAGTACATGACATACATATAAATATATAAATAAATCCAGTATCATTATTATGTCATATATTTCATTATTAAATATTATATATCCTTTATAATCATTCTTAAATGGTTAACATGGAGAATGAATCTCATCGCGTCGTGGAGACGGTAGTCCGTACGTACGCACGCGCCGTGATTTCTTTTTCCGTAGGATGGATAGATGGTGAAATAGGGTTGTTTCATACATATAATAACATATCATTATATGAGTGATACTTATGTTATTACTTCATAATGAAACAACCTAAGAAGAAGAAGTGGAAGAAGAAATAAAGATGAAAGAATTGGTAACGGTAATTACCTCTTCTTTGAAGCGCCTCTTTGAGACCTCCTCTTAGGGCACTAAAATTGGTCTTTGTGGAAGACCAGAACCTCTAGGATGTTTCTAGGGAAGTGGAGAATAGATTTTGGCAGTGTTTGGCCGAGCTTGAGTGCTCAAATTGGTGTGAGGAGGAGGGGGAGGAGGTGTCCTTTTATAGGGGAGGAGAGGGGCACCTTAGGAATATCTCAAAATATTATTTTATATTAAAGTCAAAATCGGTTTATAATGGTTCCAAAGGGTCTTATTTCGAAGATAAAGTGGGGATGGGTCGAAATCATATCAACCAATAGAATTTAGACATGTTTAGGATATTATTTTAACCTTATCAATTAGATTTAACTCTAAGTTAAATAATTTAACATTTACCGTGTCTTTTTGTTTTCTTTCACTATATGGTTAATACACTTACTATAACATGCCAAACGAACCCCAAATTGTTTATTATAAATATATAAATCTTTAGCTATGTCATTTGGCCGAACCATAGATTTTTAGGAATAAAATAACAATTAATAATATAATATTTGATTTAAAAAACTATTTTGTGTCAATTTAGACACTATTTGATATATGATTTTTGTGAAAGTCATAACAGAATTATATGTTCGAACCAAGTTGATTAAAGCAACAATAATATATCATAGTAACCTATAAAATTAGTGGAATTCATAAAAATTTTCAAATTACATTTATTTTGGTGTTTATAACATCAATTATGTCAATATTTCATTAATAAGATAATTACTGCATCATCGTTGTGTCATAAATAAATTAAATTATTTAATGTCTAAAAATTACAAATAAAATACCATCATGTAGGATATCTTTTTAGCTTTCTAATGAATATTTACAATCGAATTTATCTAATGTATAACCCCATATTAAAAATGATTTACTTATTAAACATTGATTTTAACTATTTTAACCCTTCTTTAAATAAATTAATAATAAATGTCTTAATCTAATCCAAGTGGGCCTAAATGGTCATATTTTATTCCTAAGTTTGTTTTTGGTCGAATTACACTTGTACAATAGAATTAGGACATGTGTTAGGGTAATATTAATATCATATTTACCCTTAGTTACCCTATTTACTATTAACCGTGGTAAAAAATGTAAAAAGTTACTATTCACCAAAAAATTATTTTCATCTCATTGAACCACATTTTAGTCCTTTATATTAACCGTGTCTCTCGCATTTTCGAAATTCCACTCACAGAAGCGGTAAAATTATGTTTTATGCAAAATTCAGTTTTTAACCTACCACTTAGTAGTTTCACTATTCATCAAAAATTGATGTTTTTCAGAACAATGCCAAAATTTCATCCCAAGCTATATTTCATATTCCGAATTCAAAAATGAAGTCTATTTTACCAAATTCATAACATAAAAGTTGCATTAATTAATTTTATAATTAAATCCCGCTGTTAAAACAAATAGCGTGTTTTTAAGAAACAATATCTATCAAAAGATTGACACTTGTTTATGTCTAGTTTAAATGTGAAATTACATCCAATGACCAACATTGTATTAAATTGTAAAAATATATTCTAAATATACTTTAAAACCACTCAAATTAATGATATATCACTATTAATTATTTCGATTAAAAAAGTTTTTTTTAATTATAATTTAGTAATTTTCACTATTCATCAGAATATGAAAGTTATCCGAAAAGTACCAAAATTTCACCTTAGGCTAAATTCGATACTCCGAATCCAAAAATGAAGTCCATTTTGAGAGTTAAAATTTATAAAATTTAAAAAGTGGTTATTACTATTCATAACGGCTAGTTTTAATAATATTTTAATAGCATATCATTGTTTCGTGAAACTCAGGATTACGTACCACACACGCTATCGAGGAAGGTTGTGATTGCGTGTAATGCAAGGCAAGTCAAGGATGCGTGTTGTGCAAGATCCTTTTGGTGTAGCGTATAACACAAGACATTAGTAAAATAAAAAAGAATATTTTTCATAAAATCTCGGGCTGTTACATTCTACCCCCCTTAAAATGAATTTCACCCTCGAAATTCGTCGGGGTTATAAATGGTTTACTATTCGAAAGTTTCTTTAATAGAAACCCACATCGTAAAAGGGAATACCAAAACTTGGCTTTATAAACTAAAGTATGAAATGTAACGATTACCCAAATAAACTAATCACAGGGTTTCCACATAGGTGAAAATGTGGATATGGAAGAGAAATCTAACCATCATGTTCTGATGGAGAGTGGTAGAGAACATGGCTATGGAAAAGCCAGTAATCACAAATCCATAGATTTGTGATGATGTAAGGTACCGTCTGATTCATCAGGTATAAGATCACTAGGACAACATTTTTGGTTTTCAAGATCATTTCCCTAAAGTTGAAAATTTGCTTAGAATAAATACTTACTTTATTTTGGTACAATCTCACTTTTGTTCGTGCCTTGAACAATTTCTACTTCATCTCTTAAATAAATGAAGTTGAATTTGTTATTCGTGAAGTGTTAGCAGATCATGTGATAGAATGACTGTTCATTCCATCTGTCTCAAACAAAAGGTTAGCAAAAGTTATTAAATATACATAAGTCATTATATAGTGAAATTAATCATATATGGTTCCTAAAATGGACTTATACTTCATATATCATACTGCTTAATATAATAAAACTAGTTTCTACTAAACAGGGACTTCCTGTAGGCCAGTGGTAGGCGATAAAGGCCAGTCGCACTTCGGTTGTGGGTTCGATTCCCACAGCCTTGTCCGAAGCGATGGGTTGTCGCCCGTCCTGCAGGTTGTCCTTTTTATAAAACTATATTACTATAACATCCCATCAATAATATCGAAAAAACTTCTATCCTTAAACAATACTAACTTATGTCCAACATAATCCATTCCAATCTTTAGGCTTATCCATAATACTGCAGTCCATTCTCATAACATAGTGAAAATAATTACCAGAGATTTAATACCATCGTTGATCCCCATATATCATAAGATATATCTTGTTGGTCACATTCCAAACATTCAAAGGCCTTAATCTTGTACTCTCTTGAATACCCATTGAACCTTAGTGAAAACATGAATGCAGTTAAAAGTTAACACTTTCCACATACCAAAATCCTCAAAATTCTATATACTCAAACCATGATATCACTTAGTCCTTATATCGATCATGAGCTCATGAATACTATCAAACATTTAATTTTCTCCTTATCCCTTCATTATGCGCATATCATCTACATTCCAAAAATATCTGAATAACCTTTCATGGATACTGGTAACATTAATCATACACTTTCAAAACACAAGGAAAGACAACAGTGTAACAATCCATAGATGTCTCTTTATTCCAAAATTACACATGATAAACATGTAATCATTCCACTACATTCTCAAACCATTGACCGAGCTTCAAAAATTCTTTCATCTCACATATCATTTGTAGTCTCTTCATCATCATCCACATAAATACTACCCATATGACCATACTGATTCTCTTCATGAGTCTTTCCCTTAGGGAATTTGTTTGCATAATGCCCATACATTCCACATTTAAAACACTTAACCATTTTTGATGTCGTAGCATTACCATTATCCTCATCCATGGTGTTAACCGACCCTTTTCCTTTGCACTTACTTGCTTTGTGTCCTTCTTTTCCACACCCAAAGCATCTTCCAGTTCCCTTGAAACATTCTCCTTGATGCCTCTTCCCACATGATTTACATTGGGAAAATTGAACTTTCTTTCCTCTATGATCATCATGGAACTCCATCTTTCTCTTATTAGTCGAGTCAGGAAACTTACCAAATTTTACTTTATTGATCATATTATGAGATTGCTGATTCGGCATAATAATGATGTTTGGACTTCCAAATCCCATTTCATTTGGTTGCTCATGAAAAATATCATTCCATTGTCCATCATATCCTCCATTATCATGAATCACCTTGTTTCCAACCATTTTCTAAAACCCAAAAAGAATAGTGTTAGATGCAAAAATTATAATAAAGGGGGAGTAACTTAAATATCTATCATCTTTGGTTTAATCTAATATCGTTACCATAGTTCTAGGACTATATCCTATACGTATACTTATCCTTAGGGGCATCCCTAGACATACCTTAGAAATATCTCTAGGGATCTCACTAACGTTTTCGCGTCCTAGTTTCCAAAGGTTGACTAAACCATTCCTCTGATACCAACTGTAGAGACCCGAAGCCTGACATACATGGACATTACATTAAATTTGCGGAATACTTAGTACATAACAAAAACACACACTAAAGGATCGTAATAGTTTAGTGTCTTTGGAAACTCGGAACGTAATCTTCTAATCGTGGTGAAAGATCTTCAATATCTACCATAAAGATCATCTCCTTTTTTTACCTAAAACCTTTCTTTATATCCTGGGGAAAAGAAAACATAAAAGGGTGAGCTCAAATGCTCAGTAAGGGTAAACAAAAGAAATATAAATCACATCATATACATAAGCACATAACATTTGGAAATCTTAACCTGTAAAAGAGCTCATAATATCATAACATGTGATAAATCATAGAAGTGAAATGTAATCCCAATAATCATAACTTAAAACATGAAACTTTGTGGCATACACACATAATCATAGAGAATCATTTCTTGTTAGTAAAGACTCATTGCCAAGACTATCTTAGTGGACAAAGTCCCTTTCTGAATCTAGTAACCCTCGTTTCAGTCCTGTTTCACTGAACCGGTATAACCTACCATTCCAGCCATGTCTATCTCATGAGATATAAAATCTTTACCCAATTCATTGGAGGGAGATATAGGTCCCACCCATCTCATAATGATACCATTCTTATGTGTGCCACAAAATCATAAATCATACATCATTGCATAACCCATGTAATACAAATGGGAATCTTAAACATCATGACATCATAAAACAATTCATATAAGATAAAGAGATTCATAAAAATATTTCAATCACAACATAATCAAATCCATGTAATAATAGGGATAGAAACAGAACCCAATATTATCTTAGATGGAAAATAATTTTGATAAAACACTTTAACTCCATTCTTGAGGAAAATATCCTTTCTACTTCAAAAACACTTTTCATTTCTTAACATGTCATAAAATTTTAAACTAAAAGAAGTTTATTAAAAATAAACTTGAAAACTTGTGAAGGAAGCTTCTTGGAAATAATGTTTTAAAAATCCATTTTTTCCCGTATAAGTTTAAAAAAACATTCTTCGTACTTTTGTCGGAAAAGTCAAAAAGCACCTCGTATGAAAAACGTCAAAAGATTCCTTTCATATTTTTTACTAAAAACTCACCGAAGGGTAAAATTGGATTTCAACAATTGTATTTGGATGTAAATAATATTACATATTGAGGAAACATGGATGTGGATGATAAAATACACCCCAGTAATTACCAAAGTAAAAACAATCTCGGATAAAAGTGAGATTGTGATATTTCCCTTACCTTAGGTCCGATTTGCTTCGTAAGTGTCCGAACCTCCTGTATAATGATTTAAATAATGTCATTTACTTATTAAAGAATCATATTCATTGTTATGATATCATATATGGTTCACTTATGACTTTATATTACCCGTTCTTTTGTAAATTCCATGTTAACGAGCGTTTTGGGTAAAATTGTTTCATTTGTCGTCCGTGTTTTGACTTGTAATTATTCATATGATTACTTAGATCATGATTAATTAATTCCAGAACATAAAACATGATTTATATATATATATATATATTCAGGATATACTTATATATAGTAAATCATTAAATGGAATGAAATACACCGTTCATGGAGACGGTAGTCCGTACGTACGCATGAACGCTGTTTTCGTTTCCTTATTGAATTTAATGGAATTAAGTACATGACATACATATAAATATATAAATAAATCCAGTATCATTATTATGTCATATATTTCATTAGTAAATATTATATATACTTTATAATCATTCTTAAATGGTTAACATGGAGAATGAATCTCATCGCGTCGTGGAGACGGTAGTCCGTACGTACGCACGCGCCGTGATTTCTTTTTCCGTAGGATGTATAGATGGTGAAATAGGGTTGTTTCATACATATAATAACATATCCGTATATGAGTGATACTTATGTTATTACTTCATAATGAAACAACCTAAGAAGAAGAAGTGGAAGAAGAAATAAAGATGAAAGAATTGGTAACGGTAATTACCTCTTCTTTGAAGCGCCTCTTTGAGACCACCTCTTAAGGATCTAAAATTGGTCTTTGAGGAAGACCAGAACCTCTAGGATGTTTCTAGGGAAGTGGATAATAGATTTTGGCAGGGTTTGGCCGAGCTTGAGTGCTCAAATTGGTGTGAGGAGGAGGGGGAGGAGGTGTCCTTTTATAGGGGAGGAGAGGGGCACCTTAGGAATATCTCAAAATATTATTTTATATTAAAGTCAAAATCTGTTTATAATGGTTCCAAAGGGTCTTATTTCGAAGCTAAAGTGGGGATGGGTCGAAATCCTATCAACCAATAGAATTTAGACAAGTTTAGGATATTATTTTAACCTTATCAATTAGATTTAACTCTATGTTAAATAATTTAACATTTACCGCGTCTTTTTGTTTTCTTTCACTATATGGTTAATACACTTACTATAACATGCCAAACGAACCCCAAATTGTTTATTATTAATATATATATCTTTATCTATGTCATTTGGCCGAACCTTAGATTTTTAGGAATAAAATAACAATTAATAATATAATATTTGATTTAAAAAACTATTTTGTGTCAATTTAGACACTATTTGATATATGATTTTTGTGAAAGTCATAACAGAATTATATGTTCGAACCAAGTTGATTAAAGCAACACTAATATATCATAGTAACCTATAAAATTAGTGGAATTAATAAAAATTTTCAAATTAAATTTATTTTGGTGTTTATAACACCAATTATGTCAATATTTCCTTAATAAGATAATTACTGCATCATCGTTGTGTCATAACTAAATTAAATTATTTGATGTCTAAAAATTACAAATAAAATACCATCATGTAGGATATCTTATTATATTTCTAATGAATATTTGCAATCGAATTTATCTTATGTATAACCCCATATTAAAAATGATTTACTTATTAAACTTTGATTTTAACTATTTTAACCCTTCTTTAAATAAATTAATAATAAATGTATTAATCTAATACAAGTGGGCCTAAATGGTCATATTTTATTCCTAAGTTTGTTTTTGGTCGAATTACTCTTGTCCAATATAATTAGGACATGTGTTAGGGTAATATTAATATCATATTTACCCTTAGTTACCCTATTTACTATTAACCGTGGTAAAAAAAAGTAAAAAGTTACTATTCACCAAAAAATTATTTTCATCTCATTGAACCACATTTTAGTCCTTGATATTAACCGTGTCTCTAGGATTTTCAAAATTCCATTCACAGAAGCGGTAAAATTATGTTTTATGCAAAATTCAGTTTTTAACCTACCACTTAGTAGTTTCACTATTCATCAAAAATTGATGTTTTTCAGAACAATGCCAAAATTTCATCCCAAGCTATATTTCATATTCCGAATTCAAAAATGAAGTCTATTTTACCAAATTCATAACATAAAAGTTGCATTAATTAATTTTATAATTAAATCCCGCTGTTAAAACAAATAGCGTGTTTTTAAGAAACAATATCTATCAAAAGATTGACACTTGTTTATGTGTAGTTTAAATGTGAAATTACATCCAATGACCAACATTGTATTAAATTGTAAAAATATATTCTAAATATACTTTAAAACCACTCAAATTAATGATTTATCACTATTAATTATTTCGATTAAAAAAGTTTTTTTTAATTATAATTTAGTAATTTTCACTATTCATCAGAATATGAAAGTTATCCGAAAAGTACCAAAATTTCACCTTAGGCTAAATTCGATACTCCGAATCCAAAAATGAAGTCCATTTTGAGAGTTAAAATTTCTAAAATTTAAAAAGTGGTTATTACTGTTCATAACGGCTAGTTTTAATAATATTTTAATAGCATATCATTGTTTCGTGAAACTCAGGATTACGTACCACACACGCTATCGAGGAAGGTTGCGATTGCGTGTAATGCAAGGCAAGTCAAGGATGCGTGTTGTGCAAGCTCCTTTTGGTGTAGCGTATAACACAAGACATTAGTAAAATAAAAAAGAATATTTTTCATAAAATCTCGGGCTGTTACACAAGTGTTGATGAGTTTCAACACATAGGCCTTACTCCCCCTATTTAGATCATCTGTTCTAGGTAAGAAATTTTCTTAGAAGTGTTCGGAAGATTTGAGAAGAGACTAGGGTGCCGGGAGCTCAAATCTGAGTTTCTGGAATTTTTCGTCCCCGAAATGGGGGGCCCACCGGGGGTTTTTATAGGCTGGTGAAGACCCTGGGAGAAATTCAAAGAGGGCACGCAAGACACCTGCGTGAACATTGGGTGGTGCACAAGTATACTTGTGTGACTTTGGTGGAACTTTCATGACCCAAGTGCATTTGAATCATTGTTCATGCCTTTGTCAATTTTGTATGTTTCTTCAAAGGATGAATCACTTTGGGTTCAAGGTATTTCCCTTTTAGACTCTGTGATGGAAAGGAGTATCAAAAAAAGTCCCCCCTCAGAGTTGGATCCAAAATAAATGAGGATGTGACTTTGAGGAAAGAAGAAACCCAAGGAATCTTCGGCGCGCAAGTGTTGAGCGCTAGATAGCGTTGTGTAGGTGTTGATCACGTTGGCTTTAGAGGATGATGACTTTTAGGCACGCATGGTTGAGGCCTAGCCTTTATATATGCGGCCATTCTCATGAAAAGTACCCAGATTTCAAATTTTCATTCTCTCACCATGCAAGTGACCTTCACCATGTAGGTTACTCTGTTTTCCGCTATTTCTTTTTTGTCGCATTGCTGCAGAGGTATTTTTACTTGCGCGGTAATACTTGCATGCCAAAAACATTTTGTGACACATCCATACTTGCACGACACATCCATATTTGCATGACACATCCATACTTTCACGCCTTAATAACTTAGCCTTTTTTTAAATTTATTCACAAATTTTATGAAAAATCAACCGCTTTAAGAGTTAATTCATTCATCTTTTGTGCAGATTCAATGGCTCCCAAGAGAATTAGAACGGCTGATGAACTTGCTAGCAAGTGAATTGATGATATGATGAGCATCATTGGACATGATTACTATACTGTCTGCGACAGCACTCTCCCGAATTTGGCCAAGTACCTGAAGAAGTATCATCTTAATTTCCCACAAAGCATCTATCTTCCTTTGTATGGCTACTATCATCTGTAAGGAGTTACCATTCCAGAGGCAAAGAACTATCTCCCAATTTCTTGGTTTCAAAATTACACCAATTTTCCATCAGCAGATATCTCATGTTGAGGAGAATTTATAAATGCTGGAATAGTGGAGAAGGCTTATATGATGCATCATAGACCTTGTATTCTTGATCTAAAACCCCATAAGCCCGAGCTGCAACCACATTGTTATCCTTCAATCTTCTGAAATTCTCAGATAGATCAATCCAAAGGATGGAAGAAGAGCTGGGACTAGCATCCTGGTGGAGGTGTGAAGCCTACTTGGATGTGGGCATACTGGGTACGATAAACTTGTGTAGAGTTTGTCGAGGATTTGAAAGGCGTTGCGATATATGAATCCATCTGGGCTAGTCAAACATATGTTTACAGGCATGATAACTTCGTGCCGGGGATACTCAGCCATTGGAGCCCAGAAACTAATTATTTCCATCTGACACATGGAGAAGTAGGCATCAATCTGTGGGATGTCCACAAGATCTCAGGGGCTCCAATTTTGGGTGATATGTATGATGAATTCATTCCTCCCAAGGCGACTTGGAATGATTCGGAGAAGACTCCGACTTTAGCTCGGTAATTATTGAAAATATTCTATAAGATCAAGAGTTCAGAGACCTCCTTAACTTATTCTGTAAAGGATATTCATCCAGAGGAGTTGATGATTATGTTTTTTATCGATAAGAAGGAGAAGGAGCCTAAGGAAAAGGGATCAAAATAGAAGGGATCTAAGAAAAAGGGGGCCAAGGAGTAGAGGTCCACTTTTCCTACCACCAACCCCAAAACAGAAAAGAGGGGTGCTCCTAGAACATTCTGGCCGACCCTAGATGCAGGAGAGTTTTAGAAGTGGGGACACGAAGTGAGTCAGAGAATCCCAAAGAAGACTCATCTGGAGGGATTCTTGGCCTTGTGTTTCAGTGTTTATCATTTTCCATTCAGTGACTCGAAGGGAGGCGTCAGGCCAGGGACCTTTGTTATTGCGGCCAAGTTGGCTGAGGGGAAAATGGTTGGGTTGGATACCCCCATTTTAGCAAATATTCACAACATTTTACTCCATGTCTTCATGGGTAAGTCTCCTTTAAGAATTGTGGGACCATTCCAAGTTTTATTTGGATGGATCGCTACTCACTTTAGGACATATAATGTACAGAATGGAGTACAGATTCCCGAAAGTTCTTTTATGCCATCAGTGTAGGCATTCTCTGGAATTGCTCCACTAGCTCTCAATTGTTATGACATGAAGGTGAGTCTGAGCATGTATAAGGAATTTAATTTCTTTCCTTATGGAAATCCACCAACCAGACAGTTTTTTGATGATGGAACAGCCAGTCTGGAATTAAGGGAATACATGCTGGCCTGACGAGATGGTGTGTTGGTCACCAGGATTAACGGAGAGATTATATGTGAGGCCTATGCTCCATATATATTTTCATGCCAATTCAAGTGTTTGAAGAAGATTGTTGTATCTCCCCATGTGCATGTCACGTTAGAGCAACATCCAATGGTTTCCCGACAACTATGGTTGCTGACATCTTGGGAGAAGACTGGGGTAGTGTTTGATCTAGCAGTTGATAAAGTGGAAATAAACATGATTACATGGTATGCAAAGAACTGGATAGCACCATACCCTAGAGGGTTGCTGAATCACCCAGTTTATCAGGTGGGGAAAAGGAAGAGAACTGTAGAGAATGAAACCCTTCCTCAAGAAGGTGATGCTTCCCCACCTGAAGCTGATTCGCCGGATTCCTCATCTTGGACTGACTCACCGGATTCCCAAGATGGGTATGATGAGGCACAACAAGAGGAAAAGCGTCCTCATGCCCGATATAATCCTCCTATAGTAATCAAAAGTCCAACTCCATCAACTCCTAATGAGTTACTTCATTGTGGCAATTTAATCACCATTACTTTATAGAGTAACAAGTCTTATTTTATTATTCTCTATTCGTAGTTGCAGGAGCTTGGAAAAAGATGAAGTCGAAGATTGTAGGACATTCCTCGTAGCCTTCTGGTACACATACTGAATATCTATGACCAGAGGCTGTCCAGACATGGCAAAGTTTATATTGCGGTGCTGAAACTGCCTGGATGGATTTGTACGAGGGGCTACAACTACCTAGAATAGGGAATATTCTGGCTTCTACAGATATCT
The DNA here is from genome assembly GCA_963277665.1 of Viscum album. Lineage (NCBI taxonomy): Eukaryota > Viridiplantae > Streptophyta > Magnoliopsida > Santalales > Viscaceae > Viscum > Viscum album. The sequence continues at coordinate 2,113,666,170 of OY728157.1, read as the reverse complement.
GTTACAAGGATAACCCCAATGAAGTACTGGCTTACATCAGAGAGCTGTAAATGCTCGTATATTCCACCGATGATTCCATTCCTATCACCAAACGGGTGAAGGAAATGATTTATCGTGGTGCCACTGAGGGGACGGGTGGTTCCGGAGATGAGGAGTGGCACGATTATGTGTCTCTTGAAGATGTAAGTCTCTTTCCTTATATTCTATGCAACTTGATTTCATTCAAAGCTTTGTTACTCAGGGAAATTATTTTCTTCATCCTGCAGCTTGTAAATAAAGGAACTGCTGAGGTTCCTTCACCACAATATAGCCTTGGTGGTACTGCCATTATGGCTACTGCTGAATCTCCTCGCGTTTCGGGCGAGATATCTCTAGGCCAGCTAGCCATGGATTAAGAGTTGGATATGGCTTTCCATTCTCCAATTCAAGTGCCTATAAAGGAGATTGCTAACACTCCCAAAAAGCCAAATAAGAAAATGTGTCTTAGGAGGAATTCCACAGATAAATGCTTCATTAGTAGTGGTAAGTCCTTCAGATAACCATGAGTCTTAACCCATGAAACGATTGCTCATACTTTTTGGGATTGCAGAGGCTTATTCAATTTCCCCTCTGAGAGAGAGGACCGATCCTCCTTTAAGGACCACGGAGGGTACTGGTGAACAATAACAAGTTCAGGCTGACTTGGATGCCCCTGGAGAAGAGCCAATGTCTGTTCCCAGTATCCTTCCTGCTGCTGTTGCAAGAAGAGAAGAGCCTACTTCTGGTAAGTTAACAATGCTTCATAATATGTTGAATTAAACATCAACTAACTTCCATTCTGTGATACTTTGGGTTAAAACCCTACATTAGAGCTTTTGGCAGCCATTGCAACTGACGATGCCACTTTATCTAAAGAAGCTATCAAGGGTCAGAGACTGCAGGATGAAGGTTGCCAAGAAGATATATAAAATGCTCCCACTGGTGAGATTAACCAGGATTCTGAGATTACATTGGATGAAATGATGGTACTTGGCGTATCTTTTGAAGATTTTTTAGATCATGTTAAATTACCATGTAATTTAGAAGATTGTGGAAGTGAGTTTTATCCTTCGTCATATTAAAAATAACTTCTTATTACATGTCTAATCATGATCGGTTGAAATGTGCAGTTCTATCTGAGCAAGCTGTTGAACTACCAATGCCTGAAGGGGGTACAGAAAACCCTAATATTCAGAGACATTTGCCCAGGTAGAGCTAAACCCCATAGAGCTTCCTCAAACTCACCCTGAAAATCTTGTTGAAACTAGAAAAGATGTCTAGCGGCCTTCTCAAATTACTGATCTACCGTTGGGTAAGGGATAACAATATTTGCGACTGTACTTAATTTGCAAGACAACTAATTAACTTTTTTATCCTTTGAAACTAACCATAGCTTTCAATTGATTATACAGTGCCATCAATTTCAGTGGCTAGATTTGGAGGTGAAGCCTCAGCCTCCGCCCCAACAGGAATTGAAAGTGAAGAAACACAGGTCAGGGGGGAGGAGTAGAACATGGCACTTCCCTAAGTGCATTAATCCCAGATTATATTCCCCCATGTGATAGTGATGCTGAGTTGGATCCAAAATTACAAAAGGCGCTCCAATTTTCACGACGCAAGGCATGGAAGAACATATGGAATATCATATCCAAAGTTCCTTTAGAAGAGCTGTCATCTAAGATCCCGCGACTATCACCCTATTTGTTATGTTGGTACTTGGCGGTTTTGGATATCAAAAGATCCATGTCGTACTAAAACAAGTCATATTAAGGAGGGAGCAGGAACAAAAGTGCCGTCAAAATTTGACCAGGGTGAAGATGTCAGTCAACATCAACGAATTTAAGGCTGTAGTGTCCCGAGATTAGGATGATCATGCTGCCAAGTTGAAGGAACTGAAGTACAAGATCAAAGATAAAGTCATCCAGTAGATTCACCTTTAGCAACAGTTAGATTCTATTACTGGGGAACAGGACCAGCATAACAATTCATTGGAAGGAGTTCAAATGAATGGTATGAAATCCATTGCAGATGCTAAGAAAGTACTCCATCAAGATGAAAGGAGTGAAGTTGGTCGAGTGCATGAGCTTCAAGTGGCTGCTGATGAAGCTTGGTATTCTGTTAATCAAATGAAGATTTTTGTTGACATCCTTTTGTAATTCTTAGAAAAGAGAAGATACTCCAATCTATGGATTTCCTTCTAACTCTTGTGCATCAATGAAGAATACTTTCATCTTCTATCATTTGTGTTACATTTTCCTGCTACCCTCTTTAAATTCTTACCTAATCCAATGGACCTAGTAAGCATAGTTTGATTTTTTCTAGGATTATTATAAATAAACCTACAAACATTGAATCTTTTAATGGCTCAAAATTAACTAAATCATATGAAAATGTATGTTTACTGAGTTGGTACTTGACTTTAATTCAGATTTTCCTTGTCTTTTATGGGAAGTTTAAAGTCATGCACGTCAGACATAAAAAGGCTAATGTTTAACGTCTAAATATCTTTGACCGAATGGATTAAAATTGAATCAATTCCTTGACAACTTATCTGAAAACATATTACCACACTCAAGTATGATGGAAAACATGTAAACTATGACTTATGAAATTTTGAATCTAAGGAATGATACGAAGAAGATCTAAAAGGCATTATAAGAAGTAGTTCCCAAGAATGAAGGTACCATTATTTAACAAACTCGTTAGGGTGTTGAATTATGCAGGTCCATCTAAGGGAATAGGATGCATAGTCAAATAATAGTATCTTTTGGATGACAAGTCTGTTATGTAGACTGTTTATGCAAGGCCACCTAAGGGCACATACTGCATAGTTAGGAAAAAGAACTCTCAGAAATTTACTTTTCTACTGCTAAAAAGCTAGTGGATGTTTATGAAGATTCAAATTTTCCAAATCATAGAGTTTTCTGTACGGAGAGAGGTAATTGAATATGGAGAAGATATTTTCAAGCAAGATCGTCTAAGAGTGGGATGAATATCACTCCTACGAAGGTCTGACCCAAACATAGGGAAGAGAAATATAAACTATAGACTTGAATACTTTCAGATCACGAAAAAGAACATGAGACAAATATGTTAAGGAAGGCTATTTTTTGCAGATCCTTACATATTTTTGGTAAGACCAATAAGGAGAAAAGAGTTTTTCATCCCAAGAATGAAGTTTCCATTATTTTAAAAACCCATTAGGGGGTTGAATTAAGCAGGGCCACCTAAGGGCATTGGATGCATAGTAAAATGATAGTATCTTTTGGCTGACAAGTATGTTATGTAGACTGTTTATACAAGGCCACCAAAGGGCACATGATGCATAGTCAGGAAAAAGAACTCTCAGAAATTGGACATTTTGTGACCAGAAGTCAAGAAAGGGGTTATGGATATCTTGAGTTATTTAAGACTAGGAGTGTGATACATAAAAATGGGCATTTTTTCAATGCATGTAGAGATAAACAGGCCAATTCTAACCATAATCATGTTGTGGTTGGGTCCTGAATTGAGATACAGGACTTCACTATGTATCCCAAAAGGATGGGAATCACGCCATAAGTAGTTCTTGAAATACAGTTTAACTTCATGTGGGACGAAAGTATGGGAGATCTTATTTTAGGGTCATAGAGCTCAGACCATAATAATAAATACACAGTGTGTGTTTTCATAGGGATTTTTCAGCCAGGGGAATGAAAATGGAATTTGGGGTTAGGCCCAAAGACTTGGGGATGGATTTAAGGGATGCTTGAACGTTTCTACGTATCCCATAAGGATGAGAATCAAGCCCACGTAGTTCTAGAAATACCATCTGTACAAATTTGGTTCGTATAAGTGAAGGGTGAAGGGGACTTTAGTGAAATGATTGTTTGACCCAAGATAAAAGGTTCAGGCATTAACATGTATGCACGTAGTCTTTAGAATATAACATGATTGTAAATGAATGAAAATAATGATTCCCTCTCAGGTGAAGGTATCAAAGAATATTGTAGTTTATTGTCATACAGGACAAAAGTGTTGTACAGTTTAACGTCATGTAGCTAGGAAAAAGGTGAACCAATGTGAAGAGATTGGTTTGGGGCTTGAACCTTAGGAGGTTGCCTACGTACCCAGCCTAGAATGCAAGGATCAAAGTTCGCGTAGTTCAATAAATGAATGAATTAGTGATCAAGTTGTTCTTGGGGACAACGACGTAAAAAATGATGTTGGGACTTACACATGGTTAGTGACCCCGAGAGGATGTTATGGTTGAAGTTTACTCTAAGCTCACGTGATTCATACTCAGTGTGAGAAACAAGAGGTAGAAACAACCTTAACAATGCACAGTTTAATTTCATGTAGAACATATGAAGGGACTATGTAGTTTAAAGTCTTGCAGTGAGGATTATTGGTGCTGCACAGTTTCGTGTCATGTAGCAGGGACAAAATACAGTTTAACTTCATGTAAGACATATTAAGGGACTTCTATACAGTTTAACATCATGTATCTATGACGATGGCGACAATACAGTTTAACGTCATGTTGGGCGAAAATGGGACTGTGCAGTTTAATGTCATGCAGTAAGGAAAAAAGAGGACACAGTTTAACGTCATGTTGGACATATTAGGGGGGTTTTTCACATTTTAATGTCATGTTGGACGAAAAGAATGCAAATAGTTTAAGGTCATGTGCATGGACCGCAACTGATGATGCAGTTTAACATATTGATTGTTGTAAGGGACTTCTGTACAGTTTAACGTCATGTAGCTAGGACGTCACAGTTTAACGTCATGTTGGATGATGGTGTGAATAGTTTAAGGACATATGCATAGATCATAGATGGTGAAGTTTAATGTCTTGTTGGACATTGACACAGTTTAAGGTCATGTTGGACAATAAGGGAAGATACAGTTTAGCATCATGTTGGATGATAATCATTCATATAGTTTAAGGTCATATGCATGGACCGTGGATGATGCAGTTTAATGTCTTTCTAGACAATATGAAATGCCAACAGTTTAAGGTCATATGCATGGACCGTTGATGCTGCAGTTTAACGTCTTGCTGGACGATATGAAATGCCAATAGTTTAAGGTCGTATGCATGGACTGTGGATGATGATGGAGTTTAACATCTTGCTGGATGATATGAAATTCCAATAGTTTAAGGTTGTATGCATGGACCATGGATGATGATGCAGTTTAACATTTTACTGGACGATATGAAATGCCAGTAGTTTAAGGTCATATGCATGGACCATGGATGACGAAGTTTAACGTCTTGCTGGAAAATATGAAATTCCAATAGTTTAAGGTCGTATGCGTAGACCGTTGATGATGTATTTTGTGTTTATACAAAATACTTCTTCAGAAATATGACATTGGTTGTAGTAGTGATGAGTTCTCCATCTATTGAGATTAAAGAATAATCTCCATTGGAATAGACCTTATGTATTGAATAATGTCCTTCCAATTTTGGCTCAAGATTTTGAGGTTTCTTTCCTGGTATCATTGGATTTTTGAGAACTAATACCAATTCTCCTTGAATAAATGAACGAAGACGAACTTTTTTTTGAAAGCTCGTGCTATTTGATTCTGATAGAGTTTCATGTGGAGCAGGGTGCACAATCTTTTCTTATCTAACCGTTCCAATTCATCCAATCTCTTTTGAGATTTTTCATCTGTAGATGACTGATCACAAATGGATACTCTAAGTGAGGGTAATTAAACCTCAACGGGACATACTTCTTCCGTTCAATATATCGACTAATATAGAGTTGACTGCGTTGCAGTGCGGGTGGTAGTTTGATAAGACCATAAAGCATGAAAAAGTTTATCAGGCCATGATTTCTTATCTTTATCCACCATCTTTTGTAGTATGTTTGAATGAGTCTTGTTGAAAGATTCTATCTGTCCATTGGCTGCTTCATGATACCGAGATGAATGCTTGAATTTGATGTTGTATTCTTGATACAACTTTCTCACCTTGGAGGAACAGAAGTTCGTGCCATTGTCAGTCAATATTGTATGAGGGACATGAAATATGGTAATGATGTTAGACTTGATGAAGCTAAAAATACATTTAGAACTATCTTCTTTGATAGGTATTGCCTCTGCCCATTTGGAAAATAAGTCAGTAGAAGTTAGAATATACTTCAACTTCTTGGATGTAGCCGAAGGATAAGGTCCCACCACATCCATTCCCCATGTGGAAAATGGCCATGAGTATTTAGCTGTATGAAGCAACTCTGGGAGTTGATGAATGAAGTTGTCATGTACTTGGAAAGAATGACACTTCTTTGTGAAATCAACACAATCTTGTATCATTGAAGGCCAAAAATATCCAAGCCTTTGAATTTGAACAGATTGTCTATGTCCAGACTGATGGGCACCATAGACTCCTGCATACACATATTTCATGACAACCATCATCTCTTCACCATCAATGCATCTGAAGAGAAATCCATCAAAACCTATTTTGTAGAGAACTTTCTCTAAGGGATCTGTTCTGTCATAAAGGTTGAAATTGAGCACACATCTCCAAACCTGTTCTTTCCCGACTCTATCAGGTGTAAGTGTTCCATTTTGAAGGTATTCCCTGATAGGTGTCATCCATCCTGTAGTATGACCATATGGTTCAGAGATGGGACTAATTTCATTGACTTCCTCTATTCTGGCTTGAACATCAGGTGAAATTATACGACGGTGGGAAATACTGATAGTTATCTCGTCCCGATTTGGATCTTCCAGAGCTGTGGATATATTAGCCACTACATCAGCTTAGGAATTTTTTGATCTCGGGACATATGAAAATGTCAGTTCCTAAGGAAAATCCACCATTAACTCTCTGAAGTAATCATACATAAGGATTAGGTCTGTTTTTCTAATTGCATAATCCTGATTGACTTGTTTGATTACCAGGTCTGAATCAACCTTCAACTTTATGTGATTCACCTGTGCTTGAAGTTCCAACTCCAAGCCTATGAAGAGATCTTGGTATTTTGCTTCATTATTTGTACCGCATCCCAACAATGAGAAGGAATAAAGTATCACTTCCTTTTTTCGGGGAAATTAGTAAAATTCCTAACCCAACTTTGTTGAATTTAGGATTTTCCATTTTTCTCCCTCTTGGACTTAAAAGAGCACCATCAAAGTACATTTCCCATGTTTGAAGACTATCTTGAATAGAGAATAATTCCTCATCAAGAAGTTCAATATCTGAATATGTATCTTCTACTGAAGGATGTTCATCAAGGAAATCAGGAAGAGATTGGCCCTTTATTGCCTTTTGTAGACACATACTAAATTTCAAATTGCTGCAAAATAACTGACCACCTTTCCATACGTCATGTAAGAATTGGACGACTAAGGATGAATTTGAGCAGGTTATTTTGAGATACCAATTCGACCTCATGATGTTTCAGGTAGTGTCTCAACTTCTGAACTTTAAAGGTTAATTCTAGGAAACACTTCTCAATATTTGAGTATCGGGTTTCTGCTTCAAGCATAGTCTGACTGAGATAGTAGAGGCCGTTTTCATTCCCAGTATCATTCTTCTAAGCAAGAAAGGCACCCAATGATTGCTCTAGAGCTGTCACATAGAGGATAAGTGGTATTCCTTCAACAGGTGGCATTAACAATGGTGGACTCAAGAGATACTTCTTGAGAATATCGAATTCTTCTTGACATTCTTCATTCTACTAGTAAGTGACTCCCTTCTTCATCAATTTGGTGAAGGGTAAACTTTTTCTTGCCAAATTGGTGATGAAACGCTGAATATAGGCCAAGTTTCATTGAAGTCCTCTCAATTCCATTAAATTTCAAGGAGGTGACATACCAAGGATTGACTTTTTCTTCTCAGGATTGACCTCGATACCACAATGGCGTACAAAGAAGCCGAGAAATATTTCTGAGGTTAACCCAAAAGAACATTTTGAGGGGTTCATCTTCAAATTATGTTGCCTAAGTTTGTGGAATATGATTTCCAAATCAGAAAAGTGATTAGAAATTTTTTTGGATTTAACCACCAAATAGTCCCCATAACATTCAACAAATTTCCCTAAAAAGGGTTTGAAGATATGATGCATGTCACGCTGATATGTTGTGCATGCATTCTTTAGGCCCAAGGGCATTACCTGATAGAAAAACACACCCTGAGGGGCTCTGAAGGCTGTAGATTCTTCATCTTCGGGAGCCATTTGGATTTTATTATATCCATGATATCCATCCATGAAGGAAAGTTATTTATATCCAACTGTTGCATCAATTAAGAGTTTTGTAATCGAAACTGGAAAATCATCCTTGGGACAATGCTGGTTAAGATCTCTAAAATCAATGAAAACTCTAATTTTATCATTCTTTTTTAACAATGGGAAAATATTAGCCAACCATTTGGATTATTGAACCTCTCTAACAAAGTTATATTTGATAAGAATATGCACTTCAGCCTCAATTTTGGAAGCATAGTTTGGGTGTGTTCTTCTAGCAGCTTGTTTGAATCCTTGATGTTCTTCTGGAAAACCCAAGCGATGAGTGGAAACATCTGGATCAAGCCCTGGCCTCTCTGTATAGTTCCAATCAAATATATATCAATTTTTCTTTAAAAAATATATACATATCTTGCTCTTCAAGATTCATGATTTCACTAATTAAATGTGGGCTTGGCAATTCTTTTGTACCCAGATTTATTTCTCTGAGTTCATCCACAGTGGTTGACATACACTCTTCAAATGCTGGAGGATCATCCCTGAGATCTTCCTCTTATTCTTCAACATTTGTTATTTCTTCTATTTCTACTTGCATAGTAGATGATGAAGTAGAATTTTCATGATCAAAAGAGATGATAAAATTTGAACATCTTGAAGAAGATGCTTCCATTTCCGACCCGATTGATGATGACGGGTATTCCCTGGGTAATATAGAGGAGATGATGGATTCAGAATCGACATCATCGTTCACCTATGACATTTCTATGACTTCTTCTGATCTAATTGGAGATTTATAGACTTTCTGGATTTCAGCAGATGAAATGAATACATCCCCATTTGAGCTTTCATTATTGCTTGGTGGTTCACCAATTTCTCCCATGTTGTCTAACATGATTGTTGTAATTTAAATTATTGAAGTTTCCATAAGAATATATGAATTTGGGTCTATACTATCAATTTTACTGATAGGAAACACATAATCTATACTCACATGTGTAAATGGGTTTATTGGAATCTTTTCCAAACCATATGGAGCATTAACTTTGGTAATCTCCCTTGTTGTGGATTTATCCTTTCCCTTCATGTGATAGAATTCAACCTCAATTTATTGAGATTCACATGTCTTGAATGGGGACTTATCGCCATAAAATGTCCCAATTTGACCATCAACCAAGCAAGATGTTTAAGGCTGAGTCTTGATCAACAACCATGAAATTTTAATTGGATACAAGATCTCCAAACTGAGTACTGAGTGTAATCTCACCCAATGGTTCTTTTTCATTTTTATCATATCCTTGTAACATCAAAGTAGAAGGAGATAAATCAGATTCTGTGAGGCCCAATCGATGAAGTGTACGAATGGGGATGAGGTTGACTCATGAACCATTATCAATGAATACTCTTCGGACGTCTACACCATTGACCTTTCTAGATAAGTACAAAGGTCTAATATGTCCATTCCTGACATCATCTTCATCTTCATCTGTGAAAGATATCACTACATGGAATTCTACAGGATTATTTTCTACATGTTAGACTTTAGCTGCAGCAATTTCAATTTCAAACTCCAAAGGACATGAAAAAGGCTCAATGAGTTCCTCTTGAAGATCCTTTGATAAATTCAAAGCATCCAAAATTGATAACTTGGTTGGTATTTGGGTCAAGTGTTTCAATACATCATACTTTTGATCCAATGGTCTGCATTTCCCAACAGGAACATATGATTTCGCAGGTGCCTTAGAAGTTGATGCTTGGGAAGTTGATGCATCATGTATCAGGGTAGGAGTTGGTAATACTCCAGGCTTAGGAAGATTAGACCAATTAGGTCTATTTACTTGATGATAGGAAGGAGGAACCTCCAACCGATCTTCCAGAAAAACTAGGCCCGAATTGAATCTGCCTTGTGTAGAAGAACTTGCTTTTTCTTGTTGATCTAATTGAAGGGCTCTACCATGAGTTTCTGCCACATACACAGTTCTGTTAGGGGTAGAATTGTAATAGTGACCTATGAAAGATCCACGTCTTCCCCTGTATCCTGAGCCTCTGGAACTTCCTCCGATCCCTCTGTTTGATACATAGAACTCGGGCTCATCAAAATAGAAACTGAGACTGGCATATGGATCTGTTAATTGGATTATATTAACAGAGCTGAAGACCAACTCTTCATCCGATGAAGACTCTACCTGATTAGCCTGTTTTGGTTGTGTTGTTTGGTGGGTCGGTGCCCGTGGCTTTGAGGTAGATGGCATAAAATCTACCAGAGTCAAAGACAACTTAGGCTTTGACATGATTTCATCTTCTTCTGATTATTCCTCTTTCTTTAAATTATTCCGCCCTTTTGAGGATTTTCTCTCTGATGAAGAGGGTTTGGATGTGGAATTCATGGAATAAGACACAATTGGTTTCTTCAATTGCATTCACAAAATGTCATGAGTTCAGTTGATTGTTTTTTCTGACCATCCAATCATCATATTTTTGCGCATTTTTTTTCTTGAATTATTGCCACTCGCCTTCTTCCTCTGGATTTTTAGCAGTAACACATGCTACCTAAGCTGAAGAACCCTTCAGTTTGACTTGTCCCAAGTCAACCATTTTCTGCAGGAGGTCCTTGAAGACAAAACGCTCTTGAATGGGATTCCCCAACATATGATGAAACGGGAAATAGTTGAAACGTCTTTCATCTCCTTCCTTGTTAGGCCTCTTGGGCCTTGGCAATTGGAACAAATTATTTTCTAGAGCCAAAATTAAGTAACCAGGTACTTTTTCATTTTAGAAAGAGTAAAATTTGATCTTCATATCCTCAAATTGTTTCTATCTTTTATCTCTTTGATCATCTTTATGAAACGGCCTCTGTTGTTGGCACTCAGGAGGTGGAGCCCTTCGAAAAGATGGAGGTTTTGATGTAGAAGAAGGTACAGGTGCTTATTTAAGCATAACTGTAGCAGTCTTTTCTTTACCCATTCTCCCTCCTAGATCTGATGGAATTACATGAGCCTTATCCTTAGTCTTCATAAAGTAATCATCAATCTATTGAGGGATTGAAGTAAGGTCTCAAAACCCTCATGTGTATTTCACAGGGATTAGTGGTGTGCGTAACTCATCACGCAGATTTTCCACACAAATTGGCAACAATTCCTCCTGAGGGAGTACTAAGCTTATGGAATATGGTAATCCCTTCCAGTGAGAATTGAAATCTGAAACCCTTTCATTCTCCCTTTGCTTACAGTTTGTAAGATCAAAAACTGTTGTCTTAGGAAAAGTTGAGCTGAATTGAAGAAGGAATTATTGGCATAGATCCTTCCATCAGGTAATTGATCGGGATTGCAAGCTTCTGTACCAGACAAAAGCAGGTCCTTGTAATGACTGTACAAAACACATGAGCTTAACTACTTCCTGTTGCTGAGGTGTTTCCATCATAGGATCGCAACAAGAAACAAAATGTGTTAAGTGTTGCTCTCAGTCTCTCGAACCATTAAATATTGGGAATGTGGTACTTGAAAATTTTGATGGGGGAGGAATTGCATCAATCCATTCTGGATAAGATCTCTTTTTTGGTTAAATATGGGCACGGTTTCCCTTCATATTTTCCAACCGAGATGTTAATGACTCAATAGTAGTTTCTAACTTTTGAGAAACATCCGGTTGAGCTTGGACTTGAATAGGTGAAATGATTGGAGCATGTACAGATGTGGTGGTCAGTACTGTAACTGATGGTAGCACTGCCAATTGTTGTTGCACTTGACCCGTAGGATTAGACCTGTGAGGTTGTACTGATAGAGGAGGATATTCTTGATCCAACTCATTAGCCGCAAAAAATTTATTTGGATGACTAACTCCATCCCACTTAGGAGGAAGAATACCCTGAAGTAGTTCTACATTCAGCCTCCTCAATTCCTTCATTTCTTCCTCCTGTTGTGCAAATATTTTCTCTAGTGAGAGCAATTGTCCTTCTCCAGAGGAAGTGTATGTAACCTGGTTCTTTCATTTCCCCTTATTGGACACCTTTTAGAGAGGGGGAAGTGGGTTACTTGAAGGATTACCTAGATTCTAGGTAATCCTTTGATTTCATGTATGCACACCTTCTTCATTTGTGTCTGTGCATACAACCTCTTGAGTAGGAACCTCTTCACTGGATCCCTCTGAGTGAGCCTCATCTGGTGGATCAGAAAACACAGAATTTATGACATTAATTGAGTCATAATTCATTGCATCCCTTCTATCGGCTTTTCTGCAATATTGTCTTCTTCCATGTCCTTGATGATACATTGCCTTTTTCCGATTTGATCGCTCAGGAACTTCTTGACGAACTGTAATTTTGAGGGAATCTCCTGATGATTTTTCTCTTCGTCCCTCTTGAGGCTTCTTCCCTAATCGATATAAGACTGAATTTCTTTGATGAAGAGATTGATGATTTGAAAAAGTCCCCAGAATAGTGGACTGGGTTTGTTCCTTCTCAACTCCTCGAATCCTATTTGTTGATTCAGAGGGTGTGGTTAAAAGATTCCCCAGTTTGGCAAGCTGGGGTGGCTCTTGAGATGCTACATCTGATACTTTCTTGAAAGATCTCTTGATATTGTGGAATTTAGTCTGGTAATTATCTAGATGCATCAACCTATATCCACTTTTACCATCTGGCTCAAAAGACCGTTGGATTATTTCTGACACTTCTATCACTTGATGATGTTCTTGCTTCAAATGAGAGGCCTGTTCAATATTCTAGTTTTCTTGATGCCTGAGTAATTCAACAAATTGTTCTCTGTATGCTTGATTTTGAGAGAAACTAGTTGAGGCCTATTCTTAAGAAAGCTTTTGATTACAAACAAAACCCATTGACTATGGCCGACCATGGGCAATAACATTGCATGAGACCGTTTTCAGCGGGATTTGATGACTAGAGAGTATAGTGAAATGTAGCACTCCATGAACACCCCATCCCCTGCTATGAATATCAGATGGAGCATTGGAAATCACCTGGTTCAATCTTCTTAGTGTGCCAAGGCATGAACATTTAAGGGCTCTCTGCTGTTTTTCAGCCTTCGCATATCAAGAGACTGAGAGAGATACCAAGTCAATTTGGTGTTGTAAACCTTCTATTATCTTGACATGATTTTCATATTCATCATAATATAATATTTTCTTTTTCAACTGAAAAATATTTTTCCATATGTTGAGACGAATATCATGAATTCCATCTTCCATCAACATCTCTGGAATGTCATACTGAGAATCATCCAAAGGCCAAAACATAACTGGAACTTCACCTTTCTCCAGTTGTTTTCTCATATTCAGTATTTCCTCTTTATCATTCAATGAAAATTCTTCTACCAGATTTGACCAAAGCTGGTGATTCCTTGTTTCTTCATCAGATTAAACAAGATTGGTATAGAATTCACTGATTAAACTAGAAGATGAATGACCCAGGGGTGGTTTGGAGAATGACCTACACCCTAGGCAATCTTCTGATTGAGAAATTGTTTCACCTGATAGTGGTAAAGCATCAGACATGACTGGCTTCACATTTTCAAGTGCCTCAAGATAAGAGGGCTTTCTAATCACTACATTGTCCATTGGAGAATTTCCTAGGCAATGTGCATTACTACTATGGAGAGGACTTTCACAGCTAAATTCATCATCATGGGGAGGACCACCATAGTGGGTTACAACAAAAGATGAAACATTTTTCTCATTGGTCTTCTGGCCATATAGAGGGTTATTGTGGCTCTCATCTAAAGATGAAACATCGAGATTGATCGAATCATCATGAAGTAAGCCTTCATGGGGAATTATCTGATGCAGACCTTCAGAATTAATGTTCCCACTATTGGGAACTGAGGGAGTAGAATCTTGAATTCCAACAGATAATTGTCTGAGGGCTTCAAAAACTCTAGCATCGAGCAAGGCCTTGTTACAGATTGGCACTTTATTTCTTGACAGTGTTGGGTAGGTCTTCTTCTTGAATGCCTTCTTACTCAATTTGGGAACTACATGTTGAAAAAATTTATCATTATGGGTAGTTTTATGTTTCTGCTCAGGAGAAATGATCGGGTTAGGATGATTACCTCCACTCAAATCAGGTGTATGTGTCGGACTTGGCTATCCGTATGATATGGGGGAGTACGCCCCAAAACCCTCTTGGACTGGAACAAATGTGTGTGTTTGTTATAGAGTGAACTGTTGATGTGTCACTCCACCGGTAGGGATAGATTTATGTGTCTTTACCTAAGATGTTGTTGAAGCTGTTATAATATCCTGGCAGGCATCCAGAATATGAGCAGGGATTTGCTTCTCCTCTTTCACATTGAAAAAATGTGATCGGTGACTTCAGCGGTCGGAACGAGGATATATGTCCATTCCGTGCTTGGAATAGGTGTGTATTCCTACTCCTATCCTCCTTTTCCTATCAGTGAATTCTGACAGTACTCATGTGTGGGGGCAGAGAGTTGAGTCTGCCTCCTATTTGTCACCGGAGATTTCCGACTGACTTCTTCGAATTATACCAAATGAGACTGTTGGTAGGCTTGATCAATACTAGCAAGTGTATGTGCCTGCAGATTGCACTCCACCAAACGTGGTTGACGATCTTCCTTCAATACTAACAAATGAGGCTGCTGGCAGGATTGATGAGTGTAAGCAGGTGTATGTGCATGTTAAATAGTTTTCAATGCATTGGTTTGGCGAGATCCATTGTATGTAGTCATACGAGCCGGATGATAAGCCTATTATTTATAAACAGGTGTTTGTTACTTTCTATAGCACTCCACCAAAAATGACCAGCGGGATTGGCGTGCTGCTTCTAGATGATTCTGCTGGACAGCGGGATTAAAACGGATGGGTGTGTGTGCTCGCTCGTTGCTTTCCACCAAGTTAGGTTGGTGGACTTATCAGGGAACGGTAGAGATAATAACCTGCTCACTGTTAACCAGTTGACGCCACTAGTGGTTCGTATTTCCTACTTGGGTTTGAGGAACCTGAGCCAAACACCTGGAGATGAAACCCTCATCATGTTGAGGGTGCACTACCGCACAATTCTGGCGGCGATTGTTGGTGGGATCCCTCGGGAAAAAATCATGTCCCCTTGAATTAAGGCCCCGAGGGACCTTCTCATTCACTTCCCAAGAATATGGGAGTGAATGGTGATTGTGTTCCAGGGATAACGACCTGAAACGTTTGGAGACGGTGGTTGGAACCACCTGCTTCTTGATCACTGGTCATCGCTGTCTGGACGACTAGGGTGAGTAGTTAACTTGGAGGGCTTGTCGAGAAGCCTCTAGAGTTGTAATGGTACCATGTTAATGGTACTCCTTAACTAGTGCATTAGATACCTAGCGTTGAATATGTTGAGTAGGTCATGTCACCCTCAGAGCGGATGATGATCCAGCAGGAGTAGCAGTAGAGGAATTAACAGCAGAAGTATTCACAGCAGAAGTATTCACAGGTGTGAATTTAAGAGAAGCCATTTCTGTAATGCAGAAGATCTTGGAAAAGAGTGCATGTTTGATATAACAAACGTAATCATGATAAGTCCGGACACTACATACTTTGTATAAGCACATATGTTATTTATTTTTTTGTTGGCCCTCTCATTGAGTTTTAAATAGGAGCCTAACAAAATAAGTAAAACATCATTTTAACTTGGTTAAGGATTCACGTCAGGTTCACAATTTTTTTTTCCTCTGGAATTGGGGATGACCTCATCGATTTATGATTCAAACATTCCAACCAGTTTCTAATGTGTTTTTTATTAGAACCGGAAACATCCAATGATTCCATATCCATTTGGACCTACTTTCCAAAGGTAGGTTCTCATTAGTTATGAACTGATGAAACATAAAAATTTACATTGGTTGAGAGTATGGGAGGTCGAACACATCACACCTTTTTGGGGGGAATTATTTTCTACTCCGGGACTCTCTTTATAGATTTAAGTTATGTTCCTGAATCCTTATTATATTACCAAGTATGAATATGAGCTTTCCTTTAGATCTGACAATAAATAATTAATATGAATGAAATTTAGATAATCTTTTATATGTATTCTAGGTTCTTCATCAATATAGAATTATATATATTTGTTATAGATTCTTATTCAATGGTATCCTTCAATACATAAAAGTCTCTTGGTCATTGTGATGACCATACTGGTTTTAAAGCCACTCAGCGGGGCACTTGAAGTTTATTATCATTCAAAAAGACATGGATTATTTCAGAGTTGGGATTGTACTTGCAGATGGGCTACCTATGTATCCTTTGTTCTAGAAAAAGAATCAAAACCCGTGTAGTTCGAGTAAGGGAGTATGATATTTATGTTTGATTGATGGCTCAAAGAAAGATTTCATAATTACTTTTACACTCTAAGCTCACGTGAGTCATTCTCGGTATAAGAAACAAGAGGTATTGGTAAAACCAGACAATTGTCCCATCATAAGAAATGATGTGGGGCTTATATATGTATGACAACACAAATAGATGAATAATAGGATTTACTTCTGGGAAGTAACCCAGGAACAATGTCTATAAAGGTATATTTACTTTATGGAGATTTGGATACTCTAACTTGGGCCTTACTCTTGAGGAAGAGAACCAAATTAGGAGAGGACTTATGGTTGGGTTTTACTCCTGAGAAGGAAGCCCAAATCAAAAGTAAATTAAGACTGGTTAAGAGAAATTATGACTAGGGCTTATTACTGAGAAGGATTCTTAGGTTAAAAGATTTGAGAACTGGGTATTACTCATAAGGAGGAGGCCCAGGTTAAGAGACATGGGGATTACTCTTAAGGAGGATTCCCATATTTATAGACATTGAGACTGGGGCTTACTCTAGAGAAGGAAGCTCAGGTTAAGGGAATTATGGTTGGGGCTTACTCCTAAGGAGGATGACCAGATATGGAAATTAGGGCTGGGGCTTACTTTTAAGGAGGATGCCCAGGTTAGGAAATTATGATTGGGGATTACTCCTAAGGAGGATGCCTAGGTAAGGGAACTTTGGGCTTACACCTAAGGAGGATTCCCAAATTAAGAGAACATGGAATGGGACATACTCCAGAATAGGAGGCCCAGGTTAAGGATTCTCTCATCTTAAAGGATGAGGTTGAATGAATGAAATCTCTGACCTTAGTGACATGAAGATATGTAAATCACTAGGTTTTAAGAGATGTTCCACAGAATTCCGTTCAGATAAGGAATCCAACAAGGAAATAATTCCATGAATGGCTTTTGAGAGAGTTTTGAAGGCTTATTCTTTAAGAGGATAGGTGGATAGGCAAAAGAGAGGTGAAATAGGTAGGAGGGGCACCTAGAAAGAAGGTGGCGTACATGTCCTGTGTGGGCGCGCAAGTCCTGGTCGCGCAAGCATACTTATATGACACATGGTTACTTGTGATATGGTCAATACTTAGGCTAATACTTCAGAGATACTTGGCTCAAGCCCTTAGTATTATCCCTAAAGGCTTCCAGAAGAGGGGGGCACAAGTTCTATTGAAGGGGTAAGGCGGCTTGCAAGTGTGACCATTTCCCTTAAGCGCTGGCCACTTAGGTGCGCAAGTGTTGATGAGTTTCAACACTTAGGCCTTACTCCCCCTCTTTAGATCTTTCATTCTAGGTAAGAAATTACCTTAGAAGTGTTTGGAATCTTTGAGAAGAAACTAGGGCACCGGGAGCTCAAATATGAGTTTCTGGAAGTTTTTGTCCCCGAAATGGGGGGACCACCGGGGGTATTTATAGGCTGGTGAAGACCCTGGTCGAAATTAAAAGTGGGTGTGCAAGTCACCTGTGCGACCATTGGGTGGTGTGCAAGTATACATGTGCGGCTTTGCTGGAACTTGTGCAACCCAAGTGCATTTGAATCTTTGTTCATTCCTTTCTCAATTTTTTTATGTTTCTTCAAAGGATGAATCACTTTGGGTTCAAGGTATTTCCCTTTTAGACTCTATGACGGAAAGGAGCATCAACAACTATTATTTTAACAAAAAATAAGTGTCCTCCCCTAGGATTATTTTGACAAGATATCACCTGGAATGTGGAAAAAACAAGGTCAGACTATGTCAGTATTAAATATAGTAATATTCCAATGATTAACATGTATTGTGTGATATTCATGGTGTTCCTCTCTTTATCTATTACCAATTTTATTAGGGTAGAAAAAGAAATTTTTCATATCCATGTAGTTATCTATTTTAAATCCTATTAGAACCTCCTTAGAAAATTTATATCGATAAATGAACATACTTCCATATGCCTCCTGCAATACAAGTAAAAATTTCTTCTCCCCAATCATCAGCATTTCAAAATTGCTTTTCATGAATTATTAAAACTACTTTCATTATGTTTAATCCACTCCCAAAATGATTATTTAATCCATTTACACTATCTCCATCATCCTTTGAAAACTCTATTATTGAAATATATATTCAAATTAACTCTACCACATTGGAAACTAAGAATCGTCATTTGTGGATCAATTCATAAATACCATGATCGTGGTTTGTAAATCAATAATTAAATGACATTATTCAACTAGAAAACATTATTCTAATACTCTTAAATAATAAAAACAATAACACCTCAAGATTTTAGAAGGAAATCTTATGCTCAATATTATACAAGATAGGGAACACTAAGCTTAAAGAAACAACTGAACATTATTATTTAAATGTGATAGTGGTCACCTAGCTGTTAGAATAGTGGGAATGAGTGAGATTAATTAAATTGGGAAAATATATCTTACTAATGTTTATAAAATCAATTCTTTAATTAAAATTTAATTATAAATAAAAATAAAAACCACATGAATATAAATTTGGTGTTTTTTTAAAACCATTATTTTATAGACATAACGAAATTTCATCTTAATATATTAAATTAATCAATACCATTAAAATATTTTAATGAAATATATTTTTATATCTTTAATAATATGTTTTTAAAATTCATCCAATATGTTTTATAGGATTAGGATAATAATAAATCCAATTATAAGCATAAAAAGCTATATTTTTTCTACAAGGCAATATTGCCTCCTTTTGATGGTTCACCTTTTTAAAATCTAAATTTGTCACATTTATAAATTTAATTTGACTAAATAAACATAATTTTATAAATTGTTATATCAATAATATATTATTTTGTATTATCGTTATTTTTTAGACATATTTAGTTTTTTGATGAATAATGAAAACTGCTGCTTTTTAACTGAAAATTTATTTTTCATCAAAATAATTCATATGGTTAAATTATATTTCAAAAAAAATTTAAATTATAACTAGTAAAATTATACATCAATAAACCCAATTTAGGTCATTGTTATCACTTCTTCAATGAAATTGGATATAAAAATATTTCAGACGTCTGAACATTTCACTTTAAAAAAACTTGCCTCTTTATATTTCCTATGGGATTAATTTTAAATATAATTATTCCACTTATGAAAATTTGATTAATTTAAATGGATAAAATATTTGGAATCATAATATCCAAGTAAATATAACACCTCACTACCAATTAATTTGGCGTTAAATAAGAAATAATAATTATTTTAATCACTTAAACACACCTCTCCTCATGTATAAATATTAACCATCACCACCACATTTCTTCCCAAAAATACTTGAAGCTTCTCAAAGATATTTCAAAAATTATCCTAGTCACTGTAAAAACATCCAATTACTTCTAGTATAATCAAAATACCAATTCTAAGGTCCTCAATGGTCTCTGAAAGAGGTAATATTTAGAAGGTAATTTTCTCAAAACACTTCTCTTAATTTCTTTTCATCTTCAAAAATATAATAATCTCATTAACACATAAAGTAATAATAATTATATAATAATTAAATACTCTAATTTTTTGTTTCCAGTGAAATTTATTATATACTTATCTTCTATTACCTCATTTTATTCAATGAAATAACACAAGTTCTCAAGTTATGCCTCTTAATCCCATCTACGAATAATGTTTTTGTTCATTTTCCAATACCTCCTTAATTGATGGTAATAAAGATATTATTATTGTTAAATATTTTTTAATAAGTATATTATATAATATTTAATTTCCAAATATAATATATAGTCATAATTTTAAATTAAATGAAACTAGTTCATGGTGTTTTGGAAACCCACCAAAATAAACTAATCATTTATCATTAACATTTTATCTAATGAATCTTCCTCATTTAAGAAATAAAAATGATACATGGGACCAATAATGATTTTTTTAGTTAATTAATACTATTCTATTACTCTTCTAGAGTTTTAATCCCATTTTACAAGAACACCCACAATTTAACAAAAAATGAACTGATCATTAAACCATGAAACAAATGCACCTAAACCCATTGAAATAATGAAATATTATTATTGAATGGGTCATAAGAAGTTATTAAATTATTAAATTATGTACTATAAATATGAGCATTTTTCTTTAATTATTTAATAATATTATTTAAACCATTATACAGGATGTTAATGAACTCATCACTAAATGGAAATGTGAGGTAATGGATTTCTAAACCCAATTTCCATTTGTTGGGTCAAACTTCTACTAATTGATTATGTCATGCTAATCTTAAGTTTGAAATGAATTTTCAATATATTATGTTTATTTCAAATTATTTTATGTGGATTTATAAAATATACACATATGTTATTCATTTTATTAATTCTAACTTGAACTATATGATATTTATAAGGGACTATTTTAAAAACTATCTTTTTAAAGGTATCCTTGAAACTCTATTTTTGTTCCAAGTCCCTGATTTGTAAAATTGTTTCCAAATAGAAACCATTACCAAATTATTCTTTAAAATCATTTATAATCATGTTTTAATTTTTACGGAAAAAAAATTATAATACTCTGTTTCTTGTTTTCTAGAAGAGGTTATTTGTGACTTTTCAAAAACAAATATGGAATGAATGTTTGTATAAGGCATGAGAATATTTTTCTATTTTAATTTCACATTAATGATTTCAATATTAAATTAAAATTTAAAATGTTTACTATTAAAGGAAATGTTTTTTTAGAACGGGTGAAATTTTTTAAAATGAGTGATTTCAAAATGAAAATTTCTTTTCTTTTTTCAGAGATTGTATAAATGATGAAATCTATCATGGTTTGTGTTTCTGTTATGGTTATTATACATTTTTAATGTGCTTTAGACCCATTATATCTTAATATATGAAGGTGTTATCCACATTATAACTCAATATATTAATGTTTTATCCCCATTATAGCTCAATATATGATTGTTTGAGCCCCACAAAAGCTCAATATATGATGGGTGAGCCACATTATAGCTCTATAAAAAATTGGGTACTCTATATATAGATTTAAACCATTTCGTTATTCAATTTTTAATGGTTAATGTAAGAGTGATATAGTAATGATGTCCCAAGGAACCTACATTATTTTTAAATGCTTCCTAATGTTTTAAAAAAAGGTTTTTAATTGGTTTTCATGTTTTCACTAGACTAATTATTATCCTTCCTTATGTCCCTTACTGACCTTTTTTGATCATTCAAATTTTTAAAATTTTTTTCATGGTATTTAAGGGATTATAAAGACAAGGATGAGAACAAGGTTAAACTTTTGATGAATTTACTTGAAGATAAAACATGTCTAATTTTTTGAAGGGTTTACTTTGGTAGAAAAAGAGGATACTGAGTATAAGACTTCACATGTAATTTATGTGTTTACATTGTAAGAGTGGTACTAATTATCTAAATCTCTAAACCTAAAAGATATTTTATAATAAAAAATATATAAATATTTCTGAAAATCCCCAGAATATGTAATGTTTAAGGAGGTTCCTTAGAGTTGGTATCAGAGCACAATTTAGATAACATTAGAGGTTAGTATATTATTCGAGAATAATTTAAATGTATTTTATAAGCATAATTTTTATCAAGATAGGAAGATTAAAAGTTATTTTGTATAAATTGAATGAGTTTTAGATACACGAATAAGTCTATATTAGTGATTATACTCTCTATAAAATGGTATATTATGATTTTATATATATTATTTCACCAACAATAATTTTATATTTTAGTAAATTGATGGATCAAATAGTAACCAAAGTAACAATGGTTGTGAAGTAAAATGTGGTTTTATCATAATGATCAACCAAATTAAATGGGATTTGTAATGATAACTCTTATTGTTATTCTAAACCATTTATCCTGAATATTTTTTAACCACTTGAACTTTGGTGGATTTAAAATTTCATCAAATATAAGAGAAATGAATCCATGTTGAGGTTTAGGTTACAAAATCCATAAAGGTAAATTTATTTAATGATATATGTGTCAAGAATGTGGAATGAATCATATAGTAAAATTTCTTTAAATTATGGGAAGAATTTTTATATGTGGTAAATGATATCATAAAGAAATAAATTTTTAAGGGAAAGGGAAGGATTCTATTAACTCAAAAAAGGGGAAATAAGTTTTTAACATGTTACCAATTGAATGTTTTAAATGTTGGGAGTATGTCCATTATTCTTATTGATTTCCAAGGAAGAAAGTTCGTAAATCAGATCAATAGGATAGTATAGATCACTATTTAGTAATGCCAAATTCTATTAAAATTGATGAAGAGGGAAAATACAATGACATATAAATGTTATGAATTATTTCCATTCTCTTGTTTTTATATTGTTGAATATTAGGAAATGATTTATCTTTTTTGTTTACAAGAAATAAGTATTTAAAAATAAAATCAAAAGGCATGGTTATGGGATTAAGAAGAAATCTAAATAATTTATATATTTATATATAATGTATTTAATAGTTATAGTTTATTTAATGGTGATGAAATGTTTAAATGTATTAATACGCTTTTCAGGATAAGAGAACTTTGGAGACTTTTTCTTATGTCGTAATTAATGTTTGAGGCATAAAAAATCCATATGATAAACATGTGTTTTAGTTAAAGGTTAAATATAGAATAATTATCTTTTATGTTGTGAACATTAGTTTAAAGGTATGGAAAACCTTTAGGGCTTATATGATATCTAGTTTAGATATAATTATGGGTTCATAATTTTTGGGATGAAAAATGAAAGGTACAAGATAACCTTTGGGGTTTAAATATGTTAAGGTTATTTTGAGTATTTTTTTTGAAATCTCTAGAATTTTATAAGTAATATATTAATATTGTTTTAGAAAAATGACTACCCACTGGATGGGTGATAACCCTTCATGTTTGGAAAGGCACTTGGGATCGAACCCACGATAGAAGGGAGAAAAGGGTGTATTCCTACCACTCACCTACATAACGTACGAGTTAGTTTGAAATTGATTTTACTAACTAAAATATATGATCTAAAAATGTTATTTTACTTCTGGGAATATATTTTTTTTATATTGAAAACCATGGTATTGGAATTATATTTGTAAATTAAGTGATAATTATTATTTTAGAAGAAATTCACTATTTTGGGAAACTTATATCATAAACCTAAACAAAATATTATAGAATTTTATCTAAGAAATTAAATTCTTATTGTTACTTTATAAACATATAAGATTTATAGTGATTTAAATTATTTATAGAAATAATTAATTTATCTTGAATATTATTCAAGAAATTACATTTTTGGATGGGACTTCATGAGTAATTGATGTTATTTGAATAGGTATATTAAATATATCTTGGAATACTTTGTGATATGATCCTTATGATTATTGGGGTTTAATTGTTAGTATTTAATATTTGAACGGAATTTATGTATAGTTATTTTTTTAGTGATCTATGATGAACTTTGGGTATAAATTTTGAATATTTGAGATTAAAGTAGTTTTTTATTTATTCTTTTTAGGAAATTAATTTATCATATACTAAAAATGTTGGATTTGGTTAATACCTAAAGAAAGGGGGAATATATAAATATACTTTTGTGGATTTTTTTTAATATGTATATGTTCATTCAGGTGTTTCGGGTATTAAAATTTCATCTTGAATACTCATCAATTGGAAAAAATAAGAGATTGTGTTAGAAATTGATTAAATATGAAACTATATATTTCAAGTAAGTATATTTCATTATGTTATTATTCTTGGATATATTTTAATTATACAAACCTTGTAAATTTATGTTCAGTGAAAAAATTTATCTATTTACTTTCCTTAATAAGAAATGAATGGCCTTTTAACCAATCACATATTTATGGTTTGGGGATTTTTAAATTTCCCTTGACCAAGTTCTTTATCACTCTCCATTAGAACATGATAGTTATTTTTCTATTCGATATCCATGTTTTCCTATATAGAACCCTAGAATATGTTATCTCATGAGAACTTTATACTTCCCTTTTTTAAAATAAAAAATTTTATTAATCTTTTTTTCAATGTATGGTTTCAAAAAAGTATATTATAAAGTAAAAAACCTAATATTTTTTCATTAGTTCAAATTGAGAGGAACAAATTATTAAAAGGGGTGGAGAATGTAATATCCCGAGATTCTAAAAGTAAAAATTATGTTCAATATCATACAATATATGTCATGTCAAGCTTAAATAAATGAATAAACATTATTATTTAAATATAATAGTTATCACCTATACATTGTAATTGAAAGAATGAAAGATATTAATTAAATTTCAAAAATACAGCTTGATCATTTTTATAAAACGAATTCATCGGTTACCATTTAAGTACAAATAAAAATAAGAACCAATTGAATATAAATGATGGGTTTTAATAAAAAACTATTTTCAAGCTTAACATAACAATAAATCATATTTAATCATGAAAATCTATATTTTTTCAATAACTAAATATTCCACCATTTGATGTACAACCTTTTTTAAATATAACTTTTTTCCATTTATAATTTTATTTTGAGAAAATAAATTTAATTTTTTGCAATTGGGGTATCAAAATTTTCTTATGGTGATTTTTTGGTATTATTTTGATAAGTTTCATTTTTTGTGAATAGTAAAAAATACTAATTTTTATTTCAAAAATATTTGGTCATATAAATAATTTATATTGTTAAATTATTTTTTTAATTAGTTCAATTATACATCAATAAAACCAATTTGAGTATTTTTATCAATTTCACATTGATATTTTATGTCAAAACATATCAATGTTTTGAACGTTTCACTTTAAAAAATACTTGTTATTTCATTTTATCTACAAGATTAATTTTAAATCTAATTTTTACAATTTTGTGAATTGAACTATGTAAAATTGATTAATATTTGGAATAATATTTTCAAAATTATTTTCTAATTTTAATTTATTTTGTAGGTATAAAAAATTTACCATGGTAAAAAGTATTCACCATAGTTTAAGTAAACAATTTATAAGGGTGAAAGGTAAAAGGTAAAACCTTAACATACCTAGAAATTACAATCTTTAATGGGTTTTTAAGGTGGGGATAGACCCTCAACAGCCTCTAAAATATTAATTTTCATCCAATGTTTTGGAATTTAATGCCACCTTAATATAGTTGGATTTAAATATAAAATAATCATTATTTTAATCACTTAAACCCACCTCTCCTCAAGTGTAAATACAACCTCATTTAGACAGAAAATGAATTGAATCTCCTAAAATATTAGAAAAGCCTATCCTATTAACTCCCCCAACATCTGAGTTATGTTTTTCTCACCAAAATACTAAATCCAATGTTCTCAAGGGTTTCTCAAGTAGGTGATATTCAAGAGATAATTTCCTCAAAACACCACTCCCAATTTCTTTTATTAATATACATTCTCCCCATCTCTTTCATCCATCATGGAATAATAATTATAGATTAATTTAAAAAAGTATTTTTATGTTTCTATTTAAATATATTATATCCTAACGTTTTTTACATCATCTTATTGAAAGAAAAGAAACCATTGATTAAGTTAGGTCGATTAATCTCTACTATGAATAAGGTTTTTTTTGTTTTCCATTGCATCCTTAATGTAGGTAATAAAACTATCATTTCTATTAGATATTATTATAATTAGTATATAATGTCCATTTTAATTTTCTATAACTAATATATATCCAAAATAGTAAATGAAATGAAACATGTCCATGGTTTTCTCAAAAACCTCCAAAATAAACTTGTTAATTATCATTAACATTTTCTCTAATGAATCATCCAAATGTAAAAAATAAAAATTATATATGGGAACATTAATACTTCTATAAGTTCATTAATACTATTTTGTTACAATTCTAAAGTTTTAATCATATTTTATAATAACATCCATAATTTTACACAAATGAATCAATCATTAAACCATGGAATAAGAACACTTGAAACCATGAAAATAATGAAATATTATTAATGAATGGGTCATAAGATGTTATAAAATAATCACATAAGGTATTATAATATTGAATAATGTTATATAATTATTTAATAATATTCACTATACCATTATACATGAGGTTAAAGAATACACCGCAACAGGGAAGAATGAGGCAAGGGATTACTTAACCAAATTTCCATTCGTTGTGTTAAACATGTACTACATGATTATGTCAAGCTAATATTATGTGTAAAAGTAATTTTTATTATATTAAGTTTTATTTAAAATTTGTATGTCTATTTATAGTGTATAAACATATTTTATTCCTTTTATTAATTCTCACTTCAACGATATGATATTTGTAAAGGACATTCTTTTAGAATCTATCATTTTAAAGTTACCCATAAAACTCACTTTTTCTTCCATGACCATATTTTCTAAAATTATTTATAAATAAATACTTAATATTCTGAAATAATTTTTTAGAGATATTTTAAATCTTTTTTTTTCATTTTAAAAAATATTTTTGAAGTATTCTTTTTCTCATTTTCTAAACGTAGTTCTATCAAATTTTCAGAAAAAAATACCAAAGGACTGTTTTTTAAGTTATATATCATCAGAGGATTTTTATCCCATTATGTAAAAATATTATTTGAAATATTATCTAAGAGTTATATACTTTTACTTTGAAATAAAATTATTTTCATTGTATGACCATAGTTTTATAAAATTATGTATTTCAAAAGGAAAAATTAATTTTCTTCAAATATTGTTTTTTATGAAATATTTCATGATTTATATTTATGTTATGGATATTATAAATTTTTTATTATGGTTTTAACCCATTATAGATTAGTATATATTCGTTTGAGCCATATTATATCTTAGTATATGACGATTCGATCCCCATTATAGCTCTGGATATGACGGTTTAATCCCCATTATAGCTTAAGATATGCTGGGTGAGTCCCATTATAGCTCTCCAATGTATTGGGTATTCTGAAATTGAAGTTGACCATTTGATTATTCCATTTGTAAGGGTGAATGTAATATTTATGTGGTGATGATGTCCAAAGTAACCTATATGATTTTCCTATACTTGATAATGTGTTTTTATGAAAGGTTTTTTAATGGGTTTTCTTGTTTTTATTGGGCTAATGATTTTATTTCCTTATGTCCGTTACTGAACTTTTCTATGCAACCAAAGTTTTAAAAAAACATGGGATTTAATATAGAATATAGACAAGGATTAGAAATATTGGAAAACTATGATGAATTTACAAGAATATAAAACATGTTTTATTTTCTTAAAGGATTTCCTTTTGTAGAAAAAGTGGATACTGAGTATAAGATTCCACTTGTAATTTATGAGTTTACATTGTAAGAGTTTTCATAATTTTTCAAAGTTAACCATTCCTTACCTAAAACAAAATCTTATCTCCAGAAGTTTCTCCCAAAAAATATCTCAACCTATGATAGGAATGATGTGTTCTTTAGAGGTCTTATTCTCCTCGTATAATCTTGTGGTATCTAATAACTGGTAATATTCTACCTGTTAATATCTCCTAGACTCTTTGGATTATGTACCAAAATAGGTATGACTTCATATTACTTGATATCAGAATCATATATTGAATTATAACTTTACACTTTTGTTACTCATATGACAATTACCACCTCATCATTTTCTTAATGAAATTTCCCACAATGTTCTTGAATATTTTTCACATTTTAAACCATAACAATATCATTTCTCTCCACAACCTTTCATAGAATCTGATTTAGCCTTCTATGCATATATATTTTTCAAGATTAACCCAGATATATCTATTTATCTCTATAGGATTCGAACATAAAATTTTTCTCCTTATCAAGAATGAACCATTTACTTCCAAAAATTTTAAATTATCCCATAGTTGGCTTACATTGATACCAAAATTTATATAGACTCTTATATTATTTCATACAAAAAAATCTATGATAGATATATAGATCGATATCAAGACTACCTCCTTTCAAAACATCTCTGGTAGGTCTATTTTAAAAAGAATAATTCAATCCATAGTATTTATCATTTGATTTATCTTCTCAACCATTAAATATTTCTAAGGATTTATCCCAACTGAAACATGGTTCATTATCCAGCCTTTTTCAATAAGATCCAATATCAGTGTGTTTGTAAAAATATTCCCATTATTGGATTAAATTTTTTTATTTTTTTAAGAATCATTCAAACTATCCTTGATATTGTGTTATTCAAATTAACACCTATGACTTGTGGGTGATGACTAGTATCCAAGAAATTTTTAGTAATAAACAATGAAAATAATATAGTAACTCTTCCTCTCAATAGATTTTGGTGATATATGTTCACACACATTAATATTTAAATGTTTAATCACTCTTATTGATATTTTCTATTTTTTATATCTTTTGATTAATATTTCCTTTTATAGGCATCGCACATTTGTCTATGATCGCATGATATCTTTAGGAGATCTCACAAACCACCAATTTTCACCAGATTATTCATAGTATTTTAACTCAAATGGCTAAGTTGTTTATTCCACACTTTTGTTCTTATTCCTTGGATAGATATATCATGTCTTTTTCTCTACTAACTACGTAGATATTTCCCTTCATTTTTCCCCTAAAAAAAATATATTATATTCTCATTGGATGATACAATACTTCTTAGTAAAATTTATTACATTTCTCATGTCATATAATTTACAAACACCTGGAAAGTTGTGACCGATTTTTTGAACAACCATGTTATCTACTTATATCATATCCTTGCCTCTAAATTTGTCATTCTCGAAGATAATGATTTTTAGACCTTTGTTATTTAAAAATATAATAATGCCTTGCTTTCCATTATTAATGTTGGGGATAAGATATTAATTTCCCATCATGGGGGATTTCATCTATTTCTATGGATCCATACAATAGTACTATCTAATTCCTTTAAGAAAAATTCAGAAAAAATTGCCAAATTTGCTCTTTTCTTTTTAATCCCTGATTGTATCTTCATATCCATCAGTTATTGACATGACTGAGCATCTTCATTGAATAATGTACCAACATCAATATGTAATAGTGAAAGTATATTTCTGATTTTTAGATCATTTTTTAATTCCCTAAGTTTCTATATATGACCACTTGGAGCTCTATTGGAACCTTCTTCTTTATTATCGATGACAAATATTTGCCCATATATCCATATTCACCATACTAGAAACCATGACCATTAAAATGATCTATAGAGTATTGAAATATTCCTTACTACCTTTATTTCTCTTTCTATAATAGATACCTTGTGCCTATGGAATAAATATTTCAGGAATATCTCATTTTTTCACAATAATAACACCTAATATAAGGTTTGTTCTTCTTTCACTATTGTAAAGCCTATTTTCCCATGGGTTATCTAAATGTTTTGATTATATGACTTTCCCAAATCATTATTCAACTTTGGAGTGTGTGGTTCTTGTATAAAATCAACCATTACTAATTTCTATTTATGATCAATGCCCATGTCATCTTTGTTATTATGACATTTATTTTGATTCTAATCACAATCATTTACCTAGTTTTTGGACCCTTATGGTCTTATTTCATTGTCTCTATAACCTTTGAGATCTGCTTTTATGATGTCATGTCAATTATGAAATAATTATCCTCATCAAATATCTTTTCATTTCAAATCAACAACTTCTTTATCACTATATTTGATATGTTCAACCAGAACATTAATTTTCATAGTCTAACCTTCGATAATATTAGTATATTATTCAGTTTCAAAATTATACTCAATGAAGTTATATGATATTTCTATCTCTGTAGTTTTTAGCTTCTCAATTTTGAACTTCATCAACGACTTCCCATAGTATTTCTACTTATTATATAGTTTTCCATCATGAACCTCTTTATTTTATTTATTTATATTAAATCCCCAAATATATATATCTTTATTTGAAGCTTTCAGTTCAACATAAACACAAAATATTCATTATAACAATATTTCATCATTATCACTCTATTCCCAAGACTAGAAATTCCCTAGAATGGCCACCATAACATTTTCATTATGGTATTTTCAATATTAAATTTCTTCAATATTATTTTCTTCTAAATCATTTATTAATTGTGAAATTATAATATTCTTCTTAAAGAAATTTGATTCCTTATGTCCCAAGTAATTCTTATTAGAGGAAAATTTATTCATGTGAATTTAATCACCCTAATCATCATCTTGAAACTTTTTGAAACACTTCTCTCCAATTTTTCAAAACATTCCACACCAAAATCACAAAATTGAAATTTCTCCATTAAATTTTCCTTTCCACTATATATATTTAAAGAATGGAATGATAATAATTCATCTTTCTTTTCTTCAATCTAGTCATCCTCCATGGTAAGCTTCTTTACAGACTAGAAATAATCCTCTTTGAGTTCCCCTTTTCCACAACCTCATTTTCCCCAATTCATATATAATATAAAACATAATTACGATAAAAAATATCAAATTTCAATTCCTTTAAATAATTTTTACTTCTATACATAGAATTTAAGGTTAAATCGAGGTCAAAATATTCTGAAAATGTGCTTACTGATTTTTATGTCATTGAGGGTTTTATAAAAACAACCCATGTACTCTAGAATAACATTTACCCAATAGAAGAATGCATTGAGACACATGTGGTTTCATCCTCATGTCTTTATACTTTTTCCAAAGAACTTGCAACATTGATTCTTAAAATTTTGAATCTCTTTAAAATATGTTAATCATTTTCTCCATATAGAGTAAGAGGATTTTCATGACATCATCTTCATGTAGCTTATGACAGATAATTACCCTCCAAAGGAAATGATTCCTATGGTACCTACATCCAGTTCTTTATGGTATACTTCTGATAGATCCTTGTTGCCTATACTAGCCACAGTACCTCACATCACAACTATAAAAACATACCTTCCTAAAGATAAAAATGTAATTCTATATATTATTATTCTACGTTTTAATTTTTTATATCAAAGTTCATAATTTTCTGGTTAACTATTTCCATTGCTTCAACTGAGAGAGAGCCAATCACATTAACTTTTCACTTTGATACCATTTTTTTGAATCATTATGTTAAATACCCTAAGTGGGGGCGAATCTGGTTGTGGAATGTTAAAACACAACCTCATTTAGATATTTTTTTCATCATCAAACAATATTAGCTTCTTTCTCCTTCTCAATGAAAAATATTAACTGAAATTAAAACATGAATGATACAATGAAATTTTAATAACATTATCCAAAACTAGATTAGTCAAATGATCATATAAAGGAAATTTTCCAATAAACTAAATCCACAATATTTCATTATTGTTATAAATTTTAGATCAGTTTTAATTGCCCTATTAGTTTACTACTATCCATAATTTCAAATATCATTACCTATCCACTAAAGTGATTACACTTATTCTTCAAAAGACTCTTCTGATGATCTATTTCATCATGAAATTTTCCACACATTTTGTGTGTGTCGTGAAGTTATTTTTTCACTTAATAAATGAAATTCAATTTACAATATAGTGTATTATTTTTGGAATCACCCTTCCCCAAAAAAAATTA
Organism: Viscum album; assembly: GCA_963277665.1. Classification (NCBI taxonomy): domain Eukaryota; kingdom Viridiplantae; phylum Streptophyta; class Magnoliopsida; order Santalales; family Viscaceae; genus Viscum; species Viscum album. Next base: position 2,113,634,097 of record OY728157.1, on the reverse strand, counting down.
TAGCTCCATGAAAGGATTTAATTACTCTAGAAAATGTATGTTCAGTATATAGACTGAGTTCTTTTGGAAAATCCTTCACTACATAGATACTTATTTCCACATGAATAAATCCAATTTCATGAAAAAAATATACTATGTTAACTATTCAACCTTTGAGAGATCCACTACTTCAAAAACCAACCAACCTAAATATTTCAACAACTTTGTGAACCATTTTCTGACATATCCAAATTTATACAATGAAAATTCCCTCAAATAATATTTTTTCAACTAAATAATGATATTTTAGATTATTTATATAGGAAAAGAAATAAGAAATCCCTTTAATCATGATTATGTTTAATCCCTTCATGAAATCCTCTATAAATTATTATTCCTTCTCTATGGTTCATATAACCCATAAAATTCATTGTGGTGGACCCCTAATTATCATATTGGTTTTTCAAATTAAAAGACTCCTTTTTTACGGTGAAAATGATATAGTTACAATAAAATAAAAATTGATTTACTTGTTTTCTTTTTCAAACTGATGTTCATTATATATTGTTCAAAAAGTACAGTTCCTAAATGAAATATATGGATTTACCAATATTCCTCCATGAACAAAAAGATTATCTATGTGGTTATTGTGAAGTACAATATTTTTTATACCTAAATGTTCAATTTTCTATAAAAACAACTCCTAAAATTAATTACTAAATATTTTTAAAGCATTAGAAACTTTACCAACATCTACAAAACTATTTTGGTAATAAACCTATCGTCACATTGTCAACTATAATTTTCAATAAACTTAATCAACCTAAAATCATTGAAAAAACATTTAGATATATTTTTTACCAATAATAAGTTTTTTAAAGATTTGTGAATTTTGGATGCTTCTAATAATTTCAAATATTTGAATCTAAATTTGAGTAGTGTCATCTATGAATAACTTTTTTAATATAGAATACATGATATACTATAATAGGAAATAACTTATACCTATGTGTATGATTTAAAAATATAAGTATTCTTGTTATTAAAAATTTGAAATGTCCTAGATCGCTGGTTTTTACGTAATATATTTCAGGAATATATAACATATTTTTCCTAATAATAAAAAAAACTTCATGAATGAATATGTATTTATATTTAATTAATAATATTCTCTAGAACAAAGAAGATCTAAAAAATCAATAACACACCATTTTATGTGTTACTTTTTACATAGATTACATGTTAGATTATATATTTTTTAGGATACATAATATTTTTTAAATAATATGTAAGCTAATTTTTTATGAATAGAGTATTTGAAAAATTCATTAGATAGATTTTTAGGGATTTATATGGTTTATGAATTAGAAAAAAAATTACATCTCTTAATGTTTATAGGTAGTTTTGAATATTACCAGATAATTTAAAAGGAACTATTTTCAGAATATATAGAATAATTAAAAAGTTTTTCTTCAATTAGACAATTTCAAAGATAAGATTTATGAATCAAATATCAAAAATTGAACTCATAATTAATGTTTTCTACAAAAAATTTTTGTACCATTAAAATTATATTTTCACCACAACCATATAGTTTAGGAGAGAGGAATAAGAGTCTTTTACCATGACGATTCTCTATGAATAGTGTGGTTTGTGTTGTTCTAAGAAAATAAGTTGGTTTATTCCATTAGGAATCTTCATATTCCATAAAATAATAATAATTTCAATTTTTTTTTTAGAAAACTATTTGGATATTCCATATTGCATCCAGTTGAATTTTAAATTTCTTTAATGTTCATCAAGAATGATCTAATGATGAAAACCAAATAAAAAAAGAATGAGAAATTGATAATAATTTTAGATTATTTAATGGAATTTATCATTTTAATTTGAATATTAGAATAAACATTGAACTTGAAGCTACTACTGTGTGTGAGATAAATAAAACATGGATCATTAAAAGGTTTTGTATGTGTGTTTGTTTGTATAAAAAATATTTTCCAGTGTATAATAAACAAAGGAAAACATATAAATATTATTCAGTAGAGTAAAATATGAAGGAAGAAGTTTCTTGCTACTATATAAGTTTAATAAGAAGAAAAGAACAATATATAAAAAAGATAACTTGATGAATGTCTTGATCAAATGAAGACAGTTTTCTATAAAATTATTTTGATACCCATAGGTGTTAAGATAATTTTTTGATATGTTTGTAATAGAGGATGGATTAGATGTGATAATGTTTTTAAAAAAACTATAAATCATGTTCTAACTCAAGTTTCATTTCAAGGTGAAGTTGTTTGCAGATTACTTTAGATAGTACTTAATCTAGTTCAAAGTGACTATATATCAGGAGAAGAAAAAGTGATGCTAGAAGATAGAAGAGATTAGTGCAATGAGATTCAAACAAAAAAATAGGTTTTAGGTTGTAAATTGTTTTTATTGATGAATACTATCATTTTAGGTTTTATACCATGCCTAAAAATGAAGTACAAATAAGGTTTATATTCTGGTGTTCATATGCCATCGAGATGTAGAATTATGAAGCTTCATGATATATTCTTTATAGGAACTTATTCCCTAGAGTGAGTTTCCATGCCATATGGCAGGCTCAATCAGAGAAATTTATTTCGTAATGAAGGTTCATAGTCTATTGCATAAAAAACTAAATTTCAAGAGCCACTGGAGAATTTGGGACATCCACACAATAGATCTTATTCCACACTCTAGTCTTGAGAAAATGTTGAAAACCATGCTGTTGTTAATGGATAATATTATAGAGGATATTAGGTTATTTTTTATAGATATTGAAATTTTGAGACCTCCATACCAGAGAGATGTATCACACCATAGAATGTTTCATGTAGTTAAAAATTTACATGTTTGAACTACCACCTCACACTATAATGTGGGAGGCCACAATATAGAAACAATGTTTAATGAAAATTTGGGGTAGTGTGAATAAACATGCTGACTTGGAATCATTTTAGTTATTTGGTGGTTATTCTACCCTATTCAAACCACTAATTTGAATTTATTAGTCATAATTAATATGGATTATGATCCACAAGTTGTGATTAAAGAAGGGAAATTGAATTTGAAAATCAAATTAAAATTCAACTTATAGAAGTGTGTGCTAATATGAAGATCAAAAAAATTAGATATAATATTTTATAGATAAAAGGATAAATATTTCTACATAGTTGAGATATTTGAATATTATGTGATTATCCAATTAATAATAAAGGAATAATAAATTCATGATCAAAGTTGTTTTGTTCATGTGTTTTGTATAAAAAGTGAATAAGTAACTTGGTCATGTGAAAGTTTGAAGGAGAATTATCCTTACTTCATAATGTTTAACTATATTTAAGTTGAAGAATTCCTAACACCCAGTAAATAATAATATGTTTATCTGATTTAAGACTCTTCATTTATTAAAAAAATTTATCTTCGTAATGTGTGTGATGCACTTGAATGTGGAATTCACCTAATCATTATCACGAGACATGAAGGAATGAGTTCCAAGGATATACAATACTCAATTTCACTCATATGATGATTATATTGGGTTGTTTAATCCTATATGAATCCATATGATACCAAATACAACACTTTTCATAATGAGTAGTGAACCTTATAAATTTTTTTAATTCCCCACATTTGTAATATATTTTCAAAAGTCTCTCTTCAGATAAAGAATTACATTTTATAATATCATCTTTGTATAATTACAATTTAGTATACAACCATGAGATTACCACATTTTATTGGAAAATATACACGATTTGGGATGAAAAAAATGTCCCCATGTCTTCTTTCTATCATTTATAATGTTTGGAATTTTACCCCTAATGGATTTCCCTCACTTATTGAAGGTGCTTCTCTGAAAAAAATAGATATAAAGAATATAGAGAATGATGGTCATGATTTAAATTCTATTTTATCTTCTCTTTAAGTAATTGAGTTTCTGAAGATCAAATGAATCAAAAAATCAAATGGGATTTGGGATAAACTGGATAGCATTCATAAATGGAAAAGGTAAAGTGAATTGTGTGAAATTATATTTTTAGAGAATTTAATATGACTATATTTGGATGAAATATAATGAGATAATTCTTGGATCCTTCACAATAGAAAATTAATTCTTTATCAATATAATGTATTATGGAAAGATTCTATAATACTCCACCATTATATAGAAGGTATTGCATATATTATCACATAAGTTTGATGAAAAAGTATCTAATCTGGATGAAAAAGAACCAAGTGAAATCTCTATGGATGATTTTCATAGTTCTATTAATCCTTATGAAATGCATAAAAGTTATTAAATTATGAAAAATGTAATAAATGAAAAATATATTGTATATTAACTTGTTTATATAAGAAAATAAATAATGCTTCTTATGAACATGATGAATGTGTTAGTTCATATTCAAGTTCATATGTGCACAAAAATATTTTTAAAGTGATGTCACTTACCTCTAAAAAAATTTAAAAGAGGTTAGGGAAAATTCAAAGGGAGGATATCACTTAAATGTTTCAACAGTAGGGTTTTTGGATATTCCACAGTGAATTATCCAAATCATAAAGAAGAATAAGATAGTGATGATGAAAATGGAAGGAAAATTAGATTCTAAAATAAGAGTTCAGTTTGACCCAAATAGTACCCAAGCAAAAAGGATATTATATCACAATTAAAAAAAATTTCCATCTCTAATTTTGATGAAAGTAAAAGTTGTATTCAAGAATAAGAAGTTGATATAGAGTGTGAGGATGAAGAAAAAATCATTATTGAAAGGGTGAGTGGTAAAACGTTCACTAGTTAGAAAGGTAGTGATTTATTAATTAGGGATGAGAAAACTCAAATGAAGTTTATTCTAAAAAACATTGAGAAGATATCTCTTGAAAATATCAAATCTTGATAAAGAGAATAGGAAATTAGAGAAATATTGAAAAACAATCAACAACAAAGATTCAATTTATAAAGAATAAAAATATAATCTAGTAAAGGATATTTTTAATATTATGAATTTTCTTTTCGATGATAAGATATTAAATATCAATATAGAAGAAAAGGATAAATATGAAATGATGGAGCTTGATCTATTTCAACAAGTACTGATAAACGCTGGAAAAAAAACGATCTTATTTGGACTCATTTTCCAAAACTATATTCATGAAGTTGTGAAATGTTCAAATAATAAATAAGAACAAGAGGATCAATAAATATCATCTTTTTGGAAGATGTTGATATCAATAATGTTGATAAATATTCAAAGAAAAATAAGTATGAAAAGAGGTTTATATTTTTTCTCAATGAAATGGATCTTAGAAATATATAAATTGATAGAAAACTTATTGATTAAAGAACTACCTTAACTAAAGCCTCGATAGATATATATAGGGATACATATTTTTCCAGAGTTCAATAAAATTTCGGTTTATAAAAAGGATTAAACATTTTTAATAAGAAGAGTGTTGGAATTCATGATCACAATTCTGTGAAACATGTATCTTTATAAGGAAAATATAATTTTAAGGAATATTGTTGTTACTATAGAGGTTTTATGAAAATTTAAAATATTTATTAGTTCAACTTCTAATATCATGATATTCTTAAATATTTTGGAAATAAGGTTTGAGTGGGATTCAATTTTCTCAAAATAAAAGTATTAATATAGTTTAAGTTCTCTGAAAAGATGAAAAAATGATATATTTACGTGATAAAATATATGTATTATTTGATCAACTAGGTAACCTTGAAAATAAATTTCTAATCCTTCTACCAATTGAACAAAAATAGAGTTTTAATACATAGAATCCCCTAAGTATAAATCAAAAAGGGAAAAAGAAAGGCCTTAATTATGGAACTATCACTTAACAAATATAAATGAAAGGTATAGGATCTGGGATAGTGTATTCTCATCTACTATGATTGAATATTTAAACTTTTTGAATGATATTGATATGTATAATATAATCTTAGTGAATTGGGAAATTATGATCCACTAAATATTAAAGGATTTGACTCAACTATTTTTAGAAGGAAAAAATGAAATAAAAAAATATTATATTGGTGTATTAAAACACAATCTGTTGAGTGTATCGTATATTTTTGGTCAAGGAAATAAAGATTGTTTTATGAAGTATGGGTTATTGGTTAAGAACCTAGAGAATTGAATAATTTTCACTAGAGGACAGCATTCAAAAGGGAATTCAATCCATATAATAGATGATAAAAATTATTGTTATCTAAGTATGAAAGAGTAGAATCAATAATGGAATTGAAGGCTTATAAATCATTTTCAAAGTAATATAAAAATTATTTCTCAAAGAAAGAACGTTTGTGATGATACTTTTCTTAAAATATAAAGAGGCTGTATGTTCTCAACCTGCCAAAAGTGGAAGATTGTTAATTCCTTTAATAATAAGGTAGACAGTCATCCTACAGTACATTTAGATATAATTAATTCATATGTTTAAAGTCCCAAGAAAAAAATCGAATAAATGAGAGAATTACATTATTAATTTCGTTAATTAAATCCCTTTTATAGTTGTATCATCTTTATAAAGAAAAGCTATAAAGCCTTAAAATAGTTTAAATGTTTTCAAAGAAGTTCAAAAAACAAGTGTGGTTTTCATATTAATAATATCTAGACAGGAAATGAAGCTAAGTTTAAAAATATAAAATTTAAATCTTATTTGGAGAATCATGGATATTAACATGATCATGTTTCACCATACACTGCAAAAAAATAGTGTGATTGAATGGAAGAATAAATACTTTTGGAATATGGCTAAAAAAACTTTGGTTGAGCATGGTATATGTAGTTATTTTTCATGTTAGTCCATTGGTATAACAGTTCATATCCAAAATTGGTGTTTATATTGGCCTAATACCGATATACCCCCTATGATATGTATTATAAAAACTCTATTTTTAAGTTTCTTCTTCTATTTGGCTACATTTTTGTCTTTAACGTGAAAGTATAGAATCATTATATGTTTTTAAAATAGGGTTTTGTTAGGGTATTTATTGGATATTATCCAAATTGAAGAAGTTGTCATTATTTCACAAAATAAAGTTAAAATATTGTTGAATATAACGATGTAAAATTGGTGGATAAATCAATTAAATAAGTTGAAAAGGTTGAATCGTTTTCCATAAGTGATGATGATTCTATTTTTGTTAAACTTCGAGATGTAATTTCATACACAGATGAAAGTGTTGAAGATAAAAAAGTTAGTGAAGAAGAATCATACATTTCAAGTTATGAGGAGAAATATTAAAAATCCAACCCATGGTAGAGAAGGTGATTTAAACTTTAGAGCATCATTAAAGATCATTGAAAATAAGTAAAAACCTGGAGAACCATAAGGACTGCAAACCATACCACATTATACACTCATGTTGAACCCACGTAGGTTATAGAAACATTTGTGTATCAATATTTGGTCGATTATATAAATGTATAACAATATCAAATATATAATAATGACACTTGGGAGTCAGTACCCAAGCCCAAGGAAAATAATTTCAATGGGGCATAGTGAGGATTTCAAAACAAACTAAATGAAAATGGGGATCAGTAAGAATCAACTAAATTATGGTGTGTAAAAGATATTCATAGGATAAAGAATTGGACATTATTAAGACATTTTCCCATGATTTAAGGCTTAAATCCATTATAATTTTTCTTTCTATTTCAACATAAATGTGTCATAAGATATTCTAAATGGTGAATTAAATGAGAATGTTTATATTAATAAAAAATGTTGTTTCATTCAAGGTAATAATGAGAATATTTTTTAGGTTATAGAATAATTTATAACGGTTGAAACAAGATCCATGATCTCGGTATTATAAGTTGGATACATTTTTAAAGAAGAGTAATTTTATAAAATGAGGATTAGAAAATAATATCTATATAAAAAATAAAAAATATGCATCTCCCATTATTATTGTTTATATAGATTGAATCATATTTTTTTGAAATGATGAATAAATATACAAGATATTTATTGATGAGATAAATGATTTATTTTAAATTTAAATTCTAATAGATATTAAGTACATTCATTGCATTAAAATCTCTCAAAATAATGGGTAATTTTTTCATTCTCAAGATAATTATGCTCAATAACTCTTTAAAAGGTTTGTCATGGAAGATTCAAAGACTATTTAAACACCCATATAAGTGGGAATTATTTTCAGAAGATGATCCTGAAAGCGAGGTTGATCTTAGAGAATTTAGAATGTTAATAATAATTATGTTATGTCCCATATATTATAGATTATATTTAGTTTATGTTTTTAGACATAGATTCCATTTTTTATAATTCATAATAATTGTCCCATTTTGTTAATGGAAAAAAATATTCTTTGATATATTAATGGCATAATTAATTTTGGGTTGAAATATGATAGAATAATAATGATTGATTTATTTGGTAATATAGATTTATATTGTGAGGATTATGTTGATGATAGAAGATAAACTTTTTGTGGAGTTTTATTCATTTTAGAAAGGTGTGTGTTTTACCACACTAAAAGAAGAGTTTTGTGACTTTAAGAACGATTTGGGTAGAGTATTCTGATGAAACACATTCCAGAACTCAGTTAAACTGGATGAAGATGAGGCTAGAGGAAATGAATTTTGTAGTGAAGCTACCAATTATTCTTAGATGTGATAATTATAATGATATAAAGTTGTCAAAGAGCCATATTCAAAATTCTATTATCAAGCACATTGATATTAAATGTCTCTTTATCAAAGAGATTTTTGAGAGATATCAATTGAGGTAGGGTTTTTTCCAAAAAAAATAAAAATTGATAAGAGGTTCACTAATAAATTTTATAAATAATAATTTTATAATATGAATTTTATGTTTAGTGTTCATCATAATACATTATAGTGATAATTTATGGTCATTTATCCACCTGTATTATTGTCTTTGTATATTTCCTTCAAACATGGAGAAAATGTGAAAAATAAATATTTATTTATTTTTATCTCCATATTGATTTTGTAAGGTGGAGAATATTTATAAGGGATGTATGCATTCATATTTATTTCTCATAAAAGTAGAATATTTTTTTTATAATGTTCTAAAATGTAAAAAGTTTTCATTTCAACATTATGCATGCCTTTAAACTATTCTAATAGTTTTTTGAAGTGGATTCAAGAGTAATTAAGAGAATATTTTGTGTGATGTAAATGTTTATGATGTAATAATATTTATTATATTGTTGATAATTTTTCAAGTGGTATCACTTCATCATGAAAGGTTTAAATTCTTATGATTGATGGTCATAGATCATTGAATTGTTATGGATAACATACTACTATTTATTCAACATCCTTGTTTCCAAAACAGAGTTTTCCCATATAGGATTAAAATTATTTAATGGTGCTACTTTTATATGTATTTAAAGTTTTAAATTGATTCAGTTTACTTGGTTGAAAAAAAACGAAATGGGGGGGGGGTTTGAGACTAAGTGGTGTTTAGATGAGTTTTGGAAGAATTTGGTGATAGATTTTGGACTGAATGTGATAGTTTCTGTTAGATTTTTTCAATACATTAACAGTATTCAAACTCACATTTATTGTAAGGTGATGTTTTTTGGAATTTAATTCATATTATCATTAATCTGGTTCAAAGTAACAATATATCATGGGAAAATTTTATGATGCTACAATATTAAAGGTATTAGTAGGAGTTTCACACCCCAAAACAGGTTTTGTGCCATAAAATTTTTTTAATTAGAATTGTTCCATATGTTATAAAAAATCACATGTAAATGACGGAGAAAAGAATTTAATGCCATAATATAATTTCCATACCATGGAGATTCTAATTTAGGTAGAATCGTGATAAATTTTTAAAGAAAATTAAACTACATAGTTAGTGACCACGATGCAGGGGAGGATCAATTAAAATTATTCTCACAATTTTGATCATCAATGATGTAATGAACAAAACTTTAAATTTTATGTATCTCTAGAGAATATTGTACCTTCACACCAAATCTCACATTCTACAACACATTCAAGAAAAAATGTGGAATACCATGATATAGTGTATGGATCATGCTATAAAAGAGGATGGGTAATATTTTATGGAACTAAACAAATTAAAGACCTATAAACCAAATAGATGGATCACTTCACAGAATGTTTCAAGTGATTAAAAAATAAATGTTTTAAACTTCCACCTCACACCATAATGGAGGAGTTTGTGTCATAGAAGTGGTTTTCTAGGAAAATTATAGGCAGTTCGAATAGCCCTCATAACTTGGATTTATTTAAATGATTGTGTGGCTGTTCTGACCTATTTTAACAAATAATTATAATTTATTAGAAAATAATATGATGGTAGATAATCCATGGGTTTTAATTAAAGAAGTTTATTTCAATTTTAAATTCAAATAAAAATCACAATTAGTATAAAATAATTTATTTGTCACTAATTCAACCAACTAAAATCATTATGTGATTCCATTATGTTTGTGTGTCTATGTGTCTGAGTGTTGAAGTACATACTTAATCACTATAATTTAAAAGGTGGTGTAGGTTTTTTATTAATTAATATAAAATAATTTATTTGTCACTAATTCAACACCCCAAGTGATCTCCCATAGATCCTATTGGTGGTTTCTCAAAATTAATTTAAATACACTTATATATATGTGGGGTCACATTACACAGTCAATATACTGTCATATAACAACATTTCATAGATAAAACCTTTTCATTACAATACACATGATGAAACTGTTAGACTGTATGATTTCTGATTAATTTAGATCGTACTAAGGACTTTTTACTCATTTTTAGTAGTGAAGATTATCAAAATCTAGTGTAAATTTAGTTTGTGTTATTAATTATATCTGAAATCAATCATAATAATCACTTTAACTATGGTGAAGGTTATTTTTAATATAAACCTAAAAAATAGATGTAATCATTGATTCAACTCCCCATCCCCCTTGATTTCTCACTGATCGTGATGGTCCTTGTCATATGTATAATATTTGGTGGGTTATATAAAAGGGGTTTTGGGAATATATCTGGAGTCCATAATACCTGAGGTAATAGAGATATCTATAATAAGAACCTTTATACTTTGAAACCTTTATTATGAAATCCTAGAGTCATAACAAGGAGGAGTGGTTGGGTATGTTGTTGATCTTTTCATCATTTCGATCTCAACTAAGATGTGATCTTTCTTCACATATGACTGCAGTGAAATATGGTCCCTTTATTAAGATTCAATGATGAGTGTGCCTCAACACCTAGATAATATATATGATATTATTATTTATTCAGGTGAGAGACATATGATGTTCTTATCTATAAAGGTTAATGACATGTCATTTATTCATTAATATGGTCAATCAATACTTAGGGAGTAAATAATGAGTATTAGTTAATGTCCTCTTTTAATGTGTATGTGGATATAGGTATAGATATACATGTGTTTTGATGTATATCATGTCATATCCCTTTGAAACCGGGGTAATATTGATACTTTTCTAGAGGTATCCCTTTTCTTATATTTATAGATCCACAAATTCATATTGTTATCAATGAATTAATGGTACATATATCTCCATCAAATGAAGTATCATATATATATTTGAAGTGGAATTGATGTTTTTAGAGGCTTCTCTTTACTTGAGTTTTCTCTATTATACCACCAATCTCTAAAAAGAAATAGTTCAGAAAAAATTTGTCTTGTTCATGAGAAAGAACATTCACACATTATGTTTCCCACTATCGATAGAGATAACATAAGGTATTAAAAGAAACATAATTTCTTTTCCTATAAAAAATAAAAAAAAAATCCTTAACTTTAGTATTTTTATTTATCCTATCAATTCCAGAATAAGTTTATCCTTCTTCCATACGGTAATATCACCATTTCCTAATATCTTGATATTTTCATCATCTTTATGATGTAAATTATCAAATCATCTTGATGTATAAATTATCATACTCCCTAACTCAAATGTACAGTAAACTATATCCCCATAGTCTAGAATCTAAGACTCAATTATAATAGAAACACTCAATAATAAATAACTCATATCTTTTGAAATGGTTTTTTAGCTAGAATTTTAGAGGCATATCCTTAAGAATTGACTCATCACTCACTATAGTCCTCCTTAATATAGACATTCATCCAAAAATTACAACATATAGGATTACCTTAAGACAATATACACTGAATTCTAATTATTCTTACATTTATTTTTATGTGACTATTTAATGAAATAGAAAACCATATATCGTCGTCACTAAAGGCATTTCTAGTAGATACTTATATATTCTTTTGATAAATATAATCATTAACAATAAAATCCATAACATCTAAAAACACTAATTCAATCTTACCACTTGAGTTATTCACCACGGTAACCCTCACATCTAATGATTCTTAGAGTGATGAATGAAATAGTATCACCCACTATAGATCTTTTAACATTACCTTTACTGATTCCAACTAACTCCAATTTATATTGAATTCATTAATGTGATAAACCACTGGATTTAATTTCAAAATTATAATGTTTAATATAATAAAAGCACCTTGTTCATCATTTTTAGATTCTCATAGATATCATAAATTGTATCTATCCATTCTAAAGTAATCGTAATTTCATAGATGTTATAGGCTACATTCCGAGCTGATGAAATCTAAATGAACCCAAATTATTTTTTATCCAAACATTTCCCATTCTTACTTCTTTATCTCGTATGGTTTGGGTACCAAAAATAGATGATCCAAATCCTTCTATAGTATGAAATAATCTATATAAATCTTCCAAAATTTGAAATCATCCAATTAAAATATCTTTATCTAGACCATCCCTTCATCCAATGTCATAAATTATAGAATCAATAAACTCTCATTGAATTTGAAATACACAATATGAATTAATACTTTCTTACATAGATAATTCCATTAGATGAAGGGAAGAATGATACTACTTAACTACACTTCTAAACAATCTTGATATGGTATTGTGGTATCCTAACTCTACAATCGGGCTCTAATTCCACTTAGTTGGCCTATAGGCCAATAATCAACAAAATAAAATTCATGGAATATGGAAAGTGGAAAAAAAGTTTAAACAATTCATCAATTGGAATAAAATCACATACACTATCTTCCCAAAACTTAAAAGGAAATCATCTGAGCCATACATAACAATGAACATGTACAAAACAAACAAGATCTTTCTAGAAAAAAAATTTAAAAAAATAAATAAAATAAATATTTACATGGATAAAATTATGTCGTACTACATTGGAAGGACATTAAAACACTTTTACTAATGAAGAGAGGATTATAACAATATTGAATGGTTAATGGTACACGATAACATCCTACTAGTTTATAGTAGGTCTATTCAGGTGAAACTGATCCAAAAACCATCTGATATTTACAGAGATTATTCCCTTCATATTTGATATTTATAGTCATCAATTTTGAAAGCTGTAGGAATTCACCACCTTAATGGAATCATCTAGTGAATAGTAAATAATTTTGAAAAATCCATGATTTCTACAAGCATATCCTTCTAAAGTAACCTTAAATAACCCTTTTCAATTCTAGAAACACCTTATATAACCTTATAATTAATTCTTATACATGACCTTTACATCTTAAAATTTCTTCCTCTTAGACTCATCATGTTTCTTTTGGTTCCCTACTTATTATTATTCTACTTCTAGTAATTCATAAATAAATTTTTTTAATCTACCATCTTAATATTGTTTCATAAGTTGGACTTATATAATCAATCCTTATAGTATTTTAGAAACCCATATTTACCACTAGTGAGAATTAATTTATTCTTCATTTTCACTGGTCGAGTCCCTTTAAGGGGTAATGAGGCACCTGGTTCCCACACTCTTAGGTTCTATACTAAAATCATTTTCTTTCAACATTATCTTTGATAAAATGTGATATATCCCAAAAAAACATATATATTTCAGATTATTTTCATATATTAAACCTTAAATATAACAGTAATTTAATAGTCCTATGAAATAAAGTTTTTTTGTCTTTAAAGACTAGCTACACAAGAAAATAATTATATAGTACTTGTAATCATTTCTCCATAACCTAACCAAATTATACTCCCTTATAGACTTCTCATTGGTTAAAGTCATATTCATGACCTGGGAAATGGAAACATGATATATGGGTGAGCTTAAAGTCTCAGTGAGTGAAAAATTTATTAATATTCCATATAGTGTTAGTTCATATGAATATGAGAAAAAATGACCATGAGATAAAAATATTATTAAAAATAACATGGGATAAAAGATTTGTCGATAATTAATGATATTGAAAAAGTAATACTAAATGAAAAATATTATTCCATGGCATAAAAATATGAGATAATAAAGGAAACATAGAAGAGGGAATGATATCTTATGTTCATGGAGTCAAAAATTTCAAAAAATAATATAAATCATGAGCTCGTAAATGTAATTCTTGGATTATTTCAAAGAAAAAACATAGTCTATTAGGTTCAATGCTCATGCACCATACATAGTATCTAATGAGATAAAAACACTACCTAATTTATTAAAGGGATATATAATTCTAATCACACCTATTATATAATTAAATCCTTATATATGTATTCTGTAAGAAAATAAAAAAATTTGAATTTTGAATATTAATTAATTAAACCTTGAAAAACAAATGGGTTTTGAAGAAAATTAAATTGAACATCTTTTATCCATTGAGATAAATAAGTTTTATAGTGGGATAATAATATATCCCTAGTGAAACAAAAAGAGAATTATGGATGTTGACAAAAACTAAAAATATATTTTTAACATAAATGGACAAATCACATTAAATAATATGAGGAAATATCGTGATTCATTTAAAAATCACTATGACTTATGTTTATTTATAAAAAAATTTTAAAACATGTAAAGAAATATTTATTGAAAATAATGTTAAAAATAGTTAAATGATGTGTTAACACAGAAAAACATTAAAAAATATTTTTTATAAATATTTTTTTATATAGACATAAAAAAAACTTATATGCCACTTTTTAAAGTAATTTTTCAAAAAATTATGTGTAAAAATTAATAAAAACATTTACTTTTAAAAAAATTATAAATATTAGAGCCTTGAAAATAAATTAATATTATCTCAAGGAAATGTGGAATGTAAGATAAAAAATATGATTATAGAAGGGAAAAAAACCCTTTTAATATTTCAAAACACCTTTTTTGAATCCCATAAAATAAAAAGGGATAATAATAAACTAATTTAAAATTAGAAAATAAAAATGTGAAGGTAGAAAGTGATAATACATAATAGGTTGGAATGTAATATATGTCCATTGAAGAAAAATCATCATTAATGAGAATGATAATTATTCATAATAATGTCATACTTTTTTATCGAAAAAATTAATCAAGGAGGGATAATTGAATCAAAAAATTTACTTTTTCTAGATAGAAAGAGAATGTTCAAATTAAAATCCTAAGGGGGAATAAATAAGTCATGGAAATAATAAGTTCTATATGAAATATCATACCCCAAAGAAAAGAAATTTGGGATAAAAAATCTCTCATGAATTTAAAATAACTTAAATAAAAGAACCCTGGAAATATAGATTTATAGGGATTATTAAATAACTTATATTTAATTAATTTTGTTATAAAATTAACTCATACTGTAGTAGATACAGTACAAAAAACAAAACAATTAGTGAATGTGGCATGTTTTGCAGAGAATGAAAATTATGATGAAATTTCATTATAAACATCATAATTCCTGAAGTATGTAACATTTTAAAAGGGGTTTATTTGATTAAATTGTACGTACCAATAAAAAAAGATAATTTTAAAAATAAAACCATCACAGGGAAGAATATACATAACATATAGGAAAAGACTATCAGAATAATATTCACAACTCAATGAAAGAAAATTTCTTTAACAAAAACCCTTACTTTTAATCATACATAGTTGAATGTGATGTAACCTATTGTATGAAAAAAATAATTATAATAATCAAATATTTATGAACCATATTAAAACATACAACCTTTTATAAACATAATTTTTAATCATTTATTATAAATATCTAAGATATTTATATTTTATTTTCATTATCAAATTTTACCAGCTATGATGATTGTTTAATACCAGTTTTGCAATAATCATATCAATTATTTCTTATAATTTAAAAGATAATCATAATAATATATTTATAGGGATGAAAATATGTGTTTTATAATAATTTATAATTTTATAATTTTATTTCTTAGGTATTTATTTTTGATTTGTGATGATGAAGATAATGATGAGCTTGTTTTGGTAATTTATGATGAATAAAAATTTGGTAAAATAATAATATGTTAAATATTAAAATAAAATTCACAAAACCATAAACCTAAATTTTTTTAACATTAATATCTTATAAAATGAGAAGTTAATTTCATATTTATATCCATGATATAAATTAATAACATTTTATGTATACATCGTTAAACAGACCCGAACATCAAAAAGTTATATTCTATGGGTGAGTATGGTTAAGAAATAGATTATTGGACAAAAATATCATTATTATATTAGAATAAAGTTATTTTTTATATATTTTTAATATTTTTAATCTTGTATTATGATATTTCTATAAATAATGAAACACTAAATAAAAACAAAAAATGTTACTTTCATGGAGGTTGTTGTCTGGACATACAGAAGAAATCGTATTCATTTTTCAAATAGTTTTAGATGAAGGTAGTAAATAGAAATATTATTTGTATAAAAATATTTTTAAATAATAATAAAAAATATTTAATCATAATTTCATAGTTATAATGGATTATAGTGGTTATATGAACAACAAAAGAAAAGAGTTAAAAATGAGTAATTGAAATTTTTACATTAATCTTTGGAAGATATCCTTTGAAAAATGGATTCATCCTCTGAGAAATTGTATATGGATAAGTTTGGAACCTCTATAAAATTTATAGGGGTGTTGGGGAGATATTTTTTATATATTTATCGAATATAACTTGTAGGTTTTATGAAGAGAATTCGGGTATTGATGACTCCTTTTATAAGGGAAAAGAGTGGCATTTGTGTAAATAATTTAAAAGGATAAATCACTATTTAAAGTTCTATAGGATCCAATAAAGAAAAATAATTTAGTGGGGAGATGTTTAAGGTAAAAAGATACATATAAAATTTAAATACGTTCTTAACTTATTTTAATTCCTTTTACTCTTAGATATTTCCTGTTTTCAATTTTTGGTTTTGAACATGAAAACAAATTATTACCTGAGAAATTAACTTTTAATTACTTAAACTAAAATGGGAATTACTACATAATATATACCTAATGATTAAAAATATGAAACACATTTTTTCATATAAAATTTTTACGAGTGATAAAAAATTAATTTTAATATTAACATAGATAACACTTATAACCTATTTTTAGAAAAGGTATATTTTTATCCTTAAAAATTATGATTAAGATAAAATTATAATTATTTTTATATTATATGAAATTAGTTATTTTATTAATAATAAAATATGAGTTATTTTTTTTAAAAAAAAATTCAAAAATAGAATTCATCCTTATTGATATTTAGTTAAAAGAAATATACCAAAATTGTTTTTATTAGAGTAATATATTACAATAGTTTCTAAAATTTTAAAATTGGGATAAATAAGTTCAGAGTTTCATTTTTAATTGATTTATTTTAAATTATAGATTTATAATTTTATAAAAATGGTTTCATATTCATCCAAATTATTCTTGCATTATAACAATTTCATAAAAGTGGCCCCATTTGCAAAATATGTATTTTTCACTATTCACTTAAATTCAACATCTTCAAAAAATATTCATCCTAAGATAATTTTCGCATGATAAATTAAATAATGAATTTAATTTTATAAAATTAAAATTATGATATTTATATGTTTATTTTTTAAAATTTAAATAAAGTAAAAGAACTCTTTTTATTGAAAATTTATTTTTCAAATTTTTCTTATAATTATTTCATATAAATTTACAATTTTAATAATTTTAATAGATGAATTCACATATAATAATATTTAAAAATGTTAAAATGTTATTCATAAAATATAAATCACAAAAAAATCATTTCAGAAAGAATAATCTCTTGTAATAGTAAATTATATTAATTATTTATCCCTTAAATATAAGACATTTTAGTTCAATAATATATTTTTATATATTAATGGTTTTATTATTATTAAATTTTATTTATAGTATATATATAATATATCACATTTAATTTTAGTTCTTTTTTGCATACAAATAAATATATTAATCAAAGTATTTATTTTAATCTGAAAAAATACTAGAATCTCAGGGCGTTATGGATAAAAATATTACAATGAAAAATTTATTGAGCTGAATAAAAAAAATTTATGGTTACATTTAACTCATAATGTTGTATTTAACCTTAAGTTTAATTTTAGATAATTTCTGAGCTAATTTAATTCTTAGGGATATTTAATATTTATCATATAAATAAAAATATATCACATAAAGAGATATCATAATATATCTATGTTGGCTTGTATTTGAGTAATAATCCCATTCAAAATAATTTATGATATTTTTAGATGTATTCATGAAGTTGGTTTTTTATTTTATAATTGAGGGATTTTGACAATAAATAATTTTTAAATATATTATTTTTACTAATATATGGGTAAATATTTAATATCTTCTAAATGAAGTCCTAAATCTAGATTCTAAAACATTATTTGTGTCTAGAATAAGGGTATTTTCTTAAGAGGGGTATAATTTTCATGGAATGTTTTTCAACCTGAGGACCTAGAATTTACGCCCTTTAAATTAAACTAAAATAGAAATTTTGTTTTCCTTATTTAGTGTTATAATGAGGTGGTAACATATCCTACAAACATAGAATTGAGGTTACATATGGTGATGATATGTTAGTTTGGTGTTTTTTATAAAGAATTATAGAACCTTTTAATTTTTTCATGTCAAAGACAAGATGGGGGTTTAAATTCATGTTAGAGATAACATATTAATTAGGTTATATTATGAGGTGTGTTATGGAAATAACTACCCCTTTATTTAATTATCTATCTCCCTAAATTGAAAAAATGATATAGATAAAATTAAATATTCATCATAGAAATCTCATCCAGAGTAAAATTTACCATTTCATATCCTTTCTCAATGGAAAAAGTTTATTTCTTGGTGTCCTTATAAGTGGTGATGAAAAAAATGATGTGGGAGCATTAACTAATCATATAGAATCAAAAACATGGAACTAAGGTAGGACTCTTTTCTAATTACATCATCCCTCACTTATCAGCTGTTATTTGACACCTTCTCCTCATGATTATATATCCTAAAATTTAATGGTAAGGAAATGAATAAATATTTTGGAAGATTTAAAGTGTTATTAAATGATAAAATATTAAAGGTAATTTAATCAAGTATTGTTAACATGGAAAATTAAATGATATATTTTATTGGGAAAAATTCTATTTATCAGTTTTTCATGGACAATGGTACATCGATAGATTTAAGGGAAAAACATTTCTATAAATAAATATTTGTTTACAAAATAATTTATATAATGTAAAACATGTTTATGTGTGATAAATATTTATAATGAGAAATTAGATATGTAAAAATATTTAAATAAAATTATATATTTTCTCTTATGGTATTCACAAAAATAATTACTATCTATATTTGTTGTGTGACACCTATTACTTGAAGATTTTTATATCATGGAATGGATTAGGTTTATAAAAGAAAAAATAATTTACATTTGAAATAAATATTTTTCTCAACACATGTGGAAAAAATATATATTTTTCTTATATTGTGTTTATACTCTGCAGATTATTTCTTGTATTTTTATTTTAATTTCTAGTATTAGGTAAACATTGGGATGAAGCCTCCGCGTCTATAGAGAATTTTTAGTACAAGAATTATTCTTGAATTATTTATCTAATCAGATTTTTTTGTGATAAATATTGAATTTATTATTTATATTCTATTAAATTATCCACCAATTAATAATTTCTTTTTGAAATAAACTTTAATTCAATTATTCATAAACTTTTCTAAATTTTCTAACTTAAAATACAAATTCTAGTGTTATAATTACATTATTTTACACTACCAACTGTGACACCGCTATTTAGTGGGTGGATATTCCTTTATACGTCATAATTATATATATTTTCCCACTCTCCATGCTTAAGTTAAAGTATGGTTTCATGATTCATCAATTGATGAACACTGAAGATTCATGGGTTTGGGAAAGTGATAGCAGTGATGCAATGATTTTTGATGTTGTTGAAAAATGCATAAATGAAAATAAATGGTAAAAGCTACCCATTAAACCCCATTATGGGGTTTTTTGATGGGTTTGGAGGTTATTGTTTTTAATGGAGGCATAATGGGAGATGAATAATACATTAATAGTCATGACATAAAAAATGAAATGAGAGGAATATTCCAGATTAAAATCCATGAATTCCTATACTACAAGTAGTGTATGGCACTAACATTTGAATCCTTATAAAATGAATTTTATGTGGAAGTAAACCCTAAAAATATCACCAAGTTACTCATCATTGTACATAGATTATCCAGAAATTCCATTTTGACAATCACATTTTGTGTGAGTTTGGGTCACACACTATGTAGCACAAGACTAAGTGTCTTGGACAGTACCCCCACATACATGCTCAGCCTGTATGGTAGGATCCACATGTCATGTACACTATTTAAAAATATTGTGTAACTTAGTAAATATTATATTATAAATAGTTTTCTTTATTGTATTTGATATTAAATCATATATTTGAAAAATCCATGTGATTTATATACTGATTATTTTTTGAAATTCCTTGTATATCCTAACAAGTTATATACCACAAGTATATGTCATTTACCCAAATACAAAATAAAAAAAAGAAAGTGGTATTGTATGACTGGCCATTCTCAAATAATCTACATTTCTTGTACACCCTATACACACATAGTGCACTTTGTCTTTAGATGGATTAAATTTCAAAAGTACATGATTAGTCTTTCTTGAGAACCCTATATGTCAGATATCCCCCTGGGAATTCTATTTACTAAGCCATTTATAGTATTATTTATTATTCCTTTCTTAAATAATGGTATTAGTTCATTATTATACAATTTTGAGTATTTTATCACATACAAAATGACAATACGATTCCAACATTCATTAGATGTTGTTTACATTACAGATTACATAGTTTTAGGACAATAGCTCCATTAGAGACACAAAAAGTAATAGGTGATTGTTGGAGTAGAGATGGAGTAGGTACCCCCTCCCCCAAAATCTTGTAATGGTCTTACATTTATATTATTTTTCATAATCCCCAAGTGACATATAAAAGATGGTTTGTGGTGCCCCATTTGATGATGGATTTTATGTACTCCCTCATATGTCGGAGGTGGGGGGAATCCTCCATAATCAGAGTTAGTAACCCAATATAATTCTAAGTGTGGTAAATATATTGATTTGGTACTAACCCATATATCATAGCACGATCCTCCATAGGTTTTAAGAACTCCCTTGGATGATACACATATACCTTCATGAGGTTAGGTCCCCCACTACAATTATAATGATGTGGCATGGAAGTTTTAGAGGAATAGAACATCGAGATTTGAATAAATTATGATGTATTAGAATATAGATTCCTTTTAGATTTTAGTACCATTTTGAGCCTTTTGGATACATTTTTTCATCAATTTTAATCAGACATTCAAATTTAGGTATTGTGAGTTTTATTTTACCTTAGGTATCATTGGTAAATTCTGTGATATGATTCTTAGTGAATCTGAGTTTCCAAAATTTGGTTTTTACCTTTTACATAGTTAGCTTTAAAGTAGAATATATATGGTTCCTTTGGGATTAATTCTATTATTCCCTAATAATGGATTTTTGTTCACTTATTGTTTTATTATTTATTTGTGTTTTTAGGTTATCTTACCATGTATGATTATACTCACACTTTCACGGGTTTCATGTCCATACATGTTATATCTATGGATATGTTGCATAGTTTGATGATAAATTTTGAAAACATACACAAAATAAAGTAAGTAGAGTTGATTCTTGATGGGTGATGATTTTTCATGGTGAAGATAATTGTAAATGGAGTCTAATTGAGGAGACCTTGTAAAGAGGAGCTTATATCCAATACATGGAGCCAGTTATACCTAGTGTTTTTTCTCTTCATCATATGTATTTCCCTTTTTAGATTTTTCCTCCTTGGTGTTGTACATGGGATTTATGTAAAATTCTATAACATGATAATATTTTATAATTTTATTTTTTGATTTTATTTTATTTCATTGATATCTTGTGTTATACGTGTCACCATGTTTTAATGAACCATAAAATGATATTAAAATATTATTAATTAAACATGACCATTATAACCTGGATGATAGATTCACAATATGAAAATTAATAACCACATTTGGGAATATATAAATCTACTAATCAATAAAAAATTATAAATTCTTATGATATAATTTATAATTTTTTTATTCGATCCATTTTAAGAAATAAAACAGCATTTTCATCAAAAAGGGATTTTTATTTCATTTTGTTCATTGAAATTATAATTAAATTCTATCACATTTTGAACTTTTATTTTAAAAAATTAAATTAATTTTTGAAAACATCATTTCAAAATTATCTGAGGTTGAAAGTTTATGATTTTTATGAAATTATTGATTTCTCAATGAATGGTGTAAAATACAAATTTATGTAAAACTATAATTTATTTTAATTAAAAATGACCCAAAATATTTTGAATATCGTCCTAAATTATTTTAAGTATCATTTATTTATAAATAGAAAAATTAATTACATATTTATCTACATTATAAGTGATCTTGGTATAAAAACACTTTTAGACTTAAAAAAACATTTTTCAGAAAACCCTTTTTCATTGTGCTTCATGGGATACTTATAAAATGAATTTATACCACATATAGAGAAATAATTAGGTAAAATGGATTCCATATTTTTAATTATCATAATTAATATTATTTCATAAAGTCAAATTAATTTTCTTTCATAATTAATATCAAATAAATTTAAAAAAAAATCACCTCGGTTAAAGGGTAAATCAAGTTATCTTTGGTTAAAACTACATGATAAGGCCATAATAATTCATTTCAATTTTTATTAGATTAATTTAATTAAAACAATATAATATTAAGTTAGTAATTTATTTTTTAAAAGGATAATTTTCAATGAAAATTTCATATATAATATTTAAATAAAAAAAGAAATATTGTCACTCTCTTACTTAAAACAATATCTTCTGTGTTCATATAGGGACAAAAGCAAGTTATGAATGAATATTAATAATTATCTTGAGAATAATGAAACTAAATTAAAAATGTTAATTTATTTATAATTTTTTGTAATTATATAATTTCCTTAAATTCTCACACAATGCCAACAAATTATTTCTTCAATTAATAGAAAAATAAAATAAATCATTTTTAAAATATTAAAAGTTATATAATTTGAGTGAGATGTAATGTTAAACAAATTTTTTTAGATTAATATAACATATTAGGGATGTTTGAGAAGAATATATTTTAATTTTTTTCATTTTTCATGTCTTTAGATCAAAACTATAATGAATAGTCTAAAATAAGACATTTTTTATAATTTATGAAAATAATATTTTATTAAATTGTATAAAAATCATAAATATAATTAAATATTACAAGGAGGATAATTTACCATATACTATGTAATCTATTGGGCACTTATGAGTCACTTTCCACCTAACAAATAAAATTATTAAACTTTAAAATTAAAAAAAAAGATATTATTGCGGTTACGGTTAAAATGGGATAACTAAAGAGCTAAACCAAAAGATAAGGTTTAAAAGACCACATAAAACTATACAAATTATATTGGTTTATAAGAGTTCAACCAAGTACTATATTATATTTTAATATCTATCTCTGTCAAAGATTTTTTATATATAATTACATTTTCATATTTAATTTTTTATGAAATTCTAAAAGTTCCCCTCCCCTCACTTATAAAATAGAACCACTCCTTCATCAATTTTACACAATATTATGTATTATAGAAAAACCATACCCAATAAAAATATCTTAAAAAATCATTATACACAATTTATAGGTTCTTTTCTTTCAAAAATACCAACCTTGGGATCCTTAAGAAGATATCTAAATGAGTTCTTTCAAAGAAGAGGTAATAACCATAACCAATCACTTTCTTTTTAATTATTCTTTCACCAAATCCAAATATATGGTATTTTTAATAGAATAATAAATATACTTAAATTATGTTACTATTGTTAAACCACCATTATCCACCATCATTCTAATAAAATATTAAGTGAAAGTATTGTTAGTGCATACATACTGCTTACTATCTCCACATAATTATAAAATTCATTTTTCATCACCACATTATATGAATGGTTATTATGGTGGGTTTAATATTTCTTTGTAATATTTGTGAAATATTTATGATTATTTAATGATATTTCCACATCTATATTATTACCTTCCAATACATTGGAAAACGATAATGTCGCTCATCCGTACATTTGAACTATTGCTTTTACAAAGCGATTTGATTAGTTTTTCATTTTCATTTAAAATTAATGGTAATAAGGATGTCTTTTATGAATATATATTATTTACATAATGTAATAATTATCCTTTAAAAGTGATATTTTATTTATATTTCTTTCATTCCATCCTTCAAAAAATGAAAACTTTGTTCATACATCCGTAGGGCCTATTATCTCCATGAATGCTATAATTCATTTTTCTATCTATAATTTTAAGGATAAATCTAAATATATATATAAATAATAAATATTTATTATCTTGAGATCAATATTAAAATTCTATACATGATGGTACCAAGATAAATGTAAAAGTACCAAAACTATCGGAAAATAATATACATGAAGAATGAAGTAGTTATCAGCTAAAACATTGATTTTAATAAGAAAATGTTAATAAACATGTGATTATATATTATTAGATAACAATATATGGTATGATATATGTTTTTATTGTTATAAAATCCATATATAATAAATATATACTTATTATATATTATTATTAATGGAAAATAATAAAATTCAGACCTAAGGTAAGGGATTTTCGCTAACTTTTACTTCTGTGAGACACATGCTATATTCACCACTTGTTTATATTATTGTGTGTATATAAGTAAAATTAATGTATTTTATGATGATACACATGGATATTATAGGGATATAAATATCTATATATGTTTCTCTATTTCGTTCATTTTTTTATTTTAATGTTTCGAAAGTGTAAAAGGTTTTATGTTACAATATCATTGTCTATCAGGACTATTTATGATCATGTTTAGGTTGATAAAATATTATGATATACCTCCTAATAAACTCATGAATTTTATTCTCCTCTATTTATTTCTTTATAATACATATTTGGAATTCTTTTTCCACACTTTAAATAATCAAGATACTAAAGTTAAATTTTTAAGGATAACCTACATTAAATCTATATTCTCTATAAAATCCATTTTATTTTGTGTCCTTGATTTCTAAGAATGTTTTCAAGAATGTTTTAAGTAATATAATATTAATTTTTAAATTCATTTTTACCCAAGACTTAATTTTTTTTAAAAAAATTGAAAAGAATATTCTTTTCATTTTCTGAACTAGGTACTTTTTAACATTATACAATAGTATAAATAGAATGTTTTCTTTTTATGTATATTACATGAAGAGAATTTCCCACATTAATGATTATACAATGATTTGAAAATACCTTTATTGGTTTCTAAGTCTTCTTTCATATATTTTTTTTAATAATGGGAAACATTTTATATTTTCAATAAGTGATTTCAAATTGAAAAGTTTATTTTCCACAAGAAATATTAAAAAAGGTATTTTAAAAGAATTTTCAATCTAAGATTACATAATTTAATGTTAATTTGGATTTTATGGGGATATAATCCAATGATATTATCCTTGTTCTTTCTCAATATATTTTATAATGATGATATTTTTATGAAACCGGTTTATTTTCTATGGATTTTGATATGATGAATTGATTAAATGATTATGAAACCCATATTCTTTGTATGTGTTATGATGTAAGGATATGATGAATGTTTTATGATTTTGTAGAACATATATGTATGGTTTTAATTAGGTGATGTATTTTCATAGAATTAAATAACCCTCAAATGTGTTGGTAAATGTATCATATCTCATGAGATAATTATTAGAAATAATTTCATGTTCTTAATCTATTATGGGAAACAATCTAATTTTCCTAATCCACAATTGGAATCAAGTCAATGTGTTTGATACACTCTGGTTAATAGTTGTTCATTCTTGATCCATTATGATTTTATGGTCTAAGTAGTTAAACATGAAATATAAAATTATTTCTATACTTATAATTGTTACACACATTCATGACACAAACATATGTTTCATGATTTATTTATGAATATATATCACCCATGTGAGTAATTTCTTTTGAAATGATAATTATTTATACCATAATCCATATTTATGAATTTTTAACGATTGGGCATAAACTTGGTATGTTATGGTCATGATCTCATACCCTTATTCTTATATTATGCTTCTATGTGATTACCAATTGATATCTCCCATTTTTACCCTTAATGGGCACCGTATCACCCTTTATTTTGTTTCTTTTATCTAGGTTATGATGAAACAAATTATGTAAGATATATATAAGAAGGGAGATAGTTAAAAACAACTTAGTGGGATTCGATATAGTTTACATATAAACCAGTATTTTATGTATCCATGACTCCAAATAAACATGTCATATACGATTATATTATAGAACTTTATTTTATGTGATGAATATTCATCTAATAAAATGTAATATCTTTGTTTGAAAATGATGGGTTACTATAGTTTGAATTATAGTAAGGTTTAGTAACCTCTAGAATCTAAGATGAAGAAACTTTAGTGAGAGACCTTAGGATAATCATATTTATAGTATAATGACCAAATTTATGGTAAACAAAGTAGTGTGGTTTTCCTATAAAACCATCCCAATATACATAATACAAGTGGACACAGCTTTGTAATAGATGCATATAAGGGTAACATCCTAAAAAAGAGTTGATTGAGTATATCTTGTCAATTATTATATTATTTGGTGAGTGTTACCTCAATTTACGCCAAGGTTGACACTCTAGATGATATTCATGGGATAATTAACATTATATTAATGATCCATTATGAAGGATGTGAATAAATTGTGATCATAAATGACCTCGTTTGAAACTTAGGTGTCTAAGATTAAAAATATTGTGTCATTATTTATAAATCATGTGAATGATATTTCATGATTTCTCACTATGATAATTTTTTCTATCACTATAATTTTTAGATTTAGTTGATGGATAGAACCAAGAGGAACTTTATTAATGATGAATTTAATGACTAATTGAATGATTTCATCATGAGAAAAATAGTGAAATTAGGGATATTATGTGAAACTTAGTGATTACACCTAATTATTTATCTCATTATATGATTTAAAATATCAACAATGGTGACTTTCCCAACACATATAATAAGATAAAAATGGATTTTCATTAATACTGTGGAGGAAATAAGATTAAATTTCTTATATGCTAAGAATATTGGATGAATAATATTAGGTAATGTTTCAAAGTAATGAGAAGATTTTTTCTATGTAGAAATAACAGCCACAGAGAAAATAAATTGGGGAGGAAAAGTGAAAATATTAGTGTAGATATAATAATTTCATCTTAAGGTACAATTTATTGTTCAAATTATTATTTATAGAGAATATGTGAAATATTCAAGAAAATTCCCTCATCCAAGGGTTAAATCTTAGACCAAGTAAGGGTGTATTCTATGTTAATCATTAAAGTGAAATGAATGAAGTATTAATGTATTGGGATTAAATAATAATATTGTATAACAAATATATTAATGATACTATTGATATAAAAATAATGAAACATCTATGGATTCTTCAAAAATATTTTTATTTAACCATAATAATTAATATTTTTATTAATAAAATGAAGCACAAAATAAATACAAGAAAACCATAAGGGAAAAATAAAGGAAAAACCTAAAGGAAAGGAGGTTAGAAGTAATTAAGACCAATTGCGTCTGATCTGATAAAATTCAAGCCATCAGTTGGGAAGTACCCAAGATCCATGAAGAAAATTATCCAATAATCATGAGAAAACATAGAGGAAAGAATGTCTATAACCATGTTCCCATCCTAGCATGTGTGGAGAACATT
This sequence comes from Viscum album, assembly GCA_963277665.1. Classification (NCBI taxonomy): domain Eukaryota; kingdom Viridiplantae; phylum Streptophyta; class Magnoliopsida; order Santalales; family Viscaceae; genus Viscum; species Viscum album. The sequence goes on along the minus strand of OY728157.1, from coordinate 2,113,605,699 downwards.
TAAATGATCATTCATGAAGCCCTTACACTTGAGAATGATGTAATAAATAAAACTAGGTATAGGGCCCAAACAAAGAGTAACTTTTTAATTTATGTGCGAATCTATCTCAAAATATACAAGATAAATATTATTCAAACTATATAAAAGAAACCCAGTGAGAAATGCATGATCATCCTCTTTGTGGGAGTCATCTCTTTAAAAATGGGCTTAGAAATCCAAAACCACTAAGCCTTAAGAATTCTGAACAACTCCCCCACCACTCATCATAGGAAAATTGTAAGAATCATCAATATTAAGATTTAGACCTGAAGAATGATTTATCTAACAAACCCATAACCCTTTCATAACACATTTTGTTCTGTTAACAGTGGAAATGGATGGAATCATTGAAGCTACAGAAGGGACAACCCAACACTCCATGTAGAGGCGAACTAAATCAACCAAATATGCTTCAGACCTTGTAAAGAATTCTCAAGTAAGTATATGGGTGGATCTTGTGATGAGAATCATTACACATTTTCTAAATACACCAACCAACTACTAAGATGATAATAGTCTGATCTTTACACTTTGGTCCAACACTCTCGACACCCTGAAACCACCTATTATGGAAAGACTAGCTCAAAGCCTCCTGAGACCCTAGGCCTAATAATCCTCTATACAAATGCCACACTCTTCCAACCTATTCCCCTTCAAAAAATAGATGATAAAAAGACTCAACCTGAGGATCCCAATTATAGATACACTGGGAAGACAACCTCACCCCGATATGAATAATATTATCATAGTTTGGGAGGGTGTGATTTTGAACTCTCCAAACCAAAAATGTATACTTTAGATGGATTTTCTCTCCCTACCGAAATTCACCCCAAGGATCCTAAATGTCATACACCATATGAAACCTATGAAAAAATTTAAGGGAGAAGGTACCTTAGGATGATCTTATGAAAACTCATTGTTCTAATTTAGAACTAATATTGATGCTATAAAAGAGAACCTAATTATTTTCATCCAAGACTACACAAATAAATATCAGATGCTAACATGCCTTGTAGAATGAGATATCCATAGTGGGATGCCTCAGTAATAAATTTTTGAACCAACCCAATTCTTCTACCATAAATTAATTTCTCCCCTACCCACAATCCAACGAACATGTGTTTGAAGAGTCAAAAGATGGTTCGATATCAAATTCTAGATATTAGAGTGCATTCCTCTCTACGAGATAGAATGAAACTCATACTTCCACAACATATGTCTCCACCAAAACATCCTCACATCATGTACCTCATAGTCTAATATTTCATACAGGACGTGCATGGTACTTGAGACACTCCATAGATTAATACCCCCTTCACATAGAGGCCATTCCAGCCTTTCCCAATGATTCCTACCCTCTGATTGAGTGTCTCATAGGAAGGCAACCATAATATTTTCAGTCCTTTAAATAGTCAATTTTAGAATCTTAATAGTAGATAGAACATGCCTCATAGTGTATTATAGGATACTATTTACTAGGGAAATTAATCAACCAAAGGATAGAAACTAGTTTTTCAAATTCAAAATATGAGCTAAGAGTTTGTTAAGAAATCAATGTGATGAATCCAGTGATTTTTTTGAAGATTGGATCTCCCAAATAATTTATATGGAAGGAACCTTTGCTCATTCAAATCATTCTTTCCAATATAAAAATATCCATATATGATCATTTTATAGAATTATTAAAACTTATCCTGTCATGGTTCACTGATTATCCAAACCATTTACAATATTTATCTAGAATTCCATTGATTACTTAAATATAATTATTAATAAAATTTATAAATAATATGGTTCTATCTACAAACATAAGGTGAGAGATGATACTATAATGGTACCTGGAGTGATAAGGAAGAATCTTGAATTTCATACTGCATTTATTGATATATCGACTAAGAGATCCATGAGAGAGAATAAAGATGGTGGGAAGAGAAGATCTCCTTGTATTAAGTCCCATAAAATCCTTGAAAAAACCATAACATTTACCCATAAATTATTTGGAAATAAAATATGATCTAATACAATGAAAGAGTAGATCAACAACCCACTGAGAGAGTCACAATAGATCCATTACTATAAGGATTAAATTACATTCATGCCTGTGAGAAGCATTGTTCATATCCAACCTTATCACCATGTTCAAGAAAAATGCCTTTTGATTAATATCCATAATCGTTTATTGAGAAATACCAATGGATCCTTGGATTAAAATCCTATTAATAAACCCATTTTTTTCCTTAGTAATCCATTGGGGGAGGTGAACAGAGAGACACTTGTTAATAACATAATCCAACACCTTATAAAGTAAATTACTTGTGCAAATGGGTCTATAAGGATTAAAGGTCTGAGAGTCCTTAACATTAGAGAGAGTCACTAACATTGAGGTACAAAAAATATGAGGAAGACTCCCACTGAGAAAAAAAACTTGTACATCCTAGAGAATATCATATTTTATGACCTCTCATGAGGCCCTATAGAAGGATCCGGGGAAGCTATCAAGCCCTAGAGCACTGTTTGCAATGAGAGATATTTAAATTTAGTATTTAAAAATAATTTTTGAACAATATTGATAATTAAGGAAATTTATTTACATGTATGAAGATAATGTTTAGTTGGGGATAAATATATGATTGACATTAATGTAATAATTGTGATAGTTAGTTATTTGATTTAAGTTACCCTTGATGACTCTTATTATTTTTTTAATTTTATGAAATTTATAAAATAGTTAGTAACGATTTTATTAATTTTTTGAAGCCTAAATGTTTTCAAGAGGGATTAAATTAATAGTTATGGATTCCATCATGGTTTTATTTGTATAAGGTTTGTCATAAGTTCAAAGGCATAAATATCCCAATTTAAGATTTAAGCGATAGTATTTTTAGGTGATTTGAAACTTTTAATGGGTTTTTTGAAGAATAATATATTGAAGATTAAATAAAATTGGTTTAAAATATTATTTTATGTTAATTTAATTGGATATTGAGATATATATAAACATGATGGTTGAAAATTTATTCACTGAAAATGTGATATTTTTATGATATTTATGATCAATCTTAGGATTAAATTTTTTCTAGTAGTTAAATTTGATTCATTATATTTTATTAAATTTCACTAAATTATTAGATATAGTGATTTATCATGGTGATAAGTGATATTTTGGGAGATGCTTCATTTGGTTGAAGTATATGTTGCCTTCAGGTTTCACATGTGATTTAACATGAAAGAATATTTATGAAGAATGAAATTACTTTTTGGGGAATGTAAAATTAATGGTATAAGATTACCTTCTATGAAAAAACATTATTTTATCTTGAGGTTATTAAGTTTATTTATAATTCATGGTTAACTATGAAATGATCAAAGTGGAACTGTAGTTATAATTGTGAAAAATTTGGAGTTAAATGTATTATTTCATCATGTGAAGGTTTATTAATTTAAGGAATTATCAAACCTTGTGATACCCGTATGTTTTCTTCTAGATATTGGAGGAATACATTGACAATATTTTATAATCCATTATAAGTTTATTTTTTTTCTTTTGGAATAAAAAATCATCTTGAATACTCATTGTTTGAAGGAGAGGATGAGATTTTCGTGGAAATTGATTAATGGATGAAATTATACTTTAAATGTAAATATATTTCCATTATGTTCTTAATATATATGTAAAAACAATTACCCAAGGATAGAAAAGTATTTTGAAATAAATAACCAATTTTTGTCATTTAGGATGAATTCATGGTCTTCTAACCCATCACGGATTTATGGATTTATGGTAGCTAGCTTTGTCTTGATAATATTCTTTTTGAGAGAACTAACATACTCATAGAGGATGGTTCTTATTCCAATGATCGGGATGTGGTAGGGACCCTTGTGAATGATCACATAAAATCTTTACTTATAGGGATCAATCCACACATGATATAAGGCTACTCGAAAGGATCAGTGGATCTCTTTGATTACATACATATCAGGATGAATGGAACGGACAATGAGTATCTAAGGAGGATCCTGGATGAGGAAGAGGTTCACAAGGTGATCTGGACTTTAAGTCTAGATAGCACACTAGGTCCGGACTATCTCTCAGGTTCATTTTATAGGATTTCATGGCACATTTTTAGGTGAGATCTAGTCCAAGCGATTCAGGACTTCTTCCACAGGGGAAACCTTCCTCAAATTGTCTATGCTACAAAGACGGTTCTAGTGAAAAATTCTTACAACACCCAATACCAAGATCAATACAATCTAATCTAAAGGTGCAACATATTTTACAAGGTACTTTCAAGTATTCCCAAAAAAGGCTTGCATCCTTCATACCAAACTAGATAGCCAATGAACAACATGGATTTATCAATGGTCAAACCATTCATGGAGCGGTCAGAGCAGTGTAGGAGGTGATCAGTGACATTTATCTTAAAACCATCAGAATAAACCCTTTCATCAAATTATATAGGAGAAAAGACTATGATATGGTATAATGGATCTATATATTATGGGATATATCTAGCATGGGGTTTTCCACATGGTTAATTTACTACCAATTCGGGTGTTTCAACTCTTCCTGGTTAACCACCTCATTCATGGGTAAGAAATTTGGATTCTTCAAAGAAGTATTAGGTATTAGAAAAGGGAACCCTTTTCCCCCACACTTTTTATTCTCTCACAAGATGTACTCAGTCAGAATATTTATAGGAGATTAACCATGGGTCAGAATCTTCCATACCACATCAGGCGGGCAACTAGGGGAATCTCTCACATGATGTTTTATGATGACACAACCATGTTTACGAATAGAAGTAAGAGATCAGTCCAAGGTATCACTAAATTTTTGGATGACTATTATAAGTCGAGTGGAAAAGTGATCAATATAGAGAAAATTAATTTTATAACAGTAAATAAAGTCACTGATAGGAGGGTATGGGCCTTGGAAAATAAATTGGAAATACGGAGAGGATCCTTCCCGATGGATTATATGGGGTATCTGATAGGACTAAATACCCCACATTCAGAGCTTTTAAAAACTCATCAACAGAATGTAATGGTACATTATAAACTATAATAATAGGTTCTTATCCTTCAGATGGATAATTTCACTCGTGGATAGTGTGATAACCTCCATTCTGATGCATATACTTCCCACAATAAAAGTGACAAAACTGGTGATATCAAACATAGAGAAGCTGATGATTACATTCTTATTAGATGGAAAAATGGAGAAAAAATATCAGTAGGCTTCGTGGAAGAGATTGGTCAGGCCTACCTCGGAGGGAGGAATCAACCGAAAGAGTATATTAGGGATCATGCACGGGCTATAGGCCAAACTTTCTTGGGAGTTTTTGGAGTGGAAGTCTTTGTGGGTATTAATCATTCAATAAAAATATGGGATGGAGGTGCACATATAATGACCAATGTCTTCATCCATATGGAAAAAATTAGCCTCATCTTGGGTTCCAACAAGAGCACACTCGGTGGATCCACATAAGGGGGGTTATTAGCTTTTTCCATTATGATTGTGGAGGAGGGAAGATATGGAATGCAGGCTACCATATACCAGACATCAACTTAAGCGGGCCGTATATCCACCCCAGTTTCTTACAAGTGATATGGTATGAGGCATAGTGTGACACTCTTGATAACATAGTTTTAAATGAGGACCCTAACATATTTCTATTCACCATATCGGCTTTATATGTTTTCTATATTTGGGATTTTCTCAAAATTAGGATGGAAGCAAACAATAGGAATGAGTGGGGGGGAACCTGTGGTGCAAAGAGGCTCAGTCAATCTTTAAATTCCTACTTTGGTGAGTTATAAACAAGGTTCTAATAATAGAGGATAGCATTCAGTTGTTGGGAAATCATCTAGAATCTAGATAGATATATTGTAGGGAACTAAAAATGAAAACGATTTGAAACCTCTTCTTTCAAAGTGAATGGGCTTATTGGGAATAGAATGATTTTGGGGGTTTCACAGGCAGGTCAGTTCATTCAAAGGGAGAAGAGATATTCCTCAACTAGTGGTTTTATGGTGTGATAAATTGAGCCCCGGTAAGGAAATATCCTTTCAATCATCCTCACTATGGGATATTAGAGCCTTTGGACAGTAATAAATGATGCTTCGCGTAAGAACAAAAGTAGGACCATATATGTATTACCTTAAAAACTAGGAAAAACATTCTAAAATTGATTATTTTAAGAAAATATTGTGAGACATATCCCGCTATAATCTCTAATATGGTGTCAAGCTTCCTATCCAGCATTAATAGTGCAGGTCCGGGAAGGTGGGTCTAATAGAACCCCCCCCCCATCTAGGACTTAAAACTCTCCTCAGATTGGTCTTGTCACATGGGATTCACACATGTCAGGGGTGTGATATGGGATACGTGTGGCTTAGTCATTACATCCTTTGTAGTGTTCTATGGTAGTGGTGACTCTCTCTAAGAGGAGGTGAAGGAAATGGTCATGAATATATGGTTCTAAAACCAGGAGAATATCACTCTTGGTGGCCTTGAGACCGAATCCATGATTCTTTATAAAACACTCACAAGAAATGACACCATCCCTTGGAAATTATCATACCCAGTTATAAGGTCTAAAGATATCAAAAAATCATATGGATATCTCTCACACATGGTGTGAAGGTAACATGGTCACATACTTCCTGGCTTCTAAGGAGAATCCCAATGAGAGGTTCATTATCTACTCCAGTATGGGTTCTATCTTTGCAGAGGGGCTCAAGTTCATGAGATAAGATGCTATGGGTCATTATTACTTCATACCTCCTTGATGGGGATTATTTTTGTGGTATGAACTTTGGTTCTCTTATGGTATTTCTTTATTTTTTCTTTGAAAATAAAATAAAACAAATTTATGTCCAGTTAATAGTGAAAAATATGAATTTTTGAAAAACCTCTTATTTAATTCCATAAAAAATGTCCCATTATTTTTTTAATTTCATCCAAAATTAATATGAGTATCCTTTTGTTTAAAATAATATAATTAATTATATATTAATAATTATTATATGTGATCTTGGTATAATAATACATTTAAACTTAAAAAGACATTTTTCAAAAAAACTCCTTTTGCTTCACTTTACGTGATAATTATAAAATGAATTTTTGACACATATAGATATTTAATTTGGAAAAATAGATTTTAAATTTTGAATAATCATAGTTAATATTATTTAATAAATTCAACTTAATTTTTTCATAATGAACTGAAAAAATAGTTAAAAATGTCACCTCCAAAAAAGGGTAAATCAAGTATAACTTGAGCTACAACTAATTGATAATGACTTCAGTTTTCATATAAATTATTATTGAATGAATTTAAACAAATAAATATCATATTAAGTTCAATATTTATTTGTTTATGGTATTTTTTCCCTGAAAATATATTATTATTAATTAAATTAATGAAAATGATAAAATGTCACTCTCTTACTATAAGAAAATAGCAATTGTGTTCGCATATGGATGGAAGAAAATTTTGAATGAATATTAATATTTATTTTGATAATAAAGAAATTATTTTTCATATAGTAATTGATTTCTAATTTTTCATAATTATATAATTTTATTAAAATCTTACCCAATAATGACACAATATTTATTCAATTAATAGAAAATTAAAAAATATATTGATAATATTAAAAGTAATATAATTTTAGTGATTTTTTGTGATAAAAGATTTTTTTGGTTAATTTGACATATTATGGAATTTTGAAATGAATATTTTATAAACACATATTTTAATTGGTCTCTTTAAAGTCAAATTAAATGAATAGTAACAAAAATGACAATATTAATATTTATGAAAATGATAATTTATTAAATTATTTAAAAATAAAAAAATATATATATTTAAAGACATGGTGGATAATATATGCCTTATAAAATCATCTACTATTCATTTAAGATTCTATTTTCATATTATAAGTAAAATTATAACCCTTTGACAGTGAAAAATATGTTACCATGGTTGAGGTTAAAATTGGTTAACTAAGGATTCAAAACAAAAGATAAAGTTTAAAATACCAATTAATCCTTTCAACCATTAATTTTTTGATGTAATTTAAATTAAATACTACCTTATCTTTAAATATTTTTTCCATTTTTTAGAGTTTTTATAGAAAATTAATTTTTTATATTTTAATCTTTTAAGAAATTTTAAAAGTATATATCTCATCACATATAAAAGGGAACCCCTCATTTCTATTATATACACCCAATTGAGCCATAAATATTACAAAACACTTCAAAAATATCTTCCAAACATATTTATATACATTATATATGAGATATTATTCTCAAAATACCAACCCTAAGAGCCTTAAGAGGATATCTAATGTAGTTTTTTAAAAGAAGCGGTAATCACCTTGACTAAAAACATTCTTTTTAATTATTCATTTACTACCTACGAATCAATGGTATTTATCATAAGAAAATAAATTATTTTCCAAACTATATTTTAAGGTTATTAAGATTATGAATCCACCAATATACAACCTCTTTCTAATTAAATTGGAGGGGAAAGTATCGGTCGGTTATACGTATGGATTACTATCTCCATATAGTGATACAATTTATTTTTCCTTTCCATATTTTATAGATGGTAATTATTATCAAATTAAAGTTTATCAATGATATTTATGAAATAATAATGTTTCTGGAATTATTATTCTATATATAGCTTATTACCAATCAATCTGTTGGAAAATGATAATGTTTTTCGCATGTACAAGTCGACTATTGTGTCCATGAAGTGATGTGATTCATTTTTCTTTTCCATTTTACATAGATGGTAATAAGGAAACATTAATGAATATATATGAAAAATATTATATAATAATTATTTTTAATGTTGAATTATTATTTACCTTTATTTTTTTCAATCTGTCAAAAAATAAAAATAGCTTTCATAAGTATGTACAACATATTATCTCCAAGAATGGTGAAATTAATTTTTCCATATCTAATTATTGGGATGAATTTAAGTTCATATATAATAAATGTATAATATATTCATATAATTATTAAAATTAAGGATTTTATGAATTCATGATCAAAGTATAAGGACCAAAACTACCAAACCAAACCATACATGAAAAATGAAGCAATTATCACCCAAAACAGTACTTTTAAGAAAAAATTACTAACAGAGGTGTGATAAGGCATTATAAAATAATAATATATGGTATGAAATATACATGATTATTTTTCAATAATAAATTTATAATAAATCAATATTTTTTAACATGGATATTTGAACACATATGAAGAAAGTATAACCTAGGGTATGCAATTTTCGTCTCACTTTTACTTCTGTGAGACACGTGCCATATTCCCCATTTGTTACATTTGTGTTTTTATCTAATATCCATTAATTTATTTTATGTTTATAATCATTAAAATAATGGGTATATAAATATTTATCTATATTTTTAACTTTCTTTAGGTTTTTATTTGAATGTTTCCAAAGAGATTAGGGGTTTATGTTATAATCATATTTTTTATTCAGATTTATTATGATCAGGTTTTTTATGATGAAATATTGTAATTTACCACTCAATAATCTATTGAATTTTATTCAAATTTAGTTTCCTAATAATAAATTTGTTCCATTTGTTTTATTCACTTTAATTACTCATAAAACCAAATTAGAATTTTTAAGGAAAACCTACTTTATTTATCTATTTGGTCGAAAATCCAATTTCTATCATATACATGTTTTCTAAAAATGTTTACAATAAATTTTTTCATGTAATAATATGATTGTTTGAATTCAGCTTTACCAAAGACTGACTTTTAAAAAAATTGTCTACAGTTAATATTCCTTTCATTTTCAAAACTGGTTACTTTTTTTAATTTTTAAAAAAGTTTGAAAGGAATGTTTTCTTTTAACATATATGTAATAAATGGAATTTCCCATCATCAATACCAGTAATTTATTTAAATATTATTTTGTAGGTTTTGTTTTTTTTTCCAAATAAATTTTTTTCATGAGTATTTGTAAAAAAATTGAGTTTAAAAAATTATTTTTAATTTAAAAGACTATTTTCCCCAATAAATGTTTCATGAGATATTTTAATAGAATTTTCCTTCTAAGATGACATGCTTGGATGTTAATTATATTTTACTCGGGATATGATCCAATGATACCATCTTTATTCTTTCTCGAGATGGGAAATAATGATGGTATGTTTATCAACCCCATTTATTTTCCATGCATTATGTTATGATTAATTAATAAAATTTTTATAAAACCCATTTTATTTACATGTTTTATGATGTGATGATATAATGAATATTTTATGATCTTGTGGGATACATATTTCTATTTTTAATTATGTGATGGTTCTTACCAGAATTATTATAGTCCTCTAATTCAATAAGTAACATATTATATCTCATCAGATAATTATAGGAAACAAGTTTTTGTTATTGATCCTTTATAGGAATCAATTTGGAATGATTGATACACTATTATAAACAAGCTGATGTTCTTGATTGACAATGTGAAATAGGTTTTTATTATCAATCCATTATGATTCTATGTCGTTGATAGTTACCATTGATGTATGAAATGGTTTTTATACTTATAATGGTGAGAAACTTTTTTGACATGAAGTTGTGGTTCTTGGTTTATTTATGAATATTTATCACACTTAGGATTAATTCATTTTTAAATGATAATTACTTATTCCAACACTCGTAGTTATAATCTATTCCATATAAGATATGATATTCTTAATTTATGGTCTTGATCTCATACTCTTATGAATATTTTTTCTTTTATATGATCATCGATAGATATCTCCAACGATTACCATTAATGGGAATCTAATCTCACCCGTTATTATTTTTAATTTACCCAGGTTATTAAGAATGTTATTATGTATGATATGTCAAAGAAGGGTTCTAGTTATGAAAAAAATTGGAGATGATATAGTTCAATTACGATTGATTTTTTCTGTATCCATGCTTCCAGAGATTCTATACTAATATGATTATAAGAAGGAATATTATTATTTTTAATTAATATTAATCTAAAAAGATATAAAATATATATATATATATTAAATTTATGGGTCACTATAAATTCCATCATTATATATATTTCAATTGTTATATTTATATTTTTTGGTGATAATGAATTTTATTATATGTCTGAGATTAATTTATATTATAGATTGTTGTATATTACAGCGTCCCATATATTTTAATCCCTTTAGAGATAATTTCTAGACACAATCTAATTTTAATTAGGATTTTGGTGGCACACTTTTCTTACTATTATCCTAGGTGGGGTCTTTGTGGGTTTGATAGTTTCATGGTTAGCCTCTATGGTGCCTCCAAATAGTTGCTTCTATATTTTCCCCATAAAACTGTGATAAACCCACCAATATTCCAAAAACATTTAATAGATTTTAAATAGATTAATGGAATGTACTAATGTGGTTAGGTTTTATATTCAATTTTAGGTTAATTATGGAGAGGGGGAATGCGTGCAAGCCACATTGCATGATATGAGATCTCATGGCCTCTTTTAATTTTTCTTAAGATTTTCTATTATGTTGAGAGTTCTCCAAGACCCTCGCCTAGATAATTCAAGTAGTTTAATATGTTATAGTTGTGATCTATGCTTTCATAGAGTTTCAGTTTCATGGTGTAGGAACTTTCAGGCATTTCTAAAATGAGTATAGAACATTGTAATATTAGACGACACCCCCAATATGTTTTTTGCTTTCTTGTTTATCCCGATAGTAAAAGTCTGTACTCCTCCTACATTGAAGTTATAGTGGGGAAATGTATTGGTATATAATCCTGGGAGTATCCAATCACTGGAAAGGTGGTGTCTCCTCACACCACTTAGACATAGCCTTTAGGAGGTGTCTGGCTATACACTTCATATGCTCTGTTATACATCTATGCACCATCCAATTACTTTTTAGATCCCACTCCATCCCAATTATAAATCTTGACCTTGATTCAACCTTCCCTGACCAAGTAATCTACTATTGATGGTCGATCATTAAGAGATTGGTCATTATTTCCCAAAAAAATCCATTTTCATGGAATAACCCTTGGATTTATAAACAAAATACAATAAATTAATACAATAATAATCAAAAATTATTTCAACCTTAATAAATCAACTAAAATAAAATATTTAATACATTTAAAAAAACCCAAAATATCACAAATATTATTTAATCTCATTACAATATTTAATTTTTTGTGTTTTAAAACAATGAAATACATAAAAAATAATGAAAAATGCATCACTCAACAGACACCAGACGTGATTTTTTATATTCTTCCCATTCAGGAAGTGGAACTATAATGATTTGATATTATTTAGTTATTAAGAAGGTATTAAAGAATAGTGTTACGCTCGAATGAATTTGGGTGATAAGCCTTTTGATAACTTGATTATATGGATCTAAATTTGGTGGAAGGTGATTGGATGACAATATCACATAAAACTATTGTTTTTTCAAGAATTATTGTGGGATCTTAACATAATAATCCTTACGAGAAATTTGATTGGATGGTTAGAATTTATTATATTATATAATTCAGTGAGTAGGTTTTGTGGCTCTCTCCTTTTTATTGGTTTCATTTTCAGGTTTAGATCAAAAAAATCATGGTCATCTATATGTTTACTAAACCACCCAATTAAAATCTAGTGATATGAATCCCGATAATATATTTACTATATTATAAAATTTTTTATGGTGGTAAGTTATAGATATGAGAAATCCTTGATGGTATCTTCTACTTCAATGTGATGATGAGAAGAATAAATATTTTCTAGGTTACTGATAAAATATTCAATAACAAAATATGGTGGAAATATTTTTTAGATATTATAAATAGATGGATTTATGGTGAGATCATAGTCATCAATTTTTAGAGGGATGAGTTTGGGAGAATTAGGTGGTTTGTGTTTCATTTTAATAGAATTTGTTTGATGATAGTGTGACCACCTTGACAAGTAGGAGGGTGTTTATAAAAACCTAAAAGGAATATTTTATTACATTGATTAATAAAAATATATTAATTAACAATATTCATTATTGTATGATAGTAGTGGATGTTGTGATAATGAAAAATACAATTATTATGAGGTTGTTTGATGTACACTAGAGATGATTCTTAGAAATTGTTGGAATTTGGGTAGATATTATTAATATCTTGAGTTATAATTCTTATAATAGTATTTATTTATGAGAAGTAAAGGAAAAATGATGAAATTGTTGAAGTGGTTTTAAATGATTATTTTATAAAATGTCACTAGATATAAATGAGTTTCTATTTATCGTTTCATTGAAAATATTGGTAAGGTGAGGTTCTCTACCAGACAAATTATCAATCTCTATTCATAGAATATTGTAATGTTATATGTTAATTTAATTTTTGTTATTCAACTCTAGAAGGGGAACTTTAAAATAGAATGGTGTTTTATGTAATTATTTAAATGTCAAAAAATATCATTCTTACTAATTTATTAGATCTTATAAAAGTTAAATCTGTGATTATTTTACACAAAATGTAGGCATGGTTATGAAAATTTTTTAAGTTAACCATTAACATTTTTAATGATTTTGAGATATTGAGGTTTCTTCATCTTGGTAATATTAAGTATTGATAATCATTTATTTTTTATCTATTGGGAAATTTTTTATTAAGATATGTTTCTAAATCAGATGTATTTGGGTTGAAAACATGACATTTCTCTTTAAATCTGAGTAGCTTGATGTTTTTTATAGATAAAGATTTGATTTTAATGGTATAGGATAAAAAGAGTTGAGAAAGCCTCAAAATTTTAGATAGTGATATTCTTAATACTATAAACGTTAATATCTTGAATTTTGATGACTGAGAGATTATAAATTGGGGTATTGTTTTAGTCTATTGGGTGAGTATATTGGAATGAACAAAACATGTGATAAATATATATTATATTATATGCATCATTTATATATAACATGGTATTTAATTTCCAATTCATATAAGTTAGATAAATTTTTCTTCAATTAAATATTTAATATGATTAGTTTATTATATTATATATATTTTTTAATATATTTTCCTAAGGATAAGTAAATGTTTATAGTGGATTACATGCATCTATTATGTGGGATATTTTTTTATATTTCTTGATAATATAAGTGTGAATGTTTTTTAATGAAATGAATGTTTTTAAGGAATGGATTTATTGATTTGTAATTATTTGAGTAACATCTTTTCAAGGATGAAATGTCTAAATATAGGGAGAATATGATAATAATTTTTTTTATAAGATTAAACGATTATATGCTTGCAAATTTTAACTTGTTTTAGATTCATTTGAAATGTTATAATTTTTTAACTAAATAAATTTTTATTATATTTTAGATAAACCCTACAAGAAGTATAGATAGAGAATATTAATTTCAAGTAAAAAAATTATTAAAATATATTTTCTTTTCAATGTAATTTTATATTGAGAAATTAATTTCTTCCCTTGATTCTACAATAAGATGTTTATTTTAGGATTCTTTTCATTAATTATTAGTTCATATTTGATTTTTTATTATTATTGGTGAGATTTTTTCAATTAATATTATACTATTTTAGAAAACTATTATTCTACATAAAATGGACCTATATATTACCCCTTTGGATGAATTGATTAAGTGGAAAGGGTTATGGGATTCTCCTGATAGGGAGGCCACCACCAAAGATAGAATATATGAAGGATGTCCTCAATTCAACATAAAAATCATATTTTTATTTCATTTTATAATTACCTTTGATAATTTTAAGTTTACTTATCTATATTATTTTCTATTATTTAATGAATTTATAATTTCATAGAATACACATATTTTAAATATTAAACAATGTTTTTTATAATGAAAATATAATGGCATAATGTTTAGTTATGGAATGAGTTCATTCTTGGATTAAAGTTAGGTTGTCTCTAAATTCATTATAATATTTTAAGGATGAAACCTAAAATTTAAGATCAACGGTTATTATATATAGATTCTTGGTTTGAATATAAACCTAAGGGAAAAAAATTAAAATATTTCATTACAAAATTAGATATAAACTATAGAGATTCATTAATCCTTTTTAAAATAATTTTTTGACTAATTTAAATCTATGAAACATATTGTTTCAATATATTATTGTAAAGGTTATAAATGGATCCAATGATACTAAGAATTAAATGATATTACATACTAATAAAAATATATTAAATTATTCAACCACTTTCCTAAATACTCCCTTATATGGTCAGTGAATTAGGGTTTTGAGTTTTTCTCATACTCGATCGGATCATATTCTTAAAATAGAAAGAACACATTGAACATTTTAATTCCATGCACACATAATATCTGACTATCGAAAAAAATATGTTCTACAATAAAACTATTTTAAGTTGTTCAACAATATGGGATACTCCAAAGAGTATATATCAATTTTAGGTTAATGTATTAGGGGATAACATTACTCACTATAAGTGATTACATGATTTGGGAAACAAACATCATCAATTTAATTGTCGCTTTATATTTATATTTATCCAATCACTATTTCAAAGGCCATTTATTAAAGAATATTAAACATGATGGTTTTTCATAATAATTATTTATAATAAATAAACTCCAGACCAGTTAGTGTGTTATCACTATTCTCTAGATTTCTTTTACATGAAAAAATATTCAATACATTTTTTTACACTAATAGAACACTCCATTTGTTATGTATTTCAACAATATTCTTCTTCTTCTCAAATTAGGTTCTTAAAATAAATGTTTATTTCACTATAGAAAATACTTTTCAAAAAATATCATGATATATAAATTGACACTTCAAAAAAATCAGTCATCATTTATTACACATCCTTACTTTTTGAAAGCATCCAAAAAATGATCCACCAAATATTAATTTTTATTCTATGTTGATGGTTTCCAGTTTTTTAAAAACACGTCAGGAATTATCCCCTGTTATTTTTTTTCTTAAAATCTTCTTTAAACTGTAGAATATCTTCAAAAAAATCCAAATGTTTATTATTTTTAATTATATCCATAAAAGTCACAAATTCATACATTTTAATAACCATATCAATCTATTATTAATACCTTTACTTTAAAGATACATTCACCTCGACGGAAGTTGTTCGAGGGTGAAAGTTAGTTTTTGTGTTTTTCATGGAAATAATAAAACAAAATAAACACACATTTTTTTTATTTTGTTGTAACCACCCTCCCATGTGAATGTTCATGGGTGGGGTCCACCAGAACTAAACCTCCAATTCTATATTTATTGTGGTGGAGACCACCCGAGATCTCAAAACCTCCCAATTTGAATTCGGTGTGGGGACCACCTGACCCCTATTAATGGGGGAAGATGAAAAACTCTCAACTCCCTCATTAATGTGGAGTATCCTCTTGGGATTCCTCCACAATTAATTTATGCCAACCCTTCTCTTGATTAATTATTCCTCCCACCATAATTAATTTAGCTTTTTGAATTTTTGAAACCAAAATAATAGATGGCTTAATCTATTATTTTGGAACCACTTTACATTTGGGTGGAATTGGGAGAAAGCTTCTCCAATGAAGAAAGCTTCCTCCATAAAGAACATTGGTGAGAAACATCTTTGTCTTTTTCCTCGGAAGCACCTTACGGAGGCAACCGACATGGGACATCTTTGACGACCAACATTACCTCCCCATCATATTCAACGAACAATACAAGGTAGGTGTTTAATTGGGTTTCATTATTTATGGGAAGTTTTTGGGTGATTAATTGATATTTTTCTCTCTTCCATTCTTAATAATTCTTTGAAATTCAAGAAGGAATTGAACTGCTTGCTATAACTCTAAACGCAGAGGGTGCGGGCTAAACGAACATGGCCCAACCCCTCTGTCGTTCTTCTTTTATGTGTACTTTGAAATGGAGGATGGTGACAAAGGCAACGGAACTCTGCCATACGCGACCTCTGCCACTCTGCGCCACCACCGAACTGCCCTCGTGCTGACTGCTGAGTCAAGCCACCACTCCAAGCCTAGCCACCGCTTCGGGCCGCGCAGACTTCACCCGTCACGGGGCCCCGGCCGAACCGGTCCGCACCGCTCACGACGCCCCTCCGAACCTGCCCACGCCTTGGCTGAACCTGCCCCACACCCCCTAAGGCACCCCGGCCAAACTGCCCCCCCCCCCCCAACGACGCCCCATCCAAATTGGCCTCATGCCCTCACGGAACCTCCATGGCCCCTGCATGCTCTGCGGCACCTCGCGGCCTGCCAGACCTCCCAACAGACCGGGCCGAATCACAGGTCAGGCCTGACCCTGCAGGTCGGGTTGCGTCGACCTGAACTAGGTCGACTCATGCCAGGTCGTGCTGAGTCTGTCCGACTGGGTCGGACCGGACCCTGGACCACTACGACCCATTTACACTCTTTCAGACATATCTTTGGCACCGGACGTCTGATTGATGAACCATCAGCAGCACTAGAAATCTTAGAGCGTGAAGGTCCCTTTTATTATACTCCACTGGAGTTTTGGTTTGAGAATTGAAACAGTCAGGTTGGATCGAGTATGAAACTAACCAGGCCCCCTGAACTAAAAGGTTAATGACTCATAGACTAGGCGTTTGATTAACATGTTGTCTGTTTCATTGAGACCCCCTTGACATGGCAGACCTTTGAGATACTTCTTCATGGGACTTCGTGATACTTTTAGTATCGACTAGTAGCTCATGGAGCAGATCATCTCAGAGATGAGCGAGCGTAGTTCAGATAACTAGTAGCTGGCTGAGACCTGGCGATTGCTGACTGTTTCGACTCGGAGTGACTCGACTAACCTAGTGGGGAGCACCATGGTGTCACGGAAGTCCCACAGTGGTGACTGTCTTGGTGTCGTGGCAGACCCACGGTACTCAAAAGTAGGACTACCTGAGAAGGCTATGAGTGGGAAGTGCACTTGGTGTCGCGGCAATCCCACTGTACTCGAAATAGGGGGAGTTCTCCAATAGCCGATGTTTCAACAATTTGACTGGGGATGTTACTTGATACTACCCCTAGAATAAAATTATGGTTTGAGTTGAGTCAGTTTTTCTGTGTTTTCTTCATGATTAAGATGGATCACTTGATAACTTAGGTATGTGTATGGGAATATTCCTATGTTGGGTTATCTGTTGATTTCATTCTTTGTGGTTTATCCTTGGTGGATTTTGTGAGACCTTTAGGGTCTCGGGGTCCCTGCTGAGTATCGTTATACTCATCCTTTCATGGGCTATGCTCACACCTTGTCGTGTTGGATGCAGACGACAGACAGTGCTGATAGAGGCTGAGAGTACCAGGACTAGACGGTACCCGGAGGTGGACCATATGGAATTTCGATACGTGGAGGAGACGGACGGACGTAGAGTGTTAAGTAGGGGATCTGTACCTACCCTTCAGGTAGGAACCTCATAGGAAGATCCAATGGATATCTTTTCTCTTTCTTCAATTGTATTATATTTCAGTGGTACTTGAACCTTTACTATTGGGATTGTATTCTATCCCCTTTTACTTTATTCACTCTTTTGTCATACTGTTTTCTTGGTGTTTCATCCAGTTGTGTGCTTTCTTGTGTGTGTGTTTATAGGTTATAAAGGAAATTCCTTCCTAGTTTTACAGAATTACGCCTTGGGTGCTAGTCTCCAGCCCCTGGCCTATGGAAGGAGGGCTTCGGGTAGTCACAGCACAGGCCCCGAGGGATTGGTCATGACACTATAAATATTTCCTTCCATTTATTCTCCTATAAAAACTGAGACAACTTTTATTTATTAGAATCTAAATTTTTCTCTAATTTATTCTCCCAAAAATCTTCCACAAAATTTGATAATTAACTATTCCATAAAAACCAAAATTTGTTTTTAATATAACATAGTTTTGTTTCCTTCTTATATAATCTCACCTAAGCTTATAAAATGGCCGAGTTAATCTCATTCAGTATTCAAAAAATCAAAATTAATCTAAAAAGGCTTGAAAATCTCATTTTTATTTCTATATCATCTAAACATGTTATCTTTCTTTCAAAAATGGATATATTATAAAATAATCTATGTTTTTCTTGATCTAATCACTCATAGATCAAGAAATATATATATATATATGTATATATATATATATCATAGATCTTCAAAAACAACTATGCATCCTATAAAAAATGTAAATCAACTCTATACATTCCATTTTAATATAAAATAGACTTTAAAAAAGTTGTTTAATACTATGTGGAACCGTATTTACTATAATTTAATTAATAATTTTCCAAATTCCTTTAAACCTACATTGAATCCATATTAGAAAAGAATAAAAAAATTACCACATAAATAATTCATCCAAGTAAGATTTACCAAAAATTTTCCCGATTACTTCCAACTAACTTAAAAGAACCCAACTTTGATTATTAACAAACAAAATCACTTCACTTAAACCACTACCTTAGTTCCATAATTCTCCCACTTTGAGAATTTTGTTAATATATGGTATCGTATGATAATTTGTTGGCACTCAATACCCTAATAATTCAAAATAATAATGGAAATAATCCTCCATCATTCTATGTCTACGTAAGAAATGCTCATTGTATAAAATAAAAGATAATTAAATAAAATGATCCCCAACATGAATACCTTTCCACTTTAGCTTATAACACTTGATTAAAAATAGAAATCTAATTTAAACTCCCCCAGTCATAAAAAATACTCATATCTGAAAAAGCCCCCCTAAATTGATAATTCAATTTTTTATGCAATTTTAACCCATTGAAAATAAAACTGAAGGTTAGTACATTAAAAATACATGCAACCACATTAGGCATTAACTGGTATATTGGTACTTGGGATTTTTAAACCTTATCAAGGTGAGGGAAATGGTTAAACACCAATGGTTATTTGACACCTCTCAAATTATAGTGTGTACCATGATTTGATAAATATATCCCCCACATTTTTTACTACCTTATATTTAATAAAATTATATTAGATATAAATAATATTTTTGTGTGAGTGTTTCAACATATATCAGAGTGAATTCCTTTATCTCTAAGATATATTCCACTTCAGTTGTAGGAAGTAATAATCTCTCTAGATTTTTATTTTTCCAACTAATATCCAATTTCATAATAACATATGATGTTTTCTATTTTATTTTCTATCCACAATTTCTCCAAATAAATACAAAAATAAAGAGGAATAAATGTTCTCATCATTTCCTACAAAATTCACCAAACTATAATTGAATTTTCATTGAATGTACCACATGTTTTATTTCACTAAAAAAGTATTTTCATCCTTGGTAAATCTTAAAAAATTAGTAGCTAAGAAAGTATAATAGGAGTTATCTACCCATATTGTTATGATATATAATAATATTGCAATAATCCATTGTTAAAGGTTGGGATAAATTATTTTTCCATATTTTTACTTACCAAGATTGGATCTAATTTCAGTGGGTGTGGAAGCCACATTTTTGTCCTATATTTAAAACATTTAAGCCATTCCTTATATATTTATCTTTGTAAGAAAAATTGTATCCCTTATATTGATTAATTTATAACAAAATAAAATATGTAAACTCATCCAACATTGAAATTTAAATCTCCATTATATTTTGCTATGAAAAATATTCCATTGATTTTATATTTATTGCACCAAATATTATGTCAAAAATTTTGAAAACTACTATAAAATTCTCTTCTATAGATGGTTTCACATATAAATTATAATCCAACACACATTTCTAAAATTACAACTTCTTTAAGAAAGCATATTATCAAGTGTACTTAACCAAAAGTATATATTTTAATCAATACAAATACTTTCTCAATATTTACATTTCTGTCTCATCATCTCTAATAAACAAACCATCTTGTTGTTTTATATATACCTCCTCTAACACCACTCTCTTTAGAAATGAATTCATAAAATATGTTTGATAAATCATGAAATTTATTTGAATGTCCACAACTCTGAAGAGTTTTATTTATTTGAGTCTCACCCCCAATGTGGAATTTTTATCCAAATTATAACCTTTAAATTTTGTATATACATTACACAATAATCACAACTTATTTTTAATAACATTTATATATTAATCATACTAATTTTTTTACAATAACATTATACCATTACAGTTGTGATCCTTCAACCTCTTCACAAGATCTAAAATATTATTTTTCTCAATTTCAATGACCTCCAAATTAATATCTTTGATCTATGATTCAAATTTTATTGTTTATTAAAATAATGATAGATCCATATGAGACAATAGAGTGGTATTATCTCTATTTTTATCCTTTTATTTTGATTACAAGAATAATTATCAGTAATAATATTAAATTCACTAAAATTGGTTCATATATTCATCTATTTCATTATTGGTGGATCCCCTTTTGTAGCTTCCTCATCCACTAATTCAATATCAGAATCCTATTCACTCTCTATATTTTTTGGGTTAAGAGAATTTAGATCATATACATTATCTTTTTATAATATTCACTCAGATATTTAATTCCATATTTAATTCTATATTTTTCATTATAAACAAATACATCATTTCATTCTAGGTTTTTTTAGCATATTTTTAATGAACATATAGTCTTTAATTTTGAATTAGTATCCTAATAATATATCTGTGTCCATTACATACCTATATTTTCCTTGTCTCTTTATTTATTCTAGATAAATAAGTTTCATTAAAATGATTAAAATTTTATTAGAGTTCCATTCATTTTATTCTACATTTTGTACGATGTATTTTTCTCTTTGGGTCTTAGTAAAGTGTGATATTTTTTCTACACTGCCACTTATACTAATTCATTCCAAAAGTATTTAGATATTCCAATATTGATGACCAAGTTTTTCCCATTTTTTACCATATAATTTCCCCTTAAAAATATTTTTTATTTCATGTTCTCACCAATGATACTATGTGCTTGATGTTATTTTTTTTAGATAACTCTCCACCACATTTTTTGTGTACTCCTTTTTTTCTAATTGAAAAAAACATTGATCTTTCACCGAAGTTTTATTTTCATATATCCATCAAAAATACTCAATACATTCAATTATAGTTATTTTTTTGACATGAACATAATAAAACATTTTATACAATAATCCTTAACAGATAGGATAAAGTATTATCACCATGTTTTTCAATAATCATTTTAGGGCCCCACACATCAGTGTGAATTAGGTCCAATAGATTTATTAATCATTTATTCTTCATCATCTAGGGATTTATCACCATTTTCCCATATAAATAAGCATCAAAAGTCTTCACATGATCGTGTCTCTAAGTTATAATGTCTATCATATCCAAAAAATTTAAAAAATTCTCCATGATTTTTTATGGATATACCTGAGCCTTCAATGCCAAGGGATATTTTATTCTTCTATACTTAAGAGCTATATGTAATCATTATTATCCACTTTATATAATTTTTAATTATTTATCTACAATTTCATTAATTAATTCTAATCATTTCCTTTTATCATGAATCCATTCCAATATAATATGACTTTAAGTACTGAGTCACAATTTTAAATTACACTCAAAAGATTATGTCACAATCCATCCACATAAAAAACATTCATATTATTCAAATAATGTTCAACTAGCCTTGTCTTTATAATTACTATAAGTATTAATGATCTATAATTCCCAAAATGGACTATTCCATCAACACATCCCTTTAAAATTTTTACTAGTTTTGTTTTTTTACTCGTGTGGGATGAAAACCCTCTAATAAGGACATAAATTTTTTAAATTTTTTTTATTTAGTGTAAATTTTGTTGACATTTATTACTTTTAGATGTTATTTTCTACCCAATAAATTCCCAATTAAGTGGATACATGATCTGGTTTCTACTTATTTTATTCATTGTAGGTAATGAGTTTATTTACTCTTCCTCCAATGTGTGGAAAATATTTTTCAAAATATTCAGAATTAGTTCAATTTTATCCATTCTCCTTTGATTTATATGGGAGTAATACGGACTCTATAATTCCTTGAAACCCATAGCCTTATATCCAAAGTTATAGAAACTATAAAAATATCCATAAAATGTATCTCTTGTATGTGATGTAGGAAACATTGTCAACCTTTTTTAATTACTCCCAAGTGCTTCTCCTCTTAAGTATCATTCCACTACCTTGATATAAGTCAGTGTATTCCCAAGATAGCCAAAAAACTGACGCATCATTAAGGAAAAATTATTCTAATAACCTCTCCTCATATATCTTTCCCCTTAGTAGATTCTTTTTTACTCATTCTATTTTTCTAATAATTAGCAATAATATCTTTGTTTTCATTTTCTTTCACAAAAACTCCAATAGTTTTGGATTTATCAGTTTCAAATCCAGATTTATTTTTACTCATTAAATTGATTATTTGTAAATTCATCACCTTATCAAAAATTCTTAATCCTCTTTTACACATTTTAAGTATTTTTTATCTAAAAACATTCCAAAAAGAAACTTTATTTTTTTGATATATTAATTTCATTTTACCTTCATGTTTCTTATTCAAGGTATTTAACCCTTTCTTCTCTCTTAGACTCTATAATTTTGGTCATAAATTTTTTTTTCTTCATCAATGTTATATTAAAATCTAACACATCTATAGATTTATTATTATTATCCCAATTATTGATTCCAAGAGCTATTCGTAAAATTTTGATTTCCTGGGTAGATTTTTGAGACGTGATTTGAAATTTTTTATTTTAAAGAGTAATCCTCTAGAATGAGGTTTTATCTAGAAAATAATAATTGAATAATATTTGGGTTAATTTATTTATTAGGTCATATTTTTTAGTTCATTTATAAATCATTTTCAAAATCAAGTTATATTTTCCTATTTATTTTAGGAGAAGGTTGTTGGAATGTTTTATGGTGATTTGATGTGGGAAATAAGTCCTTGTTATTATTTGAATTGATATAGACTATATATATAATTTTAATGATGGAATGAAATATTTTACAAAAGCCCTAAATCGAACACACACTATATGGAACCCAGGATTTGTATAGTTATAATGATATATCTTGATAATTTTTATTTATCAAGTTCATAAGGCTTCTTAATCTGAATAAGGTTTATCTTTTTGCCAAAAAATGATAGAAGATCCTTTCAAAAGGTTCCCTCATAAGTTTCTAGGTATTATAAGGTTTATTTATGAATCCTCATATGGTTACTATAGATCATAAGGACTATTTAAATATAATTTCATAAGGATTCTATTAAAATTTGTGATGTTTGAAGAATTCGTAATGTTGGGAATGACTTATGGTCATAACAAGAAGTTCATAAGGTTCATGTAAACATAAATTTTTAATGCTCACTATATTTCCATTATTTTTATAGAAACATAAATTCATAAGATTTTAAGGCTTCATAAGGATAAACTTTATAATGTTCAACTTCATAATTTTGGTATCTTTATATGGTTCAACAGTTAATGATGATTTCTGATAATGTTGAGCAAAAAAATATGAGTCTTCCAGAATTTTATATTCTAAAGAAATAATTATTTTTAATTATTATAGTGTTTTCCTTTCATGATTTAAACATCAAAAAATAGGATTTTAGACTCATAAAATGGAGAAAAATATTTGAAAAAATGAATAATATAGTTCATATCATGAAAAGTGCAGTAGTTATTGAATAAACACTCAATCATGTTATATTCAGTGATTCTACACTACAATAGAATTTAATAGAATTATAATAGTAGAAAAATAATTTATATAATGGGAAGAATAATTTGGTAGTAGTTATAGATAGTTATTTATGTATATTTTATATTTGATGTTAAAATTAAAATGTTATAATCATTTGTATTGGAATAAAATATATTTTTCGGTGCAATAAAAAGTATATTATATAGTAGAATAATGAGAGGAAATATAGTGGAGATAGAAAAAGGTTTTATTATATATAATAATAGAAGAATATTATTCTTCATAAAAGAAATTAATGTGCGAGATATGTGTGTACCACCTAGAACACAATAATAATAATTATCATGAAAGAGATAAATATAAAGAAGAAATAATAATTGAATACTAAAAATGTATCATTATACTATTTTTTTCTTATAAATTTATATAACTGAACCCATTTCATATTATTTTATATGTGTATTAAAAACTAAAACACAGTCAAGATAATTATTGTATCATGATTATATTGATATTACCTACTCATTGTAATCCACATGTTTAACCTCGTGGATTTTTTAGTCTTAGTGAAATTCAAATCATATTAAGGAATAGCCTTCCTTTTTTGAGAGGTTATCCTTGTAAATCTGTGGTGAATTTTAATGTGTTTCTAGTTGTATGTTCTAGCGATCATGTTAAAACATCGAAAAAAGTGGAAAAGGTTATTTTAATAAGAAACATAAAAAAAGGAATTTATAATAAAAAAATTTCACCTCACTTACAAGGGATATCGCTAATCTTGAGGGTTATTTTAAGTGGTATCATAGCCATGATTTCCATTGTTTGGGATTTATTGTGTATAGTGTGAGAAATTTGAGTTTCTATCTAGTTGGATCATTTATATCTAAATATTTTATGTTAAAATTAATAATATCATTTCAATAAACATCATGTGGATTATCATATATAATATTTGATCTATTGGAGTCTTCCACTAATTTGTTTCCACACCATTCTGAGAATAACTCTATAACAATTATTAATATAAAGAATTTTGATAATGACAGTCATGATTGAAATAACTATATTTAATCTCTATCATAAAATGAATTTCAAAAAAGTAAAATATTTTAAGATGAATATGGGAATATTTGATAAACATTATAATATATATGGAGAAAATGTCAAGGTGAAGTAAGAAAAAATATAGGTTTGGTGTTTGAAATATCAAAACCTTACAATTATGGAAGATGAAAGCGTAGATGACATATTCACAATGGTAAATGATATAGTGATCAAAATTAGGAGATTTTGTGAAAAAATGGAAGATAAAAAAGTTTTTAAGAAGACAGTACACATTCTATAAGATAAATTTGATGTAAAAGAATTATCCTATGAAGATTGAGATCTATTTAAACTTCATTTGGATGACTAAAATATCATCCTTATTTCAAATAAGACAATAAAGGTAAGTGTTTCCAAAAATATATTTAAGGCTGAAAAATAAATCTATTTTAAATAAGTAAATAAATTTTAAATAAATTGATGAAAAAGATGTTTGTAGTTACAATTCCAAAGAATATTTACAGTAAAATTTAAAAACAAGTATCATATATATATATATGCGTGATAATAATATAAAGAAAAATAAATATGAAGCTTCAACTGAATTTTTATGTCTATATATAGTGTAAAAGTTTCTACAAATAGTCTAAGTTTGAAGGAAATTATGAAATTGAAGACAAATATGAAGGACCAATAATATTTTCTGAAAAGAAAGCATCAATGTCTAAAAATTTTAAATCTTATTCAAAAGGAAAGGGAAGCAATTTCTCTAAATATAAAATATAAAATTCTTATCCAAGTTTGAATATAGTGAAATTTTTGATGAATAAAAAGAATTTGAGACATCTCATGATATTGATGTGAAGTTTCTAATTACTAAGGTGAATGATGATGGATTCACTAGTGATGGAAGATGTAGTGATGGAAATGATGAAGAAAATAAGATGAAATTTGTGTTAGAGAGGGACTAAAGTTAATACATTACAAAGATATCTAATATAGATAAAGATATCATGAAATTAGAGAAATAAAATCAGTTCTCTAACATCAAATGATTTTTCTATGTTGATGAACCAATCAGGTTGTTGAAATATATTGATGAATTGTAAAAAAGTAAATAAGGGAGGAATTTAAAAGTTGGGATGGAATAAAGATTTAAAGTGAAGGAAATGTTTCTTCATATTATCCCAATAAAATATATTAGTATCAAGAAATAATTTGACAAAAATAAATCCATCTTTCAAAATTCTATTCAAGATGTTGGAGAAATTTCTAAGAAGATTTTTGTAAACAATTTTAGAGTTTCATAAAATGATCAATCTCAAGAAGGCCATATGAAATAACAATCAATTATTGATAATAGAATTATAATTTCATGTGAAAAGTCTAAGATAAAGAATAAAGTGATGAAGGATAATTTTGAAAAATAAATTTTTTTGATTCAATCATTATTATGGTTCCCAATAATAATCCATGATTGAATACTCAATGAAGGATCAAAAATGGATTTCAGCATCTTCAAAACAATATTTTTTTCATAAAAAATTATCTTTTTATGGATACTATTAGAATTACGTAGGATTTGGTTTTATGAAAATAATTTTATGGTTTTATTACTAATGTCTTGATGAGTCTTGACAGTTATGGAGGTAGATCTTGAGGGGGAGTCAACCCTATAAAAATATAAAAAAGTTTTGAAGCATTGTGATATTTAAAAATATAAGATATATAATAGATTTTATACATTTGAATATGTATGTGGAAGATTTGAAAATCTAGGTCAGTTTTTTTAATATTATCTTATCATCCAACTAGTTAAACTAAGAATGAGTTTTAATACTTAGATGTCTCAAAATTAGATTATTAAAATTAAATATAATGGTTTTGTGATTGAAGAGAAACTTAATGAATCTAAAGAATAATATCCATGTATTGTGGAGAGTTGATGTTCTATATATATGAAATGGGATTTAAATATATTAAAATATGTTGAAACATGTAAGGAAGGCTCATTGACCTTTGGAAATTATGGTTCAGTCAAGATTAAATTTTTTTGTTCACCTATGATTGGAATAGAAAATTTTGATTCCCAAAATACCTTTTATGTTTTTGGGTTTAAAAACAATCTATTAAGATTTTATCAACTCTATTATAATGTTAATATATTAATATATCCAAAATATGTCTTATTTTTAGATATATTACTAGATGGGTTGATTTTGAAAAGAGTTCAATTTATGAGAGAAAAACTATTTAAAGAGGGTGATGTTGAAAATTCTAGTTATTTAAGTATGAAATAAAAAAAATTAAAATATAGCATCAAAATGTTTTCCATATTGACCAATATAACAAGAGAAATCTCACTTAGGTAGGAAATTATTATGATGTTCCTATACAGAAATTAGTGAGTAATTGGATGGTCTCAACATGAAAAATGGAAATATAGTTAATTCTATATATAATAAATTAGATATTCAATAAACTCATACATTGGATCTTATCCAATTAGATATGTTTACTCACCTTATAAAGTAATAAATAGATATAGGTAATAATATTTTTCCATGTTTTTTATTTTAATTTAATTACTTGCCACATGTTTATGAAACATAAGTTAAAGTCTCTTAAAATATTCCAAAAAACAAGAAAAAATTATAAAGGGGTGTGGTTTCTCCTTAAAGAAGATTTGAACTGAAAATAGCGTTGAATATATAAGTAGTGTATTGATTTTTATGTTGAAGAGAATATTTTCCATCATCAACTCAATACACCATATACACCAAAAAAATGGTGCTTCTAAATAGAAAAATACAACTTTAGTGATGATTTCACAGACCATGTTAATGTAGAATGATACCTCTTGGAATTTTTTGGAGAAAACAATTGGTGATGAGATTTAATTTCAAACCCATTTATTTTCTAAGAAGAATTCAGATATTTTACTATATTGTACATATTATAGTAATTCCTTAATATTGAAGTATTTATTGAATTTGGTATCCCTAATGTGATCAAATTTAATGTATAAAATATTATTAATTTTATGAATAATGGTGTTGATTGAATTTTCCATGGTTACCCTTTTAATATAAGAGTGTATGATTATTAAAATAATATATTTCTAAAGATTAATGACACTGATGATGTAAATATTTTATAATATTCAAATAAATAAGCCACAAATAAGTTCTATAATCAGTGATGAATCTATTTTTTTAAGCAATAGGAATAGATTTCTACAGCTTCTGAAAATTCATAACTAATGCAGGTTAGAGAATAGAATTCATCTATTTATTTTGATGACGACTAATCTCACTCAACTCATCCAAGGACAATAAATCAATTTGAAAGTCTAAATAATCTCTTTTGAACAAGGACAGTATGTTTAAATTAGAATAACTTTGAGGATAGTAACCCATAACACACTATTTATTCTAGTTAATACAATATATGTGAAATAATTCTTTGAAAATCAATAGTCTACTAGTTCTATAAATTAATATTTAGATCATATATAAGAAAGAAAGTTGGTATTGTTTCTTAATATTTAATAAAATAATGTTATTATGAAAAAGTGGGTGCTCTGGAATAAGTTGAATGAAAAAGGAGAGGTTGGTAGAAATAAAGACTTGTGTAAAAGGGTTATTCTCTAGTTGAAGGAATTGATTTTATTAATAAAATTGCATCGTTCTAAAGACTTTAAACCATTATAAAATTAAATTATATTATTTCAAAAGGGAAATATAAGATCTTTCAAAATGGATCTCAAATATTCATTCCCCAATAGATAGTAGGAGGAGAATATTTACATTGGGAAACTCAATGATTTTATACTTATAGAAGAAAATAATTAATTTTATATGTTAATAAAGGATTTATATGGGTTGAAACAAGCCCTAAGATCATGGTATTCCTAGTTAGATACCTATTAATGAAGTTAAGTTTTAGGAAAAGAATAGTGGAAACAGTCTCTATATCGTAGATGGAAAAAAAGAATCACCCATTACTCTTGTTTATATATGTGATATTATTTTTACTGGAAATGAAAAAGGTCTATATGAAGTTTTTTCAATGTAAATGAATAAGTTATTTAAAATTTTAATGTATTGTGAAATTATACATTTTACAAGCTTACAAATTTCTCAAGATGGAGATCATATATTTTCTTCTCAAGATAACTATTCTTGGGAACTTATAGAAAAAAATTTCATGGGCCATTCAACATCAATTTCAACTCCAATTTCAGTGAGAACAAAATTTTAAAATGACTTTAATGGAAATTATTTTCATCCTAGATATTTCTAGAAGTTGGGTTGATGTTTTTTATACATGATAGCTCAAATTCATGACATTGTGCAACTTTTCACTCTTTGTTCCATATTTCAAAGTGTGCCAATAGAATCGAATTTTTGATCAAAAAATATTTTTCTTAATAAATTTATTTCACTAATAGATTTTGGACTGAAATATGATTGGAAAATATTGATTCATATTTTTTCTCAAAAAAAGTATATTGGGTAAGAAATTTTGAAAATATGAGATCTATATCTAGTATACTTTTCTTCCTTTTTTAAATGTATGAATATTAGAATATAAATAAACTATGTTTTATCATAATAGGAACTACTAAAGAATATTATGTGGCTATAACTCAAGCTATATGTAAATTGATTTGTAATAGAAATCGATAAGAAGTTCTCAATATTGAATCGAAGTAACCAATAATTATTGTATGTGACAATCAAAGTTCAATAAAGTTTCTATGAAATCTAGTTCAATATACAAGATCAATTCACATTTATATAAAGTATAACTTTATCAAACATACGTTTTCAGGAAATGTGTTAATTTTATAATTTTTCCAAACAAAGAATAAAATATTAGATGTTCTAACTAAACTATTTCTAAAGGATTATTTCTAATGATTTATATTGATGATAGTAGTTCAACCTCATTACTCTCAAGGATAAGGTGTGGTTATTTCATACCCTCTCATATTTCCGATTGGATTATTTTTGTCAAAGGGGGACAGAAATGATAACATATATCACTTCATATTTATTCTTTTATATATCTATAAATTGTATTTAAATAAGGGGAGTTAAATATTATATATATAACCCATTGATATGTATTTTAACTATGGGGATTGATCTATTATATAATAGGATAATTTATTTAGTGTGAGTCTTTTAAAAAGGGGAAAAGTAAGGAATAACATGTGGTATATGAGTCATTATAAACTGTTTCAGTAGTTTCGATAAAAATATATACATATAGGAATGTGGTGGAAAATATTTTTATAAAATTTTAGAATTTATTTCATAGAAAATAATAGATTTTATGAGTTCAAAAAAAATTATTATCTTGTGTTATCTAGAATAATATTTCTAGTGGTATCAAATTAGAGAAAAATTGTCTATTTTTTTTAAATTGCTATCGGGAGAAAAAAAAATGTTGTTAATGAATGATTGTAAGTTACTATTTTAAAGAAAACATGAAATTATTATTCAATGTTATTATTTCGTACATAGATTTCCATAAAGTAATCCTAAAATTATTAGATAATGATTCATTACTATGTATATTGAGTTTAATAGTGGTTTATATTATTTGGTTTTCAACAAAATCAAAAGGGGGAGATTGTTGAGCCCAAGAGGTATTTTAAAGATTTTGAGTACTTAGGGGTATTTTTTGGGATCTATGTTGAGTTTATTGAGTTTTTAGGTTGAATAATTATTCCTTTGGAATTTCATTTTTTCTAAATAATAATAATTTAATAATTTTCAAGTGAATATGGTTTTCAGGTTGGATTTTATTAAACGTATAAAATATGTTCAAACAGAAGGGATTTATTTTTTTCATTTTTGGTGAAGACTTATGGAATGTTGGAATGTTTTGATGTTATTTTACATATTGAATATTTATGTGAGATTATTTAATTTAATATGTACTAAATCGATAAATATAGTGTTGGAACAAAAGATTTGACAATGCCATAAACCCTACACACATGGTATAGTTACCATGATTTATATGGTTTCACTCCTAAATATTTGAAAATTGTATTTATAAATTTTTTTTAAGTTTGTTTAATTTTGATAAGGTTTATTGAGAAGAGAAAAAATTATAAATTAAATTTTTATAAGGTTACTCCATAAGATTATTTCATAAAGTTATAAAAATTATATGTCTTATTTATGAATCATCATTTGGTTACTGAAGATCATAAGGTTCATGTAAATCAAATTTTTTAATGTTTTAATTTAAATTCACACCATTCTAAAAATTTATACGGTTGGTAACTTCATAAGGTTATGTCAAGAATTTCATAAGGCTCACATAATAATGAATTTGTAAAGTTTCTGGTATTTTTATAAGGTTCATAGAAAAATAAATCATAAGGTAAATATGTGAATCTTATAAGATTTTAAGTATTTGTTGGATTGATATTTTTAAGGATAAACTTCATAAGGTATAAATCTTCATAATTTTCAACACTAAATGAAAAAAATATATAATTTTGAGACACAAAAAATTTAAGTTTTCTAATATTTTATATTCTAAAGAAATAATTACATTATATGATTCTATTATTGTTCATTCGTGATTAAAATTTCAAAAAAAAGGGTTTTATATTCAAGAAAAGGTAGAGTAATTTAAACATAATTAAAAGATAGTTCATACAATAAAATAGAAGGTGTTATTGAATAACAACTCTATCACACAACTAATAGTGTTGTTATTCTATAGTGTCTAATAATAAAATTTGAAAAGAATAATAAGAAGTGAGAAAAGGAAGAAGGATAAATTTTTATATTTTTTAGATATTTTTTATTATATATTTTGAATATAAAATTAAAATTCAATATTTGAAATCACTTATTATAAAATTAAATATATTTTTCAGTTTGTTGAAAAATATTATGTATCATAGAGTAGTGAGAGAAATTATAGTAGAGAAAATATATATATAATAGTGGGTTATATGGTCATATGGAAATCTGAATCACCTGAAAAATTAATCATCTCATTTTGAGAGGACAAACTTAGAAATTTGTTTTGGTTTTATAGGTTTGATTAAGTGTTTTTCTAATCGACATAATATTAATACATATTTATATGTTTATAATTATTTTCCAATAATAAAAATAAAAAATAAATTTGTAATCAGTGATTCACCCCCCTTCCCCCCCATTAGTGATATCACTAATAATGAGCATATTTTAACTAATGTTCTTATTCCCTGTCTCTAAAATAGTAATTAAAAATTTGAATAAGTTAATTAATTCTAGTGATTCCTTTAATATCCCAAGAATATTCTTATTTATCTTATGTTAAAGAAAAATATCCACAAGCGATCCTTTCATTTCTATATTAAATTCGAAAAAACTTTTGGTTGATCTTATTTATTAATTTCATATTTATATTTTTCAATAATCATTATCGTCATCAAATCCATTTTATATGACATAATTTCAACTTCATCGTATTAAAATGATTCCTCATTAACCTATTCTAACATTCTCACCAGTATTTTTAATTGACAAAATTTCCTGGATAATGTTTTGGAATTAAAGTGTATTTTAAGAAGAAAATTTATCTATTTTTTAGTCTAACTTCATCATAATATTCCTTTTATCCATTTATTGGACATCACAATACTATATGTATAGATTCTGTATAATTATATCAACCCAATAGTAGCTAAAAATTATACCACCCTTTGATTTACATGAAATTTCATGTTATGAGTGATAGAGATTCACAACCCATTTCTTCTTAATTATTTATAGCACCATATATATAAAATGTCTTCATTTATATAAATTAAATATCCTTTGATTACTGGCTTGATGTACCTTTTGGTTATAACATCATTTCAAAGGAAACCATTTTACTATATGGATCATTAAGAGACAAATTTTAAGGTATTTCCCATCATGAACTATTACTTTTGGATGGTAAAATGGTGGAAACCTCATTGAAATATTTTTCAAAATATCAACATACTTAATTTAATCATTGTTACTATATATAGATCCTACAACATCAATGAGATGGAAAAATAAACTCTAAATGGTTTCATTTTTTCTCATTTTAAAATATTCGTACTTATTTTATATCAACTACATATTTATCTCAATCACTTCTCTATCTCCTTTATAGAATTTACCATGTTTATCTAAAATTTATTCCAACATTTTACATCGCGTTAATTTTTGTAAATTTTATATGAAAATACTCTGGATGGGAAGTTTTGTGTATTTACATAAATTTTGAGTATTTTACTATCATTTGTAGTCATTGATAATTTTGTAACATCACTAAATTTTATTCCATGAATTGTAGGATAATATATATCTAGCCTACCTAGCTATAAGTATGATGATATTTGGTTATTATAAATATGATAATCTCACTCTTCAATCAAAGGAACCCATTTTTCCTTGAATTCTCCATGATTAAAAAATATTTTTCACATATTCAAAATCATGAACACTATGGATCTAATACCAGTGGTTGCAACCTAATGCCTAAATACATAATAAGTGGGGTTGAATAATGGTGTTGATTTTTTCATATCATTGATTGGATATTGTTCTCATGTTGTCAATAAGACTAAAAACCGATTAATTTTAGGAAATATATATATATATATAGAAAAAAATAAATGATGAAACATAAGGTCGTATTTGGTTCACCATTAAGGGATACACCAAGGATCATGTGTCAATATTTTTTCGATGTACCAAGGGGTATCACTACTCATTATAGGTGATTACAAGATTTTGTAAAAATTACCTATTGATACAATAGTCACTATCTCTTTCTTTATATCCACGCACTATGTCAAAGGAGAGTTACAAAAGAATTTTCAACTTAATGGCTTACCAAAAGAAATCATCATAAGAAATAAAAACCAAACCAACAAGGGTCTTATCATTGTTCTCTAGAATCCTTTGGAACAAAAAGATCTCCAATGTAGTTTTTCATAGTAGAATCTATCATAATTTTTCAAGGTCGATCTATAATATTGTTATTTTTATCATTTTATGTTTTTAAAAGGAAATTTTAATGCCACTAAAACAAAAAATTTCTCTCAAAAATCTATATATATAAATTAACACTTAAAAACAATATATTTTATTAATCCACTTATTTGTTTGGAAAATATTCCACAAATAATCCACCAAATATTCATTTTTTGTGTGTTAAAGCATTCATATTTTTCATAAATATAAAAAAAATCCCTACAATTCTCTTTCTTCCATAGATATAGTTTTTGTTGTTCAATATCTTCTATAAAAGTAAATCCAGAATTGTAGGGTATTTAATTATATCAAAAAAATTAACATATTCAAAACATTGAATAATCAAATAAATTTTCTCTTAATATAAACACTTTAAATAGTAAAAACTATGAATAAATTCATTAATTTTTTCTTCTAGAAAAATTGAGTTGCATTTCTTTTAGGAATCCATAATTTTATTATGTTAATATTACATAAAATATTTAAAATATATATAATTATTATTTATATAAAAATAATCATTCATGTTTCTATGATAATTAGTCTTAAATTATAAATTTAGATTATAAATAATTTATGTGAGTTATTATAAATAAAATAATTTATACCTATATGAGTTTGGGAACTATGATTTATTCAGACATGAGATCCATTTTTACCTAATAAATTCTTCAGTTAATCTCATTTATACCTTTTAAACGCATGTTAATCACATGTGGGTTAATATTATGTGATATTTTGATCCTTTGAATTTAATTTCACAGCATTTTATTATCTTCTGATTTAATATCTCATGGTATTATGAAATCCAGGGAATAATTCAACATAATATTCAAAAAATAAAAACCAATATATCATGAATTAAAAATATAATGTTTATTCATATACAAGTAATACCTCTTTATTTTATTACATCCATGTATCTATTATTTTGTGAAATAGGTTCCTCTTCAATTAATCACATGTATCCCTAAATATAAGTTGAAAATTTGTATACAACCTTAGAAAAAATTTCTAAAATTCTATACCTTCAATGTTGATGTTTTGAAAACCTTGAAAAAATCTATTTAGTCTTATATAATACTAAATTTTACCAGAATTCACTTCATACTTCTCTAAATTATTTCAAACATTATTTAAAACCTTGTTAAATGAAAATAAATAAATTTAACATCATGAATTATTAATCAAAAAAGATTAATCAAAAAAACTTTAAGAATATTTGAATTGACTATAATTAACCCATATTTGGTTATCAAAAAATTGAATCACTGCACAACAAGAATTCCCTTAGTTATAATATAAAGTGATAAGTTTCTCTCATTTTTACCTTCTCTCTAAATTTTTAAGCATTATTTGTTAGATTAATGGTATAAAACATAAATTTTTTACAAGATTAATAATAAAATTACCTGACTTTTAATTGTTTTTGGATTCTCATGAGCATAGAATATAAAATCTCAAGTAGAACGATATAAAATTATTATTGACTGCTATATAGTAATCATTGTATAACTAATCGGAAAACCTTTGTTGGTTGATGTGATTTTTATGTTTTACTCTTCAAATTGGGAATAAGATGTGGTCTAGTGACTGCTGGGTATTCATGGTGGTGGAATAATACTGTGATATCCTCAAAACACACCCATTAACCCAGGTTAGGGGTGATATTACAATATTTAATATTCTGGACAACTATTATAGGAAAACATTAATGATTATTAATACGCATAACCATTCCCATTCTCCCATAGTATTTTTTATAGTATTTTCATTATTTATTGGCTTTTGAGGTACAATAAATAATATGAGGATTACTCTCTATTAGAAATATATCTCCAGAATTGAGATAGATGAAAATGCACTGATTACTTATTGAATTTCACCCATTACACTGGCTTTTAAGCAAAAAAAATATGAAAATATAACTTAGGTGATAGATTTATGGAGATTTATATTCTTTTAGAATCTTCAGTATGATATTTATAGAGATTGTTATTACATTATCAACTAAAAATGTTTCATCTATGGTGAATCATCAGGAAAGAAAAATATGAAGGGATGTAAAAGAATACTATTATTTTTTAGATGTTTTTTTCATAAAAATTTTCTACGTGTTGGGTAGATGAATTCAAACATAAAGGATATGGTATGAATGGATGGATAGAGCTTGTTTATATGTTTATACTCTCTAATAATATGGATTTCAGATAATATTATGTACACCTGATGGCTCTATTGAATGATTTGTGTTTCCTTTATATTCTTATATATAAAGTAGTGTGGGTATACACCCACATAGAAACACAGACATTCACGCACATATAATGAGTGTTGAAATCTATTTTCTTGTTTTTACTTAGTTAACCAAAATTAATAACTCCAAAATTATTATGAAATAAGACGTTTACACATATTATTACAAGATTTTTGACATAAAAATTCAATAATAATAAAAGGATCATAAATTCCTTATGTCTTTGGAATACTAGATTTATAAAACATCAAATTGAGACTAAAATAAAGAAATTTACTTATTTCATAAAGAGATCCTAAATCCTTTCATGCTCTAAAATCACAATGGATAACCTGTGGAATATATAGAGAAAAGGTGGGAGATAAAATCCAAGTAAGTGAATACAAATGATATGTAAATATAACATGTGATTCAAAATTATAACAAGATATCATAAAGATAAGGCTCATGAGTAATCCCAGGGGCGCGTAACATAAAGAACATGGTATTATAAAATCATGATAGCATAAAAAATATAAAAGAAACACAAACCATGAAACAAACATAATTTATAGTTAAATTCCAAGTAAAAATCAATTGGGAGAAAAATTCCCATAATGGATTAGGATTACTCTTTAATTCCATTCAAGATGTCTCATGGGAGTAAATATTTACCCAGTGCATTGAAGCACAATTTGGGAACACACATCATAACAAAAAAAATATATTTTTTAAAAAAAAATTAAAAATACAATTAATGGTAACAATGACTTTAAATAATTATATTAAAACATTTTTTAAAACGTTTTTAGAAAATATGGTTTTGGATTAAAAAGTATTTTTGATCAAAGAGACAAATAATGTCGATTTTTCTAAAAAATGTTTTTTGAATAGTTTTAAATACAAAATAGAGGGGAAAATAACTATTAATTTAAAACATAATTAATGGATAGAGTATAATAAAATGGATGCTTTTTATTATACAATTATCAAATAATTTTAAGTAATGGAAGTTTAATCATATACATTCACGATTAAAATTATATTGAAACACAAACCCTTACTGCTTCAGTAACTATTGAATCATAACTTCCCACGAATAAAATAGATTAATTATAAATTCAAATATAATGAAATAATAATTACTCATGATATAGTATCTATATCGTAAAAATATATAACATTTAAAATATATTAGGAGTGTAATATAACATTTGTCTCAAACTAGGAAGTTTTGAGATGAAATCTTTACAAAGTTCATATCATAGAAGTGAGAGTTAATAAATGAAGTGATTATGTGTAAAAAATGTTAATCAACACAAATAAAAGTTTAAAAATAATTATAAATAAATTAATGTTTATTTCAAACATAATATTTTCATAGTATAATCAACAAATTAGATATATAACCTAATGAATGGAAATTGAGTCAAGAAACCACTTACCTTGAACTTCCCTTTAGTTAATCACCCTTTAACCTCATGTATATTAGTTTTATACAAGTTATTAACTTATAAAAAAATTATATTATTATTTATAATATTATATATTATCCTTTAATAACATCTTATTAATCTGTTATTAACAATCTTATATTATCTCTACTATTTTGTGTGTTAATTACATGGTTTTCTCCTGCACGTTTTGTCTTCAAAGTTCCATATCTTGAACATTGGTAGTAGTTCAATCATATAAAAAATTATATTAATTTTATAAATTTCATTTTTTACATTATATATATCTTTATAATCATTATTAAATTTTAAACATGGAGGATAAATCACACTGCCTCGTGGAGACAGTAGATCGTATTTTAAAACGAGTAATGTTACCATTTCCAGAACTGGTGAAATGTTGAGGAAGTGGATTATGTATTAATTTTAAATAATAACTACTATTTCATATGGATCACATATATTCATAAAATTAATCCTTATTTACCTTCTATCTAAATAGTTAGTGAAAAATGAATCACGATGCTTCATGAGGCGGTAGTCTTCCATACACACGAACGACATTATAATTTAATAAATGAAAGGTAATGTAAGAGAGTATATAATGTAATTATTTTAAATAATAGTTAATATTTTATTAAAATCATATATAAACATATAATTAATTTTTATTACCTTCTATTTAAAGCATAATTGAAAATGAATCAAATCGTTTCGTGGGGTGGTAGTCCTCCGTACACATGAGTAACGTTGTTGTATTCCCTATGGAATGGATAGTCAAAAATTTTTTGTGATATTATAATTACATAGGTATAATTATATCATATATATCATAAATAAAAATTAAATACTTCATTATATTCAACCATGAGAACCAGATTTGGAATATTAATTGGGTTGGTTTGTAAGGTGGCAGTTTGTCATACACATAATCAATTTTTTTGTTCCCCATTTGAAGGAGGTGGAGATATTTTTTAGGTCATGAAAATATCATAATAAAATCTAATAATATTTAATATACTGAGGATATTATATTACAATGGTTTAATAATATTTTAAGGTGGGGGTTTAAAAATAAAACTAAACACTCAGTTACGTTACCTCTTCTTCTGAAAACTTATTTTGTTTTTTACAAAAAAATCAAACATAGTTTATATTTATAATCAATAAAATGATTATAGGATGAGTTAATGGGATTAAATAAGTTGTTTGGGTAGGTATTTTATTAATTTTTTTTGGAATTGTGGAAAATAGAAGAGAGTTGGTGGCCTCTTATAAGTAGGGGAGAGGACACAAATGGTATTTTTGGAATGGAATAATTACACCCATATTTTTCTAATCCCATAAGGATCCAAAAAAGACCATTTCGGAAACATATAAAATTTAACGTCCAAATATAACTATTAAATAGTAATTATATAATGTTATCGTAATTTTTCTCCCTTATATTTTATTTTAACCCCCCCCCCCATGTAAACTGGCTTTTACTATAATCATGGTAAATAAAATTTTACTATTTTCACTATTCATTATGGTAAAAATATAAGTAGAAATTATTAAATAATTTAAATAATTATAGTTAAAAATATTGAATCTATTTTTCCAAATTAAACTTGCATATGTTCGAGAATTTATTTTAAAATTAAACCTTGATTTGTGTCCATAAAATAGGATTCGAAAAGAAAAATATTCAAATGTTTAAAAAGTTTTATATCAAAATCCAATATGAAATTGGTTAAAATGAAAATTTTGGATTAATAAATATATAATTATGTATTTTTACTTTTAAAAACACATTAAAATAAAATGGGTCTTGTAAATACTTCAAAATAAAAATATGTTTTTAATAAAAATATCAATTTTTCAGTATTCATGGAAAAAGAAAAAATTTCAAAAAAAATCCCTAAATTTTACCTGAAGATTATTTTTACATGATGGATCAAAAAAGTGATTTCATTTTTTAAACTAAATTTTATAAAGTTGTTAAAAATTATTTTAAATTATAAATGAAATGTTCAACTAAATAACCTTTAAGAAAAATACTTAATTAAAAAAATTGATTCAAAGGGTTCATACTTTATTTATAATATATGGTTAACCATTTTAAGTATTTTATACATGTGTAAACCATATAATTATCATAATTGTTTTAATATTATTTATATCCTCTAACTTGAGATCAAGGTTATGATGGCTGTGTTTTAAAAATAATATTTTAATAGAGTTTCAGGTTTTTTTAAAACCTAGTGTTCATACATCATAAAAAGTCAACGAGATTGAATTTATGTAATGAAAAATATATCATATTGTATGTAGTTTTTACATAATGTAATAATCATGGTCATTTAGGTCACATTTTCTATCGAATGTGATTTTACTCTTTTAAAATATCTTAGTGTTATAGAAAGATACTTCCATCCAAATATTTAGAAGAATAAATGGAAGTCCATTAGAGGAAGAATTCTATACGTTATGTTCTTGAAATTGTATAGATGTTCAGTTATCAGGACGATAGAGAGTAGAAGTTACAATATATATAATAGAAACTTTCTTGAAAATAACTGAAACTTGGATGATCTACCATCAATTAAATCTCAAGTTAGGGATTCTATAGGTAATTGAATGTTTCCATCACTAATATGGGTACCCCAAAAATATAGGAGGATGTTGGAACCAGTTTATTTTTTGGAACCCATTATAGTGTTTTTGTGTGACCATTTCACATGGAATTTTTTTCAATTATTTATTAGTTATTTGAATTTTGGTTGACTTATAAAATGATATTGTAATATTGTAACTACTGGTTAATTGAATAGGGAAACACTGGTCTCCCATGGATATTGGACTAATTATAAAAACCATGTAGACCATTTTGTTCATTTCATGCTTTATTATTTATTCTTGAATCTTTTTTATGATTTTTTATTTTGGAGTGTGTGAGGAATGTTTACATAGAGTGCTTATTACAGGGGGATTGACTTCAATTCATCTGGTACATTAATGTTTTGGTGCTATTCCAATCTTGAGAGTTATTTGAACTTTGTATCCTTCTTTCTATGTTTTAGTGTTTTACCATTTAGTTATTTATGTTCGATTAATAGCAATAACTGGGATTAGAGTAGATTCTAGTTCTTTTGTTTCAAAAATCTAGGCATTAGACTCATGTATCACTTGTGTCCTTACATCTTTTGATCCAATGGGATTTTACTATTGTTGAAATCCATGGCATTGGAATAATGAAAGGCATTGATATACATGTTCTATTGTAATGATATTGGATTCTATTGGATATAGATGAAATAATCTATAATTCATAAGGACCTCAAAGTTCCATTAATTAGATTAAAACCAA
This sequence comes from Viscum album, assembly GCA_963277665.1. Lineage (NCBI taxonomy): Eukaryota > Viridiplantae > Streptophyta > Magnoliopsida > Santalales > Viscaceae > Viscum > Viscum album. The sequence goes on along the minus strand of OY728157.1, from coordinate 2,113,563,795 downwards.
AGGAAATACTGAAAGTTGAATGGGAAATTCTAGATAAAGAGTCAATTAGATTATTTTGGATATAATAATCATGGAATTTTGTTTATAACACATGGTAGGTGAAGACCATGATTGAGACAATGTAAGCTATGGTGGAATTTTATGATAATCCAAGGACAATTAAATTTTTTTTTATAATGTTGAGTATGTTCCTCCCATAGCGTAGCCTCACTAAGATATGAACACAGTTATTTGATCACATGGTTCTCCTGTAATGTTTTCATTCCCTTCTAAATGTGCTATAGAAAATGGACCATTGGTGTCACTTATCACACTAATGATTTTCACCACATGCCAACACATGATAATTCTCACTCACACACACCTTGGAAAACTTCCTTGGAGGTCACCAATCTTATCTAGGTTAAGCATGTTAAACTGTATAGTTCAAAATAGGTAGGATCCTATAAATAAATGTTCAACTTGTTGAAATTTATAGTTCCAATAAGTTTTTTAAGTGTACCTTTTTCGGGGTTGTTACACTATACCCCATAAAATCAAAACGCCTTTTTGTGGACCCCACAACTATAACCCAAGTAGTTCCACTGAATTGTTGGTTAAGTATTGGATCTGATTCGATTGTTTCATGAACTAAGTGATGAATATATTTTTTTTATAGTACTTTGAATATTTCTATATATATCTCTATTCATTTCCTTGGAGTTGGCACATTTTTTGGGTGTCACAGGAACTTAGAGTTAATATATAAAAATTATTAATTAATATTAATTCATATATGCACATATTTTCAGAATAATTGGTTTTTCTATTTTTGGGGACCTCAAATGTAAAATATGAGACCATGGCTATTTTAGGAACATTAGGTTTAGCCTAGGTGTTATTTAATGTTAGTCGGCAACATTTATTTGGTGTAAGGTTACTGTTTGTGGGATCAATGATTAAAAAATAAAGGTTATTTAATTAAATAAAAAAAGATTCAAAATAACCCCCCCCCCCTTCCATACCATGAATAGTAATAAGGAAGAGTGTTTCTCCCATACACTATAGTCTAATCGAGGGGGAAAGAGCAGTCACCGAACTTCTTCCATGATAGCAACCGAGACAAGATCAGGGTGCGACAACTTCTAGGCATGATTTCAGACCCAAATATTTAATTTTTTCATCATGAGATAACTGTATTTTATATTTTTACATCCCAATACTCATAGATATGTTTTTCAAGGGTTCCATACATTTTATGGCTAATGAGCACCCCATGGGGGTGAATCTATGGTTAATTGGGAAAAACAGGGGGTTTGGGTGGCTTTTATGAATTTCCTATTAATAATTCTCTATCACATGGCATGTGGTCCAAGATAAAACACCTACTAATATTTCAATTAGGGAATAAAAAAATTTTGGGACTAAATATCATGTACTTAGACTACATTCCATGCAGTGACCCATTTCCATGAGGTCGAGTTAATGGGAAGATGGGTTTAAATTTCAACCACTATAAGTACTCACTATGTAGTGGGACATGGCCATGTGGCTAAGTATATGGGAAGAAACCCCATGTAAAGGGAACATGGTCATGTAGTAATACATGGATAGACCCCAAGAGTATACGGTCATCGCAATGTTCTTGAACACGAACAGCTTACCCAAGCATAGACAAGTACATGCACATGAGTCAACGTAGAAGGGCATCAGTTCAAAGTCATAGGCACACCACGATATGAAAAATACACACCATGTACTCAGTTTATGTGTCATGTATATCCACATGGCCATCTAATCCATATACAATTGAGTAAATTACCAAGGTTTAGGGCGATTTCACATGTCATGTACCCCTATAAACATGTTGTATACTTTTCATGAGACTTATCACCTATGTATATCCCTTTTTAGGACATAGAATTGGGTCCATGAATACCCTATTGTTAGTGATTTTCTTTGTATAAAACAACATTGTAATCTTTTAACATTATATATACAATGTGATTCTATGCAAGTTGTATGATTATTTCAAAAACACTTAGCCTGTGATAGAGATTAGATATTTTTATCAAATTGATACAACAGTTAGAAACCCCCTATGAAACGAAGGCATAGGTCCACCATGATTATTAAATAGGTAGATTAAGTTATCCCTCATTCCTCAAATGTAATGGGTACTCTATCTATAGAATTCCAGTCCCCCTTCATCAAGATCTGGTGTGGAGTTGGTCCTTTTCAAGATTTGGTGCTCCCTCAGTTGTGGAGCGTAGTAGTGAGACCCCCCACAACTCATATTATTGAGAGTTTATGTGAGATTCATGGACTGTATATAGATCCACAACATCTATGGAGTGTGGTTGTGATTTTTAAGACCGAGATAAGGATTATAGAGAGGTTATTCATGGTTATAAGAATTAGAGGTGGACCTTTGGTGTTTCAAGCTGACTCATCTTTCTTTCCTGGGTTTTGGATATATAGATATCCTTTATCTCTTCACTTGGTTTTATTTTGATCATGTCTGGGTTCTTATAATTTTTCCTCATGTTATGATTAAAATTCCTTCATAGTGTTGAGTTGACTACTCTCTACTGGATTCTTTGTGTTTGGTGATGTTAAGGACCTACCAGGTATGGTTATACTCACCCATATATGGGTTTTTCCTACATATGTTTTGTATTTTTTATATTATAATAAGGGAAATGGTGATATTAGTGGACCTAGTGTTAGGGGAGCATAGAATCTCTTGGTGTAGACCATATTTGGTTGTTGGCCCCAAAAATTGTGATTTGGAATTTCATTGGCATCCCTATTTCTGGTGGATGGTAGGTTGGGACTTCATTTCTAGTTTGAAGTTTATTTTTCACCATTAAAAATTCTTACTATTATATCATACTTTTTTCATTCCTATAGGTTGTTGAATGTAAAATTTATACTCTTGATGTTCTGTATTTTTATTTTTATTTTCTCTACACTATTTCATGGAGTTGTTTGTGTGTTTTTCATATATATACTTAGGCTAAGGACTCTAATTTTAGTATTGTCTTCTTGTATATTGTTTCAAAACCCTATCTTATTAGAGGTTGGAATGGGTTTTCAAACTCAGCTAATCCCCATCCAGGTGGGACCCAGTTTTCTAATTCATTGAAGAGTGGTATCAGAGGTTGTTTTTCATCAAGTTAGTGTTTGTAGTTGGACCCTATGGTGATGATTGGTTTGGGAACATGGGGAAATGGTGTTAGATTGTCTCAAGAACATATCTCATGCAAGGAAACATAGTGTTAGTGTAGAATCTGATGTATTCATATTCCAATAATCTAACTACTAGATTGCTAACTCGATATTCCAAGGAATCGGTTGAAGGGAACCAATAATACACGAATCATATATGATTGGGTCTTTTTAGTTTCATTTACTTCATGAGTCATCTCTCCACATATTCTCTTTGATTGTGGTATGTTTTTATTACATTCAATATTCCTCAATGATGATATCCAAATTGGATTCTGAGATGTTTTAATGACTATTACTAGTTAAGAAATGAGGCATCGGTCCTTAGACCCAATCATGGGGTGTTTCCTCTAAGTAGTCATAGAGCTTGGCAACCACATACTAAGAAACACATAGATCTACCTCTAGTAGACCATACGGTTTATCAAAAACATCTAGGGTAACTAATATTTTCAATAGGTTAAGGTGAATATATAAAAACTTTTATCACATTATGTGAGTTCCATGGATAGTTTCCACTTAGGTTATTCTATAATTCAATCCCTTGGGAAGTTGAGGACTTTATTGAGGTGGTGGTTTTGGTTTCTTAATGTATGAACCCCAATAGATAAGATAGTTATACTTGAAACCTATTTTCTTCCTAGAGAAGTAGTTAGTTTTGGTGGTATTATGTAATTTCACACATGTTTTGATTACACATCATGAGTTTAATATATTGATATCAAATAAGTATCTAGGTGGTCCAAATGCTCGTCTTAGTAATTATACAATCTTCTTAAGCCTATAGTGAGAGTTTCTTGCTTGATTAGGACCCCACTTGATGGTGGTTCTGGTAGTAAGACTTATCTATGTTGATGTAATGTATTAGAAGAGACTTGTGTTAGTGAAATTTGATGTTGCCTTAGTTATAAAAGGAATAAGGACACTTCCCCCACCAAGATGAATTCTTTTTCCGTGAACTAAAACCACACTGGTGAGTCAGTGCTACCTAAGGTGGATAGTATCGAGGTGTGCTGGGTGCGTTCCTTTTACTTGTTTGTTTGGTGTTTTTTATGTATAAAAGTGATATAGAAATCCATTGTTGTTGAGAATAGTAAAAAATTGGGATGGACAACTTCAAGAAATTAGTGATTGTGAACTTGAGGCTTTGGGTGTGTTTCAAGGTGCGACCTGTGTTTTCACTACCACCATTTTTATTTTTCATACTCAAGTATAATCCTTATCCTTAAATTCATCCCTTATCTAAAAAATAATGATACTAGTCGATTAAAATTTTCCCAAATGTTATATTTAGAGGATCCTAGGGATTATTGTTTATGATTAAGCACATCTACCAATCATGTGACCTGAATCATAGTGAATATAGAGCTACACATGGAATATTTCTATAGATAGAGGTGGGACACTATGATATTTTTCTCAGTATGGACTGGTTTCCTACTATCCATTTCCATATTGACTTTTACCAGTAAGGGTGGAAGTTTTCTTGAGTAAGTGGTATGGTATTTTCCTTCTTATGTGATAATGAATATTAATAATATTAGAATAATCTCATGTGCAGGTGGATACAACAAATTTTACCTATTTTCTAGTATGATCCTTGGATTAGTGGATGTTATGATATTTTGGTTTTCTAGTGTGTTTTATGAGTATGAGAACATATTTACGAATAATATTCTAGGATTACCATCACATTTGATGACTGTATTCTGTATTGACCTATACCAAAGTATGGTTCAATATATAAACTAGAATATTGGATGACCCGTATAATTGTGAGTGATGAAGGGACGGTTAGATAATCTTTAGATAAAGAGATTTATGAGACCCAGAGTGTTATCTTAATAAACACAATGTTTACCCAAAAATTTGCATGCGATCTTGAGGTAAGTCATGGACTAACATCACCAAAAACATGTGTCTATTGGGAAGGAATAAACCCCCCTGAGGATTGATGACTTAATCAACTAGAGGTTAAGGGTGAGGTGGTTCTTGGATTTTGACCTTAGAACAAGTTATCAACAAATCTTGGTTCAAGAGTAGGATATGCCAAGGATGTATTTCTAAAGATTCTACAGTTTCATTGAGTTTAGTGTGATACCATCGGTGATCTAAACACCCCAATGGTGGTTGTGAGACTTATGGATAGAGTCTGCAACCCTTCATGGATCATTTCATTATAGTCTTTATTAATGAAATCCTTGTGTTCTCAGCATCATAGTCAGATCAAGAAAGACACTTATGGATATATTTTATAATTATATGAGATTTAATCCTTTATTGTAATCTCTATAAGTGTCGATTATATTTTATAGAGGTCCAATTCTTGGGATGGGTTTTCTTAGTCATGGGTGTGATAGTGGACCTAGTAAATGTTGATATAGTTCTTGTTTGGAAACCACTAAAGATCATTTCAGAGTTGTATAGTTTCATTTTCTTATAAATGTAATATAAGAGGTTCATGATAGATGTTTCCAGGATAGAATCCAGTTTGACTTCCTTGATGTAGAAATAGAAATTTTTCACTAAGACTGAAAAGTTTCAGAGAGACTTTGATGTATTGAGGGTGAGGCTGATCAGTTATCCTGTATTGATACTTCCTTAGGAGGGAGTCACATATTTAGTGTTTTTGGATAACATTATATTTTGTATTAGATGCATGTTGATATAGTGGTAAGAAGTTTTTTCTTGTGATTTTAGGTAGTTGAGAACCCATAAGAAGGATTACGAGATCAACTCATTTTTTAAGGTAGTCTTCACCTAGGAGATCTGAAGATGTTACCTTCAAGGTTAGTGTTTTATTGTTTACTTCAACATTTGGATTCTAAAGTACATCTTCCCTCATAGAGATTTCAACCTGATATTGAGTAATTGGTTGTAGTACCTATAATACTATTTCTTGGAGATATTCAATACTCTTATGTATGGAAACATGGTGAAATATTCACTTAGTAGTAAATTTTGTTCTTTCTTGGTGGAGGCATCAGAGCGGTGTTCTTTATTACAGCTATCTCTAGTGAAAAAGGGGGTGTAGCTAATCTTTAATAGACTATGGTGACTCCAATTATTCTTCAGTGTGTTAGAGGTTCCTAGTAATGTGACATTGGCTGTATACTTATATGAAACTTGTTATCTACAAGAGATGCGCTATATTAATGTTTTGGCAGTGAGTAGTGCATCCCCATTTTTCTAGAGGAAGATGGTGGTTATGGTCACATTGCATAAGGAGGTGTTTAGGGACTTTCATACTTCCATATTGGTTCTAAATCAGAGTTTGGAAAGGGTTTATAATACCTTCAATGGAAGTATTAATTTGATGGAATGATGTGGAGAATTGGTGAGTTTGTTTCTGATTACCTCACATTTTATCAGTTAGATATTGAACTTGGTGTTCTAATAGGATTGAAATAGCCTCTTGATAACATAAAATGGAATTTGAATGAAATATTGATGGTTTTTATATGGATTTAATTGATAGGGATAGAAGACTATGAATTCTATTTAATTTTTGACCTATATGAAAATTGTCAACGCTTTATCACTATTAGGGAGCATAGTTCAGTTAATATTTGGGGTAGTTATACATGTGTGAGATTGTCTATCATCATGGGGTACCCACATCGATTGTATTAAAGTATTTTGCTTGGTTGATTTCATGATTAATGATATGTCAATAGGAACCCTTCGTGGCCAATTTGAAGATAAGCATAGCATTTCACCCCCATACAGAGAGGTAGACTAAGTGAACTATCTAGATTTTGTAGGATATGTAAAGAGCCTATGTGTTGGAATTTAGCAGGAGATGGGAGGATCCCTTTATTTAGTATAGTTTTATTGTAATAATATTTATCACCCAAATATAGGAATGCCACACATCAAGGCCCTATATGGGAGACCCTACAGGTCACCCATATGATAGGATAACATTGGAGAGACCTCTCTTGTTTGGCCAGAACTAGTAGGGAAATGTTAGAGAAGGTATAGGTGATCCATGAGCATATTTGGTCGACCCATATATGTTATAAATATTATACATAATGATTTTATATCTCTTTGGAGTTCAATAAGAGATACCATGTTATAATAATGGTTGTGTACCTTTAGTTAGGGGTCGACGTTTCCCTAAGGTTCCTCTATCCATGTGAGTTTTTGTGTGGGGTCAGTGATGTTTATTAATGATTTTCTTTACCCCATAATGATACTAAGTTTATGATTTAATCCATTTAGAGTAGCTATGTAGATATGTTCTTGAATTGTAACATGATATTGACAATAAAAATCTGCATATTTAGGATAGAGTCTCCTTCTTAAAGTACATGGTTGAAATTGAGAATCTGCTAGAGAGGATCCAACATGGAAAGATCATACCTTTTATTATTGTTCTTTTCTAGTATAGGAGCATGTAAGAGAGATACTAGGAGCATGAGATCAAGATGATAGATCAATACCCCTACCTTTTTATATTTATTATTCTCTCAAATATGAAAATACTTGAAGGTGGGGATAATTTAATTACTCCAATTTTGTTATTTTAGTCCATTGAATTTTATTATATGTATCACTACACATTTCACTAGAGTTGGGGTTATGATTGGATGTAAAAATACCTCAAATTATTATATTAAAAATATTAATTCATATTAAATAATAAACATGCATATTTTCAAAATAAAAGGTCTCAAATTATTTGGGTCCTTGGATGGAAAATTAGAGGTAGTGGTTGTTTCCGGAACATGGGTTTTACCCTAGGCGCAATGTAAGGTTGGTCTACATCAGGTGTTTAGTGGAAGGAAACCATTAGCAGTTGAAATAATTAAATAATAAGGGTTAATTAATTAGATTAAAATAATTAAATTAACCTCCCCTCCCATTTTCATTTACAATCATGGGAGGAAAGGATAAGTTTTATTCCTTATGAAATTGATGAACTACTACTGATGAAGGTGCTACTAAAATTCGAACTTGATGGAAATTGAGATCGTATCGTGGTATAGTAGCTCCCATGTGTAGTTTTGGACCTGAATATTCGACATTTTTACCATGAGGTAGGCAGTTTTTTTTATATTTATATCTTGATCCCCATAGATGTGTTGTTGGGGTTTTTTAATCCCTTTTATGACTACTAAGGATTCCATGAGGGTCAATCTGTGCTTAATTGGGGTAAAACATGGGTTTTGTTATGTTTTTAGGGATTTCCTATTCATAAATCCTGATCACCCGAATTGTTGTTTAGGAGAACTTGTGATTTTTTATTGTTATTAGGGAAGAAGGATATTTTATGATAATGTTTCATGTAGGGACCCATGTCCATGGGGTCGAGTTGGGGTAGATAGGTTTATATGTTGTTTACTAGAAGTACATTCCATATAGTGGGACATGTACATGCATCTGAGTACATGGGTAGAATCCCCATTTAAATGGGACATGGTCATGGAGTAGTACATGTCAAGACCCCAAAATTACATAGGTACGATAATGCAATTCGACTTGGAAAGGGGAACCATACATAGCCAGGTATACGGGCATAAGTCCATGTATGCAGGCATGAGTTGGAAGGCATAAACACACCATAAGATACCAAAGAACAGTTGTATCATTGGTGTACACATCGCGTATATCCACATGTCCATCAAAATCATATACAATAGAGGACACACCTAAGTTTTAGGGTGAGGTCACAAACTGTGTACCACTGTGAGAATCACATGTACGTTTTTGTGAGGCTTATGTTTTTCCTATTTCCTTATTCTAAACTTATATTTATGCACATGATTAGGATATCCGAAGTGGTTTTGTATATCGATTTTAATGGTATCTTTTATTTCAACATATATAAAATATGAGAAAATGTATGTGGGATTATTATTTTATATATTATTTGTCAGGGATAGTGATCGTTTGTGATCATCAGAGTGATAGTAGGGTTGTCAACCCTAATGTCGTACCAAGGGATGGGTCTCCTATGCTCTTTACATGGATAGAGTTAGTAATGCCTAATAATTTAGATGGAGTGGGTATACTATCTAGAGAGTGTTACTCTCTAGTTATCGAGCTCTGGTGGGAATTGGTTCTTCTATTGGAGTATGTTCTCCCTCAGCTGTATAGCACAACTATGAGGAGTAGTCCCCATCACTCAATTTATTGAGAGGTAATCTGAGAAGCATGGAATACAGATATTCCCCCCTCTATTGTGGAGTAAAATGGTAAGTAGTGGTCACACCACTCTATATCTTATGCGGTTATGTGAGTCCTCCAATGGAGATAGGTCTCCTTCAGTTGTGGAGTGAAATTATAAGTTGTGGGCCCTACACATGAATTCTTTAAAGGTTTTGCATGGTTAGGGGCATCATAGATAGAACATTAAATATGTAGGTTGACTAATCATTCTAAATTGGGATGTGGATAGGGAGACCCCTTTCTCTCTTCTCTTGGGTTTCTTTTGAGAATATCATAGTTCATATAGTTTTGTCTCATGTTCTGATTGGTATGCCATTATGGTATTGAGATGACTAATCTCTCCTTGATTATTTGTGTTTTGGGATTTTTAGGCACCTACTATAGAAGAATCCAACCTTATACATTACATAATATAGTAAATTAATTTAGAAATCACTTTTTTACATTCCCAAAGATATTTTTGGCCTGTAGTTTTAGAATATTGGGACATAATTCATACATACCAACCCTCAAGCATAAAAGGTGGGTACTACTAAAACAGCATCCATTTATTTTATAATACAAAATAGTTTAATAAAACATGAAAAAATTTCATTAAAATTATTCCCAATTTTTATCTTGGCTTCTCATTTTCTCTTACCCATCCTTACACCCTTTGAAAAACATTTTAAATCTTGGGATGAGCATAAATAGCTTAGTATAGGATATAAAAATAATGAAAGAACCCATTATTCCAAGAATACATATAAACATATAAATTTTTTTTTACAAAGACATACTTCTTACCAATATATACTTACTTTGTGCAACATGATATTTCCATAAAATAGAGAAAACATAAATAAAACCATAAAGGTATATTGGTTCATTAATTAATTAATTTTTAACCCTCGTGACTACATTTTTATTTTTAACCCTCATTGCTACCATATAATGTAACCCTCACAACTACCTTATGGTGTAGCCATCGCAGTCATGCTTGGTGTAACAATACGGCCGACCACCAACGTATAAATACCCAATGAATTTGATAAAGATATATGTCCCATACTTCATCATAAAAAATACCCAAGAACCAAAACACAGTCATCAATGAGAAATATTTGCAATAAAACATCTCATTTGAATTTTTTAAAAATAGAAGTTGAAAAGAGGATTTTGAAAAACAATTCCCTTACATATAAAATATAATTGAAGTGAGAATTTATAAAATGGAATGAATATATGTATAAACTGTAAATACACATAATAAAACATAATATAAATATCATTAATCACTCAATTAATCTTAATACCACATAATTAATGAATTATAAGGTTAACTCAAATAATAGAAATTGGGTTTCGAATTTCCTCATCTCAGGTTTGTCTTACGTTAAAAGCATTTAAACCTCTAGTATGATGGTTAAAATAATTTTATTAAAATTTTATAGAAAAATATTCATTTTTATAAAACCTTATATGATCATTTTATAACATCATTCAACCCATTTATTAATGATATTTTTTTTATTTCTATTCTTTCGGGTGTGTGCTTTACATAGTTTCCATGGTCGGTACATAGAGAATTTTCATGTTAAATGGAAGAGAAACTATATAAGTAATAACATATATATGTTTATGTCACTTTAAACAATTACATGTGAACTTATGATTTCCATGATTTCAATAAAATGGAAATAAAAATTATCATCCATGAAGGCGGTGAATTGATGCACCACGGATGGAGATTTTGTTACTTAAGAAAAAAAGTTCAGATATTCTATGATTCATATACCATAAAAATAAAAACACTCCATTATATATGTGATAATTTCTTTGTCATGAAACATTGGATAATAGGTGGTGATAATGAATAAGTGAAAAAATAAATTAAAATAGAAGAAAAAGGAACCTTATTTCATGAAAATTTCTCCTTGAGAACAACATTAAGGTTCTTTGAAGAGGTATTTTTCTGAGACCAAGAGCTCAAGAATTTGTAAAGGGATGAGTAGGATGGAATTTGGTAGAGGTTTTCTGAAAAATAAGGATTAATGTTATGAAAATTTGTAAAAGAGGGAGCCTCCTTTTAAAATTTAGATGAGGGGTAATATTGGAATTACTTAAATTATTAAAATATAATAAATTTATTATAGGGTTTATGACTTCAAAAAATACCTAAAACTAAAGGGGGTATCATTTTTGAAGGAATATCATTATTTTTTTACTTTTAAATAAAATTGAAATTTTCAAATAATTTAATAAGATATTTTATTTATGGAAAATATTTCTTGTCAAAATAAATACAAATCATAATTATGACTTTAAACACGTCAAAACAAGATTTAAAATTCGAATAAATTTTTTTACTATATCATATACATTTCATATTAATATAGGTATTCTTTAGTAAACTTAAAAATATCAAATTATATTTATTTTATTATTCTTAATACCATTAATTTGATTTATTCATTAATTAAATAATTACTACATCAAAAATGATTAATCCATTAAGGTAATTATTTATTACATAAAAATTAAAAAATTAGGATAAAGATAATTTAATTAGATTTCTATAGACTACTCTTGTTTGAATAAACCTTCTATAAAAACTCACATTAAAAATGTTATACAAACAAAAGATTATAGTGTGAACTCCATGAATTTCTTTTGAATAAAATATCATAAATATCTTAAAGTGATTCTTGTTAGTCCAAAATGTCCCAAATTTGAATATAAAGAAGATAATGGTTTAAATATTTATATAGAAAAATATTTATCCAAAATATGGGTCATTTAATAATTCATATTATTTTAATTAATAACATTTTATTTATTATTTTTATGCGTGAACAAGCGCAGCATCAGTGTTGCATAAGCATTAATGTTAATTATTTCATACATAAAAATTAAAAATAAATTAATATAATAAAAATAGTTCATTAAATTCAAAATTAAATTATAGATTAATTAAGTATTTATATTTAGTCATATACGTGTCAAAACAACATCTTAATTTTTTTATTTTGTCTTTTCATGCCCTATGTAAGAATTGCACTATCATTAAAATAATGTTATATAACTATAAAATTTGAAATTAATATTCAAAAAATCATTAATTAAAAAATGAGTCTTGAAAATATTTTTTATCAATTAATTATTATTTATAAATAACCAAATTTGGAATTCTCAATGCTACAGAGGCACTACATCGGCACTGACAAAAACTTTTGTACCTATCATGAAGTAAATTATAACATACATAATGTGAGTTATTTCTATACAATATTACTCTTATAAAATAATAATTTAGTTATTAAATAAATTTAGAAAATTTTATACCATAATTATGACTTTAATATTTCAAAAACAAAATACTGTATTTTCTAAAATAACTTTACTTTTTTACTATTTCCCCAAAAATTAAAAAAATTACCAAAAAACATAATAAGATAATTTCAATATACTGAATTCAAAAATGATTTTATTTTAGACACATTAAAATTCTATAAATGAAAAAATAATGTTTTAAATTAAATAACCATATAATAAATTATTCATTTTAACATTTACAATTTAAATACAAATAAATATAAAAACAAGTTATTCTATAAATACCTCGGTTGTTAAATCCCCCCCCCCTAAAAATTGTTTCCTCGTAATTTTATTTACTTATTAAACAAATGAGGGTACCTTTCCCTCATATCATTTTCAGATTCCCGTTATTTTCTTCATCCAGGTGGTTTATACACAAAACCTTAACCTGGTGGATTACCTTATTCTTCAAAAATTGATCTATGTGATCAAAAATCCGAACGAGTTTCTCCTCATAAAGAAGTTTATCTTCCAACTAAACTCTTTCTAGACTCAAAACAAGAGATGAATTTGGCACATACTTTCTCAACATCAAAACCAGAAAAACATTATGTACCTAAGATAAACTCAGAGGAAAAGTTACTCAGTAATAGATTGTTCCAACTATCTCTAGGATTTTATATGGTACAGTAAACTTTGTAATGAGATTACCCATTTTCCAAAATGCATAAAACTTTTCAATTGTGAGATTCTATGAAAAAGCATGACCACCTGCCTCAAAATAAAATTCTTTCCTCCTGTTATCTGTAAACCTTTTTTCTTACTCTGAGCTATCCTCATGTGTTGTTGGATCATCTTCACATTATCAGCCATTTCCTATATTAATTCTAGTCCCATCAATTTCCTTTCCCAAAAATAATCCAAAAATCTAAAGTTCGATATCACTTACCATAAAATTCCTCAATGGGTGACATCCTTATACTAGAATGAAAACTATTGTTATGATAAAACATAATGATAGAATGATAGTGATCCCAACTTCCCTGATAATCCATTAAATAGGCTCGAAGTATATCCTATAATGTTTTAATTTTTCTCTCGATCTATCCATCATATTGAGGATGAAAATAAGTGCTGAAATTTAATTTTTTTACCAATGACTTCTAAAGGCCTTTAGAAAATTTATAACTGAATCTGAGATCAAGGTTAGATGTAATGGGAAGATGAACTCTATGTCACCATATAATATTTTCAAGGTACAGTCGAGAAAGATGATACAAAGACAAAGTATCTTGAATAGAAATTAAATGATCATATTTAGTCATCTGATCAAAAAAAACCCAAATCACATTGTTAAATAGAGAATTATATGGAATTCCCACCCCAAAGTCCATGGATATACTTTCACATTTCAACTCTAGCACTAGAAAAGGTTGAATCATCCCCTTTGGTAGTTGTCACTCTACGTTAATCTCTTGACATGACTAACATTTCACAGTAAAATATGAAATATCCCTTTTCATTCCATCCCACTAGTAATACTCCCAAAGGATTATGTACATATTAGTACTATCAAGGTGAACTAACAATGGAGAACTATGAGCTCCAAATGACAATACATTCATCATTTGGGAATCACAAGGCTCGTATAATCTCTTTCCAAATATTTAAACACAATATTTATCAATTTTTAATTCTGAAAAATTACCCATTTAAACCAATTATATCTTTTTCTATAATTAATTGTCTTCTATATTCACTTGCTTAATTATTTTTGATTGAGATGACTACACTGAAACCTAAAACAAAATAGAGGGATTTCATGCACTAATAATTTCCCAACCAAAATTCATCAAATCATTAATTAAGGGGTCTCGTTCCAAACAAAACATGGTTAATTATGCTTTTTTTTTAATTCAATGCATCAGCCGCTTTGTTTGCTTTTCCAAGATGGTGGTTGATCATGTAATTATAATCCTATATCAGTTCAATTCATATTCTCTGCCTCATGTTTAATTATTTTTGAGTGAATATATACTTCAAATTTTTATGGTCAGTATATATTTCAGATTTGGCTTTGTATAAATGATGCCTCTAAATTTTCATATAAAAACCCTCAAAAGCTAATTCCAAATCATGTGTGGGATAATTTAACTCATGAGGCTTCATTTTTCTTGAAGAATAAGAAATTACCATATCATTCGTCATTAGAACAAAACCAAGTACTTTCAATGAAACATCACTATAGAGAAAATTCACCATTTCTAGAAGGTAGGGTCAAAACTGGAGCATTCATCAATCTCTTCTTAGGTTCTCGAAAAAAATATCACATTCTTCTCTACAAATAAATTAAACCCATTTTCATGTTAACTTAGTTGGAGGGATAGATAACTGTGAAAAGTTTTTAACAAGATATCATTAATATCCTACTAATAAAAAAACTATGAATCCTTGTAACATTATAAGTCTTGTCAATTCATCAACCACTTTTTTTGTCAAGATCAACTGGTATTCCATTCATATTTACAATGTACCCAATAAAAGAAATATGTTGCAACCAAAAATCACATTAGATAAAAAAATTATAACTTCTTTTATTTGAGAGTTTTCAAAACTATCCTTAAATATTTTTCTTGATCCTCATAACCCTTTCGAAATACCAAAATATCATTTACAAAAACTACAACAAACTTATCCAAATATTATATTCATAAGATCCATGAAAAAAGTTGGGTAATTTTTCAAACCAAAGGGTATAACAAAAAACTCATAATGCCTATATCTAGTAAAAAAATCTATTTTTGGTATGTCATCATCCTTCACCTTTAGAATATGGTACTCAGATCTCAAGTTAATATTAGAAAACTATTGAGCTCTTAGGAGCAGATACAACTTCATTGGATGACCTGACTTCTGCGGATGTTGTCGCAAAGGTTATCACTGTATCTTTCTACATGTAATATTGTTTCTTTTCATCATTCAGATAGTTATTTGGGAAAGAATTTTCATAATGACCCATCTCACCAAATTTAAATCACTTTATAGTTTTCTTATCAGGAATAATCTTATGATCATTTTCATTACAATCTCGATACATATGTCCAAATTTACCACATCAGAAAAACATCCCTGTTTTAGTAAGGCATTCCCCATAGATCTTTTTACTACACTTTTCACAAACTATAATCTAGACTTTCTAACCATAATATTTCTTTGATGTATTCTTAGACATCACTTTATATCTAGACCTCTTCTTATCCTTTTTTCAACATACATGTGATCATCAACAAACTCAGTTTCTACTATCTCAGCATATCAGACAATTTTCTCATAACTTTTGAATTCTCAGGAGTCCAATTATTTTCAGTATCATGGCTTCAATCCTGATTAATAATGGCTAATTTTTCTATCAAGATCCTAAATAAGATTTGGATCATTCCTTACCAGTCAGGTGAAGTTTTCTTCATACACAACTACTAAATCTTCCTCACTTTCCTTCAATTCAAGGAATTTCATTTCTATCCTAAGTCAAACAACCTTAGGAAAATTTTCTTAAATTCATCACATTGAAAGGCATAAATCTCCTCGATATCTCATATCTTTTTGACCATTGACCACCACTGGTCAGTTTCACCTTCAAAATGGTAAAATGGAAGACGAAAATTTAGATTATCTGAACACAACATGACATTGAATATCTTTTTAAGTGTTTTAATCCACCCATCATCTACCACAGGATCAAAATATCCACTTAAAGTAGGAGGGTTTTGCCTCATAAAATGTTCCACTATCGTCATATTCCTTTTTGGTAGATCTAGTTTTTCTCTTATATGGATTCCACTATAATTTATAGAATGTTTCAACTGAACTATTACTGTCACAAACTACATGTTTCTAATTCCCACCATTCCAGGTTATAGATTCATAAGGATATCATCCTCTTGATGTCTTATTAATCTATCTTCCATGTTTCTTCTATTGAAAAAACATTCTGAATAGACATATCTTAAATAAATAAATATTCCATTCTTAAAATTCTATATAATTTCAACATAAACATAAAGTAAAAATCATTTATGGTATTCTATTAACATCATCATAACCCCTAAATTAATATAAATCATGCTATGATACCAAATTTAAGGACCTAACCTTAAACATAACATAATCTAGTAAATTCCTTTATAATTCACTTCTTTAAATTCCCAAATATCTTTTTGGTCTGGAGTTTTATAATGTTAGGACATAATTCATACATACCAACCCACAATCATACAAGGTGGGTACTACTAAAACAATGTCCATTTATTTCATAATACAAAGTTTTAAATAAAACATAAAACATTTTCATGAAAAGTCTTCACAACATTCATCTTGGCTTCTACTTTTCTCTTACATAATCTTACACCCTATGAAAAACATTTTAGAAGTTTGGATGAGTAAAAAAATATCAGTATGGGATATAAAAAAGAATGATAGAAAATTTTATCCCATGAAAACTTATAAACATATGAAATAATTTTCACAAATACATGCTTCTCACCCATATATACTTACTTTGTGAAACATGAGGCTTCCATAAAACATAGAAAACAAAAATAAAACCATAATGTAATATTGGGGAATTATGCCTTCAGTTTTATTTGATTTATTGAAATTTTTTAAAGGATGGATACACCTTTTATTATATTAAAAACATGTTATATTCATCATATTAATTCTTTAATAAACTTAAAAATATCACCTTATATTTATTTTTTTATTTTTAATACAATTAATTTGATTTATTAATTAAATAAATAATTACTACATCATAAATAATGAATCCATTAAGGTAATTATTTATAAACTAAAAATTTAAAAAAATTAAGTGAAAGATAATTCCATTAGAATTACATATAAAACTCTTGTTCAAATAATACTTTTGGAAAACCTCACATTAAAAATGTTATACAAACAAAAGTTTATAGTGTAAACACCTTGACTTAATTTTAAATAAAATATTATAAAGGTCTTAAGGTGATTATTGTGTGTCTAAAATGTCCCAAATTTGAATATAAAAAATAGCATCGTCTAAAAATTCACATAGAAAAATATTTAGACAAAATATGGTTCATTTTATAATTATTATAATTTTAATTTAAAAAATTTTATTTATTATTTATATGCTTGAAGAAGTTCTACATCAGTGTTGCATAAGTATTAATGTTTATTATTTCATATAGAAAAAATAAAAATAAATTACCACAATAAAAATAATAATTATGTTCAAAATAAAATTCTATATTCATTAATTATTTATCTTCACTCATATACATGTCTAAATAACATCTTTATTTTTTTATTTTTTTATTTCTTAACCTACAAAAAAATGCACATTCTATTAGATAAGATTAAAGTTATATAAATATAAAATTAGAAATTAATAGTTAGAAACATCAATAATTAATAAATTATACTTGAATATAATTTTTTATAACTCAATTATTATTTATTAAGACCACATTTGACATTTCCAATCCTACCCAGGCACTATGTCAGTACTGACAATAATTTTTATACCTATCATGAAATAAATTATAACATACATGTTTTGAATTATTTCTATACCATATTACACTTATAAAATTATAATTTAGTTATTCAATAAATTAAATAAATTTTATATCATAATTATGTATTCAACATTTCAAAAAATGTAGCATTTTAAAAAAAATTGTATTTTTTTACTATTCACTAAAAATTATAATTTTTTTAACAAATTATTAATAATTAATACTAAGATAATTTAAACATACTGATTTCAAAAATGAAATAATTTTTGTCAAATTAAAATTCAATAATTTTAAAATTAATGGTTTAAAATAAATAACCATATAATAAATTAATTATTTTAAGATTTACTATTTAAATACTAATAAATATAAAAATAAATTATTCTATAAATTCCAGGGTTTCTACATACTAGGTAGGTATATACTCACCCCTATATGGTTTTTCACAAGTGTTTTTTGTATTTTTTATATGATTAGAAGATCGATGGTGATATTTGTGGACATAGTTTCAGGGGAGCATAGTGGCTCTTGGCACTGACCATGTTTGGTGGTAGGCCTTGGAAATTGTGAGTTGAGACCTCTACTGTCTCTCTTTTTCCTACTATTTTTAGGTTAGGGATTTATTACAGGTTTGGTGTGTATTTTCCTCCTCTACATTTTTTAAATATGCTATTGTACTTTTAGGCTTTCTTAGAGGTTATTGCATATATGGTTTACACTCTAGATGTTCAGTCTTTTTATTTTGTCTTTATACTATTACATGGAGTTTGTTGTATCCCTAAAAATATGTACTTATACAAGGACCTCCTATTTCATCATTACCTAATTGGTGTTATTTTATTATACCTAACCTATTAGAGGAGATCTTGGGGTTTTCAAAATCAACTTACCCCCAGCCAGGTGCGTCCTGTTGGGTTGGTTCACAAAAAACCAACCCATGCTACCCCTAATCTTGTTTTCAGCAAGGCATGAAGGGTGATCTCGATCCACATAAGACGAAAACTATTATTTTTGTTTCAAATTTTTACTCCATTGGGAATGATTTTTCTTATTACATCAATATAAAATAGGTAACTTTGACACTTAAATTTGGAATTACCATTCTATATATCAAATTTCCATTCCATAAGAATAAATAACAACAAAATGAATTAGAGACCAAAAATTTCAAAAAAAGATAAATCACCCCATACAAAAATAAACTAAAATAAAAAACATTTTATCACTACATACCAAAAAAAACCAAGAATAAATAAATAAAACGAGGAAGAATTTTGAATTGGCCAAGAACATAAAAAAGATGGCATTAAAAAATACCAAAAAAACTATAACCAAGCATCTCTATGCATCAAGCCAATGAATCCATTACCTGAATCCTTTATAACTCCCATTATAGAAATGAAATGAATGTCCCTTTCCTATAGTGGAACGTGGCTAAACCTATAATCACAAGAATGATTACAATTACCCAGAAGGTAACCTCCCCACACCCTACACATAACCTTTAAAAATAAATACACTTGATGCTAGTTTGATCAACATGTATGATGTCACATCCCTACCCAATTCACTCTATGTATAGTAACTAAACCAGGTGGTGACATGGCATTATGTGTGCCTCCCCATATTCCCAAGGCTGCTGACTAGCAGCAAAGGCCTCAGGCATGTCTTTGAGGAGACTATGCCCTCAAATTTGAGTTAGAAAACTATGTAAATAACCAAACAAAATACATCATATAAAATGAATAGATTATAGAAGATATAAATATGTCAAGGCTATAATAAAAAATAAAGTGCAGTAAAACCATGAGTGTCCATGTCATTTATAAAAAATTATCTCCCAATGGGTTGAACACATATATATGATAAAATAAATCAAATAAAATAAAATTACAAGGTTGTACTACAAACTCCAAGTTGAACCTCATATCTGACCTATATATACATATCTAAGCCAGCTTTATTGATAATTCTTCTATATCATCCCATCCAGTCACTTCATCCAATTGAATGTAGGCTCCGGTACCCCATTGCAATGGTGACCTGAGCAAGGGTTGAGTAAAAAACTCAGTAGGGCACCCCCGATGTGGTATTGTATAGAACCAGTAAATGAATTGTAGATATATGTAAGATATTCATCTAGATAGAAATAATAATAATAACTAATAGTGGATATAAAGTAAATCATATTATAAATACCACAGACTCTATTATTAAGTGCATTCCCATGAAATAGGATCATTCAAGCCAAGACACAACTAGAATGAAATAAACAAAGTAAAACCATAGTCTTTCCTTGGGCTGTGAATAAAATCATCTTGAAATATTTTGAGATAGTAATTAATCTTGATGTTGTACCACTCAATTTATGTATAAACAAGTCAATCCTTATGTTCATAAAACCAACCAACCATACCTACTTCGGCAAATGCCAGAAATGTATCTGATAATTTTAATTTATATAACTAAAACTGGTAATTGAGGTACATAACTCATTTTATCATGTATAAAGATGTTCAAACGTAAAATAAATTCAACATAACATATGGTATCATCCAGGGTGTTCCAAGTCAAAACCCAAGTATCACTTAAGGTGTAATATAAATCTTGTTTTTCTATCATCTCATCTAAAGTTTTCCATATAAGGCACCCAAGTATCTCCCAAGGTATAACATAAATAAATTTCCCTTGGGATATTATCCATGTAATTCTATATAAAGAACCCAAGTATCCCCCAAGACAAAATATTATTTTATTTAACCTATGATCCCATCTAAACAATTCTATATAATGAACTCTAGTATCACATATGGTATATCATAATTTCATCATAACCATGGAATTACATTTCCTCTAGGGAACACCATGTCCACAATATCAATCATATCTATGGAATTCCATAACCACTATAGAATTCCATGTCCACTAATCTCAATCAGAACATCATAATTCCATGTCCATAAGATTAATCATAATAATGGAACATCTTGTCCACTAATTCAATATTAATGATTAGGAACATTGTATTCAACTTCCAATCATGTACGACTCAGAAACATGATCCCATGAAGTACCACTAGAAATCAAAATAAATAACATCACATTACATTAGGCTTAGTGGCCAAAAATGAAGAAACGTCTCTGGAAACAAAATTAGTATCAATACTAACCAATTGAAAATATGAATAAAAGAGTGAGGGTAGTCAAATGCCTAAAAACCAACTACTACCATAGCTCCTTTTCCTTACATATTCTATATAATTTTAAATGTTACACCCACTACCATCTCCACCCCAAACCCTTGATGAACTTGATCAGGTCCATTAAACACACTGAGGCACCCACTTGGTTCTCTAGGTTAACATATAGTATAGGTGTCCTACACGAAATCTATGAGGTCAGCACATATGTAGAGATATCACTCTTAGGATCATATAAAAGAGAATCATGGTCTCATGTCACCACCCAGCACACTAGGAAATTGTATACCGAAACATCATAAAAAGGGTAGCATGATGTTTCTAGCTTCCCAGGGTCTTACCACAATGTAAACCATCAGGAGATGTGTCATCACCCAATCTTGGTGACAATACCTATCTAGAATGGTCTACACATCAAACCTGGTCCTAATCTAACTAAGGTATATCCACCTAGGACTATATTTTTTCTAACAAGCCTTACCATGTTTTTTCTCACCTCCCAATAGTTCTAGAGGCCACTTGGGATTCTAAGGAAGCTCGGTCTCAGACATCAGGTACAAGACATGTGGCTTTCATACTGGGGTTGTTAGTAACCCTTGGAGTTAATCTAGAATAATTAATCAAATTTAATATATTTAAAATTTTCATTTTAATTCATTAAAATAGGGTTATCTCCTTATGGGAAAATACTAAGCATCCACATACCACCATAAATAATCAAAAATACTAAAGGGAAGGAAAAACAAACCACTAACTTTGAGGAAGCCATCCAATTATTTTCTGAAGATTGAGAGTATTTTCTGAGGCCTTCCCAATATCATCTGAGACACTAAAATTCATGTCTCAAAACCATAGGACATGAAGATAAATAATTATAGATAATATATAATTAATTAATTAAACATAATGTTTTATGAAAAATTTAAAAAAAAAATAATAAGTAATAATGCCTAAAGCCTCACCAACCGATCTTGTTGTGCAAGAACTATGACCAAACACTCTCCAGAAACTCATGATGCATCCTCGGCCATGAATATGTCATAATCCCTTAGAAACAACATTAATAAAAACATCTATAAATTTAATTTAAATCATTAAATCGTTAAAAAAAACACCACAGTGGTGTACCTTAATCAAACGGCATGCGGTGAAGTGTAGATGGACTCCCAGGTCATCCACTTCTTAAGTATAGAAAAATCACTAACTTTGATATCTGATTTTACCATTCCAAGGTGTAATCAGGGATAAAAACCATAATTGGAAAAAAAACATATATTAAGGAGGAGGAAAATACAATAGAGGCCAACATAGTTGGATACTTCCTCGAGACTTCTAAGGCAGCTAATAATGTATGATTCCAACCAAGGAAGAGGGAGATCTCCTATAATGGAAATGAGAAGAAAGGAGCACTAAGGTAATAACTTGGGTGAAAAGAGGGAAAAGGGGGTAAGGGTTAGAGGTGAAATATAATTTTTTTCTTTTTAATGAGCCGAATGGTTTGGATTCATGGTTTCAAAAACCATATGAATCCTATGTACAAGGAATACACACTTATCATGGTTAGCCTCACTGTTAAATAGACCATGTTCCCACCATGCGGTTCACACTATCTTGACCCCTCAATATCACATGGTTTCCTTGAATGCTTTAGAATACTGTTCTCTAAATATGTGACATGTTTATAAAAAAATTAATACCCCCTACATAGACTCCCCTATCCTTCCAAATGGGCTCTAAAACCCCGAACCAATTTAAGTTGGGCCTCACAGTTTTCACTAATTTTTTTGAAATCGTGTGCCTTAAGCTGCATGTTTCCAAAACATAATCTTCAGAACCAAACCCTTGGGACACTTCTAAAACCTGAAATCCATCTTCCATGCATCATTTAAAATCTTAAAACAACATTTGAGGCATTTGGCCTCCATAATTCCTTTCTAAATATCTAATCAATATTTGACCTATCCACCATATTATAAATTAGAATTCCTGATAAAATTTCCGAATCAGAAAAACATAGGATCATAAAACCTCTCTTATTTAACAATTATCATCCCCAAGAATCCTTGGTTGGAATTAAAAAAACCCTCCTACGTGGATCATGAAATCCATTAAAATAACTATGTTGTGTTTTTAAATTACCAATGCACTTACAATGACTCCTTAAACATATAAAAATTAAAAATGTAAAATATGAGCCGACAATTGAAATAAAGCTGAAACATAAAGACAGTTCATACTTAATAACATCTAAATCAAGACATGATCACGTCATTATCTCTTCTATCAACCAATCTATGGTTATCCCCACAATAGTTTCTTTCTTTAAATGGTCAATTTTGATCCATGATACTTCCATCATCAAAATTTCCTAAAGAAACATGCTCATAGAATCCTAATGAAGCTCTCATTGTGATCCTTTACATGAAGCATCCAAACACACATGGGGACACTACTCTCGGCCCTCTATTTGATGTAAATGGTCTAACTCCAATGGAAAAACCTCAACTTGGTTTCATAGTGTTATCCTAGAAAATTCCCACCCAAACCCTGAACTTCACCCATCTCATCCCAATGGAATTCTTGATACAGTTACTTAACAACAACATCTAACAACTCAAGTGAAATAAATTAGAAACACCTTCGGGCAACTATTCTCATAATTTCTCAACTTCTAAAGTTGAAAAATCAGCCAAACTCGACCCAGATGAATTTTTCATAAGGAATATCGAGATCACTTTCAGCACTCACTGAAGACCATAATCAAGCACGTACTTGGAATTCATTGAGAAATATGGTAGTACATAGTTACAATCATCAAATGGAATTGAAAATCAAAATAGACCATCTAATGTCTGGTTTATCCTTACATGACCCAGCTCACTTGAGGGTTACATACTAACTCTGAACATCCCACTCCCCACCTCATAAGTATCCTTATCCCCACACCAATGAGAAGAGTTCCAGATAACCATAGCTCATGGCCTATCTATTTAGGATATTATAACTGGAAAGGATAGAAATTCACTCTTTCTCAAGAACCATTGAAAATAACACCTATTTCTCATTATTGACCCACAAAAATTTCATCCACAACATTATCTGATTTTCAACTCATAAAGGGGATCCGCACCCTTAAACAGTCGATGGTGTACCCCAAATTTATGTATTACCATATTAGTTATCATTATCTGGATATTAGTTATCATCATCTCTAAATTGATATTTCACTAAGATTCCATCATTAGATGTGCATCATTCTCCCCAAGCCATGCTCCCTGTATAGTCACTACCTAGTTAGGATTGACCCAGATCAGCAGTGAAACAACACATAATCCATCATTAATGTTTCCTATACAAAAAAGGGATATTTATAATTTAATCACAACTCTTGAAAAACTATTGCTACATAATTTATATAAAACCAGTAATCCATGGCTCACACGCGGCCACTCACCGATTAATTTTTAAAACAATACCTCTTGAAATAGGAACATACAATTACCATCTCACCCATTATGGTATGAATACACTCCAACAACACTAGGTTAAAAACCTAACTCACACTCTCACAAGTTATACATAAATATGGCCAAGTTGATCTTGCAACATGGCATGATTGTCCCATTAATATAGAATCTTCCCTGGAACTCCTATTCAAAATTGGGAATCTCACCCATGTCAAAATTTATTAAACGACTTCCCATAACAAGGAACGATTTCAATAATGAGATCCTACCCATGCTTAGGAAATGAAACAAATAGTAGAACCTCAAGTCAATAGGTCCAGGCACGAAATAGTCATTCATATCGAACTTAGTATTGATACCCAAACACCCTAGGTGCTTTTTCTTAACATAAAGGCATAATCATGCCTATATCACAAAACCTAGGCACCTCTCAGGCATCCGTCTCAACACAAGATCAAACCTAACCTCACTAACTAAAAAAGGCATCCTCAAACCCTAGTATAACCCTAATAACTAGTTTCCCTTGATCAAACATGCATCATCCTACAACCTTATGAGTCATAGATAAGGGCCTCTAAGTCTCCAACCAAACTCTATTATTCAAGTCTCCTATCGGGGTCGTTAGGTTCAACCACCTAGCACAAGTTCAAACCTTTCACCATGGTCACATCACACGAGGTTTCATTCAAGAACCCATCTCAACTGAAGACATATAACATGCTTTTTGAACCTATCTAAGGTAGATAAGGATAAAATTAACCTACTAGGGTCAAAAATTATCAACATGGGTTCAGTCATATAGGTTTTCAATTTCATGTTTTAGAATAAAACACCCTTTAAGTTTTAATTGAGATCCCATTTAATTATAACCCATTAGTAACTACTAACATAAAAAATTGTTATAATGGAATCACCTACCAATAATTATCCTTCCATAACCGAATCCATTATCAACATCCCCATAATTAATTGCTGACTAGAGGATTGTGATATGAACATAGGAAATATAATGAATTGATACTCGCTATGCATATTTATTTTGTAATACCCCCTTGAGGTCTCCATTCACTATAAATTCTTAGATACCTATTATTATAACTCTCAATGATCTGACAAGATAACTATAAAAAGCTGGTTAGGAAAAATATTGTAGTAGGTTATATGATTAAACTCCATATATATTGTTACAAACCTTTAGTTTACCACACCTGAAAAAAACACTCATTAATGGACTACTGAAAAATAAATCAAATTCCAACATTGACCAATGAGGTTCAATGTTATACATGAAAAAACATCTCAAATGATCTATGACATACACTAATCACATGGTATAGTTAAGTATAATTTCATTCAAAGCTATGCAGGAAAACAAAATATAGGTTGTTTCTAGAATGTTAAATAATTGAACATAAGTAACAACACCTCACGAGGGGTCCAAAACATGGTCATTAATTTTCCTATTAAACCACTGGGTTCACTAAACCTCCTATGCGTAAGGACTGAGAAATCACCATCACCATCAGTCATCTCAATGCAGAACCACATAGCATTCCATCAGAAAGAAATATTTATAAAATTAGACCAAGTTGTGTATAATACCACCAAGAAAATATACTAGAAAACAACATCTAGGTTGTTGTTTACACTTTAAAAAAATTTACTCCATCATTAGTAGTAAAATAACACACCATAAATCCTATAACATATGGACCCTACATAGGAAATTTAATGCCTGAGATGCCTTTTGTCATTGTTGGGAAATATTAAAATCCATTCATCATCCTCTCACTAATGGTACAAGATCCATAAATTCATAATGAATCTTCTTCTCTACACCACACCTATGTCACTCAAATAAAAAATCTTATAAAACTATAACATCGCATATTAAGAATAAAAATCCCATATCCATGGAAACCATGACTTATTTACTAGAAAAAGTGTTCTCAATGCCCCAGTCTGATATCCATCATAGGATCTGACACATTCTAAATACTTTTATCTACCATATCCTGAATATTAATATGACAAGAAATTAACAGCTCTGATGCCACTATGTCACATCCTGGTCAGGTTTACTCTATTAACAGTAACCAAATTGGTTGGCGATAATACATCAACCTTGCCTTCCAATATTATAAAGGCAGTCAACTGGAAGTGAGGGACTTGGGTATGTTTGTAGGGATAATATGCCCTCATATCAGATTAATAATCCATTAAAAATAACCAAACAACATCCATCATAGAAAATATATAGAGTTCAAAATAAATAAATAAAACAAGGCTATAATAATAAAGGAAATGTAGTAAAATTCCGAACAGTCATGTCATACATACAACACCAATCACCAACTATTCCAACCATCTATACGAGAGTAAATAAAAAATAAAATAAAATCACAAGTCCCTACTACTAACTCTGAGCTAAACCACATGTCGGATCTCTACAAAGACATATAAGTCATCCTAGTTGATCAGTCACAGGCCTTAGACCATCTTGTTCAAGCAACCTACTATATTACAGCAAGGGTACCCAACATAATGGAGTCCTGAGCGGGGTGTGAATAAAAAACTCAACAGGAAACCAACAACATGGTCTCATACATATCCAATAAATTTAGTGTATGTATATTTGAGCTACTTTTATGGATATTAATAATAAAAATAACTAACAACTGATAAAAAATAAATAATATGAGTAGTGTCAATTATTTTAATCATAAGTGAATAACCATTAAATATGCTCATCCTAGTTGAGAAAAAACTATAATGATATAAACATACTAAAATTGTAGTCGATCTTTGGGCATGTGAACCTGATTGACTAGACATCTTGTGACAAAGACATTAAGTTGAATGTTGTACTGCTCAAGTCATGTATAAAAAATTTGATTCCTAGGTCTATAAATTTTATCGACCATACCTTCTTTGGATAGTGCTATAAATTTATTTGATCATTTTAGTTTATATAATCAAAACTAGTACATGTGGTATGAAACCAAGGTGTATATGTATAATGAATTTCAAGAATATAATAAATTCCATATAACCTATGATCTCATCCAAGGCATTCCAAGTCAGAACCCAAGTATCACTCAAGGTGTAATATAAATCCATTTTTCTTATGGTCTCATCCAATGAATTCCATATAATGAATCCAAGTATAACACAAGGCATAATATAAACCCATTTTCCCCAAGATCTCATCCATGACATTCTTTATAAGAAACCCAAGTATCACCCAAGGAATAATATAATTCCATTTAACCTATGATCCCATACAATTCATTCAAAATAATGAACCTTTAACACCCAAGTAATAATATAATTTCATCATAACCATGTAATTCCATGTCCACTATGGAATTTCATTACCATTATCTCAAATGTATCTATAGACTTCCAAGTCCACTATAGAACACCAATTCCACTAATCTCAATCATATATTTGGAATTCCATTTCCAGTAATATTAATTATAAATGAGGACCGCCACGTCCACTGATTCAAAATTAATGATGAGGGGCATCATTTAAATCATCCATTCATGTATGTCTCAGAATCCAGATCCTATGAAGTACCTATAGAAATATAGATAAATAACATTGCATCACATCTAACTCGATGGCTAAAAACCAATAAGATCCTCCAGAAACTATAGCTTCATCAATATTAACCAAGTCAAATATCAATAAAATAGTGAGATTAGATGAATGTATAAACACATCACTACTACCACAACCCCTAGTGCTTATATGTTAAGTATGAGTTCTAAGGAAACCTTCTACCATCTCAAATCTAAATCCATGAAACAATTTATCTAGTTTTTTAAACATGTTGGGGAACTCACTGGGTTCCCTAGGTCAATACACATGAGAAGTATCCTACTTGGGATCTTTGGGGTCAGCATGTAAGCAAAGGAATTCCTATTGAGATCGTCTAGAACCACGACACTATCTCAGGTTAGCACTTTATGCACTAGGAAATTGTGAAACTCAGAATAATAAAAATGGTATAATGATATTTTCATATTCTCAGGGAATTTCAACAATTTCATCCTTTGGAAGATCGATTATGACCCAATCTTCATGCCAAGATCTATTTAGAATGGTCTCCAGGTCAAACCCAATCCCATTCTACCTAAGGTCTATCCACCAAGGAATTCATAAGGGTTGACATGACTTACCAAGTCTAGTATCACATCCCATGTGGTTTAGAGGCCAATTGGCATTCCATGGAAACTCGATCTTGACCATCATTGAAAAGACGTGAAGCTAGCACATATGGTTTGTTAGTGAACCTTGGAGATCATCCATGTTAATTAAACAAATTTAATTTATTTAAAAATTTCAATGGAATTAATTTAAACTAGGGTCATCACTCAAATGGGGATCCTGAGAATCAACATACCACCATAAACATGTATAAATACTAAAGTGATCATAGGAAAGATGAACTACCTTTATAAATATTTCCTTTAATTTTTCAAGGGATGGTATCAGTTAATAAGGCCTGTTAAAGATTTTAAAAAAAACATGAAGTCATGTCTCATAAAGAAACCACGAGAAATAAAATAATTTTAACAAATTTTAAATTAATTAATTAATAAAATGGGTAATAAGAAGTTAAAATAATATTAATAAGGAATAATTCCTAAAGCCTCAGTGGAAATTCCCATTAAGCCGAAACCACATCCCAACACTCTCCAACGACATGGGATGCATCCTTAACCTTGAATTGTAAATAATCCCTAAATAGTATTGTTAATAAAAAAATATAATTATTTAATTAAACTCATTAAAGATATATAAATTCACCATGGTGATGTACCTCAGCCAAACGGCACGTGGATAAGTACATAAGGCCTCTCGAGTCATCATTTTATTAGGTATATCAAAATCCCTATCACATGTATCAGATTACACTATGATCCTATTTAATTAGGAACAAAAACACTAACTGAAGAATCCATATTGACACAAAGGGGTATAGAATCACAATAGAGGATAATGGAGTGTAAGACTTACCCTAAGACTTCCAAGTCATCTGATTTCATTATATTCCTCCCAGGAATAATGGATATCTTCTATAAATGAAGGGAGAAGGAGGAATGTTCATGTGGGGGAGTTCGTAGGTGAAAAGACAGAAAAATGAGGTAAATCCCTTTAAGGGTTAATGGTGGAAATGGTAATTTACCCATTTTAATGAGATGTAGGGTTTGGACACATAGTTTTCCAAACTGTGTGCCAATATTGTGCCACCTCTGTCCAAGGATGAAACACCGCACACAATTTTCTACATGGCTCAATAGACTATTTAGTTGTCACTATCTCAACCCCTCCATATCACACAGTTGTAAAACATCATTTAAAAACTATTTTTTAAACATGTGACATGTCTGTAGTAAATTTTCTTGGAGTTGGTGCCCAAGAAACAACTTCTTTTTAACTTTATGAAAATCATGTATTCATTTTTTTACCCAGAAAGTCTAGTCAGAGGCAAAAACCTCTGACCATATATAAAAATTCATTGTTTTCAATATTAATCCACTACTTGTCACAACATGATTGTTCGTCTGCATGACATAGTATGTGGTAATGTCCTAAAAGTAGATGTTGCAAGAAAAGGTCATAGTAGTTCCCTGCTATGATGATAACACTAAAGTGATACGACACTCTTCTTGAATATATTTTCTATATCCAGATGATATCATTTTAGGAGTAAAAATGATATAGGATATCAGGGGTGGAGACTCATTGGACATTGAGGCACCTTCTCATGGTGTGTTACCTTGATAATATCAAGTAGGATATTATGAGACTGAGATGCCAGTAGGAAATCCACATTTATACATATCATTGGATGTCCCTATCTGTCGACATGTGTATTCATCCTTAGACTTTAAGATTTTTATTAATGAATATTATGAATCATGTACTTTGATGTATTGATGAAAACTGTGATGATAAATGTTCACGGTGAGGTAGGATACATTGTATGTGTCGTGATTAATATTTCATTAATGAATAATGCGAGAAAGGATTAATACCTTATGTTCATTTACGGAAGTTAATATATAGGCCCCTTTGATAGAAATGATATAGACTAAATAAATCCATGTCATGGTGTTCTAAAGGCAAGTTCTATTTCTGGAAATTCAAAGAAAGAGATGATCAATCATATAGGTTGATGGCACTGGCATCAAACATGTTCAATTTGAGATATTGTGATAAAGGGGTTATATTACACAGTAAGTTTCTGTATGAGGTGATATGTCACTATGGAATTAACATCTTCCTCTATGAGTTCCTTATCCTATATCTAGATTCTAAACTTGGACTTTAGGGTGTTTTGCCTAATGAAACTAAGAAAGAGGCCTAAAGGGCCACATTCTAAGTGTATTCAGAATCTCAGTTAAATAATATATTATTATTTACTATTCAACAGGTTGAATAAATATTATTCTCATATGTGGTTTTGTAATTATTCATGTATGTTTTATCACATATAAATATTTATTTGTTATTTAGTAAATATAATATTTATTTATTAATTGGAGAATAATGTAGTGATATTTATTTAATAAATATATATTCATTATTCAAGGTTCGATAAATATTATGAAGGAATTGAGGGCTGTTTTTTTAGGTTCGATGAGAGATAATAATTATTGAATATTATTTTATTGAATAATATTTAATTATATTTTACAATTTAAGTGCATGTCCAAAAATAATGATATTATTTTTATTATTTGACATGGGGTTTTGCTAGGATTAAATAAATAATTAAGGGAACTTATGGAATTACATTATTTTAACCCTATTGATATATAAACTCAGTTATGTTATTTTTTCCATTAAGTTAATTCATTTTGCTTGGTTGTACATAACAGATTTAGAGAATCATCTCAAGCCTAGAGAGCTCCCTTCTCCATGAACGCTACTAGTAATGGAGAACAATGTCCTCCATTATATCAAAAAGAATGATTTGGATGTGGTTATTGAAATGATAAACTGTGAATGATGAAAGCAAAAGGATATTTTTTGCTAGCACTCAGAGATTCCATTGGAAATATCTAGAGATTTGAGGAACATGTGTGGATCACCACTAGATGAAATCTACACTTGGATCCAACAACTCAACGATGAAGGACTATAGATCTGTCATTGTATTCATCAATAAATAAATAATTCAAATAAAGGTAATTATTTATTTAATTAAATTAGTTATAAATAATATGTGATGATCTGGTTTATATATTTTGGCAGAATTCTTCATTGTCTATTTCTTTTACTCAATTCTGTGGATCACAGTATTCATTGACCTATAGATCTCCGATTGATCATCGATTATGGAAGAAATAAAAGATGGGAATCACACATCGCATGATTTTGTTATTCCCAAAACCAATAAGTGGTATCATAGAGGTCACAAGATTTTTAATAATTATTTAAGATTTTTGGTGATTTAAGCATTTTCATTTAGTTTTTTCAATTCAAGTTTAATAGTTCTTTTAATCCATATTGCGAGATCTATTTCATCTTCCTTATTTTCTCATATATATCTATTAGAGGAATTTAATTTTATGATTAAAATAAATTTGAGGAACACATTCAGAGGAGCTGATGTTTCTGGCTGAAAAATGCTAGACTACACACCGTGTAACCGGATAGACATGTCGTGTAGTCACGTTCAACGCATCATAATTGATTTGAAAATAAATTCAAGATTATGAATTGATTATTTCATTAATTGAACACTTAATGCACCACATGTTGACCATAATTTAATGGTGTATGGACAACCAGACTACACGTTGTGTATCCCATATACACAGTGTGTAGTCTCTTTGAGTCACAAATGGACTGTGCCTTCCATACACAACCTACCTGACTGGTGACCACGTAACACGGTGTGTGGCCCATTGGAGACATCATGTGCTCCAAATTTTATGAGGCAAAGATTAAATTCCAAGTACCTAGTCATGGGTCTATGATAGATGGTGAGAGTTGTACACATTGTAGAGATCAGATCTACATTCCATGAACAAATACCAAGTTATAAGATTTAAAATTTATTTATTTTACTATGTAAACCATGAGACATGTACTTCCCCATGGTCATAAAGAAACGACACAACATGTGATATGTTTTAAAATACATAAATACTTAAATATTTTGTTAATATCTATGTAATATTCAGATCTTCAGATCACGTATGAGTTGTATTGACAGTTATCATTTTACGTGCATTTAAGCATAACCGAAGGTTAGAAAATCATGTAATTCATGTAATCATTCATCAAGTACATATCATGAAAGTACATAATAAGTCATGTATTCTATATATCAAAAATAATAAACAAGTATACGAGTATAATACATGTTGAGTAGATTAGGACGGGTATTCACCATATTGGCTCCAAGGTACCTTTATGTTCATGGTTAATTTTAAATGAATTTATTTAATTTATTTAAAATTATAATGAATGATAATCTAAATTAAATTAGAATAAGAATTAAGATAAAAATGATTCATTAATTAAAGATAATAATTGATAAATTTGAGCGTGATTTATCTTAAATAATAATGATTAAGAAATTAATGCTAATTTTATTAAATGCGTAACTTCTTACATGCATGTATATGATCATGAGAAAGACCATACCTTTTATATTTGATTGGTTTAATTTAATTTATTATTAAATTAACTTTTTTGATTGTTTTCTTTCTCTCCTATCAATATGTAGGGTATGTATTCACATGGTTTCTTTTATATAAACCCATTTTCCCCACACATACATGTGAGTAAATTGCATATGTAATGGATGGTGCTCACAAGCTAGTGGAGACTATTCAATTTTGGAGCCGAGGTGAAACCAATCAAAGGAGATGCATAGGTAGACAAATGGAAAGTTATAACATGAACCTTAATCAGTTTAAGGTGTTTCCCCTAGGATCATGGTTAATTTATCAACCTCTATATAAACTAACCATTTGTAAGATCTCATGATCATACTGATTTATTTTATTTTCTCTAGTTTCATGTTTATTTCATTATGGATGTCTTGTAATGATCACATAATTGATAAATTAATGATCATATAAGATAGAACTAAAATAAACCATCTTATGTGTAAATATTATCTAAGACATGGTTAATCACTTAAGTAATCCAACTTAATATTAACAAGCATGTGATAAAGATAATAATTTTAAATTTAGGCATAAAAAGATAAAATCCCTAAATTAAATGTTAAGTTGGTATATCCTTCCATAACATTAGTTATAATCGAACCATAGTACAAAGCACTTGACGAGCCAAATTTGGGGTGCTTTTACATATCAAGGAATTATTACTTGAGATAATAGGTTGAATTAACATAGTTTTAATCAAGGAATGACTTCTAAAGATGGACTTGGTGTAACTAAGAGGCAATGGTTGAGGAAACCCAATTAAGGATTTCAGGATTGGGGAGTCCACTAAGCATATCAAGGAATTTTGAGTTAAGGAATTTGGAATTTGGAATGTCTTCCTAAAACTATTTGAGTTTCTTGACCGACCAAAGTTGTGGTAAAAATAAGGGTATTATGGATCGTTTATACTAGAATATCCATGACATATGATATTCTAAAGCTAATGGTGAGGGCTATTGGGTTTCAATAAAATAGTGCGAGACTAATAAATATAATATTATTTATTTTTATATATTTTATCAGATAAATTACTAAAATTAGGCATGTCTTATTATTTTTAGAAACAATAATAAAATGACATAAAACATATTATTGTGATCCATACTTGAGAAGGAAAACCTTCTCACCGGTACAAATTTCAAAGAGTTTCAAAGGCACCTACGTGTCATCCTTCTCCATGAACGAAAATTGTATGTAATGGATGAACCATTACTTTTGTCTCATTGAAATGAGGCAGGTGAAGAATATATATCCCTCTATGAGAAACATCGTAAAGTTGATATAGATATTCAGTGCTACATGATATCATCCATGTCCAATGATATTTTGATGCAACATGAGGATATGGATGCCTATAGCATGATTCATCACCATTGGGATCTCTATCAAGGGAAGGCTAGACAAGAGAGGTATGAGATCTCCAATGATTTGTTCATAACTAAACTTTGATAGTTTGTACCAATTGGGCCTCATGTAGTTAATCTTATCAGCTATATTAAACACCTAGACATCTTAGAGACTAAATTCCTAGATGAGTTCTATATAGATATCATACTCTCATAATTTACTAAAACCTTATCCAAATTCATTGTGAATTATAATATGAGAAATATTAAGAAGATTCTTTTGGATGTTCTGATCTTGATTCTCCAAGTGGATAATGACATGGGGAGGGATAAACTCGTTGTCCTTATGGTGAACAAGGAAAGTATAAGTAAGGAAAAGGGCCCTAGGAATTATAAATAGTCTAAATATTCCAATAAACATCCTTTTAAATGGGGAAGATCCGAAGTCAAGGTAAGT
Organism: Viscum album; assembly: GCA_963277665.1. Classification (NCBI taxonomy): domain Eukaryota; kingdom Viridiplantae; phylum Streptophyta; class Magnoliopsida; order Santalales; family Viscaceae; genus Viscum; species Viscum album. The sequence continues at coordinate 2,113,528,383 of OY728157.1, read as the reverse complement.
AAAAATAGGTAATATGTTTTTCATTTGGCGAGTCAGGCCACTAAAAGAGGAATTTCACTCAAACGAAAGGGGAAGCTAAAGGTGTAACCATTATCGAGTGTAATCTTTCCATTTCTACACATTGGGTATGAGATAAATCATGTGGTTCTCACATATATATCAAAATGTAGAAACCAAGTAGATTTTAAAATATTTCTAGAAGATAGTTTGATCTGTGAGCTTCCAATGGTGTGCGGCTAGTTGCTCTATCCATTGGTGACTACCACCTTTCCTTGCCAATGGAAATGATTTTGTTTTAAAGTGATTGTTATTATGTAACAATAGTTACCAAGAATATAATTTATGGTTCATGTTTAGATACAGATGGTTTTATTTTCAATTTTTTAAATAAAACATGTTTCTTTTATAAGTAAAACATATGTAATGGTATGGTGCATTTTAAAAATGGTATTTTTGTATTAAATTAAAAAATCCATGTGTTGGTAATAGACAACAAATCACATTAGCATGACTCATATAACACCCAGTTATGGAATTTCCATCTTAGTCATGTAAATGAGAATCATTTGGCAAAGCTCTATTAAGATGGTTATTTACACTTCACTAATCTAAAACCACTTGATATATGACATGCTTGTTTATATGAAAAAATGACCAACCCACCATTTGGTGGCAGGGTGAAAGGGCCAAAAACCATTTATGATTGGTACACACAAATGTGTGTGGACCATTTCTAGTAGAAGTTAGAGGTCAACATTATTACTTCATAAATTTTACAGATGACTTGAGTAGATATGGATATATCTAGTTAATGAGGTGTAAGTCTAAGTACTTTGATAAATTAAAGCAATCCAAGAATAAAGTTGAGAATCATCATGGTAAGAAGATAAATAAGCTTTGATCAGATCGAGGTGGTGAATATATTGACCAAGAATTTTTCAACTTTCTATTGGAGTTTGGGATTCTATCTCAGATCACTCCACCTTATACACCATAGTGTAATGGTGTTAGTGAAAGGAGGAACCATACCTTGTTAGACATGGTAATATTGATGATGAGTCAGGCAGATCTCCCATTATCTCTTTGGGGATATACATTAGAAATGATGCCATACACATTAAACTGAGTACCAACTAAAGCATAAAATGGAATTCCATTCAAGTTATGGAGTGGAAAGATACCCATTTTGTTGCATACATGTGTATGGAGTTGTGAGGCATTCCTTAATGCCGTATCAGACAAGAAGCTAGCACCTCGATCCATGAGGTGTATCTTTATAGGGTATCCCAAGAAAAAAAAGGGATATTATATATAAAAACCCTCATATAAGAAACTTATTGTCACCACAAAATACTTCTTTCTTGATAGGTAGCACATGCTCAAATAGGGTAGTGGGAGGAAGATTGACTTCTATGAAGTTTATGCTCAAGATACATAAGATTTGGTATAGGAACAGATTTCGTCCCAATGTATGGATTTTTTCTCGTATCACAAGTACTATGTTGGAGTGTAATATAGGTAATAGAATAAGAGAGATATGGTTTTCTAGTCAATGAATGTGGTGATTCATTATTGGTTGACAATGATGAACATATCTCTTATAACGAGGTAGTTGAGATCTCAGAAGCTTCAAGATGGCAAGAATCCCTGAATTCGGAAATGGATTCCATATATCAAAACCAATTTTATGTTCTGGTAAATAAACCAGATAATGTAAACCCAGTTGGATGAAAATGGGTATTCAAGAGGAAACTGTACATGGAAGTTAAAGTAATTACCTATAAAGCTAGGCTAGTGGCTAAATGGGTAAACAGTGTTAAGGAAATGAATATGATAAAAACTTTTCACATGTTCCCATTTATAAATTCATCTGAATTCTACTAGATATAGAATCTTACCATGACTATGTGATTTAAAATATGGATGTCCAAACTGAATTTTTAAATTGTAACCTTCAGAAAGATGTCTATATAACTCAAATTGAAGGGTTTGTGAATCTAGGTGATGCTAAAAGTATTTTTATGTTCTATAGATCCATTTATGTATTAAAGCAAGAATCTGGCTCATGGAAAATTCCATTTTATGAATCTATAAAATAATTTGGTTACATTAATAATGAAGGTGAGTCATGTGTTTAAAGAGGTTTAGTGGGAATGCATTCATTATCCTAGTAGTATATGTTGATGAAATATTACTTATTTAAAATGAAATACTAGTCTTACAATATTTTAAGGACTGGTTAGACAAGTGTTTATCCATGAAGGAAATGGGTGAAGAAACCTATATTCTAGGGATCAAGATCATTCATGATAAATCCCAAAGGCTGCTTGGACTATGTCAAATTACATATATTGACTATATACTAAATATATTTACTGTGGAACAATCCAAGAGTAGATTAGTTTCAGTTTTACATGCTTTACATCTTTATATGAAAATGTTTCCTCAGACATAACATGATAAAGAGATAATGAGTAAGATCTCATGTACTTCGGCAATATGATTAATCATGTATGAAATGTTATTCACTAGACTTGATGTTACTTAGTCATTGATCATGGTAGGAAGATATCAATATGATCTAGGATAAGAAATTAGGATTTGATCCAAGTGTATAGATCCTAGACATGATGTTACCTATGCATTTATCATGTTAAGGCTATCGTTAAGTATCTGAGAAGAACTAAGGATATGATCCTAGTGTATAGAGGGTATGAGGAGAAGGTCATCATAGGTTTTCCTGATTCTAGTTTTCAAATAGACTAGAATGATCTGAAGTTGCAATAAAGATATGTTTTTTATCTCAATAGAAGAGATATGAGCTGGAAGAGTACAAAGTATCCATTTTTTGCAGATTCTATAGAGGATTCTGAGTATATAGAGTCTTATGATGTATCCAAGGTAACCATTTTGATTTGTAACTTTGTCTAGGATCTTGATTTTTAACCTTGAAGTAAATACACTATCACATTTTATTGTGATAATGATGTGGAGACAAATATTGAAAAAGATCCAAGTTTACACAAACAGACAAAGCATATACTCTTAAAGTATCACCTCTTGATGGATTTTTATGGGAGGGGGGACATTGCAGTGCAAATAGTATGCATAGAATATAACATGGAGAACCTCTTGTCTAAAGGTCTATCTCAATAGAATAATGATTATCTTGTGAGAGCTAGTGGACTGAAGGTTGTTATCAGTTGGTTGTAGTGCAAGTGGAAGTATGTTGGATTTGGTTCCCAAGAACCAACTTCTTTGTGCTTTAGGATAAACATTTATTCATTGTTTTTTATATTAATAAACTACTTATCACATCATGGTTGTTCTTATGTGTGATATTATATGTGATAATTTCTTAAGATTAGTTGTTGTACTAAAAGGTCATAGAAGTTCCCTACTTTGATGAGAAACCATAAGTACTATGAAACTATTCTTGATTATATGTTCTACTTCCAGATGATATCATTTGACAGACACGAATTATATAGTCTAAGAGGTTCGGAGACTCGTCAGACATTGAGGCACCTTCACATGGTGTATGCCCTTGGTAATATCCAGTAGGATATTATGAGAACAAGACCTGCTAGTAGGAAATCCACTTTTATATGTGTCATTGGATATTCCTATTTCTGTATGTGTGTATTGGTCTTTAGAATTTATGATTATTATTAATAAATATTTTGATTCATTTAATTTGATGTATTGACAAAAACTAGGACAATAGATGTTCACGGTGAGGTAGATTACGTTGTGTAACATCCTAAGATTTTAAAAAGGAAACATTGGGTGCTTAAATGAACTACTAAATATAATGTGACCTTTATAAACTAACCATCAAACATAATTTTTCATCTTCTGTGTTTTGAATTGTAAAAAACAGTCATCTACAGTTGTGATCAATATGTTATATGAAGTATGATAAGACAATATTAATTTTCAATGAATGGTAACATACCTTTATGAATATTAACATACATTTATTAATACTAATGAATAGTAATCAGCTAAAAAAATATAAACGTAACCTGTGAATGTATAAATACAATTTGAGACATCTTAAAAGTGAAAAAACAATCATAGTATAAGAATTGGTATTTTTATAGGCAAAAATATTTTATTTACAATTTTATGATTAATTTAAAATTTTCAAATGTAAATTTATTTTCATAAAATTTAATCATAAATGGTTAATTTTTTGTCTTACGTTTATACGATAATTTTATGGTTCGCAGATTACTTTATTAAGGTGTTACAATATGAGTTACAGTTTTAAAGTTGTTTTTCAACAAATAAATATTTTAATTAAAAATTAATTTAAAAATATTTAGAAAATTATTTTCATAAAATGGATTTAATTTTTTATTTCAGATCATCGATATTAGGTTAGGGTGAATAAATGAGATTTTAATAAAATGATTTGTTTTTTGGTGAATAGTAAAAATACAGTTTGAGTTTCTATTTTTTTAATGACATCATTAATGATGTAATAATGATGTAATTATTATGGTCAAATTGTGTGTAGTAATATATTTTATGAGGTCTCCAAATTAGGAAATAACATGGAAAAATACCATGGACAAGCCCATGGTTTTTCGAATACCACTAATGAGGTGTCCCTGGGAAATTAATAAAATATTCCCTCACTTTTTCTATAAATACCAACTCATTCCTTCCTTAATTTCATTCCAATTTCCTCATCAACAGAGCTCTAGTATTTTTACCTCCAAAGAATCCTTTACAAGGTGTTATCACTCCCCTAATGTCCAAACCATCAAGTTTTTGGAGTTACTCCACAAAGTAAGGGAAACTTTCACCCTCCTCTTTTAGTCAACACTTCTTTTAGTTATCTCCTTGAATCTACATTTTCATTTGTTTGGGTTTGATATTATTTATCCAGATTACTATCCTTATTATTTCCATATGATGAGATACCATTTTTCACTTATAAATTCATTTTATGATGTTTTATGCGACACCGTTAGGCAGCTGAATTTTTACAAGGGATCTCTCAACTCTTCTTTTCTTTTCAAGTTCATTTCATTTATATTTATTTACTAACCTCATTTCATCCAATTGTTTTAATTACTAAAGAACCTCAAATTTATGTAATTTTATCATGATAAATTAATAATTATTCATAATCTCTCCTTTACCTTTCATTCATACTAAAAATGAAGACATTATCTGAGATGTGCTAATTTACCACATTCAAGGATGATGGGTTTTCAATTTCCATTACCATCTTCAATTTTGGTCATGAAACCATTTTCATGGTTGAACCAGATCATAATATATGTATTATGTCTCGTATATACTTTTGTAATAATTTTTTACTCATGGTTTTGATTTGTAAATCCAAATGAGTTCATTGTGTTCAAAAAGTTGCCAATTTCCCCAAATAGTTATCATTAAATAATTTATATAAAGATTCATCTTCATGCCAAGTAAACAAATGGAATTTACAATAATGTAACATCTTGTATTTTAACAAATTATATATAACTCCAATTATGGAAAATAATCCCCATTTTATAAGTTTCTCTGAACATGAATATTTGTGAAGTGATCATTAAAACCAAGGAAACAATGAAATTGAACCTCGTAAACAATAAAAAGTTTATGAATGAACTCAAAAAGGTCTTACTAAATAATTTTCATATAGAATAGGTTCAAGAATTATTAATTAATTAACCTAATTTTATTATTCATGTCGTTAATATGAAGTGGATAACACCATCAGACTTAAGGTAAGGGATCCTCTCCATTACACTTTTATTCAAGATTGTCCTCTATGCTTTTCCATTTTATATAAAATCTATAATGATGGGGTATTATTATTACCTCACCCATACTGAACTCATGATTTATAAGTGATGAGAAACTTTGTTCTCTCTCATGAATCCCTCTTAAGTACACCTGATACCATGGTTATAATCTGTAAGGAACTCTACCCGAACAACCTTTATTCCTTCGGGTTGATCCAATGTTCCTTTTACCTAAATGTGGTTGCACATTATTTTTGTGTAAAACATCTAAATACTATTTATATTCTCCAAAATATTTTTTCAAGATCCATCCCTCATTCTCTTTTGAGGATATACATGTTTTTTTAAGTAATTCCCTCCATAATTCTTCCCGGTAAGCAAACCTATCTTGAGTGAACATCTTGAATTCTTACTAAATTACAAGTGAACTCTATCCTCTGTTTTAAGACACCATTATATTTATAAAATCAGTCTTCTTATTATGAAAACATTCTAGTTTCACTTATGGTTTTATATAAATTATTATTCCCTTCAGTTTTAAATGCCCTTTAGTATTTTCCTTAAAACCGCACTAAAATGTTTTAATGCTAAAAATTTCTTAAATAATCTTCTTACATGTTTTCAGTTATGTTTTACATCACTTACCATGATATATGCCTATTTTACCTTATTAATTAAATTTTATTTTTTAATTCCTTTTTATCATGGACACTTTTTTTATGCGCCCATTCATTATGTTTGATGACATGAATGTGATACCCATTTATCTCCATGGGTTCCATTATGTTTAAGTATGATTGATTATATATGATTATTTATGTGGAAAGCATATTCATGAACATGTTAAGATCGGTGCACCCATATAATGATCAAATTCATTGGGTAAAGTTTTGTCTCATGAGATCTTACACGCGATGGTCTTGGCGGTTAGTCTTGTCTTGTGATACTATGTGTGATGGTCTTGGTGGTTAGCCTTAGCTTGTTCTATGATGTGAAATGATCTTTACATTTAGCCTTGACTCATACTAAAGTAATGCTTTATATTTCTACCACATTACTATGATTCCATATTTATATGATCCAATTTTTATATGTTATGATTCTATATGTTCCATGCTTTTTTTATCATTATGTAATCTATTTATGTTCTTATGTTTTATGGTAATCTTGTGGAAATATCATGTTTCAAAAAGTAAGTATATATCAGTGAAAATTATGTCTTTTGAAAATGATTTCATACGTTACAAGTATTCATGTTCTAATGTGTTCTTTCCTTCTTTTATATGCCTTAATGATCTTTTTGTGCTTATCCCGTGTTTTTAAAATGTTTTTCACAGAAATCTTTAGAAGTTCAAAGGGAAGTTAAGGTAACAATGAAGATAAATCTAGTTATTTATATTAGATATTATTTTTTGTAAACCTTGATTCAATATATTTTAGTTGTTGTCTAATTATCCAGAACCTATACTGGAAAAGGTCCTCATTTTTATAATGTACTGTGTATTTTTCAGTGGTTTATTATACAAAAATTGCACATCATGTTTTGGTACTGAATCTGGAAGTGTGGGTTCAAGGTGTTATAATTGGTATAAGAGGAATGGTCTAGAAAACTTTGGAGATTAGATGCTGGTGTTTTCTTAAAACAAATTAGTGATTTAATTTACTTTTGAACATGTAGTTAATTATGTACACATAATAAAATATTTTTTCAGAAATATTGATATGTATATTCATAATTATGAGTATAATGAAATAATTGATAGGGAGAAATTCATTTAAGGGGGGGATAATGTAACATCCTGAGATTTTAGAAAGGAAACAATATATTCTTCAATTAACTACTAAATACTATGATACCATTAAAAACTAACCACTAAACATAATTTTTCTGCATCTATGTTTTGAATTTCGAAAAATGATCATCTACAATTCTGATGTGTAAGTTATTTGGAGTCTAATTAGGAAAACCTAATTTCCAATGAATAGTAACATAACCTTATGAATAATAACATAAATTTATGAATAATAATTAATATTAATGAATAGTAATCAGCTAAAAAATAGAAACTTAACCCGTAAATGTATAAATACAATTTAGACATCTTAAAAGAGAAAAAACAATCACAGTGTAAGAATTATAATTTTTGTATGTCAAGAATATTTTATTTAAAATTTTATGATTAATTTAAAATTTTAAAATGTAAATTCATTTTCATGAAATTTAATCATAAATGGTTACTTTATTGTCTTATGTTTATACGATAATTTTATGGGACCCTGATTACTTTTTTAAGGTGTTACAAAATGAGTTATAGTTTTAATGGTTTTTTTGAATAAATAATGATTTTATTTAAAAAATCAATTAAAAATATTTAGGAAATTATTTTCATAAAATGGATTTCATTTTTTAATTTAGAGAATATCTATTAGGTTAGGGTGAATTTATGAGATTTTAATAAAATGTTTTTTCGTTGAATAATAAAAATACAATTCGGAGTTTCGGTGTGTTTAATGGCATCATTAATAATATAATAATGATGTAATAATTATGGTTGACTTGTGTATAGTAAGATATATTATTAGGTGTCCTGTGTGGCCAATACCATGGCTAAATACCATGGTCAACCCCATGGTTTTGCAAATACCACTAATGAGGTCTCCCTTGGAAATTAATAAAATATTCCCTCACTTTTTCTATAAATATCAACTCATTCCTTCATTCCTTTCATTCCAAATTCCTACTAAATAAATATATGGTCTTTTTACATCAAAATAAGTCCTTCCAAGTTATCTTCAATCCACCAAGGTTGAAACCTCCAAGTTTTATGAGTTACTCCAAAAGCTAAGGGAACCCTTCACCCACCTCTTTTAGTCACACTTCTTTTATGTTATCTCTTTGAATTTCCATTTTAATATTTTTTTTTGTTTGATATTATGTATCCCTATTAATTTCCTTTTGATTTCTAAATTATTATATACCCTTTTTTCTCTCATTGATTCATTTTATGATATTTTATATGATGCGGTTAGGCTGTCGATTTTTCATAAGGGATCTCTCAACTTTTCTTTTATTTTAAAGTCCATTCGTTTATTTTTCCATTCTCAACTCGTTTCATCCAAATTTTATGAAAACTTAAAAACCTTACATGTATTGTAATTTTGTCATGATAAATGAATAATTCTTCATCATCCCTCCTTTCCCTTTATTTTATAATAAAAATAAAGACACTATCCGAGATGGGCTAATTTACCACATTCAACGATGGTGGGTTTTCAATTTCTGTTATCATATTCAATTATGGTGATGAAACCATTTTCATGGTTGAAAAAGTCCATAATATATGTATTATTTCTAATATATGGTTATAAATCTTTTTTTACTCAAGGTTTTTATTTATAAATCCAAATGAGTTTGTTGTGTTTAAAAAGCAACCAATTAACCCAAATAGTTATCATTAAGTAATTTATATAAATATTCATCTTCAGGAAAAGTAACCAAATGGTATTTAAAATCATGTAACCTCCTGGATCATAACTAACATCATATAAATCCAATTATGTAAAACCATCCCTATTTTACATGATTCTCCAAACATGAATATATGTGAACCGATCATTAGAACCCAGGAAACAAATAGATCCGAACAATGAAATTGAACCTCATAACCAATCAAAAGGTTGTGAATGAAATCAAAAAGGTCATACTAAATAATTATAACATATAAAAGGTTCTGGAATTATTAATTAATGAATATAATTTTATTATTCATGTGGTTAATGTACAGTGGAGAACACTATCGGACTTAAAGTAAGGGATCCTCTCTATTCAACTTTTATTCAAGATTGTCCTCTATGAATTACCATTTTATGTGTAATACCTAATGATGGGGTATGATTTAGAACCTCCCCCATACTTCACTAATGATTTATTAGTGATTAATAAACCTCAATATCTCTCATGAATCCCTCTTAAGAAGCCCCGATACCATACTGATAATCCAAAAGGAATTCTAACCAAACCACCTTTATTCATTTAGGTTGCTCTAACGTTCATTTTACCCAAATGAGGTTGTACATTATTTTTATGTAAAACTTCTACAAACTATTTATCTTCTCTAAAATAATTTTTCAAGATCCATCCATCATTCTCCTTCAATGATATACAGGTTTTTTAAGTGATTCCCTCCTTAATTATTCCCGATAAGTAGACCTATCTTGAGGGAAAATCCAAAATTATTACAGGATTTCAAGTGTACTATATCCTCTATTTTAATAAACCATTATATTTATAAAATAAGTCTTTTTATTATGAATAATTTCTTGTTTCACTTCTGGTTTTATAAAAATGATTATTCCTTTTTTTCATTCTAAATTCTCTGTAGTATTTTTTTCAAACCGTACTAAATTGTTTTAATGATAAGAATTTACTAAATACTATTACTACATATTGTCACTTCTATTTTACATAACTTACCATGATATATTCCAATTTTAACATGTTATATTTGATGTATGTTTTAATTCCTTTCTCTCACAGAAACTTTTTTTATACCCCCATTCATTATGTTTTATGACATGAATGTGATACCCATTTCTCTCCATGGTTTCCCTTACATTTAGGTATGATTTATTATAAATAATTATTTATGTTGAAAAAATATTCATGAACAAGTTATGATGGGTGCGCCCAGAAAGCACTCCAATTTTTTGGGTAAAGTTAATTCCATTATGACGTTTTGTGCGATGTTCCTGGTGGTTATCCTTGGCTTGTGCTACTATGTGTGACGGTCTTAGAAGTTAGCCTTGTCTTGTGATACTACGTGAAATGATCTTGGAAGTTAGTCTTGACTCGTACTAAAGTCATCTTTTATGTTTCTTCCACAATACTAATATTACACTTTTATATGATCCCATGTTTATATGTTATGATTTTATATATTCCATTCTTTTTTTTAATAATTTCATCTATTTATGTTCTTGTGTTTTTTGGAAATATTATTGAAATCTCATTCTTTAAAAAGTAATTATATATGGGTGACAAGTATGTATTTTGAAAATGATTTCATACGTTACAAGTATTCATGGTCTAATGTGTCATTTATTTCTTTTATATCCCTTAATGATGTTTTTGTTCTCATCCCATGTTTCTAAAATGTTTTTCACAGTAATCCTTTGAAGTTCAAAGGGCAGTCAAGATGGTAATGTAGATGAATCTAGTTATTTATATTAGCTATTAATTTTTGTAAACTCTGATTCAATATATTTAAGTTTTTCTTAATTCTTCAGAACGTATACTGGTAAAGGACATCATTTGTATAATGTATTATGTATTTTTAAGTTATATATTATAAAACAATACACAACATGTTTTAGTACTGAATCTGGAAGTTCGGGTTCATGGCGTTATACATTGGGTTGGTCATGAGTAATATTTCACTAATGAATAATGTCAAAAAGTATTTATCCATAATGTTTATTAATGGAAGTTAATATCTCGAGCCCTTTGATGGAAATGATATAGCCTAAATAAATCTGTGGTCAGGGTGTTCTATAGGGAATTTCTATTTTTAGAAATTCAATGAATGATATAATCAGTAATATAAGTTGATGACACTAGTATGCAACCAATTTGATTTGAGATATTGTGATAAAGGGGTTATATTAAACAGTAAGCATATGTATGAGGTTACATGTCATTATGGAATTAAATTCTTTCTCTATGGGTGACTTGGTATGATTCTAGATGCTAACCTTGGACTTTAGGCTACTACACCAAATGCTACTGAGAAAGAGGCCTAGAGGGTCACACACTAAGTGTATCCAGAATCTCAGTTAAATAATATATTATTATTTATTATTTAATATTTTGAATAAATATTATTCCTGGACATTGTTTAAAAAAATTATTCATGTACTCTTGATTGAAAATAAATATTTATTTTCTATTAAGTAAATATAATATTTATTTATTTATTGAAGAATAGTGTAGTGATATTTATTTAATAAATAAATATTCATTATTTAAGGATAGATAAATATTATAGAGGAATGAATGATCTAGTTTTTAGGTCTAGTGAGAGATAATAAATATTTAATTTTATTTGATTAAATAATATTTAATTATAATTCTCAAGTTAAGCTCATGCCAAGAAATAGTGATATTATTATTATTATTATTATTTAACATGGAGTTTTTCTAGTATTAAATAAATAATTAATAGAACATGTCAAAATATTTTATTTTATCCCTAGAAATATATAAACCCAGTTTTGTAATTTTTTAATTAATCCATTTCATTTTTCTTAGTTGTGCACATTGGATTTGGAGAATCCTCTCAATCCTAGAGAGATCCCTTCTCCAAGAATTCTCCCAAGAACAAAGAGAAATCCCCTCTAGCAGATCAAGGATAACACTTTGGAAGTGGTTCTCTAAGTGATCAAAGGTGGATGACGCAAGTGAAAGGATCTTCCATGGAAACACCTAAATATTCCTTCTGTGACATGTGTAGATTCTAGTAACACATGTGGATCATCTTTAGAGTAAATATTCACATGGTTTCTACAACACAACATCGATGGACCACAGATATGTCACCGGATTCATCAATGAAGAAATAATTTCAACAAAGTTAATTATTTATTGAATTGAATTATTTATAAATAATATGTGACGATCCCCTTTCTTATTTTTGATGTAATTCTTCATTGTTTATTTCTTTGGCTCAATTCCATGAAACACAGCATTCATCATTATATATATATATCAGATTGATCAATTGTGGGAAAAAAAGTTGGGAACCACCCATCAGGCACTTCCACTGCACTCAAAACCTACAAATTGTAGACCCCCACAGGGTATCCCCTATCATGTTTCAAGGATTATAAAATTTTGTGCCTATACAAGTTGGTAAGCACTATTAATCTAAATAGTTTTCACTAATTATGTTCCAACTCGGTACCCAAATATGCATATTTCCCAAATATGATCATCAGGAACTGAACGCTCAAGAAACTATTAAAACTTCCATGAAATATTCCAAGCCTCATTTCAAATCAAAATCATAATTTGAGGCATTCTAGCATATGAAATTATTAATTTTTGACCTTTCCACCAGATTGAAAATTCATATTCCATTTGAAATTTACAACTCAAAAAACACAGGATCATACATAAGAAGTAGGTATTATATTTTCTTTTAAAATAAGTAACAATTGATTTCCCTTGAAATACCCATTTTAAAATAAAAATTTTGATCTATTTTATGTAAAAAAAAATTATTTTTAACTTTTTAGAAGAAATATTTTAATATAAAGGAAAATAAATTTTAAAACAATTATAAAGAGACTAAAGAACACGATCATAAAATAATAAATATGTTCACAAAACAATTTGAATATCATAATTAGACCCAAGTATTCCTAGGTATAATCTAGGACATAACTATCATATAACTAACATATAGAGAAAAAACAGTGATTGAGATCAAGAAAGTGGCCCTGACACTTAGTTTTATCCTTTCTGAACTAACTGATGGGAAATCCCTTAAGTAGAGAAAATTATAAACTCAAGGACACTAGATAGAGAGTGATCATACACTAGTGAATCATGAGTCCAAATATTTTACTATTATAAATCCAATATTTCCCAGAATATCCAAATTTCTGTGATATAATAAATTATCGCATAGTAACTTAATCCCAAAAATTGAAACAAAAACTCAGCCTCACCTCTAAACACCCAACATTAAAATAAACCTTTTTCCATCCAAAATAAAAAAACATTTGTACATCCTTCTATAATGGAAAACATCACACAATATCTAACATCTCAATTTTCATAAATTTTCACCTATATGAGAGTTCTTCTTCTTGGGTATCACCTTAGATAACCATTTTAGAAAGTTTAAACCAATCCCTAGAAAAATTCCTTAAAATAATAATGTTGTTAATCACACATTTCAAATATATATATATATATCATAGAATGAACCAAGTGATCTAATAGTATATGAAAACCATTAATAAGTCCATCCACACTATAAATTAGATAAATAAACTATTTTATCATTTTAAAGTAAAAAATACATTCATAATTTTAATAATTTATCTTAAAGATCCAATTAAAACTTTTAAAAACATTTTTTTCATGGGTTTCCAAAAAAAACGTATTTATAATTAAAAATAAAAGGTAAAATATTTTCACATTTAATGGAGTTTTAATAAAACAATATTTCATTAAAAAGTTCCCTAAGCTATGATTAATGAGGTTTGTAAAATACTTAAAATATCTCTTAAACCCCAATAATAAATTATGGTTCTATATTTAATGATCAATCATGGAGAAACCTTCTTTTATGCTTCTATCTTTCACAAATGGCAGTGTTATTTCACCATAAAATGACACGAGGAACCCCTAAAATCCATCTATATCCCTAATATGATGAAACCCCCAAAATTAATTTGAATCCAAGCCCAACCCTAGGTCAAAAAGACCAAATTACATTAGGAATGGTTGGGAGAAGAAATATAAATTTGTGAAATAGGTACATCTAGAGACATGCCTTGATGATTGAACTCAAACTTGAAGAAAAACCAAGAAATCACCAATGGGGAATAGATGAGTGTGGGTGTGCATGCATGGGGGTTCAGAGTATCAAGTGATAAGGAAATGAAACCCCATTGATTGAAATCCTGATAGTTGTAGATTTGGAAATTCCAAGATTAAAAACTAGGAAGCACCTTTGTACAATTCAATTGTTGTGTAGTGCATACCCCCTGGACACCACCACTGTGCAGCCTTTAGTGTTACAACATGGTGCACCCAAAAATAAGAAGAACCCAACCCCCAATCACCAAGACTCTATGGAATATCCATCTAATTCTATGGTGTACATATCCAATCCAACATAACATCAAATAATAACCTATATGTTGTTGTGTAGTGCTACCCTCACCTGGACCACAACAGAATTGTAGTAACCATTTTTGTGTGAGCTAGTGTAGACTACATCCTAAAATTATAGTGTGACCCTAATGACCATAAAATAAATAATAATAATTAAAAAAATTAAAATTTATAATATGGAAATTGGGTTTGGGGTGTGATAAGGGTTAGCCATAAAATAAATGAAATTCAATATTTTGCATAATTATACAAAGAAGAGTCTCATAAGTAGAAACGAGTCAAAAATATCACCAAGAACATCATAATTAATATGAAAATGGATTATAAAAAACGTGCCTAATTTCTCTTATATGGGAAATCAAATTTGACTCTGAATTATTTCATCAAATAACTAAGTATAAAATGATAATGATCTAAAAAATGGGGAAAGGTTCAGACTATAATTCATGATCCCAAAAATGAAGGAACACTCAAAACCAAAATATAACAAACAAAAAACCCATGGCATAACCCAAGACACAACTAATAACTGGAAACTAATGATCTCTCTATAAGAGGGATTTAGTTAGAGAAAATCACTAAATACTATTATTCACCCTTAAAACCAGAAAACACATACATGATTAAGAGAATTAGAACCCAAAATGATATTTCTTTACACGGTAAAAATTTCTTCTATGGTAGTCTACCTACCATTTAATGATTCTACTTAATCTGAAAATCATGGAATTCAAAGGTACTTCAAAATTACATTGATAAATAAGAATTTAAATAGTCATTAATGGATACAAACATTAAAATTACCAAATCTTTATACCATTAAGTTAAATTTATCTATGGAATAATGATTTTGGAGCATTGACATCATAATTTCATGTTCACCATAATGTAAAAATGACTATCACCAGTTCCAACAAAATAAAATTATTACATCCATGAATATCTTAAATAATCTCTACATTAATGTATAGTTGAACTAGTTGATACTAGGGTTCTTCTAACAGAGTAGACTTGAATCAACCAAACTTATGATAAATTCCTTTGAAAATATCTACAGGTCACCCATATGGCCATAGCTATAGAAAGTCATAGGAGATTCCGGACATGAAATATTATTTTACACTATCACCCTCCACTAATTTCACACTAAGAATTTAAACCTAGGGGAAGCTGATATAAAAAAAACATGATGGACTATTAATTTTAAAAACACAATATCAAACATGAATGTCTTCCATTTTTCTTTATTAGAGATTCCTCCCATAAATCTAGGGAAAGGGATATTATCAATTGCCTATGGAATTCCATCCTTGTTGACCTCAATTATAATGGAATGGTTTACCACATATTAATTGGTTTTGAATCCAAGTGATTACACTCCTAATAGAATATCTAGGTGAATACCTCTTCCAAAATACCAAGATTTTATATAATATTATAAATCTCGGTCATAATGTTATGGGACAATATTTTTGTAATGATAAATACACTTCAACAATAATAAATCACATTACTTGAGGCATCAAAATTCTATTTTTCTAGGTTTTATTACATATTTGAGGAAGTACTATTGGATGAAAAATTATTTAAAATCATCCCATAAATTTTACTTTTATTTCGTAGTCTGAAAAATGAAAAACCCCAAATTTGAACATGGACCCTCTAGAATCAAATTCTAAAACATGATCTTTAGAGACTTGGGAAGCTCAAACTGGATGAAGGACATCTTCATTTCCTATAACTATTCTTTTTCAATAACTATTGAAGGATATCCTTAAACTAGGCCAGAAGAGGTGGACCCCTAGGTTCCATATCAAAAGAAGATGAATCTATCAACTCATAAATATTTTGGTCAAACATGGGACTTTATGGTGAAGAACCACTCATAAATATATTTTGATAATCCATAGGACTTAGTGGGGGTGTGCTCTAAAATAATAGAATGTAGAAATTATTTGAGTAACTCAAAATCCATAAATTAATGAAACCAACTACAAATCAACAAATCAATATAAAATTGATAAATAAAAATTCACACCTCAACCACAAATTGTTTTTATAAAAATTCCATTTGAAATTAATTTTCATTATCCCAATGTCACTTTTTAACAGGCTTTATTACTTTCATAGGAAACCCAATTTTATCATTTTAAACATTTAAATAACCCTTAAGTATTATGCATAAATTAAAACCATTTTTATATCCTTATAAAACGTCAACAATGTCCCCTGAAAACATTTAAAATATTCAACATAGTCTCCACTCTAATAAAAAGGTAAATTTTTTCAAAAATAAGTTTTTTACAATTCCAAAACATATTGAAATTTTTTTCAAATTTTCAATTATAAAATCAATTTGAAAATTGATTTATAATTTATTTTTATCCCAAATAGAATCAATAACCTATAAAAACAACTTTATCCATAACAAATCAATCATGAGAAATAAATTCATAACTCAAAATTCCCAAATAACTAAAATCATAGAAACTAAGAAAACCCATAGCGATATATAGAGTACACATGCATTCTGGAAAATTGTGTATTTCCATTGACATGTACACTAAAATCTATTTATACAAGTCCACACAATCTTTACATGTTATTCTAAACCATGAACAGTATCCATGGGATTCAAGGACTCTCCAAAAATTCCACATTAAAGTTGGGCATTTTTCAAAATAACTCGTAAAACCTCTATATAAATACAAATACTAAAACAAAAACAAGAAACCTAAAATAAAACTAAGAACAAATATTTACATTAAAACTATAGACACCTAAAATAACACTAATTAACTAAGTTTCATCATCACAGTTGTTAATTAGGCACCTTCTCAAAAACCACATCTGGAGTTCTAAAAATTCTATCTCAGTTATACTATAACTGCCTGAATATTAATCGATCTATGATGTCATTTTTCTTTATCTGACCTCACATTGAAATAAACCAACTAATTTGATCCCATTGGTATCTTATAATACACTAGTTTCCTTACAAACACAACATAGGGAATTGCCTATGAAAGTTACTTATCGTAGTGATTTCTTTCCCCACATGTTGACATTAGTTATTTCATTGTGTTTTTTCCTCACTCACACACATCTTGGGAAACCACCAAGGAGGCCACACTTATAGAAACTACTCCAGTAAATGCAGTTTTAACTATATATTTCTAATCAGGCAGGCCTATGAAAATAAAGGTGTACCCTATTTAAAAGTGTAGTAGCAATTAGTTTTTTAAACCACATATTTCATAGGGTGTTACACTATCCTTACATTTATACACAACTCCCTTTTTATGGAACCCACGCCTAAAACCCAAGTAGTTCCACTAAAATTTCTACTAGATATTGACTCTAATACCATTTTATCAACAACAAACCCAATACACCCTTGATCCAGATCATATATTCATTTTGTGGTATGGGTTAAAGGGCATTATCAATCCCCACATGTAGGAAAATAGTGTCAAGAATCAAATTTTCACTCCATTGGTAATGATCTTTTCTAGTGAATCAATAATAAATAGGTGAATTCCATTAATAAATATGTATTGGCCATTATATATATCAATTTTTCATGCTATAAAAATAAAAACACATAAATATATAGGTAAGACCAAACAAGTGACAAAGTAAATAAACAAACCCACGCAGTAGTAAAATGAAACAAAAAAACATGTCTAGCATCACATAAATAAAAAATAAAATATCACATTGAGAGAGAATTAGAAAATTCATAAGAATTATAAATTGATCAAGAACACCAAAAAAGGTAACATAAAATAAAAACAAAAACACTATACCCAATTATTTTCATGTGTCAATCCAACGAATATATTTTTATCACCTCCATAAACCCATTCCATAAATGAAATGAACATCCCTAATCTCTAGAAGATCTTATCCAACCCTATAATGATTGGAATGAGAACAATTACCCAGTAGGTAACCTCCCCACACCCCATGAATATAATTTAAAAAAACTTTCTTCATACTATTTTGAAATACATGTTAGTAGTAGGTTCTATATTTTAGTTTTTAAAAAGTAAAAATATCATTCACTTGAAACCCCCCCCCCCCCCCACTAAATATGAAAAAATTATCCCTTTTCAAGTAAAAATCATTATTTATTCCTTTTAAGAGTAAATATTTTAATATAGTGGAAAAGTAGTTTAAAAAATCAAATAGTCCAAGGAACATGATCATAAAATAAAAATAAATCACAAAATAATTACAACATAATAATTATACCCAATGGCCCCTAGATATAATCTACAATTAAACTAACATATAACCAATATAAGGAGACAAATATTGGTACCAGATATCAAAAAACCTACCCTAAAAATCACTTATAACATTATTATACTAATTATGGGGAAAATATCTTAAGAAGATAATTTTTTTAAACTCAATATTTCTTGATAGAGTGTAATCATACACTAGTGAAATATGGGAACTATTATTTTCCACATAGACAACAAAGGTAGATCCAAGATCAATGTGAGATCACTGAGAGGGGGATGAAAAATCAATGATCCCTTTTTTAAAAAAATATACCATTTCAATTCAACCTCTAGGTATATTTAATGCCTTGGTCTAATATTCTTGTGTCTCATGACTACTGTGAACTTAAAATCATATGATTTTCCATATCTTTAATTTTACTTTTTAATCATATGATTAATTATTTAAGGTGTTTTTGTTAAATAAATGAACTTTTATAATTTTATAATTAAAATTATCAATTAATAAATTTTTAGTATTAATTTTTTATTTTTAGCCTTTAATATTATTTATTTTGTCTTACATGATTTTTTTGTGCATTAATTATATAGTTACTTTTAAAATTTTAATTATTTTTTTTCTTTTAATTTTATTTCATAAATTTTTTTAATAATTAAACAACTATTCAATTTATTTTCATTTAATTAATTCAATCTTAAATATTTTCATTTATTATTATTATTATTATTATTTGAATTTAAATTAAAATTACATTTTTTAATTTGATTTCAAATTTTAATCTTACTCTTTTAAATTTAATACTTTATTTCAATTTATAAATCTTATTTTAATTTATTTATTTGATATTCTTGTTAATTTCGGTCAATTTATTATTTTTGGTTAGTTTTTAAAGTATTTTATTTTTTATATTTAATTAATTTAATTTCTTAAATCTTTATTAATTAAAATCTTAATTAGATTAACATTTCAATAACTAATTGTTTTTTTTTTGTTTATAAATGTTTCTTTTATTTTTTGTTTTGATTAACTAGTTTTCATTTTTATTTTATTTTTAACTTTATGTTTTCATTTTTTTTCTAATAAAAAATGAGGTACCGCAACAGTTCTTGAAACCTCTATAATTAACATTGACACACCATTGGTATTTTTCTTTAACTAGAAAAGCGTGACATGCCACCACACATAGGACCCTACCCAACCGTGTTTCGACACACCGCCAGGCCGACTTGTGCGACATTGTTGCTTATATCAGCTTCCACTTCCACTACTGAGACACTTCCATTATCAACCCTCATTCCACACACCTCCATTTCCTACTCCCAATACACCGCCATCAATTCCTTCTTCCGCCACTGATTCGTCCTGCGATACACAACTAGAATTGATACACAGTCGGAATTTCCCCTTCTTGAACACACCACTGAAATCAAGTCACCACTAGATCTGAAACCAAACACTCTCCAGATACCATATTGAAACGAGATTGAAACCAAACCACCACCAAATCTGATATCTATCTAGAGCCTCTGTCGAAACCATATGATTACCCTAATGAGCCATTGTTTTCTCTTTAACCACAATTACCTAATTTGTAAAACCTATAGCATCTGAACATGGAGAAGCTAAGCCATCGTTGTAGAAGGAGAGCTCAAGATCCACCAATGTAGGAAAGGACATCTTCCACTGATGGATGAGCCAAGTCACTACTTCCTCCTATTGCTAGGAGAACTCCTTGACACTAGGTAAGAGGAGGAGTCACTACTTCTGTGGAAGAGGAGATCTCCGAATGAGGTCTTCAACTTCCTAAATAAGCTACACCATGGATACGCATAAGTAGAGATTAAAAAATATAATAAAAATAAAGAAAATAACAAAATAAAACATAATATTTAGTTAAATAATTAAATAATAATAATAATAATCATTAAAAAATAACAAAATAAAGAAAATAATGTAATTAAAAATTTAATCGAATGAATAAATATAAATTAATTTCCATAATAAATTTAATAATTTTCTATCTATATTAATATAATAATAATAATAATAAATTTACATAACAAATACATTATTTTTAATGTTTAATAAAATAAATAATGATAAATTAATTAAATTTATAAAATAAATAGTCTAAAAATTAATAAGAATAAAAAAATAAATTTTATAAATTTATAAAAATATGTAAATTAATTATAATAATTAATAAAAGGTTTTAATAAAATAAAATAGTTAAGATAATATTTTTCAATAATAAATTAATATTAATTACAAGTAATTGTTAATAAATATAAATTAAATAACATAATAATTTAATTATTGTATTAATGTAAAATTATAAAAAAACTAACTAAATAACTACTTATTTATTTATGAATGTTAAATATTTGTAATAACATCAAATAAATTATTAATTATTATATATTTTTAACTATAGAGATTCACACCAGATCTGGAGTGATTTCTATATTCACTACAACCACCATTTACATTTAGTTAGAAGGGTTTTACTCAGTTCATGTGCGGGTCTGAGTTGAAGGTGATGGTTTCCACGTGTGATGGAATATATAGAAGACAAAGTGATGTTGGTTGAAGGATGGTGGTGAAAAACATGAATAAAATAAAGGATTTAAATTTGAGCTACGAAGCAACACAAGAGAGACCTCATTTTATATGAATGAATCATTACTTTGAAACTTTCTAGGATATTTGGAGAGGTGGAGTGGGAGGCGATACTATAGACCTAGGGCAATGAAGTAGCACCATTTAAATCACTTTCTTAAGTTATAATCCTTCTCCACCATTTTTAATTTTTAATTTTTATTGTAAACTACTTGTTCTTAGTTTATAATATGATTGTCGTGTAAATTTTTTTGATTGGGGATTTAAAATTTGCAGGGTTTTAACCATTTCACTTTTCTCAATAACTAATTCTCAAAATTTCATAATTGAACGAAGATATATGTTCTGGAATTATTGAAAATTGATTTAGCTTCCCTCTTTTTCAAATTCATATCATTATAAATGGTCGGTGAGATAAAATATAACGAAATTTAATTCAAATTATTTTTTTGATTAAAGTTTCTTCAAATAGAAATCTTTAAGACAATTCAATCTGTATTTTTAATCTTTTGGAAAGGAAGAATTTTTAAACCCACATTCAAGATTTCAAAATCAGTTAAATTTTTCATGAGTAAATATACCCATTTCAACTGGTAGAGGTTAAATACCTCGTGCATCCCATCTATTTTGTGATTTCAATCTTTGTCTTTTCTTTCTCTTTCACATTTTTTAAAACCCAATTAATTCATCTTTCTATATTATAAAACTTAATAAAAAAATATAATAACAATCACATCATCATTTTTCATCAAAATAGAATATTTTTATTAAAAAAAATAGAGAAATTATCAGCCCACTATTTTTAAAAGTATGGTTTGTTTTGAAATTTTTGGTCACTCAAACACTTTTTTTACCTTCCCTTTGGTTCAACCCTATAAAACACCATATAGTAGTTAATATGAAATATAAATTCTTAAAATTCATCATGTTTTAATGATTATCGTGTCCATGACATTAACATAAACAATTCATTAAATAAAATAATATAAAAGGGGGTTTATAAAGTTCTGTCTTAATTTGAATCAACTTCTTGTAGTGTTGGTTAGACACCAAAACATGGATTCCTCACAATCACAATTACATTGTTGTGATTATAAGTGTTCCTCAAAATCAACACAAAATGATTGGATGGTTATCACCCACATCCCAAAGGAAGGTATCACCCACTTCCTTTCAAAAATGTTATAGATGAGGTTATTTATACTACCTATCATAGTGTTACCAGTTTCTCACTAGACCTCTCCTTATTATTCACTAATTTATGAGACATCCCAATAAAAAGTATATTTAATAACTGGATAGACACCCTAGACACAATCTTATTTTGGTTTTTATCCTATTGATTGAAATATTTTTTTTTAGATTAGGGTTTCTTCAACACCAATGAATTTTGATCTTCCTCCATGAGCTCACTAGATCAATTATATATCTCATATAAACCCCTTTAAGAACTTTTATAGCTACTGATCAAGTATTCTTTTATTACTAAATAAATTATGATCTTCATTGATAGATTTGGTCTTATCAGTAGTGTCAAATAATCTAGAATGAATGTTCTCCTTCTAATGATAATTTTCTCAGCCTCTGGTGACTTTATATTGATATTATTTTATACAAGAAATAACTCAGAAAAACTACCTCATTTAAACTACATGAAATGATGATCATTTCACAGTGCATGTATTGAAACTCTAGAATTTTTTTTTATTATTATTTTATGTGATTTATAAATTTTTCTTTATTGTCTCTGCTTCATCATACTACCTTATATATTTGAATGAAAACACTATTTTATAGCCTGGGTACCTCAATTTTATCTCATGAGAAAGCATAGTTCATACTGATGCATGCATTTGTGATGTATAGTATGTATACACTTTTTATATTTGTATTAATATTTCATCTATAAAAAGGATAACTCTTCTTTTTTTTACCTTTGTTTCATAGTATTAAGTGTATCCTCTCCTTCACAAAAGTTTTCATCTATATCAAAAGCCTAACAGTCTCACATGAGTTATCTTCTATTTTATATAACAAAAAATACATGATTATTTTTATTTTATTCATATTGATATATTCATATTTTCTAAGTTATATGTTTATCTCCAAATAATTATATATGTGGTTCTTCGTTCCTTATTCTTTTCATGATTCTTTTTACCGTTCACTGACTCGTTTATTTTTTTCTACATGTGTATAGATCAAAAAGGATCATACTTCACAGAATATTTGAGCACGATATCTCCAACATCACAATATATAAAAGTGTGCATCTTGGATTATTTGAATATATTATTGAAACTCATATTTAACTCCTTTATTTGATTATATCACGCATACATTCTTCTACTCACAAAGTCAACAGGCCTCATGGAATATTCTTATTAATGTGATATACATCCCATGATAATCTGTATTTCATAAAGAGAAACAACGGCTCTCAAAAAAGATCTTCTAAGATACTTAATCACTAATCCATCCCTTAATATTTATTGATGGCACTATGTTAGAACCAATAATTTCCACTACTAGAAATTGTATTTTTGTTTTTTCAATCCACACAAGGGTTGATCAGTGAATTTTCAAGGCAAGTGATCTTACACTGTAGGAGGCTTTAGTATTGAAATTTGCATAACATCCGAGTATTTTCCAAATTTTTAGAGATCAAAATCATGAGGAATGTTCAAGAATCATAAAATATGAATTCCTAGAAAAAAATCTTCAAATATATGGTTAAGTAATAAATTTCATAAAGATATAAATTTCAAGAAGATGTAGAGATTCATGAAGGAATCTTATGTCACGAAGTTTTTCTGGTTCACGAAAGAGACTTCATGAAAATGGTTGAGTTCTGATAAGATACTAATAATCTATGAAGCTATGAAAAGCTTCACAAATTGAAAAATTTCACTTTCCCTGAGAAATGGAGATTTTTAAACATAAATGGAGAGATTCATGAAAACACCATAGTGAAATGGAAAGCTCCATGAAAGGAAAATTCTATAAAAAAGGACACTCATCTTTAGAAGAGATGGAGAGAATTTAGAGAAATGGTGAAATGATTTTATTTCATGAAGGTTCTTCCTGAAATAAACTCTTTTGAAAATCTGTAACTCCTCTCTAACTCCTGATTCATGAAAATTATGGTTTAGAATGAATTGAAATTAAGTAATTTCAGAAAAGGGGATTTCATGAAGACTATAATCTTCATGATTGTTTGGATCTTCATGAAGGATGGGAGATTCATGAAGTATGGGTGATTTTCAAAAGTTAGTGATTTTGAATAGTCTGAAGTATCATTAATGTAAGAAGAAAGTTTTATGCAGGCTATTAACTTCATGAATATAGTGTTGAACATCTTTTTTTAGTGAATTGTGATTCCCAACGTACCAATTCAAGACTATAGTGAACGAATATACTTGTGTTAATCATGGATAAAGACTTAATTTATAAATTTATTAAATATACCTTCAAGTCGGTAATTAAGAAAGACTTAACCTAATGCATTGACCAAGGGGGAGTTTACTTAAGTTGTCTAAGGGAGGAAGTGTGTTATCCCTAAAATTATTATAAAGGAAACGTTCCTAGAATAGAGTTTCCAGGTCTGAAAAATTGTAATCCAGAATATGTAGTAAATCTTAGTTTATTTAGGTACAATCAACTCACTATCAACATGTACTCATTGGATTATCCCTTAATGGGGATCTTGGTAAAATTGATTTGTTATGTTTCTATTTCTGTATCTAAATGTTTGGTAATTGTACAATTTCATCAGACATGTTTAATAGTTTCCTACTAATGTGGGGACAAGATATGACTCATTTGAAGAAAAATTTGACACTATGATTCACCCCACCCCAATTAGGGTGTTCTATGGTCTTACAAGTGGTATCTAAAGAATTTTATTTTTGTTAAACATATCCTCTTTTATTATGGAAAATTTAGTGAATGTTAGGGGAGATCCACTTTTTGATGGAAGAAACTTTCATATTTTGAAGAATATAATGATATCTTATCATAAATATTTTGTAATGGAAGTTATTTATAACACAATTCAGGGGATTCAGATTATTGATGTTATAAGTTGTTCTTTTACAAAAACAGATAATAAAATGCTTGATACAGATGCCAAATCTCAAAATTCTCTTACTGTAGCACTATCTGATCAAATCAATTTCACGGCGATGAGTTTCACTTAATCTATGTCCATGTGAAATAAATTGTAAAACATATATAAATGAAGTAAAAAAGTTCAGGAGGTGAAAAATAAAGTTCTTCACAATCAGTTAGGTAAACTAAAAATGCATCTAGATCAAAATGTTGGTAGTTTCTTTAATTTCATTACAGAAGTTGTTGTATCTATTCCAGAGCTTGCAGAAGAAATTGAGGATATTTACATTGTGAAGAAAATCCTAGGAAGGCCCCCACATCTGTAAAATCCAAAACTATCATCTCTTGAGGAAAGATATAGGTCTAATTTTTGTTTTTATGATATTATAAGGATTCTAGTGACTTATAAAATGTGAGTCAAACCATAAGATAAGAAATTTTGAGTAAGAAAGGAAATAACATTCAAATCCATGGAAAAAACTTGACCTCTCTAAAGTTAGTGAAGAAGATAAAGACAATGAATTTTCTCCCTCTTTCCAAAATATTAAAGTGAGGAAATTATGGATTTGAATGAAAGAATCATTTTTATTGTTTTTTTTAACATCCATAGATTTTAAAATGCAATACTATGATTAATATCATACAAGATATGCCACATTAACCTTAATAAAATAACTAAATATTATTATTTAAATGTGATTGTTATCACCTAGTGGTTGGAATGGTGGGGATGAATGAGATAAACTAAATTATGAAAATATAGTTTAAACATGTTTATAAAAAGAATTCATTAGTTACCAATTAATTATAAATGAAAAAAAAACAAATTGAATATAAAGGATTTGTTTTTATAAACAAACTATTTTTATGCCCATAATGGAATTTTTTCTTAAAAAATTAAATTAATAACTATTAGTGAAAGATATTATTTAAATTTATACCTTAGATATTCAATAAAATATTTTTAAACTCATCCAATATGTTTGATATTCTAATATAAGAAGAAATCTGTTTTTAACCACTATAAGTTATATTTTTCTAAAAGAAAATTTTGCGGCCTTTTAATGTCGCTCCTACTTTGAAACTAAATTTTTAACACTTTTATATATTTTATGTGAAAAAATAAACTAAAATTATTTAAATAATAATACCAAAATTATCATAGGGGGGTACATTGGTATTTTTTGGAGAAGTTTTATTTTTTGATGAATAGTAAAAGATACAGAATTTTAATTGAAAATTGTTTTTTCATCTAATTTATGTATATTGATAAATTAAATTTTAAATTCATATTAAAGTATATTTATTTAAATTATAAATCAATAAATAAAATTTAGGTAATTTAAATCAATTTCAGAATTAAATTGGATATAAAAATATTTCAATCTTTTGAACTTTTTTACTTTAAAACTCTACTTTCCCATTGTGTCAATGAGATTAATTTTAAATTTAATTTCCCCAATTTATTGAATAAAATTAAGTAAAATAAATTAAATTTTTTTAATAAAAATTTAAAAAAATTTAATTAATGCTATTTTTATTTTTAGGCATAACACTTTTACCATGGTAAAAAAGAAATATTTACCATAGTATAGGTAAAATAAAGAAGTGATTTAATGTTAAAAGTTAAAGGATTAAAATACCAAAAAAATAATAAACTTAAATGGATTTTTGTGGTATTTATCAACCTTAAAAATCATTTAACACATTAATTATCTTCCAAATTCATTTAAATTAATTCCACTTCAATATGGTTGTCTTTAAATTTAAAATAATCATTATTTAGTCACTTGAACCCACTGCTCCTCAAGTATAAATACCACTCCTCACCACCCAATTTCTCCTCAAAAGCCTTGAATATCCTAAAATATATTCTAAACCCTCTCATACCCTATATCACCACATCCAATTTCGTTTTTTCTCACCAAAAAGTCCAAATCCAAGGTCTTCAAGGGGTCCCTCAAGGACATGATATTCAAGAGTAATTTTCTCAAACCACATCACTTATTATATTTTATTGTTCTATTTTATCCTCTACTACTTCATACACTAAGTAATTATAACTAAGGAATAATTAATATACTATATATTTATGTTTATGGTGGATTAAATAATATCCATTTCATTTCTTACCTACTCTTATTCAAAGTCACAAAACTATTGTCCAAATTATACTAGTTAATAGCCTCAGTAAATAATGATTTTTTTTTCATTTTCCATTACCACCTTTATGTATAGTCATAAAATTATTATTATGGTTAAATAAGACTTTAAAACTTATATTATAACATTTTTCATGTTCTGGAAATAATATATATACATAATATTAAATAAAGTGAAGCTAGTTTGTGATGGTTGGAAAAACTGAACATTTATCATTTACATTTTACTAAATAAATCATCCTCATGTAAGAAACAAAAATGATATATGAGACCATTTAAAATAATTTAAGTGAGTTAATACCATTTCATTTCACTTTTAGAGAGTTACTTCCGTTTTAAAATAAAATCCTTAATTATACACAAATGAACTTATCAGGAATTCATGAAATAAAATCACCCCAAACCATGAAAGTAATGAAATATTATTAATGAATGGGTCATAAAATATTATAATATCATTAAATAAGGTTCTATAAATATTAATATAGTTCAATAATGAGTCAATAACCTTATCTAAATCATTATACATGTGGCTAAATCATGCACAACTAAAGGGAAGTGTGGTGTAAGGGATTTCTAAACTCAATTTACATTCATTTGGTTATATATCTACATCATTGATTATATTATTAAAATATTATGTTTGTAACAAAATATTTATTTTATTATGTTTTATTACTAATTATATTTGTGAGGATATAATTTTTTTACATATAATCACCCCATTCATTAATTATCACCTCAATTATACGATCTTTGTAAGGGTTTATCTTCTCACTTTTACTTCTCTGAGATATCTGCCTTATTCACCACTTATTTCTTATGTGTGGTGTATATAATTACCTTTAATATACTATATCACGAATCTAATTATATTTATGGTATTAAATATCTCATTTCATAATTATTACTTTTATGAGTAATATGATTTGACTGATTACAAAATGGTAAGCAAATTCTTAACCCAATTTCCATTCTTTGGGTTAAACTTCTACTTCCTTTATTTTTTGATACTAAGATTAATTGTAAAATTTATTTTGGATATATTATGTTTCATTTATAATTTTTTTATGTTTATTTACAATGAATACATAAATTTTATTCATTTTATTAATTCTCCATCAATGATATTATATCTATTAGGGACTTTCTTTAAATATCTATTTTTCAACCAGGACCTTATTTTATAAAATTATTTTTATTTTTTAATATTATAATATGATTACTTAAATTCATTATTAATCATGTTTTGATTTTTATAAAATGGTTTTAAAGGTAAGTTTTTTATTTTCTAAACAATTTTCTTTGAGGCTTTTCCAACAAAAATACTAAATGAGTTTTTAAAACTTAAACGACATGAGATGATTTTCCTATCATCATGATGCCTTAATTATTTAAAACATGATTTAACATTTTACTTGATTATTTTTATATAAAATTATTTTATAATTTCTAATTTTTATAACAATAAGTTATTATCAATGTGAAAAAATGGTATTTTCTTAAAAAAATCAATAATCACATTTATATTATTTTAATCTGTGTCAACATTATTAGTTGAATCATATTCTTCATTGAGGTTGATATATAATTATACCATCATCCATATTTAATAAAATGGTTTATGATCAGTTATACTCAGGATGTAATATTTTTATTTCAATGTTATATTCCTTTTGTTCATGTCACATGACAATATTACAATAACCATTTAATTATGTGGGTAACCCTAACTATTATTCCTTATGTTTGATTATTTATGTGGAATACTTATGAATGAGAAAGTTTTATTAGGTGAACCTAGATATAACTCCAATGCATTGTGTATTTTTTTAGTTTTATGAGATATAATTTATAGGATTAGGGAGTAATATTAATATCTCAAGGGACTATGTTGACCTTGTTATATAGTCTTGGTAGTTAGCCTTGACTTAAGATTATGTCATGATATATGTTGCTTTCACTTCCCTATTTTTTAATTATTATATGATTCAATTTTCTATTGTTTATGTTTCCATATGTATATTCATGAATCATGATTATATTTTATCATTTTAGGTTTTCTAACTCATATTTTATGCTTCAATCTCCTATTTATTCACTAACTAAGATTTTTATCTCATCCCTTGTGTCTATTTTTTCCAAGGTTGTTCTATGTAGTTATAGGAGAAAACATAGAGTTAGTAGATCATAATGGGGATTAATAAAAAGATGTTTTATTCTATTTTCATTATTTCTAATAATTTAACTAGTATTACAAAGACATTATACTTTTCGATCATTTTTTATTAACGAAATGAATAATGTATAGAAGTGTCCACTTGTGATGTATGAGTTTACAATGTAATATTTTGTCCTAATTCTATAAAACAATAAACCTAATAGATCCTTGGGTGTGTAATAATGTGAAATATAGTCTAAAATCAGTAAAATACATAATTTTAAGTCATAGTGCTTACATTTTGTTATGGTAAAGTAGGTCACATTGTATCTTGGTGCTCAAGGAGATTCGATAATATAGAAACTAAAGAAGAAATCATGAAAATTCCTCAAAATAAATCCCTTCAAAAGGGTTAATTAAAATTATTAATGAAATTATAGAGATATATCTTCATCTAAAAAAAGAAACAAGAAAATAATTACCTTTCAGAGGATGTATAACTAGAGTTTAAATAAGATATTGAAGCTTCCATGATGGATGGAGTAGAAAAGGCATAATCTACATAAGATGAATAAAATTATTTTAATGGTGTTTTAGATCTCAAGAAGTAACTTGACGGTAATTTAGATGTGTTTGACATTCAAAGGAAGAAAACAATAAATATTGGAGTTGTGTTAAGTGGGTCATTGGAGTATGTGGATCATCTTAAAGTAGATAATGATCGAATACAAGAAGTGGTATAGGAACAGTTGAATACTATTAA
Organism: Viscum album; assembly: GCA_963277665.1. Taxonomy (NCBI): domain Eukaryota; kingdom Viridiplantae; phylum Streptophyta; class Magnoliopsida; order Santalales; family Viscaceae; genus Viscum; species Viscum album. The sequence goes on along the minus strand of OY728157.1, from coordinate 2,113,497,640 downwards.
AATATTAAAAGAGGTTGTGGAGTTTAAACTCAGTATTTAAGAGCATGAAAAATTACTCAATTCCCCTTACACTAAGATAGGAAGAAAAGGATAAGATATTTGAGGGCCTTGAAGTGTAAATCATCACTATGAGGAGTAAACTTGAAGCTGAATCAAAGTCAAGGGAAATAAAGAATAAATTACCGTTTGGAAGGTTTTTATATGAATATCTTTTGGAAAGAGTTATATGTTGTTCTGAAGGAGTATAAAATCCTTGAATTATCAAATATCTAAATTTATTGGGAAATGGGGAATTGTATATGATATAGAAACATTTAAGACACTAAATAGGATTATATTAATCGAAGGGAATCTTAAAGTTTGATACAAGGAACCCGATGTCCTAATAGAGAAAGATTTAAAACAAAAAAAAAGAATAGAGATGAAAATAATCCTCAATTATATATATAGGATCACCATTCAAATTATTATAAAAAATATGGGTACATGTGAAGGAATGTAAGTGAGAAGATTGTTCCTCTTATAAAATTTCAATTTTTTTGATTTCTTGGCCATACCATGTCTGACTGTGAAGAGGTCAGGATTTATCTATATAAGGAAGAAACTATAATTTAACAAAGTATAATGATACCATATCATTCATCATATATAAGAAATAATTTCTATGAATATTTTTTACACTTTTCTAACTTTTTTTATGAAACTATTCATTTTGGGCCGATGAAAGGTGGGAAAAATAACTACAGAACATAGAGAAAAGTCAATACAGATCAACCAAGTAGGATTACCCTTGAAAATATATATTCTCATTTGGAAAATGAATGGGAGTATGATTAATCCATTCACATTTAATAGATACTAGAAAGGCTATATTTTGTCTCCACTCAATCAGGTATCTCATAGGAGTAAAAGAAGATGATTGAGAAATCCCTCATAGCAAAAATCACACTCAAAGCTAAAAATAATAGTAGCACTTAGATTATTGATAGTTAATGCTCATCTCACATGACTGTAAATACATTTTTTTTGAAAATGTTAATAAAAGGGTTGATGGAATGGTGATATTAGGCAACTGTGGTGCCTTATAGATCAATATAAGTGGAAATATAGAATTATTAAATGATGAGCTCATGAAAACAAAAGTTCTATACATGGATAGTTTGTATCACAATATCTTGACTGTGATTTAACACTGTGACTCAGTACTAGTAGTTAAATTTAATCATAGTTGGTTCACCATAAAAGGAAAGATAGTTAATTCTCAAATTAAATTATAAAAGACAAATTGTAATTTACGCTAGGTAGATAGTAAATAAAACAATTATTTATTTATAATTAAAGATGAAAAATACTTATGACACCGAATTTTGGGTCACATTAATCAATTGATCATGGAGAAAATATCCAGGCTAAAGGCCCTTTATGGCCTTCCCAATATAAATAATAATTGATAAAATAAATGTGACACTTTCATTATAGGAAATATGGTTTGGAATTCCTATCGGACGAAGAAAAAAAATGGAATCAAATATTTTAAATCTAGTCCACATTGATGTGTGGTCCAATAAATGTGGTTAGAATGTAGGTGGATAGGTACTTAATTATTTTTATATATGATTATAGCATAATGGAATGTGTGATTTTTATGTAGCATAAATGAGAAGTTATTTATTGTATGAAGAGTTATTTATGAATAGTTGAGAATGAAACTAGCCATATAATAAATATTTTACAATCTAAAAATGAAATATAATAAACATCCATTGAATTTGAGAATTTACCTTGAAAAACATGGGATCAATAATGAAGTGTATTTAGTGAGAACACATCAATAGAATTGCATCATTTAATGAAAAAAATACCAGGTGAAACATATGTCTAGAATTATGATAATTAATAGATGTGTTTCTCATTAATACTATAAAGAGTATATTCAATTTTCAATGTAGACTTAAAATCATAGAGGGCTATTTATATGTGATTAGAGAACACCATATGAGATATTTCATGAAATAATACCCTCTCTAATGTATTTTCATGTTTTTGGAATTTAATATTTCATCTGAAATAAGGAAGACAATCAAGGAATGTATAGTGATGTTGCAGATGATGGAATGTTACTTGGATATTTAATGAAGTTTAAATCCTACAAATGATACAATAATTATCTTAGAAATATTTTGTAGATAAATGAATTCATATCATTGAGGAAAAAACTATAAATAACTTAAGTATATAATGTGTTGATATGATTGAAGATGAAGAGTAAAGTGGACAAAGGACATATTCAAATATAAAAAATTGTGGATGGCTTGACAAACATCCAGGGCTCCCAAAATAATGATGATTCATCAGGCGATTTAGAAGAGGAAATAATTACTAAATAAAATCTACCAGAACCTCATAAAATAAGTAGAAGAGCATAATTTGATCAATTCAATAATAATGGGGATTGGAATACTCCAACATAAATGAGTAGAATGAGGAATAAAGCACATTTTTGCTCCTTTCATTTTTAGAACCATCTTCATTTGAATAATAAATGAAGGATAAATCATGGTTTAAGGAAATGAATTAAAAATTGGATAATATTGATAAAAATTAGACTTGGGATCTTGTTAAGAGACCAGATAATCACAATATTATTGGAAGAAATTGGATATTTAAAGAAAAACTCAGTGAGTTTTAAAACATGATCAGAAACAAGTTTTGTATTGTGTATAAAGGATATACATAGATTGAAGCCATTTATATTGAATAAATGTCTATTCCAGTAGATCTAATAGATTCTATTAAGCTATTACAAGCCATGGTGATTCAAATAGGGAACAAATTTTATCATATGGATATAAAAACAACATTCGTAAATAGTGTTATTGAAGAAAAAGTCTACATTGAACAACCAGTGGTATTTTATTTAAAAGATAAAAAATGTTTATAGATTAATGAAGGCTCTCTATGGTATAAAGAAAGCACCATGGTCATTGTATTCTAAACTTGATGATTTTATGAAGAATTTGTAATTTAAGACGAGTTTTTGACAATAATATCTATGTGAATAATTCAAAAAAAGATCAATTTATAGTGATTTTCTATATTGATGATATTATATTTGGTAGAAGTATGAAGAGAACCATGGAAGAATTTTATAATCACAAGAAATCATAATTTTAAATTTCCAGGACTGGTAAACACACAAATATTTTAGGGAAGTTTGTGATTCAAAATAAGTAATCCACCATCATTTCTCATGGAAAGTATGAAAGAGAGATTCTAAATAAATTTAAAATGCATGACCCCAATCCAAGGTCGATTCTGATTGTCTTTGGACAAAACATTAAAATAATGAGTAAGGGAAATATGTGGATCCTTCTTTTTATATAAGATTCATTATAAGATTATTATATTTGACTAAAACATGGCTAGATATTGTTTTTCAAACATGTTCAGAAGCTCTCTTTCAAGGTAATCGAAAGGGATATAATTTTTCAATAGTTAAAATAATCATGAGGTATATTCGAGGTACTCTCAACATTGGATTATACATTTCAGTAAGAAGAGATAATTAATTATTTGAATTTTAGGATGATGATTAGTCTGGATATGTGGTGGATCTAAAGTCCACAAGTGGTGGTGAATTATTCATTGGAAAAAAATGTATGGACTTTTTGATGAATAAATAGGAAAACAATTCTCTTAGTACTTTTGAAGCATATTATATCTCTATGAAAAAGGAATGCACTCAACTATTTTGGATGAAGAAACAGCTTATAGATATAAGTGATGAGGTGAAAGATTCAGTGGTGATACAATGTGACAATAAGGGCGTGATTTATCTTATGAAAAATCTGGTTCAACACTCTCGTACAAAACATATTGATATCAAATATCACATCATAAAAGATAATTTTGAAAAATATTTGATTAAAATAGATCAGTTTGGAACTAATGACCATGTGGATGATATCATAACTAAGCCTTTGGAACCTCTAATGTGTAAGAAACATCAGTTGAACCTCGGTGTTCAGCCACCTCCCAGTGCAAGAGTCGGTTATGGTTGTTCCCCTCTCCCCATTTTGGTTAACTGTTTCAATATGTTTTTGGATGTGATGCAGGTCTATGGGGGATATATGATCCAAAGGGAGTTTTTTTAGAACTATAAGTTCCAATATGGATTCGTTAGCTTTATTTCCAAATGAAGATATAAGTGGAATTCAATGATTTATAGATTTTTATGATTGGTTGGGGTAAATCGATTCATTAAATTCTCTTTTGCCACTCTAGTTTTCTACACCGAACTTCAATCACATTGACATAGAGTGAAGTATGAGATTTTAAAGGACTATTATGTTTTTTATATAGGTTAGTGATTTATTGAATTTATCTACAAATTTCCAACAATCCAAAATGGGAAGTTTTTTGGAACCTAGTATTTTCAATGCTGGAGACGAAGTAAATTTTGTGTTTGTTGTCAATCCCCTCTAGGGTTAATCAGTGGTTTTTCATGGAAATTGATCTTATGGTGCAAGAGGCTTCACTATTAAAAGTGGCATCATTTCCTAATATTTTCCCAGTTTTTGGATCTCAAAATATGGATAAAGGGGTAAGCATCATGAAATATGGATTTCCATAATAGACTCTTCAAATATATGGAAAAGGTATGGATTTATCAAATATTGAAATTTTTTGAAGATGTGGAGATTTATGAAGGAATCTAGTGTTATGTAGGTTTGATGGTTCATAAAATAGACATCATAAAAATGGATCAGTCATGATGGGATGAGAGTAATCTATGTGACTATAAGAATCTTTACAAAGATAAGTATTTCAAGGATGCTTTACAAAGAAATAGAGCATTAAGAACTTGAATGGAAAGCTTCACAAAATGTTTATGGTGAGACAGAGATATTTGAAAAAGTAAATTTCTATAAATAATAGGTCTCTCATTTTCAGAAGATATGAAGAGAATTTAGAGAAAGGGTGAGATGGTCTAATTTCATGAAGGTGATTCATGAAGGAAATCCTTTTGAAAATATAGAACTCTTCATGAACTCAAGATTTATAAAAAAGTATGGTTTAGAACAAATTAACAATATGTAATTTCATAATGGGTGGTTTTATAAAGACTGGGAGCTTCATGAAGGTTGGGATCTTCACAAAAGGGATTGGGTTTGCAAACAATGGAGTATCTTTGGAATAAGATGGGGGATTCACTAAGGTTAGGAGCTTCATGAAGAGCAGAGTTGAATATCTAGTTTTAGTGAACAGTGCTTCCTAGTGCATCAATTCAGGGATATGTTGTAATCATATTCTTGTAATGATTTGGAAAAAATACTTAAATTCTCTATTTTTTGAAGTGACCTTCATGTTGATAAACTCGGAAATACTTCACCCAAGTCATTGAGAAAGGGGGAGTCGATGGAAGTGATTTGAGGGAGGTAGTATACTATCCCAAAAAGTGTTGTAAAGGTAGTGTGCCCAGTACAAAGTGACTAGGACTAACAAATTATAATCCATAATACCTAGTGAATATTAGTGTATTTAGGTATGACTGATGCACTACTGGTGTATTCCTCTTCGACTAGACATTCTTGATTAACCAGGTAAATTTGTTGTGTTGTGTTTCAATTTCTTCATTTGGGTGTTTGATAACTGCACATTTCCATAAGATAGATTTAACATGTTCCTACCAACATGGGGAAAAGATCTAACACGTTTGAAGAAAATTTTCACACCCTTATTCACCCCTCCCGTCTCAAGGTTTTCTAAGGTCTTACACACTCCCACCACCTCTTTTCTAAAGATTATTCCATATCAAATCATTATTTAAAATCTCTGAAACTTTTGAAAATTCAAAACATACCTAACATCCTGTACTAAAGTCATCGAGATACCACATATTAGGCTTCACCCTTTATGATTAATTCCATAATTTCATGTGATAAAAATAATGTTAAACTCCATAAAATAATCTGAACTTGACCACACATTCAGATAAATGAGTATTTTACTGCATCTTCATATTTTTCTTGTGGTAGTAGCTCATTATTATAAAGAACAGATGCATGAATAATGTAGATTGCATGAATGGATGTTTGATGATCGATAATTCTTCATTATCTAGGTTATATCATCAGAGATGGTAAGATCGATACATGTCTAATATTGAATTCAAACACTAAAAAACTCTTATATAGAGGTTTAATGTGAAGAGATTTTTGATTGAATGGTGTGGACTAATTTGATCGAGAACCTTAGTTTATTTTTGACCTTTTTAAAAATGATGAAAATACCCAAAACAATCCTTATCCCATATCCCCATGGCCAAAGATCTTAGGCCACTTAATAATCATGAAAGAAAATTATATAACTCAAACCACTAGCTCTTTGGATTGCCTCCCGGTAGACTCCCAAACTCCATCATGGGTTGCGCCACCCCATTACATAGTCCACATTATAATCTCATATATGCACATCATGAGTACACCATCCTTCGGGTTTCATGTGACATGTGAAAGATATGCATCCCATAGACCCCAGCCTTCATTCTTGTCTATAATCGAATCATCTTTTCGCCTTCATTGGAAGTTGTTGAGGATCCTTTACCTAACCAATGGAAATAAAATTTTTAAACTCACATTCAATACACATTGTAAAAAATAAAAGTATAAAATTCTAATCCAAATGTACATTGAAAATATTTAACTTTCACCAATGTCCTTAAATATTTGAAACCTTCATCATCAATCCCAATTCAATTGTTAAATCCACAAATCTCTAATATCTATCTGGATAGATAATTCTTCATTCATACAAACTAAAGGATGGATCTTTAATGATCAAAACATTATTAAATCTCAAAAATTATTCATCATATGTTTTAAATATTTATACCTAGTCCACAACTACCACAATATATATGAAGAATTTTTTTTATCTATTATAATTACCCATGCAGTATCATTATTAACACTTTTACTTGAGCCACATATCCACTTCCTTATTAATTAAAAAATACAACCAATTCCATTGGACTCAATAATCTCCTCATTGAATGTTTTATCAATACTAACAAATATTTTGATAAGTCAATGTGTTAATTTATTTCTGTTACCTCTCCCATTTATTGAAAATAATTATGAAGTCAATTTATGGGGTCTCTAAGATTATTATTCTCAAATTATCATCTATTCTAACTTATGATTTTGAGTATCCTCATAGAGCGGAACCACATTATTTCCTAGTTTTGAGCTTCTATTTACTCCACTCTATGTTTATGTGGGATAACATGGTGTAGAAAATAAGAGGGGTTTAAAAAATCATCAAAGCTTTTCATGCATAATTTTTTATGTGATACTATTCTAAAATACATTCTTATTTTTCACATCAGGTTCTGTTAGGAAAAAAATTAAAGAGAATTTTTTATCTCGTAATCAACTCAACAAACACATCAAAACAGTTCAAGTGTATAAAATAAAATTCCACCTTCACCTTATTTTATCATAAACCATCACTCCCCCTTTAAAATCAATATAATAAAATAAAAGGAAATTTTTTAGATCTGATGGTTATACCTTAGCTGAATTTTTATCCTCCTATGGGGATTCACTCAATCCTTCGTCAGGGTGATTGAAATATTTAATAATGAAAATATATTCTTTTTGGAAAACCACTATATAACATGTCCATCAAATCTAATTCTTCACCTTCAATTCCTTGTATGTTAGTTCACATAAACAAGAATAAGGGAATACGTTTTTACCTAAATGTTTCTTCAAAATAAATATTCAGGCTGATAGTCATCTCTCAACTGGTATATTTAACTTATTCTTCTATTAACATCCTTTAAAACTAGATTTCATATTTAATTTAAATGATATGTCTTATTATTTGGAATGTTTAGTTCAACATTTTTAGTTATGAAATTCTTAGAAAAATCTATTTTCCAATTATTTACATTCTTTTTATATATTTCCTTCTCTTTTGGTAGAATTTTAAAATATCATCACGCATCTGGCTGAGTTCGATTTTACCTTTCACATAGACTTTAATGAATTATTAAATATATACTTATAGATGAATTTACATTGACAACAAAATTTACTTTTATCATCACTTACATTTTTTTAGCCTAGGTATATTTTTGAATTTGTTATAATTTGATAGATAATTTTAACTAATTTGACCAAATAATTAGACATTTCATTTTGGCATGCTCGGTCTTCTTGCAGTTCCCATAAGATTTATTTTCATTTTCATTATTTTCACTTTTAGGAAACATCTTCACCTCTTCATTTTGGATGTTTTTAATCAATTAAATATTATTATCTACCACTTGAATTGACTATTTATTTGACCTTAATTTGATTTAATTGATTTTAGTTTCCATGGATTCTTTATAGTGATCCATGATATAGCCTTATTTACCATAGTAGAAGTATATTTTTATAATGTGTGTGACATATATTTAGCCATTCTTTGTAAATATCTTGGGAGTAGTGTAATAAAAAAAATTGTTTTATTCACATCACAAAGATGAATTTACTTATTACTATTTTTTAGACATTATTTTTTCAATTGATCCATTTCAATTTGATAAAGGCCTTCTGTAATTATCATACTTTGAAAATTTATACTAGAAGCTAATGGGATGATTATGAAACTTACAAGAGAACTAATAGTGGAGAAAAAATCTTGGATACTTCATTTTTGTGTCATTATGGTTGGAATTAAAGCCTTGATGCTTTTGTAAAATATTTTCCTCATTTGAGATATTTTTTGGGGTAAAATTATTTCACTTTTTTATATCCACCATTGATGATATGGTGGGTTTGTCATCAATTATGGTCTTTTATACATGTCCAGTAATAAACATTGCACCTTCACTAGTAGAAAAAAATGTATTAGTAGTGCCATATTTAGATAGATATCAGTTTACCTCTTTATATGAGCTTCATGTGGATGCTTTATCAAATGATCTTAAACATCATTTTACACAAGTATGAGACCTTATGGAGATATTAATATTATTAGAAATTTTTATATTCGTATCCTTATTTTCAATTATTTAGGATGTTAGAACAAGTTTTTTTCATATATTTTAAATTTACTTCAAGATGAAGATATTTCACATTAATAAAATTATTATCCTTTTGTTTTTTCTCAAAAATTTCCCCCCCAATAATTTTTCAACATATTGATTACACCATTCATCATTTTATATAACTCTTGTATAGAATTATCAACCTCCTATATCATCCTTAATTTAACCTCCAGTTAAAAAACTTCAACATTTATAAATAATTTTTCTGTTCCTTATGTACATCGATTAATTTTGAAAGTATTTTTTATGAGGTAAACCAAATATTAAATACATAAATATTACATCTTATTATGTGTATATTCAATACATATCATTAAAATAAATTAAATAACCATAAATATTTAGTTAATTTTGAAACATTAATTTATAAAAAATGATAATATAAAAGATCTACATCATCTCCCATTAATTTATTGACAACTGGAACCATTTTTAAAGATATCATACCTATAACATTTTTTTATATCCTAGGGAAAAGGAAAGATAAAAAATGTGAAATTAAATAATTAGTAAGGGTAAATAGGGGATATATTAATCAATTATCATATGTAATTAAATCATGAGTATAAGAGTATGAAAACATGAGGTAAACATTTCAAAATCATGCCCAGAAATTCATAGTTAATAATAATTGAATAAAGCATAGGTGGTTCATAAGAAATTAATCATAAGAGAATAAAATATCATGATCCATGAGATGATATCATAATCATTATAACATTTCATAAATATCAGTAGAAAAAATGTCGTATAATCATAATCATAGAAATTGTATTCCAAGGCTACACACCAAGCCAATTAACACGTGTTAGGCTTGGGATAACCACACTTGTACCTACCCCAGACTTAGGATAACCTCCATTATACCCACTTTTGAGAATGGGGTAACTTCATGTGTACCCTTTGATATCTTAAATATTAATCAATAATAAATTAATTATTGGGATATAACTCACCCATATATCACATAATCATAATCTATTCATATGTATGCCACAATATCATAAAACTTTTTATCATTCCCTCGGAGATTAACCCATGGAAAAGAAAATGGTTTCATTAATATTTCACCATAAAATCCAAAAACCATATGAAGAGAGAGTAAGGATTCAATAATTGGATCATATACCTAGTGAATTATAAGTAACATCAATTGATGTTTTAATAGATGAAACTACCATTAAAAGATCACTATAATATTTATTGATAAAAATACCATTTTCATTTTTAAATAACTTATTTAAAATATATAAAGTTCTAAAATATTTTATTGGAAAATATATATGTAAAATTATAAATGAATCTCCAAATAATAGATTATTTGTGATGGAAGATAAATTAATTCGTGTGGTGTACGTTAAAACAAATATTTCATTTGAACCTTTGGTAAAAAAATTACATCATTCCTAAAATGATAAGAATATTCCTCTTAAACCTAATTATAGAAAGTTAAAATTGGGTAAAAAATTACTCTAATAAATCGTTATATAATATAAAAAAAATTGTTTCAATAATTTTAAATAAAGAATAAAATATTCCCAGCCGAATGGAAAAACAAAGATGAACTTCCTTAAAACAATTATTTTGGACCTTTGAGTACTTATAGAGAGGAAAATGAAAGGATAAACTTTTAATATATAGAAATAACAAATAATAATATAATAAATAAAATTTATATATATATCATATAATTTCATCATTAAAATTTAAGCATACACAATCCCTGTAAAATGTGAGATTGTAAAATAATACCCTTACAACATTGGTAATTTCAGAATCAAAACCTCATAAAAGGGGGAACCTTATATCGATTTTTAAATCCCTGTAATTTTCATGAAAATAATTATAAAATACATTCATGTTAATTATATACACCACCCAAAGTAAACATGTGGTTAAAATGTAATATGTATCACAGAAATAAATATGAGATGAGAAACCCTTACATATATCATAACATTGATGTGAAAATTAGTCAATGAAGTGATTATGTATAACAAATGTATATCCACATTTAAAAAATACAACATAAATAATTACATGTAATTCCATACGTAATCAGGGAATAACACAGTCAATAGTGAATATATATAAACCAATGAATGGAAATTGAGTTAAGAATCCCCTAACCACAAATTAGATTAGCTTTATAAGAGATCTAAAAACAAGTATAAAAAAATAAAATGATTTTAATTATATGAAATAATCATATTAATACTTATAATACAATAAATATTTTACTTATAAAATCTTATCACTCATTAATTAATAATTATTTATTAAATTCATGGTATTGGGTGATAATTGTTTCATTTTTAAAGAATGTTTTAATTATGATGTTATGGTCATTTTATATTGAGCATGGTTTTATCATATAAATAATTTTAATCTTGATATAAATTTCATATATATTCATCATATACAAATTTAGAACCATTCATAAAAAGAAAATTACAGTGAAATAAATTACACCATTCATAGAGACAGTAATCTTTAAGTACGCATGAATGATGTTTTCATTATCTAATGAAAAGAATAAAAGAAGTATAAATAATATTTTACCAATAAAAATATTAAATATATAATAAATATCAAATTTATTCCTTATATTAAACCATTATAAATATCCATATTATGTTGTGATATAGAATAACTCACATCTCTTCATGGAGGTGGTAGTCCACATGTACGTACAACTGATACTTACACTTACCACTTGATAGAAAAGAGGTTTAAAATGGTTTTTCCGTAATAAAAAAATCGTAGTATATTTATTAAATCAGATTCCTTATGTTACGATGAATACAATATATTTATAGAAAGTATAAGAATAAGTAATCTTTTGAAGGGTTAGGTAAGACGATTACCTCTTCTTCAAGAGACCTCATTTGGCCTACAACATAATCCTTATTAAGATATTATTAGAGTAAGAAACAAATCTCAATAAAGAAAGGAAGGAAGATACATAGGTATTAGGGTATGGATTTTATGAGATATAAGTCTCAAACATTATCAATAACAGAGGATATTTTGTTCACTTTTATAAGTGAGGAGAGGAAACACTTGGAATTACATAAAATATTTAAATATAATTAATGTATCTCTCAAGTATAATACTTAAAAATGATAATTTATTATAATAAAAAAATTATAAGGTAAAAATATAATTATAAAATAACATTTAGACTGGTTTTATTTCCATTTTAATCCTGATTTTTACTTTAACCCCTATGTAAAATCCTTTTAACATTAATATTTGTAACACATTTTTTATATTTTAATTGTCTTAAATTAACTTATAAGGAGAAAAGTGGCTAGAAATTATCCATTTATGGCATTTTGTACCATTTACCATTCCACCAATCCCATTTCAAGATTTTTATAATTTTTTAATCATTTATCAAAATATTATTTAACATAAAATATCATTATCCATTTTCAATACTATTAATTTAATTTGACAATAATGTCATGAACATAATGAATAATTTATAATATAAACTCTTTCACCAAAACTTATAAAATAATATTAACCATAAAATTCATGTAACACCATAATTCATCCAAAACATATTTCTTTAAATGTTTTTAAAATCATTGAATCGATTTTTCCTACTATTTTCATAGGAACATAGTCCGCATTGTGTAAGAATTTAAGGTAATTATACTATCAACAAAAATTAAAAAAAAATACCATCATAAAAATAATTTATTTCATTAAATTAAACTTTAATAATCAATATTAACTTATTATTATACCTATGGAAACATATAAGGAAAATTAAAATCATTAGAGTGACATTTTGTATTTATCCTTTTAATAAAATGATATAAATCTTATCATTAAAGGAAAGTGGAAATAAATTTCCATATTTTCATATCTAAGAAGTATTTTTTAAGATATTTTCTTAAAAAAGGATAAATTCAAGTGTTAGAGATATTTCAAAGCCTTATTTCATAGTTTTAATGTTGTTTTGCCTTACCAAGGTGAGAAATCATTATGATGGTTACAATTCGTGATGACCAAAAAAAAGGGACCTATATAGAAAATTTGAACCTCATGATTCCTACCATTTTCAAGATTAAATTTATTGGAGTGGATGAAATCAATTTGTTTATAAATGCGTATAACTCTTTGAAAAGCAATTTTTAGAAAAATCCAATTTAATCCTAGAAATGAAATTATTCAAAAATAAAGTATAATGATGATTATTATATAATTAATTATATTATTTTTAATTAAATGGAATATACACTAACTTTTGGTTAGAATACAAAAACTAATACTTTTAAATTAAATGAAAAAATGAAAGGAAATGATATTTTTACAGAAATCGGTATTTTTAGTATTTAACTAAAAATAAGACATTTCATAAAAATCACAAAAAAAATCACCCTAATGAAATATTGAAATTATGATATAAAAAATGAAATTAATTTCAATAAATATAATTTCAAAAAATTATATAAATGTATTATAATTTAATCACACAAAATACAATAAAACCATTTTTGAAGAAAATATATTTTTTAAGGAATAATTGAATTTTTTAAAAAGGGAGTAATTTTTATTATGAATTAATAAAAACATTATAATTAATTAAAAAATTATATATATATTTCATGATGTAGTTAATCTTATTCATACATTTCAATTTAATTTCTATGTTATAATATATCATGGTTTGTTATAACCTCGGTGTTACGTGTCATGAAATATTTCAAACATTTATAATTTTTTTAAAGATAAATGTATCATAAAATATCAGGGTATTACATTATAACACCTTAGATAAATTTTAACCTATTAATTTCAATTATACCTTATTATAATTAGTGTATCAAGTCACTATGATAAAATATGATGTAAATTTTATCATGATAACTAATTTATATGACACTACTTGGAAAATTAGTATTTATTAATTATGTACTTATAATATCAAGTCTGTATCGTTATGAAACTTGTGGATTTAGAAAACATACATTGATAATTGAGTAATACTTCTCATATAAGACTAGATAGTTTTATGTTCCTCTTACTTGAGTTGAGGAAATCATTTACCATCATGGTGGAGAATATGAGATAAAATAATACTTTACTTATTTCCATGCTATAAGAATAATTTCATGCATTGATTTTTCTTTGAGAATTTTTTCATCCCTATTTTATCTCATATTATATATGATAATTGTAAATAATAAAACCCTAATATCCCATTGTCGATGGCTACTTGGTTATACTGGCACTAAATAAAAGTTATTTCATCCCAAATTATTGAATAGTTTAGTAGTATTGGTGTACTAGATGCATACATGAAACACACATATTTTTGAAAAAAATATTAAACCAATACTTTTATTTGAAATATCATTATTCCCTCTAGAATGTTATTTCATATTATCTATAATTTATTACTGACACCCTAGGGAATGCAAAGAAAATAAGGGTGAGATCAAATTCTCAGTAAAGGTCATGTACCATGGAAGATATCATGAGTACAAAAGGCATAATCAATATGAAAAGGTAAATAACTAAAAAATATTCTATTTAATCTAAAACATTATCATGAATTGTAATATGGAAGAAACAAATTATGGTAAAATAAAACTAATATAAAAAATATAATATATTATGTTAACCTTTATCAGTACTGGTAAAAAACATTGATAAAGGTATCCATTATTAGTGATAAAGGAAGTGATGAAAAAAGGGTACCTTTTATAACTGCTAAAAAAGTGCTAATAAAATTCAACCTTTATCAGCGCTTTTTTTAGCACTGATAAAGGGTTCATTTATCAGTTCTTTTTTTGTATCACTAATAAAGATATTTTTCATGCACATGAGTCCCACATCTAAATAGAATATGTCTGGCTACATGTTGATATATGATTCTACCACATCTCAACCTCGGATGCCTATTGTTGGGATAGAATCCTGAAATCTCTCTCCACACATATACATATGGTCCCACAATCCATCATCTAGGTTATTTTCTCTTGTACGATTGATTGGCCACATTCTTGTAGATCTATTTTTTATTCACTCAGTCCAAGGGTGTTCACCTTTCTTTCTAGGAATTTAACTTTCACCCACACTCACAAAGGCACACAACAGTGCAGATTTGGACCATAATTAACTGTCTAAGTTCAGTTCTTAGGAATATGTTAATTATTAATGACCTTTTCTATGATATTTGTTCACCCATTAAAATGTATAAGATCACATGTTAATGGAAATTTGGGTAAAATTCTGGAGTTCTTGTAGATGCTGACATGCTCAACCCATTTCCCAATTGTGCCACTCTAGTGGAAAATGGTGAGAAAATTTAAGTTCAATTTGAATATAAATTCATCCCATTATGTTGTAACTTCTACAAGATTTTGAGACATGATTTCTCATATTTTTTAAATTTTTTAAATACTTAAAGTAAATAATTAGGAACTTCTTCACAACCTACTGGGAAGAAATATCCTTGTACCTCAAATTTGAGGAAGGAGGTAAAGAGTGGTTGTACTTCTATTGAGATTGGATCCAAGAATAAGGATGTTGATATATAGGGAAAAAGGATTGAAAAACAGGTGTAGGTACAAAAATCATTAGAGCCTGATTATAGTCTTATTGATACCCCTATAGTTGTTAACCGAAGACACCTAAGTTTGGAAACACATTTTTTCTGTTATGATGGAATTTCTTCTTGGATAGATGAGTGCATAGTTGAATCTAGTGACACATGGGCAGTCCATTCTCAAATAAAGGTTGACTATAATTAGGAATTTTTTTTTTAATGTGAGCCTCCCAACTGCAAGACCAACTCTTGGACTATTATGGAAGATGTTACAGCCTCTTTTAAAGATTCATTTATTGGAAACTCTTAAAATACAGGCTTTATGGAAGGCCTTGAATGATCTACTCCTAAGAGGGAATCCTATGACCTATGTAATCAAGTCCCCTATTTCAAGTCCTAGGAAATTATATCATATGAGGATGTCTTTGAATAGGTATCATATAATAAATTTATTCAATCAGTTCCCACTCTAAGAAGGGATAAAACTCAGTAGTTCTAGGCGGGAAAGATTTAGTTGGGCCAGATTTTCTTAGGGATGTTACCCCATTACAGATAGACCCATGTGGGATGGGAGTGGTTGATGAATCTATTATAAAGTTAGACAAGAGATCATACAAGGATGAGGAAGCTAGTCTTGAGAATGTAGCAGGTGATCTAGTTACTGGTGGCACACCGGTAGAAAATGCAGCAATCGAGGAGGGTGGTAATGTCCTACCAAACTATGGCCACAATAAAACTTTTACTTTGATTGAAATATTGAAGAGATATAATATCTAGGAATTTTACCATGAGAAATTTTGCAATGTTATTATACCTATTAGAGGCTAACCCTCAGATATTAAGACTGTTCAGGAAAGGATCTTTTCTGATATGAAGGACAATACCTCAAATCAAGATGCTTATGATGTGGAATGTGATTCTATGGGCATGGATGGTCAGGATAAAATTTGGAAGGACCTTAAGCAGTGGAAGAGAGGTAGATATCTAAGAGGATAGGGTGTCTCTTGAGGAAAGGGTGGTAGCAATAAAAGGTGTTGAATTTCAAATGATTATTTGGTTTTAGTGGCATTGTTTAAGATAACTTATTACAATGTAACCCCTCATATTTCATTGTTTTGTACCTTTTCATTTTATTAATATTTTTTCTGGTACCATGGGTTCTAAGCCATGGTTTAGGAATTTTTGATAATAATTTTTCACTAAAAATTATAAATATTCATTTTTTATTTATTTTTTTGAATTATCTATATAATTAAAAATAGTTATTTATTTTTGTAAATTTATTCATTCTTATTATTATTTATTTCATTAATATATGGTACATATTATATGTCATTGTTCAATTTAAGCTATATGAAAATTGTATATATATAAACACATATTAATTTCACACACACAAACATTTACGTAATTAACAGAATCTTATATAAAAATGCATACAACTAATATTTATATAATTTATTCAAATTTAAATATTCATTTTAGAACTTAATTTAGTAAAATAATATATCTAATAGATTATGTTATTAATCAGTAAATTTTATTTATTTATTTTTAATATAATTTGTAACACCCCAAGCTTCCCCGGTATGCTTCCCTTTGAATAATACAGTTGCGTGTGTTGTACGCAACTTCGAGTTCTAACACACACACCACAACCAATCAAACTAGCCGTTATGAATAGTAATACCCACCTTTTGAAATTTTATAAATTTTATCTTTCAAAATGGACTTCATTTTCAGATTCGGAATATCAAAATTAGCCTAGGGTGAAATTTTGGTATTTTTCTGAAAATATTCAAATTTTGATGAATAGTGAAAAAACAATGAGTTATAGTTTAAAACCGAATTTTAATTTAAATAATTATTTATTTTATTTAAAAATAATTAAGGTCAAAATAGAAACATAATACCTATATAAGTAAAATGTAATTCATTGAAGTTATTTTAGAATAATTTTAGATATATAAATATTTTATTAAACTTTTCACCGTCTTTTACCCACCTCCTAGGAGAATTTGGAAATTCACATAAAAATTAATTTTACCACTTCTGTGAGTGGAATTTATAAAATTATAGAGACACGGTTAATATCAAGGAGTGAAATTTGGTTCAATGAGATGAAAATAATTTTTGGTGAATAGTAACTTTTTACTTCTATTTACCACGGTTATAAGTAAATAGGGTAATTAAGGGTAAAAATGATATTAATATTACCCTAACATATGTCCTAATTCTATTGGACAAGTGTATCTCAACCAAAAACAACCTTAGGAATAAAATATTATCATTTAGGTCCCCTTGGATTAGATTAGGACATTAATTATTATTTAATTCAAAGAAGAGTTAAAAGAGTTAAAATTAAAGTTTAATAACTAAAACATTTTTAATATAGGGTTATAAATAAGATATATTCGATTGTAAATATTCATTATAAAGATAAAAATCTTTCCTACATAATGGTAATTTATTTATAATTTTTAGACAATAAATAATTTAATTTATTTATGACACAATGGTGATGGAGTAATTACCTAATTAATGAAATATTAAAATAATTGATATTATAAATATAAAAATAAATGTAATTTAAGACCTTTTATGAATTAAACTACTTTTATATGTTAATATGACATATTATTATTGGTTATATAAATTGTTTTGGAAGTAATAATTCTTTTATGAAATTATCAAAAACAAAATACACAATAGTGTCAAAATTGACATAAAAGAGTTTTTAAAACAAATATTATATTATTAATGTATATTATATTCCTAAAAAACTATGGTTCCGCCAAAACACTTGTATCAGGATATTTTTATCATTAATAGACCACTTGGGGGTCATTTGGATGTATATAGTAAGTTTATTAACTATATAATATAAAAATACAAAGTGACATGGTAAATGTCAAACTAATTAACTAAGAGTTAAAACTAAAAGATAAGGTTAATATAGTGACCCAAACCTATATAAAACCTATTGGTTGAGTGTTTTACGACCTATCCCCACCTTAACCTTTATATAATCCACTTTGGAGCCATTAGAATCCGAATATGAATTTATTATAAAATAATATTTCTAGATTTTCCAAAGGTGCCCCTCACCCCTCTTATAAAAGTGAACTCACCCTTCTCACTAATTCACATATTCAAAGACTTTTGGATCGGCCAACCCCTGCCCAAATACTCTCTCAACTTCCCTCACTTCAACCTAGAGGCCTTAGTTTGATCAGAAAGCCAGCCTAAAGATCCCTTTTGATCAAATCAAAAGGAAGAACCCGAAGAAGAGGTAATGTTTTCAACACCCTCTTTCAAGTTCATTTCTTCTTCAACTTCTTATTTCCTTGTTATTCCCATTCTTAAATAATAACTCCAGTATATTATATATACTATGATGTTATTATAAATATGGTACAACCATATTCAGTATTCTATCCATCCTTTGAATGACATGTCACCATACGTGCATACGTACGGCTTACCATCTCCACGACGTGGTGTAATTGTTATTCAATAAATTATTATTTGGATGGGTATAATAATGATGTGTAATTAATGTAAATATTAAAAATTAACATGATAATGATTCTTTATATATGATATACCATCCAATTATATATTATTTTAATATCAAAATAATGATATTGTCGCCTGTGCGTACGTACGGACTACCGTCTCCACGAACGCGATGAGATTAATTCTCCATCATATCCATTAAAGTATAATTATAATTTGATGATTCAAAATAAGGTTTAAGGGATTTATATCATTCTGAATATGAATAAGATACAACCTATCCATAACAAACATGGCTTATGTAACAAAACATATATGATTAAGTTAACACCTGAAACGACGATAATAGTAAGATATTATTAACAAAGCAATGTTAAAAGATCATATAAGATATCATATTAATGCATATGATCCTTTTATAATTTAATAAAAATTATTTCACCATTATACAGGATGTTAACCTACCCCAAACCAAGGAAAAGTACAACGTAAGGGTTTATTTCGCAATCTCTTCATTATCTGAGGTTGTTTATACGTAATTATCTACTGGGACCTCTTTATCATCCACATCCATGTTTCTTAAAAATGTACTTCAAATCATTCGTACTATTTTAAATACTATTGGATAAATTCATTTATACCCTTTTTGACTTTTTATAAGAGGTTTATAAAGGAATCTTTCCGTCATTTTCCAAACAAGGTCCTTTTTAACCTTTTCGACAGAATTAAGGTAAGAATGTCTTTCTTTAACTTATATGGAGGGTGCGGCTATTTTACACCGTTATAAAATCTTAGAAGCTTCCCTTACAAGATTATAAGAATATTTTCAATGTAAATGTTTTATTTTATAATTATGTGACTTTTAAATGATTTTAAAAAAATAGATATTTCTCTCAAATAGTTTTGATTTCATCTATGTCAACATCCTTTGATGGATTTTAAGCTTATTTGAAGTTTATTTATTATGATACAAAACTTCCATATTGTATTGAAAGTTTTTTGATATGTTTGAATATGGATGAGTTATTTTTATACCATTCATTGTTTATGGAGAAAGTATTTACATTTCATATGCTAGTTTTAATATGAATGTTTATATTATGTTTAAACTTGTTCATATGAGTAATGCATTGGACTTAATATGTAACGGTTGGAGCCTGCTATAGCTCCCTGATACATTATTAGGTCTCATGAGACAAACTAGTGTCTTGGCACAAGGCCTTGACAAAATCTTATTTGTAGTATTGGCATGAGGCCTTGACTATGTGGTTATGATAGTCTGCCATTATGTATTCCATCATTATGAAAGTGGTTATTGATATTGCATGTGATTATTCGACTAGTAGAATATCCATGTGAATAAGTATATGGAATTATTTCATTTTATTTCTGCCATATTATTCTGAATTTCAAGTTTTAAAATGTTTTTTTAGTTATACATTTCCTTAAATGTTTATGCTTATTTATGAAAGTTTCCACTATATTGTTATCCTTAGTGGGCATTTGAGCTCACCACTTTCTAGGTTTTATTTTTCCCAGGATGTGAAGAAGTATTTTATGAATGAACTACAGGGATAGTATGAGGGGATAAGAGTGTGGACTATGGAGACTATATTGTTTTAGTTTTCATTTTATGATGTAATGTAAACTTTATGAATACATCTATTTATTCCAAGGCTACTAAACTAATTAGTCTTTCGAGACTTGATCTTTCTTGGGATCATGCCAATGTTATGTAATAATGCACCAACTCTGGGTAACTAGGGTCAGGGCGTTACAGTTGGTATTAGAGAAAGTTTAGTAAAAACCTTGGAAGCTAGATTTAGATAAACTCTGATTAGAGCACATAGACTTAAGATGGACTTTGAGGAGTAGTATAGAAGAACTTCCTAGAATTTTGGTATTGTAGAGATTTTGTGAGTTTTATGAGCAACACATCCCTGTCTGGATACGAGTAGGTAGAGGCGGCTCTGGCACAGATGTACCTAGGGGTAAAACCCGAAAACACCGCTTTGAGCTAGACTCGAACAGGAACTGGTGCACGACAACGGGCCTTGCTTCACTCTTGGTTACGACACTCCCAGGAGATATGCTTCGGATAACTCTCATTTTCTTTACAATTAATTATGAAGGGTTTATGAGTATATACTTCCTCAAAGAAATTTTTTATTGATTTTGGATTATATCCATAAATAGTTCAATTTATGTTAAGTGTTTTATAAGTATGGAATTATGTATTTTGATTCACAAACTGATCTAGTTTATGAAATTGTTTAGAAATGGAACCTAGTGGAAGAAATGGATACAGTATCAAAGCACGCACTCCATGTAGGGATTTCCCTCATGATCAAGATAATTATAGTGGAGCTAGTGATGCAACTAGTTCTGATCAGCTAATCACCATACTGGGACAACTCACTCAAGTTATGAATAATAACCTTACCTGTATGGAGCACCCTAATCCATATCATGGAGGATCAATGTTAGATCTCTTAATGAGGAAACAAACACTAATGTTCAATGGGAGTAAAAATCCCTTATTAGCTGAGCAATGGATAAATTCCCTAGAGAAAATATTTCAGGCATTGGGGAGTAGTGAAAGGGAAAAAGTTATCATGACAGTTTACCGCCTCACTGGAGATGCTGATCAATGGTGGCCATTGATTCAAAACACGAAGGATGATAATGAAGTATCAAATATGGAATGGAGGGAGTTCAAAGATCTATTTTTAGAAAAATACTTTCCTTGTGACCATTGAGTAGATATGGAAAGACAATTTCTGAGTCTGAGACAAAAGGAGGATGAGAATGTTGCAAAGTATGAGGCTAACTTTACAAGGTTAGAAAGGTATGTTGGAGATTATATATGTAACCCAATAAGTAAGATTGATCATTTCTTTTATGGGTTAAAACCATTCCTCCGTCGAGCATTAGGATCACAATCCTTCTCGTCGTATGAAGACATTGTCTCATGTGCTATCAAGACAGAAAAGGAATTCTCTAAGTCTTATGAATTTAAAGTAAATCAAGATAAGAAGAGATCTATTGATCAATCTGGGAATTTAAATAATGGGAAGAAGGGAAAAGTTGAATATCCATCCTGCAGTAAATGTGGGAACAAACACCTCGGTACTTGCTTAAAAGGAATGGTAGTCTGTTACAAGTGTGGTGAAAAGGCCACCAAGATCGTGATTGTAAGGGGAAGAAGGAAGCTACCGATGTCCAATTCTACAATTACAGTGATATGGGACATTATGTAAATGAATGTCCTAATCTTCAGGGTAACTTACCTCCTAAAAGTCCAAGGGATCAAGGCCAATATTGTGTTATCACTACTGCTGAGGTAGAAGCCATGAAAGACATGGTGGAAGGTAATTTAATGGTTTCCTCAAGTTTAGCAAATGCATTATTTGATTCTAGATCATCGCATTGTTTCATATCTTCCCAGTTTTCTAATAAAATTAGATATTTAGAATTTGATTTGACAAGGGAGTTGTCAGTTAAAGCTCCTAAGGGAAGTATCATTACAATAAAGGTTTGTAAATTAGTCCACATTAGAGAACATAATGTTCTTTATCCGCTGATCTCATCACCATACTTATGATTGAGTTTGATATAATCCTCGGTATGGACTGGATTTCGGACCATGATGCGAAGATTTATTGTAAGACGAAGGTGGTTTCTATTTTTGATGATAATGATAAGGAAAGCCATATCTTTAGAGTAGAATTGTCACCACCAAATTCTTATCTAGATCCACCCCAAGTAGCTCAACTAAATTCAATTATTGGGGAGGAAGTGAATAAAATGACTGTGGGTGAGGAAAGGAATGTTCAAATAGAGGATGTACCTATTGTGAAATAATATGTAGATGTGTTTTAGGAATATTTACCTGGACATCCTCCAGAATGAGAAGTTGAGTTTTCCATTGATTAAATTCCTGGATCAAGGCCTATATCGAAGACCCATTATAGAATGGCCACTGTAGAATTAGTTGAACTAAAGAAACAACTAGAGGAATTAAGTAATAAGGGATTTATTCACCCTAGTGTTTCTCCATGGGTATCCTATGTTCTTTTTGTTAAAAAGAAAGATGGATCTATGAGGTTATGTATCGACTACAGGGAGATCAATGCTATAACAATAAAGAACAAGTATCCCCTACCTCGCATTGATGAGTTATTTGACAAAATGCATGGAGCTCAATACTTTTCAAAGATTGACCTTCGATCTGGATACCATCAGTTGTGTGTGAAGAATGAAGACATTCCTAAGACAGCATTTCGAAAAAAGTACGGGCATTACGAGTTTATGGTAATGCCTTTTGGGCAGACTAATGCACCCTCTGTATTCATGGATCTAATGAATAGAGTTTTCAAGGAATATCTCGATTTTTTTGTGGTGGTATTTATTTATGATATCTTGGTATACTCCAAAAGCTACGAAGATCATGCAAATCACTTGTGCATTATCTTGAAAACCCTGAGAAGAAATGAATTATATGGGAAGTTTAGCAAGTGTGAATTCTGGCATCAGGAGATTTCTTTTCCTGAACATATTGTCTCTAAAGATGGAATCTCTGTTGATCCTTCTAAGACCAAGTCAGTCCAATAATGGCCAGCACCTACGACTATAACTGAGGTACGCAGTTTTATTGGTTTTGCAGGTTATTATCGATGTTTCGTCCAGAATTTTGCCCGATTGGCTAACCCATTAACAAATCTCACACGTAATGGGGTTAAATTTGGTTAGAAAAAAGAGTGTGAAGAATGTTTTGAATAACTGAAGAGAATATTATTCAATGCTCCTATATTGACTCTACCATTGGGGAATTATGGGTTCGTTATTTATAGTGATGCATCGAAGAAAGGACTTGGTTGTGTCCTTATGCAGAATGATAGGGTTATTGCCTATGCATCACGACAGTTGAAAATTCATGAGCAAAACTATCCTACACATACTCTCGAGTTAGTAGCTGTGATCTTTGCATTGAAGATATGGAGACACTACCTCTAAGGTGAAAAATGTGATATTTATACTGATCACAAGAGTTTGAAGTATATTTTCTCACACAAAGAAATCAACATGAGGAAAAGGAGATGTATTGAATTACTCAAGGATTATGATTGTACGATATACTACCACCTGGGTAAGGCAAATAAGGTGGTAGATGCTTTTAGCAGAAAAGATCATGGAGTTTTTAACAATATGAGAATTTAAAGGGATCCAATTTTCATGGATCTAGTGAAGATGGACATGGGAATAACCATGGAAGGTGAAACATCAATGCTTTTTCAAATGGTTGCCAAACCATATTTACTAGAAAGTATTAAGGGTTCTTATAATGATCATGAAGAATTTCAAAAGAAGATTAAAGCTGTGAATGATGGGAGATTGAGAGACTTTGTGTATGAAGAAGGAATTTTGAAATTCGGGAAGAGAATTTGTGTTCTCGATATACCTGATTTAAGAAGGGAATTGTTAGATGATGCTCATAGTTCCAATTTCTCTATACACCCTAGGAGCACCAAAATGTATAGAGATTTAAAGGAAGATTTTTGGTGGGACAACATGAAGAGGGAGATTGATGATTTTTTGTCAAGATGTATGGTTTTTCAACAAGTGAAATCTGGAAGGCAATAGCCTGGAGGAGTCATGAAACCTCTTCCCATACCTGAGTGGAAATGGGATAATATTACTATGGACTTTTTCATGGGACCACTAAAGACTCCTAGAAAGAAGGATGGAATATGGGTCGTTGTTGATCATCTTACCAAGTCATCACATTTTCTTACTATAAGGGAAGATTTACCACTTGAACTTCTATCAAAACTATATATTAATGAAGTTTTGAGACTTCATGGAGTACCCCTATCGATTGTTTCGGATTGAGATCCCCATTTTACTTCGAGATTCTGGAAGAGTCTTCAGAAGGCCTTGGATACTGAACTTTATTTGAGCACTGCTTACCACCCTCAAACAGATGGACAATCATAATGGACTATTCAAACCTTAGAATACATGTTGAGATCCTTCTCACTTGACTTTCAGGGTATGTGGGATCAATATTTACCTCTGGTAGAATTTTCCTATAACAATATCTTCTATTCGAGTATTCATATGGAACCATATGAGGCGTTATACGGAAAGAGATGTCACACACCAACCTGTTGGGATGACGTTGGTGAAAGAAAACTTGTAGGCCCAGAACTGGTGGAGAAAACAATGGAAAAGGTTAAGGTAATCCAAAACAACATCAAAGCATCTCAAAGTAGGCAGAAGAGCTATGCCGATAACTGAAGGATGGATTGGAATTTCAGGTAGGAGATCATGTTTTCTTGAACGTATATCCATGGAAGAGACTTATACATTTCGGTAAAAAGGTTAAATTGAGTCCCAGGTACATCGGACCTTTCGAAATTCTAGAACGAATTGGGGTTGTAGCTTACCGTTTGGCAATGCCGCCAAGTCTCTCCAAAGTTCATGATGTGTTCCACATATCACTGCTGAGGAAATACATGCCTGATCCAACGCATGTACTCACCTATAAGGAATTACAACTGGAACCTAAACTGTCTTATTGCGAAGATCCTGTCAGGATTCTTGATACGAGAGAACAAGTACTGAGAAACCGGACGACTCGTCTGGTAAAAGTTTTGTGGAGAAACCAAAAGATGGAAGAGGCAATGTGGGAACCTGAGGAACATATAATGAAAAACCACCTGAGTCTTTTCATGTGGTATTATTCTATAAATTTCGAGGATGAAATTATTTGAATTAGGGGAGAATGTAACACCCCAAGCTTCCACGGTACGCTTCCCTTTGAATAATACAGTAGTGTGTATTGTACGCAACTTCGAGTTCTAACACACACACCACAACCAATCAAACTAGCCATTATGAATAGTAATACCAACTTTTTGAAATTTTATAAATTTTATATTTTAAAATTGACTTCATTTTTGGATTCGGAATATCAAAATTAGCTTAGGGTGAAATTTTGGTATTTTTCTGAAAACTTTCAATTTTTGATGAATAGTGAAAAACACTGAGTTATAGTTTAAAACCGAATTTATATTTAAATAATTATTTATTTTATTTAAATTTAATTAAGGTCAAAATAGATACATAATACCTATATAAGTTCAATGTAATTCATTGGAGTTAGTTTAGAATAATTTTAGATATATAAAAATTTTATTGAACTTTTCACCGTCTTTTACCCACCTCGTAGGAGAATTTGGAAATTCACATAAAACATAATTTTACCACTTCTGTGAGTGGAATTTTGAAAATTCGAGATACACGGTTAATATCAAGGAGTAAAATTTGGTTCAATAGGATGAAAATAATTTTTGGTGAATAGTAACGTTTTACTTCTATATACCACGGTTAAAAGTAAATAGGGTAATTAAGGGTAAAATGATATTAATATTACACTAACACATGTCCTAATTCTATTGGACAAGTGTATCTTGACCAAAAATAACCTTAGAAATAAAATATTATCATTTAGGTCCACTTGTATTAGATTAGGACATTAATTATTATTTAATTCAAAGAAGAGTTAAAAGAGTTAAAATCAAAGTTTAATAACTAAAACATTTTTAATATAGGGTTATACATATGATCAATTTGATTTTAAATATTCATTAGAAATCTAAAAATATTTCCTACATTATGGTATTTTATTTATAATTTTTAGACATTAAATATTTTAATTTATTTATGACACAATGGTGATGCAGTAATTACCTAATTAATGAAATATTAAAATAATTGATATTATAAATATCAAAATAAATTTAATTTGAGACTTTTTATTAATTCCACTAATTTTCTAGGTTAATATGACATATTAATATTGGTTATATAAATTTTTTTTGAAGTAATAATGCTGTTATGAAATTATAAAAAACAAAATACCAAATAGTGTCAAAATTGACATATAAGAGTTTTTAAAACAAATATTATATTATTAATTTATATTCTATTCCTAAAAATATAAGGTTCGGGCAAAAGCCTTTTATCATGATATGTGTATCGAAGAAGCGGTAATGTTTTCACCGCCCTCTTTCAAGTTCTTTCTTCTTCAACTTCTTCTTTCTTTGTTATTCCCATTATAAAATAATAACTCTAGTATCTTATATATACTGTGATGTTATTATAAATATGGTACAACCATATTCAGTATTCTATCTATCCTTTTAATGACTTGTCACCATACGTGCGTACGTACAGCTTACCGTCTCCACGTCGTGGTGTAATTGTTATTCAATAAATTATTATTTGGATGGGTATAATAATGATGTTTAATTCATGTAAATAATAAATATAACATGATAATGATTCTGTATATATGATATACCATCCTATTATATTTTATTTTAATATCAAAAGAATGATATTATCACTCGTGCATACGTACGGACTACCGTCTCCACGAACGCGATGAGATTCATTCTCCATCATATCCATTCAAGTATAGTTATCATTTGATGATTAAAAATAATGTTTAAGGACTTGATATAATTCAGGATGTGAATAAGATACAACCTATCCATAACAAACACAGCTTCTGTAACAAAACATATACGAGTAAGTTAACACCTGAAACGACGATAATACTAAGATATTATTAACAAAGCAATGTTAAAAGATCATATATGATATCATATTAATGTATATGATTATTGTATAATTTAATAACAATTATTTCACAATTATACAGGAGGTTAACCAACCCCCAACCAAGGAAAAGTACAAGGTAAGGCTTTATTTCGCAATCTCTTCATTATCGGAGGTTGTTTATACGTAATTATCTATGGGACCTCTTTATCATCCACATCCATGTTTCTTAAAAATGTACGTAAAATCATTATTAATATTTTAAAGACTATGGGATAAAGTCATGTATACCCTTGTTGACTTTTTATAAGAGGTTTATAAAGGAATCTTTCTGTCGTCTTCCAAACAAGGTCCTTTTTAACATTTTCGACAGAATTATGGTAAGAATGTCTTTTTTTAACTTATACGGTGGGTGCGGCTATTTTCCGCCATTATAAAATTTAGAAGCTTCCCTTACAATATTATAAGAATATTTTCAAAGTAAATGTTTTATTTTATAATTATGTGACTTTTAAATGATTTAAAAAAACGGATATTTCTCTCAAATAGTTTTGATTCTATCTATGTCAACATCCTTTGATGGATTTTAAGCATATTTGATGTTTATTTATTATTATACCAAACTTCTATACTGTATTGAAGGTTTTGTGATATGTTTGACTATGGATGTGTTATTTTTATACCATTCATGGTTTATGGAGAAAGTATTTACATTTCTTATGCTAGTTTTAATAGGAATGTTTATGTTATGTTTAAACCTGTTTATATGAGCAATGCATTGGACTTAATATGTGACGGGTGGAGCCGGCTATAGCTCCTTGATGCATCGGTAGGTCTCATGAGACAAACTAGTGTCTTGGCACAAGGCCTTTACAAAATCATAGTTGTAGTCTTGGCATGAGGCCTTGACTATGTGGTTATGATAGGATGGCATTATGCATTCCATCATTATGAAAGTGGTTATTGATATTGCATGTGATTATTCGACTAGTAGAATATCCATGTGAATAAGTATATGGAATTATTTCATTTTATTTCGGCCATACTATACTGAAGTTCAAGTTTAAAAAGGCTTTTGTTTTAGTCATACATTGCCTTAAATTTTTATTCTTATTTTTGAAAGTTTCCGCAATATTGTTATCCTTACTGGGAATTTGAGCTCACCCCTTTCTATGTTTTATTTTTTCCCAAATGTGAAGAAGTATTTTATGAATGACTTTCAGGGATAGTATAAGGGGATAAGAGTGTGGACTATGGAGACTATATTGTTGTAGTTTTTATTTTATGATGTAATGTAAACTTTATGAATGCATCTAGTTATTCCAAGGCTACTAAACTAATAGGTCTTTCGAGACTTGATATTTCTTGTGATCATGCCAATGTTATGTAATAATGCACTGACTCTGGGTAACTGGGGTTGGGGCGTTACATTATTACACTTAGTATTATTTATTAATTTTTATTATTTCTTATTTATTATTTTTTGTTGAATTTAATCATTTTCTAATACTTATTTATACATATTTATTTATTATGTTTTAATAATTTCAGTATGAATTCATCTTTACTTCAATATATATGAATATTTAATTTTTTAAATAATTCTTAAAATTAATAAAACATTTCCATTTTTCGGTATTTTTATAGAATGTACATTTTTAATTATTCAATTTCACTCTTTTTTAACATTCATAGACTTAAAAATGTATATTCATTAATAATGTTAGAAAACAAAATTTATAAATAAATACTTATAAATAAATATATTTATAAATGTATATTTACTATATTTATAAAATTATATATTTATAATTATAAATAATTTAATTTAATTTTTTAAAAAGGTATTTATATAATTATAAATAAGTAATTATATATTTAAATAATTATAAAATTATAATAAATATAGTTAAATGTTGAATATATTTACTATATTTATATTTATATTTACTTATTAAATATATATATAATTATAAAAATATATATAATAATATAAGTATATTTGTAATTATAAAAATATAATACACATATTTAAATAAGGAATATATTTACTATATTTATATTTATATTTATTTATTAACTATATATAATGATATAAATGTATTTATAATAATAAATATGTTATTATAAATATATTTGTAAATATATATTAGGTGATTAGGGGTACAATTACATTCAAACACACACACACCACACACACATGCTAGAGCGGCAGACCATAGCTCCCCCTCAAGGGATAGCTCACCCATCAAGCCTTATTTATTTATTATATGGCTCATAGGCCCAGTGGGCATGAAGCTCATAACATGCCCTGAAAGCCTGGAGTTGCATCATGTCTGCATCATTCTGTCTACATCACCAAGCATGTGCCATGTATGCATCATTGCCATCCTGCATCATCATCTGCATCATCGCTTTCATAGTACAGTGATAGTACCTATGCCCGTCCATATTTGAACATAGGTCTAATACAGAATTATAGGGAGCTTTTACCACTTGGTTAAGCCCCCAACTACAATATACTTTCAAATAAATTTATTTATAAATTTATATTTAGTATATTTATAAAATTATATATTTATAGTTATAAATAAATAAATAGATTTTTTTAAAATAATTTATATATTTATAAATAAATAATTCAACATTGAAATAATTATAAAAAATAATGAATATATTCAAATAATGAATATATTTACTATATTTATATTTATATATATATATATATAATTATATAAATATATATAACGATATAAAAATATATAATGATATAAATATATTCAATGATATAAATATATTTATAATTATTAAATTACAATAAATATATTTAAATAATGAATATATTTTCTATATTTATATTTATATTTATATTTATTTATTTAATATATATGTAATTATATAAATACATTTTATGATATAAACATTTTAATAATTATAAATAATTAATTATTAATATATTTACAAATATATATTTATAAATGTTTATTTACTATATTTATAAAATTATATATTTATAATTATAAATAAATATGTATATTTTTTAAAAAAATAATTATATAATTATAAATAGATAATTATATTTTAATATAATTATAAATTTATAATAAATGTATTTAAATTATGAGTATATTTAATATATTTATATATATATATATACATTTCTTTATTAAATACATATAAAATTATATAAATATGTCTAATTATAAAAATATATTTATAATTATAAATTTATAATAAATATATTAAAATAAGGAATATATTTAATATATTTGTATATATATATATTAAATATATATAATGATATAAACATATTTATAATTATAAATAAATAATTAAAAATATATTTACAAATATATTAATTTATTTGTATATATTTACTATATTTATAATATTGTATATTAACTAGGACTGGTGCGACCATGGATTAACACCATGTCAAAAAAAAAATTATTAAAATAAAGTAAGTATGTACAAGGAAGATGGAAATGCATGATAATAATAGTTCCAATCATGAAACCACCAAATAATAATAGAATGACATGCACCATCACCTTTTTCTGTGTCTACCACCCCTTCCTCTAGAGTCGTCTGGAACATCCAGATGCCTACCTCACTTCTATTATTTTGTAGATATCAAATAGTCACCCTATGCATCCGTGTCTGATGATTCATCCTACTCGCTATGGGAGTCAGCATCAGGACCTTCATGTAAATCATTTTCTAGTAGTAAAGTTTGATGTTTTTTATCATCATCAATCATGTTTAGTTCTATGGAATCATCCCAAGGAAATATATCACTAATTATAGATTCATCTCTAAGAAAATATTGAGTGATTATAGTGCTCCAAAGAAACTGTTCCCACCAGATTTCACCTAGAGGTTCTCATTTATAACCTACTGATTCACCAAAGAGGGAGAAATATTACAGTCAATTTCAATCTTTGAGCTACATTTCTTTGAGATTGTTTTGTTTTTGAGACCTTTCCTCTTAAGTCCCTCAAGATATAGTGCATCAAATTTAAAAAATTTAATATATTACACATAGAAAAAAATTTGGGCATTTTTCTACCTTAAGCATTTATACCCATTTATTCTAGTCTAGAATCAAAGATAATTAGATCAGAGGATGGTAAGACTACTTTCTCAATAGTCTTTGTCTCCAAGGTCCTTTGCACATAGGAAAGCTTGTCCTTAAATAGATCCTTCTCATTGGAACATGTCTCCCTTCTATCAGAAGAGGAATCCATACTCACATTGGTAGGTCGTGCAGGAGAAGACTCCCCATTATAGTGCTGATAAAAACCCTCTTTAGTAGTGTGGATAAAACTCTCCATTATTATTTAAAAATAACCCTAACCACACCGATTTTAGTAACACTATTCATTCTCTAATTGATGTCTAGTGTTGGCGCTACTCTCCCTTGACATTCTCTTGTAAAAATCAATCCCTATATATAATGTATGTTAATTTTTTCTCCTCCTCTCTTGTTTCTTGCATGATCGGGTTCAGTGGTGTGCGATAGTGCGGTATTATCTTGGCTTAGTGGTCCTGTTGTTTCATATTTAGAATATTTTCCGATGAATTCTCCACCATCATTCTTCCTCCTTATTTTTAGGGATCTACATTTTTTATTATACCCGACTACAACTCGTATAGGTCCTACTCGGTTCACATATTGTATTTTGTTTTTTATTCAAACCCACTCCATAACCAATGATTTCCTCCTAGAATTAGTGTCACCCCATTCTAGTAGATCTCTATCGCTACCCCACAAAGGTTCTCATCCACTTCTCCACGACCAAGGCTTGTTATGATTGAGTGTTGTCGCTGCACCACATAAATATTTTTTGATGTTTCAGATTTATATAAAATGATTATTTAACTTTGAATATTATAGATGTTTCAAATATTTTAGAGTGGTATGACCAATTTGTTTCAGTTTCTAATTTTAAGGAAGTCCAATACCTCTCACAATATTTATGGAAAATTGTATATGATAATTTTTAGAAATATGGATTTAGATTTATAAAATGTATTTTTTTCTTAGATTGTTTTGAGATTTTTTTCTAGAATGTGTTTTTAATAAATATGTGTGTGTGTGTCTGGAATTAATTTTTTTGGGGAAAATAATAAAGTTCATTAATTAGATAAATTCAATAATGGATTGAAAAATTAGGAATATCCAGATTATTTTCAAACTTCTAAAATTAAATATACATTTTCAATAGAAAGAGAAGGGAGGATAAAGAAAAAATAATATTGTTACTATTGTGAAAAAATTGATGATTATATAAATGGATTTTTTAGACATTAACTTTTAATACATACTTATTCACTTGAAAAAGAATCATAATCTGAAAGTTATAGATTCTTCATTATAGTGTCAACGTTATTAACCTTTCTATATATTTTTGTTTCCTGTTTTAAGTGATCACTTCTAGTAAAAAGTTTAAGAGATGATGTTTTGGTAAATTTTACTCATTTATTACATCTTAATAAAAAGTATCTAAAGGCCATGTATAATCTTTGTAATGGAGATCATGGTAAAATCTATCGGAACCATGTACATAGTTTCATCTTCTTGTACTCTATTCAGAGATCACATGGAAAATGTTCTAAACAAATATCAGCAAGACTACATTGGGTATCGATGGATTTTACAAGGGGGTATTATTTATAGAAATGAACCACTATAAAAACCACTTTCTCATGATCTTTATTTACATTTTATTTATTTTATAATCTAAATAAAATATAAAGGATGAAACAAAACCAACATAAAGAATGGAGTTCTTATTATTTAAAATTATTTTAAATCACTCAATTCACACTCCCCATACTTGAGTCTTCTTTTATGATAGTTTTGGGAAACATTCTAGTAGTGAAATAGTATAGAATCATAGAGAAAGGAGATAATGTAGTGGATTAATAGGTAGATGAATATTAAGAATATAAGGATAAGGCCTGAAAATATCATGATGTAAGCTTATTCTTGGTGAAGAATCACTTTTCATTAAAGTTAAAAATCCACATCAATGTCTGTGAGGGAGAAAACTACATAGGTTGTGAAAAATTTTATTCTAGAAGATGTAATGGATAATGACTTATCATATGTAATATTTATATATTGATTCTATTGGAATTTATGTACATGGGTTTTATCTAATCATTCTAAGTATATAGATACCCATTTTTAGTAGTTAACCCTTTTAAAATACACAATGGGTCGACAATAAATTTTTTAGATATTTAAGGAAACATTTGTAATATGACATTATATAGGATAAATGATAGTGTATGAAAGAATATTTATTGATTAAATCTATTGATTAATTATAAAAACTATTAAGGGTTATAAAGTCAACTACTAATTAATTATCCTTTCAATAAGATACAGATTCATAGATAGTAAAATTTCTTAGGTATGTTCAAATGAAAAAAGATATTGGTCAACATTGAAAGGAAAGAAATCTCTTTAATGGGATATATTAACATATTGTTATTTTATATATGATGTTTAGAAAGTTATCTGTAAAAATAAGAAACAAGAAAATCATAAGTGTGTATAGAGAAATACAACTAGTTGGGAGATGTAAGATTTTAAAAATTATATGTTTGGCATAAAAATTATAGAAAATTATAAAGTAGAGTCCATTATGTTTTAAGACATATATAACAACACTGATTCTGACATAGTAATATAATATTTTTAGAATGGTATGGAACATCTATTCATAGAAAAAGGTATATAAATTTGGTGGAATATATATAATGAATAAAATCTAATGAAAATAGATGAAAAAAATAAATGAAAATCAATAAAAAAAATTAACCAGAAAATATATATCATTATTCATAAAAATGACCAATTTAGTTATGACTGTAAAAATATTTCTGCAAATATCAATATTATAAATTTATAAAATGTTTAAAAAATGTGTGAATGAAATAAAAAAAATTATCCTCCTATAAATTTTATTCTTAATGAAAAATTCAATATCATTGATATTAATACTTAAATAATTAATATCATATATGTTAATCATGAAAAATGATACAAATAGAAACAAAAACAATGTGTTAAATCATTATATTAATTATTAGACTGTGATAAAGAATTGGATGTTAGTGGGTTATAGTAGAAATATATTTTTTGATAATACTATAATATATGGTCTTAAATAATCCTCATAAACATAGAGTAACAAGAAATCCAACTTCACTTCTATCATCAATGAGAATTTAATCCATTGGTTTCATGAAATTCCATGCTTCTTGACCATGTGTCCAAATCTAGTAATTACGTGACCTTGTATATTCTAAGGAAATATATTTTTACAGAAATTTAGAAATCCAGGTTGAAATTAAATGGAAAGAAAGATACATGAATTTTCATGGGAATCTATTCATCAAATAATAAATAATTTTTTGTTTTCCAGTATATTTAATAGTCGTTATTATATTAATATAAATCTATAAGTGGCTCATTTGAGTAAGAAATCCATTTTATTAACATTTTTAATAAGTTAATTTATAATTATACATGAAATAATGATTTTAAATCCAATGGTTTATAATGTAAAGTATATCAGAATATGATAAATTTGAATAAATTATAGATGAAACATTTATACTTGAAGTGCCTACCTATCATTGGTAATATGTCATAATTAAAGGAAATAAGTATAAAATATTGACTTATACATTTAATTGGTCAAATTTCCCATATAATTTTGATTGATTTATTCTTTTTCTATATCTTCAAATTAATCATACATGACATTTTTCAACTAATAGGTGAAGATCACTTGAACTCTCCCACTACTTTAAATCTCCACTTAGACTTTCATTGAGACATGACTTGGCCCATCAAAAAAAAATTGAGTAGGTGAATAAATATCTAATCATCTGACGTTTTGGACCCCCACCAACAAAGGTTACTAAAACCATCCAATAATTTCAGCCTTTTCTCCACACAACATCAAATCCAGAAACTA
Source organism: Viscum album (assembly GCA_963277665.1). Classification (NCBI taxonomy): domain Eukaryota; kingdom Viridiplantae; phylum Streptophyta; class Magnoliopsida; order Santalales; family Viscaceae; genus Viscum; species Viscum album. The sequence continues at coordinate 2,113,461,824 of OY728157.1, read as the reverse complement.
TACCAGCAACCACATTTTCTCCCTAGGTTTTCTCTTTTCATTCCACCCTTTTATAAAGTGATAAACTTTTAGGAATCATAACCAATAACTTTGAAATTTTTGTTTCCCCTTGTTATAATTATCTATAACTTTCTCTTTTTATTATGATTAACTTATGTGAATTTATTTATTTTTTGTAAAAAATGAATATTTTAAGAGCATAATAGGATGAATGGTAATCAAAAATGGATTCACACAAATCATATGAGTAAAGGGTATGAATATTGAGTTAAAGGGTTCATCAATTTTGTAATATAGAATTCATATGACCTTTATCAAATCATTTATCCATGTTTACATTGTTCTTATTCAAGAAAAATTAGTTTGAAAGAGTTAGAAGAACATTTGAGTTGTCACAAAATAGATCAGTGCTATAAATATTGGACAAAACTTGGGGAAAAAATAATCATGCACATCATTTAGTATGATACTACATTTTAGGAATAATTTATATGAATATCAGTATAAATTGTGATAGATATCATATGAAAGAAATAAAAATGGAAATTAAAGATGAAATTCCTGATTTTCCAAAGTTTTTTGAGAAATTAAATAATTTTTCTATGATACCATCCTATATTGTTTTACTAAAAATGCAATAATGTCAATAGTATTGAAGTTATGTAATTTGAAATCTGGAAGGATATAGAGTGACACTAGCTTTATAGATCTACTTGGTCTCCAGAATGATATGTTTCTAGAAGAAAACCGTATTTCTTGTCTAAAATATGAAGCTAAAAGAATACTATGCTCAATGAGGATTATCTCTAAAAAACACATACTTATCCAAATGATTACATATTGTTTCTAAAGGACCCTGAATCACTCATAAAATTCCCTATGTGTGGCGTGAATCGATACAATAAATATGATTCAATTACTTCAAAATATGTATGGTATATTCTTATAAATACATGGTTTAGAAGACTATATGGATTTCATGAAACCATGAGACAATAGATATATAATTTAGATACATAATTAAATATGGGAAACTATGTCATCAAATAGACACTATTCAATGGAATATAATTGATTACAAGTATCCTTAATTTAGAAATGAACCAAGAAACATACAACTTGTGTTATATACTTATGGAATAAATCCATTTGGTGTACAGAGTTGTACTCATATTATATGGCCAATCATGTTCGTAAATTATAACTTTCCTCCATGGTTATGTATGAAGTGAAAATACATTATTTTATCTCTACTTATATCTATACCAAAACAACCCAGTAATTATATTGATGTCTATTTGGATCCATTTATCAAATATCTAAGATTGATGTGTGATACATGTGTTATAATGTGTGATGATCATAGAAGTGAAGAATTTACATTGAGGGTCATGTTTTATGGGATGATAAATGAATTTCTTGATTATGGAAATTTTTCAGGCTATAACAGTGAATGAATTTTAGGGTTTCTCATTTGTGGATAATGTACAAACTTAGTTTAGTTGAACCATTCCTCAAAGATTATGTTTTTAGGACTTCAAAATTTTTTACCTTGATGGCATAAATACTGATCTAGGATGATAGAATTCGATGGGAATATTGAACAAGGTATAACACCATCTCCACTAATGGGTGATCAAATATTTGATAAAGTAGATGTTATTGATATTTTATTTGATAAACCATTTTTTAAAAATGATAAAAAATTAGGTTGTAAAAAATATCAATTTTATTTTAATTATCATATTGGAATTCTTTGTATGTTATAAATTTTCTTGATTTCATTCATGTAGAAAAAAAATGAATTTTATAGTGTTCTTGCCATGTTACTAAATGTTTCTTGAAAAACTAAATATGGCATCAAGGCTAGGTTGGACATGATTGACATAGGGATATGAGAATAAAGAGAACTCGTGAAGGGTAAAGGGAATTCTTTTCTTCCTCCAAATGCTTACACTCTATCTAGACAATAAAAATTGAAAAAATTTATTTTACTTAATACTATAAAAGGTCCAAAGTGGTTTTCATAAAATATTGAGAATATAATATCAATGAATAATTTGAAGTTATGTGGACTAAAATCACATGAATCCCATGTTGTGATGAAAGATTTTATGACCATATCTTTATGTTCCATTCTAACTAAAAATATATAACATAAATTTATAAGACTTTTCTTCTTTTTCAAATCCATATGAAGTAAAGTTATAGACTTGAAAAATTTTCTAATAATGAATAAGTATTTTTATGTAATATTATGCGAATTATATATGTTTTTAACACCATTATTCATTGATATAATGGTCATCCACCTAATGGTTCACTTGTTTATAGAGGTTCAACTCTAGGTTCATGTCTATTAAAGATGGATGTAGCACATTAAACAGTATATAAAGATTTTTAAAGGGTGTGTCAATAATCGAAGTCATCCAGATGGTTATAGTTAATAATGATATATTGTTGAAGAAGTTGCAGAATTTTATACTTATTACCTAGAATATTTTGATGGAATCAGTCTCCCAAAGTCTCATCACATTGGAATCCTTATAGGATAATGGATTACCATAAGAGATGTTGTTACTATCACAGAGTGGGAGTAAGAACACGTTTAAATGTTATATAATAGTAAAGATGTTGATCCATTTGTTTAATCCCACAAAAAATTATTAGATATTTTAATCCAGAAAGGGATGAAGTTTGGAAATAAATTACACATATGAAACATATTATAGGATGGTTATAAAATAAAATTTATAATGATCTGTCTAAAAATATATCAACCGACTTTTATGTCTAGTCTGGGTACCAAAGGAAAATGGTATATATTACAATGTTTTTTAATCAATTGTTATACATTCTATACCAAAGAACACTATGAATTTAGTGTGATGCAAAAAATTATAGTTACACTTGTGTATGAAGTTATGCATATATCTGGTTCTAAGGATATAAAACCAATTTATGTGAATATGTCATATTTCATCATTATTGAATAGATATACAAGTTGTATTATACAATATTTCAAGTGTCTATTTTCTATTGTAAATGGGTGGACAAAAGGAGTGTAATGAAAGTTTATGAAATGAGATTTATGAAGGTGAATTTCATTGTAGAAGTAGGAAATCATGATTCATTAATAATAGTATAACAAGTAGTAAAAGTATTTAATGTTTTAGAACCAATAAATAAGAACTAGTTGATTATCCTATTAGAGACTAAAACAAATATAGGGTTAGATGAAAATTAAAACAAGGATGACACTTTCAATGGGAGATAACAATCAGTTCATGGAGGTCCCAATGTAGACAACATCTTGAACATTATAGGGGGTCATAAAGAGGGGATTTTGATTCTTAATATAGGATCTAAATCCATTAAACCTTTAAAAAATAATGAGAGTTCAATGAGAAGGTCAAAGTGTTTTTTAATATACTGTGGTTTCTTCATAATATTATGTTTTCTCTACATTATTAACATAATTTAATTAAAATTTTGACTACTCGTGTAAACAATGTCTTCTACACATGATTATGTTATAAATATCAGGGAAGAACATGTGGTTGTGGATAAAACTAAAGAATTATTAGGGGATCAAAGATATTTTGATGAAAAAACAAGAATGATGCATCATAATTATTTTGAATAAAATTATCAAGAAAATAAGTAAGGGATATAAAAGTTTAGGTTGGCTGGAATCATTGTGGTCAACCTATTGACCCCAAAATTCAATGTTTATTGTTTATGTTGGGGTCACAATGAGGATGAATTTTTTTATTGATATAGATTCTTATAAATATCTCTAGCATGTAATGAAGTAAATCCTCTTGGATGATTTAAAGGTAGTGTTACAATATACTTTCTTTATTTTACTGAAAATTTATATAATGAAAATTTTGTTTAATTGTCATTATTCCTTATAGAGTTCATTAATTTTAGATTATTTTTTTAATATATATGTCTTAATGGATGCTGTAAAATCACATAGAGGCTTCCTGACTCTTCTTACCAAGTTTCATCTCAAGGATGCAAAGAAGAAAGTAAAGCCCCACCCACCAGTTACTTATGAACACATTAGAAAGTAGGGAACAATGAATTATTTTATTAGTTATTGTGATGAGAAATCATTTCAGGTGCATTATAGTCGATAATATGTTATTTGAAAATATTTATTTTATCCAAATTGATTCAAAATCATTAACTTATGAAATATAAAAGGATTAATGAAAATAAATGTGAATCAAAACCAATGTACACCTATCGTAAACTAAGGCAGGGATACTCTACACTATATATGAAATCGGTATTTATTTTAAATCAATAATAAAATTTTCATGTGATATGAAGAAAAATATATTCCTTTTTTATATGAAAATTGATGAATTAAAATCTGAAACCTCTTCCATCTCATATCATGTTTGAAAAATGGAGGCCCATGAAAATATGGTGGGTATATAAGTTTATGAAAACACAAAAGCAGTATGGGAAACATCTATAAGTATGTAATAAAATAAATTAATTTTTATTTATAATATTATTACATAAATATACTTACTTATGTTCATATTCCTTTTATATGGATTAGACACAAGAATCGGAAGTGACTGTACTGGAAAAATAACTAATTTCAATAGATTTGAAGTGTTCAGAACAATATGGTTGTGTTAGAGATGTGGGTTTTGGATTCTATCCTTGAATCTATTTTGAGAAGAAAAAATTTCAAGATGATCCATATCAAATGTTGAAAGGATTTCCTGATCAAATATATAATTTTTAATATAATATTTTCTAGTCTAGTTTTTCAGACTAGTATATGCAAAAAGATCAAAGAGAACTGATAGTGGAACAATTATTAGCATCTAAACAACCAAATAACCTGATTAAATTTGTGGCTAGTCATTCCCCTCAACCACATAACTTACATGATTTAATTAATTTTTTCATTACTCCTTCTCCTAAATGTGAATCAAAAACTTATCATAACTTTATATTACTAAAATTCTACAAGGTAAAGTTATATGTGATTTGAATCTATCAACACACATGAACCACTTTTTTGTGAGGGGTATTGTGTATATAATATATTGTGAGACAGGATATATGAAAAATAACTACCAAGAGGTCACAAAAAAGTATGGATTGAAGTAGCTCAAGATCTGACTGATGGGTTTTATGTTCCACTTGATGATTCAGATACTACAACTATTAATAATGTTATTGTATCTTTCATAGAATGGCCATCTAATATTATAAATATACATGAGTTATGTCATTAACAAATTATTTTGAATGAAAAAACTAAAACAGTTGATTCAAAAAGCATTAAGGTTTTGTATGGTATTATAAATGTATAAAATAGTGGGGAAACTGAAGGTAAGATCAAGACAAACAAGTGAATCAACCAAGAAAAAAAACCTTCCACAATTACCTTTTCCCCACTAGCTCCACTATAAAATATATTATCATTACACCTTCATTAAGACACCACTTTCAAAGAAGGATATATTTTCTACATTCTATATGAATACTAAATATTTAAACTTTCATTGCAGACACATTTGGTATCTTAGTTATAAATAAGATTTTCAGGTTTGAATGAATCGGAGTCTCAGTTGTGAATACATATATAAGGTACATTTTCCTAATACATATTTCCAAAAAAATATGTAATTTTTTCATTAAAGTAAATAATTATTCATATTTTTTACATGCGTTTATATTACTTCTATATAAATGAAAAAACCCATGAATTAGGATTTGGATTTATTAATCTATTTATCATTTCTAAGGATGAAATTAAATTGGATTAGAAAGAAATTGATAAGAAAAATATGATCTAAATGAAGAGTTTGAGAAAAAAATAACATATGAGATACTCTTTTTGATGCCTACAATTTAGGGGTAAATCTCTGCAATATATTCTTTTAAAATATATTTTTATTTTTTTAGTTAATTATTTTTTTAGGAAGCATTGGATGTTGATCGTAATCAATCTATATACCCCAAGTACATATTTTTTAGATATAATACGTGGATACCCATTAAACTGACCACACATTATGTGTATTCTGAATTTCTAATTCACTTCAATCAATATCTTATAGATAAACTTTGAATTATATATTTCGGTCTCTGTTTTAACAAATAATTTTTTACGATAGGGTGATCGCTAAATATAGGTTAAATCATGGTATGAATTTGGTGACTAAATATAATAATCCTATAGATTTCCTAAAATGTAAATATATTAATCCATATATATTTAGTTATCAAAACATATTTCAAAAAATTACTTATTTTTTTGTAACATCACATGTATTTCCGAGTGGGTCAAAAACCTATCCCTTTTTAAATTTTTGAAATTGGTGGGCATGCTAATTTCTTTTTTAGATCATCAGAACCCAATTTTGAGTTTTCTATCAACCTAATATCTTTTTTTAATATATTTGGAGGTTTATCCATATCCTTGTGTGCTTGTATAGATTTCGGGTGCATCGGAGACCCGGAGGCCCAGTTTTAGAAGTAGCAGGTTGAGGCACATAGTTTGGGTAAATTGTACGGCCTCTCAGAGAAAATCATCATGCCCAATTTTGTTTTTTTATATGATTTGGAAAACTGTATAGTTTGGGGAACACATACATGTGTGTAAGTTTTTGATTTTTTATGGTGGTCTTCTATATGGTTTCTGCATTGTTTGGAAAACTGTGTGCAAGCCGCTCTAGTGGTGGAATTTAGATAGTACATCAACACTGTAGCCCGCACTTTTTCCACATGGTTTATAAAATGGTATGATCTAACCACACAGCCTCATTAAAGATGTAAAATTACCTTCCTACCCCTCCCTCTTATTTCTTTCTTCCTCCTCTTTTTCTCCTCTCTTGGTTGTGCACATCAAGAGGGTTTCTCTCCTCCTCCTCCTTCACTAGGGATTGATCCCCCTCCTTTTTTCAATCCCCGTTTTGATCACTGACAGGTGTGTTGGAACCTCGTCAATTATTCTATCCTCTCCCTTGCATATTTTCTTCTTTTCTCTCACCCCATGTACTGCTAAATCTATGAAAGTGTTTTTTCTCTATTTTTAGGTAATTCATATGAATCTATGATTTCTCCAAAAACAAAAATTGAGTTATAGGATAATATAAGATGTTCCTATGTATATGACTCCAAGATAGGTGTTTCATAACTTTATTTTATATTTCATGAGTTTTCAGGGATGTAAGACTTTTATAGCTTCATTGGGTGGACCAAGCGAGACCCCATAATTCGTATGGTTGGTTTAAAATTAATTAAATTGGTCATATAGTATGTCGTTGGGCATGAACTCGCCTTGTTATACATGTGAGGTTTGGTTAGAGGCTATAAAATACTTCGTTATTCTGGCCAGATATGTTGTTTATATTGTATTGAATTGTTCAATTTTAGTTGAAGTGATTTATATATTTAAAATTCTTGCGATGTAATGCTAGGTTCATTGGGATCATGACAGGATTGGACCGAGGTATAATAAGGTGATGTCTATATGGAATTGAGGTGATGTAATTGTCTCTATGGTTTTGTACTGAGCTAGCTAGGTTATGTGATCACCATTTGGGCCACATCATCATAGGTTGAGGCAACAAGGTCATTAGGTTGAGGGAATGGCCCTTGATATTAGATGGAATGGCCATCAGATTTGGGAAACATGGTCTTAGGTTCATGAGGTGTTGGTTGGATGTATCTTTGGTATTATTTAAGTGATTTCCACTCACCCATGATTGGCCAATTAACTATTGGAGTCATGTGCACATAGGTTGATTCAGTAATGTGGTGGTTTTGACCACTCAGGTGGGTAAAATCCCCTTTTAGTGCAGCTTAGGTAATTATTTTGGGGGTGTTTATCGTATAAATCCTTGGGGTGGTGAGATTACATCAGATGATTGTGTTGGGACTATATTTTAAAAGTTGAGGCTCACCGTATTTGAGGTCATTAGTCCGGTATCCTTTTATAGGATGGGCATCACTATTACTCAGGATGTTGGGCTTGATCTGATAGTGGTTATTTTTTGAGTATAGGTATCGATGTGACTCTAGATTTCGGGCTTCGAACCGATGGGTGATTTTGAAAATGGCTCCAAGGAACCAAATATGCACTATTTGGGTATGCCTTTGAGATGATAGTGACTCTTTTGGGCATTAAGTGTCGATTGGCATGAGGTTTCAATGAATTATTGAGGTAGAACCAGAGGGTTCACCTGGAATGATATCTATTAAGGTATGCCTTGAGTCATGGGATAAGGATCCTCTTTTCTACAGCATTCTGATGTTGGCCAAGGAATATGATAACTTCCTAGTGGATGTTGATAACCAGGGAAGCTTTTTTTATTTAAATTCTATGCACTCCCTTCATTAATTTTTGTTAGTATACACCTTCTTAATCATGAATGTAAGGTATGCACACGTGGGTTGTACTCTACTAAGACTCATTCTCACGCCCTACAATGGCCCTTCAAGATGCATGTAGAATTTATGCTTTGGAATTTAGGTAAAGTTCAAGATTCAAGAGATAGATCTTAGTGGTTGTTAGGATGGGATTGAAGGCAAGGGACCATTGGTTCTTTCCTCAGTTGGAGTTTCCTCATGAGTTTTATTTTCTATTTCACCATTCAATATATATGTATATACTATGGTCATCCATTAGTGACCCCTTACAAATATGGTATTATATGAACTGTTATGGATGAATTCAAAGCTATAAATGAATGTTAGTCTTGTTTATTTATTTCTATTAATTATTTTCTATATTGATTCCACTATTTCATGTTATTGATCATATTTTATCTTTAGAGGGCCTTGTTTGAATATGCTTAGTTTTTTTATGTTTCATGTTATATATATACTCAGATCATTATATTATCATCATTAGAGGGTATAGTCTCTCCACTATCACCTCTTTACATCCTTGTTGATAGTCATAATACTTTTTCGTATGGGTAGGCGTGCCTTAGGCCAGAGGCACTCGACCCGAAAGAACTATTTTGGTGGATAATCGGGTTGGCGTTCTACAAATTGTATCAAATGTGTTTTTTTTTCCTCTTTATTAGTACTGATATTTTGGTTATGTTACACAAGAGATTTTTATATTTTCATAACTAGTTTATAGCTCATTCTTGGGTGCCTACAGCCCCAAGAAGAAGGGACGGGGCAAGTTACCAAGGGTGGGAATTACAATTTTGTTTTTCTCATTTGATAGTTAATTTGATTTCCACCTTGAGTGGAGTATATGGAATGTAAAATGTTACAAATGATGACTTTTTGTCCTTTTTCCTGGTTTGGAAATGTAGGAGACCTAGACCCTTCGTCATGTATAAAAAGGGGTGATTGTTATACATGTTAAATATTTAATTAGGCACATTGGTTTTTTTCAATTTTAAATATTCATGTTAATGTGATATAAAATGCCTTGTTTGATGAGAAATTCCATGTGATATATATATATATATATATATCTATGTGTGTGTGTGTGTGTGTCTATATAGACCTGGATCTCATAAGAGCAGGCAGGTATGATGAAACTGGGTGATGTTGATCACTAGGTTGGGTGATGTAGTCACCAGTTTGAGGTAATGTGGTCGCCAGTTTGAGGTGATGTGGTTCGTCTGGATGGGTGTGTCCTAGGGTATATGTGATACTTGGCTCTTGTATGGGCGTGTAAGAAAACTATAAGGCTAGGAATCCATGTGGTGTAGTTGATATGGGGAAGGGTAAGGGTAGTGAGATCATATTACTTCTTACTATTTTCTCGATCTAATATATATATGTATGTTATAGGTAATTTTTTACCATGTTAATGGCATTAAATGGGATTCCACCTAGATGGGATATTATGAATCATTAGGCGGGATATGATATGGTGATAATGGGAACGAGTAGGTTGAGATACCTGAGGGTTGGGTAGATCTGGTACAAGATCAGGATTAGGCACAGGTTCGGGTGAAGGAAGGGTATCTATGAGATCTAACTACTTTGGGGCCATGGAATAATTATAAACTCAGATAAATCCTAGTATGTTTCATCTAGGGTATTGGTAGCGGTTCTCAGGGAGAAGATCCTTCATTGGTGTATCTGACGTGTGAGTTCTAGTTGCAGCACACACAAATTTTTTAGGGTGAGGTTTATCCATATGCAGATGAGAATTTGATCAAGGATATACAGATGATTTTCGAGAATCTATAGATGCCTCTATCATGTTGGGTGAATATGGTAACCTATATTCTTAGAGGACCAACAAAGCCTTGGAGGGACATGCATGTTCTCTTAGGAATAAATGAGGGACCAGACTGGAAAGACTTTGAGGTCAAGTTATTTGAGCACATATTCCTTGATACACTAATGGAGGAGAGACCTTGGGAGTTCTTGAGCCTTTATAATGGTGACATTTCTATCATGGACTACACAGAAACATTCACCAAATTGTATCTTTTTGCACCTGGCATGGTGAACGATGACACCTAAAGGGTGAGTTGTTTCAAGGATAGTTTATGACATTCCATTTGGGTGAAGGTAACCATATTTAGGTTGTCCCCATCCTCAGAGGTGGTGAACAGGGTCCTCATAGACAAGGGAAACTTGAAAGATATGTATTAATTGAGTTAGGTGATGGATTTAGGTGATTTTAGTGGTGACATTTCAGATAGTAGGAAGTGATCTAGAGATTAGTTTTAGTAGGGAATTAAAACCGAAGACTTGATCAAAACACCTAGGAGTGGGTCTTTGAAGGTTTGTTTTCAGTTTGGACATCCAAGACATGTCTGGAATCAGTGTGAGAATCCTCCAAAAGAGTTTTGGGCCTTTGGAAATTTCGGGAATCTCAAGAGGTTCTATAGTAATCCTTCTCTAATAGTCAAAAGTCTGGGACTGGTGAAGACTTAGGGTTCTATGATCAGGCTGGGAGTGGTATCAGGTGATGGTAGTCGTGATTTAGTTGTACATGAAGGGAATTTTAGAGATAGTGAGACCCAACAGTGGGGTCAGTGGCTAGAGGCTAATGCAGCATCGTAGGGAGGTCGGGCATCAGGAATTCGGGCTTCTGGAGAGGTGCATGTCATGGATCTTTTGGGGTCACAGTAGGCTAGTGAGCCGATGACTGTCAGAGGTACACCATGGGAATGACCAGGGTTTCTTTCTGTTTTATTTTGTATGTATGTATGTATGTATGTATGTATGTATGTATGTATGTATGTATGTATGTATGTATGTATGTATGTATGTATGTATGTATGTATGTATGTATGTATGTATGTATGTATGTATGTATGTATGTATGTATGTATGTATGTATGTATGTATGTATGTATGTATGTATGTATGTATGTATGTATGTATGTATGTATGTATGTATGTATGTATGTATGTATGTATGTATGTATGTATGTATGTATGTATGTATGTATGTATGTATGTATGTATGTATGTATGTATGTATGTATGTATGTATGTATGAGATTCGAGACACCAGGATCTATGTGAACATCATTGGATGCATGTTTATTGAGTTGTGTTGGCATCGGGGAATTGTGGAGATGTGGGTTAATGAAGGTGCATAGGAATCTGGGAATCATTATGATGCAGTATTTGACTAAGGTGCAAGGTACTGGGAAAGTTTGGACCATCTGATGAGATGATGGACCTCATTAGTGCCATTTGTGACATGGTCATGAGGCGGTCATCAATACGATGTAGGATTCAAATGGGTTTTAAGTAAGGCATGGGAGAACTTGATGAGGAGCATGAGTGAAGGTCTATCACGAGAAGAATTTTTTAGTCCAGGACATGGTTGATAGAACATTTGTCTAATTTGTTTTTTGGTCGAGTTGTGACCGGAGTACGTAACTCAAATGGTGGGGATCCCCATTGAGGTAGTTGACCTATACTCCTTCTTACTGGGGTAGTCTAGGTTAATTTTTAACATATTATTATGTTTGGTACCATATCTGAGTTTTTTTATAGCTTGGGGAAGAGCTATGTTAAGGTGGGAGATTGTAATGTTCTGGGTATTTCAGAGCAGGTGGAAAACCTCTCCCTTTTTTTAATTTTTGGAATTAATGGGCAGGCCAATTTATTTTTTCGATCATCAGAACCCAACTAAAATATTTCCATCAACACAATATCTTTTTTATGGGTTTTTAGTTTTATCCAAATCCACACGTGTTCGGATGGGTTACAGGTGTGTCAGAGGCCCGAATGCCCTGTTTTAGAAGATGTAAGTTGAGGCGTATAATCGCGATAAACTTTGCGACCTCTTAGAGAAAATCACAAAACCCAGTTTTTTTTGCTTCATAGTTTGGAAAACCATGTGGGTTCGGTCACATTACCATGCATGAAAGTATACATTTTTTCAAGGGAATTTCCCATAATTTGCGCAAAGTTTGGAAAACAGTGTGAATGCCAAACAGGTAGTTCCATTTGGGTAGTACCTCAACATTGTAGCCCACATGATTTCTGCACTATTGGTGAAATTGTGCAAGCTAACAATACGGCCTCAAAAAAGGGTTGAAATTAACTTTCTACCCTTCCACATATTTCCTTCTTCCTCCTTTTCTCCTCTCATAGTCGTGAACAGCAGGAAGGTTTCTCTACTCCTCCTCCTTCACTATGGATTTATCCCTATCCTTCATTCTAGCTCCATTTCGATTGTCATTCAGTGAGTTAGAACTGTGTAAGTGGGTATTTACTCTACATTATATCTTTTATTATTTACTCTTTCCTCATGGAAATCTAAATCCATGGGATTTTTTTCCCTATTTTCAGGGTGTTTATTGAAAACATGGATTTATCCCAAACAGATTCGAGTTAGAAGCTAATATCTTATGTGCCTATGTGAACAAATCAATGGTTGGTGGTGTATACCTTTCTTTTAGATTTCATGAGAGTTCGGGGGGCATGGATTTTAGCGCATCGTTCTACCAACCCAGCGAGACCCTGTAATTCATAAATTTAGTATAAAATTAATTAAATTGGTCATATGGGATGTTATTGAGCATTCCCTCACCTTCTTATATATGTGAGTCTATGTTAGAGTCTATCGAACACTTGGGTATTCAGGCCAGGTTTGTTGATTATATTGTATCGAATTGTTTTATTTAATTGAAGTGATATATAAATATATAAATATATATATATATTTATTATGATGTACTGTTGGGGTCCTTGGGATAATGACGGGCTTAACCCATGGTCAGAGATGGTTATTTCCATATGGAATTGAGGGGATGTGATCACCGAGATGGGCGTGGCCTAGGTTACTTGGCTGATTTGTTCACTAGTTAGGTGACATCATTTTCGGTTAAGGCGGTAAAGCTGTCGTGTTAAGGGCATATACCGTGATAAAGGATGGAATGGCCATCAGATTTGAGTGACACGATTGTAGGGGCATAAGGTTCCAGTAGGATGTGGCTTAGGTACTATTTTGGTGAATTACAATCATCCATTATCGTACAAAGAACCATTGGAGTCATGTAAAAACATGTTGACTCAGTAATGAGCTGGTTTTGACCACTCTTGTGGGTATATGCTCCAAATAGTGTGGATTAAGAAATTTTTCTAGGGGTACTTTCCATATAAATCTATGGGGATGGTGATGAGCCATCAGATAACAGTGTTGAGACTGTCAGTTGGGAGATGAGGCTTTCTGTATTTGAGTTCGCTAGGCCAAGATCATTTTGGAGGATAGACATTGTCATTCCTCTAGATATTGTGCTTGAGCTGACTGTGTTTTTTTTAGGATAGGTATTGTTGTTATTTTGGACTTCGGGCTTCGAGCTAATGGGTGCTTTCAAGCAGGGTTCTAAGGGACCAGATATTTATTTTTGGGCATGTCATCAAGATGATTGTGACTTTTCTTGTACATGATGTGTCAGTTGGAATGAGGTTCTGGTGACTTCTTGATGTGGAACCTGATCGTTCACCTGGGAAGATATATATCAGGGGATGGATTGATCTACAGGTTAAGGATCCTCTTTTCTATAACATTCTGTCATTTTATAAGGCAAGTGATAGCTTCCTGGTGGCTTTTGAGCACCAAGTAATCTTGTGTTATTTAAATTTCATGCACTGCCTTCTTTAATTATTATTATTATACACTTTCTTAATCATGAATTAAGGTATTCACATGTGGGTGGTACTCTACTTACATTAATTCTCACACCCTACATGGGCCCTTCAGAACGTCTTTAGACTTTATACTTTTGCATTTAGGTAAAGGCTTGGGTTCACGAGATGGATCTTAGTGGATGTTAGAATGGGATATAAGGTAATGGACCATTGGTTCTTGACTAAGCTAGAGTTTCCTCTTGAGTTTTACTTTTTGTTTCATCATGCTATATATATGTATATATTATGTTCATCCATTAGAGACCCCTTCTAGATTTTGTATTGTAAAAACTATTATATATCCATTTTAATCTATAAATAAATTTTTGGATTGTTTATTAAAGTATGATTTTCATTTTTCATATCACTTCTGCTGTTGTATGTTATTGACTGTGCTTCCATCTTTGGTGGGTCTGGTTTGATTCTACTTAGTCTTTTCTTCCAATTCATGTTATATATATAATCATATCATTTTATTATCATCACTAGAGGGTATATTCTCCCCACTATCACCACTTTACACCCTTTCTGTTAATTGGAAGCCTTTAGGAAATGGGGAGGTGTGCCTAAGGCTAGTGGAACTCATCTTGAATGCAACATTCTAATGGATAATTCGGTTAGGGAACTACATTTTAAATATTTCTATAGTTTCCAAAGAAATATAACATCAATGATTACGGATATTATTTTTGAAATTTTATGTAATATATCATTAAGAATCAAAATACTAGAATACCCAAACAGGTAATTTATAAAGGTAATTACAATTTCATTAAAAATATTTCTTAATCATTAGTTTGTCTATATTTTCTTAATACTTCCAAGATTACTGACAATATATATACTCAAAAGAAGAAGTAAAATTTTTTAGATATGGGTAGTGTACATGGTGTAGAAATGATTTCCGATATCAAATTTTGGTGATTACCTACTATGTTTGTGATCTAGTATGGGCTATGACCTTAGAAATATATTTGGTGTGTGAATCAGTAGTATCATAATGATTATATATTATTTTTTATTTATTTATCAAGGATAAGTATAATGGATGAAGTTAAATTTTTTAAAATGAATGGTTAAAATATATGGTGTCCAAATGTAAACATAAATCATGAACAGGTGACTTCCTATTACTTATTTAGTTAATTTTATCATCATTTTATCTAATTTTTTAGTTAATTTACTTATCGTTTTATTTGATACATATTCTATTAAATTTACACATTAGTTCAAAACAAACATCATATGCTAAAAATGATCAAATGAGGTCATATTGTTTTCAAACATTAATAAAATAATCTATAATTCATTTTTAATGTGTGGTAATTGACCGCATGTAAATCCAACACACAATGTGGTAAATAAAGTAATAAGTACATTATTGAAATATAAAATTTTCATTTTAGGTTGAAACATGTGTCTCATAGCCAAAACCGATCAAACTAGTTCATATTGTTCTCCAAATTTAATAAAACAATCAATTATTAATTTTTCATATGTATGAATTTACCTCACATCAATCTAACACACGATGTGGTCAGTATAACTTGAAGTATGTGATTTCAATATAAAAGGGTCATTTTAGTTTAAAACACACATCAAATAGTCAAAACTGAGAAAATAATATTGGATTATTTTCAAACTTTATCAAAAAAATCCACAATTCATTATTCATGTTTAAGAATCAACTGCACATCTATCTAAAACATGAGGTGGTCAATAAGACCCAAAGTGTGTGTTTTCAAAAATAAGTGTCATTTTAGTTTTAAACACACATAAAATAACCAAAACCAAGAAAAACCCCTTAGATTATTTTTAAAATTTAGTAAAATGATCAAAAATATATTTTTGATGTGTAGGAATTGTCTACATGTCAATCTGACAAATGATGTGGATGGTATGGCTCTAAGTACTTGTTTATAATAAATAAGTGTCATTTTGGTTAAAAACATGTATCACACAACCAAAACTGAAAAAATGATCTTGTATTGTTTTCAAAATTTAAGAAAATGACCCATAATATATTTCTACTGTGTTGGAATTAATCATGCATCAATCTAATACACGATGTGATCAGTATGAATTGAAGTGTTTTATTTCAATATAAGTGTAATTTTATCTTACAATGTTCCTCACATAGTAAAAACAGATAAAATGAGCTCATACTATTTTAAAACTTTATAAAAACGATCCATAATTCATTTTTTATGTGCAGGAATTGACCACACACCAATCCAACACACAATGTGGTCAGTATGACCTGAAGTATGTGTTTTCAATATAAAAGTGTCATTTTAGTTAAAAGTGCATGTCACATAGACAAAACCAAGAAAATTAGATTTTATTGATTTCAAATTTTATGAAAACTATGCATAATGTATTTATGACATGTAGGAATTGACTGCACGTCAATCTGACACACTATGTGGTCGGTATGACACCATATGTGTGTTTTCAATATGAAAGTGTGATTTTTGTTTAAAATGAATATCAAATATCTAAAACAATTTAAACGAGATCATATTGATTTCAAAAAAATTTAAATGATTCATAATATATTTCTGACATATAGGAATTGACTTCATGTCAATCAGAAAAATGATGGGTTCAGTATGACTTGAAATGCGTGTTTTAAATATAGAAGTTTCATTTTAGTTTAAAACATTTATCACATGTCCAAAACCAATAAAACAAACTCGTATTGTTTTAAAACTTTTGGAAAAAAATACATAATATATTTCTTATTTTTAGGAATTGAATGCACGTCAATACGACACATGATGTTGTTGGTATGACTCAATGTTTGTGTCTTCAATATAAGTTCCATTTTGTTTAAAATGAATCTCACATATCCAAAACAAAGTAAAGACCTCTAATTGTTTTAAAATTTCAGTAAAATAATCAATAATATATTTTCTACATGTGGGAATTGACTTCATATCAATCTTACACACTATGTGGTCAGTATAACTCCATGTTTGTGTTTTCAATATAGAAGTTTTATTTTAGTTTAAATCACATATCACATTATCAGGACCCTGAAAACAATCTCATATTTTTGAAAACTCTATAAAAACAATAATATATTTATGATGTTTATTAATTAACCACATTTCAAACTGACACACGATTTGTTCAGAATGAATCAATGTTCATGTTTTCAATATAAGTGTTGTAAATACCCGTAAATTTCAAGGAAAAAAATTTATTAAATTCTTTGAAATTTTATGAGTATGCAATTTTTTACGACACCTGATTCTGAGGCCCGGTGTTCCCGGAATCAATTTATGAAGTTTTGATCGGGTACGTTCAATGAACGGATGAGCGGGTTTTTCTATTGTAATGACCCGACCCCAGTTACCTAGAGTCGGTGCATTATTACATAACACTGGCATGATCACAAGAAATATCAAATCTCAAAAGACCGATTGGTTTAGTAGCATTGGAAACACTAGATATATTCATAAGTCTTACATTACATCATAAAGTGAAAAACTACTACAACAACATATTGTCTCCATATTCCACACTCATATCCCCACATAATATCCTTGAAGTTCATTCATAATTTACTTCTTCACTTCCTGGGAAAAATAAAACATAGAAAAGAGGTGAGCTCAAATGCCCAGTAAGGATAACAATATAGTGGAAACTTTCAAAAATAAGCATAAACATTTAAGGCAATGTATAACTAAAACAAAAGCCTTTTAAACTTGAACTTCAACATAGTATGGAAAAAGTAAAATGAAATATGTCATTTACTTATTCACATGGATATTCTACTAATCGAATAATCACATGCAATATCAATAACCACTTTCATAATGATGGAATGCATAATGTCAAACAATCATAACCACATAGCTGTGGCCTCGTGCCAATACTACAAATAAGATTTTGCCAAGGCCTTATTCCAAGACACTAGTTTGTCTCATGATACCTAACGATGCATCGAGGAGCTATAGCGGGCTCCACCCGTCACATATTAAGTCCAATGCATTCCCATAAGAAAAGGTTTAAAGATAACGTAAACATTCGTATTATAACTAGCATACGAAATGTCAATAATTTCACCATAAACTATGAATGGTATAAAAATATCACATCCACAGTCAAACATATCACAAAACCTTCAATACAATATTGAAGTTTTGTATCATAATAAATCAACTTCAAATAAGCGTAAAATCCATCAAAGGATGTTGACATAGATGAAATAAAAACTCTTTTTACAGAAATATCTCTTTCTATTTTAAAATCATTTAAGAGTCATATATTTATAAAATAAAACATTTTCTTTGAAAATATTCTTATAATATTGTAAGGGAAGCTTCGACGATTTTATAATGGTGGAAAATAGCCGCACCCGCCGTATAATTTAAAAAAAACATTCTTACCTTAATTTTGTCGAAAAGGTTAAAAAGCACCTTGTTTGGAAAACGATGGAAAGATTCCTTTATAAAACTCTTATAAAAATTCAAAAAAGGGTATAAATGACTTTAACCCATATTCTATTAAATAGTAAAAATGTTTTGAAACTCATTTTTAAGAAACATGGATGTGGATGATAAAGAGATCCCAGTAGATTATTACATATAAACAACCTCGAATAATGAAGAGATTGTGAAATAACCATTACCTTGTACGTTTCCTTGGTTGGGGTAGGTTAACCTCCTGTATAATAGTTAAATAATTGTTATTACATTATACAAGAATCATATACATTCATATGATATCATATATGATCTTTTAACATTGCTTTGTTAATAGTATCTTAGTATTATCGTCGTTTCGGGTGTTAACTTACTCGTTTTCTTTTATATGTTATGTTACATAAGCCAAGTTTATCATGGATATGTTGTATATTATTCATATACAGAATGATATCAAGTCCTCAAACATTATTTTTAAATCATCAAATGATAATTATACTTGAATGGATACGATGGATAATGAATCTCATCGCGTTCATGGAGACGGTAGTCCGTACGTACACACGAGCGACAATATCATTATTTTGATATTAAAATAATATATAAATGGATGGTATATCATATATATAGAATCATTAATGTGTTATATTTATTATTTACATGAGTTACACATCATTATTATATCCATCCAAATAATAATATATTGAATAACAATTACACCACGACGTGGAGACGGTAAGTCATACGTACGCACGTATGGTGACATGTTATTCAAAGGGTGGATAGAATACTGAATATGGTTGTACCATATTTATAATAACATCACAGTATATATATGATACTGGAGTTAATATTTTATAATGGTAATAACAAAGGAAGAAGCAGTGGAAGAAAAAATGAATTTAAAAAGGGTGGTGAAAACATTACCTCTTCTTCGGGTTCTTTCTTTTGATTTGATCAAAAGGGCTCCATAGGTTGGCTTTCTGATCAAACTAATGTCTCTAGGTTGTAGTGAGAGAAGTTGGGAGAATATTCGGGCAGAGTTTGGCCGAACAAAAAGGCTTTTAAGGTGTGAAGAAATGAGAAGGAGGAGTGCCCTTTTATAAGAGGGGTGAGGGGCACCTTTGGAAAAGCTAGAAATATTAATTTATAATAAATTAATATTCGGTTTCTAATGGCTCAAAAGTTGATTATTTAAATTTTAAGGTGGTTATAGGTCTAAAAACATTCAACCAATATAATTTAGACAGGTTTCGGTTACTATATTAACCTTATCTTTAAGTATTAACTCTTAGTTAATTAGTTTGACATTTACCACGTCACATTGTATTTTTATATTATATAGTTAATAAACTTATTATATACATCCAAGAGACCCCAAAGTGGTCCAGTTATGATAAAAATATCATTATATAAGTCTCTTGTATGAACCTTAGATTTTTAGGAATTTAATATCAATTAATAATATAATATTTGTTTTAAAAACTCTTTTATGTCAATTTTGACACTATTCAATAGTTGATTTTTGTGAAACTCATAACAGAATGATTACTTATAAAAAAGTTAATTAAATCAATCCTATTATGTCATGTTATCCTATAAAATTATTGTAATTCATTAAAAGTATCAAATTATATTTATTTGGTTATTTATAATATCAATTATTTTAAATTTTCACTATTATATTAATTAATGCATCATCATTGTGTCATAAATAAATTAAATTATGTAATCTCTAAAAATTATAAATAAAGTATCATTATGTAGGAAATCTTTTTATATTTCTAATGAATATTTATAGTCGAAAATCCAACATATATAACCCTATGTAAAAAAAATTTCTAAAAGATATATGCTTGTGTCATTTTTGTATTCATTTGAACTTAATTAAAATGAAGTGTCCCTATCACCTACAAGTGGCTCCATGGGGTCACAAAATCGACCCAAATATGCCTATGGTCGAACATTTATCAACCAATAAGGTTAGGACACGTTTTAGGGTAATTTAGTACTATTATAATATTATTTTTTTAACCCTTATTTACCAGATTTACCTTAACCATAGTAAATAAAATATTTACCGAAGTAATTATTCAAAATGTATAAAAACAAAAGTTACCTATTTAAACAATTTGAACATCCTGATTCCAAATATGGAATCCATTTTTCCAAATTCAAAACACATAAGTGGCAGAAATTAATTTAAAATTAATTCCCGTTGTTAAAACAAAAGGCGTGTTTTTAAGAGATAATAACTATCAAAAGATTGACACTTGTTTATGTCCGGTTTAATTGTAAAATTATCTCCAATGACCAACATTGTATTAAATGGTAAAAATATATTCTAAATATACTTTAAAACCACTCAAATTCATTATTTATCACTTTTAATTATTTTGATTAAAAAAGTTGTTTTTAATTAAAATTTAGTAATTTTCACAATTCATCAAAACATTAAAGTTATCCGAAAAGTACCAAAATTTCACCTTAGGCTAAATTCGATATTCTGAAACCAAAAATGAAGTCCATTTTGAGAGATAAAATTTCAAAAAGTAGGTATTACTATTCATAATGGCTACTTTGATCGGTTCTGGTGTGTGTTAAAACTCGAAGTTGCGTACAACACACGATACTGTTTTATTCAAAGGAAAGTGTACCGTGGAAGCTTGGGATGTTTCATTTTAAATTTTTGATGTCCCCATTTAGTCAAAAAGTTTAAAATATTGTATTTAAAAAGGGTTCAATATTAAAAGTTGATAAAAATGCAATACTGAAAATGAATTTGTTCTTGCATTATGTCTAAGAAACGCAAAATATGGATTCTAAAATTATAAGGATATATTAGTTTAAAATTCAGTTAATACTATTCATAACCTCTTTTGAATGTTTTTTTTGGTAAGTCATGGTGCGATTGAACTCGATGTTGCGTGTAGTTCAAGTTATTGAATTATTTTGAAGAAATAACACACTATGAAATCTTGGGGTGTTACATTCTCCCCTCCTTCAATAAATTGCGTCCTCGCAATTTGAAATTGTTCTTCGAAAATAAAAGGTTGAAAATAGAAAATATCTTTGTGGGAAAACCCACATCGGAAATTAGGTTACTAAAATTTATTCTTAATATGAGGAAAAGAGAAATGAAAGGGTCACCACCAAATTATGATCTCGATTAGGAGAACATTGGTGGCAATTAGAGACATATAATTGGAAGAAAAACGTAAATATTTATAAGTAGTGATTGAGGTAATCAATCACAAACATGTGTAAAATTGAGGTCCTTAAATTCATTAATCTATGATAATTTGAAATACCATCGGTTAAATAGAACATAGGGTATTAGGATAACACATTTTTGGTTTTAGGATTCCTTAAATAAAGTATAAGAATTAATTTCTTGATAGAATAAGAGAAGAAGAAAAATATATTCTTAACAAGTAGAGTTCCATACTTTAACTAATTTCTACTACAAACTCATCTTTCACTCTAAAAGATAATAGAACGTAAAAAAATATTCTATTTATCCAATCTGTATAGGGTTCCAAAAAAATGAATTTATAATTCATATACCAGATCATTCAAAAAAACTACATTATTTAATCCCGGACATCACGTGGGTCAGTGGTAGGTGATACACCCTTGTCTCCTTTCGGTTGTGGGTTCAAGTCTTGCAGCCTTTCCGGACGCAACGGGTTTCCGCCCAAACTCCGGGTTGTCTTTTTATGGAAATCAAAAATAATCCAAACTAGAACTATCCAAAATACTTCAGTCCAAAATTTATAAGGAAAGTAAACACAATGAAGATCCTTTTTTTCGCGTAATAACATGTGATCACCTTCATCATGTATTCTTTTAAAACACTACAACATCTTGAATTATCATAAAACCTTATTGATTACATTCATGATCCCTTATTCCTTATAGAATAATAGATATACTCCTTCAATCCAAAAATGTTGTAAACCCCAACAATGAGGGAATATACAAATCATTAATCAGTTTAAAGGTAGTCAATAATATCTAATATAATTTATCCAAAACAATAATGTATTATTCTAAAATCACTACCTCGGTATCAGAACCATATTATGGATTATCTTTCTCTCAACCATATATTTTCCAAAAAATTAACCTGCTATTGAGTCACTTTTCTTTGTTCCACACAATCTCAAGTCCATAATGAAATATTACTGCAGTACAATCCTTATATACTCCATTATTATCATAACAAGTACATTGTTGATACAACACTCAAATGACATAATCAACATAAGAACTCTAATCATTCCTCTTCATCTGTGGTAGTATCATAACTTGATTATTATCCAATAGCATCATTTGAGGCATAACATAAATTAAATAGTTTATGGATATAATCCATAATCATAAAAATTTATCCTTTGAGGAAGTATATACTCATAAACCCTTCATAATGGTTTGTAAAGAAAATGAGAATTAACTTAAGCATATCCCCCGGGAGTGTCGTGACCAAGAGTGCAGTAAGGCTCGTTGTCATGCACCAGTTCCCGTTCGAGTCTAGATCAAAGCGGTGTTTTCGGGTTTTACCCCTAGGTACATCTGTGCCAGAGCTGCCTCTACCTGCTCGTATCCAGACAGAGATGTATTGCTTGAAAAACTCACAAAATCTCTACAATACCAAAATTCTAGGAAGTTCTTCTATACTAATCCTCAAAGTCCATCTTAAATCTATGTGCTCTAATCAGATTTTATCTAAATCTAGATTCCAAGGTTTGTACTAAACTTCCTCTGATACCAACTGTAATGCCCTGACCCCAGTTACCTAGAGTCGGTGCATTATTACATAACATTGGCATGATCAAAAGAAAGATCAAATCTCGAAAGACCGATTGGTTTAGTAGCCTTGGAAACACTAGATATATTCATAAGTCTTACATTACATCATAAAGTGAAAAACTACTACAACAACATATTGTCTCCATATTCCATACTCATATCCCCACATAATATCCCTGAAGTTCATTCATAATTTACTTCCTCACTTCCTGGGAAAAATAAAACATAGAAAAGGGGTGAGCTCAAATGCCCAGTAAGGATAACAATATAGCGGAAACTTTCAAAAATAAGCATAAAGATTTAAGGCAATGTATAACTAAAACAAAAGCCTTTTAAACTTGAACTTCAACATAGTATAGCAAAAGTAAAATGAAATAATTTCATTTACTTATTCACATGGATATTCTACTAATAGAATAATCACATGCAATATCAATAACCACTTTTATAATGATGGAATGCATAATTCCAGACTATCATAACCACATAGCCAAGGCCTCGTGCCAAGACTATAAATATGATTTTGCCAAGGCCTTGTGCCAAGACACTAGTTTGTCTCATGAGACCTATTGATGCATCGAGGTGCTATAGCAGGCTCCACCCGTCACATATTATGTCCAATGCATTCCCATATGAAAAGGTTTAAACATAACATAAACATTCGTATTAAAACTAGAATACGAAATGTCAATACTTTCACCATAAACAATGAATGGTATAAAACTAGAACATCCACAGTCAAACATATCACATAACCTTCAATACAATATAGAAGTTTTTTATCATAATAAATCAACTTAAAATAAGCGTAGATTCCATCAAAGGATGTTGACAAAGATGAAATAAAAACTCTTTTTAGAGAAATATCTCTTTCTCTTTTGAAATCATTTAAGAGTCATATATTTATAAAAAAAACATTTTCTATGAAAATATTCTTATAATCTTGTAAGGGAAGCTTCGACGATTTTATAACGGTGGAAAATAGCAGCACCCGCCATATAAGTTAAAAAAACATTCCTACCTTAATTTTGTCGAAAAGGTTAAAAAGCACCTCGTTTGGAAAACGACGGAAAGATTCCTTTATAAACCTCTTATAAAAAGTTAAACTAGGGTATAAATTACTTTAACCCATATTCTAGTAAATAGTAAAAATGTTTTGAAACTCATTTTTAAGAAACATGGATGTGGATGATAAAGAGATCCAAGTAGATTATTACATATAAACAACCTCGGATAATAAAGAGATTGTGAAATAACCCTTACCTTGTACTTTTCCTTAGTTGGGGTAGGTTAACATCATATATAATATTGAAATAATTGTTATTAAATTATACAAGAATCATATACATTCATATGATATCATATATGATCTTTTAACATTGCTTTGTTAATAATATTTTAGTATTATCGTCGTTTCGGGTGTTAACTTACTCATTTTATTTTATATGTTTTGTTACATAAGCCATGTTTGTCATGGATAGGTTGTATATTATTCATATACATAATGATATCAAGTCCTTAAACATTATTTTTAAATCATTAAATAATAATTATACTTGAATGGATACGATGGAGAATGAATCTCATCGCGTTCGTGGAGACGGTAGTCCGTACGTACGCACGAGCGACAATATCATTCTTTTGATATTAAAATAATATAAATGGATGGTATATCATATATAAATAATAATTAATGTGTTATATTTATTATTTACATGAGTTACACATCATTATTATACCCATCCAAATAATAATATATTGAATAACAATTGCACCACAACGTGGAGACGGTAAGTCGTACGTATGCACGTATGGTGACATGTTATTCAAAGGGTGGATAGAATACTGAATATGGTTGTACAATATTTATAATAACATCACAGTATATATATGATACTGGAGTTAATATTTTATAATGGTAATAACAAAGGAAGAAGAAGTGGAAGAAACAATGAATTTGAAAAAGGGTGGTGAAAACATTACCTCTTCTTCGGGTTCTTCCTTTTGATTTGATCAAAAGGGCTCCTTAGGTTGGCTTTATGATCAAACTAAGGCCTCTAGGTTGTATTGAGGGAAGTTGGGAGAGTATATGGGTAGAGTTTGGCCGAACCAAAAGGCTTTGAAGGTGTGAAGAAATGAGAAGGAGGAGTGCCCTTTTATAAGAGGGGTGAGGGGAACCTTTGGAAAAGCTAGAAATATTAATTTATAATAAATTTATATTCTGTTTATAATGGCTCAAAAGTTGATTATTTAAATTTTAAGGTGGTTATAGGTCACAAAATATTCAAAAAATATAATTTAGACAGGTTTGGGTTACTATATTAACCTTATCTTTAAGTATTAACTCTTAGTTAATTAGTTTGACATTTACCATGTCACTTTGTATTTTTATATTATATAGTTAATAAACTTACTATATTCATCCAAGAGACCCCAAAGTGGTCCATTAATGATACAACTATCATTATATAAGTCTCTTGGCCGAACCATAGATTTTTAGTAATTTAATATCAATTAATAATATAATATTTGTTCTAAAAACTCTTTTATGTCAATTTTGACGCTATTTAATAGTTGATTTTTTTGAAACTCATAACAGACTTATTACTTCAAAAAAGTTAATTAAATAAATCCTAACATGTCATATTATCCTAGAAAATTATTTTAATTCATTAAAAGTCACAAATTATATTTATTTGGGTATTTATAATATAAATTATTTTAAACTTTCACTATTATGTTAATTACCGCATCATCATTGTGTCATAAATAAATTACATTATGTAATCTCTAAAAATTATAAATAAAATATAATTATGTAGTAAATCTTTTTATCTTTATAATGAATATTTATAGTATAAAATACAACATATATAACCCTATGTAAAAATTGTTTTTCTAAAAGATATATGCTTGTGTCATTTTTGTATTCATTTTAACTTAATTAAAATAAAGTGTCCCTATCACCTACAAGTGGCTCCATGGGGTCCCAAAATCGACTCAAAGATGCCTATGGTCGAACATGTATCAACCAATAAGGTTAGGACACGTTTTAGGGTAATTTAGTATTATTATAATATTATTTATTTAACCCTTATTTACCAGATTTACCCTTAACCATGGTAAAAAAAATATTTACCGAAGTAATTATTCAAAATGTATAAAAATAAAAGTTACCTATTTACACAATTTGAACATCCTGATTACAAATATGGAATCCATTTTTTCAAATTCAAAACACATAAGTTGCAGAAATTAATTTAAAATTAATTCCCATTGTTAAAATAAAAAGCGTGTTTTTAAAAGATAATAACTATCAAAATATTGACACTTGTTTATGTTCGGTTTAATTGTAAAATTATCTCCAATGAACAACATTGTATTAAATGGTAAAAATATATTCTAAATATACTTTAAAACCAATCAAATTCATTATTTATCACTTTTTATTATTTTGATTAAAAAAGTTGTTTTTAATTAAAATTTAGTAATTTTCACTATTCATCAAAATATTAAAGTTATCTGAAAAGTACTAAAATTTCACCTTAGGCTAAATTTGATATTACGAATCCAAAAATGAATTCAATTTTGAGAGATAAAATTTCAAAAATTAGGTATTACTATTCATAACGGCTAGTTTGATCGGTTCTGGTGTGTGTTAAAACTCGAAGTTGTGTACAACACACGCTACTGTATTCTTCAAAGGAAAGCGTACCGTGGAAGCTTGGGATGTTTCATTTTAAATTTTTGATGTCCCCATTTAGTCAAAAAGTTTAAAATATTGTATTTAAAAAGGGTTGAATATTAAAATTTGATAGTGTAATACTGAAAATGAATTTGTTCTTGCATTATGTCTAAGAAACTCATAATATGGATTCTCAAATTATAAGGATATATTAGTTTAAAATTTAGTTAATACTATTCATAACCTCTTTTGAATGGTTTTTTTGGTAAGTCATGCTGCGATTGAACTCGGTGTTGCGTGTAGTGAAAGTTATTGAATTATTTTGAAGAAATAACACACTATGAAATCTTGGGGTGTTACATATATCTTTTGAACCGGTGCTCGGAATTGAAATCTGAGGGCACTGATGAAACCGTAGCATCGGTAATTGCTTAAGATGACCTTTCCCAAAGGATCATTTGCTCGGGAGGAGTTGTTAAAATTTGGGGATTAAATGATAAGTAAAATAAAATTGTGTACAATTTTATTTTATCCTTGGAAGTTAAATTCTCTCATGAGAAGTTTTTGGTGGGGGCCACGACCACCCAACTTCCCATGTGTGGTTATGAGGGAGGTGGGGCCCACACGAGCTCAAACCTTTTCACATTCCTTAAACCCCCTCTAACTCCCACATTATGTGAGTAACTCCTCTCTCTCTCTCTCCCTCATTAAACTTGCCAACAGAACACCCAATTAATTAGACAACTCAAGTTTAATTAATTAAGTGAATTGGTTTTGAATTTTGGAAATTTGAAATGCTTGTCTTGAATAATAAAATAAGTGGAGACTTATTTTATTTGGGGTTAGCTTGTTGTGTTAAGTTTTTGAGAGAGAGTTATAGTTTTTGGAAGAACCTCATCCTTCCGTGAAGAACGACACCTTTCGTTGAAGAACGCCAAATCCCCGAAGAACGATGACACGCCCTCTTTCCTTTTCTCTGTGACAAAAAGGGAAGTTGCCGCATTCTCCTCTGATGCTCTTCGTCGACGTCTACAGAACCTCATCCTGCAACACCGTTTTCCACGACGCCCGTCGTTTGTCAACTTTTGGGGAGGTAGGGGTTATCTTCATCCATGTTTAATTCATCATTCTTCATTGGTTAAATTTGGTCGATTGTTACCAACGTAACGGGAGGAGATCGGACCGCACAAACACGGATGATTTCTCCTCCCCGTTTTCTTGTTGAACATTGTTGGCGAGTTGTGGCGAAGAAGGCGTGGTACCATTGCACCGTGCGGGAACGAGGAGAACCGCAGCTGGAGCGGGTCGTGGTGGCAGTGCACGGCACCGTCGCGTCACGCCGGAGAAACCAAGAGAGGCTACGGCTAGAGCGGGATGCGGTGGAGGGGCGTAGCACCATCGCGCTGCGCCGGCCGAAGAAAAGCCGCAGCCTTAGGCTGCGGCGATCCAGCAGGGTCGGCCAGACAATCGGCCACCGGTGCTTTGGGAGGCGGCACCCCGAAGGGTCCCGCGGCAGTCCAACCGGGCGGCCTTAATGGCCAGCCGTTTTTTTGGATAAACCAGGGGTTAAAACCCCCGGCCGGTGAAAAAGGGAGAACCACGTAGGGTCCACCGTTCCGGAACACAAGGGGGCGCCCCCCCCCCCCCCTTCGCACCCTGTGGTCGGTTCCGAGTCGGGCCGCAGGCCGAGCCTAGCCCCGGGCCGGGCCGTGCCCCGCCGCGGGAAGGACCGCGCCCAGCGGCGGGCCGGGCCGTGCCCAACTGGGCCGGACCCAGACCCGGGTCAGGTCGACCCGGTTCGGGCCGCCCAGGGGGTATTGGGCCGGGTC
This sequence comes from Viscum album, assembly GCA_963277665.1. Classification (NCBI taxonomy): domain Eukaryota; kingdom Viridiplantae; phylum Streptophyta; class Magnoliopsida; order Santalales; family Viscaceae; genus Viscum; species Viscum album. The sequence continues at coordinate 2,113,432,940 of OY728157.1, read as the reverse complement.
GGACCGGGCCCAAACCCCCTATTTTCGGGCAGTTTCGTTCAAACACACATATCTTGGGCTACGGACCTCTGATCAACACACTATCGGTTTCATTGGGATTTTTGGATCAGGACGTTCGTTTCGGTATATTACACTCAAGATTTTGGTAAAGTTTGGGTATGTTTGTGTGGGTTTGAACCCGAAACCAACCGGGCCCTTGGAGCAGAAACGCTTATTACTTAACGATCAGACGTCTGAATGAAGTTCCGTCAGTTACGTTGAATTACTATTAGTGAGACGCTTTTGTTGGCTTACTCCACTCGAGGTTTGGACGCAGCTGGAGTACGGTCAGGTTGTTTTTAGCTTAAAAAAACCGCACCCCTGGGACAAAAAAAGCCAATAACTCTCAGACCGGGCATCCAATTGATGCGTCGTCTGTCGCGTTGAGTTCCTATTGAGGAGACAAAACATTGTGATACATTAACTCTGGACTTCATGATAGTTGATGTATCGACCCCTTGGCTCGTGGAGCGGACCCTCCCGGAATCGAGTGTGCTGTGTGTGGGAACCCTAGAGCTGGTTGTGACTGCGACGACGATGGCGACTGTACTTGGATCCTACATTGGTTCGGCAGCGAGGACGACTGTACTTGGATCCTCCATGGGTTCAGCAGTGATGACGACTATACTTGGATCCTATGTGGGTTTTCCAGCGATGGTTACTGTACTTGGATCCAATGTGGGTTTGGCAGCGATGACTTCTATACTTGGATCCTATGTGGGTTTGGAAGAGGAGATGATTAAGAGGCTACATCTAATCATCTCCATCCCTCTTCGTGAGTAGTATACATGTGTAAGCTGAGTCATGACTTTAAATCATTATCTTTGATATGATTGACTTTCTATCCTGCGTGGATAGGGCTGTGCTTTCCTGTGTGGATTGGGTTGTGCTTTCCTGTGTGGGTTAGGTTGTACTTTCCTGTGTGGACTAGGTTGAACTTGGGCTCGTGAGTTAGAGAAGAACTGGAATTGATGACTTAGGTATTTTTATGGTCATATACCTAAGTAGAGTTGGTTGATAATTCGTGATTGTATCTTTCCTTGGTGGTTTATCCTTCGTGGATTCTGGGAGACCTTCAGGAGTCTCAGGGTCCCTACTGAGTATCGTATACTCACCCATGCATGGGTTAGGCTCGCACTAAATTGTGTTGGTTGCAGACGACGGACTGTGCTGATCATGGTTGAGGCTTGTGGAGCGGGACGGTACCCGGAAGTGGACTATTAGGCAGGACGTACATGGAGTGGATGACCGGACTCGAGGATCCGACGAGACTATCTGTACTCACCCTTCAGGTGGGAGTTCTGGAGGATGTCTTGGTGGTTACTGCTCTACTTTTCATCTTTTGTACTATCTTTTCTCAATTGTACTGCACTTTAAGTTGGGTTTGTATACTGGCCCATTTACATTCCATCACTTACTTTTGGAATCATTTTACTTAGTTTTTACTTCAGGTTGTGTACTCTGTGGTGTTTGTTTTCTTATATAAAGGCAATGTCATCCCTTTTATCGGGATCTACACCTTTGGTGCTAGTCACCATCCCGTGGCCTATGGAAGGCGGGCTTGGGGTAGTCACGGCACCGGCCCCAAGGACGAGTCGTGACAAATTGGTATCAAAGGAGTCGGTTCTACCATAGAACTCAGGACTCTGCTAATTTCTTCCATGTGAAGCAATAGTGTTTAGGGTATTGAGTGTGGTTATCAGTCCAGGGAGTCCAGTGTTGGTGCGGTGGCCGACGTATCCATACACCAGGACCCTGAATTCTGATTTCCGACTCTGTGCATGAAAACATTTATTGCTTGCGTGTTTCAAAAGTTTTCTTTGTGATTACTTTATGTCAGCTCACTAGGTATACCGTATTAACCATGGCACACCTGTTTCTTTTCAGGATGTCCCCACGACGTCATCCAGCTAGGGTTCGGAGCTTTGTGCGAGACGGCAGCCCACCGAGTGATGAGGCCTCAGTGCAGGGCTCCATTACAGTAGAGGCGCTGGCGGTACCTCTACCTGCTGAGCCACCGATGCCACCAGCCCTAGTATCTGAGAGTGCACGTCGCCTGAGTTCACTACACGAGTTTCAGCATTAGAGACCGCCCAGGTTCCGTGGGTAGACGGACCCTCATGAAGTCGAGGATTGGCTGGAGACTGTCGTTCAAGTATTCAGGTTGGTAGGGACACCAGCAGATCTCATAGTGATCCTTGCGGCGAGTCTCCTGCATGCAAAAGCAGGTAGATGGTGGAGCCTGATGCTCCAGGGGAACGACGAGGCATCTCTTCTTTGGTCGAACTTCGAGAGCCACTTCCGCTCGGAGTTCGTACCAGCCACCCTCTGTGTTGTGCACATCCAAGATTTACTACAGCTACGGAAGGGCAGCATGTCAGTAGCCCAGTACTCAACGGGATTTACTAATCTCTCACGCTACTCCACGAACATGGTACGGGACCCATTCTTCTGGGCCCGGACCTTCGAGCAGGGACTGAGGCATGAGATCAGGGCATCGATGATCTCCCTCAGTATTCCGACGCATGCGGGATTACTGGAGCGAGCCCTTCTTGGGGAGAGCTTTCTTGCTGAGCCTTCACTAGCAGCGAGACCTACCACAGGGCAGCACTTAGAAGAGTCTTTTATAGCTGGAAGTAGACATATGTCACAGAGGTCCAAGCGGACCATGCCATTAGGTGGACGACCTCAGGACACTGGTTCAGATGTGCGGGGCACACGCAGTAGATCGAGTCATACGAGAGGCAGAGAGTGATATGCATGCGGCGGACAGGGCCACATGGCTCAGTACTGTCTGACCCGCCATGCAGAGGAGCAGCATATGGTTGAGAGACCACCCAGGCAGAGGCATAGGTTCGACGGTGGTAGTCCGTAGGGAGCAGGTGGACGAGGAAGAGGATATGGCCGAGCAGAGGGTGGCGGGCGACCCTTTGAGGCTCTACCACCACTACCACCAGGAGGTCCACCCCGACCACAGGGAGCTGGCGGACAGAGGCAAGCTCAGCTTCAGGCAGCGGAGGCCTAAGACCACAGAGCACATGAGATGATTTGAGGTACTATCTATGTCTACTCCACCCTTGATGCAGTTCTTATAGACACAGGAGTGAGTCATTATTTCATTGTCGCTTCCCTTGTTCAGAGCTTGGAGATTCTGACGGAGCCGTTGGCTCGATCCTTACGACTAGAGACTCCTATGGGAGCAGACTCGATGATTATGCACTGGTTCTAACAGTGTGAGTTTACTCTAGGAGGTGAGAGCTTCAGCTGGGATCTTCTTGTAGCGGCATTGAGGCCTTATGACGTCATCTTGGGCATGGATTGGTTATCTACGGTCCATGCTCAGATCGACTGTATTAGGTGAAAAGTGTGGTGTGTTCACACTGATGGGAGCAGGTTCACCTTCATCGGTGAGAAGGGAGTCTTCGCATCACAGGATGGACTCACGCAGAGGAGAGGACAGCAGATCACCCATTAGTTGGCTAGTCTCATCCTTGGAGTAGTTGATGTGCGGAGTCCGAGTTTTCCTATTGTGGTGGATCAGTATGCCGACGTTTTCCTGAATATGTTCCAGGACTACCTCCTCACAGAGAGGTAGACGTATATATTGACATGTACCCTGGGACATCCCTGATATCTACTCCATCATATCGGATGGCTCCCACTGAGCTTCGAGAGCTACGGGTACAGCTGGAGGACTTGCAGGGCAAGGGATTCATTGGACCCAGTGTTTCACCCTGGGCTTCCCCAATATTGTTCTACAAGAAGGCAGATGGGAGCTTGGGACTATGTGTCAATTACCGTCACCTGAACCAGGTGATCGTAAAGACCAAGTATCCACTTCTGAGGATTGACGACCTCTTCGATCAGCTCAATGTAGCATGATGGTTCTCAAAGATAGACCTCAGGTCAGGCTATCATCAGCTCAGAGTTCGAGATGAGGATGTACAGAAGACGACTTTCAGGTGTCGGTAAGGCCACTATGAGTTCTTGGTTATGACTTTCGGCGTAACCAACGCTCCAGTAGTGTTCATGAGTCTCATGAACAGGATCTTCAAGCCTTACCTCGATCGATTTGTCGTAGTCTTCATCGAAGACATATTGATTTACTCAACTACTGAGGAGGAGCACGCCTACCACTTGCGGGTTGTATTGGACACACTCTGAGAGCACCAGCTTTATGGTAAGCTCTCAAAGTTCCAATTTTGGATTCGATAGGTCCACTTCTTGGGACATGTCATCTCTGAGGCAGGAATTGTGGGGGATCCTGTGAATATTGAGGCAGTGCTAGATTGGGAGCCACCCTGGAGCGTGACGGAGGTGAGGAGTTTCCTAGGTTTGGCTGGGTACTATCCGAGATTTGTGCCAGACTTCTCCAGAGTTGAAGCACCACTCTCAGCTTTGAAAAAGAATGGGAAACCCTTCGTGTGGTCAGATAGATGTCAGCAAAGCTTCCAGAAGCTGAGACATAGATTGGCCAGTGCACCCATCTTGAGGCTACCGAAGGAGGGTGTAGGGTATGTAGTTTACTGAGATACATCAGGGACCAGACTCGGTTGTGTCCTAATGTAGGATTGGGCAGTGATCGCTTATGGATCACATTAGTTGAGGCAGCATGAGTATATCTACGCTACCCATGACCTGGAGTTAGAAGCAGGGGTCTTCTCCTTGAAGATGTGGTGGCACTATCTGATGGGAGAGCGCTTTAGAGTCTATTTTGACCACCAGAGTCTCAGGTACATCTTCTCGCAGACGGACCTGAACCTGAGATAGCGTTGATGGCTCGAGTTCCTCCAAGACTATGACTTTGAGATATTCTATACTCCTGTAAAGGGGAACGTAGTAGCCGATGCTCTCAGCAGGAGGATGGGCATTCAGATTCTTAGAGAGGGGACAGAGCAGCTAGTCGCGTTTCAGATATCCTTCATGGATAGAGATGGGGCAACCTTTCTACAGTCGCTCACAGTCACTCCTCTACTACTTCAATGGGTTAGATAGGCACAACATGGAGAAATTGACTGTGAGAGGCAACGTGAATAGATATCCACAAGATAGACACCTGATGGATTTTTTGTATGTGGAGAGCACGTCATCCTTTTTAGAGGACGTACCATGATACCATCTGCATTACAAGAGGAGGTGTTGAGGGAGTTTCACACTTCCCCTTTAGTGGTACATCCATGAGTGGAGAAGATGTACCAGGATCTCATACGATAGCGCTGGTGTCCGGGTATGAAGAAGGTTGTGGCAGAGTTCGTTTCTTGATGCATCACCTGCCAGCAGGTGAAGGGAGAGTACCAGGTACTAGCAGGCTTGGTACAGCCCTTAGAGGTCCCGTAGAGGAAGTGGGACGGGATATCAATGGATTTCGTGACGGGACTTCCATGTACTTCCAGAGGACAAGACTCCATGTGCTTGATCGTAGACCGACTCACCAAGTCGGCCCACTACTTACCCATCAGAGAGAAGGGCTCAGTGGAGAGCTTGGGATGCCTCTACATTCAAGAGATCGTACGAATTCATGGTGTACCATCGACTATCATCTCTGATCGATATTATCACGTTACTTCTCATCTTTGGAAGGGGTGGCAGGAGGCATTTGGGACGCAGCTACGCCTGAGCACTGCCTTTCACCCACAGACAGATGGTCAGATGGAGAGAACCATTCAGACTCTCAAGGACATGCTCCGTGCATGTGTCCTTGACTTTGGTCATAGCTGGGAGGATCACCTACCCTTGGTGGAGTTCTCGTACAACAACAGCTACCACTCCACCATCAGGATGGCACCATATGAGGCATTGTACGGTCGTCCTTGCAGATCACCTCTGTGATGGACAGACCCTGGGGAGTCAGCACTTGTAGGACCAGAGATGGTCCAGGACATGACGAAGAAGGTATAGATCATCCAGGAGCAGATGAGGACTGCCCAGAGCCGACAGAAGTCCTATGCTGACAGGATGTGTAGACCACTAGAGTTCGAGGATGGCGACCACATTTTCGTACGGGTCTCACCTCGAAGTGGATTACAGAGATTTGGCTGGGGCGGTAAGTTATCTCCGCGCTTCATCAGACCATTCCAGGTTCTCAGCCAGATAGGCAAGGTGGCTTATCGCCTGGATCTTCCACCTCAGTTGCACCGAGTGCACGACGTCTTCCACGTATCTCAGCTAAGGAAATGCGTGCATGACCCGACGCATATCATCGATCATGGGGATCTGGACATCGATGATGGGGAGACTTTTGCAGAGGTTCTGGTGGAGATCAAGTATCGGTAGGATCGGGTCCTATGTGGATGGTCGATTCCTCTAGTGCGCATCAGGTGGCAGCACGGGAACCACCAGGAGAGCACATGGGAGCGGGAGACGTAGATGCGTGCACAGTACCCTCATTTGTGTCCTTATTTTATGATGTATCTTTACGGGGACATAAATCCCTAAGTTGGGAGTAATGTAAAGACCTGTAAATTTCAAGGAAAAAAATTCTTAAATTCCTTGAGATTTTATGAGTACGCAGTTTCTGACGGCACCTGATTCTGAGGCCTGGTGTGCCTGGAATCAATTTCCAAAGTTTAGCTCGGGTACATTCAATGAACGGATGAGCGGGTTTTTCTATCTTTTTAACCGGTGCTCAGAATTGAAGTCTGAGGGCACTGATGAAACCACAGCACCAGTAATTGCGTAATATGACCTTTCTTGAAGGTGCGTTTGCTCGGGAGGAGTTGTTAAAATTTGGGGACTAAATGATAAGTAAAATAAAATTGTGTACAATTTTATTTTATCCTTGGAAGTTAAATTCTCTCATGGGAAGTTGTTGGTCGGTCCCACGACCACCCAACTTCCCATGTGTGGTTATGAGGGAGGTGGGGCCCACACGATCCCCCACCTTTTCACATTCTTTAAACCCAATCTAACTCCCCCATTATGTGAGTAACTCCTCTCTCTCTCTCCCTCCCTCAGTAAACTTCCCAACATAACACCCAATTAATTAGACAACTCATGTTTAATTAATTAAGTGAATTGGTTTTGAATTTTGGAAATTTCAAATTATTGGATTAAATAACAATATAAGTGGAGTCTTATTTTATTTGGGGTTAGTTTGTTGTGTTATGTTTTTGAGAGAGAGTTCTAGTTTTTTGAAGAACTTCGTCCCTCCGTGAAGAACTACACCTTTCGTTGAAGAATGCCAAATCCCCGAAGAATGACGACGCACCCTCTTTCCTTTTCTCCATGACAAAAAGGTAATACACAACATCCTCCTCAGACGCTCTCTGTAGACGTCTACAGAACCTCATCCCGCGATGCCGTTTTCTGCGACGCCCATCATTCGACAACTTTTGTTGAGGTAGGGGTTATCTTCATCCATGTTTAATTCATCGTTCTTTGTTGGTTAAATTTTGATGATTGTTACCAAAGTCACGGGAGGAGATCGGACCGCACAAACAAGGTTGATTTCTCCTCCCCGTTTTCTTGTTGAACATTGATGGCGAGTTGTGGCAAAGACGGCGCGGTACCGTTACACCGCGTGGGAATGATGAGAACTGCGGCCAGAGCGGGCCGCGGTTGTGGTGCAAGGTGTCGTCGCATAGCATTGGAGAAAACAAGAGAGTTCGCGGCCAGAGCGGGCCACGGCGAAGGGGTGCGGCGCCGTCGCGCCGCGTCGGCCGAAGAAAAGTTGCGGCCTTAGGTCACGGTGGTCCAGCAAGGGCGGCTGGACAACCGGTCATCGGTGCTCCGGGAGGCGGGACCCCGAAGGGCCCCTCAGTAGTCCAACTGGCCGGCCTTAATGGCAGCTGTTTTTACAGATAAACTGGGGGTTGAAACCCCCAGCCGGTGCAAAAGGGCGGACCCCGTAGGGTCCGCCGTTCTGGAACACAGGGGGGCACCCCCCCCCCTTCGCACCCCACGATCGGCTTCGAGCCTGGCCGCGCCCAGACGCAGGCTGGGCCAGGCCGCACCCAACTGGGCCGGACCTAGACCTGTGTCGGGTTGACCCGGTTCGGGCCAACCCAGGGGGTATTGGGCTGGGTCGGACCGGGCCCAAACCCCCAATTTTTTGGCAGTTTCATTAAAACACCCATATTTTTTGCTACGAACCTCTGATCGACACACCGTCAGTTGCATTGGGATCCTTGGATCGAGACGGTAGTTTTGGTATATTACTTTCAAGCCTTCCGAAAAGTTTGGGTATAGCCAGGTTGGTTTGAACCAGAAACCAACCGGGCCCTTGGAGCGAAAATGCTTATAACTTAAAGACCGGACGTCCGAACGATGTGCGGTCAGTTACGTTGAATTCCTCTTAGTGAGACAGTTCTTTTGGATTACTCCACTCAATGTTTGGATGCAGCTGGAGTATGGTCAGGTTGGTTTTAGCTTAAAAACCAACCGGGCCCCTCGGACGAAAAAGCCAATAACTTTCAGACCAGGCGTTTGATTGATGCGCCGTCTGTCACGTTGAGTTCTTATTGACGAGATGGAACTTTGTGATACATCAACTCTGGACTTCATGATAGTTGATGTATCAACCCCTTGGCTCGTGGAGTGGACCCTCCTAGAATCAAGCATGTTGTGTGCGGGAACCCTAGAGCTGGCTGTGACTGCGACAACGATGGTGACTATACTTGGATCCTACATGGTTTCGGCAGCGAGGACGAATGTACTTGGATCCTACATGGGTTCAGCAGCAAGGACGACTGTACTTGGATCCTCCGTGGGTTCGGCAGTGATGACGACTGTACTTGGATCCAACGTGGGTTCGACAGCGATGGTTACTGTACTTGAATCCTACGTGGGTTCGGCAGTGACGACTTCTGTACTTTGATCCTATGTGGGTTCGGCAGAGGAGATGATTCAGAGGCTACATCTAATCATCTCTATCCCTCTTCATGAGTAGTATACCTGTGTGATCTAAGTATTGACTTTAAATCATTATCTTCGATATGATTGAATTGTTATCCTGTGTGGATAGGGTTGTGCTTTCCTCTATGGATTTGGTTGTGCTTTCCGGTGTGGATTGGTTTGTACTTTCCTATGTGTACTGGGTTGAACTTGGGCTCGGGAGTTGGAGAAAAACTGGAATTGATTACTTAGTTATATGTATGGGAATATACCTAAGTAGAGTTTGTTGATAATTCGTGATTGTATCTTTCATTTTTTGTTTATATTTTGTGGATTCTGGGAGACCTTCGAAAGTCTCGGGGTCGCTACTAAGTTTCGTATAATCACCCCTGCACGGGCTATGCCCGCACTACGTTGTGTTGGTTGCAGACGGAGGACAGTGCTAATCATTGTTGAGTCTTGTGGAGCGGGACGGTACCCGGAGGTGGACTATCAGGCGGGACGTACATGGAGTGGACGGCCAGACTCAAGGAGCCGACGAGACTATCTGTACTCACCCTTCAGGTGGGAGTTCCGGAGGATGTCTTGGTGGTTGCTGCTCTACTTTTCAGTTGTTGTACTATCTTTTCTCAATTGTACTGCACTTTCAGTTGGCTTTATATGCTGGCCCATTTAATTTCCATCACTTACTTTTGTACTCAGTTTACTTAGTGTTTACTTCAGCTTGTGTACTCTGTGGTGTTTGTTTTCTTATATAAAGGAAATGCCTTCCCTTTTATAGGGATTTACGCCTTTAGTGATAGTCTCCATCCCTTGGCCTATGGAAGGAGGGCTTGGGGTAGTCACGGCAAGGGCCCCGAGGATGGGTCGTGACAAGTGTCATTTTAGTTCAAAATGCACCTCACATAAACAAAACTAATAAAAAGAGATTATATTATTTTTAAAATTTATAAAAACAATCCATAGTTAGTTTTTGACATGTTGGAATTGACAACACATCAATCCAATATAAGATATGGTTGGTAGGACTTGAATTTCATGTTTTCAATATAAAAGTGTTTGTTTTAGTTTAAAACATGTATCATATATCTAAAACTAAACAGGTGAGCCAAAATTATTTTCATAATTTACTAAAACAATAAATAATTCATTTGAAACATGTATTATTTGTATTAACATCAATATAAAACAGATTTTGGTTGATAACTCAAAGTGCGTGTTTTCAATATAAGTGTCATTTAAGTTTAAAATGTGCCTCATATAGACAAAACAGAGTAAACATGTTATCGTTGTTTTCAATCATTATAAAAATGAACTATAATATATTTATGAAATATAGTAATTTATTTCACATCAATCTGATACACAATTTTTTTGATACGACTCAAAGTAAATTCATTTAATACAAGTTCCATTTTAGTTTAAAACGTGCCTCACATAGCAAAAACCAATCAAAAAAGCTCTGATTGTTCTCAAATTTTAGGAAAATGATCCATAATATATTTTTTGACATGTAGGAATTGAATTCATGTCAATTTGACACACCATGCGTTCGTTATGACTCCAAGTTCATGTTTTCAATATAGAAGTGACATTTTAGTTTAAAATAAATCTCACATAGTCAAAACTAATAAAATGATGTCAACATGTTTTAAAACAATAGAAAAAAATATTCAGAAAATATTTATGATGTGTAGGAATTGACCACACATCAATCTTACACATGATGTCGTCAATATGAATCAATGTTCATGTTTTCAATGTAAGTTTCATTCTAGTTTAAAACATTCCTAGCATAGTCTATACTGATAAAATGAGATCTTATTATTTTAAAAATTAATGAAAATGATCCATAATTCATTTTTGACATTTAATAATATACTAAATGTCAGTATGGAATACAATGTGGTAAGTATGACTTTAAGTGTGTATTTTTAGTATAAAAGTGTCATTTTAGTTTAAAGCGCATATCACATATAAAAAACTAAGAAAAAGAGCTCATATATTTTTTAAATATTAGTAAAATGGCTCTTAATTTATCTGTTATGTGAAGGAATCAATTTCACCTCAATCAGACACATGATGTGGTCAGTATGACTCAAAGTGTTTGTTTTCAATATAAGTTTCATTTTAGTTTAAATGTCACCTCACATAGAAAAAACTAATAAAACTACTTCTAATAGATTTAAAATATTAGAAAAATGATCCATAATATATTTATGACATATAGGAATCAACTGCATGTTAATATGACACATGATTAACTCATAATGTCCATAATATATATAGTAATTAAAAAAATAATTTATCATATGCAGATTATAGAGAATTAAATTTATAATTTGTTAATTTTTTATTGTTATTAAAACAAACAATGGTTTTATTTCAGGGACATAATTTTATATAGAGGTTGATCATTTAAAATAGTCTTGTAGTTTTGGTTTTGTATATAGGTCATAATTTTTTTTGGGTTAATTGTAAATATGAAATTAATGTAAATATTTTGTATGAAAATTTGGAATTTAAATGATAGTGAATTGTGTGATTTTTATTCCAATCATGTTTACTATATATTTATATTTCTATTTATGTATTCTGATTGGGTTTTATTTTACAGGGTTTTAGTATAGCTATTTTAGGGTTGCAACTGTATAGCAACTGAAATGGCCTTTATTAGATCTATATGAAGCATTGATATAGGTTCCATTTATCATCACCTAATATAGAACTGATAAAGTGTCCCTTTATCAGCACTTCATTTAGAACTAATAAAGGGTCTTATAATCAAATATTTTAAGCACTAACATAGATCATTTTTAGCAATATTAAAATTTTGTTATTTAGTAGTGTAATGGAATATAAATAATCACATGAGACTGAATCATATCCATGTAAATCATAACTAATCAAAAAATCACATGGAAATAAATAATTGATTTCAAAATTATGTAATAAAAAATTTCAGCCATCATAAACATACCACCAGGGCCTCGTGTCAAGACATCTTATATAAATGGTTAAGGCCTCATTTAAATACTCAAACTAGTTTGGTTCATGAGACATACCGATGCATCATGTGGATATAAAATTCCCTTACCTTAACATAAAAAAACTAATGCATTCATCATATGAATGGGGTGAATAACAATTTAACACATAATCAATATTAACATTCATATTGAACAACTAGTATTTGAAATGTTAATATTTCACTCAATCAAATATATCATAAACCATTTACAGAAAAGAATAAGGATGGTATTATTACAACATTTCCCCATTATATCATAAGTAAGATAAAGGGTTATTTCTATTGATGAATATAAATTCCATAAAAATACCCTTAAACATTCTTGAGAAAAATACACTATTTAATTTGAAATTGACTTTTAAAAACAAAAAAAATATAAAATATTATAAGAATAATTGTAAAATCTCAAGTATGTAAAGAATTATGTATTTTTATATCTATGTATATTCATGAATTAGATAGTGTTTTAGAGGCTTAAAATGAGAATAAATCCAATCTTAAGCCTATAATTCTCTAATATTTTTTAAAAGATTGTTTTACAGCCTTTTGATGGAGAACCATTTTTAAATCTATATTTTCACAATTTTATAAGCTCTATTTATCAAAATAAACTTATTCATTATATTTGGGACATTTAAATTTACTTTGGATAAATTTTTGGTATTTTTCTGACAATATTCATTTTTTAATGAATAGTGAAAATGCTGCATTTTACTTCAAAACTAATTTTTCATCTAATTTAATTATATAGATAGATTGTCCTTTTAATTGGTTTTAAAGTTTAATTAGACTATATTTTTCTCATTTAATCCAATGGTGTACATTGGAATTTATTTCACTTTGTAATTGGGCATAAACAAGTGCCAAACTTTTCATAGATATTGTTTCAAAAAATCCGCTATTTGTTTTGACAAAGGGAATTATTTTTAAATTAATTATTGCAATTTCTGTGTTTGGAATTTTGTAAAATGGATTCCATATTTGGAATCAGAAGGTCCAAAATATGTAATTAAGACTCTTTTGTTTTTGGACATTATGAATATTAACGACGGTAATTATCTTTAATTATCGTGATTAATTTGTAATCGGGTAGTTAAGGATAACAAAATAATATCATAATAATAAAAAAATTACCCCAACATGTGTCCTAATTATACTTTTTGTGTCATGTACAACCATGGGATGCCTTTTTCCAAACATAGGGACACCATGGAATCACTTTTGGGTGATAGTGACACTTTATCATTTTATTTTTAAAGAAAGGAGAATATCACAAACGTATGTAACACCTAAGTAAAACAATTTTAATTTTGTCTACATATATGATCTCTTAGACTATAAATATTCATTTTAAATCTAAAAATATTTCCTACATCATTATATTTTTTAATAATTTTTACACATTAAATTAATTAATTTTTTTATGACACCATGATGATGCAGTGATTACCTCATTAATGAACGATTTAAATAAAATGAAACGATAATATAAAATCTAAGATTTACACATGTCAAATACCTATTTTATGAGTATATTTAAAACCCTTATCACCTTATCCTCAAAATATATCAATGTGGGACCTTTAAAATCCGAAACTCATTTTAATATAAAGTAACATTTCTTGACTTTCCAAGAGTGTCCCTCCTCCCACTTATAAAAGGCCCCCACCTCTACCTCCTTACCCACACCTATCAAGCCATTGTCTCAAACAATATCTACTAATTGTATCTCTCTATATCCCTATCTTCATCCTATAATCCTTACCTTGGGAATAAATCTCTTCAAGACACCCTTTTGGTTCAAACCAAGAGGAGTTTCCTGATTTAATGGTAATGTCTTCACTGGTGTTCTTTTGTTTTTTTTTGCTTCTCCAACCCCCTAAACTCTTTTTATTCCTTTATTTTGTAACAAAACCAGTATATTAAATATACTAGTATTTTTTTATGAGAATTATTCAAGCTAAACTTACACACACCTTTGTCTAATGTTTAAAGAACATATTGTTTCTGTGGATGGTGAATTTCTGCCTCATGAAACGATGATTGTTCAATCTTCTTTTAACACCTTTTAAGGTGGCCATTAAGATGTCACTATATTTATATATGATATATATTATGTTTATCTTTTCTTTATGCTTCTGTATTTTTCATTTATGGCATACCTTTATGGTTTCCATTATGGGTGAACGCGATATCCTTATTTTAGGAAGTGCGGACTACCGCCCCCTCAAAGTGATTTGATTCGTTAATGCCATATGTGGGACGTATAAAGGATATAGTTAATGATATTATATATGATATTATACTGGAATTATAATATACCTTTATATCATTATGAATTCATTCCATTAAATACGAAATAGAAATGAAAGTAGTGTTCATGCGTACGTACGGCTTACCGTCTCCATGAACGGTGCATTTCATTTCTTACCTCTAAATGTTATGTAATATTATAAATGCATGTATATACTGGATATATATGATATATATTATATCTAAATAATTAATATAATTTTGGATATAATGGATATTTTACAACATGAACAACTTGTAATTATAAGGAGTTTATTTTTGACTCAAGTACCAATGATCGACAAAACGACCGTTATTAACTTAAATAATTACATAGTGTTCATAACATGGTAATAATAGATATAAAAGTAATAATGAACTTGAAAAAGTTTCTTAATAAATTATAAATTAAATCAAGTTTATTATTCAGGATATTAAAGAACGATCGAGTCAAGTCGGACACGAGGTAAGGGACTTCGTCTCAATCTCCTTTCATTGAGTCATATTTTGTTTTATACACAACTTTCTTTTATACGGTGTATAAACCCCTTTTACTTTTACATTTATTCAAAAGGAATATTTTTTATACGAATCGTTTTACTAAATGACAAAATGGAATTTTTTGTCATACGTATGTGGCGAAAACGACTTCTCTGCCGCCATGACCATTATTTGAGTTTTGGCTTCCTCTACAAGACATAAAGTTTTTTTTAATGAAAAAAAATACCATGATTTACCTTTGTTTTATTTTGGTATTGATAATGGTTTTTATAATGTTTTTATTATATCAATGTGTTTTTGATATCTTTTGATTGAAATGTGGAAATGTTATGTTTCTTTTATGCATGTTTTATGTGATATGATTATGTTATGGTTCTTGGGAATTGTTTATGAATATGGGTGGTTCAGTGATAAACTAAGGGCGGGTGATCCTGTGATAGCTCTCCAATGCATTGGGTAACGCGAAGGGGTTAAACTCTAAGGTTTCTCCGAAGAGATTTAGGGAATATACTGTGATCGGTATTCCCAACGTAATCATGAGGGTTACTCCCTACGTAAGAATGTTATAAATGCCTCAAGTTACATTTATGTCTTATGATTTCTATGATTTATTCATGATTTGATGAGGTATGTTAAAGTGCTTATGTTTTATGAGAAAAGTATGATTTCATTAATTCTTATGTATACATGGACTAATGTTTTCATTTCGTACTTTTATATCCCTTACTGAGTTTCTTATGCTCATCCCAAGTTTTTGAAATGTTTTTCACAGGTCAAGGGAAAGGTACATGATGTGATGATAGTTTCAAGGAGGTTTCATGAAAGAATCCATGTTTTGTTTTAAATATGTTTCCTTTGATGGGAAAAGTTAATATTGTCTTTAATGTAACCACCTTGTTTAAATGTGGAATGTAATGCATGATTTATGATCTAATTCTATAAAAATATAAACCTGAAAATATCCTCAATGTTTAATCTTATAATAACTCAAGATTAAGTAATGTTTAATGTTTGGGCCTTATAATCATTTTCATTGAAAAGAATCATGGAAACTTGTGTTGGATAAACATATATTCATCTGATATATCTTAATTTTTTATGTATTTTTTTGAGTCACAAAATCCCAATTTTTATTCTAATGAGTATGTGTTAAGTGTTTCATAATTTATCCCCTTAAAAGTTGTAAGTTATTTATTTTAAATGAAATTTTAAAATGTGAATGAAAATATGTTTATTCTATTAGATTTTAGCTGTTTTATTTATCTTATACTGAGTGGTTATCATGTACGTAACATAATCATATTATGGAGTAAATTCAATATATGCTTTGATGTGTTAGTATGTTCCATATCATTTAATCTTACCTAATTCTAGTTTAAAATACAACCTAAATGTATGTAAATATTTTTATAGAGAAATAAAATTATGTTTCACATGTTTGAAGTCATGAAGTTGAGTTAGAAGAAAATTATGAGTGGTATTTTATCTTTAAAAAATGAAATTCATAAAATGATTATGTTATCATCACTAAAGGAAGTTGTGAAAGTTAAGTACCACACTTCAGTAACAGAATTATCTTATGCAAATTAATTATACTAGGCAATAGTGAGTTCAGTTTATCTTATGAATCACCAAATTAAAAGATATGTTTTATCTTTTAAATCCAATATATAGATCTTCTTATGAAAATAGTGTTATCATCCATTTATATTACTAATAATAATCTATCCAGATAATCTCCATGACTACACTCATAATTTTGGAATAATCCTTGATAAGTCAATTCACGCTTTTAAGTTAATAAAAAAGAGATATAGAAATAGAGAAAGTTGTATTTAGACAAAGTTTCATTTTCCAATAATAGAAATATCCAAAGAACAATATTTCTGACCTCGATGACATAGAATTTTTCTCTATTTTTTTGTAAAAGAAAGACATGTTCCATTAAGAACCTATCCTATCAAATTTTTAATGGATTATTCACTCGATCATTGTGATTATCGAGCATTATTAAGTTCAAATTAAAAAAGCGAAGATATAAATAGGATAGTTTTCCATTGAAAGATATATGATGATGGATTCATGTATATGAAATAATGAACTCCTAATGATGTTCTTTAAGTTTTGTTCTCACAATATCATACTTTTCAATCTAAGAACTTCTAAATCTAATCCAAGAATATTTTCATCTTCTTAGGATGTATCTTCAAATAATTCTAGTTATTGCTTACAAATTGGAGCAACGTTATTCATTAAATATTATTTATCCTCATTTATTTCTATACTTATTGTGATCGAGTGTTAAGGTAATGGATAGATCATGTGAAGTCGTAGCCTAGTTAAATCCCTTGGAATTTTTTAATAAGTAATAGCTACTTTCACTCAACTGGGAGCCACCAAAAAAAGGGATCTCATAGTTAAAATTACCAACTCATGGAGTAGAGTGTATGTGGAGTGGACTATGGGATTTCTATTCCCCAAACTACTATAAATATCCTGTGTTAGATCTTTTTCCTTTATGATTTTTTTTCTTCATAATTTTTTTAAATAAAACATTGGAACCAACATACATTAAAGAGGGTGTTTTTAAGGTGAAAAAGTTTCATGAATTCAATTCAACCCCCTCTTGAGTTTTCAATTACCCATTATCTAGGAAAATAATTGGTATCAAATCTTATGAATCTTGAGTTGACAACTATAAAATGATGAAGTCAAAATATATTCTTTCAAATGAATTATATGGATGATAATAGAGAAGTAATTTCAATGGTTAGATATTATTATTTTAATGTTAATAATTATGGTTGTTGGAAAGCATGAATGACCTTATATTTGAGGAAAGTTTGTATAAAGTTTTATCTCAGAGCAGTAAAGCCTTATAAAATTTTGAAAACACAATCAAACACATGGGATGTTGAAACTAAGATAATTTATGATCTAAATTATATGGATATGAATTGTTTCATCAGTGGACTAGGTCCAAATGGATTTCACAGAGTTTCTCAATGTTAAACAACTCATGAAATGTGGACTAGTATAGTGCTTTATTATGAAATTACGGACAATGTGTGATCTCCCAGATACGATCCTTCCAAACTTATATTCAAATCATTTAATGTATTAAGGAGAAATAATGACCCATTTGAATGGAAGACTCACTGAGATTGTAAATAATTTTTCTCCTCCAGGAACACTAATTACTGGCCTGGAGAAAGCATTTAAATTTTTTACAGTTTTACCATATAAGTGGAGTGGAATCTTTCCAATCATTAGACAATAAACATAGTTAAAGAATTTCAAAATAATGTATATCATTAGAACTCTTATGATTTATGAGGAAGAAATGGAAACTGAAATTGGAGAATATAAATTATTTAAGAATTAAAATACTAATTTCAAGGTTTCTACTTCTAAATATCACAAGAAGAATAAGTTTATATAGATATTTGATTCATATTAATAATATGATGCCTTAAGAAATTCATGATCAAATGATGAACTTTCACACTTTGATATAAATTTTAGGAAGTTATTTAATAATATAAGAGGTGTAAAAAAAATTTCAATAATAATAATAATAATGGTGTAAATTTTAAATAAGTTAGATGCTATGAGAGAAAAATAATTAGATAAATTAAGCCAGAATTTCCTCAACTATATGATAAAAACGTTTGATAAAAAGTTTTCCAAGAAGTACGGATATAATAAGAAATCCAAGATTGACATGAAACCCATATGGATTTATTCTAAAGAATCTAATGATAATAAATATTTAGAATCAGAAGTTATAGTGTCTAATCAAAAGGTTTACATGTGTTTTATAAATCATTCAAATAGGGTACACTCATATTATTCTACTAGGCATGATTCTGAACCTCAAAGTGAATATTTATCATATGAAGAATTAAATGAGTACTTTACCATGTTGTAAATTAAGTATGAAACCGAAAAGAAGAAAACAATACCACATAAATTCCTACAATAAAATTTTTATTGAATAGAAGGTCTTAAATAAATAAATCTTATATTTGAAAACCCAGTTGTAAAATTCTATAGAATCATGTATTGAATAGAATAATATAATTGAAATTTCCAAAAATAAGATAAAAAATCATTGAGATGAGACAAGGGTTTTTTTAAGGTGGAGGATTATTTAAATAAAATCCTTTATAAAAACTAACCAAAAAGTGAAAATTACAGAATAGGAATCAATGGTGAAAAAAACAAGATTTACCAAAATTATTTTATACCAAGTTCTAAAAACAAAACCATGTCTAGTATTACTTGTTTTCATTGTATAATAAATTGTAATTTTTTCAAATGACTTATCAATAAGAAATATAAAAATATGTGGAATTAATAAAGTTATTATTTTTATAAAATTATCTATTTTTAATTCTAATTATGAAAAAGAAAATCAAATTTGGGTTCCCAAATATGTTGTAGCTAACAATTCTAAAACCAAGAGTATCTGGGTAACAAAAGAAATTATTATCTGATTTTTCATTATAGGTAACTATCCATATAAGCATCCATGAAAAATGATTTATGGACCTTGGTTTTTCAAGTAACATGAGTGGATATTTCCCCAAAATTCAATCATTATCTAAGATTTGTGGAGGCTATGTTACATTTGGAGAAAATGAAAATGGATAAATATTGGTCATTTGATCTGTTGGAATTCCAAAATATATCCTCATCAATAAAGTAATTTATGTTGAAGACTTAAAGAATTACCTAATAAGTATTTCTCATCTTTGTGATGATGGCTATTTAGTGGATTTTTTTTAACAATGGCCACACAATATTTTGAAGAAAAATATATCATGTTTATAGAACTAATAATAGATAATATATATACATTATTTCTAAATTCTTTGTGTAGAAAAAATGTAAATTGTTTTAATATTGAATTAAATGAATCATGGATTTTCCATTAAAGTCTTTGAAATTGTAATATTTATTACTGGAAAAAATTATCTAAAAGAAATTTTATTTCTAATTTTCCAAACCTTAAATCGAATAAAAAGAAAGTATGTAATGTGTTTAAAATGGGAAAGCAACACAAGTAATATTTTAAACTAATTAAAGTGGTTACTACTTCTAAAATCCTAGAGATTATCCATATGGATCTATTCTAACCCTCTAGAATATAAATCCTTACTAGAAATCCATTTTTTTTATGATTTACTTGTGTTTAATTTTTGAGAATTAAAAGTGAAGTTCATTCTCATTTTTTAAAAATTTTGTAAACTTGGGAAAAATGAAAAAGAAGAAAAAGTAATGGCATTAATAAGTGATCATGGAGGAGATTTTGAGAATAATTAATTAAATTAATTCTACTCAAACCATGGTATTATATATTATGGAGGATAATTTGAGAATAATGAATCATTATACTCAAACTATGGTATTATATTTGTTTCCTTTATGAAACCTCAATACAATGGAGTTGTTGAAAGGAGGAATATGACCTTGAAATAAATTTATAGAAAATTTTATATGAATATAGAATGCCTATATTTTTTTTTGATAAAGCAATAAACATGAAATGTTTTTTCATTAACAGAGTTGTAATAAATCCAATTTTAAGGAATGTACCATATGAGTTATGGAATAATATAAAACCAAAGGTAGGATACTTTAAAATGTTTGGATGAAAGGTTTATTTCATAAAGACCAATGATAATCTTGGAAAATTTGTTCTAAAATATAATAAAGGAATATTTCTAGGTTATTCTAAAACTTCCAATGCTTATTCTGTTTTTAATAATTAGCCATAGATTATTCAAGAATCAACACATATGAAGTTCTATTAAAGTGATCGTTTTGATCACAGAATGACTCAGGATGATGAGTTAAATGATTATCTTAAGGACATGAGATTTAAACCTATTTTTAATAATAAAATGACGATAAATTTAATTTTTTTAGTAAACCTAATCATGTAGGGGTTGATACTAGTGAACCATAAATTATGTTACCTAGACATCCAACAAACCTTAAGTGTTGTCCACTTGAAATAGTTATAGTATGTTTAGATGATGGAGTTGTAACTATAAGGAATATAGGAAACCTTTTATAATTATCTTCTTTTTTATCTCATCTAAAACCCATAATCATAGAAGAATCTTTAGCTAATGAGAGTTATGTTTTTGACATGTAAGAAGAGTTAAACCAGATCAAGAGGAATAAGGTATAGAAATTAGTTGATAGATCTTCTTGTTATCCTATTATTGGAACTAAAGGGTATTTAGGAATAAAATAAGATGATCTAGGTGTTATATCTAGAAATAAAGCTGGGTTAGTTGCAAAATGTTATAACCAAGAATAAGGAATAGATTATGAAGATACAGTTTCCCCAGTCTCTAGGTTAGAATAAATTAAATTCCTACTTTCATATACATATCATATTAATTTTATGTTATATTATATGAATGTAGAAAATAAATTTCATAATTGATTTTTAATTGAGAAATTTAATGTTGAACAACCTCCTGGTTTTCAAGACCCTCATTTTCAAAATTCTGTTTTCAAAATTACAAAATATCACTATGGACCTAAATAAGAACATAGAGCATGGTATAAAACATTATTCTCTTTTTAGTTATCAAATGGATTTAATGTGGGACTGGGTAACCCCACTCTTTTTTATAAAAATTCATCAAAAGGTACTTTTATTATGAAAAATATATATTAATGAAATTATTTTTGGGTCAAAAAACCAAAGAAAAATTGTAATTATTTTTCAAAACTCTCACAAAAAGAATTTGAAATGAGTATGATGGGTGAGTTTAACTATATCAATGTGTTTCAAATTTATCAAAAAAATCGAAATGTTTTAAAAAAATACATACTTGATTTACCTAAAAATTTGGACTTCAAAATAGTAATAAATATTCAATTCATATGAGATCCAACTTTATACTTGATATCGATAAGTATATAAAATAAGTTGAAAACATGTTATATAGAGGAATCATAGGAAGTTTGATTTATATTACTATATGTAGGACAGGTATTGTGTTTTTAGTTCATATTTATGAAATATTTCAATCTAATACAAAATAATATTATTTAAATTATGCTAAAAGTATTTTTAGATATTTAAGATGAACTATCTACCTTTTATTTCTTTTTCTAAAAACTTATAATTTTTGTTTAAATTTATGTTTAGATGCCAACTTGGTGGGTGTAGATTAGATAAGAAAAGAACCTTAGGAACCTATCATTTGTTGAGTAGATCATTTGTATCTTGGTCTAATAAGAAACAATACTTTATAGTATTATCCACAGATGAAGCTAAATATATTACCATTAAGAGTTCCTATGCATAGATATTATGGATGAAATACACCCTAATATATTTTGGATTCAATTTTGATCATGTACGAATTAAATGTAATAATACATGTGTTGTTAATATTTCAAACAAATGAGATAAAATACTCTAGAATAAATCACATTTATTTAAGGAATCATTTCTCTATAGATCACGCACAAAGTTTTGGCATTCCTTTAGAATTTTTTTGTACAAAAAATTCAATTAGCTGAAATATTTTACAAAATATTTTCATGCTAATATATTTGATTTAATGAAAACTGAATTAGGTTTATTTAAATTTTTTTAATACTATGTTACTAATCTTATGGTCTAATAATAATAATTTTCTATTTAGTAAATTTCTATTTACTTTATTTAATTAGTGATTTATCACCACTATTTTTAGTATTATTCACACATCCATATGAAACATAGGTTATTTTTTCATGATTATCCTAATTTTCACTCTATGAGACTCCTTAATTACTGTAAAACAAAAGAATAAAATTAGTTCTATACATGAACCCCTTTGTGAACCCATTTTGAACCTCAGATCTTTTTTCTTCTCACCTCTTAAACCTCCTAACTCTAATCATTCAAACCTTCAAATATTTTTTATCAATGGAGAAAAAAAAGAATATATGGTGAAAATTCTAGCATATCCAAGTGCTTAGAGACCGTGAGAAAAGTGTTAAGCATAAAATTTATCAATTTCAACTATTTTAATGGTACAAAAAAATTTCTTTAAAAGGTTATAAATCATCAAGGATGGGAGTTCGTGTAAAATTAGAAGTGAATATAATTTGTTTATGAGAAATAAGTTAGATAATTTTATGAATCTATAGAGATTCATTTTAGTGAGTTTCAAATCCAGTAATAGTGAATTTGAACCAAATAAATTTTTCAATATCTTCTATAGTAATGGATAAAGTTTTTTGATGTCCTCACAATGGCTAATCTGATTTCACCACCTTGTTAGATCTTATTGATAATGTAAGATCTCTGAAGATCATGAACTATCTTTTTTGAATAAAAGATATGGAGAAAATGCCTATGAAGGTTTTTGATCCAAAAATAAAAGTTCTAATGAATTTCATTTATTTAGGGATTTCTCAGTGAAATGGTGAATTTGAAGAAAAAAAATCATACTTCAATATATAGTATTATTTTATCTATTCATGATAGAAAATTGTATGAATTTGGAATGATATTTTATGAGATAAATGTTCCATATTAAGAATAATTTTTTAAATTTATATCCCTATTATAGGTTGTTAACCCTGGTTTTTGGGAAAACATGTGTTTATTTGGATGATACCATGAGAACCCATTTTCATTGTCTAACCAATTTAGGATCAAGTGTTTTAAAACATAATATATTACATTTTATTTTTTATGAAAATAATATTTTCCTAGTAAGTTCATAATAAGATGTATAACTAGGCCCTTCTTTTTTTCAGGGGGATTCTTTTCATGTTGCATCTTCTAATAAAGTACCTATTCAAGTTTCTATAATTTTACATGAACCCATGGAGAAACTTGTTGAAATTATTGATGTTAGAGTTAATTTATAAAAATAATCTCTTAAATATATTCTAATAATAGTTTGAGTATTTATTTCATAAGATATTCAAACTGAGGAAAGAATATTTCTCAGAGTTCTTTCAGAATCTTGTAAAGTGAATAACACTCCTACTATTGTGACTATTGATTTATAAATATTAAC
The DNA here is from genome assembly GCA_963277665.1 of Viscum album. Lineage (NCBI taxonomy): Eukaryota > Viridiplantae > Streptophyta > Magnoliopsida > Santalales > Viscaceae > Viscum > Viscum album. The sequence continues at coordinate 2,113,409,195 of OY728157.1, read as the reverse complement.
TATTTATACAAAAAGAGAATATTTGGATTTGGAAATAAAGATATTAGTTAGTGTTAGTCAATAGAAAACCATCACTATTATTTCAAGAAGAATTCCACTTTTTTATAAATCTCTATATGGGGATGTCAGTCATAAAGATACAATAGAATCAGTTTGTTTTATTAGTAGGAGTATTGTTGGAGATGAAGAGGAAGAAGAAGAAGCATATGATTAAACTAAACTTATTATAATAAAAAGATCTAGATAAAAACCTATATAACCCTATTGTTTTTAGTAAGTACCCCATAATGGTGAAATTCAATGAGTTGATGATGATCACAGTGTTAAAGTAAATCATGATTTTTACCGCTTATCCATTTGTGTCACAATAGCTCTAAAATTTATACAGTGGGACTCAATAATATATATGAGCATGCTTGTATGAGCTATTATGAGTTGAGGGGTGAATTAAGTTTTTTCAAAAATAAATTCATTCAGTCCATAGTAGATATAAAGACTCTTACCCAGCAATCAGTATCGAAAAATGATTTCAATCAATTGAAATATTGGATCAATATGTCTTAGATAATGTTTCAAGAGATTATATAGAATAATCCTTTGGCTAAAAACCCTTAGATCTGGAAGCATTATAATCCACTATCAAAAGTGTGTATCATGTGTTTGACACAATAACCATTGATATTTATTCTATGAAATGTGGTCTTCTTACAAAGTATTTTTAAAAAACCTTTAAAATGATTTAGTTTCCGAATTTAGGAATATTTTGGTCATTACTAGGATTGAAATAGAAAATATAGATCAATATCAGAAGGATGTTCATTATTTACTTAAGGAGAGGAAACAATGATCCTGAATTTCTAAGTTTAATCATATGAATATTTTAGTTTTATCATTACTGGTTTAGAAAATATGGTTGGGTCATTTGTAAAAAAATATCGGTATTGGAAGAGAAGGTTTGAAATATGAACCAGGTATTAACAAATACCTTGAAATAAGTTTCTTCATAAGAAGAATAATAAGTAGTGGTAGTAGAATGTGATTTATTTATTGAACCTTAAGAATGAAAATTTTCCTCAAAATTTAAAGAAGTGGTATATGGGACATATTTTCAAACCCATATCATTATTTCATCTAGTCTATCCAATAATTAGTTTGAGATTTTAAAGAATTCAATTTTGAATTGTGCTAAAATGAGATATTTACATAACTTCTTTGGGAATTTTTCTATGATAAAGTTGAATGGTTTTAAAACTATATTATATTTATATAAGAATTACATAGTGAATAAAATTGACATGTGCGTGGACGAAATCTATCATCAAAGAGAAATATGTTCCCATGGGCCTCTCGTTACTGACCGTCATGCCTACAAATCTCCAAGATTTAAATAAATCCTTAATCTGGATGAATTATACTCAATGAATAATATATATATTTCTAAATAATTTTTTTTACCTTTTCTTGTCTCTTACTCTAAGTTACCCTTTATGTCTATATATTAATTTTATTTTTCCAGATCCCATCTGACTGCACAGAAAATCTAATCCAGTTCAGTCAGGATTACTCATAGAGACAAATCAAGTCTTGGAAGAACTTTTCTTACACTGGGAGATGTTATTGGAGTTAGTGTTTATGATCCTCTACCTACATCCTCCTTACAGACTATCTAACCTCAGTATTTTAAAATTACACCTCTGAAACATAGACCGACACCTTAAGACTAATTTTCTTTTAAGCCTCAATTATTTAACAAAGTAGTTTCTCAAAAACTTTTTAATGGTTATTTATGTATATTATTATTTCATTCTTAAAATCCATTTCTTCCTTATTATTTATTTATTTATTTTTACATTTTTATTATTTGTCTACTTTCTGAATGTTTTTAAATTTTATCATCATTAATCTTCACTTGTTACTATTGGAATATATTTCTTCACACTTTTCATTCTAAATTTTTTTGGTATTATTTTCCAAGGAATAATTTATTATTCACAATATTATATATTTCATTATTATTCATTATTATTTCTGTTATCCTATTAAGGATATTTTCAATACAATTCTATTCTAAATTCTATTAATATTTACTATATCTTAGTTAAACCATTTACGTATGTTCTTGTGCAACATTAATTATATTAATTTTCTTATCCAACTTATTTTTCATATCATATAATGGGGGAGAATAATAATGAGTCTACATAAATTAAAACCATTTTAAACTATTTTTTGTAAAACAATTATCATTCAATAGGTTTTATGATCATCAAAAAGGCCGAGATTATTAGACTGACGTAGGTGGTTCAAACGTATCACAATTTTTTATGTGTTTTGATGATTCAAAAAATACTGGATTTTTCTACTGAACTTGTCTTAAGTGTTTCAAAATTCATTCTCTAATAAGTTGTGACCTATTTATTTCAATAAAAAATTTCACATGAAAATGTAAAGTCATTTATTCTACTGTATTTTAGATGTTTGATTTATCTTACAGCGAGTGATTATCTTATGCGCAATGTAATAATCTTACAGTGTAAAATTAGTATATTATTTGAATTTTAGGTATATTTTAAATTATTTTATCTTACGGAAGTTCAGTTTAAAAATATTACATTACTTCATAATTAAATCATCTTACGGAGAAGTAAAATTATTTTTCACATGTTCGAAGTCAAGACTCCTAGTCATAAGAAAATTATGAGAAGTATTTTATCTTAATAAAATGAAATTCATAAAATTACTATTGTATAAAAACATAAGGAATTTGTGAGAGTAGAGTACCAAAATTTAGTAACATAATTATCTTATGTAGAAGAATTAGACTATACAACAGTGAGTTCAGTTTATGTCATGCATCATCAAAGTTGAATATCTATTGTATCTTATGAAGTTGTTATATATATCATCATATAACAATATTTCTATCATAAGTTTTAAAAATTAAGAATAATACATCCTATAAATCATCACAATTATACTTGTAAAATTGGCATATTCTTTGATAAGATAATTCATGTATTTAAGTGCATTAGAAAAATAGTTGTCTAATTAAAGAACGATAGATTTAGACGAAGAGTCATTTTTACAAGAATAAAAATATCCAAAGAATATTTTTTCTAGAATCGCATCCTTATTATTTTTATACATATTAAGATAAGTATACAAACCACTAAGAACGTACCTTATCAAATTTTCAAAGGATTATTCAAATGACTATTGTGATTATCGAGTGTGCTTAAGATCCAATTAAAAAAAGATACAATATAAATAGTAGAGTCTTCCACTACATGTGATATGATGATGGATGTGTGCATATGAAATAAATAACTTTGGATATTTTTCTACAATATTTTTTCTTACAATATCTACCTTTTCAATCGAATAACCTCTAAATTTTTTCCAAGAATATTTTCATCTTCTCTAGATGTATCTTCCACTACTTTCATTTTTTAAAAGAGAATGAGAGCTTCACTATTATTCAACTCCTTTTTATCCTTATTTGTTTAAGGAATAATTCTATCAAATTTTTTAAGGACATAGATATCTCTTGTAAGGGAAAATACTAGTTAAAAGTTATTAGAACTTTATAATAAGTAACAGATGCTTTCACTCAACTAGGAACCCCCCAAAAAAGGTTTTTCATAGTGAAAATTAGTAAACTCATAGAGTATAGTGTTGGTTGAGTAGAAAATGGAATTTATATTCTGTGAACCACTTTAAATATTTTATGTTCAATGTTTTTCCTTTAATCATTAATTTTTTACGTTGTCTACTTTTTTTAAGGAAAAGAATGGAACTTTCATACCTTGAAGTGGCTGGTTTAAAAGTAAATAAAATTTCTAAAACTCAATTCACCATCTCTTTATTTTTTAATTATCCATTCTCAAGGTCAAAAATAGATAAATCAGTCTTCAAAGCACTATAAAATCAAGACATCTATAAAATTAATTCATATAAAGTATGTTAAAACAAATATACCTTTCACATTTTCAGTATAAAGTAAAAAAATTCCCCGAATGAGAATTGATAAAAAGGTTCCATTTAAAACATTTTTTATAAATTAAATAGTGGGTAAAAATATATTAAGTATTTCATTAGATAATATTAAAAATATTTTTTAAAATATTTTAGGGAAAATGTGAACATGGAAGAAAAGGATTCTCGAATGAAATAAAAAAGAATACATATTTCCTTAAAAACATTTGTTTGATATCTCGAGTACTTAAAAGATTAAAATTAAAAGGAAAACTTATAATTTTCAAAAATAATTAGAGAAGCATAAAATATAATGGTTTTAGGATATAAATATAGTAAAATTCCTCCATCAAATACTTAAATATAAATAATCTTGAATAATGATGAGATTGTGAAATAATCACATACGGCTTTTGTAAATTCTGAATCCTAATCCCCATGAAATAAATAACATAAAATAAGTACTTAAATACCACAAATATAATTTTAATTATGATATAATACATCAAATTTAAATGATATACATGATGTAAAATAAGAAATTGGTGAATATGATATATGTCTAATAGAAAGAAAATTGAGATGAGAAATACCTTATAAAGGTTGTATAATTGGAGTGAGAATTTAATCAATAAAGTAATTATGTGTAAAAAATGTAAATCCACATAAAAAATTGGAAATAAAACATAACATAATAAAAGTTCATTACACACTTAATCTTATCATATCAAAGAAAATGTATAAATAATATAACCTGAGGAAATTAAATTGAGTTATGAAACCCCTTAACTCTGGTTTTTGTTGTCATGTACATTATTTATCTTCTTGAATAATAAAATTATTTTAAATAATTACTTTATTATTTCCATTTTTCAGGTTTATTAGTCTTTTTATTTTATTTCTCACCATGTTATATTAAATTACACAATCTATTAAGTCCATGTTTTATGTTTTGATTTTATTTGGTTCATATATCCAAAATGAATTTTGTAGTTTGACTATAGTAAAACATTTCATTATTCCATCATCTTCAAAATAATTATCATTTTCTCATATAAATTATAATTTTAAAAGAAACTATGAAATATGGTTATGAAAAATTAGCTATGTTATAATCATGAAGATGAATAGTCATGCATATGCAAGAGTAAAATTTTCTTTTTTCAACGATTGTGATGGAAAGTACATAAGTATTATTCTATATTAATATAATGACAATTATATCATAAATAAAATATTATTTTTAAAAATTAACTTATTATCTTCGATATGTGGTGATGGAAAATGAATTGCATCGCTTCATGGAGGTGGTATACCACACGTACGCACAAATAACATTATCATTTTTTAATGGATGGAAATATAAGAAAGTAGATGGTATATTATCTTTTCAGAATGAAATATATTTCATGAATATAATATATAAACATTAAATCCATAATTGTAACCAGTAGTGATAGGTGGTTATCGAAACTGAACTACATTCGTTCACAAGTTGGTAGTTCTTCGTACACACAAAAGGTTGTATTGTTTTCCATTGGATTGAAGATGTTATGGATCTAGGGTATTACATTAACATAAATATATTACATTAACATAATAAAAGTACATGTAATAAACTTGTGTTATAATTTCATAAATTTTGTAGAATATTTTAAGGATATAGAAAAATAAATATAACTAAAACTTTCAGTTAAAATATACATATCTTCTTTGTACAACCTCATTTTATTTACACCTTAATCCCTATAAGGATGCTATTATACCCAAAATAAGACCACTAAAATTGTGTAAAGGGGTTAATTTAAGGGATTTGGGTAGGGATTATCTTAACCAAATGGCTCCTAAATTGTGGATATAATAAGATAGTGGTTCCCCTTTATAAGTGAGGGAAAGAAATTCTTAGAATTTAATAAAATATTCGATTAAGATAAATCCTTTTTAATGATAAAGTGGATAAAAATTGATTAAATTATAATATAATATGATTATTATTCTAAATCCTCAAATAAAATAAAATTTGGACAAATTTAGGTTATTTTTTCACCTTTATCTTTTTATTTTATCCCCATGTTAACGCACTTGGTAATTACAGAGATAACAAGGTTTTTTATCAATAATGTCATTTTGGGAAATATATGAAATAGTATAATATAATTTGTGTCTAACTTATGTAAAATAGTGACAAAATGATATGTATTAGAATATAATGATTACACGGTCTTAATATAATAATCCAATTAAATTTATATATGTTTAGATATAATTTTAAACATTATCTATTGCTTTAACCCCTCAGTCGAACAATTTTAACTTTGACTTTGGTAATCCCTTTTTCAGTATTACAGGGTTATAATTTTACTTATAAGGTGAAAAATGATTCAAAACTGGTAAATTTAATAAATTATCAACATTAAATCATTAAAATTGTTCTATTTTAATATTTTTATAATTTTTAATAGTTTCATCAAATATATTTATCATAAAATATCATTTATGTCATTTTTGACATTATTCACATAATTTGACATTGAAAATGATATTATAGTAATGTAATTTGAATTTAAACCTTGAAAACATATACATTATGTTATTTTTATCTTAAAAATTTTTTGGGACACATTAAATAACCAAATAATATTACTTTAAGAGTTTTAAAAATATTTTTCTTCATTGTTCTTCTACTTACTCAAGCCCTGTATTGGTGTTTCTTGAGTATTTAAGGTGATTATTCCATCACTAAAAATTATAAATAAATTAACTTATTATAAATAATTTATATTTAAATTAAAAATTTATACTTGAATGTAATTTTTTTCCCTTCTCAAAAAATATTATAGTTATTAAATTCCATAAAGTCATATTTTTTACTTTATTCATCACATAAATATCATAAATATCGAAATAAAGAAATATGGAACCATGTTTCCATATTTGAAAAACTTTGATGTACATTGATGAACTATACACATCCAATAGTATTAATGAAAGTTTTAGGGTCATTATTTAGACCATATCACAATATTTTTACATAAATTACCTAATTTACCCTTACTGTGGAGACAACTATTTATTATGGTTAATATTCATAATGATGAAAAATAAAATGGACCTATTAAATAGAACAAAAATTCATGATTAATAATATATAATTCATTTATCAATATTCAATATCTATAAATGATAATAATTATTTTAAGGTTAAAATGAAAAACCCAATGAAAAATAGTTTTCTTAAAAAAATTATTTTTCAAGTATAAAAAATTTTTATACTAAATTAAACAATAAATTGATTCCAACAAAATTATTTATATTATGAATAATATAACATAAATAATTTTACTTTGAAATAATTTTAAATTAAAATGGAAATTTTTGAATTCTTGAAACAAAAATATTGTTTTCATTAAAAAAAGTATTTTTCACTATTCACTGGACAATAAAACTTTCCAGAAAAATAAAACAAATTAAAACTAATATAATTATTATATAATAATTTAAAAATTTATATTATTTTTATTAAATATGATTTATAAACGTTTCAAAATTAAGTATAATATTATCTCATAAAAAGTGGTACAATCATTTTTGAAAAAAAAATTATTGAATAATAGAATGACTATTAAAAATTGAGTACTTATTTCCTTGTAAATAGTAAATAAATTTTTATTCAAATTTTCTTTTATATATATTTTATAATCCGGATAATCCTATTCATACCCAATAATTCAATGGGTGGGATATAATAGTCATATTTAAATAATACTATTTTAATAGTATATCACAGTTTGTATAAATCAGGTCCTAAACAGAATGAAACTTATCATAAAAATTGAATTTATTTAAAGATAAATATATTATAAAATATTTGGGTCTTAAATTCTAACCCCTTAAATGAAATATTCCCTCATAATTTTATAGTAGTCATCAAAGCATCAATATAATAAAATACCTTTATTATAAACCCAAATCATATAGAGAGATAATAAAACTACAACTTAAAATAGGGAAAGGGAAATAAGGTCATTTGAAATAACACATAATTAGGTTTATAAATACGAAACAATTAGTAGGAAGTGAGATTATGGACATGGAGGAAAACTAAATGTCTAAATAATTATGGAGACTAACAGGGAACATTAATCACAAGAAAGTGAATAATCTAGAAAAAGTTAATGATGACAAACCCATAAATCCATAAGGTAGGGAAAATATAAATTCATTGGGATTGAATGTAATAGGACAATGTTTTTTTATTCATGGTGCTTTTACTATATTTGAGGAATTACTTTACCATATATACTGATAATATAAGGAAATATAATTACATAAAAAGGATAATTTATGCTTTAATCTATTTCCACCACAATCACATCTTTTTTTCCAGAAGAAGAGTATTCAAGATGAATTTTTCATTCCTGGAGAAAAAAAGAAAATTTTAATGGATCAAAAAATCCAAAAATGGTAAAAAAAAATTATTCATATTATCTTTAAATATTAATTAATATTGAAATAATTACCTCAAGACAATATAATATCCAAAATTTATAAACAACAATATGAGGAAATAATACATTAATATCTAAAATTAAACAATAAATCCAAATGTATAACATAGATTATTCCATAAATAAATAATTTTATATCCCAAATAACATTAATAAAATGGAAATTAAAAAAAATAACCTTGCAATTATCTCTTACCCTTTAGCTTAAACCTCCAAAATGAAGATAGCATTCTTAAAAATAATATTGTATGTTAAACTTAAAGGTTATATATACCTCAACCCAAATAAATATCTCCCAAAATATCATTAATCACCTAAAAATCCAAAAACTATTAATACATTTGATCCTATAATATTATACTCAAAATTAAATTCATTTTTATCCATCAAATAATTTAAGTAAAAAATTCATTATAACTATGAAATCACACGGGCCAGTGGTAGGAATTGCACCTTTATCTCCCTCTGGTTAGGGGATCAAGCCCTATGACCTTATTGAATGCAATGGGTTATCACCCTTCCTATGGGATTTAATTTTTCTAAAACTATATTAATATAATTCATTTGAAATTTACAATAATATAATGAACATCCTCAAAGATAACATTAATTTTCAACTCACTTTTTGACAACAATGTTTTAATACATATATTTTTCCAAAAAAATAAAATAATCTTAATTAAAAATTATTACCTTAACTTAAATGATCATATTAACCCTAACAGTTATTGATAACTTAAAAAATGTGTCCACAAAATATAAAATAATTATTCCTCAAATAACCTTTTTCTCCAAAACATATAATAAACCAAAGGGTTATGTTCCCATAAATGTCTCCCAATATATCCTTAATCATGTTAAACTATAATCTCATACATACCAAAATAGGATATTTATGCCTTTAAACTTACGATCAACCATTGAATTATCAACCCAAGACACTATAGGTTTATCCCATGTCACTATGGAATATCATGTATTTCTATAGGTTCTATAATATCATTCAATAAAATGGTTCATAAATAAAATGTGAATTAATCCAAGAACATCACTAGGATTATCAAACTAGGTAAACATTAAGGGGGCACTATTAGTTCTTTTTAATGATGGATGATATATATTCAACCAACTTTATTCAGGGTTCTTACACTTAGATGCATATGTGAAAAAATGGCTTCCACTTATATAAATCAGATAGTTTTGTATCGCTAGAAAATCTACATCATATCTACCCTAAAAACCTTATGAATACATCAAATACTTATAATTATCTTCAAATTTAGTCATAGGGTTATGTTCCTTAATATATGTTTTCCTAAATATAATACCCATGTTTTCTAATAAATTTATTATGATACTAATTTTAAAAACTCTGACCCTAATAGCCTAGATCAAGTGGTTATTTTATTACATTGTCACTAGATACAAGCAAAGTATCAAATATTTTATTAGTCTTGGTAAAATAGATATATACTAGTAAATCACATAAATTTTAAAACCTAAAATACAAAAAAAAATATTTGTAAATATATTTATTCTCTCAAGAATATAATTCATATAAATCAAAATACATTTCCTATCATCCTCATGAAATGAAAGAAAATAAGGGAAAGATAAAATAGTGGTTAAGTGTTATATAAAGCATAATCTATCATGAGTAAATAAGATCTTATTTGAGATGGTGTCTCTCACTAGAGCATAGATTCACTCTCTATCAATTTGTAGCCATCAATTTGGAGATCACTCAAGATAAAGAACTTTTGAGGATGATCTATACTCTATTGATGTTTTTGGTAACAAAAATATGGTTTCCCTCAATTTTCCAAAAAAGTTGGATGAGATTTTGAGGGTTGTTTCAGATAGTAGGAATGATGGAGGCATTTTGTTGGCATCTGATTTGTCGTTGACAGTGGCTTCTACTAGTAGTGAGGATGGAGGGTTTGTATTAATTGACAATTGTGTACTAGTGATGTGGTTTCATATAACCCTAGTAACTGTGAATATAATAAGGTCTATAAAGGATCTCTAGATACAGGTGATTTGGTGATTTAGGGACCCCAGTGACACTATCTGGATCTGGAGATGGGTGTATGGGAGGATGGTCTTCTAGAGAGGGGATTTGATCCAAGGTTGGGTTGTGACTTGTTGATAGAATCAATGTTGTGTGGTGGTGTCATAAGGCCAACAATGTATGGAGGTGTAGCGGGTGTGGGATCTTGGTGGTGGTACTTTATGGGCCCCACCTCGAAGGTGGGGTAATAGATGGATATAGGTTGTTGTTTCCCCACCTCAAAGGTGTCCCCACCTCAAAGGTGGTGCCTAGCGGGTCTGGCATTGTCCTCTGATGTCGATGATGATGTACAGTACATGGCTTTATTAGATAGCTGGATATAGGTTGTTGTTTCCCTTGTGGAGTGGTTGTTCGCGACCAAAGGAAATAGGGTGCCTGCCTTATGGTGGAGTAGATTCTTGGGTGTGGGATACGTCAAAGACATTGATGAATAGTATCAAAATATTTGCGATGTGGTTGGGGACCATATCCTAGAAAAGTATATGTGTTGGCTATGTCTAGTTGTCCACTACATCTATGGGGTTGGAGATTGGTGTGATATCAGAACATAATCGGTGGTTTATAGGTGTGAGCTGGAGAGAGGATAGAAAGATATTACCTTAATATGTAGCTATCCTCAGGATGTAGGGTGGCCAACCAATTTGAACTCAATTCACATTTATGGGGGGAAGTTTTCTGGCAACTGGTGAACCTAATTTTATCAAGATGGTTATGAACTTTGTTTTAGGATACGATAGGTGGTGCCTACTTTGTTATGGCCTTTCCTACAGGATGGTGTGGTTGTTTTTGTGTCTTTGGTCCTTTTTTATATGGGTTTTCCAACCTATTTAATATATTGGTTTATGGTTTATGATTTTGGGTATTTGTATATTTTTTCGGTGGAATTTTTTTTCCACTTTTATAGGTTGGTGGTGTTTTATGTGCCACATGTTTGTTGGTTCATGTTTTAATTTTATTTTCATTAATATTTTTTAGGTCCTAGTATTCTTTGTACCTAAACATTCTAAGTATCATGAGTAAATAATTCATAATAAACATGTAAAGGTAAATAACTGAAAAAAGATTCAATTTAATCACTAACTTTAGCACTAAAAATAATATGGTATGAATAAATGATGATCAAATAATTTAATATGGATAATCACATGCATTTGAATCTTATACATGGATATCAAAACTAATTTAAAAATCACTTAGAGATAAATAAATGATTTTATAATAATTGAATTTATAATTTTGGACATCATAAACATACCATCTAATCCTTGTTCCAATATATATTACATAAATGGATAATGCCTTTGCCAAATACCCAAACTAGTTTTTCTCTTGAGAGATATCAATCCATCATGGGGATATTTCAGGCTACGTCCATCACTTTATAATTATAATTCATTCATCATATAAATGGTTTCAATAATAATTCAACACATAATAAATATAAACAATTATATTAGAAAAATAACATATGATGTGTTAATATTTATCCTAATAAAACTGATCACAAACCATACAGAGAAATAATAAGGAAGTTAAAACTATAATATATACACAATAGAGCATAAGTAAAATAAATAATCATCCACATTTATGAATATAAATGATATAAAAATATCATTAAAACATTCTTGAAGAAAATACTCATTGCACTTTGAAATTAAAATTTAAAAACTAGAAATTTATTAAATATTTAAAGAAACAATTTCTTTAAAAAGAAACATGAAGACTTGTAAAGTAATATTTAAAGCATTGATCAGTTATGACTATATGAAATTTCAATCATGCCGAGTGCGTTAAAAATCCATCTTTTAATATTGTTGGTATAAAGTCAAAAACAGTCTCATTCTAAAAATGACAATAATATTCAATTTAAATAATTTTGTAAAAATCAAATATGGGTAAAAGTTTATTTAGTAAATTATTATAGAAGAGTAAAAATATTTCTCAATCACATTTTTAGGAAAATATGGATATTGAATGGAAATATTCTCGGCCGTATAAATAACTAAATCTGTAATCCTTAAAAATATTCTTTCAATATCATGAATACTTAAAAGAGTAAAATGAAAAAAAAGATTATAATTTCCAAAAAATAGAGTAGAATAAAATATATATTTTTAATATATAAATATTATATAATTCCCTTAGTGGAGACTTAAACATGAAAAATCTTAAATAATGTTTAAATTGTGAAATATACCCTTACTACTTTGGTCACTTTTGAATCATAATTCCCATGATAGAAATAAATTCAAATGAATCTTTAAATATAATTAATATAAATTTAATAATGATATATCATTTCAATGTTTTATTATATACAAGACAAGAAAGAAGAAAGTGGTTACTATGACATATCTCTCTTAGAAAAAAAGTGAGAGGAGAATTCTCTTATAAAATCACATCAAAAGAGTGAGAATTTAATCAATGAATTGATTATGTGAACCAAAAATAAATATACATAAAACCAGTGGAAATATAAAATAAAATAATTATATTTCATTACACACGTAATTTCATCATATCAAATATAATGAATATGTAATATAACCTATTAGAAAGAAACTGAGTTATAAAACCCCATACCTCATGTATAACTCATCAAGTAAATCCTTCATCTTCTTGAATAATAAAACTATATTAATTATTTAATTTATTAAGAAACAATTTCAATTTTTTATTACATTTATTTTATTTAAAAAACTTTTCATTAAATTTTTTAATCAATTAAGTTCACATTGTATGTTTTGATGATATTCAGTTCATATGTCTAAAATTAATTCAGTGAGTTGACTAAGGTAAAATAGATAATTATTCTATCATCTATAAAATAATAATCATGAAATAATTTTATTTTTTATAAATAAATTATACTTTTAAAAATAACCATTAAAAAGGGATATGAAAATTGAACTATGTTACAATCATGGAAAGAGTAAGTTGTATATGCGCATGAGTAACGTTTCTATTTTTTCAATGATCTTGATGGAAAGAGATTAAGTATTAATTTATCTTTACCAAATAATTGTTATATAATAAATAATATAATTTTATTTAAATAAAATTATATATATCATCCACATGTTGTGGTGATGGAAAACAAATCGCATTACTTCGTGGAGGTTTTAGTCCACACAAACACATGAACGATGTTAATATTTATCAATGGATGGAAATGTAAGGGATTATATGATATATTATATATTAATAATGATAATTATGACATTAATATCATATATTAAAATTAAATCCATCAATAAAACCATTTATTATAGGTGGTGAGGGATAATGGACAATATTGGCTTGTGAGGTGGTAGTCTGCCATACACACAAATAATGGTTTTGTTTCCCATTTTATGGAAGAGGGGAGAGATATAATGTATTAAGTTAACATAAAAAATATATTAGATTAAGGTAAAAAAAATCTTAGTATAAGTAAGATAATATTTTTATTATTTCAACATGTTTGAAGAATATTTGAATGAAGTATAAGAATAAATAAAACTAAAACATTCGACTAAAATTTATACCTCTTCTTCAAACAACATCTTTTATTCACATTAATTTCTCTAAGGATATTATTATGGCCAAACATGGATCATTATATTATGATAATGGATTTCGTTAGAGAATATCTGGACCAAATGGCTTAGGATGTGTCGATTGAGGAGGATAGGTGATTCCCTTTTATAAGTGAGGGGAGGACATTCTTGAAATTTCTTAAATCATTAAATTAATATAAATTAATTTTCATGTTACAATGGATTCAAATTGATAAAATAAAAATATAAGATAAATATGAGTTAAAATATTCTCATCCAATAAAATTTGGACAAGTTTAGGTGATTTTTTTACCCTTACCTTTTTATTTTAACCCCCTGTTAACCCTTTTGACAATTACTATGATAACATTATTTTTTATTATTTAGGGGTAAAAAAAGTTACTTTTAAAATAAAAGTGACCAATAAAAGGACCACGAATGATATTTTAATCCATATCCCATTAAATTGAATGAATATATTATTTTTATAAATTTTATATCATTTAATAAAATATTATTTATTATAAAATATAATTAAAGTCATTTTTTGGAAATACATGTAATAATATAATATAATATGTGCCAAACTCATGTACAATGGTTCCAAAATGACATTAATTAAAAGATATGTTTTAAATGGTCTTAATATAATCATAAATTTATATTTATATTTCTTTAGCAATAATTTTAAACCAAATCTATTAGTTTAACCCCTTGGTTAACCAATTTTAAATTTAAATGTGGTAATGTGTTTCTCAATATTAAATTGTCATAATTATAATTATAAGGTAAAAATGGTCTCATAAATGTTTAATGGATGAAATTTTAGACATTTAATCATCCTAATAGTCCTCTTTCAAAAAAATATAATTTTTAAATAATTTAACAAAATATATTGAACATAAAATGTCATTTATGTCTTTTCTGACACTATTCACATAATATGATGTTGAAAACAACATGATCATGAGGTAATTATAATTTCAAAATTTAAAAAAATATATAATATGTTAGTTTTATCTTAAAATTTAGTGATATGCTTTAAATTACCCAAATAATAATAATTTTGGAGTTTTTAAAATCATTTTTCTAGATTTTTCTACTACTTCTATAAGAACTATATTGGTCCTTCTTAAATATTTAAGGAAATTATTTCATTAATAAAAATTATAAATAAATTAACATGATAAAAATAATTTAAATTTATAATAAAAATTTATAACTAAGAATAATTTTTTTATCATAGTCATAAAATATTAAATATAAAAAAAGTACGAAATTGTCATTTTTTTATACTTTCTTTTATTTAAATATTATAAAGGTAAAAAAAATATGGCACAAAATTTCAATATATTTAAAACATGGATGAAAATGGCTGAAATACACTTATAAAATAATATTGAGGAAATTTTTACTGTCATTTTGTAGTCCTTATCATATCTTTGTTACCTTAACTACACAATTTACCCTTATCATGGTGATAATTATTTGCAACAGTTACTATTCATAATGAACAAAAACAAAAGGGATCTATTTAGAAAATTTGGACCACTTTATTACAAATATGGAATCCATTTTTCTAGATTTAATATATATATATATATGCGATATAAATTAATTTATGATTAAAATGAAAAATTTAATGAAAATGTTTTTTCAAAAAATACATTATTTAGTATAAAAATGCATTTATATAAATTAAAATATAAAATTGATTCTAAAAAACTTAATTGTATTATTAATAATATAATAGAACTAATTTTTATTTGAAAAAATTTTATAATAAAATAGAGCTTTGTAAATTCCTGAAAAAAAAATACATTTTCTAATAAAAAGTAGTATTTTTCACTATTCACTGGAAAAATTGTATTTTCAAAAAAATACAAAAAATTAACCCTTATATAATTTTGATTTGATGATTTAAAAAATATTTTTATTTTTATTAAAAAAAATTCTAAAATTTCTAAAAAGTAATTCTAATCTTTACACAAAAAATAAATGAGTTTTTTTGGAGAAAACGTATTTTCGAGGAATAAAAAGACTGTTAAAAATTGAGTGTTCATTTCCTAAGAATTAATAAATGAATTATTATTGAGTATGTACTTTAAATATATTTTATAATGTGGTTAATCTGATTTGTACCCTCAAATTCAAAAGGTATCTTATAATGGTCATGTTTAAATAGTACTATTTAAATAGTATATCACGGTTTGTTTAAACTTAGTGATGCGTGTAACACAAATTATCAAAAAATTAAATTTATTTAAAGATAAATATATTCTAAAATCTCAATGTGTAACAATAATTCTCCATGATTATTTATTTCATTCCAAAAGCATTAAAAATAATTTTTTACATATCAAAATATTTACAAAATAATGAAAAGTCATTCCACCTATCTCTAGATATTTTCCAAAACCAAAATGGTGAGAAAAATTTATCCTATATGAATAAATATTCATAAACCAAACTCTAAAGTATCAATAAAAACACTTAAATTTTAACTTAAATCATTCCATAAATTACTAACCTTATAATTCTAAAAATTATTCCACACCAAAACTGAAACCAAAAGATTAGAATGATTTGATCGCATATTCTTGTATAGTCAACTTAACAATCATATCCAAATAATAACAATAATTTATAAGGTTATATGAAAAACATTTATATTTCCTAATCATATACTCCCCTAAATATTCTAAAAGTTTTCATGAATATCCTAAATGACCATTAGAATAATATATTCTTCCAAAAATTAACTCTATACAATCTATCTAATATATTATATAAATAAATAAAAATAAACATCAACATTAATCACTTTGTAATATAATCACTAATCAATTTCATGGTCACCTATAAGATCCAATTTACATTATCAAAGTTTGTCAACTCTTTCTCCTAATTAAACATTATTATATCAACATTAGTCAAATATTAAGGGTTATTTATCCCTCAATCATGTGTTTTCCAAAAATATCACCTTACCACTAATTCACTTTTCAAGTTCATCAGTACTATCCAACATATGCCTTCAAAACCTTAATGAAAAAAACTACAAAATAATACTGAGATGTTTCATGATTCCTATTAACAGAATATCACTAATAAAACACTTCTACAATATAATTCTAAAATACAAATACATAATCACTTTACTTATTCCACTTTAATGATAATATTAACAGGGACCTTCCCTATATTAGGAGTTAGCCTTTAGATTAGGGAATAAACTTGGATAATTCTAAATTTCCCAAAACATAAGTCATTTAACTATAAACAATACTTTATGATGTACTTTATTTCCCTCTATTTAATTATTTATTTCTCCTCCATAATTAGTTTCTTTATTCCATTCTTTTCCACACATAAAACATCTTTCTATTATTTTAATACATTTCCTTGATAGCTTCTTTATACATTATCAACATGTAGGAAGTTAAATCTTCTTTACTCCATGGATTTCATGAATCTCTATTTTTATCTTATATGGTTTATTCAAAAATTCATATATTTACCTGTTGTTAATCATATATTGAGATAGTTATTTAGGAATAATCATAATATTATGCATCCCATCTACCATTTCAATTGTTTTTTCATGATATCAATCGCTAAATCTTCTATAAAATTTAGTGTTAATGCAATTCTTCATCATTCCAACAATTAAATAAAACCAAAATTCATGTTGAGAGAAATAATATTAATTATGATTAATCATATAATAAGGAAAATTCATTAATTTGATGAATAATTAACGATACCTTCTTTTCAATCTATGACACCTTAGGTTAAACCTAGGTCATCCCTGGTCATCATCTATTCAAATCATTCATAACGGTTTATAAATAAAATGTGAATTAACTCAAGAATATCTACTAAGAGTTTTTGGATAGGTGTGAAGTCTTATATCCATTCATAATGCATAAGTTATGATTGATTTAATACCCAATCCACCCCATTTATAGGTGCTACCCCTTGGTGAAATTATGTCACAAAAGCATCCACATAGAAGTATCCATATATAGATTTATTTTCTAGGAAACCCACATATTCTCTAATTTACCAAAATTGTAATATATTATATTATACTTATACTTATCCCTAGTATTTCTAATAAATATATCTAATACTTATCTCAAAAAACAACTAAATTGTACTCTAATACCAACTAAGACAACCCAAATATTACATAAAAAAATATTTCCTCTTATTATATATATATATTCATTTTATATCATTATAATGCACAACAGATCTATAAATGTTTAGTGTCTTTAAATTATTATATATAAAAAACTTTATATAAAGGATATATATCATCTTTCAATAAGTTCTCCAAAACTATAACCTTTCTCATACATATTATGCCTAAAACCTTTCCTCAAATCAAAGGGAAATGAAAACATAAAAAGGGGTGAGCATAGAAACTCTATAAGGGTAAAAAAGGATATATCAATCAATTATCATATGTAAACATATCAAGAGAATAAATTTTTTAGATCATGAGATTAACATTTTAAAAACATACCACATAATTCATAGTTCATAATCATGGCATAAGGCTTAGGTAGTTCATAATACATGAATCATAAGAGAATCAAATATCATGATCTATGAGATCATATAATAACCATAATAACACATCATAAATAGTGTCATAAAAAGTGTTTCATAATCATAATCATATAAATTATATGTTAAGGATACCAACCAAGATATTCATCACATGTTAGGCTTGGTTTAACCAACTATGAACCTACTTTGGGCTTGGGAGAAACTCATGTGTACCCTCTTTCAGGATTGGTATAACCTATTGTGTGCCATTTGATATCATAAACATTGATCATTACTTGATGAATTGGAGTGTTATAATAGACCCACCCAAAACATAATCATAATCATTTTATATTTATTTTATGTGATAATGAAAACATTTATTATTTCATCAAAAATTAACCCATGGAAAAGAAAACAAGTTTCATAAATATTGAATTATCATAATAAATAACCATCCATAGAGTGTATAAGGATGGTTTCATTGGATTATATCCCCCATTAAATCATAAGTAACACCAATAGATGTTTTCATAAATAAAAATAACTATAAAATATCATGGGAATATTTCTTGAGTAAAATACACTTTTCATTTTTGAAATCACATATTTAAAATCTAAAAAAAATAAAAATATTATGGAAAAATTTTCTTTTATAAAAATCATGTAATCTTTTAATTTGATCTTCAAAGAAAATAGTAATTATTATTGTGGGAAAAGAAGATCATGTTTTGTATTTTAAAATAAATATTCCATTCACAACACTAGTAAAAAAGTACCTCATACAGAAAATAAAAACAAGACTTCTTTTAAACCTTTTTATAGAAAGTAAAACATGGGTAAAAAATTACTTTTATAAATCTCTGGATAATATTAAAAACATTCTTGAAACAATTTAAATTAAATATGGAAAAGGAAGAAAATATTACTTACTAAAAAAGAAAAAATGTCAGTTTTCCTAAAAAAACATTATTTTGGAGATTTGAGCACTTAGAGGGATAAAATGAAAGAAAAGATTTTAATATCTATAAATAACCTTATAATAATAAAAAAAAATTATTGATACATATATAATATAACTTCATAATAAAAAATTTAATAGAAAATAATTCTGGTAAAAAGTGAAATTGTAACATAAAACCCTTACAACTTTGATAATCCCTAAATCAAAACCTCATTAAAGATGGAAAATTATATGGATTTTTAATTCCCCATAATTTTTATTAAAATAATCATTAAATACATTAATTTTTACTATATATACCACAAAAAATAAATAAGTGGTGAAATTTGCATATGTCTCATGGAAATAATGGTGAGATGAGAAACCCTTACAAAGAATGTAACATTCAAGTGAGAATTAATAAATGAAGTGACTATATGTGAAAATTTCCAATCCAAATTAAAAAACATTTAATAAAAAATATATAATAATAGTTCATTACACACATAATCATGGCATTTCATAGTCATTAATGAAGAGATATAACCTAATGGAGGGAAATTTAGATAAGAATCCCCTTACCTCAAGTTTAACTTACTTCGTAAGAACTATAAAATACTATATAATAAATTAAAATTTATTATGATTTTATACCAAAACCATATTAATGAATATGATACCATATATGGTTTACTTATAACAATTTATCTCTAGTTTATTAATACTTGTTTATTAAAATCATTGTTCTCAAAGATAATTGTTTAATTTTTCATGTATGTTTTGATTTGGATATTGTGTCCCTTGAATATTGATCATGGTTCCATCACCTACAAAACCTTAATCATGATACAAAAATCATAAATATTAATTATATACATACTTATAACAACCTATAAATGGTAGTGATATAAAAATGAATTACACCATTCATGGTGATGGTAGTTTGTACATAAGCATAAACACCGTTTTTATTTTCTAACAAAAATAAGGAAAGAAATATAAAAAATATTTTATCATAAAAAAATAATAACTATAACATAAATATCATATTTATTTATTCAATCCATTACTAAAAATATTAATGGAATGTAGTGATAGAAAATTAATCATATCGATTTATGGAGGTTGTAATACATATATATTCACGAGTGATACATTCATTTACAATTTGATAAAACAATATGTGGAAATTGTTTTATCGTACTCATAATAACATCTTAGTATATTTATGATATTTTATTAACAATTTTTGAATGGATAAAAAATATTTAGAGGATATAAATGAAGAAATAAACCTTGAAAGAGTTAAGTTAGATGATTACCTCTTATTTGAGAGACCACTTTTGTCTTACAGCTTAAGACTTATTAGGATGGACTTAGTGTAACACTTTAATATCAAGAAAGAGGGGAGAGAATATATGAATGTACTGGTGTAAGACTTGGCTAATCTAAAATGCTCAGTATTTGTGAATAATGGAGGATAAGAGGGTTCCCTTTTATAAGTGAGAAGAGGACATTTTTAGAATTACTTAAAAGATTTATATATAGTAATGTAATTATCAAATATAATGACTCAAAATAGAAATGGGTTAGAATAAAAAAATTATTAAATCCAAATATCATCAAAAAAAAAATTATATAGGTTTTGGTGTCATTTTTAAACTTATCGTTTTTTAACACCTTCATTAACTCTTTTTAACCTTAAATATGGAAACAAATTTTTTTAATTTAAGGGTGATAAATATACTTATTAGGTGAAAAGTGGAACAAAATGTTCTATATATGACATTTCACACAATTTAACATCCCACTTGTTTGGTTTCAATATTTTTTAAATTTTTTATTAAAATGTTATAAAATATCATAATGGTCAATTTTGTGATTATTCATTTAATTTGACTTTAAAGTCACCAGGATAAAAATGGATTTTAAAACTACCCTAATTTACAATAAATTATAAATTTTTACTAATCATAATATTTTTTAACACCATAATTAATATAAAAATATATATTTCTTTAAATGAGCAGATTTTTTTACCATTTTCACGAGCACTAAGTTAGCATTGCGTAAGCGTTTAATGTAATTACATTATCACAAAAAAATAAAAAATAAATTGCCATTATAAAAATAATTTATTAATGTCAAAAATAACCATTTATATTTATTTATAACTTATTTTTATCCTCATAAAAACATATAATAAAATTTAAAATCAAGAGAATGACATTTTTTATTTGTCCTTTTCTTAAAATAATATTAATGTCCAAATCAAAGGAAAGTGATAATAAATTGTCATTTTTTCATATATAGGATGAATTGTATTGAAAAAAATTAATCCAATAAGATAAATTAAAGTGTTAGAGTTATTTTAAATCCATATCCCATAGTTTAACCCCGTTTTACCTATATTTCCCTTACTGAGGTGAGAAATCATTGTCGTAGTTACTATTCATAATGAATAAAAATGAAAGGGAAATATTTATCAAATTTTAACCTCCTATTTTAAAATATAGAATAAAAATAAATAATAAATTTCTATAATTAGAAGAAATTAATTTTAGTATAAACATGTAAAATGAAACATAAAATTATTTTCTAAAAAATGTGTTTTAAATCCCAAAAATGAAGTTATACAAAAAAAGTATAGTGGAGATTCCTATATAATTAATTATATTATTTATAATTATATGAGACACATATTACTTTAATATTAAATTTAAAACATAATAAGACTGTTAAATTACATTATTTAATGAAAAATTATAGTTTTATAACATTAGTATTTGTTAATATTCACTTAAAAATAAATCATTTTAGAAAAATCCCAGAAACATCCTCCTAAGATAATATTAATAAGATGATTTTAAAAATTAAATTTATTTTCTGAAAAATCTAAAAATGGTATAAATTAATTATAATTTATTGGTTAAAAATGAAATAAAAACCATTTTTTGAAGAAAATATATTTTTTGAATCATAAAATAAGTTTTCTACAAAAATTGTACTTATTTGTTAGGAATTAATCAATAAATTTTAATTAAGTAAGACATTTCTATATATATTTAATGATGTGGTCAATCTTATCTATACTTGTCAATTTAATGGATAGGTTATAATATATCATGGTTCTTTTTAATCATAGTGTTGTATGTCAATAAAGCTATCGAACACTTAAAATTTATTTATAGAGAAATATATTCTAAAATATCAGGGGGTTATAGTTTTTATAACATCATTATCACAAAATATTATTAGTAATTCTTTATCAAAAAATTATATCTTTTTATCCTATAGTGACATATAATTTTGATTTAAATCTTTATCCATGGTACATTGTTTATAAACCTTTAAATTAGTGTCCTTGACATTGTCAATTTTGATGAGAGTGTTTCAATTTTATACCTTCTTGTCTAATGTATCCTCTATTTCAATATATTCTTCTTTGAGATATTATTTTTCATTATGAAGTCTCTTGATATATTTTAATATTTGTGTTATAAAATTAATAGGGTTTTCATTCAAATAATCATTAGAATTAAAAAATCACAAAATGTTTCCTTGGGAATTTTTTTATCAAAAATAGGGTTAGATTACACATTATTTACTAAATTATTCTTCACCTTCTTGGCCTATTTTTTCTTAATATTTTTTAAAGTCTTAGTTGATACTAAAAAATTTGTTTCAAAATGATTAGTAACTGACTTTTCTATATGATATTATTTTGGTAACTCTTAAAATATGCACTACATATCTTTTAATAAAAATTACTCAGTCATAAAAGTTGAATCATTCTTAGGGGATGTTCAATCTGATACCACTTTTAGATCCTAAATTAGTGTGATGCCATTTAGAGGGTGATTATTTTAATTAGAGATTCCTTTTATTTTTGTGAATTGTTAATTTTCAATTCAACAACTATGGTCGATTAAAGCCTCGGTCGATTATTCTTGTGTCACGTAACCAAAACTCAAATAATACATTAAATAAATGTATAAGACATAAATATTTACAAGTTTCATCCTCAATATGAGCTTAATTTATTCCATGTTATTTTCAAACCCAAACAAAAATTCTTCACAATCCAAATTATGTTTCTATAATTAAAACTGTCATTGAAAATCCATACAAAATGCTTGGTCATGTATCGTCCATTTCCTAAAGACAAGTATCATCCACTTACTTTCTACTAAGTCACATGGGAAGGCTTTTATATTTCTTCTATTTATGTTTCCATCTTCCCACTAGCATTCTCCTTCTTCTTTTGTGATTTTTTAGATACCACATTTACAAGACTCTTGAGAAACCAGCTAGACACCCTATTTAAAAAATTCTTTTAGTTTTGATCTAATTGACAAAAAGGTCCCTCTTCAACTCCTTTTTACTTCTACACCACTGAATATTGATCTTCCTTTAAGATATCATCAGATCAATAAGATATATCATATACACTTCTCCAAGAACCTCTACGTATTTTAACCATTAATGTTGTTCTTGATCAGAAACTTCTAATCTTCATTAGGTGAAAAGGAATTCTTAGTACTATCAAATTAACGAGGAAGAATGATATCCTTGTATTAATGAAGTTTCTATCCTAAGGTGACTTTATAATGATATTATTTTAAGTGAGAAAAAAATTATACAAACTCAATGTATCATCTTACTAGAATTATCAATTCAAATATCTCAAGTAAACTTTAGGAAAGGGCGATCATTTTATAGTTCTAGTCATGAAACCATAAATATATATATATAATTTCATTATTGTATTATGTGATTTCTCAATTATTTTTTACTATATATCATTCATAGTCATATTGCCTTATATATTTCAATTTCATCACTATTTTATATCTTGGGTATGTATGTGTTATTTCATGAAAAAATTTAGTTCATCTTCATGCATGATTGTGTGATGTATAGAATGAATGCGCTCTTTATATTCATGTTACAATTTTTTATGTAAATCGGATCCCAATTCTTAATTTTCCCTTCGTTTCATAGGAATAAATTCATCCAATTATTCACATAATTTTTATTTAGTCTCAAACCCCTACCTATATCATGAAAGGTATCTTCTCTATTTCCTGATAAAACATACAAGATTTTTCTTCTTCTTCTTCTTTACGTGGATCTCTTCCTATTTTATAAGTTCTATAGTTGTATGTGCATAATTATAGACATAGTTCTTAGTTCCATATTCTTTTCATGAATATTTTTATAATTAATAACCCAGTTTTTATTCTTCTATTTATATGTATAGATCACATAGGATCACCATTTACGCAATAGTTTAGTGTGATATCTCTATATTCTCATGGTTATAAAAGCGTATGGGTTGTATTCTTCAAATAGATTAATAAATCTAATGGTTCACTCCTTTTTATGAGTATATCATTCTATCATACTTCTCTTCTGATATCCAAGAGGGATAAAATATTCTTCTTCATGTGATACATAGTGTGGGATTCTATATTCTTTGTCAGAAATGAAAGCTCTAAAAAAGAGATTTTCTAAGAGAGTCAATAAATTGTTCATCCCCCAGTATTTATAGATGATTACCACTCCAACTTTTCTCAAAATATTATGATGACTCAACAATTTATCCAAAATATTCGAAGGTTTCCAAAATTTAAACCATACATGATACTAAGTTTAAATTCATCAAGTGACGACATATTCCCAATCTTCTATCATGGTAAATCACTAAAGTGTGTGTGAAACACATCACGTGAAACTCCACATAATAATATTAACTCAACCTTTTATTTGGATGCATCAGTATTTTACCATATATTCATATTTTTTTCATCACAATAACTCGTTATTTGAAAAAACACATGCATAAAATACATAGATTTCATGCATGGAGGTCCAATGGTCAATCATTCATCATTACTAGAATAATATTTATTGGTGGTTGAATTGATGGATATTAAATTATGACATTGATTACTAAATAAAAACCTCTTCATAAGGTTTAATATGAATAGATTTTTTATCAGACAACTTTAATTAATTTTATCCAGAATCTCTGGTTTTTTCAGAATTTTTAAATGTTGTAATTGTACCTTGCGTAGGCCTTATCCCATATTTCCACATCCAAATATCACATTAAAATTAATAAGAATGGATATGGGTTACACAACTCAAATCGGAAACATTGGGGACCATTTCTGGGTACACTAACATGGGAATTAATGTGTTATGGAACCCCATTACACATCCTACCTAGGAATCTAATGTGTTTTCCCAGTGTGTTCGTCGTCCTTCCTATTATATAGTCCATTCACAAGCTATGAATTCTCTAATACTCATAAAATATGGATAACTACTTTATATTCATCCTATGTACATTATTTGAAATGGTTGGGACTATTTTTAATATCCAATGGTGGGAAAGTTTTTACACTCACCTTATATACACTTAGTAAAATAATACAAGTGGAAAATAACAAGCCAAATTCACAATGAAAATATTTTACTTTCTCAGTTATCTTTAAATATTTCAAATCTTATTCATCCAATTAAATATCAATTCATTTTTTAATCCATAAATTCTAATTATTCATCCAAATATATATTTTTTCTTTCATCGACACTAAAGGATGGTTCTTAATGTTGAAAAAATTGTAAAATCTTTAAAAAAAATCATCACATTTTTTAAAAATTGGGACCATCTCCATGATCTTTATAATGTTTATAGATAATTTTTCTCCTCTATATAAAATCTCCATGCATCATCATTATTTTCCCTTTGACTTGAGTTGCATCTTCATTTCCTAATTCAAAACAAATACAAATAATTCCATTTGAATGAATATTTTCCCATGATATACAAATAGAGATGAAGCAATCAATTGTCATATAGTAATATAATCATATCAATAAATAAATAAACTCATTATCACCTCTAAATAGATTTCACAAAAAATTCCCCATTTCTATTAAAATTAAATATGTATAATATATACTTCCATCTATGGGGTAAAACATCACACAACATATAATATCTCATTTTTCATAAATTTTCACTATACATGGGGGGAATTCTTCTTAGGTATAACCATTATAAAACCATTGTGGATAGTTTCAACTAGTCCTTAATAATATTCATTAAATAAGAAGGTTGTCCATCACACATTTGAAAACAATATATATATATATATATATATAAACATCATAAAACATCCCATTTTATAAGAGTATACAATAACCTTTCAAAAATCACATGAACACCACGAATTTGATAAATAAAACCATTATATTAGTTCAAAAAAATACCTTTATAATTCTAATAATTAATCTTAATGATACAATCATGCATTTATAAGAACACTTTGGGAGAAAGGTCTTCTAAAAAAATATTTATACTTAAAAATTAAAGGTAAACCCTTTCAAATTCTAGGGAGTTTCAATAAAACACTATTTCTTTGATGAGGTATGTTAGGTATGATTAATAGTGTTTATAAAATAATCAAAACATACATTAAAACCCAACAATCAATTATGGTTTTAGACATAAAGTTCAAGCATGGGAAAAGCTACATTTAACCTTATATCTTTCATAAAAAATGTATTATTCAACCATAACATGCTATAAAGAACACTTGAAATCCAGTTCAAACCATAAAAGAATGAAAATTTTAAATTAATTTTGATCCAATAAAACTAGTAGGTCTCTAAGATAATTTTGGGCTTGGAAGAGTTTAGAAAATAGAAAAATAGAGGGGGAATTAGATACTAGAATTTAACTTTTTTGAAGAATCAATCTCAATCCTAAAGAAAAACATAGAAAACATCAAAGGGGGAAAGAGGAGTAAATGGGTGCATTCTTGGGGGTGGTAGAATTGAGAAAGAAGAGAAAGAGACACCCTTTGGGGTTTAATCTTTATAAGGATAGATTCATAAATTCCAAAAACTAAAATTCGGTAGGACGTCTCCATAGTGTAGCCTTGAGCATTATAGCATGTTACCTAACCCCTAAACCCCACCATTACATAGACTTAAGTGAAGCAGTGTTGTTTACCCAAAAACATTATAACCAAAACTATGAGTACCAAGACTCTATTATGGGGACCTCTACTTCCATGAAATAAATATCCTACCCCAATAAAATCAATGGTGAAAACTATGAGTTGCAGTGTGGTCCCATCCCAACCAAAAATAGCATAGAATTACGAAACTGATGTCCCCAAAGCTACTAAAAACTATATAAAAAAATATTATATCCCTACAATAACTAAAAAAACTCATAATACCATGAAATAAGAAAAAATAAACTAAAAATAAATAATCAAATTAAATAATAATTTACGTGAGGTTTGGATGTGAAAGTTTATCTTGAGTATTTTGAAACGAATAACTATGAAAAATCAAGTGAATTATTTTAACATTATTTAGAGTTAGCTCAAATATTTTAATCTCAACTTCATAGAAAATTTGTGGGAACTAGTGATGTTGTCATCCTTAATGGGTTATTGGGATGTGATGGTAATTTTCATAAGTAACTATTTTTAAAAATATGATCTTGTGATATTGGATATTAGAGGCCTCATTCCAAATGAAGAGCTTCAAGAGAGGCACGTTCAAGTACCTACTATAAGTGCATACAATTAATAGGTTGAGAAAAGTTTCCTAAATGAAAATGTTGGTGGAAATAAGAAGATAGATAAAGGGAGAGAAGTTTAGGAAAATTTCATTTGCATGAACCCACCTGTTGGAATTTCAGGAAGAGAGGGAATTGAAAGAAATATTTTAGGGATCACAGGATAAATTCTATAAGGGAATCTTTTTAAAGTTCATGTTCCATAAATTTAGTAGCTAAAGAAAATAGTAATTTATTATTGAGTGTAAATTTTATTATAGAATCAAGGATCATTGATTCTGGATCATATTTCATTTCCATGGTTGAGAAGGGATATATTAAAAGTTATGAATTTGGAAGGTTTGGGATGGTTCCTATAATTGATGATAAATATTTGAAAATCATGGATAAGGGAGTTGTTAGATTCTTAATGAATAATTGACGCTTTTATGAGTTAAATAAAATTTGATTCATATCAGGTCTATGAAATAATCTAATTTATATTGGTCACTTGGATGAAGTATTATTTAGAACTAGATTCATGAGTATAGTATGGAATATTACTCAAGGATCCAGGGTGATTTTCAATGGTTTGAAGAATGGGATATTGTATGTGATTGAAAGAGTAGATAGAGAAGTGGTTTTTGAAATGATAACTTATGAAAGATAAAAGTTAAGGCATTGTCGTCTCCAACACATCAGTAATAAGAATATATGAGTAATATTAAAAGTGGTATATTAAATATCAATCACATATAATTAAAATGTTATGAAATTTTTTTACTCAAAAAGTAGAAGAAGGTGTATAAAAATATGAATTGAAGTACACCTAAAATCTAGATGTTGAAAATAATGTAAACTAATATTTTGGGGTTTATACCAATCCATTCTCATGTTAGATCAATATAATTTGTTACATTCATTGATTATTCAATGAAAAAATTATGGGTTTACTTCCTGGAGCACAAATATGCGATGTTCGTAGTATTTTTTAGATAGAATGACATGGTAAAGAAGGAGAATGAAAATAATTTAAATAATTTTATTTCCTTATAAATTAAAATCATATGAGATTAAGAAATTCTTAGATTAATCTAACACAGTTTTTACAAAATCAAAGTTAATCTAACATAACTTCAAAATCATTCATTTATTTCTACTTGAGCTAAATCTTAGTGATTTCCTACTTATACTGATATATTCTTACATGAGCTGGGTTTATATTAAATAAATCTCATGAAACTCAAGACAAAATACAAATATCTTACATAGATATTGAAAAATATTACACAACCATTAAAAGAATTATACAACACTATAATTTTCTCCTCAATGTTATGTGGATCGTGAAAAATGGTATTTAATCTTATGTGACATCATATTTTACTATAATGAACTTAATACATCTCTAAAAACCATTAAACCTACTCCAAAACCATATCAGATCAGAATTAACATATTTTACCACATGAATCATTCATCTAATACAAATTTATTCAAACTTCTCTAGGAAAATTCAAGCCAACTAAAAATAACCCAACATTGATATTTAATGAACACAATCACTACACTTAATTCACTTTATTAGTTCTAACATTATCTCTCTTTGGGTTTTTTTTTGAAATTCAAGTTATCTTAGGTGAATTTCTAGGCACTAAATTCTTCAATAATTCCAAAACATAATATAATTATTCTTTAATATCTCTAAGTATATGTGAGCAATGATCAGTGTAGAAAATAACATGTCAAGAGATAAATCCATGACACCAATGCATACCGTGATACATCAAATCATAACCCTTAATGTAAAATTGATGTTTATTGTAAGATCCTCATAGCTAATAAACTCTCCATCAAGATGATAGTTCCACTTTGTATATAATTTCTCCCCCTTTGACAATAAACCCGAAGGATAATACCCTGGAAAAAAAGAAACCACTATTAAAATTAAATTCTTATAAGGAGAGGGGATTTTATAATAATTATTAAGGTGAGGGAGATGGATGAAAATAAAGGTCTAGCCTATAATTCTCAAATTTTATTACGTCTAATAATTTTATGAATATATCCCACATATATTGATTTGTTACACTATAATCTAAATTGATGATACATTACTCCAACTTCCATTTAGTAAAATGATATTAGGACTATCATATAGTTGGGTACATGCCTCTCCTTGAGATGTATTCTACATAATTTTCTATAAGACATGTTTTCTTTTGGTTTTTTATAAGCCATCCAATACACTTTATCCCAAAATATAATGCCCATTTTCTTATGGGTTTTCTATCCAGAATATCTACCCCTCAATACACATCTCAATACGCATATAATTTTTGATAATTTCTAACACAATACACTAGATTATAATATATTATTTCTTGAATGTACCTTATGAGTCTTTTCACTAACAATTTTTGTTCCTCATTGAGATAAATTTGAAAATGATCATCCAAACATATATCATAGAATTTATCTATCCTTTCCTCTATGAGATACATTAAGATTTCATTCATCCATTAATAAAGTGTGGTCTAAAAAAATTTCCATCTTCATGATTCCCAATCTTTTCACCAATTTCAAAAGTCATGGAAACTAGGTTTTTATCCTATGTTTTGATCTTTTTTAGTAATTTCCATGAATATTTATCCTAGCAAAAAAATCTATATCACTCATTTTGATTTAATTATAGCCTAAGAGAATGTTTCCGATCCTTGGTCATTAATATTTAAAAATATAAGCACATTAACAATATAAAATGTTCCATAAATTTCTTCTTGATTCTACTAAATATGATGTTATCTATGCAGATAATCACCATAAATATCTCTTCCTCAAATTATTTCACAAACATATTATGATCTATAACACCTCTTTTAAAATTTTACTACCTCAAGAAGAAATTTAATTAAGGATAAAAATCCCAAAGTACTTATTTCCATCAATACAAATTATTTCTCAATATGAACACTTTTGACTCATCATCACCAATAAAGAAACACACTAGTTCTTCCCTATATACCTACTCTTTAACCACTATATTCAGAAATGTTATCTTGACATCCATTTGAAAAATTCTAAATTTTTTTAATAACCACTACTGAGAATATTATTATTAAATTCAATCTGTCAACTAGTGTGAAGGTTTCTTCCACATTAATACCTTCAACTTGTGTATTTCCTTTCCACACTGAACTTTCCATATTTTTCATAACCTTTCTCTATTCATCATACTTAATTTTTTACATTCATTTTATTCCAATAATGATTTGATCTTAAAACTTTTTTTAACCTCCCAAGTCTGATTTTTTACTATTTTATCAATCTCTTTTTTCATGGAATTGATCCATGGTTCATTAATTATCACTTATTCAAATGATGAAAACTCTAGTTGTCATAAAAGAGAGGTATACTATATATTTTTCAACCTTTCAGTTTGTGTAGCAACGGATTTATAACCATTAATCTTTCATTAATTGACTTTGGTTCAACTATTCCTCAGTTGTATTTTTATTAAATCCTCTTAATTAGCTTCCTCATCCATTGATTCGATCTTATAATCCTCTTCACATTCCAAATTATTTTGGATAGTTTAATTTACATTAGTTACATCATATTCCTCATAATATTCACCCAGAACTACAATTGTAGAATTTTCTTAAAAAACATTGACATTATTTATTATAATGAATCTGTTCAAAATCTTTTTATACTCTTTAATTTTGAATGACTAACCCAATAATATATCTTCATCAACTCAATCCAAATATTTTCCTATATTTCCTTTTTTATTTCACATAAAGTAGTTGCTTTCAAAAAAAATTAAGTGTCTTAGTGTTGGCTTCCTCTTAGACCACATTTTTATAGTGTCTTTTTCTATATGGGAATTAATAAATCATGATGTTATCTATACACCCACACTTGTACTCCTTTCCAATAGTGTTGGGAGATGACACTATCAATGAATAAGTCATTTTCCATGTTTTTCACCATCTATTACCACCTTTCAACAAAATCATT
This sequence comes from Viscum album, assembly GCA_963277665.1. NCBI lineage: Eukaryota > Viridiplantae > Streptophyta > Magnoliopsida > Santalales > Viscaceae > Viscum > Viscum album. The sequence continues at coordinate 2,113,376,986 of OY728157.1, read as the reverse complement.
TTATTATTGTGTTCTCACCAATGAGACATCATGACTGATAAAATTATTTTCTAGATAAGTTTCCACCACATTTTTTGTGTAATCCATTTTGTTGACTTATCGCAAAACATTGATTATTCTTATAATTTTATTTTCATCTCTCAAATAAAGTAGCTTGATACATTTAATTACCTACATTTTTTCCTATATGATCATGATACATACCATTATACTATAATCATCCAAAAATAGGATAAAAATATTCACCATTATTTTTTTATAATCTTCATAGGACCACACACATTAGTGTTAATTCGGTCCAACATATGTTAATCTATTTTATTTTTCATCCTATAGGGATTTCTCACCATTTTCCCTCTTGCACGAGAATCACAAGTCTCCTCATGATCACATATCATATTTGTAATTTCAAATATAAACTTTAATTTTGATAATTTCTTCATGATTTATTGATGGATATACTTAAGGATTTAATTTAAAAGTCTATTTTCTTATTCCTCCCTCATTAGAAAAATATTCCCCTTACAATCCACTGGATATAAGTTGCGATTAGTTCTAAAGACTTTCCTTAGTGAATTTTTATAATTTTCTTTGATCAATTATCCCTTCAAAATGAATTTGAATAAAATTACTAAGTTACAAAGTGGACTCACAATCAAAATATTGTGTCATAATTCATTTATATATAGAACTCTCATGTTCTTCAAAAAAAATTATATTATCCTAGTCTTTCCACTTCTATTGATTTTTAATGATCCTTCATTCCCAAAATAATTTTTTCCATCAACAAATTGATTTTAAATATTTAAGAGGTTCAGGTTTTTAGTTTTTTAGGATAAACACCAACTATAAAGGATCTAAATATTTTTGTTTTTCTTTCTTTTAGTGATTTTTCAACTGAAATTTCTTTCTCATCCTTCTTCCTTTACTTCCATGAAATACCCAGTTAGGTAGAGACATGAGATGGTTTCTCCTTATTTTATTTAGAATAAGCAATAAGGTTATATTATTTTTCTATAATTTATATAAACTATTTTAAAAAAGGATTCATATTTAGTTCCATGGCATAAATTTACCTTCAATTTCCATAGGAGTAGTTTTTACTCCTTCATTCCTTGAAACTCACATCCATTTAACTAAATTTCGACCAATGATAACTATATCCATAAAAACATTTATTTGATGTGATATAAGATATGTTATCATCCTCCTTTACTAACTATCATGTTCTAATTATATTAACTATATTTCCACCTACTTGGAATAAGTCATCGTTCGATCAAGATAGAAATAAAAACAAAAATTCATCAAGGGAAAAATCTTCTCATTATCTCTCTATATATTTCTATCCTATAAGTAGATTTTTTATGCATTCATGATGCTTCATAGTTATCAAAAATTATTTTTTTGTTTTAAATAACTAATCTATCAATTATTTATGTCTTGATATCTAATCCAAATCTACTTTTACTCATCCAATTGGTTCAATGTTTATTTAGAACTTTACCAACACTTATTGAGCCTCATTTAAGCCTTTACATTATTTTTTCATCTAAAAAATTTCCAAAAAGAAACATACTTATTAGATCCCTTGGTTTCATTTATTATTAAAGTTTCCATTTCAAGGTTGAAACCTCTTCCTCTAGGGATTATACCCTTTTGGTTCTCAATAGTATTCAACTATTAAGTTCATCAATCATATTTTTTTCTATGATATTTAACATGAAATCAACAACATCTCTAGATATAGTTTTATCCACTCTATTATTTATCTGAATATATTTTTGAATGATTTTGAGTACTTGGGGATATTATTGAAACCTAAGTTGAAGTTGTTGTGTTTTGAATTTGAAAAAGTAATCCTCATTAATGTGGTTTTATCTAGAAAATAATAATTGAATAATTTTGGATTTAATTTGGTTATTGAGTTGTATATTTTATGATTAAAACATCTTAAAACTCAAGTGATATTTGTATTTTTATTTTAGTTGTATTATTTTGGAATGTTTGATGTTAATTAGATGTGTAGAATAAATCCTTGGTATGATTTTTGTTTAGATGAACTAAATCTGGAATTTAAGTGTTGGACCTAAATATTTTACAACATCCTAAATCCTAAAAACTTCCTAAGGTTCTCAACATTTATATGGTTTCACTTATGAATCTATGTAAGGTACATTTATAAAGTTCATAAGGATCTTTAATCTTTATAAGGTTCATAAAGATATTGAAAATTTAAAAGGGAAATGTTTATAAGGCTCCATTTTAAGGTTCTAGAAATCATTAGGTTCATTTTTCAATAATCATAAGTTTACTAAATATTGTAATATTTATGTAAACAAAACTCATAAGGTTTCAATTTAACTTTATAAGGTTCAAATAATTCTTAAGTTTTGGAATATCGTAAGTTTGTAACAGTAATTTTATAAGGTTAACATAGGCATAAATTCATAAGGTTCCCTATTTTTTCTTGAAATTCATTGAAACATAAATTCATATGGTTGATATGAGAAGTTTATAAGGTTTTAAGGATTTATAAGTTCAATATTTATATGGTTTAACTTCATAATTTTAGAATCTTCATAAGGTTCAATACTTAATGAAAAAATTAAGAATTTTGGGTCACAAAAAATTTTAGTCTTATGGAATTTTATATTCTAAAGAAACAATTTTTTCATACAATTCTAGTATTTTTATTTCATGATATAAACATAAAATAATGGAATTTTTTATTCAATAAAAGGTAGAAATAGGTTCTAAAAATTAAAAAGAGTGTTATGAACAATAAAATAGGAAAATTTAGTGAATATACACTTGATCACACTACAACCAGTGTTGTTACACCATAATAACCTAGAATATAATTCAATAAGAATATATAAATGGAAGAAAAATATTACAACAATTATTGATGGTTAGTTTTATATATTTTGAATTTGAAATTAAAATTCAAACATGGAAATTACGATTACTAAAAGAAAATATAGTTTTCAATGTTGTGAGAAATAAATCATATTGTAGAATAGTGAGATAAAATGTAGTGGAGAGAGAAGAAGTTGTTATCATATAAAAAGTTAGAATAATATAATTATTTATTAAAGAAATAATCATGGGAGAATTTTTTATAGCTTATTGAATATAAGGAAAATAATTATCTTGATATATTGAAAGTTAAAGAATAAATAATAATAGAACAATAGAAAAATAAAGGTAGTTTCATCTAGTAAAAGACACCTTCACTATTAAAATCATTTCATATTATTGTATCTGTGTAAAAATAACTTAAACATAAAAATAATACTTATTTTAATACGAGTACATGAATATTATCACCTCATTATAATCCACATGTTGATACTAGTGGTTCATATAGGCTTAGTGAAATATGAATCATGTCAAGGATTAGCCCTCTATTTTGAGAGGGTAAACTTTTAAATATGTTGGTCCTTTCTATATGTTCTTGGTTTTGTATTAGAAAATTATTTAATTAACACATCTCAACTATTGGTGAAGTTTTTTTCAAGAATAAACATAAAAAATGAATTTAAAATCACTTATTCATGCTCCTACCCAATTATTTCACTAGTATTTAGGTTATTTTTAAGTGGTATCACATACATGGTTCCCATAATTTGTGATCCAATCTATGCAGTTTACAGAATTGGATTTTCTCTATATTTTGAGTTTTTATTACTGAATATTCTTATATATAATGGATAATATAAATTCAATGAATAATATTGATATTCCCACCTTTATTGGGAGAAATTACTATATCTAGAAAGATAAAATGATGACTTATATTTTATTAATAATCTTGGATGGATTGGGGGATGCAACTGAAGGGCTTCTACCCTCGTTCTGAGAATATTGTTATGATAGTGGCTAATAGGAGTATTATTGAGAATTATGGTCATGATTTATATTCCATTCTATCATCTTTATTAGAGAAGGAATTTATAAAAGTAAAATATATTAAGACAACTAAGGGAATATATGATAAACTCAGTAATATCTTTAAAGTAAATTCCAACATCAAGTAAGAAAAACTATTGGTTTGGAGTTTGAAGTTTGAAGACCTCATAATGAAATAATTTCAAACTCTATATGTCTTATTTACAAGGTTAAATGAAATAATGATCATAGTTTGGGTATTTGGGGATAAATTTGAAGATAAAATAGTTCTTGAGAAGATATTATGCATTATAATAGGTAGGTTTGATTCAAATGTATTATCCATTGAATATTGATATTCAATTTCACCCCCTTTAGATTACTTAATGACCATCATTATTGTGTATGAGATGAGGAATGAACATTTTTTCAGAAAAAAAGGTAAAGGATAAAAAATAAATTTATTACAAAGACTCGAAAAAAGAGATGAAAAAAAAATCATTTACAAGAAGTTGTAAGTTTATATTTAAAAGAAGATTTGGATATGAAATTTGATAAACTATTGTATCTTATCTCAATAAGTATAAGAATATGAAAAGGAAAATTCAAGGATAATGTTCCACTAAAATATTTTAAGTATAGATTTATTAGATTATTTATTGTAAACTGTCCAATATTTAAAGAAGATGAAGTTAGTGAAGATGAAGATGAAATACTATGAATCTTTTCTAAGAAGAAATATCCAAACACAAAAAGTCAAAGATTAATTTGAAGGAAAAGGGTACAAATTTATCCAAACAAAAAAAATTATAAAATTATTATCCAAATGAGAAAATATTGAATTTATATATGACTATGATGAAGTTGACACTTTTTATGATTTTGATGAGAATCCACTAATTTCCAAAGTGAATAAGGAGGAATTCATTAGTGATGAAAGTATTATTTTTTGAAGTGATGAAGAAAATGAGATGAAATTTATATTAAAGATATAATAAAGTGAATTTATTTAATATATCTATAGTATAAATAATGATATTAAGGAAATGAGGAAATATAACCGGCCTTCTAACAGCAAATAATCAATCCATATAGTTGAAAATTTCAGGTGGTTGAAATGGATTATTGAATTGAATAAATTTATTGATGAAGATAATAATATAAAAGTTGATATGGAAGAAAGATTCAATGTGATGGAAAAGGATCCTAATATTATTCGACTAAAATCGATAGGTATAGATAAAAAATTAGATAAACATAAATCTAACCTTCTAAATTATTTTCATGATGTTGGTTAAAGGTCAAAGAAGAAGGTTGTGAAAGTGGTTTAATATTCACATAATGATAAGGCTAAATAAGACCAGAAAAAATCACACTCAAATAGTTAGAATAATCTTATAAATTTTGGTGAAAATTCTAAGATGAATTCGCAAGTGAAAAAGGTCAAGTTATTGTGAAAATCAAGTAACTCTTCGAAATATAGGGAACACCAACATTTAATCAAAATGTAACACCCAAAGATTTTTGTAAACACCCAGACACTAGTATCCTAGATCTAGGGGTTACTTTATTACTTTAGAATAATATATAAGATAATATATTCTAAAGGACAAAATAGTTTAGTATACTTTTTAAACTAATTACAAACTTGAATCTCATAATACATTGGAAAACATAAAAATACAACATAGTGAAACGAAATATTCATCATCCTTACAATCATTCAAATATTCCATATTTATATCTTGGGGAAGGAAAAAAATAAGGGGTGAGCACAAATTCTCAATAAGGGTTATGTACATTGGAAGCTATCATGTGTAAATAAGGCATAACCAATATATAAAGTAAAATAATTTAAAACACATTCCATTTGATCAATAACTTAAGAATAAAGAATAATATAGTGGGGAAAATAATGATTAAATAATTCTATATAAATAACCACATTAAATTTAAACTTATACATGGATTTCATAATTATTCATATAAACACAAGGAAACCATGAGCTAGTCTAATAATGATGGAATTCATAACGTCAGACAACATAAACATACCATCAAGGCCTCATGCCAAGAAATATTAAATAAATGGTTAAGGCCTTATCCAAATACCAAAATTAGTTTGTCTCATTGATTAGATAATGCATTGAGGTTCAATAGTAGGCCTCTCATGTCAATTCATTCATCATATAAAAGGGGTGAATAAGAATTCAATATATAATCAACATAAACATTCAAATTGAAAAACTATTATATAAAATGAAAATATTTCCTTCAATAAAACTAATTATAAACTATCCTGAGAAAGAGTAAATATAGTATAATTACAACATATACAAATTGGATCATAAGTAAAATAAAGTGTTGTAGTAATTTATGATTGGAAATACAGTAAAAGTATCCTTAAAAACATTCTTGAGGAAAATACCCTTTTTTACTTTGAAAGTATCTTTTTAATACTAAAAATTTCCATCATGTTAGGAAAAAAAAATTATTTGAAAAGAACCATAGAAACTTGTAAAGTAGTATTTAAATAATTAATTAATTATTATAGTGGGAAAATTACATTCATTATAAGTACATTAAAACAAATATTCTTTTCACATTTTGGATAAAAATTAAAAAAACACCTTATTCAAAAAACAACATGAAGATTAATTTTAATAAATTTGGTAAAAATTATAACATAGGTAAAATTTTATTTAAAAAATCATTGGATAATATTAAAAAAACTATTTACAACACTGTAAGTAAAATATGGGCATAGAAGAAAAATATTCATGACTAAGTAGAAAAACAAAGTATGTTTTCCATAAAAACATCCTTTTGGTCTCTTGAGTATTTAAAAGATAAAATTGAAATAGAAAACATATATTCTTTTGATATAAACATAAGATAAGAAAATATATTGGTTTTAAAATGGAAATATCAAATAATTCTCTCTATAGAGACTTAAACATTAACAATCCAGAATAATGATGAGATTGTGAAATAAACCCTTACCTCCTTTGTAACTTTTGAGTAATAACAGCCACTAAATAAATATCTTTAAATGAAACATTAAATAAAATAAATATAAATATATTCATCATATAACATATCATATGGTTAATATATACACCTCATAAAAATAAATAGGTTCATAATACCAATTTTTTCCCTATGGAGTGGAAATTGAGATGAAATCTCTTATAAAGATCATACTGTTGAAGTGAGAATTAATAAAAGGATTGATTATGTATATCAAATGTAAATAAAAATAAAAAAAGTTTCAATGAATCATAAAAAATGAAAAATAATTACATATATAATCTTATAATATCATATACAAGTAAGAAGTAATATAAACCAATGAAAAGAATTTGAGTTATTAAACACATTAACATTAGGTAACATTCAAATAAAACACACTTGGATAAAGTAAGATGATTTATAACTTAATATAGCATGAATTATTAATTAATATAATATGTAAAAGTTATGGTATATAAACCATATAAAATAAATTAGGAGCACAACATTAAAATATGCCTTAATTAAATGAAATTGAGACAGAATCCCTTACCGCGGGTCCAACTCATCGCGTATCTTATTTATCTTCCTAAAAAATAAATTTAAGTTAATTATTTAATTTCTTAATAACCTTTATTGATTTTATTATTCTGTATATTTTATTTATTACCATTTTATATTTATTTACTTGATCAATAAAGTTCATGTCGGGTATTTTGATGATATTCAGTTCATATGTCAAAAACGACTATGGTATTTTGACAATGTTAAAATAGGATATTGTTCTATAATATCCAGTAAAATATTAAAGAAATAATTATAATTTTTTATACATAAATTATACATTTTATAAAATCATGAAATATGGTTATGAAAAATGAACTATGTTACAATCATAGAGACGGTGGGTCATACGTACGCATGAGTAGCAGTTCCATTTTTCAATGATCTGGATAGAAATAAGGTGAGTGTTATTTTATCTTTAAATAGTGATAATTATATTATAAATATCATATTATTACAATAAATATACTTATATATAGTATTCATGCTATGTGGTTAAAAAATAAATCACATCATTTCATGGTTGTGGTAATCCATTTCTACGATGATATCATTTTTAAATGAATTGAAGGATAAGAAATTATTTGATACATTATCTTAAAAAAATTATAAATATAAAAATAATATATATATATATTATCAATCATTAAAACCGTCCAGGAGTTGTGGTGATGGAAATTGAATTATATCTGTTTGTGAGGTGGTAGGTCACCATGCACACTAACAACGGATTCGTTTCCCATTTTATTAAATGGGAGATGGATATGGGTTATGATATTAACATAAAAATATATAAGTATATGGTATATAATTATTTTATTATATAATCATAGTTGAATAATAATTTAAGGTGGTTGAAGAAGAACTAAAACAAAAATTCATGGTAAAGAACTATATATATTCTTCGAACAACCTCTTTAGGATTACAACTAAAAACTTACAATAATGGTTTTATGATAAAAATAGGGAATATATGTCATGTTGAGGGATGTAAATAAGTTTTTTGGTATGTATTATCCAATCCAAAAGTATCTTTTAGAGTTTAGATTAGAGAATAGAGAGTGTCCTTTTATAAGTGAGAAGAAGTGGTATTTTTTGTAAATACCCAAATCTATTCAATAATGGGAAGTCACTCTCAAACCAAGTGCCTCAAAAATTTATAAATATTGTATTAAATTTAATATAATTCTGATATAAAACACCAAAAATAACAAAAGATGATTTTAGAATGTTATTCTCTTGACCTCTATGGTCACTCACTTTTACCATTTTAGTTTTCAGCAGGGTAATTAATTTTTTTAACTGGGTAATTTATAAATTAATCCTAAAAATAAAATAATCCTTTTTAGAAAAATTTTTACCAATAATTATAAATATGAAATAAAATTTATTGAATGAAAATATTATGTACGTGGAAAAATAATTTTTATCACAAGCACCTGTAATGGGAAAAACCATGTTTTAACCTTATTCAGGATAATAGCTTTTTCAAACCTAAAGGGTTATAATTTTACATATAAGATAACAATTGGATAATAAATAGAAAATAGATAAAATTTCAGACCATTTTTCATCAAAATTTTCCTCTTGAATTATTTTTAGTTTTTTTCAATAATTTAATAAAATATTATTTTACATAATATATCATTAATGATATTTTTTACACTATTTATTTAATATGACTTTAAAGATGTGAAGATAATAATAAATTTATAATATAAATAAATTAATCATAAATAATAAATCATTATTAACTATAAAATTATTTTTTAATCATAACACATCCCAAATACATTATTTTAAATGTTTTTAAAATTACTTACCTTGAGTTTTCCAATATTTACATAAGTGTTGTGTTAGCGTTGTATATGCGTTTAAGGTATCTATATAATCACTAAAATTTAAAAAAAAATCATCCTAAAAATAATTTCATTATACTCAAAATAACCTTTAATATTAATTCACCACTTATTTTTATCTCAATTTTAACATATAAGATGTTCTCAAAGGAAAGAGAGAGACATTTTATTTTTTTCATTACTTAAATTATTATATATATGTTGCTTTCCTAAAAAAGTGCTCCATAAATAATTGAATCTGTAGAATAATGTGGTAATGGTATAAATAAATTCATAAAATAATAATTAATATGTAAAATGTTGGCCTTACAACTTACTTTTACCTATGTTAACCCGATTTACCCTTTTTTAGAGGTGAGAAATGTTTTAATATTTTTACTAATAATTATAATAAAAAATTGAAATTGAAATTATTACCTAATATTAATTATTTTTATTATAAATATGGAATATATTTTATCAAATTCAATTTAGATAAGTGTCAAAATTTAATTTAAAAATGAACCAGAAAAATGTTTCAAAAATAGTTTTTTAAGAAATGTATTTTCCAGCATAAGACGATCTTATAATAACTCTATAACTAGTTATCATCATTACAAGAATTTAAATTCATATGTATATAAATATAATCAATAAATTAAATTTAAATTATTCTTTATTAGGTGTTATTTTAATTAATTAAAATGGAGAAACATTATGCACTTAAAAATAGTTTTAAAAAGGCATTTTTAAGCCTAAAAATATTTTTATACCAAAACTCAATATAAATATGATTCAAGTATAATTAATTAAATTAAATATAAATAAATAATACTTATGTTAATTTTAAATAAAATTCAAATAAAATGAGACTTTTAAATTACATAATTTCTTGAAAAGAATTGACAATTTTACAAAAAGCCCTATTTTTCACTATTCACTGAAAAATAACTCTTTTTAGAAAAAACACAAAATTTATACCAAATTTAATTTTTAAATGATTATATAAATAATTAATTTAATTTTTTACAATATAATTTATTAAAATTAAATAAATTAATTATATTATTTTATCACAAAAATAAATAAAAATATTTTTAATGAAAAATATATTTTTGAAGCATGTAAATAATTTACTAAAAATTAAGTCATTATTTACTAATATATACATAACTTGCAAAAAAATAATTTGTATTCATACTAAAAAATTTAATGGCTAGGTTATAATAGTCATGTTTAAATAGTATATTGGAGTTCTTTAGGCACGATATTGTGTATCGTATACGCTATTAAACATAATGTTATATTTTAAAAATATTAGAGTGTTACAATCTACACACCTTAAATAAATTTAATTCTATCTATTTGAACTTGTACTCAGAAATCCATGGTTTGACATTTGAAAAATTCTTTTTGGAAAACTAAAATTTTAAAGGGTTAATAAAACTTTTTCTTAAAAAGTGGTAAAGGGAAATTTGAAGCTCATCTATAATATCACAAAACTATGTTTACAAATAGGATAATACTAATGGGAAGTGAAAATATATAAATGGATGAGAAAAATAACTCCCAAAGACTAATAGAGAGTGATATAGAATATATTCATGAGAATATTGACAACCGTAAAACTTTAAATCTATGATGGGTGAAAAGAATATAAATTCATTAGAAATTATTGTAATTGGTTAATATTTTTGTGTCAATATCCTTTTCATAGATTTGAATAATTTATTTACTATATACACTACGAAAATAAAAAATTATACATACTTCACAAGTATAATTCCATCCTTTAATCAAATTTCACCACAATATCATCTTTTTCTCTAAGAGATGAGTATTAAAGATGAGTTTTTTTATGTCCAAAGTACTAAATTTAACTTCTAATAGATCATAGGATTACACTAAAGAATAACAAGCTATTAATTATATATTTAATAAAACAAAAAATGTAATTATAATGTAATATAATACCCAAAATGAATAAACATTAATATGAAGAAATAATAAATTAATCTCCAAAATTATATAATAAAACTAAATCTTTAACATAGATCATTACTTAAATAAATAACCCAATATCCCAAATAGCCACAACAATAAATAATTCTTTAAGAAAAAATTTTTTCTCGTATACTTTATCTTACATATCCAAAAACATAATAGCATTCTTCCAAAATAATCCTTTATATTAATCCAAAAGGTTATATATACCTCAACCCAATAAAACGTCTCTAGAAATATCATTAATCGCCTAAAAATCATAAAACTTTAAAAACAATAGATCCTATAAAATGTTTCAAAAAAGATAAATCATATTTATCTATAAAACTATTTTAATAATATCATACTAATAATTAAATCACATAAGAAAGTGGTAGGATCTGCACACTTATCGCCCCTTAGTTGTAGGTTCAAGCCCCATAGCCTTTCTAGATGAGACTGGTTATCACCCAATACATGGGTTGTCCATTTTCTAAAACTATGTTCATATACTTCTTATAATGTTCCCAAAAATATAATGAGCATCCTCAAAAATAACATTAATCTTCAAATCACTTTTCAATCACATGGTTGTCTATACAATAAAATATATGTTCTTAAATTTTATTAACCAATAATTAACTCACCATAAAATATCATATAAACCCAAAAGGTTACCGATATCTTTAAACTTATGTTTATAAAATAAAAAAATATTCCTCAAAAACTATTTCCACTAAAAATGTTTCTAAACCAAATGGTTGTATTACCATAAATTTCTCCCAAAATACTCTTCATCATCATAGACTTCTATCACTAAAAACCTAAAAATTATTATTTATGCCTTTAAGATTATAATCATCCTTATACTTATTAACCTATTATGGTACCAAAAAATCTTAAACTATTATCATGTAAATCATAAACATAGTATCTTTGGTGAATGTAAACAAAGTTTTTTATATTTTTTTGTTCCCTAATATATGTTTTTCCTAAATATAGTTCCCAAGGTTTCTAAAAATCATGTTCTGATATCTACAGTAAATACCTCGACCCTAGTATCCCAGATCCAATGGTTACTTTGTTAAATTGGAATAATATGCAATATATTTCATCCCAAAGGATTAAATAGTTTATTAGCCAAGGTAAACTAAATAAAAATTTGAATCTCACAATACATTTGAAAAAATAAAAATACAATGTAGTGAAAGCTAATATTGTCCATCATTGAACACATTCAAGGATTTCGTTGGATAGTGAAGTATTTTTGGGGGGTTGAAATTGAATACATAGAATTTGATAGTGGTCCCAAAAAAGGGCAGGAGACGTCTTGATGATGGTGGATACAGGTAGGTCCACCGAAGTAGGAATCTTTGATGGGAATAGTGTCTAGTCTTGCTAATGGATGAATGTGATTTTAATGGATATGTAGTAATTTATGGTGCTCCTGATGAAGGTAAGGCGACATCCTAATGAAGGTAGGTGGAGTCATGTCGGCTAGAGTAGGATTCTTCGATGGGGACATTGTCTAGTTGAGTCATTGGCTAATGGTGATCTGGAAGGAGGTCAAGTGCGGTGTAGTATGATTTCATCCTTGGACCTTTATTGGGCCAATTTGTGTCTTGTATTAGGTTTTAATATCCAAAGGGTCTGCACTGATCATGTAATGGGATCCCTCAACTAATAATAATAAGAGGGTTCTTTTGTTTCAATAAAAAGGGGGACATCCCCCTGCATGTTAAAAAAATATGAATGGAAAGAATGATGATCAAATAATGTCGTATAAATAATTAAATGAACCTAAAAATTATTCATATATATCATAACTATTCATATAATCATATGTACATCAATAATTAATATCCTAATGATGGAATGAACAATGTTTTACATCATAAATTTACCATCAAGGCCTTGTTCCAAGACATCTTATATAAATGGGTAAGGTCTCAGTCAAATACACAAACTGGTTTGTCTCGTGATACCTATCGATCAATCAAGGGGATACAACCTACCCCTCAAAATCTCTTATTAATTCTAATGTATTCATCATATAAAATAAGCAACTAACTATTCAATACATAATTAATATAAACATTTGTATAGAAAAACTAGTATATAAAATGTTCATATTTACCCCAATCAAACTAAAAATAAACCATCCAAAGAATGAATAAGGATGGTATAATTAAAAAATATACCTAGTGTACATAAGTAAAATAAAGGGTTGTTTTCATTCATTAAAGTAAATAAGATAAAAATATCATTAAAAACACTCTTGAGAAAAATAACCTTTTTACTTTGAAAATTGGTTTTGAAAACTTAAAAATTATATAATATTAGGAAAATTATTTTATTTGAAATAAGAATATAAAATTTTAAATTAATCTCCAAAGAATTAATAGATCATTATGACGAGAAAATCCTATTCATGCTAAGTATGTTAATAAATATTCCTTTCATGTTTTTGATAAAAATTCAAAAAAGTACCTTATTCAGAAAATCAAAAGAATTGACTTTTTAAAAAAATTCTAAATATCACAACATGGGTAAAAATGAGTTTAATAAATCATTGGAGAATATTAAAAATATTCTTTAAAATATTTTAAGGAAAATATGGACATGGAATAAAAATATTCATTAGTGTGAAGAGAAACAAAGTCTAATTTCATTATAAAATAATTTTTGTCTCTTGAGTATTTAAAAAATTAAAATGAAAGGTAAAACTTATAATTTTTAGATATAAACATAGGAGAACAAAAAATATTGGTTTTAAGATGTAAGTATCAAATAATTCCCCTAGTAGAGAGTTAAGTATAAATAATCTTGAATTGTGATGAGATTGTGAAATAAAACCTTACCATGTTGGTAACTTTGGTATCATAACCCCAATGAGATAAATAACATAAAATAAAACATTGAATAACATGAATATAAATATATCAATTATATAACATTTCAAATGGTTAGTAGATACACCTTATAAAATAAAATAGGTACATTATAAAAATTATGTTAAATTTTTGTGGAAATGGAGACAAAATCTATTACAAAGAGCGTACCATTAAAGTGAAAATTAATAAATGAATTTATTATATGTATCAAAAGTAAATCTACACAAAAAATTGGAAATAAAATATAAAATAATAAAATTATTTACACACATAATCTTATAATATCAAAGATAATGAATAAGTAATATAAACCAATAAAATAATTTGAGTTATGAAATATCATATCACTTGGTAGAATTAAAGTAAAATTTAATTATATGAATTAAAATTAATTGTAACTTAAAATACCATTAGGTATGAAGGGTTAATGATATAATATTTAAATAGGGTATTATGTGAATTTTATAAAACAAATTATGTGCATAACATTAAAATATGCCTCAATGAATGAAAATTGAGACAGGATCCCTTACATCAGGTCTGACTCCACACGTAAGTTCTTTATATTCATAAAAAACAAAATTATATTTATTATTTACATGATTAATAATTTTTTTATTATTCCTTTTATTTTTTTCATTACCATGTTATATTTAGTTACTTGATCTATTAAGTTTACATCGGACATTTTTATGATATTTGGTTTATATGTCCAAAGTGAATATGGTAAGTTGACTATGGTAAAAGTGGTCATTGTTCCATAATATCCAAAATAATAATCATGAAATAATTATAATTTTTATACATAAATTATATTTTTAAAAACAATCATGAAATATGGTTATGAAAATGAACAATGTTACAATCATGAAGACGATAGGTTATACGTACACATGAGTAACGTTTCCATTTTTCAATGATCGTAATGGGAAGAAGGTAAGTGTTATTTTGAATTTAAATAATAATAATTATTTAATAAATATCAAATTATTTATTTAAATACTTTTATATATAGTATTTATGTTATGTGGACATGATTAACACCTCACATCGCTTTGTGGAGGTGGTAATCCGCACATAAGACATTGTCATTTTTAAATGAATAGAAAGGTAAAAAATTATATGATATAATATCTTTAAAGAATGATAAATATGTCATTAATAACATATATATATATATATACTAACCATTATTAAAACCATCTTTGAGTAGTGGTTATGTAAAATGAATTACATCGGTTCGCAAGGCGATAGTCCATCGTAGACACGAACTATGATTTCTTTTACCGTTTAAGGGAAGTGGAGATGGATATAGGGTATGAAATTGACATAAAAACTTATTATAATATTATATATACTTATTTTATTATATAATATTGGTTGATTAATATTTTTATAAGGTGTAATAATAAATAAACCAATAATTCATAGATAAGAACTATACATCTTCTTCCGACAACCTCTTTAGAATTATACCTAAATCATTCTTATGATGGTTTTATGATTAAAACAGGGACACTAGGTCATTATTATGGATTTAATTAATCAGTTTGGGTAGGTATTTTCTGATCCAAAAGGATCTTAAAGTTAGTATAGGAGAGTATATGGGGTTCTCTTTTATAAATGAGAAAGACTGGATTTTTTTTAAATACCCAAAAATATTCAATAATGGGAAGTCGCTCTCAATAAAAATGCCTAAAAAAATTTAAATAATAAATTAGAGTGAATATAAGGTTTATTAACACCTCCTCCACTAGAAAATAAATTTAAAACATTTTATTCCCTTAATTTAAAAGGTTACTCGCATTTTCCGTTTTAGTTTTCACTACGAAAACTAGTTTTTTTATTAGAAAATTTATCCTCTAAGAATAAAACTAAATTGATATTTATTACATAATTTGAACCCAATAATTATAGATATTAAAAATAATTTGTGTGTGGAAAATTAATTTTAACATAATCACATGTAACGTCTGAAACCCTATTTTAACCTTAACTATGGTAATACATTTTTCAAAATGAAAGGATTATAATATTACTTATAAGATAAAATTAGATAAAAAATGGAAAATGGATTAAATTTTAGACCATTTATCATCCAAATTTTATTCTTTAAATTTTTTTATTATTTTAAATAATTTAATAAAATATTATTTAACATAAACAATCATTAACATTATTTTTGACACAATTCATTTAATTTGACATTAAAGATATGAAGATAATAATTAATTTTTAATATAATCCATTTAACCATAAATAATATATCATTACTAAATATAAAAATATTTTTTATCTAGATTTCAACCTAAATTCATTACTTTTAATGTTTTTATGTTTATTTACATTGATTTTTTCATTGTTTGAATGAGAAATGATTCAGCATTATATAAGTGTTTAAGGTAACTATATAATCACTAAAATTTAAAAATGAATTTATATAAAAAACATAATTTTAATATTATCAAAATAAAATTTAATATCCATTCACTAATTCTTTATATCCGTATGTGAACATATAAGATATATTTAAAGGAAAGATAGTTACATTTTTTTTTCTTTACTTAAATTATTATATAGGTCAATTTCATATGAAATTTTCACATAAATAATTGAATACATAGAATAAGGTGATAATTTTAGAAATACATTCAATAAATAATAATTAATATGAGTAATTATGGACTTACCACTTAGTTTTAACCTAGATTAACTCAATTTTCCCTTTTATCATGGTGAAAAATCTATTAATGTTTTTTTAATTCATTATAAACATATTAAGTTGAACTTATAACCTATTTTTGATTTTTTTGATTCCAAATATAGATTCCATTTTATTATATTCAATTCATAGATTTGGAATAATTATATTTAAAAATGAACCTACAAAATGTGTCGAAAACCTATTTTGCATGAAATATATTTTCTAAGAATAAGATGATCTTACATTAACTCTATGACTTGTAATAATCATTATATGAATTTAAATTCATATATATAGATGTATAATCTATAAATTTAATTTAAATAATTCCTCATTATGGTTTATTTTAATTAATTAAAATGGAGAAACATTATACACATAAAAATAGTCTTCAGAAAAATGTATTTATAAGCCTAAAAATATACTTACACCAAAATCTGGTTTAAAGATGATTCAGATGTAATTAATTATATGAAATATAAATAAATAATGATTATTTTAATTTTAAATAAAATTCATATCATAATGGTACTTTTAAATTACTTAATTTATTAAAAGAAATAACAATTTTAGAAAAAGTTGTATTTTCACTATTCACTGAAAAGTCACTTTTTCAGAACAATCCCAATATTTCACCCTAAGTTAATTTTAAAATGATGATTTCAAAAATAATTATTATTTTTTACAATAAATTTTATAAAATTGGAAGAAATTAATTATATTATTTTCTCATAAAAATGAATGAAAAAAATCTGAAAAAATATATTTTTGAATCATGTGAAGACTTTAATAAAAATTGGGTATTTATTAACCAATATATTTTCTTCATCTAAAATATTTATACATAATTTTAAAATGTGTTTATTTCTATTCATACCTCTAATTTTAACATCTAGGTTATAACGGTCACGTTTAAATAGTATATCACAATTCATTTAGGCTCGGTGTTGCACTTCATATATGATATCAAACATTGTGTGATTATTTTAAAATATAGGTGTCTTGTAGTTTTAGTTTATTTTAAATTAATACTAAATTATATTCAATGAACCATATGTATCTCTGAGCTTAAACAAATCATGAAATAACATTATTTAAATATGGTTGTTATAACCTAGCTATTGGGTTGGCGGGTATAAATATGAATAACTAAATTACGAAAAATATGTAGAAATAAATTGATTAATGAAAATAATTAATTATATAAAAAAATTAAATTCAACTAATTGTCTTTATTAGGCACGGTATAAGAATAAATTTATTTTAGGAGATAAGAATACATTTTTAATAAAATTGGTTTGTATGTGTTTTATATGTGAAAAATAAAATTAATTTATTCTATTTTTAGAAATTTTATTTCAAAAAATTAACTTTATTTTTTAAATTATCATGTCAAAAATTATCTTAGGGCATACTATTGAGTTTTTTAAAAATAACCTATTTTTTGTGTGAATGGGGAAAATGCAGATTTATGAAAAACTATCATTTTGATGACATTATAATGATATAAGAATAACATGAAAGTTTATGAAACCTTTTTATAGACAAAATAATTATTTATTAATTAATATAATTTATAAAAGATACATTTTTGATATTATAAATATATTCTTAACATTATGGAAATCTAAGTAATATTTTTGTTCAAATAAAAACTATTTTCAGTTCTTCTCCCTTTATCAAGTATTTATAAGGTTCTTTTCGGTTTTTATTTTTTTTAAATAAAAATAAGTATCATATGATTTAACATGATCTAATTAATTTCATTGTAATTATATTTAGACTTTATTTTTCTATAAAAAAAATTTATGTTATAAATAAACATTTTTCTAAAAACGTTTTTCATAGAGTTTTGTACACAAAAATTAAAATAAATTTCTAAAACTTCATTAAATTTAATCTTTTAATATGGATACCATGTTTTTAGTTATTATAATTAAAATTAATTAATAGTTCCAAATTGATTTTTTTTTCACAATGAGTAGTGAAAACATTAAAATAATTAACATAGTTAGGGTTAAAATGGTTTACCTAGGGGTAAAATAAGAGATAAGGGTAAAGTTTCCAGTTAAACTTATCTAATTATTATTATATGGTGATATTTAAAACCTATATTATTTAAATTTTAATTATTTTCTATTTATTTACACTTATATAATAAAATAACTTTATATTATTTAAATCTTTTAAGTAACTTCATGTTTGTCCCTACCATAACTTATAAAATGGATACCCTTCTCTACCCTTATTCACAAACATTAATCCATCTATATCAGCCAATACCTACCTAGAAAACATTATACATTCCTTACCTTAATTCTTGAACTTATTTTCTTACCCTAATACCACACTAATATGGCTTAAAGTATAGGCTAAAGGATGTCTCTCAAAGAAGAGGTAATCGTCTAACCTGACTCTTTAAAAGTTTATTTTTATTCTAGTTACTGTAAATCTATTGTATCCATAACAACATAAAGATTTTAGTATCACAAATATAATTATATATTATTATCATGGGATATCAAAATATTGCTTGGGGGTATGTGTGGACCACCACCACTAGGTAGTAATATGATTCATTTTACTTCACCACCTAAAATCAATAGATATAATGATGTATGTAATAAATATATATAATATTTGTGATATTTAATATGATTAAATAATGATAAAATATTATTTATCTTTATTTCCTTTATATTTTTATAAAATTAAAATATCATTCATGCGTATGTACGGATTATCGTCTCCATGAACAGTGTAATTCATTTTTCTTTATATAAATTTTATGGATGGATATAATTTTTTATATAATTATTATATATTATATTTATATCATATTTAACATTTTTTAGATAATGTAAATATGATTAAGATTCAAGTACCATAATTGCAGAATTGAAACAAATAAGAAAAATAAATTAGTTAGCACCTAAAATGAAGATGATAATAAATAATTGTTAACAAACTGATGATAATAGGTTTTAATTAAACTATGTATAGTATCTTTATTATGAATATTATTATTTTATAAAAGTATAAAAAATGTAATTTATTATATTGGAGGTTAAAATCACTTACGAAAAAATTTGAACCCGAGGTCAGAGTTTGTTTCACAATCTCATCCTCATTCATATTTGTTTATGATTATGATTCTAATGGAGTAATTTTATGATATTTTCATCTGGAAACCCTCCTATTTTATACTCCTGTTTTTATTTATGTAAATTAATAGTTTTCCATTCAAATTCCTCCCTCTTAATACTCAAAAGTTTGAGAAACTTTTTTTAAGGAAAACTGACATTGTTTTTTTATTCAGTTGGGAATATTTTTATTCTATGTCAATATTTTCTTTAAAATATATTCAAGAATGTTTTTAATCTTCTCAAAAGATTAATTAAATTTATTTTATTCCATGTTTTAGTTTATATAAATATATTTAAAAGGAAACATATTATCATTTTCTTAATTAGGCATTTTTTACTGAAGATGTGAACAGAATCCTTATTTTAATGCTAAATGCAGAAATGAATTTTTCCACCACCATGGATATTCGTTAATTTTAATATTTATTTACTTGTTTTCATGGTATTTTTCAAATAAAAGTTTTCCCCTACTATTATTGAAAATTTTATAATTTAAATAAGTGATTTCAAAATGAAAAGGTTGTTTTCCTAAATAAATGATCCAGTGATCTTTTAAATGTATTTTCATCTATTTAAAAAACCTTTGATGAATCATATACTTTATTGGTTATATACTTAGATGATATCATCCATCATATTATTTTTATATATTATGGTCATTTGGATCTAGTTATTGAATGGTAAAATATTAACATTTATATGATCTTTTTTAAAATTAATATTTATGGTGATTATGCATTGAATTATTATTAATTTACTTCATATGATGAATTAATTATCCATATTAAGTGATGGAAAAACCCACATTATATCCCTTAAATGCATTAGTAGGTATCATAAGACTGATTATTTTGGATATTTGGTATAATGATTACCTATTTTTGTAATGTTTCTTATAATGAGTCATTGGTGTTGAGATTATGATGTCTGGAATTATTAATTCTTTCATTATGAAACTACTTATTGTTATACATGTTATTATTCATATTTTTATATCATCCATGGATATATTCCACTTTTATAACATCAGTTATATGGAATATTTTATTATTGTTTATACCATCCATATTATTCATTATTTATTTATTATATGATAGATTATGTTATATGCTTTCCCTTACCGAGCATATGAGCTCACCCTTTATTATATTTTCCTTTCCTTAGGATACCGATAAGGGATATATGAATTATTTCAAGGACACAAGTTCTCAAAGTAATTTTAAGTTTTATTTCGTATTTTCAAGTGTGTTTTAAGATTCATATATATATCTAGTCTCCCAATACTACTAGACTATTAAATAATTTTAAATATAATCCATTGTATCTTGTGATAATGTAGTAAAATATCCACTAGATTTGGGTTACTAGAATAGGTGTGCTATAGTTTGTATAAAAGAATGGTTAGCACAAACCATGGGATATAGATTTAGGAAAACATATATTAGATAACAAAACATTATGATAGACTCTAAGGATATGTATAAGTAAATAATAATAATATAATGTTTTAGTAAATTAGAGATTGTGTGGTTTTCCTAGAAAATAAATCCCTCACTAGTAGAAAAATGTTCTTTAACATTCATTTTTTAGCATCAGCCCTTTAATTCTGATGTTAAAAGTCCTCATAGAAAAATTTTAATATTTTTATTTAGTAATAGATGTTAAAATCCCACTTTTATCAACAATTCCTGAAAATATAATGTTAAAATTCCTCATATAAAACTTTTAATGTCGTTTTTGCTAGAACAGATATTAAAAGTCCACTTTTAACTTTTTTTTTCAAAAAACTGACATCAATAATATTTAACAAGTTGTAGTTCATTTACCAATCTTTGATTTTATTAATCATGGAGCTGAAACAGACATATGAATCCAAAGTTATAGAGGTCATAAGTTTGACTTCTCTAAGAGAATTCCAACTTTCAATGGCCATAACTTTGGATCTGTAAGTCCATTTCTGCTCCATAATTATTCAAATCGAAACCAAAAAAAATATGCACTAGAATTTATATTTTCCATGTATTTATATGTTTTTTACAAAAAAAAATATGCTAAAAGTATTTTTCTACTTTTTAAATAGGTTATTAATAAAAACTGGTGTCAAAAGTATTTTTTACATTTAATGTCATTTGTTTTTGTAAAAATGATATAAAAAGTGATGTGGTGATCTTTCTATATTGGTTTTATAAAAAAAATAGATATTAAAATCCTAATATGAGTATAGTTTTAATTTCAGTTATATATTTATCCAATGATAAAAGTAAATTTTCAAATACATAGGTTTGGTATTTCAATTTTTTCAAATTGTGAATTTCAATTTTTAAAATACCACCTAAATTTTAATACATAGACGATGGAAATATTTTAATTTGAGACATATAAATTATCATTCTCCTTATTTCAAAATTTTTTACCTCTTTTATCTAATCAAATTTCAATGCTACATCGATCAAAAATTTGAACATAGTATCTATTATCATCATTTAATTTCTTTACTATTATTTTCCTTTATTTTTAAATATCTTGATGATTTTTCTTATGATGATGAATAATTTTTCTAATTAAGTTATAAAATTAAAACCTCCACATGATATACACCAACTGATGAGAAAAATTATTTATCGATCACTAATTTCATTTTCACATGAGTTCTTCCCTAAAAAGATGATAAATATTGACAAACAACATAAAAATTCAAAGAAAAGTCATAGAATCATTGAAATTATGTAACATATTTAAATTTATTTTTTTCATTTTGTGCCTAAAATTTTCAATTCATGTTTCTCATGTTTTTTTAAGTGAGTATTAACTATTGAAACTTTGAGAATTCCAAATTATGACGACCATAACTTTTGATCCATAAGTCTTTTTTAGATCCATGACTAGTCAAATTGAATCCTAAGAGACCAAATATGATCTAGTATTCAGATTTTTCATGTTTTAATATCTTTTTCCACTAAAAAATATTTGAAAAAAATTTTTTTCAAATTTGATGTGAGTTTTTATTTCAAACTAACATGAAAATTTACTTTCTATCTCAGTTTTTATCAAAAATTGGTGTTAAAATCTATTTGGATTAATAATTTTAACATCAGTTTTCAAAAAAAATCAAAAGGTAAAAAAATTACTTTTTAACATCAATTTATAAAAATTTACTTAGAAAGTCCCACTTTTAACATCATTGACAACAACGTCAGTTAAAACCAGATGTTAAAATATAAAAAATTGATGTGAAAATACCTTTTTCTACTAGTGACTTTTGGGATACTGTGAAGTGTATGCAGTTATTACATATATGGGCCTAGGGGTAAAAACTCTAATAAGGGTGAATTGGATATTAACTTGATCATCATTGGTGCACGATGAGTTTTCCAAAGACTACACTATACCCTCCAAGGGGATATGCTTTGGTTGATTCATATTTTCTTTATAAACTGTTATGAAATATTTGAAAATATGTTTATGATTTGAATATATTCCAAATGATACTAATCTTATGATCCTGATATTATCTATGCATAAATTTTTAATTTATGTTAAGTGTTACCCGAGATTAATAATTATATACTATGATTTAAAATTTTATGTTATGAGATAATTAAGTATAATCTATTATTCTGAAATGATACTTAAAGTAAGGAATGGAAACTATATCAAATCATGTAATCTATATAGGTATTTCCCTCCATAGTATGAAAATAAACTACAGATAGAGTTTGAATATGGAAGATTATATTTATATTAGGGTAGTTGACTCGGGTTATAAATAATAACCTTTCAAGTATATAATAAACTATACCTTTAAAATAAGATTCATTGATTTTAGATCACTTAATATGGAAAAACATCCATCCTTTAATGTAATTACTAGTCCATTGATAGTTGAATAATGAATCAAGTCCATTGAAAAGATATTTCTATTTTTGAGAAGTAATGAAAGGAAGAAGTTTATTATGGTAGTGTATTATTTAAAGGAATATGATAATTAATTTTTTTCATTGATTAAAAATATAAAGTTTGAGGTGGAGATAGAGAGAATGTAATTGAATACTTTTAAAGATATATTCTTTGAAAAAAAACTTTTCTTGTGAGTAACAAGCTAATATGGAAAGGAAATTCTTCAATAAAAGATATAAGGAATAGTAAATTGTTAATGAGTATGATGAAAACATTAAAATATTAGAAAGGTATGTTATATACTACTTAAAAAATCTTTAAAGTAATATTGACCGTTTATTTGAGGTATTAATCCAAGCCTTAGAAGGGCATTATTCTCTCAAACATTTCAATCGTATGATGATATGGTATCAATTTTCATTAAGATGAGAAAAGATTTATCCATGTAAAATATTTTTAAAGTAAATTAAGATAATATGAGGATGACTGAGCAATAAGAAAAAAAAGAAATGAAGACAAGTAAAACAAGATAAGTATGGAACTTCCCACGTATAATAATTGGGGAAATAAACACTTGGGTACTTGCATGAAGGGAATGGGAGTTTGCTTGATACGTCGAGAGAAAGGTCGCCAATATTATGATTATAGGGTTTAGAAATAATATTTAAAATTCAAATTCCTTAACTATAAGGGTATTGGGTACTCTTATAATTAATTTCCCAAGTTTCAAGGGAGTTTTCCTCAGAAAATTCTTAGGGAGAAAATCCAAGCTTATGAAATCACTACAGTTGAGGTTGAAATCCCTTAAGGTGTGATGACAGGTACTTTGATCATAAAATCATACTTTATTTGATTTCATATCTATACATTATTTTATAATTTTCATGAATATATAATTATCCCTTGACACTCTCAGGAGGAAATTTTCAATAGACACTTAGTGGGGATCATGTTACAATGAGAATATATCAGTCATTTTCTATTAATATAAATAGTTATTCCCTAGTAAAAAATATGGTAATTATTTTTATGTTTGTACTAGAAATAATCCTAATTATTTGGGTTTAATATTTTTTAGTATTAATGAATTATTATATAAATCATAAAATAATCTATGTTGAACTAGTGGTATTATAATTTCTAGATTAAAGTATTGTAGAATTTATGCCGGTGTTATTACTGATGTTTTAAGAATTAATGCTTTATTTATTCATAAGAAATTTTGTTCATATTGAGTATTATCTTAACTTTTTCTAATCATATTTTTAGATAGTTTAAATAACTTGTCATTATTTTATGGATCTTTTTATAGCACTTGGGCTTTAATTATAGTAAGCTTTTCCTTTTAGAGAAACAATAGCACAATACATATAGTTTTATTTAAGAATGTGATTAAAACTTAAATTATGAAATTTTATAAATTGAATTTAATGAAATAAATTTCTTTTTGAATTTATAATTTTAGAAATATCTTAGTGTGAATTTTTGATATTTTTAAGATGTAGTTGATTTTTAGGTGAATAGTGAAAAATAATGATCTCTATAAAATTATCATTAATTTTAATTTAAAAAGACCCATCATAATTTGAATTTGATCATAAATTATCATAATAATCATTTATTTAGTAATAATCTAATTAATTTTATAGCAATCATTTTTATACATGATTTTGGTATAGGTTCATTTTTGGGTTTAAAAATATTTTTTTATAAAAATAGCTTTTTGTTGCATTTTATACATTAATATTAAATTAAATTTTAACAACATGTAGAAATTGAATCCTATAAAATGGATTATATATTTTTAATTATAATATTTTATATAATTCATCAGGGTAAACATAATTTTTTCATTATGAATAGTATCAATGGTAAAGATTTTTCACCTTAGTAAAAGAGGTAAAACTGGGTTAAAACTATGGGGTAAAGCTTTAAATAACTCTAACACTTAACTTTATCTAATTGTATGAGTTATTTTAAACCAAATATTTTTTAAGGAGTTTAATAATATATATTAAACTTTTTTTGAAATTGGGGACTTAAAATTAACTTTTGTGAAGATAATTTATATTTTATTCAAATTAAAAACCTTTTTTGGCTCTTTAACTTTAATGGCATAGTTGGAATATAACATTCAGGTTTGGATTGATCCAAAAGTATAAAAACATTAATATTTTAATTATTTATCTAAAAAAATTTATAGAAACCAATTTATTACTTGATTTCAGGGTAAAATTATTTTTACGCCTAAATTAGGTATTTTCCTAAAAACTATTTTTCATGCGTTTTTTGTTCATATATTAAAAGTACTTTCTTAAAAATATATAAATTGAACCTTTTAAAATAGATAAAAAAAATTAATTATCATGTTCTAATTTTTTTATAATTCCCCTTTTAGTGTTAGTCATATATTTACGTTATCATGTTAAATGATAAGTTGTCACGGTTAATACTAAAATGGGTTTAAAGAAGTTTAACTAGGATATAAGACTAAAGTTGTATCCAAAACTTGTTTAGATGTTTTTTTAGTTTATTTAGACCCTATAAAATCTTATATTATAATATAAGTTTCCTTGGTTCCACTTTACATTATTATAATGTATATATTATTTAATATTTTATATAATTTGAAGTGTGTCTTTTCCCACACTTATAAAAGAGATCCTCCTCTACTCACTTATTCACAGAGTTTTAGAACTCTATATCAACTATAACTGACCTAATACCTTCTTAAATTCATTCAATTCATCTTATATCCCCAATTTATTTTCTGAGATCAATCTTTCAATATTTAATCGGTAATCCAAAAGAGGTATCTCAAATAAGAGATAATAATATTTGCCTACTATTTCAAGATTATTTATTCTTTTACATCCTCTAAATATGTTTTACCCATCCTAAAATAATCAATAAAATATGATTAATAAATTGTTATGTTATTATTATGTTATAAACATTTTTATCCACTTTTCCATCTTATGTAAATTGAAAACATCACTCTTTCATATGTACCACTTACCGTCTCTATGTAGTGGTGTAATTTTCTTTTCATTGACATTTTATTTAGATGTTTATAAATATGGAACTAAGTAATATATATTATATTTATTAAATAATTATTCTCCTTTAAATATAATATATCATTTACCTTATTACCCTTCCCCTCATTAAAAAATGTAACATCGCTCGTGTGTATGTGTAGACTACCACCTCCATGAAATGATGTGATTCATTTTTCATGTCTTTCTTTCAAGGATGATTATAAATATATATATATATATATAATGAATATGTATTAAATTTATATCCATATTAAAATTCTATAGATGATGGATCCATCAAAATGATGCAAGGACTAAAACTACCGAACTGAAACAAACATAAAAATGAAATAGAAAACACTTAGAAATAAAGATTTTAATAAATAATTGATAATAAATGTGTGTTGAAATGTGATAATTGGTCCATATATGATGTTATAACTATGTATATGGTTATTATAAAGATTTATAATTAGTTAAAAGTTTTATATAGAAGGCTAAAATCACTTACGAAGCAAGTCGCACCTGAGGTAAGGGTTCTTAGTCTCGCTTTTGTTTCTGTGAAACATAGGATATATTCACTACTTATTTCCTTGATTTAGTGTATATAATTCCCATTTTATATGTAATATCATAAATAGTATTATATTGATGGAATTTAAAGTTTCATTTGATGTTATTTCATCCATGGATTTTAAGATTCAAATGTTACCAATGCGATACGGTATGGGTTTATTTCACAATCTCATCCTTATTCAGAATTGTTTATAATTAAGTTTCCATTTAGGGAATTATATTATATTTCTATCTTAGAACCCATAAATTTTACTCTATAATGGTTATTTTTTATTTTCCATGTATTAGTTCCATTTTTACCTTCTTTTTCACTTAAAAAGACCAAATTAGTGTTTTAAAAGAAAAATGAATAATTTTTCTATTTGGTTAGAAATATTTTCTTCCATGTCTATATTTTATTTAAAATGTTTTAATGATTGTTTTTACTATTCTAAAATTATTTATTTATTTCATTTTTACTAATTTTTTACTTTCTATAGAAGGTTTTAAAATTAGTCTTCTTATTATTTTCCAAATGATATACTTTTTACTAAAGATGTAAATAGAATCTTTGTTTCAACGCTTACTACAAAAACAAATATTCTCACCATCATGAATATTATTTACTTTAAAGATTTATTTATAAGTATTCATGGTTCCATTCCAAGAAAAAAATTTCCCTAATATTCTAGAAAATATTAAGTTTAAATATAATTGATTTCTAAATAAAAGGGGGTATTTTCATCAACAAATCATATAGTGATATTTTTTACAAATATTCATCTATGTTAACATCCTTTGATGGGTCTTATGATTTAATGGTCATATTATATATTGATACCATCATCTATATTACTATTCATGGCTTATGATCATGTTATATTTATTTATTGGGTAAAATATTAATATTTTTATGCTAGTTTTTCATTATGAATTTTTAAAATGATTATGAATTGAATTGTTATTCAATCCCTTTATATGATGATTTCATTGGACTTAGTTATAGAAGTGTCCTGTAATATCCCCTAAATTCATCAATAATTATCATGAGAAAAACTAGTTAGGGTATTTTTTATATTGATTACATATTTATGTAATATTTTTTAGCATATGTCCTTGACATTTAGTTTATGATTCCAGAATTATGAATTTTATCCTTATGAAACTAGTTATTATTATCCATGTGATTATTATTTTTTCTATGTCATCCATGGATTTATTCCCCTTTTATGATATTATTTATATAGAATATTGGATTATTATTTTATCTCTATCATATTATTTATAATACTCTGATAGATTTTTATGTGTTCATGTAAAGACCCATAATTTCCATGGAAATATTTTTTTCTTAAATTCATGGTAATTTTATGAGTCTTCAGTTTCTAACGGTGCTTGATTCCGAGGCCCAGTGTGCCCGGAATGAATTTATGAAGCTTTGTTTGGGTACCTTCAATAAACGTACGACCAAGATTTTATATCTTTTGAACCGATTCTCAGAACTGAAATCTGAGGGAACTGTTGAACTTGTAGTGTTGATGATTTTATAGTGAGACCTTCACCGTAGTTGTGTTCTAACGAGAATGGAAGTTAGATTTTGGGGGTTTTTATTAAATTGAATAAAAATAAAGTGTTAACTTTATTTTTATTTTGGTGTTTGAAACCTCCAAGGGGAGGTTGGATGTGGGGGCCACCACACCCTAACCTCCCAAGGGAGGTTTTAGTGGTGGGTCCCACCTGAGAAAAACCTTCCTTGGGAGGATATTATTAAGGTGGGGACCATACGGGCTTTAAACTCCCTTAACCCCTTTGGAACCCCCAATTAAGTGTCAAGCCTCTTCATCTTCCTTCCCCAATTTAATGAGCCAACTCCACCCATTTAATTAAGTGAAGTAACTTAATTAATTTGAATCCTTTGAATTCTTTCCAATGATTTAAAATAATAGATATTTTATTATTTTTGGGGTTGGAAACATTCTCTTGGTGGAACTTTGAGAGAGGAGCCTTGGAAGAACTTGGAGAACTTTATTCTCCCAATGAAGAACGCCCCTCTCAAATGAAGAATGAAGGACATCTCTCTCTCCCTCTTCAATCGGGGCAAGAAGAGGAAACACCGCCATCTTTGAAGAATGACAACGACGTTAACTTCTTCTTCTTCTTGCGACGTCAATGGAAAGACGTCCGCCTTACCACGAATTCGCAAACGAATGTAGATATATAAGGTAGGGGGATTTGAGTTATTTTATATATGAGTATAAACCTCCGTTCTTCGTCAATCAAATTTCTGGTTTATGGTATTCTAAATGTTATCGCCATGACGAGGAGGACTCGGACCGAACGAACACAGCCCAACCCTCCCCTTTTTGTTGTTCTTATTTGTTGAAAATGGAGGTAGACCGCGAAGACGCTAGCATCCCAAGGCTGTCGGGTCGCCATAAGCACGCGGCACCACCGTGCTGCATAGAGAACTGAGCTGCGGCCAGGCGGGCCACAGCGATGTCGGAGGGGCATGGTGTCTTCGCACCACACTGGAAGGGAGAGTCATGGACAGGAGGGTCGCGGAGGTTAAATGACGAGCACAGCTCAATCATGCCACGTGGAGGAGATGGAGGTCGCGGCCAGGCCGAGCCGCGGCGGAAGAGGCACAGCGTCGTCGCGCTGCGCAGAGGGTAGCAGGACCATAGCGTCGTCGCGCCGCGATGGAGGTGCAGTGGCAGCCGGTCGGGCCGGCCGCCATGGAGCGGGAGTGGCTGGACACTTGGGCCAGCTAGGAGGAGTGGGACCTCTTCGGGTCCCACATGTGCCGGACCGGCACCACCGTGCACCGGTCCGGCTCACACCCGAATGGCAGAGCCGTTCGGGTGCCAGGGGACGTGCTCCACCTCCCCTGGGCGCGGCTAGGGTGGGCCGTCGGGCCACCCTCGGCCGGGCCTCCCCCTTAGGCTGGGTCGCTTTTTCTGACCAAGTCGGTCTCGCGGATTGGTTCGGACCCCAGTTCAGACCCGGATCGGGCCGGGTCAGTCAAACTGGGATGGACCGGACCAGACCTCATATGGCCAGTTTACACCTTTCCACCCATATCTTGGGCTACGGGTGTCTGTTTGATGAACCGCCTGTAGTGATGGAAGGCTTGGAGCAAGACTGTTCTATTGGCATACCCCACTTAAAATTTGGACACATTTGGAGGATGGTCAGGTTGGTTTGAACCTAAAAATCAAAAGGGCCCCTAGAACAAAAATGCCAATAACTCACAGATCGGGAATCTGATCGACGAACCATCTGTCACGTTGGAACCCTTATGACATAGTCGTCCTTTGGGTTACTCCTTTTTGGAGTTTAGTGGTGGTCTAGGTATGACTGGTATCTCGAGGACAGATTCTACAGAACTCGAGTGCACCGGGTGCGAGGAATCCAGTGGCTGATAGCAAGGTGGAGGTTGGAGATAGATCATACGGAGGTCAACGCTCAGCGATTCTGTTTGGGTCAGTGCATAACGATCATGTGTAGGTTAGATCCTATGTGGGTCAGCACTCATCGATCCTGTGTGGGTCAATGCATACCGATCCTGTGTGGGTCAGATCCTGTGTGGGTCATTGCGGGGGTTAGTACCTATCGATCTTGTGTGGGTCAGACTTCGTATGGTCAGAAGTAGTGACTCTTGATAGAATAAGATGATCTTTCTTCGTAACTAATCATATCTACTTCTATACTTCTTCGTAGCACTTCGCGACGGGAGGAGTTCTCCAGCATCCATGGTTTTGTTAATGAAAATCCTGGTTTGAGCTGAGTCAATGACTTTTGTGTTTTCCTCACGAATGAGATGGGTTACTAAATAACTTAGGTATATGTATGGGCATATACCTAAGTAAGGGTTATCTGTTGATTTCGTACTTTGTGGTTATACTTGATTAATTTTGTGATGCCTTGAGGGTCTTGGGGTCCCTACTTATTATCGTTATACTCACCCCTGCACGGGCTATGCCCGCACCTTGTTGTGTTGGTTGGAGATGACGGACATTGCTGATCAGGACAGAGAGTAGTAGAACTAGATGGTACTCAGAGGTGGACCACTCGGTGAGACGTACACGGAGTGGATGGATAGACTTGGGGTGGTGAGTAGGCCATCTGTACCCACCCTTTAGGTGGGAATTCCGGAGGATGTCCCGGTATCTTCTTTACTTCTTTTCTTCAGTTGTACTATCTTTTCAGTTGTATTGAACTTTGCTGTTGGGCTTGTATTTCTGGCCCCTTTACTTTTAGCACACTCTTTTTTATACAGTTTTACTTAGTGTTTTACTTCCAGTTTCAAAATCTGCTATGTTTGTTTACTTCTATAAAGGAAATGTCTTCCTAGTTTAGGGATTTACGCCTTTGGTGTTCGTCACCAGCCTCTGGCCTATGGAAGGTGGGCTTGGGGTAGTCACGATACAATCCCTGAGGGATGGGTTGTGAAAAATTAGTATCAAAGGAGTCGATTCTACCGCATAACTTAGGACTCTGATCTTTCTTTTCTGTGAAGCAATAGTGTTAAGGGTACCGAGTGTGGTTTTCCGTGCAGGGAGTCTAGTGTTGGTGCAGTGACTAACGTATCCGTACACTAGAACCCTGACTACTAATTTTCGACTTAGTGAATGAAGACACTGGTTGTGTGCATGTATTTAAAAGTTTTCTTAATTCATCTCAACCAAGTTAGCTCACCAGGTATAATCTTTGACTGTGTCGCATCTTCTTCTTTCAGGATGCCTCCCCGTGGATGACCTGTTAGAGCCCCGAGAGTCATACGCTTTGACATCCCACCGAGCGATGAGGCCTCGGTGCAGGTCCCTTTACCAGTGGAGGCACCAGTGGTACCACTTTCTGTTGGGACACCAATGCCACCAGCCCCAGCAGCAGAGATTTCACGCCAATTGAGCACGTTGCACAAGTTCCAGCGCTAGAGGCCATCCAGGTTCAGGGGAGATATGGACACACAGGCGTATGGGGATTGGCTGGAGGTTGTGGTGAGAGTTTTCAAGATGGTAGAGACACTAGCAGACCTCATGGTGATCCTTGCTGCAAGTCTCCTTCAGGCAGCAGCAGGAAGATGGTGGAGTCGGATGCTTCAGGTCCATGACGAGGCAACGTTACTCTGGACAGATTTCGAGAGCCTGTTCCAAGCGGAGTTTTTTCCAGCCACCCTTCGAGCCGTGCGGATATAGGAGCTACTTCATCTACTGTAGGGCAGCATGACAGTAGTGTAGTACTCAACGAGGTTCACTGACCTCTCTCGCTACTCAACATATGTGGTCTAGGACCCATTTTATCAGGGACCGGACCTTTGAGCAGGGGATCAGGAGAGATATCAGAGTTTTGAAGATCTCCCTCAGCATCCCGGTGTAGGTGGGGGTGTTAGAGAGAGCCCTCTTAGTGGAGAGTTTTCTTGCTGAGTAGTCACCAGGAGCGAGACCCACTACTAGTCGAAATGTAGTGGAGTCTTCTGAAGCTAGCAGTATACAGATGATTCAGAGGTCCAAGAGGACAAGACCCACAGGTAGTCGACTGCAGGACTCAAGATCAATTATGCGGGGCACACAGAGTAGAGACACTTATGTCAGGAGCAGACAGTGCTACTCATGCGGTGGGCAGGGTCATATGGCATGTTACTATCCGACCTGCCTTATAGATGATCAGCAGTTAGTTGAGGGACCTCCTAGGTAGAGGTAGAGGTTTGATTGAGGAAGTTTGAAGGGTCCAGGTGGACGTGGTAGAGGAGCTGGTCGAGCAGCTGGCAGAGGATGATGTTTCGAGGTGTTGTCACCACCACCACCAGGAGGTCCACCCCGACTGCAGGGAGTGGGTGGATATGGGAGAGCTCGTCTTCAGGAAGCTGAGGCCTACAACCATGGTGCTCTGGAGATGATTTGAGGTACGATTTGTGTCTACTCCACCTTAGCTACGGTTCTTATAGACACGGGTGTCAGTCACTCTTTCATATCCACTGCCCTCGTTCAGAGCTCGGAGATTCAGATGGATCTGTTGGCTCGATCTTTACGGATAGAGACTCCTATGGGAGCAGACTCGACGATTATGCACTAGTGCTGACAGTGTGAGCTTACTCTAGGAGGTGAGATATTCATCTAGGATCTCCATGTAATGGCGTCGAGGCCTTAAGACGTCATCTTGGGTATGTACTGGTTATCTACAGTCCTTGCTCAGATTGACTATATTAGGCACAAATCATGGTGTGTCTGCATAGATGGGACCAGGTTTACTTTCACCAACGAGAAGGGAACCTTTGTAGTACAGGACGAACTTACTCGGTGGAGGGTGCAACTGATCACTCACCAGTTATCCTACCTTACCGTCGGAGAAGTAGATGTGCAGAGTCCGACTTATCCTGTAGTGGTGGACCAGTACGCGGATGTTTTCCCTGACGATGTTCCATAACTACCTCCTCATAGAGAGGTGGACTTCTACATTGATATGTACCCCAGGACGGCACCGATATCTACTCCAGCATATAGTATGGCTCCCACTAAGCTCTGTGAGCTGTGGGTACAGCTGGAGGACTTGCTGGGGAAGGGATTCATCTGGCCCAGTGTTTCTCCCTGGGGAGCCCCAATTCTATTCACCAAGAAGGAAAATGGGATCTTGTGGCTTTGTGTCGACTACCGTCGCCTGAACTAGGTGACCGTGAAGAACAAGTACCGACTCCTGACGATTTATAACCCCTTTGATCAACTCAAGGGATCATGATTCTTCTCGAAGATAGACCTCATATCAAGCTATCACCAACTCAGAGTTCGAGATGAGGATGTGCAGAAGATGGACTTCAGGTGTCGGTATGACCACTATGAGTTCTTGGTTATGCCCTTCGGCAAAACCAATGCTCCATCAGTGTTCATGTGTCTCATGGACAGGATCTTCCAGCCTTACCTCGATCGCTTTGTCGTGGTCTTCATTGAAGACATTCTGATCTACTCGACTACTGAGGAGGATCATTCCTACCATTTGCAGGTAGTACTGGATACACTCTGAGAGTACCAGCTTTATGGTAAGCTCTTGAAGTTCCGGTTTTGGATTCGAGAGGTTCACTTATTAGGACACATCAACTCGAAGGCTAGAGTTGCAGTAGATCCAGAGAAGATTGAGGTGGTACTTTCTTGGGATCCACCCAGAAGTGTGACGAAGGTACGGAGTTTCCTGGGCTTGGATAGATACTATCGGAGGTTCATTACAGACTTCTTCAGAGTTGTAGCACCACTATCAGCCTTGACTAAGATAAGGAAACCCTTCGTGTGGTTGGAGAGATGCCAGTAGATCTTTCAGGAGCTGAGGTAGAGGCTAACTAGTGCCCCCATCTTTAGGATTCTAGAGGAGGGATTAGGGTTTTTCTTTTACTGCAATGCATCAGGGACCAGACTCGGGTGTATCTTGATGCAGGAGTGATCTGTGATCACATATGGTTCTCAGCAGCTGAGACAGCATGAGCAGAACTACGCTACCCATGACCTGTAGTTAGCAGCAGTGGTCTTTTCCATGAAGATGTGGCGGCACTATCTGATGATCGAGTGTTTCACATTCTACTCTGATCACAAGAGTCTCAGGTATATATTCTCGCAGAAGTACTTCAACCTGAGACATTAGTGTTGGCTTGAGTTCCTCTAGGACTATGACGTGGAGATAGTCTATACTCCTGGGAAGGGGAATGTTGTTGTAGATGCGCTCAGTAGGAGGACTGGTATTCAGCTGTTAGGAGAGGCGACAGAGTATCTAGATGCTTTACTGATATCCTTTGTGGATAGAGATGGAGAATCCTTTCTACAGTCTCTCATAGTCACTCCTCCAATTCTTCAACGAGTCAGGGAGGCACAGCATAGAGACACTGACTGTGAGACGCGACATGCTCAGATATCCACAGGGTAGGCACCTGATGGATTTTCTGAAGGTGGGGAGCATGCCATCCTATTCAGAGGGCGTACTATGGTACCAGTTGAACTTCAGGAGGAAGTGTTGATAGAGTTCCCCACTTCCCACCTAGCAGTACATCCAGGGGTGGTGATGATGTACCAGGACCTTCAACGACAGCATTGGTGGCCAGGTATGAAGAAGGCGGTAGCAGAGTTTGTCTCATGATGCCTCACTTGTCAAAAAGTGAAGGCGGAGCACCAGGTACCCGCAGGCTTGGTTCATCCCTTAGAGTTCCCAGAGTGGAAGTGGGATGGGATATCCATGGACTTCATGACGGGTCTTCCATGTACATCCAGGAGTCATGATTTGATATGGGTGATCGTTAACTGACTCACCAA
This sequence comes from Viscum album, assembly GCA_963277665.1. Taxonomy (NCBI): domain Eukaryota; kingdom Viridiplantae; phylum Streptophyta; class Magnoliopsida; order Santalales; family Viscaceae; genus Viscum; species Viscum album. The sequence goes on along the minus strand of OY728157.1, from coordinate 2,113,341,170 downwards.
GTCATCCCACTTCCTACTGATCAAAGATTAGGGATCAGTTGAGAGGTTGGGACGCCTCTATGTGCAGAAGATAGTGCGTTTACATGGAGTACCTTCTTCTATCGTCTCTGGCCATGACACATGGTTTACTTCCCATCTATGGAAGGGGTTGCAAGATGATTTCGGGACACAGCAACATCTGAGCACCACCTTCTATCCTCAGACTAATGGTCAGACCGAGCAGACCATCCAAACCCTTGAGGACATGCTTCCTGTTTATGTCCTCAACTTGGGTCGCATTTGAGAGGACCAATTATCATTGGTGGAGTTCTCCTACAACAATAGATATCACTCAACAATCGGTATGGAACCTTTTGAGGCCTTATATGGTCGACCTTGTAGATCGCCAGTGTGTTGGACAGACCTAGGGGAGTCATCACTAGTGGGACCAGAGATGGTACGGGCTACCACGGAGAAGGTGCAGATCATCCAGGAGTGGATGAAGACTGCACAGAGTAGGCAGAAGTCATATGATGAGGGGAGACAGAGACATCTGAAGTTTGAGGATCAAAACCACGTATTTCTTTGGGCCTCACCTCGACGAGGTATATGGAGATTTGGCCGAGGCGGTAAGTTGTCTCTGTGTTTCATCATACCTTTCTTGGTCCTCAGAAGAGTAGGCGAGGTGGATTACCACCTGGCTCTTCCACCTTAGTTTCACCAGGTGCATGATGTCTTCCACGTATCTCAGTTGAGTATTTACGTGCATGACCCATACCACATCATCGACCACGGGGAGATGGACATCAATGACGGGACGAATTTCATAGAGGTTTCAGTGGAGATTGAGGATCGACAAGATTGGGTCATGCGTTGATGGTTGATACCTCTAGTGTGTGTTCGCTGGTAGCACGGGAACCTTCAGGAGAGAACATGGGAGTGGGAGGCTCAGATGCATGCTCAGTACCCCTATTTGTTTCCTTAGTGTGAGTTGGAGCTTATGGGGATGTAAATCTATGAGGTGGGGAGAATTTAAAGACCCAGAAATTCTGTGCAAATTTTTTTCCTTAAATTCAAGGGAATTTTACGAGTCTGCAGTTTTTGACGGCGCTTGATTCTGAGGCCTGGTGTGCCTGGAATCAATTTTTGAAGTTTTGTTGGGGTACGTTCAGTAAACGTATGAGCGAGTTTTATATCTTTTGAACCAGTGCTTGGAACTGAAATCCAAGGGCACCGTTGAACTCACAGCGTCAGTGATTTCTTAGTAAGACCTTCACCGTAGTTGTATTCTAATGAGAATAGAAGTTAGATTTGGGGGGGGTTTATTAAATTGAATAAAAATAAAGTGTTAACTTTATTTTTATTTTGGTGGTTGAAACCTCTAAGGGGAGGTTAGAGGTGGGGGCCACCACACCCCAACCTCCCATGGGAGGTTATGGTGGTGGGGCCCACCCGAGAAAAACCTCCCTTGGGAGGATATTATTAAGTTGGGTCCCACACGGGCTTTAAACTCCCTTAACCCCCTTGGAACCCCAAATTAAGTGGGGAGACTATTCATCTTCCTTCCCCAATTTAATGAGCCAACTCCACCCATTTAATTAAGTGAAGTAACTTAATTAATTTGAATCCTTTTATTTCATGCCAATAATTAAAAATAATAGATAGTCTATTATTTTTGGGGTTGGCAAAATTCTGTTGGTGGAACTTTGAGAGAGGAGCCTTGGAAGAACTTGGAGAACTTTATTCACCCAACAAAGAACACCTCTCTCCAACGAAGAAAAATGGACATCTCTCTCTCCCTATTCAATCGGGGAAAGAAGAAAAAACACCACCATCCTTGAATAATGCCAACGACGTCAAATTCTTCGTCTTCTTCCAACGTCAACAGAACGACGTCCACCTTACCGCGAATTCATCAACAAATATCGATATACGAGGTAGGGGGATTTGAGTTATTTTATATATGAGTATAAACCTCCATTATTCATCGTTCAAATTTCTGGTTTATGGTATGCCAAATGTTATCGCCAAGACGTGGAGGGCAGGGACCGCACGAACACGGCCCGACCCACCCCTTATGGTTGCTCTTATTTGTTAAAGACTGAGGCGAACTGCGAAGAAGCCGGAGGCGCAAGGCCGCCGGGTTTCCACAAGGACACGACACCGCCATTACGCATAGAGAACCGAGCCGCGTCCAGGCGGGCCGTGGTAGTTACTGAGGGGTGTGGTGCTGTCACACCGTGCCGGAAGGGAGAGTCGCTGCCAGGAGGGCCACAGTGGTTGAACGATGAGCGCGACATCGTCGTGCCGTGCGGAGGAGATGGAGGTTGCGGCCAGGTCGGGCCACTGCGGAAGACACACGGCGTCGTCGCGCCGCGCGAAGAGCAGCAGAATCGCGGTGTTGTCACGTTGCGCAGAGGGCAGCAGGACTGTGGCGTTGTTGCGCTGTGGTGGAGGTGTAGTGGCGGCTGGCCGGGCCGGCCGCAGTGGAGCAGGAGTGGCTGGCCGCTCGGGCCAGCCAGGAGGAGCGGTACCCCGTCTTGTCCCGCATGTGTTGGACCGGCGCCACCGTACGCCGGTTCGGCACACACCCGAATGGCAGAGCCGTATGGGTGCCAGGGGTCGAATGCCTCCACCCCCTGGGCGCAGCTAGGGTAGGTCGTCGGGTCGCCCTCAGCCGGCCCTCCATTGGCCGAGCTGCCGTCGGCCGGGCCGCCCTCGGGTCGGGCCGCTTCCTCAGACCGGGTCGGACGCGCGGATCGTGTCGGACCCTAGTTCAGACCCGGATTGGGCCAGTTCAGTCCAACTGGGTTGGACCAGACCAGACCCGCTATGGCCAGTTTACACCATTCCACCCATATCATGGGCTATAGGTGTCTGTTTCATGAACCACCTGTGTCGATGGAAGGCTTGGAGCGATACAATTCTATTGGCATAGCCCAATTGAGGTTTGGACATAGTTGGAGTATGGTTGGGTTGGTTTGAACCTAAAAACCAATCGGGCTGCTGGAATTGAAATTCCAATAACTCACAGACCGGGCATCCGATCGACGCACCGTTTGTTGCGTTGGAACCCTTACGACATGGTGGTCCTTTCGATTACTCATTTGTGGATTTTAGGGGGTTCCAGTTACAACTGATATCTTGAGGATAGATTCTATGGAACTTGAGCACATCGGGTGTGAGGAATCCAGTGGCTGATTGTAAGGCGGAGGTTGGAGACAGATCATACGGAGGTCAGCGCTCAGTGATCCTATGTGGGTCAGCGCATACCGATCTTGGGTGGGTCAGATCCTGTGTGGGTCAGTGCTCAGAGATCTTGTGTGGGTCAGCGCATACCGATCTTGTGTTGGTCATATCCTGTGTGGGTCATTACAGGGGTTATTAACTATCGATCCTATGTGGGTCAGACTCCGTATGGTCAGAAGTAGTGCCTCTTGACAGAATAAGATGATCTAACTTCATGACTAATCATCTGCACTTCTATACTTATTCTTAGCACTTTTCGTTAAGAGGAGTTCTCCAGTAGTCGTGGTTTCGTTAATGAAAATCTCAGTTTGAGCTGAGTCAATGAATTTCATGTTTTCCTCATGAATGAGATGGGTTACTAAATAACTTAGGTATATGTATAGGCATATACCTAAGTAAGGGTTATCCATTGATTCCATTATTTGTAGTTATCCTTGTTGGATTTTGTGAGACCTTGAGGATTTGGGGTCCCTACTGAGTATCGTTATACTCACCCCTACACGGGCTATTCCCACACATCGTTGTGTTGGTTGCAGACGACGGACAGCATTGATCAGGACAGAGAGTAGCAGAACTAGACAGTACCCGGAGGTGGACCACTCGGTGATATGTACACGGAGCGGACGAACGGACATGGGGTGCTGATGAGGCCATCTGTACCCACCCTTTAGGTGGGAATTCTAGAGGATGACCCAGAAGCTGTTTTACTTCTTTTCTTCAGTTGTACTAGCTTTTCAGTTGTATTGTACTTTGCTGTTGGGCTTGTATTACCGACCCCTTTACTTTCAGCACACTCTTTTGTATATAGTTTTACTTAGTGTTTTACTTCCAGTTGCGTACTCTGTTGTGTTTTTTTACTATTATAAAGGCAATGCCTTCCCAGTTTAGGGATTTATGCCTTTGGTGCTAGTCGCCAGCCCCTGGCCTATGGAAGGTGGGCTTGGGGTAGTCACGATACGGGCCCCAGAGGATGGGTTGTGAAAGTACGTTACCTTATTGAGCATCTGTACTCACACTTTTATTTTGTTTATTTTCCCCAGGATGCTAGGAAGTGTACCATGAATGACATGCAAGTATATTCTAGAAGGAATAATGATTTTTTTAAGAAAATATTATATTGTATTTTATGTTTTCAAATTAAATTTGAGATTCAAGAATATATCTAGTTTTCTAAGACTTTTAAACTATTTGATTCCTCGAGATGTGATCGTTTGTACCTATTATCAATGTAATAAAGTAACCACCAACTCTGGGATATTGGATTTAGGGTGTTAAATTTGGTATTTTATCATGTTTAGAAGAAACCTAGGAAACTAGATTTATGGAAACGTGGATTAGGGAATATAACCCTCTGACTAACCTTGATGATATGTCTAATTATTGTATAATATTTGAAAGATTTCAGTAAGGTAGATATTTTTGTGGTTTTCCTTGAAATACATCCTTTTTATAGAAACTAAAAGTGTAAATGGTTTTGGAACTAATTAATTTATGGTTAATAACCCCTAAATAAGTTGGTTGAGTATATCTCGTTTATCATTCTGTTGAATGGTGAATGGGCCCTTACTACACATCGTTTTTAACTCACCCGAGGTATAGTCTTCGATTAATTTAATTTTTATTTTCAAACCATTAAGAAATATTTGAAAATATTTTATGATTTTAGGATATTCCCAATGATACTAAGATTATGTTTATGGAATTAAAAATTGTAACACCCCAATATTTCATAGTACGTTATCTCTTCAAAGTAATTCAATAACATATGCTACACGCAACACCGAGTTCGAGAGCACAATGAATTACCAAACTAATCGTTCAAAAAGTGGTTATGAATTATATTAACTAAATTTTTAATTTTATATACTCCATATAATTTTATAATTCATATTATGTGTTTCTAAGATATAATATAAGAACAAATTCATTTTTTTCAGATAATAGATGTATTTTTTAAAAAATGAAATTTTACCGCCTTTGAATGGAGAACCCTTTTTTAAACAAATATTTAAAACTTTTATATATTAAATTTAATGAAATTAAATTCTTCTCTATAATAGTTACATAATAATTTACTTTGGATAAATTTTTGGTACTTTTCTGATAATATTCATATTTTGATAAATAGTGAAAAATACTAAATTTTAATTGAGAAAAACTTTTTTAATCGTTATAATTTATAGTGTTAAATTATGCATTTGAATGGTTTGGAAGTATAATTAGATTATATTTTTATCATTTAATATAATTCAGGTCATTATAAGTAATTTCACATTTCAATTTTACATAAACACATGTCAATCTTTTGATAGTTTTTACTTTTTAAAAAACTAGTTTTTAGTTTTGACAATGAGAATTAATTTTAAAATAATTAATGCAACATCTATGTTTTGAATTTGGTAAAATATAATTCATTTTTGAATTCTTAATATCAAATTTATCTTAGGTTAAATTTTTGGTATTTTTTTAAAATTTCAATTTTTGATGCAAAGTGAAAAACACTGTGTTATTATTTAAAAAAGAATTTTTATTTAAATAATTATTTATTTTATTTAAATTTATTTGAAGCTAAAATATATATATAATACCTATATAAGTAAAATTTAGTTCATTGGAGTCATTTTATGATAAAATTAGATGTGTAAAAGATTATTGAACTTTTTAACGTCATTTACCCACCTTCTAGGCACATTTGCAAATTTGCATAAATCGTAATTTTACCACTTCTGTGTATTGAATTTCAAAAATTAGAGAAACACTGTTGATATCATTAAGTAAAATTTGGTTCAATAAGGTAAAAAAAATTATGAATAGTAACTTTTGACTTTTATTTACCAGGGTTAAAAGTAAATAGTTTAATTAAAGGTACAAATGATATTATAATTACCCTAACACATGTCCTAATTATATTGGATAAGTGTATTTCGACCAAAACCAACCTTAGGAATAAAATATAATCCTTTTGTTCCACATAGATTATATTAGGACATTTATTATTATTTTACTTAAAGAAGAGTTAAAAGTGTTAAATTCAAAGTTTAATAACTAAACCATTCTTTATATTGAGTTATACATAAGAAAAATTTGACAATAAATATTCATTAGAAATATAAATAAAATTCCTACATCACAGTATTTTATTTATAATTTTTAGATGTTTAATAATTAAATTTATATATGACACAATGATGATGTAGTAATTACCTTATTAATGATTGATTGAAATAATTGATATTATAAATATTAAAATAAATGTAAATTTAAACTTTTCATGTCATCCAAGAATTTTATAGGTGAATATGAAAGGTTAGGGTTGATTAAATGTGTTTTTTTAAGTAATCAAGATGTTATGACTTTCACAAAAACCAAATACTAAATAGTGACAAAATTGACATAAATGAGCTTTTAAAACAAATATTATATTATTAAAAGATATAATATCCCTAAAAATATATTGTTTAGACAAATGACTTATATAATGTTAGATATGTAATTAATGGTCCAATTTAGGTTTTATTAGTATTTTATAGTAAGTTTATTAACCATGTAATATAAAAATACAAGAAGATATGGTAAAAGTTAAACTAAGGGTTAAATCTAAAAGATATGGTTAATATAGTGACGTAAACTTGTCTAAAGACTATTAGTTGAAAGGATTTAGACCCATCCCGGCCTTAGACTCAAAATAAATGAATTTGGGGATATTAGAAACTGAAAATAATTTTAAAATAAAATAATATTTCAAGCTTTTCCTAAAGTGCCCCTCACCTCTCTTACAAAATTGTACTTCCCCTTCTCTTAAATTCACACCTCCAAATACTTTTTTCTCAGACAATCTTACCCAAATCTCCTCCAAAATTCCTTTAATTTAACCTATAGTCCTTCACTTGAGAATAAATCCAACCTAAGGATCCATTTTTTTCAAATCAAAAGGAAACACCTGAACAAGGGGTAATAATTTTATCACCTCTTTCAAAGTTATATTCTTCTTCTACTTTCTATTTATTTGTTATTTCCATACCAAAATAATAACTCCAGTACCTTATACATACTATGATTATAAATATGGTACAACAATACTCATTATTCTATCCATCCTATGAATGATAATGTCACCATGTGTGTCAACATACGGCTCACCGTCTCCACATCATGGTGTAATTTTTTATTCAACACTATGTCATTTGGATGGATATAATGATAAGTAATAAGAATATAAATAATGAAAATAACATGATAATTTCTATTTATAATTAATATACCATCCAATTCCACACCTTTTAATCATTAAGGAAATAATATCGCCGCTCGTGTGTACGTACGGATTACCGTCTCCACGACGAGATGAGATTCATTTACAAGTTCACCATTCAATTATGATTATAAAAATATATATTATTAATAAGTATGTAATATATGACATAATAATTCTACTGGAGATATGTGTGTGTTTTTTGTGTGTTTTTACTTACCTATATCTACTTCACTTACTTCTGTTCAATACGATATGAAAACAAAAACAGTGTTTATGCATACGTATGGCCTACCATCTCCATAAATAGTGTTTTTGATTTCATATATCTATCTATTATACATATTTATATTATAAATATATATTATATATAATTCATGTTTTATATTCTAGAAGTATTTAAATCATGATCAAAATGATACGATCAAGAATAACAAGTTAAAAGACGTACGATAAAGAAAGCGATTATTACCCGAAATGTTAATTTAACATGGAAATAATTATTGAATGGGTAGTATAAATTCATAAATGACTCATTTATGATATAATAAATATTACTATATTTCTGTTATAATTTAATAATATACTATGGTCATTATATAGGAGGTTAAACGTACCCTTGACTAAAGGAAAGTGCAAGGTAAGGGTTAATTCCTCAATCTCATTATTATCTGAGATTGTTTATGTGTAAGTATTTTCTAGGATATATTTATTATTCATGTCCATGTTTCATAAAATAATTTTCAAAATTATTCTTTTAAGGTACTCTTTAACTATAACACCATTTTAAATGTTTTAAATATTTATTCTTCTAAATATTTCTCATTAATGTCCATGTTTTCAAAATAGTTTTAAGGATTTATTTATATGGAAATTAATGTTTTAAAATGTTAATTCCTTTAAAAAAATTCAAAGTGGTATGGGAAACTTTGATTCAAAAATATATTTTAAACATATTCCTTTGTAAATTGTGATACTTTTAAATGATTTCAAAAAAAACATATTTCTATCAAAGGTCTTTACTGATTATTTTTAATTATGTCAACATCCTTTTTGGAAATTATTCTTGATTGAGGTTGATTTATTATAAATACAATCTTCAATATTTTATTGAATGGGTTATGATATGTTTGAATTTGGATATGATATTTTTATACCATTCATGGTTTATGGTTGAAGTATTGACATTTTGTATGCTAGTTTTAATATGAATGTTTATGTTATGTTTCAACATTTTCATATGAGGAATGCAGTGGACTTAGTAAGTTGAGGGCGGGGCCCACTATAGCCCCTTTATGCATCGGTAGGCCTCATGAGACAAACTAGTGTCTTGGCACAAGGCCTTGACAAAAATGTTATTTGTATTCTTGGCACGATGCCTTAACTATGTGGTAATGATGTCTGGCGTTATCATTCTATCATTATGAAATTAATTATTACATGTGATTATTAGACTAGTAGAATATCCATGTGCATGTTTATACTATAATTTTTTATTTATTTTCTCCATATTATGTTAATTTTTATGTTTAAAAGGATGTTTTTCTTATTACATATCTTGCCTTAAAAGTATATAGCTTCCGCTAAATTATTTACCCTTACTGAGCATCTGAGTTCACACCTTTCTTATGTTTTGTTTTCCCAAGATTCCAAGAAGTATATTATATTTGATATGTAGGGTTGATCTAGGGTAATAATAGAATTCTCAGGGGATTATTTATATTGTGTTTTATGTTTGAATGTGTAATATAATTTCCATGTATGTAATCTATTTTCCAAAAACTACTAAACTGATCGGTACTTCGGGACTTGATTCCTTATAATCGTGCCAATGTATTAAAATAATGCACCAGATCTGGGCTTATGGGGTCGAGGTCTTATAGTTGGTATCAGAGGATGTTTATTATAAATCTCGGAAACTATATTTAGATAAAATCTTATTAGAGAACATAACCCTAAGATAGATATTGAGGATTTGTATAGAAGAACTTCCAGAAATTTTGGTAATGTAGATATTTTGTGAATTTTCCAAGCAATACATCCTTGTCTGGATACGATCAGGTATAGGCGGATCTGGCATAGATATACCTAGGAGTGAAAACTCTAAAAAGAAGTTTTAGTCTTGACCTAGGTTATCTTGGTATATGACAACGGGACTTGTTGTACTTTTGGTTACAACACTCTCAGGGGATATCCTTAGGATAATTCATATTTTCATTACATGCCATTATAAAGGATTTAGAATTAAATACTTCCTCAAAGAAAACAGTTTTTTATGATTATAGATTATATGTATAAAATTTTCAATTTACATTAGGTATTTTACAAGTTTGGAATTATGCATTGTGATTCATAAACTAACCTAGTGTATGCCATTGTTTATAAATGGCACCCAGTAGAAGGAATGAGAACTACAACAATACGCATGATCCAAAGAGTAAGAAGGATCATATCTTTCATGGTATTAAGCAATCATTTAGAAGGGAAATAGTCTCCCACTTATTCTCATCATATGAAGAAATAGTATCATGTGTTAATAATATATGTAAATAATTCTATGAGCCCTATAGATTTGAAGGTATGCAAGAGAAGAAAAGTATGGTAGAGAGAATGTGGGATAAAGGGGAAAGGGGAAAGAAGGATTTTCCCATATGTGATAATTATGGAAAGAATCACCTTGTTAAATGCTTGAAGGGAATGGTAGTTGGTTATAAGTGTGGAGAAAAATGACACTAAGTATGTGAATGCAAGGGTAAGAAAAAGGTTTCAAATGTACAATGCTTCATCTTTAAGGAGTTGGGACACTACGCGAATTAATGTCCAAATCATCAGAGTATACCTCAAATGATTCTATTGGATAATAATCAAGTTATGATAATATTATAGATGAAGAGGAATGAATAGTTTTATTATGTTGATATTAAATAATTATGTCATTTGAGTTTTGTATCAATGATGTACTGGTTATAAGAATTATGGAGTATATAAGGATTGTACTGTAAAACTATTTCATTGAGAATTTTAGATTTTATAGTTCTAAGAAAAGTGACTCAATAGCGTGTTAAAATTTTTGGAAAGTACATAGTTGAAGGAAAGATTAACCTTAATATGGTTCTGATACAGAGGTAGTGATTTTGGAATAAGATATAATTTATTTGGATAAATTATATTTGATATTCTTGACTACTTTGAATCTTATTAATTGTTTGTTTATTCCATTATTGTTGGAGTTTACAAAATTTGTGGATATAAAGAGTATATCTATTATTCTATAAGGAATAAGGGAACATGAATGTAATCAATAAGGTTTTATGTTAATTCAGGGTGTTACCGTGTTTTAAAAGAATACATGATGAAGGTATTCACATGTTATTACGTGGCAAAAAAGATCTTCATTGTGTTTACCTTCCTTATAAATTTTGGACTGAAAGTTTGGAAAAAAGTATTTTGGATATGTCTAAAGTATGGAATGGATTATTTTGGACATTGGATACTATTTTTAAGGTTAAATCATTTCTTAATATTATTTTTGGATTGTTATAAAAAGGAAAACATGGAGGTCGAGCGACAACCCGTCGCATCCGGCAAGGCTGCGAGACTTGAACCCGCAACCGAAGGGTGACAAGGGTGCATCACCTACCACTGGCCTACATAATGTTCTAGTTTTTATAATATGGTTTTTTTAAATAGTCTAACTAGTGAATTATAAATTCATTATTTTTGGAACCCTATACTATTAGGAGAAATAGAATATTATTGAATTCTACTATCTTTTGGAGTGAAAGATGAGTTTGTGGTAGGAATTTGTTGAAGGATGAAACTCTACTTGTAATGTATATTTTTTCCTCTTATTATATGAATAAATTAATTCTTAAATTTTAGGGAAGAGATTTTAAAACCAAAAATGTGTTGTCCTAATACATTATGTTTTGTTGAACTGGTGATATTTTAAATCATCATAGATTGATGGCTTTAAGGCCCACAATTTTACACTTGTTTGTGATTGATGACCTCAATCACTTCTTATAAATATTTAAATTTTTCCTCCAATTATGTGTCTTTAATTGCCACCAATGTTCTCCTAATATAGATCATAATTTGGCGGTGACTATTTCATTTCCCTTTCCCTCTTATTAAGAATAAATTTTATTAACCCAATTTTTGATGTGGGTTTTCCACAAAGGTATTTTTATATTTTTAACCTTTTTATTTTCTAAGAACAATTTCAAATTGTGAGGATTCAATTTATTGAATTAGGGGAGAATGTAACACCTCAATATTTCATAGTACGTTATCTCTTCAAAGTAATTCAATAACTTGTGCTACATGCAACACCGAGTTCGAGCGCACCACGACTTAATAAACTAGTCGTTCAAAAGGCATTTATGAATATTATTAACTGAATTTTAAATTTTATATAATCCATATAATTTTAGAATCCATATTATGGGTTTCTTAGACATAATATAAGAGAAAATTCATTTTTTTAGATAAAAGAAATATTTTTCAAAAAATGAAATTTTACTGCCTTTTAATAGAGAACTCTTTTTAAAACCAATATTGACACTTTTATATATTAAATTTAATGAAATTAAATTCTTCTTTGGAATCAACAAATAAAAATTTAGTTTGGATAAATTTTTGGTACTTTTCTGATAACTTTCATATTTTTATGAATAGTAAAAAATACTAAATTATAATTAAAAACAATTTTTTTAATCAAAATAATTTATAGTGTTAAATTATGAATATAAATGGTTTAGAAGTAAAATTAGATTATATTTTTATAATTTAATACAATTTATGTATTATAAGTAATTTCATATTTAAATTTGACATAAACTCATGTCAATCTTTTGAAAGTTTTTACTTTTTAAAAACCAACTTTTTGGTTTTGACAACGAGAATTAATTTTAAATTAATTAATGAAAATTATATGTTTTTAATTTGGTAAAATATAATTCATTTTTGAATTAGTAATATCAAAATTATCTTAGGGTGAATTTTTGGTATTTTTTGGAAAACTTTCAATTTTTGATGAATAGTGAAAAACATTGCATTATTGTTTAAAACTGACTTTTTATTTAAATAATTATTTATTTTATTTAAATTTATTTAAAGTAAAAATAGATATATAATACCTATATAAGTTAAATTTAGTTCATTGAATTAATTTTATAATAAAACTAGATGTATAAAATTTTATTGAACTTTTTAACGTCTTTCACCAACCTTCTAGGCACATTGAAAAATTTGCATAAAACGTAATTTTAACGCTTCTGTGAATTGAATTCCAAAAATCCAAGAGACACGGCTGACATTAGTAAGTAAAATTGTGTTCAATAAGATGAAAATATTTTTTGGTTAATAGTAACTTTTGACTTTTATTTACCATGGTTAAAAGTAAATAGGGTAAGTAAAAGTAAAAATGATATTATAATTACCATAAAAGATGTTCTAATTCTATTGGATAATTATATTTCGACCAAAACTAACCTTATAAATAAAATATAATCCTTTTTTCCACTTTTATTAGATTAGAAAATTTATTATTATTTTACTTAAATAAGATTTAAAAGTGTTAAATTCAAAGTTTAATAACTAAACCATTTTTAATATAAAGTTATGCAAAAGATAAATTCGACTATAAATATTCATTATAAAGATAAAAATATTTCCTATATCATGGTATTTTATTTATAATTTTTATACATTTAATAATTAAATTTATATATGACACAATTATTATGTAGTAATTACCTTATTAATGAATGATTAAAATAATTGATATTATAAATATTAAAATAAATTTATATTGAATCTTTTGATTCCATCCAAGAATTTTCTAGGTAAATATTAAATGTTAGGGTTGATTAAATGTATTTTTTTTTGAATTAATCAGGATTTTATGACTTTCAAAAAAACCAAATACGAAATAGTGACAAAATTGACATAGATGAGTTTTTGAAACAAATATTTTATTATTAAATGATATAATATCCCTGAAAATCTATAGTTTGGAAAAATTACTTAGATAAGATTATATATGTAATTAATTTTCCAATTTAGGTTCTCTTGGTATTTTATAGTATGTTTAATAACTATGTAATATAAAAATACAAGAAGGCATGGTAAAAGTTAAACTAAGTGTTAAATCTAAAAGATATGGTTAATATAGTGACCTAAAATTGTCTAAAACCTATTGGTTTAATGGATTTCGACCCAGAACCACCTTAGAATCAAAATAAATCCATTTCTAGATATTAAAAATAGAAAATAATTTTATAATCAAATAATATTTCAAGATTTTCCTAAAGTGCCCCTCACCTCTCTTATAAAAGGGTATTTCCCTTTATCTAAAATTCACACCTCTAAATCCTTTTGGCTCGGCCAACCCCTACCCAAATATCCTCCCAACTTCCCTCAATTGAACCTAGAGGCCTTACCTTGAGCACATAACTAACCTAAAGAGATCTTTTGTTCAAATCAAAAGGAAACACCCGAAGAAGAGGTAATTATTTTATCACCTCTTTCAAAGTTATATTATTCTTCTATATTCTCCTTATTTTATATTTCCATACCAAAATAATAACTCTAATACCTTCTAAATACTGTGATTATAAATATGGTACAACCACACTCATTATTCTATCCATCCTATGAATGAAAATGTCACCATGCGTGCGTACGTATGACTCACCGTCTCCACACCGTGGTGTAATTCATTATTCAACACCATGTTATTTTGGATGAATATAATGATGAGTAATATGTATACAAATAATAAAAATAACATGATAATTTCTATGTAAAATTAATATACCATCCAATTACACACCTTTTAATCATTAAGAAAATGATATTGTCACTCGTGAGTACGTACGACTTACTGTCTCCACGACGCGATGAGATTCATTTCCAGGTTCACCATTCAATGATGATTATAAAAATATATATTATTAATAAGTATGTAATATATGAAATAATAATTATACTATGTGTGTGTGTGTTTGTGTGTGTGTTTGTGTGTGTGTTTGTGTGTGTGTTTGTGTGTGTGTTTGTGTGTGTGTTTGTGTGTGTGTTTGTGTGTGTGTGTGTACTTACATATATCTTATTCACTTACTTCTGTTCAATACGATATGAAAACAGAAACAGCATTTATGCATGCGTACAGCCTACCATCTCCATAAATGGGGTTTTCCATTTCATATATCCATATGTTAGACATATTTATATTCTAAATATAAATCATGTTTTATATTCTAGAAGTATTTAAATCAGGATCTAAATGATACGATCAAGAATAAAAAGTTAAAACACGTACAATAAAGAAAGCGATTATTACCCGAAATGTTAATTTAAAATGAAAATCATTATTAAATGGGTATTATAAAGTCATAAATGAATCATGTCTGATATAATAAATATGAATATGGTTCTGGTTCTTGTATAATTTAATAATATACTATGGTCATTATACAGTAGGTTAAACGTACCCTCAATCAAAGGAAAGTGCAAGGTAAGAGTTAATTCCTCAATCTCATTATTATCTGAGATTGTTTATGTGTATGTATTTTCAGGGAAATATTTATTATCCATGTCAATGTTTCATAAAATACTTTTCAAAATGATTCTTTTAAGGTACTCTTTAACTAAAACATCATTTTTAATGTTTTAAATATTTATTCTTTTAAATCTTTCTCATTAATGGCCATGTTTGATAAATGGTATTAAGAATTTATTTATATATACATGAATGTTTTAAAATGTTAATTCCTTTAAAAAGTTTCAAAGTGGTATGGGACACTTTGATTCAAAAATATCTTTTAAACATCTTCTTTTGTAAATTGTGATACATTTAAATGATTTCAAAAAAATATATTTCTCTAAAAGGGTTTTACTGATTATTTTAAACTTTGTAAACGTCATTTTTGGATATTATTCTTGATTGAGGTTGATTTATTATAAAAACAATATTTAATATTGTATTTAATGAGTTATTATATGTTTGACTGCGGATGTGGCATTTTTATACCATTCATGGTTTATGGTTGATGTATTGACATTTTGTATGCTAGTTTTAATATGAATGTTTATGTTATGTTTCAAAATTTTCATATGAGGAATGTAGTGGACTTAGTAAGTGATGGGTGGGGCCCGCTATAGCCCCTCGATGCATCGGTAGGTCTCATGAGACAAATTAGTGTCTGGGGACAAGGCCTTGACAAAATTTTTATTTGTAGTCTTGGCACGAGACCTTTACTATGTGGTAATGATGTCTGACGTTAGGCATTACCTCATTATGAAATTAATTATTAAATGTGATTATTAGACTAGTAGAATATCCATGTGAATGTTTATATGGTAATGTTTGATTTATTTTCTTCATATTATGTTCAATTTTATGTTTAAAAGTTTTTTCTTTTTATTACACATCTTGTATTAAAAGTTTATAGCTTCTGCTAAATTATTTACCCTTACTGAGCATTTAATCTCACCCCTTTCTTATGTTTTGTTTTCCCAAGATTTCAATAAGTATATTATGTCTGATATGCCGGGTTAAGCTAGGGTAATAATGGCCTTCTCAATGGATTATTTATGTTGTGTTTTATGTTTGAATATGTAATGTAATGTTCATGTATGTAATATATTTTCCAAGACTACTAAACTGATTGGTCCTTCGGGACTTGATTCCTTGTAATCATGCCAATGTATTAAAATAATGAACTGGCTCTATTCTTTTGGGGTCAGGGAGTTACAAAAATACCTAAATTTTTAATTTATTTTAATACATCACGAGTTTCAAAATTATACACTAAAATTTATAATTTTATGATCTAATTTATTGTATGAAATTATTTATAAATGGTTCCTAATTGAAGGAATGGAAACTATATCAATGTATGTAATATATGTAGCGATTTAATTCTCATTCAAAATAATGAAACTGGAGCTGGATTTGGAGATAGAACTGGTACTAAACAAATTATGACTCTATTATGATAGTCGACTTAGTTTACGACCAATAACATTTATTGTATGGAATATTATCTTGATTGATAATGTGGTGTAACAATGTTAGACCATTTAATATGAAAAAATCCCCCATCATTTAATATATTTACAAAATCCATTAGTATTTGAGTAATGGATAAGTTCCTTAGAAAATATATTTCTCACTTTGGGAATTAATTAATGTGAGAATGTTATCATGGAATTTTTTCATCAATGGGTTATAAAGATAAATGGTTTTCATTGATTTAAAACACTAAATATATAGAGGAAATAGTGTGTGTAGATTAGAAGGATTTTATGTTAATTTTCTTGGAAAAATATTTTCCTTGTGAGAAATGAGAGGATATGGAGGGAAAATTCTTGAGTCTAAGATAAAAGGAATGTGAAATTATTTCTAAGTATGAAGCCAATTTTACAAGGTTAGAAATATTTGTAGAAGACTATGTATGTGATCTGAAGAGTAATATTTATCATTTCTTTGATGTGATAAAGCCAATAATTTTAAGGTAACTAGTCTCCAAAAAATTATAATTATATTAGGATATAGTATCATGTTCTATCAAGACAAATAATAAATTCTCAAAGTTTAATGGATTTTAAGGAAAGAAATAGAAAAGGAGTGTGTTTTTGAACTATGGAAAAGGAAATGTAGAAAAAGGGAATAAGAGAAGGGAAAGGTAGCCCTGGTTATAAAATTTTCTTATTATGTGAGAATATATTGATGTGTTTCCTAAATAACTATATGAACATACACCTAAGCATGAAGTTGAGTTTTATTTTTGATTAAACTCATCCCCGATTCAAAACATATATCTAAGACTCCCTACAGGATAGATACCATATAGCTAGTTGAGTTAAATAAACAACTATAATAGTTGTTTGATAAGGGATTTATATACCCAATTATTTCAACTTGGAAGGTCCTAATATTTTTGGGATAAAGAAGTATGGCCTTATGAGGTTTTGTAATGATTATAGAAAAATAAATGCAATTACTATTAAGAAAAAGTATCAATTGTAATTTATTGATGACCTATTTGATTAACTTCAAGGAGAATAATCTTTTCCAATGATTGATATTCATTATGGGTATCTTAAATTGTGAGTAAGGATGTAAGATATTCCAACTACATTATTTCATGTGGGGTATAGAAATTACAAGTTTATAGTGATTTCTTTTAGATTGACTAACACACACTCCATTTTTAAGGATCTGGTGAATAGGCTATTCAAGGAATATTGTCATAATTTTTATATGGTATTTATTAATTATATATTGGCATACTAAAAAACTTATGAAGATAATAATATTTATGAATTACTCTTAAGACTCTTAGAGAAAATTATTTATATGGTAAATTTATCGAGTGATAATTCTGGATTCTGGATGTTCATTTTCATGGACATATTGTCCCTCTAAGGATGTAATAAGAGTTAATATATCAAATAAAAAGGGTTTTAAAGAATATATTTCACCAAAAAACATAACTAATGTATGTAGTTTCCTTATATTGATAGGTTATTATTGATAATTTGTCCCAAATTTTTCCCGATTACAAAACATATTAACCAAGATGACATGTAATGGGGTTAAGTTTCTATAGGTATTAGAATTTAAGGAATGTTTTGAAGAATTAAAGAGAATTTTGATCAATGAATTGGTGTTGAAATCACCTTCATGATGGGGTGTATTTTTTATATATAGTGACACATCAAAAAAAAGGACTTGGATGTTTCCTTATTTAGAATAATAAAGGTATTTTTGGTGCATCAAGGCAGTTAAAGATTCATAAATAAAACTATCCAACCTATGACCTTGAGTTAACAGCTATAATTTTTTCATTGAAGATATGGTGTCATTATATTTATGTTGAAAAATTTTAGATATATATAGATCATAAAAGATTAAAATACATATTCATATATAAATATCTCATCATGTGGAAAATAATATGGCTAGAGAAACTCAAGGGTTGTGATTACCCAATACACTACCACACTAGAAAGACTAATAAGGTAGTTGATTCATTAAGTGGGAAATACTATGGTGTTCTAACTAATATGAAGATTTACTGGGGACCTCATAAAGTAATATATGGGAATTATTAGTGAAGGGGAAACATCACACTTTTTTCTAATAACTGTAAATCCATCTTTATTAGAAAAGATAAAAATTTATTATCCTGGTGATGAGATTTTTTAATAGAAAATTAAATTTTTGAATGATGGTAAGTTTTCAGAATTCATTTATGAATATGGTATTCTAAAATTTTTAAAGAGTTTATATGTTTCATCTATACATGATATGAATATAGAATTATTAGATGAAGCCCATAGCTCTAATTTCTCTATACACATGGAAGAACCAAAATGTAATAGGATTTGAAGGAAACATTTTTAGTGGGATAATATGAAATGAGAATTTTAAAAATATATAAAAAGATAAATGTTTTATCAATAGTTAAATACTAATAGAAAAAATCCCAACTGATTTATGAAACCTTTAACTATTATTGTGTGGAAATGGGGTGATATTACTATGTAATGTTTCACTCGATTGCCAAACACTATTAGAAAAATGATTCTATATGGGTTATTATTGAACTAATTATAAATTATGAAAATTTCCTCAC
This sequence comes from Viscum album, assembly GCA_963277665.1. Lineage (NCBI taxonomy): Eukaryota > Viridiplantae > Streptophyta > Magnoliopsida > Santalales > Viscaceae > Viscum > Viscum album. The sequence continues at coordinate 2,113,322,042 of OY728157.1, read as the reverse complement.
AATAAGGTAAGATTTACTTCTTGAGTTTATTTTACGGCTCTATATTAATGAAGTTGTAAGACTTCATGCTACACCACTTTCAATTGTGTCTAATCATGATCCATAATTTACATCAAAATTTTGGAAAAGTATTCATAAGGCTCATGATATTGATCTTTAATTGAACAATTCCTATCATCCTCAAACTTATGGATAGTTCAAAATAACTATTAAAATATTATATTACACATTAACTTCATGATCACTTGACTTTAAAGTCATGTGGGATTAGTATTTACCTTTGGCATAGTTTTAATATAATAATAGTTATTATTCAAGTATTCAAATGAAACTATATAAAGTATTATATGAAAATATATTTCATACTCTAAAATTTTGGGATGAAGTTGGAGAAAGGAAGTAAGTAGTCCAAGAACTTGTTCAAAAGACAATGGTGAATGTAAAGACTATTCAAACCCATATTAAAGTTTCTCAAAGTAAGAAAAATAGTTATACTGATAATTGAAGGAAAGATTTATAATTTCAAGTGGAATATAATTTTTTATTAGAAGTATCTCTGTGGGTGGTTGTTCTAAGGTTTATTAAGAATGTAAAATTAATTTTTAGGTACATAAAAACTTTTGATAAACTATAAATAACTGGATTTATAGATTTTCATTTGGAAATTCCATTGAGTCTCTCTAAAGTGTATGATGGGTTCCATATATCATTGTTAATGAAGTATATTCCAGACCCAATCCATGTTCTCACCTATGAAAAAATGGAATTGTAACATGATATATCTTACTATGAAGAGCATATCCATATTTTTTACACTATAAAAAAGGGTTTTGGAATCGAATGAATTAGCTTGTAAAGGTACATTTTAGAAATCATAAGATAAAATATGCAATGTCATAAGATGAATATGTTATGATGAATAAATACTGAGGTAAAATTATATAAATTTTTTAGTCAAAATTTTTGAAGGATGGAATAATGTAACACTCAAGCATTAATTATTGAAATATTTTCTTTCTAGAGAATTAATTGCATAGTACATGTAGTTTATTCAAGAATTTGATTAAATCCTAAATTTAAAAATTTTATAAATTTAATTTTGTGAAATTAATTTTTTTTTAATTCGTAATGTTTAAATCATATCAGGGTAAATTTTGAGTTTTTTCAAAAAAACTAGTATATTCTATTGTGAATAGTGAAAATATTGATTTTTGAGTTTTTTCCAAAAATAGTTGATTCTAGGGTGAATAGTAAAAAATATTGATTTTTATAAAACTTTCATTTAATTTAATTGAAAAAAGTACCATAATACATTGAATGTGACCCTAAATTAACATAATTATACTTTGTTTATAAATAATATAATTAATTTCATAGGAATTATCATTATACTTGATTTTGGTGTATGTTCATTTTTTAGCTTAAAATGATTTTTTCTAAAAATTATTTTTCATTTCATTTTAATTATTTATATTATAATGAATTTATTACACATATAAAAATTGAAAATAGTAAAATTTATTACATATTTTAAATCAACATAATTAATATAATTTAATAGGGTCAACTTAATTCTTTCCCTTATGAATAGTAACCATTGTAAAAATTTGTCTCCTCAGTAAGAGTTAAATTAGGTTAAAACTATTGGGTAAATCGTTAAAATTTCTATTAAACTTGACTATGTCCTGTTTTAAGATTTTTTTTCTTAAATAAATATATGTTTAAGGGTTAAATAATGTATTTTAAAACATTATTTTGAAATTTGGAACCCAATACTAAAAATTTTTAAGATAAGTTATATTTTAACCAAATTAAAAATTATTTTTCGATTTTTGAATTTAATGGAATATTTGGAAGATTTCATTTATTTTTTTATTGATCCTAAATTCTAAAAACATTACATTTCATATTATTTACCTGAAAAAATTCATGTATTCCAATTCATTACCTGATTTCAAGGTAAAATGAATTTTGTGCTTAAATCAGTTATTTTCCTAAAAAATATTCTTGAGTTTTATGTTCTTATATAAAAATCAATTTATTCCACCTATAGAAATTGAATCTAATAAAATGGATTAAAAAATTTTACTCATCATGTATAATTTTTTTTAGAATTCCCATTATATTTTTGGTCATATAATTTAGCTATCATGGTAAAAATTTGAGTTATCATGATTAAGGCTAAAATGGGTTTAAAGTAGTTTAACTTAGAGTTAAGGAATAAAATGTATCCAAAGCATGTATAAATTTAATTATTTGATTTTATGTTTACCATATAACATCTTATATTTGAATATGGGTTTACATAGTGACACATAACATCATAATGATTCATATATTATTAAATATTTTAATTAATTCTAAGTGTGTCATTTCCCTCACTTATAAAAGGGAACCTCCTCTTCTCACTTTTTCACAAATTTTTAGAATTCTAGATCATAAAATAACTATCATAATACATTCCATAATTATTTTCATTCATTTTAGATCCTCTGTTCTTCTCTTAATATCAATATTTTAATACTAAACGTGTAATCCAAAGGAGGTCTCTCAAAGAAGAGGTAATTATCATTGCCAACTTTCAAGTTTAGTTCTTCCTCTACTTTATCTAAAACTATTTTATCCATAATAAAATAATGAATCTAGTATCATCAGTATACTTACATTTCATTATGATTATGGTACAATTATTTTCCATCTATTTTCCATCCTATAGAAAATGAAAACATCGCTCATGTGTACATACGAATTACCATATCCATATAACGGTGTAATTTTTTTAATCATCATTTTATTTTGATGGATATAAAGATATAACTAATGAATATATATGATATTTATAACATAATTATATTCCTTTAAAAATTATATATCATTTAACTTATTACCCTTTTACTCGTTAAAAAATGATAACGTCTCTCATGCGTTCATGTGGACTACCACCACCACAAAGCGATGTGACACGTTTTTCCTGTATGCCTTTAAAATATGATTATAATTATTTGTATAATGGATTTATATGATATTTATATCATTATTAAAAAAATTATATAATTTAACCATGATAATGATGTAAGGACTGAAACCACCAAATTAAAACATATATAAAAACAAAACATTTAACACATGGAAATGATGATTTTAATAAATAAGTAATAATAAACTGGAATTGAAATTTTATAAGCGGGTAATATATAATATTATAAGTATTTATATGGTTATTATTCATAATTATAATAAATTTAATTTATTACATAGTAGGCTAAAAGAACTTACAAAGCAAGTCAGGTCTGAGGTAAGGGTTTCTCATCTCACATTTATTTCTATGAGACATATGTCATATTAACCAATTATTTTCATCAAGTGATATATATACAAACCATTTGAAATGATATATCATGAATATATTAATATTAATGGTTTTTTAATTTTCATTTTAATTTATTTCATCTACGGAGGTTATGACTCAAAATTTACCAAAGTGGTTAGGGTTTATTTCACAATCTCATCCTTATTTGAGATTATTTATATTTAAGTTTGTGGTGATGTGATTGTATGAAATTTATATATTAAACCACATAAAATTTATTCTTCTCGTGTTATTTATGTTTTTTTCAAGTATTAATTCCATTTTTATCATCTTTGGTACTCAAAAAGACCAAATTAAATTTTTCAAGGAAAACCAACTTTGTTTTTCTATTCGGTCAGAAATATTTTTATTCTATTTCTATAGTTTATTTAAAAAACAATGATTTTAATATTATATAATGAGTTATTTAAGTAATTTTTACCAATTTTTGACTTTATATGAAAAAAAATAAAATGAATCTTCTTATCACTTTTTGAATGATGTACTTTTTACCAAAGGTGTGAACATGATATTTATTTTAATGCTTACAACATGAAGAAATTTCCCTCTATTATGACTATTATTTTATTTGAATATTAATTTAAAATTATACACAGTCATTTTCAAATAATTTTTTTTTACTAATATTCCATAAATAGTAATATTTTAATACAAGTGAGTTCCAAATTAAAATTAATATTTTAAGGAAGAAATGTGTCGGTGATCTTTTTAAAATATTTTCAACTGTATCAACATCATTTAATGAATCTTATGATTTTGTGGGGATATTATATATTTATTCCATCCTTTATATTAATTTTTATGTCTTATGCTCATTTTATATTTATTAATTTGGGAATATATTAATATTTCATATGATAGTTTTTCAATACGAATGTTTATATTGATTATGTATTGAATTTTATTCGCCCCGTTCATATGATGAATACATTGGACTTAGTAAGTGATAGTAATATACCATTATAACCCCTATATGCATCTGTAGGTTTCATGATACAAACTAGTTTTGGTATTTGGCCATGCCTTACCTATTTATGTATAATTTCTTGGAACAAAGCCTTGATGGTATGTTTTTGATGTTCGGCATGATTCATTTAACCATTATGAAACTAGGTATTATTATCCATGTGATTATTTATGTTTTTATGTTATCCATGGATTTAGTCCTATTTTTATGATATTAGTTATATGGAATATTTTATTATTATTTATTCTTTTCCATTTTATTTATGATATATTTATTTTATGATAGATTCTAGTGTATGTATTCCCTTAATGAGCATCTGATCCCACCCATGTATTTTTCTTCTTTTCCCTAGGATGTGGGGAAGTGTTCTATGAATGATATACAAGGATATAATAGAGGGAAAAATTGTTTTTGAATAAAATACTATGTTTTATTTTATTTTTTCAAATGTAATGCAATATTCATGCATGTATTTACTTTTCCAAGAATACTAAACAATTTGATCCCTTAGGATGTGATTACTTGTATCTAGTTACAATATAATAAGTTAACCCCTACATCTAGGATACTAGAGTTAGTTTGTTACAATTTTTATCCATTAAAGGCTTCTTTTTTTTTGTTCAGGTATGAAGAAATCCTCTTAGTCATTAATTGTTAGAATTAGAAGTGGAAACTGATTAAAATAATCAATCAAAGGGAAATAATTTCATTTATAAAGTTGAAAGGAATAGAGTGAGTATATTTTCTTATAATTCTTCAAACTCAAGCAATGAAATATAAATATATCCCATTTTGTGTGAAAAATTATCAATTAATTATTATGTTACTCTAATATAAACACATTCACAAGTGGATGTCTCATAAAGGTATACATATTTTTTATTTAAAAAGTAATAAGTTCCATAGCCTTAACCTAGAAATTAAAATTCATGATTAAATATATTAAAATGAAATTATATACTCAAAATGAATTAAAATTGTGATAGTGAAATTTATGTAAGTAGGGGATAATGTAACACCACCAGATTTATGTTTCCTTTAAATGAATAATATATTTTATAGCATGCACCACTCATAACCCCAGGCTAAAAGGAACTGTGATATAATATTATTTAAATATGACTATTATAACTTAGTATTTGGGTTTCTAGGAATAAATTGGAAAAACAAATTATGAAATATATGTAAAAATTATTTCCTTAATACCAATAATTTAATCAATCAAGAAAATTATATGTTCACATAATTATTTTACTAGGAAAAGTATAATAAAAAATTCATTTTAGGCCATAAGAATACAGTCTTCATAAAAATGGTTTCTAGGTGATTTATATATGAATAACTAGAATAAATTTCTATCATTTTTATAAAATTTATTTGAAAAAATGAACTCAATTTTTAAAATTATCATGTCAAAATTATCTTAGGATAAATTTTTGATATTTTTCAAAAATAGTTGACTTTTGTGAATAGTGAAAAATACCAATTTTACAAAAACATTCACTTTTATAAAATTATAATGATATAAGAATAACATAAAAGTTTATGAAACCTTTATTATATAAAAATATATTTAATAAGTAATATAATGTACACAAAAATATAATGTTGAACATAGAAATATATTCTTATTATTTTGGAAATCTAAGTAATGTTTTTGTTCAGAAAAATATCTTTTATTTCTTATCTCTTAATAAACTATTTGCAAGGTTCAATTATATTTTGTATTATTGTTAAAGACAAATAAGATTCCTCTGAGTTAAAATAATCTAAATTTATTTTTAAAGTTAGGAACAATGAACCTTTTTTAAATAAAATATAAAAATAAAGGTAAAGGATAGGGTCATCCATTGTAATGCTACCCTCATCAATGAAAAACAATCTAGGACCAATATTTTCTATGATCTCAACCCATATACTTCACTACTCATCAATTATTTCATTCCAATTAGTTCTACCACACCCATGACCCTGGCCACTTGGATGTTGTCCGCTCCTATAAGTCTTTACCTGCTACGAGATACCTTTAATGTTTGTCCTCTATGAGCCCCCCCCCCCCATCATCTGACTAAGATTACACCTTCTTAGAAGGGTTTGTAATCAATGCATCCCTATAGTATTTGACTGAAATGGATTTCACTTCACCTAAATCCTGTGAAGCATGATCATTTGAAACTATAGTAGCAAAATATTCACCCTTTTGACCTCATGAGAAGAATCAAGCGCACCAAATAGGTTGGGGGTAGTCACTTATACCTTTCATTCCATTCCTTGTGTGCCTTGCACGTCATTATATGGAGGATCACTTGAAATATCCATCAAGATAGAACCGACCTACATACATGGTGGAGAACATGTAGGAAACTCTATTTGAATAGGGAGTAACAAAGTGTATAAATCTAAATTTCTAGAGGATACATTAATGGAAGCCTGACTAGGCTGAGAAGAAGGAATTTTGGACTTTCTAAAAGAAACCAATTGGAAGCCTTCTTCATCAACTAACTTGGATGAAGATTCTTTTTTTCCTTCTGAACTAATTTCTAGGGAGCCACAACATTACTATTATAAACTAGAGAGGTAAAATTTCCTTCATGGTGAACCAAATTGGAATTTTAATTATTAATAAGAGTGAGGACATCCAAATCCAAGGATCTTCTACCACTTTTACTGACCAATTTTAATCCCTTAACTATATGTGCATTCACATTTGATTCAACCAAAGACATCAAAGGTAAATTTTAGGGGAACATAATCATCTTTTCTTTACCTTTCTTTTTTACCATGACTAAATAATGTTTTAGTAACAAGTCTCTATCCACCTCATTTTAGATTGCATCTTCAAACTCAAACTCGTTATCTAAAAGGGATTATTTGGGGTTAAACTAAGATATAAGGATAAAAATTACACTTATGCTTGTCTTAAAATTATTGGTTGAAGAGATTTAGATCCTATAGTATCTTAAAATTTAATTCATGGCCATTTGGTCCCACTTTCATGAGAAAATGACATTATATTATTTAAATATCTTAAGTAATTCCATGTATCTCTCTCCTATCAATTATAAAAGGTCACATCTTATCTACCCTTATTCACAATATTTGATCCAAATATATCATAAAATTACTACCCAAAAAACTTTATACCTTCATTACCTTTTTTATTGAGATTAGTTTCTTACCCTAAGATAGTCCTAATAAGTCTTAAACTATATGCCTAAGGAGGTCTCATAAAGAAGAGGTGGTTGTCATCCTCGACTCTTATAAAGTCTATTTATTCTTCCACCTACTCTAAATCCATTGCATATATCTTAAAATGATGAATCCATTATCATAAATATAATAATATATTATGATTATGGTAAAACCCTTTTTTAACACTTTTCCATCAAATGAGAAATAAAAGTAAAGCACGTGCGTGCGTGTGGATAGTCATCTCCATGTAGCGATATGATTCTTTTTTAATGATTCCATAACATTGATGGATATAATTATGTATTTAATAAATGTATATGATATTTTTTATATAATTATGATTCTTTAATGATAATATAATATTTTTCTTTCCTTCCTTATTTTTGTTATAAAATTAAAACATCATTCATCCGTACATACGAACTACCATCTCCATGAACAATATAATTCATTAATATCTATCTAATATTTATGTATATCTATAAATATTTATACAAAGATTATATGTTATATTTATAGCATGATTAACATTCTATTGATTATGTAACATTGATCAAGATGCAATAACTATAACTTTTAAATCAAAACTTACATGAAAAACAGAGTTGATAACACCCTAAAATGATAATGACAATAAAATATTGTTAATGAATGAGTGATAAGATTTTATAATTAAAACATATAAAGTATTATAAGTTTTAATATTATTATTTTATATAATTATAATAAATTCAAGTTTATTATATAGAAGGTTAAAAAAATTATGAAGTAATTCAGCTTTGAGGTAAGGGTTTATTTCACAATATAATCTCGATTCAGGATTGTTTATGGTTGAGTTTTCATTAGATTAATTATATAATATTGTTATATTAAACTTCATCAATTTTATTCTCTTATATTTATAGAAGTTTTAGGTTTTCCTTTTAATTTCCACTCTCTAAAATACTCAAAAGGATAAAAGAATGTTTTTAAGGAAAACCAATATTTTTTTCTATTTGGTCGGGAATATTTTTCTTACATTTTCATATTATCTTTAAAATTTTCTCAATAATGTTATTAGTATTATAAAAGGTTTGATTAAAGTAATTTTTACCCATGATTTGCTTTTTATAAAAAAAATTAAATGGAATATTCTTATTATTTTCGGGATGATTAATTTTTTAAAGAAGGTGTGAATGAAATATTTTTTATAACGCTTACCGCACTAACAGATTTTCCACCATCACAACTATTATTTACCTTGAAATTTCATTTAAAAGATTACATGGTTATTTTCAAAGATAATTTTTGTCCTAATATTCTAGAAATTTTTAGATTTTAAATAATTAATTTCAAAATGAAAAGGATTTTTCCATCAAGAAATGATCCAATGATATTTTAAACTTTTTTTTATCTATGACAACAAACTTTGATGAATTTTATAATTTAATGGGAATATAATATAATTATATCATACACCATATTAATCTAGATGGATTATGGTCATGTTTCCTTAATTATTGACTGGTAAAAACTAACATTTTATATGTTAGTTTTTTAAAATGAATGTTTATGTTAATTATATATTGAATTGTTATTATTTTCTTTAATATTATGAATGTATTTGACTTACTATGTGAAATTTGAAGCACATTATAGATCCTTGTTGTATTAATAAGTCCTATGAGACAAAATAGTTTGGGCATTTGGCCTACACTATACTTATATATGTAAAATGTCATAAAATGAGGCCTTTGAGGTAATATTATGATATCTGAAATTATGCATTCTATCATTGTAAAATTAGTTATTTTTATTGGTGTGAATATTTGTGTTTTTATGTTATATATGGATATATTCCTATTTTATGATAATATTTATATAAAATATTTTATTATTATTTATCCTTGTTATATTATTCATGCTTTATTTATTCTATGATAGATTTTATTGTATGTTTTCCCTTACTAAGCATTTGATCTCACCCATTATTGTTTTTTTCATTACCCAGGATACCAAGAAAGGATTTAGGATTGATTTAATAGATATAATAGAAGAAATAATAATGTTATCATAATAATTTTAAGTTTTATTTTATGTATTCAGGTGTAATTTGGGAGTTAGGAATGTATCTATTTTCCCAAGACTACCAAACTATTTGATCCTTTGGGATGAAATCCCTTATATCTTATTCTAATTTAGTAAAATAAACACCATATTTTAATTACTATAGTTGAGATATTATAAAACAAAATATTAAAACTGGTGATTTTAAAAATGATAGAAATAATCCTAGATTGATAAATAAAGTGTTGAAAGTCTACAATAATTTTGGTTCTCAAGAATGATCCAAGATTAATGAATTAAATAAATATGAAAGATATATATAAACTTATGTAAAGTAATATAATACCATAAGTATATATTCTTTTTATGACTAATGTTGGAATTTTGGAGGCTTTGGTTATATAAAAATAATTTTAATATTTAACAAACAATATATGAATGAGTCTAGAATATTTGGGAGGCATATATTAAGGGGTATTGAACCCTCTTAGAATAGAAAATTTTAAAAGTAATCTAAAATTTATTTCTAGAATTTAGAGAATATATTTCATGCATTAGAAGACTTTTTTGGAAGATATTACCAGCTAGGTCACCTTATTGAAGACTGTCTCACCATATTAACATCCAAACTGTAAAGAATAGTCTTTTTCTGGATTGGAAATTTTCATCAGAAATTTTAATTTTTTTATTCAGATTATTTTAAGGGGTAAAATTATCTTTTCCCATAATGGATAATCTCATATAATTTTTCATATCACTCCATTGGTCCTAGAATAGGTTTTTTACCCTAGGACGAGATTTTGGTGTAATTTTGAACCGTTTAGATTTTAGAGAAACATTTAATATTTAATAGTTAATTAATTAATATTAATTAATTCATTCCAGTTTTCTTGGACATATAATTTGAAAGGAGCATATAATTGGGATTATCTATCTTTTTTTTGAGTATGAAATATGTATTTTTTCCTAGTTGAGGTATAAAATTAGTTCGGGCACTGGGTCTGGGCTTACGCCCCTTTTTCTATTTATTTTCTTTTTATACCTTTTCTTTTCATTTTTATTTTCTTATTTCTCACTTTAGATTATCGCATACACCCTCCCTATGAAATTTCTCCATCCTAAGAATGATAAATAATAGGTAGAGAGAGAAAAATAGAGGGGGGAGGTATTCTCGATGAGTTTTTGAGGATCTGAATCATCATGCAGTAGTCATGGGTCATGGAAACGGGTGAAGCTTTGCTGGATTCCACACAAAGGTTGTCCATTTTTAATTTTTTCTTTAAATAATCTTATATTTACCATTTAAAAGATTTAATGCCTTATTATGACTTCTTATAACCCATTGTGGGTTGGTCTATGTCTTTTGAGGAGAAAAGGGGGATTTGAGCAATTTGAGGGGTTTCCTATTTAGAAATTATAATCACACAAGGTTTAGTTCAAGAGAAAATGTCATGTATTCTTCTTATTCTGGAAAGATGATCTTTTATAGGTACACACCATGTATGGGGTATACAAATCATGGATTGGGACTCAGTCATATAGTCGAGTACCCATCCAAATAGCCCATATAGGGAAATATGGCTGTGTAGAGTACATGGCCAGACCCCATGTGGGTTGTATGCTGTAAATATGTACATGACTATGAGAAGTATATGGATAGGACATGTGAGGTATATGGGTAGGTACCCCATGTATGGTACACACCATGTACATGATCATCATGTTGTGTACTTGAGTTTTTACATGCCAAGTTCTCCTAAAGCACACGCCCAGGTGGGGATTTTGGAGAAAATTTTGTGTGCTACCCCTTTGTTAACATTTTTTAGGTTTTTTGTATATTTATGCCCATGAGTTGGAGTTTGAAATATAAGTAGTACATTTTGAGAATATTTCTGTTTCTATCGTGATATTGAAGCCCAAGAGATGTTTTTAGGAATCCTAAGTGGCAGTTAGGGTGGTTTCTTGAATAGAGAGGTTCTTTTTATGGTAATCAAATCCAGTTGTCTTCTGAGAGTGAAACCTTTGATCAAAGATGGGTCATGATCCATCTCCTATGACCAATGATTTTTCATCTTTCCCTTGATAACGTCTCCTTTGTGAGATATTCTTTTCTAGCCTAGGAGTTCATGAGGTTAGTTTCTTCTGATTATCCTTTGTAGGATGCCTCTATTTACGTTTCAACTTAGTGGATCCCATATTGGATGATGCTATCTCTTTACTACTGCCAAGGGTCCCCCATGGTATGCCTTTTCTTACATGATAACTTAGGGGATCCCCTATAATATTCCTCTACCTATATACCATTCAAGGATACCTTGTTGGATTCCACCCTTTTCCATCACTACCGATGATCCCAAGTATGAATCCTTTATTTATGTGTAGACATTGAGGATCTCATGTAGGTTGGATCTTCTATGTGTTGACTTATGGGACCTAGTGGGTACCCATATGATTGACCAACCCTGAGTTAGTTAATTAAGTGTTTAGGTAGGGATGGAATTATGTTTCACATTAGAATGTATACCAAACTTTTAAGACCATGGGGCTATGATAGTAGTGGTGGATTTAGGAATTAAACCACCCTCACTCTTTATTTATGATTTCTTTTGTTTTCTACTGATGCAATGATGATTACCAAAGGTGCTTCTTAGTTTTTGGATGATGAGATTGATGTGATGTGATGTCTACATTTGGGATTCCCATTCATTCTTCCTGGGAGATATATTATTTTTTTATTGGGATTCTTATACGTATTTACTAGGACCCAGATTTTGAACTCTTTTATTTATATATTTGGGATATCGAGTGTTACTTCCCAGTATCTCTCTTTTGATCTTTATATGTTTGGTTGTTATTCACAATCTTATGGATGTTGTTGTGGATGATTTTTCTCTCCTTGATTTATTATATAAGTAATACGATTACTCTCTCCTCAATTTTTCCATGGCATCACTATGATTATAATATACGGTCATGGAGTCCCTACTGATGATACTCATGGATGATTACACTCACCTGAGCAATATGGATGATTAATCTATCCCTAATTGATTACTGGATCATGGTGTTGGGATGTTATTACACATCATTGATATATATATATATATATATATATATATATTCATGGATGATTAAGCTCTCTCGGGTGTTGGGGATGATTACGCTCTCCCTCCTTAGATACCTCAATGGGTTGGAATGATGTCTCACCAGTGAGCACCCCATTTCATCGCCTAATGGTCAAATATATACACACATATAAATATAAATGATGGAAATTTATAGTTGAATGAGATCATGAACCCATGGATAAACTATGGTTTCACTTGGTTATTTGATTTATTATTTCAATTGTGTCTCGGCTAGGATGATTATATTACATGAGCATGCAATTATGAAAATAGATTTATAGATTCATCATTGGGGCAGCATACTGAGATTAATTTTCACCCATATATTTTCACCTCAGTGTGTGTGTGTGTGTCGACCTTAGGTATTATTTTTAGTTTGATCATAGATGTTTGTTGGATAGAGTTGTGGCCCAAAGTTTCATGATCAAGCGGGGCCGCTCATGTGGATTTTTTTGATCGGGCTGGAGTAGCTCGACGGTGTCATGGAAATCGGGTATGTGTTCTAGATAGAAGTTAGTATTAGATACTTGTACCTTTATTTTAGTTTCCTTTATATACTCCTGTATGTATGATCGACCAAGTGGGTGACTAGTGTTGTATGTATGAAATTGTTGTTCAAGATTTTATATCATTTCATTTATTATTATAGAATATTATGTTTCATTTTAGTTACTTCGTCTGTACTCTATTTATAAATTTCCATGGATGATATCTAGTTATTTCCATTTTTTTACACTAATATGGGGCATATTATCTGAACTATACCTCCTTTAGACCCTCACAACAATTCAAAATCCTTTAGCTTATAGGAATGTGCACTTGAGGCCTTTTGGTGAATTGGCTCAGGGCACTGGTTTAGTGGAACCCAGGTAGGGATGTTAAAAATTGGTATCATAGGTGTTTCTTTATTTTTGATTTACTATTTGGTATATGGTATATATGATTTTTAAGAATGTGTAGGAATATTTAATGGATATCAGACTGGTGCATTGAGAACACCTATTCTGATAGGAAGTCCTGGTTTCCAGGGATATGGTATTTCTATTCAAATTGTTGGACTCCTCATGTGTTAATCATGTTTTAATGATCACAAATCCTATTATTGTTAATTAATCTCAATCTTCATTGCACGTCTTTCTAATGCTCTTCAATCTCAATAATAACTACACATCATGTTTTAATGATAACAAATCTTATGGATGTTACTTACTCTCTTTATTATTTACAAGTCTTATGCATGATCACAAATCTCACATATATTATCACACCTTTATATTTATGATTCAAGCTCTTTTACTCTCTAATGATTAAACTTAATCCATATTCTTCATACTACTGTCTAAGTCCAAATACAGATATTTGTCTAAGTATAGACTCACCGTGAAGGACTCACCGTGACCCAGACACCGTGAAGGACTCACCGTGACCCAGACACCATGAAGGACTCACCGTGACCCAGACACCGTGAAGGACTCACCGTGACCCAGACACCGTGAAGGACTCACCAAGACCCAGACACCGTGAAGGAAATACCGTGAAGCTCATACCGTGAACCTCATACCATGAAGAATACACCGTTTACTTAATCACTGTGACACCGTTTTTTAACTTTTTTTCAATATTATTTAAATAATACTAACGGTCATATTTGATGTTTTTAATGCAATTAATGTTATTTAATGATATTTTTTGGCATGTCAGGAAACCGTATCTCGTACCTATGAAAAGGGAATCATTCCTACCGCCAGAACTTGTGGAATATAAGGAATATTAAGATGCAGTACACGACAGAGAATAGAAGTGAGGTGTGAAAGTGCAAATGTACAACAAGAAGAACTTACATACACCCTAGAGCACTGTGCTGAACAAGAAGAACAATCCTGAAGAAGAAGGAGATTGAAAGTCTTTCAAAGAACTATTATGAATTAAATCCAACACCTCTGAAGAACACACGATGAATCAAGAGATCATTCTCACTCATGAAGAACACAATCTTAACTACGACACTCTGTTTTTCAACAGAAAAACCAGAGAAGGACTCAAAAGCATTCCTTCTGAATCCAACGAGTCCAGAGCTGCATTGATAATCACTAGAGCTTTCTAAACTCTCATCTATCTTCTCTATGTGATTTATTTATTAACTTTCGAGCAGTGTGGTGTACTCTGCATTTCTTATACACACAATGTCTCCTGTACTGAACTGAAGGATATCAAATCCTCACTCCAAAACTCTTAACTCTTGTTTACCCACGTCAAATGTGGAATAGGTCTTTGTGTGGTCTGGTATTTGCTTTTTTTCCCACGTAGAATAGTGGTAGAGGTCCCTGTGTGTCCTGGAAAATTTTGTAAACTATTGTTAACCCCGATCCAGGGTGTGGATCAAATTTATATAAATTTGAGAGGATTAAGTCTCAGCTTGAGACTGGACCTCTTGTTATATCTGTTGAGCATCTTTAATTTAAGTTCAAAGTATACTACATATATCTTATTTATTCTGCTACTATTACTTTGAAATACAAAACTATTTTAAAGCTACTTTGATAGTTAAATTAGCAAGTGTTTACACTTATTGTAAATCAGTAGATTAGTTTCAAAAGTTAGTTTGATCTTGTGGTTAAATTAACTGAGACCTAATCAATCTTTGAGAAGCTAAGTAAACATTTACAATCTGTATAAATTCACTACAGTTTAACTTATTTTATAAATCAGGGGATTTTAAATAGACAATATTTTAACAGAAATTTTAATTGGAGCTCAATTCACCCCCCTCTTGAGTATCCACTCCGACCAACATTTGGTATCATAGGATTAAAATATTTTCTGAAGTACTCAGTTTTTCAACTATGATTTTAGTTGTATTTTAAAGTTCTTAAAATTTATGTTATTTCTAAATTTTTATCTCTTTAAATTATATTTCTAAACTCTAGTTATGGATAATAGACTAGAAGGTGCTTCTACTAACAGGCCACCTTTCTTCAATGGTATAAACTATGCTCAGTGGAAACTTAAAATGAAAATTCATTTAGAAAGCATGGGTTTTGATATTTGGACTGCCATAGAATCTGAATATAAAATTCCCACTACTGTTATATCCACTTGGGATGAACCTACAAAGACTACTTACAATAATAATTGTAAAGATATGAATTCCATGTACTTTTCTTTAGGAGATTAAGAGTTTAATAGAATTTCTGCTTGCAAAACTGCTTTTGAAATTTGGGATACTTTGGGTGTTTCTCATGAAGGAACAACCAATGTTAAAGAAATGAGATTAAATACTTATACTATTAAATATGATAACTTTAAAATGAATAATGATGAACCTATTTATGATATGTATCTCAGGTTTAATGAGATATTAAATACAATGAATTCACTTGGTAAGGCTATTCCAGCAAAGGAACAAATTTTGAGAATCTTGAGATATTTACCAGACCGATGGAGAGGCACCTCTGTCTCAATCAGAGAGTCATGTGACATTGCTTCTCTACCTGTCAAAGAACTAATTGGTAATCTTATGATGTATGAGGAAGAACTCAAGGTGAATAAAGAGGAATATGATGAACCTAAGAGGAAATCAGTGGCTTTCAAGACTACTACTTCAAGGACCAAGGACAAAGATAAAGCTCAAGTACCTACTGACAGTTCAACCAGTGAAAATTCAGACTCTGATAGTGATGCTGAAATGGCTTAGATAGCTAGGAGGTTTAAGGAGTTTTATAGAAAGAAGAAATTTTTCAAAAAATCAAATTACAAAGGAAAGTATGACAATAAGGGACACTGGAAAAAGGATTGGAAAAATCCAGATAAAAGTGATGAAGTTATTTGCTATGAGTGCAAAAAGAAAAAACACATTAAAGTAGACTTCCCAAAGCTAAAATTCAAGAAGAAATATGATTACAAGGACATTAAGTACAAAAAGGCTATGAAGGCTACCTTGAGTGATTCTGATGACATCATAAGTGAATCTGAAATGTCTGATTCTGAAAAGAATCGTGCCAACATGTGTTTCATGACAAACACATCTGAGGAAACCTACTTGAAGAGTTCCCACAAGAAGACATGGTATCTGGACAATGGATGTTCAAGACATATGTCTGGGGATTACTCATGTTTCAAAAGTTTAATAAAGGTTTATGGAGGTCATGTCACCTTTGGTGATAATTCTAAAGGAAAGATCATCGGCCTAGGACAAATTTGTAACACTGATTCAGTTTTAATTTCTAAAGTTTTATTTGTTGATGGACTTAAATATAATCTGTTAAGTATTTATCAATTATGTGATGATGGATTTAATGTGAAGTTTGAAAATGATTCTTTTAATGTTTTTAATTCTAAAAATGTTTTTGTCTTTTCTGCTTTAAGAAATGAAAATGTTTATGCAGTTGATTTAAATTCCTTATCTAAGCAAAATGTTACCTGTTTAAATGATTTTCATAAAGAGTCCTAGTTATGGCATAGAAGATTAGGACACTGCAATATACACTCACTTAGAAAACTAACTAGGAAAAACTTAGTTAGAGACCTACCTAAACTTGAGTTTCCAAATGAAAAAGTTTGTAATCCCTGTCAAAAGGGAAAGCAACATAAGGTTTCTTTTAAATCAAAGAAAGAAGTTTCAACTTCTCAACCTCTCGAGTTGGTTCACATGGATTTGTTTGGACCATATAGAGTTTCTAGCTTAAATGGTAAGCACTATGTCTATGTCCTAGTAGATGACTTTTCTAGATATACTTGGGTATACTTCTTACCTCACAAAAGTGAAGCTTGTTCTTACTTTGTTAAATACTCCAAATCTGTAGAAAATATTAGTGGACTTAAGATTAAAACCCTAAGAAGTGATCATGGTCGTGAGTTTGAAAATCATGAATTTGAATACTATTTCTCAAATAATGGCTATAGTCGTAACTTTTCTGCTCCTAGGACACCTCAGCAGAATGGTGTAGTAGAAAGAAGAAATAGAACACTGCAAGAAATTGTTATAACTATGATTAATGAATATGACCTGCCTATTTACTTTTGGGCTGAATCTGTGAATACATCTTGTTATATTATCAATAGAGTCTTAATTAGACCTTTTCTTAAGAAGACCCCATATGAGTTGTGGAACAATAGAAAACCTAAAGTTCGTTACTTTAGAGTGTTTGGCTACAAAGTTTTTATTCTTAATACAAAAGATAATCTTGATAAGTTTGCTTCTAAGAGTGATGAAGGAATATTTTTAGGATATTCTTTAACCAGCAAGGCTTATAGAGTTTTCAACAAAAGAACCAAGTGTGTGGAAGAATTTGTTCACATCAAGTTTGATGAAACTCATCCACATGAGCCTAAAACCTCTCTTGAAAATATTGAAGAAGATTTATCTGTTCTGGACCTTAATGATAAAATCAATGAACCTGCTATAAAGACAACCAGTTCTGGACTTATTCCAGAATCTACCCCAAATGAACCCGAACCTAGAGAAGAACATGAAATTTATAGTCCTAACTTTACTAGATCAACTAGAATTCTAAAGAATCATCCTTTAGATGTTATTGTAGTAAATCTTGATAGAGGTACACAGACTAGAGCTTCTCTTAGAAATCAGGTTGAACATCAAGACTTCTTATCACATCTTGAACCTAAAAACATTGATGATGCTATTAATGATAAATTTTGGTTAATTACTATGCAAGAAGAACTCAATCAATTTTAAAGAAATAAAGTTTGGAATCTTGTTGAAAGACCTAAGGACACTTTCACAATATGCACAAAATGGGTGTTTAGAAATAAAGTAGATGAATCTGGAAACATAGTTAGAAATAAAGCTAGGCTAGTTGCACAAGGCTATAGTCAAGAAGAAGTTATTGACTATGAGGAGACTTTTTCTCCAGTAGCCAAATTAGAATCCATTAGGATTTTACTTGCTTATGCTGCACATCTAAATTTCAAACGATATCAAATGGATGTCAAGAGTGAATTCTTGAATGGATATATTGTTGAGGATGTTTTTGTTGAACAACCACCTGGATTTTCAAACCCTCATTTTCCAAATCATATTTTCAAATTATCAAAAGCTTTATATGGTTTAAAGCAAGCTCTAAGATCTTGGTATGATAGATTAAGTACTTTTCTAATTTCCAAAGGTTTTCTAAAGGAATAGTTGATCCTACTCTGTTTATAAAATGAATTTCTAAAGATGTTTTAGTTGTAAAAATTTATGTAGATTATATTATTTTTGGATCATCAAAAACTACATTATGTACTGATTTTTCTAAAATGATGCAAAATGAATTTGAAATGAGTTTAATGGGTGAACTTAAATTCTTTCTTGGATTTCAAATCTTTCAAAATGATGATGGAATTATTTTAAATCAAAGTAAATATACTAGAGATATTTTAAAAAGTTTTGGATTGGATAGCACAAAAGGTAGTTACACTCCCATGAGTACCACCTGTAAGATGGATCTTGATGAAGATGGTAAATCTGTTGATCAAACCACTTATAGAAGAATGATTGGAAGTCTACTCTACCTGACTTCTAGTCATCCTGATATTATGTTTAGTGTGTGTATGTGTGCTCGTTTTCAAGAAAACCCTAAAGATTCGCATTTAAATGTTGTAAAGATAATTTTAAAATACCTCAAGCATGCTCCCAATTTAGGACTGTTCTATACCAAAGGACAATCATTTGAATTAGTTAGTTATTCTGATACTGATTTTGTTGGATGTAAGTTAGATATAAAAAGCACCTCTGGAACATGTCACCTTTTAGGCAAGTCACTAGTATCATGGTGTAGTAAGAAACAAAATTTAGTTGCATTATCTACTGCAGAAGCTGAATACATAGCTGCTGGCAGTTGTTGTGCACAAATTTTGTGGATGAAACACACATTACTAGACTATGGATATCAATTTAGACATGTACCAATAAATTGTGACAACACAAGTCCTATTAACATTTCTAAGAATCTTGTTTCTCATTATAGAACAAAACATATTGATGTAAGACATCACTTTTTGAGGGATAATTATCAAAAAGGTGATATCACTTTGGAATTCATTGGTACTGAATATCAACTTGTTGATATATTCACTAAACCATTAAATTTTGAAATATTAGACTACATCATACATGATCTTGGTATGATTAATCATAAATAAATATCTTACTGATCTTAATGTTTAATACTTTACTATACATTACTTTACGGTTTCATACTCACTGTTTCTAAGTTATTGTCTTATACTCATGGTCTGTCAACTCACTGTCTCACCGTGATGACTATCAACTGTCTCACCGTGATGACTTGTTTTCATCACACCATAATGCCTACTCATGGTCTCACTATGAAGATTATATATATTCTTATTTTAACTTGTATCCCAGTAATTTTTATTTCACTGCTATTTGATTTCCTGTGTTTTGTTTTTATGACGTTTGACATTCCCAAATGATAAAACTTAAGGGTTTCATTCAATTCCTTACCCAAACTCTCTCCTGAACCTTCACTTCCCTCTCACCCGAACCTTCAGTGAATGCCAAGGATGAAGCGTCCATCCTCACCATCGTCTGAAAAGTGCTTCTCTAAGAAATAGAAGAGGATACCGAGGATAGCTCCCAAAGGACCTCTAAACCCAAACCTGGTAAGTCGTACAGTTGTACCTGAAAAGGAGGTTTGTCTAGAGTGGTTTCTGTCTAGAAGATCTTCAGTTTTGAAAGTTTTGAGAGAACAAGGATGTCTTGAATGGTTCACTGGACAGAATAGACCGATTTACCTGAGATTGGTATCTCAATTATATCAGTATGTGAAGTTTTCTTTTGAGTTTAGAGAAAGCTTTATGGTGACAAGCTGGATAAATGGTCATAAGTTCTCTTTCTCTTCGAGGTTGTGGGTTGCATGCTTAAGGATTCCACATGAAGGAGTTTGTAAAGATTACCAGAGAGACACTCCTCCAACAACCGACATCTTTGACCTGGAGACTGCTTTGGAAAACCTGACTGGAAATGGCACTAAGCGAAGGGCCATAGCTGCTGAATTAGATGGGGAGACTAGACTTCTGTTTAAGTTTGTTCAAAATTTGATTAGCCCGAGAAAAGGAGATTTTGTTTTGACGAAGTATCAGGATGTGTTCCTGATTCATCTGTTGAAGAATGGCCATAAGATCAACCTATGCAAGTATGTTATTAACCATATCTATGAGCTAATCAAAGTCACTTCCAAATCCACCTCCCTGTTTTACTCAAGGATGATCTCAGCTATGTTAGTTGCAAAATGGATGGTTGAACCAACTGAAGAAAAGTTAGAGGAACTTGATTACTGCCTATCCATGCCTATCATCAGAAGGATAAAGATTAGCTGGAACCCCTGGAAGAAGCAGTGGGTTGAGGATAATGATCAAGTGTATAAAAAGTTTAATCCTGTTGACTATCCAAGAAGGCCTAAAAATATATTTGATCCTAGTTTGGAACCAGATGAAGTGGCTGAGTATTCAGAAGAAGAAGAAGAAGAATAAGTAACAATTGAAGTTTCTCCAAGAGAAGAAGCTGGAAGACCTCAAATGGAAACAGCTCTTGTTGAAAAAGAAAGGATTGTTGTCCCTGCTGAAATACTTCAAGGAGAGGAAGTTTCTATTAGTTTGAGAGAAGAGGAAGCTCCTGCTTCTAGTGCGGATGTAAATCCAGAAGCTCATCCTAATACTGCAAGGAAATTGGTTTTTCCTGATTCAGAATAGGAAGCAACCTTAGAGGAAAATCCTATTGAAGATGATCTTTCTGTTGAGAAAGAAGCAATTCTGGAAGCTCAACCAGTGGAACAATCAGCTCCTGAGATTATTCCCTCTGCTGAAGAGAGGATGGAAATTTCCTTTCAGCTGGAAAGGCAAGAGTTTGCTGAAGAGATCAGGGATAATCCTGTGGATCTTGTCCATGTTCCTGAGCCTCAAGAATCTGAAAGGGAAGCACAATTTGAGGGGGAGGAACCTCAAAACCTTGAGATTATAGAATCTGGATCTTCTGAAGCTTCTCAACCTTCTGTCTCATACTCTGTGTACACTCAGTATGAATTCCCAAGCTTTTATGATGTGAATGAGTCACAGCAAGTGACTACAACTGGAATGGATCTTTATTCTTTGTTTCAACTGAAGTCTATAGCTCATCCAGAACCAGAACCAGAGCCCCAACCTCAATCTAAATAAGAATCTGAGTATGAATATGACTTTGAACCTCAACCTGAATCTGAACCACTACCTTTGCCTGCACCCTTACCTGAGCATCACTCCTTTGTCACCAAAGATGATCTGAAAGTTTTTGGAGAGACTTCGTTAGTTGGAGTTGAGAAAATTGTCTCCACTCAACCTCATCCAGTGACTCAGATAAGTCAAGGAGATGCATCAATTCTCTTGGAAAATAGTATCTTGCATATTCAACCAAGGATGATCCGAGAAATTCAAGAAGTCAGAGTAGAGAATAAGCTGTTGAGTGCTGATGTTGAAAATCTGAAAAGTATGGTAGCAAGTTTGCAGAATGAGTTATCTTTGAGATCATTATCTACTCCTGTTTCTGCCCCTACACCTGTTTCTGTTTCTCCTGAGCCATCTGATTCCCTCCTTGATAGGGAGATTGTGTCTCAAGTTCATCCATACCTACTTTCTTTTGATGAGAATATTGGAAAAACACACACCAAGATGCTGGAACGCATGAGAGAGCTTGTAGAAAATCTGAATAAGCTTACAAATGAATACACTGGATGCCTGCAAAAAGTTCTGAAACAGCTCAAAGTTCTAACCGAAGATTTCAAGGCTTCACCTACTTCTGGTCAGATCTCCACACCTTCTTTGGATGATTCTATGCTTAGATCCATAATTAAGGAATAATTTTAGAGTTCCTTCAGTGGCTTGGATCTATCTAATTTGTCAGAAGTGGTTAAGAACAGTGATAGAGCATTGGACTTGGTTAAGATTCATTATAAGATAGACAATAATTCTCAACAAGAGATCTCCAAGAAAATATATTTGTATCTCTCCCAGATTTTCTCTAAAATTGATATGACAGATCACTTTAGATATCTTGTGGAAAATTTGAGAATCCCTCCGGTTACTCAAGATTTTAAAGCTCAAGTTCAGAAACTTACAGAGTTTACCAGATTGTTGGACAGATTTCTGGAGAATAAGGATGATTTTGAAAAGGCTATGCAATATGGTGGTGAAATCATTACTGATTTCATCAATCATTTGAAGTCGTATCTTCATGTGCAGAGTACTGTTATAGTTGCTCTAGCTGTTGCACCCCTTAGACCTATTATACCTACCTTAGCCTCAAATTCCATGACAGTTAGCCAAGCTCTTTCTCAGATCCGTCCAGTCATTCTTGACCAGCCACAACCTAGATCTTCTACTACTCCCACTTTGGCTCCATCTGTTTTTGAAGTTCTACCCGTACCCTCTTTGTCTACTACATCTATGCCTTCTTCTATATCGGCACCATCTCCTTCTGTTGATAAAGGCAAAGACAAGGTGGATCCCTAAAGAGTCTGAGGACTGTTTTTCTTTTTGATAGGATGTCATTTCTATTTGTATTTATCTTGTATGATCTATTCTGAATTTTTTTTAATGAAGAATACATTGTTTCATTTCATTTTCTCTACTTTTTGATAATCCCAAAAGGGGGAGAAAAACTACAAGTATAAAAGGGGGAGAAAAACTACAAGTGTCAGTACTATAATGATTTTTTCTATTCTAATATGCTAGTTTCTTCTATTTTACATTTCATTTATATTCTAACTATATCTGATTTGTGATCATCAAAAAGGGGGATATTGTTGGACTCCTCATGTGTTAATCATGTTTTAATGATCAAAAATCCTATTACTGTTAATTAATCTCAATCTTCATTGCACATCTTGTTAATGCTCTTTAATCTCAATAATAACTACACATCATGTTTTAATGATAACAAATCTTATGGATGTTACTTACTCTCTTTATTATTTAAAAGTCTTATGCATGATCACAAATCTCACATATATTATCACACCTTTATATTTATGATTCAAGCTCTTTTACTCTCTAATGATTAAACTTAATCCATATTCTGCATATTACTATCTAAGTCCAAATACAGATATTTGTCTAAGTATGGACTCGTCGTGCAGGACTCATCGTGGCCCAGACACCGTGAAGAACTCACCATGACCCAGACACTGTGAAGGACTCATCGTGACCCAGACACCATGAAGGACTCATCGTGATCCAAACACCGTGAAGGACTCACTGTGACCCAAACACCGGGAAGGACTCATCGTGACCCAGACACCGTGAAGGACTCACCGTGACCCAGACACCATGAAGGACATACTGTGAAGCTCATACCGTGAACCTCATATCGTGAATAAGACACCGTTTACTTAATCACTCTGACACTGTTTCTTAACTTTTTGTCAATATTATTTAAATAATACTAACGGTCATATTTGATGTTTTTAATGATATTAATGTTATTTAATGATAGTTGTTGGCATGTCATGAAACCGTATCTCATACCTATGAAAATGGAATCATTCTTATCGCCAGAACTTGTGGAATATAAGGAAGATTAAGATGCATTGCACGACAGAGAACAGAAGTGAGGTGTGCAAGTGAGAATATAAAACAAGAAGAACTTACATACACCCGAGAGCACCGTGCTGAACAAGAAGAAAAATCCTGAACAAGAAGGAGATTGCAAGTCTTTCAAATAAATCTTATGAATGAAATCCAACACCTCTGAAGAACACACGACAAATCAAGAGATCATTCTCACTCCTGAAGGACACAAGCTTAACTACGACACTCTGTTTTTCAATAGAAAAATCAGAGAAGGACTCAGAAGCATTCTTTCTGAATCCAACGAGTCCAGAGCTGCATTGATAATCACTAGATCTTTCTAAACTCTCATATATCTTCTCTACGTGATTTATTTATTAACTTTCAAGCAGTGTGGTGTACGCTGAATTTCTTATACACACACTGTCTATTGTACTGAACTGGAGGATATCAAATCCTCACTCCAAAACTCTTATCTCTTGTTTACCCACGTCAACAATGGAAGAGGTCCTTGTGTGGCATGTTCTTTGCTTTGTTTCCCACATAGAATAGTGGTAAGGTCCCTGTGTGGCCTGGATAGTTTTGTAAACTATTATTAACCCCGATCCAGGGTGTGGATCAAATTTATATAAATTTGATAGGACTAAGTCTCGGCTTGAGACTAAACCTCTTGTTATATCTGTTGTGCATCTTTAATTTAAGTTCAAAGTATACTAAATATATCTTATTTATTCTGCTGCTATTACTTTTAAATACAAAACTATTTTAAAGCTACTTTGATAGTTAAATTATCAAGTGTTTACACTTATTGTAAATCAGTAGATTAGTTTCAAATGTTAGTTTCATCTTGTAGTTAAATTAACTGAGAGCTAATCAATCTTTGAGAACCTAAGTGAACATTTACAATCTGTATAAATTCGCTACAGTTTAACTTATTTTATAAATTGGGGGATTTTAAATAGACAATATTTTAACAAAAATTTTAATTGGAACTCAATTCACCCCCCTATTGAGTATCCACTCCGACCAACAAAAATCTAAAATGTTATTAATATATATTATTTTCAATTTTATTGATTCAAATTTTTTTTGTATTTTATGATATATTATTGGTTTTAAGTTCTTGGTCATAGGAAAGATCTTAGTGATTTATTTTGACTCTTGGATGGAAAAGGAAAGAGGTGTTTCATGCATCATATTTTTCACATAGGATTCACATGATATAGGCCCACTAGTGTGTGACTATTATTGATGGTAAAGGATAGTTGTTTAAATTTTCAATAAAATCCTCAATGGTGTTTTCTTGTATAGGTTTTTTGCGTCATTCTACTCAATTTGGAATACTTTCATATATATTTCCTTCTTTTGGAAAGTCATGTGGATTTACATTGAGGCATTTTATCATTAGGATGATGACTTTGTCCTCAGGCACAAAAGGTGCTTTGACCCTATTAGGCCAAAATGGAATATGATCCCCATGTGTTATACCCCATGTAGTGTGTTGTTTTTCTGGTTTAGTTATTTAAAGTGTCAGTGAAAAACTATATATTTTTTCTTGTAATTCATAGAATGACATTCTACATAACTGAGATTCATTGTGGTTATTTAGTCGGGTCATTTTGTACTATAATAGTATATACCTAAAAATTTATGGTAAACTAGACCTTGAGGGGTATTACTATATATGGTTGATTTGTGAGTGTCAGATCATTATATATTATTTGTTATATCATAAACTCTAGGGATAAGTTCTTTATGATGATTCATGGAGAGTATTAGGGGATTTTTATTCTAGTCTTGATAGTTTTGACCCATATAGGTCATTATGATCTTTACCTTCCTCAGAGAGGTTTGATATTTGGGGATAGTTGGTTAGACCTTGTGACCTAGTTACAAGACTTGATCAGTAGGGCTAGGTGGGAGACCTAGAGGCCCTTAGTTTTGACTCAAACCCTTGTAGGTTGACATTTAGTTTGATTAATGGAAACCTATGTAAGAGCTTTTCATGGGTTTTTAGATGCCTTTTTAGGTAGTGATCTTGGTTACATTCTCATTCGATATTGAGGCATGATTAGTGTTTGGGTTTTTGAATATAGGAATGTTGATGCCTTCAAAATTTGAGTAAGTACCTAGAGTTCTTTGGTATATAGACTATATTTGATAGAAAGGACTATTTAGGTTCCTAACCTAGTTGACCAATGGTTCTGTCATTTCTAATGTAGTCAGAACGCATGTAGACGATCATGGAAGTAAATACGTTGGGATACGGGTGGTTGTGGAATAAATTTTAGCATATGTAAGATGACTGATCTTGAAGAGGAGTTCTAAGGGAGATTCTAGTTTGTTTATAATGAAATTACACATATCATATTCATCTTGATTTTAATATCATGTGACTCATGGGAGCATGATTCGAGTGACGATGGTACATGTTGATTACACGTAGTACCATTTAAATTCTAAATTAGTGAGTATTCATGTGTGATCTGAGAACCAATAGATTCAAATACTTCTTTTGGGTTTGGTTTCTTAGGATTTTTTATTAAAATGAAAAATATCCCTTTGTGGTATAGGATACATTTGAAAGGAATTAGGTGTCGTGAGATAGTTGACCCATGGTTGGACCTGGAGATTCATTTTCAGAAGACATGGTGTCAGGAGTTGGTTAAAGGAAAGTATAGCCTATTTTGATTTCATCATGGATCGAGGGGAGATATACACACCTTTCTATATAATATTAGAGTAATAATAGTTAGATACGATCATTATCTATCTTGACATCATCTTGGGTGTGTTGGGAGAGCATCATCTCTATACTGAGCTACTTTTCTTTTAAATACCTTTCTTGGTTGACAAAGGAATCTAATGAGGTTGTGATCAAGGAGAATTATAAGGTAATACATATGGTGGGGAGTGAAAGATTTGTTGTTGGAGGTTGGTGACCCTCATTTTTAGTTTAAATTCCACATTTTATGTGGTCCATTGAGCTCATAGTTTGGTTTTGAGACAATGATAATGGTATTCCTATGGTGGGGAGTACAAGATTGGTCACAGTTAAGTGTATCCCATGTGAGATATAGTTGTTTATGTTCTGAGACTGGTCATTAGACCATCAGGATAGAGTAGTTATGTAGACGCTTGGGATGATATCATGGATACTAGTTTTTTCCTACCATGTATTCTCAGGGATGAGAAGGTTTATGGCGGGGAGATTGTAAGGAACCATGTTTTTTTGGACTGGAACTTTTAAGAAAAAATTCAGATATTTTCTTTTAGATGCTTCTAAGGGGTAAAATAATCTTTTTCCCCTAGTATATGATCTCAGATATTTTTTTTGATGACTCCATTGGTCCTGGAATAACGTTTTTACCCTAGAACATAAGTTTGGTGGAATTATAAACCATTCGTATTTTAGAAGAATAATTGATATTTAATATTTAAATAATTGATTCATGTAGGTTAATTAATACATATCTTTTGAATGATTCATTATATTTGGATTATATCTTTTCTTTTGATTATATAATGGGGATATTTTCTAGTAGAGGCATAAACTCAGGTCGGGTGTCGATGTCAAGCATGGGCCCCTTTTTCTTTTACTTTTATTTTTCTTTTTTTCTTTTCCTTTTTCTTTTATTTTTTAACCCTTTTGATTCTCACATATTCCACCCTCCTTGTTGGATTCCTCTTTGTAATGAATAAGAAAGAATATTAATAGGTAGAGAGTGAAAGAGAGATAGGGTAATATAGGTTCTCCCACAAAGCTTATGAGGATCCGGATTGTCATGCGGCAACTGTGGATCCCGGAAACAGGTTAATCTTCAGATAATTTTTCCAAATGGTAGTCCATTTTTAATTTTTTCTATAAATATCCATAAATTTACTAATTATAGGTTTTAATACCTTATTATTACTACTTAAGACCATTTTTGGTTTTATCTATTTCTTTTGAGGAGAAAATGGGGGTTTCGGGCAATTTGAGGGTTTCCCATTCAGAAATCTCGATCACACGGTGTATAGTTCAAGAACACGCATCATGTGTTATTCATGTTTAGGGAAGATGGAATTTTAGAGGTACATATCATTTATAGGGTATACATTCCATGTACTAGGACTCATCTATGTAGTTGAGTACCCTACTAAACAGCATGTGTAGGGGCACAAGGCCATATAGAGTACACATCCAGATCTCATATGGGTTGCACACTGTATAGAGGTATATGACTAAGTGAAGTATATGTCCATTCCATGTGAGGTATATGGGCAAGTACCCTATGTAGGTTACACATTGTGTATATGATCAACATGTTGTGTACTTGGGTTTTTATATTCCAAGTCTGGAAAGAGTTCACACCAAGGTGGGGATTTGGGAGAACGCATTGGGTAATAGGTATACACACCATATAATTCCCCTTTACTACCCTTTTTTATGGTTATTCATATCTTTATACCCATGAGTCAGAATTGGACATATGAGTATTCCATTTTTAGTATCTTTCTCTTTGGATCATGATGGTGGAACCCTTAAGGTGCTTTAAGGACTTATAAGTTGTGTTTCATGTGTTTTCTTGAATGGAGAGGTTCTTCCTCCACTAATTGAATCTAGCTGTCTCCTGAGAGTGATAACTTTAATCTAAGATGGTCCATGAGCCATCTCCCTCGAACAATGATTTTATAGATTTCCCTTGATGATTTATCCCTTGTGAGATTTTCCCTTCTAGAACAAGAGGTTGTGAGGTTAGTTGTTAATGAGGATCCCATATAGGATGCCTATATCATTTTATTGTTATCAAGGGTCCCATATGGGATGTCTTCTCTTACATTATAACTCAGGGAGTCACATTTAGGGTTCATATACCTATGTACCATTCAAGTATCCCATGTAGGATTCCTCCATTTACCATCACTACTAAGGATCACTAGTAGGATGTATTATCTTATGTATATAAATCAAGGACCCTAAGTTGGATGCCTATTCTATGTGTTAACTTAAGGGTCCTGGTGGGTATCTCGATAATTGATCGACTCTGATTTAGTGTATTAGGGGTTTGGGTAGATATGGTAGTAGGTTTCACCTTAGAACCTCTACCAAACTTGTAATCCCATGGGGCTATGGAAGTAGTGGTGGGTTTATCCATTCGGCTACCCTCACTCTTTATTTATTCCTTCATCTATTTATTATTGATGCAGCAATGATTACTATAGGTGCTTTATGGTTTTTGGTTGATTACACTGATACGATGTGATGTATATATTTGGGATTTCCATTCATACATCATGGGATCTATATTATTCATTTATTGGGATTCCCAGACTTATTTTTTGGGACCCATATTTAAATCCCTTTTATTTATATATTTGGGATACTTAGAGGCACTTCCTAGGATTTTACTTTTAAGATGTATATATTTGGATGTTATTCACATCCATATTCATTATATTGGGGATGATTCCTCTCACCTTGATTTATTTTATAATGAGGAATATTTTTCTCTCCTCAATTTGGGCATGGCATCCTCATGATTATGACATATGGGCATGACATCCCTATTGATGATACTCATGGATAATTACACTCTCCCAAGTGATAGGGATGATCACACTCTCCATGATAGATTAATAGATCATGATGTTGGGTATTTAATTCAGCATCATTGATATATATATATATACTTAGGGAACTCTATCGATTGATGGGGATGATTATGTTCTCCCTGATTAGAGACCTCAAGGGTTGGGTATAACTTCTCACTTGTGAGATCTCTTTTTACTCTCCTAAGGTTCTGAATCCTAGGAATTATTTTATTCACAATGTAATGGATTCCTATAGACCGTGACCTATGTATCATACATCAAACTCAATTTACATTGAATGGGTAGCATGAAATCCATATCAATGGCCATTTATAGAATTGTCTATTGGTATATAGATTCTTTCATTAGAGTGATTGGAGGCAAGTATGAGTGAACCCAAGGATAGGATGTGTATCCCCTATGGTAAAATAGATTTCTTATAAAAATTTATAATGATGGATGAAGTTGGTATTTTTGATTGGGAATACAAACCCAGAGATAGACTAAATTATACATGACTTGAGTGGTAAAAAATCCAACTCAATTACCTTCCTATAGGATTCCTGACAATTGGGATTACGGGCCTAAGGATCGACTACATTAGTTTATGTTATTTTTCACCTTAATCATGTATATTCATATTTTTGTGTTCATATACATATATATATATAGGGGAATATATATATATACATGTATAAATATAAATATACATGATGGAACTTTCCAATTAACTAGGATCACTGACCCAAGGATCAACTGTGGTTTCACTTGAATTATTTGATTTATTATTTTAGTTGTGTCTTGTAAAGGCTTAGAATATTTCATGAGCATTCACTTATGACATAATATTTATAGGTTCATAAATTGGGTTTCCTACTGAGATTATTTCTCACCCCTATATGTGCACTACGATGTGTATGTAGAACTTATGTCTACTTTCAGGTTGATCATAGATGCATGGTAGATAGGATTGAGCCACAAAGTTTTTTTGATCAAGTAGGGCCACTCATGTGGATTATTTTGATAGCACTAGAGAGTATAAATAGTGTCATGGAGACCAGTTATGTGGTCTACCTCAAAGTTAGTAGTAGTGTCTAGTATTTTTATTTTAGTTTCTTTTATATACTCATGCATGTATGGTCAGCCCAGTGGGTGACCAGTGTTGTATGTATGACATGGTTTTTTAAGATTTTATATCATTTCATTTATTATTATAACATTTTTTTCAGTTTATTTACTTCTTACACATTCTTTTTATTTACTACCTCGGATGATATCTAGTTATTTCAGTCATGTTTACTCTAATATAAGGGTATTCTTGCCCCACTGTACTACCATAGACCCTTGATTCTAGTAGAAATAATCTGTTTTATGAGTAGTAATGATTGAGGTCTTGTAGTGAATTAGAATAGGTTATTGGTTTAGTGTCACATGGTTCAGGATGTTACACAAAATGATTATGAGTTTTAATATTTAGAAGTCTCAAAATAAGAATAAAAAAAACTAAAGAGAAAATTGTTGTGGTTTAAGTGGTATATAAATAATCTGAAGTAAAATTTAAATGGATTGTGGATAGTGGATGTTATTCATATATTAAAAGGTATCTAAAGTTGTTAAAATAAATTTAAAAGTGTAAAAAAGACTATGTGATCTTTGAAAAATATGGTTCACTCAATGTCAAAGCTGTTGGTTCAACAATTATTGGAAAAGAAAAGTTAAAGTCTAAGAATAGATTATATGTTAATGGGATAAAACACAATATTTAATGTTTTTCTCAAATCTATTATAAAGTTAATGAACTAATATTTTGAAAATATAGATTTTTTTTATTGAGCTTATGAGATCGGTGTATTTTGATAAGAGGTTAATGAACTGGAGGGAACCTATTTTAGGAGGTTGATGTAGGAGATTCTTGTTATTTAAGCATAAAAGAATAAAATCAAACATAGAATCAAAGGTTTGATCATCTTGGAAAAATAACATGAAAATGTATAAGTAATTATCTCAAAAAATTACATGATCTAAAGTCTTTATACTAGAATTCACTTTCTTAAACTCCCAAATATATTTTAGGTTTAGAGTGTCAAATAATGAGGTTATAAAACAAACTTAAAAAACCCATATATTACAATGTGGACTCGTCCACTCAATACCCATTTTTTCCACAATATAAAACTTTTAAATTAAACACATTTTCTTTTCATGAAAAATATTTTTGACTTTCAACTTGACTTCCTCTTTTTTCTTACACATCCTTAAACCCTATGAAAAATATTTTAAAACATGAGATAAGAAAAAAAATCTTAGTGAGGGACATAAAAGAAATAAATATATTAGTTCAATGAAAAACATAAAAACCCATAAAAATTTTACCATTACTAAAATATTCTTTTATCATATGAAATAATTCATATCCATGTGTAAAATAAATTTTTTTTATCAATAAAACGTTTTAAACCCATGGTAAGATAATAGAAACCCTTTTAGGAAACTTGGAGCATTATATTCATAACTTGTGATAAACTCAAGTAAGGACTAACTGGAGCCTAGCTAAATTTATAAGAGAAATTTTCCAGGGTAACTCCCTCATTATTACCTTTAAAGACAAGGAACTTTACCCAATTCATTGGTGAGTTATATCATCCTCACCCATTGTATACACTTTTATTGAGCTCACCCATTGCATTAGTTGTATCAGGCTCACCCATTGTATAAGTTGTATTAGGTTCACCCATTGTATAATATATATCAATCTCATCCATAATCATTTATAATTCTCAAGTATTATATAATTAATAAAACATTTTATTCTTTTAGTTTTTCATCATAAAACCCTTACAAAACTCATTTGATCCCATATGAAAAACATTTTCAGAAATCAAAATTTTTATTCCTTTTAAAACCCATTTTCAAAACTAAAATACACACAACAAAGGAACGAAGGTTTTTTATTTGAAGAAAACATAGAAATTTGTAAAGGAAATCATATATAAAATAATTATTATAGTAGTGGGAAAATTCTTTGATATCTTATATGTTAAAATTGAACATTCCTTTTTCCTTTTATAAAGAAATTCAAAATATTTTGTATAAAATACATCAAAATATTAATTTTGAAACCCATTGAATGAAATTAAAAATAGGTATAAAATTTTCAGTATAATTTATTTATTTCTATATAAATACATTGATAAAATAATTTTATGAATATGGAAATGGAAGAAAATGATTTATAAAATAAATCTTTAAAACATTTAAAACAAGGATTTTAGTTAAAGTGTATCTTACAATGGGTCTGACTCATCGCGTATGTTATTTATCTTTATAAATAATAAAAATAAGTTAATTATTTACATTATTAAGAACATTTTTCAAGTTTATTACTCATTTTATTTTATTTATTTCCATGTTATATTCAATTACTTAATCATTTAAATTCATTTTGGACGTTTTGATGATATTCGACTCATATATACAAAATGACTATGGTAGGTTGCTTATGGTCAAATATTTCATTACTCCATCATATTAAAAATAATATTCATGAAACAATTATCATTTTTATACTTAAATTGTTCTTCTAAAACATACCATGAAATATGGTTATGAAAAAATAATTATGTCACAATCGTGGAGATTGTAGGTCATACGTACGCGTGAGTAACATTTCTATTTTTCAACGATCATGATAGAAAGAAGGTAAGTTTTATTTTATCTATTTAAAATGTTTATTATTAAATAAATATCATATTATATCTTTAAATAAAATTATACATATCATCAATGTTATTTTGTGATGAAAAACGAATTATGTCACTTCATAAAGGTGGTAGTCCACACGTACATAAAAACGACTGTACTAATTTTCAATGGATGGAAAGGTAAGAAAGTAGATGATATATTATCTCTAAAGAAATTTAATTATTCCATGAATATTATAAATATTAATTAAATTCATCATAATAAACTTCCATGAGAGGGGGTTATGGAGAATGAAACACTACACTTTGTGGAAGTGGTAATCGACACGTACGCATGATCAATATGTATATTTTCCATAAGATGGAAAAAAGATATGAAAAAGGGTATTAATATAATAATAAAAAAAATATAAATATATCGAATATAATAATGTTATTATTTCCTCATAGTTAAAGAATATGTGAAGGATATGGAAGAAAAATAAACTTGAATAGGTTGGTTATGATTTATACCTTCTCCTCGGACAGCCTCTTTGGCTTCCACCATATACCTCATAGGTTTGGTATATTGATGATAATTAGACCTATTGGATGTGGGGAGTGAATTTTGGGAGATACTTAGGTATATACTGGCTGAAATAGATTTCTCAAAAGGTGTGATTAAGAGAGTAGTAGATGTGCCCTTTTATAAGTGGAGGGAGGGGAACTATTGGAATTACATGAAGTATTAAATTAATATAAATTAATTTTCATAGAAAATAGATATAATTTATATAATTATAAGATAATATGAGGATTTTTATAAATACCCTCATAAAATAAAATTTTTACAAGCTTATTTTATGTTTTTTACCCTTATCTCTTTGTTTTAACCCCTATTAACCCTTTCGACAATTATGATGATATCAATTTTTTTACTCCTTAGAGGTAAAGAAATTTAATATAAAATGAAAAGTGACTAATAAATGGGCCATAGTTTATATTTTAAACAATATACCATTATATTTGTTTAAGATACAATTTTTAGTATTTTGAAATCATTTAATAAAATATTGTTTATTATAAAAAATCATTAATGTCATTTTTGGGACTATTCATTAAATTTGACTTTAGTGAATTCAAGAAAGTAATTTAATTTGAATATAAACCTTTAACATATACCTTATAAGTTATATTGATCTATAAAATTCATGGGAAACTAAAACACACCTAAATAATATTACTTTTTGAATTTTTCATATTATTTACTTGATTTGTCTACTGCTTGTATAAGCATTGTGTCAGTGTTGCGTAAGAATTTAAGGTAGTTATTCCCCATTTATTGTATTATGTTACTATAAAAGTATTTTATAAGTGGAAGAACTATAGAAGTGGTGAAAATGTAGTGGTGGTAGGTATTTTAGCTGCACGGGGTAATATAGCAGTATTATTCACCAAAGGGGCCTTTGGGCTAGAAAATGGGCTTTCGAGCCTAGAAATAGGGCTTCTAGCCCCTCTTCCATTACGCCAAGAAATTTGTAGGGTTTGGTGGGTGTTTTATCAATTTGGGGGATATTTCTTATCCAATTTATCCCATGGGTGTGGGTGTGTGAAATTTTCATTGTATTGTACCCATAATAAATAATATATATTGTAAAGTTCAAAATCAAAGCTAAATTGTAACAAAATGCCATATTTTTGAAGTTTGGATGATTATAGATTAAATAAACTAATAAAATTAAATAAAATCAAGTTTTTTAATGAATTTTAAGCTTTATCACATTATTTTTAATCTTAATTAAACCATTTTACCCTTACCATCGCAACAAAAATTTACTATGGTTACTATACATAATGACCAACAATAAAATAGATCTTTTAAAAAAATCAGACCTCATGATTCCAAATATGGAATTCATTTCTTAATATTTAATTTCTATAAGTGTTATAATTTGATATAATATTAAACCTATGAAATGTGATGGAACGTGATTTTTCAATAAAAAAATACATTTTAAGTATAAAAATGTTTTTATACCAAATTCAAGTATAAAATTAATTCAAAGGACCATAATCAGATTATTTTTAATAAAAATAAACTGATAACAGTTTAAAAATAATCCAAAATATAATTTTATATTGTAAATACTTGAAAATTAAATATAGTTTCCAATAAAATTATCATTTTTTATTATTAATTGAAAAATATAACTTTTCATAAAATTATCAAAAATTTACCCAAAGAAAATTTTGATATTATTTTTTGAAAAATGAAATTAATTTTTTCAAATTATAATTATAAACTTTTTAAATCAAGCCTTTAATAAAACCATATAATATGTGTAAAAAAATTTATAAGAATAAAACTATTTCCTTTTTGACTAGAAAATTACTTATTTTTCTTATAGTGAATATACCCCTATAAAATCTAATTAATGACTATTAATAAAGCATTAAATTGATTATTAACTTTACTTGGGTTGTTATATTCTTCCCCCATTATTCAAATTATATCCTCATAGTTTTATTCATTACATAAAAAGTGGGGATATTTTTCTTTTAGAGAGTTTTCTGATTCCCATATTGGTTCTTCAGCCATATGGTTTTTCCAAAAGACCCAACGTGAGGAATTATATAATTTCGAAAAACTTACTCTATGTTGTCAAGATTCTATACTGGTTTTTCCTATTAATAAATTTTGTCTTCCAACTGAACTACTTCAGAGTTCAAAACATGAGATGCATTAGGCACATATTTTCTTAACAACAAAACATAAAATACATCATGTATCTCAGATAAACATAGTGGTAAATCCACTCAGTAAAAAAATGAACCAATATTCTCCAAGATTTCATACAGCCCAATGAACTGTGGACTTAACTCTCCCTATTTAATAAAATGAATAAAACTTTTTCATAGATGTATTTTAAGGAAAACATGATAACTAGCCTCAAATAAAATAACTTTCACTTTATTATCTTCATAACTTGTTTTCATATTCTGAGACTCTCTCATGTGATACTGAATTATCTGTACCTTCTTAACTATTTATTCTACCAATTGTATCCCTAATAATGTACTTTGACCAACTTCATCTTAACAAGATTGATTTTGACACCACTTTCCATATAATGCCTCAAAAGGATCCATCAGTATAATGGAATAAAATTCATTTTTATAGGAAAATTCATATAATGAAATATGTTAATCACAACTTCCTTAACAATCCATTGAAAAATCACACATCATTTCTTCCAAGGTCTGAATCATTCACTCAAATTTTCCATTAGATTAAAGATGAAAATCTATATTAAATTTAATTCAGAACTTAGTAAACTCTAAAGGCCTTTCCAAAAATTAGAAGTAAACTTAGGATCGTGTTCATATAAAATAGATATTATAACTCCATATAATATTTCTATCTCCTTGAGGTACAGTTGAGAATTCTAATATAAAGACATAGTATATTGAATTGGTATTAATTTGGAATATTTAGTTAGTTGATCAATAATAACCCAAATCATACTGTTTTCTTGAGATTTATTTATCAATCCCACCATAAAAACATTGATATATATTCCCATTTCCACTCTGTCATTAGAAAAGGCTTAAGAATACCCTTCTATAATTTTCATTATAATTTAACCTATCGATAACTCAAGGATTTCAGGGTAAGGTCAACAATATTTCTTTTAATTCCATCCCACTAATAATACTATAAAATGTCTCTATACATATCATTTCTTCTAATATGAATGTAAAATAGGGAACTATGAGCTTCACTCAACAATTCTCTCTTCCATAGGGAATAAAAAAGGCACACTTAATCTCTTACAAAATATAATAACAACTTATTCATCCACATTAAACTCTAGAAATTTACCCTTCTTAATAGAGTATACATTTTCCTATGAGATTGCATAATTATTTCTGAGTGGTATAATTATATTTAAACTTGAAACAAAATAGATTAAGTTAATTCATGTATAATTTTTAGGCTAAAAAAACATCAACCAAATGGTTATATTCCAAACATAACATGGTTAATATAGCATTATCTTTATGAATCTAAGTATTGTATACTTTGTTTGATTTTCTATAGTGGAAATGAATCATACAGTCATAATCCTTAATCAGTTATATCCATATTCTTTTCATAATGGTCAACTCATTATAGGTGAATATACTTCAAAATTTTATGATTAGTATATATTTCATATTTTACTCCATATAATTAATTCATCCAAATTCTTAAATAAAAATCCATAGGATCTAATTCTAGATCATGTGTATGATAATTTAACCCATGAGGTTTTAGTTGAAATGAAGCATAAGTAATTACTTGTTCATTCTGTATAAGAACATAACTAAGTCCATTCAATGAAGCTTTGGTGTAGATAAAAAAGTCCCCATTTCTAGAGGGTAGGTCCGAAAGTAGATAATTCACCAATATACTTTTTAGTTCTTAGAGACAATTATCACACTCTTCCATATATATGAATTTAACTTCTTTTTTAGTTAACTTAGTAAGTAGGATAGACAACCAAGTAAGGTTTTCAACAATCTGATGGTAGTAACCAACTAATCAAAAAAACTATAAATATATATAACATTTTTAAGTCTTTTACATTCCTCAAGAACTTTATTTTATCAGTTTTAATAGTTATTCCATATTTAGAAACAATATACCCAAGTAAATAAATTTTTTTCAACCAAAATTCACACTTACTAAATTCTTCATATAATTTATTTTCTTTTATGGTTTGAAAAAAAACCTTAAGTGTATTTTATGATCCTCATGAATTTTACAATATAATAATATATCATCAATAAAAACAACCAAAAACTTATTTAAATAATTCTGGAAAAGTTTATTCTTCAGTTTCATAAATACAGTTGGTGCATTAGATAACCCAAAGGGAAAAACTAAAAACTCGTAATGCCCATGTCTAGTCTTAAATATTGTATTCAGAATATCTTCTTTCTTAATATTCAACTGGTGATACCCTGAATTAATATAAATCTTTTAAAAATAATACACTCCCTAGAGATGATCAAAAAAATTATTAATATGAGGTAAATGATACTTGTTCTTAACAATGATTCTATTCAAGTCTCTATAATCAATGAAAAGTATAATTGAAATATATTTATTTTTTACAAATAAAATAGGAGATCCCCATGGTGAAGTGCTCATATGGATGAAACCTTTATCTAGAAACTCTTGCAGCTAATTTTTCAATTCCAAAAATCTATACTTGGTCCATTCAATAATGGGGTTTTAAATTGACATAGAATCAAGCACTAATTTAATAGTAAATTCAACCTAACGATCAAGAATAAAACTAATCAATTCATTATAAAAAACATCCATATATTCATTCACTACTATAACATTAAAAAAATTTAATAGTTTCTTTATTTTCAAGAACATGATCTAGGTAACTTTCACTCCCATGTCTAATCAATTTCTTAGCTTCTTGATATGTTATCAAAGGTATAAAATAAATGAATATTACATTCTTATATCAGCAATATATAATATAATTATAAACTAAAATCTAACCCATACCCAAATTAATATCAAACTCTATTATGGTTTGTTCAATAAAATTTTAGAAAAAAACTATCCAACACATAAGAATAAGAAGATTCCTATAAATCTTGGTTTCTTTAATATTTCAACTTGGTGTTTTCACCAAAAGTTCTATCGTTGTTTCATGAGGTTATATTCCCATTTAAATTGAAAATTTCTCAAAAATATTGGAATAAGAATATCCATAGTAAAACGGGGCATTGGAATAATATGAATAAACAATTAACATACCTAAAAACACTTTATTATATAGAACAACATCAACCATAATAGTATAAAATAATTTTTCAATAACTTTTATTTTTATCTTGGTTATTTATACCCTGAGTAACTAACTTCATACACACGTTAGTATAATACACTAATTAATTATAATTAAAATTCATTACCATTGGATGGATATCTATTACCCCATTCTTATATTGTTTAGGGATTCTTTCTTTTTAGTTCTGATTCCTATGACCAAACTTACAACATTGCTAAAACTTTCCAATCCTGTCAAAAATTCTCTAAATTGTTTTTTACCACAATTGGAACATGTCTAGGAAATTCCTCTGGAATTTTTATTTGGTTGCTTCACTATTTCTTTCCACCTTGACCATTTCTTAAAATTTTCATCTAGAGGAACATAAGTGTCAACAAAATATATATCAATTTTCTCAACATAATGAAAACTTTCTCATAACATTTAAATTCTCATGAGTTCAATTCTCTTCATAAACTGTTTCAATCCAGAATAAAATATATTAATTTTACTATCATGGTACCGAATAAAATTTTATGTATACCTATACAATATTGTAAAATTTTATTCATATGTGGATATTTAATCTTTCTCTTTCATTAATTCCAATAATTTTTTCTCCTTCTTGATTCAAATAGCCTTAGGGAAATATTTCTCTAGGAAAATATTCTTATATTTATTTCATTCCATGACATCAAACACTTATCTCTCTCTAGTTTTCTTAACTAATCGTCATCATCGATCATTTTCACCTTCAAAAAAATAAATGAAAAGTGTTTCATTTTTATGTTCTGATCATACCATGACTTCAAATATCTTTTCCAAATAATTGATCCATATTTCAGCTACAAGTAGATCTGAAGTTCCATTGAAAATAGTAGGGTGATGTTTCATGAAATTTTAAACTTTCAACAAGTTCCTATATAATAAACTTGGTTTCTATATAACATGGATTCCACTACTATTTATAGTTTATGTTAATTGATCCATCATTGAAATAAATTTCTCCGTTCCAATTCCAACCATTCTTGGATGATGATTTGGAAGGGAATCATTCTCTTGATAACTTACTACTTCAAATTCCATGTTTTCTCTAGGGAAAACAATTTTTAATAGACATATAATATATGAAGAAATATTTTAATCTTAAAATAATATATCATGCCAACTTAACCATAAAGTATTGTCTTTTAAAGGTGTTCCATTAACATTATCATAACCTATAAGGTTTCTTAAACCATATCTCTGATTCCAACTATAAAAAAATAGACTTAAAAATTAGATAATCTAGTGTCTTTACACTATAATTCAATTTATT
Source organism: Viscum album (assembly GCA_963277665.1). Lineage (NCBI taxonomy): Eukaryota > Viridiplantae > Streptophyta > Magnoliopsida > Santalales > Viscaceae > Viscum > Viscum album. The sequence continues at coordinate 2,113,281,365 of OY728157.1, read as the reverse complement.
TCATTACCAGATATCTTTTATTATTAGTTTTTTATATTATTAGGTTATAACTATTATATAAAAACTCATACAATACAAAGTGGACACAACCACTTGGTATCCATTTTTTCCAAAGAATAGTTTTTTAAAAATAGACCTCATTTTATTTTCATGAAAAATATTCATGACTTTAAACTTGACTTATACTTTTTTATTACACATCCTAAAACCCTATAAAAAACATTTAAAAATGTGAGATGAGCACAAAATCTTCAGTAAGGGATATAAAAGAAATAATTCTATTAGTCTAGTAAAAACAAGAAAAACCATAATTATTGTATCTTCGTAAAAATATCTTTAAGTGTATAAAATAATTTATATCCACATGAAGGAATCATTTTTTTCTCAAGAAAATCATTAAAACTGATATAAATCTAATAAAAACCCTTTTTGGAAACTTAGAGAATTATATTCATAACTCATGTTAAACTCATGTAAAAAATAACTAGAGCCTAGTTAAATCCATATGATAAAACTTCTTAGTTAACTGCCTCATTTACTTATAATACAAGTAAAATTACACCATTCATTGTATATCTATATCATTCTCACCCATTATATAAGCAGTATTGGTCTCACCCATCATACAAGTTGTATCGGGCTCACCTATCATATAAGTTAGATCGAGATCGCCCATAATATAAGTTTTATAGGGATAACTCATCATAATATATAATTATCAAGTACCATACCACAAACAAAACATTTTATTTTTACACATTTTCATCATAAAAACCTTGAAAAACTATTTTGAACCCATATGCAAAAAAATCGAGTATCGAAATACCCTTTCCTTTTAAAAACACATTTTTAAAAATAAAATGCATAGAATAAAGGGATGCGTATTTTCATTAATTAAATCATGTAATCCTATAAATTAATAAATATATCCAATAATTTTTATGGTGTCTAAAAAATCTATTGATTTCGTGTACGTTAAAATAAATCATCCCTTTTTCCTTTTGTAAATGAAGACAAAAAATTCTGTATAAAATATGTAGAAAGATTCCATTTAAAAAATTGAATGAAATTAAAAAATGGAATAAAATTTCTTTTGTAATGTATTTTTTTCAATATAAATACATCCATAAAATAATTTTAAGAATATGGATATGGAAGAAAAATAATTATAAAATAAATCTTTAAAACATTTAAGATTGGGTTTAAAGTTAAAGTGTCCATTAAGTTGAGCCTGACTCATCATGTATGTTATTTATATTCCTCAATAATAAAATTTTGTTAATTATATACATACCTAAGAACCATTTTAGGTTAATTTTTCTTTTTAGTTTATTTATTTCCATTTTATATTTAATTACTTAATCATTTAAATTCACGTTGGACATTTTGATGATATTCATCTCATATATTCAAAATAACATCAGTAGGTTGACTATGGTAAGTAGTTCATTATTCCATAATATATAGAATAATATTAACAAAATATTTTTCATTTTTTTAGAATCAATTTTACTTTTAAAACTAACCATTAAATATGGTTATGAGAAATAAATTATGTTACAAACATGGAGATGGTAATTCATAAGTATGCATGAGTAATGTTCCCATTTTTTAAAGATCATGATGAAAAGGAGGTAATTTATATTTTATAATTAATAAATTAGTATTATATAATAAATATCATATCATATATTTAAATAAATTCATATATATCATCCATGTGATTTGGTGAAGAAAAATGAATCGCATCGCTTTGTGAAGATAGTAGTTCACACATGTGCAAGAACGACATCATAATCTTTCAACGGGTTGAAAGATAAGAAATTATATGATATATTATATTTAAATAATTTTAGTTATTTAATTAATATTAAATATATTAATTAAATTCATCATAATAAAAATACTCGAGAGATGACGATGAAAAACGAAACACAACGCTTCGTGGAGGTGGTAATCCATGCGTACACATGAGCGATGTTTGCATTTCCTATGGGATGGAAAATGTAATGAAAATGGTTTTAACATAATCATAATAAAATATAATTATATGTAAGATACTTATTTTTTATCTTATTTTGGTTAAATAATATTTTAAGAATGTGTAAGAAGAAATAAATTTGAAATAGGTCGGTTATGACTTATAATGTCTCCTTAGACAACCTCTTTGGCTTACTCCTTAAGCCTTATAGGTTTGAATTTTTTGGTGTGATCATGACCCCTATTATTTGGGGAGGTAAGTTGGGGAGATACTTGGTCAGATATTATTTGGACTAGAGTGTTAAAAATTTGTGAGGAAGAGGGGAGAGGAGGTTCCCTTTTATAAATGAGGGGAGGGGCACTCTTGGAATTACATAAAAGTATTAAATTAATATAAATTATTTTCTATAGAAAAATGTATAAAAATTGATATAATCAGAATATAATATGATTATGGGTCTAAATAATTTCATAAAATAAAATTTGGACAAGTTTATATTATGTTTTTACCCTTATCTCTTTGTTTTAACCCCCCCCCCCCCCCCATTAACCCTTCTGACAATTACAGTGATATCAATGTTTTTACTCAATATGGGTCATGAAAGTTACTATATATGGAAAATTGAACACTAAATAGAAAATGGTTTATATTTTAAACCATATAACTTTCACTTGGTTAAATTTAGGATTTTTAGGAATTTTAAATCATTTAATAAAATATTGTTTATTATAGAATATAATTAAAGTAATCTTTAGAACTATTCATTAAATTTAACGTTAATGACATAAAGACAGTAATGGAATTAAAATATAAACCTTTATAACATCCATAATATAATATATTGATCCATAAAATTTTTATAACACTAAAACTCACCAAAATAATATTACTTTCTATCCTTGTTACAAAATATTATAGATATTAAATGCAAGAGTGTGGTATTCTGGACTTTATCCTTTACTTAAATATTATAAAATAAAAATCACATATAAATGCTAAAAAATGTCATATTTTCAAATTTTGTATTATTATGGATGAAATATAATCATAAAATTAAATAACTATAAGTGTTATATTGAATTTTAAGCCTTGTCACATTAGTTTTAACCTTAATTAACCCATTTTACCTTTATCATGGTAACTAAAATTTATTATAGTTTTTATTCAAAATTAACAAAAATAAAAGTTTATATTTTCAAAATTTTGGCCTCCCAATCCCAAATATTGAATATATTTTTCAAGATTCAATTTCTAGATATTTTTGAATTTAATTTAAAATTGAACCCATAAAATATAAGGAAAGATAATTTTTCAAAAAAAATATCTTTTTCAGTATAAAAATCTTTTAATACCATATTTATGTATAAAATTCATTAAAAAGACCATAATTATATTATTTTTAAAAGAAATAAACGAATAAAGTTTTAAAACTAATCCAAAATAAAAAATCTATTTGTAAATAATTCAAATGAAAAATATAGTTTACAATAAAATTTGTATTTTTCACTATTCATTGAAAAAATCAAATATTTCAAAGCATTCTTAAAAATTAACCCTAATATAATTTTTATATGATGATTTCAAAAAAAATTCATTTTCTAAAATTCAAATTCTAAAATTTAGAAGTTAAAATTTTAAATAAAATATTATAATACATGAAAAAATATTTAATAAGAATAAAAATATTTCATTTTTGACTAGAAAATAAATTAATATTATTATAGTGAATATATCTCTATAAAATCTAGTTAATTAATATTAATAAGGAATTAAATGGATTATTAACATTTCTTGGGTTGTTACCTCAATATTACCTAGGGAGACAATGTTCATGATGTAACTATTCTGAAAAGTGGGAGGAATTCAATGTTTCCAACATAAGTAAAGTGATATATTATTAATTCTACATATAATAAAGTAGAAATTCAATCAACTCATCCATCAGAGATTATCCATTCAGAAATTTATGGTCCAATGAGGAATCAATCAAAAAATTGAGATAAGAACATTATTTATTTCATTAAATTCTTACCTTGATTTACATGTATCATGTGTATAAAGCACAAGTTGGAGGATCTAAAAATGTTCAAAAGTATTAGAAAAGGTGGAGAGAAGTGTGGTTTCTCCTTAAAGAATATCCAAAAAGATAATGGTGTTGAATATACAGGTGTAATGTTTAATTTTTATCTTTAAAATACTTAAATTCATCACACACTATTTACACTATATACACTATAACAAAATGGAGTTTCTGAATAGAAAAATAGAAGTTCACTAGAGATGGTTTGGACTATGTTAATAGAGCATGATACCTATCTGTATTTTTAAAGACAGAATATTTTTGTGGTGGTTCACATTCAAAATCATTTATTATATAGTAAATATTTATATATATCACATTATTATATTTATTATTATAATTCCAAAAGATTGATGTATTTAAGGGTATTTAGTAGCCCTTATGTAATGAAAGTTAAAGGAGAAGATCTTAAAAATTTTAACCAGAAAGGTATTGATAGAATTTTACTTTGTTATCCTCCAAATGGAAGAGGATAAAATTTTTACAAAAAGGTGACCAGGGATATTTTTTATAATATTAATGTAAAGGTACTATAAAATTCAAAGAAATAAGCTTCGCATCAAGAACCAAGTTCCATAAGTTATGATGAAGATTTTTCTTAAGCAGTGTGATGAAATTTATAAAGGTGATGAAAATTCAGAAGATGAGTAAGTTGGGGAAGTGAATTCAATTATTTCTAGTTATGAGGAGTAGATTCATTCATATCATCCCAGTATAAGATATAAATTTGATCTTAAAACATCATTTTTTAAAAATTATAGCAAGTTCCAATAATAATAACTTTGAGAACATGAACACAAACCTTATTGTTTTATCATGTTTAACCAAATATGTGCAATAATCTTTGCAGCATCATGAGTTGGTTGATATTATGAATGAATAGTAATATGAGATAGAGATAAATTATAATTTGTAGTTTGTTCCTAAGCCTGAAGAAAATAATTTTATTGGGAAAAAAGGGTGTTCCAAAAAATTTGAATGAAAAAAGGAGAGGTTGTGAGAAATAAAGTGGTACTTTTATGAAAGGGTTGTTCCTAAGCTGGTGGAATTGATTTTCATAATAGCTTTACAATTGTTTCAATAATTCAAATCATTATAATAATTTGTAATATTGTAGAAAAAAATAAATATAATATTTTTCTAATGTATTTCAAGTCTTCTTTACTTCATGGATGTTGGTAAAGGAGGTTTACAATGAGAAACCTAGTGGTTTCTTTCATGGAGAAGATTATAATTGCATATAATGGTTAAATAATGATTTAAATGGGTTGAAACATGCCCTAATAGGATGGTATTTCAAATTATAAATTTGGTTAATGAAGTTTATGTTTAGGAAATAAAGAGTGGAAAACAATCTCTATATTAAATATAACTACAAAGTATCACTTATTTTTATTGTTTAAGTAGATGATATTATATTTTTTTGGAAATTATGAAGTTTTATATGAAGATTTTTCCATGTAAATGAATATTTTATTTGGAATTTTCATTCTTAGTTAAATTATATATTTTATAAGATTACAAATTTCTCAATAGGGAGATCATATATTTCTATATCAAGATAAGTATTCTCAGGAACTTTTAAAGAAGTTAGGAATATAGGATTCAATAATGTTTTCTACTCTAATATTAGTTTGTACCATATTTTTCAATTATGTTGATGGAGAGGAAATTGATCTAAGATAATTCTAAAACCTCATTAGAAGTTTTTTGTACATGAAATCTTCAATGATGAATATTGTTTATGTTTTCACTCTTTATACCAAATTTCAAAGTGTGCTAAAAGGATCCATTTTTTTTAGTGGAAATAAGATTCTAGGGTATATTAAAGGCGAAATAGATTTCATATTAAAGTAAGATTTTAAAGTAAATATTGATGTATTTTTTATATAGATTCATATTGGTAAGGAAAATTAAGTGCCATAAAATCTACATCCAGTAGAGTTTTATTACTTATTTAAAAGTTTGATATTTTCATATAAATAAAAAATAACCTTAATATCTGATAAAGTATAGTATGTGGCTAAAACTCACGCCATAAATCAATTGATTTGAATGAGAACTCAATTGGTAGATCTCAAGGTTAAAGTGAAACTACCACAACTTATTGGATGTAATAATCAAAAAGGTATAAAATTTTCAAGAAACTTGATTCAAAATTCAATATCAAATCACATTGATAAAAAAGTTTCAATTCATAAAAGAACTTATTTGAGAAAATTTGTTAAATTAGTAATTTTTTCCTAAAATGGATTAAATATCATACGCTTTCACTAAACCATTATAATTGTTTCTCTATAAATATTAAAGTTGATGATGGTATTTTGACTTTATTCCTCTCAAATCTAAGGTATGGTTAATATATCCCATATATAATCTTGTTCTTTATATTATTGTTGTTAAAGGGGGATAAAAATGATAACATAAATCTCTTAATGTTTATTCATTTATATATTTAAAAATTTTATTTAAAAAGGGGGAGTGAATTATTTTATATATATTCAATTGATATGTGTTTTTTTATGGGGTAGAGATATATTATTTAGGATTTTCATGTATTTAGGTAGATTTTTTTAAAAGGGAATATATGTGAGGAATAGTTTGTTTAGTGTGAGTACTTATGAATTTTTTTAATGGTTTTTATGAGAATGTGTCTAGAAATGTGCAAGAATATCTTCTTAGAAATATTTCAAATAGATTTTTTGAGAAAATATATATTTTATGGGTCAAATAATTTTTTATTCTCTAATGATTTCTAAAATGATATTTATAGTGTTATTAAAGTATAAAAAATTTGTATATTTTTTTCAAATTCATATCAAGAGGATCAAATTATGTGAAGGTGTGAATATTATTTAGTGTTTTATGGACAACATGAAATTATTATTCAATTTTATTGTTTCAAAAATTGATCTCACTCAAGTAGAAAAATAATTATTAGATAATGATTCATTGATTAGTTCATTGAGTTTAATAGTGATTTATGTTCCATGTCACCAAAAAAATAAAAATGGGTAGATTGTTGATCCAAAGAGTTATTTAAAATATTTTGAGTACTTAGGGATATTGTTGAGACTAGAGTTAAAGAATTTTTTGAATATGAAGAAGTAATCTACTAGATATTTTTTAAAGAAGAATAATTGAATAATTTTAGAGTGAATTTGGTTATTGGGTTGGATTTTTTATTCAAGGAAAAAATCATGTTAAAACTTAAGTGATATTTGGTTTTTAATTTGAGATTAGGTTTTTTGGTATGTTTGAATGTGATTGCAGGTTTTGATGAATTCTTTGGCATGATTTGAGTTGGGATGGACTAAATATAGAATTTCAATGGGGGAGTAAAATATTTGAAAATTTCTTAAACCATACACACTTCATAAGTTTCCAAAGTTTTGTATGGTTTCACCACTACATATATGAAAGGTAAATTTACAGAGTTTATATTATTTCTTAATATTTATAAGGTCTAACCAAATGATTAAAATTTAAAAATTAAATATATATATATAAGGATCCTTAATAAGGTTCCAAAAATTATAAGGATCATTTCAAAATCTTTGTAACATTTAACAAGATCATAATGTTCAAGTAAATAAAAATTCATAAGGTTTTTTTAAACTTTATATACTTTGGATAATTAATAAGGTTTGGAACATCATAATGTTGTAACAATAATTTCATAAGGTTTACATAAGTAGGAATTTGTAAGGTTCATTATGTTTTCATAAGGTTTATAGAAACAGAACATCACAAGGTTTATATGAGAAGTTTCTACGATTTTAATGCCTTATAAATTTTATCTTTGTAAGGTTTATATAAAGAACCTAGATTAGCGTACATTGACATTACTTGATTTTTACAAAACAGTTCATATATTATATAAACACCCGCCCAAATACCATATTAGTTTAGTGCCTTTGGAAACTTGGAAACATAAATAGCTAGTTCATAACATATCTACTTCTTCTCTTACATATTTATTCATAACTAGAACCCTTTTTAATATATCATACTCAATACCTTTATTCATATCTTGGGGAAAAGAAACATAATAAAGTATGATCTCAGATACTCAGTAAGGGTAAACAAGGGAGATATGTAAACATAACATGAACATAATGGTATGACAACATATATATAACATTTGAATTTCATACCCTACATATGAAAGATCAAATAAATGAATCATGTCATAAATATTGGAAGTTCATAAGACATAAATCAAAAGGGATTCAAAAGCATAATCTATGAAATCATAACATATAAATAATACATGGAATTGTGGAAGACACATAAGCATATAAAATTATTTCCATAATAGTTAAGGAACCACATCCAAATCTATCTTATTAGTATGGGTTCACTCCTCATGCCATATTGGTAGTCATGGTTCACTCCCATGATCATATTAGTAGTTAAGGTTTTCTCCAAAGACCATATTAGCGGAAAAAGTCCTTTATTAAACCTAGTTCACTCCCCATTATATCCATGTATATATTATGAGATATAAATATTTATTCAATTAATTGGAGGGATATATAGGTCCCACCAATCACATAATTAAAATCATATATATGTGTTCCACAAGAACATAAATCATTCAACATATCAAAACCCATGGAATGAAATGGGTTTCATAAACATTATTCAATCATAATGTAACCCATCGAAAAGAAATGGGTTTTATAATTATCATTCCATAATAACCATAAACCATTATTTGAAAGAATAATAATGGTATTATTGAAGAATATCCCTCAAAAAAAATTAGTAACATCAAATAATTTTGATAAATCACTTAAAAATAATTCTTGAGTAAAATATTCTTTCTACTTTGAAAAAAAAATATTTTCATAAAATGTTGTTAAATTTTAAAAGAAACCATTTTATTTATAAGATTGTAAGGGAATATTCAAATAATTAAAGCTTCATGATGGTAGAAAATTCTGTTCATATCATATAAGTTTTAAAAAACATTCCTTTCATACTCTTTTTAAAAAAGTCACAAAGTTCTTCATTTGGAAAATGACAAAAATATTCCCTTCAAACTATGTGGTAAAAAGTGAAAAATGGGAAAAATGACTTTAAAAATACATAGTAGAATAGAAAAAACATTTTTTTAAAAGATTTCTAGAAAACATGGGCATGGAAGATAAATATTCTCCATAGAGACTTAAAACAAAACAATCCGAAATATTGATGACATTGTGAAATAAATACTCATCACTTTATAATTAGTAGAATCATATGCCCCATGAAAGAAATAAAATTATATAGATATGTAAATACCATAATATTCTAGATAATACTCATAAAGGAAATTCATGGGCATTATATACACCACATAGGAGAAACAAGTAGTGTATAAGGCATGTGTCTCACAAAAATAAAGGTGAGACAAAAATCTATTACCTTAATTCTTCACTAATTTCGCACACGTTAAACCCTACAATAAAATAATTATAAGTTTACTATACATATTCCACAGAATAATAGTCATATATATATATATATATATCCCATATATTATTTACTTATGACTTAATATTACATGTTTACTAATAATTCCATGTTAATGTTAAGCTTCAAGTAATATTTTCTTTGTTCTTCATTCATGTTTTGACTTGTTATCCTTGTTCCTCTTACATATATCATGATTTCATCATCTTAATAATGATAATAATGATATGAATATAATATTTAAATTCAGTATATATGTGTTCATATTTATTCATAAAATCTATAGATATAAAATAAAATACATCGTTCATGGAGACGATAGGTCGTACGTACGCATGAATGTTGTTTTCATTTTCTTGTCAGGTTAAAAGAAAAGAAATTATATGATATATTATAATTAAATAATAATTTTTATGTTATATATAACATATATATTCATAAAATTCATCCTTATTATCATACATGTTAAATATAGGTGAATAGTTAATCACTTCACATCATGGATATGGTAAGCCATATGTACGTAGGAGCGACATTATCATTTTCCCAAAATATTAGCAGGATTATAAGAATGCAGACATGAAATTATCAATATAGACATATAATTTTATCCTAAATATCATATATAAATATTAAACCCATCATAATTCTCATTCATAAAATATGGTGATGGAAAATGAATTGTATCGCTATGTGGAGATGGTGATCCATGCATACGCACGAGCGATATTTTTATTTATTTATTTATTTATTTGATGGTAAATGGGATGTTTAATGGTATTTTCATAATAATAATAAAATTTCAACATATTTAGGATGATGAATTTATTATTTTATTATATGTATCATGGATTTATAGTAGGTATAGAGGAGTAGAAAAAGAGAATGATCGGTTAGAGTGATTACCTCTTCTTCAGAATGGATTCTTTAGATATCCTCTAATGGAATCTAGATTTGGTCATTTGGGAATATCATTACCTCAATAATGTGGATAGGTAAGCAGATAATAGAAATTTTCATAGACTGGTCGAGATATAAGGCTCAAAGTGGTGAAATGGGATGAGGGATGAGGTGTCCTTTTATAACGAAGGTGAGGGGAGCTTTTTAAATTTATAAAAATATTAATTTATAATAAATTCAATCTCATCCAAAATACCAAAAAAAGGACATTTATTCTAAGATAAGATTATATAATGTTTTAATATCATCAATAAATAGATTTTAGAAAGGTTTTTATGTAATTGTAAATCTTATCTTTTTTATTAACCCTTATTTAACCTATTTTAATTTTAACTATGGTAACAAAGTTTTTAATGTTAATAGGATTTACTTTTTATATATAAAGTTTCAATTGGATCATTAATGGTAAATTTATAATATTTTTGACCATATCTCATCCAATTATATTAATTTAATATTTTTATGATTTTTAAATAATTTAATAGAATATTACTTTCATAAAATATCATTAGTATCAATTTTGACACTATTCGTTATTAGTATTTTTAAAAATATCATAACAACATGATATAATCAAAAAAAAATGTATTAAATCATTAATAATATGTAAAATTCATCCATAAAATTCTTGTATAGCATTAATTATATCAAATTATATTTATTTTAATATGTTGAATATCATTTATTTGGTATTTCCATTAATTAAATTATTACTTTATCATTATTTAATAAGCCTCTATGGTAATTATTTATTTCCTAAGAATTAAAAATAAATTATCATGATAAATAAAAACATTTTATATTTCAAATAAATATTTGTTGTTAAATTTATATTCTATATAAATCTATATTAAAAATGATATAAGTATTGAAAATATGAGTATGACATCTTTAACTTTTCTTTAAATAAAATTATTAATCTTCTCCAAGTGTCTAAAAAGGTTATAATCTCATCCTAAGGATGATTTTGGTCTAAAATCACTTATATAATTAAATTTAGATAATTATTAGGGTAATTTAATATTATTTATAATATTATTTTTTACCCTTAATTACCTGATTTAGCTTTTACCGTGTTAATAAAAAATTACTAAAGTTACTATTCATAATGTCCAAAAATAAAATAAATCAATTTACATAATTTGAAATCACTGATTCCAAATATGGAATTAATTTTTAAAAATTAAAATCCCATAAGTTTCATTAATTAATTTAAAATTAATATCATTGAGGGGGTGAGAAAACAGGTTATTTAAGTTAAAACATGCAAAAGATTGAAATGTTTTTATATCTAAATTCATTGTAAAATTGATTCCAATGACCTAAATTATATTAAATGATAAAAATTTGATATAATTATATTTTAAAACCAATCAAAAATATAATTTAACACTATAAATTATTTCGATGAAAAATTTTGTTTTCAATTAAAATTTATTATTTTTTTACTATTTATCAAAACATGAAACTTATCAAAAAAATACCAAAAAATAAAAAAAAGAAAATTTTTATATTGAAATTTAAAAGAAAATTTTTTTTTCAAATAAAATATATAAAAGTATCAAAAATTGGATTTAAAATGGGTTCTCCATTAAAATCATATAAAATTACCCTTCTTAAAATAATAGGTTTTTATGCATAAAATTGGGTTTGTTCTTATCTTGTGCCTATAAAATCCATTTGATTAATATAAAAAATATTTTATCAAATATATAACATATATATTTAATTATTATCATTTACTAATTTTAATTCACTTAATTTATTGATACAAAACAACTTTGGGATCATGATAATTAAAATATTCTTCACTATTATCAATTGGTATGTATTCTCATTTATAATTAATTTGTAACCAATGAATTCATATTATAAAACATATATTTTCATAATTTAGTTAATAATATTCATATATTCTAATTTAATAACTAGGTTATTATCTTATTTAAATAAAATTATTTTTTTATAGAAACTCAATGTTATGTTTAACACAAGATAAGTCGATGTTATGTGTAATGCATGACATCAAAGAAATCAAAGGTTTTTTAAAAAAACTTCATAAAAATCTAGGGGTGTTACATTTTACCCCATTTAAAATGAATTTATCCCTTAAAACTCATTCGGGTTTTCAAAGGTTTAATAATTGAAAGTTCCTTTCATAGAAACCCATATCGTAAAAATGAATACTAAAACTTCTTTTTAAAAAGGAAAGTTAGAAACATAACGGTTACCCAAAGAAAGTCATAATTAGGTTTCCATATAGTAAAACATAGTCAGAATGTGAAAACATTAATATGTAAGTGAAATCAAAGCATTAATTTAGGATGGTGAGTGATAGAGAACATGATTAAGAGAAATTTAACAATCACAAATCCATAAATCCACAATGACGTAAGGGCCATTTGATTTATTGGAAAATATGGTACTAGGATAAATTTTTTGGTTTCAAGATCCCTTCCCTAGAGTTGAAGAATTTTTCATGAGAATAAATACTTACTTGATTAAGCATAATATCATCCTTTCATTTTGTCTTGATCAATTTCCACTTTATATATTATTCAAAGAAATGAAGGTGAATTTTTCATTCCTGAAGCATTAACAGATCATGAGATCCAAATAATGATAGGTTAACATCAAAATGAAAAGGTTAATAGAGGTTATCTAAAATGCATAAATTCTCATATGGAGAGATAATACTTTAATCTCTAAAACATCAAACAATTTCATAAATGGTTACCTTTATGATCCTTACAAAATATTAAAATCCAAAAATTTCTAAATATGGTAATGATATTTCAAAAATAAACTCATCAATAATCCCCCAAACAACTTGATGTGGCTCTTAATTGTCACACACCAACATATGAGTACCATTGTCATGTAATCTCTTGAAATATGGTAATATCCTTAATTAATATAAAACCTTAGTGAAAACATACATGATTTCAAAAAATAACTCTTTCCTCATACCATAAATCTATAAACTCAATACTTAAACCACCTTGTCATCTTATTACTAAATAATTCTAAGGTCATCAATACTACCCTATTTATCTTATCATGTAATTAAATGTCTCTTTATCCTATTATTATCCCAACATCATGAACATATTAAGGGATATCCATCCATTAGTCACTGTACCAACTCATTTACTTTTCATGGTTACTATTACCATTCAACATATTCTTTCAAATCCTTAAGTAAAAAAATATAGTGGACCAATATGTAGATATTTCATTATTCCATAATACCATAAAATAATTTATACAACATTATTCTTGAATTATAATACATAAACATTCAATAATTCTATCACATCGTTGTCATAATCCAAATCCCCAATAGTGATCACATGATATTTCCCTTTATATTTGGATTTAAGAGTTTTCTTATATCAATCATCATCATTAACCTATAGATTTGGACACTGATTAGAATAATGCCCATTTTCCTTACACTAGATGCATTGAAGTGTGGGGTTTTATTTCTCTATATCCTTCACTCTATTTGTATAATTAGATAACATTTCCCAATCACTTAGGCAGTTAAATTCTCAATGACCTTCTTTACCACACTTAAAACATCTACCAACCCACTTAAGATAATTTTCTCTATGTTTCTTTCCATGATTTGAATATAAAGGAAGGATCATCATCTTTTCCCCATGGTTTTTAGATTTTTCTTTGATCTCAACCTTTCTTTTATTTTCAAATACATGAGATAGATATGTAACTCTAACCTCATTTTCCACCTTGATATCACAACCCATAATCTCTTCATAGCTACTGAAGTCTCTTATAGATAATTTCCTTCAAAGACTTGGTTTTAAGCCACTAAATAATCTATCAAAATTACTTTTAGGTTAAATCATAATACCAGAAGTGTGCCTTGAAAGTATTGTAAAATTATCCTCATAGGTACCAATGGACTCATCATTATTTTAATTAAACTCAAGGAACTCTTTCGTTATCTTTGTATGAAGAACATGAGGAAAGTACTTATTGAATAATGAAATCTTGAAATCATCTCAATCAATGAATTAAATTTCATCTTGTTGCCTCGTATTCTTGATTAGAATCTACCACTAATCCACTTCACCTTATAAATGAAAAATAGCTAAAATTAATTTTTCATGTTCTGAACATTGAAGGAAGAAAACTATATTTTCAGTGGTACTTATCAATTGTTAAACAAGTGGATTAGAAGACCCAATGAAAGAAGGTGGGTGTTTACTAATAAAGAACTCAACAAAAATTTGTTCCCTCCTCTTCTAATTTGGAAGTCCATAATGATTAATAGCTTGTGTGAGTATAGAAATAATATTTCTCATTCCATCTCCCAAAAAATTTGGTTACTTGGGAGGATAATTGTTGCATTACCCGTTTCATTAATCATTAACGCAATTCCTTTATGTTACATCCATTGACTAAACCAATATTATAATGTGAGTAACACTATTAATAGTTGGAAAACCACATAATCAAGGGAAATTAATTTTAATCTATAACATTTTAGTTTTAATCCTAGGTTTTTCATGATTGTTACCAAAATTATAATATTGTAACCTATACTTAGAATTATCCTTAGAGACATCCCAATACATGTCCTTAGAAATATATCTAGGGATATAACTAAATATTTCTCATCGTAGCTTCCAAAGTTTGACTAAACCTTTTCTCTGATACCAAATATATTGACCATGGATTAGATTATATTGAAATTACATTATTTTTGTGGAACATTTCATATATTACACAAACACACGCCCAAATACCGTATTATTTTAGTGCATTTGGAAACTTGGAAACATAAACAACTAGTTTATAACACATATACGTATTCTCCCACCTATTTATTCATAACTATAACCCTTTTTGACAAATAATATGTAATACCATTCTTCATATCCTAGTGAAAATAAACATTAGAAAGGGTGATCTCAAATGCTCAGTAAGGGTAAACAAGGGATATATGAAAGCATAACATGAACATAAGGGTATGAGAACAAAAGCATAACATTTGAAGATCATAACCTACATATGAAATATCAGATAAATGAGTAATTTCATAAATAATGGAATATCATAAGGTATAAATCATAAGGGATTCAATAGCATAATACATGAAAGTATAATATAGAAATAAGACATGGAATTCTAGAAGAAACATAAGTATATAAAATTATTTCCATAGTAGTCAAGGAATCAATTACAAGGCCATATTGGTAGTATGGTTTAAATCTCAATACTATATCGGTATTAATTGTTAACTCCCATGACCATATTAGTAGTCAAGGTTCACTTCAAATACCTTCTTAGATAACAAAGTCCTTTACTAAACCAAGTTCACTTCCCATTACATCCATCTTTATCTCATGAGATATAAATGTTTACCCTATTCATTGGAGGGATATATAGGTCTTACCCATAACATAATGAAAACCATACATATGTGTGCCATAATAACATAAATAATTCATAATATTAGAACCCATGGAATGAAATGGAATTCATAAACATCATTCAATCATAACATAACACAAGGAAAATAAATGGGTTTAATAAATATCATTCCATCATAAATATACACCATTCTTATAAAGAATAAGAATGGTAAAATTGAATCATATACCCATTAAAACATAAGTAACATCAAATAATGTTATCTTAGAAGGAAAATAATTTTTATAAATCACTTGAAAACAATTCTTGAAAAAAATCTCCTTTCTTATTTGAAAACATTTTCTTTTCATAAAATGTACTGTAATTTTAATATGAAAAAAAATCTTTGAAAATAACCTTGTAAGATTGTAATAGAATATTTAAAGAATTGAGGCTTAATGACTTTTGAAAATTTCACTCATGTAGTATAAGTTTTAAAAAAAACTTCCTTTTATACTTTTTCTGGAAAAGTCACAAAGTTTCTCATTTTGAAAACAAAAAAAAAGATTCATTTTGAATCGTGTAGTAAAAAATAAAAAATGGGTAAAATGACATTAAAAATATAAATAAGAATAGTGAAAACATTTTTTGAAAAAAATATAAAACATGTAAATGGAATATAAATATTCCTCAATAAATACTTAAAATTAAACAATCCCAAATATATATGAGATTCTGAAATAAATACTCATCACTTTATAATTTGTAGAATTGTATGCCCCGTGAAAGAAAGAAAATCATATGGATATTAAAATACCATAATATTATAGGTAAGACTCATAAAATACATTCATTAGAAGTATGTACATCATTTATATGAAAAAATTAGTGTATAAGGCATGTGTCTCACAGAAATAATGGTGAGACAAAAATCGCTTGCCTTAAGTCTTAACTTCTTTCGAACACGTTAAAACCTATGATATAATAAATATAAGTTTATCATAAATATACCAAAGAATAATAGTCATAAATATATATATATATATATATATATTCCATATATTATTTACTTATGAATTAATATTACCCATTTATTAAGAATTCCATGTTAATGTTACGCTTCGGGTAATATCTGCTTTGTTTTTCATTCATGTTTTGACTTGTTATCCTTGGTCCTATTATATAGATCATAATTTAACCATCTCCATAATTATAATCAGGATATAAATATAATATTTATATTCATTATATATTTATTCATAGTGATTCATAAAATTTAGAGATATAAAATAAAATACATCGTTCAGGGAGATGGTAAGTCATACGTACGCATGAATATTTTTTTCATTTATTATTGGGTTAATATAATGGAAATTATATGATATATTATCATTAAAGAATAATTTTTATTTAATTTATAAAATATATATTCATAAAAGTTATACTTATTACCATCCATTTGAAATATAGGTGAATAACTAATCACATCGCATTGTGGATATGGTAAGCCATACGTACGCATGAGTGACATTATCATTTTCCCAAAATATATGATGGATGGTAAGAATGTAGACATGAAATTATGATTAAATAAGAATAATTATATCATAAATATCATATATATAAATATTAAAATCACCATAATTATCACTCATAAAATATTTTTATGGAAAATGAATTGCATCGCTACACGGAGATGGTAAGTTGTGCGTATGCACGAGCGATACTTTCATTTTTTGATGAAAAAGTGGTTTTATAATGGTGTTTTCATAATAATAATGAAATTTGAGAATATTTATGATGATTAATTTATTATTTTATGATATATATCATATATTTAGATGAGTTATAGAAGAGTAGAAAAATTGAGTGATCAGTTAGAGAGATTGCCTCTTCTTCGAAACGTCTCCTTTAGATCTCCTCTAAAGGACTCTAGAGTTCATCCTTTGGGAAGACCAACAACTCTATAATGTGTATATTGAAGTGGAGAAGAGAAATTTTTAGATATTATTAGATATATAAGGCTCAATGTGATGAATTTGGATTAGGGATGAGTTTTCCTTTTATAATGAAGGTGAGGGGTACTTTTAGAATTTAAAAAAAATATAAATTTATAATAAATTCAATCTCATTAAAAATAAAACAAAAATGACATGGATTATAATATAATATGAGATAATTATTTAATATCATCAACCAATAGATTTTAGATAGGTTTTTAGGTAATTTAAACCTTATCTTTTTTATTAATCCTTAGTTAACCTATTTTAATTTTAACTATGGTAACAAAGTTTTTAATGTTAAATTGATGTAATTTTTACATATAATGTTTAAATTTGACCATAAATGGTAAATTTATGATATTTTATACCATATATAATCTCATTTTATTTATTTAATATTTTTATTATTTGTAAATAATTTAATAAAACATTACTTTCATAAAATATCATTAGTGTCAATTTTGACACTATTCATTATATGTCTTCTTAAAAATATCAAAACAACATGATATATTCAAAAACTCTATATTAACTCATTCCTAAAATTTCAAAGTAAACCATAAAATTTATCTATGACATTAATTATATCAAATTATATTTATTTTAATATTTTGAATATCATTTATTTAGTATTTTGATTAATTAAATGATTACTACATCATCATTAAATAAGCATTTAAGGTATTTATTTATTGACTAAAAATCAAAAATAAATTACCATGATAAATAAAAACATTTTATATTTAAAATTACTATTTATAGTATAATTTATCTTCTATATAACCATATATTAAAAATTATGTGATTATTGAAAATATGAGTATGGTATCTTTAACTTTTCTTTAAATAAAATATAACAAATGTCTTACTCTCATCCAAGTGGTTTAAAAATGTTATAATATCTATCCAAGGATGGTTTTGGTTGAAAATAACTCATAAATATAAATTATTACAAATGTTAGTATAATTTTATATTATTTATAATATTATTTTTTACCATAAATTACCTAATTTATCTTTTACCGTGTTAATAAAAAATTATTAAAGTTACTATTAATAATGCAAAAAAATGAAATAAAACTATTTAAATAATTTGTAACTTATGATTAAAAATATTTAATCCCTTTTTAAAAATTAATAACATATAAGTTTTAGTAATTAATTTAAAATTAATCCAGTTGACGAGGTGAGAAAACATGTTATTAAAGTTAAAATAAGAAAAAGATTAAAACGTTTTTATATCTAAATTCAATATAAAATTGATGAAAATAAACCAAATTATATTAAATTATAAATAAATTATCTAATTATACATTAAAACCAATCAAAAATATAATTTAACACTATAATTATTTCGATGAAAAAAAATTATTTTCAATTAAAATTTAGTATATTTTTATTATTCATCAAAACATGAAACTTATCAGAAAAATACCAAAAATTAAACCAAATAAAATTTTAATATTACCCTTTAAAAAAAGTAGTTTATATTATCAAATAAAATATATATAAGTGTCAAAATGGGATTTAAAATGGGTTCACTATTAAATTGTGGTAAAAATTACCCTTTTGAAAAATAAAGGTTTTTATGCATAAAATTGGGTTTATTCTTATCTTATTCCTAGAAAATCTATTAGATGAATATAAAAATATTTGATAGAATATATAAAAT
This sequence comes from Viscum album, assembly GCA_963277665.1. Lineage (NCBI taxonomy): Eukaryota > Viridiplantae > Streptophyta > Magnoliopsida > Santalales > Viscaceae > Viscum > Viscum album. The sequence continues at coordinate 2,113,261,827 of OY728157.1, read as the reverse complement.
ATATATTTAATTAATATAATTAACTAATTGAAATTTATTTAATTTATTAATACAAAATGACTTTGGGGTCGTGATAATAAAAATATTTTTCGTTATAATCAATTAGTATATATTTTCATTTATAATTAATTGGTAATCAATAAATTAATCTTTTAAAACATTTATTCTAATAAGTTAGTTAATAATATTCATAATATCTAATTTAATAGTTTTTTATTATCTTATTTAAATAAAATGATGTTTCATAGAAACACAATGTTGCTTGTAATGCAAGCTAAGACAGTGTTGCGTGTAATGCAAGACATCAAAGATATCAAATAGTTTTTTTAAAAAAATATTTCATAAAAATATCAGGGTTTTATAGTTTATCCTTTTAAGGGTGTTATATTTATAAGTTTATACACTAAATAAATAATTTTGGAATTATGAGACAAAAAAGGATAAAAAATTTTCATAATTTTATATTCTTAAGAAATAATTTTTTCGCACAAGGATAGTGTTTTTATTTTAATATTTAAACATAAAAATTGATATTTTTTATTTATAAAAAGGTAGAATAGGGTTATAAAAATTAATAATATATTTCATACAAAGAAAATTTAGTTTTTATCGAATAACTTCTCAATCACACTGTATACAATGTCGTTACACCGTAGTAACTTGGAACAAAAATTGGAAAAAAAAAGTGGGAAAATTAAGAAGAAGAAGTTATTGGTAGTTATAAATATTTATTTGTTTATATTTTGAATTTGAAATTAAAATTAAAACATGGAAATCATTTCTTCTAAAAGAACATATATTTTTTAGTTCTTTAAAAAATATATCGTATCGTGGAACAGAGAGACAAAAATTAGTAGAGAAATAATAAGTTTTTATTATTCATAAAAATAAGAGAATATTATTCTTTCTAAAAGAAATTTGTGTGGTATTGTTGGGTGTATCATGGTGTATAAAATAAGAATAATTATCTTGAAATAGTGTAAGTGGAAGAAGAAATAATAATATTATTGTAGCAACATGAAGGTAGTCTCATCAGATCAAAGAAAACTCTATTGTTGAAATCATTTCATATTATTGTATCTATGTGGAAAGCACTTAAATACAGTTGGGATACTTTTTGTTATAAGATTACATGGATATTCGTTACTCTTTGTAATCCAAATATTGGTACTAGTGGGTTGTATGGTCTCAGTGAAATTTGGATCTTGTCAAGGATTAGTTTTTCCATTTTTAGAGGGGTCCCTTGTAAATTTTTTGTACCGTTCTATGTATTCTTGAGTGTGTATGTGATTATGATTAGATTAACACATATTAATAGTTAGAAAATTTTATTTCAAAAATAAATATAAACATGAATTTATAATCATGGATTCACCCCCTCCCTCGTGTAATTTAACTAATCTTTTGGATATTTTCACCCTCTTTATTCCACAAATTCCTCTAATAAATTAATTTAAACATTGAGTTAGTCAATAAATCTCATTGATTACTCTCAAAATCATAAATCATACTTTTTTCTTCTATTTAAGATCTGCTCCACAAGAGCTCCTTTAAGTTCTATAGTCAATTTGACAACACCTTCTAATTGATCTTATTTCTCAATTTTAGATTTATATTTATCAGTAATCATCATCATCACATTAATAATATCCTAGATGAATTCAGACTCATAATATTAAAAAAAATGACCTGTATTCATCTTCCTCCTTTCTCAGCAATATTTTTTATTGAATCCTTTTTCTGGATGAAATTTTGGATTTAAGGGTTCTTTTTCAAGGAATTTTTATCCACTATTTTGGTGTAACTTCATCATAAGATTCCTTTTCATCCTCCTTCAAAATCTCAATATGATATATACAAATTGTATATAATTAAATCAATCCAATGGTAGTTTACCATCATTACTCTTTTTGACTCGCATGAATTTTCATGCTATGAGTGACAAAAATACATCATTGATTCCTTCTTTATTTCTTGAATCATGTATATAAAATATCTATATGGATTTAAATGTAGTCTACCTTGATGACTAAATTCATGTACCTTATATTTATACCCTCATTTCATAGGTATCCATCTTTCCATATATATCTTCAATAGAAAAACTTTTATGGTATTTTTCTTCAAGAACAAATATTTTGGTATTATATAATGGGGGAAATTGCATTAATGTATTTTTTCAATTTCAACATCTTTTATTTAATTACTGAGTCTGCATATAGGTCTAATAGCCTCAATGAGATAGTAGAATAAATTATTTCTGGTTTCATTTGGACACATATTCAAATCATCAAACTTGTTTTGTAGAACATATACCTTTACCTTCTTCACTTCACTATCTCCTTCATATTTTTTAGAAAGTTTATCCCAAAATTCAATCACCAATGTACATATCATTAATTTTATATAAATTTTATTTTAAAATGATTCATATATGGTATTTTATTCCTTTGAATCAATTTTTATTATTTTACTATCAGCTTCATCCATTAAAAATTTCATAACATCATTAAGTTATTTTACATGAATCACAACATTATAGGCATTGAGTCTAAGAGAACATAAGTTTGATCTCATATGGTTCTTCTAAATTTGATAATTACACTCATTCAATAAAGAACTATATTTTTATTGATTTTATTATCCATTATTGAAAAAATAGTATTGATAAATTCAAAAACATGAACCTTGTGGCTTTGATGTCTCTTATTACAACTATAATCATAAATACACTCTGAGATGGGGTGAATTGTGACCTTAAATTTTCTCATATTTGATTAGATCGTGTTCTCACATTAGAAAGAAAATTTCAAACTTATTAACTTCATGCACCCAGAATATCTAAATAAATATAAATAAATAAACATAATAATATTAAAATTTTATATGGTTCAACACTAAGGTATACTCTAAGGAGTATATACTGACATTTTGTTAATGTACCAAGGGGTACCACTATTCATTGCAGGTGATTATAAGATTTAAGAAAGATGCACTATCGATCTCAATGTCACTTTATCTTTCTCCCTATCCACAAACTATTTCAAAAGATAGTTATAAATAAATATTTAATCGATGGTTTATCATAATAAGTATTCATAGTAAATTATCTCTAAACCAACAAAGGTGGTATCCCTTCTCTCTAGTTTCCTATGACATAAATGGGTGTTCAATATAGTTTTTAATAGTAGAATGTATCTTGATATTTCTAGGTCTATTAATAATATTCTTATCCTAATAAATTTAGTTTCTTTAAATGAAATGTTGATTCTCCTTCAACAAAAACTTTCACTCATATATTCATATATAAATAAGTTTACACTTCAAAGAAACTTTTATCATTTGTTACACCCATAAATTTTTAGATAAATTCCTATAAATTATCTAATAAATTTTACCCTTTTTTATACTATATTTCCCCTCTTTCAGAAATATCAAAAATTTCCCCATTTCTCTTTTTTTATAAATCTATTTTATATTGTTGAATATTTTCCTTGAATATAAATCCACATTTGTTGGGAATTTAATTCTCTCCAAAAAACTTGAATATTAAAACCACGGAATAATTGAAGTGATATGATCTTATTAACCACACTTTACATAACACCCTAAGATTTTCTGATATATTTCTCTTCAAATAAATTAAATTTTTTTGATATCTTGTGATGCATAAAAACCTGAGTTTAAATAGATTGTGATATAAACATGACCTCTATAACTTAGCTTCTAGAATTAGTGATATGAATTATAATAACAAAATTATAAAAAATATGTATAAATGTTTTATATAATTTAAATTAATGAATAAATGAGTACTTAATTTTTAGTAAAATCATTTTATGCTTCAAAAATGCTATTTTTAACAGTTTGTATTGCTTTCTGTGAGGAAATATTATAATTAATTTATACCACTTTTATAAATTGTATTTGATAAAAAGATTTCATTTTTGAAATAATTTTATAAAAATTATATTAGGGTGAAATTTTTTTATTTCTCTAAAAAGATTGATTTTACAGTGAATAGTGAAAATATTAATTTTTATTGAAAACTGCCTTTTAATTTCCAGAATTTACAAAGTTTAATTTTGTTTTAAAATTATTTAAAATTAAAAATATTCCATTTATGTTATGAATAATCCTATTATGGTTATTTTAATTAATTTTATGATGTTTTTTGGTATAGAAACTTTTTATACTTAATAAGTCATTTTTCTGGAAAGTTGTGTTTTGTCATGTTTTACAGGTTTAGTTTTAAATTAAATTCTGAAAATTCTATTAATTTAATTTGTTAAATTGTATTCCATATTTATAATCATCATAATTGATGTATATAAATAGGTACAACATAATTTTTTTTCATTATGAATAGTACCCATAGTAAATATTTTTCACCTTAGTAAAACAGGTAAAATTGGGTTAAAACAATGGGGAAAAATAAAAAAATATATATCTAACACATGAATTTATCATATTGGATGAGTGAATTTTAAAAAAAATGTTAATAAATTGTATAATAATGTATTTTAAATCATTATTTTGGAATTAGGAACCCAATATTGACTTTTGTTAAGATAAGTTATATTTTATTCAAATTAAAAACAATTTTTGGGTCATTTAATTTAACGGCATGGTTAGAATATGAAATTAAGTTTTGGATTACCTAAAAATACTGAAATACTTAATGTTTTTATTATTTTACCAATAAAATTCATGGAAACCAATTTATTACTGTATTTAAAACTTAAATGATCTTTACTCTTAAATCAGTTATTTTCCTAAAAACAGTTTTTCATGCTCTTTGTGTTCTTATATTAAAAGAAATTTCTACCAAATAAATAAATTAAATATAATAAAATATATTCCAAATTTTGGATCATATTGTTAAAAAATTAGTACTCCTCTTTTATTTTTGGTCATATAATTATGTTTTCATGGTAGAAAGTTGAGTTATCACGGTTACACTAGTATAAAAATGGTCTTTAACATCAAAAATATGACATCAAATTATTATAAACTAACAAAAAATATTTTTACAGAGACTTTTTGGTGTTAGTTGTTTAAAAATAGATCCCAAAAATACTCATTGGTATCATTTTTGGAGTTATTTTTTTTTAACTGATGATTATAATTAAATATTTTCTTTTAATATGTTTTATACCATTTCCTAAGCATCGATTTGACTTGTTGTGGAGCTAAAATGTAATTACAGATTAAAAGTTATAGATGTGGGAAGTTTAACTTATTTAAGAGAAGTCTTAAAGAAGTCTAACTTTCAAAGGCTATAACATTTAATCTGTAACTCTATTTTAGCTCCACAAAGAGTAAAATTTAAGCTTAATAAATTATCTAAAATATTTTAAAAAATATATTTAATTATTGGAATATATTTTTAAAAAAAAATTGATGCTAGAAATATTTTTTAAAAAAATGGAATTGTTTTTTTTAAAAACCAAAGCCAAAAATAATTTTTTATAACTTTTTAGAATCAACTTATTTAAAAAATAATTCCAAAAATGATATTGATGGGAATTTTTTGTATTGGTTTTCTAAAAACATAATGCCAAAAAACCAATGTAAATCGTATTTTTTATCACTTTTCAACAAAATAGACACCAGAAAGTTTTTTCTAATATGCGGGATCGGTATTTCAATTTTTTTAGAATGTGTGTTTCAATTTTTAAAATCCCACCTTAATTTTAATACAATTACATTGAAAATATTTTTTTTACTATATATAAATTTATTTTCTCATTAGTTTTTCATTTTTAACCTCTTCAATTCAATCAAATTTTCAAAGCAACTTCAATCAATTATTTGAACACGGTATCTATTCTAATCAATTAATCACTTTATTTTTATTTTCTATTATTGTTTAATAACTTGATAACCTTGATTATAATGATTATTATACTTATGATCAATTTAAAAATATAAAACATTCAGTTGAGATTTACCAACAGAGGTGCAAAATTCATTATTGATCACTGTTTTCATTACCACGTGAGTTCTACCCTAAATCTAAGAGATATGATTATAAAAAACATTTCATTTCATTGGAAACTCTTAGAAGAAATGAAATATGTTCAAAGTATTAAGTTTATTTTATTTTATTTTATATATTTAATTTTTATTCATGTTTCTCATGTTTTCTTTGAAATGAGTTGTATCTATTGAAACTTTGATAAGTTTAACTTCCGACGGCCACAACTTTTGATCTGTAACTCCATTTTAACTTCACGGACAATTAAATATAAGCTTAGTAAATTGTCTAAAACATTGAAGAAAAAAAATTATTATTCAAATTTTTTTTTAAATGACACAAAAAAAAATTGGCGTCGGTTTTTAAATAAACTGACACCAAAAATGATCTGGATAGGTATTTTAGCATCATTTTTGTAAAAAAACAACCCCAAAAAAAAATGTAAATCCTTTTTGGAATTAGTGTACAAAAACCGACATCAAAAATAGTATTTTTTACGTTGGAATCTTCAATGTAGGTTAACAACTGGCGTAAAAATTTAAAAAATGATGTTAAAGACCATTTTTCTACTAGAATTAATATTAAAATAATTTTAAAGTGATTTAACTAGAAGATAAGGCTTAAAATATATCTATCACTTTTCAAAATATGTTTTTTTTTAGTTTATGTATACCCTATCATACCTTATATTATAATTTTGGATTATTTTCTGCCACTTGACATGATTATGATATATATCTATATATTATTTAATCTTTTAAGTGATTATATGTGTGTCATTTCCCTCTCTTATAAAAGGATTTCATCCCTCCTCTCTTCTCCACACTTCATGAGACTTATACCTCGACCAAGAAATACCATAATACCTACCTATATTCCTTCCCCACATCTTATAGTTTCTAATATTTCAAAAATATCATCCTTTCGAGGCTTAAGGTGCAATCCAAAACTGGTTTCTCAACAAAGAGGTATAACTCTTAACTGAGTACTTTCAATTTTATTTTTTCTTCAATGTATTATAAATAGGTATAATAAACTATAAAATAATTAATTCAGTATATTAAATATAAATATTTTTTTATGATTTTGGTAAAATTATTTTTCACATCTTTTTCATCCTATGGAAAGTCAAAACATCGCTCCAGTGCACATACGGCTTATCATTTCCATGTAGTGGTGTAATTCATTTTTCAATACCACATTACTTGTATGGTTATAAATATGGAAATAAGGAATATATATGATACTTATAACATAATCGTGATTCTTAAATTATAATATCATATCTTTCTTTTTAGCTTTCAATCTGTTGGAAAATGATAATGTTGCTTGTGTGTATGTATAGGTTGCCACCTCCACGAAGCGAAGTGATCTATTTTTCATTTCCTATTTACATGTAAGGTAATAAGGATGGATTTAATAAATATATATGATATATATGATATAATATTGATTCTATAAAATGTTAATTATTATTTAGCATTCTTTCATTCTATCCGTCTAAAAGTGAAAACAGTGTTCATGCATACGTACGATCTGTCATCTCCATGAGTAGTGTAATTCATTTTCCAATATTTATCATTTATATATGACTCTATATATATATATATATATAATTAATATATATGATATTCATATCATGATTTAAATTTTGGATATTATGGAACCTTAATCAAATCACAGTGATCGGAACTGCAGAACCAAAATTCTCATGAAAAATGAAGCACTTAACACCTAAAATAATGATAATAATATAAAATTGCTAACAAATAGATGATAATATATTATAAATGGATAATATATGATATTATATATATCTATATGGTAATTTTATTTTGGTATAATAAATCTAAATTTATTATACCTGATATTAAAATCACTTATGATGCAAGTTGAACTTGAGGTAAGGGGTTTCATCTAAATTTCCACTCTATTGAGTCATATTTCATATTATGAACCTGTTTACCTATATGTGGTGTATATACTATAATTTGGATATGTTTAAAATGAATATATATTTATTCATGATGAATAAAGTTTTAATTCAAGTTAATATTTCAATGGATTACAATTCAAAATTTACCAAACAGGTAAGAATTTATTTTACAGTCTCATTTTCTAGGATTACATATATTTTCATTAACAAAATATTATAATCTATCCTTAATAAAATCCATATATTTTATTATCCTATATATGTTTAATGAGTTTCCATGTTTTCCAACAACTTTTCCTCTCATTGTAACTTGAATCAAGCAAAGTAATTTTTAAAAGAATCACTAATATTATTTCTCTTTAATCTGGTATATTTTTTCCCATGTTAATATTTTCAAAAATTGTTTTAAATAATTACTGATTTTTTCCACAAATGATTTATTATGGAAATTTCAATTTATACATGATTTTGTAAAAGTTCTAAAAGGAATATTTATAATTTTTTCACAAAGGTTCATTTTCTACATTCTTTACAAAAATTTAAAAGGAATGTTTTCTTTTTAACAAATACAACATTAATAGACTTTGAAACTATCATAACTCTTTTATGATATTTAGATTCTTCTATAATTTTTCAATGGTTGTAAAAATAAAACCCTTTAATGAAAAATTATTTTAATTTTTTTCTTCTATTTTCTTTTATTCTCCAAAAGATATAAATATATTAAAAAACCTATATTTTTTATGAAGTGACGGTTATATTTTATCTTTTATTAATTTTTTGGTCATTAACCTTCACTTGAAACATTCAATTTGTTAGGATCATCTTTCATTGTAAATTACATTTTCTTAAATATATGTATTCTTTGTATCATGGATATTCTTATTTTTAAAACTGTGTACCATTAATACATACGGTGTTTTATTATGAAATTTATTTAATTAATAGGGGAAATATTGATATTATATATCCTTTTATCAATATAGATATTTATGGATAACACATATTGTTTATAAATTAAATTGAGCATTCAATATACGAGGAATGCATTGGACATACAGGGGTAGGTGGGCCTAAAATTATATATCCCTCATATTCATCAATGGGCCTCATGATACAAATTATTTAATTAACCTTATTAAATGGGTTTTTAGTGTATATGTATCCCTTGATTAAACTATCTTAGTATAATAACTTTATGGTAAATATATGATGATGTCTAATATCATGATGTCTAACATTAATCATTTCCTTCCTTGGGAATTCATTTATTATTACCCCTGATATTACTGTATTGGTATTTTCCATGGATTCTTTTTTTCTCAATTTATTAATTAAATGGAATTTATTTTTAGTTATTTACCCTTCTAAATTAATTATGCCTTATTTAATCATTATATCTTATATTTTACGTAACCCTTATAGATAATTTGATCTCACCCTTTAATTTTTTTTAGGGTATGAAGAATTATATTGTGAATAATATCAAGGATGAAAATAATTTTTTCTTATGTAGTGTATTTTATATTTCTAGTTTAATATAATAATCATGTATGTATTTGGTTCGTCAAGACTAATAAACTAAACGATCCTTGGTTTTGTGATTCCTTGTATTTGATTCTAATGTAATAAATTAGACACTCACTTTGGGTTATTGAACTTGGGGTTTCTATTATTTGTATCAAAGCAAGTATAGTAGAAACCTTAGGAACTAGATTTTAAATGAATATGGATAACATGATAATTATAATGATCCCTTATATTATTTGATAACTTTTATCGTTAGAGTTATTTTATTTTATAGATCAACATTCCTAATAATTATGAACTAACATAGTGTGTTCTATTATTTATTGGTGTTCCCTAATGGAATAAATGGAAAAAACACATAAAAATGTTGGAAATTCCCTAATGATCAAGCCAGTATGATTGGTGTTGGAACTGATAAGATCATAACCATATTAGGATATTTGAATCGGGTTATAATGAATAACCTTTATTATATAAAGAAAACTTTTATTCCATGGTTTTATTTACCTATTTTGGGTCACAAAAAAATTCTCCATTATTTAATGGAACTACTAATCCATTGCTAGCAGAACAATGGATTAATTCCCTTGAAAATATATTCTTGTATTTGGGGAGTTAAGTTCGATATTTTGATTCAACCTATGATAGTCTATTGGTGTGAGGATGAACCTGAACTCCCAATGGAAATTACTTCCATCGTATGGATTTTTCTACCTATTCATCAAGGATATTCATCATGTATAGTTAGGGAAAAACTCAATATTTATGATATACCTATTGTATGGGAATTTGATGACGTATTTCCCAAATAGTATTCTAGTCTTCCCCCAAATTTTAATGCTTAGTTTTCATTAGAACCCATATTACTGCTATGCCTATTTAAAAGAATACAAATAGAATGGCCTCGATTAAGTTACAAGAATTGAAGAAAGAACTCTAGGAGAATCTATAAAAGGGTTTAATTTAGCCTAGTGCTTCACCATGGGGTGAAATTATTCTTTTTATTAAGATTAAATATGGTTAAATTCATATTTACAATTATTATTAGGAACTTAACAATACCACTATTAAGAACATGTATCCTCTACCCCATATCAATGATATGGTTGATCAATTACATGAATTTAAATGTTTTTCCAAGAATGCTCTTTGATTTTAGATAACATCAATTAATGTTCAATAAGGAGTATATATATAAGTAAACCTTCCATATGAGGTATCATTATTATGAATTTATATTAATTTCATTTGGACTTATCAATTCTCCATCTATATTCATGGATTTAATTAATATGATTTTTAGATATTACCATGATAAGTTTGTGGTAGTCTTTATAGATGATATTATTTTATATTCTAAGAGAAAATAAGAGCTTTAATATCACTTGATGATTACACTAAAGACCTTAAGGAAGGAGAAATATATTCCAAATTTACCAAGTGTGAATTTTGGATTTAAAAAGTTTCATTATTGGGCATATAATCTCAAGTGAGCGTAGATCAGTGGATCCTTCAAAGACAGAAGTTATTGATCAATGACCTAGACTAACCACATTAACTGAGCACCATAGTTTTGTTGGGTTTTCTGGATACTACTATTTATTTTAAAAATATTTCTCAGGACTATCTAATCTAATTACTATGTTGACTTAAAAGGGGGTTAAACTCTTGTGGACTGATGAATGTGAGGATACTTTCAAAGAATTGAATAAAAGGTTGGTCAGTGCGCTTGTACTTACATTACCCTTCATTGGAGAAGGTTTTTTATCTATAGTTGTGCATAAAATAATATATTGGGATGAATCCTCGGGTATAATGACATGGTGATATCTTAGGTGTCTCTCTAATTGAAAATTCAGGAGAAAAGTTACCTGACTCATGGTTTGGAGCTGACGGTGATATTTTTTCATTGAAGATATAGAATTATTATCTATATGGTGAAAGGTGTGATATATATACTGATCATAAAATCTTAAAGTATATATTTTCAAATAAATATTTGAATATGTTCTAGAGAATATGGTTAGAGTTGATCAAAGATTATGACTACTCAATACATTACCACTTAGGGAAGGCAAACAAGGTGGCTTATGCTCTGAGTTGGAAAAAAATGCTAGTTTTTTCATGATGAGGATTGAAAAAGATCCAATATTTATGGATTTATAGAATTTGGATCTTAAAATATTTAGGAAAGGTTACATATCTTATCTTTCTCAAATGAATGTTCAACCAACTATCCATTAGAGGATTAAGAATCTGCATAAGAAAGATGTGAAATTACAAAAGAAGGAGAGGAATTTTACTGAGTTCAACCATGATCATGTTATAATGATAAGGTTCAGGAACCATGTATTTTTCCCATCAATATCATAATTGAATAAGGATATATTGTATTTATCTCATAGTTTATCATTCTCTATTCATCATGTAAGTATGAAGATGTATAATGATTGGATAGAGTTTTTTTTGTAGGTTAACTTGAAAAGGGATATTATAGAGTATATATCTTGATACATTATGTAACACCCCAGGTAAATAAATAGTATGACATTTTTACATTTATCCATATTTGTGAATAAAATACTAATATGACTTTAAAGGGTATGTTATGCTCGATGGCGTACCCAACACGCAACAACGAGTTTCTTGGGAATCTTACGTTGCACTCTAATAATAAAATAATATTATTTTAAATAGTAGTTAACGCCTGGACATTGTAATGGAGGGAATAAATAGAACTAACTAAAAAATGATTATATATTTTTGTCAAATATTTTTACTTTTTACAATAAATGTTAGAGGATTAAAAATGCGAATGAATACAATTTTAAGCGTAAACATTCTAATACTCTTTAAAAGGTCAATTAACCGCCTTTTGATGGAGAACCTCTTTTAAATCCACTTTTTGACAATTTTATGTGTTATATTTCACAAAATAAATTCTTCTTTAGAATCGGGATATCAAAATTTACTTTGGGTAAATTTTTGTTATTTTTCTGAAAAAGTTCAATTTTTAATGAATAGTGAAAAATGTTGTATTTTAATTCAAAACCTCTTTTTAATCTAATTTATTTATATGATTAGATTATATTTTGAATTGGTTTTAAAGTGAAATTAGAATATATTTTTACAATTTAATCCAATAGTGGTCGTTGGAATTAATTTCACTTTGAAATCGGACTTAAACTAGTGTCAATCTTTTGATACATTTTGTTTCATAAAAACACGTTATTTGTTTTGACAGCGGGAATTAATTATTAAATTAATTAATGAAACTTATATGTTTTGAATTTTTTAAAATATACATCATTTTTGAATTCGGAATATCAAATATAGCTTAGGGTGAATTTTGGTAATTTTCTAAAAAACGTCAATTTTTGATGAATAGTGAAACCACTAAGTAATACTTATAAAAACTGATTTTCCGTTTAAATGAAATTTTTCCATCTTTGTGTTTTGAATTTAAAAAATCCGACATACATGGTTGTCATTAAGAAGTAAAATGTGGTTCAATGGGATTAGAATAATTTTTTGGTGAATAGTAACTTATTAAGTTTTTAATCGCGATTAGAGGTAATTAGTGTAGTTTAAGGTAAGAATAATGTTTTAATAAAATGAAATGACCTAGACACATGTCCTACCCTCATTTCATGTTTCATGTCTGACCAAGACAATCCATGGGTCAACTTGGGGACCCCATGGAGCCACTTTGGTTGGAAAATGACATAAATACCTTTTTATTTAATGTTAAAGTAAAAATGACACAAACATGAGATGTTTTACTAAAACAATTTTTACATGGGGTTATACAAGTCATATTTTTTACTATAAATATTCATTATAAATATAAAAATATTTCCTACATCATGATATTTTTTTTATAATTTTTAGACATTAAATATACTAAATTATTTATGACATCATGATGATGCAGCGATTACCTCATTAATAAAGGATTTAAATAAAATGAAATGATAATGTAAAATCTATGATCTAAACATGTAAAAAACCTATTGGATGTGTATATTTATAACACTTATCACCTTATCCTATAATTATATCAATGTGGGACCTTTTAAATCCGAAACTCATTTCAAAATAAAGGAACATTTCTTTACTTTCCAAGAGTGCCCCTCCTCTCCTCTTATAAAAGGCCCCCACCTCTACCTCCTTACCCTCACTTCCAAAGCCTTTGGATCGGCCAAACCCTGCCGATTTTGTATCTCCACATCCCTCTCTAACTCCTTTAAGCCTCACTTTGGGCAGAAGTCTTTCCAAGGAATCCTTTGAGCTCAAACCAAAGGGAGTAACCCGATTTTAAGGTAATGTCTTCACTTGTGTCCTTTTGTTTTATTTTGCTTCTCCAACCCCCTAAAATCGTTTTATTCATTTCTTTTGTAACAACACTAGTATATTAAATATACTAGGATGTTGTTATAATAAGTATTTGATCTACACTCACACACACCTTCGTCTGATGGTTAAAGAACATAATGTTTCTGTGGCTGGCGATTTTCTGCCTCACGAAACGATGATTGTTCAATATTCTTTTAATACATTTAAAGGTGGCCATTATGATGTCACTGTATTTTATATATGATATATATGGTATTTATGTTTACTATATGCTTCTGTATTTTATATTTAAAACATACATTTATTCTTTTCATGTTGTGTAAATGCGATAATTTCATATGAGAAAGTGTGGACTACCGCCCCCTCAAGTGATGTGACTCGTACATGCAATACATGGAATGTATAAAGAATGAAATTAATGAACATATGTGACCTATATAACATATATATTATTCTGGAATTATAATATATATATATATATATATGTATATCATTTATTTTTAATTCCATTAATATGACAAAAAAATGAAAGTAGAGTTCATGCGTATGTACGGCCTACCGTCTCCATGAATGGTGCTTTTCGTTTTTATCTCCAAATGATATGGAATAGTATAAAATGAATATGTACTGGATATATATGATATTTTAATCATTAATACAATTCTGGAAATTATTTACTTATAACTACATGGACAATCATTTTTCAAACAAGTTCATTTTTGACTCATGTACCCAACATCGACAAAAACGTCTGATATGAACTCACATTATTAACCAATTATTATAACATTAAAATATGTGATATGAACTGAATAATAATCTTTATAGTAGTTCCTTAAGAAATTATAAATTGACCAAAGTTTATTATTCAGGAATATAAAGAAACGAACAAGACAAGTTGGACTTGAGGTAAGGGATCCAACCTCTCTCTTCTTTTTAAGTACACTCTTTTATGTCATTCCTTTTAAAGCTCATCTTTCTTGTTATTGGGATGTTCTATTATATTAATCTTACTGTAATTTTTATGTTAATATTATGAGAGACCCTATTCTCTCTCATCAATCCATTTTGGAAGTTTTGAGTGGCGCCGTTAGGCTGCCGAATTTTCGTAAGAGATCTAACCTCTCTCTTTCTTTTTAAGTACTCTCCTTTATGTCACTTATTTTAAGCTCCTATTTGTTATGATGGGGGATGTTATTTTATATTCCTATTTCTGTAAAATTTATGTTAATATGATGAGATACCCTATTTTATCTCATCAATCCTTTTTTGTAAGTTTTAAGTGGCGCCGTTAGGCTGCCGAGTTTTCATAAGGGATTTTTCATCTCACTTTTATTCCCATGAGATTTATGCTACATTTGCCACAATTTCCTTTGAGTGGTGTATGTAATGACCATTATTTTACTCATTGTGTAATATACTTTCATTTATGAGTATTTACACCAATGTTTTATTGTCCTTCTTTCACGGGGTGTATGTTTCGAAAGATACCCATGTTGGTAAGGGAACCTATCACCCTCCTCTTTTTAAAAGACTTATTTTGTTATGTCTTTTAATTCACATACTATTATGTTGGGATATGTTCTTCTATATCCTTATTGATTTAAATTTTAGGTCCATGTGATGAGATACCCTTTTTATCTCTCATCAACTCATTTTCTATATTTTGTAGTGATGCCTTTAGGCTGTCGAATTTTTGCAAGGAAACTTCTTAACCCAAATTTGATTCTTTGTGATAAACTTGTACTCCTTGAATATGTCGTTCTATGAATATGTGTGAATAACCTCTGATTTATTTACACTTAATATCCACTTATATTTGGTGTATTCATTTGTCACACATAATTATGTAATTGATTTATCCTTAAACCAAGGATATCGTCTTTGTATGGGACTTCGTCTCAATCTCCATTCATTGAGGCATATTTTGTTTTATACACAACTTTCTTTTATACGGTGTATAAACCCCTTTGAAGTTTACTTTTATCCAAAAAGGAATCTTTTTTATACGAAGCGTTTTACTAAACGACAAAAGGGAATGCTTTTGTCGTACGTATGCGGCGACAACGACTTCTCCGCTGCCGTGACCATTATTTGAGTTTAGGCTTTCTCTACAAGCCATACCTTCTTTTTAAAAGAAAAATAAATACCATGTTTTACTTTTATTTTTTTTTTGTATTGAAAATGGTTTTCATAATGTTTTTATATCAATGTGTTGTATTGATATCTTGTGATTGAAAGGTGGAAATGTTATGTTTCCTTTATGCATGTTTTATCTGATATGATTATGTTGTGGTTATTGGGCATTATTATGAAGACGGTTGGTTCCATGATAAACTAAGGGCAGGTGAGCCCGATATAGATCTCCAATGCATTGGGTAACGCGAAGGAGTAAAACGTTAAGGTTTCTCTGAAGATATTTCGGGAATATACTGTGGTGGGTATTCCAAACGTAACCAAGAGGGTTACTCCCTACTTAAGAATGTTATGAATGCATCAAGTTACCTTTATGTCTTATGATTTCTATGATTTATTCATGATTTGATGAGGTATGTTAAAGTGTTTATATTTTATGAGTAAGGTATGATTTCATTGATTCTTATGTGTACATGTACTCATGTTTCCTTTCCATATATTTTTATATCCCTTACTGAGCTTTTTATGCTCATCCAAAGTTTTTGAAATGTTTTTCACAGTTCAAGGGAAAGGTATATGATATGATGATAGTGTCAAGGAATTGTCAAGAAATAATCCATGTTTTATTTTAAATATGTTTCCATTGATGGGAAAAAATGAATATTATCTTTTATGTAACCACTTTATTTAAATGTGGAATGTAATGCAAGTTTATGATCTAATTCTCTAAAACTCTAAACCTGAAAAGATCCTCAATTTGTAATATTTTATTAACTCATGATTAAGTAAGGTTTAAGGCTGGGGCCTTATAGTTGGTATTAGAGGTCGGTTTAGATAACTTTAGAGGTTAGGGTATTCTTTAATCATAAGTGACATTACCATAATGGTTAGGATTTCAGAATGAGTCATAGTTTTTAGATAAAGTGAATGAGTAAGTATATCTTCCTCGTTATTACATGATGGTTTTTTTGATATACTCACACTGACATTTCTGTTTTTAGTGAATGGATGGATCTAGCAGGCACCAAAGTGATAATAGGTTTGAAGGAAACTGTGGTGGTTCTCTGATTAAGAGACTGGATGAAATGGGGGATTCAATGAGGAAACTCATGGTTGTTCTAAACCAACTATCAAGGAGTCATCATCAACCACTTGAACCTTGGTATGTTATGTAATGCATCCTGTACGAGATGACCAATCGGTGTGGAAGTTCAGGTAATAATTATAAAGTTAACCATTAGAGTTTATATGATCATTACTTTTGAGGTAATTATGGGTTATTATATGTTATGATGGAAAATGAAAGGCATGAGATAAACTTGAGGTTAAAATATGTTTTGATTATTTTTGAAGATTTTATCTCATTTTGGGTAATGTTTTAAGAATTATATAGTTTTGTAAAAAGTACAACACGCAGACCGTGTGACAACTCGTCGTGTCGGACAAAGCTGTGGGAATCGAACCCACAACCAAAGTGTGACTGGTATTTATCGCCTACCACTGGACTACGTAAAGTCCCTGTTTAGTTTGACTAATTCTTTTTAGTTAGATGATTTTAGGAATCAAGAGTATGTTTATTTTGGGTTATCTATGGAAATGATTAACCTATCATCGAGGATATGTGATTTGGTTAATTACTTTTCAATATGAGAATTTAAGAGCAACTGATGTTATTTGGAGATAAAAGTTAATTTGTACCATGGAAGACTATGTGACTAAATCCTTCAAATATTTGGATTTCAATCTTAGTTTGGTTTACTTTGAAGAATTTAATGGACAAATTGTTTATCAAATTGTCCTCGTTGAACTTTGGGTTTTGTTGGACAAATTTTGGAGATTAAGAATAGATTTTCTTTTTATAAAGGGTTATCCTTTTCTGGATTATCTGATCTTGTACTAACCATTTTGGTTTTGGTTTTGGTAAAGACATGGGAATTAAATAGTTCTCTTTTGTGGATTAGGTGATTCTCTAGAAGTTGATTATAGTACTCTTAATGTGAACAAGTCTTCCTAAAGACTCGTCTTTTGGAGAAAATATGAGTTTGTGTAAGGAATCTAATAAAAGTTGAAAGTCAACATGATAAGTGATTATGTTTCCTTATGAATAAATTCCTCAATAAAAAGTAACTTAAAACAAAAATTTTGTCTATTAACTTTTCCTACTGGGGAATCGAATACCGTTTAACCCATCACAAGTTTGTGATTTTCTTGTGGTTAACTTTCTCCTAAACATGTTTTCTATCACTCTCCATCAGAACATGACCCTATGTTTTCTCCTCCATGTCCATGTTTTCCTACCTGGAATCCTAGTATGGGTTAACTTGGGTGACCTCTGTACTTATCTTCTTTTATTTAAAAGTGATTGTTTTACCGACTCTTGTTCTGATGTGGGAATTTCAAGGATGTTTCCAAGATCAATTTTAAAATTGCGAGGACACAATTCCCAAAAGGGGGGAAGGATGTATCACCCCAGGTAAATAAAGAGTATGACATTTTCACATTTATCCATATTTGTGAATAAAATACTAATATGACTTTAAAGGGGATTCTATGCTCGATGGCGTACCCAACACGCAACAACGAGTTTCTTGGGAATCTTACGTTGGACTCTAATAATAAAATAATATTATTTTAAATAGTAGTTCATGCCTAGTCGTTTTAATGGCGGGAATGAACAGAACTAACTACAAAATGATTATATATGTTTGTCAAATATTTTTACTTTTTACAATAAATGTTAGAGGATTAAAAATGCGAATGAATCCAATTTTAAGCGTAAACATTCTAATATTCTTTAAAAGGTCGATTAACCGCCTTTTGATGGCGAACCTCTTTTAAATCCACTTTTTGACAATTTTATGTGTTATATTTGAAAAAATAAAATTATTCTTTAGAATCGTGACATCAAAATTTACTTTGTGTAAATTTCTGGTATTTTTCTGAAAAAGTTCAATTTTTAATGAATAGTGAAAAATGTTGTATTTTAATTCAAAACCACTTTTTAATCTAATTTATTTATATGATTACATTATCTTTTGAATTGGTTTTAAAGTTAAATTAGAATATATTTTTACCATTTAATCCAATAGTTTTCGTGGGAATTAATTTCACTTTGAAACCGGACTTAAACTATTGTCAATCTTTTGATACATTTTGTTTCATAAAAACACGCTATTTGTTTTGACAGCGGAAATTAATTATTAAATTAATTAATAAAACTTATATGTTTTTTATTTTGTAAAATATATATCATTTTTGAATTCGGAATATCAAATATAGCTTAGGTTGAATTTTTGGAAATTTTCTGAAAAACTTCAATTTTTGATGAATAGTGAAACCACTAAGTGGTACTTATAAAAACTGATTTTCCATTTAAATGAAATGTTTACATCTTTGTGTTTTGAATTTCAAAAATCTGACATAAATGGTTGTCATTAAGAAGTAAAATGTGGTTCAATTGGATTAGAATAATTTTTTGGTGAATAGTAACTTATTAAGTTTTTATCGTGATAAGAGGTAATTAGTGTAGTTTAAGGTAAGAATAATGTTTTAATAAAATGAAATGACCTATACACATGTCCTACCCTCATTTTATGTGTCATGGCCGACCATGAAAATACATGGGTCAACTTGGGGACCCCATGGAGCCACTTTGGTTGGAAAATGACATAAATACCTTTTTATTTAATGTTAAAGTAAAAATGACACAAACATGGAATGTTTTACTAAAACAATTTTTACATGGGGTTATACAAGAAATATTTTTGAATATAAATATTAATTATAAAGATAAATATATTTTCTACATCATGATATTTTTTTTATAATTTTTAGACATTAAATATATTAAATTATTTATGACATCATGATGATGCAGCGATTACCTCATTAATAAAGGATTTAAATAAAATGAAAAGATAATGTAAAATCTATGACCAAAACATCTAAAAAACCTATTTTATGGGTATATTTCAAACCCTTATCACCTTAGACTCTAATTATATCAATTTGGGACCTTTTAAATCCGAAACTCATTTTAAAATAAAGGAACATTTCTTTACTTTCCAAGAGTGCCCCTCCTCTCTTCTTATAAAATGCCCCCACCTCTACCTCCTTACCCACACTTCCAAAGACTTTGGCTCGGCCAAACCCTACCCATTTTGTATCTCCACATCCCTATATAACTCCTTGAAGCCTCACTTTTGGCATAAGTCTTCCCAAGGAAGCCTTTGAGCTCAAACCAAAGGGAGTTACCCGATTTTAAGGTAATGTCTTCACTTGTGTCCTTTTGTTTTATTTTGCTTCTCCAACTCCCTAAAATCTTTTTATTAATTTCTTTTGTAACACCTACAGTATATTAAATATAATAGGATTTTGTTATAATAAGGATTCGAGCTACACTTACACACACCTTCTTCTGATGGTTAAAGAACATACTGTTTCTGTGGTTGGCGATTTTCTGCCTCACGAAACGATGATTGTTCAATATTCTTTTAACACCTTTAAAGGTGGACATTATGATGTAAATGTATTTTATATATGATATATATGGTATTTATGTTTACTATATTCTTTGGTATTTTATATTTAAAACATACCTTTATTCTTTTCATGTTGTGTAAATGCGATAATTTCATATGAGGAAGTGTGGACTACCGCCCCCCCAAGTTATATGACTCGTACATGCAATACATGGAATGTATAAAGAATGAAATTAATGAACATATGTGAACTATATAACATATATATTATACTGGAATTATAATATATATATATATGTATATCATTTATTTTTAATTCCATTAATATGACAAAAAAATGAAAGTAGCGTTCATGCGTACGTACGGCCTACCGTCTCCATGAACGGTGCTTTTCGTTTTTATCTCCAAATGATATTGAATGGTATAAAATGAATATGTACTTGATATATATGATATTTTAATCATTAATACTATTCTTGAAATTATTTACTTATAACTACATGGACAATCATTTTTCAAACAAGTTCATTTTTGACTCATGTACGAAACATCGACAAAAACGTCTGATATGAACTCATATTATTAACCAATTATTATAACATTAAAATGTGTGATATGAACTGAATAATAATCTTTATAAGAGTTACTTAAGCAATTATAAATTGACCAAAGTTTATTATTCAGGAATATAAAGAAATGAACAAGACAAGTTGGACTTGAGGTAAGGGATCCAACCTCTCTCTTCTTTTTAAGTACACTCTTTTATGTCATTCCTTTTAAAGATCATATTTATTGTTATTGGGATGTTCTTTTATATTACTATTACTGTAATTTTTATTTTAATATGATGAGAGACCCTATTCTCTCTCATCAATCCATTTTGGAAGTTTTGAGTGGCGCCGTTAGGCTGCCGAATTTTCGTAAGAGATCTAACCTCTATCTTTCTTTTTAAGTACTCTCCTTTATGTCACTTCTTTTAAGCTCCTATTTGTTATGATGGGGGATGTTCTTTTATATTAAACTTTATATAAACTTTATGTTAATATGATGATATACCCTATTTGATCTCATCAATCCTTTTTTGTAAGTTTTAAGTGGCGACGTTAGGCTGCCGAGTTTTTTGTAAGGGATTTTTCATCTCACTTTTATTCCCGTGAGATTTATGCTACATTTGCCACAATTTCCTTTGAGTGGTGTACGTACTTCCAATTATTTTACTCATTGTGTAATATAATTTCATTTATGAGTATTTACATCAATTTTGTATTGTCCTTCTTTCACGGGGTGTATGTTTCGAAAGATACCCATGTCAGTAAGGGAACCTTTCACCCTCCTCTTTTTAAAAGACTTCTTTTGTTATGTCTTTTAATTCACATACTATTATGTTGGGATAAGTTCTTATATATCATTATTGATTTAAATTTTAGGTCCATGTGATGAGATACCCTTTTTATCTCTCATCAACTCATTTTCTGTATTTTGTAGTGACGCCATTAGGCTGTCAAATTTTTGCAAGGAAACTTCTTAACCCAAATTTGATTCTTTGGGATAAAATTTTACTCCTTGAATATGTCATTCTATGAATATGTGTGAATAACCTCTGATTGTTTTACACTTAATATCCACTTATATTTGGTGTATTCGTTTGTCACACATAATTATGTAATTGATTTATCCTTAAACCAAGGATATCGTCTTTTTATGGGACTTCATCTCAATCTCCATTCATTGAGGCATATTTTGTTTTATAGACAACTTTCTTTTATACGGTGTATAAACCCCTTTGAATTTTACTTTTATCCAAAAATGAATCTTTTTTATACGAAGCGTTTTACTAAACGACAAAAGGGAATGTTTTTTTCGTACGTATGCGGCGACAACAACTTCTCCACCGCCGTGATCATTATTTTAGTTTCGGTTTCCTCTACAAGACATGCCTTCTTTTTAAAAGAAAAATAAATACCATGTTTTACTTTTATTTTATTTTGGTATTGAAAATGGTTTTCATAATTTTTTTATATCAATGTGTTGTATTGATATCTTGTGATTGAAAGGTGGAAATGTTATGTTTCCTTTATGCAAGTTTTATGTGATATGATTATGTTGTGGTTCTTGAGCATTATTATGAAGACAGGTGGTTCCGTGGTAAACTAAGGGCGGGTGAGCCTGATATAGCTCTCCAATTCATTGGGTAACACGAAGGAGTGAAATGTTAAGGTTTCTCCAAAGAGATTTAGGGAATATACTGTGGTGGGTATTCCAAACGTAACCAAGAGGGTTACTCTCTACGTAAGAATGTTATGAATGCCTAAAGTTGCCTTTATGACTTATGATTTCTATGATTTATTCATGATTTGATGAGGTATGTTAAAGTGCTTATGTTTTATGAGTAAAGTATGATTTCATTGATTCTTATGCGTACATGTACTCATGTTTCCTTTCCATATATTTTGATATCCCTTACTGAGCTTTTTATGCTCATACCAAGTTTTTGAAATGTTTTTCACAGGTCAAGGGAAAGGTACATGATATGATGATAGTGTCAAGGAAGTGTCAAGAAAGAATCCATGTTTTATTTTAAATATGTTTTCGTTGATGGGAAAAATGAATACTATATTTTATGTAACCACTTTGTTTAAATGTGGAATGTAATGCAAGTTTATGATCTAATTCTCTAAAATTCTAAACCTGAAAATATCCTCAATGTGTAATCTTGTATTAACTCAAGATTAAGTAAGGTTTAAGGCTGGGGCCTTATAGTTGGTATCAGAGGTCAGTTTAGATAACTTTAGAGGTTAGGGTATTCTTTAAGCATAAGTGAAATTACCATAATGGTTAGGATTTCAGAATGAGTCATAGTTTTTAGATAAAGTGAATGAGTAAGTATATCTTCCTCATTAGTACATGATGGTTTTGTTGATATACTCACACTGACATTTCTGTTTTTGGTGAATGGATGGATCTAATAGGCACCAAAGTGACAATAGGTTTGAAGGAAACTGTGGTGGTTCTCTGACTAAGAGACTGGATGAAATGGGGGATTCATTGAGGAAACTCGTGGTTGTTCTAAACCAACTATCAAGGAGTCATGGTCAACCACTTGAACCTTGGTATGTTATGTAATGCATCCTCTACGAGATGACCAATCGATGTGGAAGTTCAGGTAATAATTATAAAGGTAACCATAAGAGTTTATATGATCCTTACTTTTGAGGTAATTATGGATTATTATATGTTATGATGGAAAATGAAACGCATGAGATAAACTTGAGGTTAAAATATGTTATGATTATTTTTGAATATTTTATCTCGTTTTGGGGAATTTTTTAAGAATTATATAGTTTTGGAAAAAGGAAAACACGCAGACCGTGTGACAACCCGTCGTGTCGGACAAAGCTGTGGGAATCGAACCCACAACCAAAGTGCGACTGGTATTTATCACCTACCACTGGACTACGTGAAGTCCCTGGTTAGTTTGACTAATTCTTTTTAGTTAGATGATTTTAGGAATCAATAGTAAGTTTATTTTGGGTTATCTATGGAAATTATTAACCTATCATCGAGGATATGTGATTAGGTTAATTACTTTTCAATATGAGAATTTAAGAGCAACTGATGTTATTTGGAGATAAAATTTAATTTGTACCTTGGAAGACTATGTGACTAAATCCTTCAAATATTTGGTTTTCAATCTTAGTTTGGTTTACTTTGAAGAATTTTATGGACAAATTTTTTATCAAATGGTCTTCATTGAACTTTGGGTTTTGTTGGACAAATTTTGGAGATTAAGAATATATTTTCTTTTCATAAAGGGTTATCCTTTTCTGGATTATCTGATCATGTACTAACCATTTTGGTTTTGGTTTTGGTTTTGGTTAAATTCTAAATACATGGGAAGTATATAGTTCTCTTTTGTGGATTAGGTGATTCTCTAAAAGTTGATTATAGTACTCTTAATGTGAACAAGTCTACCTAAAGACTTGTCTTTTGGAGAAAATATGAGTTTGTGTAAGGAATCTAATAAAAGTTGAAATTCAACATGATAAGTGATTATGTTTCCTTATGAATAAATTCCTCAATAGAAAGTAACTTAAAACAAAAATGTTTTATATTAACTTTTCCTACTGGGGAATCGAATACTGTTTAACCCATCACAAGTTTGTGATTTTCTTGTGGTTAACTTTCTCCTAAACATGTTTTCTATCACTCACCATCAGAACATGACCCTATGTTTTCTCCTCCATGTCCATGTTTTCCTACATGGAATCCTAGTATGGGTTAACTCGGGTGAGCTCTGTACTTATCTTCCTTTATTTTGAAGTGATTTTTTTACCGACTCTTATTCCGATGTGGGACTTTCAAGGATGTTTCCAAGCTCAATTTTAAAATTGCGAGGACGCAATTCCCAAAAGGGGGAAGGATGTAACACCCCAGGTAAATAAAGAGTATGACATTTTCACATTTATTAATATTTGTGAATAAAATACTAATATTACTTTAAAGGGGATGCTATGCTCGATGGCGTACCCAACATGCAACAATGAGTTTCTTGGGAATCTTACGTTGCACTCTAATAATAAAATAATATTATTTTAAATAGTAGTTAACACCTAGCCATTGTAATGGCGAGAATGAAAAGAACTAACTACAAAATGATTATATATGTTTGTCAAATATTTTTACTTTTTACAATAAATGTTAGAGGATTAAAAATGTGAATGAATCCAATTTTAAGCGTAAACATTCTAATATTCATTAAAAGGTCGATTAACCGCCTTTTGATGGCGAACCTCTTTTAAATCCACTTTTTGACAATTTTATGTGTTATATTTCACAAAATAAAATTCTTCTTTAGAATTGGGACATAAAAATTTACTTTTTGTAAATTTTTTGGTATTTTTCCGAAAAAAGTTCAATTTTTAATGAATAGTGAAAAATGTTGTATTTTAATTCAAAACCTCTTTTTAATATAATTTATTTATATGATTAGAGTATATTTTGAATTGTTTTTAAAGTGAAATTAGAATATATTTTTACCATTTAATCAAATAGTGGTCGTTGGAATTAATTTCACTTTAAAATCGGACTTAAACTAGTGTCAATCTTATGATACATTTTGTTTCATAAAAACACGCTATTTGTTTTGACAGCGGGAATTAATTATTAAATTAATTAATTAACCTTATATGTTTATAATTTTGTAAAATAGTCATCATTTTTGAATTTGGAATATCAAATATAGCTTAGGGAGAATTTTTGGTAATTTTCTAAAAAACTTCAATTTTTGATGAATAGTGAAACCACTAAGTGGTGCTTATAAAAACTGATTTTCTTTTTAAATGAAATTTTTCCATATTTGTATTTGGAATTTCAAAAATTTGACATACATGGTTGTCATTAAGAAGTAAAATGTGGTTCAATGGGATTAGAATAATTTTTTAGTGAATAGTAACTTATTAAGTTTTTAATCGCGATTAGAGGTAATTAGTGTAGTTTAAGGTAAGAATAATGTTTTAATAAAATGAAATGACCTAGACATATGTCCTACCCTCATTGGATATGTCATGGCCAACCAAGACAATCCATGGGTCAACTTGGGGACCCCATGGAGCCACTTTGTTTTGAAAATGACACAAATACCTTTTTATTTAATGTTAAAGTAAAAATGACACAAACAAGAGACGTTTTACTAAAAAAAATTACATGGGGTTATACAAGTCATATTTTTTACTATAAATATTAATTAGAAAGATACAAATATTTATTACATCATGATATTTGTTTTATAATTTTTAGACATTAAATATATTAAATTATTTATGACATCAGGATGATGTAGTGATTACATCATTAATAAAGGATTTAAATAAAATGAAAAGATAATATAAAATCTATGACCTACACATGTAAAAAACCTATTGGATGGGTATATTTAGAACCCTTATCACCTTATACTCAAATTATATCAATGTGGGACCTTTTAAATCCTAAACTCATTTTAAAATAAAGGAACATTTCTTTACTTTCCAAGAGTGCCCCTCCTCTCCTCTTATAAAATGCCCCCACCTCTACCTCCTTACCCACACTTCCAAAGACTTTATCTCGGCAAACCCCTGCCCATTTTGTATCTCCACATCCCTATATAACTCCTTGAGGCCTCACTTTGTGCAGAAGTCTTCCCAAGGAAGCCTTTGAGCTCAAACCAATGGGAGTTACCCAATTTTAAGGTAATGTCTTCACTTGTGTCCTTTTGTTTTATTTTTCTTCTCCAACCCCCTAAACTCTTTTTATTCATTTATTTTGTAACAAATACAGTATATTAAATATACTAGGATGTTTTTATAAGAATTATTGGAGCTACACTTACACACACCTTCATCGGATGGTTAAAGAACATACTGTTTCTGTGGTTGGCAATTTTCTGCCTCACGAAACGATGATTGTTCAATATTCTTTTAACACCTTTAAAGGTGGCCATTATGATGTCACTGTATTTTATATATGATATATATGGTCTTTATGTTTACTATATTCTTATTTATTTTATATTTAAAACATACCTTTATTCTTTTCATGTTGTGTAAATGCGATAATTTCATATGAGGAAGTGTGGACTACCGCCCCCTCAAGTGATGTGACTCGTACATGAAATACATGGAATGTATAAAGAATGAAATTAATGAACATATGTGACCTATATAAAATATATATTATACTGTAATTATAATATATATATATATATGTATATCTTTTATTTTTAATTCCATTAATATGACAAAAAAATGAAAGTAGCGTTCATGCGTACGTACGGCCTACCGTCTCCATGAACGGTGCTTTTCATTTTTATCTCCAAATGATATGGAATAGTATAAAATGAAT
This sequence comes from Viscum album, assembly GCA_963277665.1. NCBI lineage: Eukaryota > Viridiplantae > Streptophyta > Magnoliopsida > Santalales > Viscaceae > Viscum > Viscum album. Next base: position 2,113,234,529 of record OY728157.1, on the reverse strand, counting down.
ATTTACTAGATATATATGATATTTTAATCATTAATACTATTCTGGAAATTATTTACTTATAACTACATGGACAATCATTTTTCAAACAAGTTCATTTTTGACTCATGTACCAAACATCGACAAAAACGTCTGATATGAACTCATATTATTAACCAATTATTATAACATTAAAATATGTGATATTAACTGAATAATAATCTTTATAGGAGTTACTTAAGCAATTATAAATTGACCAAATTTTATTATTCAGGAATATAAAGAAACGAAAAGACAAGTTGGACTTGAGGTAAGGGATCCAACCTCTCTCTTCTTTTTAAGTACACTCTTTTATGTCATTCCTTTTAAAGCTCAAATTTCTTGTTATTGGGATGTTCTTTTATATTACTCTTACTGTAATTTTTATGTTAATATTATGAGAGACCCTATTCTCTCTCATCAATCCATTTTATAAGTTTTGAGTGGCACCGTTAGGCTACCGAATTTTCGTAAGAGATCTAACCTCTCTCTTTCTTTTTAAGTTCTCTCCTTTATGTCACTTCTTTTAAGCTCCTCTTTGTTACGATGGGGGATGTTCTTTTATATTCCTCTTTCTGTAAACTTTATGTTAATATGATGAGATTCCCTATTTGATCTCATCAATCATTTTTGTAAGTTTTAAGTGGCGTTGTTAGGCTGCCGAGTTTTCGTAAGGGATTTTTCATCTCACTTTTATTCCCATGAGATTTATGCTACATTTTCCACAATTTCCTTTAATTGGTATATGTATTGACCATTATTTTACTCATTGTGTAATATAATTTCATTTATTAGTATTTACATCAATGTTGTATTGTCCTTATTTCACGGGGTGTATGTTTTGAAAGATACCCATGTCGGTAAGGGAACATTTCACCCTCTTATTTTTAAAAGACTTCTTTTGTTATGTCTTTTAATTTACATACTATTATGTTGGGATATGTTCTTCTATATCCTTATTGATTTAAATTTTAGGTCCATGTGATGAGATACCCTTTTTATCTCTCATCAACTCATTTTCTATATTTTGTAGTGACGCCGTTAGGCTGTCGAATTTTTGCAAGGAAACTTCTTAACCCAAATTTGATTCTTTGGGATAAACTTGTACTCTTTGAATTTTTCATTCTATGAATATTTGTGAATAAACTCTGATTGTTTTACACTTAATATACACTTATATTTGGTGTATTCGTTTGTCACACATAATTATGTAATTGATTTATCCTTAAACCAAGGATATCGTCTTTGTATGGGACTTCGTCTCAATCTCCATTCATTGAGGCATATTTTGTTTTATACACAACTTTATTTTATACGGTGTATAAACCCCTTTGACTTTTACGTTTATCCAAAAAGGAATCTTTTTTATGCGAAGCGTTTTACTAAACGAAAAAAGGGAATGTTTTTTTCATACGTATGCGGCGACAACGACTTCTCCACCGCATTGACCATTATTTAAGTTTCGGCTTCCTCTACAAGCCATATCTTCTTTTTAAAAGAAAAATAAATACCATGTTTTACTTTTATTTTATTTTGGTATTGAAAATGGTTTTCATAATGTTTTTATATCAATGTGTTGTATTGATATCCTGTGATTGAAAGGTGGAAATGTTATGTTTCCTTTATGCACGTTTTATGTGATACGATTATGATATGGTTCTTGGGCATTATTATGAAGACGGGCGGTTCCGTGATAAACTAAGGGCGGGTGAGCCCGATATAGCTCTCCAATGCATTGGGTAATGCGAAGGAGTGAAATGTTAAGGTTTCTCCGAAGAGATTTAGGGAATATGCTGTGGTGGGTATTCCAAACGTAACCAAGAGGGTTACTCCCTACGTAATAATGTTATGAATGCCTCAAGTTACCTTTATGTCTTATGATTTCTATGATTTATTCATGATTTGATGAGGTATGTTAAAGTGCTTATTTTTTATGAGTAAAGTATGATTTCATTGATTCTTATGTGTACATGTACTCATGTTTCCTTTCCATATATTTTTATATCCCTTACTGAGCTTTTTATGCTCATCCCAAGTTTTTGAAATGTTTTTCACAGGTCAAGGGAAAGGTACATGATATGATGATAGTGTCAAGGAAGTGTCAAGAAAGAATCCATGTTTTATTTTAAATATGTTTCCGTTGATGGTAAAAATTAATACTATCTTTTATGTAACCACTTTGTTTAAATGTGGAATGTAATGCAAGTTTATGATCTAATTCTCTAAAACTCTAAACCTGAAAAGATCCTCAATGTGTAATATTGTATTAACTCAAGATTAAGTAAGATTTAAGGCTGGGGCCTTATACATTATGTGTTAGTAAGTTGTTTTTAAGAGATATAAGTATAAGGGTATGTTACAACCATTTCTAGTACAATAATTTAATGGGAAAACATTTCTAAGGATTTCATCACTCAACTCCCCAAAACATCTAAAAGGAATAATTTTTTTGGGTTGTTTTTGATTTCCATGTGAAATCAGAACATTTTATCACTATTAGATAATATTCCTATTTTAATAAGATAACTTGGTTATAAATTAAGTTTGGATATTTTATGGAGTACCTCTCTCAATCATATCTTATCAGGATATAAGGTTTACCTAGAATTTTTGGAGAAGCCTTCAGTAGTCTCTGGATACATGGTTGAGTTTTATTTCCCCCTTTGATGTTCTTGATTGCATAAGGATGGTATCTTATGGCATGGAACTTCCACCGAACATCTCCCAAGTTCACGATGTGTTCCATGTATCTCTTCTAAGGAAGTACATATCTAAACCATCACATGTTCTAAACATAAAGGTTATACCACTAGATCATGATCTTTACTATAAATAAAAATCATTATAAATCTTGGATCATAAATATAAATTGATATAGATCAAGTTTAATAACCAATTTAAAGTTATCTGGAGGAATAAGAAATTTGAAGAAGCTACATGGGAACCTAATCATGTGATGAAATAGAGATATCCTCATTTTTTATTAGAGTGATGGAATTTTAAGTTTAAAATTAATTTTAATATTGTTAAAATGTAACTCCTCAAGATTTTATGATATATTTCTCTTCAAATAATTTTAATTCTTATGATATCTTTGAATACACGCAAGCCCAAGTTTAAAGGAACTATGATATAAACATTACCCTCATAACCTAGTAGTTAAAATTAGAGGTATGAATAAGAATAAAAAAATTATGAAAAAATTTTATAAAGGTTTTATATAATGTAAATTAATTGATAAATAAGCTCTCAATTTTTAGTGAAATTATTTTATGCTTCAAAAATACATTTTCATCAAAATTGGTATTACTACTTTTTGTGAGAAAATATTATAATTAATTTATAACACTTTTAGAAACTGTATTTGATAAAAAATATATCATTATTAAAATCATAATATCAAAAATATATTCAGGTGAAATTTTGGGATTTTTCTAAAAATATTGCTTTTACAGTGAATCATGAAAATACTTATTTTTAGTATAAACTTTATCTTTGTTTCATGAATTTATAAAGTTTATTTTTTTTTAAAATGATTTAAAAGATACATTAGTTAATTTATATTATTAATAATCCTATTAAGGCCATTTCATTCAATTTTAATTTATTTTTTTATAAAAATTATTTATACTTAAGAAAACATTTTTCCTTGAAAACCATTTTTCATCGTATTTTACTGGTTTAATTTTAAATTAAACTATATCACTTTTATTAACTAAATTTGATAAAATTTATGCCATATTTTTAATCATAAAATTTAATTTAATTTAATAGGTCTAATTTTATTTTTGTTCATTATGAATAGTTGCCATATTAAATATTTTTCACCTCAATAAAAGTGGTAAAATTAGGTTAATAACATAGGGAAAACATCAAAATATCTTCCTTTATCCCATTGTATGAGTGATTTTTTATCAATTATATTATTAATTATTTAAATAATTAATTGTGAATAATTATTTTGAAATTAGAAACCCAGGATTGACTTTTGGGGAGATGAGTTATATTTTATTCAAATTAAAAACTATTTTTTGGTATTTTCATTTAATGAAATGGTTGGAAGATTGCATTCATTTTTTCCTAGACCCCAAAGTCTAAAAATATTGTTTTTATTATTATTTAAACAAAAAAATCATGGAACCCAATTTATTACCTTATTTCAATGTTAAATGATTTTTACTCTTAAATGAGTTATTTTTCAAAAAAAAATTCCATGCGTTTTGTGTTCTTATATTAAAAGTGATTTCAAACACCTATGGAAATTAAATATGATAAAATAGACTAAAAATATAGAATAATCATGTAAAATGATTTCTATAATTTACCCTTTATTTTTTTCATATAATTATGTTATCATGGTAAAAATTTGGGTTATCACAGTTAAGGTTAAAATGAGTTTAAAGTGGCATAACTAAAAAATAAGGCTTAACGTGTATCCAAAACTTTCCCAAATATGATTTCTTGAATTTATTTATTCCCTATAACACTTTATCTTTTAATTGAAGTTTCTTTCTGACTTGATTCTGATATATATATTATTTAATCATATAAGTAATTCTAAGGGTGTCACTTCCCTTCCCTATAAAAGGATACCACATGTCATCTCTTCTCAATAATTAATTGTCCTTATAGATCAGAAAATCCCTATAATAATAACTTCCTATATTCCTTTTCCATGTTCTATAGTTTATGATATTTCCAAAATATAATCCTTTTGAGGCTTAACGTGTAAGCCAAAAGAGGTTTCATAACAAATTGGAATAACTCTTAATTGAGTAGTTTCAAATTAATTTCTTCTTCTACCACATCTAAATATATTGTATCCATTATAAAATAATGACTTAATTATCTTAAATATAATGAATTTTTATTATTATTACTATTATGGTAAAACCATTTTTTACCTCTTTTCCATCCTATAGAAAGTTAAATCATTGCTCGTGCATACGTAGGACTTACCACCTCCACGTAGCAGTGTAATTTGTTTTTCATAACCACATTACTTTAATGGATATAAATATTGAACTGATGAATATATATTATATTTATGATATAATAATGCTTTTGAAATTATAATAACATATCTATTTTCTTACCATATAATCTATTGGAAAATGATAATTTCTTTCATGCATATGTGCGGACTACCACCACCATGAAACGATGTGATCTATTTTTAATTTTTGATTTAAATGGATGGTAGAATTGTTATTTAGTTTTATTTCAATACATCTATCAAAAAGTAAAAATGTGTTCATGTATACATACGGCATACTGTTTCTATAAACAATGTAGTTAATTTTTCTATCTTTAACTTTTATAAATAAATGTAAATATATATATATATAATGAATATATATGATTTTTATATCATTATTATCATTATAGATATGATATAACAATAATAAAAGTACAATTACTGGAGCTACTGAACCAAAATTCTCATGAAAATGAAGTAATTAACACCTGAAACAATGATACTAATAAAATATTGTTAACAAACATGTGATAAGATGATATAAATGGAATATATATGATATTATAAATGTGTATATGGTTCTATTATTCCATTATAATGAATCTAAATTTATTACCAAATATTTTAAAATCACTTATGAGGAAATTTGAACATGAGGTAAGGGATTTATTCTCAATTTCCACACCATTGAGACATCTTTGGTATTATACACTTATTTAATTTTATGTGGTGTATATAAGAACCCTTTAATATATTTTACATGAATATATATTTATTCATGATGATTAAAGTTTCAATTCAATTTACTCTATCAAGGGGGTACAATTTAAACATTATAAAATAAGTAAGAATTTATTTTACAATCTCATTTTCTAGGATTACTTATATTTTCCATTGAATAAATATTATAATATATCCTTCATAAAATCTATATATTTTCTTATCCTATAGATATTTAATAATTTTCGGTGTTTTCTTCCAAATTTTCCTCTCTTTGGATCTTGAATCAATAGATAAATTGTTAAAAGAAAAAACAATCTTATTACTCTTTTTGACCGAGTATATTTTTCTTCCAAATCCATATTTTTAAAAATCCCTTTTTATTTACTCAAATTATTTATTTTGTACATTTTAAGTTATCCTTGAATTTTTATAAGGTCTTAAATGAATCCTTCTAATGTTTTCTAAAAGGGTCACTTTTTACTTTCCTTACAAAAAGTCAAAAGTAATTTTTTATTTTTAACATACATGGTATTAACAGAATTTCCTGTGGATATAACTATTTCATGATATTTAGATTATTATATAAATTTTTAATAGTTTTAGAAATAAAAATATTTAATGAAAAATTATTTTTAAATTTTTATTCCATTTTAAATGTTTTAAATTTATTACAAAACCTGTATTTTTTATGAATTGATGATCATATTTTATCTCTTATTAATTTTTTGGTCATTAAATTTCTCTTAAAACATTCACTTTCTTATGATCATATTTCATTGTACATTATATTTCTCTTAAATATTGGTATTTTTTGTATCATGGGTATTTTTATTTCATAAAATATATACCATTTCTAAATTCAATGTTTTATTATGAAAGTTATTTGATTGACTGGGGAAATATTGATATTTTCATCCTTTGATCAATACAGAAATTTAGAGATAAGGAATATTATTTATGAGTTAAATTTATCATTCAATATTTGATGAATGAATTTTACATACTGTAATGGGTGGGTACTATAATTATATAGATCCCTGATATATCTATGGTTATCATGAGACAATTAGTTAGATAGCTATATTAAATTAGTTTTTGGTATATACAAACCCATTAATTAAACTATCTGGGAATAAGACCTTTATGGTAAAGATATCATGATGTTATAGATCATGAAATACAATATTAATCATTTCATTAATTAGTAATTTAGTTATTATTATTTATGATATTACTACATCAATATTATACATGGATGATTTGTGTGATCAAGTTGTTAATTAAATATTATGTATTTTTAGCCCTCAGGGTGTAGCTCGGTTGGTAGTTGCTCCTGTGGGTCTCGGCGAGGTCTCAAGTTCAAGTATCGCCAAGTTCATCCTTGTATTTCTTGTTGCATGCTTTTCTTTGTACTGTATCCCCTCTCCCGACTAAACTGAGGCTTCAATCACAACTTTTTATTATGTATTTTTAGTTATTTATCTTTCTTTTTTATTATGACTTATTTACTCATGATAGATTACATTGTATGTAACCCTTACTGAGAATCTCAGCTCACGATTTATTTGTTTTCCTTTCCCTAAGATATGAAGAAGGATATTATTAATAATATCAAGGTTGTGAGAATGTTTTATTATTCTATGTATTTTATATTTCCAGTATAATATGGGGATCAGGTATGTATTTAGTTCTTCAAAAATACTAAACTAATCGATACTTAGTGATGTGATCCCTTGTATATTTTTCCAATTTAATAAATTAGACTCTAATGTTGGGTTACTATATTTTGTGTTTTAACAATTTCAATCTTAAAAACTATAAATAAATCCTACCCTTTATTCCTCCATAAAAATTGAATCATCATTTCTTTTATGGATCCATAATTTTTTCTAGTTAATTATCTATAAAATATTTCACAAAAAAACTATAATTAATTCTTCCATATAAATCACCATTTAAGTCTCAATGAGAATCAATCTTAAATTATCCATTTAAATAAGGAAAAAATAATATGAGTTTTTTATGAAAAATTATTTAATCTTTTATGAGTTTTATACACCTGTATTTATTCTAACATGATCTCAATTACTACCCTGTGAATTCTTGAGTTAATATCATGTATCCTCTTGGAACTCAAGTTAATCACACGTGAGTTAATATTATGTTATTTTTTTATCCATGTAATATAATCTAACATTATTTAAATTCCTTTTAAATTAATCTCTCATGATATTATTAAATGCTTGTATTAATCTCACACAACATTTAGAAAATACAAATTAATCTAATGAAACTTCAAAATATCTTATTTATTTCTATGTGAGTCAAACAACATCACTTCCTTGCTTCCATGGATCTATTTTTATGTAAAATCGGTTCCACTTAACTTAATCTCATGTAGGACCACATAGATATTGAAAAATATTATGCAGTATTTGAAAAATGTTAGGCAACTCCATAATTTCTAGGATAATGTTATAAAAAACTTTAAAAATTCTATTTAATCTTATATAACACTATATTTTTCAACAATTTACATCATTTTTAAAAAAATTCATTCAAACATGATTCAAATATATTTTAATCCACAATAAAAAAATTTCACCACATGAATCCTTATTCAAACTAGATTTATCAAAAAAATCCCAATGGAGCCTTAAACCATCTAAAAAGAACTCATCCTTGATTTTTTTTAAAACACAATCACTACACTATAAGAACTCTCTTGGTTCTAATATTAAGGGATAATCTTCTATAATTTTTACCTTTTCTTTATCTTTTAAATCTTTATTTTTTAGATTCATGGTATAAAATTTACATTTTTTATCATCATTTTGAGATAAAGTTATGATAAAAAATTGGACGCCAATAATTACTTTCTCTCTATTAGTTTTAGGTTATTTGAAAAGGTGTGAAATGATGGATATGGGTCTCTAGAAATGTAACATCATCATGTTGATATTCATATGATACAAAATTGTAATGATGGATAGAATCCATGTGGTCTTCCCTTTTTTTGGATGAAGAGCACAATGATGGTACTACACAGTCATTCAATCATTGAATCATACAATGACCTACATGCTTGTGTGGCCACATGTGATCAGTTAATTCATAAATAAAATGGTACAAGTTTGAGGGTAGGACACAACATGATTAGCATGATGTGAAGGAATCCAGGCCATTTGATCAATATCAAATGGGTGGAATTCAATAGGGGTTGGCGTAGCTGGGGCCACTCGTAGAGGCACATGGGGGTTCTGCATATACCCCACCCACACATATTCATCTAGAGAACCAAAGGTGTGTAAAATAATGTGGGACATAATATTTTGACACTGAAATTTTTATTGGACTCGTATCGATACCCCAAGATTAATTGAATCTTATTTCAGTCTTTTGGAGAAGCTTGATGTTCCAAATTATATATTATTATCGAAAAGTTATAAAAATAATATTTTATTAAAATATGAATAATTTTAATTTTAAATGTTTGAGTTTTTTATGAATGAATCTTAATCATACATTGTGAATTTAATTTTTTAATGATTATATAAAAAATTAATATTAATTTATAATAATTTCACATAATGATATAAACTTGGATATTTAATGATAATAACATAATACAACTTTGTAGATTATAAATGAGGATATTAATCTAATTATTATGATGAAGATTACATTAGGAATGATGTTGAATAATTATTTTAATAAAATGAAAAATAATTTTTAGGATATAAAAAGAGGAAATCATCAAAAACATACTGATTTACTTAGTAGATATATTATTGTCATGAAAAGAATTTATTAAAATTTTAATATTGACATTGAAATTATTTAATCAATGAAGAACATGAATTAAATTATATTGATTTTTTTTAAACTATGATGAAATAATTAAATATTATTTTGAATAAATGGAATAAATGATTAAAATAATTAATAACTATCTTGTGATATCTTGACAACATTAAATGTGTTTATAAAATTCATTATGATTTAATAAATTTAATGATATGGATTTCATGTAAATAATGGATTTAAATTAATAATATTTTTTTTAATAAATATTGGATACAGAAGATTATTATCATGAGATGTATGATAATGAAAAATTATGTATGAATGTTCTAATTTAATTACTTAAGAATTAATTAATAAAGAAACTGTGTGATTATTAGTTATGTTGTTAAGGTTTAAATCTTATAGATTTATCTCAATTGACATATATATGTATATATATCTTATTTGTTAATGTGAAATAATGTGTTTTAAGAAGAATTATTATGTGGATACTCATATTGATTACCAATATTTGGAATTATAAATGATGGGTTTAATAATGATAGAGAAATATCCTCATAATGATAAGTATCCCCTTGATAAAATTGTGATTATTTAATTGTTGAAATTCATTTATAGTGGAGATAACTAATAATGAATATATGAACCTAATAATTTAAAGTGGTGTAATCCTTTAGAAACATGTTCATATTAAATATAGTAATGATGGGAATATTGGTTCAATACTTTGGAAACACTTATGATAGATAATATTTTGGTGAGATAAATAATCAAATTAATTAACATTTAATAGTTGTTGGATTCTTATGAGATAAGAATATGACATTTTAATGAGAAATATATAATGGTAGTGTGGACTACTATATGGATGGTTTTTTGTGAATGATAGAGGAACCTTTGTTGGTTGGTGTGACTATTATGTTTTACTCTTCTATATTGGTGTATGTTGCAGTCTTGTGAATGGTGGATATTCATGGTGATGAAATACTATTTTGTTATCATCTAAACTGCATCATCGACTTGGGTAGCATGTGATTATATAATTTAATCTTCTCACCCACTATTCTAGGAAAAAATTAATGATGATTAATATGTGTATTTATTCCCATTCGACCATAGTGTTAGGTTAGATCCTATTAATGATGCATAGGATTGTGAGATACAATAATTCATCTGAGTGTTAAACATTTTTTCTTTTATATCCTAGGGATTGAGATAGATGATAATGCATTGATTACGTATTCCTTTTCACCCAAAGAAGTGGGTTTGAGACGGACCAGATACTCAACTATAACTCAGGTGTGAGATTAGTGGAGATGTGTATTCCTATAGCATCTTAGATTTGATATTATTGGATATATGTATTCCTTTAGCATCTAATAATGTCACATATAGAGTGAATCATCTTGTGGGGAAAATGTGAAAGGATGTGAGAGGAGAATATTATTTTTTGTTGTTATTTCTATTTCATAACTATCATCTACATGTGGGGTAGATGAGTTCAAACATTCAAGATATGGTAATAATAGATGGTTGGTTCTCCTCTCTGGTGAAAGGTATTTAGATAGTACTATTTATACCTAATATCTCTCTAAAAGGATTTATTTCATGGGGGCCTTTACTATTCTTATATATAAATAAGTGTGAGTATATACACACACTTGAACACACATATTAGTAATAGTGAGGTATGTTTTCAAGTTTTGACTCAGTTGTTTAGAAGGAGGAACTTCAAAAGCTTTTCTTGGCCTAATGTTCAAATAATGATAGTGGAAGTCTAGTGTAGGTAGGTTTATGGATTTTATATTCTATAAATTTTACAAATGGATAGTTATATGGATGATAGAGAGTATAAGTTACAACATATATAATATAAGCTTACTATAAAATAAGATAAACTTGCATGATATACTGTCAGGTGAAGGTCAAACCTAGGTAATCTATAGGCATTCGAATTTTACAATGAATACTGGTGGGTTATTCACAAGTATAGAAGGATGATGGAACCAGTTAATAAGTTGGACCCCGGTATAAAGGTTGGGTGGTCCTGTTTTACATTAGATGTATTGCGATTATTAATTAGTGATCTAAAAATTTACTAACATTTCAATTGAGATTGTAATCTTGTAACATCTAATTAATGGAATGGAATATAGATGTTATCCCATGGATATAGGTATTATTGTCTAAACCATGTAAATCCTTATATCTATTTATTTATTTATTATTTTTTCTTAAATGTTTGTTTTTCATGAGTTTTAGTTTTTTATTATGTGATGAGTGTCAACTTAGTGTAATGATTTAGGGTGCATTGACTTCCTATGTTCTGGTATATTGATGTTGAGAAGTACTTATGTTCTAAGGAGTTATGAGTACTTTGTTTCGACTTTTATAAGTTATGGTGTTTTGAATCCTGATGATCAATGGTAGTTGAATCCAAACAAGTTTTATTAGAGTAGGTTCTTGTTCTAGTGGCTCAACACACTCAACGATAGATTTAGCTATCACTCTTGTCTTGATGTATTTTAATTCATTGGGAGTTTACTATTATCAGAATTTTTAGCATTAGAATAAGGAATGGTTTAAAAAGAGAAGTTATATTGGAAATACATTTTCTTCTCAAAGATTAATATAGAATACTATATGATTTATAAATATCTGGAAGTTCCATTGATTGGAGTCAAAATTATGGCAATGTTGAAATTAGAATGGAAAAGGATGGAAAAAAGCAATTAGATTTTTTTAGATTTCATTTTTATGTAATGTCTTTTATAACATCTAATAATTAAAAAATCAAATTTGAGCTAATGGAATCATTAGTGAACAAGTATGAGAATCTGAAAATAATGAAAAAAAATTTAATGATTTGGAGGTTGTTCGTGTCATGACCTGACGTCCTTAGGATATGAACATAGTCATCTATCTGTACTAACACACACCTTGGGAAAATTACCAAGAGGCTACTCATCCAAACACTATGTCAGGAAAAAAATGTTTAAATATGTATATCTAATCATGTATGCTCTTGAAAATAATGATTCACCTTGTTTAAATGTGTAGTACTAATTATATTTTTACATCTCACTTTTACAGAGGTGTTACACCCCCCCCCCCAAACCAAGGTTGTTCCACTACACTTCTGTGTAGGTATTGGCTATGATAAAAAAAATTCACCAACCCACCCAGGATACCCCTAATCTGAGTCTTTGATACAGTCTAAAGCATGTCCTAAAGGGAATTTCTAATCATTATGTGTTAGAAACTAGTGTTGATCATTAAATTTTTACTCCATTGGGAATATTTTTCCCCCAATGGATCGATAATTAATAGATATATTCCACTATAAAGTCTTTCATGACCATTATGTATATTGGGGTGCCACTCCATGGTAATAAAAAACATCAAAATAAAGAATATTCCAAACAATGAACATAGTAGATAAAAAACCCCACATAATAATAAACTGAAATAAGAAAAACATGTCTAACAACACATAAATCCAAATTAAAAATACAAAAATGCGGTAAAATAAAGAAAACATAGAAGAAAAATAAAGTGTTTGAGTACCCTAAAAAGGTGACATCAAAGAAAACCATTAAAAATATACCAAAAAATCTACATGTGTCAGGATAATGACTCCATTGTGCAGCACCTTTATAACACATGGTCTAGAAATGTAATGAACGTCCCTTCTCTCCAGTAGATCCCTTATAAACATATAATGATATGAATGATCAAAATTTCTTAGTAAGTAACCTCTATCACTCTATTTATAACCTTTAAATACAAATCCACTTCATACTAATTGGAGATACATATAATAAGAAGGTTTTATATTTTATCTAAAAACAAGTAAAAATTTATTTCCCTTGAAACCCCTATTTAATACAAAAACACTGATCTTTTTCAAGTACAGACCATGGTTTATACCATTTTAGAAAAAATATTTTAAGATGAAGGAAAATGAATTTTAAAACTAATTTTAAAGAGGCCAAATAACATGATCACAAAATAATAAACATGTGCAAAAAAACATTCACAGAATCATCATAGGACCTTAAGAGTACTAGGAAAATCTGGGAAAGAACTAATATATAACCAATAGAGATATTGATAGAGATGAAACATAAGATATCAAACAACCCTTCCTAATATTTGGTGTTGTCCTTACTAGCCTAACTAAGGGGAGAATACCTTAAGCATAGAAAAGTATAAACTCAAGGACATTGGCCAAAGAATGATCATACACTAGTACTGCATGTGTCCTAATATTTCCTAACTAGATACCAAAGGTTTCCCATGATATCTATATAGAGGTGAGATAATCAATTACCATATGATAAGGTAATTACAGTAATCTATAAATAAACTCACCCTCAATTCTTACAAACCTTCATATAAAAATCCTTATTTTTCTTTCAAAAATAAATAAACATCATATATACTTCCTATTATAGGAGAAAACATCACAAAAAATATAATATCTAAATATCCATAAATTTTCATAATACATGAGGGGTATGTTTCAAGGGTATCACCTTTAGAAAACCATTTTGGAAAGTTCCAACTGGTCCTTTCTAATATTCCTTAAACAAGTAAGTTTTGCATCAAAAATTTGAAAATAATATATATATATATATATATATATATATATTATCAAATAACTCAAGTGATCCAAAAGTGTATAAAAACCCTTAAGAACACCTTGAATTAGAAAAATTAACCCTTTATATAAGTTTAAAGCCAAAACACATTCATAATTTTAATAATTTATTTTAAAGATAAATATTGGACTTTATAAAAACACTTTGTGTGCATAGGTTTCCAAAAAATATATTTATACTTAAAAATAAAAGGTAAAATAATTTAACATTCCATGGAGTTCCAATAAAACAATATTTCATTTATAAGGGTAATTAGGCATGCTTAATAGTGTTTGAAAATACATAAATCATCCATTAAAAACTTACAAGTAATTATGGTTCTATATTTAAATGGAATAAATGGAGAAACCTACCTTTAACCTTTTTTTCTTTTACAAATGATAGTGATATTCCACCATAACATTAAAATAGGAACACTTAAAATCTATCCCAAATGATAAAATGATAAACTCCCTGAATAAATTTCAATACAATACAGAACCTTCGTCACTAAGACCATATTCTTGTAAAAAAAGGGTGGTAAAAGGAAGAATATAGGGAAAAGTAGAAGCTAGGAGAGGCTTACCTTGAAGAATTAAACTCAAACTTGAGTAAAAATAAATAAATTGCTGAGGGGAAGAGAGAAGTAAATGGAAACATGCATGGGGGTCAATAGCATCAAGTGAGAATAGAAAGAGACCCCCTTTGGGGTTAAATCTAGACAGGGGTAGATTTGGAAATTTTAAAAATTAAAACTGGCTAGGACCACTCTATAGTGTATCCTCAAGTGCTTCAGTGTGGTTATTTTCCCCTTAGACAACACATGAAATATCCTAAAGTTTTGTGGTGTGGTGCACCCAAAATAATCAAAACCCAACCCATGATAACCAAGACTCCACGGTGTGGCCTTTGGCTTCCATGCTGCAAGGCACCTAACCAATTAAGCACCACATCATAGCCTATGATATTCAGTGTGGTTCTCCCCTCACAAGCACTATCACAATGTAGCAGTAACCTTTATAGAGATTACTACTATAAAATGAATTCTAAAACTATATTTTTTCATTAAAACACCCAAAAACATTTAGAAGGCTATGAAATAAAAACACCAAATTGAAAATAAATAATTAAATTAAATAATAGTGAAATTGAGGTTGGGGTGGGATAATTCTTCCAACCATACCACTTTCTACCCCTAAAAAATTCAAATATAAATGGTTAACTATGAAATGAATTGAATTTAATATTCTCTATAATGATACATTAAGAGATAATAAGAAATAAAATAAAATAAAATATACCATGGATAGCCCCATCATTAATATGAAACTTGATTATACTAGAGGCACCCAATTTCTAAGATAATTGTAATAATAATAAAATTGAAATCAATTCATCAAATAACTCAATAAAATAATATAATGATCCAAAATAAAAAAAAAAGGAAAGGTTCATTTTATAATACATGATCCCAAAAACCAAGGAAAACCCAAACCCAAAAATTAATATATAAAAACTCTCAATGTAAAATCCAAGATAAAACTGATAACCAAAAACAAATTATCTCTCTATGGGTGGGGTTGGGTTGTTGAAAAAACACTAAATACTATCACACACCCCTAAAACCAAAAAAACACACACAAGATTAAGGGGACTAGAACCCCAAATGAGATGTCCTTTCACTATAAGAAGTTCATATTTAGTGGTCTCAACACCATTTAAAGAATCTCCTTAAACCCAAACTCTATAAATTTAAAACTACTCTAAAAATACATTGAGAATTGAGGATTTAAGTAATAATTAATTAATAAAAACATCCAAATAACAATATCCTTATATCACCAAGGTACATTCTATCCATGGTATAAATATTTCATA
The DNA here is from genome assembly GCA_963277665.1 of Viscum album. NCBI lineage: Eukaryota > Viridiplantae > Streptophyta > Magnoliopsida > Santalales > Viscaceae > Viscum > Viscum album. The sequence goes on along the minus strand of OY728157.1, from coordinate 2,113,218,485 downwards.
ACACCAACATCATAATTTCAAGTTTGCTTCAGTACAACACAAATATTCACCAGTTGCAACAAAATAAAATGATTAGATCCATGAATACCTTAAATGGTCACCACATCAACATAAATTTTATATGGTTAAACCTTTTGGTCGTTTGATGGAGTAGATCTTTCTTCACACCTCTTATGATCAATTCCTTTACAAAGACTCTACAAGTGACCCAAGCGTCCATAGCCACGGAATGTATTATGGGATTCCTAATATGAAGGATTATAATGACCTATCTTCCCAAATTTATTTTACTCTAAGATATTACTTCCAGAGGAAGCTTATGTAAAGAAACATGATGACTGTTTATTACTACCATTCACCATGTCAAACTGGCCTCTCTTCCATTTTCCTCTACTAGAACATCCTAGAATACCTCTGAGGATAGAGACAACATCAACTACCTTTATCATTATAGTCATGATGTTCTTGATTATAATGGCCTACTTAATCACCTATTTATAGGTGTTGAGACTAAGTGGGGAAACCATGCATAGATTAGACATGCAGTTTGAAAAATTGTGCACTACCCATGAGAGGTCAATTAAAATATACCTTGTCTAGTTCACACAGTCTAAAAATGAGTTTACAAGATATGAATAATAATTTTTTGATACTAGGACTCTCCCAAAATTCCACTTTGAGATAAGGAATTTATCAAAATAACTCATAAACCCTCGATAAATACGTAAATTCTCAAATAAAAACTAGAAACCTCAAAAACAACTGAGAACCAAGCTATATTTTTAAAACATATACATCTTGGATATCCTTGGTAACTTAAGTTTCATCACTAAATGATGTGATCAGGAACCTAATCATAAATTATCACTTGAGTTGTAAAAATACTATCTCTTATCTACCATAACTCCCAAAATATCAACTAGGATCTAATGCAATTTTTTCACAACTTAAACTCCTTGGGACATAAACCTAGTCATCTAACCCCATGGGTCTCCTATAATACCTTGGTTTCTTTCTCAACACACCATGGTATATTACCCATTGAGGTCACTTATTAGAGTAACTATCATACACACACATTTTCATTCTATTAATTTTTTCTTCACTCATCCACACCTTAGGAAACTTCCTAGGAGGTCACCCATTCAAGATCCCTTTAAGGATATTCAAAAATTAAAACCCATTTAAAGATACCAATGAAATTTTTATAATAACCCCTGAAGAACTCGAAAATATAAAACATAGTCTCCCTTCTAATTCATACGTAATGTTTTCCAAAACTATGTTTCAATACAAATCCAAAATATGTTGAAAAAGTTTCCCAATTTTTAAAATATTCACTCCTTTTGAAAATAAATTTCTAATTAATTCTGATCCCAAATAGCATCAATATCCCATAAAAAATCTCAACCCATCCTAAATAAATCACTAAAAATAAATAAAATAAAAATACCCAAAGAACTAAATCTCATAAACCAAGTAAATCTATAACCGCATGTGGAGTAGACACCCAATTTGGAAACCATACATATCCCACATGAATTCCACTAAAAGCTACCTAGAATGGTCCACATAGTCTGTAGTCAAGTTTCCAATCCATGCACAGTAACCATGTGATTCTAGGTCTCTCCCAAAATTCCACTTTATGGTAAGTAATTTATCAAAATAACTCATAAACCCTTAATAAAAATATAAATGATCAAATAAAAGCTAAAACCTCAAAAAAACATATAATCAAGGTATATTTATAAAACATAAACATCCTAGATAGCCTTGGTAATTAAAGTTTTTTCATGAAAGCTGGTGATCATATACATAATTATAAAATAACTCTTGAGTTTTGAAAATCCTTTTTAGATTCTACCATAACTCCCTAAATATCAACTAAGATACAATACTAATTTTTTATAACTTTGCCTCCATGTGATATGAACCTAGTCATATAACCCCATGGGTATTTTTTAATACCTTATTTTACTTCCCAATATACCATAGGATATTACCCACTGGGGTCACATATCATAATAATGACTATCCCTATAGGCCAATATAATTTCTTTCAGTGTGTTTTGTCCTCACACACTCACACCTTGGGAAGCTTCCCAGGAGTTCACCCATCCTAACACTACTCCATGTTAAGCATGCTTAAATATAGATTTCTAATCAAGTAGTCTCTCTAAGATAAAGGTGTGCCTTTTTCACATGGGTGGTGCCAATTTATTTTTTAATTATTTCATTTCTATGGGTGTTACATTATCCCCACTTTAAAGCATTATGCCCTAATTGTGGGATCTATGCCTAAAAACTAGGAATTTCCACTACACTTATAGCTAGTTATTATCTCTAATACTATTTTATCTCTAACCAACCAAGGCTACCTTCAATCTGGGTCCCTAATCTGATCCGTAGTGAGGCTTGAAGGTAATTTATGATCCCCACAAGTTGGAAATTAGTGTCAGGCATCATCTTGTCACTCTTTTTAGAAATATTTAGCTAATTAATAAATAATAAACAGAGGAATTCTAACCAAAGATACGGAATGACCAGTACCTATATCAGAGTGACACACTAAAGGAATAATCAACTTCAAAATAAACAAGAGACCAAACAAGGCACAAAGTAAATAAACAATCCCACATAATAATAAATTGAGACCAAAAAACATGTTTAACATCAAAAAAATCCAAACTAAAATATAGAAATGGGAAAAAATAAATAAAATGTGGAATAAGTCCATATTAATTGAGCCCACCCAAAAGGTGAAACTAAAGGAAACTAGAAAAACTATACCCAAGAATCTCTATGTGTCATTCCAATGACTCCTTTACTTGGAACCTACATAACACCTTATATATAAATAAAATGAATATCCTCGCTCCTTAGTGGATCTTGGTTTAAAATGTAATGATTATCATAAGAACAATTTCTTGGAAGGTAACTTTCATACACCTCATGAATAAACTTTAAAAATAAATCCACTTCATACTATTTTTAAATGCATATAAGAAGTAGGTTTTATATTTTCATTTAAAACAAATAACAATTTTTCCCCTTGAAAACACACTTTTAAAATGAAAACATTGATCTTTTCAAGTAAAATCCATTATTTCTTCCTTTTTATAAGAAATATTTTAAGATGAAGGAAAATAAGTTTCAAAAATAATTTTAATAAGGCTAAATCACATGATAAAAAAATAAACATGTTTAAAAAAATTATAACATCATAACTGGACACTAAGATCCCTGGTGAAAATCTAGGATAGAATTAACATACAAGCAATATAAAGAGAGAGATAATGTTCTTATATCAAAAAAACTACCCTAACACTTGGCTTTACCCTTCCTAGCCTAAGAAGAAATTCCCTTATACATATAAATTTCTAAATTATTATCCACTAGCTAAAGCATGATCATAAACTAGTGTAGCATGTGTATAAGGCCCCAGCCTTAAAACCTTACTTAATCTTGAGTTATTACAAGATTACACATTTAGGATCTTTTCGGGTTTAGAGTTTTAGAGAATTAGATCATAAAACTTGCATTACATTCCACATATAAACAAAGTGGTTACATAAAGATAGTATTCTTCATTCCCATCAATGGAAACACATTTAAAATAAAACATGTATTATTTCTTGACACATCCTTGACTCTATCATCTTATCATGTACCTTTCCCTTGACCTGTGAAAAACATTTCAAAAACTTGGGATGAGCATAAAAACTCAGTATGGGTTATAAAAAAAACATGGAAAGGAAACATGAGTTCATATATACATAAGAATGAAACCATAATTTACCCATAAAACATAGGCACTTTAACATACCTCATAAAATCATGAATAAATCATAGAAATCATAAGACATAAAGGTAACTTGAGGCATTCATAACATTCTTACGTAGGGAGTAACCCTCTTGGTTACATTTGGAATACCCATCACGGTATATTCCCTAAAATCTCTTCGGAGAAACCTTAACGTTTCACTCCTTCACGTTACCCAATGCATTGGAGAGCTATAACGGGCTCACCCGCCCTTAGTTTATCACAGAACCACCCGTCTTCATAATAATGCCCAAGAACCATAACATAATCATATCACATTAAACATGCATAAAGGAAACATAACGTTTCCACATTTCAATCACGAGATATCAATACAACACATTGATATAATAAAAACATTATGAAAACCATTTTCAATACCAAAATAAAAGAAAAGTAAAACATGGTATTTATTTTTCTTTTAAAAAGAAGGTATGGCTTGTAGAGGAAGCCGAAACTCAAATAACGGTTACGACGGCGGAGAAGTCGTTGTCGCCGCATACGTACGACAAAAACATTCCCTTTTGTCGTTTAGTAAACGCTTCGTATAAAAAATATTCCTTTTGAATAAACATAAAAGTCAAAGGGGTTTATACACCGTATAAAAGAAAGTTGTGTATAAAATAAAATATGCCTCAACGAAAGGAGATTGAGACGAAGTCCCATACCTCGTATCCGACTTGACCCAACCGTTCTTTAATCTCCTGAATAATAAACTTGAGTTAATCTCTACTTTCTTATGAATCTTTTTCAAGTTCATTATTCCTTTTATACCATGTTATGAACATCATGTAATCAGTTAAGTTAATAACGTTTATTTTGTCGGTATTTGGTTCTTAAGTCAAAAATAGACTTCTTACACTTACATGTTGTTAATTTAGTCAAAGGTTCATTATATCCAAAATGGTATTCATGATGTAGATATCATATATGTCATATATATCCAGTACATATATGCATTTATAATATTACATCACATTTAGAGGTAAGAAATGAAATGCACCGTTCATGGAGACGGTAAGCCGTACGTACGCATGAACGCTACTTCCATTTCTATTTCATATTTTCTGGAATGGAGTCATAATGATATAAGAGTATATTATAATTCCAGTATAATAACATATATAATATAATTAACTTTATCCTTTACACATCCCACATATGGTATTAACGAATCAAATCACTTTTAGGGGGCGGTAGTCCGCACTTCCTAAAATGAAGATATCGTGTTTACCCATAATGGAAACCATAAAGGTATGCCCAAAATGAAAAAAAACAGAAGCTTAATCAAAACATAAACATATTATATTTCATATATAAAAATAGTGACATCATAATGGCCACCTTGGAAGGTGTTAAATGAGTGTTGAACAATCATCGTTTCGGGAGGCAGAATTTCGCCAGCCACAGAAACCGTATGTTCTTTAACCATTTGATGTAGTTGTGTGAGAGTGTAGCTCAAATAAATCATATAACAACATACTAGTATATTTAAGATACTGTTGTTGTTACAAAATAAGTAAATAAAAAGAGTTTAGGGGGTTGGAGAAGAAAAATAAAACAAATGAACATGAGAGAACGAATTACCTCAAAAAGTATAACTCCTTTTGATTTGAGCCTAAAGGCTTCCTTTGAAAGAATTATGCCCAAAGGAAATCCTCTATGATGAGGAGAGGGATTTGGAGAGAGAAAATGGGCAGGGTTTGGCCGATCCAAAGGCTTGAAGAGTGTGTGAAATGAGGTAGAGGTGGGGGCCTTTTATAAGAGGAGAGGAGGGGCACTTTTTGAAAGTAAAGAAATATTACATTATTTGAAAATGTGTTTCGGTTTTAAAAGGTCCCACATTGATATAATTCGTGGATAAGGTGATAAGGGTTCTAAATCCACTCATCCAATTGGTTTTGGACATGTTTAGTTCATAGATTTTACATTATCTTTCTATTTTATTTAAATCGTCAAATAATGATGTCATCGCTGCATCATTATTATGTCATATATAATTAAATTTATTTAATGTCTAAAAATTATAAAAAAAATACTATGATGTAGGAAATCGTTTTAGCTTTCCAATGACTATTTATAATCAAAATTTGGACTTGTATAACCCCACTTAAAAATTGTTTTCGTAAAATATATTATGTTTGTGTCATTTTCACTTTAACATTAAATAAAAATATATTATTGTCATTTTCCAACTAAAGTGAATCCATGGGGTCCCCAAGTTGACCCATGGCTTTTCTTGGTCGGTCATGACACAACCAATAAGGTTGGGACATGTGTCTAGGTCATTTCATTTTATTAAAGCATTATTTATACCTTAAACTACACTAATTACCACTAATCGCGATTAAAAACTTAATAAGTTACTATTCACCAAAAAATTATTTTAATCTCATTGAACCACATTTTACTTCTTAATGACAACCATGTATGTCGGATTTTAAAAATTCAATACACATTAGTGGTAAACTTTCATTTAACTGAAAAATCAGTTTGCTTGATTACCACTTAGTGGTTTCACTATTCATCAAAAATTGAAGTTTTTCAGAAAATTACCAAAAATTAACCCTAAGCTATATTTGATATTCCAAATTCAAAAATGAAGTCTATTTTACAAAATTCAAATCATATAAGTCACATTAATTAATTTAATAATTAATTCCCGCTGCCAGAGCAAATAGCGTGTTTTTACAAAACAATAAGTATCAAAAGATTGACACCAGTTTAAGTCTAATTTCAAATCGAAATTGATTCCAATGACCACCATTGGATAAAATGGTAAAAATATATTCTAATTTCACTTCAAAACCAATTCAAAACATAATCTAATCATATAAATAAATTAGGTTAAAAAGCAATTTTGATGTAAAATGCAGTATTTTTCACTATTCATTAAAAAATGAACATTGTCAGAAAAATACCAAAAATTCACACAAGGTAAATTTTGATGTCCCATTCATAAAGGATAAGTTTATTTTGACAAACATAATTTATAAAATTGTCAAAATATAGATTCAAAAATGGTTTGCCATCAAAAGGCACTAAAACAATCTTTTAAGAATATTAGTGTATTCCATGCATAAGATTGTATTTATTTTCATTTTAAGCCTCTATAACACTATCTTAATCATTAATAGACATAGATAAAAATATCTATTATTAATTACTTACTTGGGATGTTACATCCTTCCCCCCTTTAGAAAATTGCGTCCCCGCAATTTATTTACTTATCGAATAAATGGGGGTACTTATCCCTCATTGCATTTTCAGATTCCCATGTTGCCTCTTCAATCATGTGGTTTTTCCACAAAACCTTTAACTGATGAATCACCTTATTCCGTAACACTTGCTCCCTGTGGTCAAGAATCTGGACCGGTTGTTCCTCATAAGATAGGTTCTCTTCCAGCTGAACTATCTCTGGACTCAAAACATGAGATGGATCTGGCATATACTTTCTCAACATCGAAACGTGAAAAACATTGTGTACCTGAGATAAACTCGGAGGTAAAGCCACTCGGTATGAAACTGATCCAACTCTCTCCAGAATTTCGTATGGTCCAATGAATCTCGGACTCAACTTTCCTTTCTTACCAAATCTCATCACACTTTTCCAAGGAGAAACCTTGAGAAAAACATGATCACCTACCTCGAAAGATAGATCCTTCCTCTGGTTATCCGCATAACTCTTCTGCCTGCTCTGAGCTGTTCTCATGTGTTTCTGAATCAGCTGAACTTTTTCTGCCATCTCTTCTACCAATTCTGGTCCCATCAACTTTCTTTCACCCACTTCATCCCAGAAAGCTGGAGTTCGACACCGCTTCCCATATAATGCCTGAAATGGTGCCATCTGTATACTGGAATGGAAACTGTTATTATATGAAAACTCAACCAAAGAAAGATATTGGTCCCAACTTCCCTGATAATCCATAGAACAAGCTCGTAGCATATCCTCCAATGTCTGAATTGTTCGTTCTGACTGCCCATCTGATTGAGGATGAAAAGTTGTACTAAAATTTAATTCATTACCCAACGACTTCTGAAGGCCTTTCCAAAAGTTAGAAGTAAACCTGGGATCACGATCTGATACAATGGAGAGAGGAACTCCATGTAACCTGACTATCTCTTTAAGATACAAAAGAGAAATTTGATCAAGAGAGAAAGTATCTCGTATAGCAAGGAAATGAGCAGATTTGGTCAAGCGATCAACAATAACCCAGATTGCATTATTACCTCGAGATGTCTTCGGTAATCCAACAACAAAGTCCATGGATATATTCTCCCATTTCCACTCTGGCACTGGTAAAGTCTGAAGCATCCCTTTCGGTAGCTGCCTCTCTGCTTTAACCTGCTGACAAGTCAAACACTTCAGAGTAAAATCAGCAATGTCTCTTTTCATTCCATCCCACTAGTAATACTCCCGTAGATCTCTATACATCTTAGTACTGCCCGGATGAACTGAAAACAGAGAACTATGAGCTTCCCATAACAACTCTCTCTTCAACTGTGAAACACAAGGCACACACAATCTCTTCCCAAATCTCAAAACACAATCACTATCAATGTTGAATTCAGACAACTTACCTTTCTGAACCAGCTATACCCTTTTTTGCAACTCACTGTCTTGCTTCTGTGCTTGCTTGATTCTATCTGATAGAGATGATCTCACTGATACCTGAAACAAAACAGAAGGACTTCCTGCACCAACAACTTCTATGCCAAAGTTCATCAAATCCTTGACCAAAGGATCACGTTCCAAACGCAACATTGTTAATGAAGCATTACTTTTTCGACTCAAAGCATCAGCCACTTTATTTGCTTTTCCCGGATGGTAATGAATTGTACAATCATAATCTTTGATTAATTACATCCATCTCCTTTGTCTCATGTTTAACTCTTTCTGAGTGAATATATACTTTAAACTTTTGTGATCGGTATATATTTCACACCTTACTCCATACAAATGATGCCTCCAAATTTTTAAAGCAAAAACAACAGCAGCTAATTCCAAATCATGTGTAGGGTAATTTACCTCATGAGTTTTCAACTGTCGTGAAGCATAAGCAATTACCTGATCATTCTGCATTAGGACGCAACTAAGTCCTTTCAATGAAGCATCACTGTATATAACAAACTCACCATTCCTGGAAGGTAGTGCCAAAACTGGAGCATTCACCAATCTTCTTTTCAATTCCTGAAAACAATCATCACATTCTTTTGTCCAGATAAACTTAACACCCTTCCGAGTTAGCTTAGTCATTGGACTAGATAACCGTGAAAAATTTCTAACAAACCTTCGGTAATAGCCCGCCAAACCAAGGAAGCTACGAATCTCGGTTACATTTGTGGGTCTTGGACATTCTTCCACAACTTTTGTTTTTGCAGGATCAACAGTTATTCCATCTTTAGAAAAAATGTGACCAAGGAAAGAAATTTGTTGCAACCAAAACTCACACTTGTTGAATTTCCCATACAGTTTCTTTTCTTTTAAGGTTTGCAAGATAACCCTTAAATGTTTTTCATGCTCCTCTTTACTTTTAGAAAACACCAAAATATCATCAATGAAAACCACCACAAACTTATCCAAGAACTCATGGAAAATTCTATTCATTAAGTCCATGAATACAGCAGGTGCATTGGTTAGCCCAAAAGGCATTACTACAAATTCATAATGGCCATATCTCGTACGGAACGCGGTCTTCGGAATATCTGCCTCCTTAACCTTCAGCTAATGGTACCCCGATCTCAAGTCAATCTTTGAAAAAAACTGAGCCCCCTGGAGCTGATCAAACAAATCATCGATATGAGGCAAAGGATATTTGTTCTTAACAGTGATATTATTCAAGGCTCTATAATCAATGCAAAGTCTCATAGAACCATATTTATTTTTAACAAATAAAACAGGAGCACCCCATGGTGATGTGCTAGGTCTAATGAAACCTTTCTCTAATAAATCTTGCAATTGCTCCTTCAACTCTAAAAGTTCAATTTGTGCCATTCAATAATGGGGTTTTGAAATTGGCTTAGCATCAGGAACTAAGTCAACAGTAAACTCAACTTCCCGATCTGGTATTATTCCAGGCAACTCATCAGGAAAAACATCAGGATACTCATTTACCACTGGAACATCATTAATCTGAACAGTTCCTTTATTTTCAATGACATGTGCAAGGTAACATTCATTTCCATCTTTTACAAGTTTCTCGGCCTCTTGATATGTTATCAAAAGTAAGGGTTCATTATTGTAAACAAATTGAAAGTATTTCTGAAAAGAAACTTCTTTATCTCTACAGTCAATCTTAGCATGGTAAATAGAGAGCCAATCCATACCCAGGATAACATCAAACTCAACTAGAGGTAGAACAATAAGGTTTGCAAGTAGGTTCTTTCCACAGATAAGGATAGGAAGATTCTTATAAATTCTTTTTGCCTCGACACTTCCCCCAGGTGTTTTTACCAAAAGTTCAGGAGTCATTTCTTGAGATGGTATTCCCATTTTACTAGAAAAGGTTTCAGAGATGAAAGAATGTGTAGACCCTGAATCAAACAACACACTGGCATAATCTGAAAAAACAAAGTACCTGATACAACTTCATTTGATGGCCCGACATCTGCTGAAGTAGTTGCAAAGGATTTCACCACCCCTTTCTGCTTGTAGTCTAACTGCTTCCCATCACTCAAGCTCCTTGTCGGACACTCGTTTGCATAGTGACACATCTCATTGCACTTATAACACTTCACTAACTGTAAATCAAATTTGTTCTTACCTTCAGCTTGATCCTTTTCAGTGCAATCACGGGCCTTATGTCCCATCTTACCACATCGGTAGCACTTTCCAGAATTCATAAGACATTCCCCAGCATGCCTTTTTCCACATTTATCACAAACTGGAAACTTAGTTCTCTTACCATCAGACTTTTTTGAATAATTATTACCTTTCTCCTGCCACCTCGGTCTCTTCTTCTGCTGGTTGTTATAGAACACTTGGTCATCGGCAAACTCCATTTCCACCTTCTCAGCACATCGAACAAGCTTTTCATAACTTTTAAACTCACGAGAAGCTAATGCCCTTCGATACTTTGGCTTTAATCCTGAGTAAAAATGATTGATTTTACTATCAAGTTCCCGGATAAAATTTGGAGCATACCTTGCCAATCGAGTGAACTTTTCTTCATAGGCAGCCACTGAGTCTTCCTCTTGCCTCAATTCCAAGAATTGCTTTTCCAGCCTAAGTTGAACAGCCTTAGGAAAATACTTCTCAAGAAACATACCTTTTAATTCATCCCAGTCAAGAGCATCAATCTCATCGGCGTCCCTGATATTTTTAACCATAGACCACCACTGATCTGCTTCACCCTCCAAACGGTAAATAGCAAGACTAACCTTTTGATTGTCTGAACATCCCATGACATCAAAAATCTTCTCCAGTTCTTTAATCCACAATTCAGCTAGCATAGGGTCAGATGATCCTCTGAATGATGGTGGATGTTGCCTCATGAAATGTTCCACCACTGACATGTTCCTCTTCGGTTGATCTGGCTGATCTCGTGCATGGATACCACCGCCATTTATCGCTTGTGTCAACTGCGCCATTACTGCAACAAACTGTTCAGTTCCAATTCCGACCATTTCTGGATGCTGATTCGGAAGGTTATTTCCTTCTGTATGCCTTCCTAGCACTGCTTCCCTGTTTCCTCTGCGGAAAACCATTCTGAACAAACATGTCTTAGATGAAGCAACATGGTAATCTTCAAATGCTATATCTTTTCAAAAAAAATATTTTTGGATAATCATTTAATATAATTCTAACTCCTAAAGTTATCTAAACCGACCTCTGATACCAACTATAAGGCCCCAGCCTTAAAACCTTACTTAATCTTGATTTATTACAAGATTACACATTGAGGATCTTTTTGGGTTTAGAGTTTTAGAGAATTAGATCATAAAACTTGCATTACATTCCACATATAAACAAAGTGGTTACATAAAGATAGTATTCTTCATTCCCATCAATGGAAACACATTTAAAATAAAACATGGATTATTTCTTGACACATCCTTGACTCTATCATCTTATCATGTACCTTTCCCTTGACCTGTGAAAAACATTTCAAAAACTTGGGATGAGCATAAAAACTCAGTATGGGTTATAAAAAAAACATGGAAAGGAAACATGAGTTCATATATACATAATAATGAAACCATACTTTACCCATAAAACATAGTCACTTTAACATACCTCATAAAATCATGAATAAATCATAGAAATCATAAGACATAAAGGTAACTTGAGGCATTCATAACATTCTTACGTAGGGAGTAACCCTCTTGGTTACGTTTGGAATACTCATCACGGTATATTCCCTAAAATCTCTTCGGAGAAACCTTAACGTTTCACTCCTTCACGTTACCCAATGCATTGGAGAGCTATAACGGGCTCACCCGCCCTTAGTTTATCACGGAACCACCCGTCTTCATAATAATTCCCAAGAACCATAACATAATCATATCACATTAAACATGCATAAAGGAAACATAACGTTTCCACATTTCAATCACGAGATATCAATACAACACATTGATATAATAAAAACATTATGAAAACCATTTTCAATACCAAAATAAAATAAAAGTAAAACATGGTATTTATTTTTCTTTTAAAAAGAAGGTATGGCTTGTAGAGGAAGCCGAAACTCAAATAACGGTTACGACGGCGGAGAAGTCGTTGTCGCCGTATACGTACGACAAAAACATTCCCTTTTGTCGTTTAGTAAACGATTCGTATAAAAAAGATTCCTTTTGAATAAACATAAAAGTCAAAGGGGTTTATACACCATATAAAAGAAAGTTGTGTATAAAATAAAATATGCCTCAACGAAAGGAGATTGAGACGAAGTCCCATACCTCGTATCCGACTTGACCCGACCGTTCTTTAATCTCCTGAATAATAAACTTGAGTTAATCTCTAATTTCTTATGAATCTTTTTCAAGTTCATTATTCCTTTTATACCATGTTATGAACATCATGTAATCAGTTAAGTTAATAACGTTTATTTTGTCGGTATTTGGTTCTTAAGTCAAAAATAGACTTCTTACACTTACATGTTGTTAATTTGGTCAAAGGTTCATTATATCCAGAATGGTATTCATGATGTATATATCATATATGTCATATATATCCAGTACATACATGCATTTATAATATTACATCACATTTAGAGGTAAGAAATGAAATGCACCGTTCATGGAGACGGTAAGCCGTACGTACGCATGAACGCTACTTCCATTTCTATTTCATATTTTCTGGAATGGAGTCATAATGATATAAGAGTATACTATAATTCCAGTATAATAACATATATAATATCATTAACTTTATCCTTTACACATCCCACATATGGTATTAACGAATCAAATCACTTTTAGGGGGCGGTAGTCCGCACTTCCTAAAATGAAGATATCGTGTTTACCCATAATGGAAACCATAAAGGTATGCCCAAAATGAAAAAAAAAAGAAGCTTAAGCAAAACATAAACATATTATATTTCATATATAAAAATAGTGACATCATAATGGCCACCTTGGAAGGTGTTAAATGAGTGTTGAACAATCATCGTTTCGGGAGGCAGAATTTCGCCATCCACGGAAACCGTATGTTCTTTAACCATTTGATGTAGTTTTGTGAGCGTTTAGCTCAAATAAATCATATAAAAACATCCTAGTATATTTAAGATACTGGTTTTGTTACAAAAGAAGTAAATAAAAAGAGTTTAGGGGGTTGGAGAAGCAAAATAAAACAAATGAACATGAGAGAACGAATTACCTTAAAAAGTGTAACTCCTTTTGATTTGAGCCTAAAGGCTTCCTTTGAAAGGATTCTTCCCAAAGGTAATCCTCTAGGATGAGGAGAGGGATGTGGAGAGAGCACATGGTCATGGGTTGTCCGAGCCAAAGGCTTGAAGAGTGTGTGAAATGAGGTAGAGGTGGGGGCCTTTTATAAGAGGAGAGGAGGGGCACTTTTGGAAAGTAAAGAAATATTACATTATTTGAAAATGTGTTTCGGTTTTAAAAGGTCCCACATTGATATAATTCGTGGATAAGGTGATAAGGGTTCGAAATCCACTCATCCAATTGGTTTTGGACATGTGTAGTTCATAGATTTTACATTATCTTTCTATTTTATTTAAATCGTCAAATAATGATGTCATCGCTGCATCATTATTATGTCATATATAATTAAATTTATTTAATGTCTAAAAATTATAAAAAAAATACTATGATTTAGGAAATATTTTTAGATTTCCAATGACTATTTATAATCAAAATTTGGACTTGTATAACCCCACTTAAAAATTGTTTTCGTAAAACATATTATGTTTGTGTCATTTTCACTTTAACATTAAATAAAAATATATTATTGTCATTTTCCAACTAAAGTGGATCCATGGGGTCCCCAAGTTGACCCATGGCTTTTCTTGTTCGGCCATGACACAACCAATAAGGTTGTAACATGTGTCTAGGTCATTTCATTTTATTAAAGCATTATTTATACCTTAAACTACACTAATTACCACTAATCGCGATTAAAAACTTAATAAGTTACTATTCAGCAAAAAATTATTTTAATCTCATTGAACCACATTTTACTTCTTAATGACAACCATGTATGTAGTATTTTAAAAATTCAATACACATTAGTGGTAAACTTTCATTTAACTGAAAAATCAGTTTGCTTGATTACCACTTAGTGGTTTCACTATTCATCAAAAATTGAAGTTTTTCAGAAAATTACCAAAAATTCACCCTAAGCTATATTTGATATTCCAAATTCAAAAATGAAGTCTATTTTACAAAATTAAAATCATATAAGTCACATTAATTAATTTAATAATTAATTCCCGCTGCCAGAGCAAATAGAGTGTTTTTACAAAACAATAAGTATCAAAAGATTGACACCAGTTTAAGTCTAATTTCAAATCGAAATTGATTCCAATGACCAACATTGGATAAAATGGTAAAAATATATTCTAATTTCACTTCAAAACCAATTCAAAATATAATCTAATCATATAAATAAATTAGGTTAAAATGCAATTTTGATGTAAAATGCAGTATTTTTCACTATTCATTAAAAAATGAACATTGTCAGAAAAATACCAAAAATTCACACAAGGTAAATTTTGATGTCCCATTCATAAAGGATAAGTTTATTTTGACAAACATAATTTATAAAATTGTCAAAATATAGATTCAAAAATGGTTTTCCATCAAAAGGCACTAAAACAATCTTTTAAGAATATTAGTGTATTCCATGCATAAGATTGTATTTATTTTCATTTTAAGCCTCTATAACACTATCTTAATCATTAATAGACATAGATAAAAATATCTATTATTCATTACTTACTTGGGATGTTACAATGTGTCCCTAGATTTTCTGCCTAGTTACCCAAGGTTTTACATGATATCCAAATAGACATAAGATAATCGATTATCATATAATAATTTAATCACAATAATAAATAAATAAACTCACCCTCACATCCAAACACCCTTCACAAAAACATTCCTTTTACACCAAAAATAAATAAACATCTTATATACTTCCTTCTATCAGAGAAAATATTACGCAACATCTAATATCTCAATTTTCAAAAAAAATCACAATATATAAGGGTAATTATTCATATATATCACCTTTAAAAACCATTTTGGAAAGGGTCAACCATTCCTTTATAATGTTCTTTAAACAAGCGGTTTGTGCATCACACATTTGAAAACAATATATATATATATATATATATATATATATATAACATCGTAAAATAACCCAAGTGATACAAGATTATATAAAAACCTTAAAAAGTTCAAGAATACCTTGAATTAGATAAATAGTTCATTTATATTAGTTTAAAACCAAATCGCCTTTATAATTTTAGTAATTGAGATTAAAGAGAAAATCAGGCATTTATACAAACACTTGGTGTGCATGTGTTTCACAAAAAAATATATTTATAATTAAAAATAAAAGGTAAAATCCTTTCACATTCCATGGGGTTCAAGAAAAAAATTTCTCTGAAAAATTACATTAGGTATGCTTAATGGTGTTTATAAAATACTTAAAACATCCATTAAAATAGAATATGCAATTATGGTTTTAGATTTAAAGTTTAAGCATTGAACAACCTATATTTAACCTTGTTGATTTTACAAATAGCGGTGTTATTTCACTATAACATGTCATGATAACCCCTTGAAATTCAACCCTAATAAAAATAGGATGATTCCCCCAAATTAATTTTGATCCAAGACAATCTTGTGGTCACCAAGATGATGTTAGGATAGGAAGAGGTGGGAAAATAAATAAGAGAGAGAGAATTAGGGAATGGAAGAGACTTACCTTGACAATTCATACTCAAACTCAAAGAAAATCCAATAAATAACCAAGGGATAAGAGATTAGTGAATTGGTGCATGTATATGGGAGGAGACCATCATGTGAGAAGATAAACAGGCCCCCTTTGGTGTTAAATTACAATAGGAGTTGATTCATAAATTCTAAAAATTAAAACTGAGTGGGACATCTCTATGGTGTATTCTTAAGCACTGATGCATGGATTCTACCCCCCAGACACCACCATGATGAAGACTTATGTATTTCATTATGGTGAACCCCAAATAGGAAGAACCCAACCCCCAAGCACCAAGCCTCCATGGCATGGACCTCTGTTTCCACAGTGTAAAGATCCTACCCAAATAAGCTTTAAAAATGGCATATAAGCTATGGCATGGTCCGCCCCTCACTAACACCACTACCATCCAATGGATTAAAGGCCTTAAAAAAATTTTATATGTTGAACCCCCTTTTAAGGGAAGAAGGGGGAAACCTAAATAGACTTCAAGACTTAAGACATTGCACGACCTGAAGTTCTAGAGAGACAAAACAGACTGACAACACAGAGCTACCCCTCCCCAACATGTGAATTTGATAAAGTTATCCACCGGTGCATGGATGAATGGAAAACAAGTGTAATATGTCAAGCATAGTCCTAGTCTGATGGATGACTCTATACCCTCTCAAACATTCAAATCCATAAATCTATGTAAAGAAGGATGAAATCTCTAGAACCTCCTCTGGGTATGTTCCATGTGGTCGAGTCTGGGTGCACCTCCATTTATACAGGCTGCAAAACTCACCAAAGTATCCAAATAACCAAGTCAAACAAATCACCAAAGAAACCAATACCACCAAATCAACCAACTCAATCTTCAACACTGCCAAACCTTCACAGCAAACCTTCACATCAAGTAACTCGATCCTCCACCATCATTACCACAAGACCCACCGCCACCCTCATACCCACACACAGAGAGAATTATTCCATTCCATTGTTGATAAGTGGTACATAGATAATAATGTTTCTTTAAGGACTGTAAAGATTCACTTGGATGATTATTAATCTCTCAAAAGCATTGGTAAGGGTGATTTTAGAGTTTGGATAAGGAACGAAAGCTTTTATGAGTTGAAGTTTTTTTTACACAAACCAGGTCTATAAAAGAATCTAATTTATATTGTTTGATTAGATTTATTAGTATTTAAAACTAGATTCATTAATATAGTATGGAATATTACTTTTAGATCCACAATAGTGGTCATAGTTGTAAATAATGGGACTTTGTATATAAATGGAAGAGAATATTGAGTAACAACTATTAGAATGATAACTTCCAAAAGTTTGAAGTTATGGCATTATTTTATTAGACACCTCAGTGAGAATAATATTTAGTTTCTATTGGAAAATGGTATATTTAAGCTTTATTACATGTAATGTGAATATTTTGAGAGTTTATATTCAAAAATCATAAGAATTTTTTGTTCAATCTGAAAGAAGGACACCTAAAAGTTAGAAGTTATAAATCATGCATATGAATGTTTGGGATCCTACATAGGTATATTCTCATGATGGATCAATGTAATTTTTCATGTTAATTTGTTATTCAATAAGGAAAGTATAAGTTTAGTTCTTGAAGCACAAATATAAGGTGTTCTAAGTGTTTATTTATATAATTAAATAGTGGATAAAGAGATTGAAAATAATATAAAGTATTTAATGTCTAATAATGATGGTGAATACATAAGAAAGAGTTTCAAAGTCTCTTTTATAAGAAAAGTAATCTGGTTTGAAAATATTTTACTGAAAATATTTGTGTATAATAGTGTTGCAAAGTAGATGGGTCATATGGTAATAGAGAAGGCATGGAGTGTGATATGACATTATATAATTCCCTAGAATATTTGGGTAGATTAAGTTAATTATGAAACATGTATAATTCTTCTACACCATTAGGGTAGGATATTCCATAGAAAATTTTGACTGATAAACCAGCAGAAGTTAACCAACTCAAAGTTTTTAAAAGTCTCACCTATGCCCATGTGGATTACAAGGATAGAGACAAACTCAAAGTTAAGTACCATGTATGTTTATTTTTGGGATATAATGATGGGAAATTTGGATTCTAACTATGAGATGATGATTATAGAAAGATAATCATAAGTTGAAGTTTTCAATTCAATGATAATGTCATATAGAAAGATCATGACTTTGTGGAAATGGATGTTGAGAACAAAGAATAAACATATCAAATCCAATTTTATCTAAATAGAAGTTCTGGAAAGATATAAGTTCTGGAAATTTCAATGGGCACTAAAATTATATATTTTATGCCATCAGGAGATATACTAGAATACTCTAGTACTATAGAATCTTAGGTTAGAGGTTAGGAAGGTGAAGTTCTATAAGTTTTGGTTTTATAAAGAGTAGTGTTTTTTTAAATTATAGAGATATACTAGAGTTAGGAAAATAGTTAAAAGGTTTTTAGTTGACTTAAATTACTTTCTTTTAACTATTTTAGGAGATATTTAGATCTTAGAATAAGCATCAATTCTCATTGATTTCAAAAAGTGGTAGTTTACTATAAAAGATGATCCAGATTCATTGGATGAAAATGAAATATTGAATTTAATGGAACTATCACAGGGGAATAAAGTAATAAAATAAAAAATGAGTTTTACATTTTAATTAAGAAACTATTAGTGTGAAGAGGTATAAGGAAAGGATGACAGTAAAAGTATTTTAGTATAAAGGAGTGGAATTATCAAAAATATTCTAGATGATAGTTAAATAGACTACTATCTGGATGGTTTTGAGTTTAGTTGCTTCTGAAAATATTCACCTTGATAAGATAGATGTAGATACATAATTACTTTATGGTGATTTAGAGGAATAAATTTATATGAATCAATTAGATTCTTTCATGAACAAAAAATGGGGGCTTAATGTTTCATCTGAATAAAATTCTATACAGCTTATAGCTGGTGTCGAGACAATGGAGCTGAAATTTCAATGCTTTCATGACTGAGAAAGGTTTTCATACTGAGTAACTTGGATCAATGTTTCTATTATAAATAATTTTATAATGATATATTTATCATTTTACTCTTATTAATGGATAAAATTCTCCTAGAAGGTCTTGACATTAAATGAATTCATGAGGTGAATAATAATCTATACAAAATATTTGAGAATAAATATCTCATTATGGATAAGAAAAATATTTATTATATAGATTGAGAGATAGGGGAAAGTTTTAAGATTGGTTTTTTTATTGGAAGTATTTAATATATAAGGTCATTGAGAGATTCAGTATAACCATATGTAAACTACTTTCAAACCCATTTGCTGGAAACTTCAAACAATCAAAATTGAAAGTGTCATAAATGGAATATGAGGTCTTGTGCATAGTTAAAGTTTTGTTTACATAAATGGTAGGTATATTGATGTATGTTGTGGTATGTAAAAGACTTGACATTTCATTTATAGTTATATTCATTATCCAGTTCATAGGAAATCCATGAAAAGAATACTGGGAAGCATTGAAGTGGATTCTCTAGTATCTCTAAATATCAAAACATATAGCTCCATATTTTAGAATAGATGATACATTGTAGGGTTATGTGGATTTGAACATCATAGGGGATATGAACATGAAAAAGGGTTACATGGGGTGTATGTTCATATTGAGAGGGATGACCATTAGCTAGATTACATGGTTATAATTGATGGTAGCACTTTCCTCAACAGAATCTACATATGTTGTCATCATGAAAGTAAGGAAATAATTAATATGTATTAAGTGTTTGATTTATGATCTTGTAAGAATATAGTGAAGTGTATTTTTCTACTGTGGTAGTCAGATTATAATTCATTTGGATAAGAATTTAGTATTTCACTCATAGACAAAACACATTGACCTAAAATTTAATTTCATTCAGAAGATACAGGAGGGTGGAATTCTAGATCTATGGAAGATAACTGGAAGAAAAAATCTGTCTAAAATGTTCACCAAGTTTATAATCTAGAAAATTATAAGAAAATATTTTGCCTTAGTAGGACTAGAGTAATTAGAAGGTAGTGGTGACACTATTTCTGTTATGGAAGTTTTGAGATTTTCTTTTTTTCTAAGTGTTGGCAGTTTCCATGGTTTCCTTATAAGTAGAATTAAAGTTAGATATTGTTAGTAATGTTGAAGTATATTTTCAATTTTTGAATTAATTGATAAAAAGGAGTAAATCTATAATATAGTCTTGAGCTAATTTTTAGAAAGTAGTATTGGAAGTCCAGAAAAGGCAGGAATCCAAAAGCTATGTCCTAAAATGTTTGAAGATTGTCAGTTTTCTAGATGATGGAAAACGAAAGATAAAATATACGTAAGAGTAACTTACTTGAATGTAAATGTAACTTATATGACATGTTTTCATTTTGAATTCAAGTCAAGGGAAACTATAAGTAATATAAGGTCACTATGACTAATTGCGGGTCCCCTATAAATGAAGGATAGTGGTAGAACCATTTGATTGGTTGGACCCTAATATAAATTTAGGGTGGTCCATTGCACGCTTGGTGTTTTTATGTTATTGATTAGTGATATAAAAATTGGTTGATATGTTAATTGATAATATATTCTTATAACTTTCGATTAATGGAATGGTGTAGTAGTGTTCTCCCATAGTTTTATGACTTATTTTCTAAACCAAGTAAATCCTTTTGTTCGTTTCCAACTTTATTATTTTCTTTAGAATATTTTTTCATTGTGAGTCAACATTTCATATTTAGTAATGTGGTATTATATAAAGAATATACACCACATGGTAAATTCAAAAAAATTATTATATTGACTTGGAAATTACATTTAGAGAATAAATATAGTCATTTGAATTGAAAATATTACAATGGGATGAAAAATAGAAAACAAGATAACATTAATATGAAAATTCGGATCGGCTTAATCCATCAGAATAACTTCACTCATGAACAACACTATAGAAAAGAAAAAAAATATTTGTAATAAAATATTCATCACAAAAATTAAAATATATATAACCTTGAGAGAAAATATAATTGAATGAAATGTGAATGAAATATGATTTAGTTATAGAATGTAGAGAACCTATATAACCATTACAAATTTGATCATTGGAATAGTAATCTAGTCATTTGGAATAATAACCTGATCATTATAATGGTATCCTAACCTATAGAAGTGTATAATAATATTTAGGTATTTATAAAATGAAAATTTGACATGTTTTTATCATGATACAATTAAATAAATGTTAAAATAATTTTTTATTTTTTTTTAAATAAAGGTTTTATTTTAATTTTTAAATAAAAAATATAATTATTTAAAACAAAGTTTATTTTAATAAAATAAATTTATAAATTAATATGAATTTCTATTATAATTATAATATAATTTTATGATCTCATAATTAATTTTTCAAAGGTTCAGATAATTGATCATAATATTAAAATTAGAATTTTTTAAATAAATAAGTTTTTAAATTAAAAATTAAATTTATGATATTTAGATAATTATTTTCATAAAATGGATTTTATTTTTGGAATCCACAAATAAAAAAATGTTTAGGGTGAATTTTTTGTATTTTTCTAAAATAGATGAATTTTTTATGAATGGTAAAATACAAAAAAAATATGGTAAATTGTATTATAAGAAAAATACATGCAGAAATGAGTCATGGATGACGTAATTAACCTTTTTTTTACCTCGCATGAATAAATAATTTTATATAGTCACAAGAATCAACATTATTGGTAGTCTTGAGGAAATATAATAAACTAATGAATATAATATTCAAAAAACTCCCTGCTCATCCCCTTAGAAATATCACCCCTTCTCCTCACACCTTCTAAGTCTTAGAGCTTACCCAAAATCTACTAGATTCACTCCTCATATCTCTCCCCATGTCTCTATAATATTTTTACTCCTGAAGTACCAATCCCAAGGTGCCTTTAATGGAAGCCTAAAAGGATACATCCAAAGGATTAGATAACTCACTCGACTGAGCATTATTTATTTCATTCCCTCTTCTACAACCTAAATACATTCTTATACATTATGTTATGATAATTTTAGTATTTTTAATATAATAAATTGTTATTATGTTTATGTAATATCCCCTTTAATGCTTCTAATATTCTATAAACAAAAAAATCACCCATATTATGGTAGGTATACCGCCTTCGTGGATGAAGAGTTTTTGTTTTCAATTACCACCTTCATGGAAACTTTAAAATCACTTATAATGGTTTTAAATGATCTAAATATGTATATTATATTTTTTATATTTTTAATGAATATATATCCATGATATTAAAATAAATTAAATAAGTTCATCATGGATGGAAAACCCACCTAAATGAACTAACAATATAATGATAACATTTATACTAAATGAATCATCCCAATATCGAAACACATATAGATATTTGGGACCAATTAAAGTTTTGGAAGGATATTAATATCATTTAATTTCACTTATAGAGTTTTTTTCAATTTTAAAAGAACATCAATAATGATCCACAAGTGATCTGATCTTGGAATTATGAAATGATTTCTCTTAGAACAGCAAAATTAAACATCATATATCAGTGAAATAGTTGTAAATGAACATAAAATAATTATAGTAAATAAAATATATATTTAAAATTTATGAATTAATTAATTAATTAATTAATTTTATTATTTAGGTTGTTAATTACAATTGAAAAATTATTCTAGAACCTAAGGTAAGGGATCACTCCAAACCACCCTATTTTATTTGGGTTATGATTTCTCTCTCTTTAAATCAATTTATATCTATATTATTACATATTAATTATATATTATATATATTTATATCACATATATACCTATTTTAATTCACCTTTCCTTGACGGGTATGTACATATTTTAAAGGTTCCCTTCTCAATCTCATTCATTAAGAAAACCTGATTAAGGGTAACTTATCTGTTTCTTACCCCTTTTAAAGTACAACACCATAAAATGTTTTAAACCACCCATGGTTTCTAAAATTTATAATTTTATTATTGAAACCCATTTTTAGTTCATTTATATTTTTATATAAATTATTATTTACTTACCCTCTTTAATGATTCTTTACCATTTTTTTTAAAACCCCACTTAAAATGAATATGTTTAAAATTATTTCTCCACTCCTTTTTTTATATTCAATTCACTTGGTCTTAATTTTCATTTAATATAATTATTTGGTTATCTAATAAAATACAAGGATTATTTAATCCTTTTTTCACAAAATTCACTATTATATTCCATTTGGTTATGTTATAAGACATTATTATGTAACCCGCTTCCTTTCCATGAGTTTTTTTATGCTTGTGTCTTATGTATGATTTCCTTATGTGGAACACATATGCATGTACTTGTTATCATAGGTGCCTCTACATAGAATTTCAATTCATTGGGTAATTTTTATGTCTCATGATATGATATGTATGGTATTAGGGAGTAAACCTAATTTATGATGGGGCTTTGTCCACCATGTGATGTTGTCTTGGCAGTTTTCCTCGAATTATACTTATATCATGTTTTATGTTATTTCCACATTCTTATGTTTCCAAGAACTTATGATGCCATATTCTTTATTTCATGATTCCATATGATAATTCATGATCCTTGTATTCTATGATATCATGTTATTCCTTTTGACTCATATGTTATGATTCTTCATCATATTTATTCTGTTGCTGAGCATTATAGATCACCCCTTTCTTTTATATATTTTCAAGGTTTTCCTATACAGTTTTAGATTCTCAAAGTAATATAGAAGAATATTTTGGAAATTAAAATAAAGTTGTTTTATTCAGTTTCAATATAGAAGTATTATGTACCTAGTCTCCCAAATACACAAGGCCTCTCTATAATTTGGTTATATTTATTGAACTTTTATATTAAAAATCATTTAATAATATGTGTATATGTTTTGGGTCACTATAGTTGGTATCAGAGGCAAGATATAATTATTTTTATGGATTATTACTAGAATAATTTAGTAAAAACCATAGGGATAAGTCGGAGTATAGGAAAATATCTTAAAATTTTGGTGAAGTATAGAGCAAGTGGTTTATAAGAAATTACATCCCTATCTAGATACTATAAGTTTATGTGGATGTAGAATAGATATACCTATATATAATAACCCTGAAAGGGTTTGTTGCGTATTAATTTGTCTTATTCTTGGTGAATGATAAAGAGGCCTTATAGTATACCTAATTTGACACTCTCATGGGATATTCTTTAGTAAATTCACCAACACGTTATGAAAAATTATGAATGAATTAAATATATTATTATGTTAAAATATTAATAAGTAAATTAATATGGATAACATATATTGAAACATAGAGACTCATAAGTGAGGATATACATTTCATTTATAAGTTATTCCATATAAGTTCATAGTTTCCCTTTTATATGATTTTTAGTTTTATTATTCATATCCCAATGTTTATTTAGGATATAGTAAATGATTAGAACTAGAATAAAATAGTGGAAGGTGAACTCATTATCTATCCATGGATATAAAATGTATAATATGATTATAGTTCTACACATTATTTTATATCATGCAATTTTAGTAGAATCGTTCATACACTACCTCAAAACATGTGGGTTGAGCTATATTTGAGAATAAAAAATAGGTTAATTAGTATATCTCATGTATATAAATACTCACCACTCAATTATTGTGGACTAAACCACTCATTAAATCTTTTCATAATTTTATTAGTATAATTTTATGTTATGTTTACATGGATTTCATGTCCTTATATAAATTCAACATTTATTTTCAAGAGAGGGAGTTCACTCTTCACATATTGAGTCATCCCATAATTATGTACAAGCGTAAGGTGGATAATTGATCTCCTTTGTAATCCAATTCTCAAGTATAGATATTATTTCCCTATGAGAAATCATATCTAGCTAAAATTATTAAGATAGAGGAAATAATAATGCTTGAAGACATGCCCATTGTGAGTGACTATACTGATGCATTTCATGACGAGTTTCATGGTCTTCCTCCTAACCAAGAGGTTGAGTTATCAATTAAATTTATACCTGTATATCTAACCATATCCAAGACTCCTTACATAATGGACAACATAGAGTTGGAGGAACTTAAGAAGAAGTTACAAGATAATCTGGAAAATAGTTTTACATGACCGAGTGCTTCATCATGGGATGAACAAGTCCTCTTATTCAATGAGAATAATGGGTAAGTGTGTCTCTATATTGATTATCATGAACTCAAAAAAATCATGATAAAGAACAATTATACCCTACCATTGATTTATGACTTATTAAATAAACTATGTTGGGGATAATACTTCTCTATAGTGTACCTTCAATCAGGATATCACCAATTAAAGGTGAATAAAGGGGATATTCCCAAAATTGTCTTTCAAACAAGGTATAGAAACTATGAGTTCATAGTGATGCCCTTTGAACTCACGAATTCTTTATAAATCTTCATGGACTTAATGAATAGATTCTTTTGAGATTACCTCAAAAAATTGGTATTATTTATAGATGATATCCTAGTATAATCTAAAATAAAGGAGGATCATGTGAATAATTTGAATATTATGTTAAAGACTTTGTGAAGGGAGAAGTTATATGAAAATTATAGTAAATGTGATTTTAGGATGGAGTAAGTATCATTCTTGGGTCATGTTATCACCAACAAATGGATATCTATAGACCCTTCTAAGACAAAAGTGATTGATTAATGTCCTAGATCAGCATCTATGATAGAGATATGTAGTTTTATTGAACTAGTTAGGTATTATTGATTATTTTTTAAAAAATTTATTGTTAATTTAAAACCCACTAACCAAGATAGCTTGGAAGGGAGTAAATTGTTTCTAGAAAAATGAATGTAAATAGTGATTCAAATAAATGAAAAGGAGGTTATCACTATACTAGTACTCACACTACCCTCAAGTGAGGAACTTTTTATGGTATAAATAAATGTTTAAAATAAGGGTTTGGGCTTTTTACTTATGAAAAAGGAAAAAAAGTGAAATCCTACACCACAAAGAAGTTGAAAGTTCATGATGAGAACTACCCAACACATGATTTAGAGTTGGAAGTAGTGATCTTCATATTGAATATTTGGAAGCATTATCTCTATAGTTAGAACTACTAAATATATAAAAAACATATGAGCCTCAAGTATATATTCACACATAATAAGATTTATATACACCAAAAACGATTGTCAAGGATGATCGAGGGTTATGACTTATCAATCCTTACCATCCTATAAATATTAATAAATTTGAATATTCCCTAAGTATAAATAATGCTACAACTCTATCCATGATAATAATTTAAAAGGGTTTTTTCTTATTATAATTGAAAAGGATGGACATGAATGTCATAAAGGAAGGAACATTATCATTCATTTCTCGAATGATTTATCAATCATCCCTTCTAGAGAGAATAAAATATTCTTGGAGGATTATAAGGAAATTTAGAAGAGTGTGTAAGCTATAATAAAATAAAAATATTCAGAGCTCAAAATTGATGTAGAAGGAGTTGTAAGATTTAGTTCATAACTATGTGTGCCATTAAAGCCTGAGATAAAGGAGTTTTTGAATAATGCACATAGACCGGCCTTCTCTATTCACCGAAGGAGCATCAAAATGTATGAAGATATTAGAGAGAAATATTGGTGGGAAAATATGAAGAAGTAAATCATAAAACATACATCAAATCACCTATTATATCATCAAGTTAAGGTATAAAGAAAAATTACAAGGGGATGATGCAACCATTACCCATACCTAAATGGATAAGGAAAAACATCACCATGGACTTTTTCATTGGTATTTTGAAAATATCCCAAGGAAATAATGATATATGGGATATGGTGGGTTATATTATAAATACTACTCATTTTATTATTATTAAAGAGGAATTATCACTTGATCATCTTGAAAGGATATACATTAGAGAAGTAGTGAGACTATATGGAACACCACTATTGACTGTATCTGATCAAGATCTAATGCTTACCTACAAGTTTTATAAAAGTCTCTAATATGCACTAAATACATATTTGAACTTTAGTATGGATTATCACCTACAAACTGATGTTCAATATGAGCGGACTATCCTAACACTTGAGTACATGTTGAGATATTTCTCAATGGACTTCAAAGAAGGATGGTTTCAACATCTTCCTCTGGTCAAGTTCTCATAAAATAATATATTCCAATCAAGTATCCAAATGGATCCATATAAATCCCTTTATGGGAATAGATATATAATACTTTTGTTCTGAGATGAAATTGTAAAATTTAAGTTGTTGGGGTCTGAAATGGTCAAAGAAATGGTAAAAAATCTCAAGACCATTCAAAAGAACATCAGAGTTACAAAAAATCAACAGAAGAGTTATACTGACAATAGTCGATGAGACCTAGAGTTTTTGGTAAGATATAAAGTTTTCCTCCACATATCTCTATGGAAGAGGGTCATGATATTTGGGGAAAAGGGAAAGTTAATACCTAGGTACATCATCCCATTTGAGATTCTTAATATCATCAGGGTTGTATTCTACTGAATAGCACTCTCACTAACCTTGTCTCAAGTACAAGATGTGTTCCATGTATCCCTCTTGAGGAGCATCAAGATGTATGAAGATATTAGAGAGAAATATTGGTGGGAAAATATGAAGAAGTAAATCATAAAAAATACATCAAATCACCTATTATATCATCAAGTGAAGGTATAAAGAAAAAGTACAAGGGGATGATGCAACCATTACCCATACCTAAATGGATAAGGAAAAACATCACCATGGACTTTTTCATTGGTATTTTGAAAATATCCCAAGGAAATAATGATATATGGGATATGGTGGGTTATATTATAAATACTACTCATTTTATTATTATTCAAGAGGAATTATCACTTGATCATCTTGAAAGGATATACATTAGAGAAGTGGTGAGACTATATGGAACACCACTATTGACTGTATCTGATCAAGATCTAATTCTTACCTACAAGTTTTATAAAAGTATATAATATACACTAACTACATATTTGAACTTTAGTATGGCTTATCACCTAAAAACTGATGTTCAATATGAGTGGACTATCCTAACACTTGAGTACATGTTGAGATATTTCTCAATGGACTTCAAAGAAGGATGGTTTCAACATCTTCCTCTGGTCAAGTTCTCATAAAATAATATATTCCAATCAAGTATCCAAATGGATCCATATAAATCCCTTTATGGGAATAGATATATAATACTTTTGTTCTGAGATGAAATTGTAAAATTTAAGTTGTTGGGGTCTGAAATGGTCAAAGAAATGGTAAAAAATCTTAAGACCATTCAAAAGAACATCAGAGTTACAAAAAATCAACAGAAGAGTTATACTGACAATAGTCGATGAGACCTAGAGTTTTTGGTAAGATATAAAGTTTTCCTCCACATATCTCTATGGAAGAGGGTCATGAGATTTGGGGAAAAGGGAAAGTTAATACCTAGGTACATCATCCCATTTGAGATTCTTAATATCATCAGGGTTGTATTCTACTGAATAGCACTCTCACTAACCTTGTCTCAAGTACAAGATGTGTTCCATGTATCCCTCTTGAGGAAGTATATACCAGATCACTCACATGTACTAAATTCATAGGTGGTACATCTGGAAAATGATCTCTCTTATGAGTAGTGATCTTTAAATATCTTAAATTGTCGAGACATGGTTCTATGCAACAAAACAACTCACCTAGTCAACGTATTATAGTGGAACCATAAGTAAGAGAAGGAAACATGGGAATTGGAGGAAGAAATGAAATCTAATTACCCTATTTGTTTAGTGGGTGAAATAAAATTTCAAGGAAAAGTTTTCTTAATGAGGTAATAATACAATTACCCATAATTTTTACCAATGGAATTCTCCTCCTTATATAAACATTTCATATTTAATAATGTAGTATTATATAAATCACATTCACCACATGATAAAATAAACAACATTTTATTATATTGACTTAGACATTACATTTAGATAATAATAATATATCCATAAGAATTAAAAATATTACAATGGGATGAAAAATAAAAAATATATATATATATATATTATTAATATAAAAATTTGGATCTTCTTGGTCAACCAAAATAACTACACTCATAAAAATACTATAAAAAATAAAATATTAGTAATACAATATTCATCCTGAAAATAAAAATATATATAAACTTAAGAGAAAATAGAATTTAATGATAAATGAATGAAATATGAGGTATTTATAGAATATAGGGAACTCATATGAATGTTACAAATCTGATCATTAGAATAGTAATCGGACTATTGTAATAGTAATTTGACCGTGGGAATAATAATCTAACCCTTAGAAATAATAACCTAACCATTAGAATAGTATCATCACCTATGGAAGTGTAAAAAATATTTAGGTATCTTATAAAATGAAAATATGGCCAATTTATATCATGATATAAGTAAATAAATGTTAAAATAAGTGTTTTTTATTTTTATAAAACATAAATGTTTTATTTTTATTTTTATATAAAAAAAATAATGATTTAAAATAATTTTTATTATTATAATATTAGTTTATAAAATAATATTAAGTTTTATTATAATTTTAATATAATTTTATAAGCCCATAAGTAATTTTTCAAAGGGTCGGAAAATTAATCATAATATTAAAATTGTTATTTTTTAAAATAAATAAGTATTTTAGTTAAAAATTAAATTTCCTATATTTATAAAATTATTTTCATAAAATTTATTTATTTAGAATATAAACATCAAAAAATTATTATGGTGAATTTTTGGTATATTTCCAAAATAGTTGAATTTTTGTGAATAGTAAAATATGGATATATATGGTAAATTGCATTATAAGAAAAATATGTGCATAAATAGGTCATAGATGGTATAAGTGGCCATTTTTTTCAAACTCACATGAATAAATTACTATATTTAGTCACAATAATCAATACTATTGGAATATTTGAGCCAAAATAATAAACTAGTGATTATAATATTCAAAAAAACTCTCATCTCTCCTTATAAATATCACCCCTTCTCCTCACACATTATAAGACTTGGAGATTACCCAAACTCAACCCAACTCTCTCCTTATATCTCTCCCAATTTCCCAAGAATATTTTTCATCCTAAAATAAAAATCCTAAGGTGCCTTAAGTGTAAGCCTAAGAGGAGGCATCCAAAGGAGAAGGTAACTCGCTCAACTGATCATTATTTATTTCCTTCCATATCCTACCTCCTCGATCCCTTATTATCCAAGATGGTATGATAATTTTAGTATTTTTAATATATTTAATTTTTATTATATTATGTAATATACCCTTTATCTCTTATAATGTTCTAAAAACCAAAACATCATCCATATTATGGTAGGTTTACTACCTCTATAGACGATGATTTTTTTTTACCACATTCATAGTAGCTTTAAATTTAATTATAATGGTTTAAAATGATCTAAATATTTATATTATATATTATTTCATATTTTGGAATGAATATATATCCATGGTATTAAAATAAATTCAATAATTTCATAATGTTCGGAAAATGTGCCTAAATAAACTAATCGTACAATGATAACATTTATACTAAATGAATCATCCCTATATCAAAACACATATGGATATTTGGGACTATTTTAAATTTTATAATAATATTAATATCTTTTCATTTTACTTCTATATTTGTAGTCCCATTTGATAAGAACCTCAATAATTATCCATAAGTGATCCGCCTTTGGAACTATGAAACGAACACCCTCAGAATAGAAAAATTAAACTTTATATATCAGTGAAATGGTTATAGATGAACATAATATAATTAAAGTAAATAAAATATAGATGGAAAATATTTTGAATTAAATAATTATTTAATCTAATTTCATTATTCTGTATATTAATTTCAAGTGAATAATGATTCAGTATCCTAAAGTAAGGGGTCTCTTCGAACCACCCTATCTTCTTTGGGTTATGATTTGTCTCTCTTTACCTCACTTTATATCTCTATTATTATTATATACTAATTCTATATTCTGTATATATGTCCCCAAAATATATAAATTGTTTAATTTACCTTTACTTAATGTATATTTACATGTTTTAAAGGTTCCCTTCTCAATTCCATTCGTTAAGAAAACTCGATTATATGGAACTTCTCTGCTTCTTACACATTTTCAAGTACCACTCCCTAAAATGTTTTAAACCATACATGGTTTATAAAATTGATCCTTTTATTGTGGAAAACCATTTTTAGTTCATTTTAGTCTTTATGGAAATTATTATTCCCTTTCCCTCTTTAATGATTCTTTATCCTTTTTCCTAAACCCCACTTAAAAGGAATATTTCCAAAAATATTTATCAACTTCTTGTATGTCTTCAGTTCACTTAGACTCTATTTTTATTTCCTATGATTCTTTATTTATCTATGAACATATAATGAATATTTAATCCATTATTTCATGTAATTCACTGTTATATTTCATTTGGTTATGTTTTAATACATGATTATGTAACCCATTTCCTTTACATGAGTTTTTCTGATGCTTATGCCTTATGTATGATTTCCTTATGTGGCATACACATGCATGTAAATGTTATGATGGGTGCACCTAGATAGAACTCTAATAAATTGGGTAATGATTATGTACCATGAGATGATATATATGGGATTAGGGAGTAAAACTAATCCATGATAGCACTTTATCCACTCTATGATGTTGTCTTGGAAGTTAGCCTTGACTTATGCTTATGTCATGTTTTATGTTGTTGCTACATTACTATGTTTTCATGAACTTATGATGTCATGTTATTTATTTCATTATTCCATATGATTATTCATTATCCTTTTCTTCTATCATATCATTTTATGCCTTTTTATCATATGATATGATTCATTATCATGTTTATTCCCTTACTGGGATTTATAGCTCACCTCTTTCTTTTATGTATTCCCCAAGTTATCCTGTGTAGTTTTATAAGATTAAAGGAATCTAGGATAACAGTATTTAAATTAAAATAAATATGTCTTATTTTGGTTTAATGTCAATGTGTTATATACCTAGTCTCCTAAAGACACTAGGTGTAACAAACCGACTCAGGTTACCCTTAAACCCATCACCTAACCCATTTTGTTACATACCTAAATGGCATTATCGATCCCCAAAGCCTAGAGAAAAGCACCCAAGCATCGAACAACACAACAAAGGGAACTATTTCACCCAACTTGATCATACACATGGCATATATGTACTAAAATAAGAGCAGTATAATACAAACAATATATATATGCCATAACTGTAAAGAGACAGTGGAAACAGACAACTGAAAAAGTAGATAAAACTCTAAAGGATAAGTCTAATTGAAAATGACCTAAGACAAATAGTTGATCTAAATGATGGTAGGGATAGAATTCCACCATATCACCACCAGCTACCCAACCAGCTGACATGAACCTTTCCACCTTATTGTGGCACATTTCCTTTCCCTGCACTAGAATACAGACAAAGTTCTATGCACCATTGATGAGGTGCGCAGGGTGTGGGCTAACAAGTTCAATAGGATCCCATCCAGATTTTCCATAACCAATATTTGAATAAAAATCCTTTTATGCTCATTTTAAATAAAACATGGCATGATAAGAATTAAGGAAGTTTTATATAAAACATGGAATACATTTCCCTTTTTCACAATTCTAAAACAAAAGTAGGTATATCAATTTTAAAGCACATTTTCCATATCATTTTACACAAGCATAAACATGCATATCATGGCTAACTCGGAAATACTAAGTAATACAAAACAGAAGCATATGTATCATAACACCAAGGAATACTATAGGTCTAGGCCTCAGACTACTCATACCACAATCAATCAAGTGCACAAATTCTAATCCTAGAACAATAGGACTAGGAATCATAGAAATACCCCATGATTAAACCCCCCAAAAATGTCAATATCAGTCTCCAAGAATAGTGATCCTAATAAATAAAAGAAATCCCCAAGACAAACCTCCTTGATAATCACAAAACAATGGATGATGTCCTCAAACTAAACCTTCCACCTAAGTACCCAAGGTAACCCACATGCTTTTTTCACAATTCATTTCAATTCTTTAAAAACCATTTCAAAACCATTCCAATGCTTCAAAAATACCCCCTTTTCATTCCATTTGTCAATAACCTAGGAAAACCCATATTCAATTGAAAACTATTTTCAAAATACACAAAACAATCATACCAATATTTCAATATAAATCAATTTGTAAAGTAAAACAACAAGATCCATTAGCATAGGCTAGAGATAGAACCACATACCTCAAAACTCAGGTCGCACACACCCGAAATGGGATCTGTTGGACTCCTCATGTGTTAATCATGTTTTAATGATCAAAAATCCTATATATTCTGTAAAGCTTCTTAATCCTATTTAATCTATCTAAAATCATGTATACAGATGATTAGTTTATTTATGCCTTAAATAATTATTGTAAACTATTTTTTTATAATGAAATTCTCTTATGAATGATTAAGTTTAATTTATTCTATGAATATCATTTTTTTAATTCTGTGTACAGAGATTTGGTTAAGTCTGAGAAACCATGAGTCTACCACCGGTTGTGTTTTTATGGAAAAGGACCCATACATCGTGACCATCCAAACACCATGACCATCTAGACACTGTGACCATCCAGACACTGTGACCATCTAGACACTGTGATCATCCAGACACCGTGACCATCCAAACACCGTGACTATCCAGACACCATGACCATCCAGACACCGTGTCTAGACACCGTGATCCTAACACCGCATATGTGCTACCAGTTTCTGATCTCTATAAAACTATTCCATAATAGTTATCTCATCGCTCAAAGACAAATAAGGAGACATCATTTCAAGGAGACACCATTTCAAGGAGACATCATTTTCAAGGAGACACCGTTTTAAGGAGACATTGTTTCATGGAGACACCGTTTACCGACAGACTATGACACTGTTTCTTAATCTATTTTTTCGTTTTTAAATTTAATTTCTAACAGTCATATTTGAAGTTTTTAAATACACTCACATGATTAATGTTTCTTTGTATATATGTCACCTGACATTGCGAGGTACAAGGTGCAGAATACATGCATCATGTTGGCTCCAACACGTGTATTCTAAGAATAAAAAGAACAGTGTGGCCAAAAGAAAAGTGTGTGACAAGCGATAATAGTGGTAACAGAAAAACAAGTGTGTGCACAATAAAAAATAAGCATGAGCATTCATGAAAGAATAATTGAAACATGCAACCCAACATTTCGGAAGAACACATGAAGCATACTCGTAGAAAATTTTCGCATTATCAACTTCATGGAGAACACGAGGCAAATCTAGATGACTTACGATACTCTGTTTTTGTGATAGGACTCGATTTTTGCATCTACTTCATCCCAGAAATCCAGAGCTGCATAGACTAACACCCATAGCACTTTTAACTTTATCTCATCATTTATACTCGATTTTGTATTATTTTTATCTTTTGAGCAGTGTGTGTGTCTTTATAAAAACATGCATTGTCTCATACATCATACTAAAGGATACAAGATATCCTTTCTCTTACATATTTTTAAACTTGTGTTTTCCCACTAATAAGTGTGGAAGAGGTCCCTGTGTGACCTGTTAGTTCATACCCATGAAGAATTGTGGAAAAGGTTGTGTGACCTAGACAGTCATGTGTACTATTGTTAACCCCGATCCAGGGTGTGGATAAAGTTTATTTATATAAACTGATTGGTGGTAGGTGATCACTAAGTCGAGTGGATTAGGTCTCGTCTTGAGACTGAACCACTTGTTTTATATCCATTGTGTTGTTTATTTCAGTTTTCTCTATTTTACGTTTAATTCAGAAATCACTAAATTTACTTTGATAGTTAATGTTGGAAAGAAGTTATAATTGTTTTGACTTATTAGAATAACTACAAAAGTAATGTTAATAACTGATATTAATATTACTGAGAATTAATAAATCTTCTGAGAAGTTAGTCAAATAGTCAAACTTTCATAACCGTATTACTTTGATTAACTGGGTTGTATTTAAATTTATTGGGGAACTATTTTAAGAATATTTTTTTAAAATAGAAATTTTCATAGATACTCAATTCACCCCCCTCTTGATTACTCTACTCCGACCAACATTTGGTATCAAATGGTTGTTTATTAAGACTCTGTTTTTGACCATATTCAACAATGATTGTATTTGTACTTTAAAGATCAGTAAATTTCTGCTAATTCTAAATTTCTAGCTCTTTAAAAGTATTTATTTATTATGGATAATAGATTGGAATGTTCTGCAACAAACAGACCACCGTTCTTTAATGGAACCAATTATGCTCAATAGAAAATTAAAATGAAAATGCATTTAGAAAGTATGAGCTTTGAAATATGGTATTCAATTATAAATGAATATAAGATTCATGCTACTGATAGAATCACTTGAGATGAACCTACCAAAACTACCTAAAATAACAATTTCAACGCTATGAATGCTTTATACTGCTCTTTAGAAGGTGATGAATTTAATGGAATCTCTACATGTAAAACCACCCATGAAATTTGAGATACCTTGTTTGTTTCACATGAAGGAACTTCTAGTGTGAAATAAATAAGACTTAATACTTATACTATTAAATATGATAACTTTAAAATGAAACCTAATGAGCCTATTTCTGATATGTATCTCAGGTTGAACAAAATTTTCAATACAATTATTTCTCTTAGAATTGAAGTCACTGTCAAAGAACAAATAATGAGGATTCTCATATGCCTACCTGAAAGATGAAGAGGAACCTCTATCTCTATTAGAGAGTCATGAGACATCAGTAGGATACCTATAAAAGAACTCATTGGAAAACTTATGATGTATGAAGAGGAGCTGAAAGTCAATAAGGAAGAGGATGATGAACCCAAAAGAAAATCATTTGTTTTCAATACCACCACCTCTAAACACAAAGATAAAGGGAAATTGGAAGTTTTTGTAGAAATTTATAGCAGTAAACAATCATCACTTGACAGTGATGAGAAGATGGCTCAATTATCCAGAAGGTTTAAGATATTTTACAAGAAGAAATTTTTAAGAAATCCTAATTTCAAAGGAAGATATGGTCAAAAAGGAAGTTGGAAGAAGGATTAGAAAAGAAGTGACAAGTCTGATGAGATATTCTGCTATGAATATAAGAAAAATGGACATATCAAGGCTGATTATCCCAAACTTAAGTAAAAAATTAAATATGAGGACAAATATATAAAGTATATAAAGGAAATGAAAGAAACATGGAGTGATTCTGAGGATATTTCAAGTGACTCATAATCTTTACATGATGAACAGGCTAACAAAGCCAATATGTGTTTTATGAAAAACACATCTGAGGTAACACTGGAATCTCCTATACACAATTCCTATTATTTTGGAGATGAGGGTGACTCTGAAAATATGTCTAATGCAGAAATGTTTGAGTACTGTAATATGCTTGAAGAGACATGTAATGAACTAAAAGATAAATACAAGTCTTTAAAGAAACAACATGCTCTTACCTCAACTGTTAAAACTGAACTTGCTATAGAAAGGGAGAAAAATGCTCAATTACTTAAAGAGAACAATGAACTAAAACTGTCTAATAAGCAATTGAAAAAGGATCTTGAATGGCTTACTAATGGTAAATATACCTTGGTACAAATTCTAGGTAAATAGATTTCTCCTAAATATACTACTGGAATTGGCTATCAACGTGGTAAAAGAAGTTTTGGAATAACTAATTTTGTTTCTAAGTCTAAGACATACACCTTTACTCCCAGTTCTAGAAAACATTCATCTAGTTCAAGTTATGATACACTATCTACTGTTTCAAGATTTTCTGGACCAAATAGAGTTTATTTTTCAAATACTTTACATAATGCTTATAGGAAACCTATGAGGCATATATGGGTTACTAAGGCACTGGTCACTAATATTACTAGACCCAAACAGGTATGGGTACCAAAATTTGTTTTTATTAGACTATTTTGTAGGAAAGTTTCTTAAGGAGTTCCTGTAAAATCTTATGGTACTTGGACAGTGGGTGTTCAAGACACATGATAGGAGACTATTCATGCTTCAAGAACTTAATAAAAATTGATGGAGGACATGTCACCTTTGGTGATAATGCTAAATGAAAGATTGTTGGCTATGGTCAAATCAGTAACTCTAAATCAGATTTCATTTCCAAAGTACTTTTTGTTGATGGATTGAAATATAATATTCTTAGTATTTCACAACTATGTGATGATGGATTTCATGTCAAATTTGAAAATGATTCTTATGATGTTTTTAATTCTAAAAATGAATTAGTGTTTTCTGCATTAATAAATGAAAATGTATATTTTTTTAGCTTATATTATTTAGTTTATCAAAATTATTTATGTTTAAGTGTGTTTCACAAAGAGTCTTGGATTTGTCATAGGATACTAGGACACTATAACACTCACTCCCTTAGAAAGTTAACTAAAAAATCTTAGTCAAATACCTTCCCAAACTTGAGTTTTCAAATGATAAAGTGTGTAATCATTGTTAAAATGGAAAGAAACACAAAATTTTCTTCAAACTAAAGAAAGAAGTTCCAACTTCTCAACCTCTTGAATTGGTTCACATGGATTTGTTTGGTCCATCAAGAGTTTCTAGATTAAATGGGAAGCACTATGTTTATTTTCTTGTAGATGAATTTTCTAGATATAAT
This sequence comes from Viscum album, assembly GCA_963277665.1. Taxonomy (NCBI): domain Eukaryota; kingdom Viridiplantae; phylum Streptophyta; class Magnoliopsida; order Santalales; family Viscaceae; genus Viscum; species Viscum album. Next base: position 2,113,180,440 of record OY728157.1, on the reverse strand, counting down.
TGGACTTTATTTTTGTCTCACAAAAGTGAATCCTTCCCTCATTTTACCAAATATTCCAAAACTGTAAAAAATCTTAGTGGACTTAGAATTAAATCCTTAAGAAGTGATCATGGCCGTGAGTTTGAAAATCAAGATTTTTAATCCTTTTTCTCACAAAGTGTCTGTAGTCATAATTTATCTGCCCCTAGAACACCTCAGAAAAATGGAGTTGTAGAAAGAAAAAATAGAACCCTACAAGAGATTTCTAGAACAATGCTTAGTGAATATGTCTTACCTATTTATTTTTGGGATGAAGCTGTAAATACAGCGTGTTATATTATCAATAGAGTATTGATAAGACTTATTCTTAAAATAACTTTGTATGAGTTGTGGAACAATAGAAAATCCAAAGTTATCTACTTCAAAGTATTTGTTTTCAAAGTCTATATCCTTAATACTAGGGAAAATCTTGACAAATTTTCATCCAATAGTGATGAAGGAATCTTCTTAGGATATTCAATTTATAGTAAAGCCTATAGAGCGATTAATAAAAGAAATAAATTTGTGGAAGAATCTATCCATGTCAAATTTGATGAAACATATCCACATGAGCCTAAGAACACTCTAGAGAACCTGGAGGATGATGTATCAAATATGGACATTAATTCAAAATCCTTTAACTATCTTGTAAAAAAATATGTGAAAACTTCCAGTTCTGTAAATTCTTTAGATTCAGGTCCTAATGAACCTGACCCTATTGAAGAACCTGAAATCACCATTCCTTCTTTTTCTAGAGATGTTAGAACTCTTAAGAACCATCCTTTAGATGCTATTGTATGAGACTTAGACAAAGGAACGCAAACTAGAGCTTCTCTTAGAAATCAGGTTGAACATCAAGTCTTCTTGTCACAAATTGAACCTAAAAACATTAATGATTCCATCAATGATGAATTTTGGGTGATGGCTATGCAAGAAGAACTTAATCAGTTTGAAAGGAAAAAAGTTTGGAAACTTGTTGACATACCCAAAGACACATTCACTATATGCACTAAATGGGTGTTTAGAAATAAAGTAGATGAAGCTGGTAATATAGTTAGAAACAAGGCTATATTGGTGGCATAAGGCTATAGTCTATAAGAAGGAATTGACTATGAAGAGACCTTTTCACTAGTATCTATACTTAAATTCATCAGAATTCTACTTGCTTATCCTGCACATCTGAATTTCAAACTATATCAAATGGATGTCAAAAGTGAATTTCTAAATGGGTATATAGTTGAGGATATATTTGTTGAGAAACCCACTGGTTTTACAAACCCTCATTTTCCAAACCATATTTTTAAATTATCAAAATCTTTATATGGTTTAAAATAAGCTCCAAGATCTTGGTATGATAGATTAAGTACTTGTCATATTTCTAAAGGTTTTACAAAAGGAATAGTTGATCCTACCCTTTTTATAAAACTAATTTCCAATGATGTTTTAGTAGTTAAAATCTATGTAGAGGACATTATATTTGGATCATAAAAAATTCTTTACGTATTGAATTTTCTAAAATGATGCAAAACGAATTTGAAATGAGTTTAATGGGTGAACACAAATTCTTTCTTGGATTTCAAATCTTTCAAAATAATGATGGTATTATTTTAAATCAAATAAAATATAGTAGAGATCTTCTAAAATTTTTTGGATTGTATAGCACTAAAATTAGTGGCACTCCAATGATTACTACTTATAAGTTGGATATTGATGAAGATGGAAAATCTATTGATCAAACCACTTATAGAGGAATGATTGGAAGATTACTCTACTTAACTGCTAGCCGACCTGACATTATGTATAGTGTGTGTATGTTTGCTCATTTTCAAGAAAATCCTAAGGAATCTCATTTAAATGTTGTTAAGATAATTTTAAAATACCTCGGGCATACACCCAATCTAGGATTGTTCTATCCTAGAAAAAAATCATTTGAGTTAGTAATTTATTATGATGCTGACTTTGGTGGTTGTAAGTTAGATAGAAAAAACACCTTTGGAACATGTCACTTTTTAGGAAAGTCACTAGTATCATGGTTTAGTAAGAAACAGAACTTTTTTGCATTATTTACTGTAGAAGATGAATACATAGCTGCTAGTAGTTGTTGTGCACAAATTTTGTGGATGAAACACACATTACTAGATTATGGATATCAATTCAGGAATGTACCTATAAATTGTGACAATATAAGTGCTATTAACATCTCAAAAAATCATGTTTCACACTCTAGGACAAAACATATTGATGTAAGACATCACTTATTGAGAGATCATTATCAAAAAAGTGACATCACTTTGGAATTCATTGGAACTGAATATTATCTTACTGATATATTCACCAAACCATTAAATTATGAAATAATATATTACATCATACATGAATTGGGAATGATAAATCCTAAGTTTTAAGTATATTGTTTCACAGTTTACGGTTTCACAAGACACTATCTTGAGATTATTGTTTAACTCTAACAGTTCTATAGTTTTACTATCCTAAGAGTTGATGTTTCATGTTTATGGTCTCACAGTTACTATTTCTTGGTTACTATCTGGCACATACTATCTCAAACAATATGGTCGCACAGTTTAGAAATCACACTGTTACGGTCTCAACGTGAACACTTGTTACGGTCTCACCGTGAAGGTTTGTTATGGTCTCACCGTGAAGGCTTGTTACGGTCTCACCGTGAAAGTTTATTACGGTCTCACCATGAAGATGCTTTATTGTTTCATTTATACATTATAAATTGTATCATGGTAATTCATTATTTATTATTTTTACTTTCTTACGCTTTTGATCTCGCGACGCTTGATATCCCTAAATGATAAAATAAAAGAAGTTTCACTCATTCTTCACTCGAGCTCTCTTCTCTCAAAATGTAACCCCTATTTCAATCCTTATCTCTTTCAAACCTTCAGTGAATGCCCAGGATTAAATGCCCATCTTCATCAACTCCTGAGAAGCACGATTCAAAGAAGAAGTTGAAAATCACGCTAAAGTTAGCACCCGAAGGTCCTCTGAATCTGAATCTGGTGAAATAAATAGTGGTACTTGAAAAGGAGATATTCCCTAAGTGGATTATATCAAGTAAATCTTTGATATTTAAAGTGATAACAGATCAAGGATGGATGGATTGGTTGATAAATGTGGATAGACCTATTTACCCAAAGCTAGTTATATAGTTTTATCAGTGTGTTCAATTATCTTTTGATTCAGAAGATGGATATGTTGTATGAAGTTGGATCAATGGCCAGATTTGTACCTTTTCTTAGAGGTTATGGGTTACATGCCTTAGGATAATTCATGAGGGTATTTGTGAGGACTACCAGAGAGGTCCTCTACCTCCAAGTGAGTTCTTTGTTTTGGAAGAAGCATTGATAATTTTAACTGGAAATGAAACTAAGAGGATATTCATAGCTTCCGAGCTAGATGGTAAAACTAGGCTTCTCTTTAAGTTTGTTTAGAATTTGATTAGCCCCAGAAAAGGTTATTTTTCTATACTCAAGTATCGAGATGTATTTTTGATACATCTCATGAAAAATGGACATAAGATAATCCTATTAAAGTATGTTATAAATCATATGTGTGAGTTGATCAAAACAACATCCATGTCAACATCCATGTTCTATTCAAGGCTTATCTCAGGTATGATTCATGAAAAAAGGCTTGGTTGGACCTAAAGAATAATCCATTAAGGTCTATGAGTTCTGTCTTTCAAAAGTTACAGTAAAGAGAATGAAAATCAGTTGGAATCCATAGATAAAAGCATGGGTGGAAGATAATGGCAGGGTTTATGAAAATTTTAATCCGGTGGAACACCCTTCAATTCCTAAGGATAGTTTTTATCCTGTTTTGGAGCTAGATGAACTTGTTTATTATTCTGATGAGGAAGAATAAGAGGAGGTTGTTGTACCTACGGGAGAAATTGTATTAGTTGAGGAAGATAGTGACTCTTCTCCTCAGGTCTTATTTGAGAAGGAAATGCTTGTTCCTAAAGAAGCTGTTGATCTAAAATAACAACTTGCTTCCAAATAAGAATTTTTTTCTAAGGTAAGTGAAAAGGATGTTGTAGAAGAGCATATAGAAGAAGATCTTTCTATTGTGCAAGAAACTTCTCTTGAGGAAGACCCAGAGGAACAAGTTATTCCTTCTGCTGAATAGATAATGGAGCAAGCCTTTTAGTTGGCTAGAAAGGAAATGGGTGAGGAAATTAGGGATGAAATCATGGAAATAGATCAAGGATATAAATATCTCAGTCCTGAGAAATATTCACTTGTTGAGGGGGAGCAGCCCCCCAATATGGAATCTATTCAAGTCCCTAATCTGATTGATCCAAGATTAGTGGATACATGGTATAAATTCCCCAGTTCTTTTTATGTGACTAATTCCCAGGAAGTCTCAGTTAAAGTAATTGATCTATCTACTATGTTTCATTTCAAACTAGAATCTTCTCCTAAATATATCTCTACCAAGGAACCTGAGCATGTCTCGGCTTCTATTCCTAAACCTTCACAAGAACCTCCAAACTTGGTGAATAAGGATGATCTGAAAGCATTTGGAGCTACCCTATTGGCTGGAGTTGAAAAACTCATGAATACCCAACCGGATCATGTAACCAATTTAAGTGAGAGAGATGCTTCCCTGTTGTTGGAAAAGTTCATATGGAAGATTTATCCCAAGATTCTTCATGAGATTCAAGAAGTCAGAGTTGAGAATAAATAGATCAGTGATGAATTAAAAACTCTCATAGGTATGGTTGATGAAATGTAGAGAGTGATGAACTCAAGACCAGAACATATTTCTTATCCTATTGAGGATATTGTTAGTCAGACCCCATAGGAAATAGCCTCACTGATTCAACCTAATATAACTTCCTTACCTGAGAAGGTAGCTAAAAAAACAACCAGATTGTTCAAGAGATTAGTGAGCTTGTTAACAAGTTAACTGATGAGTATAAGGGTTGTCTCCAGAAATTTATAAATCAACTAAAATCCCTTACCTCGACTGTCACTGCTTCTCTTACTTTTGAAAAATCATCTCAACCCTCTTTAGATAGTGATCTAATCAAAACAGTTGTCAAAGAAGAACTTCAATCTATGCTTAGTGGCTTTGACAAGGAATCTCTATCTGAAGTTATCAAGAACAGTGATAGAGTTCTTGATTTTGTGATAATTCATTCTAGGATTTCCAATGATTCTTATCAAGAAATTGATAAGAAGGTGGACTTCTACTTCAGTCAGATCTTCTCTAAGAATGACATGACCAACCACTTCAAGTACCTTGTGTAGAATCTGAGGATTCCTCCTGTCACTCAAGATTTCAAAACTCAATTCCAAAATCTCAAAGATTTCATTCTTTTTTTGGATAAGTTTATAGAGAACAAGGATGACTTTGATAAATCCATGCAGTATGGTGGTGAGTTCATTGCCGACTTCATCAATATTTTGAGGCCTTATCTTCATGTCCAGATTGCTGCAATTTTTTCTCCTGCAGTTGCACCCCTGAGATCTAGTTTGCCTACTTTCTCATCCTCTATCCTTGCCTCTACATCTATGTCTGTCTCTCAGGCTCTGAGTCATATCAGGCCTATTATCCTTGATCAACAGTTGCCTTAGTCTTCCACTATACCTACCTTATCCCCTTCTATTTTGGAAGGACTCACTTTACCTTCTCTGTCCACTAGTTCACTCCCTTCCTCCACTTCTACCTCTGCTCCTATGGCCTCTTCTTCTGATGTTGCTGCCAAGGGAAAAGAGAATACAAGATAGTGCTGAAGAATAGTGACTACTATCTTTTGATAGGGATGTTTTCTGTATTCTTGTTACTTACTGTTTGTAATGACACTTTTTATCCATATAATGCATTGTTCACTTTTATTTTCTATTTATTATTTACAATTTTTGATAATCCAAAAAGGGGGAGAAATATGTATTCTATATGCCCACTAAGGAAGAGGAACATTCACTACAAACAGATATCTCACTCACATGATTTGTGATCATAAAAAGGGGGAGATTGTTGGACTCCTCATGTGTTAGTCATGTTTTAATGATCACAAATTCTATACATTCTGTAAAGCTTGTTAATCCCATTTAATCTATCTAAAATCATGTTTATAGATGATTGGTTTCTTTATGCCTTAAATAATTATTGTAAACTAATTTGTTTATAATGAAATTCTCTTATGAATGATTAAGTTTAATTAATTCTATGAATATCACTATTTAAGTCTGTGTATAGTGATTTGGCTAATTTGAGAAACCGTGAGTCTCCCACCGGTTGTGTTTTTTTGGAAAAGGACCCAAACACTGTGACCATTCAGACACCGTGACCATCCAGACATCGTGACCATCCAAACACCATGACCATTCATACATCATGACCATCCAGACATTGTGACCAGACACCATGATCCTAACACCGCATCTGTTCCACCGGTTCCTAATCTCTATAAAATTATGTCATCATAGCTATCTCACTGCTCAAAGACAAATTAGGAGACATTGTTTCAAAGAGATGCCATTTCAAGGAGGCACTATTTCAAGGAGCCATTGTTTAATGGAGACACCATTTACAGATAGACTATAACACCGTTTATTAATATGTTTTGTCATCTTCCAATTTAATTTCTAACACTCGTATTTGAAGTTTTTAAATACAGTAACATAATTAATGTTTCTTTGTACACATCTCACCTCATAGTATGAGGTACGAGGTGCAGAATACATGCATCTTGTTGGATCCAACATGTGTATTCTAAGAATAAAAAGTACAATGTGCATAGAAGAAAAGTGCATGATAAGATACAATAGTGGCAACAGAAAAAAAAAGTGTGTGCGTGATAAAAAAGAAGCACGAGCATTCATGAAAGAAGAATCGACACACGCAACCTGATACTATTGAAGAACAGATGAAGCATACTCAAATCCTAGAGTCGAGAACATTTCCGCATTATCAACTTCATGAAGAACATGATCCAGATCTAGCTGACTTACGATACTCTGTTTTTGTGAGAGTACTCGATTTCTACATCTGCTTCATCCCAAAAGTCCTGAACTGTATAGACTAACACTCAGAGCACTTCTAACCTTATCTCATCATTTATGATTTGTTGTGTATTATTTTTATCTTTCAAGTAGTGTGTGTGTCTATATAAAAACACGCATTGTCTCCTGCATCAAACTGAAGGATAAAAGATATCCTTTCTCTTACATATTTTTACACTTGTGTATTACCAAAAATAAGTGTGGAAGAGGTCCATGTGTGACCTGTTAGTTCATACCCATGAAGAACTGTGGAAGAGGTCGTGTGACCTGGATAGTCTTGTGTACTGTTGTTAACCCCGATCCAGGGTGTGGATCAAGTTTATTTATATAAACTGCTTAGTGGAAGGTGATCACCAAGTGGAGTGGATTAGGTCTCGGCTTGAGACTGAACCACTTGTTTTATATTTGTTGTGATATTTATTTTAGTTTTCTCTGTTTTACGTTTAATTCAGAAATCACTAAATTTACTTTGATATTTAATCTTGGAAAGAAGTTATAATTGTTTTTCCTTATTATAATAGCTTCAAAATTAATGTTAATAATTGATATTATGATTATTGAGAATTAATCAATCTTCTAAGAAGTTATTCAAATAGTCAAACATTCATAACTATGTTACTTTGATTAATTGTGTTGTATTTAAATTTATTGGGGAACACTTTTAAGAATATTTTTTTAAACAGAAATTTTTATAGATACTCAATTCACCCCCCCCCCCTCTTGAGTACTCTACTCCGACCAACAAGATCCACTAACAAATAAACCCAACAGTACCAATGTAGACCCAAGAATCCAATCCATACACCTTAGGATTGATTTAATTATAAACAAAAAGGGTCATTAGAAGAGAGGAAACCCACATACCTCGAAGACGAACACCCTCCACCCTACGACCAATAGATGAAAAGGCCTATGGAATGAAATCGCACAATAGACCTATGAATATACCAAGAAGAATCACCAACCTTAGACCAACGAAATAAAAGATGCCACCCAACAGTGATACTGTGATCAAAGGAAATGAAGGAATGGAAAGGTTACTCACTCAAAGAGATGCATCACAACCGCAATAGAGATCGAGTGTCGAATGGATCGATCTAAAAGGGGTTGAATCTCTCAAAAATGCACTAGAACTGCCATAAGTCGAGAGCCATGAAGAACCAGTGAAGGTACTAAAACAAAACAGCCACATGCTATTTTTAAAAACTATATGCAGCCCGTTACACAGTGTGTAACCCAGTTACATGATGTGTAACCCACACGATCTACATACACCAAAAAACCCATCACCTCAGATAAAAAACTGACCTTTTAACAACTCACGTTGTGTAAGTCATGGTCACGATGTGTAACCTTTCAAAGCGTGAAGTCATCCTTTACGACTTACATCCAGAAACCATTACATTGAGTATAACATAGTTACACGGTGTGTAACTACTCTACATCCTACAGAAAAAAACATTTATTAGTGAAAGTCCAACAAATCTATAACTTCACTATTATAGATATCCTCCCAATCTCAAATGAGGGAAAATCCATGGTGAGGTTAAGGTCGTGCCTGATAAAATGGTAATGGTATGTTATAAACTCCCCACCATAAAGACTTTCTGTCCCCAAGAAGTCATGTGGAAGATGTAATCCCTAGAAAGAGATAAGGACACTACTCCCCGATCAACAATTTTCATTCCCAAGTCTCATGAGAATCTGATCCTTATTTCCATAGAACTATGACCAATGGAATAGACTTCTCACGCAAGAATTTCACTTAAGAGTCAATGATATAAACTGGTTTCTCTAGAATAGAATCATCTAGATCTAACTCAATTTATACCCAACTCAAAACATGAGCAGGATCAGGGTGATATTTCTTGAGCTGAGATATATGGAAAAAATCATGAATACCTATCAACTAAATCAAAAATGAGACTCAATAATAAAATTGTTCGAGCTGCTCAGTGACCTCAAATGGTCCAATATATCTCGAAGACAACTTTCCCTGCTTTCCAAGTTGACAGTGACCCAATCGAGGATAAACTTTCAAGAAACCCCAGACAACTATGAAAAAATCCAAAGTTTGACGTCGTTGATCAGCATATGATTTATATCGACTTTGGGTGGTAACCAGATGTCGATGTATATCTTGAATTTTAAAGGATGTTTCCTAAACCAAACTCGGTCCAACTAAACATACATCTCTCACCTCATCCTAACAAAGAGGTGATCTATATGGGTGACTATACAACGCCTCAAAGGGATCCATTATTATTGATGACTGATAACTATTGTTGTAAACAAACTCAACCCATCCTAGATGTCTATCTCATGATCCTCCAAAATCCAAGACACAGGCACAGAGAATGTCCTCTAGAATCTTAATTACTTGCTCTGTTTGACCATCTCTTTATGGATGGTAAGTTGTGCTTAACTTTTCCTGATTTCCCATTTTCTCTTGAAGACTTCTCTAGAGCCTCGAGGTAAACCTAGGATCACTATTTAAAAAACAGTATAAGGGATCCCATGTAACCTCATAATCTCCTACACATATAACTTACCCAGATCTTTAATCTTAGTGTTATCCTTGATCAGAATGAAATGAGAAGACTTTGTTAACCGATCAAAAACCACGCAAATAGCATTCCTACCTTAGGGAGTCCATGGTAATCCAAAAACAAAATCCATGTATACTTCATCCCATTTCCAAACCGACACCAGAAGATGCTGAAGAAACCCAAAAGGTTTCAATTTTTTGCATTTATTTGTTGGTAGGTGTAACAGTAAGGCACAAACTCCATGATGTCATGCTTCATACTCAACCACCAGAATCACCACCTCATGTCATAATACATCTTCGTAGTGGCTAGATGAATGTACCATGAATATCTGTGACAATTAGGCAAGACTAAACTCTTCATAGATGTTGGGATGAAAATAATTTTTCCAAATTGAAGCATACCATCTAAAGAAAGAGACCATCCCGAAATGGTCTCCTCGCCATAAAGGATTTCTTGATACTTCTAAAAATCATCATCCTACTACTAAATCTACAAAATAGACTCCAAGAGAGATGATGATAATTGAACACTGACCAAAACCATGCTTGAAACTTCCTCCTGATCATCTAGATGCAACTAAGAAAAAATCCCCATAAGGTTTCACTCCACCTTCGATTCCATAACAGCATGTGATGGTTTTTTCCTACTAAGATCATCTGCAACAACATTCCACTTTCTTGGGTGTAGGCGATATAGAATTAAAATGTCTGAAGGTATTATACCCATCTCCTATATTTGAGATTCATGTCCTTCTAAGAAAAGATATAACTCAGAATCTTATGATCATAGAAGATCGTGAACCTTTCCCCAAAAATATAGTGCCACCAACGCTTAAGTGCATGCATTACTACAGCAAGCTCTAAATCATGAGTGGGGTAATTCTTTTCATATGGTCGAAGCTGATGAGAGTTTTAAGCTACCAAATGGTCATCCTATATAAGCACGCATCCCAAACCAGTACCAAAATCATCTCAAAACACCACATATCCCTTATTAGGATTAGGTAATATCAGAATATGATTTGATGTCAGAAGTCTTTTCAGTTCATAGAAATAATTCTAACACTTCACATCCCATGTGAATTTCACCACTTTCATAGTAAGAGCTTTAAAAGGTGATTTCAGATTAGAGAAGTCCTTGACAAACTATCGATAGTATCTATAAAGACCAAGGAAGCTTTTTATCTCAAATACATTCTATGGTTCCTTCCATGACAAAACAGCCTTTACCTTATCTGGATCAACTGATAATCCATGTGCAGAAATTTTTTTCCCCAATAACTTCACTTCTTGAATCTAGTAACTACATTTCAAAATATTTCCATACAAATGGTGACTTCTCAAAATTTCTAGAACCAAAATCAAATGGTGCTTGTTCTCACTCTCATATTTCAAATAGACCATAATATAATCCACTAACACTACCACAAAGGTGTTAATATATTGATGGAAAATTTGATTCATCAAAGACATAAAAACTATAGAAGCATTAGTCAGACCAAAAGAATCACAATATATTCATAATGGCCATACCTACTCTTAAATAGTGTCTTCAGTATATCAGACTCCCAAACTCTGAGTTAATGATAAACTGACAGAATATCAATCTTTGAATAACACTTTTCCCCCTTTAATTGGTCAAACAGATCATCCACATGAGGAAAAGGATATTTATTCTTAACTATTACCTAATTAAACATCTAATAGTCCACACATAAACAAAGTGAACCATCTACTTTATTAGAAAAATCATAGGGGTTGCACAAGGTGAAATGCTAGGGTGAACTAAACCTTTTTCTAATAGGCCATCCAACTGAATATTGAGCTCTTTCATCTCTACTAGTGCCATATGATAAGAAGGTATCGATATCAGATGTGTACCTAACACCAGATCAATTATAAAATCCACCTATCTCTCTCTCTAGATGAAGACTGGATAAATCATTTGGGAAAACATTAGGAAAGTACTGAACAACAACAGGAAAATCATCGGTATAATAAATGTCATTAGGCTCAAACTCAACAGCAACCAACAAACTCTTGAGCTCTGGGAAGGAAGGTCCTACATGAATTGACCTCAGGTCCCACTCCCCCTAGATACCATGAGAGATCCCATCAATAGTAAGAAATAAAACATACCAATGATAACAATCAACATCATCTTGATGAGTGACAATCCAATCCATACTGATGATGACGTCAAACAGATCCAGATCAAGAATGAGAAAATCCCAGACCAACTCGGTATCGGCTATCATTAAAGAACAAGAAGGACACCTGAACCCGTCATCTTTCCTATTACCAAGAGGTTTTTCTAACTCCATTTTAAAGGAAATAAGTTCTTTTTGAAGTTTAAGAACATCAACAAAACATGAATATATAAATAAGTAAGATCCACCAGTATCAAATAAATAAATTTCTACTGAAGATGTAATAAGGATATTACCTATCACTATTGCTAGACCTGAATCAACTTCCATTGAACACTCATCTAATGCGTGAAAATGATTCAATCCTGGGGACTGTGGATGGAGCCTTGTAGTATTTGAAGCTTCTAACTACATTTCAATAGCCTTTGGAGCTAACGAACCCTGACCATAATGAGGCATAGTCATAGCCTGACAGAAGAGTTGTAAGTAACCAATGTGCCCAAAACTATTGTACATCTTCACGGGCATAGGACAAGAACATATGGTGTGTCCTCCCTTTCTGCATTGATAACAAGTCAGAGGAACATTTATAACTACAATGGATGGTATAAAAGAGGCTCATTGTTGAGACCCACCTCCACCACTCCTGTGATGATCTTTCCACTTCCTCTTCTTCCCATGTGCACCACTGAAGCTACCACTTGATGGAAGAGAAGAGGTGTAAAATCAAACCTTTTCTTACATATTTATTTATTCCATCATAGATCTATATACCATCTCTACATAGGTATAAAGTTTCAACATAAACACATGTGATCTGATATCCAGTCGCAAACCCTATAGGTAATTTTGGGCCTTTAACTGGTCATTCTTCACCACATCTAGGGAAAAACGGACAAGATCATCAAAACGATTGGTGTATGCCGACACTAAATGGTCTCCCTATTGTAAATACAAGAACTCCAGAGACTTCTCTAGCATTAGCAACTCTAGAAAAAAACTGTTTAAAGAATAGGGTTTTGAAAACCTTCCAATCCAAGTCCATGTGTTTGTCAGCTTGGACTATATAATCCCACCATTACTTGTCGGACCCCTCAAGTTTGAATGTTTCACACTTTACCTTGATGTTCTTAGGTGTCTCCAAAAATTATAAGATTTGATTGATCCTATCTAGACAGTACTCATCCTCTTTAGGTTATGTCATTACATTAAAGGACAATGGATTCTCAAGCAATAACTCTCATAATCGATCTCTCTCTCCTCCATCTCCTGGTTATACCTCAACCACTGCGTTCTGAACTCGTGGTACATCTTGATCAATAGAATGGACTGAACATATGATAGTCTTGATGAGATTCTGATCTATAGGTGGGTTCCCTTGAGGAGAATCATCTGCACCTTCCTGAGGAAATCATGGAAGTCGTCTTAGAGGCATAATGTTGCACACCAAAACATAAGAATGATCAGACAATAGAACAAATCTCATCTCAAACTAGAAAACCCATAAGCCAAAATTGATATTTTTTAAACAAAAACCAATACTAGAGACACACATCCCAATATCCCATGGAAACTTGAGTCTTGTTATGACAATATATTTTCAGGAACTTATTGCAACATACCTCTCAAGTCCCAAAAATCCTATCTCTGGTCTAACAGACGTCCCAAGACATGGATTCTTGAGGTTAGAACTCCTTTGATACCAAATTGTAATGAACTAACATAGGTTTCCCTCAAACCCGTCAACTAACTTATTCCATTACATACCTGAAGGGTGTTCCTGATCCTCATGAGCTGGCGATAAGCACCCGAGTATCAAACAACACAACAGAGGGAACGATTTCACCCAACCTAATCAAACACATGGCATATATGTACTAAACAAAAAGGAAAAATGTAAGATAAACAATATATATATTTCATAAATTTAATAAAACAATGGAAATAGACAACTTAAAAAGTAGTTAAAACTCTAAAGGAAAAGTCTAACTACAAAGGACCCAAGCCAAACAGTTACTTCAAATGATGGTAAGGATAGAATCACACCATCTCACCACCATCTACCCAACCAGCTGACACGAACCTTTCCACCTTACTATGGATCTTTTCCTTTCCCTTCTCTGGAAGACAAATAAATTTCTACACACCACCGAAGAGGTGTGTAGGGTGTGAGCTAATAGGATCAGTAGGATCCCACCCATGTGTTCCATAACCAGTCTCTATATAAAAATTCATGTATGCTCGTTTTAAATAAAACATGGCATAATAAGAAGCAGTTTTATAGAAACTATGGTAGAAATTTCCCTTTTTCATATTTCTAAAATAGAAGCAGGTATATCAATTTCAAAGCAAATTTTCCATATCATTTTCCACAAGCATAAACATGCAAATCAAGGCTAACTAAAAAATCCTAATCAATACAAAACAGAAGGACGGGTATCACAACACCAAGGAATAATATAGGTTTAGGACACGTACTACTCATACCACAATCAATCAAGTGCACAAATTCAAATCCTAGAACAATGGTCCTAGTAAGCAAAGAAATACTCCATGAGTAAACCTCCCAAAATGTCAATATTGATCTCCTAGAACAACAGGCCTAGGAAATAGAGGAAATCCTTGAGACAAACCTCCTTGATTGTAAAGACATGAAAATTCCATGTAATTTTTTTTAATTATTTGGGATTATTACGAGTCTACGAAAATTGAAGGTGCTTGATTCTGAGAACCGGTGTACCCGAAATGGATTTTTGAACTTTTTTAAGGTAAATTCAGTAAACACATGGGCAGAATTTTCTATCTTTTTAACTAGTCCTCGGATTAAAAATCTGAGGGCACTGTTGAATTCACAGCATCGGGATTCGCCTAAGGAAGGATTAACTTTGACCACAGTAGGTTGGGTGAAAAAAATTAGTTTTTGCGACTTTTAAAGAAATAATAAAATAACATAATTGTTATTTTTCCAACCACCTATTGAGCGGAGGTGGTGGGACCAATGGGTTTTCAATCCATTTAATGGCTTGACTCTCCTATTGTGTAACTGCACAATGGGGAATTAATAGGTTCATTCATTAATGAACCTCATCAATTCCTCAGTGCGTTACTCACCCTTTCCCCCTCTATTTAAATGGATCTTAGGTTGGGGTTTTGACACAGCTTCACCAATCGAAGAACCTATGGTGAAGTGACACGACATCTTTCACCGATGAGGAATAGAAGCTTGGACGTCATTGGAGGGATCTAACCGGGAGTGATGAACGTCGGTGGCTTCATCAAAGCGCGGATTCTCCTTCCACATCCGTGACACCTCCAATGGTTCTCGAGGTAGGGGTTTATGTTTGGAATGGGGTTTATCATTATTCTAATGTGATGTATAAATTACTCCCACCTGTTATGATATTAACGCGGAGGTCACGGGGAAAACGAACAAGGCCATGTCCCTCTATCGCTTTGTTTCTTGATGCGTTCTTTGTGGGACGATTTTTAACTCGACGGAAAACGGAAACCAGGTGGCACGCAATGAAAAAGGCATCCCAGGAGGGACATAGGAATGTATGGAAGGAAGAACGGACCATCGGAGCTCACCTAGTGGACCACAGAAGATCCGCTGGTGTAGAGGCACCAATGATGGGCACCTGTAGTGGAGGCGACGGTTGGTGATCGTCAGCCATGGAGGAGTGCGAAGCTGCTCAGCACCACAGCTGTCAGACAGGCGATTGGAAATGCTCGGTCAAGAATACGGGAGGCAGCGCGCCGTTTCACATCGTGGTGTGACAGGTCGCGGCTTGAAGCCATGGCAAAGGCAGGGATCCACTCCCTGTGGATCCTGCGGGTGATGAGGCGGTGCCACATGGCACTACCAATTAAAAGAACTGAATGGATTTTTAGCTGTTCAGGATCAAGGGGGTCATCTTGAAGCCATGGTGGAGATAGAAGGGGACCCACTCCCAACGGGTCCCACGAACAGTTAGGCAGTGCCACCTAGGGCCACCAATCAAGGGGTCGAACGGTTCCTTTGATCCATTCAGCAGGTGGACCGCGTGACCCCCGTGAAATTCGTGCCAATCGGTGTGCCGATCCGCCACAACTCAGGCCAGGTTAGACCCAGAATGGGTCGAGTCATCCCAGACCGGGTCGGGCCGGGTCAGACCAGGCCCTGGACCCCTCTCGGACCCAAATACGCTTAAAAGGGTGTATCTTGCGAACCGGACATTCGTTTGACGAATTGTCTATAGCACTGGGATCCTTGGAGTGAGGTGGTCCTTTTGAAATACTCCACAAGATTTTTGGATAAAGTTGGAGTATGTCCGGGTTGGATCGACTTCAAATCCAATCGATCCCTCGGCACTAAAATGAAAATAACTTACATACTGGTCGTCCTGTTGATGCGCCATCTGTTGAGTTGGAACCCTTATTAAATGATGGATCATTGGATAAATTATATGAGGGACTTCATGGTAGTTGAAATATGACCGATATCTTGAGGATCGGTAATCCTGTGTCTGTATGAGATGTGAAGAATGAAGAGAGATTCTATGTGAATAAGCACCCAGCGATTCTGTGTGAATCAGCACCCAGCGATTCTGTGTGAATCATCACCTATCGATCGTGTGTGAGTCTTGAGGGGGTTAATACCTATTGATCTGGTGTGGGTCATCCGCAGTGCATCTTGACATATTAAGATGATCTAGCCTTACGACTAATCATTTGTACCATTTTACTTATGTTATACTTGGTTTGAACTGTGTCTTTTTCTTTGTGCTTTGTGATTGAGATCATGCTTGTGGTATTTCTTTATGGAAATCTGAGAGACCTTATGGGGTCTTGGGTTACCTACTGGTTATTGTTATACTCACCTCTACATGGGCTTCACCCACACCTTGTTGTGTCTTATGCAGATGACGGACAGTCTTGACTGAGACTTGGGGAGCTAGGACCTGACGGCGGTGACGGTTGATGTGGAGAGCTTTGGATATGATCAGTACCTACCCATCAGGTAGGATCCCTAGAGAATGATCTCAGGAGTTTTTTTCTATTTTCCTATTGTATTGTATCTTTCATTTGGGCTTGTATTCCGGTCCCTTTACTTTCAGAACACACTTTTACTTCATCTGTTTTACTACGTGGTTTACTTGTTGTGTACCTAGTCTATGTGTTTGTACAGGTTTAAAGGAAATTCCTTCCAGTTTTAGGGATACACCTTTTTGGTGCTAGTCGCCAACCCCTGGCCTATGGAAGGCAGGCTTGGAGTATTCATGGCATGGTCCCTGGGGGATGGTTCATGACAAAGTGGAATCAGAGGAGTCAATTCTACCGAAGAACTAGGACTCTGATCTTTCCAATGGATCAATAGTGTTAAGCGTTTTGAGTGTGGTTTTCAGTTTGGGGAGTCTGGTATTGGTGCGGAAGCCGATGTATCTATAAACCAGGACCGTAAATTCTTATTTCTGATTCGATGCACGAAAACACTGATTGTGTGTCTTTCAAAAATGTTTTACTTTTGATCTCTTTTGAGTCATCTCACTATGTATAACTTATTAATCATGGATCACCTATTTCTTTTCTAGATGTCTCCACGTCGATAGTCATCCAAGATTCCTGAGAGATTACATGATGATGGCCCATCGATCAACAAGGCTTTGGTGCAGGTCCCTCTTACTATGTTATCACCTTTGGGTGGTGCACTGACAGCACCACCACCTGTTGGGAAGTAGTTTCCACCAACCCCACTGGCGGACGGTGCATGCCGACTGAGCACATTTCATGAGTTCCAGTGGTATATACCTTCGAGGTTTCAAGGTGAGACAGATCCCCAGGCAGCTGAGGACTATCTGGAGACTGTGGCATGAGTTTTTTGCCTAGTTGGGACACCAGTAGAGCAGATGGTGATCCTAGCTACTAGTCTTTTTATGGGCATAGAAGGAATATGACAGTTCCTGATGCTACAGTTACATGATGAGGCAACACTCACCTAGATGGACTTTGAGATCCTCTTTAGGGAGGATTTCATCCTAGAGACACTATGCTCTATGTGTATCTAGTAGTTGTTGCACTTGCATTAGGGTAGCTTATTAGTGGCCCAGTACTCGGTGAGATGCACTGACCTCTTGCGATACTCCACCGACATGGTGTGGGACCCCTTCTTCAAGTCCCAGGACTTTGAGTAGGGTATCTAGTGGGAGATCCGAGTGTCAATGATATCTCTCAATATCCCGAAGCAGGCTGGAGTTCTTGAGCGAGTATTGTTGGTGGAGAGCTTTTTAGCTGAGTAGGCACCGATGGTGAGAGCCACCACAAGATGGCAGGTAGTTGAGTCATTTGCAGTAGGAAGTAGGTAGATGACATATGGGTCCAAGAGGACCAGACCTTCTGAATGGTGACCCTATAATGTAGGTTCGGAGGTACAGAGCTTGCGAGGAAGAGGGGTCAGAAGGGAATAATATTGTGCTTCACGTGTGGTGGACAGGGCCACATGGCTCGCGACTGCCTGACCTGTCGTACTGGTGATCAGCAGACGGTCGAGGAACCACCAAGGTAGCGGCTGAGGTTCGAGCAAGGAGGTCCGCAGGGCGACAGATGTGGCATAGGATCAGGCCAAGCAGCAAGTAGTGGGTGGCTATTTTAGGTTCTACCGCCACCACCACCAGGTGGTCAACCCCAGCCACAGGGAGTAGGTGGACAAGGGAAAGCTCAGCTACAGGCGGCATAGGCCTACGACCACGATGCTCTATATATGATTATAGGTACGATCTGTGTCTACTCCACCCTATTTACAATATTTATAGATATATTTTCCAGTCACTCTTTCATTTCCACAACACTTGTTTGGAGCTCGGAGATTCCGATGGAGCCGTTGGCTCGATCCTTACGATTAGAGACTCCTACGGGAGAGGATTAGACGATTACGCACTGATGCAGACAGTGTGAGCTCACTCTAGGAGGCAATAGATTCATCTGGGATCTCCTAGTAGCAGCTTTGAGGCCTTACGACATCATCTTGGGTATGGAATGGCTATCTATAGTCCATGCTCAGATTGACTATTTTAGGCACAAAGTGTGGTGTGTCTGCGAGGATGGTATCAGGTTTTCCTTCACCAGTGAAGAGGAAACCATTATAGCATAGGATGGACTATCTCGAAGGAGGGTGAAACCTATTACTCATCAGTTGGATAACCTCGCCCTCGGAGTAGTTGAAGTGAGGAGTCTGAGTTATCCTGTAGTGGTGGACCAATATGATTATGTCATCCCTGATGATGTTCCAAGACTACCTCCTCGCAAAGAGGTAGAATTTCACATCGACCTGTACCCTAGGATGACACTAATATCTACACCATCATATCAGATGGCTCCTATGGATCTTTGTGAGATGAGGGTACAGTTGGAGGACATACAGAGAAAGGGGTTCGTAAGGCCTAGTGTTTCTCCATGGGAATACCCGATCTTATTCACCAAGAAGGTAGATGGGATTCTAAGGCTTTGGGTGGACTATAGGTGCCTAAACCAGGTGATCGTGAAGAACAAGTATCCTCTGTTGAGTATCTATGGTCTCTTCGACCAGTTGAAGGGATCTCATTGGTTTTCGAAGATATATCTCAAATTAGGCTATCACCAACTCAGGGTAAGTGACAAGGACGTACCGAAGACAGCCTTAAGATGTTGGTATGGCCATTATGAGTTCTTGGTGATGCCTTTCGGCATGAACAATGCTCCAAAAGTGTTCATGGGGATCATGGACAGGATATTTTAGCCTTACCTCGATCACTTCATGGTAGTCTTTATTGAAAACATCCTAATATACTCAGCGTCGAAGGAGGAGCACGCCACGCACCTGTAGATAGTTCTGGATACACTTCGAGAGCACCAAATTTATGAAACTCTCTCGAAGTGCCAGTTATAGATATGGGAAGACCACTTCCTGGGGAATGTTATCTCTAAGGCTGGAGTTGTTGTGGATCTAGAGAAGATAGAGGCAGTGCTTGCTTGGGAGCCAACCAGGAGTGTGACTGAGGTGCATATTTTCTTGGGATTGGATGGGTACTACCAGAGATTTGTACCTAACTTATCCAGGGTAGCGACACCCTTTTCATCCTTGACAAAGAAGTGGAATCCTTTCTTGTGGATGGAGAAGTGTCAGCAGAGTTTTTAGGAGCTGAGTCAGAGACTAATGAGTGCCCCCATCTTGAGGCTACCAGAAGAGGGATTTTGGTATTTAGTCTACTATGAAGCATCAGGGACCAAATTAGTTTGTGTCCTGATGCAGGAGTGAGCAGTGATTGCCTACGGCTCATGGTAGTTGAGACAGCATGAGAAAAATTATGTCACCCATTACCTAGAGTTAGCATCATTAGTCTTTGCACTGAAGGTGTGGCAGCACTACTTGATGGGTGAACGGTTTACTGTTTACTCTGATCATAAGAGTCTCAGGTATATCTTCTCACAGAAGGACTTGAACCTAAGACAGAGGTGATGGATGAAGTTCCTCCAGGACTATGACTTTGAGATAGTCTACAATCTTGGGAAAGAAAACATAGTAGCAGATGCACTCAGCAAGAGTATAGTCTACAGTTTCTATGTGAGGCAACATAGCAGCTAGCCGCGTTGTAGATATCCTTTGTGGATAGAGATATATCAGCTTACCTCCAGTCTATAACTGTCACTCCCACACTTATTCAGCGAGTTCAGGAGGCTCAGCTTGGGGACGTAGACTGTGAGACCCTACATGCTCAGATATCCTCAAGTTAGGCTCCTGATGGATTTTCTGAAGGTGGGGAGAACGTCATCATCTTCAGAGGGCACACCATGGTACCAGTGATGCTAAGAGAGGATTTGTTGAGGGAGTTCCATAAATCCCCTTTAGTGGTACATCCTGGAGTGGAAAAGATATACTAGGACCTCCGGAGTTAGTACTGGTGGCCAGGGATGAAGAAAGTAGTGGTAGAGTTTATATCCCAGTGCCTCACTTTTCAGCAAGTGAAGGTCGAGCATCAGGTACCAGCAGGCTTAACTCATCCACTTGAGGTACTGGAGTGGAAGTGGGATGGTATATCCATAGAATTCATAATGGGGCTATCATGCATGTCCAGGGGCCACGATTCCATATGGGTGATCGTTGACTGACTCACCATGTTGGCCCACTTCCTACCCTTCCGAGAGCAGGGATCAGTAGAGAGATTGGGACATCTCTACGTACAGAATATTTTACGACTTCACGGGGTTCCATCGACGATCATCTTAGATCGTGACACTCGTTTTACATCTCACTTGTGGAAGGGATTTTAGTAGGCGTTCGGGAATCAGCTACGCTTGAGCACCGCCTTCTATCCCCAGACAGATGGTCAGACGGAGCGAACCATACAGACACTCAAGAACATGCTTCATTCTTGTGTCCTCGATTTTGGCCTCATTTGGGAGGACTGCCTGCCTGTGGTAGAGTGCGCATACAACAACAATTATCACTCCATCATCGGTATGGCTCCATTTGAGGCCATGTATGGGTGACCATGTAGATCACCCATTAGCTGGATAGACCCACGGGATTCAGCACTCATGGGTCTAGAGTTAGTACAGGCTACCACAGAGAAGGTGCAGATCATCCAAGAGTGGATGAAGACTACACAGAGCCGACAGAAGTCTTATGTTGACAGGAGATGGAGGCCCTTGGAGTTTGAGGAGGAAGACCATGTCTTCTAATGGGTCTCACCCCGATGAGGATTACGGAGGTTTGGCTGAGGCGTAAAACTATATTTGAGGTTCATCGGACCTTTCCAAATCCTCAATAGAGTTGGTGAGGTGGAATACCATCTGGCTCTTCCCCCATAGATGCACCAGGTGCATAATGTTTTCCATGTGTCATAACTAAGGAGGTATGTGCATGATCCATCGCACGTTGTCGATTGGGACGATCTGGACATTGACAATGGGGTGATGTTTGTGGAGTTTCCAGTGGAGATAGAGGATCGACAGGAGCGGGTCCTTTGTGGGTGGTCGATTACTCTAGTGTGAGTTTTTTGGAATCACGAGAATCTCTAGGAGAGAACACGAGAGCGGGAGGCTCAGATTCGTGCTCAGTACCCCCATTTTTTTCCCTAGTTTTTTTGTAGCTTTCAGGGACAAAAATCCCAAAGGTGGGGAGATTGTAAAGACCTAGAAATTCCATGTAATTTTTTTTAATTATTTAGGATTATTACGAGTCTGCGAAAATTAGCAGTGCTTGATTCCAAGGCTCGGTGTACCTGAAATGGATTTTTGAACTTTTTTAAGGTACATTCTGTAAACTCTTGGGTGGAATTTTCTATATTTTGAACCGGTTCTCAAATTAAAATTTTGAGGTCACCGTTAAATTCACAGCGTCAGGATTTTCCTAAGGGAGGATTAACTTTGACCGCAGTAGGTTGGGTGAAAAAGTTAGTTTTTTTGACTTTTAAAGAAATAATAAAATAAAAAAATTTGTTATTTTTCCTACCACCTGTTAAGAGGTGGTGGTGGGACCGATGGGTTTTCAAGCCATTTAATGGATTGAATCTCCTGTTGTGTAACTGCACTATTGGGAATTAAGAGGTTCATTCACTAATGAACCTCATTAATTCCTTGGTTCATTACTCATCATTTCCCCCTCTATTTAAATGGAGCTTGGGTTGGGGTTTTCACATGGCTTCACCAAGTGAGGAACCTCTGGTGAAGTGACGTGACGTCTTCCACTGATGAGGAACAAAAGCTTGGACGTCATTGGAGGGATCGAACTGGGAGTGACGAACGCTGGTGGCTTTATCAAAATGCGGATTCTCCTTCCACAGTTATGAAACCTCTGATGGTTCTCGAGGTAGGGGTTTATCTTTGGAATGGGGTTTATCATTATTCTAATGTGATATATAAATTACTCCCACCTGTTATGATATAAAAGCGGAGGGTGCGGGCCAAATGAATAAGGCTTGGACCCTCCGTTTCTTCGTCTCTTGATGCGTTCTTCGTGGGACGATTTTCAACACGACGGAAAGTGGAAATAGTGTGGAACACAATGACAACGGCATTACGGGAGGATCGTAGGTGCGTTTGGAAGGAAAAACGGACCACCGGAGCTCACTCGGTGGCCCGCGAAAGATCTGTCGGTGTAGTGGCACTGGCGACCAGCGCCGGCGGTGGAGGCGGCGGCTGGCGGTCGCCGGCCGTGGAGGAGTGCAGCTTCGCTCGGTGCCATGGCAGTCAAACAAGCGGCTGAAAATGATCAACCGCAAAGACGGGAGGCGGCATGCCATCGCGCGTTGCGGTGAAGGCAGGGACCCGCTCCTTGTGGGTCCCATGGGTGACGAGGCGGCACCATGTGGCACTGCCAATTAAAATAGATGAACGGCTCTTTGAGCCATTCGAGATAGAGGGGGGCCACAGATTAAAGCCGCGACGGATACGGAAGGGGACACGCTCCCAACAGGTCCCACGGATAGGCAGGCGGTGCCACCCGACACCTCCAATCAAGGAGCCGAACATCTCCTTTGAGTCATTCGGTAGGCGGACCGTGTGACCCCCGCACGGGTCGCACCAACCGGCGGGCTGAGCCGCCGCGGCCCAGGCCAGGTCGGACCAGGGCCTAGACCCCTATTAGTCCCAAATATGCTTAAAATATAGTATCATGCGAACCGGACGTCTGTTTGATGAATTTTCGGCGGTGCTGGGATCCTTGGAGTGAGAAGGTCCTTTTGAGATACTCCACGAGAGGTTTGGAGAAAGTTGGAGTATGTACAGGTTGGATCAAATCCGAATCCAACCGGGCCCTTGGCACTAAAATGAAAATGACTTACAGAATGGGGCATCCAGTTGACGCACCATTTGTTGCATTGGAACCCTTATGACGTGATGGATCATTGGGTAAATTCTTCGAGGGACTTCATGTCGTTTGAAATACGACTGATGGCTTGAGGAGCGGTTTCTTCCAGAGACAAGCATACTATGAGCGGGAATCCTGTGTCTGGTTGAGATGTGAACAATGAAGAGATATTCTTTGTGAATCAACGCCCAACAATTCTGTGTGAATCATCACCCATCGATTCTGTGTGAATAAGCACCCAGCGATTCTCTGTGAATCAGCACCCAGCGATTCTGTGTGAATCAGCACCCAATGATTCTGTGTGAATCATCACCTATAGATCATGTGTGGGTCTTGTGGGGGTTAGTACCTATCAATCCTGTGTGGGTCAGCAGTAGTGCCTCTGGACAGAGTAAGAAGATTTATCCTTACGATTAATCATTTTTACTACTATACTTATGTTATACCTGGTTTGAGATGTGTCTTTTTCTTTGTGCTTTGTGATTGAGATCATGCTTTTGGTATTACTTTGTGTAAATCTGAGAGACCTTTGGGGGTATTGAGGTCCCTACTGGGTATTTTTATACTCACCCCTGCATGGGCTTCGTCTGCACCTTATTGTGTTTTGTGAAGACGATGGGTAGCCTTGACTGAGACTCGAGGAGCTAGGACCTGATGACGGTGACGGTTGACATGGAGTTTTGTGGAGATGATCTGTACCTACCCTTCATGTAGGATCCCTGGAGGACGATCTCAGAAGTTGTTTTCTATTTTCCTGTTATATTGTATCTTTCAGTTGGGCTTGTATTTCGGACCCTTTACTTTTAGTAAACACTTTTACTTCAGCTCTTTTACTATGTGGTCTGCTTATTGTGTACCTAGTCTGTGTGTTTGTATAGGTTTAAAGGCAATTATTTCCCATTTTAGGGATACGCATTTCGAGTGCTAGTCACCAACCACTGGACTATGGAAGGCGGGCTTGGGGAAGTCATGGCACTGGCCCCGGGGGACGGGTCGTGACATTGATAATCACAAAACAATGGACGATGGCCTCAAGCTAAACCTTCCACCTAAGTACCCAAGGTAACCCATGTGCTCTTTTTCACAATTAATTTCAATGCTTTGAAAAGCATTTCAAAACCATATCAAAACCATTTCAATGATTTGAAAATACCCCTTTTTCATTCCATTTGTCAATAACCAGTGAAAACCCATTTTTCATTGAAAACACTTTTCAACACACACAAAATAATCATGCTAATCTTTCAATATGAATTAGTTTGTAAATGAAAACAACAAGATCCACTATCATAGGCTAGATATAGAACCACCTACCTCAAAACTCAGGCCGCACACACCCACAACAGGATCCACCAATAATAAAACCCAACAGCACTAACAGAGACCCTAGTATACAATCCATACACCTTAGAATTGATTTAATCATAAACAGAAAGGGTCGTAAGAAGAGAGAAAACTCACATAAATCAAATAAGAATGCCCATCGCACCGCGACCAATGGAAGACAAGGCCTCTGGAATGAGATCACACAACGGATCTAGGAAGAAAATAAGAAGAATCACCAACCTTAGACCAATGTAAGAAAAGACACCACCCAACGATGATATCGTGATCAAAGAAAATGATGGAATGGAAAGGTTACTCACCTGAAGAGACGCACTGCAACCGCAATAGAGATCGAGTGTCAAACAGATTGATCTAGAAGGGGTTGAGTCTCTCAAAATCACAGTGAAGGGACTGAAACAAAATAGCCACATGCTATTTTTTAAAAAACTGTATTTGGGCCTTGTAACCCAATTAAACAACCTGTAACCCCCACGATCCACATATGCCAAAAACCCATCACCTTAGATAAAAAACTGACCTTTTAACAACTCACGTCATGTAAGTCATGGTCACGATGTGTAACCTTTCAAAGTGTGAAGTCATCTTTCATGACTTAGATCCTACAACCATTACATGGAGTATAATATAATTACTTGGTGTGTAACTGCTCTGTAGCCTGCATAAACAAACAGTTACTAGTGAAAATCCAACAAATATCTAACTTCACCATTATAGGTATCATTCCAATCTCAAAGGATGGGAAAACCATGGTGAGGTTAAGGGTGTACCTAATAAAAAGGTAATGGGATGTTACACTAGGCCTCTTGAACCTTTAGTTGTATTTATTGGATATTTATGTTAAAAATAATGTAATAATATGTGTAAAAGGATTGGATCACTATATGTGATTTCATTTTTTAGTGTGTGGGGAGTTTCAACTCAGTGTGGTGATTTAGGGTGCTTTTTCTTTCTAAGTTTTGGTACATTGACGTCATGGGGTTCTTCCCATTTGGGGAGTTGTTGGTACTTTGTTTCTGAATTTTAAGTTCTTATGGTTTAACTTTTGTTGATCAGTGCTCAATGAATCCCAAAAATTCAAATAAACATTGATATTTGGTGAGTATGATGAAAGTGGGTTATGGGTAACATGATAAGGGTTGATCATGAATATTGTTACGATCAATGATGGCGTGTTTTGGTGTTAGTTTTTTCTACTCTTTTTATTGATGACGCACGTAGATAATTGTAGGTCATGGGGTCGACTCACTATTTGGGAAGACTATACCAATTATTATTTCTCACCCCTACATGTGAACTTTTGTGTTTTTCATGTTTGTTTATATTCAGATTAGAGGATGTAGATGATGGATAATATTAGAGGCTATAGATATATAGTTTATGTGGTAGCTAGTGAACCCTAAAGGGGGTTATGGCACCCAACTCATGGGTCTCTCTCTTCCCCCAAGGGAAAAGGTTTATTCCATGTGTTTCAGATCTTTTCCCCTCATCATCCCTCCCTGGTGAGTGTTTTTTCTTCATTGTTCTTCCCCCTCTACCAAATGTCTTCCTCTTGTCTCCCCCATTGGCAGTTTCTTCTTATTTCTATGATTTAATAATTCTGGTTTTTCTCTCATTATGTTGGTGATATTGGGTTTTATTTCTACTTTTAGGGCCTCAATCAGTGCTACCTTTAATCTTATCACATGATCCATTGCACTAAAATTCATATAGGTTTGACATGATGGCACTCTAGAGGTTTGGGATTGTGTTCGTGATAGTGTTCGATGGTGTATTTTAGCTAGTTTTCTTGTCTCTTTCAATTTTTTATCATGTTATTGAATTTTTTGATTGTCTACACTTGCAGTCGTGGATTATTATTCTTTCATATACTCTTACTACCCTTACCTTCATGTTAAATCCCAATCTTGGCCTAGTATGAAGGTATTTATGGGGGGTTTTAGACTATAGTAGTGGTTGAGTTCAACATTGATGGTGCATCTCATGTTGGTTTCTGGTATGTATTCCCTGATTTTTTTCTCTGAGTGGTTCTAGTTTGTGATTAATGGATGTTGATTCATCATTTTAGGCTCTTTTATCAAGTTTGGCTTTATATGGTTTCAATAATGAAGATTGGATGCAAGGCGAATATGGCATTTTTGTCTGCTAATTTCATTAATTAGGATTTAATTCCATCGTGTTTTTTCCTCCCCCATCACTTTTCCCCCTCATTTATGGATCAATGTGGTTTTAACTCATTAATTCTGTCATGTGGTTTTAATTGTTTTGAAAATACATTTTTCTTTTTTGTGTGTATATAAAGAAATGGAAATCTCTCCAAAAAAGCATCCCAATTTGGTGGTGCAAAAAACATCCTTTTTGTTCAAGAATTTTCCTTTATCTATATAACTATTTTCACTTGTGTTTTCATGTTAATCAGTCAATAATTTCCAACATTTGGTATCAGATAGGGTTTAATTGATCAACAATGTCGCACTCCGAGCCCTCATCGCCCCGACTCTCCCAGACATCATCAGCGCGTCCTAGAGCCCTTGTTGTTGGCAGCAGCGATCCTATGGTGGTGCATCGGGTGTTGAAGGAGACCAGGGGATCGAAAATGTACACGATCCTCATGAAGATTAACTACATATAATGATCTTTGATGATTAAGGTTATTCTCTAATCATGCGGACTTTGGGATGTCGTTGACACCGGCAGTGCTGAACTCCAGGAAGATCAGATGGCGCTGGAGGCCATCCTCTGTGATGTCCCATCGGAGATGATCTCCATACTCACCATCAAGGAAACTTCCAAGGATGTGTGGGACACTATGAATACCATGTGCATCAACATTTATCATGTTTTCAAGGTCAATGCTCAGAATATCTGCAAGGAGTTCAAAAGCATTTCTTTTCGCAAAGGCGAATCAATGGAAGATTTCGCAATGTGGATCACCTGGTTGGTTAATCAAATCATGATCCTCAATGATTTGAAGCCTTAAGATAAGTTCATTGAAAAGTACTTGCACATCATCCCCTCCAGGTTATCCCAAATTTCTCTTTCAATTAGCACACTTCTCGATATCTCGACGCTCTCTGCAGATGAGGTAATAGAGAGACTCAAAGCGGCGGAGGACTGTTTTGATTTGGCACCCACTATCGATAATGTAGGGAAGATACTCCTCGCTGAGGAGGAGTGGGTTGCATGGTTGAAGGAGTGAAAGATGGATGAGGGACCCTTCAATGACTTCAAGACCAGCAATTGGCGATGCCGACAACCACGAAGGCATGATAGGGGATCTGATGGTGGTCATGATGTTTCAAGAGATCAATGCCGCTATTGCATAAAAATGGTTCACTGGGGAAAAGATTGTCACAGTAGGCAGAAGCAGGCTAAGGCCCTTTTAACCCATGGTGACGATGACGAGCTAATGCTCCTTATTGTAAGGGAATGCATCCTGCTACCCGATACCCCACTGCCACGATCCGCCATTTCCAATTCCCTTTCGCCACACTGCAGTCCTCTCTGGTTGGTTGAGGCGAAGGTCTTTGCATAACAGGCTCATAAGCAGGCATGTGATAACAACATATGGTACCTCGACACTGGTTCCACAAACCACATGACTGGTTCCCGCACTATCTTCTCTGGGCTTAACACTGGGATTTGCATCACTGTCAAGTTTGGTAACAGATCTGTCGTCAATATCGAGGGGTGTGGGACAATCATGTTCACCTGCAAGACTGGTGAGCACCACACACTCATGGGGGTGTTCTTCATCCCGAGCCTCACCACCAATATCATCATCATCAAACAAATTGATGAAAATGGTTGTCAGATACTGATCAATGGAGGCATCATGAAGATTTGTGACAAGCAACGACGCCTACTATCTAGGGCGCAACGCTTCCCTGATCGCTTGTACAAGCTAAGGCTTAACATTGCACAACCTACATGTTTGTCTGTAAGGAGGTCAGAGGTGGCATGGCACTGGCATGCAAGGTACGGCCACCTGAATTTCCAGGATTTTCACAAGCTCACTCAACATGATATGGTGCGAGGGCTTCCGCAGATTGATTAGGTAGATCAAGTCTATGACGATTGTCTCGTTGGGAAGCAGCAATGAGTTTCTTTCCTTGAACAAGTGAAGAATCATACAGAACGAGTTCTCAACCTTGTCTATGGTGACCTCTGTAGGCCGGTCACGCTGACGATGCCAAGCGAGAACCACTAATTTTTGCTACTCGTGGATGACATGAGCCACTACATGTGGCTCAATATTATCGCAAGAAAGTACCAGGATCCAATGGCAATCTGACACTTTCAAGCCATAGTGGAGGTGGGGATAGGGCACAAGGTGAAGGTCCTCCACATCGACCATGATGACGAGTTTACTTCAGTGGAATTCGGTGAATATTGTACCGATCATGGCATACAATGACAACTCAATGCCCCCTATTCACAACAGCATGATGGGGTCATTGAACAACACAAACACACTGTGGTGTCCATGGCTCAAAGAATGCTAAAGGATAAGCGTCTTCCCGAGATGTTCTGGGGTGAGACTGTCTCCACCGACATCTTCATCCTTAACCGAGAGCCGACACACAGCCTTGACGGGATGACGTCGTATGAGGCATGGCATGGAAAAAGACCGATGGTGAACTTTATTCGCACCTTCAGCAGCATCGTGCATTTCAAGAACGTGAAGCCTCACTTGAAGAAATTGGATGATCGGAGTACACCGATGATCTACGTTGGGTGTGAATCCGGGTCCAAGGCATATTGTGTGTATGACCCCGTTAGCAAATGCATTCATATAACACGTGATGTCATCTTCGACGAGGCAGAGCAGTGGGGTTGGAGTGCTCATGGTGAACAAGGTGTGTTGAATAGTGAGTATCCATTCACTGACGAACACACAAAAGCATGTACACCAAGGAATGTGGAGGCCGACAACGTTGTTGGAGATCAGAGCTCATCATTCAAACCCACTAGTGTGAACTCTGTATACGTGGTCAAGGTGATGACTATGATATCAGCCACAGTGGAGTTCTCTTCATCGCCATCCAACATGGCAGAAGCACTTGACGTCGATCACGATGACACCTCGCTTTGGTTTCGCACCATCAGCAACATTATCGGGCTGACAACACCGCCAGGGTTTTCATGTCGTGAGCTCGATCCTGGTGGGTTACACTTCATTATGGCCAATGAGTCAAGCTCGCTTGCCTGCATGTCACATTCATTTCAAAGAATATGACATCAAGCAAGGAGAAGGTTTCAAGGGAGAAATAGTAGTCTGCAGACATTCTCACGAAGTCCCTTGGGTGCGCCAGGTTCAGGAGTTGCGCATGAAGATCAGCATCATTGAGATCCAGTGAACGTAATAGAAATTAGGGGTGATTATTGGCTAATTTCATTTATTGGGATTTAATTCTAGCATTTTTTTCCCTCCCCCTCATTTTTTCCCCTCATTTATGGATCAACATGGTTTGAACTCATTAAGTCTACCGTGTGGTTTTAATTACGTTGTAAATATGTTTTTATTTTTTGTGTGTATATAAAGCAATGAAAATCTCTCCATAAAATCATCCCAATTTGGTGGTGCACAAAACATCCTTTGTGTTCAAGCATTTTCCTTCATCCATCTAAGTATTTTCGCTTGGGTTTTCGTGTTAATAGGTCGAGCATTTCTAACAGTTTTTTTATTTGATGGTTTCTGATTTCTATGATAGTTATGTTGCATTATCATGGGTGGTGGTTCATTATAGAATGTTTCAGGAAACGATGTTTGTTTTGATGATCGGTAATTTTGGTTTTGATCTCGTCTTTGCGGCATGTTTGTTCCAGTAAAATTCTTTGGTGACGCTTCTGCCAGTGAATAGTTTTGGTTGGATGCCATTTGGTTTCTGGGTGAAATTTGTGAGGGAATGGCTGAAGCAGTTCTATAGGCGACAATGTTCTGGTTCCCAGTGGATTGTTCTCTCCTATGAAGTTGATGATGATGGTTGTGATTGGGAACGTTAGGGTGCGTGGTGTGAGGCATCGATTGGCTCGAAATTCATGCCCTAAGGCGGTGGTTTGTAACTTTGTTTGAATTTTGATTTTGGTCGAGTATAATATAAGGACCCAGTCTTAAAACATTACGTAATATTGAATTAAATTAATAATTCACATTGAGGATCTTTTCAGGTTTAGAGTTTTAGATAATTAGTCCATAACTATTACATTACATCTCAAAAAATTACAAAGTAGACACTTCTACCCAGTTTCCATTTTTTTCATAAAATAAAAACTCTTAAAAAAGGTAACATGTCTAGTTCCATGTTTTAGACATCGTGACTTTTTCCTTGATCCCATCCTTGACCCTATTCATCTTCATGTCCTGTGAAAAACATTTCAAAACTTGGGATGTGCATAAAAAAGCTCAATACAGGTTATAAAATAAGGAATGAAAACATTAGCCCATCAATAAATACAAATCAATGAAACCATACTTTTCAATCATAACATACATCATGAAATCATAAGATTTATAAATAACGCATAGAAATCATAAATCATAAAGGTAACTTGTGGCATCCATATCATACTTACATTGTAGATATCATAGCTACATAGGGAGTTACATTGGAATATCCATCACAGTGTATTCCCTAAATCTCTTAGGAGAAACATTAACGTTTACCTCTGTCACGTTACCCAATGCATTGGAGAGCTTTCTCGGGCTCACCTGCCCTAGGTTTATCACGGAACCACCTATATACATAAACAATTCCCAATAACCGTAACATAATCATAACACATAACACAAGAATAAATAAAAGATAACATTTCCACATTCCAATCACAATATATCAAATCAAGATATTGAAATAAACAATGCTTTATCAAACCATTTTCAAAACCATTTAAAACATTTAATAAAGAGATTTTTGAATCAAAGTGTCTCATACCACTTTGAATATTTTAAATGAATTATCATTTTAAAACATTAATGTCCATATAAATAAATCCTAAAAACTATTTTGAAAACATGGACATTAATGATAAATATTTAGAAGAATAAATCCTTAAAACATTTAAACGATATTTTAGTTAAAGAGTTTTTAACAAAATGAGAGATGCTTGAATACAAATAATTGAGGAATAACATTTAATTAGAACTTTATAATATAATGAGAATAAAGGGATTCATGATATAATATTTCAAAGGATAGTATATACACCATATAAGAGTGAATTGGTGCATAACAACAATGAAGTCTCAATTGAATGTAAATTGAGATGAAATCCCTTATAAAAACTGTATCCTTAGATTAAGGATAAATCAATTACATAATAATGTGTGACAAATATAAATACACTAAATATGATTGGATATTCAGTGTAAATAAATCAGATAACATTCACACATATTTTTGTAAAAACAACACCAATGACTTGGATGTTTAACTCAATGAATGGAAATTGAGTTAAAATTACTTTTATCATGTTCATATCAATGACTTGAGAATTTATCAATGGAGTGATTATGTGTATCAAAAGTATATCCACACAAAGGGTAGTGGAAATTACAACATAAATAAATAAACAGCGATTCCACAAATAATCATAGCATGGAATAATTAAGAATTAGAAGATTAACCCAAGTAATGGAAATTTGGTTAAAAAGTTCCCTTACTGATTTGGTAACTTGCAAAACATACACCACATGAAAGAATGATCATACAATGAAGATGTAAATACCCATAAATTAAAGTATATTATACAAAGAATAAAATCATGGGAAGTACATACACCACACAAAAGGAAATAGTGGCAAACATAGCATGAATCTCATGGGAATAAAAAAATTAGATGAAAACCCATTACCACATTGTAATCAATCGAGTCGTATGACCAAAAGTTAATAACCACCAAATGAATCACATAATTCCATGAATATAAATATAATCATGATAATATATATATCAAATAGCAGTACACAATACACCACATACAAGAAATAAGTGACGAACAATGGAAATCTCACAGAATTAAAAGTGAGATAAGAAACTCCTTACCTCGTGTCTGACTTGACCCGTTCATTCTTTAATCTCCTGAATAATAAACTAAAGTTAATTTATACTTTATGAAGAGACTTTTTCAAGTTTATTATTCATTTTATATCAATTATTACCTTTATATAACAATTATTTAATTATTTGAGTTCATATCGGACATTTTGTCGATGTTCGGAACTTGAGTTAAAAATGAACTTGTTATAATTATAAATTGTCCATGTGGTCGAAATTCCATTATCTCCAAAATGATATTCATAATTTAGATATCATATATATCATATATATCCAGTATATATATGTATTTATAATAGTACATAACATTTGGAGATAAGAAATGAAATGAACCGTTCATGGAGACGGTAAGTCGTACGTACGCATGAACGCTACTTTCATTTCTGTTTCATATTTAATTGAATGAAAACGTAATGATAAATAGTTATATTATAATTCTAGTATAATATCATATATACACTAGTGCAGAAAACATTTTTTACGTCGGTTATTTTTCATTATTTACGTCGGTTTTTAGGCGACGTTAATACGGATGATGTTATAAATAACGTTTTTTACGTCGGTTATTTAAAACCCGACGTAACATCCCTAACATCACAGGGGTTTATCACGTCGGTTATTTCTAAACCGATGTGATAAAACGCCTGGGATATCATTTATCACGTCGGTTATGACATAACCGACGTGATTAACCCTTCCCCGGGCCTATTATCACGTCGGTTTCTTAAATAACCGATGTGATAAAAAGGCCTGGGAAACGTTTTAGCGTGTCGGTTATCCAATAACCGATGTGGTAAATCGATTCCCAGGCCTTTTAGCACGTCGGTTATATTAAGAACCAACGTGATAAAAGGCCCGGGAATGGTTTATCACGTCGGTTCTCGAAAAAAACCGACGTGATAAACCCCTACCGATTTATTTACCACGTCGGTTATAAAATAACCGACGTGAAAGCGATATATTTTTTTAAAAAATAATTGCACTGGTCTCACCAAAAAGCAACCAGAAACCAAACAACAAAAATAACCATGCCAGCCCTCCCCCAAGCCCCAACTGAACCCCACCCTCATATATACCCACCTAACAACCTGACCAGCCCTCCCCCGCCACATTGGAGCCCCACCACAACCCTTGGACACCCCCCCCCCCCAACCCCTTAGACAGCCCCCCACCCTCATTTACACCCCCACGACCCCTAGTACAGCCTCAAACACCCATTGGACACCCCTCCCATATCCCTTGGACACCCCCCACCCCTTGGACACCCCCCCCACCCCTTGGACAGCCCCCCACCCTCATTTACATCCCCAAGACCCCTAGTACAGCCTCAAACACCCATTGGACACCCCCCCACACCTTGAAAGCCCTCCCAGACCCCTTGGACACCCCCCCCCCCAACCCCTGGACACCCCCCCGAGCCCTTGGACAGCCCCAAACACCCCTTGACACCCCTCCCATATCCCTTGGACACCCCCCCACCCCTTGGACACCCCCCACCCCTTGGACAGCCCCCCCACCCTCATTTACACCCAACCGGCCCCTTGGACAGAACTCCCAGACACCTTAGACACCACTCCCATATCCCTTGGACCCCCCCCCACCCCTTGGACACCCCCCCCCCCACCCCTTCGACAGCCCCCCCACCCTCATTTACACCCCCCGAACACTAGGACAGCCCCAAACACCCCTTGGACACCCCTCCCATATCCCTTGGACACCCCCCCACCCCTTGGACACCCCCCACCCCTTGGACAGCCCCCCCCACCCCTTGGACACCCCCCCCGACCCCTTGGAAACCCCCCCCCCCCATCCCCTTGGACAGCCCCAAACACCCCTTGGACACCCCTCCTATATCCCTTGGACACCCCCCCACCACTTGGACACCCCCCCACCCCCTTGGACAGCCCCCCCCCCACCCTCATTTACACCCAACCGACCCCTTGGACAGCCCCAAACACACCTTGGACACCCCTCCCATATCCCTTGGACACCCCCCACCCCTTGGACACCCCCCCACCCTCATTTACACCCCCCCCCCCCCCCCGACCCCTAGGACAGCCCCAAACACACCTTGGACACCCCTCCCATATCCCTTGGACACCCCCCAAACACCCACCCACCCCCTTGGAACCTCTCCCCCCATACCAAAATTCAGACCAGAAAAACCATCAACAGTAGACCAAAACAAGAAGTAGAGAAAAATTAAACATTCACTTATATAACATTCAAAACTTACACTGTCAACTTCAAAAAAAACTAAATCCAACCTAAACGACTACGAAATACACAATTACATTGACAATATTCAAAATTACATTTTACATTACAAACAACTAAAAGTCAATCAAACCTGTAAAATAATTTGACCACTACACTTGTAAGTGTTTGATATCTTCAGCAGTAAAGGGTTGAGGGTCATCAAAAAGCTACAAAGGAAAAGGATAGTAGTCAACGTGTATAATGAATAAATCAAATTGAAATATTATGAGAAAGAGGAAATCTTACCAGGTCAAAACTCAGAACTGTCCCAGTTGTTATTATTTCATACATAAATCTTAACATGTAATATCCGCATTCGATGATGCCTTGTTGCTCATGACATTTCTGTTTGAATGAGTGTAAATTCAATATATTATTTTTATGTAATAAATCAAAATGTACAAATTATAAAGGGATATTTACCTTCGCATGTACATATTTGATCTTGAAATTCCTTTTCTTTGCGCTTTTTCGAAAGTGGACCCATTCCCTGTTAGAAAATAATACGAATGGGGTAAATTTAAAATTCATTATAATATATAAAACTATTGTGAAATTGAAACTTACGTTTCCAATATATTCTTAAAACTTTCTCGCACATCATCATGGAGAGAGCATATCTAATAAAGTGCTTTCTCCCTAGGGAAAAAACCCCTAACATCCAATGATCCCTGATAAAAGAAAATTTAACATTAGTGGTTTTTTATGTTAAAAGATAATTAACTCTTTGAGAGGGATGTGTTTCATACCTCTCACAAAAAGGCATCATCCAACACTGTGTGATTACATTCTTTTCAAATCTATCAGCAATATAAATCATTCTTTGTTCCTCATCCAATGCACATGCTTCAGGGGAAATCAATTGTGGGTCCACGAATCCATATACATCTGTCAGCTCATTCCTCTCACAAATTTTATACAGATACCTAATACAAAGCAGACATAAGTATACATTTTTAATAAATATAACGCAAGGAAAAGGTGTTAAGACTTACATGATAAAAATTTGCACCACGTTGATGCCCAAATTATCTCCAGTGACAAACTCCATGATATCAGTTTTCATAATCCCCACACTTAGTTCACGTCCACAGACATGAGCTTCCATTGTAAAGTCATAATGATCCGCCAACAAATTTGAATATCTTGACAATTTGTCAAGACTGCTAGTATCTGCATCTGATGTCATAGCTATCTGTCTTTGTTGTTGTCTATACAGTATTTCTTTACCTTTGAAGTATTCCTGTAAAAATAAATTGAAAAATATATTAGTTTTCAAATGATAAAACATTAATAAAAATATAAAATAAAAGATATAACATCCATAACTCTATGGTAATGAGTCGAATAAGTCTGGATGGCCAAAGTAAAAAATGGCCGATACTATGTCCAACTTTCGTCACCTCATCTGTAGGTAATGGTATCTAAGCTGATCTATCTATAATATCCTGTACAGTGACCCTCTGATTCTCTACCTCTAACTGTTGATGATGAACTGTATCTCCTATACAATATACCATCCCATATGCAACTATATGATGTTGAGGATCATCAACATACAACTCACAATAAGTAGGTAGCTGCGGCGGAGGAGGAGGATCAAAAATGGGGTCCGCAGGCTGAGGTGGGGGAGTGGGAGCTACTGGGAGAGGTGGAGTGGGAGCTGCACCCTGAAATTGTATTTGCAAGTCTGCAAACATAAACTGCACTGATGCTCTAATCTTGTCCTCCATTGTCGCATTAATATTATGGACTTCAGCCTCCAAGGATTCTATTTTTTTTTATAAACTCCCTCAACGTTAGAAGTTGAGGAACGTGGCAACACTTTTCTTACCGATACACCTGCCGGATATCCTCTTACACGGCCAGGATGTTCGGGCTTTCCCAATGCCACAGATAAAATATCTTCCCTTCCAGATGGTGTAAATGTCCCCTGTGAACTCTTCTCCTCAAGAGAGTCCTGTAATAATTAATTGAACATTTCTATAATGATTGGAAATATATGACGAAAATAGTAAACTTAAATAAATAAAATAGATATCTTACAATCCTCTCAACTACGAGTCTCGATTCTTCCGAAAGATATTGTCCTTTTTTGCCCTTCCGAGCTTTTTCCATTTCTCATGTCTAGATGGAGGGGATGGAGGGGCCACCTCTCCAGAGCTTGAAGACTCAGCTCTTAGTTGTTGAAATTTTTCTGCCATCATTTTTTCTTCCAATAATGCATACCCTCCCCGAGATAAACTATGAGGGTATAGATTTTTAGATTGGATATCTTGATGAGCTTTCCTTGTTTGCTGTAAATTAAGAATAAGTAATCATTAACAAAACAATAATAAGATCATTTATATAAGAAAGTTTATAAAAGTTTACATTGCCCTTACCAAAAATGATTCTTTTCTTCTACTTTCAAAAAATTGTCTCCATGTGTCTTCATCTATAAAAGATATATACGACATGGATTCTCACGACTCCTATGACCATAAATGAAATCAGATGGAGGGTTGATTTGAAATCCCTCCATCTCCTAGCAGCCAACGATAAGCATTTCTTCCTGACTCCTCCAGTGTCAGGAATATCAAATGTCATCTGATAAAAAAGAGGTTAAAAATATTATATATACTAGAAACATTTAAAGAACAGTCAAACAATAGCAAAAGATCTTACCAAAATGGTCTCCCACAGCTGAGAAATTATCGCCTTATCCACACTTCTCCAATCATCATAGAGAATGCTTACTTTGCTCTTAGCCTGAGTTGCTACAAAACCCTTAAAATCTTTAGCATTTGGACCTCTAGGAAGATCATCATCATCAAACTCCACGACTATCCTCTCCTCCTTCGTACGGGCAAGTGATAATTTTGGTAAACGTGTGCACCCACGCTTACCAACCTTTGAACTCTTTTTTGTAATAGGAGCATGTGAATGTTCCTCCCCAGATGTATGACCAATATGCTCATCTCCAGAATCATGTGGCTGATCAAACTGATTGATCTGTCATTTTCCTTCAATCAAAAAAACAAACATTAGTTCACAAATATACAAATTCAAATATTGTAATACTGCTTAATCAGAAAATAGAAAAGTGTACTAAATTACATAATAGTAAACATTGGTAATATGGTAAGCATGTTAAACAATGATAAACATGGTAAACACAGTCTGTTGTACCCCTCTCTCTTGGATTTTAATGATCACAATCACTCTTATTATGTTCTAAACTTGTTTTCAAGTGTTTTTGTTGATAGGAAAAAGGTTGCCAAGGAGTTGGCCCAAGAAAGCTGAAAAGTGGACTCACTGAGTCCACCGGTCAGCCGGTGTGAGCTCACCGGCCAGCCGGAGGACCCAGGCAGTAGACTTGCCCACTGCCTGGTGTCACCGGTCGGCCGCTGGCTCACCACCGGCCGGCCGCTGGACCAGACAGAGAGCCTTCCTCTCTGTCTGGACCACCGGCCGGCCGCTGGATCACCACCGCCGGCCGGTGGACCAGACAGCCTTGCTCTGTCTGGACCACCGGCCGGCCACTGGCTCATCACCGGCCGGCCGGTGGACCAGACAGAGCTTTGCTGTCTGGACCACCGGCCAACCGGTGATCCACCATTGGCCAGCCGGTGCGCCCAGGACTTCTCCTCTTTACGGTTTTTATTGTTTTATCATTTTGGTTTGATACATGTTTTAATAAGTAAAAAATTTACAATATCTAACATTATATGAAAAAACTAAATGTAAACAAGAAATAAACATGTGTTACCTTTAATTTTAGGAATGTACAGTTGGATTGTTTTCCCAAATTCCTTCGTCGTGATCATTCCTTATGGCACAAACCATGTCTTCAACATACTCATCATTATGTTCTGTTAATCTTTCCATGGAAGTAGGGATCTCACATAAATCAGCATCTTCATCAAATTCATCATCACCAACATATTGTTTTTTCCCTTGTAAAACAACAGCCCACTGCATATCTGATTGATCTACTACATAGAAAATTTGTTTGGCATGTGTTACCATTATAAAAGAATCAGTTGTGTCTTCCAATCTATTCAGATTAACAAGTGTCATTCCAAATTCATCGTGTCTGACACTGTTGTTACCGATAAACCATTTACAGTTAAAAACAGGAACTTTAATTTTAAAGTGATCAGCCTCCCATATGTCTTCAATCACTCCATAATATGCACTTGATGCCGAAATTGGGTTTCTGTCC
Source organism: Viscum album (assembly GCA_963277665.1). Taxonomy (NCBI): domain Eukaryota; kingdom Viridiplantae; phylum Streptophyta; class Magnoliopsida; order Santalales; family Viscaceae; genus Viscum; species Viscum album. Next base: position 2,113,140,990 of record OY728157.1, on the reverse strand, counting down.
TTAGCACTCGAAAAATGCATTGCTTCTGCAAACACCAATACACCACTATTCTGAACTGCACTTCTGTTGTCCTGAGCTTTCGTATGAAATGTATAGCCATTAATGTCATAAGCGGACCATGTTATCACATTTAAAGATGGACCACCCACTATCCATTTTAATGTCTCTGATACATCTGATCTACCAAGCAAGGTCTTTTAAACCATGGCAAAAAAGTTTTGTTGTGCTCATTCAAAATCCACATTTCTTTCTTCTTTGGATGACATTGTTTCAACTCATTAATATGCAATGTGATATACGGTTGAACATCAGCTATGTTATTCAAGATGTATGATTCTAACTTCTTCATCTGTTCAGCTGACAGTGATTTGACTTTCAAGCCACGAATCCCCTTTCCCTCATTATTAACCCGTTCATGGCGAGATGGAGGCAAACCTATGTGTTGCGCCGTAGCCAAGTAGCTCGTACAAAAACTCTGCTACCTCCTCAGAAATATACTTTTCAATAATGGAGGCTTCAGGTCGATATGGATTTTTAACATATCCCTTTAATATTTTCATATACCTTTCAAAGGATTACATCCAACGAAGATATACAGGTCCACAAAGCTTTATTTCTCAAACCAGATGAATCATTAAATGCACCATCATATCAAAAAAATTTGGAGGAAAATACATTTCCAAATGACAAAGTATAAAAATTGCATCCTTTTCCAAAATGTTCAAAGCATTCACATCAATCACCTTGTTACAAATTGAATTGAAAAAATAACACAACCTCATTATAGTCTTTCTGACACGGATGGGCAATATTCCACGCAGTGCAACTGGTAGAATTTGTTGCATCATGACGTGACAATCATGTGATTTCATACCTATAACTTCAAGTATTTCAATGAGACAAAATTTTTTACATTTGAAGAATAACCTTGAGGCACTTTGATATCATGAAGACACTGACAGAAGCTACTTTTCTCCCATCTTCGATAATGTATGACAAGCCGGGGGAAGAAATGTTCGTCTTCCTTTAGGAGTGGGAGCTAACTCCAAACGTATTCCCATTGATAGTAGGTCTAACCTTGCATTCAACCCATCTTTCGTATTTCCTTTAATATCTAGCAATGTTCTGATCAAAGAATCACAGATATTCTTCTCCACGTGCATGACATCAATATTATGTTTGACTTCATGATACCTCCAATATGGTAGCTTAAAAAATATTGACCTTTTCTTCCAAATATGTCTATCATTACCAGATTTCTGTGTCTTTCCAATGTCACATCAAGGTTTTTTCACCCTCTCAAAATACAAATCTGGGGATAAAGGTTTTGGAGCAGTATCAAATTCTTGTGAGCCATTGAATGCCTTTTTTAGTCTTCTATAAGGGTGATCCATAGGCAAAAACTTTCGATGACCCATGTACACTATTTTCCTCCCATGATGCAATTGACAATATGACGTCTGTTGTTCGCAAATTGGACATGCTTTATGCCCTTTAACACTGTATCCAGACAAATTTCCATATGCTGGGAAGTCATTTATAGTGAATAGAAGCACTGCATGCAGTTGAAAATATTCCATTTTATAAGAATCATACACCCTAATACCATCAGCCCATAACAGTTTCAAATCATCAATCAGCGGTGACAAGTATACATCAATATCATTGCTGGGTTGCTTTGGACCAGAGATCATGATACTCAACATGACATATTTGCGCTTCATACAAACTTCAGGAGAGAGGTTGTAAATTACCAATAAAACAGGCCATGAACTATGTGTGCTACTGAGGGTTCGGTATGGATTCATTCCATCTGTGCACAAGCCTAGTCTCAGATTTCTAATTTCATTTCCAAATGTAGGGTACTGGGCATCAATTTTCTTCCATTGTGGACAATCAGCTGGATGACGTATTTTTCCATCACATACCCGCTCATCAGCATGCCATATTAACCTTTTTGCATCATGTGAATTAGCAAATAAACGTTTGAAATGAGGAATTATAGAAAGATACCAAAATACCTTTGAAGGGAGCTTTGTAATCTCTACATCAGCTTGTGATTTTTCTTTCACCTTATACCGTGATGTCCCACATTTAGGACACTCTTTCAGAAATTCATATTCCTTCCTATATATAATGCAGTCATTCGGACAGGCATGTATTTTCCTGTATCCCAATCCCATCGGGCATAATATTTTTTTGGCCTTATAATGTGAATCTGGAAGATCGTTATCTTTTGGAAGAATGTCTTCCATCAATTGTAGCAGCTCTGTAAAACTTCTGTCACTCCATCCATGTTTCGCCTTCAGGTTAATCAATATTAACACCGCCGACAAAACCGTAAAATCTGTACAACCAGGATATAATGGTTTTTCGGCATCACCATATAGACGTGCAACTGTCGGTTCTATCTCAATTTGTTCTGCTACAATATCGCGAATCATTTCTTCAATTCCATTGGAGTTACCATCTTTCGATTCATTATCATCAGTGACATTCTGTCCAGTTTCTCCATGCCAAATCCAAGGGTTGTAACTCGGATTGAAACCATGACAAATCAGATGATCTTTTATCTCTCTACTTTTCAACTTCTTCATATTCAGACATTTCAGGCATGGACAGAAAAAAATGTCACTACTTGGAACATTTCGTTTAGCAAATTCCAAAAAGGCATCAACACCTTCCTCATATTCATTGCTCATTCGATGTGCTGTAATCCAACTTCGACTCATTATTACCTATAACAAATAGCAAAAATATTTATATTTTTTAGATAAGACAAATATATGTTTATATGAAAAAAATCATAATTTGAATGTAAACAATTTTGAAATATAAAACAAATCAATGTGTATTTAAAAAAATATGCTTGAATATTATTTTTTAAACAAAATATAGTAAGATATAACACCCCCCCTGGACACCCCCCGACCCCTCTGGACAGCCCCCCGCCCCTCCTGGACACCACCCCCCACCCCCTACCCCCTTGGACACCCCCCTGGACATCCCCCAACCCTCTGGACAGCCCCCCCACCCACCCGGACAACCCCAAATACCCTCTGGAGAGGCCGCCACCCACTTGGACATCCCCCCACACCCATCCACCCCCTTGGACACCCCCCTGGACACCCCACCGACCCCTCTGGACAGGCCGCCACCCCCTTGGACAGCCCCCCACACCCACCCATCCCCTTGGACACCACCCTGGACACCCCCCGACCCCTCTGGACAGCCCCTGACCCCTCTAGAAAGCACCCCCACCCCTCCTGGACACAACCCCCCACCCCCGACCTGCTTGGACACCCCCCTGGACACCCCCCAACCCTCTGGACAGCCCCCCCACCCCTCCTAAACACCACCCCCCACCCCCTACCCCCTTGGACACCCCCCTGGACACCCCCCAACACCCACCCACACCCTTGGACAGCCCCCCACACCCACCCACCCCCTTGTAAACCCCCCTGGACACCCCCCGACCCCTCTGGACAGCCCCCCGCCCCTCCTGGACACCACCCCCCACCCCCTACCCCCTTGGACACCCCCCTGGACATCCCCCAACCCTCTGGACAGCCCCCCCACCCACCCGGACAACCCCAAATACCCTCTGGAGAGGCCGCCACCCACTTGGACAGCCCCCCACACCCATCCAACCCCTTGGACACCCCCCTGGACACCCTACCGACCCCTCTGGACAGGCCGCCACCCCCTTGGACAGCCCCCCACACCCACCCATCCCCTTGGACACCACCCTGGACACCCCCTGACCCCTCTGGACAGCCCCCGACCCCTCTAGAAAGCACCCCCACCCCTCCTGGACACAACCCCCCACCCCCGACCTGCTTGGACACCCCCCTGGACACCCCCCAACCCTCTGGACAGCCCCCCCACCCCTCCTAAACACCACCCCCCACCCCCTACCCCCTTGGACACCCCCCTGGACACCCCCCAACACCCACCCACACCCTTGGACAGCCCCCCACACCCACCCACCCCTTTGTAAACCCCCCTGGACACCCCCCGACCCCTCTGGACAGCCCCTCACCCCTCTTGGACACCACCCCCCACACCCTACCCCCTTGGACACCCCCCTGGACACCCCCCAACCCTCTTGATAGCCCTCCCACCCCCCTGGAATCACTGAAAATTTACCATAACAAGAAGTTGGGCCATTCAAAGAATGTTTTTAGGTGTGGAGGAAGAACTGAGTTTCAATAGATAGAGAAGGAACTCGACATTAGGTTGTCTATTCCAGGTGTGGATTTGAAGGAGTTAATGTTTGTTCAGTGACCCAAGAGATTGAATCAGAAATTCAGATGTTGTGCCATTTTCTCATGATGAGGATGAATAATTGGTGGGGTTTGACTTTTAAATGGAGAGCTTAGCAGACCATCATATTTTCTATAGATCAGTAAAGGATGTTAGCATCGAACATAAGGCTTAAGGGATGCTTTCATATCCAAATATGTATGTTGATGGATGCAATGGATCTAGTAGAGGTTCTAGAAAGAATGGTGGTTTTATTTGTTTAGGATAAGTAGTGAAGAAAAAACTAGTTAATTTTTTACTTGCTGAAAAGAGGGTATCTAAAATTTTTAACATGCCGAGGGGAAATCTGGCGAGTCCTCCTCGTGAAACTTTGTTTGCAGGGGGTGAAAATGGTGATGTGATCCCAAATCCATGCACCTATGCCATGGTTGTGTGTGAATAAAGTAGTAACAACTGTAAAAGGGCAACCCATCCAAATGGACACGCCCCAACCCTCTTGGGGATTTATAGAAAACGATGAAAAATTAGTGAAATCATAAAATTAGTCAATATTGCAAGTCGAACTAATAGATCTAGGGATGATAAATAAGATTATGGTGCCAAAACGAGTTAAAAGGGTTCGCAATCGAAGAATCTTAGCTAGTTTCAACAAAAAAATCACAACACATATATATATACTATCCGCGAAAAAAAACGAACGAGTGGGAGGATTACCTGAGTGCTGCGAGATTAGATGATTGATCCGAGGAGATTAAATATGAGAAACGATGATCGAAAAACGAATCTAAACCAACGAAATGGACGAGCCGATTCGGGTTTACGCGCGAGAGAGACGAGTCGCGACTGTCGAAGGTAAACTCGCGAATGACAATCCACGGGTCTAGGTAAATTTTTAAATGAGTTATCACGTCGGTTATTCAATAACCGACGTTATAATTGTTTTAAAAACATTTATAACGTCGGTTATTCAATAACCGACGTAAAAACCTTCCTCCGATTCTTTTTTTACGTCGGTTATAAAATAACCGACGTTAGAAAGGGCTCAAAATCCACGTTTTTTTACGTCGGTTATTCCATAACCGACGTCAAAAACATCTGCGGATTCTTTTTTTACGTCTGTTATTTTATAACCGACGTAAAAAGGCCTTCAAAAACCGCGTTTTTTACGTCGGTTATTGAATAACCGACGTAATAACTCGTACATATGTCGATTTGTTATGTCGGTTATTCAATAACCGACGTAACAAACACCCCCCGCTTCTGTTTTTTAAGGCGGTTAATGTATAACCGACGTAAAAAACGAAGCCGCGCGATTAATAATGTCGGTTATAAAAATAACTGATGTTAAAGGTGTACTAAACACAGGTTTTTACGTCGGTTATTAAATAACCGACGTAAAAAACCTCATTTTACATATTATGACGTCGGTTTTATATAACTGACGTAAAAAATGGTGACGTAAAAAACGTTTTCTGCACTAGTGATAATTTAATTATCTCCATACTTTATACATTTCATGTATGGTATGAACGAGTCATATCACTTTGAGGGGGCGGTAGTTCGTACTTCCTCAAATGAAATTATCGCATTTACCCATTATGGAAACCATAACGGTATGCTATAAATGGAAAATACAGAATCATAGAAATAATATAAATATAATATATATCACATATAAATAAAATTCCATCATAATGGCAACCATGAGAGGCGGAAGGAGACAATTGAACAATCAGCGTTTCGTGAGGCAGTAGTTCGTCGTCCACGGAAACAGTATGTTCTTTAACCATTAGATGGAGGTGTGTGTAAGTGTAGTTCAAATAATTCTCATAACAACAACCTAGTATATTGTGGATACTAGTGTTGTTATAAAATAAAGGAATAAAAAGAGTTTAGGGGGTTGGAGAAAATAAAATAAAAGAAAAGAACTTAAGAGAAGATGTTACCTTTAAATCGGGTAACTCCCTTTGGTTTGAACCAAATGGTTTACTTGAAGTGTCTTCTACCTAAGGTAAGGCTTTTAGGAGAATGAGAGGGACGTGGGGAGCTTAATTGGGCAGAGGTTGGACGAGGCAAGGGGCTTGAGAAGTGTGAGGAATGAGTTATAAGTGAGGGCTTTTTATAAGGGGGAGGAGGGGCTCTTTAGGAATGTTTAAAAATATTATTTTATTATATAATGATTTTGGGTTTCTAAATGTCCAAAACTTATTAAAGTCGAAGATAAGATGACTCATGTTCAAAATAAAATCATCCAATAAGAATTGGACAGGTTTTAGATATTGTTTTAATATTTATAATCTTATTTATTTAAATCATTCATTAATGAGGTAAACACTGCATCATTATTATGTCATAAATATTTTTATTTATTTGATGTCTAAAAATTATAAAAAAAAATATTATGATGTAGAAAATCTTTTTAGATTTAAAATGAATATTTATAGTTGAAGAGATAACTTATGTAACCCCATGTAAGAATTGATTTACTAAAAGATATATGTTTAAGTCATTTTTGTCTTTACTTTAAATTAATTAATATAAAGTGTCATTATCACTCTCAAGTGGCTCTATGAGGTTCCAAAATTGTCCCAAGGATACCCATGGTTGGAAATGTACCAACCAATAGAATTATGACACATGTTAGGGTAATTTAATATTATTATAATAATATTGTGTTACCCTTATTTACCAGATTTACCTTTTAACCATGACAAATAAATTTTTTACTGAAGTAAATATTCATAATGTTTAAAAATAAAAGTTACCTATTTACACAATTTGGATCTTCTGATTCTAAATATGGAATTTATTTTTCCAAATTCAAAACACATAAGTGGAAAAAATTAATTTAAAATTAATTCCCGCCGTCAAAACAAAAAACGTGTTTTTAAGAAATAATAACTATCAAAAGATTGACACTTATTTATATCCAATTTCAAAGTGAAATTACTTCCAATGACCAACATTGGATAAAATAGTACAAATATAATCTAATTATACTAAAACCATTTAGAAAGATAATCTAGCCATATAAATAAATTAGATTAAAAGGCGACTTTGAATTAAAATACAATATTTTCACTATTCATAAAAAATGAACTTTATCAGAAAAATACTAAAATTTTATCCAAAGTAAATTTTAATATCCCGATTCTAAAGAAGAATATTATTTTGTCAAATAGAACATATAAAAGTGACCAAAACTAGATTTAAAGAGGGTTCACCAACAAAAAGGTGGTAAATCGTCCTTTTAATGAATATTAGAGTATTTATGCTTAAAATTAGATTCATTCACATTTTAACTCTCTAACTTTTATTGGATAAATGTAAAAACATTTAACAAACATATATAATCATATTTTAGTTAGTTCTATTCATTCCCGCCAATACAACGGTTATGTGTTAACTACCGTTTAAAATAATAATATTATTATATTATTTTTCAGTATAACTCAACGTTGTGTACAACGTAAGATTTCAAAGAAACCTGTTGTTGCGTATCAGGTACGCCATCGAACATAACATATCCTTCAAAGTAAAATTAATATTTAATTCATAAAATATTAATAAATATGAAATTGTTATATTCTTTATTTACCTGGGATGTTACATATAATGTAGCTCATGGAGTTATTATGTGGTTATGTTGGAATTTCGTATTTTTGTGGTGTTCTGATTTTGGTATCTGGAAATTGTGATGTTCCCACTCAACTGGAAAGATGATTGTTCAGAATATAAAAAAAATGAACTGGAGAAAGATATGTGGTCATATTATGGTGGATGATGTTGCATGATATCAGGTGACATGTTATATTTAGAGGCAAGGACTCCAATCATTTGAGTGGATACCTCAACACTTGTCGCTAGCCTTGGTTTTATTTGGAGGTGGGCTTGCGGAGTTCACCTACCGATATGGTGGAATGTAATATGACCCACAACTACAATCCTCTATAATGGTTGCCCCCACCCTCCACGTGTCTCACTGCACTGACGCCAAGTGAGCATGCGACTAACCCAAAATGTAAAACGTCTCATTATTCGTAGATGCATTGCGTTTTGAAAACCATGCCATAGGGATCATAGTGTCGTGTTCACACCATTGATTCGAGAGTTTATTTCTATTATGTAAACATATATTTATAGACTTATATATTTATATATACATATAAATAAATATTTTACAATGTATATATATGTATGTAATTACTTATATATTTACGTATATACATTTATATAATATATTTACATAATGTGTATATATATACATATATATTTATATAATACATTTATATAATGTTTTCATTAAATATATTCAAATATGTATATTTATTTACATTTATATAATATAATAAATAGTATATTTAAATACATTTATAATGTATTTATATAGTATATTTATAAAACGTGTCTATAATGTATTTATATATATATATAATGTTATTTTTTATTTTTACATACATACATACATACATATATATTTATATATTTATTTTTGTGTATATTTACATATATATTTATATAATTTATTTGTGTGTATGTGCATGTGTACATACGTATTTCTATATATTTAAATCATAACTATGTTTATATATGTATATATTAATGGTTATTATAATGTCTAATGTATTTGGGCATATATTCTCATATATATAGGAAGGTACATATATGTGTATCAATATGTATTTACATATAAATTATATTTATATAATGTATTTATAATTAGGGATGACGACGTGTCAAGTATCCAGAAAATTAAAACCACCTCAAAATATTAGGTTTTGACTGGGCAAACAAAATCATTAATAACGCAACTGGTAGATACGTCGTCAATAACTCCGCACCTCGCCGGTACTACATTGTAGATAGGGAAAAATATATAGGTAAAACCAACGGTCACCGTCGTTCATTTATATTAATTTAACATTTTTTAAGTTTTAAATTACAATAAATTAATTAAATTAAAAGAATCGAAATATCATTTTTTTAAATCATAAACATGAGATAAAAAAAGATGTTTATTTTTGCGCGTAAGGCATGGAATTGGAGTCCCTTTCTGACGTAAATGCACTGAGGTTGATAAAAAATACGACCCAAACATTGATATCACCGATGACGTCATTTAATAATATAATGATTTAAATATTTTTTAATTAAATCATTTAAAAATATAAACTTAAAAATCAGGAATAAATCGTGGGATCGGTTGAATCCTCGCCACGCGTTGGTTGCATGGATACATGGCCGATATCCGTGGTCAGCATGATAATAATATCGTACGAGAGTAAGTATGTAGATCCCACAAATTTAAATTTTGGGATTTGTAAAATTTTACAGATTTTTAATTAAGGTTAAAATAATAATTTTACATTCTCAAAATGATAAGAGGATGAATGGAGAACAGAATTTAGATGAACAATCATCGGTGGAATAAAGATTAATGTTCGTTCGTGAAATTGAGATTGATGACTCAAAATTCTCAACTCATTTATATATCTATCTTGCTTTTGATTTTTCTATGATGGGTAAATAATTCTAGCATAAACTCACGACATGGAGGTCGAGTTATCAATGAAAACACCTTGTGGTGCGACCATTCCGTCTTATATATATAACTTCCCCAAGTAACATTTGTGGGAAAAATCTTTCTACAAATCTAGTTATTATTCTTCTAGTAAAATTCGATGTTAAACAACGCATGAATTAACTATCCTTTATACATCCAATATCTATTTCCAAGAGAGGGAAATCTCATTTTATGTCCCGAACCATCATCACCAAATCATCATTATATTTTATTGAAAAAGAAGTACAGAAAGAAGACTCAAATAGCAAGGACAAACAAGCCAGAGATTAGGGGGGCGAAAGTAATGAAGCACAAGAGCATCAACTCTAACAATGTTCCGTCCTTCCATAGGCAAAGAGTCGACACCAGTGAAGCAAGTAATGCAGGACCCATGTACTTCTAGGGAGGCAAAGTAATCCATCGCCTTATTGCCCTCGCGCCATGTGGAGAGGATGCTAATGTGGTTGTGAATAAGACCTATGCACCTCCTGACAATGTAAGAAACTCACCAAGGGGTAATGCCTAACTCGAGAAGAGAAGCATGAAGAGTTGATGAGTCAGTTTCCAATGCTGCTAGACTAATCCTCAAGTGCAGTCAAAGATTGAGATCGGTAAGCAAAGCAAGAGACTCCGTCTGGAGAGAGTGCCCATGTCCGAAGCTTATAGTGAAAGCAAAGACGATCGAGCCTCTACAGTCACGAACCACACCTCCTCCACGGATGACTCTCATATTGCATGAGCCGTCAGTATTAATCTTGTTACCTAAGAGATGAGGATGTCATTAAACCCAGTGGCCGAGAGATCTATTGGGGAGGAGGCAATACGAATGATTACCAACCAAAAGCGGTCTGAAAATTGGGGAGTCATTCCAGTTTTTGAAGAATTTGAAAAACTCAACTAGAAGTTTTCTGGTGCGAGCAACGAGAGCTCTCCCCAAGCAGAGGATGCCTTCAAAGCGGGCATTATTCCGTCCTTGCCAAATGCACTAGCACCCTACAGATAAAACCATGGCTATAGCCTTTTGCTCAGTACCCGCAACACCGACACCCTAAAACCAACGCTCAAGAAAAGGAAGGTCAGAAGACCCTGGAAAGGAGTAACCTGAAAAATAACCGAAGAAGCTCTAGACCGTGCAAGCCCAATCACTTTCGAAGAAGACGTGATCCGAGGTTTCCTCTCGACGATTTCTGTAGAACACACAACCTGAGGCAAATGAGATACATGCACACTTGATGTTCTCATCAGTTGAAAGAGCACTATTCTTGATTCTCCAAATAAGAAAATTATATTTGTTTGAGATATCTTTACACCAGAGCAGCTCCCCCAAAGATCCTCATTCCCTAGGACAAACATCACCATGCAATAATCCTTGACAGAAAAGATGCCCATGGATGAGCCTGTATAAACACACTTGTTTGGCTCCGTATTCATATCAATTAAGTCAGAAGCCTCTCATTGCTGAGAATTGAGAATAGCACGAATGAAGTTTGGATGCTTGCTGGCTTGACTGAAGGAGATGTCATGAATAGGGTAGTCAGGAAAACCAAGCGTGGAACCTACCCAATTATGGTGCCAGAATGATATATCGCCCCTCCTTACGATCCAACAATCGTGATTCTGGAGGGAATTAAAGTGAGAATTAATGATGGGCCATATGGAAGAGGGGGTTTCCTCATGTAACACTCAAACCACCTTTAACTTTGCTAGCCATGAATCCGCCCCATAGAGTGCGCTCCTCAATAATTTCTCATGCAAGTTTTGCATGCATGCCATGCACTGTGTCTAAGGCACTTCTAATGTTGATGCCACCTTCCCTCATGGATTTGGCCATCCGAGCCGATGATGCCCAATGGTGCTTACCATCCGAGTGGGCGTCCCAGATGAAAGAAGCCACAATATTGTCAATGTTGGTGATGACTCGCTTCAGAACCCTAACTGCGGAGTGAGTGTGAATCAGAATGGAGGTAAGCACACTGTTAACCAAGGTAATGCACCCCCAAAGGAAAGATGACGATTCTTCCAGTTCATGATTATTCCAGTAATTATTCCAACAATGTGATCAAAGTGACGAATTAGGAGCCTTTTTGAGGATATGGGGGCACCAAGATAATCCATAGGAAAACTTCTATTATGCATTTCTATGCTAAAATTGAGAGTGGAAACCCTTTGATCAAGGAACATGTTAGAGATATAGAAGTTGCTTTTGCCTCGATTAATCACTGGACCACTCCAAGTGTAGTAGTCATTAAATTTTTTATTAATGTTGTGAATCGATTTTTTCCCTACATTCATGAAGATGATAGTGTCATATATGAACATAAGGTGTGACATACATTGGGAACTCAATCTGCATCGAAAAGGGAGAATGTCACCCATTGCAATGCTCTTGTTAATGAGATGGTTGAGGACATCTCGAGTGATGATAAAGATTCTAGGGGATAAGGGATCTCTTTGCCGAAGACCGCGACAATCTTTGAAAAATCCAAAGATTTTTCCCATGAAAGAGAATGAAATCCATGTGGAGCTAACACACCTGAAAAAAAGATCCAAAGACCATGAGGAAAAGCCCATCCTGGAAAGCACTTTAATAATGAAGTTCCATTATACTATTTCAAAAGCTTTGTCCATGTCAAGCTTAATAGTAATGTTGGAGCCGCGCGTTTTAAGATTGATGTCACTAACCACCTCCTGATCCAAGGTGATCACTCCTTGAATAGATCGATCTTTGACAAAATTGTATTTCTCCTTAGAGATCCATTGAGGTATATGGGTTGAGATCCTTATGTTAATAACACTTCTCAGCACTTTATAAGGGGAATTACATACACTTATGGAATAGTAGTGATAGAATGAAGCGGGGATCCAAATTTTGGGGATGAGGACAAGGGAGGTGGCATGAATCTGGAGTGCTTTCAGTATTAAGACCACACATTGCCTCATGGATCTCTTCTTTATCTGGCATGAATTCTAAGAAGATGTTGTCAGTACTAGATACAACATGAGGAATTACAAAGAGAATGTCTTCAGATCCCCTTGGGTAGCCACTGACCATATGAGAATTAGGGGCTGCAAGGAGCAACCTGAAGTGAGATTCAGCCAAGGCTCCAACCTCGTCCCTGCTCTATGTGTGAGAGCCATCCTCAAGGCGGATGTTAGGACTGATGGACTATTTTTATCCTTTAAATAAGCATGGAAAGTAGCTGTATTTCGATCTCCTTTGCTAATCCATTTAATTCTAGCATGTTCATGAGACAAACGCTCTTGCCTAAGGATTAGGTCCGCCAATATATTATTTTTATTATCGAGGTCAACAAACAAATCATCATCCCAATTCTCTCCTAAATTGGTATCCAAGCACTCAACATCATCTTTAACTGACCCATACATGGTTTTCTCACTGAACAACATCCCAAACAATCACCATGTGTACCCAACGTGCACCAACCATCACATACCAAGACCTTTCCCCAAAAAGTCATGACAACGACCACTCTCATTCTCAGTTATAGTGATTTGAAAAGAACTCACTCACAAATTCTCTCCTACTATCCACTCCAATCTCAATCAAACTAAAAAACTGCATGCTCCCATGAAACTCGATTGCACAACCCGATTCACGCTCACATGAGTCACGTCCCATCTAAACCAAGATCAAGCACCTAACCCACTGACCATGCCCTAATACATGTTAGGCTCACCCAACAACCTAAGGCATCTCACCCATGCCAATACTTACCGCACAATCACCCACCACATGGGAGTCATTCTAGAACCACAAACTTCTTCCCATACTCCCACCGCACCACTAAAAGCCCATCCCAAGAACCATGGGGCCAAGAATCCTTCTGATCTTGGCCTCTAACCCAATATGGATACAAAAAATTCTCCAAAAACTTTGTATCCTAAAATCACAAGGCATTATTATAACTTTCCTCAACTTTAAAATTCAGTTAAGTAGAATTACATTAAGAAGCTATATGATAAAACACCATATAGGTTGTTGTCAAAACTTTAAGTAACCAAGTATACATCCTCAAGGCAACTCATGTTCATCCTTGGATCACCACTCATGAATACCATGCCTTCATCAATTCATTACCAGGGAATCAATGCTCGCACTGATCCATGATGGGTTTCCATACATCCCTTGACAAAGGGATTATATTACCATCTCTGAAGAACCTCCCGCTATAATATCCACATGCCCTATCATCGAAAGGAAGTACATCATGGTCCAGCTGAGTAGAATTACACCAACAATTTATCTGGGAAAACACCATATAAGTTGTTGTTGACACTTTAAACAACCATACCTCTCATCAGAAAAAAAACCATAAGCAAACGCACATATGTCAACTGAATCTTACGTGTGTATCATGATGCATGTACATGGGACTCTTACCAATGGGACAAAAGCCAAAACCCACAAAAAATCATAAATCCAAAACCCAAGTACACCACCCATGGTGAAATAATATGACCATAACATCAAAAACCAAGAATAAAAATCTCATGCCCTGTTAACCTAGTCTTCACATCAGAAAAGGTCTTCTTGACTCACCAATATGATATTCACTACAAGATCCAACATATTCCTTGACCACATGTCTACCATCTCTTCAAATAGTAATACAAAACAAAAGATCTGATACCACTTTGTAATGCCTGGTCCTGGGCCACTTGATGATTCCCAAGACAAGGATGTCACACAGTCTCAAGCATGCCTCCCCATATGCAAGAGGCTATCGACCAGCAATGAGAGCTTGATCCATATAGTGGGGAGTCTATTCCCTCAAATCAGGGTACAACAAACAACAAAAACAACCAAACATCTATAAGAAAAACATCAGAGTATGTATAATCAATAAACACAGAAAATAACATACATAATGTTATTATACAAAACATACACACACTGATCTCCCACCAGACCGATCCAAAATAAAAAATAAATAAAAAAATACAACACACACACTGTTCCTACTTCCATCCTCGGACCTCACACACCCTACCTCCAATACACCCAAGCTACACCATCCTGATCCATTAAACATCTCGTGCTATTACTTGTAAAGCCAACATAAGGTCTACACATGCACCTAGATTCCCATGTAATGTGTGAGAATATAACTCATTAGGGTCTTACAAAACATCCCTAATACATGTTTTTACATACGATGGTTTCAGACACACCAGGAGCACATATTGGGCCTATAAACAACTCATTTTTTTCGGATTCAACTGATCATTTAAAATGTACATGATTTGGATGACATGACCAATGATTTTGTTTAAGAATATTTACAAATGATTATTTTAGAACCAATAGAGAAGATATTTTTTTGCATTAATTTATAATTAATTTTTTTAAAAAGAAGAAATATTACCTTGGTCTTGATATATTTCTTCATTTATGGTATTAATTATTATAACTTGATTGATGTTTCTTCATTGTGTAGTGAGGACCCAATGAAGATCCCCTATAGCGGTGATCCACATGTGCCACTTCAATATATGAATGATTGTAACACCCCAAGCTTCCATTATACGCTTCTCATTCAATAATGCAATAGCTTGCATTGTATGCAACTTCGAGTTCTAAAACACCGCGACTAATCAAAGTAGCCGTTATGAATAGTAATAACCACTTTTTAAAATTATAGAAATTTTATATTTCAAAATGGACTTCATTTTTGGATTCGGAATATCGAAATTAGCCTATGTTGAATTTTTGGTATTTTTCTGAGAACTTCTAATTTTTTTATGAATAGTGAAAAATACTTAAAAATAACTTTTTTAATCAAAATAATTTATAGTGATAAATTATACTATTTAGTGGTTTTAAAGTATAATTAGAATATATTTTTACCATTTTATCCAATGGTGGTTATTAGAATTAATTTAACATTGAAATTGGACATAAACAATTGCCAATCTTTTGATATAAATTGTTTCTTAAAACACGCTATTTGTTGTGACAGCAGGAATTAATTATAAAATTAATTAATGCAACTTATATGTTTGGAATTTTGTAAAATAGACATCATTTTTGAATTCGGAATATCAATTATAGCTTAGGGTGAAATTTTGGCATTGTTCTGAAAAACTTCAATTTTTGATGAATAGTGAAACCACTAAGTGGTAGTTAAATAACTGATTTTTCGTTTAAATGAAATATTACCACTTCTGTGATTTGATTTTCAAAAATCCGACATACATGGTTGTCATTAAGAAGTAAAATGTGGTTCAATGAGATCAAAATAATTTTTTGGTGAATAGTAACTTTTAAGTTCTTAATCGCGATTAGAGGTAATTAGTGTAGTTTAAGGTAAAAATAATGTTTTAATAATATGAGATGAGCTTGAAACTTGTCCTACTCCTATTGGATGAGTCATGGCCGACCAAAACAACCCATGGGTCAACTTGGGGACCCCATGGAGCCACTTTGGTTGGAAAATGACATTAATATATATATATTTAATGTTAAAATTAAATTGACACAAACATGAGTTGTTTTACTAAAACAGTTTTTAAGTGGGGTTACACAAGTCCAAATTTTGATTATAAATATTAATTAGAAAGATAAAAAGATTTCCTACATAATAGTATTTTTTTTATAATTTTTAGAAATTAAATAAATTAAATTAATTATGACATCATGATGATGCAGCGATGACCTCATTATTTAACGATTTAAATAAAATGGAAAGATAATGTAAAATCCAAAGCGTACACTTGTCAAAAACCTATTGTATGAGTAGACTTCGAACCCTTATCATCTTATCCTCGAATTATATAAGTGTGAGACCTCTAAAATCCGAAACTCATTTTATAATAAAGTGACTTTTCTTTACTTTCCAAGAGTGCCCCTCCTCTCCACTTATAAAAGGCCCCCA
Source organism: Viscum album (assembly GCA_963277665.1). Taxonomy (NCBI): domain Eukaryota; kingdom Viridiplantae; phylum Streptophyta; class Magnoliopsida; order Santalales; family Viscaceae; genus Viscum; species Viscum album. The sequence goes on along the minus strand of OY728157.1, from coordinate 2,113,124,265 downwards.
CCTCTCCCACCTCATTTACACTTTCAAGCCATTTGGCTCGGCCAAACTCTGCCCAAATACTCTCCTAACTTCCCCCTCTTACTCCTAGAAGCCTAACTTTGGGCAGAACTCTTCCCAAGGAAGCCTTTGGCTCAAATCAAAAAGAGTTACCCGATTTTGAGGTAATGTCTTCTCTAATGTTGTTTTGTTTTATTTTTCTTCTCCAACCCCCTAAACTCTTTTTATTCATTTCTTTTGTAACAACACCAGTATCCTCAATATACTAGGATGTTTTTATAAGAAGGATTCGAGCTACACTTACACACACCTACATCTAATGGTTAAAGAACATACGGTTTTTGTGGATGGCGACTTTCTGCCTCACGAAACGATGATTGTTCAACACTCATATAACACCTTCAAAGGTGGCCATTAAGATGTCACTATTTTTATATATGATATATAATATGTTTATGTTTTACTTATGCTTCTGTATTTCTCATTTATGGTATACTTTATGATTTCCATTATGGGTAAAACGCGATAATTTCATTTTAGGAAGTGCGGACTACCGCCCCCTCAAAGTGATTTGAATCGTTAATTCCATATGTGGGATGTATAAAGGATGGAGTAAATGGTATTATACACTATGTTATACTGGAATTATATTATAAATTTATATCATTATGATTTTGTTCCATTAAATATGAAATTGAAATGAAAGTAGCGTTCATGCGTACGTACGGCTTACCGTCTCCATGAACGGTGCATTTCATTTCTTACCTCTAAATGTTACGTAATATTATAAATGAATGTATATACTGGATATATAAGATATATATGACATCTAAATCATGAATATAATTCTGAAGATAATGGATATTCTACCACATAAACAACTTGTAATTATAAGAAGTTTATTGTTGACTCAAGTACCAAAGATCGACAAAACGACCGTTATTAACTTAAATAATTACATAATGTTCATATAATTGTAATAAGTGATATAATAAGGATAATGAAATTTAAAATTGTTCTTAATAAGGTATATATTAACTCTAGTTTATTATTCAGGAGGTTAAAGAACGGTTGAGTCAAGTCAGACATGAGGTAAGGGAATTTCTTAACCCAATTTCCATTCTTTGGGTTAATCTCCTACTTTCAAATTATGTCATGATATTATTATGTACTATCTTGTATTTTTACATTATTTATGTGTACTTATAGTGAATACACATAATAGACCTACTTTATAAAAAAAATGATCTTTTTAAGGACTTCTTCTCAATCCCCTTTCATTGAGGCATATTTGGTTTTATACACAACTTTCTTTTATACGGTGTATAAACCCCTTTGAATTTTACGTTTATTCAAAAGGAATCTTTTTATACGAAGCGTTTTACTAAACGACAAAAAGGGAATGTTTTTCTTTCCGTACTTATGCGGCGACAACGACTTCTCCACCGCCGTGACCATTATTTGAGTTTCGGCTTCCTCTACAAGCCATCATTTTTTTAATGAAAAATAAATACAAAGTTTTAACTTTCTTTTATTTTGGTATTGAAAATGGTTTTGAAAGCGTTTTTATTATATCAATGTGTTGTATTTATATCTTGTGATTGAAATGTGGAACTGTTATGTTTCCTTTATGCATGTTTTATGTGATGCGATTATGTTATGGTTTATGATATGTTTAAACCTATTCATATGAGGAATGCATTGGACTTAATAAGTGATGGGTGGAGCCTGCTATAGCTCCTCGATGCATCGGTAGGTCTCATGAGACAACTAGACGTGGAATTGGCCAAGGCCCTTTCCCAATTTGATTTATGGTTTTGGCCGAGGCCTTAATCATTTTAGACGTCTTGGCCGAGGCCTTGACAAAATGTTTCAGAATGTCCGACATTATACATTCCCTCATTATGAAAGTGGTTATTGATCTTTCATGTGATTATTCGTCTAGTAGAATATCCATGTGAGTAAGTAAGTGGCATTATTTGATTTTACTTTTTCCATATTATGCTGAAGTTCAAGTTTAATAAGGCTTTTGTTTAGTTATACATTACCTTAAATGTTTATGTTTATTTATGAAATCTTCTGCAATTTTGTTATCCTTACTGAGCATCTGAGCTCACCCCTTTCAATGTTTTAATATTTTCCAGGATGTGAAGAAGTATTTTATGAATGACCTGCAGGGATAGTCAGAAGAGGATATGAGTGTGGACTATGAAGACTTTGTTATTAGTTTTTCACTTTATGATGTAATGTAACACTTATGAATGTATCTAGTGTTTCCAAGGCTACTAAACTAATCGGTCTTTCGAGACTTGATCTTTTGTGATCATGCCAATGTTACGAAGTAACGCACCGGCTCTGAGTAGCTGGGGTCGGGGCGCTACAGTTGGTATCAGAGGCAGTTTAGTACTAACCTTGGAAGCTAGATTTAGACAAACTCTGATTAGAGCACGTAGACCTAAGATGAACTTTGAGGATTAGTATAGAAGAACTTCCTGAAAATTTTGGTATTGTAGAGATTTTATAAGTTTTCCAAGCAATACATCCCTATCTGGATACGAGCAAGTAGAGGTGGCTCTGGCACAGATGTACCTAGGGGTAAAACCCGAAAACACCACTTTGAGCTAGACTCGAACGGGAACTGGTGCATGACAACGGGCCTTGCTGCACTCTTGGTTACGACACTCCCGGGGGATATGCTTAGGATAATTCTCATTTTCCTTACAAACCACTATGAAGGGTTACTAGTATATACTTCCTAAAAGAAAACATTTTTATGATTATGGATTATATCCATAATTAGTTCAATTTATGTTAAGTGTTTTACAAGTATGGAATTATGTATTTTGATTCATAAACTAATCCAGTTTATGCCATTATTTAGAAATGGCACCTAGTGGAAGGAATGGAAACCGTATCAATGCACGAACTCCGTGTAGGGATTTCCCTCCTACTCAAGATAATTATTGTGGATCTGGAGATACAACTGGTGCTGATCAACTTATTACCATACTGGGACAACTCACTCAGGTTATGAATAATAACCTTACTCGTATGGAGCACCCTGATCCACAACGTGGAGGATCAATTCTAGACCGTTTCATGAGGCAACAACCACCAACCTTAAATGGGAGTACAAATCCTATAGTAGCTGAGCAATGGATAAATTCCTTAGAAAAAATATTCCATGCCTTGGGGAGTAGTGAAAGGGAGAAGGTTGTCATGGCAGTTTACCGCCTCACTGGAGATGCCGATCAGTGGTGGTCGCTGATTCAAAACAAAAAGGAAGATGATGACGTATCGAATATGTAATGGAGGGAGTTCAAAGAGATTTTCTTAGAAAAATACTTTCCTCGTGACCATCGAGCAGATATGGAAAGGCAATTTCTGAGTCTGAGGTAGAAGGAGGATGAGAATGTCGCAAAGTATGAGGCTAACTTTACAAGGTTAGCGAGGCATGCTGCCGATTATATACGTAACCCAAGGAGTAAGATTTATCGTTTCTTTGATGGGTTAAAACCATTTCTCCGTTGAGATTTAGTATCACAATCCTTCTCATCATATGAAGATATTGTCTCGTGTGCTATCAAGACAGAAAAGGAATTCTCTAAGTCTTATGAAAACAAAGTAAAGCAAGAGAAGAAGAGAACGGTGGAACAAGAGACAGATAAAGGGAAAAAGGGAAAGAAGGATTTTCCATTATGTGATAATTGTGGGAAGAATCACCCTGGTACTTGCCTAAAAGGAATGGGAGTTTGTTATAAATGTGGAGAAAAGGGTCACCAGGCTCGTGATTGCAAGGGAAAGAAAGAGGCTATCAATGTTGAATGCTACAATTGTAGGGAAATGGGGCATTATGCAAATGAATGTCCTAAGAGTCAAGGAAACTTACCTCAGAAAAGGCCAAGGGATCAAGGACAATCTTATGCTGTTACTACAGTTGAAGCAGAATAACTAATGTATTGGTGCTTTTGGACTCATGGATTATATTCTGGTTATAAGAATAATGTGATATATATAAAGATTGTACTGCAGTACTTTTTGATTTCAGTAAGGTTTTAATATGATTAAGGTAATCATATTTTTAGTATGTGGCAATATGAGAAACTTTTCTTTGTTTGGGGAATCTGATGTTACAATTGATTTTGGAATTTAGAGACCTTTTAGAGAAAGTCTGGACGAAGGTATTTTGGATAACTATTAAGGTTGGAGTGGATTAAGTTGATCTTTGGATAGTATTGTTTATGGTTAAAAAATTTATGAAGATTATTTTTGGAATATTATGATACTATAGTTTTAGGAAAAGGACAACCTGCAGGGTGGGGCATAACCCGTCGCGTCGGACAAAGCTGCAGGAATCGAACCCACAATCAAAGTGTGACATGCCTTTATTTCCTACCACTAGCCTACAGGAAGTCCCTGGTTATTACAAAATAATTTTACTAATCTAAATGGTATGTGTTAACATTTGGAACCTTATACAATTAGGATAAATAGAATATTTTTGAGTTCCGTTACCATTTGGAGTAAAAGTTGGGTTTGTGGTAAAAATTTATTAACGAATGAAAGTATACATAACAAGTATGTATATTCCCTTAAGTTCTTAGTAAATCACCTAAATAAATTCCTCAAATTATAAAAGGTAACTTAAAACAAAAATGTTGTCGGTTAACTTTTCCAAATGGGGATTCAATGACCGTTTAACCAATCACAAGTTTGTGATTTTCTTGTAGTTAAACTTTCTCCTAATCCTGTTTTCTATAACTCTCCATCAGACCTTGATGGTTTGTTTCTCCTCCATATCCATATTTTCATAGAATCCAAGAATGGGCTATATCGGGTGACCTTTGTACTTATCTTGCTTTCTTTTAATGTTATATATTTATTAACCTTATTTCCGATGTGGGTGTTCCACAAAGGTATTTTCTATTTTCAACCTTTTATTTTCAAAGAAAATTTTCAAATTGCGAGGACGCAATTTATTAAAGGAGGGGAGAATGTAACACCCCGAGCTTCCATGATACGCTTCTCATTCAATAATGCAATAGCTTGCATTGTATGAAACTTCGAGTTCTAAAACACCGCGACTAATCAAAGTAGCCATTATGAATAGTAATAACCACTTTTTAAAATTATAGAAATTTTATATTTCAAAATGGACTTCATTTTTGGATTCGGAATATCGAAATTAGCCTATGTTGAATTTTTGGTATTTTTCTGAGAACTTCTAATTTTTTATGAATAGTGAAAAATACTTAAAAACAACTTTTTTAATCAAAATAATTTATAGTCATAAATTATACTATTTAGTGGTTTTAAAGTATAATTAGAATATATTTTTACAATTTTATCCAATGGTGGTTATTAGAATTAATTTAACATTGATATTGGACATAAACAATTGCCAATCTTTTGATATAAATTGTTTCTTAAAACACGCTATTTGTTGTGACAGCAAGAATTAATTATAAAATTAATTAATGCAACTTATATGTTTGGAATTTTGTAAAATAGACATCATTTTTGAATTCGGAATATCAATTATAGCTTAGGGTGAAATTTTGGCATTGTTCTGAAAAACTTCAATTTTTGATGAATAGTGAAACCACTAAGTGGTAGTTAAATAACTGATTTTTCGTTTAAATGAAATATTACCACTTCTGTGATTTGATTTTCAGAAATCCGACATACATGGTTGTCATTAAGAAGTAAAATGTGGTTCAATGAGATCAAAATAATTTTTTGGTGAATAGTAACTTTTAAGTTCTTAATCGCGATTAGAGGTAATTAGTGTAGTTTAAGGTAAAAATAATGTTTTAATAATATGAGATGAGATTGACACTTGTACTACTCCTATTGGATGAGTCATGGCTGACCAAGACAACCCATGGGTCAACTTGGGGACCCCATGGAGCCACTTTGGTTGGAAAATGACATTAATATATATATATTTAATGTTAAAATTAAATTGACACAAACATGAGTTGTTTTACTAAAACAGTTTTTAAGTGGGGTTACACAAGTCCAAATTTTGATTATAAATATTCATTAGAAAGATAAAACGATTTCCTACATAATAGTATTTTTTTATAATTTTTATACATTAAATAAATTAAATTAATTATGACATCATGATGATGCAGCGATGACCTCATTATTTAACGATTTAAATAAAATGGAAAGATAATGTAAAATCCAAAGCGTACACTTGTCAAAAACCTATTGTATGAGTAGATTTCGAACCCTTATCATCTTATCCTCGAATTATATAAGTGTTTAACCTCTAAAATCCGAAACTCATTTTATAATAAAGTGACTTTTCTTTACTTTCCAAGAGTGCCCCTCCTCTCCACTTATAAAAGGCCCCCACCTCTCCCACCTCATTTACACTTTCAAGCCATTTGGCTCGGAAAAACTCTGCCCAAATACTCTCCCAACTTCCCCCTCTTACTCCTAGAAGCCTCACTTTGGGAAGAACGCTTCCCAAGGAAGCCTTAGGCTCAAATCAAAAAGAGTTACCCGATTTTGAGGTAATGTCTTCTCTAATGTTGTTTTGTTTTATTTTTCTTCTCCAACCCCCTAAACTCTTTTTATTCATTTCTTTTGTAACAAAACCAGTATCCTCAATATACTATGATGTTGTTATAAGAAGGATTCGAGCTACACTTACACACACCTACATCTAATGGTTAAAGAACATACGGTTTCTGTGGATGGCGAATTTCTGCCTCACGAAACGATGATTGTTCAACACTCATATAACACCTTCAAAGGTGGCCATTAAGATGTCAATATTTTTATATATGATATATAACATGTTTATGTTTTACTTATGCTTCTGTATTTCTCATTTATGGCATACTTTATGATTTCCATTATGGGTAAAACGCGATAATTTCATTTTAGGAAGTGCGGACTACCGCCCCCTCAAAGTGATTTGAATCGTTAATTCCATATGTGGGATGTATAAAGGATGGAGTAAATGGTATTATACAATATGTTATACTGTAATTATATTATAAATTTATATCATTATGATTTTGTTCCATTAAATATGAAATTGAAATGAAAGTAGCGTTCATGCGTACGTACGGCTTACCGTCTCCATGAACGGTGCATTTCATTTCTTACCTCTAAATGTTACGTAATATTATAAATGAATGTATATACTGGATATATAAGATATATATGACATCTAAATCATGAATATAATTCTGGAGATAATGGATATTCTACCACATAAACAACTTGTAATTATAAGAAGTTTATTGTTGACTCAAGTACCAAAGATCGACAAAACGACCGTTATTAACTTAAATAATTACATAATGTTCATATAATTGTAATAAGTTATATAATAAGGATAATGAAATTAAAAATGGTTCTTAATAAGTTATATATTAACTCTAGTTTATTATTCAGGAGGTTAAAGAACGGTTGAGTCAAGTCAGACATGAGGTAAGGGAATTTCTTAACCCAATTTCCATTCTTTGGGTTAATCTCCTACTTTCAAATTATGTCATGATATTATTATGTCCTATCTTGTATTTTTACATTATTTATGTGTACTTATAGTGAATACACATAAAAGACCTACTTTATAAAAAAAATGATCTTTTTAAGGACTTCTTCTCAATCCCCTTTCATTGAGGCATATTTGGTTTTATACACAACTTTCTTTTATACGGTGTATAAACCCCTTTGAATTTTACGTTTATTCAAAAAGAATCTTTTTATACGAAGCGTTTTACTAAACGACAAAAAGGGAATGTTTTTCTTTCCGTACTTATGCGGCGACAACGACTTCTCCGCCGCCGTGACCATTATTTGAGTTTCGGCTTCCTCTACAAGCCATCATTTTTTTAATGAAAAATAAATACAAAGTTTTAACTTTATTTTATTTTGGTATTGAAAATGGTTTTGAGAGCATTTTTATTATATAAATGTGTTGTATTTATATCTTGTGATTGAAATGTGGAACTGTTATGTTTCCTTTATGCATGTTTTATGTGATGCGATTATGTTATGGTTTATGATATGTTTAAACCTATTCATATGAGGAATGCATTGGACTTAATAAGTGACGGGTGGAGCCCGCTATAGCTCCTCGATGCATCGGTAGGTCTCATGAGACAACTAGACGTGGAATTGGCCAAGGCCCTTTCCCAATTTGATTTATGGTTTTGGCCGAGGCCTTAATCATTTTAGACGTCTTGGCCGAGGCCTTGACAAAATGTTTCAGAATGTCCGGCATTATACATTCCCTCATTATGAAAGTGGTTATTGATCTTTCATGTGATTATTCGTCTAGTAGAATATCCATGTGAGTAAGTAAGTGGCATTATTTGATTTTACTTTTTCCATATTATGCTGAAGTTCAAGTTTAATAAGGCTTTTGTTTAGTTATACATTGCCTTAAATGTTTATGTTTATTTATGAAAGCTTCCGCAATATTGTTATCCTTACTGAGCATCTGAGCTCACCCCTTTCAATGTTTTAATATTTTCCAGGATGTGAAGAAGTATTTTATGAATGAACTGCAGGGATAGTCAGAAGAGGATATGAGTGTGGACTATGAAGACTTTGTTATTAGTTTTTCACTTTATGATGTAATGTAACACTTATGAATGTATCTAGTGTTTCCAAGGCTACTAAACTAATCGGTCTTTCGAGACTTGATCTTTTGTGATCATGCCAATGTTACGAAGTAACGCACCGACTCTGAGTAGCTGGGGTCGGGGCGCTACAATGATGCTGATGAAATGATGAGTGATAGAACAACTGATTGATCATTTTTCATTGTTCCCTTTGATTGCTTCACATTCCTTCAGGATTAAATGAATTTCTCTTATTCTTATCAGTCTTACGAGGAATAAAGGAGTAGATAGATCTTGAGAGGAAATTATTTTGCACGATGATTAACAAAGAAGGTAATGCCATAGTTGGGTTTGATATGAGCCATGTTAAATACTTTTTTAATCAAATGTCATTACTTTGTTAATGTAATCCAACACATAAAGATCATTATCTAAATATGTATTAACATAAAAATGATTTCTTTATAAAATAAGTAAAATTTATTCCAAATTTTTAAAATAATTACATTTTTATCAATTTTGGACATAATAATAATGTTTTTGGTAATTGTTGACACATAATAAAATTATTTTAAAACTAATATTATTCCAACCAGCAATGTGAGGTGATAATCTTCAATAGTCACAATAGCAAGTTTGGCTCAGTTGACTACTTATAGATCTACCTCACCATGGAAAATACTTTAGAATATACTTGGTTTCTATATTTGAATATATATGTGAGCACCAAATACTATATTTAATACCCAATTGATAGAAACAAATAAATTGTACTCGATAACAAATGCACCTAAAGCTTCCCCTTGATTCTTTGTCATGGTGCAATTTTTCTTCTAGTGTCCCTTCTTGATACATGAAAAATAAAAAATGTCTTGTTACCTTGATTTCCCCTTAACCCCCCTCTTCTTGGAAGGGAATTGTGAAGAAACAAAAGACTTGGATTTAGACTTGGATCACATCTCCTAACCTATAATTTAATTCACTATAATAACAAAAGGGTTTTATCACTTTATATCCTTGTCAACTTATAAAATTAGAGTGGGAAAATCTAGGAGAAACTTATCTATGTTGTTTATATTGAAATTTACATAAAAAACTAGATAGGATCTAAGGAAGTGATGAAATAATGAAATTGGCATGTGGTTTTTTGGGTAGCTTAAACCCTAAAACCTCTTGATACTCAATGTAGCCAATGAGTTTGACTTGTGCACATTCTCTAGATTTTCTCATGAAGAGCACGTTCGATATTTCAAACTTTTCTTGTTTGGATCTATCTAGATAAAGATCATGAAGATGATGGAGCATACTATAGGCATCCATATTCTCATGCAAATTCATGAGTTCATTAAACATTGAACATATAATGCATTGTTAAAGTGCTTTCCGTAGATAAAAAACTCCTCACCACTCACCTTCTTAGAAGGAATATCAGTAATTAAGAATTCTAGCACATAAGACTTCCATTCATGGTGCAATACAAGTCGTAACTATCTAAACCATTCCTGGAAGTTACTTCCGATTAGGAGATGATATTTATCCTTTTAATTTATAATTACTTTAAAACATAATAATAAAGTTTACCTTGGTCTTTAGATCTTTCTTTGTTGATGATATTGACCATTCTAACTTGATCAGTGTATCATCATTGCATAGTGAGGACCCAAATAATAGTTACTATAGTGGTGATCCACACATGGTACTTTGACCTCCAAATAACGCTGATGAAATGCATATAATGATGAAAAAAAATTCAATACAAGTTCGGTTAAGTTGACCAATCATCTTAGTTCAGACTCCTTGATAATTAAAAGTGACCCCAATTATAGCCTAGATCAACACATTAACTATGATTTGTCTTAATTAGGATAATAAAAGGAATAATGACTTAATATTAACTTGAGGTATTTTTTTTATTATGCGAACAATTTATTATTTTATCTTTTACATGTCTTGTTAATATTAAGTGAATTTTACTTAAGTGATTAACCATGTACTGATAAAATATTTATGTATAATCCTTTTATTTTGATTCCATATTTTCATATCAATCCCTTTATTTATGTGATTGTGGGCTTAAATCCATAAAATAAACCATGAAAAAAACATAAATAAAATAAATAAAATGTGGCATGATCATGAGCTTTAACTTACGGTTTTTCTTGAGTGGAAAATAAACAAACCATTTAACTTAGGGGGGGGGGGTAACTCATTGAGCTGGTATAAGATTGATTTTGTAGTGTTCCACCTTTGTTATGTGTATCTCCTTGGTTTGGTTTCACCTTGGATACATCTTGAACCAACTCCATGTGCTTGGGAGCGCCATACTTATAATGATTTTACATCACTTGCAGGTGAAGGGAACCGAAAAGGGGGTTTATATAAAATAAATTGTGGACACATATTCCCATACATAATAAAGAGGGAGGGATGAATCACATGCCATTAATTTAATTTAATAAAATAATTTCAAAAACTTATGCAATAATTAAATTAAAATAAACCATATACATACAACGGTTGTTATAAGATCATTATCATCCACTAGTTCAATGAATACATATTTAAAATAACTTGATAGCATTTATTTTGATTAATTATTTTATTAAGATAAACACATGTGAGTTAATTCATTTAGTTATCTGATTAATCAATTAATTCAATTTATCTTAATTTGTATCCAATCTGTCTTAGAGATACCCATCTTCTGTGATTTTAAATAAATTAAATATTTTTTTTAAATTTAATAAAATAAGTACACAACTTGTACTTGGAAGCCACTAGGGAAGTAATTGTTTTAACTACTCGGCTTGTATAGAGATCATATATAGTCTACTCAAATTGTATATATAATACATGTTTTATCATGAATTAAATGGCGTGTATGGAGTATTTAACTTATTATGACTATACATGATATGTATTTCATAAATTTACAAGAAAATTAAATTATAATTTAATATATATATATATATATATATATAACCTCTCACACTGCATGCGTCAATGAATAACACATGAAACACATGTTGTGTTTTAAATGAGTAATAAATTAAATTTTAATTTTCTGCATAAACAGGATGGGTACACGACGTGTACATCCAGATATATGCCATGTATCTTCCTCATCATATGTATTTGATACATTCTTAGGGACTTTATGTGCAACACTACACAAACACGTGTAGGGTATATGGAGTGTACAACTGGCACATGTCATGTATCCTCATTGTTACATGACCGTCAGTCCTAACACGATCCTTAATTATTACATGATACATATTTGACCATGTTTTTTCACTATGAGAACAAGTGGAATACATGGCGTGTAACCCAGTTAAACAGTGGGTAATCCCACATGTCATGTGCCAAACTGACTTGGTCAACACACAGAGTATTTAATGTATTATGTCTCCTTCATTGCATGATATGAATAATTAATTCACTATATTTCCTAGTGTTATGAACTAGGATATAAAAAATGTACATCAACTACATGCCATGTAATCCCATGTTATAAACTTATTAGCACCTCTAGATGGGATCTTCAGATGTTCTATGTTAATATTTAATCATATTTGTATTGTATAAGTAAGAAATGAAGGGTGGAAGAAGAGATCTTGATGATTGGTTTAAATAATGAATTATTTGAAATGAAAACCAACTTTAAATTCATGTAATGGTCAATAATAATTAAATAATTATAAATTTAATGTGACCACTCTGATACCATTTGATGGTTCTAGACACAGTAGAATCACCTATTAAGTATATGACCAACTCGATATTTATTAAATTCAAGAGATCCTTCAAAATTTACATGATGTGAATGCCATGACCAATGGATTTTTTTTCCAAAGAATATCGACAAATGATTTTTCTCAAACCAAGAAAGAGAATATTTTCACATAAATTTATAATTAATTTAAAACACAAGAAGAAAGATTATCTCAGTCTTAATATCTTTATTATTTGATGGTGTTGATTATTTTAACCTGATTAGTGTATCATTATTTCATAGCGAGGACCCAAAGAAGATCACCTCTAGAAATGATCAACACATGCTCCTTCAATCTCTGAATAATACTGATGAAATTTTAGGTGATATAGAAGCTAATTGATCATATTATGTTGTTTACTTTGATCACTTCACATTACTTTGGGCTTGAATGAATTTTTCTTATTCTTCAAAGTCTTGAGAGTAAGAGAGGAGGAGGGAGATATTGAAAGGAAATTATTGTGAAAAATGATTAACCTTTCTTTGATTGACACAACAGTCTATTTGTAGACATAAGGTTAGGTTATAATATTTATTTAATTGAAAAAAGACCCTTAATAATATATTAAACCCAAAAGGAACCCCGTGTAATGTAATAAAATAAAAATATTATATTATTTTATAGAATATGATAACTCGCACAAAGATAAGCATTTATCTTATAATATGGTAAATAAATATTCATCACTAGAAAAAAATTGGTCCCTTTGTCCTCCTTAACATTTATTGAATTTTTGAATAAATAATTAAATAAATATTATTTAATAAATAAATAAATAAACATTCTATTGACAGTTTAGAGAATAAATATTTATTTAATATTCATGTTACTAAATAAATTATATATTTAATAAATAAATAATTATTTATTTTGATTCAAATAATAAGAGATAAATAAACATTATATATTCATGTAATTAAACAATTACCTTATGAATAAATATTTATTTAATATTTGTGATCATTTAATAAATATTGAATAAATATAACTTATCGGTCTGGAGAATAATATTCATTCCAATTGTTATATATAAATAATATTTAATTGAGATCAAAGGAAACACATTGTGTGTGACCCTATAGGGTACTTCCTTGGTGGTGTTAGGTGGGATTTCCTAAAGTCTAATTTTATTGTCTAGTAATGGGTCAAGAAACCCAGAAAGAAAGAAATTATGTCACAATGATAGACATATATAAACACTCACTATGTAATATAATCCCATTAACATGACATCTCATCAAGAAGGTTTCACACCCATGTTATTAACCAATATGATTGATACATATTTCTTTGAAAATATGAAATAAACTTGTCTATACACTATGACCATGGAATTTAATGTGATGGTTCCATTTTAATCAATGGTTCAAGAAATAAACTTCTATAAATATTAAAGGGACAAACCCTTCCACAAATTATTCATTAATAATATATCATTCGTGATGCGCCCAACGCACCCAACATCATCGTGATCATATGTCATTATGGTTTACAATAATACATCCTAGCATATGAGTCTTGAAATTCATTAATAATAATATTAATGTCTAAGGATCATTACACATACTTGTAGATAGAAATATCTAATGAAATATAAACATGTGGTAGTGAGTCATTCTTATAGTCTCCCATCTTAGAGATTACTAAGTGTTAACTTCATGAGATGAAGTATCATTTTCTTATGAGAACTCACAACTTACAGTCAATATACCATGTGTCCCATCATATAATGTTATCTCAACATAGAACAATGTTTAAGAATATCATCATGGTATTTCAAGGTTCTCATCATAGCGAGAAAATGATATGCCATTTTCAATGTGATAGATAATCTAAGAAATTATTACATTAAATTCATATAAAAACAAAAAATATATAATAAAATGGTTAATTAATGTTCACATATTTAAATATACATGCAATATGATGTACAACCAGTTAGTTCTAGGAAACCAACTCTAGAAATATGCATGTATATTCAATAGGAAAAGAAATAACATAAATAAACATGCTTGTTGAGTCTTAGTATACTAAATAGGCCACCATGACACCAAAAAAGGTACACATGACCATCATATCACTGTGTGCTAACAAGGCCACCATGTTACCAGACCATAACTGCTTCAATTCCATACTAAAATCTAGTCGTCTACTCACATAATAACATCATAATTGATGCCCAGACTACATATGAAGACTCAAGGTAGGGTGGTGTCTTAACCATGACCTAATAACTGAAGTTACTGGGAATGATCATGTGACCAAATATCATTCAATTGCTTCATCACTAAGTCAGGGTCCATTGGTCATGTCTCATGTCACACCATGACCCATCCCTCTAAGGCAAGGCCTAGCTAACACATGAACCAGCCTCTGGGAGGTCCACAACCCAAGACTCCTCAATGAAAGGTGTATCATCTGTATCCTACCTCATATCACTACCCAACCCTCTCATGGGAGATATTTGACCTAATCCTACCAAGGAAAGGTCCATTTAGAGCACGACCCATGCCTCAGAAGGCATGGTCCAACAAGCACAAGAAACAAAGGCAGGCCCTGCAACCCATCGCATAGCTCACCGGATGATCCGAGAGTGTTAGTCACTCGAGGCTTGGCCCCTCATCACAACATGTCTCAACTCACCCTTTAGGGTACATAATAGTTTCTTTAGACTCATCTTTCTCTCTACTCATCGATAACTTGGAGACATACATAAGAAAGAGGCGAGCTATAAAGCTTAGTAAGAGAATAATAAAATAATGGAATAAGTTAAAATAGTACATGCGAGACAAGAGGCATATCAAGGTAACATAAGAGGGGTGGGAATCATAAACTTTAACATCAGATCATGATATAAGATTATAACATAAGGAAACATGGGAATATGGAAACAACATAAAACATGACATCATAAGAATAATTCAAGGCTAACCACTAAGAAATCATAACATAGTGTGCTTAAGATTACCTCATATGCACTATACATGGAATCTCATGATATAGAAAAATTACCCGAGGAATTGGAGGGATATATAATTCCAGGCCTACCCGTCACATTCATATCTTGTACAAGAATAAGTGTGCCACATAGACTATACAACATAAGGTTGTATTTAACCATTTTTAATCCCAATATTATGGAGTGTGGGATAAATACATGTATTTCCATAATAAATGAAATATATTTATAACTAGGTGAAAAACCTTGAGTGGAAATGGGGATGGGTATACACTACACAAATGTTTGTCATGAAAAATCGCAGGATAATTTCAGCAACATAACCGGAGTACACAAAGAATCATGGAAGGGGTTAATAAGTGTGAAAGGGGTATCTAATCACATAGAAACCACATTTAAAGTAATGAGGATGTGTAAAAACATATTACAACTTGAAAAAAACTAGAAATCAAATGGAATAATATAAAAGGGGTCTTGAATATGGAGAAGAATGATAGGATCCATTACCTTGAGAGGGTGATTCTTAAAGCTTGGGGGACATTATTAAGAGTTTGGGGGCACCTTGGGAAGGGAAGTGTAAATTCATTCTCAAAGAGTTTTGAGTGAAGAGGAATGAGAGGTTGTGAGGATTTTTATAGTAAAAGCGAGTATAATTCTTTATCAATTTCCAAACTTAGGTTTTAGACTCTATATAATAAATTCATCCAAACCAAAAACCATCCCATGGTTTTTACCATGGTTTCTACCAAAGTGGAGTGGTTTTAATTATTTTATATAGATAAGAACCTAAATATTTAAAATAATAACCTTTTTTATGTGATGATGATTCATGTTTATGAGTAATTGATTTTAAAACATGAAAATATAGTATAGGTTTTGGAGGATTTATTAAGGGTTTATAAAATTAATCAAATAAGTTCAAAAAATTGAATATATTAGAAAATTATGAAAAATAACCATTGAATAATTTCAATGTTTCTATTTTAAAAAATAGTATTTATTTTATCAAAATGATTCTATAAATATGATAATTAACACTTTTAACTAAAAAATCCTCATTTATTGAAAAATACTAGTTTTTTACAATAACATTTTCATGACCCTTATTAAAATTATATTTTACATTATAAAATTATATTATAATATATATATATATATATTATTTAATAATAATAATTTATTAAAATATCATTTATTTCAAAATTTCTTGAATTCATAAAAAGGAGTGTCTTGATTGAAACTATACATATCCCAAAAATACAATTTGTGTTTCATCATATCAAAATAAATTTTTTATCAAACTTATTATATAATCATTATAAATTAATAATAAAATATAAATATATTCATTATTTTAATAAATATATAAATTCTTACTGTTAGGATCCAAATACATAACCCTTTATTACACCAACAAATTCCCTAAGAGTAAGGTGTGCAATGGTGAGATTTTCTTAGGGTGGTTCGACGAACATGGTTTCGGTTATGATTTCAATGAGCTTGAAATTATCCCATAAATGGTTTCACTCATGCTTAAGTTATTGAATCTCATATTGGTATTATTCAATGGAAATCCCAATGATTATATCTTCCTTATAAGCTTTGATAAATGGACTTCATAGGGTATAATCCTACTAGTTAAGGTCATTTCTTCCTTTGTTTGTGTCAAATGGACTTTATAATAACCCTTAATATACTAATATTAATGGTAAATATAAAATGGATATATTATCAATGTTTATGATGATTAACAGTCTTTTAAATTTTACATACCATATAACGGTCTAAAATACCAAATTAGTTCATGTGTTTTCTATAACTTAATTTCTTAATAAATCATTTATTCATTAAAAAAGGGAATTTAATTTATAAAATTTAAGGTCATTACATTATTCCCCATTCATAAATTTTAACCTAGAAATTTTATTTTTATACATTAAAACAAATGAGGGTAAGTTTGTTAAATTTTATCTTTTGGTTCCCATGTTGGTTCCTAAAACTTATAGTTCTTCCACAATACTAAGAGGGGTTTCTTTTCTTTTTTCATGTAACTTTATCACTATGATATAAGATCTTCACCAGCTTATCCCTGTATGAAAGATCATTCTCCAATGGTACCACCTTGGGATTTAGTACATGTGAGGGGTCTGGTATGTACTTTCTAAATAGGGATAAATGGAACATATCATGTACTTGAGACAGGTTATGTGGGATTGCTGGTCGATAGGCCACCATCTGCATGTGACTCTCATGTCTGCGTGCCTAGCCATGTTGTTTCATCCCACTTCCAATTATGTGTGGTTACAGGTGAAAAAATATGCATCCTACACATAATTAATATGTGTAAAATAAAATCCCCTATCCCTAAAAGGGGTCCAAATATTAACATGATCGAGATATGAACCCTAACCACCTAGATATAGACACCCACACTAAACCACTCAACTGTGTGTGTACCTAAATTAAGTAATTAATAATAATTAATTTAATTGGGGTTGGATTTTGGAATACACTAGCACTATTACCCTAACCCTACTTATTTTTTGATCACATTTGAATTCAATACCTCAATACTATAAAAATTAATTAATACTACCCTAACCTTAACTAGTTGGATCAGATAGTGTCGAGTACATGGTTAATGGGTGGTACACATTTTCATCCCTATTTTTAATGCATGTATATACTAATTATTATTATTTTTGTTGTCTTTGTTGTTTTTTTTTGTTTTTTTTTTGTTTTTTTATTTTTGTTGCTGTTATTCCCCCATAGGTCTATCCCAGTGTTTTCACCTCTGTGGGGTCTCAGGGAGGTCTTGAGTTTTATTCTATGTGAGTACTTTATAGTCATTGGTTGATTTTATTTGTACTTTTAATCCCCATCTTAGACCATTTGTAATTATTGTTTTTTTCATTATGGCTAAATACACATTTTAGTACTTCATCCACTAATATGCATTTGGAAGGTTCAGATATCAAATCCTATCCCCTACATGTTTCACCCCCCATTTTGGGGTGTGGTTATTTTTCCATGCACACGTGCGAGTTCATGTGGCTAGCATGGTGGTGGAAACATGAGATGTGATAGGGAACAAGGCATGGAAGGTAGGATCTTTAGGAACAAAGAGGATTTGTGGGGTATATGGAAATATGTGGCATGAAATAGAGCCTCAATATTTAGGAATCACAATGGGTATGGTGTGTCCCCAAATATATAATAAATTGATGGTATTTTAAGGCTTTTGTACCTCTGATCCTTTGATGCATCTATTTTTGGGCCTTTAAGGCACCAAAAAATCGGGCCTTTGGGTCGTCAATATATATTGGTCACCGTGGTTTATTATCAATACTAATAGGGAGAGACGGGGTATGGACCATGGTTATACCTGGGTAATATTGTTTTGATAGCTTTTATTCCCTTCAACTTGAATAAATAATAATAATATTATTATTACTAAACCCCATGGGGTTCACCCTAGATGTTGTTCCCCTATGATGGTTAGGGGGAGGTCTTGGGTTTAAGCCTCCCTAGGTGCATGTGTGTGACTTTGTATCTTTGTATCATTGTGCACCAATCCTAAAATATATTAAAATTATTATCATTATATAAAAACATGGTGGTTCTTGAGTGGTCACACCATATGATTTGCATCCTATAAGAAATGGGATCAATCCTTGATTACCCTGATTAAGGGAGAATTATTTGTGGATTATTTTGGGTTAGTGGTAGGCGGTTGGGTTGGTTTTTACAATTATGGATATCACCTGGTCATTGGGGTGGATAAGGAATTATGAATATTATTATAAGAAGGATATTTGGGTGAGGATGGCATGATGTTGGGTGGCATGCATGCATGAAAATTATTAGCACGGATAGATGATGATGTGAAAGCATGACATGTTGTGGGTGATGTGGAGAGTCGATGGTTAGTTAGTGGGTCTAGTGGGATAAAGGTAGATCACTAGGAAAAAAATCATGTAGGACATCAATAAATTGAAAATATTAGGCCTTAGGGTTACTAAATAATAATTTTCCAGGACAAAACGAGGGAAAATCAATCATTGTGGGGGGATACAGTCTATAACCCTTGAGTGTGTGTGTGTATGTTTGAGTTTTCTTTTTAACACCTTTGAATATTATAGATTATTATTATTATTATTATTATTACTATATGAATTAATAATAATAATAATAATAATATTATTAAATCTGATTTTTATTTTATTTTTTTTTAAATTGAGGGGGTTTAAAACCACCGTTAAAATAAGAATCATGGAGGGTTTAAAACTGACCCCTAAAGTAAAATTTTTAAGGAATATTTGAAACTGAATTTAGTTTTTTAAATTTACTATTTATAAATTAGATTTAATATTTAGAGTAAGTTTTACAAAATTCAATTCTAAATTAAAAAGAAACAAATTTAGAGGGGTTATGATTAACCCCTCTAAAAACCATTATTGAATTATATTTTTTTGTAGTGTAGGAATGACCATGCACTTTCATAGTATAATTCATGGAAGAATCATGATATAAAACATGTATCATAGATATAAAATTCTCAATATGGTTTCAAGCAATTTCGTACCAATAATCAGTAACATACCCAATGATTATGTATTTAGAATTAATTTTAAAATGGCATCTGATGAAAACAAAAATATGAAAGTTCTTATGAGAATAATATCTTAAATACATTATCCAAATTATAATTAATAACATTCCACTAAATATACAAAAAATATAAATAGGAAAAATTCATGCGATGTTTCTTAAATTGAGTAAAATCCAATTCAACACAATCACTATGCATATCTAAATGTATACAATCACATTATTCATGATAACATTACTATTGGAATTGGAAATTGTGTTCTATGAATTTTTATATATAATTTATGATACTATCCTCAATCATGTGATATAGGTTGAGTTTTAGTAGAAAAGTATCTCTATGCCCGAAGATGAAGCAGATTGAATTTCCACATGCCGCATGAATGCCCACATCCCGAGGAACAAATATTACTCAAAAATGTCTCTCAATATGGTGAGAAACTCCATCTTGGAGTAGGACATGAATTTCATCAATTTCTGAAAACAATGGTTTTCAAATACTGAGAACACATTTTTAAGGCTCTTCTAGACAATTTTTACCTTGAAAATCATCTTTCTAGGCTGTATACACCATATGAAATGGCATAGTTCACTTTACAGGCTTCAATTTGACTAGTCACTAATCAAAAAAAAACCTATGACGTTATGGCCATCAGAAGTTTGTAAATTTTCATGAATAAATCCAAGATATCACCCAAGTCACACACTTACCTTTTTAATTCACCCATGTCCTTAAGCTTAGACACCTAAGCCTTCAATGCATAAGTTTATGTACATGCTGCGCTAGAACAACATTCCAGTGTCATGCAAAAGTCACACCCACATGTCACACATTCATTCCAAACCCCCTTCTCCTAGCATACTATATTTTCTTAGAAATATGACTCTTCAACTTTTCATTTGATAATTTTTGTTGAATATGAAGAGGCTACTTGAAGCTTTTCTTACCCAAGTCTCATGCCCAAATATTATGCCCAAGTCTCATGATCAAGTTCTCAAATACATTCAAGTGGATTATTTAAGGCTAAAAATAAGGGGAATTAATTGAAATATGAGATAGTTGATTTTCAAAATGGTTTTAAATTACAAAAATCTTGTGAGAAACACTTTCCACCAAGTCCGCCAATAATAGGATAAATGATCCTTACTCAATCAAACACTTGAGTTATATCCTTCCAAAAACATCCACGGAGACCCCCATAACTAGGATGAAACGTCATCCAAAACCTCTCATCTAGAATATCATCTTTCCCTAATACCACCAGGGTTTCACTTTTCCCAATTATCACTTGGGTTAAGCCTCTTGTTCTCTCTCTCTAGGGTGAACTACTTTGGCCACCCTCACCAGGGTGATCTAATTTTAACACCCCAATATCACTTGGGAGAAATCCTATTTAAGGCCATTAACAAGGAAAAACAACTTCTTATGATCCAAATTCAAGGAATAATGAATGACCTATCATCAATGGTAGAAATTTCTTTCAGCCAAGTCTCCTACTTAGGCCTCCAATTACCAAGACATCCTCTAAGGACACAATATGTACACAATCAAGGCACACACACTAGTGTACAACCATTAAATCATGAATTACATTGATAAAAGTAGGATTGGGAATTTCCAATCTAGATAGGTATAACCCTTAGGGGAATCATGATTGTGAATTCCCTTGATAATGTCGGTCCCTATTAAGAGGATCTTAGAGTAGTCTCTCTTGGATCAATGATAAATTTCTTCTCTATCTATCAAGTCAGGTCGAAAAGGGAATCCCCTTTTGAGTAAACCTCTAGTATTTCTTATCGGATACCATAATCCCATCTATTCACCCCTCCCTAACCTACTAATAGTCAGGAGGAAAGGAGGATGAGATTTCCATTTGGGTTAAAGACTCATGATGGTTCCTATTAACAATTTCATAAATTATTTAGGAATACTCACATTTGAGACTCCTCTTTAGGTGTAGGCCCTAATCAAATCTATTATGGGCATCCACTTGCGGTATAATCCCCATAAAAATATAATTGTCCCATATCACATAGTGCACCCAATATTCTATTATCTCATGTTTCTCATATTGAGAATGACTCACATGGTCTTAGAGACTTGTGTTGATTGCTCGACTAGCATAATTAAAATTCATCCCTGCGACTCCTTCTTAGGTGTAATCCCCAGTTGCATATATTATAGGTTTCTTATTGTTGTATAATCCCTATATAAATATAATTGTGCCCTCTCAAATAGTGTGACCGATCTTTTATCATTTATTATTTCTCACATTGATAATTAATCATTACATCCCAGAGACCTAAGTTGATCATGCCAATATCCCATTTAAAATGCCTCCATGGGGCTCCACCTTAAGTATAAGCCCCAAACTTTACTCCAAAGGGTAGATTTAATTCATAAGCCTCATATATACCTTTGTTGTTTTGCCTTTCATGGCATGGACACCTATACAGTATGAAATTAAACAATGTGGACAATGTCCTTACCAAACAATGTTGAACTACACAGTACAATCCTATCACATGAACTTAAACCATGCATCTCAAACTACACAGTCTTTGATTCCTATTAAGCACGATATGTAAGAAACCTCCCTAAGGTTCAAACCCAACATCAAAACTATATACACCTCTTCTCATTAGGCCATATTCCCATGAGTCTAGACATCCTCACTCATTGTGAAATATTCTCTATGAGATTTCATTCACCTCCACCAGGGACATATTCCCTATAGATCACCCCTCTATCAGGCCATACTCCGGATAAAATCATACCCCATCTAAAAGGCCATAATCCCAGTATTTACAATTATATTTCCCTATCTAGGCCATATTCATAATGAGAACCATCCTCCCAATTCCATATTCTTTATGGGACCAACTTAATATCATTATGACATATTCCTTTTGAGATTAACAAAAAAGGGATACTCATGCATAAGTATTACACCAACCATTTATAGGAACCTTTCTATTAGGTGTTATTACTATATGAAATTAAACTATATGGATCATACCTTTTCACATGAACTTAAAAGGTATGACATTTCTCATTAAGTGGCACACAAATATGTGGGTTTTGATTCCTTTTACAAGGATACATAAGAAGCATCTTCTATGGGACCAATCCTAACGCCATCAATATTTAATGATTTCTTGGATAATGATAAACTAAAGAGTGCCCAACTATGTGAATTTAAACCATAGTCCCTTAAAAATTAAACATCACCAATTAATAATGAAATGATATGGATAACATATGATTCATATAGATGTTCATGTTGATATAGAACCTTTTATATATATAGACGTTCACATAGATACATGACAACGAACAACTGCTAGCATAGGGATAACCTATTATACACTAGGATATGAGAAATATTCACAAAACATTTCTTAAATTTTTAAGAGTGTCCAAGAGTAGGAAATAATCCCCTAAAAAAGGTGTGATGATCCCACCCTCTCGAAAAACATGCATTCCAAACTACCATTCAAAAAACCACCCCAATGACCACCTAACTTCAGAAAGTAGGCTCATGGAAAGGTTCATGTTGAACCATTGTAAATGAAAGAATAATTGTTTTTTTGGTTCCACAAAACTTATTACCATCAGAAACTGAAAAGAAAAACTTGCATCATGATCTTTACTACCTTTTATATATGCAATTATTTTAAAACAACATTCCTCATATGTCATTGGTTTCAATTTCAAATCTAATGTATCTGATGAATAGTTAATCGAAAAATATATATATTAATGTGCATATGTTAATGTGTAATATATTAATTTCTTATAGTAATTAATTTTCTACATTGAATTCTTCAGGATTTATTCTCATCCATTTAATAAACCATTATGTTTTGAATTGTTACAAAAAATCATTAATAATTCAATTGGTAGATACACAGTCAAGAATTGTGCATTGAGATCACTAATACTAAATTTTATATAGGAAAAAATATATAGGAAAACCTAGAGTCAATGGAAATATTCATTAATTTATATAAATTTAGTATTTTTTAAGTTTTAAATTATAATAAATTAATAAAATTAAAATAATCACCTCTTTGGTGGTGGTGTAGTGGTGAAAGTGAGGATCATACCAACACTGTTCTTTGGGAGGTGTAGGGTTAAATTCCCAGGAGTCCAATATTTGGAAAATTTCTCCTTTACCCAATATCCTCTCATCTTGTGGGCTCACCCAGTCCTTAACTGGGTGGGTGAAATGAGGTGCAACCCACCTGTACTGACATATTTCTTTGTTGACCCCTCACCGCCTGGGTTGTTACCATCTAGGATACTCTTATATCTCAACAAGAAACAACTCCTTCCTGGTTGGGGATCTCTCTAGAGTGACCTATTTGTGGTTAGGGGGGTTCCCATGTGTGGAGGGTTCAAAAAGGCCACACCCAAGGATTCCCTTTAATAAATAAAAAAATAAATTAATAGAATCAAAATATTATCTTTTTAAAATTTTAAAAATTACATAAAAAATATGCTAATTTATGAGTGTAAATAATAGAATTGGATTCCCTTTATAACATTAATGTACCATGGTTGATAAAATAAAATTAAAAAATATTTATATTCTCTGATGACATCATTTAATAATAATAATACTTTATTATAGTTATTAACTAAATAATTTAAAAATATAAACTTAAAAATTAGGAATAACTTGTGAGGTCGGTCTAATCCTCAAAATGCATTGGTTGAATTAATATATATCTAATATTAATGTTGATCGTGATAATAATATACCAGTATTACATATGACATTAACTATGAAGATCCCACAAATTTGAATTTTAGGATTTGTAAATTTTTAATGACTTTTAACTAAGAAGGTTAAAATGATAATTTTTCAATTCTCAAAATTAAATTTTGAGCATGTAATTGATTTTATGACATGATATTTAATATATAGTGATAATATGATAATTTTCTGAGACGGTCAAAATTTTCAGTTAATGTTAGTAGATGGTGGAATTTAATTAATTGATTATTTAAATAATTCATTTCATATGGATTATTTTATAAAATCGATAATACAATTAGTTGATATATTATTATAGAAATGATGTGGAATATTAGTGGAAATGGATACTAGATATTTTATTTATGGAATAACATGTTTTCTCAGTGTATGTTATGGATTGAAATTAATGTAAAAAATTTAGGCTGGGGTGGAATTTATTTATCACCAATCAGGAAATTTATCTCTTTTATCTCAATAAGTTCTTGGTGAGAATGATATGTTATGGTGAATTGAAAATAAAATAAGATTAATAGTGAATAGAATTTAGATAAATGATCATTAGTGAATTAAGGATTGACACACATCATGGAATCGAGATTGATGACTCAAATTCTCATCTCTTTTAATAATCCTTGTAAATATGTCACATTTTTTTTATTTTTCTATTATGGGTAGATAATTAAAACACTAACTCAATACATGGTGGTTGAGTTATCAATAGAAACACATAGTGGTTCAATTATTGTATCTCATATATATATATATATAACTCTTCCCCAATTAACATTTTTGGGATGAATCTTTCTAAAAATACTATTATTGTTCCTTTATAAGAATTTGATGTTATACTATGCATGGATTGACTGTACTTATATAGAGAGAATATTTATTTCTAAGAGAGGTAAATATCATTTCATGTCCCAAACCATAATTTTATTCTATACAAATGTAAGGATAATTATAGAAACCCATACCTTTCATACATTGATATTACATCTTAATAGATGAATATTCCTTACATAACATTACAATCTATGCCAGAATCATACAGGTTTAATGTATTTTGAAAATTGGATATATATACAACATTTTAATAGAGACCTGCATCATATCCCTCTATGTTTTTTTACAACTATCACCCTTATTTTACATATCATACTTAAAACCTTTCTTTATAACATGGGGAAAATAAACATAAGAAAGGGTGAGATCAGATGCTCAGTAAGGTTAAATAAGGGAGATATCAATGATTACTTAAACATAACATGATCATAAGGGTATGAAACATGATCTTAACATTTTAAAACTATACCCCACATATCATAGATCATAATCTTGAGTAATGGTATAAATCTTTGCAATTCATAAGACATGAATCATAAAGGAATCAAAGAACATGATCCATGAGAGCATAACATTGGCATAAGACATAAGTTTGTGTCATACATATAATCATGGAAAATAATTTCATTAGTCAAGTTTCACTACCAATACTATCATATTTTATTGGGTTCGATCCCCATTCCATAATATCCTTATTCAAGGTTCACTCCCAAGACTACCATAGTGGGAGAAGTCCCTTACTGAATTGGATTTATTCTCTATTCCAATCCTTATTATTTTTTGAGATATCCATTTTTACCTAATTAATTAGATAGATATGTAATTCTAGTACCGCCCATCACATAATTATAATCCATTCATATATGTTAAATAATATCATAAATCATTCATTATATGTTATAACCCATGGAAAGAAAATGGTTTTCATAAGCATAGAATAACCCATGGAAAATAAAAAGGTTTCATAAACATATCATAATCATAATCATAAAAAATCTAAATAAAGAATAATTATGGTATCCTTGGATCATATCTCCAGTAAACCATAAGTAACATCAAAGTATGTTATCATAAATGAAAATTTCTTTTGAAATATCACTTGAATATTTCTTGAGGAAAATACCCTTTTCATTTTGGAATCACTTATTTAAAATCCAAAAAATTCCAAATATTAAGGAAAAAATTCCTTTTAAAAAAAAAATTGAAACATGTAAAGGAAGATTCAAAGCATTTAGAGTTCATGATGGTGGGAAATTCTATTCATTCTATGTATGGTAAAACAAATATTCCTTTCACATATAAAGAGTCAAAGTGGATCATTCGAAAATGTAGAAGAAGATTCCATTTAAACCATTTTGTAAAAATTAAAACATGAATAAAAATAACTTTAAAAAATAATTTTATATTATTAAAAACATTATTGATTTTTTTTGATAAAACCTAGATATTGATCAAAAAGGATTTTCGACCGAAGAGAGAAGAAAAGTCAATTTTACTTAAATTTTTTTTGTCTCTTGAGTTATTAAAGAGAGGAAAATTAAAGGAAGAAATTTAATCTCTAGAAATAAAAATAGGAGAATAAAATTCATGGAATTATTGAGGTACAATTAAGAAAATTTCCTTATTATAAATATAATCATAAACAAACCCAATAAATAATGGGAATGTAACATAATTCCATTACCACTTTAGGAACTTTTGAATCAGAATCCCCATGAAATAAAAAAAATATGGATATTTTTATCCTATAATTTTCATGTGAATCATCATATAATACATTCATTGTTATTATATATACCACATAAAAGATATAAGCAGTGAATATGACATGTGACTCATAAAAATAAAGTGAGATGAAAATCCCTTACCTTAAGTTCAACTTGCTTAAAAAATGATCTAACCTACTATATAATAAATTTAAATTTATTATAATTATATACCATAATCATATACATACTTATAATATCATATATGATCCACTTATAACATTTTAACACTGATTTATTAATAATTACTTATTAAAATCACTATTTTTGAGTGTTCACTGTTTTTTTATTCATAAGAATCTCGGTTTAGAAGTTATAATCCTTATTTTTGATCATGGTTAAATCATATAATTTTTTTTAATAATGATAAAAATATCATATATATTCATTATATGAATATTTAGAGTCATCCATAGAAGGTAGAGATAGAAAAATTAATTACAACGTTCATGGAGATAGTTGACCATACGTACGCATGAACATTGTTTTCACAGTTCAATGGATATAAATAAATAAAGGTAAATTAAAATTGTAACGACTCAAAATTTTATTAATGAAAATTACTCTTGATCTAAATAAATGTATTATTTTGTAAAATGGTTATATAAAATATATGAACTTCCCTGGTTTTATGTTTTTGGATTTTAAAATACTATTAAGAATTATTACCATTATTAATATAGACATTAAACAGTGGTCACATTATTAGTATAAATATAGGGATTTAACTAATCCAATTTACTTATACAAAGGAAGTGATGAACTCATCCAGTAGAATTGCTCCATACGAAGCCCATTTTTCAGAGCTCAGAAAGGAGGTAGTGTCATTGGGTTTCCCTCTTGACCAAGCCCAAGCCAAGATTCAACACGTTAAGCTTGAATGGAACTGCCTATAGGAGAAGTGGAAGTTAATAGAGATTACCACCCAAGCTATGTTACCTGAGCCACCCCAAGAGTCTTTCACCACTGTACACCTTACCCTTAGGTCTTATGCGGGGTGTTATAAGGGGTTATCTACAAGTCCCCAGCACTATGATTATGTGCATTATTTTTGTATGGAATAAAGAATATACATTCATTTTATAATTTTTACTTTGTAAATGCGTTTTAAAGAAAAAAATAATATTTTTAGTTAATATTCAATTAAGAAATAAATTTTGATGAATAAATGTATTTTTGAACTAAATAATATTTTAATAAAATATTATTACCAAATTAATTTTTATTAAATATAAATGATCATATAATTTTTATACAATTGTAATTTTTATTAAGGTTTGAAATCTTTTTTTATCACAACCCATGAATTTTCAATAAATGCCGGTTTTTATTTTAAAAGTAAAAATTCACATATTTAGAAAATTATTTAGATAAAATGAATATTACTTTTGGATTTAGGATGTTGAAATTATCTAACGGTAAATTTTTCATAATTTTATGAGACAGTTGAATTTTTGGGGAAAAATTAAATACCATTTAAATATATAATGTGTTTTATGACATCATAATGACCCAATAGCGATGTAATAAAATACTATAAAAGGGATATTCGGCCAATATATGTTTTACCTTCAAAATAATGTGATTTTATATTTGTTTGATTAATTTTACAATACCTTAGTGGACCCTCCAAGACTTATAAAATATTTTAACATTTTAAGATGATTTCCTTGAGAGTGTGACTCACCTCCACATAATCAAGCTTAATATTTTAATAAGTTCATATATTGGGGAAAAATGTATTTTTCATGAATATAACGACTTTACTAAAAATTCAGTACTTATTTATCAATATATTTTATTTATCTAAAACATTTATAAATAATTTTAAAATTTGGTTATTAATATCCATTCTTCTAATTTAACGGTTAGGTTATAATAGTATACTATATTACGGTTCATTTTGACTCGGGTTTTCATGTATAAAATTCTATTGAGAAAATTATATTTATTTGAAGAGAAGTGTATCATAAAATCATAAGGTGTTACATTATACCCCCCTAAAATGAATTTATCCCTTTAAATCGTGCCACTATGATACAAAAAAATGAATATATCTCTGTTTCATCACATCCTTAGGTTCCCAAGTAGCTTCTTCAAATTTATTATTCCTCTAGATAACATTAACTAGGTGAGTAGTCTTGTTTCATAACACATTATATCTATAATAAAATATTTCTATCAGTTGTTATTCATATGAAAGATCATGATCTAGTGGTAAAACCTTTGAATTTAGTACATATAAAGGATCATATATGTACTTTCTCAAGAGAGATACATGAAAAAAATTGTGAACTTGAGGGGGGTTCGGTGGATGAACCAAGCAATAAGCTACCATCCCTACTCGATCAAGAATCTCGAAGGGGCCAATATACCTAAGGCTTAACTTTATCTTATTTCTAAATCTCATAACCTTATTCCATGTATAAATTCATTGGAATACCTTCTCACTAACTTCAAATTCTATACTTCACCAATGATTTTCATCATATATTTTCTATAAACTCTTAGCTTTCTTGATGTGATGCTGGATGGATATGACTTTATACGCCTTTTCCTCAGCTAGCTTAGGTCCCATTAGTTTTATTTCTATAAATATATCCTATTATATTTAAGTTATAAACTTCTTTCCATATAGGTATTCATTATGATTCATAAGAATTACCGAGTGAAAGGTACTGTTTTAAGAAAAACCAACTAGAGGAAGCTGTGATCTCAAGAACCTTTGAAATACATATAATATGATATCAATATATCCTCTGGGGTTTGAATAGTTATTTTAGTCTGAACATCTATATGAGGATTTAAATCAATACTAAAACACAACTATAAATCTAGATCTTTCTAAACACTTCACCATAACATTGAGGTAAACCTAAAATCTTAGTTAGATACAATAGGATATAATACTCCATGCAGCCATACCTCTTAATTAATGTATATTTTGGAAAGATGATCAAGATATAAATATTATTTGATAGTAATGAAGTGTGATAAATATTTAAGGATATCAACTATAACCCCAGTAACGTTTTGGCATTTAGATGTTTTGGGTAGTCTGAGGACAAAATCCATGGAGATGTTTTTCCATTTTTATTTTGGTATAAGTAATGTTTATAACACCCCCTTAGACTTATGTTTCTTAACCATAAATTTCTAAAATATTAAGAACTAACATACATATTTATTTTATTAAATTATTCATAATTTTTTATATACTCCTCTTACTGATTTTTAAGGAAATGTGAATAATTGGTGTGAAAAACCAATGTTTAATACTAAATATATTTTGAAGCATTGTTTAAATTAGTCCATATCCAAGTAAGTGTAGTATTTTAATCATAAATATCACCCTAATTATTCAAATTGTGTTATTA
This sequence comes from Viscum album, assembly GCA_963277665.1. Lineage (NCBI taxonomy): Eukaryota > Viridiplantae > Streptophyta > Magnoliopsida > Santalales > Viscaceae > Viscum > Viscum album. The sequence goes on along the minus strand of OY728157.1, from coordinate 2,113,093,576 downwards.
TTACTTTTTAGGATTCTTTATTACAATTACTACAAATAATTTAACTAGAGCTTTGTCAAATTTTTCTATCTAAAGAGCCATATGGACCACAAAATAAGGCCCAAAAAACATGTGGAGAAAACTAGACAAGACATGATGATTGTATTCTTGGAATCAATCTAGAATCCCAAATTTAATGAAACTTCATAATATTCCCTATTATATCCACATACATCTTAGATCAAAATTTTAATTCCCAACTCAACTAAAGTGTCCCAATTTATGCATGAAATTCAAGCCCAAATTTTTTTAGGATTTGAAAACACCCAACCATTATTGACTTTTCTCAAAAACATTTCCCCAATTGTGATGAAATGTTGTGTGTATAAATTAAAGATTTATTCTCACAAATTTTCAGAATAAATGGTTTTGATATGAAGGCATATTATTGGTCTAAAATCCATTCAAATTTAGGCCATATAAAAATCCAGGATAATTCTAGACAACATCACATGATTTTGAAAAAAGGTCATAAATTTGTATCCAAAAGTCCAATGGCCTCCATATTTTGATATTGAAACATAATCATCCATATATAAATATTTAAATAAGATGATATCTTGAGATTCAGATTTCTGAATGGTCAAATTGCCGATCCAACTTGAAGGGAATCTTTGGAAGGAAAATAGTCCACCACCTTTGGCTATAAATTCATCCCCTATTCTCCTTAAAAGTGGTTGGCACTTTATAAATGAAGGAGGATAATTGGAATGACCATATCCTTGAAAAATTCCTAGTAGGACCTCTCATACTCTTATTTCATCCAGAAAAACCTCTCCTCTACTTTCCATTTCATGTTTATTTTCACTTGTTTTCAATTGAAATCACATAAGTTTCACTATAATTTCATTTTAATTTTAAGGAATATTTCACCATAATCATCTCTTACCTTCATACACCTTATTTTATTTAATAATAACAGTCTTAAAATAGTTTATATCAAGCCAAAAAAATCCCCCCATTCACTTTCTCATTTAATCCAAATTATATGTTTAACTCTCTTCACTATTCACACATGTGTTCTGTGCACAAATATTTTCTTATCCCCTTATTTTTCTTATCTTTTTAACTTATCACCATAAAAATAATTTACCATATTAATAACCATATCAATGTCTTAGTAAATAATCCATTGGGGTGAGTCATAATTTTAGGATGTTAAATGATTTAGAGCTTTCTCTCATTCAATATTATTTAAATTGATATTATGTATGTTGAACATAAAATGTAATGGAATAATGAAATGTTTCATTTAACATTTGGATTAAATGGATTATCATAACCATAAATACATTTACAAAAAAAGTAATTATTGAGATCAATACCCTATTTTAGGCTTGGATTAAAGCCTCAATTTTTGGGAATTTCGATCAAAATCATATTGTGAAGTGGATATTAGTTTAAAGTAATGTTTTTAAAGGCTCAAGGACATCATAATATTAAATTACCAATAATTAACTCAAAAAAATATTTAAAAAATTATTAAATTTAAATTAATCTATCAACCAACTCAATTAAAATATGTAAATAAATCCACCATTCAAAATAAAAAACAAAAACAATTAACTCTAAAATATTATACCATCATAGAGGATTTGACCTGAGTGCCGCTATACACATTATAGTAGACCACCTGAACTTCGAATTATTTATAGGAGATAATAATATGCACTTAAAATGGTGTTTTTTGGGGATTGTGTGATAAGTCATTTTTTGTTTTTTGTTTTTGTAAAAGAAATAAAAAAATAAAAAATAAAAATAAAAAAAATAAAAAACCAAAAAATAAATCATAAAAAACATAAATAAAACCCTCCTTCCCATAAAATAAAATATTAAAAAACACAAAGAAAACCCATATTTCCTCATTCTTTCAGAATTTGTGTGAATTCCCTATAGCCTCCCAAATAATCCACTGGATTTGTTTGGTCCTGAAATTGAGCGAAATCCTCACCAAATTAGGAGATTTATTAGGGATAATCAAAACACTCAAGGCCCATTCATTTCCCATCCAATTATTCTAGAAATGTCTAATCCTAGTGAAAAAATACCTAAATAACTCACTTGCCCTATTATTAATTAACAACCCCTTTACATTCAATATCCAAACATTGAGGCTGATTTCTAATTCAAATTGGGTTTGATTCATCTTTTGCATCATTTTCATGGGCTAGCCACTAATGATCATCATCTTCACATCAAAGAGTTCCAAGTGGTTTTCTATACCATGAAGACTCAAGGGGTTTATTAAGAACAAATCAAACTTCAAAAATTCTATTTCTCCCTAGTTGAATCCACCAAATCATGGATCTACTACCTCCCTCATGGTTCCAAAAACACATGGAATGACATGAAGTGAATCTTCTTAGACAAATTCTTCCATGATTCTCGAAACTATTCTATCTGAAAATAAATTAGTGGTATCTTTCAATTCCCTAATGAATCACTCCATGAGTACTGGGTGAGATTCAAAAAGCTTGAGGAAAATTTCTCACACCACCAAATTCCTAACTAAATATTGATCCGATACTTCTATGATGGGTTATTGAATATAAATCAAACTCTCATCAATGATGAAAATAGTGGTACTAATATTGAGAAAACACCGGTAGCTACACGATATCTCTTAATCAACATAGATGAAAACACATAGTAATTCCATACTCGATTATATGCTCAAGTCAAATAAGTCCAAGAGAATCAATCCATCAACCCCAATAAGATGACTGAGTGAATGATTGATCCTATAGGTCTTGTGCGACAACTATCCATGGATTCCAAAGCCCCAACCTCTTCTTCTCCACAATCTCAATTCCACGGACCTATAAAAAACTATGGAATCTACATCTCACCAACTCATCCAACTGAATAATGTCTATAACTACAATATTATCCATCATATTTATCTGGACCAATAGAGATCAATTCCAGGTTTTCTCAGAGGAGAACCAACCCTCAATAACTAGGACAATTCCTTAGAAATCCAAAATAACCCCACTATGATCCCTTCTCTCCTACCTATAACCCAATATGGAAAGACCATCCTAGATTCAATTATGTTATTCCCTTCTCCCAACCCCCTAAATCCCATCCTTAAAATCTAAACCAATTCCAATATGTTCATAGTGGGATTAACTTCCAATAACCTTATCCTTTTTTCATCAACCTCAAAGGAGAAATCCTCATTCGGATCCTCCTAGATCCCACAATCCTAGTGAGCCTTCCCAATTCTCAACCCAATCCAATCGAGTCACCAAAAACCAAAATCAAGGAAATACCAATGTGGTACATGCCTCTTATCCTAAGAAACTATGGTAAAGTACTATATATTATCCTTCCTCCTTCACATGTTATATCCTCAAAAACATTAAAAACCAAACCGGTAAACTTGCATCCCACCCAAGTCAGTAATAAAAATCTAATTCTTCCAAAATCCTAGCTTAACCATTTCCCAATCCCAAGGGTAATGTAAGTGAAATTTCACTTCAATATGAAAATAAAATTTCTATTCCACATGATGAATCCACAAAATCACATTTAAATGTTGAGATATTAAAATACAAGAACAAAAAGAAAGAAAAATAACCTAAATCCACTCCCTCACCTCCTTCCATTCCTATAAGGAAATAAATTCCTTTTCCTTAAGTCATCTCTAAACAAAGAATACCTTTGAGATTGATTCTAAAATTATCAACATACTTAGATGTGTTGATGTCCAAATTCCCCTCTTAGATGTCATCAAAAAAATCCCTAAGTATGAAAAGTTACTTAAGGAATTGTGAACCCATAAGAGACAACCTAGGGAAATTGAAAATGTTTCAATCCAACAAAACATTCCCATGAATTGAAAATATTTAGGGACCTTTACATTTCCATGTTATATAGGGAGTTCCAAATTTGATGATGCACTCACAGAACTAAGAGCCTTGATAAATTTAATGCCTAAATCAATCTTCTCTAACCTTGGTATAGGCCCCTTTCACCAAATGAGTGTTTTAATATAGTTATCCAATCTAAGAATTGCTAGTCCTAAGGGAATAATTGAAGATGTCCTTGTTTGGGTCAATGATATTATCTTCCCAACTGATTTATATATTCTTGACATGAAAGGTGAGAAATATTTTTCTTTATCTCCCTTAATTATAAGAATACCATTCTTTATGATATATATAACTAAAATTGATGTCTATGTGATAATATTATCCATGTAATTTGGTGACCAACCGATCAAGTTCAATATTTTTCAAGATATGAGATACACATCAGTGGATCACTTTTTATTCTATATCTATGCTTTTGAGAAAACTTCTGAGAGACGATTGAATCATGTTCCATCAAGTTGTTATTGTTCTAATGATAGATATTTGTTTTTAAATTTTCACCATGATTAACCAATTTATAAATGGATAATTTTATGTTGACCTTTCATTTATAAACTCCATAAATATAAAGGATCTTGAAAACACCTTGGAATATTATCTCACCTATGATATCTACCATTCTACCTTAAAAATTAATGAGGAAAATGAATCAAAACCAACTAGAATATCTTACTCTATTACTAAGTTTTCTGGACCAAAAATGAAGGATGAAAATGATATGAAACTACTTCCTGCACACTTGAAGTATGAATTTGTTTTCCATGATCATTCTTATCCTTTCATTGTATCTACTATAATTATTGAAACTGAGAAGTTTAAACTTGTTCAGGTGATAGAGGAAAAGAAAAAGGACTTAGGTTAGACCATATATGACATACTAAGCAACAAAATAACCCTTTTCATGCATCAATTCCACATATAATAATGATCGTAACAAATCAGGTAGCCTCAAAGAAGACTCAATACACTCATACTTGAGGTAGTGAGGGAATAAAATACCTAGATTCTTCAAGATGGTATTATCTACCCACTTTATAATAGTGAATGTGTTATTACGATTAAAGTTGTTCCTAAAAAGGGTGGGATGAATGTTTCCCCAAATTAATGTGGAGAAGTGATCATAAATCGAGTGAAAAAATGGCATGTGTGCATCAATTATCAGAATTAAAATGATGAAACATGAAAAGATCACTACCCACTTCCTTTCCTTAATCAAATGGTATAAATATTTTTCCATAAATTCACAATATTTATTTCTTAATGGATAATATGGATACTTCAAAATCCAAATCGCACCTTAGGACCAAGAAAATACTATATTCACTTTCCCCTTTGGAATATATAGATATCGGAGAATGCCTTTTAGGCTTCATAATGATCCTTCAACATTACAAAGGTTTATGATGAGTATATTTTCAGAATTTTTCAAGCATTTCATATAGGTATTCATGGATTACTTTACCATTTATGGCGATTCATTTGAATCCTGGTTTCATTAACACTCTCTAGTCCTACAAAAGTGTGTCAAATGTTACCTTGTGTTGAATTTTGAAAAATCTCACTTCATAGTTACTAATGGGATTGTTCTAGGACAAATAATTTCTCAAGAGGGTATTTAAGCCAATATAGCTAAGATTGATGTGATCCAATCACTTCTTAAACCTATATTAGTTAGATATATACAATTATTCTTTGGTCATCCCCATTTCTATCAGTGATTCATCCAGAACTTCAAAAGGATTTCCCTCCCACTCAATCAGATAATCTAGAATGATGTTACATTCCATTTTTATTGAAAGAGATACTTCTTTGAAATAAAATATATTCTTAAATATAACCCAATAATACAATCCTTAGATTATTTCTTACCCTTCTAATTGTTGTGTAAATTTTCTAATAAGTCCATTGGGGCTATTATTGGTCAAAGAAGATAAAAAATTCCAAATTTCATCTATTATACCTCAAAAACATTATATAAAACTAAATATCACTAAAAAAGAACTTATAGATGTGATTTTTTACTTGGATAAATTATTACCCTATATCTTAGGACCCAAAATAATAATCTTTATAGATTATTCAACTTTGAAGTTCTTACTCAAGAAAAGTGATTCCAAACCAAGGTTAATTAGAAGAATGTTAATACACCAAGAGTTTGAACTTAAGATAAATGATATACCAAGAAAATAAAACCACATGGCTAATAACCTGATTATAATTTATAATTCATCTCATTCTTAAATCATTGATCCTAAATTTACCATTTAACACTTCTCATATCTCACTTCAAAGTTACCATGGTATTCTACATTTTTAAATTACATGGAATTTGGTGTTTTTCATGATTTTTTTTCATGTGAACAAAAAAATAAATTATAAAAGTGATTCAAAACACTATTTTTGGGATGATAATAAACTTGGGAAAGCTAGGGAAGACATAGTGATTAAGAGATGTGTTGATGAAGATGGGAATTCCTCAATCTTAGAATTCTTCCACTCAATTACTAGATGGGGACACTTTGGACAAAAAATGACCTCCCTAAATTTCATTAACTTTAGATTCAATTTTGTTTCACTCTTTAAGGAATCACATGAGTTTTTTTAATCATGTACCACTTGCAAAATGTTTAACATAATTTCCAAAAGAAATAAAATTACCAAAAACCATTAATATTATATGAGATATTCAATGTTTGGGGCATTGGTTTTATGGGACCATTCCCTCTTTCAATGTATTCTCATACATTCTTCTTACGGTAAAATCTCTTTCTAGGTGGGTCAAGGAAAAAACCACTAGAAAGGATGATGCACATACTGTTAGTTAGTTCCTCAGAACCCACATATTCCATCAATTTATAACTCAACATGCCTTGGTAAGTTAATTAGGAACCTATTTCTTTAATCATACCATGTAATCTATTTTTAAAAAGAATAGGGTTATATATAAACCATAAACTTTATATCACCCCCAAAAAATGGCATGGATGAACTTTGTAATAGATTAGTAAAAATAGTGTTTGAGAGAATTATTAATCCCACATGAAATGACTAGCCTGAAAGACTTAGTAAAGTAATTTGGGATTATCAAACTTCTATAAAAACCTATCAGTATGTATCCTTTTAGGATGGTTTTTGTTAAATCATGACATTTACTAGTTGAAATTCAACATAAGTCATTTTAGGCTATGAAAACCTGTATCTTTGATTGTGATAAATCTAGTGAAGAGATATTGTTTCAGTTGACTGAATTGAAGGAGCTTAGAATTGATTCCTATGATAATTCCAATCTTTGTAAAGAAAAGGTTAATACAATTCATAAAAAAAACATCTTTTGAAAGTTATTTCATGAAGGTGAAAAGGTAATGCTCTTCAATTTTCTCTTTTATCTCCAACTAGGTAAGATTAATTCACATTTGGGAAGTCCTTTTATTATTACTATTGTTTACCCTTTTGGTGTATTATTATTCTAACACCCTTTTTTCAAAATAAAATTAATAGTTAATGGACATCAGTTAAAGCATCCCCATGAGTGAACATACACCATGGGAACCACATTGACTTCCACCGAATCCCCAACAACTAGAGTTGACCCACCATTGGATGGAGATGGAAACCCACCAAATCCAAACAAGGGTGAACATATTTCCCATTAGATCCCTCTCTTCCCCTCCTCTCTCTCCCCACATTTTCTCTCTTTCTTCTTCCTCTCTCATTCTCACCTTATCTATAATTTTTTTGACATCTTTATTCATCAACCATTTTTCCTCTTTTTCTTTTATGTGGGTATATATTTAAAATAAAAAAAAGAGTTAAAATTACTCAACATTAAATTTTGGAATTTTGTCCAATCATTTTAGAGAGCCAAAATATTTGTTTCATATAAAACACTTTGTCTTTTCATCATAATATTTGATAAACAATTGTGTGTCATGACCAATAAATTTTGAATGCCCAATTTTTTATTTGGAAAATTATTCTTTCCCTTAAATGAGGAACAACATGAGCTTCTCATGCCAAGGTTTCCTATGACCATCTTTTTGTATTGTTTTTTTCACCCCTAATTGTGGTTATTGAGTTTGTGGACCTTCTAACCAAATTTCCCACCTTGGTGTTCATTAGTATAAAAGAGGTATTTTATAAACCACATGAGTATCAAAATATCCAAATATCCTCCCATTAACCTTATATTGATCCTATTTTTTAAATCCCATTTGATCCTATTAAAACCTTTTTATTTTTATTACCAGATTATAAGACAAAAACTTATCCCACCCAACATTTCCATGGATTTTTATTACATGATTTATTAAAATTTAAGTATGGAGGGAATGGATTTTATTTTGGGAATACTTTCCTTAATTTTTAATGTGTCATAATTTCATATAGGGAATTAATCATTTTAAGTATGGGGGATAGGTTTTCATTCAGTGAGGTTTGGGAATGAAGTTATTCATATTCCATTTTGTACAAATGTTATTCAAAAGTGTTCAAAAATGAAAAAAGTGAAAAAATGGAAAAAAGAATAGATTGTGTATTAGGTGGGTAAAAATCACTCTTAATAAACCTTTGATATTATTTTAACTATTAAAATTAGTGTTGTGATAATATCAAACAAGGATTGAGATATGAGTGTGGGATTTTTTCTAAGTGCAACTTCTAAAAAAAGAAAAAAAGAAAAAAGAAAAAAAGAACACTTACATCATATTTTATTTTTTCATTGGGAGGAGTTTTTTATTCTTTAAATATTTCATCTTTTCATCCTCTTCTAATTTTTTCCCTCTCTCTTTTCTTTATTTATATATTCATACCATTGTAAATATATTTTTCTATTTCCTTCCATGTATCATTTCAAAAATTATGCATTGATTTTTCCATTTTGGTGTTCCCCATAATTTTATCCATTTTGGACATTATATCCCTACTATCCCATAACCACTGAAAACCTCCAAAAAAATTACTGATTATTTTTGAATTTATAATAGGAAATGGATGCTGATATCTCTTGTAAAATCTATGATTTTCACTTTTGGTTTTTGAATGAGTGAACCTCTATGAAAAAACATGACATCATTATGAGAGGTACGAGATTTGGGTTCCCACATTTTCCAATTCAAAAATTTAAGATGAAAAATTAATTGTTTTTACACATTATTGTTGTAACAATTTGTGGTGGAATTCATTATGGATGAGCAAACTAGTTAATACCCCCTGATTGGAGAAAACAAAATTTTAATATTTATTGGTTAGCGAAAATGATTTTGTTATATATTTTATATTTTATGTACAAGTGGAAATGCACTGAATTATGTGTAGGGGATTTTATGTTATTAAATTATTCATAATTTTTTATATACTCCTCTTATTTTCAAGGAAAAGTTCATAATTGGTATGAAATTTCCATGTTATAATACTAAATATAATTTGTGATCATTGATTAAATTTGTCCAGATTCAATTATATTTAGTATTTTGATCATAACTCTCACCCTAATCACCCAAATTGTTTGATTATTAATTTTTAGGGTTCCTTATTACAATTATTGAAAATAATTCAACCAGTTCTTTGGGTAATTAAACCATATAAATGGATATATAAACCACATAAGAAGGCCCAACAAATCTGTGAAGAGAGATGGACCAACCATGATGATTGAATTCCCAGGATCAATACAAAATCTCAAATTTGATGAAACTATAAAATATGTTCTAGGATGTACACATAAATCTAGTATAAAAATTTTAAGGCCCAAATAAACCAATAAGTGGCCCAATTTATGCATGAAAGTCAAGCCCACAATTCTGTCTGGGATTTAAAAATATCCCATCATTATTGACTTTCCTCCAAATAAACTTTCCCAATTGAGCTGAAATTTTGTGGGTATAAAGTAAATAATTATACTTACACATTTTTAGAATAAATTTTTCAATATTAAGGCATATTACTAGCCTAAAACCCATTCACATTCATTCTATGTAAAAATATGAGATAATTATGGACAACAACACATGGTTTGCGAAAATAGGAATAACTTTGGATCCAAAAGTCTAATGACCTCCAAATTTGAGGGTAAAATTTTCATATCTATATATAAAAATTTTAAGAATAATATATCTCATTATTAATCTCTATAAATGGTAAAATTGGTAATCCAAATTGATGGTAAGTTTTATAAGGCCAACAATCCACCATCTTTGGTTATAAATTCATCCCCCTATTATCCTTATAATAGGTTGACACTTTAGCACTGAAGGAGGAATATGGAATGAACATATCATTTACAAATTTTTGGGATGAATTTAAATAATCTTATTTCAACTAAATAAAACTCTCCTACACTTTCCATTTCCTGTTCATTTTTTCTTATTTTCAATTATAAACGCGTAAATTTCACTATAATTTAATTTAAATTTTAATGCATGTTTCATCATTTTCATCTCTTTTCCTAATCCACATTATATTGTGTAATAATCATGGTATTAATATATTTTAAATTAATCCAAAAAAAATCACATTTTTTTTCCTCTCATTCAATTCAAAGTGTGTGTTTAACAATTTTCTCTATTCATGCGTGTGTTCGGTGTACAACGCTTTTCTTATCCTGTTATTTTTATTAATTTTTAACTTATAACCATAAAAATAATTAAGCAAATTAATAAAAATCTAAAATTTTAAGTAAATCACCCATTGGGGTGAGTTATAATTTGGAGATGTTAAATGACTGAGAACTTTTTCTCATTTAATATTCTTTAAATTGATAATATGTATGTTGAACTTAAAATGACATAGATTAATGAAATGTTTTGTTTAAAATTTGAATTCCTTAGATTATTGGAACCATAAATAAAATTCCATAAAAACAATGATTGAGAATAACATCTTAGTTGAGTATTAGATTAGATCCTCAATATTTTATAATTTTTATTGAAATTGTAACACCCCAAGCTTCCATGGTACGCTTCTATTTGAATAATACAATAGCGTGTGTTGTATGCAACACCGAGTTCAAGTGCACCACGACTTACCAAACTAGCCGTTCAAAAGCGGTTATGAATAGTATTAACTGAATTTTAAATTTTATATTATCCTTATAATTTTAGAATCCATATTATGAGTTTCTAAGACATAATTAAAGAACAAATTTAGTTTTTTCAGATAAAAGAAGTATTTTTCAAAAAATGCAATTTTACCGCCTTTTAATAGCGAAGCCTTTTTAAATCCAATATTTAAAACTTTTATATATTCAATTTGACGAAATGAAATTCTTATTTAGAATCGGGACATAAGAATTTAGTTTCAATAAATTTTTGGTGTTTTTCTGATAACTTTCATATTTGGGTGAATAGTGAAAAATACTATATTTTAATTGACAACAACTTTTTTAATCAAAATAATTTATATTGTTAAATTATAAATTTTAATGGTTTGGAAGTATAAATAGATTATATTTTTACCATTTAATCCAATTATGGTCATTGTAAGTAATTTCACTTTGAAATTGGACATAAACAAGTGTCAAACTTTTGATAGTCATTATTTCTTAAAAATATGCCTTTTGGTTTTGACAGTAGGAATTAATTTTAAATTAATAAATGAAACTTTTATATTTTGAATTTGGTAAAATAGACTTCATTTTTGGATTCGAAATATCGAAATTATCTTAGGGTGAAATTTTGGTACTTTTATGATAACTTTCATATTATGATGAATAGTGAAAATTACAAAATTTTAATTAAAAACAAATTTTTTAATCGAAATAATTAATAGTGATAAATTATGCATTTGAGTGATTTTAAAGTATAATTATATTATAATTTTACCATTTAATCCAATGTTGGTCATTGGACATAATCTCATATTTAAACTAGACATAAGAAAGCGTCAATCTTATGATAGTTATTATTTATTAAAAACATGCTTTTTTGTTTCGACAACGGGTATTAATTTTAAATTAATTTCTGTCACTTCTATGTTATGAATTTAAAAAAATGGATTCCATATTTAGAAATAATAATGTCCAAATTATTTAATAGGTAACTCTTATTTTTAGACATTTTGAATAATTACTTCGATAAATATTTTATTTACCACGGTTAAAGGGTAAATCCGGTAAATAAGGGTAAACAAATAATATTATTATAATACTAAATTACCCTAAAACATGTCCTAACCCTATTGGTTGATACATTTCCAACCATTTACATATTTGAGTCGATTTTTGGACCCCATGGAGCCACTTGTAGGTGATAAGGACACTTTATATTAATTAAGTTAAAGTAAATACAAAAAATGACATAAGCATATATCTTTTAGAAAAACAATTTTTACATAGGGTTATACATGTTATATTTTCAACTATAAATATTAATTAGAAAGATAAAAATATTTCCTACATAATGGTATTTTATTTATAATTTTTAGACATTAAATAATTTAATTCATTTATGACACAATGATGATGCAGTAATTACATTATTAAAAAAATATTGAAATAATTGATATTGTAAATATAAAAATAAATATAATTTAATTATTTTAATAAATTACACTAATTTCCTAGGTTAATATGACATGTTAGAGTTGATTTAATTAACTTTTTTTTGAAGTAATCATGCTGTTATGATTTCACAAAAATCAAATACCAAATAGTGTCAAAATTGACATAAATGAGTTTTTAAAACAAATATTATATTATTAATTGATATTCTATTCCTAAAAATACAAGGTTCAGAAAAAGGACGTATATCATGATATTTTTATCATTAATGTAACACTTGGGTGTCTCTTGGATGTATATAGTAAGTTTATTAACTATATAATATAAAAATTCAAAGTGACATGGTAAATGTCAAACTAATTAACTAAGAGTTAAAACTAAAAGATAAGGTTAATATAATGACCCAAACCTGTCTAAAATATATTGGTTGAAAGGATTTAGACCCATACCCACCTTATACTTTGAATAATATATTTTAGAGCCATTATAAACCAAATATGAATTTATTATAAATTAATACATTAAGTTTTTCCTAAAGATCCCCTCCCCCCTTATAAAAGGACACCACTTATAACCAATTATTCACACATTAAAACCCTTTTGGTTCGGAAAAACCCTGAACAATTATCCTCTCAAATTCCCTAAATTCAACCTAGAGGCCTTAGTTTGATCAGAAATCCAACCTAAGGATTCATTTTGATCAAATCAAAAGGAAGAACCCGAAGAAGATGTAATGTTTTCACCACCCTCTTTCAAGTTCCTTTCTTCTTCAACTTCTTCTTTATTTATTATTTCCATTCTAAAATAATAAATCTAGTATCTTCTATATACTGTGATGTTATTATAAATATGGTACAACCATATTCAGTATTCTATCCATCCTTTGAATGACATGTCGATATACGTGCGTACGTACGGCCTACCGTCTCCACGTCGTGGTGTAATTGTTATTCAATACATTATTATTTGGATGGATATAATAATGATTTGTAATTCATGTAAATAATAAATATAATATTATAAGGATTCTGTATATATTATATACCATCCAATTATATATTATTTTAATATCAAAAGAATGATATTATCACTCGTGCGTACGTATGGACTACCGTCTCCACGAACGCGATGAGATTCATTCTTCATCGTATGCATTCAAGTATAATTCTCATGTGATGATTAAAAATAATGTTTAAGGACTTGATATAATTCTGGATATGAATAAGATACAACCTATCCATAAAAAACACGGCTTATGTAACAAAATATATAAAAGAAAACGAGTCAGTTAACACCCGAAATGATGATAATACTAAGATATTATTAACAAAACAATGTTAAAAGATCACATATCATATCATATTAATGTATATGATTCTTGTATAATTTAATAACAATTATTTAGAAATTATAAAGGAGGTTAACCTACCCCCAACCAAGGAAAAGTACAAGGTAAGGGTTTATTTCACAATCTCTTCATTATCCGAGGTTGTTTATACGTAATTATCTACTGGGACTTCTTTATCATCCACATCCATGTTTCTTAAAAATTTATTTCAAAACATTCTTACTATTTTACATAATAAGGGTTAAATTAATTTATACCATTGTTTGACTTTTTATAAGAAGTTTATAAAGGAATCTTTATGTCATTTTCCAAACAAGGTCCTTTTTAATCTTTTTGAAAAAATTAAGGTAAGAATGCATTTTTTAACTTATACGGTGGGTACAACTATTTTCCACCATTTTAAAATCTTCAAAGCTTACCTTACAAGATTATAAGAATATTTTCAAAGTAAATGTTTTATTTTATAACTATGTTACTTTTAAATGATTTAAAAAAAGATATTTCTCTCAAATAGTTTCGATTTCATCTATGTCAACATCCTTTGATGAATTTTAAGCTTATTTGAAGTTGATTTATTATGATAAAAAAATTCCATATTGCATTGAAGGTTTTGTGATATGTTTGACTATGGATGTATCATTTTTATACCATTCATTTTTTATGGAGAAAGTATTTACATTTCGTATGCTAGTTTTAATATGAATGTTTATGTTATGTTTAAATTTGTTCATATAAGGAATGCATTGGACTTAGTAAGTGACAGGTGGAGCCCGCTATAGCTCCTCGATGCATCGGTAGGTCTCATGAGACAAACTAGTGTCTTGGCATGATGCCTTGAAAAAATCTTATTTTTAGTCTTGGCACGAGGCCTTGGCTACGTGGTTATGATAGTCTGGCATTAAGCATTCCATCATTATGAAAGTGGTTATTGATATTTCATGTGATTATTCGACTAGTAGAATATCCATGTGAATAATTAAATGGTGTTATTTCATTTTTTTTCCATATTATGCTGAAGTTCAAGTTTAAAAGGCTTTTATTTTAGTTATACATTTCCTTAAATGTTTATGCTTATTTATGAAAGTTTCTGCTATATTGTTATACTTACTGAGCATCTGAGATCACCCCAATATATGTTGTAGTTTTCCTAGGATGTGAAGAAGTATTTTATAAATGAACTACAAGGATAGTATGAGTGGATATGAGTGTGGACTATAGAGACTATATTGTTGTAGTTTTTATTTTATGATGTAATGTAAACTTTATGAATGTATCTAGTGATTCCAAGGCTACTAAACTAATCAGTCTTTCGAGACTTGATCTTTTGTGATCATGCCAATGTTATGTAATAATGCACCGAATCTGGGTAACTGGGGTTGAGGCATTACAGTTGGTATCAGAGGAAGTTTAGTACAAAACTTAGAATCTAGATTTAGATAAACTCTGATTAGAGCACATAGACCTAAGATAGACATTGAGGGTTAATATAGAAGAATTTCCTAGAATTTTGGTATTGTAGAGATTTTGTGAGTTTTCTGAGCAACACATCCCTGTCTGGATACGAGCAGGTAGAGGCGGCTCTGGCATAGATGTACCTAGGGGTAAAACCCAAAAACACCGCTTTGAGCTAGACTCGAATGGGAACTGGTGCACGACAACGGGCCTTGCTGCACTCTTGGTTACGAAACTCCTGGGGATATGCTTAGGATAATTATCATTTTCTTTACAAACCATTATGAAGGGTTTATGAGTATATACTTCCTCAAAGAAAACATTTTTATGATTATGGATTATATCCATAAACTGTTCAATTTACGTTAGGTATTTTACAAGTTTGGAATTATTCATTGTAATTCATAAACTGACCTAGTTTATGCTATATTATAAAAATGTCACCCAATAGAAGGAATGTGAACTCCAACAATACGTATGATCCAAAGAGTAATAAGGATCATATCTTTCACGGTATTAAGCAAACATTTAGAAGGGAAATAGTCTCCCATGTATTCTCAACATATGAAGAAATAATATCATGTGTTAATAAGATAAGTAAAGAATTCTCTGAGTCCTATGGCTTTGAAGGGAAGCAAGAGAAGAAAAGGATGGAAGAGAGAAAGATGGATAAAAGGAAGAGGGAAAATAAGAATTTTTCCATATGTGATAACTATGGGAAGAAACACCATGAAACTTTCCTGAAAGGAATGGAAGTTTGTTATAAGTGTGGAGAAAAAGGACACCATGTACATGACTACAAGGGTAAGAAAAAGGTTTTAAATGTACAATGCTTCATCTGCAAGGAGTTGGGACACTACGAGAACCAATTTCTAAATCATCAGAGTATGCCCCAAATGATGCTATTAGATAATAATCAAGTTATGATACTACCACAGATGAGGAGGAATGATTAGAGTTCTTATGTTGTTATTAGAGAATTATGTCATTTGAGTTTTGTATCAACAATGTACTGGTTATAATAATTATGGAGTATATAAGGATTTTAATGCAGTACTATTTCATTAAGGACTTGAGATTGTGTGGAACAAAGAAAAGTGACTCAATAGCAGGTTAAATTTTTGGAAAATATATGGTTGAGAGAAAGATAAACCATAATATGGTTCTGATACCGAGGTAGTGATTTTGGAATAATACACGATTGATTTGGATAAATTATATTGGATATTCTTGACTACCTTGAAACTGATTAATGATTTGCATATTCCATCATTTTTGGAATTTAAAACATTTTTGGATGGATGAAGTATATCCAGTATTCTATAAGGAATAAGGGAGCATGAATGTAATCAATAAGGTTTTATGGTATTTCAGGATGTTGCAGTGTTTTAAAAGAATACATGATGAAGGTGTTCACATGCTATTACGTGGAAAAAAGGATCTTCATTATGTTTACCTACCTTATAAATCTTGCACTGTGAGTTTGGATAGAAGTATTTTGGATAAGTTTAGTTTGAGATTATTTTTGGATTTCTATAAAAAGGACAACCCGGAGGTCGGGCGACAACCCGTCGCGTCTGGCAAGGTCGTGAGACTTGAACCCACAACCGAAGGGAAACAAGGGTGTATCACCTACCACTAACCCACGTGATGTCCTGGATTGAATAATGTAGTTTTTTAATGGTTCTGCTAGATGAATTATAAATTCATTTTTTTGAACCCTATACGAATAGGATAAATAGAATATTATTTTTAAGTTCTATTATCTTTTAGAGTGAAAGATGAGTTTGTGGTAGAACTTAGTTAAAGGATGAGACTCTACTTTTCAAGTATATATTTTTCTTCTTCTCTTATTAAATGAAGAAATTAATTCTTATACTTTAGTGAAGGGATCTTAAAACAAAAAATGTGTTAACCTAATACCATATGTTTTGTTGAACCGATGGTATTTTAAATCATCATAGATTGATGAATTTAAGGCCCTCAATTTTACACTTGTTTGTGATTGATGACCTAAATCAATACCTATAAATATTTAAATTTTCCTCCAATTATATGTCTCTAATTTCCATCAATGTTCTCCTAATCAAGATCATAATTTGGTGGTTACCCTTTCATTTCCCTTTTTCTCTTATTAAGACTAAATTTTACTAACCCTATTTCTGATGTGGGTTTTACAAAAAGGTATTTTCTATTTTCAACCTTTTATTTTCAAAGAAAAATTTAAAATTTCGAGGACGCAGTTTATTGAAGTAGGGGAGAATATAACACCCCAAGCTTCCACGGTACGCTTCTCTTTGAATAATACAATAGCGTGTGTTGTACGCAACACTGAGTTCAAGCGCACTATGACTTACCAAACTAGCCGTTCAAAAGTGTTTATGAATAGTATTAACTGAATTTTAAATTTTATATTATCCTTATAATTTTAGAATCCATATTATGAGTTTCTAAGACATAATTACAAAACAAATTCATTTTTTTTCAGATAAAAGAAGTATTTTTCAAAAAATGCAATTTTACCGCCTTTTAATGGCGAAGCCTTTTTAAATCCAATATTTTAAACTTTTATATATTCAATTTTAAAAAATTAACTTCTTCTTCATAATCGGTACATAATAATTTAATTTCAATAAAGTTTTGGTGTTTTTCTGATAACTTTCATATTTGGGTGCATAGTGAAAAATACTATATTTTAACTGAAAACAACTTTTTTAATCAAAATAATTTATATTGTTAAATTATAAATCTTAATGGTTTGGAAGTATAAATATATTATATTTTTACAATTTAATCCAATTATGGTCATTGTAAGTAATTTCACTTTGAAATTGAACATAAACAAGTGTCAAAATTTTGATAATAATTATTTCTTAAAAATATGCCTTTTGGTTTTGACAGCGGGAATTAATTTTAAATTAATAAATGCAAATTTTATGTTTTGAATTTGGTAAAATAGACTTCATTTTTGGATTCTTAATATCAAAATTAGCTTAGGGTTAAATTTTGGTACTTTTCTGATAACTTTCATATTTTGATGAATAGTGAAAATTACAAAATTTTAATTAAAAACAACTTTTTTAATAAAAATAATTAATAGTGATAAATTATGAATTTGAGTGATTTTAAATTATAATTATATTATAATTTTACCATTTAATACAATGTTGGTCATTGGATATAATTTCATATTTAAACTAGACATAAGAAAGTGTCAATCTTATGATAGTTATTATTTGTTAAAAACACGCTTTCTTCTTTCGACAACGGGTATTAATTTTAAATTAATTTCTGCCACTTATGTGTTATGAATTTAGAAAAATGGATCCCATATTTAGAATCTGGAGGTCCAAATTGTGTAAATAGGTAACTCTTATTTTTAGACATTTTGAATAATTACTTCGGTAAATATTTTATTTACCACAGTTAAAGGGTAAATCTGGTAAATAAGGGTAAAAAAATAATATTATAATAATACTAAATTTCCCTAAAACGTGTTCTAACCCTATTTGTTGATACATGTCATACCATGGGAATATTTGGGATGATTTAGGGACCCCATGGAGCCACTTGTAGGTGATAAGGACACTTTATATTAATTAAGTTAATGTAAATACAAAAAATGACATAAGCATATATCTTTTAGAATTTTTTTAGATAGGGTTATATATGTTATATTTTTTTCTATAAATATTAATTATAAATATAAAAAGATTTCCTACATAATGATATTTTATTTATAATTTTTAGACATTAAATAATTTAATTTATTTATGACACAATGATGATGCAGTAATTACCTTATTAAAGAAAGATTGAAATAATTGATATTGTAAATATCAAAATAAATCTAATTTGAGACTTTTAATAAATTAAAATAATTTTATAGGTTAATATGACATGTTAGAGTTTATTTAATTAACTTTTTTTGAAGAAATCATGCTGTTATGATTTCACAAAAATCAAATACCAAATAGTGTGAAAATTAACATAAATGAGTTTTTAAAACAAATATTATATTATTAATTGATATTCTATTCCTAAAAATCTATGGTTCATAAAAATAACTTATATCATGATATTTGTATCATTAATGGACCAATTGGGTATCGCTTGGATGTATATAGTAAGTTTATTAACTATATATTATAAAAATACAAAGTGACATGGTAAATGTCAAACTAATTAACTAAGAGTTAAAACTAAAAGATAAGGTTAATATAATGACCCAAACCTATATAAAATATATTTTTTGAAAGGATTTCGACCCATAACCACTTTATAATTTTAATAATCCACTTTATATCCATTAGAAACCGAATATTAATTTATTATAAATTAATACTTTAAGTTTTTCCTAAAGAGCCCCTCCTCCCCCTTATAAAAGGACACCACTTCTAACCATTTATTCACACCTTCAAAGCCTTTTGGTTCGGCCAAACCCTACCCAATTATACTCTAAACTTCCCTCAATTCAACCTAGAGGCATTAGTTTGATCATAAAGCCAAACTAATGATCCCTTTTGATCAAATCAAAAGGAAGAACCCGAAGAAGAGGTAATGTTTTCACCACCCTATTTCAAGTTCCTTTATTCTTCAACTTCTTCTTTCTTTGTTATTTCAATTATAAAATAATAAATCCAGTATCTTGTATATACCGTTATGTTTTTATAAATATGGTTCAACCATATTTAGTATTCTATCCATCCTTTAAATGATATGTCACCATACGTGCGTACGTACGACCTACCGTCTCCACATCGTGGTGTAATTGTTATTCAGTACATTATTATTTGGATGGGTATAATAATGATGTGTAATTCATGTAAATAATAAATATAACATTATAATGATTATGTATATATGATATACCATCCAATTATATATTATTTTAATATCAAAATAATGATATTATCGCTCGTGCGTACGTACAGACTACCGTCTCCACGAACGTGATGAGATTCATTCTCCATCGTATCCATTCAAGTATAATTCTCATTTGATGATTAAAAATAATGTTTAAGGACTTGATATAATTCTGTATATGAATAAGGTATAACCTATCCATAACAAACATGACTTATTTAACAAAACATATAAAAGAAAATGAGTGAGTTAACACCCGAAACGATGATAATAATAAGATATTATTAACAAAGCAATGTTAAACGATCACATATGATATCATATTAATGTATATGATTATTTTAAAATTTAATAAAAATTATTTCACCATTATAAAGGAGTCTAACCTACCCCCAACCAAAGAAAATTAAAAGTTAAAGGGTTTATTTCACAATCTATTTATTATCTAAGTATGTTTATACATAATTATCTACTGGGACCTCTTTATCATCCACATCCTTGTTTCTTAAAAATTTATTTCAAAACATTCTTAATATTTTACATAATATGGGTTAAATTCATTTATACCCTTGTTTGAATTTTTATAAGAAGTTTATAAATGAATCTTTACGTCATTTTCCAAACAAGGTCCTTTTTAATCTTTTTGACAAAATTAAGGTAAGAATGTATTTTTTAACTTATACGGCCGGTGCGGCTATTTTCCACCATTGTAAAATCTTCAAAGATTCCCTTACAATATTATAAGAATATTTTCAAATTAAATGTTTTATTTTATAACTATGTGACTTTTAAATGATTTAAAAAAAGAGATATTTCTCTAAAATAGTTTTGATTTCATCTATGTCAACATCCTTTGATGGATTTTAAGCTTATTTGAAGTTGATTTATTATGATACAAAAATTTCATATTGTATTGAAGGTTTTGTGATATATTTGACTGTGGATGTGTCATTTTTATACCATTCATGGTTTATAGAGAAAGTATTTACATTTCATATGCTAGTTTTAATACGAATGTTTATGTTATGTTTAAACCTGTTCATATGAGGAATGCATTGGACTTAGTAAGTGACGGGTGGAGCCTGCTATAGCTCATCGATGCATCGGTAGGTCTCATGAGACAAACTAGTGTCTTGGCACGAGGCCTTGACAAAATCTTATTTGTATTATTGGCACGAGGCCTTGGCTACGTGATTATGATAGTCTGACATTATGAATTCCATCATTATGAAAGTGATTATTGATATTGCATGTGATTATTCGACTAGTAGAATATCCACGTGAATAAGTAAATGGTGTTATTTCATTTTATTTTTTCCATATTATGCTGAAGTTCAAGTTTAAAAGGCTTTTTTTAGTTATACATTTCCTTAAATGTTTATGCTTATTTATGAAAGTTTCCACTATATTGTTTTCCTTACTGAGCATCTGAGCTCACCCATTTCTATGTTTTATTTTTCCCAGGATGTGAAGAAGTGTTTTATGAATGACCTGCAGGGATAGTATGAGGGGATATGAGTGTGAACTATGGAGACTATATTGTTGTAGTTTTCATTTTATGATGTAATGTAAACTTTATGAATGTATCTAGTGATTCTAAGGCTACTAAACTAATCGGTCTTTAGAGACTTTATCTTTTGTGATCATTCCAATGTTATGTAATAATGCACCGACTCTGGGTAACTGGGGTTAGGGCGTTACAGAAATCATTTTGTGAAGTGGATATTAGTATAAAGTATTGTTTTGAAAAGCTAAAGGATATCATATTATTACATACACAATAATTAACTTAACCTAATATTTATAAAATTATTAAATTGAAATTCATCCATTAATCAACTTAATTAAGCTCTAAAAAACCCCCATTGAAAATAAAAAACAAAAACAATTGACTCAAGAATATTTTATCATCAATGATGATTCAACCTGAGTGATGTTATAAAAATTATAGTAGAGAATGGAACATTTTAATGGTCTATAGGTAACAATCAACCATACTTCACATAATATAAAATATATTTCGTTATATTGTCCCACAAAAAATTCTCTTTTAGATCTCTATACACCATCATAATTCTAGGGTGAATATATAATGATAAACTATGAGATTTATCCAACATCTCATTCTTCAAATCTATTATGGATGGGACACATACCCAGTTCCTAAACCTTATCATTCTATTACAATCAAGGTTGAACTTAAGAATATTTATTACCTTATTTTTATTCTCTACATATTCCTTCTATGCCTCTTTAATCTTCACCTGGATAGATGGTTGAACACTAATTTGATTAAAATAATATTTCTCCCCTTCATTCAAGATTTATAGATCCATCCTTTGAAAATCTATAAATATTGGATCTTTTATGATCCTCATCATAGATAATCTATCATGATCCAATCGATTCAAATCATCGTCCACCTTTTTTCCTTTCTCTAGGTGGTAATGTATTGAGTATTCATAATATTTAATCAACTCATACCATATTCTTAAGATAATATTTAACTCTTTATGGGTGAATATATACTTTGAAATTTTATGATAGGTATATATTTCACACTGTTATCCAAAAATATAATTCTTCCATATCTTTAATTCAAAAATTACTATAGTTAACTTCAAATCACGAGTTGGGGGAAACTTTTCTCATGAAACTTTGATTTTCACGAGACATAATCTATCACCATATCATTCGGTATGAGGAAGTATCCTAGTACCTTCTTCAATGAAACACTATAGATCACAAACCCTTCTCCACTATAAGGTAGTGTAAGTACATATATGCTGACTAACCTTCTCATCAGTTCCTTAAAATTTTCCCCACATTTATCTTTCTAAAGGAGCTTGGCTTCCTTTTAAGTTAACTTGGGGATTGGATTATACAACCATGATAAATTATTGAAAAATCATCAATAATATCTAGAATAACCAAGAAAAATAATAATTTCAATCATAGTGGTTAGTTTAGGCTAACATTTAATAATTTATATATTTGATGGATCCACTAATATACCCTCACTTGAGATTATATAACCCACAAAATGAAACTTTTTGTAGCCAAAATTTATACTTTGTAAAAATTTCAAACATATTTTCCTTTCTTAGGGTCTTCAATATAATCCTCAAGTAATATTCATGCTATTCCTTACCCTTGTAATATATATGAATTTCATCTATAACAACTATAACAAACTGATCAACATAATCTCTAAAGATCTTATTCATTAAATAAATGAAAATAGTAAGAGAATTAGTAAGACCAAATGGAATCACTATAAATTCATAGTGTCCATACCTTGTATATAATGTTTTATTGGGTATATCCTCCCTTTTAACCCTAAATTTATGATATCTATAATAATGGGAAATCTTGGAAAAGTATTGATCTCAACGTAGTTGATCAAACAAGTCATAAATATGGGGTAGACAATACTTATTTTTTATTATGATATTTTTAAGTTCCTGATAATAAATATAGAACTACATTGACTCATCTTTCTAGTTAATAAAAAGAATAGTTGAACCCCAAGGTTACTCACCTGGCTAAATGAATTCCTTTTCAAGATTCTTTTAGAGTTTCTTCTTTGATTATTGCAACTTAATTGGGTCAATTCTATATAGATCCTTTAAAATAGGTGTATCACCAGGTATTAGTTCTATTGAAAACAAAAATTCATTATTTGTTTGAAGACTAGGAAAATATTCTAGAAATACATAAAAAAATCCTAGAAAATAGGTATATATTTGATGTTGTGTTTCTCCCGAACCATTAGAGATAAATACCCATTTTAAATAGGAATCAAGACCCATATAATGGATTTACCTTCCATTGGAAGTTCATATTTATCATCGCCTGGATAGATGATCATAGGTTAGTTCGGAGTATCAAATATGACTTACCTTCCTCATAAATTGATGTAGTATTTATGTAAATAAATCTAACCCATAACTAAGATAACATAAAATTCAAATAGAGGTATAATAACAATATTTTCAAGAAGTACATTCCAAAAATCTTTAATCAAATAAAAATCATAGACTTGAGATGTGATCATCATACCATTAGGGGTTTTCATTGTTAATTCAATATCTAATTTTTGAGGATATGAATTGAAATTCCTTGAGAATTTTCCTAATATAAAAGAATTCATATAAATAATATCAAAGAGGGTACTTAAATATTTTTTCATACCTATTACGACATCAAATTCATCTTTATATCTTTAATCCCTCACTAAAATAAAAACGGTAGGTATGAACATTAAACATTATTAATCAATATGATTAATAATGAAAAATCATTTATAGGATGTAAAAATCATGATACCTCCTTTTCTTGTTTTCTATTTTTATTCTAAACTCTATTTCAAAAATAAATGATGATGGTGATGATGATAATAGTCTTCATCGATTCAAATCCTTCATGATGGTTCATAAATAAAATGTGAGTTATCCCAAACATATCCCCTGAGAGTGTCAAACTAGGTTTACAATAAGGGAACACTCACTATGTACCAAAATGATGGCTGAGATATACTTAACCAACTCTTTTATAGGTAACTATCACTAGATGTATATATTCCAAAACCACATCCAATTATAGTATCCAAACTGAGATGTTTTTTTAGGAAAACCACACCCCTTTTTTTACCATAACTTAAGACATTCTTCTATACATAGAATTATCCTATGGGTTCACACTAAATTTTTCTCATCCTATATTCCAAACATAACTAAAACTTAATCTAAGACCAAATATAGTGACCCATACTTTTCATACATAGATATTACATCTTAATAGATAAATATTCTTTACATAACATTAGGATCCACACCATAATCATATAAGTTTAGTGTATTTGGAAACTTGGATACATAATAAACTTTTTCATAAGAGACATAAATGATCTCCCAATAAGTTATCCATAACTAATACCATTCTTAGAAATATCATAATTAAAACCTTTCTTCAAAACATAGGGAAATGAAACAAAATAAATGGTGAGATCATATGCTCAGTAAGGGGAAACAATGGAGATATAAATGATCCCATAAATATAACATGAGAATAAGGGCATGATAATATTAGATTAACTATTTAAAACCATAACTTTCATGTTATAGATCATAATCTTGATTCATATCATAAAGATTTTCAGTTCATAAGAAATGAATCATAAATTAATTAAAGAGAATGATCCATTAGAGGATAAAATTAACATAAGAAATAAGTTTTTTGAATTCACATAATATTAGAAAATAATTCCCTTATATAATAATAATTTCCAAGACTATCATATTATATTAGGTTCACTTATAATTACAATATATCCTTAATCAAGGTTCACTCCCAAGATAATCATAGTGGACAGAGTCCCTTACTGAACTAGGTTCTCTCCCTACTGTAGTCTATATTATTTCATGAAATATCCATATTCACCTATTACATTACAGGGATATATAATCTTAGTCCCACCCATCACATAATCATAATCCTTTCATATGTTTTCTATAATATCATAAATCATTCACCATATATCATAATCCATTTAAAGGAAATGGGTTTCATTAACATAACCTAGCCCGTGGGAAATAAATAGGTTTCATAAAAATCTCATCATCATAATCATATACCATCTATAGAAATAATAAGTATTATATCTTGGAATAATATCCATAGTAAAGCACAATTAACATTAAAGTATGTTATCATAAATAAAAATACCTTTAAAATATCACTTAGAATATTTATTAAAGAAAATACCCTTTTAATTTCAGAATCACTTATTTAAAATCTAAAAATAATCAAATATTAATGAAAAAATTTTCTTTGAAAATAAAATTATAAAATTTTAAAGTAATCTTCAAATCATTGTATGGTCATAACGGTATGGAATCATGTTCTTTTCTTATATGTTAAAACAAATATTCCTTTCACATTTTCTATAAAAAGTGAAAAGTAACTCATTCAAGAAAATGATAAGAAGATTTCATTTATTTTTTATAAAAATTAAAACCTGGATAAAATGGATTTAAAAAATAATTCTAGATTAGTAAAAATATTCTAGAAAACATTTTAGAAAACATGGATATGGAAAAAATGAATTTATACTGAAGAGAGAAATAAAGTCAGTTTTTCTTAAAAAGTTACATCCGTCTATTGATTTATTTAAGAGAGAAAAATGAAAGGAAAAAGTAATATATATAAATAATTATAATAGAAGAAAAATAATTGTATTCTTGAGTAATGGGTCATAACATTTCATCATCATAAACATAATAATAAGAAATCTGGATAAACAATGAGATTGTAACATAAATCCCTTACCACTTTGGTAAGTTTGGAATCATAAGCCCCATGAAAGAAATAAACTTATATGGATATTTATATCCCATAATTTTCATGATAAGAATCATAAAATGAATTTATAGGTTGTATATACACCACATAAAATATATAATTAGTGAATATGGCATGTGTCTCACTGAAATAAAAGTGAGATGAAAATTATTTACCTCAAGTTGGAATTACTTAGAAAATACTATAACATCCTATATAGTAAATTTTAATTTATTATAATTCTATAGAATAATCATATAAATACTTATAATATCATATATGATTCACTTATAATATTTTAACACCAATTTTTTAATAATTCCTTATTAAAATCAGTGTATTTAGGTGTTAACTGTTTTTTCATGAGCATTTCAGTTTATAAGTTATGGTACTTGTAATTTGATCATGGATAATTAATATAAATAATTTTAATAATTATATAAATATCATATATATTCATTATATTTATATTTATATTTATCCATAAAATGTATAGATTGAAAATTAATTACACCATTTGGAGAGACGGTATGCCGTACGTATACATAAGTGTTTCCTTCACTTTTCAATGAATGTAAAAAATAGAGCTAAATAAAAATAACCCTTTAAAAAATCATTATAATATCATATATATCAAATATATTTATCAAATATATTCTTATTAATAATAATGTAATGTGAAAATGAAAAACGAATCATATCGATTCGTGGAGGTGGTAGTCCACACATACACATGAGTGACATTATCGTTTTCCAACAAATTGGATAGTAAGAAGATAGATATGATATTATAATTATAGAAGAATAATTATATCATAAAGATAATATATAAACTTTAAACTCATCCTAATATCCATCAATGAAATATAGTTATGTAAAATGAATTGTATTTCTACGTAGAGGGGGTAGTCCACACATACGCACAAGTGACACTTTCAAATCCCTTTTGATAAAATCGAGTGTTCATATTTGTGGATCAATAATAATAAGTAAATTTTAGTATTTTTAGGTAAATTAAGTTATTATTTTATGATAAATCCCACAAATATAGAGGCGGTAGAAGAATAAATAAATTTTAAGAGGTCGGGTAAGATGATTACCTCTTCTTCATTGGGCCTCCTTTAGATCCTTTATTCAGGACCCTAGGAATGGTATTTTAAGAATAATATGACCTATACTTAATTTATTCATAATTTTAGAAGATAATTTTGTATAATTTTTTTGATCTAGATGGCTCAATGTTGTGTAAAGAAGATAAAGGAGGGGTGTCCTTTTATAAGTGCAAGAGAAGACACACTTGGAATTTCTTAAAATATTAAAATATAATGATGTCATACTTAAGAAAAATGCTTCTAAATAGAAATATAATAAAATTTTAGATAATATTAGGTCAAAATATTTCCATCCAAAAATATTTAGTCAATTATAATTGAAAAACATACCCTTATCTCTAGGTTTAACGCCATGGTAATTTTTTTTAACCTTGACCGTAGTGACAAATTTTTAATGTTTTTAATATTCATTATAACTAAATATGAAAGTGTAATAATTAAAAATTTGGATACTATGATTAAAAATATGGAATCTATTTTATCAAATTCAATTCACATAATTGTAAAATTTTAATTTAAAATTAAACATGCAATATGCGATGAAAAACGGTTTTCCATAAAAAATGTTTTCTTAATTATAAAAAGTTTTTATACCAAAATGAAACATAAAATAGATTATAATGACCATAAATGGATTATTAATTATATAAATGAATTGATTTTACTTTTATTTTTTTAAATAAAATGTAACATTTTAAATTCTTTAAATGAAAATACAGTTTTCAATAAAAATCAGTATTTTTCACAATTCATCGAAAAATAAATATTTTCAGAAAATTATCAAAAATTAAGTCTAAGATAATTTTGAAATTTTGATTTAAAAAATAAAGTTAATTTAAAAAATATAGGTTATAAATTGTCTTAAATTAATAATATCATTTTCTCACAGAAAATAATAAAAACCATTTTGATGAAAAATGTCCTTTTAAAGAATATAATGACTTTACTAAAAATTATGCACTTATTTATCAATATATATTATTTATCTAAATAATTTATACATAATATTAAAAAAATTATTCCTTTTAATTTATTCAATTTAACATCTATGTTATAATATTATACTATATTATAGTTCATTTAGACCCGGGGTTGCATGAATCACAAGATATTAAGGTATTTAATTTCTTTTAAAGAGAAATATATCATAGAATCTTGGGGTATTATAGGAGTTATGAGTATCCTATGTAAAATAAGTATTAGGCATGAAAATTATATCATTATAATAAAGAATATATTTTTAAAATTATTGAGACAAAATAAATGATCATCCTTAAATATTTTCCCATTGTGAGTGAATAAGATGATATATTCCTAGAAGAGTTATTTGTTATTCCAACCGATGGATAAGTTGAATTTTCAATAGAAACTACACATAAAGTTATACCCATATTTAAAATTCTATATAGAATTTACCTCATTAAAATTAAATAATTGAAGAAATTGTTTTTATAGAATTTGGATAAGGGTTTTAGATGCCATTGTGCTTCACCAAGGGGTGAAACAGTCTTCTTTATCAAGAAGAAGGACGAGTTGATTATCGTGTTATTAACATGATCATGATAAATAACATGAATTTAATATCATATATTGATGCATTATTTAATAAACTACAAGGGATCAATAATCATAAAAGGCATTTATTCTATTGGATATCATCAATTAAAGGTGAAAATACAAGACATTCGAATGACTTATTTTCATACAAGATTCTAAAACTATGTGCTCATAGTAATGGAACATGGATCCAAAAATTCTATATAAATATTTATGTAATTTATTGATAGAGTATTTAGATATTAATTTGAAATATTTAAGGAATTATTTATAGTTGATATTCTCATATACTCCAAAAGAAAGGAAGAATGCGAAGAGAACTTGGGTAATGTGTTAAGGATTTTGTGAAAGGATAAATTTTATGCAAAGTATAATAAATTTAACTTATAGACATATAAAGTTACATTAATAGGGAATGTAATCAGGAATAATGGGAGATATATTAATCCTTCAAAGAAAAATTAAATTTATGAATGAACCATAATAATATTTATGATAAAGATCCATAGGTTCCACAGATTAGCTGATTACTAATGACAGTTTGTGAGGAACTTCTCTCAATTATAAAACAAATTAACCAAATTAACTTAGAAAAGAGTAAAACATTATAAGTTTTATTGGAATAAAAAACACTTATTTATAAAGTGTTAGACATAAGAAACCATAACCAAGATCTCCTAAGCTTTGAAATGAAAACTATGCATGAATATAAAATGAAGAACATATTATACACCAAAGATAGTTGAGATTCCTATCTTTAATAAAACACTTGATAAATATCACTTATATATATATATATATACAAATGGATCCTTTATATTAGGGTATCCATGGGTTTCTAAATCATTCAAATCTTGGGTAAGATTATCTTTTTGACCATGTATAATGATACCTATCGTGTAAAGGAAGAAGGAGAAGAGAGCATGAGGCCCCCTAGGACTACACTCCCAAGAATGAAATGTTTAGTGTCTTTGAGGATTATATCCCATGTATTTATCATCCAAAAGGTAATTTTTACACTATAATAATATTTATATTTTATGACTTCAACATCTCCCACAAATCATATCTATATAAACATTTCTTCTAAATATAGTTCTGTAAATGATTTTTAGGGAAAATGAAACCAAATAAAGGGGTGAGATCAAATGATCTGTAAAGACCCGAAAATTACAAGGAATTTTTTTTATTAATTTCTTTGGAATTTTATGAGTCCGCAGTTTCTGACGACACCTGATTCCGAGGCCCTGTGTGCCCGGAATTAATTTCCAAAGATTAGCTCGGGTACATTCAGTGAACGAACGAGTGGGTTTTTCTAACTTTTGAACCGATGCTCAGAATCGAAATCCGAAGGCACTGATGAAACCGCATCGTCGATTATTTCTTAAGAAGACCTTTTCTGAAGTTGCGTTCGCTCGGGAAGTCTTGTTTAAAAATGTGGTTTAATTGAAATAAAATTGTGTTACAAATTTTATTTCTCTTTTGTAAGTGTTAGATCCTAGGTGTTGGAGTTGGAGTGGGACCCACTGGTTAATAACTTCCCATGAGAGGATTAAAGGTGAGGTGGGGCCCACACGAGCCCCCACCTTTTCAAATTTCCTAACTCCCCTAAACCCCTATTTAATTAAGTGACTCCTCCCCTCCTCACCTCCCACTTTAATTCATGTCAACTAAACATCTAATTAATATGAGAACTTAAGATTAATTAATTAAGTGTGTTTGGTTTTGAATTTTGGATTTTTGAAATGCATGGCTTGAGTAATAAAATAAGAGGTGTCTTATTTTATTTGGGTTTAGCTTGTGGTGTTAAGTTTTTGGGGAGAGTTCTAGATTTTGGAGGAGATAGAACTCATCTTCTTAGTTGGAGAACGCAAAGAACACGACACCAACCCCGGATTCCTTCTCGACGATTGACGAAGTGATGTCGTCATCCCGCAACAATGTCAACAGAACAACGGAACTTTCCCTTCCTTCGACAAGTGATCAACCTTCTTGAATCGAGGTAGGGGTTGTATCATCGTTCAAGTTTTATTTTGACGTTCTTCATTAAATATTGGCCTTCTATTATCCATTTAACGGGAGGAGGTCGGACCGCACAAACACGGCCGATCCTCCTCCCCTTTTGTTGTTGACCCTCATTGCGGTTTGAAATGGAGGTGACGCGGTGCCGTTGCACCGCCCGAGGACGACGAGGATCACGGCTGAAGCGGGCCGCGGTGGTGGAGTGCGGCGTCGTCGCTCCGTGCCGAAGAGACCAAAGGAGGCCGCGACCAGGAGCGGGCTACGACGAAGGGGTGCAGCGCTGTCGCGCCACGCCGGAGCATCAAGGGGTCGCGGCCAGGGCGGGCCGCGGTGGAGGGGCGCGGCGCCGTCGCGCCGAGCCGGCCGAAGGGGAGTCGAGACTATGGCCGTGGCGGTTCGACAGAGGCAGCATGGCTCAACTGGCCGCCGACACCTCCAGGAGGTGAGACCGGTGGGTCCCGTAGTAGCCTCACCGGCCGGCCAAGATGGCCGGCCGTTCCAAGAAGTCCGGGGGTTCAAAACCCCCGGCCAGCTCTGCTAGGGCGGACCCCACAGGGGTCCGCCATTTCGGGAAAACAGGGGGGAGGTGCCCCCACCTTTTCACGTCCTCCACGCTGGGTCAGCCGCCCGCGCTGGGTCTGACCGCCTGCGCGGGGCTGGACCACCCACGCCATGCCGGACCGCCCGCACCGGGCCGGGCTGCCCGCGCTGTGCCGGACCCCCGCGCCGGGACGGACCACCGCGCCGGGCCGAGCCGTGCCGACTGGGCCGGGTCGTGCTAGCTGGGCCGGGCCGGACACGGACCCAGGTCGGGTCGACCCGGTTCGGGCTGACCCAGTGGGTATTGGGCCGGGTCGGACCGGGCTCAAACCCCCTACTTTCAGAAAGATCTGTTCAAACACCCATAACTTGGGCTACGGACCTCCGATTGACACACCATCTATTGAGTTGGGATCCTTGGATCGAGACGGTCATTTAGATATATTACACTCAAGGTTTCATAGAACTTTGAGTACGGCCGGGTTGGTTCGAAACCGAAACCAACCGGGCCCTCAGAGCGGAAAAGCTTATAACCTGAGTTCCGGACGTCCGATTGACATGTCGTTGACTTTGTTGGTTTCCTTTTGGTGAGACGAATATTTTGGTATACTTAAATTGAGGTTTTTATGTGGTTGGAATATGACCGGGTTGGATTGTACCCGAAATCCAATCGGGCCCCTGGAACGGAAAAGATGATAACTTTCAGACCGGGCGACCGTTTGGAGAACCGTCAGCGGCATTGGTAATCATGTTGAGAAACAGTCCCTATGAGTATACCCTATGAGAGTTTGCGGTACAGTTGAGATACAGTTGGGTTGGTCATACATGAAACCAGCCGGGCCCCCAGGTCGAAAAGGCTAATAACACAGACCGGGCGTCCGATTGACGCGCCGTCTGTTGTGTTGAGATTCCTATGACGTGGCGGAACCTTGGGATACTTCTTTGTGGGAATTTTTGATACTTGGAGTATCGAACAGTAGTTCGTGGGGTGGACCCTCCCGGTGACGAGTGAGCGGAGTGCAGAGACTTAGTAGCTGGTTGAGACTTGATGACTGCTGATCGATCGAATCAGAGTGATTTGGATAGCCCAATGGGGAGCGCTTGGTTGTAGCGGCAGACCCACGGCAGAGGAGCGCTTGGTTGTAGCGGCAGACCCACGGTACTTGATAGAAGGAGTACCTCTGTATGCTATGAGGGGGAGCGCTTGGTTGTAGCGGCAGACCCATGGTGGGAAGTGCTTGGTTGTAGCAGCAGACCCACAGTACTCGACAGGTGAAGTACTTCAGTAGTCCAAGGTTAGTGAGAAACGATTGATTGTAGCGGCAGGACCACTGTACTCGACAGAGGAGGAGTTCTCCAGAAGCTGTGGTTTCGACCTCATGAATAAAATCCTGGTTTGAGCTGAGTCGTTGACCTTTGTGATTTCCTCATGATTGAGATGGGTTACTTGATAACTTAGGTATACGTATGGACATATACCTAAGTAGTGGTTATCCGTTGATTTCATATCTGTGTAATACCTCTTGATTGAGATGGGTTACTTGATAACTAAGGTATAAGTATGGGCTTATACCTAAGTAAGGGTTATCTGTTGAGATCCTTCTTTGAGGATATTATTGTTGGATTTAGTGAGACCTTGAGGGTCTCGGGGTCCCTACTGAGTATCGTTATACTCACCGCTGCACGGGATATGCCAGCACCTCGTTGTGTTGGTTGTAGATGAAGGACATCACTGATCATGGTTGAGGCTTGTAGAGCTGGACGGTACCCAGAGGTGGATCTCACGACGAGTCGGTACCCGGAGGGGACACACGGACGTGGAGTGCTGAGGAGGAAATCTGTACCTACCCTTCAACTAGGAAGCCAGAGGACGATCCAGGAGCTACTTGTCACCTTTCAGCTGTTGTCCTTTGAGTTGTACTTTACTTTCAGTTGTAGCTGTACCTCTCTTTTGGGCTTGTATTTATGGCCCCTTGTACTTTCAGCACGTTTGTTTTACTGCTTTACTTAGTGTAGCTTCTGCTTGTACTCTGTTTGTGTGTGGTTTCATTTCATAAAGGCAATTCCTTCCCTTTTTATTGGGATTTACACCTTTGGTGCTAGTCGCCAGCCCCTGGCCTATGGAAGGCGGGTTTGGGGTAGTCACGACATGGGCCCCGAGCACAGGTCATGACAAATTGGTATCAGAGGAGTCGGTTCTACCGCAGGACTCAGGACTCTGATAATTATTTTTTGTGAAGCAATAGTGTTAAGGGTACTGAGTGTGGTCTTCAGTTCAGGGAGTCCAGCGTTGGTGCGGTGACCGACGTATCCATACACAAGGACCCTGACTACTGATTTCTGACCCAGTGCACGAAAACACTGATTGCGTGTGTGTTTCCAAAAGTTTTTTTTAAGTTAGCTCAAACTAGGTCAGCTCACCAGGTATAGTCTTTGACCGTGTCGCATTTGTTTCTTGCAGGATGCCTCCCAGCGAACGACCATCTAGAGCCCCGAGAGTTGTACGTACTGACAGCCCGCCAAGTGACGAGGCCTCAGTACATGGCCCCTTTCTAGTTGAGGCACCAGCAGAGGAACCAGTAGTACTACCACCTGTTGGGCCATCGATGCCACCAGCCCTAGCAGCAGAGAGTGCACATCGCTTAAGTGCACTGCACGAGTTCCAGCACCAGAGGCCACCCAGGTTCAGGGGGGAGACGGACCCGCAGGAGGCTGAGGATTGGCTGGAGGCTATGGTGAGAGTCTTCAGGCTAGTAGGGACGCCAGTAGACTTCATGGTGATCCTTGCTGCTAGCCTTTTTCAGGCAGCAGTAGGCAGATGGTGGAGCCTGATGCTCCAGATGCATGACGAGGCGACACTTCTGTGGGCAGACTTTGAGAGCCTGTTCCGGGCAGAGTTTGTACCAGCCACCCTTCGATCGGTGCATGTACAAGAGCTACTTCATCTTTAGTAGGGTAGCATGTCGGTGGTGCAGTATTCGGCAAGGTTCACCGATCTCTCACGCTACTCCACAGATATGGTACAAGACCCGTTCTTCAGGGCCCAAACCTTTGATCAGGGGCTCAGGCAAGAGATTAGAGCTTTAATTGTTTCTCATAGAATCCCGACACAGATAGGGGTGTTGAAGAGAGCCCTCTTAGTTGAGAGTTTCCTTGCTAAGTAGTTTCCACCAGCAGGACCCACCACTAGCCGACATGCAGCAGAGTCTTCTGCAGTGTGCAGTAGACAAATGATGCAGAGGTTCAAGAGGACCAGACCTATAGGTGGTCGACCGCATGACACAGGATCATGAAAGTGAGGCACCCGGGGTGGAGAACGACTTACCAGGAGCGGACAATGTTACTCTTGCAGCGAGGTTGGTCACATGGCACATGACTGTCTGACCTACCATACAGATGACCAGTAGATAAACGAAGGACCTCCCAGGTAGAGGCAGAGGTTCGATCGAGGTGGACCACAAGGAGTAGGAGACCGAGGCAGGGGAGATGGCTGTGCAGCTGGAGGTGGACGACGCTTCGAGGTGTTGCCACCACCACCACTAGGAGGTCCACCCCAACCGTAGGGAACAGGTGTACATGGGAGAGCTCAGCTTCAGGCAGCAGAAGCATATGACTATGGGGCTCCGGAAGCTGGCAGACAAGAGCGGGACAAGTTTCAGGCATGGGACCTTTGATCTTGGTGCTTCTAGTTTCCTTTTTGTCATTGTTGTTGTTTGTGGTTGTTGTGTGTATTTGTACTTGAGCTGCATTAATAAAAGATACTTTTCCTTGTGACGTTTTCTTCCTTTATTTTTGTGTACTAAGAGGTTCCGGTTTAAACTGTTGACTTGACCCTCACTTTTGAGATTCCTACTGGAGAAGACCCAGTGACCACACACTGATGCCGAAAGTGTGACTAAACCCTTGGAGATGAGAGTAACAGTTAGATCTCTTGGTAGTAGCGTCGAGGACTTACGAAGTCATCCATGGAATGGATTAGTATCATTCATGTCAGGATTGACTGTATTAGGCAAAGAACTTGGTTCATACAGGGGATGAGACCAGATTTATCTTATCAGCAAAGAAGAAATCTTAGCAGCTCTTGTAGGACCAGTGATAGTTTAGACTACGACGGAGAAAGCGCAGTTTGTTCAGGAGCAGATGAAGACTGTACAGTACAAATAGATGTTCTAAGCTGATAGGAGACATAGACCACTAGAGTTCAAGGATGGAGACCATGTTTTCTTATGGGTCTCACCTCGATGTGGTTTACAGAAATTTGGCCCGGGCATCAAGTTATCTTCGAGGTTCATCGGACCCTTCTAGGTCCTCAACAAGTTAGGTGAGGTGGTTTACCGCTTGATCCATCCACCTCAGTTGCACCAGGTGCATGACATCTTCCATGTATCTCAGCAGAGGAGATACGTGCATGACCCGACCCATACCATCGATCACAGGGAGCTGGACATCGATGATGGGGCTACATTTGCGGAGGTTCCAGTGGAGATCGAGGATCGACAAGAGAGGGTCCTACGTGGACGGTCGATTCCTCAGGTGCGCTTTCACTGGTAGCTCGAGAACCTCCAGGAGAGCACATGGGAGCGGAAGGCTCAGATGCATGCTCAGTACCACTTCGTTTTCCTTAGTGTGTGCAAAAGCTTTACAGGGACGTAAAGCCCTGAGGTGGGAGTAATGTAAAGACCTGGAAATTTAAATGAAATTTTTTCCTTAATTTATTTGGAATTTTACAAGTCTGCAGTTTCTGACGGCACCTGATTTCGAGGCACGGTGTGCCCAGAATCGATTTCCAAAGATTAGCTCGGGTACGTTCAGTGAACGAACAAGTGGGTTTTTATAACTTTTGAACCGGTGCTCAGAATCGAAATCCGAAGGCACCGATGAAACCACATCGCCGATTATTTCTTAAGAAGACCTTTTCTGAAGTTGCGTTCACTCAGGAAGTGTTGTTTAAAAATGTGGTTTAAGTGAAATAAAATTGTGTTACAAATTTTATTTCTCTTTTCTAAGTGTTAGATCCTAGGTGTGGGAGTTGGAGTGGGACCCACTGGTTGATAACTTCCCATGAGAGGATTAAATGTGAGGTGGGTCCCACACGAGCCCCCACCTTTTCAAATTCCCTAACTCCTCTAAACCCCTTTTTAATTAAGTGACTCCTCCCCTCCTCACCTCCCACTTTAATTCATGTCAACTAAACATCTAATTAATATGACAACTTAAGATTAATTAATTAAGTGTGTTTGGTTTTAAATTTTGGATTTTTGAAATGCATGGATTGAGTAATAAAATAAGAGGTGTCTTATTTTATTTGGGTTTAACTTGTGGTGTTAAGTTTTTGGGGAGAGTTCTAGTTTTTGGAGGAGATAGAACTCATCTTCTTCGTTGGAGAATGCGAAGAACACGGTGCCAACCCTGACTTCCTTTTTCTCGACGATTAAAAAAGTGATGTCGTCATCCCACGACAACGTCAATGGAACAGTGGATCATTACTTTCCTTTGACAAGCGATCAACCTTCTTGAATCGAGGTAGGGGTTGTATCATCGTTCAAGTTTTATTTTGACATTCTTCGTTAAATATTGGCCGACTGTTATCAATTTAACAAGAGGAGGTCAGACAGCACAAACACGGCTGATCCTCCTCCCCTTTTGTTGTTGACCCTCATTGTGGTTTGAAACGGAGGCGACGCAATGCCATTGCACTGCGTGGGGACGACAAGGATCGTGACCGGAGCGGGCCGCGGTGGTGGAGTGCGGTGCCGTCGCGCCGCGCCAAAGAGACCAAAGGAGTTTGCGACCAGGAGTGGGCCGCGGCGAAGGGGCGCGGCGCCGTCACGCCGCATCGGAGCATCAAGGGGCTGTGGCCGGGGCGGGCCGCGACTATTACCGTGAAGGTTCGATAGAGGCGGCTCAGCTCGACCGGCCGCCGACACATCCAGGAGGCGGGACCAGCGGGTCCCGCGGCAGCCTCACTGGCCGACCAAGATGGCCGGCCGTTCCAAGAAGTCCAGGGGTTCAAAACCCCTGGCCATCTCAGCTAGGGCGGACCCCATAGGGGTCTTCCATTTCGGAAAAACAGGGGGGCAGAGCCCCCCCTTTCCGCGTCCGCCGCGCTGGGTCGGCCGCCAGCGCTGGGCCGGACTGCCCGCGTCGGGCTGGACCGCCCGCGCCGGGCCGGGCCGCCCGCGCCGGGCCAGACCCCAGCGCCAGGCCGGGCCGGGCCGGGCCGCACCCAACCGGGCCAGACCCGGACCCGGGTCGGGTCGAACCAGTTCGGGCCGACCCAGGGGGTATTGGGCCGGGTCAGACTGGGCCCAAACCCCCTACTTTCGGACAGATCCATTAAAATGCACATAACTTGGGCTACAGACCTCTGGTTGATGCACATTCTATTGCGTTGGGATCCTTAGATCGAGACGGTCGTTTCGGTATATTACACTCAAGGTTTTGGAGAACTTTGTGTATGACCGGGTTGGTTTGAAACCGAAACCAACCGGGCCCTCGGAGCAGAAACGCTTATAACCTGAGTTCTGGATGTCCGATTGGCGTGCCATCGACTTTGTTGGTTTCATTTTGGTGAGATAGATATTTTGGTATACTTCACTTGAGGTTTGGATGCGGTTGGAATATGGCCGGGTTGGATTGTACCCGAAATCCAACCGGGCCCCTGGAACGGAAAAGCTGATAACTTTCAGACCGAACGATCATTTGGCGAACCGTCAACGACATTGGTAATCATGTTGAGAAATGGTCCCTATGAGTATACCCTATGAGATTTTGGGGTACAATTGAGATACTATCGGGTTGGTCGTACATGAAACCAGCCGGGCCCCCGGGTTGAAAAGGCTAATAACACAGACCAGGCGTCCGATTGACGCGCCGTCTGTTGTGTTGAGATTTCTATGACGTGGTAGACCCTTGGGATACTTCTTCGTTGGAATTTGTGATAATTGGAGTGTCGACCAGTAGCTCATGGAGCGTACCCTCCCGGTGATGAGCGAGAAAAGTTCAGAGACCTAGTAGCTGGCTGAGACTTGACGACTGCTGATTGATCGAGTCGGAGTGATTCAGATAGCCCAGTGGGGAGTGCTTGGTTGTAGCAGAAGACCCACAGCGGAGGAGCACTTGGTTGTAGCAGCAGACCTGCAGTACTCGATAGAAGGAGTACCTCTGTAGGCTATGAAGGGGAGCTCTTGGTTGTAGTGACATACCCATGGTGGGAAGCGCTTGGTTGTAGCAGCATGCCCACAATACTCGACAGGTGGAGTACTTCAGCAGTCCAAGGTTAGTGGGAAGCGCTTGATTGTAGTGGCAGACCCACTGTACTCGACAAAGGAGGAGTTCTCCAGCAACTGTGGTTTCGACCACATGAATAAAATCCTAGTTTGAGTTGAGTCGTTGAACTTTGTGATTTCTTCATGATTGAGATGAGTTACTTGATAACTTAGGTATATGTATGGACATATACCTAAGTAGTGCTTATCCGTTGATTTCATATATGTGTAATACCTATTGATTGAGATGGGTTACTTGATAACTAAGGTATATGTATGGGATTATACCTAAGTAAGGGTTATCTGTTGAGATCCTTATTTGAGGATATTCTTGTTGGATTTAGTGAGGCCTTGAGGGTCTCAGGGTCCCTATTGAGTATCATTATACTCACCCTTGCACGGGCTATGCCCGCACCTCTTTGTGTTGGTTGCAGACGACGGACATCACTAATCGTGGTTGAGGCTTGTAGAGCTAGACGGTACCCGGAGGTGGATCTCACGACGAGTTGGTACTTGGAGGTGGAACTCACGACGAGTCGGTACCCGGAGGGGACGGACGGACGTGGAGTGCTGAGGAGGACATCTGTACCTACCCTTCAGGTAGGAAGCCAGAGGATGATCCAGGAGCTGCTTGTCACCTTTCAGTTGTTTTCCTTTGAGTTGTACTTTACTTTCGGTTGTAGTTGTACCTCTCTTTTGGGCTTGTATTTCCAGCCCTTTGTACTTTCAGCATGTTTGTTTTACTGCTTTACTTAGTGTAGCTTCTTATTTTACTCTGTTTGTGTGTGTTTTCGTTTCATAAAGGCAATGCCTTCCATTTTTATTGGGATTTACGCCTTTGGTTCTAGTCACCAGCCCCTGGCCTATGGAAGACGGGCTTGGGGTAGTCACGAAATGGGCCCCGAGGACGGGTCGTGACATTATCAATAATGAAAAAATTCATCAACATTTCTTCAAAAGTTAGATGATTAGCATATGAGAAAACATTATTAGGGGATTAATATTGAATTAAAAAGAACATTTAACAATAAGAGTTGTCCATAAGTCATTAAATAAGGACATATAATCTCAAATAATAAACATGTACCATGAAAAAATAGTTTATAATCATGATATATGGAGAATAATCATAGGAAGAAAGATATGGAATGACATGAAAATAAAGAATTACAATAATTTATATAACTAACAAAGGCATAAAAATAATAAAATAGTAAATAAAGAACCACTACCGATTTTTCATAACATGGTGGAGCAAACATCACTACCTAATTCCCATAAACATAATGAAGTAGAAATTACTATTTGATTCCTATAACATAGTGTACTGAGCATTACTACTTGATTTCTATAATATTGTGGAGCCGAAATCACCTCCTGATTCCAATAGTGGAGCGAGCCTCAACACCTAACTCCCATATTTATATCAAGTGATATACAACCTTAACCAATGCATTAGAGGAAAACATAGGACCCCAACCTTTACAATAATAATCATACATATATATGTGTTCCATTATAACATGAAAACATACACACTTTAGACCTCACTTAACTAACCCATCTAAAAGAGATAGGTTTGATAAAAAAACTTTCCTATAATATTCTATAATACATCTATAGAAATAAGTTGGATGGTGGATTAACAATATCCCCAGTGTAACATAAGAAGCATTAAGGATGTTTTCATAGTTGAAAAGTAACTTTTTAAGATATTTTGATTAATCACTTGAAAAATAAGAGGGAATACCATTTTTGAAAGTTTTGAGAACTCATTTAAAATATTTTCTTTAAAATTAAACACTTTATATTGATAAAACATTTAAAAATCATTATTTATAACCAAAAAGAGGGTTTTTAAAAAAAAATTATAAGATAAACATGATTTCAAAAAACTTTCTTGATAATATATAAAAAAATTTGAAAAATTATTTATTTATACACAATCCTTTAAAATCATTTTAAAATCAATAATTAATTTTAAAAATCAAAATTTTACTTTTGAAAAATATTATAATATTTCCTTTTCTTTGAAAAACCATAAAGAGTTAAAATAATTTAGAAAAATATTTTAAAAAATGGAAATGAAGGCACAAATATTTCTTGGGAATGATTAGAATTATTCTTAACAATACCATACTTTTAGGGTGAAGAAATTCATTGAGGAGGAAGATTTTAATTAAAAGTTTCTTTTTATCTAAAGATAAATAGAAAGTCTAATAAAAAATATTATGGTGGAAGAAACCAAGCATAGTATAAAGAAGTTCAATAATAGGTGTTATAAATCAATGAAAGGAGATTTTAGTTATCAAAATACCTTACGACTTTAGTAATATTGGAATTGAAAAACATTGAAGAGAATCTCATGATTGATTTTTAAATCCCTTAGATTAAAAATATT
Source organism: Viscum album (assembly GCA_963277665.1). Taxonomy (NCBI): domain Eukaryota; kingdom Viridiplantae; phylum Streptophyta; class Magnoliopsida; order Santalales; family Viscaceae; genus Viscum; species Viscum album. Next base: position 2,113,052,257 of record OY728157.1, on the reverse strand, counting down.
ATGATTAAATAAATCCATGTCCAATATATATATACAAAAAAAAGGAAACAAGTGGTGAATATGCATCATATATCAACGAAGAAAAATTGAGATACAAAATCTCTAACAACCCTGATATCCTTTGAATTGAAATCCATTTAAGGACATAACCTGATATGTATCTTCAAACACCATGAATTACAAGAGTATGGTAAAATACATCTATTAGGTAGTATTCATACTATATAAAAGATCTTATGGTTAATAATATTAAATATGCCTCAAGAAATTGAATTTTTGAAAAAGAACCCCTTACCTTAAATCCCGTTTAGTCAAAAATTATCTAACCATGAATTCAATAAATATAAATATTCTAATCACTAATTTAATATTATTATTAAAATATTTTACCTTTTATAAATATCATTTATAACCATCTATCACAAATATGGTACTCGGTTACAATATGTTTTCATCACTGAATGTTAGGATTTTTTTTTGTTATTTATTGCATACAAGTTTCATGGAGATAAGATCAATTATATCTTACTGGTTTAATGTTCAACATTTCCTATATTATTTAATATATATTTAGGGTATCCATGGTTTTTTAGGGATGATTTTGTGAAAATATTTCACCTGATCCAATCTAAAGTGACTGGGTTTGGTTGAGTTAGGTCTGTTGGGATAGGTAAAGAAAAATTGTAGGAAATAATAAAAAATAACTATAAAACTATTTATTAAGTTAAAACTAAAAATATTTAGAACATTTAAAATATTCCAAATAAAAATAGACTAAAAATCCCTATTAACTTAAATTAAAAATTATAAAACATTTGGCTAAAAAAACCAAGAAATACATCATCATTAGGAGAAACCAATTCATTTCTATCAACCAAAAAAAAATTAATTTTAATTTATAAATAAATTAGTCATAACATATAAAATAAATTATATGTTTAATCATCCAATAAACAAGATATAAATTCAAATAATCATGAATAAAAAAATTCAATATATATTTATATCAGCTAATAAATTCAAAATGGATAGAGATACCCTAAAGAAATTAGATGTTGTTTGAGAGACAATATGAGGGGATTATTGTTCCCAACCCCTGGTCGAAATAAATTATGGATTAGTTATATTGGATGGGTCATGTTGGTTTATTGTTTTTCCAACCTATGTCCTAACCCATATTGATCCTGACCCGAACCAAACTAACCTGACCCAACCCAACCCAACTAGGTTGAGTGGGGTTGGGTTGATTGGGTTAGCTTGGTTTTTAAAACCCACAGATTGAATAATAATTTTTTTAATGATTCCCTAAGTCCCATCAAATTAGTTGAAATATAATAATACGGTTCATGAAAACGAAAATTACGGTGAACTAGTTTTGATGTGTTAAACAATAAAAAGGTGGTATATTAATAAATATACTAAATATTAATAAAAACTTTCTAAAATAATTAAAAAATATTAAATAAATTATTATTACATGATATTAATATTATAAAAAATTCTTTAATCATTTATAATATAAACATTATAATATCATTCACATAGGTAGTAAAACCGACCCAAACGAGAGTGTGTTATAATGATTTAATGAGAAAGGACATATTATTATATAATTTTAATATAAATTTTATAGAAGCTTAAACATGTAATAAATATATTCTAAATTCAATAAATTCATTCTTATAATAATCCATGTAGGGTGGTGATGAAAAATGAAATTCGTTGTTCGTGGAGGTAGTATACTGCTCGTACGCACGATTAACTATTCCATTTCTCAACAAATGAGATGGAATGAAGGTATATGATAATTTATCATTTAAAAATTATAATTTTAAAATATTATAAATATTAATTCCTCAATTATATCCTTGTTACCATCTGTGAATGATGATGATGAAAAATGAACCACATTACTCTATGGAGGCGGTAGTATGCATGAACACATGATCAATGTTGTTTTGTTTTTATTAATAGATGGGAAGGATTGAATAATGATTTAAAAATTAATATATTATAATTAAAATATATTAATAATACTTATTTAATTATATTAGGGTTTATATAAAAATTTTAAAGGTGGGTGATTAAGAGGGAAATACTAAGGAGTAAGAAATATTCACATTGAGATCTTAGGATTTTTCATAGAAATATCATTGGAAATGGAGGCCTTAGGATAAATAATTGAGATTATAGGATTATTAAAATGAGAGATTATTCTATGAGGATAAATTTTAAATATTTTCATGATGAATTTAAAATTCATAGGTGTATCATGAAGTGATGGAAATGATCTCCTTTCATAAGTGAAGAGAATGGTAATTTTGGAAGTACCCATTACATTTCAATAATGGTATATTACTATTTAAGGTTAAAAGGATCCAAAAGTGTAAATTAATGAATTACAGGGTGATATAAGATTGATAAATATACTACCACTCATTTTAAAACATTTTTTAAACAAGTTTTGGCACATTTACCATTAGATTTTACACTTTACTATTTTGGTTATTACCTTGGTATCTAGGTTTTAACTAAGTAATTTATATTGTATTAAAAATAAAAGTTAAAACATATTAACAATTATTTTTATTTTGAATATAAATTTAATCTCATTATAATGTTATTAAATTTATAAATAATAGGAAATTAACTTTAAAATTAAAACATTTAATATATAGACAAACTTTTTTGTAGAAAAAATGTTATTTTAAACATTACGGGTTTTTAATATTATATAAAATTTGTTATCAATTAAATTAGTGATAATATATTTTTGTATATGTTTAAAAATAATATAAAATTCATTATATAAAACATTTCAATTCAATTTATTAGATAAAAATTTCACAATATTAATAAAACAATTCTTTGAAAATTACCCATTCACTATTATCATGCTCATTAACTTCAATTTTAGTAATCATACTTTTATGAATAAAAATGAAATCAAACTTATTACATAATACAAATTTTTTTATATAAAATATGAAATCCATTTTTTTATATTTAATTTTTAAATGTGATGAAAACTAATTTTTAATATAATAAATGAAAATAATTATTAGAATAAAATATTACTTAAGTTTCTAAAATGCTAAGAATGAGTTTTATAAATTCAATATAGTAATTTTAAATAATTTATTTTACTTTATAAAAATATATTTTATATAAAAAATTTTAATCCATTCTTTTATTATGATAATTTAATAAAAGGGATGGTATTAGCACAATTAGTATTTTTTTTATTCACATAAAAATCAAATATTTTAGAAAAATCTAAAAAATTCACCATAAACTAATTTTTAAATTATGAAGTAAAAAAAAATTCATTTTAAAAAATAAAATTCTAAAATTTATAAATTTATATTTTAAATTAAAATAAAATATATAAATCAAAACTAGTTTTATTGAAAAGTGTCATTTTAAAACTTTAAGTTATCTTAATCCTATTTTTTATGAATTTTTAATTGATTAAAATATTTTTATTTACTAAAGGATTTATATTATAAAATTTTATTGATAATTTTCATCAAATATATCATTTATTTTTTTATTTTAGGGTTTTGTGTTGAGAAATCTATCGAACATAATATAAATTTATAGAAAAATATATTTACAAATATTAGGGTGTTACATTCTCCCCCCCCTAAATAAATTATTTCCTTGGAATTTTATTTATCATTCCCTAAAGGATGAGGATAAGAGATCCATAAGAAACTAAAGATATATATATTCTACAGAGATATCAACCTCACAATATTATATACTAGGAGACTCATCAATTTTCACAAAAAAAGAATGCCATGATATTGTTCCTTTATCTTAACAATTTGTACCGAATATGCTTCCTTAGTTGGTTATAGAAGTTTAGTGGGGACATTCCTTTCATAGATTAATTTTACTAATCCCATTTAAAACCAAATAATGAAACCAAAATGGTTATGGTAATATCTGAAAAAAGCATAGTAAATGATCAAATGAATTCAAAAACTCAATCCAAAGTTGACTTCTCCAATGACCCTTTCATTTGAACCTATGATACTTTTGGTACAACTATGATATAAATGGATAAAATATTAACTCCTTTAGTTTAGCTAAGTTTTTCTATATTCATATTCCTATTAGGTTCACTAACCTAACAAGTTATTATAATCTCAAATTTCATTTCAATCCTTCATAATGGTTCATAAAGACAATTTGAATTAAATAAAGAATATCCCCTGAGAGTGTTTAGTCAGGTGTGAAGTCTTAGGACTACTCATCAATCACTAAGTGATGATAGAGTTGATACAAAACCAACCATTTTTATGGTGATTATACACAAATGCATCCATGCCACAACCCCATCCACTTACCAGTATGCATAAAATGATGTAATTTCTATAAAAATAAAAAAATAAAAACTTTACCAGAATTCTCGGATGTTATCCGATAATTAGACTTATAATCAGGGTTTTCACTGAAGTAATATCTTCCAAATTGTCAAAAATAACTAAACTAATCCTCATAAATTACTAAACCCAGGTCTAATACCAACTATGGTTCCCCTATAATGCCTCTTGTTTGTATAAGCATTTGGAATTTAAGAGGAATTTAGATTTTTGAAATATTGAATGGGTTAGATTTATAAAAAGGAATCAAAATTGAATTTTGAGGGTTTGATCACCTCAAAATGGTATTTTTAGACATGTTTTGGGAGCTCAGGAGGTATCTTGGAGGGTTTGAGAAGCATCAGAGGCAATTTGGGGTAGAAATGTTGCTGGGTGGATATAGTCTGGAGCCATCGGGGAGCCACTGGCTGGCCGGTGGCCTAGGTAGTGGCTTGGTATCATTGCAAGGCTCACTGGATTGATGATGGCCCAAAACTAGTCCACTTGTGAAAAACCGAACCACAAGTGGGGTGCTTTTATTGGGAAATTCACCAAATTATCCCCTCATGTTTTTTAGGGGGAATCCCCCCTCCTCCTTATTTTTGGTGCACAGAGAGGGGGTCTAAACCCCTATCCCCTCTTTAACACCCTTAGATTTTTGAGTGGTTCTGGATTCATTCTTTAGTGATTTGAGTTATAGACCCACCTTTAGAAATATACATTCCACATCTACTTTCTTCCTCTATAAATTTATTTTCTCCCTCATAAGGGTTTGGTTCTAATTCCACCAGAGAATGGTGGAATTGGCCGAATGGGATGAGGCTTCCTTTCTGCTTGTGATGAGGGCATACCAAGGATCCATCTACACCCAATTACTTATATAAATTTGAAAATTTATTTCATCATTATAAAATTTCTTTAGTTTTTTATAAATTTTTAATTAAATTATTATAAGTTTTTGTGTTGTACATTGGGGTTTTGGCTTGTCTTGGGTTTTAGGGCGGGTTGGGGGTAGTCGGTGTCCCATTGCTTGATATTTTGATGGGTATTGAAGGCCCGATGAGTTATTTAGAATTATGATGAGTTTAAATCAGGTTAATTAATTAATTATAAATGTTATAATTAATTAATTTGGGTTTTATGGTTGATAAAGAATCCTGAGTTCTTGGAACATGTTCCAGTGAGATTGGATGGAACTTGACGGACCTTAGAAGAGTTATCAGTCATTGGAATTAAAAAAATAAAAATCATCATGATTGAGTTAGGTATTCCTTGATGCACACCATATGGTTTATGAATATGTAATTTTTTTATGACATATATCCTTTACATTAAAGGAATTTTCTTATTTAATTTTAGTTGTTTATGGATTAATTATTTGTTAACTAAAGTGAGATTCCTTGAATAAAACAATATACGAAGTCCACATTGGGCCTTATGCAATGGCCTCATGCATCATCTGTCAATGGTTGAGGCCTTTAATATTTTTTACCTTGGAATATTGAGTCCCCTTAATAGGTGTTAAAATTAAATTAAAATGAAATAAACCATTATTATATGAACTAATGTTGGTTCTGTTGGACCATCCTTATGAAGGATGGTAACTAGTCCATGTTAGTTGGCCCTAATGGGTTATAGCATGATCATGGGTTGGGCAAGTGGCTGACTTTGAGTGAACATAGAGTTATAGATGATCTTATGCGAACTAATTAGTGGATTTCCTATTAGGTACACTCGAGTTAGCTTATGAGGCCATGCCTTGATTATGATGTGGTGAGTCATGTGCTACCCATGGGTAACAGGAACATGCTCAGGTGTTCAAAATTTTAGTGGGAGGATCCCAATGGGTGCCTGTTCTTTGGATCAAATAATGATGTTGGGTTTAGGAGTTTAGCCAACCCTTAATTTCTTTTATTTTTATGATGATTTGGAAAATACCCTTGAGGGTGGTGTTTATATTATTTGATCCAGTATAATCTTCTAGAGTGATATTTTATTTTGTTTTAAAAAAACTCAAGGGATGGTGTTTTACTATATGATAACTGGCTAACAAAACTACCCTAAGGGTTATTTATGATACTTGTAAACTATGACCTAGGATAAGAAAACTCCAGTAGGTTAGGTCTGTATTACTATCGGTGAGGATTCCATGGATATGAAACCAGGGTTAATCCAATATACTAGGATAGATATTTTTAAGAGCATTAAAACAATTTATGTTACTTATGGGATTATTCCATGTATGAGAAAACTCATATAGGGGAGGTTAGTGTTACTTGATATGTATATTAGGGAAAATCAGATCTGTTATATTACGAGGCATGGTCATCACGACATGCTCAGAGACACCCCAACATTGGCTAAAGTAGGTATGGTCGATCAGGGTCAAGGACCCATGGATCAATAGTAGGGTGAGACTTTATCCCCACTAGGAGGTTATGGTGGTTAACACTATCTATGTGACATGTTCATATAAATTCTTGTATCGAGTCAAAGTAAGTACTATTGGTGGTTTTGTTTATTTATTTCCAACATTTTCTATTTATTTTTAGCATATCATTCACACATGTCACTACTATTCCAATTTTGGATAGGACTAAATTGGTGGTTAACTACTAAGTTTTTTACTATCACCCTACTCATGTATCCATGACACTAGTGTACCCAAGAGGCCCTATACACGTGGAAGGCATATGTTGATTCAATACCTATTTTAGTGTAGTCGACCAAGACAAATATGACGATGTTAAGAGGTTGGTATGAGGTATGAATCAGAGTGGTAGTGAATTAATGGTGTAATTTATTTGTTTTTCATATGTATATTTATATGTATTTGTCCTAGTGGGAGATCATTCATGTATTCCATCATGTTTTTCTTTTCATTTATTATTTTTCAGATGTTTTTTAGTCTATACACTTTGTTTATTTACAACTGTGGATGTTGTTTTCTATTTAGTTTTTGTTTCATACTCTAATATAGGGGGTATTTTCCCTATACAATAAATCTTTACACCCACACTACTAGTCATAAACCTATAACATTTGGGGAGTCATTCTTGAGGTTATGTGGTGCCACTAGTCTAATTACTATTTAGGGTGATTCAGGTTAAGACGTTACATCCCCAGAACCACACTCCTGAATTTGGTTCTTAAAAAACATTCTTTAAACACTGTCTTTAACACAAAGTGAGATAAACCTATATTGATTTTATAAAAGTTTCATATATTAAATATTACATCTTACAAATAATCATGAAACCTCAAGAATGGAAGGTTTATTGTATTTGAGGATTATCACCGATGCATTTTTCATCCAAAAGGGTATTTGTTCCACTATATTAATATTTACTTTTTATGACTTCAAATATCTCCCACAAAGCATTTCTATATAAAAATTCCTTTTAAATATAGTCCTATAAATTATTTCCTCAGGAAAAGGAAACAAAATAAAGGAGTGAGATCAAACACTCTGTAATGGAAAACAAAAAAAAAAAATTCATCAAAGATTAGATTATAAGAATATAAGAAAACATTAGTAGGGTTTAAATATTTTATTAAAAATGTCATTGAACAATAATATCTTTCTATAAGTTATGGAAGAAGGAAATGTAAAATTAAATGAACAAAAATGCACCATGGAAAAAAAGAGTGTGGAATCATGAGATAATAAACATGATCCATGGAGTATAATCATAAGCATAAAGATATGAAATGTCATGGAAATGAAGTATAATTTTAAGCTATGACAATGAAATAGGTATAAAAATAATAAATAATAAAGTGGGAATCACTACTCATTTCCTATAACATGGAGGAGAAACCATCACAACTTGATTCCCATAGTGGAGTAGGCATCACTACCCAATTTACATAAACATAGTAGTTTAGGTATCACTACCGGATCCCCATAACATATTTTAGTAGGCACCATTACTTGATTCCTATAACATAGCGGAGTAGGCATCACCTCCTGATTCCTATAGTGGAGTAAACATCAATACCATATTTCCATAATTATCTCATAAGATATAAATCCTTAACTAATTCATTAGAGGGAAATATAGGACCCCAACCTTTATAATAATAATCATATATATATGTGTGTGTGTGTGTGTGTGTGTGTGTGTGTGCGCGTGTGTGTGTTTGTGTCATTATAATATGATAACATTCATACTTTAGACATCACTTAATTAACCCATGGAAAAGATATGGGTTTCATGAAAAACTTTCCTAGAACATTCCATAAGAAATTTAGATAAAGAAGTTGGATAATAACATAAAAATATCCCCAGTGTAACATAAAAAACATTAATGATGTTTTTATATATGAAAAATAACTTTTTAATATCTTTGAATAAATCACTTGAAAAATTAGAGGGAATACCCCTGTTTTGAAATTATTGAAAACTCTTTAAAATGGAATAATCAAACTTGATAAAACATTGAAAATCATCATTTATAACCAAAAATAGGCTTTTTAGAATAAAAATTATAGTATAAACATTATTTTAAACAATTTCTTGAGAATATATAAAAACAATTGAAAAATTATTTCTCAAAATAATTCCCATTAAAAACCCAATATTTACTATAAAAAAATATAATAATATTTACTTTTATTTTCAAAATCCTTAAGAGTTTAAATAATTTTGAAAACCAATTTAAATCTTTTAAAGGAATACAAATATATTTCTTGGGATGGATAGAAATTATTATTAATAATGGCACACATTTATGGGGAATAGATTCATCGAGGAAGAATATTTGAATCAAAACAATAATTTTACCTAGAGAGAAGGATAAATTTGAATATAAAATATTAGTTTTTAATAAACCAAGCACAATAAAAGATGATCAATATGAGGCATTATAAATCAAATAAAGGATATTTGAGTTACAAAAATACCTTATGGCTTTAGTAACATTAGAATAAAAGACCATTGAAATGAGATCTCAAGATTCATTTTAAATCCATTAGATTTGATGGATTTTTTTGATAAAATAAATACCTAGAAAATATATATACACCAAAAATGGAAACAAGTGGTGAATATGAATCATATTTTAATAAAGAAAAATTTAGATAAAAAACCCTGACAACCTTGATATCCTTTGAATTGAAATAATTTTAAAGACAGAAAATGATATAGCCTTATAAAATCTATGAATCACACAAATAAGGTAAAATAAATCCATTAGGAAGAAATCAAACTATATTAAAGATTATATGTTGAGAAATGTGAAATACGTCTTAAGAAATTAAATTTGAGACAAAGAAACCCTTACCTAAAACCCTTCTTAGTCATATTTTATCCAACCTCATGCACAATGAACTTAAATATCTTAATAAATAATTTCTAATCCTTATTAAAATATATTGACTTTTATACACATCATTTATAACTATTTATCATAAATATGTTACCCAATTATAGTTAGTTTTCATAATATGATGTTAGGATTTTTTAGATTGTTTGTTGTATACATGTTTGATGGAGATGGGTTCAAATATCACTTATTTGTTAAAATTTCATCATTCCTATCTTATTCACAATAGAATAATATATATATATATTTTAAATTATTTCATAAGTCCCATTTAATTAGATGAGAGACATGAATATGGTTCATAAAAAAGTAAATTTCAATGAACTAGTTTTGGTGTGTTTCATGATCGAAAGCTAGCATACTAATAAATATATAATTTTTTTTGGGGTCATCCCCTGAAAATTATTTTTTTTATGAAGAAAAAACTTTTGAGGAAAAAGTGAGAAACCTTAAGTTTCAACAGGCACAAACAGCAACAAACAGAAGATCAGAAACACCCTCACCCAAGCACAGCAGCATCTGCCAACTCCAGAGAAGGACCACTCGGCGATCCCATGCAAGCATGGTCCCTCCCGATGGCAAGACATCCCTCCGTATCCACCACATCCATAATGGCTTGCAGAGGAACAAGCAGCATACTCCAGCCCGACCGAGCCGAACTGACCCTTCTGTATTCCTCCCACAGCCAGAACGAAAACTCAACACAACATAAGTTAAGAAACAAGTAAACTAGAATCATTGAACACCAGATGTATTTTACCAGAGTCAGTGGTTCTGAACAGTTTCCAGGATAAACTAGATACCTGCAGGAAAGGATCTCCCCTTATTAGGTCTTCAAAGGAGGAAGTTAGTGAATTCCAGACCTGCATATATTCCTCAAGGCTGATCAACCCCTTATTAAAACCTCCAACCAGGATCGAGTCCTGTTTATCCACCCAAGCATACTGGTCCTCCTTAAGCTCCACTTCAAGGTTTCTACCCTTAATCTTGGCTGCATATTCTTCCGAGGAGTTGAGATACAACACCTGTTCTGACACCATATCGCCAGAGCTTAGGACCAAATCCAGGGACGGATCATGTTGTCCATCTGCCTTTTGGTTATACCTGGCCTCCTTATCTATCTTCTCCACCAAAATTTTCTTTGCTGAACGGGTCTTCATAGGAGGAGGTAAGGAAGAGTAATCCTTCCTACCCCTCCTACCCCGCTTCTTCCTGACCCTCCCCAAACCCGATTCTGTTTCGGAGAGACTTCTACAGACCACGTCGCATTCATTTCCCCTTCCACCATCCTCATACTCTGAACTGGTTTTCCCCTTAATCCGACCTTCCAAAAAAAACCCACCATCACTCCCCCTGTTGTCCTTACCATCCTCAATCCAGGTAGATGGTTCAATTCTATGTTCATCCTCAGCCAGCAATCCATACCTATTGCTCAAAGCGACTGTACTCCAGACTGAAGAACAAACCCCTAGCAGACAGGCAGCGCTCAACCCCCTTGCATCTTCAAAGGTAGACTGAGCATGCACCTCCACACCGGTCCCTACCAGATTGCTAGGAGCACCATCTAGGGCCGACCCTACCCCATTGTTACCTTCCTTCCCCAAGACACAAGTTCTCTCAACATCTGATCCCTCCAGGGAGGCGGGTTGCTCAAAACCCCTGCCCATATATTGAGGCTGTGGGTTCAGAGACTCCCATCCTCTGGCTGGCACACAAATGGCCTCTGACCTGGAAGGCTCACCTGCAGGCAGAGAGGAGCTCCCTAACACCCCCGCCGTAGGACCCCGGTCCTGTAAACTCATGCTACTCGATGCCTGAACACCACCCAGATCCTTTTTGGGGTCATCAACCACCGCCTCCAACTAATTTGTACTTTATTCATTAATAAATACCTTATCACATCTGGATTGTTATTCTGCGTGACAATGCATGTGATAATGTCCTAAGGATAGCTGTTACATTAAAGGGTCATAGCGGATCCCTGCTATGATAAGAACCCGGAAGTTCCATAACACTGTTCTTGAATATATGTTCTATAGTCAGATGATGTTATTTGAGGGACACAAATAATATATTCCATTAGGGGTGAGGACTCATAAAACTTTGAGACACCTTCTCATGGTGTGCTCCCTTGGTAATATCCAGGAGGATATTAGGAGAATGATACCCGCCAGTAGGAAATCCACATTTCATAGTGTCATTTGATGTTCCTATATGCGAACGTGTGTATTGGTCCTTAAACTTTAAGATTATTATTAATGGGTATTACAACTCGCACACTTAGATGTATTGAATAAAACTGTGATGACACACTCTTCACATCGAGGTAGGATACGTTGGGTGCATCACGAGTAATACTGCATTAATAGATAATGTGAGAAAGGATTTGTCCCTTCCATTCCATAACAGAAGTAGATATCTTAGGCCCTTTGATGGAATTGATATAGCCTACATAAATCCATGGCCATGGTAAGGTATGAGCGATTTCAATTCCAGAAATTCAAAGAAATAATAATTGAGCACATGGGTTGATGGCACTAGCATGCAGCCTGCTTGATTAGAGATATCGAGACAAAGGGATTATATTACACGGTAAACGTTCGTAGGAGGTGACACGTCATTGCGACATTAAATTATTTCTCTATGGGTGCCATGGTGTGTTTCTAGACGCTAACCTTGGACTTTAGTCAGGCTCCACCTAATGCCACTGAGAAAGGGGCCTAGAGGGTCACACACTAAGTGTGTCCATGTTTCTCAATTAAATATTAATTTAACAAGTTAAATAAATATTATTCCTGACTCTGGTTTAATAATTATTTAAGGATGCCTGATTGCATTTATTTCGACACTAGTTATTCGAGAGAATATATTGTGGGTGAAATAATATATATTTATTAGTGGGTAATGCAGTTACATTTATTTAACAAATGAATATCCATTACTCAAGGACTAATAAATGTGGTGGAGGAAATAAAGGAAAATGGGAAATAAAAGTACACGCCGTGTATATTAAATATACACGCTGTGTAATTTTATGGAAAATGAGTACACACCGTGTATTAATTATTACACAATATGTAGTTTTTCCAGTTGGGATTTATAGGAAATAATATCATTTTATTAAATGATATTTATTATAATTAGTGTGGGCGCATGTTAAGGAATTAATCATTCCTCATGGGGGTTTTCAATAAGAGTTAATGAAATAAATAAAATGCGTAACACATTTATTTATTATCATAACTCTATAACCCGAAACCCGATTATAAATATCATTATAACCCAACACTTTTCCCAATCATTGTGCACAACAATTTTGGAGAATTATTTCAAGGCCAAAAAACTACTTCCTCTAAGAATGTTCTCAAGACCGAGAGAGATACTCCTCCATCAGATCAAGGAGATCGAAGGCGGACATCACAAGTGAAGGTTATTCCATGCTAGCAACCGGAGATCCCTTCAGCGATGTCCAGAGATACATGGAGCATGTGTGGATCACCGCCAGAGGAATCCTACACTTGGATTCTACGATGCAATGACGGATCACATCGGATCATGACCGGAGACATCAATGAAGAAAGAATTCCACCAAGGGAATTCTTGTGAATTAATTAAATTAATTATAACCAACATATGATGATCCTATCTCTATGGTTCTGGGACTCCCTCTTTTGTTTTTCATTCTGCGTTCTATTCCGAAGATCCAGCGTTTTATATCATGATGGATCTCAGTTTGAACATTGTTTAACTCTAAAATTCAAGTTGGGCACTCCCACCAACGCACTTCCACTGCTCTCAGAACCTACAAGTGGTATCAGAGCGGTCATATCATTGATTATAATTATTTAGTTTTTCATTAGTGATTTACGCATTTAATAATTTATTTGTTTCAATTCAAGTTAATCGTTCTTTAAATCTGAATCTCGAGATCTATTCCTCCTCTATCGTTTCTCGTTCACCATACAGAAACAATATTTTATTTTAATTTTATATTAAAATAAAATAGAGGATCTCATCTGGAGGAGCCAAATGTTCCTGGCTGTACAACACGAGAATACACAACATGTATTCGGAAGTACGCGCCATGTAGTCTAGGTTTATGCATCAGATTGGTCTGCCAAATCAGTCTGTGTATTGATCCTATATAAGTCATTTATAACACCGTGTGTTGACCAGGAATAGGTTCCACACGGTTTCAAAATTACATTCCTTGTGGTCCAACAGAACATGACGTGTAGTCCTTTCGGGTTGGGGTTGGACCGTGTACCCCACACATGGTTTTCCCGGCTGGAAAACATGTAACACGGAAACTACACGGCGTGTGTCCCACTGAACACACCGTGTACTCTGAAAAATTTCTGAAGTACATTAACACGCCATGTCCCCGGGCGTGTACTTAGGATGGACGATGAAGAAAAGTACAGATCGTGTAGTCGGAACTACACGTCGTGTACTCACCCAAATTACACAGATTAATTAAAATTTATTATTATATTATACAAACCCTTGAGACATGTACCATGGTGCAGGTGTAAACTTGAGGCACAACATGTGATAGTTGTTTTATATATATGTGTTTAATTTAACATCTATGTAATGAACAAGAATGCACTGGGTTGCCTCCAAGGTACAAGTTACGTACAAGGATAATTTTAATTCATTTAAAATTATGATGGATGAGAATCTCAAGGAAATTTAGAAAAAGGATTTAAGATAAAAGGATTGATTAATTAAAGATAATTAATTGATTAAAGCATGATTTATCTTAAACAAGAAGGATTAAAGAATTGAATTCTAGTTTTATTTATGTGTAAATATCATTGCATGTATGGATGATCATGAGTAAGACCAAGACCTTTGTATGCGAATGATTTCTTTTAATTAATTAATTTAAATTAAATTTGTTGGCCTGTGAGCCTTCTCCTCATTAATATGTAGGGCCTGTGAGCCCAAGGATTATTTTATGTAAAAACCCCTTTTTACCCATCACCGTCATGTGAGATAAATGCATATGTAATGGATGAAACTCCCAATCTAGTGGAGGTGGCTCAAGTTAGAAGCCAAGGTGAAACCTATCCAAGGAGATACAAAGGTGGGCAGGTGGAAAGCTGTAAACACGAACCTGAAAGGTTCAAGGTGTTTCTCCCCTAGGTCTTGGGTTAGTTTATCAACCACTAGATAAACTAACCAAAATAAAAATCTCATGATCATACCATTTATTTTATTTCTATCAGTTTCATGGTTTATTTATTGTGCGTGTGTTTTCAAGATCACACAATTAATGAATTAAACGAGCATCCAAGATGGAACTAAAATAAAACTGGATTATACGTAAATATTATCTTATACATGGTTAATCACTTAAGTATATCCCACTTAATATTAACAAGCATGTAATAAAAGATAATAAATTGGAAATTTACGTATAAGGATAAAATCCCTCAAATAAATATTAAGTCGGTATAGCCTTCCATAATCTTGGTTAGAATCGAACCATAGTTCAAAGTGCTTGACCAACCCTAGTTGGGGTGCTTTCAATTATCAGGGAATTCTAATTCAAGGTTTTGGGTTTACTTGACATGGTTCACATCAAGGGTTGACTGCCACAGCAGGACTTGGTGTGACCAAGAGGCAAAGGTTGAGAAAATCCAAAATAAAAGGATTTTAGGATTGGGGAGTCCACTAAGTGGATCAAGGAGCTACGAGTTAATGTAGTTGGAATTTGGAATGCCTACCTAAAACCATTCAAGTTTCTTGAACAACCCTAGTTGGGGTAGTGTGAAGGGAAATATGGATCCTTTCCACTAGAATATTCAGGAAATGGAATATTCTGAAGTCAATGGTGAGGGATATTGGATTTTGATAAAATAGTGGGAGACTAATAAGTATTAATTTATTTATTTTTCTCATTTTTTAATAAAATACTAAACCTTTGATAATCTTAATTTTTAGAAACGTCAAGAAAATGACTTCAAACATATCATTGTGAACCATACTCGAGAAGGAAAACCTTCTCACTGGAATCAATTTCCAAGAGTGGCAGAGGCGTTTACACGTCATCCTTCGCCACGAAAAGAAATTGTATGTGCTGGAAGAGCCTATTCCAGTTGTTTCTGGAAAGGAGGCCAGTGATGAGGAACTATATCTCTATATGAAACACATGGATTATGACTTATATGTACAGTGTTTATTGCTATCATCCATGTCTAATGAGCTCTTGAAGCAACATGAAAACATGGACGCATATAGCATGATGTCTCACCTTAAGGATCTCTACTAAGAGAAGGCAAGACAGGAGAGATATGAGATCTCCAACGCTTTGTTTACAACTAAGCTTGGAGAGTCTGCACCAGATAGGCATCATGTATTCAAGCTTATTGGCTACATTGAATGCCTGTACAACTTAGGGATTAAGTTCCCAGATGAGTTGCGTACAGATCTCATCCTATCATCACTTCCCAAGGCCTTCTCAAGATTTATTGTCAACTACAACATGAGAAATAATGAGAAGAGTCTATCGAAACTTTTGACCTTAATTCTCTAGGTAGATAAGGACATGGGGCATGACAAACCTGCAGTTCTTATGATGAATAAGAAAAGGAAGGACAAGGAAAAGGGGACAAAGACTTATAAATAGTTCAAATCCCCTGAGCGCCATCCTTCCAGGAAGGGGAAGATCCAGAGGCAGGGCAAGGAATGGGAGGAAATATGTTTTGCATGTGGCATTCAAGGCCACTAGAAGAGGAACTGCACCTAGAAGAGTGGGGACACTAAAGGTGCATTTGTTATCGAGTGTAATCTTTATATTTCTACACATTGGGTATTAGATACAGCTTGTGGGGATCACATCTGTATTCAAATATAGGAACCAAGTAGATTTAGTAAGATTTCCAGAGGAGAGGTGGATCTTCGAGCTGCCAATGGCGCAAGGCTAGCTGCATTGGCTATTGGAGATTACCACCTCTCATTACCAACTAGGATGATTTTGGTTTTGCATAACTGTTATTATGTGCCTAGTGTTACCAAGAACATAATTTTTTTATCTTGTTTGGATATAGATGGATTTATTTTCATGTTTGGAAATAAGGGTTTTCTCTTTTATAAGAACAATGTATGTTATGGTATAGCACATTTAAATAATGGTTGTATGTATTAAATTATGAAAACCAAGTGTTGGCTATTGATAACTAAACAAAATCACATGACTCATACATCACCCAGTTGTGGCATCACCTTCTCAGTCATGTAAATGAAAAGCGCTTGAAAAAGCTCTACAAAGATGGATATTTAGACTCTTCTGAGATAAAACCACTTGATAGATGTCATGCTTGTTTAAAAGGTAAAATGACTAAGCCTCCTTTTGGTGGACAGGGTGAAAGGGCCACAGAGCTTCTAGGATTGGTGCACATAGATATATATGGACCATTTCCAGTAGAATCTAGAGGTGGATATTCTTACTTCATTACTTTTACTGATAATTTAAGTAGATATGGCTATGTATACTTAATGATGTATAAGTCAGAGTCCTTAGAGAAATTTAAGGAATTCAAGAATGAAATGGAGAATCATCTTAGAAAGAAGATAAAGAAACTTTGATCGGATCGAGGTAAAGAATATCTGAACCAAGAGTTCATCGATCTTCTACAGGAGTCTGAGATTATATCTCAACTCACTCCTCCTTATACACCATAGTTGAATGGTGTTAGTGAAAGGAGGAACCATACCTTATTGGACATGGTGAGGTTGATGATGAGTCATAAAGATCTTCCATTATCTTTTTGGGGATATTCATTACAAACTACAACATACACATTAAACTAAGTACCAAATAAGGCGACAAATGGAATTCCATCTGAGTTATGGAATGGAAAGAAACCCATTTTATCGCACACACCTGTATGGGGATACGAGGCATTTGTTAAGGCCTTCTCGGGCAACAAACTAGCACCCCAGGGAATGAAGTGTATCTTTATAGGATATCCCAAGGAAACGAAAGGATATTACCTGTATAACCATTCAGACAAGAAAGTGACTGTCGCCAGAAAAGCTGTCTTTCTCGAGAGGGAGCACATCCTAAAAAAGGATAGTGGGAGAAATATTGACTTCGACGAAGTTGATGCTCAATATACATAGGATTTGGTATAGGAAAAAGTTCCATAGGTCCTCGTGAAAGAGATTCAAGAAACACAAGTACTGTGTAGGAGCTCAAGAGAGGTAAGGGAGCCAGAGAGATTTGGTTTCCTAGTCACTGAGGATGGTGAATCATTATTGTTGGACAATGATGAACCTATCTCCTACAAGGAAGCAGTAGAAAGATCAGAAGCTGAAATATGGATAAAAGCTATGAATTATGAGATGGATTCCATGTATCAGAACCAAGTTTGGGTTCTGGTTGATGAGCTAGTTGATGTAAAGCCTATTGGATGAAAATGGGTATTTAAGAGAAAACTGGACATGGAAGGTCAAGTTAGCACCTATAAATCAAGGCTAGTGGCTAAAGGATTTAGAAAACATCAAGGAATTGACTATGATGAAACCTTATCACTAGTTTCCGTGTTTAAATCCATAAGAATCATACTTTCTATAAAAACTTACCATGACTATGAGATTTGGAAAATGGATTTCAAAATAGCATTCCTTAACGGGAACATTTAGGAAGATGTCTATATGACACAACCAGAAGGGTTTGTGACACCAGGTGAATCCAAACAGGTTTTCAAGTTTCAGAAATCCATTTATGGATTAAGGCAAGCATCCAGGTCATGGAACATTCGATTTGATGAAGCCATAAAGGAATTTGGGTTCATTAATAACGAATGTGAGCCATGTGTTTATAAGCGGTTTAATGGGAATGTGATCGTTATCATAGTAGTATATGTGGACGACATATTGCTTATTGGAAACGATGTACCAGTCTTACAGTCAGTTAAGGACTGGTTGAAAAAGTGTTTCTCCATGAAGGACTTGGGTGAAGCAGCCTACATTATAGGGATCAAGATCATTCATGATAGATCCAAAAGGCTGCTTGGACTAAGTCAGGGTACATACATTGACCAGATACTAAAGAGAATTAGTATGGAACAATCCAAGAGGGGATTAGTTCTAGTGTCACATAGCTTACATCTTTCTAAGAAAATGTGTCCACATACACAACAAGTGAAAGATAGAATGAGTAAGATCCCATATGCTTTAGCTATAGGATCTATCATGTATGCTATGTTATGTACCAGGCTTGATGTTTCCTATGCACTAAGCATAGTAGGAATATATCAAGCAGATCTAGGAGAACAACATTGGAATGCTGTTAAGACCATCCTTAAGTATCTAAGAAGAACTAAGGATATGTTCCTGGTGTATGGAGGAGATGAGGAGATTGTCATCAGAGGGTATTCTGATGATGGTTTTTAGAAAGATCATAACGATCTGAAGTCGAAATCTGGATATGTTTTCTGTCTAAATGGAGGAGCTGTGAGATGGAAGAGTTCAAAGCAGTCAGTTGTCCCTGATTCTACAACGGAGTATAAATATATAGCGGCTTCTAATGCAACCAAGGAAGTCGTCTGGATTCAGAACTTCATCCAGGAGCTTGATGCGGTGCCTAGAATTAAATACCCTGTCACATTGTATTATGATAATAATGCAGCAGTGACTCTTGAAAAATAACCAAGGTCACATCAATGGACAAAGAACATACTCCAGAAGTATCACCTCTTGAGGGATTTCTATCAAAGGGCTAAAGTTGCAGTGAGCAGAGTGTCCACGGAAGAGAACGTGACGAACCCCATGACTAAAGGCCTATCTCAGCAGAAGCATGAATATCATGTGATAGCTAGTGGGTTAAAGGTTGTTATCATTTGCATCTAGTCCAAGTGGGAGCCTGTTGGAGTTGGTGGCCTAGAACCAACTACTTTGTACTTTATTCATTAATAAATACCTTATCACATCTTGATTGTTTTTCTGCGTGAAAATGCATGTGATAATGTCCTAAGGACAACTGTTGCATTGAATTGTCATAGAGGATCCCTACTATGATGAGAACCCATAAGTTACATAACATTGTTCTTGAATATATGTTCCATGGCTGGATGATGTTATTTGAGGGAATCAAATAATATAGGCCATTAGGGGCAAGGAATCATAAAACTTTGAGGCACCTTATCATGGTGTGCGCCCTTGGTTATATACTGGAGGATATTATGAGAACGATACCCACCCGTAGGAAATCCACATTTCATAGTGTCATTGGATGTTCCTATCTACAGACGTGTGTACTGGTCCTTAGACTTTAAGATTATTATTAATGGGTATTACAACTTGCGCACTTAGATGTATTGATGAAAACTGTGATGACACACTATTCGCAGTGAGGTGTGATATGTTGGGTGCATCACAAGTAATACTGCATTAATAGATAATGCGAGAAAGGATTTGTCCCTTCAGTTCCATAACAGAAGTAGATATCTCAGGCCCTTTTATGGAATTGATATAGCCTACATAAATCCATGGCCATGGTAAGGTATGGGCGAGTTCAATTCCGAAAAGTCAAAGAAAGAATAATTGAGCACATGAGTTGATGGAACTAGAATGCAACCTGATTGATTAGAGATATCAAGACAAAGGGATTATATTACACGGTAAACGTTTGTAGGAGGTGACACTTCATTGCGGAGTTAACTTCTTTCTCTATGGGTGCCTTGGCGTGTTGCTAGACACTAACCTTGGACTTTAGGCAGGCTCTGCCTAATGCCACTGAGATAGGGGCCTAGAGGGTCACACACTAAGTGTGTCTATGTATCTTAGTTAAATATTAATTTAAAAAGTTAAATAAATATTATTCCTGACCATGGTTTAATAATTATTTAAGGATACATGATTGCATTTATTTCGACACTAGTTATTCGAGAGAATTTATTGTTGGCGAAAAAATATATATTTATTAGCGAGTAATGCAATTACATTTATTTAACAAATTAATATCCATTACTCAAGAATTAATAAATGTGGTGGAGGAAATAAAGGAAAATGGAAAATAAAAGTACACACCGTCTATATTAAATATACACGCCGTGTAGTTTTATGGAAAATGAGTACACGTCGTGTATTAATGATTACACGATATGTAGTTTTTCCAGTCAGGATTTTGAGGAAATAATATCATTTTATTAAATGATATTTATTATAATCAGCGTGGGTGCATGTCAAGGAATTAATCATTCAACATGGGGGTTTTCAATGAGAGTTAATGAAATAAATAAAATGCATAACGTGTTTATTTATTATCATAACTCTATAACCCCAAAACCGATTACAAATATCCTTACAACCCAAAACTTTTACCAATCATTATACACAAAAATTAGGGAGAATTATTTCAAGGATGAAAGAACTACTTCCTCCAAGAACGCTCTCAAGACCGAGAGAGATCCTCCTCCATCGGATCAAGGCGATCGAAGGCCGACATCGCAAGTGAAGGTTCTTCTGTGCTAGCACCTGGAGATCCCTTCGGTGATGTACAGAGATACATAGAGCACGTGTGGATCACCGCTAGAGGAATACTACACTTAGATTCTATAATACAACGACGGATCGCATTAGATCGTGACCAGATACATCAACAAAGAAAGAATTCCACCAAGGTAATTATTTTTAATTAATTAAATTAATTATAACCAACATATGATGATCCTATCTATATGGTTCTGGGACTCCTTATTTTTTTTTTGTTCTTGATTATATTTAGAATATCTGGCATTTTATATCATGATGGATCTCAGTTTGAACACTGTTTAACGCTAAAATTCAAGTTGTTCACTCCCACCAACGTGCTTTTGCTCCACCCGGAACCTACAAAACTGACCCAAATGAGAGCATGTTATAATGATTTAACAGGTGAGAAAATGTTATTATATAATGTCAATATTAATTTTACATAAGATTAAACTTGTCATAAATATAATTTAAATTCAATAAATTTATTCTTAGAACCATCCATTCATGGTGGTGATGAAAAATGAAATTCATCATTCGTGGAGGTAGTAGTGCGCATGTACGCACAATTAATGATTCCATTTCTCAAAAATTGAGATGGAAATAAGGTATATGATAAATTATAATTTCATAATTTTAATTTTTAAATATTAATCATAGTTATTCATAAAATCTTTCCTTTTTTACTATTCATGAAAGGCATCACTTAGTTGAGGAAGTAGTCTACACGTACACACGATCAATGTTGTTTTGTTTTTATTATTGGATGAAAAGGATTGAAAAATTTATTATATATTAATATAATAAAATTAAAGTATATTAATAATAATTATTTAATTATATCATGGTGGCTATAAAAATTTTGTAAGAGGAATATTAATAAAAAAATACCAATGAGTAAGAAATACTCATGTTGAGAACTTGAGATTTATCTTGGAAAAATTCCTTAAATAGAGGCCTTAGGCCAACTAATTGAAATCAAAGGATTATTAAAAAGAGATCTTATTATTTTAGGAGAAACATTGAATATTTTTAGGATGAATTTTAAAGGTATATGTATAGAAATAAGTTCTGTAAGTGATCCCCTATTATAAGTGAAGAGAAGAGTAATTTTAGAAGTATACATTACACTTCAATAATGTCATGTTATTATTCAAGGGAAAAAGGATGAAAAAGTGGAAAATAATGAATTTTTGAGTGATATGATGTCACAAAAAAATCTACCACTCTTTTTCATACATGTTTTAATCATGTTTGGTGTCATTTACCATTATATTTTTTACTTTACCATTTTTCTTTTTAACTTATTAACTAGTTTTTAAATAAGTAATTTATATTTTAGTAAAAATATAGGGTAACCCTTCTAATTTTTTTGATGTTATGAATCTAAATTTAATATATATTTAATATAATTATATCTAAAAACAATATAAAATTAATTTTAATTTAAAACATTTAATATATATAAAAACATTTTTACAGAAAAAAGTTTATTTTCACCATTAAGGTTTATTAATCTTATATAAAACTTATAACCAATTAAACGAGTGATGATAAATTTCCATATATGTGTAAAAATAATATCAAAGTAGTATTATAAAAGAAAATAAGTTAATTTAATTTATTATATAAAATTTTACAATGTAAATAAAACAATTCTTTGAAAATCATCATTTTATCATTATCATGCTCATTAAATTTATTCTTAGTAATCATACCTCTATATCAAAAAATGAAATTGAACTTATTAAATAATAAAAAAATTTTGATATAAAATATAAAATTCATTTTATTAGATTTAATTTGTACAAGTTATGATTTTTTATATAATTGAATAAAAAAAATTTTAGCATAAAATATTACTTATGTTTCCAAAACATTAAGAATGGGTTTTATAAATTCGAATAGAATTTTTAAGTAATTAATTTTAAAATTTGAATATATAATTTATAGAAAGAAATTTAAATCATTATTTCAATATGATAATTTCATAAAAGTGATGGTATTAGTAGAATCAATATTTTTCTTTATTCACCTAACAACCGATTATTTTATATTTTTTTTAAAAATTCAAACTAATATAATTTTGAAATTTTTAATTAAAAAACAATGTTATTTTTATAAAATTAAAAATATAAAATTTATAAATATTTTTTTTAAATGAAAATATAATATATAAATAAAAAATAACTTTATTGAAAAATATCTATTTAAAACATTAAGTATTCTTAATCACATTTTTTTATGAATTTACAACTAAATAATTTATTCTTTATTCACTCTAGATTTTGTTATTATTAAATTTTCTTAATAATATTCATCTAATATTCCAAGCCTTATTTTATTTTGGGGCTATGAGTGTAGAAATATACCAAATATAGTATTAATTTATAGAAAAAATATTCTTGAAACTCAGGGTTTTAAAGACCTTTAGTGTAAAGAGAATCCAATAAAGTTCGTATCAACTTTGGATGACATTACCATGGATTATTATATTTAAATAAGCCTAAGAGACACTATCTAATCCTTCATGAATTTACTTAAATATTACATAGTGCTCAAGTAATTCCATCTAGTTACAGATGCTTTATAACCCTTCATCCATGTACATGAATTGAAAATTTAAATGAATCATTAATTCTACCATATTTTTTTTGAATTAATGATATCCTCTATGGAAGAAACCCAAAAATTAACATTTAATGTTCAAATACCATATAATTCCCAACACATGAATCATACATATCGCTATATTGCGATTTGACCATATCATACCCCATGGTTAAGGAAGGATACAATATCACTATATTGTACCCTGTAATATTATTAGAACCCAAAAAATAATTTTTAGTTTTTTATTTTGGTATTTATTTATGTTGGGTAATATTTTGTGATTTAAACTCCAGTTTTTATTTTTTTAGGATTTTTCCAGACTACATGGTCCTCGGGGAAGTCTTGTGATTGTACCAATTATAGAGGGGGAAATAGTGTTGTAATTATGGTCTTGGGGGTCATACAGATTCCTTTAAAGGTGGAGGTGGAGATAGTGGAAAACACATGGTGAGTGCACAATATGGTTGGACTATGCATGTGGACTGTGCATCTCATTAATTTTTTTTAAATTTTTTGAAAAACCATTTTATGAGGGGAGGATTAAAATTTTATCTATATTCACCCAAAATCCTCCCATGATGCCTCTCCCTTGTTGAATCCCACCCCTTTAACTATTAATTAGATTTAAGATTGGAAATATTCACCAAATCTCAAGATCTATCCAAGTAAGCAACACCAATCTTTTGTCTTCTTCATCTTCTACCTTCCTTCTTCACTTTCCTCTTTTTTCATGGACATAGTGGACTAGGTTTTCTTAATTTCATGAAATTTATGAGGTTTTTATGATATTAGGGACCACTATTGACTCTTTAGGACTTATTCTTCCCTCTCTTGGTGAAAAAATTCAATTTTAAATGGATTTAGCCACATTTCTAGTGAGTAATACCTTGTACCTTTACATTTTTATGAACCATGAATTTATCAATTTTTTAAAAATGGTTTTTAGTATATTCAAAGTTATTTTAATGCCTATGAGGAATGATAGTATTTATCATTGTGATATTTTTTGGATTATTAAGGTTTTTTAAAAGGATTAAAAACAAATTATATATTTTCCATGGTTTCATAATATGCACACTATGTGTTTTATGAAATGATTAAATTGGTTTTCCTTGGAATAATTATAGATTCTTCATATAAACAGTGATCATTAAATTATGATTAATTATCAAAATGATTTTATTATAAAACCTTTTATTGTGATTGGTGCTTGTCTTGTATTAATTGGGTTATACACTTGATTCAAAATCTATTTTAATAAATTAGTTTTATGATTTGAATATAATTTATTGGTGAACCTCGTAATATATTGAGACTTATGAGAATCCTTGGGAACTTAAAATGAGACTGATACTCGTAGCAATATAGGCTTAGGGAATATTACCTTCTTAGTGGATATGGTTATTAATTCTTGATATAGGTGTATACTAGAACATAGTAATCCATGACTAGTGGAAATATCTATATCTATAGTATTTATTGATATAAGTGCATGTTAGTCATGATAAACCTCTATCTAGTGGATCTTATGCACTTTTATTTATGTCCTTACAGTGTATTTAGGTGGCTCTACCTTGGTTCCCTAGGCTTACTACCATGATGTGGTAGTGAAACTTTATACTTACTTGAATGTTTTAATAACTTATTTTGTTACTTAATTACAATTTATTTCAAATAAAAATTACCCTTACTATTTTTTTATATAAATATAAATATTATTTTCATATTTTATAGTTCAAAATAGTGAGAAATGGTTTATTCCTTATGGGTTTCACAAGGAGCACATGTTTGGATATTACTGGTTTTGTTATGCTCACACCCCACATAAACCCCTCAAGTATATATAGGAAATTATTTTAGCTAATATAGGTAAATAAAATCCTATACTTGGATGTGGTGGATTCTCATGATAGTGTGGCTAAGTTTTTGGAGGAGGCAATATTAAGAGGGATAATTGTCATGTCACACAATGATGGATAATGGTTTATTTTGTTTATTTAGATCATTTTTATTGGTGTTTTGGTTCCAATATTAAACTCAACCATATCAGCTTACAATCCTACATACATTTTTATTTTTTAGATCAATTTTTATATTTATTTATTTTCCCATGAGTATGTTTTAATGTTATGAATGTTTTTTCATATTATATTCATTTTATGTTTTTCTATTGGATTTATTTTATATAATAAATCGGTTGGATTATTATTTTCTAGAATAATTATTTAGATGCATGTATTTACATTGTATATCATGGTCATGTTGGGTTCTATGGAAGAATCCATTTTTCTTATAACTATTCATTGGGTGAAACCCTTCCCAAAGATGTGTGCTTGATGCACTAGCACCAGTTTCCACCCCGTGTGGATTGGGAACAACCTTCAGGACATGTCATGGGCTAGTATAGGTGTCGTGTAGGGGTATCCTAGGATGGTTTATGAGAAAATTAATTAAAATACCATTTTTTTTATTTTAAGTTATTTTTATGTGATGATAGATACGAGAAAGGATCATCAGGACTTTAGGGGTAATTTGTAAGTGAGTTTTTGGAGAATGTAACAAGGCTTGAGTTTCTAGGGGATTTATGAGATGTATTTTTTTCAACTTATAGTTTATTTTATGTTTCAATTTTGAGAAATTTTTGGAGGAAATTTGAATTTTTTTGGGCATTTACAGGTTCACAGTTAGGATACACAGGCTGAAGACCATGTGTGTGGACTATGCAACCCAAATTTGTGGTCCTAATGAGTCTTTAATGGTAAATTCATAGTCAGGGGGTCATGTAGTGAGGCTGCGTAGATTGGTAATTTAGTTATTCTTATTTTGGTTTCTTCTTTATCACGTTTTGTGCATTCATATGTTTTATATGGTATATTCATGGATTAATTTAATATGTTGATTTTATTTAGACTTGATTTTTATGTGTTAATGATTTTTATATACTTTTAATATTATAGTTTATATAATACCATTTCCTTTAGATGAGTCCCCACAAACCCTATAGATAGAGTGGTTGATAACTTTCTACAAGAGAAGCCTTTGGTTGATCAGAGTTTGACTGAGACAATGATCCATAATATTTGAGATATGGACTGAGGAAATAACCTTGATCCAACCTAAGAAAAGGAAGCTGAGACAACTCCAAATCAGTCTAAGGATCATGATTAAGAATTTACCAAACATGATACCTCTTTTCTCTAATGGAGTAATGAACCTCAAGAAGCTAAGGATTGGTTAGAGATGTTATGGAATATCCATGATCTCTGATGAAAGAAGATTCTAGAAATATGAGAAAAGGTTAAAAAATAAAGAATAAAAAGAATAATAAGAACATGAATACAAGGATTTATGTGATTCAAGAATAATCCATTATCCCTATATTGGTAGAACAAAATTATATAAATTTGGTAGAAAATTATATGGAATAAACATAGAAACTCTAGCATAAAATATGCTCACAAAGTAAGTAGTGCTATAGTAAATCACGTTTCTATAGTAGTCATATCTGCATAGTTGGTCCACTATGATATAGTACCCATGAGAATAAAGTACACAAGGATATAATAACACTATATATAAATTCCATTATACTATAGTACCATGTATACAAACTCTACACTACTATAATACCACTATAAATGTTTCCATTCAGCTCTACCACTGTATTAGTTTACAGTATGACCCTCTAGAATTTAGAGTAACTTCATCTAATGTATTAGGCTCCATCATTACAATAATCACCCACTCAAATCTCGATGCAATAAAATAAACACATTAAATGATTCTAATTTAAACAAATTATATAATTTTATCTCCTCCTCTTATTCAGTCACCAATGAGAGCATTCCCTTTGAAGATTCAATTTCAAGATGACTATTCATAAAAGACCAACCACATTCTCATCAAAGATTCAATATCAAGTTGATGATTCATGAAAGACAAACTAATTTCCTTTACATTACCTTAAGGTGTTGTTCTATATTCTTTTTCTCATCCTCCATTCATCAATAAAGACCAATATAGGAAAAATAGTTCCTCAAATTCATAATCACTATTGAAATTTTCAACATGTTTTCTAGATTATTAGTTCTATGAATCTTTTATAATTTCAACAACCCATCCTATATTATGTCTCTGATAAAGAAGTAATTAAACTGAATATAATTCATTTAGGAATGAAACATTAGGGTCTTCTAAAGACATATAACACTCTAACTATCAAAGTGTAATACATTTTATTATCTCTTTCTATTTAACTCATACAAGAAGTTTTTAGATAAATAATCTCCTTTATTTATTATATTATATAAATTTACTCTACCTCTATGGTAGATAACACAAGTACCTTCTATAATTGAGATATACATTTTACTACAGTTCCTCTATAAGTAATCACATAACTTTTATTACTCCCCATGTTATCTACATCACCTTCAAGGCTAGCATCCACATACATGTGTAAAGTATTTTATTTTAAAAAGAAAATATATAATTCCTTAATTACCTTTAAAAACTTCAATATACACTTCAAATATTCCCAATGTTTCTCTTCAATGTTAACCATGTACCCAATCAGAACTCCAATTTCATGATCAATAACAATTAAGGTACAAACCATGGAATACATAATGCTTACAACAACTAATTCACTTAAAACATATTATTCTATCTTTGGTGATTTTTCCTTTGTCAATTTATAATTGATTTATAGGGGAATAGAATATAGATTTACCTCCATTATACTAAGTATTCCAAAAACATTTCCAATATAGTCAGCCTATGATAACATCAAGGCTCCATCTTCGTATTCTCTCTTGATATTTATCCCCAAAATATTACTAGCTTCTACATGATCTTTTATCTCAAACTCTTCATCTATTTACCCTTTTATCTCATAAATCAGTTGCATACAGGATATTGTACATATAAAAAAGTATAATTTTTCCATCAACAGAAAACATGAAATAAAATCATTGATCCATTCCACACAATTTTAATTCACTTTTATTCCTAAATTTTTGAAGCTTTTTATTCCACTACCTAGAATTCCTACATCAACCCACTCGTATGGTGAAAAACTTCCATAATTAAATAATTTATAGAAAATATTCTATCACTTATATACCCAACACCTTTTAGGTTTATATTTTTATATAATTAAGAAAAAACTAAAAAAACTATTCTATTCACCAAATGAAAAATTTTCCTACTAAAATAGATAATTTAAATGGTGAAATTTCTTTATTAAATGATAAAACCAAAAAGTTAGATCCTAAATTTATAATCATTCCTAATCATACTTACACCTTGTAAAAATAATTTAGAAATGGGGGATTAGAACATAATTCCCAGTAAGGGGTATAAAATAAATAGGAACCCTTTAGACATTTGAAAAACATGAAAAACCACGATTTTTAGATAATTACTATTACACGCGTAAAATAAAATAAGCATAATTTTATACATGAAATCATCTTCTTTTCTAAAAAATATCCACAAATTAAGCTCATAAGAATTGAAAAATGGTCCAAAAAGGCTAATCAAGAAATCAAAAAATATTAAAGACAAAATCTGTGCATTTAATGTGAAAATATATAGCTTCATGTTCATTCAATTTAAATATGTATAAATATCATTTCATAGATTGTGAATAATTATTCCATCCTGTTTACGCATTACTTTATGGATGAGCCTATCAACACCTGGCCTGTGTATTCTGATCTCATAAGATATTAAGCATTACCTAGTGCATTGGAGGGATATATTAGACCCACCCATCATTATTTATAATTTCCAAGAACTATAACATGAATAAAATACATAGGGGGTCATATATTACATAACATTAGTAAAACTCATAAAAATTTACATTTCAAACCATAAAAACAAGAATTAATAGCTAACCCATAAAATTATTATTTTAAAAGAAGGTGTTAATCGATTCCTCATTGAGAGGAAAATGAAAAAAAAGTATATAATACTTATAAATAAAAATAAAAATATTAGAAATAGAATTTTTAGAAAAAAATTATAGAGAGATTTTAGAGAAAGAATTCAAAATATTTCAATGTAAAGGTTTAAAATAAAACCCTATGCGACCTTGGTAATGTATGAGTTAAAATCATTGAAAGAGGTAATTAAAAGTGGAATTTTGATTAACTTGTATAGAAAATAATATATAAAAAAATATAATTCATGGGAAAATGCATAAATAATATAGAACATAATAAATGAAGAGTATGGAAGATGTCTCGAATAAATAAAATTGAGATGATAATCCCCTTACCTTAAGTCTCAACTCACCTTGAACATCCTCTAACATACTAAATAATATAATTATATTAATTATTTAATTATAACCTTATTAATTTGTATTTTATTATTATTAATTTTATAATCATATATTAATATTTATAATACCCTTATTTGATTAATTTTGGTTGTGTTAGGTATTTTGAGATTTTTCGGTCTGTAATTCCAAAATAATTGTGGTAAAATGGTATCAGACAAAGATCATTGTTTAATGGTTACATAAGCTCCATAAGTGTCAACATATATTTTTTTATTTCATTCTGAAATAAAAATAGTT
This sequence comes from Viscum album, assembly GCA_963277665.1. Classification (NCBI taxonomy): domain Eukaryota; kingdom Viridiplantae; phylum Streptophyta; class Magnoliopsida; order Santalales; family Viscaceae; genus Viscum; species Viscum album. Next base: position 2,113,021,870 of record OY728157.1, on the reverse strand, counting down.
CAATAGGACATGAAATAATTACCATTCAAATAATCTTTTTTGAGAAGCTTTTTTTATGGTTAAAAATGACTATGATTGTTTAATTTTAAATTAATCATTATGATGGATATTTTACCATTATAAAATCATAATCATGAAATTTCATGAATATTTATGTTACATTAAATCATGAAATAAAATTTTAATAATATCCATAAAATATGTAAGTTTATGAAATAATTATCATTTACTCAGGTAATGTAAAACCATCATAGTGAGTGATGTTTTTTTAAAAGAGTTCAAAAGAATAGAAAACATAATAAATATTTGCATAAAAACACATCATCTAATTAAGAAAAATTATTATGGTTTATTTTAAATATTAATCATTTTATTTAAAATATTAAGAGGATAATTGAAATGAAAAGTAATAGTTTTTGAGAAAAATCGTATTTTGACAAAGAAGCAACTTATGAAAGAGTTTAGTGAGAGGTAATGAATTCCCTCTCATAATTGATGGATAAAAAAGTTTAAAAAATAAGATAATGAAATCATGGATGAAAAATATGTTTAGGTTTAAAATATTTTTAAGGTAAATAATCACAAATAAGAAAGGAGTTAGAGGTTTTTAAACCCTTACCTTGCTCTTCAAGTCGTCTCCTTTGGATTGAGTCTAAAAAATTCATAGAAGGGGTTTTTGGCCAGAACATAACCTTATATACATGGAAAATTAATTTTATAGATTTTTTTTTGAATATGGATCAAAAGTATAACTTTAGTTGTGTCTTGGAAATGTTATAATGAGTCCCATTTTATAATAAAATTTTATTGGTATTTTAAAAAATATTCAGCATTTAAGGGTCAAGAATGTAATTTATAATGAAAAGTGGATCATATATAAAAAATTGATAATATTAAAATTCCCCATCCCTACTTGAATCAAGATATGGTTTTATGATTTCTAATTAATTTTATAAATCATTTTTAATATTAAGTACTATTTAAAGTCATTTTCAAGGAAATTCATTCAATTTGACATTTAAAATATACAGATTACTATGAAATTAAAATTTAAACTTTTAAATAATTTTTTCCTATCATATTTTTCATAAAAAATAATTCAAAACTATAAATTTTATAATTTTTATCACTTTAAATATTATTTAAACCATTTACTTTGACTTATATTTTACTATCACAAACATTGAATTGAAGCTGCATAAGAGTTTTAGATAATTATCCTATTATTTAATATTAAAAAATTAATTACATAAACATAATTTATTATTAATAATTTTTATTATTTAAAACCATTTATAATTTATTTTTTATTTTTATCCTTACGATGGAAAAATTTTAAGATAAGAATTTTGACTCTTCTAGCCTTGTACAGGCACTGAGTATGCATTTTTATAATTACCATGTTATATAGTTTTTAAATTTATAAATATGAATCAATATTATTCATTATATTTATCTTTAAATTTGATAATATCCTATACCACCTTAAATATTATCTTACAGACACCAATTTTTACTTTTCCAATGTTGTAAAAGCACTACATTATCAGTAAAAAATGTTTTTATATTTATCATGACATAAAAAATATTTTATATTAATTTGATAATATTTAAATGATATTTTGAATATATTATCATACAAGAAACATTACATTGGTCTTTATAATTTTATATATCATTTTAAACAAAATTATAATAATTGGAAGTGAAATTTCACTTAAATTTGAACTCTTATTTTAAAATGAATTTAAATTCAAATGTATCATTCAACATCGAACCCCGTAAAATTAAAATATTAACATTAAAATAAATAATTTAAAATATATAAAAAATAACTAAAAATAAAATGTCATTTATATGATCTTATAATAATTTTTGATAATAAACTATGATTATATATTATATTTACTATTTAGTGTTTCATATTATTTTTTATAAATTTTTATCAAAATATATTCTACCTAATTTTGACATGAATATTAAAAATATATGATTTATTTTATTAAAATAAATATAAAATTATTGAAGGAAATATTTTAAAATTAAAACTCATTATATACTGAAATAATATATATATATTTTTCTAAATAAACAATATTTATTTCCAAATTTAAAACTATATTCTTGAATCGTGTCTTGATAAAATTATTTATATAATAATAATAATAATTATAAATATCAATATAAATCTACATAATTAATATAGATATCCATTTATAAAATATCTATTAATTAAATAAATAATAAATCATATTAAAAAATTTTATTTAACCTTTAAATTAACTATATCAAATGAGGTAATAACTTTAAATGTATAATTGGTTTCTAATTGTTTATATAATATCTACCAGACCGTGAAAAAAAATATTTACATTTTAAAACAATTATTTCTTGGGTTAATATAAATTCATAACATGAATAAAATAAATTTAATAGTAAAAATACATGGGTTTTCATGTTCTCCCTCACCTTAAAAAAATTGAGACCTCACAATTTTAATTTTTTCCCACAAAAAGGTGTGTATCTTAAAATAAGAATACCAGGGCTAGGAAAATCATATTTTCTAAAATAAATATTTCTTAAAACAAGTATATACCTTTAGAGTACTCATACTTGTGAATGAGTTTCCAAAGGTGTACCTTGATAGTTGGGTGATGTTTCCCATACAATCCTTAATAGATTATCTTCATTTCACTTAATTTTGAGGTATTCTTTTACCATCGAGATAATGAATATGATAAAATATACTTACTTGAATTATTTCTATTCCATAAGAATAATTTCATCCTTCGGTTTTGTGTTTTGATCAAACATCACCACTAATTCACTTCATATTACAAATAGTGAATGCCCAAGATAATTTTTTTATGCTTTAAGAACAAAAATAAATTGTTAATGGATCATGAGATCTACTGAATGATAATGTTCTTCGTTGTATGAATGATTTTATAACAAGTTATTTTTCATGTTTCTAACCACTTACTATATACCAAAAAGGTTAATGAGATTATATCCAATAAAATCACAGTAAACAATCATATTAATCCTAATATATCCTAAAACATCACACCTTCAATTTAAATAATGACTCCTTTAGTTTAACCTAGGTTACATTAAGTTTTATTTACTAATTTTTCATTACCTAATCCCCCAAAATAACTAAACCCTATAAATTATCTAAAATAATTCTTACCAAATTCAAAACCCTATATCACATATTCTCTAAAAATAATCAAATTAACATTTATCCCAAAAATAATTTAACCTTAAACATAAAAAAATCCTTAATATTTTCTAAACACAAAATGTGTTAATATTTTCCCAAAATAACTTGAATAACAATGTCATAAAACTATAGTAAAAATATATACTTCCAAAAATTAATTCAATATTTATCCCTCAAATAATATCAACCACTTTGGTATAAAACCACATACTATCCAATAATTTTATATATATATCTTAATCATGAAATGTTCTAAAAATTATAGCAATTTTTTTCCTAAAATAATTATAATATCCTTGTCACCAAATCACTTATCAATCCCCAAGGTTATATACAATACTAAACTTATATTAAAAAAATAAAATAATCCTTTGTCCCAAATAACCATAATTACCTCAACATCAAATCACATTACAAACCTAAAGTTTATCTATACCTCCATAATGTATTCTTCTTAAAACCCTATAAAAATCACCCAAAATATCATTACTCTTAAAATTAAATCTTACAAGACATAAAAATGTTATCTACGACCTTGAATTTATAATCACACTTAAACTTATTAACCTATATTGGTATCTAAAACACTTACATTATCCTCTACTGATAACATCCTAAACACTAAATTTATCCAAACCTTACTCAAATACCAACTCTAATGAACCAAATATAATCATATATAACTATATTATTTATAGAAAAATTACCTTAGTTACATTCCTAAGACATTTTTTGTTTATAGTTTTAGATAATTAAAAAAACTTATGTTAAAAACCCATACTCTTGACCAAATAAACATTTTCCCCATAAAATAGAAACTTAAATGGTATGACTACTTTGTTCAAGGCTAAACCCCCACAACTAGTTCTTGACTACAAAATTATTCATATTCATCCTTAAGCCCTATAAAAATCATTTGAAAATGTGGTATTTGGATATAAATCTCAATAAGGGGTACAAAAGAAATAAAAACCCATTAGGTCTTTGGAAAACATGAAAACCCATGAAAAAATATTTATTTTTAAATAAACACCTTTGTGCTCATAAAGTAAAATAAGTATAATTTCAGACAAGAAACCATATTATTTTCTAAAAAATATCTATAAATAAAATTCACAATAAAGGTCATAGTATCTATAAAGGGTTCTTAGGACATCAAATAACATTATAAAAAAAATACACATATTGAATGTGAAAAAAGATAGCAACACATTTTTTTTTGTAAAAGTGGGTGTCCTAGAAACAACATTATTTTTACTTTTTGAATACCAATTCTTGTATATAGTGAGTTATGCCTAATGTAAACTTACTATCATGACCCCCTCCCTCCAAAGATACCCCTCCTGGGTTGTAAATTAAGAAAGGGAGACAATGACCCCTCGAGTCCCACCTCCAGTAGGCCCTGGGTTGGAGACTAACACCATGGGTGTACAAATATCACAATATGTGAGGCATTAACCTTTATAAGAAATTAAGATAAGAATATAGGATGTATTAACCAAAACTAACTCCATGACATATATATAATAAAAACAAAAAACCATCCCATAATGCATGTGTAAATAGAATTGATACAAATAAAATTCACCAAAGTAAATACCCAAAAACAAACTAGAGCAGCAACACGAAAACTATCCCAAGGTATGGCTAGTAAGGACCAAAACGGTCCAAAAAGTCCTCCTGGAAACCTATATTTTTTATATATGTAGGGTGAGTATACAGGTATACTCAGTAAGAAAAGCAAAGTCTCCCATGAACAAGTGGAAGGAGCACAATAATGCACCCGTGAGAAAACAACAAAACCAAAAAAGACCTAACATGTAGAATAACCATAACCCCAACCTCCCCAAGGCTCAATTACCAAATAACACATCAAAGTAATATAATATAATATAAAAGAAATTTATGATATGGTACACCGTATCACTTTCCCACTGATTAGCCACTCTCACACGCCAACAACAAACATGATGTCACTCCCACCTCTTCTGAATATATAACATCAGACATCACCCATACACACTTGGGCCAAACCTCACATCATATGCCACCTGCACACACCTGGGCCATCAAAACACATCACATCCCACCCACACACACCTGGGCTATCATAACACATCTCATCCTGAAAACACCTGGGCTTGCACACACAACTCATCCCAAAGACACCTGCAAAATCACACCAACACTCATCCTAAAGACATCTGGGACACCATAACACAACTCGTTTGAATACACCTAGGAGACCATATCACAAATCACACAAACATACCTAGTCCACTATCATCTAGAAGAGGTAATAGGGAAGAGCGGGTGGTCAGCCATCCATCCTCCCACTAGGATTTTGGGAAAGACATTCTCCCACATGAATATATGGGTATCGAAAAATAGTGCTTAACAGGGGTGGGGTGTGTATAGAAATCATAGGAACATACAATGTTTATACATATATAGAGTGAAAGACACAAAATCCCAACCCTTGGGTTTACAAACAAAACACCAACCTACTCATGACTTTCCCACTTTTCTTTCACCTCCAAATGCATAACTCCATACAAGAAAAACACAATCCATAGTTCATTTTCATTCATTAATTAATATTAATTTTTTTTAGATTCTCTATTACCAACCTATTCTGTTAAACATGTAGTTGAAATAATTATCATGGAATAATTCTAGTTCATGATTATTTTTCATTTCTCAATGCATACCAACTAGGTAATTATCACAACACAACACATATCAAGAAACATAGTAAAAGAAGCAACCCAACATCCAAAACCAATTCCACCTTCTACAATAGCCCTGCTATAAAAAAACATCACACCAACCATTATCGCAGCCCCTCTATATAAAACATCTCATCCACTGCCCCCACCTATCACAACATAGTCATATACCGTCCATTATATCACCAAATCCAACCCACAGTACACAACCGTGTCCACAAACACATTGAAACACATACCAGATCAAAACATGTTTTCCTATTTAGCAAGGCATCTCTTATTTAATTTCACTTTATTTATTAAGGGTGTTATCACACATGACATATGATCTCAGGTAATCAATTTTATTAACCGGATGTAGGTGGTTAACCAATTTCATAATAAGTGATGTCAACAACCACACAACATTCATCCTATAGTTTAGATCATCATAAGCACAAGAAGGTACCCCCAACGACAAAAAATTTCATTATTTAATTTAGCACAGAAAATTCAAAACATCAAAACAAAGAAAATCAAATAAAATAAAAGCTGTAAGATTATACGCCACATTTCTCCATCCCTTTATATTGATTTTAAATCAATTAAATTTTCTTTATTAATAAATAATAAACAATATCTATAATCATGAGCCTTTACATACCCATACCACATGATACAGAATTAATAAATACAAAGGAAATCAGACCTAGAAGAAAGATGATTGATACTGACTTATTGCACCAAAAATAGAGGTGAGCATACAACATGAAACTCTCCAGGGAAACATGAACCAACTATAGGAAAAATATCCAAAGAAGAAGGTCTTGGGGATGTACATTCTCAAGATAAATCTAAAAAATAATAATAAAGAGAAGGATATCTCGGATTTAGAAAGATCATATCCTATACATGAGGATTAGATACAGTTTGGATTGTCGTTAAAGGAGGATTTGACCAAGTAAACAAGTTTTGGCCATTTAAAAGCCTCCAAATTTTTAGAAAATAAAATATATGATTGATATCCTTTTAAATAGATTTCAAACCTCTAAAATATGGCATCAAACTCATTTTACGTAAAAGAAAGACGTCAAAATGGAAAAATAGGAAAAATTGGAAAATTATGGAAATTTGGAAAACTATTGAAACAAGTCACCACCACTACTAGGATGATTCAATGCCATAAGAGTCACCACCAGTGATTCAACACCTAAAAAGTCACCCCCAGATGATTTATCGCCATATGAGTCACCACTAGCAAGTCATAGCTAGATGATTCATCACTAGACAAGTCACCACAAGCAAGTCATTTCCAGAAAGTCACTACTAGACAAGTCACCACCATGATGAGCTATCGACAGAATGAGATACTACCAGAATGAGCCACCAGAAGAATGAGCTAACACTAGAACTTGATACATATATAATGATCTACCATTGAAAAACTAGAAATTTGGAAAATTGTTTAAATGAGTCACCGTTGGAATGACCCATATGTCCCAAAACACCCCGGACTACCCCCGAACACATCAAACATATTTTTTTTGGGAAATTAATAGGCTGGAAGGTCTGGGCCATTACATCAAATACCTATCAAATTATTCTCAACCTCAAGAATTTAAAACCAACCCAGAAGAAAAAAGAGTAAGGGTTCAAACAACCATCCATCGAGATACCTCTCAAGCATCTCATTATACCCAAAACACCACCACTAATCAAACCTGCTAACAAAAAATCTCATAATAGATAAGAAATTATACCATATTGGACATAGAAATTAGTTAATTCCATCCTCTATATCAATATACTATCCGTTATAGGTGGAACTAACTCATCCACATGTGTTTAATCGCATCGTAGTAGAATGGGCCTTGATTAGGAATCATGTATTCCCTTTTTATCATGTCAGAACATCATCACACATCACAAAAAAAATATAACATCAAGGGGAAAACAACATATCTCATAAAATACCAAGGTATGAAAAACACATCATAATGAAAAGAAAGATAAGGGAAAACTCAAAAGAACTTTGAATACTGGGATCACATCTGTGTCTGATGCTCCCAAGTACTCTTCTCCATGACAACATGCCTCCATAGAACCCAAACTAGTGGAATGGTTCTCCCTTGAAGCACCTTCTCTCGATGATCTTGGATCTCCACTAGATACTCCAAGAAGTTTTTTATCATCCTCAATATCCAACTCTCCCCAGTCAATGGCATGAGAGTCATCATGAAGATACCGACGTAGTTGAGAGATGTGGAAGACATCATGAATCCTTCCTAGGTATAGTGGTAATGCTAACTGATATATCACATCACCAACTTTCCCCAACACCTCAAAAGGTCCAAAAAACCAGGGTGAGAGATTACTCCCCTTCACGAATCTCTACTTCCTACATTGAGGGGAAACCTTCAAGAAAACATGGTTTCTAACCTCTAACTCTAGGGGTCCTATCCTATGATTAGCATACGACTTCTTCTAGTATTGTTCTTATTTCATCCTCTCTCAAACCATCTGAACCTTATATATTGTGCTCTACACTACCATAGGTCCAAGAAATGCTACCTCCCCAAAGTAAGTCCAACACAATGGATAACAACATGGTATTCCCTACAAAGCCTCAAATGGGTTGATATTAATGGAATAATGATAGCTATTATTATAAACAAACTCAACCAAGGGAATGTTTTGTGTACGTGATCTAATGAAGTCAAAGACACATGCCTAAAGCATATCCTCTAGCTTCTGGATATTTCACTCTGTCTACCCATCCATATAAGGGTGGAAGGCAGTGCTAAGGCATAAATAGGTTCCAAAACCATGATGCAATCCCATACAGACTTGTGAAGGAAAATGAACATTTTGATATGATACAATGGAACCCAAACTCCCTGAAACCGTACCACCTCATCCATATACCTCTTAGCCAAAGCATTTTTTTCACCTGAATCCTTGATCACTAAGTAGTGAGCATATTTTTTCAACCAATCCATGATTACCTAGATAACATCATAACCTCCCTAAGCTATGGTTGACCGTATAATGAAATCCATTGATATGTCATACCATTTCAACTTAGGAACATCCAAGGGTTGTAAAAAAACTCCCAAAACATGATGCTTGGACTTTAAGTGCTAGAAAACTAGACACCAATAAAAAAACTCTACCACTGCTCATTTCATTCCAGGCCACCAAAACTATTCCCTCAAGCCATGGTACATTTTGGAAACTATTGGGTGTACCTCCAAAGGTGAGATATAATACTCACAAAGAACTCCCTTACACATTTCCACCAGAACAAATAGCCTTCCTTGAAATAAAATCTGGTTCGGACTATTCTAAAACCATCCCTCAAGAGCATCACCATGGCCAACACAATCATGCAACACCTCTACCTCCAAGAATCTACACTAAGAATCCTCCACATGCAGCATTGGAGAATAATGTACCATTATCTAAAAAAATAGCCTTTACCGCCATCCACCCTTGCATCTAAGTGCAGGGCTTACAACTCCTCCATTTCCCTCTAAGCATCTGCAGACTCATTAAAAATATCCTTATATGAATTTATTCTCAAATCATTTCCCATGAAATTCCCCTTTCCTGAGGTTTATGAGATCTAAAAATCATAGTTCTGAAGAAAATATATCCACCTTCTTTGTCGAAGATTCATATCACACTAAGAAAATCCATACTTCAAACTCTCATGACCCATGAATACCACAAAGAACTTACCAATAAGGTAATATCACTACAAATTTAGAAAAACAAAACTGTAGCTAGCTCCAGATCATGGGTGGAATAGTTTCACTCATGAGGGTAATACTGCCTAAACCCATAAGAGATCACTGCCTTCTACTGCATCAGGACATACCCTAATCCCATATGGTAAACATCACATAAAAACTCAAATAACACACCCTCTTCCATCAGCTGTCGAACTAGAGCACTAAATAACTTCTCCTTCAGGTAACTGAATGTTTTTTGACATTGATCAGTCCACACAAAATATTGGTATTTCCTGGTCAATTCCATCAATGGGGATGAAAATCAAGATAAATAGGGCACAAACCTATAATAATATCCTAAGGGACTAAGGAATCTATGAACATCTACCACATTCTTGGGTGATGCCCATGAAACAACTGCCTCAACCTTTTATGGGTCCACGAACACACATTTTTAATATGCCACATTCCCTTGGAAATGAACCACTCATTTACAAAAATTTCACTTGGACAACTTTACATAGATCTAGTGGTGATGAAGAACCTTCAAAAAAGTTGTGAGATGTTTGGAATGACCCCCTATGACCTTGATTAGATTAGTATGTCATCAATGTAGAAAATGATAAACTAGTCCAAAAACTCACGTAACACCATGTTCTTAAGACCCATGAACATGACTAGTGCATTCATGACACCAAAAGGCATGAACATGAACGTCAAGTGACCATACCTACATCTGACGGCAATCTTCTTGATATCTCCATCTTTCACCTTTAACTGGTGATACCCAGATCAGATATCGGTCTTAGAAAACCAACTCACCCCTCTCAACTGGTAAAAAAGATCATCAATCCTTGGAAGTGGCTAATGGTTCTTAATTATCACTTGATTCAACCTTTGATAGTCTATAAAAAACCACAAGATACCATATGTCTTCTTGAAGAACAACACTCGAGTGCCCCAAAGTGACACACTTGCTTGGATGAAGACTTTCTGCATCAGATCATCAATATGAATCCTCAACTCCCACAACTTAGAGGGTGCTATCTGATAAGGATCCATTGAAATCAAAAGAGCATTGGGATGTAATTATATCACAAACTCAATGTCACATTGAGGGGGTAGTGTCACAACCACCTTGGGGAAAATGTATAGGAACTCCCCGATGACCTTGGGAACATCTACCATCCTAGCATCCACTAATTCCACCAAAAACTTATCCAACAAAGAAATAAGAGGATCCACATGCTGATTGCCCACCTGAAATCTCTACTCAATAACAAAAATTGCCTGCTATCCATCCACATCAAAAAACAAGACTCTCATATAGAAGTAGTTGATAAAAATATGCACTGAATACAGCCAGTCAATGCCAATGATGAAATCTTATGGTTACATCTGTAGTAATAAAAGATCCCCATGGGGATGATGTGGTCCCATCATTAGTCTACACCCCTGGCACACATCAAACAAGTTTTTCTGTCCACTGACTGGTATAGTCAACACCAGGGGTATGAGAAGCCTCTCTATGCCTAATCCTAGATCATGTGATAGAACAAGTGCAACAAAGGAGTGCAAAGCTCCAGAATCAAATAAGGCACAAAAAAGAATACATAATAAACTTATCATATCTTTAATGATCTTTGGACCATCTGGTGCTTCTACCTCTACTGCATGCAACTGACCACACCTAGATACCCTACTTCTTTGTTGACGGTCCCCTCCACGACCACACTCGGGTCGAGGTCCCTAAGTTAAGGGAACATATTGAGGCTGGCCTCTACCTGCTCCATCTTCCCTTGCTGGACCCTAAACTTGATTCCCCTGTTGTTGGAATTACCTCGCTGGTAACTTCTATGAAGGCTGACACTAAACCTGTTCACCTTAGCCAAAATGAGATAAAAAATCCACTAGGAACTGGTCCTAAAGATGGTCATGAAACCCCCAGAATAAACACACTATCCCCAAGACCATAGGAAAGGTGATAAATCCAGAAGGTCAAAAGTGAACTTTTTGAGGTTGAATCCTGGTTGGTTGAAACCTCAAAGGCCACGACACTCGAGGTATGCCACCGACAACTCTGCTCCTTATAAAACCCTATTGGCTCCCTTATCATGGAAAACCTCCTCATGAGTGAATATGTTCTATAACCTATTCCTTATTATGAACCTCTAGGTACGTTGGTAATGTAAAAGGTGTAACTACATACTAGATTGAAGGACAAAGTGCCCCTCAAGACGTCTTTCTCATAACTCCTCATCCTAAAGAAGATCTAGAGAGAAGTGCATAAGGTCCTTAAACTAAATCATAAGCTCCCACATAGAAATAATCCTCTACTGAAGGGAGAGTAACTCTTGCCTCTTATTAGCCTTCATCATTTATGAAAGGAACTACACACAAAACTCCTTTTGGAATTAAACCTATAAAAAATCTTCCTCCCTATGCTCAATAAGGTACACCATCCACCACTATCATGCAACCCCTTTCATCTGAATGACCGAAAAAGGGACCCTATACTCTGTCGAGTCTCAGATCAAACCAAAAGTGATCTACACCTCCTCTATCCAACTCTCTATTTACATATAAAAAATGATCCCCTCATACTTTACCAATTCCTTCTGTTGAAAAGTTCACAACATCCTCTACCACTAATAACCATCCCCAGTTGAATCAAACCTCCATCGATCAACCAGGTTAGCCTACTAACCCTCCACTACCTAATTCACATGTAGACGATAATCAGGAGCCATATATGAGAGAGAAATAAGGATTTACTAATCACAATAGTATGGATTTTCATTTTGATACATTTTAATTAACTTTAATCAATTTAATTCATTTTAACCATTTTTACTTTACCCAAACAACAAAATTTAAAAAATAGCACAAGTCATCATGATGAATGTACCTCTACTTGGCCTTTACCCTGAAAACAGTCCCATCTCACTTGGTAATTCAATAAGCTCAGAGTCCGTGCACTAGATTATGGCGGGCCCAAAAATCCCATGTCCTAATTGATCTACCTAGCCTATTTCACACACCAAGGTCAACTGATACTATTTCTATACCAACCCATGCAAACCTCATAGTGCCTAAATCCAAACTCTACCCTATCTCTCAACCATAAACTCTGATACCACTATGTCATGAACCCACCCCTCCAAAGATACCCTTCCTGGGATAGAAATGAAGAGAGGGAGATAATGAACCCCTGAGCCCCACCTCCATTGGGCCCTAGGTTGGTGACTAGTACAAAGGGTGTACAAATATCACAATATGGGAAAAATTACACTTTACAAGTAAACAAGATTAGGAGATAGAATGTATCAACCAAAACGAACTCCATGACATATATATAAGAAAAACAAAAAACCATCCAATAATTCATTTTTAAATAGAACTAATACAAATAAAATTCTCCAAAGTAAATACCTAAAAAAAACTAGAGTAGCAATACATCAACTATCCCAAGGTATGACTAGTAAGGACCACCAAAATCTAAAAAGTACTCTTAGAAATCTGAAAATAGTTTTTATATACATAGGGTTAGCTTACAGGTATACTCAGTAGGAAAACCAAAGTCTCTTGTGCTCAAGTTGAAGGAGCATACTAATTCACCCTTGTGAAAACAACAAAACCAAACAACACCTAACATGTAGACTAACCCTAACCCCAATATCACCAAGGTTCACTCGACAAATAATACATCCAAGTAATATAATATAATATAAATCACATCAATGATAGGGTACCCCACACCACTTTCCCACTGATTACACACTCTCACACCTCAATGGAAAATGTCCTAGAACTCCCACCTATTCTGAATACATCACATCACATCCCAACCACACACAATAGGGACAAAACTTATGGAACATCCCACCCACACACACCTAGGCCATAAAAACACATCACATCCCCCCCGCACACACATGGTCCACCACAACACATCTCATCTTGAAAATACCTAGGATCACACAACACATTTCATTCTAAATACACCTAGTAAATCACCCCACAACTCATCTAGAAGACACCTAGGACACCATATCACAACTTTCCCATATACACATGGGCCACTATCACCTAAAAGAGGGAGTATGGAAGAGTGGGTGTCCAACCATATATCCTCCCACTGAGATGTTGGGAAAGACACTCTGCCACATGAATATGAGGGTGCTGGCTCATAGTTCTTGACAAGGGTGGGTGAATATAGAAATCACATGGATATACAATGTTTATACATATATATATAGAGGAAGGAACATAAGCCTATCCCTTGGGTTTTCAAACAAAACACCAACCTACTCATGAATTCCCCACTTTGCTGCCACCTATAAATGAATAAAACCATATAATAAAAATACAAGCCACAGTTCGTTTTCAGTATTTAATTAATATTAAACCATTTTACAGATTCTTCATTACCAACCCATTTGTTAAACATGTAGTTTAAATCATTATCATGTAGTAATTCCAGTTCATGATTATTGTTCATTTCACTTTCCATACTAACCAGAAAACTATCAAAACACAACACATATTAAGCATCATAATAAAAGAAGAAACCCAACATCCAAAACCAATTCCACCTTCAACCATATCCCCACTGAACAACAACATCACAATAACCATCATTGTAGCCCCACTGCATAAAATGTCTCATCCACTGCCCCCACATATCACAATATAGTCATATACCATCCATTATATCACTAAATCCAACCCACAAAACACAACCATGTCTACAAAAACATTACATCACATACGAGATCAAAATATATTTTTAGCTTTAGTAAGGAATCCCATATTTAATTTCAATTTATTGATTAAGGGTGTTATCACGCAAGACATATGATCTTGGGGCATCCATTTTATTAACCGAATATACATGGTTAACCAATTTCATAATATGTTATGTCAATAACCACACAAAATGAATCCCATAGTTTACATCATCATAAGAAAAATAAAGGACCCCCAATGACCATAATTTTCAACAGGTAATTTAGAACATACAATTTATAACATCAAAATAGAACAAATTAAATCAAATAAAAGCTGTAAGATCATATGTCACATTCCATAGACCTTTTATATTGATTTTAAATCAATTCGATTATTTTTATTAACCCAAAATCAACAATCTCTACAAGGATGAACATTTATATACACATCCCATATGATACAGAAATATGAAAGATGAAGGAAATCCTACCTAGAATAAATAAAATCAACACTACCTTATTGAACCAAAAATAGAGGTGCGCTTACAGTCGGTATCTCTCTAGGGAAACATGAACCAACTTTAGGAAAACTCTTTAAGGAATAATTTCTTGGGGATATCCAGTTTCAATAGAAAGCAAGACCAAAATAATGAAGGGAAGGATATATCGACTATAGAAATATCAGATCTAAGACACGAGGATTGGATACAGTTTAGATTGATGTTAAAGGTGGATCTGACCAAGACTATGGGTTTTGACCATTTAAATGCCTTCAGATTTTTAGAAAATCAAAGATATGATTGATATCCTTAAAAATGGATTCAAAACCTCTTAAATATGGCATCAAAATCATTTTATCTCAAAGAAAGACATCAAAAGGGGGAAAACTAGAAAAAATATAAAATTTTGGAAATTTGGAAAAATGTTGAAATGAGTCATCACCACTTCAAGGATGATTCATCACCAGATGAGTCATGTATAGCGAGTCACTGCCAGTGAGTCACTACTAGAAGAGTCACCGCCAGATGAGTCATCACCAGATGAGTCACTGCCAGCGAGTCATCGCCAGCGAGTCACCACCAAATGAGTAACCACAAAGATGAGATATTGCCAGAATGAGTTACCACTATAACGATCCTCCATCAGAATGTGCTACCATAAAAAAAGATACCAATAGAATACGATACCATTAGAAAACTATAAATTTGGAAAACTATTGAAATGAGTTACCATTGGAAGGACTCACATGTCCCAAATACACCCCAGACTACCCCCATACCCCTCAAACATCAGATTTTTGGAAAAGTAATGGGCTAGAAGGTCCGAACCATCACACCTACTATAAAAGTGTCCATATTTCTATATCCACTATTTATAGGGTAATGTATATAAAATAGTTTTCATATCAAAAGGTTATAGTAGTTCCAATGCTATAATGGGAACATAGAGATACTATAAAATTAATCTTAAACTTATGTCATATGGTATAGATACATCATATTGATTGAACATAGTTTATATTTAATTATCAGGTGTTGGGGGATCCTAAGAATTGAGGCTTCATCACATGAAGTTTTTACTTGGCGATCTTGGGTAGATGAGATCATGAATACTAACCTACTAATAGGAACACCAAATGTTTCAGGTGTCATTGGTAGTTCCTATCTGTAAAAACATATAACGGTCTTCTAAATTGAGATTATTATTAGTATATACTATTTGATTGTGTACTTTGAGGTAATGAAAAAACTATGGAATTAATGTCATAGTGGAATAGCTTGCATTGGGTGCATCGTTGGTGGTGTGAAATTAATAGAATAATCAACGTAAAATTTTTTACTTCCGAAAGGAAGTGATATCTCAGGACTTGTTGACCAGGATGGAAATACCTTCATTAAATCCATATCTATGGTAGAAGGTAAGTATACCTGGTTAAGTCAATAAATAATAAAGTAAGAAAAGATGATGACACAAAGTGTGCATCATTATTTATGATATAGAATTAGTCAAAAAGATGATCGATAATCCCATAGACTTTAGAAGTACATGTGGAAGATCTAGAGAGAATCAATTTTAGTTACTTTAAAAAATGATCACCCATGACAAGTGAATGTTGAGTGAAACTTCAGATCAAAAGTGGGGATTTTTTGTTTAAGTTTCGTGGTTAAAAGGCTTCACTTGGGATCCTTGGGTAGTTTTACGGGGCTACACTTTTCTAACGATGATGTAGATACATTTATTACCATTGAAAAATTTCAAATGCCCAGACAATCTTCTTCCACTATATGCTCTGGTACCTTCAATTAGTATCAAAGTAATTACATGATTATATAAGAAAAATAATTTTAAATTTATAATAAATTCGTGTAGACGGAGTTGTTATGTCCTAATATCAAAGACTGTGCTTTGATCCAATCATAGATGACCAAGTTACAACCATCCAAAGATAAAATTCTGATCTAAGATATTTTTGATTGTTGGTTTAATTTTTGAAGAATAATTATATAAATATGTTGTTTTATACCCTAATTTAGTTAGTGAACCTATTCCTGATAATTTCTTGAACTCCGATCATAATTCTAGTGGGGGTAATAGTGTTTCCTAGTCGAGGTTCCGTCCAATATTTTGTGGAAATTAATTAATTAATTAAATTATTTTATATTTGTCTAAATCCTACATTAGGAATTGGAAATTTCTAAAATGAAAACAATGAATATAATTTAAGGGGGGATAGTCTATAAAAAAATATAAAAAACACCAAAAGATATTAGGGTGAATATATGTTTTATAAAATAATCAAGAAAGGGGAAGGGGGACTTAACCTATTTAAAACCTATAACAAAGAATAAATAATATAATAATTTTTAAGGTTTTCCCTATGGTTGTCACAGGATGGTTAGAAAATTTTGAAAAATGAAGTCACCATCGCCACAAGCTGGCTAATCCCATCCTCACTGATTCCCTCATCCTGAGGCCTCTCACCTGAAAAACCCCATCCAATGGAGTCCCCCTTCTTCTTTGGTTGTCTCCTACTTCCTCTGCCTCTACCACCGCACTGCCACAATACTCTCCAGGCTCGAACCCCATTCTCCCCATTGTTTTTGAGCCACCAGCCATCACATCACCATGATCGCCTACTATCACCGATCGCGGCTAGCCTCCACTTAACTGCCACTCTCTAGCACGAAATCCCAATACCCTACCCTACCATGCACCGTCATCTATCATAGCCAAAACTCTTGAGGTTACCACCTCTATCCTTCTCCAACTCATCATGGATAACCCACTATAGCACCTCCCTCGTCCCTACTGACTATGCCCTTCATCGTGTGACCCCTACTTCCATTTTGGCCCCCAGCCCCGATTGGGTGTTCCAATGACATATCGTGAGTCTTCTAACCTAGATCCACTCTGCACGAGTTTTCTTGACCTAAAACCACCCATCCCAGAATTTTTCCTAAACCAAAATAGGCTGGGGTAGGGTTGACCTAATCCAAAATGAGCCTAAGCATGGTTCTAGGGCGAGTAAATTTTTTTAAATCTCCATGAAATTAATATATCATTTTTTGGAATTTTAAAAATAATAATACTTGAAAATTAGTTTAATTTTGGTTTAAAATTAAATTAATGTTAGGACCAAATTAAATAAATTATTTTTATTAAAATAATTCATTTAATTTATTTAATTTCCCTCAAACTTGAATTATTTCAAATTGATTTTATTGGGCATTTAATATACTAGTTGACTGGTCTTAAGCATTGATCGACCTTTTTTTTGTCCGAGTTTAAAATTATTTAATTAATTATTAGAACTATGCGTGATGATTGTAATAATTATTTATTTATCGATGTTCTATGCATATTATTTCTTAAGTTAATATTTATAGGGGCCTATACATCCATCATTTTATTTCTAAGTATTTTACACTTCCTGATATCCCCTCACCTATGCGTGAGTATGCATGTATTATGATGATAATGATGTAAGATGTGG
The DNA here is from genome assembly GCA_963277665.1 of Viscum album. NCBI lineage: Eukaryota > Viridiplantae > Streptophyta > Magnoliopsida > Santalales > Viscaceae > Viscum > Viscum album. The sequence continues at coordinate 2,113,003,478 of OY728157.1, read as the reverse complement.
ACCATGCTATGTCAAGGTAGTATCCAAGATGTGATATAGACACATTGGATTAAGGTGTGAGTTGTGATGCAAGTCACATATGACATAGGTATTGTACCACTAGGTCATGGTTGATCCATTGATTCTAAATGGATCAACCAATACAAAATTTCAAGATCACTGAGGTATTTTAATTAATTTATTAATTTTTTCTTATTTTTATGAATACAAAAGATTACACAATCATATAAAATAGAAAACATAAAAATACATCAACTAAATCAAGTTATGATGTGGAGAATGTTTTTTTATTTAATACATTATTTAGTTGTGAGTGAAATCAAATAGTATGTGTATATCAGATAGAAAATGATTTCATTCATTAAGAAATAAAAAAACATCTCAAAGAAATATTAAGTTGTAATGTATTCCATTTTTTTAATTTGAGAAGAATCAGGTGTACGAGGTGCTTGTTATCCCCCTTTGAGGGTTCCTCCTACTAATGGGGAGTTCTTATGAGAGAAATGAGTCAATTTAACTAAAGATAGACACTAGGAAGTAAAAATACCTCTCTTGTTCCATATTTATTGTAAAATCATTTAGTAAATCAAGTTTATAATATTTATATGTTGGTACTTCAATCAATAGTTCAAAGAGTTACAAGTTAATGTTGTTGGATAGCCAAACTCCTACCTTGAAACTCTCTGAGTAGTGTTGTAGCCATATATTTAACTATGAAGGGAAGTTTTAGGGATCCTTTCCACTAGAATATATAAGTGACTGAGTATTCAAAATCTAGTAGTGAGGGAGACTAGGGTTCCATAAAATAGTGGTATACATTTAAATATTTAATTAATCCATAATGTCAAAATAGTAATCAAGATAAAAAATTGATCTTCTAGTGTTTACTTCTATAGAAAAATGGGAAGTGATACCACAAGTTCACTATGATTAATTTTGGACAATGAACATTCCCTCACCGGAATGTGTTTCTAAGTGTAGTACAGGCACTTGAATAAAGTAATATGATATAGTAAATTCATGGTGTAGGAGTCCCCAATACCTTTTGATCCACCTTAGGAAGTGAGGGTGTAAAATATGCTTGTAGGAGACTCATGTACAACACATTTGATGTTTAAATCTCAATTCCATCATCAATGTTTAATGAGTTAAGGATATATCATCAGGACATAGATGGTACCACATATTGTCTCATATTCAAGAAGTATGTGAGAAGATAGTTAATAAAGATATGAATAAAGTGATTTTTACACTAGATATGTGTAAATTGAAAGATGGATCATGATATTTCAAATCATCAATTTCTTAGATAATTTTCACTAGCATTATCCATTTTAATTTAAGATTAAAAAATGAAAAGTATGGAGAAAAATGATTCATTACCTATTGTGTTATGCTGAAGGTACCTTCATAGTATAATTAAAATGAAAATAGTAAAAGTAGTATACATAAGGTTATTTACTTTTGATTTCATGAGACAAGTCTATGTAAGTACAAATGTAATGATCTGAATTGAACAAGAAAGTAGTCACTTATTCTTCAGGTATATTCATCAATAATAAGTAATGTTTCTGTTACACTTATTAGGTATTGAATACAATATTCCTATCACATATATGTATTTAAATACATTAACCAATTAAAAATAGAAACTTTACAAGAATTAAGGTTAATTCTTCAAGTGGCTAAGAAAAATTGATTCCTAGGTCAGTAGTGAGAAGTACACAACTTCTAATTACCAAGAATAATGGTTCTAGTTGAAATTTTATTAAGTATAAACAAAAAATTCATCTTATGTGTCTAATTAAAACAAAGATACATTATTATAGTTCTAGAATTAATGTTTTTTGTGGTGTCTAATACTCCACAAAAAGTTTATTAATGCTTGAATCATTAGCAATAACCAATGAAAATAAAATTTAAGACTCACTTACACAAACTTTTTTCATGATAACTAATTTTCTAGTGAAAATAAAAGTAATTGTAAAGGATATACCTAGAATGGTTTTTAAAATCTTTATAGTTAAATAACTTATGTAATATCAACACATTTACTTAATTAGTTTTTGAAAAAGAAACCATTAAAAATAAAAGTAAGAAACAAAGATTTTGGATTTTTTTCCAACTGGAGAGCATGAACTATTCCAAGGTTAATCTAGAGGTAAAATTATATGCTTCATAGATTTAGTTAAGAGTAGTAAGGAATTCAAAATTGATTTATGAAATATTCATGGTTAGAAGATATGAGTTGATTTGGGCATATGTTTCAAATAATATCATTACCAAGCATTCATTAATCATGTAATGTATAATGGTATTATTCCTAAACTCACATTTCCTTATACACTTTAAATCCAAGATGCTAGTAAGGAGGATTTATTATGAGTCTTATATGAAAAAATTTATCAATAAAGCATAGCATGGAGTAATTCCTAAATTTTTATTTCATTATACACATAAAATTTATGGTGTAAGTAAAAGGAGAATTAATGTTGAAACTAATATGAATTGAAAAAACATCTATTAATTTTTATACAGGCTTTATAAATAGTAGAATTATCCTATAACTATATAGAAACTATAATGACTGGTAGATATCACATGATTAATAGTATGAAATAAATACACCATTTCATAAGAGCATGTGTTTAGATGAAAATAATTTGTTACAGATATAAAAAAGTTTTCATAAAAAAACACAATGTGCTTTTAAAGTAAATATACAAAAGGTTTCTAAATATATTATAGAAAAACCTAAGATTGGAAAGTTGTATTTGAGTGATAGACTATATTTATATAAAAGGGTAAAAATCTATATTTTATATAGTAAGAGAAATATTAACTTAGATTTAGTCAATGCATGATATGAATAAGTGGTTGGTATAGGAATAAGTTCCACAATACCATGTGGACAGGAAATTTTCAAAAGATACATAGTTCATTGGAAGGATAAAACTATGGTAATGGTTTTACATTCACTATAGCTGGTGATTATATATTCTTTGAGATTAATAAATCATACAAGTAAGTAGTAAATAGCAACAAGATAATACTGAAAAATTCAATTAAAATTCAACAATGGACTCCCTGTATCAATGTATAAGGACTTATTGTTTTTAATACCATGGTTGGTATTCAAGTGAGGCTATACATGGGTGATACTAGTGTGGTACCATTAAGTCTCGATTGGTTACACCAAGTCATAATGACTAAATCTATTAGAATTTTTTACTTATCAAAGATACTTTCTATGATCATTATATTATACATTGGATGTCAATATTTCTAATCTTGAATGGAATTTATACGACACAACTATAAAGGGTTGGTGGCACCATAAAATTCCAATAATAAGTGAAAGTTACTAAAATCTAGTTTTGGATTAAAGTAATATGTAAGATAATTTTATATTCATTTGTAATTATTTTTCTCTATGTGTCTATAAGTGGTTAGTGGGAGTGCTATAGTTTTCCAAGAAAAAAATTGATAACATATGGAAAAAAATATTGGTCTTATATTTTGTTAACACAAATATGAAAGTAACTCTCTAAAAATTGACTTAAAATGGAAAACTAAGATTTAGGGAACAAGATATACTGAGGTAGATCTAATGGTTTTCTTATACCGAGTCAAAATACATATATTGACTAGGTATTGAAAAAAATCAAGTTGAAAAATTTGAGAGAGAATTATTAATAGTGCCTCATGGAATAAATATATCCAAGAAGGCATGCACGGGGAATAAGAGAATATTAAACTTGTGATATGGATCAATCAAATATTCCATGTCTTACACTAGATATGATATTGGAAAAATATACTTAATGGTAGGAAAATATTAGTTATATCTAGAAGAACTATATGGGAAGTAGTTAGAACTATCCTATTATACTTGAGAAGTAAAAAATATATATTCTTGGTATGTGGATATAAAGGGATGCTAGTTATAAGGGGACACAAAATGATCTTTCTATACATAAATACAATCTAATATCACAGTTTTTCTAATGTAATGAGTATGAAAATCTCATTCAAGCTAGTGGTAACCATATTTACAAATACTGAGTGCGTTGTATCATTTGATGAAACTAAAGAAATAGTGTAAAATATGCAATGATTTTTACCAGTTATTGGAATCAAACCTAGTAAGTAAAGTTTAATCATAATATAATTCATGATAATCTTATTGCTAGTGATAGTCAACATTTAAATTTTTGATAGTGGAAAAAATGGTATATACCTGAGTGTATCATCTCTTAGGGAGTCTAACTCAAGGAGGTGAAGTCGTAGATAGAATAATATCCACATTGAAAAGACATGGTTGGCCTAATGATTAATATCCACATTGCGTAGACATGGTTGGCCCAATGATTAAATCCATAACTTAATAGAATCATGATATTATCATATGAGAGCTAACAATGTTCATTAATAAGTTGGGTCTAGTGCAAGTGGGAGTGTTGTAAAAGTGGGTGTGCAAGACCCAACATTATTAGTACTTTTTGATCACCATATCATGTATACAATGAGTTATAAATGATTTATACTTACCATAATATTGTTTATAATTATATGTCCACTATTTATATGGTAATTTTCATAGATTATTTATTATATCAAAAGGTTATAGTAGTTCTCAAGTCATAATGAGAACCTCGAGAAACTATGACAATAATCTTAAACATATATCCTATGGTCTGGATATATAATACCAACTAGACACATATGATGTTTGACTATTAGGTTATGGGGGATCATAAGCATTGAAGATTCTTCTTACGATGTTCATACTTCATGATATCAAGTAGATGAGGTCATGAGGACTGAACTGCTAATAGGAACACCACATATTTCTGGTGTCATTAGTAGTTCCTATTTATGAGCTCATGTAATAGTATCCTGACCTGAGATTTTTATTAGTGTATACTATTTGATCATGTACTTTTATGAAAGGAAAAAACTTTGAAATTTACATCATATCAAGTTATATTCCTTGGGCATGTGATTAGTGGTATAACATTGATTGAATAATCAAGATAGAGTTTGTTGCTTCTGAAAGGAAGTGATATCTTAGGCCTAGTTGAACATGATGTTAGTAACTTCATTAAATCTATGACCATGGTAGAAGAAGGTATTTCTGTCTAGTTAGGTCAATGATTAATAAATCAAGAAAGGATAATGACACAAAGTGTGCATCCTACTTTATGAGATATCTCAAGACAAAGATATTACATCACATAGAGTGTATTCATAGTAAATTTTATTTTTGATATGAATTTTATTTATCTATTTAGGGGCCTTGATGTGTTGCTATAATCCAAATTTGGTCTGTGAATAATATTCAATATTATCGAGATAATGTCCGAGAGGGTCACACACTAAATGTATTCAAAATTTTGGCTTATTCTGATTAATCGAAGTTTAAAACATAGCGGGCCCCACCACAAGGTCTGAGATATTTCTAAGAATATATGTTTGAAAAAGAATAAATAAATTCATATTAATTGAGTTTAGAATAATTGATATTGAATTTATTTATTAAATTTATTTTTAATTATGAAAGTAAATACATGGAATATATTATATGAATGAATATTATTTTAATGTTCAAGGTTTGTTTAATATTTTTGGGTACAATGATTCAAATTAATAGATCAATTTTATCTTGTAATATATTTAAATATATTAAAAGTAGGTGATAAAAATATAAATGATATTTATGACTTAGTAAATCAATCTTGAAATTTTTATATAGTTTATTTAGTGGGTAATAAATATTCAGGGGTCTGGAATCCTTTATGAGGTAATTTAGAACCATTCTATAAAAGGAGGATGAGTCTCTCACATGTAGAACTATTCATAGCTCAATTGATGAGAACCTCTATCTTCCCCTTCCTGATTTCTAGAGAGATAAGTTCTAGTTTCAAGTGATCAATCAAAGTTATTATTTTTGGATTGATGGAACAACATAGTGGTGATCGATGGGATGTCAAAGACATCATTGAATTTCCACTCTAGGACCCAAAATTTAACAATTGACACTCCCAAAGACTTTTGAATATTGTGTTGAAAATATAGAGGGATTAAAATTTAGTTCCTTTGAGAGATGATCACCGAAGATGATTGGATGTTGACTATGGATTCTGAACAAAAGAGGCAATTTCTGGTTTATTTTTTGTGCTTAAAACACATCACATAAAATCCTTGGGTAGTTGTACCAGGCTTCATATAGATACATCGATCGCTATTGATTTTTTTAATCCCTAAACCATATTATTCCACTGTATGCCTTGATAACTTCAATGTTCACTCATTTCAAATGTGTACAAAGATCTTTGAATAGATTGTGAGAAATTATAACATCATCTCCATGCACTACATTATGGATGAGGCTATCAACACCTGACCCATGCATCATGATATGATGAAATATTTTTCATTACTCAATGAATTAGAGAGATATATAAGACCTACCCATCCTCATTTTCAATTTCTAAAAATTAGAAAATAAATAAAATATATAAGGGATCATATTTCACATAGAATTAGTAAAAATCATAAAAGTATACATTTCCAACCATAAACATAAGATTTTTTTAGTTAATCCATAGATATTTTTTTAAAAGACTAGGTTAACCGATTAATTTTTAGATTGAAAACAATATAAAATCATATCATACTTAAAAATATCAATAAGAATATGAGAAAGATAATTTTGATAAAAAATTATAGAGAACTTTGATAGAAATACTTCAAAACTTTTGTAAGTAATGGTTTAAAGGGAAACCCTTTATGAGCTTGGTAATGTATGAGTAAAAATCATTAAAGGTGAGAATTTTAAGTGGAATTTTGATTAACCTAAATTGAAAATAAATTATAATACAAATAATTCATGGGATGATATATACATCACATATAATGAAACAAATATAGAGTATAGAATATGTATCAATGAAAGGAAATTGAGATGAGAATCCCCTTACCTTGAGTCCCGACTCTCTATGTATGTACTATAACCTATTAAATAATAAATTTATATTATTTATTTAATTTATATATAAACTTTTCATGTCAATTTTTTGATAATAATTCCATTTTATTTAATTATTATAATGTATTATACATTTATTGGATTAATTTTTCTTACATCAGTTATTTTGAGATTTTTTAGCCCATAATTTCAAAAAACTTTTAGTATAATGGTATCTTTCAGTGACCATTATTAAATGGTTCTATAATATCTATAAGTGAAAATGAATTTTTTTTATTTCATTATATAATCTTTAGAGTTCAATGAGTCATGAAATAGTTTCTATTAATAGAATCTTCCTCAATAAATTTCTTTTTAAGGTTAAAAATTACTATGACTGTTTACTTTTAATTTCATTATTATGATGAATATTTTAAAATTATTAAATCAAAATAAATAAATAAATTTAATATTAATGTTATATTTAATCATTAAATAATTTTTTAAGAGTATCAATGAAATGCATAAGTTTATGAAAACACTGTTGTTCACTTAGGTAGCGTAAAACCACCATTGTAAGCAATTTTTTTCAAAAGTATATAAAAGAAGGTAAAACCAAATAAATATTTTATTATTATAAAAAAATATTTCATAATAAATATTATGTTTTATGGTTACATAATTAATTAAAAATTTTAATAGGATAATTGAAATGAAAAGACACAGTTTTTGAAAGACCTGTATTTTGTCATTAAAACACCTTATCGAATTGAGTTTTGTTAGATTTATTGGATAATATCTAATCACATAGGGATAAAACTTATCCCAATAACATGGAATGAAATTATGTAAGAAACATAAGTATTTGTTTAAAATATTTTTAAGGTAAATAATCACGAATAAGAAAGTATAAAGAGGCTTGAAAATCCTTACCTTGATCTTCAGGTCGCCTCCTTTGGATTGAGTCTAAAACCTTTAGGGAATAGAGTTTTGGATAGATAAGAACCTTATAAATGTGGGTAAATAAATTTATAGATATATTTTGTTATAATATGTATAGAAAATCTAACTTGACAAGTTTTCTGGAAAAGTTATATTGAGTCCCCTTTTGTAGTTGAAATTTGATGGCATTTTCGCAAATATTCTGTTTTTAAGGGTCAAGAATGCGATTTAAAATTGTAAAGTTGATAATAAATGTAAAATATATTATATTAAAATTATCAAACCTAATTAGAATAAATATAATGTTTTATTATTTTGAATTTATTTTATAAATCATTTTTAATATTAAATACCATTTAAAGCCATTTTCAAGGATATTCTTATAATTTGATATTAAAAATATATACATAATTATGGAATTAAGATTTAATAATTTAATTAATTTATCACCTATAATATTCATCCTCTATAATCTTGAAAACCCATAATTTATCTAAATATTATCACTATAAAAAATAATTTTAAGACTATTTTTTTTGACTTTTCTCTGTCTTACACAAGTGTTGCATCAACGCTGTGTAAGAATTTTGGATAATTATCCTATTATTTAATGTTAAAAATAAATAAGTTAATCTTCCATATCATATAAAATAATTCTTAGTTTATTTTTGTTATTATCCTTATCATGATTACATTTGAATATAAAAATTTTGAATTTCCTTACATTACACAAGCACCGTGTAGAGATTTGGATAGTTTACATGTTATATAGTTTTTAAAATTCATAAATATGAATAAAAATAATTTATTAGTCATAATAGTAATCATTAAAGTATATTATATCCTTACCCCACCTTAAATATTATCTCAAAGATGCCAATTTTGACTTTTCCATTGCGGTGCAAGAAGTGTGTGAGTACCAATACATGTTTTCATATTTATCTTGAGATAAAAATTAATTTATGGTAATTAGATAATATTTTTATGATATTTTGAGTATATTATTACTTAATATGTGTTCTATAATTTTCTATAATCTTCTATATCATTTTAGATAAAAATATAATAAAAGGAAGTAAAATTCCACCTGAATTTAAACTCTTATTTTAAAAGGAATAAAAATTCAAAAGAATCACTAAACATATAACTAAATTTAAATAATATACTGAAATAAAAAATTAGTCCTTGAAAACATAAAAATAAACATAAATTTAAATAAAAATATCAGTTATATGCTTTTATAATAATTTTTAATAAAAAATTGTGATTATACATTATATTTACTATTTACTATCATGCAATGTTTTCTTATAAATTTTTAACAAAATAAGTTTCACCTAATTTTTAAATGAGTATTAAAACAAATTATTCATTTAATTAAAATAAATCTAGTATTATTAATAAATAAATTATAAAATAAAAACTCATTATATACCAAAATAATATTTTTTTGAACAACAAAGATCCCATAAAAAGAAACTATATTCTTATCTTATAGCTTGATAAAATTATTTATATGATTATAATAATAATAAATATAAATATCAATCTATATAATTAACATGAATATCCATTTATAAAATATTTAATAATTAAATAAATAAAAAATCATTTTTATACAATTTTTATAACCTTTAAATAAAACATCTCTTATGAGATAACACTCTTAAATGTATAATTGTTATCTAATTAATTATATAATATACTTTGGGTGATGAAATAAAAATATATACATTTTAAAATAATTATTTATTCAATAAATATAAATTTAGAATGTGAATAAAATTGATTTATTACAAAAAATACCTTGGTTGTCACACACCAGGTGGGAAAATTTCTGTGAAATCAGCACCATCCTTATGTTGAAAACCTTTATCTAGTAGCCTTGCCTTGTATTTCCTCTTACCATCAGGTTCTTCCTTAACCTGATATACCTATTTTTTCTTAAATTTTTTCCCTCCTTATGGAAAAGGAATCATCACCCAATTATGGTTTTCAAGCAATAAATAAATATCTTCCTTCATGGATAGATCTATATTTTCTGAATATTTCAAACGAATTACCTCTTCAATGAATCTAGGATCTCTATCTTCAGTTAATATAAAATAGTGCAGGGAAGATGAAAACCTATACATAGGACTTTACACCCCTACTGATGTCCTCAACTCCACTTGAGGAGTATGCTCCACTCATTTTATTGTCACATACTCTGGTATAACTTCATGCTCTTATTTCTCATAGAACCTATATTCTTTATTTTAAATATCACTTTCAACTAAATGATAGTCCTTGAATACGAAAACTTCATTAAATATCACAATATGGATTTTGATGATTTTTTTTCTCTTCACCCCAGAAGTGATATACAAAATTATGAGCACCATATCTAATAAAGAATCATGTGTTTAAGTTTTCAACTAGTTTATCCCTTACATTAAAATCTATATTCAAAAATTACAAATAAATAAAGAATCATAAAAGAGAGATTATAACCTCCTTTATTCCCTAGAGATCCTTGGGTAGAAATTCTATAATTGGTATAGATGGACTCATGTTGATGAGATATACAACAATATTCACTTCCTCTTCCCAGAAGGTCTTGTGTAATCCCAAGTGAAGACTCAAACTCATGGATCATTCATTAAATTTTCAATTCATCCTCTAATTCACACCATTCTGTTGTGGTGATCCTGGAAGAATATTCTCCCAACGAATTCCATTATTAGCATAGAATTCCCCAAACTCATTACTGTCATAATATCCTCCATTTTCAGATCTCAATAAAATTTTTATTTGATCCTAAATCATTCACCCCCAAATTCATCCACTTCTAAAACACAGTAAATACATTAGAATTTACTTTTAGAAAGTAAACTTATACCTTCCTTATTGAGTTATTGATAAATGTCACATATTGTAATAACCATCCAAGGGAATATACTAGTATAGGTACCCAAACATTAATGTATACTAAGTCCAAATCTATAGTCTTTTTTGTTATTCATCCTTTTGTAAAAGATTCATTTTTTTCTTTCCAAAGATACAATATTCACATAGACCAATTTCCATTAACTTCAGCTCTGTTATCATTCATTTTATTTCCAACACCACCATCCAATTCTCAATCATGTGGCCTAACCTATAATGACATATTTATGTATCCCTAATACAATTTTTTATTGCAAACATATCCATGTAATTTTCTATCATATTATATATAGTACCATTATTTAATCCATGAGTAATAATCAAATATCCCTTGTTTATTTTCTATGAACCACCTATAAAAATGGTGTTAAAACGTCCATCATCATGATTCTAAAAAAATATTCCTTCTCAATTGAAGAATATATCACACATTTTCAAAATTGTGAAAAATTCCCTTGTTAGTTTTAATTCATGCACAACCCCTTCCATAAATTTATAAGGGTAGATTATCTACATGATGAACCTTTCTAAAATTACATGAAATATAATGATTTAGGAATCAATTATATAATATATATTTAAAGGATTCATCTGATTATAAAATCAAATACTCCATATGGAATTCCACATTAATCAATAAAACATCATCGATTTATTCTGATTTTGGGTTCACTAGATTTATTTTAGGTGCCTTCAATTTTCTATGTACTGATTTTTGGAATTTACTTTATTCCTATAACTCCAATATTTAAGACTAGGAACCTTTTCCTTATGTCAAATATTTCCTCTTGATTCTGATCATTCTCTATGATTATCTCTCTACATGTATCTTACACTTAATTCCATGTACATAGAAGAACTAGATAATCTTATCGACTCTCTTATAAATATCCACAATAATTATTTATCATACATTATTGAACTTCAAATTTTATTCAATAAATAAATAATCACATATGTTATAGTCAATTCCAAACTATCAATTAATGAAGATAGAAAAATCAGTACACATATCTCATCATCTATCATAATTCCTATCACTATCAGCTAACTTGTGATGATGTTTAATTCATTGAAGTGATCAATAATAATTATCACTTAAATAATATTTAGATAGAATAATCATTGCATTAGTTATACATTTTTTAATAAAAATAGATTATCATTCATTTTCATGAGTAATTAAATCAACACATCCATCATCTTCTCCCCTTTTTTGTTGAAAACTATGGAATTTTCTAATAAAAGGTATAATAACCCCAAAAAATACTGAACCAGTAACCCCCAATTAATCTTCTCTATATATATTAGTTTGACACCTAGAAGAGGACATTGAATATTTCTTCAGTAAATATAATCATTAATATTCATCCACTAGTAACTGAATTCATATCTTTTAAAATGATCTATCTTCCCATTAGCTTATTCTGTATCCATCATTTAATTTTATAAATCCAACCTCAATCTTCTAAACTCATGCTTTGATACCAGTTATTATGGAAACATTGGGAGCTCCAATGATAGATGATTCCAAAAATAGGTGCAGAATGGGGAAAAATAAATAATAAGAATAATAAAAAAACAAAAACATAAACATAGGGATTTATTTGGTTTGAGAACAATGAATACATCAATAGAGAGATAAAAAACTCACCAAATATGAGATAAAGTTAAATGGAACACACACAGAAACCCTAGATCAAAATGAGATCATAAAGGAAGTGGTTCTATAGTAGAATGAATTTCTACAGTGCCAATATCAGTATAGTCTATCCATTGTGTTATAATATGCATTAAAATAATTTCCATGATGATATAGTACCATTTTTAGTAAACTTTGTGCTACTATAGTATCATGATGAAAAAGTACACAATGCTATAGTACCCACTATTGGTGTTGTCAGTCTACTCTCATATAGTTGGTCAACTCTTCTATAGTTTTAAGGTTCAGTACAATCTTTTAGAATTTACCCTAACTTTATCCAATGGATTAGGATCCAACATTATAATAATATAAAACTAAGTGGATCTTTGGATTCACTAAGACTCATGAATCCTTAATGGTGAAGTGTTCTATATTTTCACTTAGAGATCCTAACTATAAATGGTTAGAGTGTATTTTTTAGAATAATTTTCATGAAAACCTAGATTATAATGACTTCAAATTCTTGTTCACTCAATAGTTTTATCTTGACATTTTAAAACTGATAATGTTCTGGGATTTTTTTTGTCTCTGTTAAGGTAATTAGAGGACCATGTAATATTCTATCTAATTTATTGATATTTTTCACTTCACGTCAGATATTGGTTTGAATGATATGTTGAAATATCATCATTCTAAAATTGACCTTTAACCTAGTATTTGATCTCAATCTTTAATTATTAAATTCTACACCTATGCTGAGGTGGTGAACGAAACCTTAATAGAGAAGATAGATCAAGCTAGGATATATGGAATGAGTGATTTTCCTCCTATCCCTAGTGGAAGTAAACTAGTTTTTTCTAGATAATAATTGGAAGTGAGATGAGTTAAATAGTGGAGGTAGAAGTGTGTATAGATGATCATGATGGTCTATATCATATGTATCCATGGGGATGGGATCTATAATATGCCTCAAATGTGGTAAATCATGACATATAAAATCTTTATGTTATGAATCCCCTAAATTGTGTCATGATTGTTGGCATATTGATCATTTAGAAGGTTTTATAGGGTAAATGTCCCTCAAATGAATTGTTTAATATTGTTAGTTCCAAGGGGTTATATATATTATTATTATGCCTCTAAGGAAATGGAACATTGATATAAAGGGTGTGGAGGAAAAGGTTGTTCTTTATATGGGAAAATCCATCTAATAATCGATCCCCAAAACAGTGGTAGGCCTGAGGTATACTCTAAGATTAGGTTGTTTCATGCAGTAGAGAAATGCCACATGGAATAGATGTGGGACCAATGGTAGTGTGAAGAACCATTCTTATTAAATCTTTTATGGGTAATCTTTTATTTGAAAAAAGTACCTCTCATTCATTTATCTCTACCCACATTATCAATTTATTAAATATTCCATATAACCCCATACCATATGTTATGGAAATATCAAAACCTTTAGGAAAGAGGAGATAACATTTCCTCCTTTGTATTTATTGTATCATGTCTATATTTTAAGATAATATAGCATGATATTTTATTATCCTTGTGATGTATCTATTTGAAATTAATCTCTAGATGGACTGGATGGTCACCTTCTAAGTTTTTATTTACTGTTATCATTAAAGGGGTTCTTTATTCTCTTTCTGGCTCTTATGAACATGATATTTCATAGATACCTCAACTCCTTTAATATAGTGTTTGTGGATGGAATTTTTTCTTACTAAAATATTGAATAGGATCATGAGTACCACTTGATAATTACCTTGTGAATTCTCCACAATCATTGTATTTATAAAAATCCATTGAAATGTGAATTTTGTATATGAGAAGTTAGGTTCTTGGGACACGTGGTGTTATAACAGGGTATCTCGGTTGACTCTGAAAACATGAAATATGTAACTTCTTGGGAGGCACTAAGGAAATAATTTTAGATACATAGATTCTTAAGACTAATAAGTTATTATCAAATTTCCTAGACCACTATCACATGAAAAGTGGTAATGTTTATGTTGATCCTTTAATTTTAATCCCATTTTAATGAATTGGAACAATGATTAACAACATACCCTATTTTGATTATACTTGAGTATGGTTAAGGATACATAGTTTATTGAGATATTAAAGGCATGGGAGTGGGTCACATGATCATTCAAGATAGTAATGTGGTATTATATGGTTATATCTAACTGTGGCCACACAAAAATAATTTCATGTATCATGACCTTGAGCAGGTGGTCGTTATGCATGATCTCAAGTGTTGGAAACACTATCTCTTTAGTGAAAATTCCATGATATATTAAATTTATTAAATCTTGAGCTATATCTTTTCTCAAAATTATTTAAACCTTAGAAAAAGGTGATTGGTGGAATATCTTCAAACATTCAATTCTGAACTCACTTATATTCGGGGAAAGGGAAATGTTGTCACTGGTGCTCCTAGTATGAAATTACCTCTACAAGCTTTGAAGGAATCCAAAAATGAATGGAACCTAATTAGTCTATTTTATAACATCCACTTAGAGGTAAAGGAAGAGAAATAGTAAATGTTTCTAGGTAATATTTAGATTCAACTATCACTTTTTTAGCTTATTCATCTAGATAAATAATAGATTAAAGAATTTATTCACGTTGGGATATATGGTAGGGAGAGTAATAGTGGGTGGTATCTATCTCTAAAATATTTTTTTAAGAAGTTATATATGGTCCGACATACCATGGGGAAAGTGGTGATGAAATATTTTCATCACTCAAAGTGGGAATTTCATCTAGTTTCCACTATGACGTACTATGAAATTAGGTACAAATATTGGTGGTTGGATATGTGATGTGACATATAGGATTTTACATTAATATATAATGATTGTGAGTTGATTAAATTGGATCATATAAATATATTTGGTTTGGTTTATCCTATTATTATTCCCATTTATAAATGGGGTTAAATATCTATGGATTTTATCATCGAATTACTTAGTACCCCTCAAAGAAAGAATTATTTCTGGGTTGTTATTGACCAACTGAATAAATCATTATATTTCATTTTGATTAGAGATATAAAATTTTTTAGGTTTTATGAAATTTATATATAGTATATTATAAATTTACATGAGGTGAATTCTTACATTATTTTTTATATATATCCTCAAGTCACTTTCAGATTTTGTAAAGGCCTTCAATAGGCTATGAGATCTCATGTGAAGTTAAGCATGACTAATAATTCATATATAGATAGAGATAAAGAGTTTAAAATATAGATTTTGTGGGAAATGATCTATTATAATTTGATGGAACACATAGGATCATGGGACACCCATCTATCACTGGTTGAATTATCTTCCAATAAGAGTTACCAATCCTACATAAAAAATTTTCTCATTGAAATATTATATGGACATCTATGTCAATATTCACTCTAATGGACAGAGGTTAGTGATACTTTACTAATGGGATCATTCATCATTCAAAATTTGAATAAAAATATTCATCTTATTTGAGAATTAATGGTGACAAATTAGAGTTTCCATAATTCATATGTTGATCTTCATCACCACCCTTTTGAGTTTTTGATTAGTAACCATGTATTATTGAATTTTTTACCTAATTTGGGTCACCGAAAGCTTGCGAAGAAGTGTAATCTCTAATCATGGTATGTGGGACTCTTTGAGATCACTGAAAGGATAAAGATACTTATATATTGGTTGGTGTTTTTACCTTCGATATCATAAATTCATAATGTTTCTCATGTATCTTAATTGATAAAAAACATCATGATTCCTCTAATATATTGAGATGGGATGAATTAGTGTTATAGAAAGATAGTTTAGTAAATAGGAAACCAACCCATATTATTAATTCTTGATGCAATGTTTTGTGAGGAATATATATTTTATCTATTTGGGTATTATGAAATCATGTGAAAGGTTCCCCTAATACATGGGATTTAGAATTTCAAATGAAGGATCAATGACCCCATAATGTTTTGGATAAATCCTTCATCAAGAAATTATGAGGGTATAAAGTGATAGAGTAGGGATAATTATAACATCCAAAATGAAATTCTTGGGTACACATTTTGTTATTTATTTATTTTGGCTAATATTTTGAGATTTGTAATAGAGTTTTAATTTTTTCAAAGAGTTTTACAAATTGAACGGTCAAAGAACATGATCCCATGGACTATGTTGTGAATGTGACATGTGTATAGTTAGAAATATTATGGTCTACTTGATCATATAATGGTCTTATAGATTTTATATATGGGGAGATATTATAAAATTCATAACCGGTGTATGGTCTAACTGAACCATGCTGGTCGACCACACAACCCTTAAAATTTTATTTTTTCAATTTTTAGAGAAACTATTTTAAGAGAATAGGCTTCTAGTTTTCTACTCATTTATCTAGAAGCATATGAATATGCCTATACCTAACTATATCCTACCACTATCTATCTTATTTAGATTCATTCATGGAAATCTCCATCAAATCCCAAGATCTCTCCAAGTAAGTCACTCTTCACTCCTCTCTTCCCTCTTATTCATCTTATTCCATCATTCTTCCTTTTTCATATTCTCCCATGGCCATAGTGGCCTTGAGTTTCTTTATTTCATGATATTTATTGGAAATTATTGATATTATTCATCATTCTTGACCCTTTGATACTTTTTATTTCTTATCTTAGTGTAAATGTTAATTTCAAATATATTTGATCACATTTTTGGTAGATGAATCCTTGTGCCTTCCTATAGTTTTCAGCCAAGAATTGTTTGATGTTTTACAATTTTTTAGAATATTTAAATGTTTTTTAATTCCTATAATAATTTCTAGAATTTAAAGCTATGATCTTGTTTAGGTTCTAAAATTTTTGGTGGAAGAATCACTTATAGAGTATATATTTTATTTGTTATCATATGTTTCATACTAAGTGTTTGATGATGTCCTAAAATTGGATTTCCTTGGAATAATTATAGATGATTTATAGAAATTTTTATTTTTGAATTGTAATGAATTATTGAAATTATTTTAGGATAATTTTTTTTGGGAATGGTGTTTTGATTTTATTAATTAGGTCATACACTTGAATCAAAATTGCTTATAATAAACGATTTTTATTATTTGAATATAAATTCTTGATGAACCTCATAAATGATTGAGACTAATGGGAATGCTTAGGTACTTAAGAGGGGATCAGGACTCATAGAATTATAGGATTAGGGAATATTCCCTAATTAGTGGATATGGAAAGTCCTTCTTGATACAAGAACATTTTAGAACTTGGTAATCCATCAGTTGTGGATATCTCTATCTATATAGTCTTTCCCAACATGAGTTCACACTAGGAATTTATGATACTCTGACTAGTGGATATTATACACTTATGGTTTTGTATTTATGATTTCTCTAGGTCTATTTACAATTTTTAATTGTTTCTTACTCACATGATGTATTAATGAAACATTGGGTATACTTTTATGTTTTATAGACTTGTTTTTATTACTCACTTAAAAAATATTTTAATGGAAAATCATCCTTATTATTTGTTTATTTAAAATGTAAGGATTATTTTAATATGTTTTAGTTCAAATTAGAGTTCTATTCCTTATTATTTATAGATTGTACATGGATTATTTGTTGGGATCCTACTAGGATTGTTATTCTCACACCCTATATACACACCTAAGGTGTGTGCAGACCTTATTTTAACTGATACATGTAAAGAAAATTCTCCTCAATACGGTGATGGATTCTCATGTTATTGTGTCTAAAGTTTTGGATGAGGTAACATGAAGGGATATGGACCTCATGTCACTTAGTGATAAGTAGTAGTTAATTTTGGTTATTTGGATCATTTTGGTTTGTATTTCAGTTATGGTGGTATAATCAACCTTTTCAAATTCCCATCCCACTTACCTTTGTATTTTTTTTATATTTATTTTTATATGTATGAATTTTCCCCATGATTATGTTTTAAATTTTTGGAAATTATTTAATTTATTTTCATGTTATGTTTTTATGTGGGATTTATTTTATATTATGAATTGTTTGGTTTTCATTACTATTTTCCATACCGCATGTTTAGATGCATATCTCTCCACCGTATGACATGTTCGTGCTGGGTTCTAAGGACAAACCCAATTTTTTTATTGTAACTATTCATTGATAAAAATCATTCCCAAAGGTGTGTATTAAATCCCATGAACTAGTTTTCATCATGTGGGGATTAGGAAGGTCCTTCAGGCCATGTCATCAGCTGACCTAGGTACAAGGTTGGGGTAGCCCGAGTTGGTTTGTAATAACATGACATGTAAGGGAATACAATATTATTTGGTTTTATATATGTCATACAATATGACATAACCAATTCATAAAATATGATATAAGATAATATATATCATATATATAAGTAATTATGTTAAATATCCATTACTCTTACACTTGCACTAATGTCTCAAAGACTTTGTATCATTTCACATTATATCATATCATATAAAATCAAAATCCCCCTTAGGTTTGATGAAGAAACTTGGGGGGGGGGGGTTCAGTGGGTGTTGGATAATTTTTATCAATTATCAAATTCTATTAGAATATTTAACCCATTTGGTTATGAAACTCTATTACTAGTTATATAAATTGGATTAATTTATATTTAACTAAGAAATCAAACCACATGAAAAGAAATTAAAGAAAATAAATAGAGAATGAGATAGTTTTACAAGGTTTGGATCAAAGAAACACTACATATTATGATTATTTATTCTCCCCATTTATGGTTTCTATATTATAATGAAATGAGAAATACCTTTTAATAATTGAGAAGTGAGTGAGTAAGCTAGGTGAGTTGGTGATAAAGATATGTGAACTAAGATATATGTGGATAGTGAGTTTCATATAATATATCTTGAAGGCCTACTAGCATTCAAAGACTCTACTTTGAGTGTAAGGTGATCAATTATATGAATGTTGTGGAATTATTGTTCCAATCAGATATATAATTCAAGAAATTATTGAAAGAAATTAATTTTTTACACACAATGGAAAACTGTATAACATGTGTGATTCAGGGAATACAAGGCTAGCATACTGAAAAAATATGATTATAATGTGAAGAAATTTTTGAAATTCTTGTGATAGACATGAACTTATATGCATGGTGAGACTCTATACTTGTGTGGGAAGCACCGAACATTGTAGTTAGCATTTTATTAGAGTGGATAAATCAGGATTTGGGTGAATAACTAATCATGTAAAGGAGTAGGACTTTGAGTCGATCCTTATAAAAATACCATGTACTCTATTTATTTTCTTTAATTAATTTTCATGTGGTTTTATTGATTAGTTAAATATAATTTGATCAAACTTATCTTAGTAGAAATAGAGGTTCATAATAAAAGGGGGTTAAACTATTCTAGAATATTTATTAATTGGTAAAAATTAACCAACACCCGATTTACCCCCTCTCAGGTGTCTACATTGATTCTAAAGGGGATTTTAATTAGTATCAGATCAAATGTTCCCTTTTTTTTGGATCTATGTTTTCTTGAACATGTATTTTTATCTGATTTTATAATGTATAAATTTTATGAATAGCCTCCAATATAATAACTATATTTTATTCCCATTGTTATAAAATTTATAGTCTCTCCAAAAACTATTGAAGGTAGGAAAAATAAAGAGGTCAATAAGGTAATAAAAATATCAATAAATAGAGAAGAACTGCCACTAGATGAAGGTAGTTAGAGTTGTGTTATAGTTTAATATGTGATGAGATTAATAGTTTTAATGTTTTTAGTAACCTCTACTGTGAGGTTGGAATTTATTTTAACAAAGTTATCAATGAAACTATTTCTAATATATTTAAGTTTATTTAGAAGATAAAGGATAAAAAATCAGAGCTAATAAAATATGTTAAAGTAATGGGAAATTCATGGGGAGGGAAATTTCAAAAATGAAACTCTATCATCAAAGAGATAAAATCTAAAGACTAATATTTATAGATAAATAAAGAGAAAATTTTAATGGATTAAGGAAAACTTAAATTCTTCTTTTATGAGAAATCTAATATGATTAAGATCAATGATGAGAATATCCATTCATTAAAAGAAACACATAAAGTTATTATGGGAGTTAAAGAAGCTCAATTGGGAGTTAAGGTCAAAGGAATTAAGTAGATTGATCATAACTTGAAATAAAGTAGTAAGATACATGAAGAATAATTTTAGAAGATTAAGATTAAGTTATAGGATAAGGTAAAATCATTTGTGGTTAAGAAAAAATACTCCCAATTTTATGTTTCTGGAGTTAGAAGTAAAACTAAAGGATATGGAAGTGACGCAACATGGAACTTATAATGCTGGGGAAATAAATATTACCATCACTCAAGTTTTAAAAAAGATTTTTACTTCAAAAAAGACCCAAATTAGTGGTAAATAGAGTGTATAACATGTGGAAAATCGTCTATATTATCCTCCTATATAAAGGAAACCCACTTCCTTAATAAACCTAGAAATTTTAATTTTTTTATCTATTAGTACTCGACAGAAGTCAAATTATGGGAAAATGTGGATGTAAAAAAATGTTGGTAATCCCACAAATATATCAATAGTATAAGTGATAATTTTCAAGAGAATCATACCCCAAAATTAATAGTAATAAATTAGGGTTTTAAACCAAAAATAAAATGGAATTCGAATAGAAAATATATATAGTTTTCACCTGAAGTGAAGTTAACCTGGTTTTTTAGAAGATACTGGGGTTTCTAAAGGTTTGGACATATAGAAAAAGATTTTTTGAGTAATATGTTAACTCATATAAGTTTTATAAGTTCAAAATAAAAGGTGATAGAAGCTAATGTTGAGAAAAAAACTTTTTGTACAAAACCGGTTCTCATAGACAAAGAAAAATCTATCCTATAAAAAAATATTTGATTACTTAGACAATTTCTATGATTCCTACAACATATATCGTTATACATATGATAAATATTTCTTTATTTCAACTAGTTAAATTTTTTACATTTCTTATCAAATAATAATTCCACAATAGAATATGAAAAAGAAAAATAGAAATAGAGATAAGTCTTTATTTAGAAGTGAACATGTAAAGAATAATAAAGAAACCACTCCCAAGTAGTCATTGAAGAGAGCTGATGAAAGGAATATCAAATTAGATAGAATATGATGCTTATATTTCAATAACATAGGCCTCACCATAGAATATTGTAAATAAAACATTAATAGAAAATCTAAAAAGAGCAAGTTAAGAAAAAAAATTAAGTTAATTAATGAAAGGGATGACAGAATTGGAATAATTATTAACAATACATGTGAATAGATTGAGAGGACTCCCAATAAGGGTAATTCAAAGGATTATCTGAACATGTTTGGAAGTTTCAAATTACATAGACAAACTTTAATGAAGTGGGAGAATATTTTACCCAAATATATGTAATTGGTAAAAGCTAAAGGAAATGCATCAGTTGGTTCAAGTTCAAAATTTGTTGCAAAAAAGATAAAATCCACACAAATGATAAAAAAAGAGAATATGCCTAGAGAATATTTGACTTTATAGCCAGATCATCTAAAAAGGAAAATAAAATGGAATAAGATAAACAAAGGTAAGTTTTAATGATTTCTCAAGTTATAAAGTCTCTCCCAATTAAGAGGAAAGATGATAACAAGATAACATCCACAGAGCCTAAAAATGTTTATATCTCTAAATTAAAAGAGAAGACATGAATAAACTGGTCAATATATTTTAGAAAATCTAATAAAAGATTTTTTTTGGTTAAGGAATAAGTCTCATACCCTATGATACAATTTAGTATTAGTGGAATACAAACATTGTTTCCACAATTGTTGGCTGTAAATATTGAATAACTGGATTGTAAGTGAAGAGAAAACGGAGAAGATGAAGGATATGTTGTTTATAAAGTTGAATAAATAACCCATCATAGATATTATTTCAAAAAGTATTAATTTCCATTTGATATCATACATTATGTGGTATAAATACTTTTTGGAATGTATTTGTGGAATAATACTTCCATAGGGAAGGAGTATAGAGAGAATCCTTTGATAGAGAGCTATAAAAGAAAATCAAGCTACCAAATATTTATCATCTTTAAATAAATATAGAAATATAGACATCCCCAAAAAAGTTTATGTTTAAGGTATGATTATCACTCTCCCATCCCTTTTATGGTTTTTGTTTTTTATAATCATAATGGGGAAGTGATTATCTAACCCAATAGGGAAGTATAATAAATTTCACATGAATATTCTGATGTGTTTGTCCAGACGAGGGCATATTCTTGAGTCATCTTGGATAATCTATCAAAATAGTCCTAATGAAATGAAATTTAGAGTTATTGATACATTGATAAATGTGAACAAATAGTTTTGATTCTTTATTAAACTCACTCTTATTTTCTACACTAGGATATCCCACATAGACTTATATATTACCCACTTAAGGCTCATTAAAAAAAAATGGTGCCTTAGTTCTCTAAAGAAAATGACATATCATTAGAGAGAGGGTGGTTTTTGAAATAATATAAGGAAGATAAGGACAAATTTTCCCTTGTAAGGCCTCCCATGGAATGAATTATCTGAATAAGGGGGAGGGAAAAACCTTTTTTACTTCTTTGTATTTATTTTCATTAAGGGAGAGAGGAAAAGTGAACTACTATTAACAAGAATTGATGACAAATACAACTAAACAAAACTTTGTACACTTGAAAAAAACTTGTGTAACCATATCCAAAACTCCTTTTTGGATATTAAAAAAAAATAAAACTATTATAAATTTTATCATGCATTATATCATATGAAATACTTTGTGAATATTTCTTCAAAACTCATTTTAGATAAATTCTAAAACATTTTATGAGAAAATTTCTATGTTTTATAATACTTAGTCACTCATATGTTCTCGATTATCTAAGTATAAAATAAATAAATGGATGAACACATCATATATATTTCAATTTATTGGATGAGGATATAAAATTCAACTAAGACTAATACAAATTAACATCATATGAAACTTACCAAGGTATGTTCATTCACCCATTTATTCTACATCAATTGAGGTCCCAAAATAATATTTTTCATACGAGAGTACAAATATATGTTCAGTGTCCCCTTGAACTACTTTGTGTTGTGATAATTACAAAAATTTATTTGTTTTATATCCTTTAGTTTTATTAATACTTTTAATTATATAGTAATTAAATTATTGTTAATCTTATCACATCATAATATTTATTTTCTTAAAATATATTTATATTTCATGTTTTTAATTTTAATAAATTATTCTACATGTTTTATATTGAGTTATTAGGATAAGTAAGTCATTTGGGAAATTAAAATATAATTTATACATGTTTTTTACTATTCCCATGCAGTATAATTTCTATTAACAACAATGCCAAATGCTTAACCATGAAGTTTATTTGTAATTCACATAGCCATTTTGAAATCCACATATCTGTTTTTCTAGAATCAATTACCCTATGTATTTTGACTATATATTAGGCAATAGAACTCCAAATTAAATGATTCTTTTTTTTCCAGAAAATATTATAAGATTTTATACATTTCATAAGAAGAAAAAAACTTATTAATCAATATCTATCATGTTAAAAAATAGGTTATAATTTATATATGTTTTTATTATATTTTTTTAGTTTTCCAGAATTGTTTTGATTCTAATTTTTAATATTAACATGAGATATAGAAATACAATTAAATTCACTCTTGATTATTTGTAAATATAATGAAATTTTATAAATATAATTCAACTGTACCAAAATTTTATTCAATCTTTAACAATGTTTTTTTAGCTCTAAAATTTGAGAAGCTAATTTGTTTACAAATTTCAGAATTTCAGATACATGCGTCACCTACATTACGGATACCTTAAATGAATCACCTATGTAGTGAATCAATTATGTTGATTTAGTTACATTGATTTCCCTACATGTTCAATTCACTTACATAGAGAAAAAGTACCTACATCAAAAACCTCTATGTGAATTTGGTAAGTAGTTCAGTGAAATTATATAGGTTTTTCAAATATCAGGAGGAATGCTTTGTTTTACATATTTTTTCATATATCTATTTGATGCATGTTAATTTCATATATTTAATTTTTTATAATGAAATTTTAAATTCATATTAATTATTTAGAATTTGTGTAAATTTTTTTCCATTAATTTAAACATGTTTTTATGAATATCAAAGTGTATTTTATGTTAACCTATAAAACTTACATCTTTAAACTCAATTATTATTATTATTTTATGATATTTTCTTAAATTGTGTTATTTATAAATTAATATTAGTTGATATTGAACTCATAAAAACTTGTTTTAATATGTTTAATTCAGTTTTATTATCTTTTTATCTTCTCTTTATATTTAATTCTTTTTTAAGAGAATATTTTTTTGAATTTCGTATTTCAATTTCAAACTTGTTATTTTTAGTAGATATCTCATTGAACTATTATTATAATGACTATTTTATGGGTGATTTAAAATGTTTTTTTAAATCAATTTTCATTATTTTAAATCTATTTCATGAGTTGATTGATATTTATGAAATGATAATTTATATCTCTCTTTCTAGTAATATAATATTATTATTTTTTTTGAATTTTGAATTCTCTAACCTCTCCCAAATTTTTTGATTTTATTTTTTTTAAAAAGGGAATAAAAAATTTCTATAGTGTGGGGGAATTTAATAGACCACTTATGAAATACTTATTTTATGAGATATTTTATTTTTTTGAGTAATATAGTGTGAAGAGTGTGGTGGTGTTGATATTGTGAAGTTTTATACATTCTTTATATGCAAAATTTTTTTTCACTACCACTGGAAGATATTTCAAGGGATGAATGGAAACATCTATGACTACTACTAACTTAATGAGACATATTGATACATTACTCAAGATATAATATCTATTCTTTCTTCATTTATCTTTTACTTCATCCTGGTTTCTTTTTTATGTAATAGTTATTCCTATATTTGATGTAAAATAATTTTTTCTCTTTATTATTTCATATACAAAAGAGTATTTTTTTTTCTTTCTCAGGTTGTGATAATTAGGTTCTTAAGTCAGAACCATTTTGGGTGTGACTCCCATTGTCTAAATTTAGTGTTGTATCAGGGATATAAATCCCTGTACAAAAGTTGGCATGGTTATTCCTCTACTTTTTAAAAAAGAATTATTTAGTCGGGTTATGATTCCCCTTTAAAAATCATATTAGTGCACAATGTATCTCTCATCGAGTAAATAGGTATAATAGTGTACTAAGTCCACATTAAACTAAATTACTATAAAAAAATACTTGTATTATTTTATTTCTTTTACTGTTTCCACTGCTAATTAACTCTATTAAATAACTTTCTTAATTATCGTTAATAATCAATCCTTCTATTTTATTTTTGTAATCTGGTCTATTCAACTCCTCTAGATCATCTACCATATTCCTATCCAACTTAACAATATATTCTTAGTTAAACCCAAATCAATGACATGATGAATAGGATACCCAACCACCCTTGATTAGATTTGGATCAAGGATATCATAATTTATGTATCAAAGTATGAAGGTTTTTATGATAAGTATCTTGTCAAACCTTAGGTAAAAGAATTCAATATGAAACATGAATAACTAAAATAAAAAATACATTGTCTACAGAATTCCATGTGGTATACTTGGTGGTTTATCTAGTATAAAAAACTCATTTTATTCCTCATAATAATATTCTATATCTCTATAAAAAATACTACCCATGTTGATCTTAAAATTACATTACATGTATAATACCCAATGATGAACTTAAATTATGGATAACATAAAGTCATACTTTTAAAGTATAATAATGATTTCACATTATAATTATATGAAACTAACATGAAATAATGATAAAGAGAATATTTTATTTTTTATGACATTATATTTTTTATATTCTTTAAATCCTTTAAGAATACTTTTAAAACCATATTTAACTTCATGTCTAATCATATTCCATATGATAAATCATCATAGTGACCTTATCTACATTTCAATTTTAGGGTTTTGATAAACTAATTACGTCCCTATGTAATTGTTACCACATATCTACATGACCATTTAATAAAACCTTCTACTAAAACTCATTTAGTGAGTAACATCTATTAATAAATATTGTTAGAATAATGGTGATTGTAGGAATCATATCCCTAATGTTATACTCTTTGAATGGGTATTAAATATTATTTACTACAAAAAATACAATGTTAAGATGTTAGTAACTTTTTTGTCTACATATAAATCTTTATAAGTTCATTGTCATCATTTGGGAACCTTTTCATTTAAAATTTCCTTTGAGATCATTTTGATAAAAAAATTTCACTCATTAAATTATTATTTTTATTGACAAACCTAAAAATCTATGGGGGGGGGGGGGGTGGGTGAATTAAGTCCTTTAAAAAATATTTCATAAGATTAATACTTCACTCTTAAATCTAGAATATATTCTTAATTTATCTTTTAAATATAAAATCATAGGTAATTAAAAGTAAATAAAGAACATGACACATGAGGTTTTTATTATGGTTCAGGGCTATAATGAATTTCCCATAGTCTACTACACCAATAATAAATATAGGCTTGATGATATTTATTCATATTCTTTTCTTAGGGATGTCACAAGTGATTGAAACTAACTAAAACTTAGTAAAATTATTCAAGGTATTTTACTAGTATTTACACTATAACAACTTCTACTAGACCTTTAGTTGCATTTTTAGGGATGTTACAACTAAGTACAAGAAGTTGTTTAGTATATTATTAAGATAATTAATCCTTTATAACCTTTGTTTTAGAAGACACAATATAATTTTAAAGAGAGTTTGATTGAATTTTAAATGTTTTTTATAGTTTTTTGAGTTTTAGGATGAAAATTGAATGAAATAAATTTCATACCAAGGTTAATTTTACTAGATGAATAAGTATTGAAGTATTGCATGATTAACTTAAATGGAATATGGGATACTACACTAATTTTATATGATGTTGATCAATATCATTTTTATATAGCTACCACCAATACTGAAGAATAAAAATTCCTAGTGTTGGAGGATTTCCAATAAATAGGATTGTTGCTTTGAGGATCAGAAGAAAAAATAGTGATTGGAATATATAAAATATATACAAATTAATTTTGAAATTTTCATTGTCTCATTGGTGAGTTCACGCTTGATAGTTATAGTTTTAATTTCTAAGGGTTTTTATTATAGAATCTTCTTGTGAGGTTTTAATTGTAAATACTTTAATTTGTCTTATTTCATTTTTTTATTTCCAATAATTAGGATTGATGTCTTTCGGGTATAGGAAGATAAAGTTGTTTTCAATCATTGTGATCAAGAGATTTTAGGGATAGGAAGAAAAATTCATCTTTAGATGGGTTTAAGTTAAGGGATTTTGAGGATAGAAAGATAGGTACCTTGGATCAGGTTAAAAGATCCTCCTTGAACTTTCAGTGAAAATGTGACTTTGTAATATCCTTAAAAAGATTATTCAAATTATAGTCTAATACTCTATAATTTTTTTTTAATTTTCTATTTTTTATGAATTTTATACTTTTTAATTTTTAAAATTTTTATGAAGTTCCGATATATTAAATTTATTCCATCTTTATAAGTTTTACACTTGTTTCTATTTCCAAAACTTTTCTATTTATTTTTTCGATAACTGAATTTCTATCGTATTTAATTTTACTCCTATAACTTGTAATATGATTATAGGATCATATTTATAATCAATATAAAACTTTACATAGATAAAATTATAAGTCTTAGTTTAAAAAAAATTCAAATCCCTCTTGTAGTTTTCCTCACTTATATATATAGGAAAAAACTTAGTATCAAAGCCTATTTCTACTAAAAACTAAGCTTATTTAAATTTTCTATTAGTTTACCAAAAATTATTTTTATTATCATTCTAACTCTAAAATTACTATTTAATAAATATTCTCTATTATTTTTATATGATAGGGCTTCTATTTGAAAAACTATAGAACCTGAATCTTGACAGACCCCCTATTATTGATGGAGAAAATTACGAGTACTCACAAGATACAATGAAGATTTTTATCCTAAATAATGATGTGGATAAATTTATTATAAAGAATAATTGATATAAAGTTACATAGAAAAAGGTTTTATAATTTAATCATGAAGAAAAACTTGAATATTTGCTTATTTAAAGGGTTTGGAATACTTAATTGTGTTTGATGAACACAAACATTTATAATCAAGAATATTCTTATAAAACTGTTATTTTTTTGGAAGAAGTGGAAAGTCATACATTTATAAGAATCAAAAGATCTTAAAAATAGAATATAAATATTTTTTGTAGGATATTAATCATTTTTTATTTTATGCTTGGATAGTCTGTTTCCCCAATCATCAGAGCTTCATAACTATTGTGAATAGTTTTTAATCACATGGTGAGAAGGTGTTTTCATATGATCAACTGATAGAAAAAGTTATAGATACAGTTCCAAAAGAGTGGGAGTCTAAGTATATAATTACCTATAACATGTATCATTTAAATAATCTATGCCTTAATGATTTTATTGGTGCACTCATTAAACATAATAGTACATTAAAAATATATGTTGATAAATATAAGAGGAAGAATGGAGTAGATTTTATATCTACCTCTGATAAAATTTCTTTTGGATTTTTAAATACCAAAGAAAATATTAAGAATAATAAGTTTAAACATTCATAAAATGTTAGAAATTATTAATCTAGTGAGGAATATATTTCACATTAAGTAATAATAATAAATAAGATTATGGGAAATATGAACTTTAAATTTGATCATTGGAAAGATAGAAGAGAAAAACATGAGTTCAAAGAATCTTTGAATGTTATCTATTATGAATGTAAGAATACTAGTCATATAAGACTTAATTTCATTATAATGAAGAAGAAAAAAAAAATTCAAGGTTAACTTATAAAAGAAAAATTAATAAATAAAAAAATCCTTAAATAAGTAGAATTCCAGTATAAGAGACAAAAAATATGATAGTTTATCAAAAGAGAATGTTATTGATAGTCATATGATTTTTGGAATTTATGAAAATAGTCTTAATGATTAGAAATATATTATGGAAATTGTAACTAAAAAATCTCCAAGTAATTTAACTTTGGATTCTAAATTATGTTATATAGTTGATGATAATTATTGAACTTCATCAGATGACGGAAAATTAAGTGCATCAGAAGATGAAAAAGCTAATTCATCGGATGATGAGGAAGATTTACCTATATATAAAGAAATAGAGAGATATGTTACTACCATGGAGAAAAAAATAGATAATGAGTATGATTTTTTTAAGACTGAAGTTTTTAAGTATGGTTGTATAATTTCAAAACATACTACTTAAAATTTTAAACTTTCATCAAAAGTAGAGTACAAATCTAGTT
The DNA here is from genome assembly GCA_963277665.1 of Viscum album. Taxonomy (NCBI): domain Eukaryota; kingdom Viridiplantae; phylum Streptophyta; class Magnoliopsida; order Santalales; family Viscaceae; genus Viscum; species Viscum album. The sequence continues at coordinate 2,112,973,500 of OY728157.1, read as the reverse complement.
CTAGTTCAACTGATGATGATCATAATTTAGTTATCAAACTTAAATAAAAAATTAAAAGTTTGATGAAATCTTACATAAAATTAATTTTGGTAGATTAAATTTTAATAGGATGTATAAATTAATAAAACCATATATATATTCTAACAAAATTGGTTATACTTATGATAAATGTTATTTTTAGTAAAATTACTTTATTTTCAGAAGTGAAGCCTTTTGTAAAAAATATAAAAATGGGGGTAAATAGAGAATATTTTATTCCTTAAACCACATTCAATATTTATTTCTAAAGAAATAATATCTATTCAACATAAAGTAGTTGGATAGATATGTGTTCCTAAAAATGGAATTTCTAACATTACTAAACCTAAGGATGTTTGGAAACAAAGAACATAATTTTAATATTTTAAAGATAATAGGCTTATTACAATAAACCTAATTAAGTGGTACATGAATAGTAGTTATTATTGAAACCTAAAAAGAGATAATTCCATCTTTTTGAACTTGTAAATTTTAAATGGTGGGAGAGTCACTTTTAGAGACAATGCCTCGGCTGAAATCATCAGAATCAATGATGTTTATTTTCTTGGAAAATATTCAATTTCTAATGTTCTATATGTTTTAGGAAATAATAACATCCTTATTAGAATAATAAAACTATTATAAGAGGGTTACTTCATGAACTTTAGGAATATTAAAATTTACTGTTCAAAGTATGAAATCTACTTACATTCTATCTACCAATTGACATTAGAATATTTAAACACTTGACTTAGAAGATATTAAGAAGAATAATTTTCCTTGTTTAAGTGTTGTTGAATATTTTTATTAGATTTATCATATAAGAATAGGTCACCATAACTTTAAACATTATCTAAACTCCCTAGAAAAGTTCTTATCCGAGGATTACCAAAATTTATGTTTAACTCAACCAAATTCATTGATCCTTATTGATATTATAAAAAAATAAGTCTAGTTTGAAACAAATTAGTAAAGTCCCAAATTATAGAGAATTATAATTAGTTCACATGAACTTATTTGGTCATACATAAATAATAAGCATTGGGGGAAGAAGATATGTGTATTTCCTTGTCAATGATTACACTCACTATTGGAAATTAGACCTTTCCCAACACTTCTATACCAACGGTTTGTAAAAACCGTTGGGAAATGGTGTGTTTTGAGGCATCTTTCCCAACGGTTTCGGAAAACCGTTGGGAAAGACACACCCTTTCCCAATGGTTTGGCCAAACCGTTGGGAAAGGGTGTGTTTTGAGGCATCTTTCCCAACGGTTTGGGAAAACCGTTGGGAAAGACACACCCTTTCCCAACGGGTATAGGTCTATACCAACGGTTTTGCCAGAACCGTTGGTATAGACCTATCGCAATGGCTTACTTCGCCACGGTTCTCTAAACCGTTGGTATAGGATATACCAACGGTTTGGAGGCCTATACCAACGGTTCCAAACCGTTGGTATAGGTTGGTTTTCCAGTAGTGACTATATTTACATAGACCAATTTTCTCACTAAAAAATATGAATAATTATTTTGTTTTAAAATTTTTCACACTTTTTTTAAAAATGAGGAAACCTAATATTTGATTACCATTCAGAGTTATATTTGTGGTGAGTTTGAAATTTTTTATTTGAAATATTTTGTACTTAAAAAGGTATTAGTAGTAATTTTTCAGCACTAAGAAAATCTCAACAAAATGGTGTAGTTGAATAAAGAAATGAAATTATTCAAGAAATGACTTGAACTTTCTTGAGTGAATATTATATTTCTAAAATTTTTGGGATTTGTATTTTATTAATTATTTATATACTATAAATTGAGTTTTTTCACCCCTTTCTTAATAAAACTCCTTATGAGTTATGAACTAGGAGAAAAAAAAATTATACTTTAGTGTCTTTGGGTGTAATGTATTCATTTTGAATACTAAATATCAACTTCATAATTTTTATAATAAATACAATGAAGGATGTTTTATTGTTTATTATATAACTAGTAAATAATTTAGAGTTTTTAATAAATGAAATATATTATTGAATAGATAATTCATGTAAAATTTGATGAAATTGATCCTTTTATTTTTTTTAAAATTTCTGGAATTTAATTCTCCTAATAAAGTTTTTGTAACTACTTCTACTTATCTACCAAAATTTGAACCACAATTATAAAGTAGTGAATCATAAAAAAGTAAGTTTAATGAATTTTTAATACTTACAAACTAGTTCAATGTAATAAACATGAATAATAGTTGAAGAGAAACTTACCATGTTACCTAAGAACCAATTGATCTTAAGGGATCATCCCAATGATAATATCATTGGAGATGTGAGTTAACCAGTCAAAATATCAAAACCTAAATGTGACCATCATGAATACCTATCAAAATTAGTACCTAAAATTTTATATAATTCCTTAGGTAATGAAAGTTAGATAAGGTAAATGCAATAAGATTTTAAATAATTAAAAAAGAATCAAGTTTTAAATTTTCTTGAATGATCTAAAGAATATTTGGTGATTAGAATGAATTGTTTTTTTAGTAAAAAATTTCATGAGAAGAGAATAATTATATGAAAAAATGAGAGACTTGTTACTAATGGTTACTATCAAGAAGAAGACCAAGATTATGGTGAGACTTTTTTACTAGTATCTTGGTTTAAATCTATTTGAATCTTATTAGCCTTTTAAGCACATCATAATTTTAATTTATTTAAAATTAATTTGAAAAGTTATTTTTATTAATGGTTATTATCAAGAAGATATTTATATTGAAAAAATTCATGGTTTTGAAGATAAAATTTTTCTAGAACATTTATTCAAACTTACAAAATCTTTTTATGACCTTAAACAAGCCCCAAGAGCCTGGTATGATTTACTTGCAATATTTTTACTTAAAAATAAGGTTATTAAGGGAAATATTGTTCCAAATATGTTTATAAAGATGATTTTAAATACACCATAATTGCTCAAATTTATGTCAAACACATTATATTTGGATCAAATTAAAAATTTCTTTATGATAATTTCTCAAAATTTATTATTCGTTATTTTAAAATGATCTTGATTGGTGAACTCAAATTTCTTCCTTGGTTTTAAAATTTCTCAAAATCTAGAAGTAAACATTTTATCCAAACATAAATATATTATATATTTACTAAAACATTTCAATTTTGAAAATAACTCAATTAATAGTAGTCTAGTTGGCACCTCAATCAAAATTAATCTTTTTAAATTTAGGAAAATGGTTATTCAAAATATTTATTGAGGTATGATTGGAAGTTTATTACATTTAATGGTTATTTGACTAGAAATTATTTTTTCACTATTTTTGTGAGATATTTCAAGAAAATATGATGGAATAATATAAAAAATCTGCAAAAAATATTTTCTATTTCTTTAAAGGTTCATCAAAACTTGGTATATTTTATTCTTTAGGAACTCATTTTATACTCAAAAGTAAATCAGATGTTGAGTTTAGAGGCTATAGGTTGGATAAGAAGAGTACTTATTAAACATTATTTTTCCTAGAAGAATATTTAGTTTTGTAGTCCAGAAAGAAGAAACACACTATTACATATTCCACTACTGAAGCAAAATATGTGGTAGTTGAAATTTTCTATACTCAAGTGTTATGGATTAAGCACACACTCACATATTTCGGTTTGAAATTTACTCAAACTCCATTCCTTTGTGATGATACTAGCAAAATTTCATTATCTATGAACCCAATACAAAACTCATGAGAAATGAAAATATATTTAATGAATCCATTCCATAGAGATGATACATAATAAGGATACATTTTATTGAGTTTATTAGAATATAAAATCATGTTATTGATATATTCACTAAACTCTTAAATTCTGATAGATTCAAATATACTAAATAGAATCTAGTAATGATCAACTTAAGTTTATTTTCAATTTAATTATTTATTAACCTATCTCATAAAATTATAAATCCTAGAAAATATGAGAGTGCATTTATTATATAAGTATTTTAACGTTTCATACAGGATTTTAAAATTTATTTTCCTATTTTTTAATTTCAATTTTCGATTCATTATAAATACATTCAACAAAAGATATTATTTTTGTCTACTTAATTTTTCCAAATTATTTTTCTTATGATATATTCTTATTAATTTATTTATGTTGTGTAGAAAAATAAAATTTCATGAAATTTTACAAAAATTAAAACTTTAAAACAATGAAACCTAATAAATTATAATATAAATCTTCACTAGAAACATCTTTGAAAGAAGAAAATATTCCATTGTTATTATAAGATAACTTCTAGAAGAAGGTATAAAGTTATTTATCTAATTTTTCATCGATTGTTTTCTTAATAATACTAATCTTTAAAATATAGAGAAGTTTTTCATGTCTATAAATTCTTCATAACATTAGAATTCATTTTCTAATGGGGGTATTTATTTCTATTTAAATGTTGGTAAATCTAGTTGATTAAGAATGTACTTTTAATGAATTTATATTAATATGAAGTTTCTTGCATAAATCTTGTTACAAATATATTAACTCATTTTATCTTTATTCTTATAAAAGTGATAAAATAAAAAAATTATTCCATTTAAAATCTTCTATATATTTTATTAAGGGGGATAAATTTCAGAAATATTTATATTTATAAAATATTTTTTACATTAATTTATATCATCTTAAAGGGGAATAAATTTACAAAATCAAAAGGGGGAGATATTAAAACCTCAACTTTATATATATTTATTTTTTAAATCGGTAGAGTTTAAAAAAACCCACAATGGGGGAAGATTAAATTTTCACCTTCACATTATTTCTTTTTGAAAATAATAAATGGGGATAGATTTTGGAGAATAACTGGAATATGGTAAAATGTTTTTAAAGTTTATAACTTCATAATACCTTGTACTACATTTTTTTGGAATAAAATTAATAATGTGTTTTATTGAGTTTGTTATAAAAAATTAATTTCTAAAATATTGGAAACATTAAGTTTTCTTATTTATATTTCAATTAAACTTGTACTTTTACTCAAAAATATTATTCTTTCCAAAGAGGGGGATATTTTTTCTAAAATTAATCACTTAAAATATTTGTTTTTAAATAAAAATATTATTTTTTGGAGAGTTTAATCTAACTTTAAATGTTTTTTATTGTTCTTTTAGGTTCCAGGATTAAAATTCATTTAATTTAATTTAATAATAAAATTAATTTCCCTATATGTACAAGAAAGGTAGTGGTGTAATAGTAACTTCTTTGGAAGATGTTAAGTTACACTGAGTTCATTAGAAGATGATGGATCTACATCTAATCTGGTTACAACCAACTCTGAGGAATTAAAGTTCTATATATTTGAGGTTTACCTATAGAAAGGACCAATACTTTGGGGATTGGATGAAAAAATAATTATTGATACCTCAAAAAGTGATGCTAATTCATTTTAAAGCTTAAAAAGTCTCGTTACTGACTTCAAATTTTATAGTAATAGTTTTTATTTCTGAGGGTTTTCCTTATAGAATTCTCTTGATAGGTTCTCATTGAAAATTATCTAAGTTCTATTTGTGTATATATATATATATTTCCTAATCACTATTATTGAGGGTTTTTAGGGATAGGAATATCGATTTGGGTATGATCTTTCATGATTGAGGTCTTCTAAGGAAATTAAAATAGAGTTGTTTCCAATCATTGTGATTGAGGTATTCTGGGTATAGGAATACAAATTAACCTTTTTATGAGTTTAAGTTGAGGGATTCTATGGATAAGAATATAGGCACCTTGAGGTAGGTTGAAAGGCCCTCTTTACACTTTAGTTGAAAGTGTAACTTTACAATATCCTTTATAGAAGTATTTGGAATGTAATATGATACTCTACATTTTCTAATTTTCAATTCTGCATATATTTGAACATTTTAATATTTTTCAGATGTTCTAACATATTTAATTTCCACTATGCTTACAAGTTTTAGACTTTTTTATTTTTCCACTAATTTTATTTCAATTATATCGATATCTCAATTTCTATTGCATTTAATTTGAATATGAAAATTTGTAATCTGAATAGGAGATTTTATTTCTTACCAATATATACATTGAGGTGGATGGAAATTGTAAGTCAAATTTTAAAATAAAATTGACATACTTTTCTAGTTTTCCTAACTTATATATCTGGGAAAACTATAGTTGACACTTAGTCTCCCACAACTAAATACAAGAAACTAACACTTATAAAAAATATAGAATATATATAAAAATTTAATATAACTAAACACACATTTCCAAAATAGTATTAGCTAATAAGTGATGTAAGTATTATTCCAGAGAATATATAGTTCATCAAGGTTCCACTTTGAAAAAGTCTTAGTCAGGATAATTATGGTAAAAAAGTAGTAGGAGGCATTCTTCTTTCTCCTTCCACCTCTTTTTTACTTTTCATCCTCTCTTTATTTTAGCCATAAATTAATCTAGAAATAAAACAATTATAGAATAATCAAGTATACATAATTTTCCACCATATCATTATCTTCTTAGTTATTATTTTTGTTTCTTTCTTAACCAATCTACACATAATATATATATATATAATAAAAATTATTACTATTTTAGATATCCTTCATCGAAAATTAATTCCAAATAAGAAAAGTAAAATAAATCCAAAATTTTCTCCTTGAAAGTAGAATATACGTTTCAAATTTTTTATTAGAAATAAATCCTGATAAAATAATAGTGAAAACACTTCAAAAAAACATCATATAAAATTTTAAATCATCTTCCTAAAAATAAGCATGTCAAATCCTCAAAACCAGTGATAATTTATTTTCCAAAATACTAGTTAAAAATACCTTTGCGTAAAACATTAATTTAGAGGTTGAAACACTTTATTTAATATTTCTATATCCATTTAAAATTTTAAATAATTTCCTTAATTTTAACACTGAAAATATTCATTTAAATATTCTAACTCAATCAACTGTTAATCATAAAATTAAATCAGCATTTAATTATTGTACAATACATACAATCATGTGATATAGTTCCTTTGAAATTAAAAAAATTTTAATTTCATTATAAGGATCATTACCAAGATTATTATTGTAGATAGATGAATATTATCTATTGTATACAATGATTATTAATTCTTCACACAATGTTATGATAATATGTAGAAGTATCTCTATATGTAAGAGTGTTTCATTATTGAAATTTCCAATTCTACCATCTTTCATTTGGGACCTCCTATATGTTAGATTACTTTACTTTTCCACATTTTGAGTTACCTTCACTACTGACCACTTAGGTAAAGGTTTAAAACTTTTCTTAATTTTCAACACTTTCTTCATACATAATATATTTCCTCAGAAAAAATCAATGTATATGATTTTTCCAACACTTTTTCATCATGTGTAAGAGTAAAACTTCAATATGTAATAGTATCTTCATTGGCCACACAAAGGTAAAAATTTAATATGTAATAATTAATATTTTAATAATTCTAATATATATAGGTAATATCTTAAAACGTAACTGTAATCCCATTGAGAAATATCCAATATATAAAGGTATATTCGAAATTATAGACAATATGTAAAATCTTGTACTTAGAAAAAATTACTCCAACAAAAACTACAAGAAACTAGAATAATAATTATGAATAATAATAAATAATGTGTTTAAATTATAATATATAATGAAATAATCAATATCAATTCATATAAATTAAATTGAAAGGGAATAAGTAAATCATATAAATAAAAGTGAATGAGAACATGTAATTATAAAAACATAAACAAAGTGGAACTGATCCACTCAACATTCTATCCCATTTTGATAATTAAAAAAATTGAACACACACTCCCCCTTCCTATAAAGATAAAAAAATATAATATATTGTTGAGAAGATCATATAAAAACAAACTAATGAAATAAAACATAATCAATAGTGACATGTGAATTACAAATTGATAATTCTATCCCCTTATTAAATAATAAAGTACATTAAAAATATAATTTAAATAAATAATCATGAATAAATTGAACTATCATGATTCAATGGTATAAAATACTAATTAAAAAAAGAAACATAATAATCACTAAAAATATAAAAAAAAGACATAAATAGTTATTCTCAATGTAGAAATGAACATCAAAACTTTTGAATAATGAAAATATTTTAAAGGAATATTAAAATAATAACATATACTCTACCTTAATATAATATTACTTTTTAAAATGTAGGATAATGGATTTTTACAATGTGAACTCTTTCTATATAAGAAAATTAACTTCACGGATCCATGAAACATGTTAAAAGTATTTAAGGAATTTATAAATATTTTCAATGAATTAAATAAGTAACCAATAGGTTTAGCTCATGCTAATAAAATAAAAAAGTATCACATGATAACTAGTAAAGAAACCTCCTTCATAAACTAAGAATATTTATTCAAAACAAATACATCAAAGGTATTTTGGGAATTAAAATAAAATATATTTAAATAATTGTATATAAAATATTCAATACATGTCATGTATAGTAAAGATAGATAGTAACTATAGTACATGACCAAAAGATAATTGAATAATTCAATTTAATATTCTAGTGTATAAAATTATAAAGTAGATAAAAAACATAAGATTAGTAGAATAAAATATTATGAAATCCCCTCACCCTATGATCTATTTTTCAGAGAAATAGGTACAACGTCTTTCTACAGATCCACATTTTTTTTAGAAAATTTATCAAGTATTGGGCCTCACTTAATTTTATAGGAAATAATATAGAATCTATTTAATTTTTTAGATTTATTTTTGGTATATTGAGCTCTTAGAGTGTTGTTTTCCATTTCTAATTTGAAAACAAATACTATAGTATATAGACAATAGGTTCATGGTCTTTTGGGGATTTTTATATGAAATTATTGAAATTATCCCCAGTCTTGAACACTGATTTTGAGCCCCCCATCGTACCTACATAGTTAGGATTTCATAGTTTTTATAGTCATATATTTAAAAAAGATATATTTTTTTCATTTCTTGTATAATTAGGAAACCATTGAAATTACACTATGCTACTAAAAACCTCTCAACACCTTTAGTTACTAGAGCCTGTACATAGCTTGATATCTGTCAACCTATATCATCCTTCATTTGGATTCAAAATAAATTTACAATATTTTTATAAGACATTTTCTATGAGAACCTACTGGTTTGTTATTGTATATGTATTAAAACTAGATAATAATCAAGGTAATTTGGAAACAAACCTTACTTGTCTTGTCCCCTTAAAAGAAATAAATCAGTATGAGTTTAAACAGTAAAGCTGAAGGGGAAGTCTGCTACTTCCTCTAGACCCTCTAGGGATCTCATTGACAAGGATGTGAATATGGGCTTGGATAGACCTTATAATTCCCGACCGTATCCTAAAATTTACACTGGATTTTTGGATTCTATTCACGATTCCAAGCCTATCAATGTGGATAAGTAAGATCTTAATATGATTAAGAAAATTTTCCTAGATACCCCTAGAGTTGTTTAGCATATGAAGTAAGAATACCAGGAGGTTCAATATAGTTATGGTGAATCTATCAATGATTCATATGAGTAAACTTGTTAGATTATGGAATCTTACTTGAATTCTAGTGCTAGAAAAGGTAAAAAATCAATTTTTGAGTCAGATGGATTCATTAATCTACATCCCAGAAAGTCACTAATGTGTAAATATTATTCTAATAAAGAGAGAATAATTTTTACTATATCCTTAGGGATCTATATGAATTTAAAAATATATATTACCCCAAAGCTTGAGGTTTATGAGGATATTATTTCATCATCCAATGAAGAACATTATGAAGATATGGATAAGATTAATAATTTCACCTGTGTTTTGAAGGAAGGTCTTAAAGAATATGTTTATAAAGGGGTTAAATAATTTAATACATTGTCTTATCACAAATATAAAAATAAGGAGTTAACTATGGATGATTCTATAAACATTAATGTGCATATGTTTGAGCGAATAGAATCAGAATTTGATCCGAATTTTAATTTTAATTTCCTATAACTCTCTTGGGAATAATCTTATTTTTTAATAGTAGGATTATCTGAAATTATTGTTGTATATTATTCTATATGACATTGGTGGGATCTCTTATAATCATTACTTCTTTTGTAAATGATATTACTGTAGTTATTTGGAGATAGAAACAGTGGATGCTAATGTGTTTTAAATTTTTAGAGAAGATTATGAATTTTTTAAGATTTTATTCAAAATGTTAAGGTGTATATATAGAAAATATGTATTTAAAACTTGGAAATTATGGGAGACTATTATAAAGTCATCTTATCAAGCTACAATATCATGGAACCTCATTAGAGTTTTGGGGTTGCATCCATCCCCTATAGGTTATTTTTTAATATTTTTTACTTTAATTTTTTTAAGAAATAAATAAGTTCATTCAACCTATTTATGATGGTAGGAACTAAACTGAGGAAATATAGTTGTTTCTGAAACTTGGTATGTCCATTTTACATCCATTTAAAAATTATAATTATGTTCGTTCGTATGTGTGAATTACCACCTCCACATAGTTATGTGATCCATTTTCATCACCTTCTCACATGGATGGTATATATAAGTGTATTGAAAGATATAATATTATATTTATGATATAATCATCATTCTTGAAATATAAAATTATACTTATCTTATTTCTCTCATGTTTGTTTAAAAATGGAAATGTTACTCATGCGTACGTACGACATACAATCTCCATGATTGTAACATAATTCATTTTTCTTGGCTATATTACATAGTTGGTTATAAAATTATAATTAATTTATAAAAATTATAATTATAAATTTATTAATATTCTTTAAATGATATAATCATGTTCCACTTGACCAAAGTTATCCTACTAAAGTCATTTTGGAGTTAAGAACCAAGCATCCTCAAAACATTCGATGTAAACTTAAAGAATTATGTAACTAAGTATAACAGGGATATAAGTGAAATAAAAGTAATAATAAACGGGGAAAATGTAATCATGTAAGTAAATAATTAACACATGTGTATTATTCATGAAGGTAAAGAATAAATATGAAAATTTGGACTCGAGGTAAGGGAAGATTTACCTTAAAAACCTCATTATAAATGTTTTAAAGATTTATTTTCTAAATATTTTTATTCCATGTACATATTATTTAAATACTATTATTAATGTATATGTGTGGGCATAAATGAATTTATAAAGGATATTTTATGTCTCTATTGACTTTCATTCAAAGGTTTTAAAAAGGAATATTTGTACATATTTTTTACACGAGGTTTTTACTTTATTTACAATAGGAAAAAAGAAATGTTTTATATTAACATATACGATATCAAGTAATTTTTCCCTTCTATAAAAATTATTTTATGGTTGGATTCCTTTATAAGTTTCATTTTTTTTCTTTAAATAAAAACCCTACCTCCCTTTTCTTTATGTATTTTATTTTTGAAAATTGGATTTTAAAGAATAGGGATATGAAAGGTTTTATGTGTTTTATATATGTTGTGGTCTTTGGAAATTTTTTATAATTATGGGTGAGCCCAATATAGTTCTAAAGTGAATTGGGTAATGATTATGTTCTTAGAAGAATTATTTTGTAAATAACCATGATGGTAACTCCATTTGTAGGGGTTATTGTACCAGTTCTTATAAGGGTTCTATGAAAATGATGTCCCAAGGCACCTATAGGAATTTTATATGCTTTATAATGAGTTTTCATGGAAATATTTTGATTAAAAAAGGCAATTTAATGATATTTTATTTTAAATGAATGATTATACCCTTTTTGGGTAAAATGAGGTGTTTTTAAGATGATAATTTTCATGGGTTATCATGTTTTCTAAAAAATACTCATGACTATTATTCTTCTTTTATGATTTCTTATAATGTGTTTCATGAAAAGATTTTGATAATATAGATAATTTCACATGTAAGTAAATGATTATTTGATCTTATAAGTTATTATATTAATAGAAAAATCCATTTTATGATATTATAGTTTTCAAATGGACTAACATGTTTCTTTATCCCTTTTTATATGTCTCTTACTGGCCTTTTACGAGGATCACATGTTTTAAATGTTTTTCATAGGGTTTAAGGATGAGTAAGAACAATGACGAAGTGAAGTTTAAAATCATGAAGATTTTTCATGAAAAGAAATAATATTTCTTTTTAATAATATTATTTTTTGAAAAAATGAATACTAATTGGAAGTTTCCAACTCATGATGTATGGTTTTTTTAGGTTAGATTTATGACCTAATTCTCTAAAAATATAATCCTAAAAAGATCTTTGGGAATGAAAGAAAATGACTTCTTATTTATAAATTAAATTATGACTTAAATAAGGATTAGATTTTTATATATAGGGATAGGAAAAATTTATAAATTAAATTTAAAGGGAACATGTAATTATTAAAACACAAATAAAGTAGAAAGGATCCAATCGACACGAAACATATAATTTCTTATTTTCATTCCTTTAGTTATTTTAATTCACTTGTGCGCTTCTATAAAGAGTTGTAAGAGATCAAGTGTGAGTGATTTGGTGTGTGTATATAGTGATTTTATCTTCTTATTTAGGACCCACTACTATTTTAGGTTCATTCTAAATTAGGATGTTTTATAACATTTTTTTCACTTGAGGTTTGGTGGATACTTATGGATCGGTGATTCCAAACCCAAAAAAGTTGTATAATTGATTCTGGTTCAACAATGCTCATAACACTCCACATAATACTCTTTGGTAAAATTCTTATCTTTAATATTTTCCATTTTAGTAGAAGTTATCTATCTCAATAGGCATTTCATTTGAATATAGAATGGTCTAGATTGAAAAGTTCAATGAGATGGACTTTGGACTATAAAGGATATAGATGGAGTATTATCTATTAATGAAGGACCTATATCTTCAATTGAAAGGATTCATGTTAAGTCTAAACATCTCTTTCTACTATTACTTTTGAAAATCAAAATTCACCCTTATAACATTTCTATTTATAATATTAATTTCATTACAAGAATAATCTTGTGAGGAAATTCTTATAGTTATGAAGTTACCAATTTTACTAGAAGAAGGGAATTCATTTTACCCATTGGATTTCACATTTAGATAAGCAGACAAGGACATTCTATTTTTCCAAAAAAAAATCAATTATCTTAACAATTCATACTAATATAACAGATAGATTTATACTAATCATACCCAATAGTGATATACTAATTCTACTAGAAGAAGATATTGTTAGTCTACTAGATGGATATTTAATAATCCCACTAGATGGGAATTTATACAAAGCATTGTGATGGTATTAAACCTAATGACTATCAAACAAAATTTTGATATGATAAACACATAAAAAGATAAACATATTGCATCAAATGCAGTTTCAATTAACCTCCATAAGTACAGAATCCAAACTCTATGAGTTTATTGAAATTACATCTATAAATAATACCATTTCCTCATAGAGAATATAAATCCAACTGATATTTAATATGAAGTTTTTATTTGATGTTTTTCAACTTCTCACTACTAAGAGTGCTTTGAATTATAATCTTCAGACAAATTATCTTAGAGAATACTTTGTGAGAATATTATTTTAAATGATCTAAGTTTGTTCATTTTATTTTTTTTATTTGATCATGTTGATTGGGGGATACCATGGAAATGTAGATAGAGTTTTGTACAATTTTTTATTGATTAATGGATTCCAAGTGGAATACATAGTTTTTCTAATCAGGCTGATCAAGGGCTTCCTAGGCTTGGAATACATACCTACCAATAGATTTATAATCAGGGATGCCTAATTTTGGGTCTACAAAATTCCTTATTACTTTGAGTGAAAGTGAAGATCTCAATTGGTTGAAGTGTTTTAATTTTTTTTATATTCTTTTATTAAAATTTGGTTTTATATTTTCTTACATTTTATACCTTTAGTAAATATAATAGTTTTAAGTTTTTATTTCATTATGCTCAAAATTATATTTTATATATACTATTATCTAGTTACTCTGATTTTAAATATACAAGAGTATGAATTTTTTAATAGTTTGTAAAAACAATAATTCACCCACTCCATCTTATAGTATATCTATAATAAATTCCTTATTTTTTTGTATCATATAAAGGATTCTATATGTATTTTTCCTTAAACTAGACCCATGGTAAAGAGAATTATTTTTTTTGTGGACGGATTATCTATTGGTAATTTAGAGAATCTAAATCCCAATTTACCACTGAAAATTTAAAGTGTAGATTATGAGTACTGAAGGGATCATATGAAAAAATTTCTGATTAATACTGGAGTAGATAATTTTTTTATGATGACTATTAATTATAATATTATTGACAAGGAAGTGATTTATTTTACTAAATATGAGAAAAATGAATATTAGTTGAATTATAATGTTCACAATACTATGTTTTATTCAATGAAAAGGAAGATCTATAGTCAAATATATATTAATGTGAGATAACTAATAACATTTGGAAAAAGAATAATGTATCATATTTCAAAATATATGATGTTTTAGAATCCAAATGGTCTATGATTCATGATGATTATCAGGATTTTGATTTCATACCCGGTGAATTAGTTTCACTGACACATTAAAGATTTATGAATATCATAAATATCTTATAGTCAAATCATAATGGATAATCCCACTTATAATATCAATAGATATATAGAAAAAATGGTCAAAACTAATAGTTCCTTAAGAAATGAATGGGAATATTTTATATTCTTATCTCATTTTGAACCTAAAACACTTGATGAGGTATTAAGTGATGAATATAAGATAAGGGAAATTAAATTTAAACTCCATGAATTTGAATGGAATGGATTTTGAAATTTTATAGAACGAAAAAAATATATTCCTATAATTAGATTCAAATGGGTTTTTCAAAATAAATATGATAAAATGGAATTATTATTAGAAATAAATAAAAACTTGTTGTTAAGGGTTATAACAAATAAGTAGGAAAATATTATAAATAAAATTTTTTATTGGTAGGAAGACGTGAATATATTCGAATACTATAGCCATATCATATCTAAAATTTACTCTTTATCAAATGGATGTAAAGTGTTACATTATTAATGAATATGTTCTAGAGTAAGTTTTTTTAGAACACCCACTTGTTTTTGACGATTCAAAATTTATTGAACATATATTTAAACTTACTAAGGAAATTTATGGGATTAAACAAGATACATGATCCTAGTATGATAGAATTAAAATATTTTTATTTAATTAATTTTGTTAGGGAGAATATAATACAACTATTTTTATAAAGGATTTTTTATAGATACCATCATTATTAAAATTTATATTGTTGACATTATATTTTCTTCAACTCAAAAATCTCTTTCAAATTTTTTCATAATTTATGAAATCTTAATTTGTAATGTGCGTGATGGGGGAAATAAGTTTTTTCCTTGGTTTTAAAATTTATTAAAATTCAAAAGGAAATTTTTTATCTAAAAATTTACATTAAATAACTACTCAAACAATTTGGTTTTTATAATTCTAAAAGTGCAATTAATCCTATTAAAACATCTAAAACTCTTGATCTTGATTAATTTAAGAAAGAGGTTGACCAAAAAAATTTGATGTATGATTAAAATTTTACTTTGTCTCGTAACTAGTTGAATAGATTTAAAATTTTATATTTGATTTTGTGTGATTTCAAGAAAATATAAAATAATCCCATCATAAATCTATTAAATGAATTTTTTATTATCTTAAAGGAGTATTATATCTCAATAAGTTTTATTTTTTCTAGTATTGATTTGGAAATTAAAATTATTTAAATGTTGAATTTGTTGGATATAAAATGGATAGAAAAAGTACATAAATATATTTTCATTTCTTAAGAGAAGATTCAGTATATTTTGAAAGCAAGAAATAAAATTCAGTAGCACTTTCTATTGGTAAAGATAAATATGTAGTATTTGGAAGTTATTGTACCCACGTATTGTGGATGCAACATAGACTCACTGAATTTGGTATGTGTTTTACTAAGACTCCAATTATTTGGGTTAACACTAGTGTTATAGATTTTTCTAAGATCCCAACAGATTACTTATGAGAAAATCAAAAATATAAAAGACACGATTTTCTTTATGATCACACAGAAAAAGGAGATATTGTTTTTAATTCATCAGAGCATAAGACCAACTTGAAGATAGTTTTCCAAAACCTCTTCATTCTGAAAAATTTGAATATATTAAGTAGAATCTAGGTAAGATCAATGTAAATTGATCATTAATCTACTTATTAATTTACTTATCTACTTATAGTAAAAAAACTTCTTGAGAAATGGGGAGGATACTATTTTATATGTTTTTTACCTTGGCTTTCTTCCTTGATGTTAAAATCACTAGATGGAGAATTTATAAGATTAGAAACATCTATCTTTAATTAGAATGAGTTTAGTATAAAGTTTCATCAGAACAAATATATTTTTCTATATATATATATTTATAATGTTATTACTTTTGTAGATTAAAATTTATGAAATATTTGTTATAGCTTTGGAAGTTCTACTAAAATGAATTATATATAGTAACCTAAAAATTTCAAAAAAATATTATTAAAAGAATCAAAAGTTAAAAATAAATAATTTCTTAAATCCATTTTTAAATATTTGCATCCAATATTAAATCAAAACCATTGAACCATCTATAATTTTAAAAGTCACTCCACCTTTCTTATATATAAAAAGATTAGTTCGATTATTTTTCTTCACTAGCTAATTTTGTGAAGAGCTTTTGAAAACCTTATTTCTCTATGTCTAGTAGTTTTCAGAGTTTTCCTGCAAATTATGTAAGGACCTAACTATAATCATTACATAATATTATTTATTCATAATATAATTCACTTCCTTTAGTTCCCAAAGATATTTTAGGTTCAGATTTTTAGATAATTATATCATAATTAATATATAACAAACCCATAAATTAATAGGTGGATACTTATACTTAGTATCATTTTTTCCCACAATATAAAACCATTAAATTAAATCATGTTTTTTTGAAAAATATTCATGAACTTCAACTTGGATTATTATTTTTTCTAACCAATCCTTAAAATATATGAAAAACATTTTAAAAATATGTGATAAGGAAAAAATATTAGTATGTGTCAAAAACCAACCCGGTTCAACCCTGAACTGGCTACTCGAGTTGATATATGGAATGAACTGAAGGTAATTCCTGATCCCCATGGGCTGGAAACTAGTTCCAGGCATCAACGAAGTACAAAAAGTGAATTATTTTTCCTAATGTATAAAAAATAAACTAAGAAAAGGAAAGATGAATAAAACAATTCAATATAAATATAATTTAACTGAACATATTTTATAAAAAATATAAATATACAACCAAACTACACAATAAGACCAATTGAACCAGATGACCAGATGACCTCCATGTGACCCCATGGGTCACTATCCATCACAAATATCAACCATCACCTAAGGCGATTGAACTCAAGTTGAAACCTTTACCATAATCTAAAAACAAAAAAGAACTATAGGTGTGAGTATTAAAGATTATTAGGCTAGCCTGGTTATCTATTCCCAATTCACTTACTTTAAAATAAAAGAAACATCAATTTTTATGTTTGAACTGAAGTATATAAACATATACTTTTCAATAAGTTTTACTTAATAAGAAAATAAAATTAATTTCCTTTATTCATTTAAAAATATAGCATCAAACCATTAGTGTTACAGTATCATTTTTAAGGTGAAAGTGATGATTTAATTTTCAACTGAACTACGAGAGTTTGAAAACGCCTTTTCTTTTGATTTTTCTTCTTAACAACTTTGGGAACCAGGACATTATTTTCCAAGAAAAATACCACACCAAATTCCCAGAGCAGTCACATATCAAGGGAAATGTAAATAGACATACATGTATCCCAATCATCATTGTGAGTTGCTAAAAGCTAATTGACAAAGGAGAACCCATGAGATCAAGAATAATCCAGAATCCACCATACATGACACCCCATCCCTGGTAGCATCCCGCACATGATGAAATCAAAACACTCAATATGTTCGACCACCCTTTCTCAAGATAGAACAAGGGAAAATCCCAAAGCAATAAACCCAATATATCCACCTACTATAGGTCCCTGGTCCATATGTGACCTACCAGTGCAACAATCTTTCTCAAAAAATTCTCTCAATATGATAGGTTCCTATGTCTCATATATGTAACGGGGGTTAGATAGCTGATTCCAGGTGAGTATCTAATCACAACATATATATAATAATAATTCACAATAGGTCTCACCCTGAGTCTCCCTAAGGACTAATCTCATGCCATAAAATAAATAGAACACAAAGGGTTTGAACTGAGTAACCCTAATAATTGATCTCAAGGATTACACAGTGATGAAATCCCATCTATTATTTAGGACAAGTCATGAGAAACATCCAACAGAGGTTTTCATAATAAACACTTTCATCAATTTCACAAGGTTTCCAAATAGGCCTTTATGCGTTTCACAAAAACCAACATTTACCAATGATATAAGATCCACTTCTCGTAAAGGGGTATAAAAACACCAATTTAAATTTCATAATCATTTAAAAAATCCTCTTAAAACATTCACACTACACTTTCAAGGAAAACTATTTCTTATAAAAGTGCCAAATGGGCCACTAACCAGCAATACATGCCAAACCACTATAAAACCCAATACACATTTGTTTATAAAAACCAAAAATACTTCAGAAACTAGTACAAGGAACCCAAAACATCATTTCATATGTTTTCAATATATTTATAAATCCAAGACATTCATTTTATATCACAAATCACCCACAAAATCCAACCGGGCATTTAGTCAAACACTTGGTGTGCACTATTTACCAAAAAAATTATAATCATAACAAAATAAGGCCTAAAACACCATTTTCAAACCAAAAAATTGAACCAAGGGTCATACATCAATATTTAAAAATTAAAGAAGGTGAGAAAAGCATGAAACTAATGGTTATTAAATTAAAAGGGCAAGTGCATGGGAAAACCTACCTCAGATCTGTGGCACAATGACAACACACAACCAAGAACACTTCATGAGGGTTCCAAAACCCTAGATCTACCAAGAGAAACCCTTCATGAGAAAAACCCACAACATAAATCAATAGGAAAACCAAACCTTAGGTCTACATGACCATGGGAGAATAGAAAACCAATAGAAAACAAGAGAAAAAGGGAGAGGGGGATGAGGAGAGGAGGTTACCTTAAGTTATCTAGCTAAAATCTTGAAAAAAACCTTATATACACACCCAAGGAAGCAGGATACAGATTATAGAGTAATGAGAGGGCCCCTTAGGGTCTCACAAAATAGGTACGAGAGGAAAGGGGCCATTTGGGTTAAAAATACCAAGAGGTTGTAATTGGGAAAACCCTAAAAATTAAGATCTGGTCAAGTCACATGGTTAGGTCACATGATTTAAAAAACCATGCAGTAACCATGCGGTAGAAACTGACTGAGGATGAAACAGTTGAAATATTACCTAGGAATTGACTGACTAGTTTCCCAAACCATGCGGTATGTTTTGTAACCTACTATACAATTTCCTATATTGGATGCATCATTGGAACTAACTGTGCGCCAACCATGCACCGGTGTTTTCCAAAGCCAAAATTTTATGTTTTCTTCAAAAATTTCCAAAAAAACCAAATAACAAGCATGTGAAAATAAATAGAAAAGTAAATGCTCCAAAACTCAATACCCATCACACCTAGAAACTAAAAAAAAGAATGGGATTCCCATCAAATCGGATCATAATCCAAAACATGAAAAACTGGGTGTGACAATTCTCCAGACCATTAATGATTTCCTCCAATAGAATTCCACAACACTTTCCAATTAACTGATCAACACCTAAGGATTATACATCAACACAATCCTACCTTTTAATCCAAGAACATTTCACCCACCATTAGTGGAACTAAAACCCATTGCTTGAAATGAAACAGAAACCCAAAAATAATTTCCGAGAATCGAGGAAGGATCAAGCCACTACATCTACAACCAATCCAAAAACAAGACCGTTGGGCCTTCTCCCAAGAATCCTAACACTAACCCAAACCAAGGAGTAAACTGAAAAATCAAGATCTTTAAAAGAAGCGACCTCAACCGAATCAAACCAAAACCAAACTAGAAATAGATCACTAGAAGAGGGGAGGACCGAATGGACTCCCAACCATTAGAAATAAACCAGCACCCAATTAATTCTGAATAGGAAACCCAATGAGATCTGCAGGGGGTCTCCGCACCATTAAGGAATAACTAATAACTACCAAACAAAAATTCAACTTGAACCAGAATCGGGCTTTTCCCACACAGGTCAACCAAAACTACTCCACCACAATCTACCCATGGTAACAAGGACACAAGTTAAGAAGAACTCATAAAAAGTATTCAAACTACCCACTACCAAATAGTGGGGGAAAGAATTGATCCAATACTTCCATCATGGACCAAAAACCACCACCACATAGGTAGTATAGGGAAGGGGCCCAATGATTGAACTGCTAAAACCATAGCTAATAAACAACCACCACTATTCACCTATAGATAAATAAAATCTGAGACCGCAACTTATTCACATGAGTGTTCAACACAATAACAATGATCAGAAACTCGCATACAAGAAGAAATAACCACAGATACTACGAGAGGGGTATGCCTATCATGCTATTTGTGAAAAGAGGAAATTCAAAGTGATGAGAAACCACAATAAAAACAATATAACTACCTAACTACAATGGTAATTGAACAAACTTAGCCAAAATCCTTAAACCCATAATATTCCTAACTACATGCCAGCTTCACTCTAGAAGCTATCACTGGAGCTCTAATGTATGAAGCATCTACTGCCTCGCAGTTAGGAGCTGCTAATCCCATAACCAAAACTTCTTCTTTTAGAGCCACACAAAGCCACATAACACTCCCAGGCAGAAACAAAGGATTATGACAGACCACAAAACTCACCTCCTCAAACATCACACTTTTACCCAAATATGGACTTGAGGATACACATCACTATTTTCTATCACTCTGAATGTGGAGTAGAATGAACAAGGAACATGGAGAAACACACAAAACATCACCGAACACCACTTCTATAACCGAAAGAATTATCATAATAAGAAAGTATTTTAGATTAATCCCCAAATATCTCTATTCCAACAAATGGGCCAGGTAATCCTTCAAATAGGTGGATTTAACTTTTGAAACCCTAAAAAAATTATTAGGTTGATCAACTGGAAAAATTTCTAACAGAGAACCAACCCATATCCATAATAAAACATTCATCATATCCCCACATGGGAGAACACAAGGAAACAAGGAAACCAAAAATCCATGATCTCTATCAAACCCAACTCATGAAACAAAACTCACATTGATTGAACACCATCTTAGAGGGAAACCATATCAAATATCCCAAGACATTTCATAAAACTCCATTGAACACAACTCCAAAACTGATCCACCAACAAGATTCCATCCCAAGACACAATAAGGGTATCACTTCTGGATCATGAGGAAGCATACTAAATAAACAACACTCTAAGATAGAGAAAAATATACCACATTACCATTGGATTAAAAAAATACCACATTTTCTATATTAAAACATTTTTGTAAAATAAAACATCTTGGTGGATTTTTCACACTCACCTAATGGAGTTCCATTATGTCTCACTCACATGAATATTTCCATGTTACCCCGAGTATCCATCCAACATTCCATACCAGGTATCATCCACATTTTCACAAACCACCACACATGTGAGCACCCATGAGAACACCAAAGGCTAAAAAAGAACAACCTCATATTATAAACCAATTCATTTAACCCATATAAAAAATCACAATCCTTCCAAAGGCTCACTAACCACTGATTTAAAAAATCATTTTTCAAATTCCGCACAATAAACAATTTTAATCTACTTGAAAATGAAATCCCGATGATTTCCATCAAAAATCCTTTTCATTTCATTCGAATCATTTTCCAACAATTCAAAAAATCCCATTTCATCAATAACATCTAATCAAATCCCAGTATTTTTCATCCAATACAATGTTTAAATCAAATATCCCCTTTCAATCAACCATTTTCCATTTTTAAAAATTCACCGAAGCCTCTTTTCATACCCCTCTTTACCAAAATATATGTTTTACAAAATCCCAACTTTTTAAAAACTTTATTAAAGTAAATTATGAAAATACATTTTCCACTTTTCAAAATCCAACCATTCTATGAAAACCCATTTCCAAAATTCTCACACAAGGATTTTGAAAACAGTTTTTTAAAACTCAAGAAGATTCAAGGAGACCCACAAGAGGGAACTAGTGTTAGTGGGTGACTTGACCATATTGTTGGCAGTCGTATTACAAACACACCACCAACATTAAGATCCTTCTAGGACCATTCCCCTAGATCTACATAGATTTTTAGGCCCTGAGAGATCACGAAGACCATTAACCCAACTCCCCTTTTGTATCCCAATTACCAAATAATCCCCAAAGACTAAGAAAATAACTAAACCAAACTTCCCATGGAAACCCATGGTTCAAAATGAGCAAGAGTCCATGATACTATTCCCACACCTTCCCCTCGAGTCATGACTATCCTAATCCATCTAAGTTGACATAAAGAAACAAAAATGGGAGCTTTAAAAAGAAAGGTCTTCTAAGAGCCAACCGGATCCGAT
Organism: Viscum album; assembly: GCA_963277665.1. Lineage (NCBI taxonomy): Eukaryota > Viridiplantae > Streptophyta > Magnoliopsida > Santalales > Viscaceae > Viscum > Viscum album. The sequence goes on along the minus strand of OY728157.1, from coordinate 2,112,950,698 downwards.
ACCATTTTTTCATGAACCAACTTGGGTCAAACCTAAATCCATCACCCAAGCCAATCCGTGGCATGGACTGAATGGCGTTCTTGATCCCCTTAGGCTAGAAACTAGTTCCGGGAATCAACAAAGTTCACAAAGAGAATTATTTCACCCAATGAATAATAAAGAAACTAAGTTGGTGAAAGATGAATAAAATATTTCATTATAAATAAAACCAAACTAAACATCTTTTATAAAAAATATAAAAATACTACCAAACTACACAAAAAGACCAATTGAACCAGGCGACCACATGATCTCCATGTGTACTCACGATTCACTCTTCAATAAAAAGATCAACCGTCTCCAAAGATAATTGAACTCAAGTTGAAACCTACACTAGAGGCTAAAAACATAAAAAAACATAAAGAAACTATAGACATGATAATTAAAACTCAGTAGGCAAGCCCGATTATCTATTCCCAACGAACTTCCTTTAAAATAAAAGAAACATGAATTTTTAAGTTTGAAGTACAATATATCAAAGTATGCTTTTCAATAAGTTTTACTTGAAAACTAAGTAAAATTTATTTCCATTATTCATTTGCAAAGCTAGGTTTGATCTATTTTTGTTACCATGTCATTTTCAAGGGGAAAGTGATGATTTCATTTTCAACTGGAACAAGAGATTTTGAAAACACTTTTTCTTGTAAAAATATTTTTCATAATAGCTTTAGGAACCAAGACATCAATTTCAAAAAAAAACACCACACTAGAGTACCATAGAAGTAACATATCAAGGGTAATGTAAATAGACATACCAGTATTCCAATAATCATTTCAAGAAGCTAAAATATAATAGACATATAAGAGACTAGGATATTAAGAATAATCCAAAAGACACCATACATGATACCCAATCCCCGATAGAATGTCACACACGAATAAATAAAAATGCTCAATACGGTCAGCCACCCTTTCCCAAGACAGACTAAGGGAAAATCACATAGCAATAAACCTAGTATATCCACTTACTATGGGCCGCTGGTCCGTACGTGACCTACTGGTGTAGCAATCGTTCTTATAAAATTCTCTCAATATGCCTAGTTCTTATGTCTAACATATATAATGGGGGTGAGACAACCAATTCCAGTCAAGAATCCAATCACAACATATATATAAGAATAATTCACAATAGGCCTCACACCGAGTCTCCCTAAGGACTAATAGCATGCCTTAAAATAAATAGAACATAAAGGGTTCCAACTAAGGAACCTTGATAATGTATCCTGAGGATTCCACAATGAGGATATCCCATCCATTATTCAAGACAAGGAATGCGAAACATCCAATAGAGGTTTTCATAATAAAAACATACATCAATTTCACAAGGTTTCCAAACGGTCCTTTAAGTGTTTCACAAAAACCAACATTTACCAATGATACAAAATCCACTTTTCATAAAGGGGTGTAAATGCACCAATTTCTATTTAAAAATAATTTCAAAAATCCTATTAAAACATTAACACTACACATTCATGGAAAACCGTTTCTTATAAAAGTCCCAAACATACCACTAACCAGCAATACATTCCAAACCATCTAAAATCCAACACACGTTCTTTTAGAAAAACCAAAACTACATGGGAAACCCACAAAACAAACCACAAACATCATTTTACATGTTTGAAATATATTTAAAAACCCTATCCATTCATTTTATATCAAAAATCACCCACAAAAGCCAACCCAACATTTAATCGAACACTTGGTGTGCACTATTTAACAAATCAATTCTAATCATAACAAACCAAGGCATAAAACATCATTTTTATAGAAAATAATTGAAATAAGGATCATACATCAATATTTATAAATTAAGGAAGTTGTTAAAAGAATAAAACAAATGACTCTTAAATTAAAAAGGAAAGTGCATAGGGATACCTACCTCAGATCCATGGCGTCACGACAATGCACTATCGAGAACACTCCACGAGGGTTCCAAAACCCTAAATCTACCAAGAGAAACCCTTAATTATAAAAAAAAACAACATAAATCAAGGGGAAAACCAAACCCTAGGTCAACATGACCATGGTAGAAGAGAAAACCAAGCGAAAACAAGAGAAAGATGAAGAGGGAGATGAGGAGAGGAGGTTACCTTAACAGATCTAGGAAAAAACTTGAAGAAAACCCTTAGATCCACACCCAAGGAAGGAGGAGATAGCTTGGAGAGAAAGGGGAGATCCCCTTAGGGTTGTACAAACTAGGTAATGTAGGAAAGAGGTTATTCGGGTTAAAAATACCAAGTGGGTATAATTAGAAAACCCTAAAAATTAAAATCTATGCAAGTCGCATGGTTAAGACACCTGATTTAACAAACTGTGCTGTAATCATGTGATATCCACTGCCTGAGGATGAAACAATTGCACAATAACTTGGGAATCAACTAACCAGTTTCCCAAACCTTGCTATATCCATGTGGTAGGTTCTATAACATACTGCATAGTTTTATGGATTAGATGCACATTGGGCACTAACCCTACGCTAGGGTCTGCCAATGCCAAAATTCTATGTTTTTTTAAAAAATTTCCAAAAAAAACATAGGACCAAGCATGGTAAAAGAATTATACAAGGACAAAAAAAATCCAAAACTCAACACCTGACACACCCGGAACCTGAGAAAAAGACCAGGATTCCCATAAAAATAGATCATAAGCCAAAAATTGAAAAAACATGTGTGATAGTTAGGGACATAAAATAACAAAAAAACCATCAGTCTACAAATACTTATAAAAAATTGATTTTTAGAAAATATACTACAAGCTCAAAATAAAATCTTTTCTTACCCAATAAATCATCTTCTATATCCAAAAATTTTCATAAAACATTTCTTTATAAATATTTAAGGAAAAATAAACTCATAAATGATACTTCTAAAATTTTAAAATCACATGAGAACTTTTTCACAATGTTATACTTTTCACTCTAACATATAGAATAATCATCATGATTCAATTTGGAGTAAAAAACCTAGATACTCATAGAATATATTCACGATTAGATTCTAAATATTACCATACAATAACCATTAAAACTACACAAATATTAACCACCATAATTAATCTTGGAATAACCATTCTATTATATTACTATTATCTCTTCATAGAAACCAAATCAGTTAACTCTGTCTCATATTTAGAATAACTAAACAGTGGTCTTCCATACCAATTTATTGGAGGGATATCATAGAACCATCAATATTTGGTTTATAAGAAAACCAAAATAAATCATAAATAATTTTTAAGAACCATAATATGATACATAAAATCCTGAATCATAAAAATATTTATCAAGGAAAATAACTTTTTTTATTAATAATCACTTATTTAAAAATATGTAAAATTACAAAGGGAAACATTTTTTTTGGAAATAAACATGAAAAATTTTAAAGTAAAATTAAAAGAAAATTTTATTCATGATTTTAGAAACTCCATTCATTCCATATACATTAACAAAACATTCTTTCCATACTTTTATCAAAAAAGTCACAAAGTACCTTGTTTGGAAAATGAAAAAAAAGATTCATTTAATTAGTTTTTAAAAAAATTAAAAGATGGGTAAAAATGAATTTAAAAAATCATAGAATAATATTTAAAACCTTGTTTAAAATATTTTTAGAAAATATTGATGTAGAAGAAAAAAAGAGTTTTAAGGGAAACTTTAAATGTTTATTTTTAAAAGAAAGTCCCTTACTTTGAGACCAAATCATCATGTACTTTATTTATCTTTCTAAATAATAAGATTAGGTTAATTATTTACTTGTTTAAGAACATTTTTGAAGTTTAATATTTCTTTTATATCACTTATTACTATGTTATATACAATTACTTAATCATTTAAGTTCATGTCAGACTTTTTGATGATATTTGGTTAAAATGTCCAAAATGAATTTTATAGGTTGGATATCAAATAACGTAATATAGTTATGAAAAAATGAATTACTTTAGAATCATGGAGATGGTAGGTCGTACGTACGTATGAGTAACATTTTCATTTTTCAACAACCATTATAGAAAGTAGGTATGTATTATTTTATCTTTAAATAATGATAATTATATCATAAATAACATATTATTTATTTAAATATACTTATATATATCATCTGTGTGATGTGATGATGAAAAATGTATCACATCGCTTCATGGAGGTGGTAGTCCACACGTACACATGAACAACATTATCATTTTCCAGGGTATGGAAAGGTGATAAAATATGTGTTATATTATCTTTTCAGAAAGATAAATATATAAATAATAATATATATATAAATATATATATTAAATCCATAATTATAAATTTTATTGAGAAATTATGATAGAAAATGAATTACATCAGTTCGTGAGGTGGTGGTCCTCCATACACATGAATGATAGTTTCGTTTCACATTTGATGGAGGAGGAGATGAATATAGGTTTTTTCATTAAAATAAAAACATCTTAGTAAATGGATGATAATTTTTTTATTATTTTATCATGTTTTAAGAATATATGTAGGATGTGGAAGAAGAAACAAAACTAAAACATACAGTTGAAAACTATACATTTTCTTTGGAAAACCTTCATTTCTTAACACCTTACAAACTCTAATATTAGTATTATGACCAAAATAATAACTCTAAAATGAGATGAGGGATTATAGGAAGGAATTTGGGTATATATTGGTTGATCATAAGGGGTTTTGAATAGTGAAATATTAATAAGAATTGGTTCCCTTTTATAAGAGTGAGGAGGGGTACTCTTAGAATTTTTTAGAATATTAAAGTAGTATAAATTAATTTTCATTTGAAAATGGAACCTAAATATTTTTTTAATTATATTATGGGTATGGGTAGAAATACCAACATAAAATAAAAAATGGACAAATTTTTACTATGTTTTATTTTTATCTTTTTGTTTTAACCCCTTATTAACCCATTTTAAACTTACCACGACAACAAGGTTATATACTATTTGAGGGTCAAGATAATTACTATAAATAAAAAAACAGACCATAAATGGAACATTTTTAAAATTATAAACCATATCCTAATCACTTTGACAAATATAATATTTTTAGTAATTTTATATCATTTAATAACATATTATTTGTTATAATATATCATTAATGTCAATTTTTACAACTATTCATTACTTTGATTTTTATAACATCAAGACAAAATGTAAAAGTCAATTTTTTTTATTATATCCATAAAATTTCATGATAATATATAAAATTTTTAGATCACAATATTTATATAAAATTAAATTTATTTTAATATTTTTAATATCATTTATTTGATTTTTCTACTAATTGAATAATTATTACGTTAGTGTTTTGTAAGAATTTAAGGTAATTATATATTTAATAAAAATGAAAAATAAATTACCATGATGTATATAAATATTATATATTTAAAAATAAAATTTATAACTAAACATATCAGTTGGTAATCTTCATGTTAAAATTGATATAGTTATTATAAACAAGAGTGAAACATTTTTTACTCTTATTTAAACAAAATATTATAAAGGTTATAATATCATCCAATTTGTAAAAGTCTATATAAAAATATATTGGTTGATTCTAGATTAAATAGAATCATAAAAAAAATTAAGTCAAGTTTTAGGGTCATTTTATTGTCCTTATCATTTTATTTTTAACTTTAATTACCCAAATTACACTTTACCATGTTAACAAAAATTACTAAGGTTACTATTCATATTGAACAAAAATAAAAGGAACCTATTTACTAAATTTGTAACTCATGATTAAAACATGGAATCCATTTTTCAAAATTCAAATAATTTTAGTGAAATAATTTAATTTAAAATAAACCGAAATAATTTATTGAAAAAAGGTTTTTTATAAAAATACCCTTTTAAACAAAAAATGTTTTTTATACTAAATTCAAGTATAAAATACAATTTTTTAAAAAATAATTGGACTATTATTAATTAAATTGAGCTAATGAAATTTAAAAAAAATCCAAAATATAATTTTATTTTGTATATACTTTAAAGTAAAATAGAGTTTTCAATAAAAAGAAGTATTTTTTTCTATACATTGAAAAATAAAACTTCTCAGAAAATTATCAAAAATTCATTCTAGGATAATTATGAAAAGGTGAATTAAATAATTAAATTAATTTTATCAAATAAATTTTCTAAAATTTACACAAATTAATACCTTATAAATTAGTAGGTCCATTATATATTTCATAATGACGTTTATAATATTAATTCTAAAAAATTTTACAACTAGTTTATAATGGTCACATTTAAATAATATTATTTCATTTTTCTAATAATTTTGATGTTTCAAATACTTTATTCTATAGAAAACAGTATTTCCATTTAATATATTGGGATATTATATTCATAACCACTTTATAAAACTTCATCCTTGCAATTTTTACTTAGGCTTCGTATCTATTGCTTGAATTTTGAAAATACCTTTGTGAAAATCCCACATTGTAAAAAGGGTCAATAAAAAATGACTCTTGAAAAAACGAGAAAGGGAAGTAAGAAGGTCATTTTTAATAATGCATAATAGGTTAATAATTCGGAGAACATAAGTGGGAAGTGAAAACTTGGATATAAAATAGAAACCTAACTTCCAAGGACTATTAGAGAGTGATAAAGAACATGTTCATGATAATTTTAACAACCACAAAACCATAACATGTAATGGGTTGAAAAACCATTGATTTATTAGTAAGATAAGCAAATGGATAAAGTTTTTGTTTTTAAAATAATTTTACTAAATTTTTGAAATTATTTTACTACATAGACTAATAAAATACAAAAATATACTTACTTATAAAGAATCATTTCTTAATTTAATCATTTTCTACCAAAAAAGAATATTTTTTCTTGAAATGACGAGTACTTAAGATGAAATTATATGATTGGAGCACTACCAATGGATCAAATAATACACAAAAAGTTAAAAATATATTCCTCATATATTTAGACATTAAACAAGACCAAATGGTTAGGAAAAGATAAGATAATTATGAAAATTAATAAACCTTCATATGAATAAAAACTAATTTAATTTAAAAAAGTTAATAATAATACCAAAAGTTAATCTTAGATCATTAAATAAATAAATATCCTTAAAATTACTCATAAATATTCTATACTAATATTTAAACCCCAATATCAGAAGGATTTGATCATGTAATATTATAAGAAAAGTTTAATATTTATCTCCAAGTAAAATAAATTAGTCTTAATGTCTCATAAAAAGATTTAAATTCTCTAATAATATAATCTCCAATATATGATTTCTGTAAATGACCTTAATTACCAAAAATCCACATTAAAATCAAATATTATTCCCGAAGATAATTCATCCTTCATTCCTCAAATATAATCCCATAATATTTTATTTACCATAATCCTGTAATGTTCCCAAAATTATAGTGATCTTCTTCCAAAATAATATCAATCACCAAATAAATTTACAATCTCATGGTTATCTATATGATAAAACATACATTCCCAAATTGTAATAACCTATAATTACATCAAAATCCGAGATCGTATAAACCCTAAAGGTTACCAATAATTTTAAACCTCTGTCCACTAAAACTAAAGGTATTATTCATTAAATTAAAATTTGCATATGTTAACCTTAAGGGTTACATATACCTCAAACATTTATCAAAAATCAATACATGTCTATGAAAAATTATCACCTTTTCACTATGTTATTTTTCTAATGTATCGATTTCATTATAATATATGTTTCATACCCTATGATATAATAATCCATAGGTGCTTCATGATACTCATAATTTTTATTTAAATAATTCAAGACGTTATTAATAAAAACAACAAAAAATTTATCCAAAATTTCATGGAAGACTCTACTTACAAGATCCATAAATACCAATGGGGAATGTTTCAACACAAAGGGAATATACAAAAATTCATAATGCCTATTTGTAGTCTAAAATAATATTTTTGTAATTTCAACCTTCTTCATCCTCAGCTGATGGTACCTAAACCATAGGTTAATATTTGAAAATTACCGAGCTCCTTAGAGCCATTAAAACTTATTTTAATAACCTAAAATCTACCATAGTAATTATAAATAATTTCACGACACTTTTATTCTTGTAGTTTTTCCACTACCCAAAATTTGTATCCTTATTCAGGCACTCATATGAATAATGAACCATCTCACTATATTTAAAACACTTTACCACTTGCTTAACTAAATTTTCCTTACTACGACCAAGATATTTTTAATTGTAATCAAGAGCCATATACCCCAAATTACAACATTAGCAACACTTTATAGAACCTGTCAAATATAAATTGAAATGTAATTTACCACAAATTGAACATATGGTGATTAACAAAAGACTTATTGTCTAGTCTCATTTATGTTTCCTTCTACCTTGGCTGTTACTAACCCTTATCATCTTGAGGCACACAAGTTTCTATAAATTCTATCTCAACTTTCTCAACACAACAAAAAATTATTTCATAGATTTTAAATTCTCATGAGTCCAATTCCCTTCATAAACTTAGTTTTAATCCCTTGTGAAAATAATTAATTTTACAATTAGTGTCCTATACAAATTTTAGTATATGCCTGGATAATATTGTGAAGTCTTCAATATATGCAGCAAAAAAATCTTCATATTTTTGCCACAATTCCAAAAATTGTTTCTCTATCTTAAACCAATCAATCTTACGGAAATATTTATCTAGAAAATGATACATAAATATTTATCATTCCATGGAATCATGATTATATATATCTATGGTATTCTTAACCAAATATCACCATTGATCAGATTCACCTTTAAAATAATAAATAAAAAGAGTTACCTTTTTTTGATTCGAACTACCTATGACATCAAATATCTTTTCCATGGATTTAACCCACCCCTTATCCAACACAAATCCAAAAGATCCACTGAATTTAGAAGGGTGTGGCCTTAAAAAATATTACACTAATTCCATGTTTCTTTTGGATTGATCTGGCTACTCTCATGCAAAGATACCACCACCATTTATATATTGCATCAACTAAGCCATCACAACAAAAAATTTCTCAGTTCCAATTCCAAAAATTTTGGGTTGCTAGTTTAGAAGGATATTATCCTATTGGTGAATTCCTAATGCATATTCCCTATTTACTATATGGAAAACCATTCTAATAAAAAATAGTTTAGAAAAAGTAACATGGAAATCATCAAATTATATTTCATTTGAAATTAACTATTTAGTAAAATCTTATAATGGTATTCTATAATCATTATCCTAACCCCTAAATTTATTTATTCCATTTCTATTATACCAATTGTAAGGAAACAACCTTAAGTATTACATAATATAGTGTCTTTAGAATACAATTAACTTCCTTTAATTCCCAATTATATTTTAGATTTAGAGTTTTAGAAAATTAGATCATAATTATTACATAACAAAAATATAAATTATAAGATATACACGTCTACTTAGTATATGTTATCCCTATAATATGAAAAGTTTAAAATAAAAAATGTTTTATTTTTATGAAATTTTTTCATGAATTTAATATTAGATTATTAGTTTACCTTAACAATACTTAATCCCTATGAAAAATATTTTGAAAAAATGATTTGAGGAAACAAATTAAGTAAGGATATAAAATAAAGAAATAAACCATTTTTCCATGAATAATTATAAATATTTTCCTTTTTTAAAATAGAATTTGGGCACAAAATAAAACCTTTTCTTACATAAGAAATCATATTATATATCCAACAATTTTCATAAAGTATTTAATTATAAATATTTAAGACAAAATAAACTCATAAAGGTTTCTTTTTAGATTTGAAAATCACATGAAAATATTTTCACAGAGTTATAATTTTTCTCTTACTTTTGGAATGATCATCATGGTTAGATTTGAAGTAACCATGACAACTACTCATGGAATAACTTCATGATTAACTTACAAACATTACATTAGAGTAACCATCATAGATTTTCATGGATTAAATATTATAGTTAATATTGGAATAACCATTATAGCATATTACCATTATCTCTTAGGTCAAACCCAATCATTTAACTCCATACCATATTTTGAATAACCATACGGTAAAATTCCAAACCTAATTAATTGGAGGGATATCATAGACCCACACATATTTTATTTATAACAAAAACACCAGTCATTATAAATAATTTCCAATAACCATAACATGATTCATAAAATCTTGCATCATGAAAATATTTCTTGAGAAAAAAAAATTTCGTTTTTGAAATCACTTATTAAAAAATATGATAATTTATAAAGGAAAAAATTTTCATTGAAAAAATCCTTGTAAACATGAAAATTAATAATCAAGGAAAATATTATTCATGATGGTGGTGAAATATTATCATTTTTTATAAGTTAAAAAACATTATATCCTTAATTTTCTCAGAAAATTCACTAAGTACCTCATTTGAAAAATAAAAAAAAGAATCCTTTCAAACCATTTTTTAAAGTAAAACATAGGAAAAAATTGTTTTAAGCAATAAAAGGATAATAATAAAAACTTTCATATTTTTTTTTAGAAAAAATGGATATGGAATAAAATTAGAGTTTAAGGGAAACTTTAAAAGATGATTTTTAGAAAAAAGTCCCCTACCTTGAGTCCAAATCATCACATATGTTCTTTATATTCTCGAATAATAAAATTAGGTTAATTATTTAATTTATTAATAACCTTATTAATGTTTATCATTCTTTTTATATCACTTATTACTATATTATATACAATTACTAAATCATTTAAGTTCATGTTGGATGTTTTGATAATATTTGGTACATAATTTTAAAATAACTTTGTTAGGTAGACTATGGTCGAAGAATTCATTATTAAATTATATATAGAATAATATTCAAGAAATAATTATAATTTATATACATAAATTATAGTTTTAAAACTAATCATGGAATTTGTTTATGAAAAAATTAATTACGTTACAATCATGGATACGGTAGGCCGTACATACGCATGAGTAACATTTCCATTTTTCAATTATAATTATGGAAAAAGGTATAAATTATTTTATCTCTTAAGAATTATAATTATATCATAAATATAGTATTACTTATTTAAAAATTATTATATATATCATCCATGTGATGTGGTGATGGAAAATGAAACATATCGCTTTGTTGAGGTGGTGGTCCGCACGTACACATGAAAGACATTATCATTTTTCAATGTAGGGAATGATGAGAAAATATGTGTTATATTTTCAATAAAGAATAAAAAAATTTCATGAATATAATGTATATAACATAAATCCATAATTATAACCATTCTTGAGAGACGGTGATAGAAAACTAATTAAATCTATTCGCGAGGTGGTAGTCCACCATACACAAAAATGATGGTTTCATTTCCCATTTAAAGGAAGATGAGACAAATATATATTATTCCATTAACTTAAAAAAATAATATTATGTTGAGGATACTAGTTTTATTATTTTATCATATTTGAATTAGATTTTATAGAGGTGGAAGAAGAATCAAAACTAAAACATAAAGTTAAAAATTATCCCTCTTCTTTGAAAAAACTTCTTTTCTTAACATCTTAAGACCTCTAAGATTGTTATTATGACCAAAATAAGGACTCTAAAATGAAAGTAAGGATTATAAAAAGTAATTTGGGTAGAGTGTTTCTGAACTAAAAGGGTTTTGATGTTTGAATTAATGAAAAAAAGAGATGCCCTTTTATAAGATAGGAGAGAGGAACTCTAGAAATTTCATAAAATATTAAATTAATATAAATTAATTTTTAATTAAAAATTCCAATAAATTGATTTAATTAAAAGATATTATGATTTTGGGTCGAAATAACCTTATAAAATAAAAATTAGGCAAGTTTTTTTACTATGTTTTTATCCTTATATTTTGGTTTTAACACCATGTTAACCCTTTTTAAACTTACTATGACAACAAGGTGTTTTACTCTTTGAGGGTCAAGAAAATTACTATAAATGAAAAAATGACCCATAAATATATCATGGTTAATATTATAAACTATATATTTATCATTTTTTCAAAATCTATCATTTATAAGAATTTTATATCATTTATAAAAGTATTATTTATTATAATATATGATTAATGTCTATTTTTAGAACTATTCATCACTTTAATTTTAATAACATCAAGAAAAAATTTAAATTTCAAAAAAATATTTTTTATATCCCTATAATTTCATGGTCATTTATGAAATTTATGTATCATATTATTTATCCCAAATTATATTTCTTTTAATATTTTTAATATCCTTTATTTTATTCTTCCATTAATTGTATAATTAATGTGACAACGTTGTATATGAACTTAAGGTAATTATTTATCCACTAAAATTTAAAAATAAATTACCACGATGAAATGGATACATAAAATAAATTTAATTCAAGTGTTAGTGTCATTTATAGTCTATAATTTTATTTTTATCTTTAATAACACGATTTACCCTTTACCTCTATAATGAAAATTACTAAGATTTCTATTCTTATCAAAAAATGGTAAATATTTAATAAATTTAAAAATCCTAATTTGAAATGTTGGATATTTTTTTTAAAATTCAAAACATAGAACTGGAAGAATTTAATTTAAAATTACAGAGACAAAATGCAAAGAAAAATCTTTCTTTAGAAAAATTATCTTTTTAAGTATAAAATTTTTTTATAATAAATTCAAGTATTAAATTACTTCCAAAAAACCATAGTTAGATTATTATTAATAATATTGTACTAATTAAATTTTAAAACTAGTCCAAAATATAATTTTACGTCGTAAATACTTTAAAATAAAATATAGTTTTCAATAAAAATCAGTATTTTCACTATTCATTGAAAAATAAATCATTCCAAAAAAAATCTCAAAAATTCATCCTAGGATAATTTTGACATGCTAAATTCAAAAGTGAAATTAATTTTGTCAAAATAATTTTTCTTAAATTTCTAGAAATTAATTATAATATTCACTCAAAAAATGAAATAAAACCCATTTGTTTAAAGAAAACATATTTGTGAAGAATAAAAAAGACTTTAATAAAAATAAACTTATTATTTAAAATTATTAATTAATACCTTACAAATGAGTATAAAATTTATATATTTAATTATATTATTAACACTATTCATTCCCACTAATTTAACAGCTAGTTTATAACAATCAAATTTAAATAATAATATTTCATAGTTTGTTTAATCTCGGTGTTACATATCTTGTATGCTATCAAACATAGTCCTTACCTTCAAAGTATCAGGATATTAAATTCTCCACACCCCCTTTAAGAAATTATTTCCTTTCAATTTTAACTCAGGCATAGTAACTAACTTCTCAAAATACCTTAATTGAAATCCCATATTGTAAAAATATTCAATAAAACTTCCTCTTAAAAAAATGATAAAGGAAAGTATGAGGGTCATATAGAATAACACATAGTATATTTACAAGTAAGAGAAAAGAATTGGGAAGTAAAAACATGGATATCAAAGAAAAAAATAACTTCAAAGGACTATTATAGAGTGATATAGAACTTGGTCATGATAATGTTAACCAACACAAAATTTTAAATCTATGATGGGTTAAAAGACTATTGATTTATTAGTAAGAAAAGTAAACAGATAAAATTTTTGTTTTCAAAAAACATTTTCCTAAAGTTGTGGAATTATTTTACTTCTTATACTTATAAAATAAGGAAAAATACTTACTTTTGAAGAATAATTTCTTCTTTTAATAATTTTTAGCAAAAACTCATCTTTTTTATCCAAACAATGAGTATTTAAGATGAATTTTTATTTTAGAAGCACTAGAATCAACTTCTAATGGATCACATAATCCAAAAAAGGTTAGAAATAAATTACTCATATCATTAGATATTAACCAAAACCAAATAGTTAGGACGAGATAAGATATTTCCAAAAATTAATAAACCTCCACATGAAGAAAAACTAATTTAATTTCCAAATTTCAATTTTTATACTAAAAGTAGAACTTAAATCATTCAATAAATAACTATCATTAAAATTTCTTAATAATATTCTAGACTAAGATTGAAACCCAAAGATCAGATGGATTTTATCACATAGTCTTCTAATATAAGTTGAATATTTATATCCAAGTAACATCAATCAGTCTTAATATCTCATAATGAAAATGTTATTTTTGTAATCATATAATATCTAAGATATAATTTCTATAAATGACTTGAATTACCATAAATCCACATTAAAATAATATATTCTTCTAAAAGATAATTCATCCTTTATTTCTCATATATAATCCCGTAATATTCTATTTATATTAATCCTATAATGTTTTCTAAATTATAGTGAAAATCTTCTGAAATAATATTAATAAAAAAGATCAAATTCTATTCCTATGGTTATCTATACGATTAAAAATATGTTATCAAATTATAATAAACCAAAATTACCTCAAAAATCAAAGATCATATAAACCCTAAAGTATACCAATAATTTTAAAATTATCCTCTAAAAGTAAATTCATTCTTCCTAAAATAAAATTTTTTATATGTTATACTTAAGGGTTATATATACCTTAAAAATTTATAAAAACTCAATAAATGACCCCAAAAAGTTGTCACCTTTTCAGTACACTATTTCTCATAGTTATCAATATCATTATTATATTTGTTTAATAAACTTGGAAAGAATAATCCTTAGGTGTTTCGTGATCCACATATTTTTTATTTTAATCGACTAATATATTATCCATAAAAATAAAAAAAAAATTATCCAAAAGTTCAAGGAAGACTCTATTTATAAGTTCCATTAAAAACATTGAGGTATTTTTCAACACAAAGTGTATATCCATAAAGTCATAATTTCTATTTCTAATCCAAAATACAATTTTCAGAATTTTATCCTTCTTCCTATACATCAAATAGTTCCCAAACCATAGGTTAATCTTTCAAAAATATTGAGCTCCCTAGAGCTGTTACAACTTCATTTAATGGACCAACATATACAAAAGTAGTTTCAAAGGATTTTAGTGCACCCTTATGCTTATAGTCTTTATACTTCCTTTCATTCGTGACCTTATATGGAAACTCATAAAAAAATGACTCATCTCACTAAATTTAAAATACTTTACTGATTTCTTATCAAAATTGGACTTACTACCACCAAGATATTTTTTATTTCAGTCATGATCTATATGCCCCAACTCTACACATCAGTAAAAACTTTCTAGAACCTATCAAAAATTCATTGAAATATTGTTTACCACAATTAGAACATATTGGGGTCTTATGTCCGGAATTATTGGTTGGTTTATTTTTTCTTTAATTCCACCATTATTGTTTATTACCCATGTCATCTCGAGGAACATAAGTGTCGGAAAACTCCATATCAACCTTTTTAACACAATAGAGAACCTTTTAATTGTTTTAAAATTATCATGTGGACAATTCTCTTTGTGAATTTTCTTTCAATACTAAGTAAAATATATTTATTTTACTATCAGTGTCCCAAATAAAATTTGTCACATACATAGATAATCTTGTGAATTTTTCTTCTATACACCAATGTAATCTTCTCCTTTTTGACTCAATTCATAAAATTGTTTCTCTATCCTAAGTTTAGAAATCTTGGGGAAATATTTCTCTAGAAATATATTATTAAGTGTTTCCCATTCCATGGAATCAAGATAATATCTCTATTTTTTATTCTTAACCAAATACCACCATTGATCAGTTTACCCTTCAAAATGATAAATAGAAAGAGTTAGCTTTTTTGATCTAAAAAACCCTGACATAGAATATTTTTCTAGGGATTTTATCCACCCCTCAACTACCACTAGGTCCGAAGATCCAATAAATACCAAAGGGTGATTCCTCATAAAATGTTACTCTATTTACAAGTTTCTTTTTGTTGGATATGGATGCTATTTGGAAAGGATACAACCACCATTATAGCTCTCCTCAAGTGATCTATTACAGAAAAAATCGATCAGTTCCAATTCCAACCATTCTGAGTTGGTAATTGGAAGGATATTGTCCTTTTAGTTCCTTTCTACTATAGATTTTCTATTTTATATGCGAAATAACATTATAAACAAAACATAATTTAGATGAATAAACATGGTAATATTCAAATTTTATTTCATTTAAAATTAAACAATAATTAAAATATTTTAAGGGTATTCTATACTCATTATCCTAACCCCTATAGTTATCTAAAACTTTTCTCTAATACCAGCTATCAGGATGCGACCTTAATAATTACATAATCTAGTGTCTTTAGACTATAATTCACTTATTTTTCTTCCTAAAGATATTTTAGGTTTATAGTTTTAGATAATTAGGTCATAATTCTTACATAATAAACCCATTAATTATAAGGTGAACACTTCTACTCCTTATCCATTTTTTCAACAATATAAAACCTTTAAAATAAAACACGTTTTCTTTTTATGAAAAATATTCATGAATTTCATCTTGGATTATTATATTAACTTAACCATTATTAAACCCTATGATTTAAAAAAAAGTATAAGAACAAAAAACAAATTAAGTGACCTAAAAGAAAGAATGAAACCATCATTCCCTAAATAATTATAATAATTTTCCTTATTCAAAATAAACATTGGGCTCAAAATAAACCCATTTATGACCCAATAAATCATATTACCTATCCAAGACCTTTCATAAATAATTTAACTATAAATATTTAAGTAAAAATAAACATATAATGTTTTATTTTATAATTTTAAAATCTCATGAATTTTTTTTCAAAAAGTTATAATTTCTACTCGTATATATGCAATAATCATCATGGTTAAAGTTGGAGTAACTATAATAGATATTAAAATGAGACCATAAAGTTTAATTTATAAACATTACCGTAGTATAAACATCATATTTAATCATGGATTTACCATCAAAAATAATCTTGGAATAACCATCATAATATATTCTCATTATCACCTAAGAGAATCCTAATAAGTTAACTTCATCCCATATTTTTAATGGTCATGCGATTGAATTCTATACCTAATGAATTGTTGGTATATCACAGAACCACCTATATTTGGTTTATAATTTAACCACACATAATCAAAAAAATTCCCTTGAACTATAAGATAATACTCAAAATATTTTATTACAAAAATATTTATTGAGGAAAATTACTTTACAATTTTGAAATCGCTTATTTAAAAATATGGACAATTAGAAAGAAAAATATTTTATTTGAAAATATAATTGATTAATTGTAAAGTAATTTTAAAATTAAATATTATGCATTAATATTGAAAAATCCCCTCATTCCATATGAGTTTAAAAAATTATTTCTTCCTTAGTTTTGTAAAAAAAGTCACAAAGTACATCATTTGGAAAATGACAATAAGATTCCTTTCAAACCATTTTTTGAAAATTAAAATAAGGTTAAAAATGAATTTTAAAAAAATATAATAATATTAAAAACTTATTTAAAACATTTCAAAACAATTTTTATATGGAAGAAAAAAAAAGTTTTATGGGAAACTTTATAAGATGATTTTTAGAAGAAAATCCATTACCTTCAATCAAACTCATCACATACATTGTTTATATTCCTAAATAATAAAATTAGGGTAATTATTTACATGCTTTAATTTTTTTAAAGTTTATTATTCCTTTTATATAACCTGTTACCATGTCATATACAATTACTTAATCATTTAAGTTCACATCAGACATTTTGACGATATGTGGTACATAAGTCCCAAATGACTTCGGTAGGTTGAATATGGAAAAAGAATTCATTATTACATCATATAAAGAATAAAATTATTGAAATAATTATCATTTTTATATAAAAATTATAATTTTAAAACCAATCATGAATTTTGGTTATGAAAAAAATTAATTACATTATAATCATGGAGACGGTAGGGTGTATGTACGCATGAGTAAAGATTCCATTTTTCAAAATCGTTTTTGAAAGAATGTATATATTAATTTATCTTTCTATAATAATCATGACATAATAAATATCATATCAATTATTTAAATATGCTTATATATATAAAATCCTTGAGATGTGGTGATGAAAAATGAATCATATCGCTTTATGAAGGTAGTAGTCCTCATATACGCACGAAAGACATTATAATTTTATAGTGTATGAAAAGGTGAGAAAATATGTGTTTTATTATCTTTATATAATGATAAATATTTCATTAATTTCATATATATAGCTTAAATACATCATTATAACTAGTATTTAGAGACAGTGGTGGAAAATGAATTATATCATTTCGTAGGGTCGTAGTCTGCCGTACACACGATTGATGGTTTTGTTTCCCATTTGATGGAATAAGATATGTATATAGGTTATTAAATTAAAATAATATGATATTAATATATTTTTGATAATTTTGTTATTATATTATAATTTTTTAAGAAGTTTATAAGGAGTTGAAATAGGAATGAAACTAAAACAAGCGGTTGAAAAATATACCTCTTCTTTGGAAAACCTCCATTTCTTAACACCTTAATACCTATTAGATTAGAATTATGCCAAAACTAAGGACTATATAATGAGGGGAGATATTATAGGATGTAATATGGGTAGATATTTGAGGAAAAAATTGGGAGTGTGAAGTATGGAGAAGAATCAGCGCCCTTTTATAAGAGAGGGGAGTGGCACTCTTGGAATTTCTATAAATATTAAATTAATATAAATTAATTTTCAATTCCAAATGGAAGAAATGTTATCACTACTAAAAATAAGGCCTTTATCAGCGCTAAAAATGGCCTTTATCAATGCTAGAAAAAGAGCTGATAAAGCCGGCGTAGATAAAGGGGGGGTCCCCTTTATCAGCGCTCCGAAAAGCGCTGATAAAGACCACTTTTATCAGCGCTAAAAAAAAGCACTGATAAAAGGGGTCCTTTATCAGCGCTAAAAAAAGTGCTGATAAAAGTACCCCTTTATCAGCGCTTTCATTTTAGCACTGATAAAGGACCCTTTTATCAGTGCTTTAAAAAAAGCGCTGATAAAAGTTAAAAAAAATTAAAAAAAATTAAAAAAATTTAAAAAAATTTAAAAAAAATTAAAAAATACTGCCAATCGGGGGGGGGCTTTTATAGTGCTTGAACCCCCCTTTTACAGCGCTTTTCGGCCCCTATACAGCACCCCACACACCCCACACACCCCCCTCCACCCTTTAACAGCGCTTGCTCTAATATTCCCCATGCGCGTGCACCCTTGCCTCCACCAGGATTTGAACTCGAGACCTCCCCCCTGCGCGCCTAAGCCCTTACCACGACTCTATTTTGATTTGCTTTCCAATTCATGATATCTCTATATATATATATTTATATATTTAGTTATATTTATTTGTATAGTAATATATATTTATATTAATATATATATATATAGTTATATTATAATATATATAGTAATATTAATATATATATATAGTGGTATTAATATATATCTATATCTATATATATATATTTAGTTATATTTATTCGTATAGTAATATATATTTATATTAATATATATATATAGTTATATTAACATATATACAGTTATATTAACATATATATAGTTATATTAACATATATATAGTTATATGAATATATATTTATATAGTTATATGAATGTATATTTATATAGTTATATTAATATATATATAGTGATATTAATATATATATTTATGGTGATATTAATATATATATTTATAGTAATACTAATATATATATATGTAGTTATATTAATATATATATAGTTATTAGATTAATATATATATATAGTTAGATTAATATATATATATATAGTTAGATTAATATATATATAGTTATATTTATATATAGGTATATAAATATTCATTTTATTTTAAATAAAATGGATGTTAGTTATTATTTAGATAAAGCTAATATATTTTATATGTAAATATATTTTATTATTTATATTTATAATTAAATTTTTAGGTGTGAATATTTAACAAATATGAATATATTGTTATATATTTGATTATAAATAGTAGTGAATTATAAAAAATGTTGAAATTTCAAAGACATAATATCAATATGAATGTAATACCTTAGAATAAATTCATACCCCACCAAAAAAATCCAATAATACCCCCTTAAACGAGGGTGAAAATCCACAAAATGTTAAAAAATCGGGGTACCCCGACTAAAAACTCAGTTTTGGAGGCCTTCTGGGCCTCTTTTGACCTCGAAAATCCCTTGACCAAAGTCTCCCAGCCAAAGAGACGTAGAGCTCGTCGCAGGCTTCGATTTGATATGTGGTAGAGCTCAAACGGACACCCAGGTCAAAAGTTATGGCCGTTTGAAGTTTGAGTTGCGTTTTCAACATATTTTGGATCTTTTTTTTAATTTTTTTAATTTTTTTAGTCTTCAAATTGTTAATAAATGACTATTACTCCATAATTATTAGCAAATTATTAATTAAAAATATTTTTTTCAATTTTTTAAGAAGCCATTTTCACTAAATATCTTATATATTATGTATAATAAGTGTAAATGTACATTTATAGTTATGTAAAATATATTTAAAAATTATATATTATATTTATATATCAATATAACTATATTTATATATTAATATATATTTTTTTTAAAAAAATTTGAAGCCGACCCTTTACCAGCACTACTAAACAAGCGCTGATAAAGGGGGTCCCTTTATCAACGCTTTTTCGTTAGCGCTGATAAAGGGGGGGGGGGGGGGGCTGCGAAAAACTGTTTTTGTGGTAGTGTATTTATTTAAAATATATGATTATTATGGTTGAAATACCCATAGAAAATAAAAATTATACAAGTTTTTACTATGTTTATAACCTAATCTTTTGGTTTTAACCCCTCATTAACCATTTTTAAACTTACAATAACCAGATGTTTTTTTACTCTTTAAGGGTCAAAATAATCACTATAAATGAAAAAACGACCCATAAATAGACCATGTATTATATTATAAACCATATCATAATAAATTTGATGAATATGAGGTTTTTATGAAATTTATATAATTTAATAAAATATTATTTATTATAATATATCATTAATGTCAATTTTTATAACTAGTCATTACTTTGATTTTAATACCATGAAGAAAACAATTGAACCAAAAGTTTTATTATATTAATAACATGTATTTTTAATATATAAAATTCGTGTATCATGTTATTTATCTCAAATTATATATATATTTTAAAATATTTAACTTTATTTATTTGATTTTCCCATTAATTGAATAATTACCATGTCAGCATTTTGTAAGAATTTAAGGTAATTATTTCTTCAATAAAAATTTAAAATTAATTACTATATTGAAGATAAATATTTTTTATTTAAAAATACTGTTTATAACTAAACATATCCTATGGTAATCTATATATTAATAATATTATAGTTATTAAAAACAAGAGTGTTACATTTTGGTATTTTCTTTAAATAAAATATCACAAAGGTAATTATCTCATCAAAATGGAAAAAAAATTATAATTTAATCTTATATGAGTATGTATAAAATAGATTCTTTTAATAAATTTAATCCAAGAGTTATAGTCATTTTATAGCCCTTATAATTTTATTTTTATCTTTAATTACATGATTAACTTTTACCTTGGGAACAAATATTTCTATGGTTAAAATTCATATTGACTACAAATAAAAGGGAACTATTTACTAAATTATGAAGTCTTGAATCAAAAAATAAAATAGATTTTTAAAAAATAAACTAATATAAGTGAAATAGTTTTATTTAAAATTAAACTCACAAAACACAATAAAAAATTGTTTTTAAGAAAAATGTAAGTTTTAAGTATAAAATGTTTTAAATAATAAATTAAAATATAATATTTTATTAAAAAAATAATAATTATATTATTATTATAAAAAATTAAATAATTAAAATTAGAAAAAATCCAAAATAGAATTTTACTTTGTAAATAATTTAAAAGAAAACACAATTTTCAATAAAAATCAGTATTTTCACTATTCATTGAAAAATATTTTTTTAGAGAATTATCTAAAATTAATCCTAATAAAATATTGAAATAATGAATTCAGAAAAGAAATTATTTTTTTAAAATATATTTTTTGAATTTCTAGAAATTAATTATAATATTCACTTATAAAAACAAAGAAAAACCCTTTTTTGAAGAAAATGTATTTTTGAAAAATAAAACAACTTTACTAAAAATAAAGTACTTATTTACACATAATTAATTAATAACTTATAAATTAGTAGGTCATATATTTCATAATGTAGTTAATATTATTAATTCCCTCCAATTTAATGGCTATGTTATAATGATCACATTTAAATAATAATATTTTGTTGTTATTTTAGGCTTAGTGTTACGTATCTTTTATGATATTAAACAAAGTCTATCCTTTTAAAATCTCATTATATTAAAAATCTCTTTATTTTGTCCAAAAATATTTCATAGACACTTATTTTTATTTTTCTATTCAATAAATTATGAAATAAATTCTCATTTAGAAAAGAATGTTTGAAAGGTATGACTTTATATATAAATCTATAATTCAATTTAACAGGTAGGAAAATCTATGTGTTACTAAATATGAGTATGATTTTAATTTCCCTATAAAAACCAGATATATTTATAGTTTCAATGAGGTAGATGGACTTAATTTTTTTTTTCATTTAGTTTTTTTATAAAAAGTTATAGTGTGGATATTATGATGATGTTCGAGTTGGTTGGATTGTCTATATAGGGTGAAGCCACACTTATAACTCAATAGATTTTTGATGTAGTCGGTTATTAAAAAAAAGCTGAAGAACCATACTTTCTCTTTAAGGAAAAAGATCATAAAATGAACCATATATCACCATATTCAAGATTTTTCTTTAGGTGAATTCAATTTTTCTTACTTCATGTAAAGGAGATAGAGATACTATCAATGTTTAGGATATTTACATCCCTGATTTTATTTGAAATATGTGATAGTTTAACCATGTAAAGTTTTTATGGAATTATATTGAATCTATTCATATTGGAATAGTGAATATAAATATTTTTATTTATCCAAAGTTTCTTAAAAAATTTCTTATTAAGTGTATAATAGTTGAAAATATAATGAATGAAGTTACATAAGTCATAAACAAAGAATATTTATTTTGATATGATACAATATCTAAAATGAGATTAGTTCATATTCCAAAAAAATAAGTTTATAAAGAATAAAAATAAAGTTTTCTGATATAAAGAAATAGAATTTCTTAAGGTAAAAGTTTAATACAAAAGGAAGATTCCTAAAACCTCTCATAAATCCCATGAAAATCCTCATATGAAAGTTAAGGCTATGTATGATGAAGCCTTCAAAAAAATGATGAAAATTAAAAAGGATAGGAAGGATAATGATCTTATTTTCGGTTTTAATCTTATTTAATCTATTAATTTAAAAGAAACAATTCCTAAAAAGGAATAAGGAAGATGAGAAGAGTTAGAGAGAACCTGATAAGAAAAAAAGCCAATGAGGCTCATGATTTCATTAAGAAAGTAACAATTTTAGAACACAAATTAGAAAAATCTCATCATAATAATACTCTATAAGTTTCTTAGTCCATTGGAATGGAAAAAAAGGAAAAAAGTTTCTTATTCCATTTCAAAGTAAAAAAGGAAAATTATTTGATGAGCCCATTGGAAATGAAAAAAAGGAAAATATGAAAATTTGAAGCATTTCTATGATTAAATTATTGGAATAAATAGTGTTACTAAGTTTGTTTCCAAACACACAGATATTGTAAACATTAAAGTGGTATATTGTTCTAGGGATACTAATTATTTGAAATTTTTCTATATTAAATAAGAATCTAATATCAATCAATTGAAGAAGAAGTTATAGTTATAAGAAAATGGATTATAAAGCTAGAGTATCGAGTTGAGAAAATTAAGAAGCTAGAAAATGATCTAAAAAGGATGAAGTATGTTGTTAACCAACATACGAAGAAAGATTAATTTATTTGAAATTTTGATCATTATAATATTAATATTCCTTTATTTTTATCACTAATTTCATATATTTTTTATGTATGCTTTATTAATTTTTTATTTATTCGTTTTTATCCCTTAATGTGTTTAGGCATGTTTTAATTTCATTATCTATTACCACAAAAAATCTTTACTTTTAATTTATTTTCAAAACTCATGAAGGGGGGGGGGGTTAAAGAACTCAAATCTCAAAAGTTTTTTTAAAAACTTATCTCTGTGTGATTTATTTTTCTTTTCAAAAAGTGGGAGACTATTGAGTTGAAAGATCTATTTATACTCTTACTTTTTTACATCATAATTCACCATTATAATATTTCTATTTATATTCTTAATTTCTTCCCATGTATATGGTTGTGCATGATTTTTTATTCTTATGAGGTTTCCTATTTTATTGGATGGGGGAAATTCATTTTACTCGACATAGTTCATGTTTAAATCAGTGAATAGGGATATTTTATTTTATTGGATAGATACATTTCATTTCACTAGATTTGGATGTCTAAGTCTACTAGATGAAGTTATACTAATTCAATTATACATAGATATACTAAGTCTACCAGATAGTGATATACTTATTCTAACATATAGATATTTACTAATCCTACCAGATGAATATTTTTATAAATCATTATGATGGTGATGAACTTGATGACCATCAAATAAAGTGTGGATACTCTAAACACAACTAAAGATGAAGGCGTTGTGTCTATGATTTTGAAATTGACCCTAAAAAGTGTGTAATGTTATCTTTGTGAGTCTGTTATTCTGATGTCTATATATAGTATTGTAACCTCATGGTGAAATATCAACTGAATAGCTTGCAATATGAATTTTTCATTTAACATTTTGCAATGTTTCATTACTTATAGAACTTTGAATTGTAATATTTTGAGAGATGATATTAGATCAAATGTTGTGATGTTGTTATTCTAAATGCTCAAATTTTTTCTAATCATTTTGATCGAGGGATCCCAGATCTAGGGAGATAGATATTTGTTCTATATACTATATATAGAGGAGTTCTAGAAGAAAGAAAAAGATTTGTGTGATGACGCCGATTGAGGGATTCCAAGGCTTGTATGATTGACTTACACATAAGTTTATAATGGAGGACACTTAAATTTGGGTCTCTAGAATTCCTTATCACGTTGGATGAAAGTAAGGACCTCACTTAGTTAAGGAATTGTATGTTTTATTATATCCTTTTATAAAAAGTTAGTTTTATGTTTTCTTATATTTTATCTCTTTAGAAAATACAACTATTAGATGTTTTTATTCCACTATTCTTAAATTTATGTTCCAAATATATTTTTCTTTAGTTACTCTATATTTACATATTCAAGAGTGTGAATTTTTAAATAGTTTTGTAAAAACTATTATTCAACCCCAAACACTTGTTTTAAATCTATAATACATTCCGAGGAAATAATTCATACTAGAATAAATTAAAAAATCCGAATAAGAAAGTCTTGATCGGAATGGACTTGGTGTGATACAAATATCATTGATAAGGAATATTTCGTATAAAATTTTATAGGTGATGAACACTAGATATTTTATGAAGTATCTAGCTGATATGTATAGGAATCCAAATAAAATAAACAAAGTGTTTATTTTGGGGAAGCTATTAGGTATGATAATGTAGGAAGGAAGAAAAATGAATGTTCATGTCAATGACTTAAACATGATTCAGGGTAAGTTATTATTGGTAGGAGTAAAGTTTTTGGATCTAGTGTGAGATTTATTTTATATTCATTACTCTTGAAATATTAGGACACGATGGTTATTGATATTTGAAACTATTATTGTGAGACTAATATTGTGTTTTAAGATGTTTGTGATCTCATTTTCCATGAGGAGATCAGGTGGAGGGAATTCTTGGTACATAATAGAACCATGTTCAATTTATATGGTGGATGATTTTTTGTTCAATGGAAAGTTCAAAAGAAAGAGAAGGAAAGGAAGGAATGAATTAGAAGTAAATCAACTAGACCTAGAACTATATATTTCTATTATGGGATAAAGGGGAACCTAAATAAGGATTTCATGGATAGTAGATTCAATTCTTAAAAATGTGCTTCTGGAAATTATGAAAATACTAGATGTCATTAACCAAACTTGGTCATCCCAACCCATCCCTTGTGCTAGCTCGCAATAAGTCCTGAAGGGTGTTCCCAATCCCCACACGCTGACAACTAGTGTTTGGGAACCATAGAAACACACTTGGGAATGGTTTCACCTGATAAATATAATTAGATATATAGTATAAAAATAATTGGAATTTAGGATGAATTTTCTTTATGGTAATCTCTAATGAAACCCAAATAAGAAGTTCTAAATACAAAATCAAACAAATAAATGATAACCAAAGATAAACATCAAACTTATGTTTACATATCTTAAAAGAACTACTATAAGTCCAAATAAAATATTTCAGACTCCAAGTTGGTAGAAATTTATAATATATATATATATTTATATATGGAACCAAAGTAAATAAAAGTAATACCGTATACTAATCCCAAGATCTCTACATAATCCATAGTCACCTTCCAACACTACTGCCATAAACTGATCAATCAATTACTTGAAATGAATAATTTAATAAGAATTAGAACATCATAAATTTTTACCTAAGCCCATAAAAGAAACTCAGTCTATTTATACTAAATGGTAAATATAGAGTATAATTCATTAGGCCAATAAGATGTCACTGAATAACTTCTCTATGTGATTCCTTCCATAAGTAATTCCATTAATGATAATTTGAAATAATTTTCTTGAAAATAATACCTTCATGATGTTTAAGTAAAACCAAACACATAAATGAAAGTGAACATTTTCATTTTAGATACAATTTTTATTTATTTAATGAAGTCTATTAGTTCTATAAAAATCACTTAGAACCATTTTAAAAAGAATTATAGAAATTTCTTTACTCGTTTATTCTCAAAAAAAAATTACATCGTAATTTTTTAAATGTTGAAAAAATAATAAAACCATGAAAATAATGTGTTAAAGTATATAGAAACCCATAAACAAGGAGTATTAGAAAACCATACAATATGAAAATAACTACTAAAATGAAATAAAAAAATAGAAATAGAAGCCACTCAAGTGAGAACAAATAAATTTCTAAATATAAACAACAATGGAATGAATTTAACATGAGGAATGGAAATAAATAAAAAATCATAATGGTAGTGGCCCTTGGGAAACTAAAGTCATAGAAATATAGAATATTCATTATATCTCTTGATCAAAACCAATAATATCCAACAATTAACTAACTAAGATGAAGATCATCATCATTCCCTAGCATAAAGGGGGAACCCTAGAAAGTGGCATTGTATCCATTTCACATAAATATTTAGTTAGTATTGTAACATGATCTAAAGGTCAAGGAGAGTTTAAATTTTAAGTACTTATCCTAGTATTCCATACCAAAGTTACTAGGATCCTATTATCAACTAAATAGAAGTGTGTAATATCGATCATAAAATTTATCACATCAAACATCAATGACATATAAAATCATCCCCTTATCCTATATAAGAAATAATTTACTAAAACATCCCCCTTTATCAAAACACAACATGTTTCCATTGGAACTAATATATTATACATTATCTCCAATATCAGATGTTACATGAAGCAAAGGGGATCATTCCGAGGCTCTTTTTAGAAAATTCAAACAAGGCCCTAGTATCTCATGGATAACTTAAAACCTGAAATTACATTGTGGTTTTTCCAAAAGGACCTTAAATATTTACACCAAGGTACAAAACATAAAAACACCCATTTTCAAACCAAGTATATCCATTCATTTATAAAAAAATACTTGTTAAAACAAAATGCGATTCAACACCAAAATAGAACATTTAAAACCATATATATAACCCAACATCAATTCAAATATCAAACCATATCATAAGATTAAAATCAACATATAAGAGTAATAAATAAAAAATAAAAGAGAACCAAACCTAAATAACACTCAAAATAATTTAAAATTATCCATTTAATTATGAAACCGTGGTGAAATATTAATCTATTTACTTTAGAAAACATTATGATATCATTAGGAACCTCAACATCACTTGAAACCTTTGTTTACATAAAAACTCCTCTAAAGAATTTAGTTAAACACCAAGAGTGTATCATAAAATAGTTACAACTAAATACCATTTAAAAAACAATGAATTCAAATTAAAACTACTCAAGAAAGGAAAAAATTACAATCAAACTTTATTTAAAGGAAATGTTTAAAAATTTTAAACACCTATGGGATAAAAATAAATACAATTTCATAGAAACAACTACCTTAAACTTAAGAGAAAAACATTTCATTCGATTATAACTGCTAGAAGAGGTGTAAATACAAGATAAATAACCCCTAAATTCAAAATATCACAACTTAAAAACAACCCTCTAATCTAGGGTTCAAGAATCATATCATTGTGAGAAAAGAATAATAAAAAACCAAAAGAAAGTATAATAAAGAGAGTATGAGAGGAGAAAAATGATCTAACATTCAAGAATCCACTTGTAAATAAAGTATGGTCCAAGAAATTCAAGAAGGATAAGAGGGGGCCACTCATAGGGGATCTCTTCATCTACTTCTAATGAGTTAGGGGAAAATAGGGCTTAGGTGTTTTTATTTGAGGTGGGGTGGAATAGTAATTTCATATTTCTAAACACCTAGGAAGGTCACACAACTTACCAAACCATGCACTAACTGCAAAACTATCATTGGTTCACCAAAGAGGCACATCATATTCTGTACATATAGTTTACCATAACCATGAACTAACCATACATAAGATACCCACACATGAGAAACCTCACTCGGTTTCCCCAAGGATCTATATGTTTTGACCAACCACATACAAACTATGTGAGAGTTTTTAAAACACCTATAAATAGATATATGAATTTACTACATGGTTTACCAAACCATGTGTCAAGAATAAAACTATATAAAGCTCTTAAAAATTTATCCAAATCTCTCTCAAACTCCATCAACTCATAATAAATAAATAATTAAACATAAAAAAACACCAAAATAAAATTACAGTGTGAAAATTCTCTCCATGAGAACACTTTTTGGATTCAAAAAATCATATAAGTTTAAAAGATAACAAATCTCAAAATATCTCAACAAGAAAGAGACAAATTCTTGATGACACAACTCTCAAACCATGGAACTAAAATAATTATAGACCAATACACATCCTCAATCCATAAATGATATCGAATAATCCCAATCCATAGTGAATGTGATACACAAAAACGAAAATCCAAATTCAATATTCAAGACCTATAATAGGTCTCCCCACTATATAATTATTTCATTAAAATAAATCATAAATAGAACAAAGGAATACTAAAATTATCCCTTGGAAGTACAAGAATAATTTTTAATCAATGAACCTAAACATAATATTAAATCTATACCGCATCTATAATCATAAAAAGACAAAAATGAAATTCTCCAAGGAATATGAAATCATAAACATCCCAAATATAGATACATGGATAATAATCTATAGAACATTATAAATCAAGTGAATATGAAGGGACATAAATAAAAAAAGAAAAATAATAAGAACACCTCAAATAGTATCCTTCAGCCTACTACCTAGATTATGCTATAATACTCCAATTCATAATTCTTCTAAATATGAATCGAATGATGAAAATATTTACAAGACTGCAGAATATAAAATGAGAGGGATTAGATTTTTAGGTTAATACCAATGAATCACACACATAATTTATCCTCAAAATTTAAAGGTCCATCACTAAAATCAATAGAAGTGGGTTTACCAACCATCTTGGGATGGCCTTAGATATTAACCTCCAAAAACATAGAAACACTAATCATATAATCAAATGAATCTAAGAATAATGAGAACACTCTCAAAATAAGTTTATAAGAGAGACCACCTTCCAGAATCAAACACTCATCATGTTCTTAATCAGTGACTCGAGATGAGGGAACATGCTCAGTGAAAGATGAATAGAAGTTAAATCGATAACTATTGGATAAGACTCAATCAAAAATAAGGGTAAAATTATACCACTCCAACATGAGTTGGGGTAGGTATAGTAACCATATAATCCCCCTTCCAAATGATGGGAGAAACCAACTCAAGGAATATTCCAAGACTTAGAAGAAATTTTTAAAAGGAACACTTTAAATAACAAGGAAGAACAGATATATTTGCGGTGGTTATTAAGTGGTAAACCCTATAATCCTGAATCTAAAAGACTAGGTTTTAAATCCTATCAATACCCATGGGGGATTTATGTCATAGTTGGTAATGCAGGTATGACATAGTTAGGCAATGATGCGGGATGATGCAGGAAATATGATGCTGACATTATGTTGCACTGGGCCTTTAGGCTATGTTCATGGCCCACTTGTCCATGGACCAACATGATATGTAATGGTTTTCCCTAAACCCATAAAAGAAGAGGTATTTTATTTTATAATAAAAAATAGGCTTTATCCCAACATAAAAAAAATAAGGACTACGAGGAATAAATCATAAGAACCAGGCATACACCCAATTACAAAAAAAACATCACCCCAAAACCCCAAATAAAACTGATATTTCAATTGAAAAGTTTTAAAGGGAGTTTCAAATAATTCACGTTAATTTAAAAACCATAAGACTCCACCATAAAATCTATTTAAAACTATATAAATCAATCTCTGAAATCAACTTATAAATCTCAAAAATAAAGTTCATTTCAAACCACATGTACTATAGGCCCAAAATCAAAACCCAAAAGATAAAATCATTATACACCACTCAATTAGTCAAAACAGTAATAAAAATTAAAAATGGTACTTTTTTAAAACTCATTCAAAACCATGATATTTACCCAAAACAATATTTTAAATTCACTAATTTACCACCAAAAAAAGTAATATGTTCCAATACATTAAACCAATTTTAATTCATTTTAGATTACCTCTTTATTAATTTAAAAAACTCACTTAAATACCAACTTTTGATATCATAAATCTTTTATTATAACCATTTTAACTTTATAAATCATCAAACTAATCTCAAATAATTTTAGAAAACCCCTTCATTATTATTTAAACTTAACATTTTCTATAAAAACTAAAAATTTTCAACATAATTCAATGAACAAATTTAACCAAATAACATTAAAACATATCTAAACTCACTTTAATTCATCCTAAATAGTAATTAACTATAAACTAAATAAAAATTTAAAATAGGTCCAATAAAAAATTCCAAGCATTTAGTGTTTTTGAATGGTTTGGCACCACTATTTGGAAAACAATGCACTAAGCGTGCAATGGATACTAAGATATTATAAAAACCATGGGAACAAGATCCATAAGTTTTTCTAGGTGATGTGAGCTAATTGTGAGCCTCTATATCATCTCCCATTTTCACCCCAAAACATGAAAAACTTGTAAACAACTCATACAATCTCAAGATAATCTAATAAATCATAAATTCAAATAAAAATACACTAGAAAAAAATATAACTAAATCCAAAACTCATAATTCATAATCAGACTACCCATGGTAAGTTGATTCTCCCTACAAGAAAGAGAAATCCATACTCTCCTCACACCTACCTCCTGAGTGTTGACATTCTAATATCTAATATAATATGTCACCCTAACTAATAGAGGGTAATCTGAAGACATTTTTTCATGAACCGATCTAGGTCAGCCTAACCTATCACCAGATCTAGCTCACAACAATGCCCGAAGGGGATTTCCAATCCCCGTGGGATAGAAACTAGTTCTTGGGAATCAAGGAAACACAATTTGGAATAATTTCACACAATAAATATAATTAGATACACTGTGGAAACTTACTAAGAATTTATAATGACTCATCCATAAGGTATACTCCCATGACACACAAATAAGAAGTTCCAAACACACAATAGGCCAAACAAAGCAAAACCAAAGATAAACATCAAACATACTTTCACATATCATAAAATAATTTTTACAAGACCGAATTAAAGATTCCAAACTACAAAAATTCCAAAATGGTTAGTACATGCATGGTAAATAAATAAATAAAATGAATCATGAATATGAATCCCAATATCTCTGAATTGTCCATGGTCACTTGATAATACTAGAACCACATATCACTATATGAGAGACCCAAAAGCAATAAGTACAAAAGAATAAGATCATAAGAAACTAAAACTAAAACTTTAAAATATACTTGGTCTATAGATACTGAGTAGTATAAGTAGGGTGTGATCCATAAGCCTAGTAGGATGCCATTGATAAAATCCTCTATGTGATTCCTTTCGTAATCTATTCCATTAATTCTAGTTTTATATACATTTCATGAAAATAATACCTTTTTTTATGTTTTACTAAACCCAAACACATAAGTAAAAAAGATAAAATTCCATTTTTAGAACCAAACCAATTTATATAAGGAAACCCATTAGTTCTATAAAAAATCACTTTAAACCTTTTTTTGAAAAAGTATATAAATTCCT
This sequence comes from Viscum album, assembly GCA_963277665.1. Taxonomy (NCBI): domain Eukaryota; kingdom Viridiplantae; phylum Streptophyta; class Magnoliopsida; order Santalales; family Viscaceae; genus Viscum; species Viscum album. Next base: position 2,112,918,140 of record OY728157.1, on the reverse strand, counting down.
TTACTGATTTATTCTAAAAAACTATCTCTATTATATTTATTAAAATGACTAAAAAAAGAATAAATTCAATAAAATAAAGTGTTCAAGTATAAGGGAGTCCCATAAATAATAATTAATATAAAACCATACCATATGAAAATAAATACAAAAACAATAAAAAAATAACCAACAATAGAAACCACTCATGTGAGGGAAAATAAATGTTTGGATAAAATTAAAAAGAAAAAAATCTATTAAAAATATAGAAAGAAAATAAATGAGAAATAATAAATGGAGTGTTCTTAGAAAAAATAAAGTTATATATTACTTGGATTATCATACTATTTTTGTGATCAGTACCAATCATAACCAATAACATGCTAACCTCTAGGGAGACCATTGTCAATTCCTAGAGGAAAAAGGAGACCACATAAAGTTTCACACTATCCATATCATGTGAATTATTAAATAGTATTATAATATAATCCAATGTCTAGGGAGAGTGTATGAATGACTAATGGTACTTATCCTAGTGTTATGTACCTAAGTTCTTTGGATCCCATGATCAACTAACTATAGGTGCGTAATATTAATCATAAAATTTATCACATAAAACATTAATGACATATAAAATCATCCCTTACCTCATATCTAACAATTTCTTTACTAAAACTACAAATTTTTATCAAAACATAACATATTACCAACAGAACCGACATATTACAGATGAACTACATGATCTAATTCAATGTATGACAAAGGTTCTCAGTCTTAGAATCTTTTCAAAATATTTCAACCGGGCCTTGATATCTCATAGATAACTTAAAACATGAAATTAATTTAATTTTTTTACAAATGAAACTTAAATATTTATACCAAATATCAAAATAACTCCACCCCCTTTTGAAACCATGTACAGATCGTCATTTAGAAAAAAATCTCTTTTTAAACCAACCTAAGATTCATCTTTATAATAACACATTTAAAACACAAAATATAGAACGCAATATAAATTCAAATATTAAAATATCTCATAATATCTAAATAAACATATAAGAGTCATAAAATAAACCCAAAATATCATAAAACCTCAATAACACTCAAAACCATTTGAAAAGACTCCATTTTAATATAAAAAGGTGGAATTCCTCATTTGTTATCATTAGAAAACATTCCAATAACACTACATACCTCAAAATATCTTTAAAACCTTAATTTATATATAAATTTAACTAAATAATTTACATAAGCACACAGAGTATGTTAAAAAATATTATTAACTAAATACTATTTTGGAAACATTTAATTCAACTTAAAACTACTTAGGTAATTAATACATTTGTGCTAACCTATGAAATTATCCTAATCAGGTCAAATTTAATTAAAGTAATGGATTAAAAATTTCAAGTACTTAAGGGATAGAAAAGAAATCCAATCATATTGAAACCCATTACTTAAACCAAGTATAAAGACATCACCTTCTATGAGAACTTCCATAATAGGTCTAAAGATAAGCTTAAAAAGTCCTAAATACCAAAAATCATAAGTTGAAGACAACCATTCAATCCAGGTTTCAAACATCATGGACTGACAAGAGATAAATAAGAATAAATTAGAACAGATGAATAATTAAGATAGTAAGAGATGATAAAAAACATAAAACTTGAAGAATACACTTGGAAATGAAGGTGGATCCAAGAAATCCAAGGAGGATGAGAGAGGGCCGTAACTAAGGGCTCACATTAGAGGATTTGAATGAGTTAGGGGAATAGATGGATCAAAGGTTTTAATTCAATGAGGGGTATAATATGAATTTAACATTATTAAACACATGTTAAGGCTCTATGGTTTGGTCACATGATTCACTTATCAATAATCCAATCGTTCTACCAGCACTAGTAATCCTGAGAGACACCCAAGGTTTAGTCACATGGTTCCCCCTAACCATGTGTTAACCATTCACAAGAGATCAATACAAAAGATAACCCATTATTTCCCCATGGGATCCCCATAATTCGACCAACCATGCATTAACTGTCCAAGAGTCTATAAAACACCTTGAAAGTGTTGCATGAATTGGTTTCATGGTTTACCAAACAATGTGTCAAGTGTGAACCTATAGAAAACTATTTTTTTTTTGAAAAATCAAACTAATCTCCATAAACCCCTAATAATTAAATAATTAAACATAAAAATACTTCAATATGAAATCTTAGTATCATAGTACAATTTAGAAGGAGTACATTTTAATACTAGTGTAAATATTTCATTTGAATCAAGAGTCATTAATTCTAGATCATCATTTCATTATACATTTGTGAGAGAAAATATAACCAACTCTCTTTATGAAATATTTAGATTTATTCATGTTTAGTATAATGAGGTTCTTGAGATATTATGAAAATTTTATGTTAAAATATAAATGCAAAATATTAGTTTTTTGGTTTTAGAATAAGTTTAACACATACCCGAATTATGAAGAAATTAATGTTTTTGGGGGAATATGGATAAATATTGATTTTTTATAACCTTTTTGTAAGGTTTATGTAAGATCACTCATGGATCCATGGTGGTGAAAAAGTTGTAAAAGAAGGAATTCTATATATGATGGGAAGATCATATGGAGAAATATTTTTTGGAAAACTTTTGAAAGTTTGGAGTTGTGGCATTGCCCTATTGGGCACATAAGTTAGAAAAACATTTGATTATTACCATATAAAATAATACTAAACCTCAATCACATAATGTTTAGAAAACATGAGAGTTGTATTCTAATAAATAAAATAAAGATGTCTTTTTTATAAAACAAATTGACACCAAAATGTTATAATTTGATCTCATATATACTATTCTTTAGGGGCTACTCCAGTATATTATCATGGTGGGTCTCTTTAAAATGTTACCTTAATTGATTATGTAACTCAAAATTTATGTGAATGCTTACTTAATCATAAATCCAATGTTTTTTGAGTGTTGGTTTGATGAAAATATATGGTAGATAAAGGGGATAGAAATAATCTTAACTTCTTAATGTTAGACTATATAGGTGAGTACGATATGAGGGAATACTAGAGATTTTGAAGGAGGATAATAAATAAGTTCTAGAAGACTATAACTATGATGTTAAAACTAAATAGTGTTGTAGAGAAAATGAAATATATGTAAAATGAGAAATCTTAGAGCATGATTTTTTATACATGGTTACCAAAGGAATTTTGGGATGATATAATAAATTTTCCATATTACATCATTAGAAAAAGTTCTTCAACACCTATAAAGAAGAATATTATTGAGTAGTTATGGCTATGGCAGAGTGAATGGTTATACCATTAATTTTGTTTTGAACAGTATCATACCTCTATGTTTATGTCAAAGATAGGGGAAATCCTAAATAAAATTTTGAAGCATGGTCCTCTTTGGAGAATAGAGGCAAAAAAATTTTATTTTAAATTTGGGATAGTGATAAATGATCATTATAATATTAAATATTCTATTCAATGAGAAGATACTATGAAAATATTAAAACTTATTGGAATAAATAATTGATAATTAAGAATCAATTAGTGGTATCCAGTTTGATCTAAAAGAAACATAAAAAGTTTTGTAATTCCTAGGAGGTTCCAAAATTTCATAATATCCAACAAGTTAAAAAGTACTAGAAATATTGAATATTTCATAAACATTGGTAAGTGATCTAGAAGATTCATTTTTATAAGGATATGAACCTCATGTGAAATTAAGGAGGCCTACTATCATAAGAATATCAGTTTAAAGGTTTAGAATTGATCTTCACAACTTTATTATAATAGATGGAGGATAACCCGAGGGACTATAATAAGTAAAAATTCTCAATGATTTTGGGAATTAATATTTATATATGAAATAGAAAATAGAGTAAATACACGAAAATGAAACATCGTAACTAATGTAATGATAATAAATAAGGAAGTCATAATAGAAAAAAATAGTGTACTAATTGATGGAGAAATAAGATGAAAAAAATTCAGATGAATCACTTTGAAGGAATTATGTTTTATAGTTTTATACTGACCTATTAAAAGGCCAAGTTAGTTGTAAATGGTTTTAAATATATTTAATTTATTCAATTATTTAATTTTTTCCCTTATTGTTAAGTATCCAACTATCCCAATGGTGATAAGTTTGTAAGATTCAAAAGGATTGCATCTTGAACAATTACAAGTAAAAATAGATTTCCTTCAAGGTGATTTTGTGGAGGAGTTATTTATGAATTGTTTAGAGATTTTCATATATAAATGGAATGAGTTCCAAGTTTTAAAGCTAAAACGGAGCTGGTATGGTTTGAATCAAGCACTGAGGTAGTGGAATTGGTAGTTTGATGCCTTTATGGATGGTAAGAAAATTTTCTGGAAAAATGATGATAATTTTCTTAATATAAGGTTTTCAATGATAGAATTAATTCCATAATTGTCTTTTACATAGATGATATATTCCTGGTGGGTATAAATATGGATTAGATAAAAGAGTTAAAATTTTATATGTTTTAAGGGTTTTAGATTAAGGATCTTGGTAAATACAATTTAATTTTAGTTATGCAGATCGAGAGGGATATGAAGACTGAACTGTTGGTTCTATATCTAAAGGTGTATATCTATAATATTAATAAATAATTTGTAAATAAAAAATTTAAATAAGTGACCACCCCTTTGGTTAGACACTTTATATTGTCCAATGTGAAACAACTTAAAATAGAATGTGAGACTAAGTACATGGAAGTAGTTTTATATATCTAAGTGGTCAGAATTTTTTTTATGTGATAGTTTATATGAGGTCAGACATTTCTCATGCATTGAGAGTTGTCATCATGTATATGGTGAATCTAGGAAAGTAGAACTTAGAATTAGTTAAGGTAATTATTCTATATCAAAAATTCATTAAATAATTATCTCTATGTTTCAAAATTTATGATACTTTTTAGGGGTATAATAATCTATAATTTTGAGTAAATATAGTTACATGTAAGAGAGTTTGGCCCAAAGTGAGTTTGGTTAGATTTGTTGTCAATATATAAATATGTTTTGTTTATGAAAGATTCTATAGAAAGTTGGTAAAGTTTGTGAGAAATGAGTTTCTTAAGAAAGCGACATAAGATAATTTATTAAGGAAGATAGATTTATGGGAATAATTTTTATAAAAAGAAGTTGTAGAATTTTTTATTATAAAGAAATGTAAGAAAGTTCCCTATAAAATTAGATGATGTTATGTTGTTCTTAAAATATCATAAAAAATCTTATAAATTCATGATCTAATGAAATTTTGTTCAAATGTGAATTATAATGTAATACTCGAATACTTTACAATATTTTCCTTTTAGAATAAATTTAATTTTGATGATAGCTTTCTTTATAAGAAACACCAAGTTATGATTATTCTACACACAAATTTGAATTTATCGTGTGTTACATGAAATTTTATGCTTATCTTTCTCTACAAGTAATCTTGAATTTATCTTTCATTATACACAATAATGAATTTCTTTGATGTCTTGTATTGCATTCCATATCTAGTTTTACTATATAATATTAATATTAATATTTAAAATGAAAATTACCTCATAGATATTAGATTAACAGTTATAAATAGGACTAACAAAATTATGAAAATATATAGTTTACACAAATATAAAATGAATTCATTGTTGAACAATTAATTATAAATGAAAATAAAAAAATAGAATATTGTTAAAGAAATGTCTTTATAAAAGAACTATTTTTATACACCCAAAGGAATTTTGTCTTAATAAATTAAAGTAATTACTATTATTTAATGATATTAATGAAATATATATATATTATATATTCAATAAACTATATTTTACACTCATACAACAAGTTTTATAGGTATAATATAAGAACAAATCCAATTTTATGTATAAAAAACTATATTTTTCTAATCACAATTTTGCTGCCTTTTATTGGAACATCTATTTTTAAACTAAATTTTGTAAATTTTATAAATTTTATATGAAAAAATAATCTTCATTTTTCAATTTGTAATTTCAAAATTATCTTAGGGTAAACTTTTTTTATTTTTATGTGATGTTTCATTTTTTTGATGAATAGTGAAAAATACTAGATTTTAATTAAAAACCGACTTTTCATATAAACATTTTATAGTGTTAAATTTTATTTTTAATTGTTTTTAAAGTATTATTAGATTAAATTTACATATATTAAAACAATTTATTTCATTAGAATCATTTTTATAAGTCATAATCAATATGAAATGGTTGATAACTGAAACACATGACATTTAATCAGTAAACCGATAATGAAATGAATCCATAGATATGGAAAATAAAAAATGACATGGATAATAAAAATTACTGAATTATCAATAGAGGCAATGCTAATTTATTGGATGTTACATTTCCCATGAAAATAATACCTTTACCATCATGATTTATATTCAAGATAGTTTAAAATAATTTGATTTGGCCAACTGATTCATCTCATGAGACTACCAATACATCTTGGGTTTTGCATCAAAAAATCCCCAACCCATATAGTTCATTTCCAAAGCATTTATTATATAATAAAATAATAAATCTAAATCATAAACAATGTAAAATGATTTTAAAAATCTATATAGTTCATTCAAATATTTATTCTTCATATATTTGGAAAATAAAACCTAATAATGGTGATATGAAATTCTTAACAAGGGTATGTACAACAGAATCAATAATGAATCAATAAGAAAAATCATCATAGAAACACAAATAACTGAGCATATATGCCTTATAAAAATCTCTATAAGGAATAATCAATATGAAATGGTTGATAACTGAAACACATGACATTTAATCAGTAAACCGATAATGAAATGAATCCATAGATATGAGAAATAAAAAATTCCATGGATAATAACAATAACTGAATTATCAATACAGGAAATTCTAATTTATTTGATGTTACATTTCCCAAGAAAATGATACCTTTACCATCATGATTTATATTCAAGATAGTTTAAAATAATCTGATTTGGCCAACTGATTCATCTCATGAGACTACCAATACATCATGGGTCTTGAATCAACAAATCCCCAACCCGTATAGTGCATTTCCAAAGCATTTATTATATAATAAAATAATAAATTTAAATAATAAATAATGTTCCTTATCAAATATCCATATCGAATAAAAGATATGGATTTACCAATAATTTCCTAGTTAATCAAAGAACTATAAAAGTGAACAATGTTTTTAAAAATGGTATAAAATTTATGAAATAATAATATCCATTTCCTGATAATTTGGATTTTTAAGATAAATTTAATGTAAAATAAAAATGATCATATGGACATGATTGTTTCAACAAAACGTTAACAATCACAAAATAAAGTGATAATGTAAGGATAACTTTTTCCACTTGGTAATTTTAAAGTCAAAACCCATTAGTTGAGATAGTTTAAAGTGAAACTTAAAATACCATGAAGTATTAGTGAATCATGATATTAAATGAAAAATGGAATTATATACACTATATTAAAGTGAATCGATGTATAATAACAAATAAGTCTCAATGAGATGTAAATTGAGATGAAATCCCTTACCTTGTGTTTCCTTTTGGGTGAAAGTTATTTAAACTCTTGTATAAGGGTATTAAACATATTACTAACATATACCAAAATAATACTCATATTTATAATATCATATATTATCTACTTATAATATCTTATTACCCTTTTGTTAATAATCTTTCTTTATTTTCACTATTTCTGGTGTTAATTGCCTAGTTTTTTCGAGTATATTTTGAAATTTTATTTAAGGAATTATTACATATATCATGATTTTATAATATATAGAATGTAAAAAATGATTCAAATATCATATATATTTAGTATATATGTATTTAAAATAATCCATAATGTTTGGAGATAGGAAATGAAATGCACCGTTCAAAGAGAGGGTAGGTCGTACGTATGCATGAATGCTACTTCCATTTCCTTGTCATATTTAAAATAATGAAAATAAAATGTTATATATATATATATTATAATTATCATATCATATTTATGTCATCTATTTCACATATTTTTTTTAAATCCATCCTTTATATATTCCATGTATAGCGCGAACGAATCACATTGCTTTGAGGAGGTGGTAGTCCACACGTCCACAAACAAAGTTATTGTATTCCCAAAATATGGAAATAAAAAAGGTATGAATTATATAAAAATTCCATAAGAATTAATACATCATATATATAATATATAAAATATAAATCCATCATTATTACAACCTTTAAATATGGTAAAGGGGAGAACGAATGACACCAGTTCACGAGGCGGTAGTCTGCCATACACAAAAATGATTATTGCATATCCCATTTGATGGATATGTGTAAAATTTTAGGAAAAAATAATTGCATAAAAAATATAATTATATTTAATATACTTAATTTTTTATATAATCATTATATAAAAATAATTTTAGAGGCGGAGAAGTAAATGTAAAAAAGTGATCGTTGAAGAACGTTACCTCTTATTTGGGTAACTCCTTTTGGTTTATGTTAAAAGACTTACTTGGTTTTGTTTATGTTCAAATTAAGGCTTCTAAGATGAGTGGAGAAATTTTTGGGTCATATTTGGATAGAGTTTGTATGATCCAAATGTCCTGATAGGTTTGAATAAATGCGATCGGTGAGTGCCTTTTTATAGTGGGAGAGGAGTGACATTCTTGTGAATTTTTGAAAAGGGAATTTCACCCACATTTTTTCCACGTTCAGTGGATCCAATAATGAACCCAATTATAACCAATATATTACAGGGACAAAATATTTCCATAAAATGGAATTTGGACAAGTTTTTAGGTCATTTTGGCCATTAAGTTTAAATTTCAGTCCCTTGTTAAGCTATTTTTTCTCTTAATCGCTGTAATTAATTTTAATTACTTTAACTAATATTTTTAGTAAAAAAAGAAGTAGACCTTATTAGAAATTATAAATTATTATTATAAAAAATATGGAATCAATTTTTTTTAAATTCAAATCATAGAAGTGGTAGAAATTAATTTAAAATTAATCCTGTAGACCGGACAACGAAGTTGGTTTTTAATGTAAAAATGTCAAAAGTTTGTTAAGTTTGTATATCTAATTTCAAGGTTAAATTGATTATAATAACATAAATTTGATTCATTGATTTATAATTTATATAATTTTACTTTAAAAAAATTAAAATACAATTTATCCTTATAAATAAATTAGACGAAGAAGCGGTTTTTAATTAAAATTCTATATTTTTCACTATTCATAAAAAATGAATCTTCATTGAAAAATACCAAAAAATCACCTTAAGCTAATTTTTAAGTTCAAATTTCAAAAATGATGTTTATTTTGAATTATAAAATTTATAAAAGTCCCAAAAAGTATATTTAAAATAGGTTCACCATTAAACAACAGCAAAAATATCTTTAAAAAATACATAGTTTTTATGTATAATATTTGGTTTGTCCTTATCTTAATCATATCAAATATATTGAATAAATTTAAAACTAATTTATTGGATAAATAAAATATAAATTATTTAATGGTTTTATAATTTAATTGACTATGAAAAATGTGGCTAAATATTGTTTTATTTAATCCCGGTATTGCATGCTTTGCAAGATATCAATAAATTTAGATTTATTCTAAAGGGAAAATATTATAATGTCTTAGGGTGACAAATTATTCCCTCCCAAAAAACATTTATCCTCGAAATTTTAGGGGTATTAACTTCTAAAAATATTTAGAGAGTTCTCATTCATAGAATCATCTGGTTCACATGTTGCTTCTTTCATTTTGTGATTCATCTAGAGTACCTTTATCAGATGAGTCATTTGATTCCTCAATACTTGATATTTTGTATCAAGAATTTGGATGGGTTCTTCATATTTTTAAAGGTCAGGTTCAAACTCTATTTCATTATAATTGAGGACATGCATTGGTCCAGGCATGTACTTCCTCAATAGAGATATATGGAACACATCGTATACTTTTGATATATTTAGTGGTATTACCTTATGATAAGAAAAAACACTAACTCTTTAAAGAATCTATAAGGGTATGATGTACCTGGGGAACAAATTAACTATCTTAGAAAACATTATAACACCCTTCCATGAAGATTCTTTCAAGAAAACATGATCTCCCACGTGGAACTCTAAATCATTCCTTCGATTATCGACATACCTCTTCTGCCTACTATGGGATGCTTTAATGTGAGGATGAATAAACTCTACCTTTATTATATTCACTTTGAAAAGTTCTGGTCCTACAAGTTTCCTTTCACTAAATTCATCCCAACAAGCTTTAATATGAAATATCTTGACATATAATGCTTCATACGACACCATTTGAATACTAGAATGGAAACTATTATTATAGGAAAACTCTACCAAAGGTATGTACTGATACCTTGAAAGCTAAGTGATTATCACCTCAACATGTATAAAATTATTTTAATTGTTCTTTTATACTATTCATTAGTTTGAGGATGGTAGTTAGTGCTTAAATGAATCTCATTATTAAGATCCTTTTAAAGACTTTTCCATAATTTTGAGGTAAAGCAGGGATCTTGATCAGAATCAACTGATAGAGGTGCACCATGAAGTCTTAAAAATTCATTTATATAGAGATTTGTGAGGTTCTCAAGAGGTAGGTCTTATCTTATAAAAAGTAAATGTACAAATTTAGTTAGGAGATCAATAATAAACACTGTTGTATATTTCATCCTAGGAGTCTTTGTAAAGACCCGGAAATTTCAAGGAAATTTTTTTTTCTTAATTTTCTTTGGAATTTTACAAGAACACAGTTTCTGACAGCGCCTGATTCCGAGGCCCGGTGTGCCCAGAATCAATTTCCGAAGTTTGGCTCGGGTACGTTCAGTGAACGAACGAGCGGGAATTTCTAACTTTTGAACCGGTGCCCGGAATCAAATTCTGAGGGCACCGATGGAACCGTAGCGCCGGTTTTTGCTTAGGAATGCCTTTCCTGGAGTTGCGTTTGCTTGGGAGAAGTTGTTTAATAAGGTTGTGGTTTAAGTGTAAAGAAAAATAAAATTTGTGTTACAAATTTTATTTATCTTCTTAAGTGGTTATATCCTAAGTGTGGAAGTTGGGGTGGAATCACAAGTTCCTAACTAACCAAGTGAGGATTAAGGTGAGGTGGGGCCCACATGAGCCCCAACCCTTCACCTTCCCCTTAACTCTCTTCTACCCCCCTTAAACTCCCTTGCACTTAATGTGCCAAAACCCCTCAAATTCCTAACTCCTTAAACTCCTTAACTCCCTTGAACCCCCCCCAATTAAATGTGACTCTTCACTTCCACCTTCATTAATTTTGGAGCCTCTCCACCCATTAATGAAGGATGTAACTTAATGAATTTGAATTATTTTGAATTCATTAAGCTAACACTATAATAAGGTGTGTTGTTTTATTGTTTGGGGTTGGCTAAATCTTTGTGATAGAGTCATGGAAGGATTGAAGAGAATTCCACCCTCGACGAAGAACACGAAGGACATCTCCAAACATGGAACAACGTATTCTCGACGAAGAATGCCTTTTCCAAAGAAGAACGTGAAGTTTCCAACGTCGATCCCTTCTTGGATGCCTCCTTCCCACTCCTTCCGGAATAAAGAAGGGAGCGCCTTTCACGAAGAACGCCGACGTCGTCAACGGCTTCTCTTTTCCGATGTCGACGAATCGCCGCCGCCTTTCCGCGACTTCGTCAACACATAACGAAAAGCGAGGTAGGGGTTTGTTGTTGCTTTATTTAATTATTTTCCGTTCTTGGTTCTAGCATGACAAACTTGAGGATGAACGTTTAAGTGTTATCGTCTAACGAGAGGGGGACCGGACCGCACAAACACGGCCGAACCCCCCTCCTTTGTTCTTGAATGTTTCTTGTGGATGAAACGAGATAGCGTGGTGCCGTCGCACCACGCGGGAATCACACGGAAATTATTGCGTGGCGCCGTTGCGCCGCGCCGTGGAAAGAATTATCATGAACACGACACCGTCGCGCCGCGTCGAAGGAAACCGAAGACGCCGCGGCCGGAGCGGGGCCGCGGCGGAGGGGCGCGGTGCCGTCGCACCGCGCCGGATGACGAAGGCCGCAGCCGGTTCCGGGCTGCGGCGGATCGTGATGACCGGCGGCCAGCCGGGCCGCCGGTGCCGGAAGACGGAAGAGGACCGGCCCTTGCCGGTCCTGTTGACAAGAAGCCGGTCGGCCAGGTCGGGCCGACCGGGTTGGTGGAAATCGGGGGAATTTAATTCCCCCGGGCAGTTATTTGGCCCCCCATTATGAGGGGGGCCGGTTTCACAAAGGGGGGGCAGGCGGCCCCCCATTTCCAGCAAGCTCGGCCTTCGGCCAAGCTGGCAGCGCGCCCAACGCGCTGCCTTGCGCCGAACCGGCGCGCCTGGCCGGTTCGCCACGCCGGGCCGGGTCGACCCCGTCCGGGGCGGGTCGACCCGGTTCGGGCCATCCGGGGGGTCTCGGGCCGGGACGGCCCGGGCCCGAAACCCCCGTTACCGATCGGTTTGGTCAAATGCCCGTATCTTAGGCTACGGGCCTCCAAACGACTCGTCGTCAGCGGCAACGCGATCCTTGGATCAAGACGGTCGTTTCGGTATACTATACTCAAGGTGCACCTTCCTTTTCGGGAGCCTACGTGGTTAAAACTCTGTAGTTAAGCGTGCTTGACCTAGAGTAGTGATCAGGATGGGTGACCTCCTGGGAAGTTTCCCAGGGTGGGTGTGAGACGGAAAGGCCAATAAATAACAGACCAGGCGTCCGATTGACGCACCGTCTGTTTCGTTGAATTCCTCTAAGTGAGATGGATCTTTCGGCTTACTCCGCTTGAGGTTTGGATGCCGACGGAGTGCGGTCGGGTTGGATCGCACTGAAATCCAACCGGGCCCCTAGAACGAAAAAGCCAATAACTCTCAGACCGGGCGTCCGATTGACGCGTCGTCTGTTGCGTTGAGTTCCTGTTGACGATACGGAACTTTTGGCATCCTCCGCCCGTGTTTTGGATGCAGATGGATAGTGGCCGGGTTGGATCGCACCGAAATCCAACTGGGCCCCTGGAACGGAAAAGCTGATATCTTTCTGACAGAACGTCCGTTTGACGAACCGTCAGGGGAGTTGGTGATCGCGTTGAGAAACGGTCCCTATGAGTTTACCCTATGAGAGTTCGGGGTATAGTTGAGATACGGCCGGGTTTGGTTCGCTCACGAAACCAACCGGGCCCCTGGGACGAAAAAGCTAATAACTCACAGACCGGGCGTCTGATTGACGCGCCGTCTGTTGCGTTGAGACCCCTATGACGAGGCGGTCCTTTGAGATACATCTTTGCGGGACTTTGTGATACTTGGAGTATCGACCAGTAGCTCGTGGAGCGGACCCTCCCAGAGACGAGCGTGCGGAGTACGGAGACCGTGTAGCCGGCTGAGACCTGACGACTGCTTGACCGACTCGACTTGGAGTGAGTCGACTAGCCCAGTGGAAGGAGCGCCCGGTATTTGGCGACAGACCCACGGCGGACGGAGCGCCCGGTAGTTGGCTGCAAACCCGCGGTACTCGACAGGAGGAGTACCTCTGTAGGCTATTAGTGAGAGCGCCCGGTATTTGGCGACAGACCCTCAGCGGACGGAGCGCCCGGTAGTTGGCCGCAAACCCGCAGTACTCGACAGGAGGAGTACCTCAGCAGTCTTAGGTTAGTGAGCAGTACCTCGGAGTCATGACAGGACCACTGTACACTTCAGAGACGGAGCTCTTCAGCAGTTACAGTTTCGATAATGAAAATCCTGGTTTGAGTTGAGACTTTTGACCTTGTGTTTACCTCATGATTGAGATGCGTCACTTGCTAACTTAGGTATATGTATGGGCATATACCCGGGTAGTGGTTATCCATTGATTTTACAATCCTTGTGTTTCCTCATGATTGAGATGGGTTACTTGATAACTTAGGTATATGTATGGGCATATATCTAAGTAGAGGTTATCTGTTGAGATCTTCTTTGTGGTTATCCTTGTTGGTTTAGTGATACCTTGAGGGTCTCGGGGTCCCTACTGAGTGTCGTTATACTCACCCTTGCACGGGCTATGCCCGCACCTCGTTGTGTAGGTTGCAGACGACGGGCAGTGCTGACAGAAGCTGAGTGTTCGAGGACTGGACAGTACCTGGAGGTGGACTATACGAAGAGATGGTACCCGGAGGAGGACCTCACGACGAGGAGGTACCCAGAGGTGGACGTGACGACGAGGCGGTACCCGGAGGTGGACCACTGGGCGAGACATACTCGGAGCGGACTGTGGGACCTGAGGAGTAGAGGAGCTATTTGTACCCACCCTTCAGGTGGGATTTCCAGTGGACAGCTCGGCATAGCAGCTTTACTTTTCAGTTGCTGTTTTCCCTTTCGAGTTGTACTTTACAGTTGGGCTTGTATTTCCGGCCCCTTTTTACTTTCCGCACTTACTGTTGTACTCAGTTTTTACTTAGTGTTTACTTCTTCTGCTTGTACTCTATAGTGCTTGTTTTATTTTATAAAGGCAATGCCTTCCCAGTTATCGGGATTTTACACCTTTGGTGCTAGTCGCCAGCCCCTGGCCTATGGAAGGCGGGTTTGGGGTCGTCACGACACGGGCCCCGAGGACGGGTCGTGACAAATTGGTATCAGAGGAGTTCGGTTCTACCGCAGAACTTATAACTCTGATGTATCTTTCTATGTGAAGCAATAGTGTTAAGGGTACCGAGTGTGGTCTTCATTTCAGGGAGTCCAGTGTTGGTGCGGCGGCCGACGTATCCGTACACCAGGACCCTGACTACTGATTTCTGACTTTGTACACAAAAACACTGATTGCGTGTGTGTTTCCAAAGTTTTAAAGTCAGCTCAAACCAGGTCATCTCACCAGGTATAAGACATTGACCGTGTCGCATCTGTTTAGGATGTCTCCACGCAGACAGTCAGTTGGAGTTCCGAGAGAGTACTCGATGACGGCTCACCGAGCGACGAGGCTCTGGTGCAGGGCCCTTTTTACTATGTTGGCACCCTCGGGTGGTGTACCAGTACATCACCACCTGTTGGGAAGCAGATGCCAACGGCTATACTAGCAAACTGTGCATGTTGGCGGAGCGCGTTGCACGAGTTCCAGAAGTAGAGGTCTCAGAAGTTATGAGGCGAGGCAGATTTCCAGACAGCAGAGTAGTGGCTGGAGGCGATTGCTAGAGTTTTCCGCCTAGCTGAGACATCAGTAGAGTGGATGGTGGACTTGGCCACAAGTGTTTTCCAGTGAATGACCATGAGGATGGTCCGCATAGTGATGAGGCTTCGGTACGTGAACTGATGCCTGAGATAGTGCCTTTGGGTAGTGTGTCATCTATACATCACTACCTGTTGGTCAGCAGTTACAACCGGCGGTACCGGTAGGTGACACATGTAAGTTTACTGCCTTACATGTGTTCTAACTTCAGATACCCTCATGTTCCGAGGTGAACCTGACTCATAGGCGGCTGAGGACTGGCTTGAGGAGGTGGCCGAGAATTTTCTAGAACTTTTACAGTTTCGGCGGGACTACGTGTTGATAGCTGAGAATTCATCGAGGCGTACCAAACATATCGGGTACTCTATGGAAGCGTTTCAATCAGTGCAATAGAGGTCGGACCTCTGAGCATGGTATGTTTAAGGGCTTCCGAGCCAGAACCTTTTCTCTATGCATTTCTACTTAGGCTAGAGTGCTAGAAGGAACCTTTGTGGTTGAGAATTCTTTGCTGATCGAATACAGCTAGAGAATGTTAGAAGTTTGGAAAGCAGGAAACTGACACCCGTCTCGGAGACTTGGGCATGTAAAATGTTTCAAGAAGAGGAAATGTTAAGGACAGATGAATCTGCAGAGCAGCAGACATGGAGGCAGAGCTTGGAGAGCAGCTCGTGGTGGTGTACATTTCAACATGTTACCATCACCCGCCTTTGTAGTCCCCGCTAGACTCAGGGAGTTGGAGAGTAGGGAAAGAGGGTAGCTGCTTGCGGTCATGGAGTGCGACCAAAAAGGGGCTCTAAGGATGATTCGAAGTGCGGAATTTATCTTCTACTAGCGGCCGTAGCCACATGCATCGAAACGAATCATCCCTTCCTTCCGTGAATCTAGTCCCAGACCTAGAGATTCCGGTTAAGCCGTTGACTTGACCCTCACGTCTGGAGATACCTTTGGGAGGAGACTCGATAGTCACACTTATGCCGACGGTGTGATCTGACCCTTGAGGCGAGAGTCTCGGTTAGGACCTCTTGGTGGCAGCGTCGAGGCCTTACGACGTTATTTTGAGTATGTATTTGGCAATCACTGTTCATACTCAAATTGACGGTATTAGGAAAACGTTGGGATGGGTTTTCCTTGGTCGGCGAAAAGGAAACCCTGGGCAGCACAAGATAAACTCGTGCATGGGAGGGTGTAGCCGATCATTCTTGGGTCGGCCAACCTTACCCTCGTGGCAGTAGGAGTTTTGAGTTTCAGTTCTAACCTAAAAAGGGAGACCTTTAGAGTTCGAGGATGGCGACCACGTTCTTATACAGGTCTCACCTCGACGAGGTTTACGGAGATGTAGCCGAGGCGGCAAGAGATCTCCGATGTTCAATAGACCTTTCTAGGTCCCCAGCAGGGTAGGCGAGGTGGTTTATCGCTTGACCCATCCACCTCAGTTGCACCAGGTGCACGATGACTTTCACGTAACTCAATTGAGGAGATACGTGCTTGATCCTTCACACATCATCGACCTCAGGGAGTTGGACGTCAATGATAGAGCGACATGCACGGAGGTTCCAGTGGGGATCAAGGATAGACAGGAGCAGATCCTACGAGGATGATCGATTCCTTGGGTGCACTTCCTTTGACAGTACGGGAACCTCCAGGTGAGCACATGGGAGCGGAAGGCTCAGATGCGTGCTCTGTACCGCTTTTGTGACCCTAGTTTGTGATGAAGCTTTACGGGGACGTAAAGCCCTGAGGTGGGAGTAATGTAAAGACCCGGAAATTTCAAGGAAATTTTTTTTCTTAATTTTCTTTGGAATTTTACAAGAACACAGTTTCTGACAGCGCCTGATTCCGAGGCCCGGTGTGCCCAGAATCAATTTCCGAAGTTTGGCTCGGGTACGTTCAGTGAACGAACGAGCGGGAATTTCTAACTTTTGAACCGGTGCCCGAAATCAAATTCCGAGGGCACCGATGGAACCGTAGCGCCGGTTTTTGCTTAGGAATGCCTTTCCTGGAGTTGCGTTTGCTTGGGAGCAGTTGTTTAATAAGGTTGTGGTTTAAGTGTAAAGAAAAATAAAATTTGTGTTACAAATTTTATTTATCTTCTTAAGTGGTTATATCCTAAGTGTGGAAGTTGGGGTGGAATCACAAGTTCCTAACTAACCAAGTGAGGATTAAGGTGAGGTGGGGCCCACATGAGCCCCAACCCTTCACCTTCCCCTTAACTCTCTTCTACCCCCCTTAAACTCCCTTGCACTTAATGTGCCAAAACCCCTCAAATTCCTAACTCCTTAAACTCCTTAACTCCCTTGAACCCCCCCCCAATTAAATGTGACTCTTCACTTCCACCTTCATTAATTTTGGAGCCTCTCCACCCATTAATGAAGGATGTAACTTAATGAATTTTAATTATTTTGAATTCATTAAGCTAACACTATAATAAGGTGTGTTGTTTTATTGTTTGGGGTTGGCTAAATCTTTGTGATAGAGTCATGGAAGGATTGAAGAGAATTCCACCCTCGACGAAGAACACGAAGGACATCTCCAAACATGGAACAACGTCTTCTCGACGAAGAATGCCTTTTCCAAAGAAGAACGTGAAGTTTCCAACGTCGATCCCTTCTTGGATGCCTCCTTCCCACTCCTTCCAGAATAAAGAAGGGAGCGCCTTTCACGAAGAACGCCGACGTCGTCAACAGCTTCTCTTTTCCGATGTCGACGAATCGCCGCCGCCTTTCCGCGACTTCGTCAACACATAACGAAAAGCGAGGTAGGGGTTTGTTGTTGCTTTATTTAATTATTTTCCGTTCTTGGTTCTAGCATGACAAACTTGAGGATGAACGTTTAAGTGTTATCGTCTAACGAGAGGGGGACCGGACCGCACAAACACGGCCGAACCCCCCTCCTTTGTTCTTGAATGTTTCTTGCGGATGAAACGAGATAGCGTGGTGCCGTCGCACCACGCGGGAATCACACGGAAATTATTGCGTGGCGCCGTTGCGCCGCGCCGTGGAAAGAATTATCATGAACACGACACCGTCGCGCCGCGTCGAAGGAAACCGAAGACGCCGCGGCCGGAGCGGGGCCGCGGCGGAGGGGCGCGGTGCCGTCGCACCTCGCCGGATGACGAAGGCCGCAACCGGTTCCGGGCCGCGGCGGATCGTGATGACCGGCGGCCAGCCGGGCCGCCGGTGCCGGAAGACGGAAGAGGACCGGCCCTTGCCGGTCCTGTTGACAAGAAGCCGGCCGGCCAGGTCGGGCCGGCCGGGTTGGTGGAAATCGGGGGAATTTAATTCCCCCGGGCAGTTATTTGGCCCCCCATTATGAGGGGGGCCGGTTTCACAAAGGGGGGGCAGGCGGCCCCCCGTTTCCAGCAAGCTCGGCCTTCGGCCAAGCTGGCAGCGCGCCTGGCCGGTTCGCCGCGCCGGGCCGGGCCGCGCCAGGCCGGGCAGTGCCGGGCCGGGTCGACCCCATCCGGGGCGGGTCAACCCGGTTCGGGCCATCCGGGGGGTCTCGGGCCGGGACGGCCTGGGCCCGAAACCCCCGTTACCGAGCGGTTTGGTCAAATGCCCGTATCTTGGGATACGGGCCTCCAAACGACTCGTCGTCATCGGCAACACGATCCTTGGATCAAGACGGTCGTTTCGGTATACTATACTCAAGGTGCACCTTCCTTTTCGGGAGCCTACGTGGTTAAAACTCCGTAGTTAAGCGTGCTTGGCCTAGAGTAGTGATCAGGATGGGTGACCTCCTGGGAAGTTTCCCAGGGTGGGTGTGAGACGGAAATGCCAATAAATAACAGACCAGGCGTCCGATTGACGCACCGTCTGTTTCGTTGAATTCCTCTAAGCGAGATGGATCTTTCGGCTTACTCCACTCGAGGTTTGGATGCCGACGGAGTGCGGTCGGGTTGGATCGCACCGAAATCCAATCGGGCCCCTGGAACGAAAAAGCCAATAACTCTCAGACCGGGCGTCCGATTGACGCGTCGTCTGTTGCGTTGAGTTCCTGTTGACGATACGGAACTTTTGGCATCCTCCGACCGAGTTTTGGATGCAGATGGATAGTGGCTGGGTTGGATCGCACCGAAATCCAACCGGGCCCCTGGAACGGAAAAGCTGATATCTTTCTGACAGAACGTCCGTTTGACGAACCGTCAGCGGCGTTGGTGATCGCGTTGAGAAACGGTCCCTATGAGTTTACCCTATGAGAGTTCGGGGTATAGTTGAGATACGGCCGGGTTTGGTTCGCTCACGAAACCAACCGGGCCCCTGGGACGAAAAGGCTAATAACTCACAGACCGGGCGTCTGATTGACGCGCCGTCTGTTGCGTTGAGACCCCTATGACGAGGCGGTCCTTTGAGATACTTCTTTGCGGGACTTTGTGATACTTGGAGTATCGACCAATAGCTCGTGGAGCGGACCCTCCCGGAGACGAGCGTGCGGAGTACGGAGACCGTGTAGCCGGCTGAGACCTGACAACTACTTGACCGACTCGACTTGGAGTGAGTCGACTAGCCCAGTGGAAGGAGCGCCCGGTATTTGGCGACAGACCCACGACGGACGGAGCGCCCGGTAGTTGGCTGCAAACCCGCGGTACTCGACAGGAGGAGTACCTCTGTAGGCTATTAGTGGGAGCGCCCGGTATTTGGCGACAGAACCTCAGCGGACGGAGCGCCCGGTAGTTGGCCGCAAACCCGCAGTACTCGACAGGAGGAGTACCTCAGCAGTCTTAGGTTAGTGAGCAGTACCTCAGAGTCATGACAGGACCACTGTACACTTCAGAGACGGAGGTCTTCAGCAGTTACAGTTTCGATAATGAAAATCTTGGTTTGAGCTGAGACTTTTGACCTTGTGTTTACCTCATGATTGAGATGCGTCACTTGCTAACTTAGGTATATGTATGAGCATATACCCGGGTAGTGGTTATCCGTTGATTTCACAATCCTTGTGTTTCCTCATGATTGAGATGGGTTACTTGATAACTTAGGTATATGTATGGGCATATATCTAAGTAGAGGTTATCTGTTGAGATCTTCTTTGTGGTTATCCTTGTTGGTTTAGTGAGACCTTGAGGGTCTCGGGGTCCCTACTGAGTTTCGTTATACTCACCCCTGCACGGGCTATGCCCGCACCTCGTTGTGTTGGTTGCAGACGACGGGCAGTGCTGACAGAAGCCGAGTGTTCGAGGACTGGACAGTACCTGGAGGTGGACTATACGAAGAGATGGTACCCGGAGGAGGACCTCAAGACGAGGCGGTACCCAGAGGTGGATGTGACGACGAGGTGGTACCCGGAGGTGGACCACTGGGCGAGACATACTCGGAGCGGACGGTGGGACCTGAGGAGTAGAGGAGCTATCTGTACCCACCCTTCAGGTGGGATTTCCAGTGGACAGCTCGGCGTAGCAGCTTTACTTTTCAGTTGCTGTTTTCCCTTTCGAGTTGTACTTTACAGTTGGGCTTGTATTTCCGTCCCCTTTTTACTTTCCGCACTTACTGTTGTACTCAGTTTCTACTTAGTGTTTACTTCTTCCGCTTGTACTCTATGGTGCTTGTTTTCTTTTATAAAGGCAATGCCTTCCCAGTTATCGGGATTTTACACCTTTGGTGCTAGTCCCCAGCCCCTGGCCTATGGAAGGCGGGCTTGGGGTAGTCACGGCACGGGCCCCGATGACGGGTCGTGACAGTCTTTGGTAGTCCTGTGAAAAATTCCATAGTAATTTCATCCCATTTACACATAGAAATAAGAAAATTCTATAAGACTCATTTAGAATGATTCCTTATAGATTTTACTTTTTAAAAATCCAAAAATCTGGACACATAATCATTAATTCCCCGCTTCATGTTATCCCACCAAAAGTTTTCCTTAAAGTCCCCATACATTTTTGTTCTACCAGGGTGTATAGATAAATTTGTGCTATGAGAATCATCCAAAAGTTCCCTTTTTAGATCTGGTATATATGGAACACATAATATCTTTACAAATTTTATAATTCCATCTTCATAAAAATTGTATATGAATTTTTCTTTATTTACACTTTTCTTCAAAATATTCTCATCATTAGATTGGGAAATATTTATCTTCTCTAATAAAGATGGGTTTTCAATACTTTGAAAAATGATTGATATCTCCCATTCTTTAGAAATCACCATATCTATGTTTACTAGATACATGAACATAATATCCTTCTCAATCCTTATTTGGCTTAGAACTCCATGATCTTTTCTACTCAATGCATCTGTTACCTTATATTCCTTCCCTGGATGGTAGTGTATTAAAAAATAATAATCCTTGAGTAGCTTGAGCCATTTCCATTGTATCATGTTGAGCTCTTTCTATGAGTGGATGTATTTCAAGATTTTATGATCTGTGTATATCTCACATATTTCACTATTTAGATAATGTATCCATATTTTCAAAGTCAATATTACAGTCTCTAACTCAAGATCATTGGTTGGGTAGTTTTGTTCATGAGTCTTCAATATACTGGATGCATATGTAATAACTTTATCATTTTTTATTAGGAAACAACCAATTCCCTTCTTCGACGAATCAACATATATGACAACCCCATCACTTCCAGATGGTATATTCAAAATAGGATCATTGACTAATCTTCTCTTTAGTTTATCAAAGCATTCTTCACATTTCTTTGTCCAAACAAACTTAACTGCTTTACAAGTATTCTTGGTTAATGTGTTAGCCCATTAGGGAAATATTTAAACAAAGCACCAATAGTAACCTACCAAACCAAATAAACTACATACTTCAGTTGTGTTTTTTAGTGTAATCCATTATTTGATTGCATTTATTTTTGCAGGATAAACTGATACTCCATCCCTGGAGACAATATGGACAAGAAAAGAAACTTCTTGAAGCCAGAAACAATACTTCATAAATTTACCATATAACTCTTCTATTATAAGAGTCTTAATAATAATCATCAAATGATTATCATGGTCCTCATAGATTTTATAATACACTATAATATCATCAATTAATACCAAAACAAAATCATCAAGATATTCCTTTAATACTCTATTCATTAGGTCCATAAAAAATAAATGGTTCATTAGTCAATTCAAAAGGACTTTCTGCAAACTCTTGATGTCTATACCTCATCCAAAAGGCTATGTTTAGAATAAATTCCTTATTTACTCGTAATTAGTGATACCTAGAATGAAGATATATCTTTAAAAAATATTGGGCTCTATGAAGTTGATCAAACAAGTCATCAATGTGAGGTAGAGGATAATTTTTCTTTATTCTAATAGCATTTATTTACCTATAATCAGTGCATAACATCAGGGATCCATATTTCTTCTTACCAAAGTAGACATGGTCTCCTTATATTGAATGACTAGGGATAATAAATCCCTCATTACCCAAATCCACTAGTTTTTTCTTCAACTCCACTAATTCCACATTGGCCATTCTATAGGGAGTCTTTAATATTGGCCTTACATAGGATATTAAATCAATGGAAAATTAAACATAATATTCTAGGGGATGTCCAGAAAATTACTTAGGAAATACATCAAAGCATTCTTTCACAATAGGTACATCCTAAATTTGATGATTATCTTCTTTATCACTAGATGTTGTTTACTATTCTTCCCAAAGAATTTCATTCAGTAGAGCTACTTGGAGAGGATATAGATAATAATTATGTGAGGAAGATTTTTCTCTAAAGATAATAGGTTCTACATCTTCATCACAAATCATAATTTCCATTCTCTTGAAATAAATTTTTCCATCATATTTTGAGATCTATTTCATACAAAAAATTATATCAAAGTCAAACATAGGTATGATAACTAGTTCACTAAGTAAATCACATTTATGTGTCATAATGGGGACTACCTGACACATCTTTATTACAGTGAGACTTATCTTAGAAGTTTTGACTGACAACTCTATTACTAAATAAAAAGGTAAATATCTATTTTTTATGGAAAAATAGGTTGATATAAAAGAGTGTGACAATCCAAAATCAAATAAATAATTGGATAAATTTGAATATAGGATTAACGTACCTTCCACCACATCATTTGGTACTTCTACCTTCACTGTAGTGATCATATAATCTTGGAAATCTCCCTGTGATGTTCGTAAGACCTATTATTTTCTTAGATACCTTTAGATATATAGGATCTTTATAATTACTTATCTATTTTTATGGTATATAAAACAATCTCTTCATATGATAAAAAAGTCTTAAAAACCTGTTCCCTTTGAATAATTGGATTTATACATCCAAATAAGTGGTCAATATTTCACTCCGTGTTGCGTATGTAATTCATAGCATACCAGAGTACCCTTGTAAATGTAGGTTCATAATACTCAACACTTTATTCTTCCTTTGTATTTAATCTAAGTAACTTCTACTTCATCACAATTTCTTTATCATGCAGGAATTATTTATCAAATAACGTGTCCTTAAAATATATTTATTACATGATTTATATTTCTTCTTCCTCCCTAGTATTATAGATCAAGGATCACCATTAATTAGAATAACCTTGGTGACAATAAACCTAAAGTGTAACCTTTTCCATTTCCTTATATTTTAAATCCATAAATATCTTCTTCAGATACTTAATCCACTGCTAAGATATAATTAGATTAGTATTACCACTTAAGGATGGGGGATTCATCCATATAAGTCAATCCAAAATAGGATATTCTCTCTATTTAATATGTTCATCCATTTAGATAAGTTTATTTTTCATAAAAAAATTATGTTTCCCTAATATTTTTGTAATTTTCTCCATTCCAATACCATCTATATTGGTTTCATCAATAGGGAAATATCTACATTTTTGACAAGAATTGTTACCATTATTCCTTCTAGGTTCCATTTCTAATCAATTTCATATACTTGATTAGATCATAAAATCATAATGTATAATTCTAAAAATGGTATTGAACATAAAATAAATTTATGCATTGTAAATCTTAGAATTATAATCTTTTGTTTATCTAGGGAAATTTTTAATTTTAAATCCTTCATAATTGTTTTTAAATAACATTAGAATTATCTTAAGAGCATCCCCCAAGAGTTTAAAACTAGGTACACAGTAAGACCAGTTTTTATATACTAGGTAATGCTCGAGTCAGGTATGATACACCTTTTTGGATTTGTTACTCTAAGGTACATTTGTTCTAGAACCACGTCCTCTTATAGTATCTAGATATAGATATATTGCTAGGAAGACCCACATAATCTCTACATTACCAAAATTCTAGAATGTTCTTCTATACTTATCTTCAAAGTATATCTTGGGGTTATGTTCCATAATATATGTTTTTTAAATATAGTTTCTAAAGTTTCTAGTAAACCTCCTTTTGATACCAACTGTAATGACCCAACCCCAGAAGCCCGAAGTTGATGCTTTATTTTATTACATCGAGAAGATTATAAGGAATCGAATCCCAAAGTATAGATCAATTTAGCAATTTTGGAAAACCATATTACATACATGATACCATATTACATAGTGGGATAGAAAATAAGACATGATACATAATAAAATGAAATGAATTGAATCCATGAAATCCCATTCAATGATTTCTTCTTCTTATCTTGGGAAAATGAAACAAAATAAGAGTGAGATCAAATGATCAGTAAGGGTAAGTACAATAGAAGAAATAATGAATCAATTAAAAGAATCATTATGGAAAGGTAAATAATTGATCACACATGGAATATAAATATATTTATGAGGAATAGTAAATATAGAATGGTATATAACTGAAACACATTCCATTTAATCAGTAAAATGAGAATGAAATGCATCTATAGAGAAGTCAAAGAAAAAATCTGATGGAAAATAATAATAACTAAATTCTTAATAAATGAAATTATTAGTTATTTAATGTCATGTTTCCAAGTCACATGATACATTTACCATCAATATTTATCCTTAATATATTTTACACTACTCGGATTTGGCGAACAAATTCAACTCATGAAAATACCGATGCATCATGGGGCTTGCATTAATCAATCCACAACCCATAGGGCTTGTGTTAACCAGTCCCAAACCATTATAGTTAATGTACAAATAATTACTCATATATAGAAATAATAAATTTAAATCATATACAATGTGACTTATCAAAAATCTGTATTGAATAAAAGACACAGATTTATCAATAATTCCCTGATAAATCAAATAACTGTCAAAGTGAACACCATATATAAAAGTGATATATGGTTTATGAAATAATAATATATATTACATTAGAATTTGGATATTTAATATAAATTTAATGTACAATAAAAATTATCATAAGGAAGTTATTTTTTCAAGATAAATTTAACAATCACAAAAGAAAGTGATATTTCAAGGATAACTTTTACCACTTGATAATTTTAAAGTTAAAACTCCTTGGATAAGATAGTTCAAGTTTAAACTTAAAATAACATTAATTTTTAGTGAATAATTATATTAATTGAAAAATAGGAATTATATACACCACATTAAAGTGAATTGGTTTCAAATAACAAATAAGTCTTAATGGGATTTAAATTGAGATAAAATCCTCTACCTTGCATTTTCTTTTGGGTGAAAATAATTTAACATCCTTTATAAGGGTATTAAACATATTAAAAACTTATAACAGAACCATAATCATATTTATAATATCATATATTATCTTATTATAATATCTTATTACCCATTTGTTAATAATCCTTCATTATTTTCTCTATTTCGAGTATTAATTGGCTAGTTTTTCGAGCATGTTTTGACTTGTTATTTTGGTTCTTATTAAATTGATCATGATTTAATCATATCAAGAATTTAAAACATGATTTGAATATCATATATATTAATTATATATTTATTTATAGTAATCCATAAAGTTTAGAGATATGAAATGAAATGCACTGTTCTTCGAGATGGTAGGTCGTACGTATGCATGAACGTTACTTCCACTTCCTTATTGTATTTAAAAGAATGAAAAGTAAAATATATATATATATATATTAAAAATAAATTATAATATCTATTTCATATATTTAACATAGTTTTATTAAAACCATCCTTTATACATTCCATATATAGTGTGTGTGAATCACATTGCTTTGAGGAGGCTGTAGTCCACACATCCACAAATGAAGTTATCATATTCCCAAAAAATGTAAAGAAAAAAATTATGTGTTATATAAAAATTATAGAAGAATTAAGGAATCATATATATTATATATAAACTATAAATCCATCATTATTCCATCCTTTAACAGTGGTAAATGGAAGAACGAACAACATCGGTTCATGAGACGGTAGTTCGCTGTACACCCAAATGATAATTGTGTATCCCATTTGATGGTTGTGTGTGAAAGTGTAGATATAACTATTAGAATAAAACATCATAGTATATTTAATATAATTAAGTTATTATTTAATAATGATATAAAAATAAATTAATGGGTGGATAAGTAAATGAAACAAAAGTGATCATTGGAGAACACTACCTCTTATTTGGTTAACTCCTTTTGTTTACATCAAAAGACTTCTTTGGTTTGCTTTTTATCCAAAGTGAGTATTCTTGGATGAGTTTATGGGTTTTTTAATCTTATTTTTTTCATATTTTATATGATCAAATGGTCTTGATATGTGTGAATAAGTAGGATGGGTGAACAACTTTTTATAATAGAGTGTGACATTATTTTAAATTTTTGAAAGGGGAATTCCACCCACATTTTTTTCCATTTAATGTGGCTCCAATAATGTACCCAATTATATAAAAGGGGGTTTAGGGTCAAAATATATTCATTAAATTTATTATTGACAAATATATAGGTCATTTTTTCCCTTATGTTTAAGGTTTAGTCCCTTATTAAGCTATTTTTTAATCACTATAATTGATTTTAATTAATTTCAACAATATTTTTTGTCAAAAAGTAATATTACCTTTTTATAAATTATTAATTATGATGATTCAAATTATGAATTATATTTTTAAAAATTTCAATCACATAAGTGTAATAAATTAATTTAAATCAATCACGCATATGAGACGATGAAGTGGATTTTTAAAGTAAAAATGTTCAAAAGTTTTCTAGGTTTTTATATCCAAATTCAATGTGAAATTTATGAAAATTACCTAAATTGGATTAATTTATGTATAATTGATATAATTTGACTTTAGAAACAATTTAAAATTTGTTTTATCCTTATAAATAAATTAGACGAAGATGCATTTTTAAATCAAAATTTAGTATTTTTCACTATTCATCAAAAAAAAATCCACGGAAAAATATAAAAAAATTCACCCTAATCTAATTTTGATGTTAAAATTTTAAAAATGAAGTTCATTTTGAAATATAAAATTTATAAAACTTTAAAAAACTATATTTAAAATTTGTTTTCCATTAATAGGTGAAAAAATTACCTTTATTAAAAAATAGTTTTTCTCTATCAAATTTGCTATATTCTTATCTTATACTTGTAAAATATATTGAATAAATGTAAATTTTTTTATTTTATATATAAAATATAAATTAAATATATAAATTCTCTAAGAGTGTTAGAATTTAAACAACTGTGAAAAATGTAACTAAAAAGTGTTTTGTTTAACCCCAGTGTTGTGTGTATTGTAAGCTATCAACAAAATTAAATTTATTCTAAAAGGAAATTTTTTAAATTATTGGGGTGATACAGGAATTTATAAAATTTATTCCATATTTTTTATAATTATATATTATAATTTCTAATAATTTTATATTATTTTTTGATGAAAAGTATAAGTGAAAGTAATTAAAATTAATTATATCGATTAAGGTGAAAATGAGTTTAATTAGTAGTAAAACTTTAATCTTAAGGAACCAAATGACCTAGAAACTTTTAAAAAACCCATTATTTGGAAATATTTATACCATATCCTCTCTTCAATCTAATGTGGTTCATTATTTTAGGAACATGATGTAAGGGAGGCCTCCCAATAGTGTTTATCGTTTTATATTTACATGGATGCCACTCCTCCTCCATTATAAAAGGGAACTCACCTCCTCACTTATTCATAAATCTCAATCCCTTTGTCTCATAAAAAACATGCCAAATAAATCTCCCAAAATCTATACACTCATCCTATAATCCTCACTTTTTTCATAAATCCAACCAAGGAAGTACTTTGGTGTAAACCAAAAGGAGTTACCCGAAGAAGAGGTAACATTCTTCAACAAGCACTATTTTTTATTTATTTATCCACCACTTAAATTATTCTTATATATTTATTATATAATAAACTCGGTATCCTTAATTTAATGAGATGTTTTTATCTTAATTTTATGTCTTACACCAATACACACTTCCATCAAATTGGATAAACAATCATCGTTCTTGTATACGATAGACTACCACCTCGTGAACTCATGTCATTCATTCTTACACTAATACCTTTAATGGTTGATAATAATGATATATTTATAGTTTATATATGATATATATGAAATTTATAATTTATTTTTTCTTACTTAATTCTTATATAACTCATACCTTCTTGATTTCAATTTTTTGGGAATATGATAACATCGTTTATGGATATGTGGACTACCTACTCCTCAAAGCGATGCGATTCGTTCACATTTTACAATAAATATATTAAAGATGATTTTAATAAAATTATGTGATATATATATATAACATAATATTATTATGTAAATATAATGTATAATATATATATCACTTACATTTTATTTCTTTTAATAAGATAAGAAAATGGAAACTGTGTTCATGCGTACGTACGACATACCATCTCAACGAATGGTGTATTTCATTTACTATCACCAAATTTTATGTATCATTATAAATAAATTTATACTGAATATATATGATATTTAAATCATGGTTTAAATTAATTATATTATTAAATCATAATCAATGTAATCGTAACACAAAATAACAATTCAAAACATACAAAAAAACATGGCAATTAACACCCAAAATGGTAAAAATGATTAAATCTTATTAATGAAAGGGTTATAATATTTTATAAAAGGACTATATATGATATCATAAATATTAATATAGTTCTGTTATAAGTTAATAAAATTCTTAAAACCATTATATAATAGGTTAAATAATGTTCAACCAAAAATAATCATAAGGTAATAGATTTATTCTCAATTTTAATTTCATTGAGAATTATTTATTATTATGAACCAATTTTCTTTAATGTTTTTTATATAATACCACTTTTTCATTTAAAATAATTATTCACTCATATTTTAGGTTTCACTTTGAATTATCTCATTCAATTAGTTTGACTTGAAAATTACCATGTGGAAAAAGTTATCTTTCCAACCTCACTTTCCTTTGTGATTGTAAACTTTATCTTGAAACAATCACCTAAATATGATCATTTTTCATTAGAAATTATATTTATATTAAATATTCATATTATTGTATTTTATTTGATTATTTCTTAAACCGTATACCATTTTTGTCATATAGTCTTTACATTGAAATTTATTTTATTAACTGGGGATATATTGATTAATACAAATCCTTTACTCAATATAGATATTTGATAAGGCACATTGTTCATGAATTAAATCATTTATTCGATATATGAGGAATGATTTGGAATGGAAGTGATGGGTGGGACCTATAATTTATATATCCCCTTGATGCATCGACAAGTTCTCATGATACAAATAAATTGTGAAAATTAAACGAGTTTCTACCTTTAGTTTTAAACTATACTATGAAATGAATTGACAATATAGATTTTCATGTAGATTAGACATGACATACACTAATAAATCATTTCCTTCATTCAGAATTCAATTATTATTATCCATGATATTTTCACAATGACAAAATATCTGGATGTATTCCAGTCTCTGTTACTGATTGAATGACATGTGTTTTCTATTATTTAACTTTTGATATTGATTATGTTGTATGTTGTTATTTTAATGTAATTTATTCTAATTTATTTATATTTCCATTTGATTATTTGCATTTATTCATTAATTATTCCACTTTACTTTACCGTTACTGAGCGTTGGATCTCACCCTTATTTTTTTCCTTTCCTTAGGATATGAATATGAATTTTTAAAATGAGTTTCAAGGATTAATATTATTAGTTTTTTATGTATTATTTTTTATTTTCTACTCAAAATGTAAGATGGGTATCATTCATGTAATATAGTTATCCAAATCTTCTAAAATGTTTGGTCCTTTAGGATTTTAAGATTGTATCTATTCCAATGTAATAAAGCATTTCACTAACTCTGAGCTTCTGGGGTTGTGGAATTATAGTTGGAATTAGTGAAATATTAGTTGAAAATTTGGAAACTATATTTAGGAAAAAATAGAGTATATAACATAATCCTATGATATACTTTGAGGATAATTATAGAATAAGATCCCAAAAAACCATTTTTATTATTATGAGATTAGATATGCATAATTTTTTCAGTTTATGTCAAATATTTCACTAGTTTTGGGATTAAAAATTATGCTACATAATGTTATGATCTAATCTAGTGTATTAAATTGTTTAGAGATGGAACCTGAAAGGAAGAAGCGTATCAATACTCTTGGCCAATGTAGAAGTTGACTTACTAATGAAGCCAATATAGCTGGTATTGGAATTGAGAAAGTTATGGATATATTAGGACAAATTAATCAAGTTATGAATAATAACCTTGATATGATGGAGCAGCCTATTTGAAAAGAAGATTATTCAACGTTGGATCGCATTATGTGATTGAGTCCCTCATAATTTAGTAGGAATACTAATCTAATGGTATCTGACCAAAGGATTAAGTCTTTAGAGAATATATTTATGAAATTGGGATGTGGTAAAAAGGAAAAGGTTACACATGCATTATATTGTCTCAATGGAGATTCTAATCAATAGTGATTGTTGATCTAGAATATTATAGAGGAAGAGGAAATAGAACTCATTGAATGTAAATATTTTAATGAAACTTTATTCAATAAATATTTCCCTCATCAAAAAAAACTAAGATAAATAGAAAGTTTCTTACCATAGAAAAAATAAAGAAGAGAGTGTTGCGAAGTATGAGGCTACCATTACAATGTTATCTAGGTATGATACAGATTACTTACTCAGAATAGAGTACATGATTAATCACTTATTTGAGGGTCTTATACCAAGTCTCTGAAGGATGATGGTGTCTAAAAACTTATTTCAAATGATGAAATATTTTTTTGTGATATAAAGATAAAGAAGGAGTTATCCAAGTATTATAGATTCAAAGGGAAGAAAGAGAAGAATAATATAGTAAAGAAAATAAAAGATAAATGGAATAAGGGGAAGAAATATTTTCCCAAATGTGATAAATATGGAAATAATCACCTAGAGAAATTATTTACAGGATTGGGAGTTTCCTCAAAGTTTGGAGATAAATTCCACCAAGAATGTGATTGCAATGGATAGAAATTAATATACAATGTTCAATAATTAAGCTGTAATAAGATGGGGAACTATACCAATGAATGCCATAAGAATCAAGGGAATATTACATAGAAGAGGCCAAGGGAAGAAGGCCTCACTTATATTATTAATACAACCAAAATGTAATGATTAATGTTCTTATGTATTTATATCGAATAAATATTTTTTAAAAGTATTTTATTGATGATATTATCATCATAATAATTGTGAAATATATAAGGGTTGTATTGCATTACCTTTTCATTAAATATTAGAGAGAATATGTTTAATGGTACCAAGAAAAGTGATTTAGTATAAAGTTAAACTTCTTGTAAAACACATGATTTGGGGAAATATAACCCTTAATATGTTCCTGATGTTGAGATGATGGTGTTGGGATAAATAAATGATTGATTTAGATAAAGTAAATTGGATAAGTGATGACTACCTTGGAACTGATTAATGATTTTTTGAAAAATTTGTTTTTTCAATCATTGGTGGAGTTTAAAACACTTTTGTATTTAAGGAATATATCCAATAACATGTGTTTCACTTAATAAATAAGGAATAATTCATGTCTTTAATAAAGTTTTATGGTAATTAATTTTATTACCATGTTTTAATAGATTAAATTATGAAGGTATTCACATGTTTGGAATGGTAGAATTAAGAGAATATTTATATTGTTGCAAGATTTATGATAAGTTAGTTTTTGAAACCCATTCACCTTGTTTCTAAAGACTTTGATCATAATATTTTGGAAAGATTAACCATTTATGAAATGTTTTAGGCTGAAATTTAGATGATTTTTTAGAGATTAATATATTACTTCCCTATATTATGCGACCTCTGATAAGCGATGAAGTAGAAATTGTTCAAGAAACAACCAAAGAATATTATTATGTTTATAAAATTGAATCATATCAAGTAATTATATCTCATTATATATTAAAAAAATTAAATAATTCCATTACTCTAGGAAAAAGGGTCTTGAAGCCAAAATATTGTCCTATTATCATCAATTTTGACAATATGAATGACCTTTTTTTACATATATGTGGTTTATGACCTTACGGTCATTAACCTTTTTTGGATAACCCACTTTATTTTGATAAATGTTCTCTATTAATCTCAATTAAAACATCATAGTTCTATTTATATTTCATATCCATGTTTTAACTAATGTTCTCATATTTGAAAGCCTGGTTTTGTGGTAACCTTCTCTTTCCATTTCCCTATTATTAAAAAGATGTGTTATTAACCATATTAATGATTAACGTTTTTCAAAAACATTATTTTCAAATATAAAACCCTCAATTACCGAGATCATGTTTGAATTGGAGGATATAATTTATTTATGGTGGGTAGAATGTAACACCCCAAGAATTTACAATATTTTCCTTTTAGACTAAATTTAATTTTTTTTCTAGCTTACCTTATACAAAAAACCAAGTTAATCTTACACTACATGAAACATTAATTTTATATTGTGTTAAATGAAATATTATTCTTAGCTTTCTCTACACAAAACAAATACTTTCTTCAATGGCTTGTATTATACGCAAGACTGAGTTTTATAAGATACTATTAAAATTATTATTTAAAATGAAAATTATCACCTAGTTGATAAATTATCAGTTATAAATAGGTTTAACTAACTTATGAAAATATATGGTTTACATAAATATAAATTTAATCCATTGGTTATAAATTGATTATAAATTAAAAAAAACAATTGAACGTAAACGAAATGTTTTTATAAAAAAACTATTTTTATGCAGCCAAAAGTGTTTTGTATTAATAAATTCAATTAATTACCATTAGTTAATTATATTAATGAATTATATATTATATGTTAAATCAACTATCTTTTACATTCATACAATAGGTTTATAGGTATAAGATATGAAAAAAATCCAATTTTATGCATACAAGATATATTTTGTTAAAGGAAGTTTTTCCGCCTTTTAACGATGCACCTATTTTAAAACTAAATATTGAAACTTTTATCAAGTTTATATAAAAAATAAACTTTATTTTTTGAATGTTTAATGTCAAAATTATATTAGGGGTAAATTTTTTTATTTTTCTATGAAGTTTTATTTTTTGATGAATAGTAAAAAATACTGAATTTTAATTGAGAACTGATTTTTCATCTATATAATTTATAGTATTAAATTGAATTTTAATTTTTTTAAAGTATTATTTGATCAATTTTACATCTATTTGTACAATTTATTTCATTTAAATCATTTTTATATTTAATTTATATAAAAATAATGTAGTGAATTTTTCTACATTTTCACTATAAAACCCCACTTTTCACTTCCCATATGTGGGATTAACTTTGAATTAATTTATGGAACTTATGTGATTGTAATTTTGAAACATGAATTAAATTTTTGGAATAATCATAATTTATAACATCTTGTACTGTAAAATTGTTTTTTGAATAAAAATATTATTGAAATAAATTAAAATTAATTATAATGATTAAAGTGAAAATGAGTTTACTTAGTGGTTAAAATTTAATATTAAGGCATGAAATGAACTAGAAAATTGTCCAAAAGACCATTTTTTGGACATATTTAGACCATATAATATCTTTTATCTTGTTTGGTTCATTATTGGAGGAACATTATGTAAGGGATACCTCCCAATAGAGTTTATCTTTTTAAATTTACAAGAATTCCACTCCTCCACTATAAAAGGGAACTCAACCCTCAATTATTCACACCTATAAATCCATTTGGGTCATCCAAACCCTAAAAAAATAATCTCCAAACATCCCTCCCCTCATCCTAAAATCCTTAATTTGGTTATAAATCCAACCAAGTAATTCCTTTGGTGCAAACAAAAAGGAGTTACTCGGAGAAGAGGTAATATTCTTCAATGAGCACTTTTTCTTTATTTATTTTTCCACCCCATAAATTCTTCTTATATATTTATTATATAGTATCCTAAGTATCCAAAATATAATGAGATTTTGTTATCTTAAGAGTATTACCTACACCCAAAAACTCTTCCATCAAATGGTACATGTAATCATTATTTGTGTGTATGACAGATTATCGCCTCGCGAAATGATGTAGTTCATTCTTCTATTACCACATTTCAAGGTTAGGAATAATACCTAGAAAATCTCAGTCAGAGGAAAACCTATGACCATTTATTAAAATCAAGGATGGGAATAATAATGGATTTATAGTTTATATATTTTGTATATGATATTTATAATGTATTTAAGCCTTTTTAATTCTTATATAACTCATACCTTCATACTTTCCATTTTCTGGGAATATGATAACATCATTTGTGGACATTTGGATTACCGCCTCCTCAAAGCGATGTGATTTATTCATGATTTACATTTAATGTATTAAAAATTATTTCAATAAATAAATATATATGTATATAATAATATGATAATATAATTATATCACACACACATATAGATATATATTTATATATTTCTTACATTTCCTTTATTTTAATATGAAAATAAAATAGAAACAACATTCATGCATAAGTATGACCAACCGTCTCCATGAATGATTTATTTCATTTTCTATCACCAAATTTTATGTATCACTCTAAATTAATATATATTAAATATATATTATATTTACATCATGGTTTGGAATCTATAGATTATTAAATCATGACCTAATTAAGATGAATAAAAAATAAAAATTCAAAACATACTTAAAAACAAGGCAATTAACACTCGAAACAATAAAAATAATGAAAGGTTATTAATTAAAAGGTTATAATATGTTATAAAAGGACTATATATGATGTCATAAATATTAATATAGTTCTTGTGTAAGTTAATAACATTCTTAAAACCATTTTATAGGAGTTTAATGAGCATTCAACCAAAAGGAAGCTTAAAGTAATAAATTTCAACTCAATTTACATTCCCTTGAGACGAATTTGTTATTATACACTAATTCAATTTAATGTGGTGTATATACTACCCCTTTGTCATTTTATATCACTATTCAATCATATTTCATGGTATTTACAGTTTCACTTTAAATTATCTTATCCAAGGTATTTGAATTGAAAATTAACAAGTGGTAAAAGTTACCTTTGTAATCTCACTTTCTTTTGTGATTGTTAACTTTCTCTTAAAAAAATCACACCCAAATGAAATTTTTTCATTGGATATTAAGTTTATCTTAAATATCCATATTCTTTTTTAATGGATATGATTATTTCCTAAATTATATACCATTTTTACATATGGTTTTTACTTTGAATATTATTTTATTAAATGGAGAAATATTGATAAATCAGTATCCTTTACTCAGTATGGATATTTGATAAGGCATATTGTCCATGAATTAAATCAATTATTCTACCTATATTATGTATATAATTCCCTAACCATCATATGTATATGAAATTTATGGATGTTTACTTAGTTATTTATATGATGGTTGTTATTATTTTGCTGCTCACTTATCCATATGCTTTTGCTATTGACAATTATGATTATATTATTTTTCTAGACTCTAGTCAGGATGGTATAGTCTCCACACTCTTCCACCATGGACCATCACTACTAGTTGGAAGCCTATGGTGTACAAGGAGGTGTTCTTGAGGCCACGTGTCCAATCAGTTTCATTTACTGTTGAGTGAACTGGGCCTAGGATATCACAATGTAGTATTAGATGTGTTTTTTCATTTGTCTAAATATTTGGGTATTAGACATGAGAAATGGATGTAATGGAATTTGGTAATGAGTTGTGCCTAGGAGTAACTAACCCACATAAATTAAAAAAGTCAAATTACCCGGGATGAGATATGATGTTCTGATTTATTCATGTTAAAGTTGGTTTGACTTCACAATTGGGTGACACACTTGATGTTTGATGTTTCTGATGATTATTGTTTTTTACCGTTTTCTTAATAAGGAAATAAAGTATTACATCATCCATCATTATAGGAACTTCAAGATTTATATTTCATGCATTATTCTATGACACAATTATATTATGGTTTGCAGTGATTGTAGATTTTTTTGGCACCATTATTTGTTTTCTCATGAAATTATTCTAACATTTCTTGTAGGAACATGATATAAATGACTAACTTGGATTAAATGGATGCCCCACATTGATTTATAAGGTGTATGTGCCCTTTTAAATTGGAATTGGTGATATATATTATTCAACCATTTATGAGAATTTTTATAAATGGAAATGAATTTAAATAAAAATTGAACTCTAAAATGAAATGGTCACCATTAAATAGGGATGTCAATTGAAATTTAAAAGGTTTTTTGGTCTATATATTGCAACTAACACTCTATATACCAGGAGCTTGGGCTTAGAGTAGAGAACTTGACCTTGAGTCGACATTGGTAGTGGGAAGTATATAGTAACTCTTTCTTATATTATGATTCTTGTGTGACCCAGACTGTGCTCTAGGAGAAGGTAGAGGGATGTGACCCTTATATAGGATAGATTGTACCTATACTATTTTCATATTTGTGCTTTTAGAAGTTGTTAAATCTTGTACTGAGGCATGTGTTTGGCCTTTGTATATACATGCCACCACATCCTACTTGAGTCATGCGCCAGTAGGGTGGTGAATACCACGATCCGGAGATGGTGGGCCCCAGGTCCCTAATAGAACCTTCAATAGTGCCTCTTGTGGTAATTCTAGTTATACATGATATGGGAATTGATGCCCTGTTTCAAGATAGGTTCCTATGCTTTATACAGACCATTTATAGAGAACCATGACCAAACTTGACTATAGTAGAGATGATGCATGAGTTCCAGTCGCATTATCCTCCCATGTTTCCAAGGGATAAAGGACCATAGGCTGCAGAGTCATGGCTAGAGACCATTCTATCGATTTTCAAGCATCTCAAGACACCTCTCTAAAGGAGAGTGAATCTCACTACATATATGATTTGAGTTCCCACCAATATATGGTGGTATGTTATTAAAAATATAAATCATTATTAGGATATGGCTTGGAGGGATTTTTAGATAGCCTTATATGACTATTTCTTTTTTTGAGACGTCGAGGGCCGAAAAAGCCTAAGTGTTTATTCACTTGGAGTAGGGTTCCTTATCAGTCTTGGACTATTCATACTATTTTATAGAGCTCCAAAATTTCACACCTATTTTGTTAAGTGAATAGTTTTATAAATCTTGATTATTTGTGGATGGTCTTAGGTATTAAATCTAATCTTAGGTGAGTGTCTCTTGACTTACTACCCTATCTAGAATAGTGAATTAGGTGCTTATGATAGAGCGTAACCTGAGAGAGTTGGAGGTGTGAGCTAGGATGGTATATCATATAGATCTGGAACCACATTTACCAACTTCAGGATGTGTCCTATTGAGTTTCCACATGGTGATGTTGTTAGATAGGGTATATACTCAGGTAGCCAGGTGAGGTGACATCAGTATGATAGACCAGGACATACGAGACCTCAGTGTTTGAGGGACCCAGTTGAGGACCAATATTAAATAAATATGGGTCATCTACATCACTTTGGCAGGTATTTTCCTCCAGTATCTAGTGAGAGATATCCCGAACTGACTCCATGATAAGGAGAATGGTCAGAGGATTCTTGGTAAGCAGGGAGTTGAAGTATAATAGGTCGATCATGCCAAGGTGGTGGTTGTGGCTGGGGTAGCCAGACACCAGACTTATAATGCTAGGAGAGTGGAACTGCTCAGGGTATCTAGGATATATCACAATGTCATGGATTAGGCTAGATATATATAGTGGAACTGATACCAGATGATTAGAGTGGAATGCCTTATATCATGAGAGGTACTGTTCTAGTAGCCTATACATTAGTATCTTCTCTTTTCAATACAGATGATTCTCATAGATTTATATATATTCTAATTGTTGAAATATTTTGTCTCATTTTTTAGATTTCTATTGGTATGATGACCCTCGATACTCCATTTGGGATTTGATCAGTGGCTGTACGCCTGTGCAGGGAGTTCCCCCTTGAGATAGGTGGGTGTTACTTTGTATGTGATCTCATTGTCATCAATATGATGAGGTTTGACATTATTCTTGGAATATACTAGTTTGTTCCCTTTCATGCTTAGATTTACTATTATCATCAAACGGTGGCATTCACATCACCATAGGGTGGGGTTTTATTCAAAAGTGTGAACATGATGTCCATGAGAGCTAAATATGACCCGAACATCGTGGGATAGACAAGATGATAGCCCATATTGCCAGATTCTATCTGTATGAGCAAGGAATGTGTCAAGAGGATTTCCCTCAAATGGTTTATTATTTCAGGTAATTTTTCCTAGATAACTTTCTAGGAAAACCTCTTAAGAGAGGGGTATCATTTTCCATCAAGCTAGTGCCAGAAGCTGCACTAGTATCCATTCCTCTTTACAGGTTAGATACTACTGAGTTTTTGGAACTCAAGAGGTAACTAGGGGATTTTAAATAAAAGATGTTTATATGACCTAGTATATATATGTGGGGTTCTTTGGTCCTTTTAACCAAGATGGTAGATGGAACCCTTAGTCTTAGTGTGGATTACCAAAAATTCAGTCAGTTTCTAGTTAAGAACTGATATCCCTTGCATCAGATAGAAAATATATTAAACTAGATTTGATGGGATCAAGTGTACTCAAATATTGATATCAGATTGAGTTTTCATCAGGTGTTTGTTAGAACATCAGATATACCATGACAAAATTCTATAGTAGATATGGATTTTATGCGTATTTGGTCATACTGTTCAGTCTTATAAAGGAACCAACCGTTTTCGTGGAACTGAGGAACTAACATTTCCATCCATATCTTGATTCTTTTTGGGTGGTATTTATGGATGATATATTGGTGTATTCTCATTCCCAAAATAGACATTCCAAAAATCTTCATATTTTATTGGTTAAACTGTTAGAGAATTAGTTATATGCTAATATCATAAAGTTCCACTTTTGGAGGGATAAGATTCACTTCCTAGGTCATTTTATCTTAGAGAAATGTGTATAATTTGACTTAGGGAAGGTGAGAACTGTAGTTTTCTAAGATCATCCCAAGAACATCCTTGACATATATAGATTATTGGGGATAGTTAGGTATTATATGCACTTCATACATCTCATGCTTTGAATCATATCTTATAGGATTCACTAATAAGGGTGTGAAGTTTATATGGTCAAATGCCTATGACACACCCTTTTAGGAGCAGGAAGGGAGACTGACTTCAGAAATGGTTTGGATTCTATATAAGGCCCCATCCTTAAACATTACTTAATCTTGAGTTATTATAAGATTACACCTTGAGGATCTTTTCAGGTTTAGAGTTTTAGAGAATTAGATCATAAAACATGCATTACATTCAACATTTAAACAAAGTGGTTTCATAAAAGATAGCATTCATTTTTCCCATCAATGGAAACATATTTAAAATGAAACATGGATTCTTTCTTGACACTTCTTTGACACTATCATCATATCTTGTACCTTTCCCTTGACCTTTGAAAAACATTTCAAAAACTTGGGATGAGCATAAAAAGCTTAGTAAGGGATATAAAAATATGGAAAGGAAACATGGGTACATATATACATAAGAATGAAATCATAATTTACCCATAAAACATAAGCACTTTAACATACCTCATCAAATCATGAATAAATCAGAGAAATCATAAGACATAAAGGTAACTTGAGGAATTCATAACATTCCTACGTAGGGAGTAACCCTCTTGGTTACGTTTGGAATACCCATCACAGTATATTACCTAAATCTCTTCAGAGAAACCTTAACATTTCACTCCTTCACGTTACCCAATGCATTGGAGAGTTATATCAGGCTCACCCACCCTTAGTTTATCACGGAACCACCCGTCTTCATAATAATGCCCAAGAACCATAACATAATCGTATCACATAAAACATACATAAAGGAAACATAAAATTTCCACATTTCAATCAAAAGATATCAATAAAACACATTGATATAATAAAAACATTATGAAAACTATTTTCAATACCAAAATAAAAGAAAAGTAAAACAGGGTATTTATTTTTCTTTTTAGAAAAATGATATGGCTTGTAGAGGAAGCCGAAACTCAAATAATGGTCACAGCGGCGAATAAGTCATTGTCGCCACATACGTATGACAAAAACATTCCCTTTTGTCATTTAGTAAATGCTTAGTATAAAAAATATTCCTTTTGAATAAATGTAAAAGTCAAAGGGTTTTATACACCATAAAAAAGAAGGTTGTGTATAAAACAAAATATGCCTCAATGAAAGGAGATTGAGACGAAGTCCCATACCTCGGGTCCGACTTGACTCGATCGTTCTTTAAAGTCCTGAATAATAAACGTGAGTTAATTTCTACTTGTTTAAGAACCTTTTTTCAAGTTCAATATTCCTTTTATATCACTTATTACCATGTTATGAACACTATGTAATTATTTAAGTTAATAATAGTCGTTTTGTCGATCATTGGTACTTAAGTCCAAAATAAAATCTTTATAATTACAAGTTGTTCATATGGTAGAATATCCATTATATATAGAATTATATTTAATATTTAGATATCATATATGTCATATATATCCAGTATATACATTCATTTACAATATTACATAACATTTAGAGGTAAGAAATGAAATGCACCGTTCATGGAGACGGTAAGCCGTACGTACGCATGAACGCTACTTTCATTTCTATTTCGTATTTTATGAAATGGAATCATAATTATATAATGGTATATTATAATTCTAGTATAATATCATATATAAAATCATTAATTACATCCTTTATACGTCCCACATATGACATTAATGAATCAAATCACTTTGAGGGGGCAGTAGTCCGCACTTCCTAAAATGAAGATATCGCGTTTACCCATAATGGAAACCATAAAGGTATACCATAAATGAAAAATACAGAAGCTTAAGTAAAACATAAACATATTATATATAATTTATAAATATAGTGACATATTAATGGCCACCTTTGAAGGTGTTATATGAGTGTTGAACAATCATCGTTTCGTGAGGCAGAAATTCGCCATCCACAGAAACATTATGTTCTTTAGCCATTAGATGTAGGTGTGTGTAAGTATAGCTTGAATATTTCTTAAAACAACATCTTAGTATATTGAATATACTGGAGTTGTTACAAAAGAAATGAATAAAAAGAGTTTAGGGGGTTGGAGAAGCAAAATAAAACAAAAGGACTCAAGTGAAGACATTACCTTAAAATCAGGTAACTCCCTTTGGTTTGAGCTCAAAGGCTTCCTTGGGAAGACTTCTGCCCAAAGTGAGGCTTCTAAGAGTTATAGAGGGATGTGGCGAGACAAAATGGTTAAAGGTTGGCTGAGCCAAAGGCTTTGGAAGTGTGGGTAAGGTGGTAGAGGTGGGGGCCTTTATAAGAGGAGAGGAGGGACACTCTTGGAAAGTAAAGAAATGTTACTTTATTTTAAAATGAGTTTCGGATTTAAAAGGTCCCACATTGATATAATTAAAGGATAAGGTGATAAGGGCTCTAAATATATCCAACCAATAGGTTTTTGACAAGTTTAGGTCTTCGATTTTACATTATCTTTTCATTTCATTTAAATCGTTAAATATTGAGGTAATCGATGCATCATCATGATGTCATAAATAATTTAATTTATTTAATGTCTAAAAATTATAAAAAAATACTATGACGTAGGAAATATTTTTATCTTTCCAATGAACATTTATAGTCAAAAATCTGACTTGTATAACCCCATGTAAAGTTTTTTTTAGTAAAATAACTCATGTTTGTGACATTTTTACTTTAATATTGAATTAAAAGATATTAATGTCATTCTCCTTCCAAAGTGGCTCCATGGGGTCCCACAAATCGACCCATGGGTTGTCATGGTCGGCCATGACACATCCAATAAGGTTAGGAAATGTGTCAAGGTCATTTAAGATTATTAAAACATTATTCTTACCTTAAATTACACTAATTACCTCTAATCGTGATTAATAAACTTAAAAGTTACTATTCACCAAAAAATTATTTTAATCTCATTAAACCACATTTTACTTCTTAATGAGAAACCATGTATGTCAGATTTTTTAAAATCAAATCATAGAATTGGAAAAGTTTCATTTAAATGAAAAATCAGTTTCTTTAACTACCACTTAGTGGTTTCACTATTCATCAAAAATTGAAGTTTTTCAGAAAAATACCAAAACTTCACCCTAAGATATATCTGATATTCTGAATTTAAAATTGATGTCTATTTTAAAAAATTAAAATCATATAAATTACATTAATTAATTTAATAATTAATTCCCTCTGTCATGACAAATAGCGTGTTTTTATGAAACAATAAGTATCAAAAGATTGACACTAGTTTAAGTCCAATTTCAAAGTGAAATTGATTCCAATGACCACCATTGGATTAAACGGTAAAAATATATTCTAATTTCACTTTAAAAACAATTCAAAAGATAATATAATCATATAAATAAATTAGACTAAAAAGTGGTTTTCAATTAAAATACAACATTTTCACTATTCATTAAAAATGAACTTTATCAGAA
Source organism: Viscum album (assembly GCA_963277665.1). Taxonomy (NCBI): domain Eukaryota; kingdom Viridiplantae; phylum Streptophyta; class Magnoliopsida; order Santalales; family Viscaceae; genus Viscum; species Viscum album. The sequence continues at coordinate 2,112,874,912 of OY728157.1, read as the reverse complement.
AAATACCAAAAATTCACACAAAGTAAATTTTGATGTACCAATCATAAAGAATAAGTTTATTTTAAAAAACATAGCTTATAAAATTGTCCAAAGATAGATTTAAAAATGGTTTTCCATTAAAAGGCAGTAAAACAATCTTTTAAAAATATTAGTGTATTCGATGCTTAAGATTGGATTTATTTTCATTTTAAGCCTCTAAAACACTATCTAATTCATTAATAGACATAGATAAAAATATCTATTATTCATTACTTACTTGGGATGTTACATCCTTCCCCCCTTTAGAAAATTGCGTCCCCGCAATTTATTTACTTATCGAATTAGTGGGGGTATTTATCCCTCATTGCATTTTCAGATTCCCATGTTGCCTCTTCAATCATGTGGTTTTTCCACAAAACCTTTACCTAATGAATCACCTTATTCTGTAACACTTGCTCCCTGTGGTCAAGAATCTGGACTGGTTGTTCCTCATAAGATAGGTTCTCTTCCAGCTGAACTACCTCTAGACTCAAAACATGAGATGGATCTGGCATGTACTTTCTTAGCATCGAAACATGAAAAACATTGTGTACCTGAGATAAACTCGGAGGTAAAGCCACTTGGTATGCAAATGATCCAACTCTCCCCAGAATTTCATATGGTCCAATGAACATTGGACTCAACTTTCCTTTCTTACCAAATCGCATCACACTTTTCCATGGTGATACTTTGAGAAAAACACGATCACCTACCTCAAAAGAGAGATCCTTCCTTCTATTGTCCGCATAACTCTTTTGCCTACTCTGAGCTGTTCTCACATGTTTCTATATCAGCTGAAATTTTTCTGCCATCTCTTCTACCAATTCTGGTCCCATCAGCTTCCTTCCACTCACTTCATCCCAGAAAGCTGGAGTTCGACACCGCTTCCCATATAACGCCTAAAATGGTGCCATCAGTATACTGGAATGAAAACTATTATTATATGAAAACTCAACCAAAGAAATATGTTGGTCCCAACTTCCTTGATAATCCATCGAACAAGCACGTAGCATATCTTCCAAAGTCGGAATTTTTTGTTCTGATTTCGCATCTGATTGAGTATGAAAAACTATACTAAAATTTAATTCAGTACCCAACGACTTCTGAAGGCCTTTCCAAAAGTTAGAAGTGAACCTGGGATCACGATCAGATACAATGGAGAGAGGAACTCCATGTAACCTGACTATCTCTTTAAGATACAAACGGTAAAGTTGATCTAGAGAAAAAGTATCTTGTATGGAAAGTAAATGAGCAGGTTTAGTCAAGTGATCAACAATAATCCAGATTTCATTATTACCTCGAGGTGTCTTCGACAATCCCACAACGAAGTCCATGGATATATTCTCCCATTTCCACTCTGGCACTGGTAAAGGTCGAAGCATCCCTTTCGATAACTTCTGCTCTGCTTTAACCTGTTGACATATCAAACACTTCACAGTAAAATCAGCAATATCCCTTTTCATTCCGTCCCACCAGTAATACTCCCGAAGATCTCTATACATCTTAGTACTGCCTGGATGAACTGAAAACAGAGAACTATAAGCTTCACATAACAAATCTCCCTTCAACTGTAAATCACAAGGCACACACAATCTATTCCCAAATCTCAAAACACAATCATTATCAATGTTGAATTCAGGCAACTTACCCTTCTGAACCAGCTCTACCTTTTTCTAAAACTCACTGTCTTGCTTCTGTGCTTGCTTGATTCTGTCTGATAGAGAAGATTTCACTGATAACTGAAACAAAACAGAAGGACATCCTGCACCAAAAACATCTATGCCAAAGTTAATCAAATCCTTAACCAAAGGATCACGTTCCAAACACAACATTGTTAATGAAACATTACTTTTTCTACTCAAAGCATCAACCACTTTATTTGCTTTTCCCGGATGGTAATGAATTGTACAATCATAATCCTTGATTAATTCTAGCCATCTCCTCTGTCTCATGTTCAATTCTTTCTGAGTGAATATATACTTTAAACTTTTGTGATTGATATATATTTCACACTTTACTCCATACAAATTATGCCTCCAAATTTTTAGAGCGGAAACTACATCAGCTAATTCCAAATCATGTGTAGGGTAATTTACCTCATGAGTTTTCAACTATCGTGAAGCATAAGCAATTACTTGATCATTCTGCATTAGGACGCAACCAAATCCTTTCAATGAAGCATCACTGTAGATAACAAACTCATCATTCCTGGAAGGTAGTGCTAAAACTAGAGCATTCTCCAATCTTCTTCTCAGTTCCTGAAAACAATCATCACATTCTTTTGTCCAGATAAACTTAACACCCTTCCGAGTTAGCTTAGTCATTGGACTAGATAACCGTGAAAAATTTCTAACAAACCTTCGGTAATAGCCTGCCAAACCAAGGAAGCTTCGAATCTCAGTTACATTTGTGGGTCTTGGCCATCATTCCACAACCTTTATTTTTGCAGGATCAATAGTTATCCCATCTTTAGAAACAATATGACTAGGGGATGAAATTTGTTGCAACCAAAACTCACACTTGCTGAATTTCCCATAAAATTTCTTTTCTTTTAAGGTTTGAAAAATAACCCTTAAATGTCTTTCATGCTCCTCTTTACTTTTAGAAAACACTAAAATATCATCAATGAAAACAACCAAAAACTTATCCATGAACTCATGGAAAATTATATTCATTAAGTCTATGAATACAGCGGGTGAATTGGTTAGCCCAAAAGGCATTACAAAAAATTCATAAGGGACATATCTTGTACAAAATGCGGTCTTCAGAATATCTTCTTCCTTTACCTTCAACTGATGGTACCCTGATCTCAGGTCAATCTTTGAAAAAAACTGAGCTCCCTGGATCTGATCAAACAAATCATCGATATGCATGGTGATGTTCTAGGTCAAATAAAACATTTCTCTAATAAATCTTGAAATTTCTCCTTCAACTCTAAAAGTTCAATTTGATCCATTCAATAAGGGGGTTTTGAAATTGGATTAGCATCAGGAACTAAGTCAACAGTAAATTCAACTTCCCGATCTGGTATTATTCCAGTCAACTCATCAGGAAAAACATCAGGATACTCATTTACCACTGGCACATCATTAATCTGAACAGTTCCCTTGTTTTCAACAATGTGTGCAAGATAACATTCATTTCCATATTTTACAAGTTTCTCGGCCTCTTGATATGTTATCAACAGTAAGGGTTTATTCTTGTACACAAACTGAAAGTCTTTCTGAAAAGAAACTTCTTTAGCTCTACAGTCAATCTTAGCATGGTAAACAGAGAGCCAATCCATACCCAGGATAACATCAAACTCTACTAGAGGTAGAACAATTAGGTTTGCAAGTAGGTTCTTTCCACGGATAAAGATAGGAAGATTCTTATAAATTCTTTTTTCCTCAAAATTTTCCCCAGGTGTTTTTACCACAAGTTCAGGAGTCATTTCTTAAGATGGTATTCCCATTTTTCTAGAAAAGGTTTCATAGATGAAAGAATGTGTAGACCCCGAATCAAACAACACACTGGCATAATACGAAAAAACAAACAAAGTACCTGATACAATTTCATTTGATGGCCCGACATCTGCTGAAGTAGTTGCAAAGGATTTCACCACCCCTTTCTTCTTGTAGTCTAACTGCATCCCATCACTCAAGATCTTTGTCGGACACTCGTTTTCATAGTGACTCATCTCATTTCACTTAAAAAATTTCACTAACTGTAAATAAAATTTGGACTTACCATCACCTTGATCTTTTTCAGTGGAATCACAAGCCTTATGTATCATCTTACCACATTAGTAGCACTTTCCAGAATTCAGAAGACATTTCCCAAAATGCCTTTTACCACATTTATCACAAACTGGAAACTTAGTTTTCTTACCATCAGACCTTTTTGAAGAATTCTTTCCTTTCTCATGCCACCTCGGTCTCTTCTTCTTCTGGTTGTTATAGAACACTTGATCATCGGGAAACTCCATTTCCACCTTCTCAACACATCGAACAAGCTTTTCATAACTTTTGAACTCACGATAAGCCAATTCCCTTTGATATTTTGGATTTAATCCTGAGTAAAAACGATTGATTTTACTATCAAGGTCACAGATAAAATTTGGAGCATACCTTGCCAATCGATTGAACCTCTCTTCATAGGCAGCCACTGAGTCTTCCTCTTGCCTCAATTCCAATAATTTTTTTTCCATCCTATGTTGAACAGCCTTAGGAAAATACTTCTCCAGAAACATACCTTTGAATTCATCCCAGTCGAGAGCATCAATCTCATCAGTGTCCCTGATATTTTTAACCATCGACCACCACTGATCTGCTTCACCCTCTAAACGGTAAATAACAAGACTAACATTTTGATTGTCTGAACACCCCATGTCATCGAAAATATTCTCCAGTGCTTTAATCCACCCTTCAGCTAGCACATGGTCAGATGATCCTCTGAATGATGGGGGATGTTGCCTCATGAAATTTTCCACCACTAACATGTTCCTCTAGGATTGATCTGGCTGATCTCGTGCATGGATACCACCACCATTTATCGCTTGAGTCAACTATGCCATTACTACAAAAAACTATTCAATTCTAATTCCGACCATCTCAGGATGCTGATTTGGAAGGTTATTTCCTTCTGTATGCCTTCCTAGCACTGCTTCCCTGTTTCCTCTGTGGAAAACCATTCTGAACAAACATGTCTTAGATGAAGCAACATGGTAATCTTTAAATGCTATATCATTTCAATTTGACCATAAAAAAAATATTTTTGGATGATCATTTAATAGAATTATAACTCCTAAAGTTATCTAAACCGACCTCTGATACCAACTATAAGGCCACCGCCTTAAACATTACTTAATCTTGAGTTATTACAAGATTACACCTTGAGGATCTTTTCAGGTTTAGAGTTTTAGAGAATTAGATCATAAAACATGCATTATATTCCACATTTAAACAAAGTGGTTACATAAAAGATAGTATTCATTTTTCCCGTCAATGGAAACATATTTAAAATAAAACATGGATTCTTTCTTGACACTTAATTGACACTATCATCATATCATGTAACTTTCCCTTGACCTGTGAAAAAAATTTCAAAAACTTGGGATGAGCATAAAAAGCTTAGTAAGGGATATAAAAATATGGAAAGGAAACATGGGTGCATATATACATAAGAATGAAATCATACTTTACCCATAAAACATAAGCACTTTAACATACCTCATCAAATCCTGAATAAATCAGAGAAATCATAAGATATAAAGGTAACTTGAGGCATTCATAACATTCTTACGTAGGGAGTAACCCTCTTGGTTACGTTTGGAATACCCATCACAGTATATTCCCTAAATCTCTTCGGAGAAACCTTAATGTTTCACTCCTTCATGTTACCCAATGCATTGGAGAGCTATATCGGGCTCACCCTCCCTTAGTTTATCACGGAACCACCCATCTTCATAATAATTCCCAAGAACCATAACATAATCGTATCACATAAAACATACATAAAGGAAACATAACATTTCCACATTTCAATCACAAGATATCAATAAAACACATTGATATAATAAAAAAATTATGAAAACCATTTTCAATACCAAAATAAAAGAAAACTAAAACAGGTTATTTATTTTTCTTTTTAAAAAAACGGTATGGCTTGTAGAGGAATCCGAAACTCAAATAATGGTCACGGCGGTAGAGAAGTCGTTGTCGCCGCATAAGTACGACAAAAACATTCCCTTTTTTCATTTAGTAAACGCTTCATATAAAAAAGATTCCTTTTGAATAAATGTAAAAGTCAAAGGGGTTTATATACCATATAAAAGAAGGTTGTGTATAAAACAAAATATGCCTCAATGAAAGGAGATTGAGACGAAGTCCCATACCTCAGGTCCGACTTGACTCGATCATTCTTTAACGTCCTGAATAATAAACTTGATTTAATTTCTACTTGCTTAAGAACCTTTTTTAAAGTTCATTATTCCTTTTATATCACTTATTACCATGTTATGAACACTATGTAATTATTTAAGTTAATAATGGTCGTTTTGTCGATCATTGGTACTTGAGTCCAAAATAAACTCTTTATAATTACAAGTTGTTCATGTGGTAGAATATCCATTATATCCAGAATTATATTCAAGATTTAGATATCATATATGTCATATATATCCAGTATATACATGCATTTACAATATTACATAACATTTAGAGGTAAGAAATGAAATGCACCGTTCATGGAGACGGTAAGCCGTACATACGCATGAACGCTACTTTCCCTTATATTTCGTATTTTATGAAATGGAATCATAATTATATAATGGAATATTATAATTCTAGTATAATATCATATATAAAATCATTAATTAAATCCTTTATAAGTCCCACATATGACATTAACGAATCAAATCACTTTGAGGGGGCGGTAGTCCGCACTTCCTAAAATGAAGATATCGCGTTTACCCATAATGGAAACCATAAAGGTATGACATAAATGAAAAATACAAAAGCTTAAGTAAAACATAAAAATATTATATATCATATATAAATATAGTTACATCTTAATGGCCACCTTTGAAGGTGTTATATGAGTGTTGAACAATCATCGTTTCGTGAGGCAGAAATTCTCCATCCACGGAAACAGTTTGTTCTTTAGCCATTAGATGTAGTTGTGTGTAAGTGTAGCTAGAATATTTCTTATAAAAACATCCTAGTATATTTAATATACTGTAGTTTTTACAAAATAAATGAATAAAAAGAGTTTAGGGGGTTGGAGAAGCAAAATAAAACAAAAGGACTCAAGTGAAGACATTATCCTAAAATCGGGTAACTCCCTTTGGTTTCAGCTCAAAGGCTTCCTTGTGAAGACTTCTGCCCAAAGTGAGGCTTCTAAGAGTTAGAGAGGGATTTGGAGAGACAAAATGGGCAGGGGTTGGTCGAGACAAAGGCTTTGGAAGTGTGGGTAAGGTGGTAGAGTTGGGGGCCTTTTATAAGAGGAGAGGAGGGGCACTCTTGGAAAGTAAAGAAATGTTAATTTATTTTAAAATGAGTTTCGGATTTAAAAGGTCCCACATTGATATAATTCAAGGATAAGGTGATAAGGGTTCTAAATATACCCAACCAATAGGTTTTTGAAAATTGTAGGTCTTAGATTTTACATTATCTTTTCATTTTATTTAAATCGTTAAATAATGATGTAATCGATGCATCATTATGATGTCATAAATAATTTAATTTATTTAATGTAGAAAAATTATAAAAAAATACTATGATGTATGAAATATATTTATCTTTCCAATGACCATTTATAGTAAAAAATATGACTTATATAACCCCATGTAAAAATTGTTTTAGTAAAATAACTCATGTTTGTGACATTTTTACTTTAACATTGAATTAAAAGATATTAATGTTATTTTCCTTCCAAAGTGGCTCCATGGGGTCCCAAAAATCAACCCATGGGGTTTCATGGTCCTCCATGACACATCAAATAAGGGTAGGACATGTGTCAAGGTCATTTCAGATTATTAAAACATTATTCTTACCTTAAATTACACTAATTATCTCTAATCGCGATTAATAAACTTAAAAGTTACTATTCACAAAAAAATTATTTTAATCTCATTGAACCAAATTTTAATTCTTAATTAAAACCATGTATGTCGGATTTTTGAAAATCAAATCACAGAAGTGAAAAAGTTTCATTTAAACGAAAAATCAGTTTCTTTAACTACCACTTAATGGTTTCACTATTCATCAAAAAATGAAGTTTTTTAGAAAAATACCAAAACTTCACACTAAGCTATATATGATATTCTGAATTCAAAAATGATTTATGTTTTACAAAATTCAAATCATATAAGTTACATTAATTAATTTAATAATTAATTCCCGCTGTCATGACAAATAACGTGTTTTTATGAAACAATAAGTATCAAAAGATTGACACTAGTTTAAGTCCAATTTCAAAGTGAAATTGATTCCAATGACCACCATTGGATTAAATGCTAAAAATATATTATAATTTCTCTTTAAAACCAATTCAAAAGATAATCTAATCGTATAAATAAATTAGATTAAAAAGAGGTTTTGAATTAAAATACAACATTTTTCACTATTCATTAAAAAATGAACTTTATCGGAAAAATACCAAAAATTCACACAAAGTAAATTTTGATGTCAAAATCATAAAGAATAACTTTATTTTGACAAAAATATCTTATAAAATTGTCAAAAGATAAATTTAAAAATGGTTTTCCATTAAAAGGCAGTAAAACAATCTTTTAAAAATATTAGTGTATTCTATGCTTAAGATTGGATTTATTTTCATTTTAAGCCTCTAAAACACTATCTAATTCATTAATAGAAATAGATAAAAAAATCTATTATTCATTACTTACTTGGGATGTTACATTATAACAGATTCAAGTAGTACCTATAGAGTATATTTTGATACATCAAGTATCAGGATAGGATCAGTTCTCATAAAGGGGGATTGATTCATGGCATACGAGTTTCATCAGTTTAGGCCACATAAGATGAAATACCTGACACACAATATTTAGTTAGCCACAAAGGTTCATTCCATTCACTATTGAAGGCATTACTTGGATAGAATTTTGTGCTGTACACAGAATAAAAAATGCTCATGTACATATTTACAAAGTGTGACTTGAACCAAATAAAATGATGGTGGATTAAGTACCTATATTATTTTGAATTTGAAATTTTTTTATATGCATTGAATGGGAAATGTGGTTTTTGATTCACTAAGTAGGAGGACTTAGATATAGGCAATTCAGGAGGCTATAAACGAGTGGAATATTATGGCCTTATTTTCATAGATGCACTCAGAGGTGTAGGATAACCACTTGAAGACTTATCTCTCATATTTAGTGGTAAATTTCACACTTCTGAATAGGGTGGGGATGAGAAAACTATGATATTCTAAGTGTTTTGTCTTATGGGAGAGCATGGAATGTGAGGACCCACCTCCTAGTTGTAATGTTGATAAGGATGAGATCCTGCACAACCACAGATGTGTCTGGGTTCCTAAAGATATCCAATAAAAGTTTATGTGACATTCCCATGCTTCTATATGGGTTATGAATCCTAGATTCTTTTATTGAAAGATCTCAATAGGATCTATGTTTATGAGTTAATATGCCTACATAGGGTTCCACATTCTATCGTATCAGACAAAGATTATAGTTTTATTCCATAGTTCTGGTAAGGGTTATAGAGGGAACTAGGTTTATAGGTACTACTGAGTACATCCTATCACCTATATAATGGTAGTCTATTTTAGAGTATGATATAGGTTTTGGAGGACATAATTTGAGCATGTGTCCTTGATTTCAAAGGTTTTTGGGAGAAACACTCACCACTCTCAGAGTTCTATTATAATAACAACTTCCAAAGAGACCGTAAAAATTGATTACAATGAGGCCCTATACATTAGGTCTTATCTTTCAACACCATGCTAGTTAGAGGAAGGAGGGGTTGTGATATTGAGACCTTTTATCATTTAGGATAATTTAGAGATGGCCCAGCTTATTTGTAAGTGTATTTATACAGCCCAGTCTAGAAAAAAATCAAATGATGATAGTCTTTGTAAAAAACTAGAGTTAAAGGTAGGGGTTGGACTTTCTTATAGGTTTCACCTCTACTAGGGCATAACCGTATTTAGAAACAAGTACAAATATTGATTTATTATATATGGAACTTTGAGATTCTAGAAGGAGTTGAGATGATATCCTATCATTTTATTTGCCTCATAGGTATCGGGCCATGCACAATGTCGTCCATGTATCTCATCTTCACTGATATCATTTTGATCCATCACATATTCTTCAGCCCAAGGAGGTGTATTTGGAGGTAGATATGTCCTTTGAGAAACATCCTATCTATATTGTAGATCATAACATGAAGGTTCTTTAAAGTTGGTTAGTTCTTATAGTACAGGTTCTATGGAATCACATCTATGTACATAATGATATTTGGGAGTAAGAGGCTAACATAAATTTTTATTGGCCATAGTTATTCTCATACGATTATTTATAATCCTTGGAATGGAAATCTGGGGATGAATTGATTTAATAGAGGAAGATTGTAAGATCTCATATTTTCTATGAGGTAAGGGACATTTTATTTCTAGTTTAATTCCTTGGTTTTGACCTATTTTGGATATTTAGTGAGGCTATAGATGAAATATGTATGTTTGGGGGTTGTTTTGAGCTCAAAGCCCAAGTTTTTGGAAAAGGAATATGAGCCACATGGTTAGTAGAAACTATGCATCCCAGGATACAAAGTTTGAGTAAATAGTGCAGGGTGGTCCAAGGATTTTTCCAAGTCTGCACAGTTAGATGAAGCTGTGTAGCCAAGGCCACATGGTTTGATGAAACTGTTCATCCAAGACCACATGTTTTGATGAAACCGTGCAACCAGGGCCACATGCTCATGCGAGCCACCTATAGTTTCTAGTATAAGCTAAATGCATGGTCATCACACAGTTTTTTCAACTATGCATCATGATCATGTGAGGAGGGTTCTTAAATATATATGTGCACATGGTTGGTGCACAATTTTTCCAACTGTATCCAAGATGTGAAACCCAGTTCTTTGAGACAAAATGACCATTTTCCCCTTATAAACTCTTAAATGTTAAACCCTCTACCTTTTTTATTTTTCTCCAGCCATGGACATATATTCTTCTCCCAAGAGCTCTCTTCCAAGATTCTCTAAGGGATTAAAAAAACTCTTTCATATGATGATCTATTCAAACGTCTTTCATCTCATTTGATTGACATTGGTGACTTATTTATTCATATTACACCTTTCTCTACTTTCCTTGTTATCAGTGAAGTTATTTTGGTATAGGATCTTATGCACTATTTTCATGGAATTTTCCTATTCATACATTTTGTAATAATCTAGATAAAATTATAGGTTGACACTAGATGAGTGTTCTTATACCAAGATATTGTAGTTGGTTACATGATTTTCCATTAAATTTGGGGTGTTTGTACATGTGTTGTTGTGCCATGCATCAGAATTTCTGAGAAATGATTATAAATTGAATGTTAATGTAAATTGAATATATGGGATTGATCTAGATGACATGTGATACCCATTGAGGTGTAATTATAGGTTAAGGATCTTGAATTTGAACCACCCCATAGGTGGGTTTTTGAAATAGACTAAACCACCATGGGTGGCCTGTGTATTTGAATTAACTTGTTGAGGTGTTTCCTTTTTACCATTTCCTTATGGATTTCATATAATTTGATTGAATTATAAATTTAATTTAATGAAGGTATGAGGGGAAGGAAGTCCATGTCCCTAGGCCTTTGATTGTTTCTATTACTCCCTTATGCTTGAGACATTTTTTATAATTGAAATGGAAAATTAGAAACAAATTAAAGTATTCAAGTGATGTTAAGCCTTATAAGTATATTATTTATTTAAACTACCTTTTGAGGTGAGTTGTTAGATTATAATGGTGATGAAAAATTGAATTAAAGTAAGATATTGCATTGTAATGACTCAAACTTTTATTAATGAAAATTCCTCTTGATCTAATTAAACGTCTTATTATGTAAAATGGTTATATAAAACATATTCACTTAATTATTTTTATGTTTTTATATTTCAAAATACTGTTTATAATTATCATTGTTTCTAATATAGTCGTTGAACAGTGATCACATGATCAGTATAAATATAGGGATTTAACAAATCCAATTTACTCAGAAAAAGAAAGTGATATCCTCATAGAGTAGAACTGATCCATACGAAGCCCATTTGTCGAAGCTCAGAAAGGAGGTGGTGTCACTAGGATTAAATATTTATCAATCTCATTCCAAGCTTCAACATGTTAATCTTGAACGGAACCACATACGTGATAAGTTGAAGTTAATAGAGATTACCAACCGATCGATGTTATCTAAGCCTCCCCATGAGTCTGTCGTCATCGCACACATTACCCTTAAGTCTTATGAGGGTATTATATGGGGTTATGTAACAAGACCCTATCACTATGATTATGTTCATTAATTTTGTATAAATAATATACATTCATTTTATTATTGTTACTTTGTAAATAGTTTTTAAAGCACAAATAGTATTTTTAGTTAATATTCAATTAGGAAATCTATTTTTATGAATTGATGTAATTTTTAATTAAATAACATTTTAATAAAATATTATTACTAATTTAGGTTTTATTAAATATTAATGATCATAAACTTTTTAGGAATATAATTGTAAATTTTATTAAGGTTTGAAATCTGTTTTTGTCAAATCCCATGAATTTTCGAATAATGTTTGTTTTTATTTTTAAAGTAAAAATTCACATATTTAGAAAATTATTTAGATAAAATGAATATTATTTTTGGAATCATTTCATCAAATTTATTTAATGGTTAATTTTTCATAATTTTCTGAGGTAGTCAAATTTTTGGGTAAAAATTAAATACCGTTTAAATATATAATGTGTTTTATGACATCATAATGACCCAATAGTGATGTAATAAATAGTAAAAATGGGATGTTAGGAAAATATATGTTTTACCTTTAAAAAATTTTATTTTATATTTGTTTGATTAATTTTATGGTGCCTTAGTGGACCCTTCAAGACTTATAAAACATTTTAACTTTTTAAAATGATTTCCTTGAGAGTGTGACTCACCTCCACATAAGAAATCATAATATTTTAATAAGTTTGGAAATTGGCATTATAAAATAATTTTTTTTCACTCCCCTTTTAGAAACCCATGGGAAAAAACCGTGGGTTGGTTTGTGGTTCTGATTAGTTTAATGTGTAGTGTCCCAAACCTAAATAATAAAGAATTCCCTCTCGTTTCCCATATATACCCACCCAAGATCCCACTTCTCTTCAATAAAAATCCTTGGAACACATCCCTAACCTTTACCAATATCTCTAAAATCCTCCCAAGGTTCCCCAAGCTCCCAAGAAGCCTCTCTCGAGCCCCTCCCAAGACTTTGGGATCACACTTCCACGTAAGTGATTTCTTCCCCTCTCATTTTTTGCCTAAGTTTCTTTATGTTTCTATACCCTTGTATTTATATTTAAAAGTGTATGGGTATGATTTCTCACCTCCCCTGTACTTCCCTCATTATTTTTTAATGATGAGATACCCCTTTATCTCTCATTAATGCCTCCCAAGTAGACCTATTACCATGCCGAAATTTCATAAGGGATATCTCTCTCCTCATTTACATTCAAGAAATTATTTTGTTTTATGAATCTAAATTCCATTACATATATTGGGACATGTATCTATATGAACACCTTAATTTCCATTTCATGTACATATTATCAGACACCCCTTTCTCACTCATCAACCATTTTTATGAATTCTTATGTCATGTCGTTATGCTGCCGAAATTGCACCGTGATTTTCCAAGCCAAAGTCATTGGGTAGTGAATACGATGCCCATTTCTCTATCAAGGGTATTCAAATTTATGCACATTTACTTATTTATTATAGAGCTTAATATATTAATTACACATTTCATTATCTTGGAATAAATTATGATGTTTTATAAATCCATGTTATATGATCCATGTGACACACTTATGCATGAAATGAAATGGTTAAGAAGGGTGCGCCTTGATAGCACTCTAATGCATTGGGTAAAGATTAATATCATGATACATTAAGTGAAATGTGAGTTTACTCATTCTAATTAAAGTGAAATGAAGGTTTAATCATGCTCTATTTTCAATGATCCTTGGCTCATGCTAATATCATGTTAAATGTTGATGCCACATTTCCATGTTATGATAATCATGATATATCATGCATTTATGTTCATGTTTCTCTTATGCTCCATTGATATTCCTATTTCATAACATATACTGTATTCTTCATGTGATTCCTTATTTACTCCCTTACTGGGATCTATAGCTTACCCTTTTCTTATTCATGTCCTCCGGTTATCCCATGAAATGTTAAGTACAAAGGAATTTTGTGGTCATATAAAGGAATTTTTCAATAAAGATGTTGTGTTTTATGTTCTATGTTTTTATTTAATGTTCCTAATTTCCAAAGATACTATACCTCTCAAAAATAAGAGTTTTTTAAGTGAAATTTTATGTAATAAATCATGTTTATGTGCGAAATAAAGAAAAGAGTAGTTATATACATGGTATGATTAGACTTTGAGCCCATGACCATTCTTATTAACATTCCAAGAGTTAGAGGTGGGTTTTAATTTAGGATCAACATAGAAGGATTCTTCTTTCTTGATTAATTAAATGTTAAATTGGTTAATTATTATGATCCTTGGGTTAAATACAGGTTCTTATATGAATTCCATGGAAATAATAATTTCTCAGTAAGCTTATCTATGCTTTAGTGATACTTGGACTCCTTTATAGACTGTTAAGGATAAACTCATAGGGTATCTTATTATTACACCTGAGTGATACTTGGACTCCATTATAGATAAACAAGGATATAATATGAGGGATGATTACATTATAGGCCATGAGTGACACTTGGTCTCCCTTCTTGGACCACCAAGGACGGACACAGTGAGCAGTGACTTTATATCACACCTAGACTGATACCTTGATTCCATTGAGGAATGCATAGGATGAGATTTTAAGGTATTTGGTGCATGCTATGCCTGGATCGATACCTGAGTTCCAACATAGAAATTCCATGGACGAGCTTAGGTTATACTAAATTGAATAATGATTAAATGATTATTACGATGTGTCTTCCAAGTTAAAGAACAAGCTTAGATTCAGTCGGAGCCATACACTTTATTGATGTCCTTATACACATCCAGTTGGATATGATGCATGGTGGATTCTTGGGCTATGAGGCAGGTCCTAATACATCATTATTAAATTAAATCATGATTTTTTGATTGATTACTCAGAGACAATCCAACTTAGGACAAAGAAGGTAACCAAGGATGGAAGTTCCATGGGAAATCGTAACTATAGGTGTTATTTATATAATATACTTCATTTCTTGATTTGTTATTACCTAAAAACTGTTTGTCTTATGTATTCATGGATTTGATTGAATTAGACACAATTGGTGGTGGCCTATTGATTTTATCTCACACCTTGCTCATTCCACCTTTTGGGTACCCATGTAGACTTCATGGATGCAGGTAGGGATAAGGGGAAGTTCCCACTTGCTGATGCTTGATTTATCATTAAATAGAAGAATGAGAGCACATGGTAGGGATATGGATCATGATTCTCTCTAGGGATAGTTCTATTTTAATCCTTTTTTTTAATTTTGATACATGTATTGTATTAGATGCTTCTTACCATGTTCTAACTATCTTATATACAGCATTCCATGAACATTATATTTATATGAAATTTATGTATGTGTTTTATTAGTTATTTATATGATGGATGTTATTATTCCATTTCTCATCTATTCATATTATTTTACTATTGAATTTTATGATTATAATTTTTTTCTACACTCTGATCAAATGGGTATAGTATCCCCACTATTCCACCATAGACCCTCACTACTAGTCAGCAACCTCTAGAAAAATGAGATGAGAACTTAAGGCCATGCAGCCAACCTGGTCCAGTTACTATTGAGTGGACCAAGTCTGGGACTTCATATATGAAATTGAGAATTATGAAGGCACTTCAACTAGAAAAGGGGGTATTTAGTGTGATATTGATTTCAGTTGTATCAAACAAACTATTATCAGACATAAGTTGCATATGAAGATCCACTGAATAAAGGTATATTGAGTATTAATAGTTGGAATTTTCCTAAAAAATTGATATTGGTTGAAGGTTCATCAGATGATGAATGTTTATGAGTTCATCGGGTGTAGAATATAGAGGATGTACCATCAGAATAAAGTTGTTCCAAAAAAACACTTGATTGATAAATTATAAGTAACTTTACATAAACTTTATAAAGTCATTAAATATGTCTATGTTGAAGCTGGTTGTTCAATGTTTGATATCTTTTCGAGGCTAAGAACATTTTCCAAGGTTCCTTAACATGATTTTTGAAGAAATTTGAAGAAGGGTGAAGATGATAGAAAATTCAAGAAGCTTCATGAATAATTTATAAATGATAATAATAATTTCATAAAAACTAAAATGAGTAAGATATTCAAAATTGGAATTTGGTTGAGTGGGAAAAAATTTTGAGTTCCTACCCAAACTCTTGAATTATACACCTATATAAAGGGGGTGAATAGTTAATATGTACTTGAATAACTGTTCACACATAAAAAAATTTGATGCTCTAGAGTTTTTTTGACAAGTTGAGTTTCTAGATAATCAGGTTTAATTTGAGAAAACTATATATCTATCCTTTGGATGAAGGAATATTTATTAGAATTCCATGAGATGGGGAAGAATTGGTGTTTGTTTATTGAGTTTCTACATATTACAAGCAGGAAGTTCATATAGATATAATTTCTTTAACGGATGGAGATTCAGTTGGAAAATTTACCTAATAAATTAACTTTGAATGCATCAATTGGTATTGAAGCACACTAAGGAGAATCAGATGGAGGAAAAATGCATGGATCCATCAAATAGATTAAAAAAACATTCAATCAGATAGAGTAAAATTTAAGGGATATATTAGATAGAGGACAATAAAACACAGAAATCATATGAATATTTTCTGAGCAAGTTTTTTAATAAAGCTCAAAAAAACTTAGATTGAGCATATGTAGTTCAACCAAAGATCAAGAGGAAGTTTTTAGATTAATGTAATCTTAATAGGGTTGTTGAAGATCTTGAATAATTGTACATAGGTGACTTTGATCCATCTTGCTTATGGAAAAAGTAGAAAACGTTTTGAATTGGATCAGAAAATAAGAAGAAAATAATCTTGTAGCTATGAGGTATAATGAGTTGCTAAAAAGCATTGTTGGATGAGGGTATAACCGGTCGTGACTTTAGTGGATATGAAAAGTAATGTTTGGGGGTATAAAAAACTACGATAGAAGAGTTGATTTCTTGAGGTTAGAACCAAGGCAGGATAGAGGTCAAGTATTAGGGGTATAACTAGTTGCTATTATGATTTTTTATTTCAGAAGGAATTTATTAAAAGAATCCATGTTGGTGATAATAAGAAAAATTTAAAGGAGTATTCCCTTATAACAAACCTTTTAAATATCATTTTATTCCCTATACTTATATTTTTTGATAAGAAATGTGATTTTAAGATTTATTTATTAATATATTGTAACTCTAACAATTTTTTAGTAGTTAAGAAAGTTTCATTATAAAGTTGAGAAACTTTATAATAAAAGATAAAGTGATCACTGATTCACCCCTCACCTTCTCTATGATATCATAAATTGATCCTAAGGGAACTTTAAATAGTAATACATGTTTTTTGTTCACTTTAATAGTGATATCTAGAAGCTGCATGTTGTGACTATAGAAAATTGTTTCAGTTTCAACTATCTAATCAAAGTAAGTGATCATCATAGAAGTAGAAATCATGATCATTATAGAAGTAGGGAAAGAATAGGCCTAGATAAAGTTATTATTGGAATAACTCAGAAGGTGTTAGAAAAGTGAGTTTTTTCAATAATAGTTGTATCATAATTTGTATTGGAAATAATCTGTTGTTTTATTTATAGATAAAGAACATCAAACTAAAGTATTATTCCACCCATAAACTGTTAAAGGGTTGAGTGATATAACTACAAAAGATCGATGGAAGTTTTAATTTAGTTAACATGTTCACAAAGGTATTATTCATGGAATATTTGATGAAATTTTGTAAAACCCGTCTATTTTAATATATTATTGACTTTTAATAAGTCAATGTGTTTGATAACATGCTCCACACATGACACCAAACTTAAGAAAATATGATTTATTTAGATAAAATATAAATATTTAAGTATTAACATTAAAATAAAGATATTTAATTAAATGGAATGAATTAGAGCAACCATTTTCTTAAGTATATGTATAAATAAAATAAAGGCTACTTTTAATATGAATGAGATTCAATTAGTTTACCTAAAATGATAAATAAGATCATTTATTATTTAAAAAAGTAATTTTTTAAAATTTATTTTTTATGTGATGTTCATTTATATTTCAAAAAATAGATGAGTAATGATTATAAATTATTTATTATATTATTTATTGATTTACACCAATTTAGTTGGTAAATGGTATAAAATAAGGATAATAATATTTAAAATTTGAAAATGCCATTTTCCGAAAAAGGTTTTTATTATATTTTATGATTTTATTAAAAAATTGAATTTATTAATTTTTGAAATTAGAATTGTATAAGTTGGGAATATTCTTTGGATTTATAATAAAAAATATTATCTTAAGATAAAATTTTGATTTTTTCAAAAATGGTAAATTTTTAGTTGAAAAATTTGGTTTTGTGAAAATTATAATTTTTATGCTTATCTAAATGCATCCTAGAATCTTGAAAAAAATTTAAGTAATAAAATATGTATTTAAGAAATAAAATTATACATTTTAATTTATTCTTGGATCTTATAAATCATTTTCTAACATTTTTAGAACTAAATTAAAATATTTGTTTAATAAAAAATTGTTTTCATACATTTATATGAGTTTAGTATTTTCAAGGTGATATTTGGGTTTTTATTAATATGAAATCCTAATAAATTTATTTTTATTTAAAATAATCAAAATAAGTCATGGTAACTTATAATTTTAATACCCATGGCTGACACATAGATTTTATGCTAAAAAACATAGTTTTTTTCTAAAAATTGTTTTTACACGTTATGTGCACCAATATTAAAATTTACGTTTCAAAACCTAAAAAATTAATTCATAAAATTATCTATAAATTTTAAAATCATAATTTTCAGATCAATTAAATATATCATTTTTGAAATTTTCATTAATATTAATTACTAAGGTTGAAAATTAATTACCAAGTTAAAAGTAAATTAGGGTGAAAGTCAAAAAGGCTAAAAGAAAAATCCTTAAAATATTCAATTAGTCTCCCAAATGAGTGGTTCAGGTGAGTTTAGACCCATTATTACTTTCTCCTAATCTTTTTTTCAATTTTGGATCCATTTACCTTGTAATAGTAACATCACATTAGTTAAAATGTTAAAGGTGCTTTAAAAAGCGCCCTTCTCTTCACTTATAAAAAGAAAACATTTCCTCCACTTAAAGAATCACCTTGACTTAGAATTTATCCTTTAAAATCATCCAATTTTATCATACTTGAACACTATCCATTTTTTAAAATCTTATATTAACCATTAGTTAGTATAAGGATTTCATTTCCAAGAATACTTCCAAGGAAAATTCAATTCCCCAACTTGAGTATTGTCAGCTACATAGATTTTCTCCTTAATTTTTTAAAAATTTATTATAAAAACATAGATATATTTATAATAATATCATTTATAAAGTTAAATTTTAGTATATAAATTATATTATTATTATTTATTAATTTATCATTTCCATTAAGAAATATGAAATCACAGTTCTTCTGTATGTGGGACTACTACCACCATAAGAAACAAAATTCATTTTTCAGAACCAAAAATAGTTAATGATTCTTAGAATGCATTAATGAGTAAATTTTAAATTTATTATATCATTAAGGTTTTGGTATAATAAATTTGAGAACCTATTAATGATACTATCAAATAAAAAATAATCATTAATTCAATCGTTTAAAACTTGCACAATAAGTGGAAACACTTTTATCCCAATTACAAAATACATTCATACCCATTAGTTATTAATAAAATTAATTTATGACTATTAATTAAGATTATAAAATAAAATAGATATGTGTAAGTTTATGTATTAAGTGATTATGATAGCTATGTTTGTTATAAAGGAGGTTAAATTACATTCTTGGAAGTGAGGACAAGAGGTAAGGGTTTGTCGTCTAAAATTCCTATCTTTGTGACATATTTGGTATTATGATCATAAAATCATTTATTTAGCATATATAAAAAATATATATTATATAATATAATGAATTATATTTTAATCATGTTATTTTAAGTTCAATTAAAATATCTTTATTTCAAAAAGTTTTGATTCAAAAGTATCTAAATCTATTTCAACAAGTTTTGATTCAAAGGTATCTAAATCTGTAAGGGTTTTCTTGGTTTCAATTCCGATTCTTCAAGACATAATAAATTTTATGAACCAGGTTTTATTTATATATTTTATTAAATACCCATGGATATATTTTTATCATAGTAATTTTATTTTATATGACTTACTAACCAAATCATGTTCCTTTTTTTAGGTGTCTACTAATTTATTTGTTTCCTTAGTAAGGTTTTTTGGTAACTTAACATTCGTTCATTGAGTAATGATAATTCTTTTGAACTTATTTCATATAATTTGGGTACATTATTCCCTTTTATTTTATTTTTTTTGGTATTCTATCATTTCCTTTTGTATATATACATTCCTACCATATAAACCCTTTACAAATATTTTTTATTTCTTGGGATATGTTGTTCATAGGGAATATTGATAACTCAAGTCTCTATTACTTGACTTATTTAGTTTCATCGTGAACCTTTTTAATCCATTTCTATGTTCTCACAACCTAATATTTCATTATATGGTAATTTATATACCAATAGGGTAAAATATATTTTCATACAAAATAATTTTTTACTCTTTTTACAAAGTGAGTTTGGAGAAAAGTTACTTTTCAAGATAATAAAAGGGGTTTTCATTTCACATTCATATGTTTCCCACCCTATACACAATTATCCAAGATAAAAATTATGTATTTTAAAGGCCCTATTATTGAATATTATTTTTAAATGTAATTATTTTCAAATATTTTTCACTTCACCTTTTGAAAAATACTTTTGGTGGTGACCCATAACTTCTTATGTTACGTTAATGTCAAAAATGTTTTCAAAATATCTTTTAAGTTTACACTTCCATTTACCTTTTCATTTTCAAAATGACTTACCGTAAAAGGTTTTATATTTAGATATATATAATGTAATATATATTTATATTTTTTGGGAATTAACTCAGGGTACCAAACAATCCTATATTTGGTCCCTTCTTGGGTGGTATCATTCAAGTATTCTTTTGCAAGGATGTTTTAAATTTATGTAAACATCCTTCTATGTTTACTTTTTTATACTAGAGTTGTGTTCTTTTGAATCCATCCACCATCTTTACGTTAATGTATTATGATCATTTTATTCTTTTATTGACTAATCTATATATTCATTTCTCTATACAGTGTGAACATCACATTTTATATAATTTTCATAACCTGATGTTCACCTAGAAATAATGTTATTCTATTGAAATGGTGGAATGTATTAAAACTATATATATTATTATTAAAATATGTATTATTATTAGAAAATTGAATATTTATTTTTTTAGATAAAATATTATATATCAGGATGTACTATGATTATGTTATCCCCTCTATTGACATTGGGAAATGTATTTAAATTATTGGTGATTAGTTAATGGTAAGATAGGTTAATCATGTATTGATCTTCAGTATTCTTTATTATTTAGATAGATTTATTTTTATTTATCCAATGGTTCCTTAGGGAATAGAATGAATGTTATTATTGACTCTTTTGGTGAGTTCATTAGTCTAAATCAATTGATGGGTGGGGCTCATAATTATATATCTCGTAAATGCATTTATAGGTCTTATGTGACAAAATATCCTGGGTTTTATTCAATACCTCCCCCGTATCTATATAATTTCTTAGAATAAGTCCTTGAAAATATGTTTTTAATGTCTTAAATTATGTATTACATCAGTTTGAGAAAATTATTATTTATATACATGTTTTCATGTATTATAATGAATATAACATGCTTCAAGTTTTTGTTGATTATGTTGTTATCAAATTTATTTATTCCTTCTATATTATGTATATCATGCTTATGTTTTTGATAGCTTCAATTATATTTTTCCCTTACTGAGTGTCTGAGCGCATACCTTTCTTATGTTTAAATTTCCCAAATTATGAATAAAATTAGCACACATAACATTTTTATAGGGATAACATTTGTGAAATAATTTGTGGGTTATGTTGAAGTCTCTTAATTTATTAAGTTGTTTCTTATATAGTTAAAAATTATCCTATAGTTAATAAAGGCTTAAGTTTTATTAGTTTATGTTTTTCTTACTAATTTCCAAAATCTCTAAAACTAAAATGACTTGGGAATTTATGTAATGCAATGTGTTTTTATGTCTTGTAATTTTGTGATAGTCATGTTCAGAAATTTATTATCACTATAAAATCTTTAATATAAAGTATGCATTTATGGTTCTGAATTTAGGAATGATGGTCTGGGGAATCACAGTTGGTATTAGAGTAGGTTTTAGATAACTTTAGAGATTATTATTTTTTCTAGGATAATTTAAGGGTTGATTAGTTAAGTTTGATCATAATTTCAAAGGTATATATAACCTTTTGGGATTATATATGACCTAATGTTAAATTAATAGTGAACATCTTATTTGGGGATAAGGATAAGAGAACTTTAGTGAAAACCCTAGGGATTATTCCAAGAAAGAATTATAAGTATATAATAACATACTTATGATTTTGTAATATATATATTGTGTGCTTATCTTAGAAATTACATCCTTGTATAGATACTATAAGTGGATATAGGCTCTGACACATATGTACCTAGGGGAACTTACCTTGAAAAGGTTAAATTGGTATTAACTCAATCATCACCTGGTGCACTATAAATAGACCAAACTGCACACCTGGTTTAACACTCTGGGAGGGATATACTTTGGTTAATAACATGCTATTTATAAACCATTATAAAGGATTTAAGTTTGATGTTAACTAATTAAGTTACAGAACATAGTAGAGAAATGACCATGGATAACCAAGTATTGAGGAAATAGATTCATAGGTTGAACCAAAAGTATCATATGTTGAAAATAAAGGTGTCATTGGTGAATAAATATTTGGATTTATGTTTTTATATCCATATTTTGGATATTATTATAACCATTTTGGTTTTAGTATTTTGTTAAAATGGTATTATAAAGATGAAGATGAGAAATGTATGTATGTAGAACCACTTAGCCTTATAACAGAGCATGAGAGCATAATTCACTGGTTTTGAATTTTAGTTTATTCCTATTATGTTGGAAAATGAAAGTTTCACTATTTTACCTGAGTTAGTTTGGTCGACATCTGAATTAAAATTTATTCTTTAAACTCTTATATATTTTCTTTAGTGATTGACATTTATCAATTATATTCTGGTATATTCTAAAATTTATGAGGATTATGTGAAACATATAAGGATTTTTCTTCATTATTTTTTATTTAATGTTTTGGAAAAAAATATTAAATGGTATCAATAACCTTGAAAAGTGATTTTATGACAAATTTATATTTTTGGGGATAACTATTTAAAAAAATAACTGAGGTATAAATAACTCTTAGGATTAAAGTATGCTTGGTTTAGAGATAATAAGGATTGTTTTTATTTTGAAAAATTAAGTTAGATATTTTCAGAAACCTTTTTATTGAGAATTGATTCATGATATTTTTAGTATATTTCACTATTTTTTTGGGAATTATAATATAAATTGACTAGTGTGTGACTTTATAAACTAGTAGTTAATAAAATTTTAGGGTTAAATATATAGTTATTTTTTATAGTAATATATAAATTTATTGTGGTTTATTGACTTTAAAATTCAAATAGTTTTGGGAAATTTATGTTATAAAGAATATATAATTAGGGTACATACAAAATTGGGTATATGACTATAGGAATGATTAATGTTTTTTAGCAAAGATATGTAACTTAATCTTTCCTAAGAGAGTAAGGTAGATGGCATATTAAGTTAAATATCTAATGATGAATAATTTAAGAATACCCTCATCTAATTTCTTCAATGAGTAAACATTAAAATTGTAAGAAATAAATTTATTTAATTTGGGAGATTATAACACCACAAGATTTTAGTATAAGAATACCTTTACATAAGTCGATGTGTTCAATAGGTTGCTCCACATGAAACACCAAACTTAAATGAATCCATGATATATTTAGATAAAATATAAATATTTATGTATGATTATGAAAACCTAGATATTGAATTAGCCGGAATGAATATGAGTAACAAATTTATGAAATATATAAATATAAATAAAATAAATTTTACTTTTAATATGAATGAAATTCAATTAGTTTACCTAAAATGACTAAAAAGATCATTTATTATTTAGAATAACATTTTTTAATTTCATTTTTTATGTGTATTTATATTTCAAGAAACATATGATTAATGATGAAAAATATATATTTTATATTATCAATTATTTAACACCAATTTAGTAGGTAAATAATATTAAATATGAATAAAAATAGTTAATATTTGAAAATTTCATTTTCCAATAAAAATAGTTTTTCATTATATTTTATTATTCTATTAAAAAAATTAAATTTATAATTTTAAGAATTTTAATATGAAAAGACGGAATTTTTTTATTTGTAATAATAATATTATCTTAAGATGCTTTTTTGGGGTTTTTTCCAAAAATATTTATTTTTAGTCTAAAAATATGATTTTTCCAAAAATTATAATTTTTATAAATATGTAAGAGTAACTTGAAGATTAAAAACATTTTAAGTAAAAAATAATGTAATTAAGGAATATAATTATGAATTTTGATATATTAGTTGAGATTATAAGTTCTAAGTCCAATTTTTTTAGAGCTAAATTAAAATTTTTTATAATAAAAAAATCAATCTTTCCTTTTAATTAAGTACTTTCAAGGTGAGATTAAGTTTTAGATTTCCATTAAATCCTCATACCATTTATATTATCTATAATAAAACAAGTATTTCATGGGAATTTTATATTTAATAACTATGAATTACATATTAATTTTATTCTTAAGAAAATTATAAAAAAATTGAAAACGTTATGTGTGATAATCTTAAAATTAACAATTGAAAACCTGAGAAATTTAATTTGATAAAATGATTTAAAATTTTAATATTATAAAGTTCAAAATATGTAAAATTTTCAATTTTAATGTTTACATTAATATTAATTACTACGGTTAAAAATTAATTGCTATAGAAAAATTAAGTTAGGGTAAAAGTTAAAATGGACAAAAGAAAAGGAATTAAAATACTCAAGTTGTCTGCAAAATGAATGGTTTAAGTGATTTATACCCACACTAACTTTACCATCCTCTTTTTTATATTTTGGAGCCACTGAAATTTTAATAGAAACCTCAAATTATAGAAAATGTTAAAGGTGATTCCAAAACTTCTAGTCTCTTCACCAATAAAATGGTAACACTTCCTCCACTTCACAACTCACCTTAAATTTTTATTTTTACATGAAACTATGCCAATTTTATTATCCTATAACCCTCTCCCACTTTAGAAAGATCTTGGACACCATTATTTAGCATAAGGACATCATTTATAAGGAGTCATCTAAGAAAACATAATGTCCCCAACATGGGTATTATCAACTAGATAACTTTTACCCTTAATGATATTATTTAATATTTATTCTAGACAGATATATATATTGAAATTAGTATCATATACATAAATATATTAATTATTACTTCGCTTGTATGTTCTCACAACACGCTATAAAGAAATTGTTATTTTAAAAAAAATACTCTTTTTAAAATTAATAATCCATATTAATATTGAATATATTTAGACTAAAAATAAGTGATACATAATTATGGAATAGAGGTTGATAAATTTTTGGCACATCATATTGTAAAAACAATTAGTAGAATCATTATAGAATACAATTTTTTATTGGGAACTCATGATGGAGAATTCAATTACATGAATGAAAAAATGATTCAAATGGAAAATTAAAATTATGATATTTATAATAATTGAAGTTGGTATGTAAGTATGTAACTAAAAATAAATAAATAAATGTTTTGTATAGGAATAAACCTCAGAGGCACATACATAAAAAATAGTAGAATTTTTTTATCATTATAATTTGTAAACACTAAGAAGTCAACACTATGAAATTTCAATTTGTGTAGTGGAGAGAAGAAATACATTACAACAGGAATAACAATTTATAACTTATCAAGGAATGGAAACATTAGATAGTGTGAGAAAATAAAATTTTACACTCACAAAACACTTAAAATTTGAGAAATAAAACACAGTTAAAGAGAACCTCTTTTTAAAAATTGAGATTAGAGGCAACTGAATAATGAATATTCATTCATTAACAAAATGCCCTTTATACATCAGTTTTTAAAGTAGGGGAATCCAAATCAGCAACACATTAAGGTGAATCTTCATCGTAGAAGTGGTCAAACTGATTAACCTATTGAAAAAATAAATAATGTCATCTGTATAGAAAACATGATATTTTTTTAAATTTCATGTTAGGTCTATGAAAGTAGCATATAAAATTTATGACCCATAATTAATTTATGGATTGATTTAAGATATTATATATATATATATATATATATATTACACCACAACCCACTAACTCGAAGCCTTTTATAGAATACTGTATTATTGAAACTTTCAAATTTAAATATGAGATTTATTAAAAATAGGCCTGCCACATCTTATGAATTCATTCTAATATCATTATATATATAGATCAATAAAATTTAAGATAATTCCTAAAATATAAAATCACTATATATGGGAAAGAACACAATGCAGAAACATGAAAATGCATTTCTCAAAACATGATGTCAAATAGATCATTAATACACCTATAAAAAATATGAAGATTTTATGATCAAGTTATCAAAACTTAATAAAATGAGAATAGATAAAATTTTAACCTACAATAAAATAAATTATACCTGAAACCTTAATTAATTATGTTGTAATGGTTTTATTTATCTATAACAAAGATGACCGACAAACTCTCTTGTGATCGCGACATTTCTACAATGCCCACAAGTTCCACTATTGCAAAAACATAAATTATTTCTTGAACAGAATGATAAATTTAAAACTCCTAAGTACATGATGCACAATGACAACATAAAATTAAAAACATAATCAAACCACATATCATACCATATTGAGACTCAGGGTTTTTGAAGATTAGCTTAACCATGTTAAGTAATCAGACCTCATATCCTACATGGTTTCATTCAGTACATACTAAATATGGATATGAAACTATCCATATCAACCTACTTGGGTGATAATAAGAAATCTAAAAACACTTATGCATAAGGAATATGGAAATAATTATGCATAAGCAATTTGTAAAAACACTTATATAAGATCAATTGGGAAACACTTTTCTACAAGAAATCCTAAAATAGCTATATATGCGTAATCTGGAAATATTGACATATAATAAATGATGAAACACTTTGCATAAGAAATATGAAAGCAATTATGTAAATGTGAAGCCAAACTGAATACAGGTGCACAAAACTACTACCTCAGATAAATACATTGAGATAGTATATAGAATCATCTAGAGAAGTCATTGGGGATGCAGAGTATTTAAGACATTAAGTTCTATTAACACACATTACTCCTCAATCACAAACAAACACATACATGAATTGGATTCTACGACCCCAGTCTTTGTGATACGTATATCCACCAATGATTTTCTAAGAGAACAACCATTATTCCCATTAGTATTCTATTGAAATATGTACTTTCCAATGTATGATATATATTTCAATTTTTAATAAATAGAAGTTAAAAATGATGTGTGCAATTCAAATTTCAATAGATTAATATTTAATAGTTATATGTTGAAATATGTAATATAAATTAGAAATAATTTACATTAAACTTCATATTCTAAATTGTTCAGTGTATATAAGATATATATAAAATACTAAAAAATAATGAAATAAAAATCTATTGAAATAAAAAATTTCTGAAATGGAATTTATAATTAAAAAATAAAATTTGAAATAAAAGGTAAAATAAGAAATCATAATTCAAAATTACCTTATTATAGCATCACAAAATGTGAGTCATTTTTTCAATATTATTTTTTATGTTTTCGTTCATATATAGATACAATCCATTATCATGGATTGTTATAGTCAGAGAGTCTCTATACATTAAAAAATCAAATTGAACCACATCCTCACCATAAAAATCATGCAACAAGTTTTTCTATATATATAATGAAGTTAAAATATTAAATAGAATATATTATTGAGAACTAAAATAAAAAAAATTGAAATGAAAATGTTCATAATATCCAATTGGAAAGAATAAATAAACTGTATATTTTAAATATATAAAAAATGGAAATGAGCACAAAAAATTCATATTTTTCAATTATAAAGTTTAATAAAAATAATAGCCAATCAAGAGTACACATATATACCTGAGTGGATGAAATATGCATGCTTGATTTAATAAACCCAATGTTAGTACTACAACTTAGTCGTAAAGATTCATCATTCTGATCCTACTATGAAGTAATGATAAAAGGAATACTGTAATTCAGCGGTAGTTATTTTTTATAATTTAAATATGAGAAATTGAGAATAATAGTACCTAGTTATATCCAATTCAGCTGCTAAATCATAAATATTCACTACTCTCATGCTCCTATGTATTATGAATAAAAAGAATAATGTGTTACATATGTAATTTTTTGTAAATGAAATTTAAGAAATTAAAATCAATAGAACCTAACAATCGTTTTTGAGATAATTTGAATCATATCATAAATTATTAAGTTCTCAATTGAATGAAAATTTACAATTCAAGTCAGTTGAAAAGTTGTATAAAAGTATCACCATCTCAAGAAATGTCAATTTTTTCATGATGTAGATGGAAGCATATAAAAAAACTCCCGAAAAATTGATTTCCTAGAAGATGCAACAACAATGATAAAATTAGATTAAATAGTAATGTCAAAAAATATTAAGAAAACACTTCTAAGAAAAAATAATATTGATAATGAATAACATATAAAAAAATATTCTTGATGAACAAAAAATATATAAATGAAACATTATGTAAATGGAAAATAAAATAATAGTGAGAAACAATTTCCTTGTATATTTAATAATAATGATAAATTTATAGATAAATACCCAAGATTTTAGGCATGGCAAATGAAAAAATTGATAACAAATATTATGAAGATCACATTCAAAGTGTCTAGAGAGGGGAATTGGATCTCAGATATGAGAATGGAGAACACAAAAAAATAATGAGGCAATATAAAATCAATAAAAAACCTAATAATAAATATGGAGTGTTTTAAATATAAGTTTATAATAAATAAAACATGTTAAAAATATTGAAAAAAATTATAAAAAATAAATAATTCACACAAAGGCCAAAAAAATTCCCATGAATTATTCTATTATGAGTAAAATTCCAAACTAAATTACTTTTGATCCTTATAAATAATTGACATTTAGGATCATAAATTAATTTAAATATAAAATTGAGAAATATAACAATAATATAAAACATGATTAAAAATTGTATGATACGTATCAGTTTTTACAATTACAATTGTTGATTTCCCTTGTCCCTATATTTGAGAGACTGTGAAAAACTCCCAATTTCCATATAAGGACAATATTAACATCCCATGATTTCATCGTGAACTATAGAAGAAAATAATACATCATCGCATCGGCAATCCATAAAAATATTTATATAATATAAAACACTACATAAAACATTAAATAGACTCATCCAGAAAATTTAAAAAATAAAATAAAATATAAATGCTGAGAGAAAATAGTGAATAAAATCAATAAAACATTCCACATAAACCTGAAATTTATATTATATTCAGAAAAATGGTGTTCACTAAAAAATGATTCATAAATACATTGTAATCGTTTATATAAAATAAATAATTTCATCCTAGAAATATTTAAAATATCATATGAACTCATTAAGAACTCATAAATACTACTAAATTGAAAATAATTCACAAATTCAACTAGATAAAAAAAAGAAAACTCAACATAATTTTTATGGTATCATCAAAAGAGATTATTTCAATTAGAGGATCAAGAATTAAATATTAGGAACATATATAGAACCGAAATGAATTATAATAAAATATATAAAACTTATATTTCTAAACATTATGTATTATGAAAAATATATAGAGAGTAAAGTAGTTTTAGTGAAATAAATAAATCATGAATTCAATGAAACAAACATATTTTGGTTAACCATTTGAACACTAAATAGATAAAGAAAAATAAGAAAATAGTATGTATATAGGCATTACTCAATAATTTATGTGATGGAAACCCATACGGAAACACCTTTTTGTTCTGCTGGAATAATAAAGCTTTAACCCTTGTAAAAAAAATAGAAAAAACATAAGATAATACAAATATTGAAAATATAAGAATAATTTTTAAAATAGTACAAAAGGGTTAAAGAATATTGAATCGTAGGGAGTCTATAGAGGTGCTCTGGATTTAGGTGTATGAAAGCTCAAAGATGATGGTTGAAGAAGTCATACATAGATAGGAACTGGTTTGATAATAAGGAAGTCACACATTAATATGGAATTAGATAACAAATAAATACACACCTTTGGTTGGATTTTGTGGAAATAAGTTGAAGTAACTAGATAGGGTTTCTAGGAGAGACACTAAACAGGTTTCTGGGAAGATGAGGAGGCATAGTCAGGTTAGAGGTAATACCTAGAGCTCAAGTATAGTGAATATATAATGCAAAGGTAAAGCATGTGGAGGTTGAGGAGTCATATGAAGAGTAGGCAAAAGCAGAGTAGGTGGATTCAAAGAAGGTAGTGGTGGAAGATCCAGAGCCGGAGCAGGGGGAGGTAGAGCAACTACAAGTGGCAGAGCTGAAGGTAAAGAAGGTGAAGGTAGATTAGTCAGAGGAGGATATAGTCATTTAATAGGGATATTGATTAGAACACAGAGGCAAAAACCCTTGTGTTGCTATTGATTTTGGTAGAAATGACTATTGGAATTGTTTTGGGGGAGAAGAATTAATGAGTGTATTCCATGTGTAAATTAGGATACCTAGATATATTATGTCACGACCCGACCTCGGGGCCCGTGCTGTGACTACCCCAAGCCCGCCTTCCATAGGCCATGGGCTGGCGACTAGCACCAAGGCGTAAAATCCCGGTAAACAGGGAAGGCATTGCCTTTATGAGTAACAACCACCACAGAGTCAGCAAGCGGAAAGCAACTACAAAGTGTAGAAAAGTAAAGGGGGCCGGAAATACAAGCCCAACTGTAAAGTACAACTGAAAAGTAAAGAACAACAACTGAAGAAAAGACGGCGGCCTCGTGTCGTCCACTGGCAATCCCACCTGAAGGGTGGGTACAGATAGCCTCCAGGCTCCTCGGGTCCCACGTCCGCTCCGAGCACGTCCCGTCCAGTGGTCCACCTCCAGGTACCGTCCTGCTCCACGCCCCAACCGTGATCAGCGCTGTCCGTCGTCTGCATCCAACACAACAAGGTGCGGGCATAGCCCGTGCAGGGGTGAGTATAACTACTCAGTAAGGACCCCGAGACCCCCGAAGGTCTCCCGAAATCCACAAAGGATATAGCACAAAAGAAAGATGCAATCACGAAGTAACATCTGACTCGACTTAGGTATATGCCCATACATATACCTAAGTCCCCAATTCTAGCTCTGCTCACGAGCTCAAGAACAACTCAATCCACAAAGGAAAGCAAGACTCAAATCCACAAGGAGAGTAAACAGTAAATCCACAAAGGATAGTTCAACACAATCCACAAAGGAGAGTAACATAAGATTCAGCTCAACCAGGTATACTTTTTCAGATGACGTCAAAGATGATCACTGATCCATCTAAGTCGTCGGACTCACGAAAGATCGATAGGTACTAACCCCCGCAAAAGACCCACATAGGATTGGGCTCACACAGAACCTGTAGGCAGTGGCTCACACAGAACCGGTAGTAAGGACCCACATAGGATCGGGCTCACACAGGACCTGTAGCACTGATCCACGTAGGATCGCTGAGTGCAGTAGTCGACGCAGTCCACTGAGGATCTCTGCACAGTCGTCGCCGCAGTCCACGAAGGATCTCTGCTCTGCCGTCGCCGTAGTCCACGGAGGATCTCTGCTCTGCCGTCGTCGCAGTCCACGGAGGATCTCTGCTCTGCCGTCGTCGCAGTCCACGGAGGATCTCTGCTCTGTCGTCGAAGTCACAGCCAGCGCTAGGGTTCCCGCACGCAGCGAGCTCGTTTAGGAGGACCGCTCCACGAGCCGAGAGGCTGATACATCAACTGACACGTAGTCCGAAGTTGATGTATCCAAAAGTTCCGTATCGACAACAGGATCTCAACGCAACAGACGGCGTGTCAATCGGACGCCCGGTCTGAGAGTTATTGGCATTTTCGTCCCAGGGGCCCGGTTGGTTTTTAGGTCAAAACAAACCTGACCGTACTCCGCCTGTGTCCGATCCTCGGGCGGAGTATGCCAAAAGTTCCGTCTCACTTAGAGGAAACTACCACAGCTGACGGTACGTCGATCGGACGTCCGCAGCTCAAGTTATGAGCGTTTCCGCTCCGAGGGCCCGGTTGGTTTCGTGTACGAACCAACCTGGCCGAACCCAAAGTCTTCCGAAACCTTGAGTATAATATACCGAAACGACCGTATCGATCCAAGGATCGCGTAGCCACTGACGGTTCGTCAATCGGAGGTCCCAGACCCAAGATATGGGCAAAAGACCGAAGAAGGCCCGAAACGGGGGTTCTGGGCCTGGGGCGACCCGGCCCGAACCCCCCCCCTGGGTCGGCCGAACCGGGTCAGCCCGAACCGGGTCGGCCCGACTCGGCTCGACCCGGCTAGGCCGGGTCCGGTCCGGCCTGGGCGCGGCCCGGCCGACCGGACCGGCCGGCTCGGCTTCGGCCGAGCGGCCGAAGCAACCGCCGCGGGTTTGACCCGCGGCTTGGAGGAAAACGCGGCCCCGCGGGGGGCCGCCTGTCACGCGGACGCGGCCGGGCCGCCGCGTCCCTCCCCGGTTCCGCGCGGCCGCGGAACCGGCCGCCGCCGCGGCTGAAGCCGCGGCAGAATTTCTCCACGGCGGCGCGCCGGGCGCCGCCGCTCCGGCCGCCGGCGCCGCCTTCCGCGGGCCGCCGGAGTTGCTCCGGTGGCCCGTTTTGCCTCCCGTCTGCGCCGTTGCTCCTCCCGGGGGCCGATCTTCACTGCGGGATCAACGGATCGCCCTTGCCGCACGGTTCGTCGTCGTCCGCCAAATCCGCACAACAAAAGATCGGCGGAGGGTTGCCGGGTCTTG
The DNA here is from genome assembly GCA_963277665.1 of Viscum album. NCBI lineage: Eukaryota > Viridiplantae > Streptophyta > Magnoliopsida > Santalales > Viscaceae > Viscum > Viscum album. The sequence goes on along the minus strand of OY728157.1, from coordinate 2,112,841,646 downwards.
TTCGTTAGACCCGCACCCTCCGCGTTAGTCATAAACTCAACGGGGGAAAAGGAAAAACCAATCAACAATTTTAAATAAATTAAAATTGTTCCGTGATCGGGTTCTTTATTTCAAAAGAATAAACACGGGAAAGAATCATCAAGAAAATAAACCCCTACCTTGTCGTCGTCGGACGTGAGGTCGTCGCGGAATCGCTCGTCGCGGAAGGGACGTTCGTCGCACCGCGGAAAAAACGTCGCGCCGACGATCTCCGGATCTAGAACAAACGGATTTAATTAATTAAATCCGTTGTTATTGAAAATAAAAAGGGAGAAATAAACGATTCGTTTCTCACCTTAATTGCCGAACGAGGATCGGCCGCGGAAGAAGAGGCGTCGCCGAAGAACGTCGCGGGTAGAGCTCGTCGACGTCGCAGATCACGGTGTGCGTCGTCGAATTCCGGTCGCCGGCGTTCTTCGCGTTCTTCGCGTTCTTCGCGTTTTTCGCGTTCTTCGCGAGGAGGGGAGATGAAGAAACAAAGGTCCTCTCAAATCCTTTCAAAGGATTTTTAGGTTGGTCTTATTTTATAAACATGCCAACAAACGCAAAAGCGTAAGTAACGACCCATCAGTTCGTTGAATTAATTCAACGAGCAAAACAGCCCATTTAATTCACGAAATAAACCGCTCAATTAAATGGTCTGATAAGAATTTAAGAAAACGCGTCGGTTGACTTTTCAGTTACTTTGACGTGTTTTCGCGGGTGCGTTACTTAGCGAAAGAAACGGCGGGGCTCGTGCGGGCCCCGCCGCACAAATATCCTAACAAGGGGTAGGATATTTCCGGATAGCACCCTATCCGCTTTAACTCAGTTCAAGTGGCTTCCAAGCGGCTTCCAAGCAGCTTAAGTGAAATAAAATAAAGTTGTCGCACAAATTTTATTTTATTTCTGACTTAAAGCCCCAAAATTTAAAAACCACGTCTCAGCAAACGCAACTCCGGAAGAGGCGTTTCTAAGCAAATACCGGCGCTGCGATTTCATCGGTGCCCTCAGAATTCGATTCCGGGCACCGGTTCAAAAGATAGAAAAACCCGCTCGTCCGTTCACTGAACGTACCCGAGCCAAACTTCGGAAATTGATTCCGGGCACACCGGGCCTCGGAATCAGGTGCCGTCTGAAGCTGCGCTCTTGTAAAATTACAAAGAAAATTAAGAAAAAAATTTCCTTGATATTTGCGGGTCTTTACATTACTCCCACCTCAGGGCTTTACGTCCCCGTAAAGATACATCAAAAACTAGGGGAACAAATGGGGGTACTGAGCACGCATCTGAGCCTCCCGCTCCCAAGTGCTCTCCTGGAGGTTCCCGTGCTGCCATCTGACGCGCACAAGAGGAATCGACCGCCCACGTAGGACCCGCTCCTGTCGATCCTCGATCTCCACTGGGACCTCCGCAAAATTCGCCCCATCGTCCACGTCCAGCTCCCCAAAGTCGATGATGTGCGTCGGGTCGTGCACGTATCTCCTCAGCTGAGACACGTGGAAGACGTCGTGCACCCGGTGCAACCGAGGTGGTAGAGCCAGGCGATAATCCACCTCTCCTATCCTGCTGAGGACCTGGAAAGGCCCGATGAAGCATGGAGACAACTTGCCGCCTCGGCCAAATCTCCGTAAACCACGTCGAGGTGAGACACGCAAAAAGACGTGGTCGCCATCCTCGAACTCTAGTGGCCTCCGCCTCCTGTCAGCATATGACTTCTGCCGGCTCTGAGCTATCCTCATCCTCTCCTGGATGATCTGGACCTTCTCTGTCGTGGTTCGGACCATCTCTGGTCCCACGAGTGCTGACTCCCCAGGGTCTGTCCAGCACAACGGTGATCTGCAGGGTCTGCCGTACAACGCCTCGTATGGTGCCATCCCGATGGTGGAGTGGTAGCTGTTGTTGTACGCGAATTCCACCAAGGGTAGGTGGTCCTCCCAGCTGCAACCAAAGTCGAGAACACATGCACGGAGCATGTCCTCGAGTGTCTGTATGGTCCTCTCCGTCTGACCATCCGTCTGAGGGTGGAAGGCTGTGCTCAGATGGAGCCGCGTCCCGAACGCCTCCTGCAACCCCTTCCAAAGCCGGGAAGTGAAACGAGCATCTCGATCGGAGACGATAGACTATGGCACACCGTGAAGCCGTACGATCTCCTGGACGTAAAGACGTCCCAAGCTCTCCACTGAGCCCTGCTCTCTGATGGGTAAGAAGTGTGCCGACTTGGTGAGTCGGTCGACAATCACCCAAATGGAGTCGTGACCTCTGGAAGTGCGTGGAAGTCCAGTCACGAAGTCCATAGATATACCGTCCCACTTCCACTCCGGGACCTCCAAGGGCTGTACCAAGCCTGCTGGTACCTGATGCTCTGCCTTCACCTGCTGGCAGGTGAGGCATCGTGAAACGAACTCTGCCACAACTTTCTTCATGCCCGGCCACCAGTGTTGTCGCCTGAGATCCTGGTACATCTTCGCCACTCCGGGATGCACCGCCAAGGGAGAAGTGTGAAACTCTCTCAGCACCTCCTCTCGTAAAGCGACTGGTACGAAGGTACGTCCTCTGAAAAGGATGTCGTGCTCTGCTCCAAGGGAGAAACCATCAGGCGCCTGACCTGAGGATATCAGTGCACGCCGGGTCTCACAGTCAGCGTCCCCACGCTGAGCCTCTCTGACCCGCCGTAGAAGTGGAGGAGAGACTGTGAGAGACTGAAGAAAGGCTGCTCCGTCTCTATCCACGAAGGATATCTGCAAGGAGGCTAGCTGCTCCGTCGCCTCCTCAAGTAGCTGAATGCCCGTCCTCCTGCTGAGGGCATCGGCTACCACGTTCCCCTTCCCAGGAGTATAGACTATCTCAAAGTCATAGTCCTGGAGGAACTCAAGCCATCTCCGCTGTCTCAGGTTCAGGTCCTTCTGAGAGAAGATATACCTGAGACTCTGGTGGTCAGAAAAGACTGTGAAGCGCTCGCCCATCAGATAGTGCCGCCAAGTCTTCAGAGCGAAGACCACTGCTGCTAACTCCAGGTCATGAGTGGCGTAGTTCTGCTCATGCGGCCTCAACTGACGTGATCCGTAGGCGATCACAGCCCGCTCCTGCATCAGGACGCACCCGAGTCCAGTCCCTGATGCATCGCAGTAAACTACGTATCCAACTCCCTCCTCAGGCAACCTCAAGATAGGTGCGCTGGTCAATCTCTGTCTCAGCTCCTGGAAGCTCTGCTGGCATCTGTCTGACCACACAAAGGGTTTCCCCTTCTTTTTCAAGGCTGAGAGTGGTGCCGCAACTCTGGAGAAGTCTGGCACAAATCTCCGATAGTATCCGGCTAAGCCCAAGAAACTCCGCACCTCTGTCACGCTCTTGGGTGGCTCCCAAGCTAGCACTGCCTCGATCTTCGCGGGGTCCACTGCAACTCCCGCCTCAGAAATGACGTGCCCCAAGAAATGGACCTCACGTAACCAGAACTGGCATTTTGAGAGCTTGCCATAAAGCTGGTGCTCTCGGAGTGTGTCTAGCACAACTCGCAGGTGGTAGGCATGCTCCTCCTCAGTCGTCGAGTATACCAAAATGTCGTCAATGAAGACCACGACAAATCGGTCGAGGTATGGCTAGAAGATCCTGTTCATGAGGCTCATGAACACTGCTGGAGCATTGGTTACGCCGAACGGCATAACCAAGAACTCATAATGGCCATACCGACACCTAAAGGCCGTCTTCTGCACGTCCTCGTCTCGAACTCTGAGCTGATGATAGCCTGACCGGAGGTCTATCTTCGAGAACCACCGCGCTCCCTTGAGCTGATCGAAGAGGTCATCAATCCGTGGCAGCGGATACTTGTTCCTCACTGTCACCTGGTTCAGGCGACGATAGTCGACACACAGTCGCAAGCTCCCGTACGCCTTCTTGGCGAACAAAATCGGGGAAGCCCAGGGTGAAACACTGGGTCGGATTAACCCCTTGCTCTGCAAGTCCTCCAACTGTACCAGCAGCTCTCGAAGCTCGGCGGGGGCCATCCGATATGCTGGAGTAGATATCGGGGCTGTCCCGGGGTACAAGTCGATGTAAATGTCTACCTATCTACGATGAGGTAGCCCTGGAACGTCGTCGGGAAAGACGTCCACGTACTGGTCCACCACTGCAGGAAAAACTGGACTCCGCACGTCCACTGCTCCTAGGATGAGGCTAGCCAACTGATGAGAGATGGGCTGCACTCTCCTCCGCGGAAGTCCATCCTGTGCTGCAAAGGTTCCCTTCTCGCCGGTGAAGGTAAACCTGCTCCCGTCGGTGCGAACACATCGCACCTTGCGCCTAAAACAGTCGATCTGGGCATGAACCGTGGATAGCCAATCCATGCCCAAGATGACGTCGTAAGGCCTCGACGCCGCTACAAGGAGATCCCAGCTGAAGCTCTCACCTCCTAGAGTAAGCTCACACTGCCGGCACCAGTGCGTAATCGTCGAGTCTGCTCCCGTAGGAGTCTCTAGCCGTAAGGATCGAGCCAACGGCTCAGTCGGAATCTCCGAGCTCCGAACAAGGGCAGAGGCTATGAAAGAGTGACTCGCTCCTGTGTCTATAAGTACTGCAGCAAGGGTGGAATAGACACAGATCGTACCTCGAATCATCTCTGGCATGTCGGGGTCGTAGGCCTCCACTGCTTGGAGCTGGGCCTGTCCCTGCCCGCCAGCTCCCTGTGGTCGAGGTGGCCCTCCTGGTGGTGGTGGGGGTAGAGCCTGGAAGCGTCGCCCACCACCCGCTGCTCGGCCAGCTCCTCTGCCTCGTCCGCCTCCTCCCTGCGGACCGCCACGGTCGACCCTCTGCCTCTGCCTGGGTGGCCCCTCCACCGTCTGCTGCTCCTCTGGTCGGCGAGTCGGGCAGTCACGAGCCATGTGACCCTGCCCGCCGCAGGAGTAGCACAACCTGCCTCTCGGAAGGCTGACACTCCGCTGTGTGCCTCGCACTGCTGAGCCGGTGTCCTGAGGCCGTCTGCGTGGGGGTCTGGTCTGCCTGGACCCGAGAGTCATCCGTCGGCTACCTGCTGCCGAAGACTCAGCTACCTGCCGCCCTGCGCTAGGTCTCGCCGCTGAAGAAGGCTATGCCAGGAAGCTCTCGATCAGGAGGGCTCACTCCAGCACTCCCGCCTGGGTCGGAATGCTGAGGGAGACCAGCGACGCCCGAATCTCCTGTCGCAAGCCCTGCTCGAAGGTCCGGGCCCGGAAGAAGGGGTCCCGTACCATGTCGGTCGAGTAGCGAGATAGGTCAGTGAACCTCGCCGCGTACTGAGCGACTGTCATGCTGCCCTGGCGCAGCTGGAGAAGCTCCTGGATGCGCACCGCTCGGAGGGTGTCCGGGACGAACTCAGAGCGGAAGAGGCTCTCGAAGTCCGCCCAGAGCAAGGATGCCTCATCGTGAACCTGGAGCATCAAGCTCCACCATCGTCCTGCCGCCGCCTGCAGGAGGCTTGCCGCGAGAATCACCATGAGATCCGCTGGTGTCCTCACTAGCCTAAAGATCCGTACCACCGCCTCTAGCCAGTCCTCGGCGGCCTGGGGGTCCGCCTCACCGCGAAACCTGGGCGGTCGCTGGCTCTGAAACTCATGCAGTACCCTGAGGCGACATGCATCGTCAGCGTCTGGTACTGGTAGCATCGGTGGCTCGGCGGGTAAAGCTACCGCCGGTGCCACTACTGGCAAAGGGCCCTGCACCGAGGCCTCGTCGCTCGGTGGGCTGCCGTCGCGCCCTACACTCGGAACCCTAGCTGGCTGTCGTCGCGGGGCCATCCTGAAAAGGAGAACAAGAGCACCACAGTCAGAACAGTATACCTGGTGAGCTGGCACAAGTAATCATAAGGAAAACTTGAGACTTTCATAAAGCAGATCAGTATACCCGGTGAGCTGACACAAGTAATCACAAAGAAAAACTTGGAACACACACGCAATCAATGTTTTCATGCATTAAGTCGGAAATCAGGAGTCAGGGTCCTGGTGTACGGATACGTCGGCCGCTGCATCAACACTGGGCTCCCTGAACTGATAACCACACCCAATACACTAAACACTATTGCTTCACATAGAAAGAAAAGACTATCAGAGTCTGCGGTAGAACCGACCACCTCTGATACCAATTTGTCACGACCCGACCTCGGGGCCCGTGCCGTGACTACCCCAAGCCCGCCTTCCATAGGCCAGGGGCTGGCGACTAGCACCAAGGCGTAAAATCCCGGTAAACAGGGAAGGCATTGCCTTTATGAGTAACAACCACCACAGAGTCAGCAAGAGGAAAGCAACTACAAAGTGCAGAAAAGTAAAGGGGGCCGGAAATACAAGCCCAACTGTAAAGTACAACTGAAAAGTAAAGAACAGCAACTGATGAAAAGACGGCGGCCTCGTGTCGTCCACTGGCAATCCCACCTGAAGGGTGGGTACAGATAGCCTCCAGGCTCCTCGGGTCCCACGTCCGCTCCGAGCACGTCCCGTCCAGTGGTCCACCTCCAGGTACCATCCTGCTCCACGCCCCAACCGTGATCAGCACTGTCCGTCGTCTGCATCCAACACAACAAGGTGCGGGCATAGCCCGTGCAGGGGTGAGTATAACTACTCAGTAAGGACCCCGAGACCCCCGAAGGTCTCCCGAAATCCACAAAGGATATAGCACAAAAGAAAGATGCAATCACAAAGTAACATCTGACTCGACTTAGGTATATGCCCATACATATACCTAAGTCCCCAATTCTAGCTCTGCTCACGAGCTCAAGAACAACTCAATCCACAAAGGAAAGCAAGACTCAAATCCACAAGGAGAGTAAACAGTAAATCCACAAAGGATAGTTCAACACAATCCACAAAGGAGAGTAACATAAGATTCAGCTCAACCAGGTATACTTTTTCAGATGACGTCAAAGATGATCACTGATCCATCTAAGTCGTCGGACCCACGAAGGATCGATAGGTACTAACCCCCGCAAAAGACCCACATAGGATCGGGCTCACACAGAACCTGTAGGCAGTGGCTCACACAGAACCGGTAGTAAGGACCCACATAGGATCGGGCTCACACAGAACCTGTAGCACTGATCCACGTAGGATCGCTGAGTGCAGTAGTCGACGCAGTCCACTGAGGATCTCTGCACAGTCGTCGCCGCAGTCCACGAAGGATCTCTGCTCTGCCGTCGCCGCAGTCCACGGAGGATATCTGCTCTGCCGTCGTCGCAGTCCACGGAGGATCTCTGCTCTGCCGTCGTCGCAGTCCACAGAGGATCTCTGCTCTGTCGTCGAAGTCACAGCCAGCGCTAGGGTTCCCGCACGCAGCGAGCTCGTTTAGGAGGGTCCGCTCCACGAGCCGAGAGGCTGATACATCAACTGACACGTAGTCCGAAGTTGATGTATCCAAAAGTTCCGTATCGACAACAGGATCACAACGCAACAGACGGCGCGTCAATCGGACGCCCGGTCTGAGAGTTATTGGCATTTTCGTCCCAGGGGCCCGGTTGGTTTTTAGGGCAAAACCAACCCGACCGTACTCCACCTGTGTCCGATCCTCGGGAGGAGTATGCCAAAAGTTCCGTCTCACTTAGAGGAAACTACCACAGCTGACGGTACGTCGATCGGACGTCCGCACCTCAAGTTATGAGCGTTTCCGCTCCGAGGGCCCGGTTGGTTTCGTGTACGAACCAACCCGGCCGAACCCAAAGTCTTCCGAAACCTTGAGTATAATATACCGAAACGACCGTATCGATCCAAGGATCGTGTAGCCGCTGACGGTTCGTCAATCGGAGGTCCCAGACCCAAGATATGGGCAAAAGACCGAAGAAGGCCCGAAACGGGGGTTCTGGGCCCGGGGCGACCCGGCCCGAACCCCCCCTGGGTCGGCCCGAACCGGGTCGGCCCGAACCGGCTCGACCCGGCTAGGCCGGGTCCGGTCCGGCCTGGGCACGGCCCGGCCGACCGGACCGGCCGGCTCGGCTTCGGCCGAGCGGCCGAAGCAACCGCCGCGGGTTTGACCCGCGGCTTGGAGGAAAACGCGGCCTCGCGGGGGGCCGCCTGTCACGCGGACGCGGCCGGGCCGCCGCGTCCCTCCCCGGTTCCGCGCGGCCGCGGAACCGGCCGCCGCCGCGGCTTCAGCCGCGGCGGAATTTCTCCACGGCGGCGCGCCGGGCGCCGCCGCCTCCGGCCGCCGCCGCCGCCTTCCGCGGGCCGCCGGAGTTGCTCCGGTGGCCCGTTTTGCCTCCCGTCTGCGCCGTTGCTCCTCCCGGGGGCCGATCTTCACTGCGGGATCAACGGATCGCCCTTGCCGCACGGTTCGTCGTCGTCCGCCAAATCCGCACAACAAAAGATCGGCAGAGGGTTTCCGGGTCTTGTTCGTTAGACCCGCACCCTCCGCGTTAGTCATAAACTCAACGGGGGAAAAGGAAAAACCAATCAACAATTTTAAATAAATTAAAATTTTTCCGTGATCGGGTTCTTTATTTCAAAAGAATAAACACGGGAAAGAATCATCAAGAAAATAAACCCCTACCTTGTCGTCGTCGGACGTGAGGTCGTCGCGGAATCGCTCGTCGCGGAAGGGACGTTCGTCGCACCGCGGGAAAAACGTCGCGCCGACGATCTCCGGATCTAGAACAAACGGATTTAATTAATTAAATCCGTTGTTATTGAAAATAAAAAGGGAGAAATAAACGATTTGTTTCTCACCTTAATTGCCGAACGAGGATCGGCCGCGGAAGAAGAGGCATCGCCGAAGAACGTCGCGGGTAGAGCTCGTCGACGTCGCAGATCACGGTGTGCGTCGTCGAATTCCGGTCGCCGGCGTTCTTCGCGTTCTTCGCGTTCTTCGCGTTCTTCGCGAGGAGGGGAGATGAAGAAACAAAGGTCCTCTCAAATCCTTTCAAAGGATTTTTAGGTTGGTCTTATTTTATAAACATGCCAACAAACGCAAAAGCGTAAGTAACGACCCATCAGTTCGTTGAATTAATTCAACGAGCGAAACAGCCCATTTAATTCACGAAATAAACAGCTCAATTAAATGGTCTGTTAAGAATTTAAGAAAACGCGTCGGTTGACTTTTCAGTTACTTTGACGGGTTTTCGCGGGTGCGTTACTTAGCGAAAGAAACGGCGGGGCTCGTGCGGGCCCCACCGCACAAATATCCTAACAAGGGGTAGGATATTTCCGGATAGCACCCTATCCGCTTTAACTCAGTTCAAGTGGCTTCCAAGCGGCTTCCAAGCAGCTTAAGTGAAATAAAATAAAGTTGTCGTACAAATTTTATTTTATTTCTGACTTAAAGCCCCAAAATTTAAAAACCACGTCTGAGCAAACGCAACTCCGGAAGAGGCGTTTCTAAGCAAATACCGGCGCTGCGATTTCATCGGTGCCCTCAGAATTCGATTCCGGGCACCGGTTCAAAAGATAGAAAAACCCGCTCGTCCGTTCACTGAACGTACCCGAGCCAAACTTCGGAAATTGATTCCGGGCACACCGGGCCTCGGAATCAGGTGCCGTCTGAAGCTGCGCTCTTGTAAAATTCCAAAGAAAATTAAGAAAAAAAATTCCTTGAAATTTGCGGGTCTTTACATATTACATATATTATATGTTACTATTGTAAGGTTACTAGCACTATACATTCATATATCCCCTCAATTTATAAAAACAAACTCAATGTTCGTGCGTACCTGTGGACTATTGGCACCACATAAAATGAAATTTATTTTTCAACACCACCCCAAATTGATGTTTCTATAATTTTTTAATGAGAAAATATGATGTTTATGATATCATTAATTCACTTGTAAAATATTAATGATATGATTAAATAAATGATCATCTCTAAGTAATTCACTTAAAATAAACTTTCTAAGGGGAAAATCTTTTATAAAAATTGTTTAATATTTTTAAATCCATTACTTATTCGTATACATCCTTTTTAATATTGATACATCACATTAATAAAAAAAATAAGATCATTATGCTTCTGGTATAAGTATATTATAAGGAAATCACCTCATAATCATTCATTAAATTAAGGTATGTTCGTGTTTAGGTTGGTTTAACCACCTACTTGAACAATACTAAAAATTTAATTCATGAATGACTATGCTAACATAATTAATGGAATAAGTTTTTATAAATGTGTAAATAATGAATTCTTATTGATTCTAGAGATGTTATATAGATATTTAATTCATCAATTATGAAAACACCATTTAACCATTGATAATCACTGAAACATGCTTCTTACTTATTTCATACCTAGGTATAAAGATTAAAACACCCATGAAAGGAATTTTAAACATCATAAATTATTATAAAGCATCCCTAATGGTAAATTTAATAACCCATTATTGATTAAATTTAAAATAATAATTAATACTAACTCTGCTATTATGAAACTAGTACTGATGATCAAAACAATAGACACTTGATGTGAAAATAGGTAGAATTCATAGAGAGAATGACTATTCATGAATGGTATAAATGAAAATGGAAGAGAGATAGGTTCTTAATAAAGTGATTAATATAGTTATGTTTATGATATAGGAGGATAAATAACATTATATAATGTTAGGATAAAAGGTAAGAGTTTGTCATCTCAAATTCCTCTCTTAGAGACATGCTCGGTATAATGCACACAAATCCATTTATATGCTATATATACTACCTATTTGAGATATCATGTCAAAAAATTTATTTTAATAATGTTATTTTAAGTTTAATTACAAACATTCGTGACATTTCTTTTTATTACATAAATCTTTCATTTCTTGATACAAGTTTAACAATATAGAATATCGTTTTGGGTTTATTATCTTGAAAATAGGAACATAATACAAGAAAAGCACATAAACATAAAAATTATCCTAGTACAATTGAAATAGATATTAATAGTTTTTTCCTATGTTACACTTACTAGATCTCATATCCTAGGGATATACATCAAAGAAAGGGGTGAGCATAAATCTCAGTAAGGAAATAATCAAAGAAGATACATAATATGTGATAAAGAGTCTTATCAATAAGGAATTATACTATAAACATGAGGCATATCATAATATAAAGAACATGAATCATAACATTGAAATTTTGATACAATATAAAAAAATATATTCATAAACATATCACCATTCATCATCACTAAGGTGTCATAAGACATATTACCAAGGATCTTGACCAAGGTATCTTTACCCAATGCATTGGCATCTTAGGAGAAAATTACATTAGTTAAATATATCACTTTACCCAATGAATTAGACTTCTATCAAGGAACACCATTCATATATATTAATTCATTTTATCTTAAAATATCATAATAAAACATTTCATCAATAACCAAAGAGAAAACGAAATGGGTTTCATATAAAAATATTGTGTACTTAGGTTCTTAAATATTTGTAAATTATATCCTTTTTAACCCAAGAAAAAGAAATATGGGTTTAATACAATTAAAACCTAAATCAATAAGTAATATTTACATCTAAGAAAATACCCATTGAAAATTAAGTGGACTGAGTATTCACAATATTGAAATATTTTATGAATTAGTGAAAATTTCATGAAATGATTTCAACAGAAAGACGATATATAATATTGACTAAGAAAATAAATACTTGGAGAGAATTGAAGTCCCCCATTTATAAAACACTAATTTTCAAGTACAGTTAAGACCAAAATTTCATGAAAATAAAGAGGCTGTTATAGTAACAAAACTCACAAAAATGAGGCACTTGAAGGAATAGGAATAAGATGAGAATTTCACATACTTCAGCATAGTAACAACTTAGTTATATGTTATAATGAGAAGGGATAAATGGTCTATAATTTTTTAACATCAATTTGAAATTAAAGTGGTGTTTATAAAGACATTAAAACATATCTAATTGATATTCAAAAGGTAAAATACAAAGAAGAATCTTGAATAGAAAAGAAGGGAGAGAGATCTTTTACCAACTTGAGGGTCACACATTGACACCTTGAAGGAACCATGGAGGAAATATTTTGGAGATTAAATGACCATAACAACATGGATTATGAATTTTTATTTGAGAGGAATGGATAATGGGTTGTATTTATATTAGAGGATGTGTGGATTTTAAATGACTAAATATTGGTTATTTTATCATATAAGTCAGCCACTTGTGGCTAAATTGAATTCAATTCAATTTTATATATAATTAATGAGGTAGAGAGTGTGTTTGTAGATTCAAGTCCATCCAAAACTGAACCACACCTTCCATCCAACCCAACAAATTCAGAGAATGCAAAAAATGGATTTTATTTCAAAAATCTAATTTTTGGTTTAAAAAATAAGGTATTAATTTCTAAATTAAAATTAATATTAATAAATTAATTTTTATACTTATTAAATGAAATTTTTATTGATAAATATTTTTCATAAAATTTTAATCTTTCTGATATAATAATTATGTTATAAAATCAGAATGCTCATAAAGCAACAATTTTTACTTGTTCCCTAAAAAACACAACTATGTTAAAAGATTTATAGAAAACACAATAAGATATATCTAACGTGAAAAGTATAAAAATATAATTTATTTATAAAAATAATTGTATCTATATGAGAATTAATTAAATCATCATTTTAATGAATTTGAAAAATTTTATAGAAAAATCAATATTCTCACCATTATAAATAATACTTTGAGATTCATTAAAATATATTATCATTTAAAAAAATTATTATACAATTTCATGTAATAATTTTTTATTTAAATATAACTAATAATTCATAATTTAATATAATAGGTCTATAGTCTCGGAAAATAATACAATTTTTCTTATTAAATAATCTCAACATTCATTTTAGTGCATCAACGTAACTAACAATAATAATGACCAACTATTTTATTGAAAAATGGTCATAATTTTGATCAACTATTTTAGTTGAAGATTATAAAGGTTGATGATCATATTTATCTATAAATACACCATCATTATTACTATTCATAATTTAATTTGATTTGAAACAAGGTTAAATATCGTTTCCAAAATGAATATTGTATTACTAACTCTATATTTATCTACTATAGTGATGTTCATGGATGTAATGATTATAGGGGATTAAAGAAATCCATAATTTTATATTGTACATTTTTTATCCACCACTTTTCTTCGCATTATAATATTTGGTATGATATTGGGAATTATTTTACAATTAATTTAATGTTTTTAATTAATGAAAAAAGGGTTTTTTGGTTTTTTGTATATGTATTCTTTTACTCTTCCAAGATGTACTAGTTCTTATCAACATATGATGTTCAAAGGTCTAATTTTTTTTAAGTCTTTATATGTGGTTATATGGTAAAATATAATAAAAAACTATTGGAAAAAAAGAGATCCATTAATAAATGAATAATATTTTTTAGGTCGTTACAATATTCCCCCTTAAATAAATTTCATCGTTGAAATTTTCTCTTATTGATTGATACCTTTAATTCAAAATATATGGGTCTTCCTCAAAATTAATGAGATTTAATTCATCCTTTAGAATGAAGTCTGCAACTACAATATAGAAATGGTTAAGTCCCTATTGCTTATTCCTTTCCTAAAAAGATGATAAAATTTAGATTTTTAAATAATATCACAAAACTACATGATCTATAAATTTTTATGATAAATGAAATGGTGTTGGATAGATCAAATAGTTGCTTGTAGGTGAGTGGAATATTTGAAAAACTTTTGAAATCATCCAAACAAACCATTTGAATAACATTGATAATTAAATCATATAGAAGGGATAATAGTGTTGTACACCATTTATTTCCTTCCATTTGATAAGTGATCTTTTTCAAAGACAAAGTTAAACATAAAATATTATTTTCATAACATATCGTTAGCATCAATTTTTACACTATTCATTACTTTGATAATAAAAACATCAATAAAAAACTTATAATTTGAAAAAATTATTTTAAAACATCCCCAAAATGTCATGGTTATATATAAAATTCGTGGATCGCATTAATTATCTCAAATTATAAGACTTTTAAAATTGTTAATTTAATTTATTTGGTTTTTTCATTAATTAAATAATTACTGCATCAGCACTATGTAAGTATTTAAGTTAATTATTTAATTCTTAAAAATTATAAATAAATTACCAACATGAATATATTTTCATTAGGCATAGAATTACTGTTAATATTCACTCATAACTAATTTTTGTCTCTATGTGAACAGATAAATGATATTTAAATCTAAGAGAGTGAAATTTTGTCACTTCTTTTCATTTAAATAATATATTGGTCATTTTATTTTAAAAGTTCCCATTAAATTACTCAATTTTGAACCTTAAGTGTTAATGGTCAAATTTAATTTATCCATTAAGAATTAGGATGAAAAAATATGGCTTTATCACATATTTTAAATCTAGAATTACTAAGGTGATAAATTTTACCACGGTAACTATTCATATTGATTAAAAATAAAAGGGTATTAATTAAAAAATTTATACATACTAAATATAAATATTTAATTAATATTATCTGATTTGATACTTATGAACATAAGAAATTAATTTTAAATTTAGTGCGTAAAATGTGACAAAAGCTTCTTTATCAGGAAAAATAAAATTTAAAGCATAAAACATGATTTATTCTCATCTTGCACTTCAAAAAATATTTTCCGAATGATTAAAAAAAAATTCAATTAAAAAATTTATATATAAATTTCATTAAAATCAATCACCAATAGGGATAAATTGATATAAAATTTACTGTATGCATAAAACAATGTTTTCAAAAAAAATTCCCTTTTTTTAAAAAAGAATATTGATTTAATTATAATCATTTGATAACTAATGACTTTATTTTATAAATGTATAGACCATATATTTTTCATAATTTGGTCCTTACTATTCATACTCGCCAATCTAATTACTAGGTGATAATGGACACCTAATATTTTAAAAATGTTACGTGGTTCGTTTAAACTCGTTGTTGCATACAATGAAAGCTATTGAAGAAACCAAATTATTTAAAGTAAAATATTTCATAAAAATATCAGGCTGTTACATTCTACCCTCTATAAAATAAATTTTGACCTTCAAATTCATCACTCTGATATAAACATATGAGGATTCATCTCCATCTTTATATACTCATGTTCCCCCATAGCTTCCTCAAATTGGTAATTTTACTAAAAAACTTTAACTAGGTGAGTGATATTCTTTCGTAAAACTTTCTTTCTATTATCCCTAATCTCAACCGGTTGTTCTTTATAAGAAATATCTTATTCCATCACTATAATCCTTGAGTTTATTACATTTGAAGTATCAGGTATATACGCCTTCAGGAGAGATACTTGGAACACATCATAAACTTTTAAGATATTTGGCGGAATCACCAATCGATAAGCTCTCGTCCTGATACGATAAAGAATTTAAAAGGACCAATACACCTAGGTATCAAATTCCCCTTATTTACAAATATCATTACTCTCTTCTATGGATATATTCATAGTAATACCTATCACCCACTTAAAAATTCATATCCTTCTGATGATTGTCAGCATAGCTTTGTTATCGACTGTGACCTTATCTTATGTACTGCTGAATGAATATAACCTTCCCTTCCATTTCCTTGGCTAGATCTGGTACCAATATCTTTCTTTCTCTAACTTCATTCCAGCAAGTTGGAGTTATACAATTCTTACCATAGAGATCTTCATAGGGATCCATCTAAATGATAGTGTAAAAGCTATTGTTATAAGAAAATTATATCAAAGGAAGGTGCTGATCCCAACCACCTTTGAAATACATAGAGTAAGATATCAACATGAGTTATTGAGTTTTAATGGAACTCTTAGACTGAACATCTATATATAGAAGACAATTAGTTCTAAATCATAACTTTTAATGTAGATCCTACTGAATACTTTTCAATAATTTCAAGGTAATCCATAGATCTTGATCAGATATAATGGAAAGTGGTACTCTATGAAATCTTACCACATCCTTTATATATATTACCGAAATCTGATCAATGGAGAAATATTATTTGATAGTAATTATGTGTTCCAACTTTGTAAGGATATCGACTATAAACCATATATAATTGTGGACTATACATGTTTTTGAGAGTTCGATAACAAAATCCACAGTGATAATTTACTATTTCTATTCAAGTATGGTTAATGGTTGTAATATACCCTCAAAATTCTACCTCTCAGCCTTAACTTGATGATAAACCAAGCATCGAGAATCATAATCAGTAATATATCTGTTCATTCAAACCCACTATAAATACTCTTTCAAGCATCTATACATATTTTTACTTCCAGGAATAATAGTGAATGATGAACTATGAGCCTCATCCAAAAAATACTTCTTCAAATCTGGTATGGGAAGGACACATACAAGGTTCCTAAACCTTATTACTCCATCACAATCAATGTTAAACTCAAGAACATTTCTCACATTATTTTTCATCTCTACAGCTTCCTTATGTACCTTTTTAATCTTTACTTGGATATATGTTTGAACATTTATTTGAGCCAGATAATATTTTACCTCTTCCTTTAAAATTTCTTGGTCCATCCTTTGTAAATCCATAAATATTGAATATTTTAATATACAAATCATATATAATATTACAATATACTTTTGGATCAAATCCTCACCCACCTCATTCTCTTTCTCAGTGTGATAATTAACTAAGTAGTCATCATATTTAATTAGATACAACCATCTTTTTTGGATCGTGTTCAACTCTTTTTGAATGAAAATATAATTTAATATTTTATGACCAGTATATTTTTCACACCTTTATTCATAGATATAATGTATCCATATAATTAATGAAAAATATACTGCAGCTAATTCTGAATCATGAGTTGGGTAATTTTTCTCCTGGATATTTAATTTTCATGAGACATATGTTATCATCATATCATTTTTCATGTTAAAAAAATAACATTCCATTCTTTGATGCATCACTATAGATCAAAAACAATTCTCCACTACAGGGTAGTGTGAGAATAGGTGCACTGACCAACCTTATTTTCATATCCTTGAAATTCTATTCTTCTTTATCTATCCAAATGAACATAAATCTTTTCTGAGTAAACATGGATATTATATTAGATACCATGATAAGTATTTCAAAAAACATAGATAATATCTATTCAACCTTAGAAAACAATATATTTCATTCACCGTGGTTAGTCAATGACATTTTTCAATAACTTCTATCTTTTTAGGAACTATTGATATACCATCACTGAGATTATATGACCCAAAAAATGAAACTTTATGAATAAAAAATTCACACTTATTAAATTTTTAATAAATATTCTTCTTTCTCATAGTCTTCATCAAAATCCTCAAGTAGAATTCATAATATTACCTTATCATTAAATATTCAAGAATATTTTCTCTAAAGAAGACCAAAAATTGATCAAGATAGTCTATAAAGACCCTATTCATAAATTTAATGAAGATATAGGGGGAATTAGAAAGACCAAAAGGCATCATTATAAATACACATTATATATACCTTGTACAAAATTCCATCTTCGGTATATTATCATTCTTAACTCTCAATTGACGATATCCAAAATGAAGATAAATATTAGAAAAGTATTAAGATCTATGTAGTTATTATAATAATATATAAACATGGGGAAGGGGAAACTTGTTCTTGATAGTGATCTTGTTAAGTTCTAGATAATAAAAGTAGTGATACATTGATCTATATTTATTCTTAATAAGCGGAATAGGTGAACCCTAAGGTGGTGCACTAGGTTATATGAAATCCTTATCAAGATTATGCTAGAGTCGCTTATTTAATTCCTACAACTCAATTGGGTCTATTCTATAAGGAGTCTTTTAAATATTCATAACACAAAGTATGATCTCTATTGAAAACTCATTTTCATGATTTTGTAGAATAACTAGAAATTATTTATGAAATACATTGAAAAACTCTCATACAATAGGTGTATCCTTAATTTTGAGTTTATCCCCAACCATCTAAGATAGATAACATTCATGTTTAAGAATTAAGACCCACAAGATAGAAGAAATTTCCATTGGTAGGTCATATTTATGTTTTCATCGATAAATGATTATATGCTCATTACAAAGATGAAATGTGACTTTTTTTCCTTGGAAATAAATATGGGGTCCATATAGAGAAATCCAATCCATGAGAAGAATCACTTAAAATTAAACTAAAGGGAGAATGAAAATATTTTCATTAAACACTTTCCCAAAAACTTCAATCTGAGATGAACTGCAAACTTGAGATAGAACCATTGTTTTATTAGTAATTTTCACAGCTAACACAACATCTGATTATTGTGGTGATATGATGATACCCTTATAAATTTATTTATAAATATAAGAGTGAGAGGATCAAAAATCAACTAAGATATTATCTATTCTAGAGTGGATCATAAGTGTATCTTTCACCATGTCATTCTAATTACCCACTTTGGAAATCATGATAAAATGATATTTTCCTCTGTCTTTGGTTTTAATAGGTTGTTGACATTAATCATCAAAAAATTTGGAATCATGCACTGGTTGAAATAATTCCCATATTCCTTGAATTTGAAGCATTGGAACATGGGTGGTAAATTATTTTCATCTTGTTTTCCTCCATTGAATTAAGAGGATTACATATCGCCTTTTGACATTGATGGGATTTATGACATACCTTTCCACATTTAAATAACCTCTCAGTTCCATTCAGACACACTCATTTTTATTTCTTCCAACATTTATGGATTGTGGATTGCTGGAATTTCTCTCCACTATGTGATTTATATTAGTTTTCATAAGATTATATCTATATTTTCTTATCAAAACCATGGTAATGGTGAGAATATCCAATTTCCATTTCTACATTGGGTGCACATTAAATGATTTATTAATATCTATTGAAGTCTCTTATAGCTAATGTCTTTTAGAGAATTGGTTTTTGGCCACCAAGGAATTGATAAATTATACATTCAAGGATGATAATTAAACCAAAGGCATACCTTTCAAGCCTTGTAAAATTTTACTTATAGGTACCAATATATTCTTCATAATTTTTCTTCATATAAATAAATTCCTTCTTTATATTTGTACATAAAATATGGGGATTTACTTTATAAGGAATATCCCCTTAAACTCATCCCATTCCATGGATTCAATTTCTCCCTCTTTACTAGTATTCTTGATAATATTCCACCATTGATCTGATTCACCTTCCAAATGATAAATAGTTAGGATAATTTTTTCATGTCCTGAGGATTAAATAAAATAAAATATTTTCTTAATGGTGTTTATCCATCTCTTAGAGGCTAGTGGATCAGAAGATCCACTAAAAGAATGTATATGTTGAATCATTGAAGATTCTAAATTATATTATTAGTGACTTTGATCATTTGAGAACTCATCACGATTCATATCCTAAAAAAGTTGTGTGATCATAATAGAATGATTTTGAATTCTATCACACATAAAATTTGGTTGATCAGGTGGACAATCATTCCATTTCCCATCACATTCAGCATTAACATGATTTATTAAGGTTCCAAACATTGAATAAAACAACAAATCATAGTGTGGGAAATAAAAATCATAGTGTAAAACAACATAATCATGAAAAAATATTTATATGATGTATAAAGCATGATATCTTCTTTTCTGACACCTTAGTTTTAGCCAATGTCATTCATGATCATTATCAAAATGTCATTACTTTATCCATTACTTAGACTTATCTATAATGTTTTCTCATCGTAGTTTTCAAAGGTTAACTAAACCCATCCTTTGATAACAACTATAATGACCCAATATTTTCCTACATAGATATTAAATATTTTTTAGAACAACATTCATTAAATTATACGAACACACACTTATGGATCTTAAAGGTATAATGAGTTTGGAAACTTGGAAAGATAAAAAACTAGTTCATAAAACATTTACAATCATCTCAAAATTTTTTCTTTATAACTAGAACCCTTTTGATAAATCATACTTAATACCATTCTTCATATCCTGGGGAAAAAACATAAGAAAAATTTGATATCAGATGCTCAGTAAGGGTAAAAATGGGATATTTCAATTGATGAAAATATAAAATAATAACATAAGAATAAGGAATTTTTTTTCTTGAACATAAATTACAAAGTTCATTCACTATATGACAAAGATCATAATCATTAATTATGGAATAAAATATTAAAAATTCAAAAGACATTAATCATAATATGTAAAACTCATCATAACTAAACAATGAACCCTAAGTTTATATCATAAATGTGTGTGGAGTCATCATAAGTATAAAAATAATTACATATGTCAAGGTTAACTACCAATACCATCAGATCAGGCACTGACACCTATTTACCAGAACAAATCAAGCACACCGACTTGTTTACCATAATTGATCAATCACATCAACTTGTCTCCCATAATGGATCAAGCACATCAAATTGTTTCCATTAACAGTATCATGATAAATAATTAATTACCCAATGAATTGGAGAGATACATATGTACCACCCATCACATAATGAAAACTTACATATGCTTGACACATGATCTAAAATCATTCATCATATCATCACCCCTAAAAAAATGGGCTTTATAAACATTCCATCATAACATAACTCATGAAAAAAAACATGATTCCTAAAAATCATGATATAATAAACATAAATAATTTAAATAAATAATAAGTGTGTAATCCCTAGATCATATCCCAATTAAATAATAAGCAACATAAAATAATTCCATCTTATATTGAAAATGATTTTCAAAGATCAGTTGAAATAATTATTAAGGAAAATATCCTTTCCATTTTGAAATCATTTTGTAAAAGATGAATGATTATAAAGGAAAATATTTTCTTTAAAAATAACCTTGTAATGTTATAAAGTAATTTTATTATAATTAAGGTGTCATTATGGTGGGAAAATACACTCATACTAAATAAGTTTACAAAGCATTCCTTCTGCATTTTTGCTGTAAAAGTGACAAAGAACCACATTTAGAAAATGAGAAAAAGATTAATTTCAAACCATTTTTAAAAAATTAAAACATGGGTAGAGATGATTTTAAAAAATAGTAAAATCCATTTTTAATTTCTTTTTTAGAAAACATGGACATGTAAGATAAATATTCCTCAACATATACTTAAACATAAGCAATCCCGAATAAAGATGAGACTGTGAAATAAACCCTTACCTCATGTCTCTCCATTCATTGTTCACATTTAAACCTAATACATAATAATATGGATTTATTATGAATTTATTACATAAAAATATATCTATAATATCATTTATTATTTATTTATAACATCTTATCACCCGTTTATAAATAATTTGTTATTAAAATCACTGTTCTAGGTGATAATTGCTTTGTTTTTCAGGCATGTTTCAGTTCATAAGTCTCAGTCCTTGTACTTAGATCATAGTTAGATAATTTAAAAATAAATTAATCATGGTATAAACATAATATATGTTCACTATATATATATTTATAATCATTCTTAAAAATTAGATATAGAAAAATGAATTATATTGTTCATGGAGAAGGTAGGTCATACGTACGCATGAACGATATTTCCATTTTTTGACTAATGGAATTAAGGAATGTAAATAATAATTAACATTTACCAAATTATTCATATATTATATATATTATATATATTGATAAAATTCATCCTTATTATGATCTATGTGAAATATAAATGAAAAAAAAATCACATCGCATAATGGAGATGGTAGTCCGTACTACGCACGGGAAACATTATCTTTTCCAAAAATATTGGATGATAAGAAGGTATATAAGATATTATTATTCAAAAATTATAATTATTTTATAATTATTATATATAAACATTACATCCATCATAATTTCTATCCATAAAATATTGTGATGAAAAATTAATGGTATCACTGTGTGGAGACGATAAGTCATACATACGCACGAGCGATATATTCACTTATTATTTGATGGGAAAGAGGGTGTAAAATACTATCTTCATAATCATAATAACATTTAAGAATATTTAGGATATTAAAGTTATTATTTTTTTATAGGTATAATAGATTTTAGAAGAGTTAAAGAAGATTAGAAAAATAAAGTAATCGGTTAGAGTGATTGTTTCTTCTTCAAAACAACTCCTTTAGATCTCCTCTAGATGGATCTAGGGTTGGTATTTTAGGAAAAAAATGACCTATAGAATGTTTATTTGTAAGTGAATAAGAGAATTTATTATATTAGTTTTGAGATATAAAAGTAAAAGTGGTGAAATTAAGTGAGGGAGGAGGTGTCCTTTTATAATTGAGGTGAGGGGAACTTTTGGAATTCTATTAAAAATATAAAATATAATAAGACTATTATAGAACCCCATACTTCCATATAGTAATTAATTAGAAAATAAAGGTTTTATATAGTTTAAATATAATCAAAATGAAAAATTTATACATTTTTAAGTTCTATTTTAACCATTATATTTTCGTTTAACCACTTAATTAACCCATTTTAACATTAACCTTAGTAACTTATTTTTCACTTTTAAAAGGTTAAAATTTTAGATATGAGGTCACTATTGGATCATAAATGGTTAATAGATTATATTTTAGACCATATATTATATCATTTTTCCTTATTTATTATTTTATGATTTTAAATAATCTAATAAAATATAATTTTCATAAAATATCATTAGTGTCAATTTGACACTATTCATTACTTTGACTTTAATAACATCAATAAAAAACTTATAATTCAAAAAAAAAACAATTTTAACAAATCCCTAACATATAATGGTCATCTATAAATATCTTTTATCACCTTAAGTATCTCAAATTATAATAAATTTAATACATTTAATATCATTTATTTGATGTTTCCATTAATTAAATAATTACTACATTAGTATTGTGTAAGTATTTAAGTTAATAATTTAAATCATTAAAATTATAAATAAATTACCAACATGAATATAATTTATTTAAAAAAATTATTATAATATTTTTTCATAACTAATATTTTTTTGTATATGAACACATAAATGATATTTAAAACTAATAGAATGACATTTTGTCTTTCCTTTAGTTTAAATAATATATAACTTATTTTCAAGGAAAATTTTCCATTATATGACTTGATTTCAAACAAAAATTGTTAATGGTATAATTTAATTCATAAATTAATAATTATGAAGAAACAATTATGGACTTCTCACATATTTTTAATCCATATTAACCTGATTTACTCTTTACCGAGGTGCTAAATTTTACGACGGTTGTTATTCATTCTAAGTAAAACTAAAAGGGGATTAATTAAAAAATTGGAAACTCAGGATTATAAATATTTAACTCATTATATCTAATTAAATACCTATAAATGGTAGAAATTAATTTGAAATTAAGTGAAAAAATGTGAAAAAAACCTTTTTTGTAAAAAATACATTTTAAGCATAAAACTTGATTCATTCTCATCATGTATGTAGAAATATATTTGGTGAATTTTTAAAATATTTGATAAATTAAAAATAATAATATATAAATTTAATTAAAATTATTTACCAATAGGGATAAATTGATATAAAATTCACTGTACAAAAAAAATAATAATTTCAGAAAAACGTCATAATTATTTTAAAATAATTTTTGTTTTTAACTATTATCATTTGATAAAAAATGAATTTATTTTATAATTTTATATACCATATATTTTTCATAATTTAGTTATTACTATTCATTCTCTCCAAGGTAATGGTTAGGTGATAATGGACACATAAAATCTTAATAGTGTTACATGGTTCTTTTAAACTCATTATTGCATATAATGACTGATATTGAAGAAATAAAATTATCTAATAAAATTATATAATTATAATATTGGTGTGTTACATTTAATTACATAACTATTTAAATAAAAATTAACAATTTAATATAAAAATCAACATTCTGATCATTATATAAATCACTTTAGACATGATTAAAATATATTATCATTTAAAAATCATTTAATAATAATAATTCATGAAATAAATTTTTATTTATAATTTAATCATAAATTATATTTTAATATAATATGTTTATATTCTCCAAAAATAATACAATCATTATTATTAAATTATCACAATGATCATTTAAATGAATTGATGTAACTAAAAATAACAATGACCAACTATCTTATTAACTAATGGTTATAATTTCAATCAACTATGTTAGTTTACAAATATAATGGTTGATGATCATATTTCCCTTTAGATACAACATAATTCTAACTCTTCACCATTAAATTTGATTCAAAACAAGTTTCAATATCATTTCCAAAATGAATATTATATTACTAACTCTTTGTTCCTCTATTATAGTGATGTTCATGTGTGCAATGATTATATGGGATTGAAGTGGCCCAAAATTTTATATTTCACTTTATTTATCCCCCATTGTTATTCACATTATAATATTTAGCATAATATTCAGAATTGTTTTACAATGAATTTAATGTTATAAGTGAATTAAATAAAGTTTTGTTGGTTTCTAGTAGGTGTTTTATTTTATTGTTTCAAGATGTACTTGTTCATATCAACATATGATATTAAAAGTTTTTATAAAATTTAAAAGTCTATATATGTTCTTATATTGTAAAATATAATAAAAATTTATTGGTAGACAATAGATCCAATAATAAAATAATAAATTTTTCTATTTGACACACAAGCCCTGTATTTCAAGGGGTTTTAATTTGAAATTTTCTAAAGTTGTAAGGCATTTCGTGGTCTTAGTTCTGATTTTTTTGAGGCGTAATAAATTTTGCAAAGAATGTTTTATTTATATTGTTTATTCAAAGAAAATAGATATATTTTTACCATACCCTTTGTATTTCATGTAATTTTCTATCCAAATTATGTT
Organism: Viscum album; assembly: GCA_963277665.1. NCBI lineage: Eukaryota > Viridiplantae > Streptophyta > Magnoliopsida > Santalales > Viscaceae > Viscum > Viscum album. Next base: position 2,112,816,754 of record OY728157.1, on the reverse strand, counting down.
CCCTTACTCAAGTGGGTATTGATTAAATTATTTCACCAATAGTAAAGATATTGTTAACTCAACATTCATTCATTGAGTTATGATAATTCTATTAAACTTATTTTATATAATTTGGGTACATTTTTCCATTTTATTGGATTATATGTTATTATATCATTTAATTTTATAGATATACATTACTACCATAGAAACCCTTGAAAAATATTTCTCATTTTTGGGGATATATTACTCCTAAGGTATATTGATAACTCAAGTCTCTGTTCCCAAAGTTATGATGTTTTTTCATGAACTTATTTCTTCTATTATTGGATTCTACAACCCTAATATTTCATTATATATTTATTTATCTTAATATATAGGTAAAATTATATTTTAAAATAAAATAATTTTTTTTACTCTTCTTAAAAATTGAGTTTTGAAAATTTTATTTTTAAAGATATTAAAAGGGGTTTTTATTTCAATTTTCATATGTTTTTTCTTACCCTCTATATTTCTCCAAGATAAACCTTATGTATTTTTAATAACTAATTATTGAATAATAATTTAGATTTTAATTATATTCAAAGAAAATTTGGGGTGGTTCCTGAGTAGTGAACACCATAATCTAGCATCCAAAATAACATGGTTTGAATCCTGGAAATCCCGTTGGGGGGTTTATGATGTAGGAGTTGACTTAAGTGGTAGTGATGTAGGCATGATGTAGGTTGGGGGTCACATACGAATAATGTAGGAAGGGGGTCCATACCCATGGACATATTAATGAACAAAGGTCCCTTGGGCCATTAAAATGAAGGGGCCTTCATGCCATCCAATGTTAGTCCTACATGCCTTTGATATATGAATAAATAGGGATAGATGGGTGGGTGGGTTATCCCTGGGGGAGGGGATATAACCTACCTTTCTAGTCTGTGTGTGTGTGGTGTGTGTATATTTGAATATAATTTTACCCTTGAGAACCATATATATATATATTATAATTATCATAAAAATTTATTTTCAAAGATTTTTCACTTTATCTTTTGAAAAAGACTTTTCAAAGTGAGTTGTAACTTCCTCTTTTAGGTTAACATTAAAAATATTTTCTAAAATCTCGATTAATCATTTAGTCCCATTTACCATTTAATTCTAAAAATTATTTATCCTAATAGGGTTCATGTTTCACTCTATATACTCTAATATATTTTTATCTTTTGGGGTAAGGAACTCATTATCACAAAAAATCCACTTTTTAATCCCTTCTTGGGTGGTATCATCCAAACATTCTTTTGCGATAATGTTTTGAATCTATGTTAACACCCATATATGATTCATATATTACACTAGGGTTATTCTCTTTTACATCCTTCCACCTTCTTTCTCTAAGTGAATTATTATCATGTTATTCCAGTATTGACTTAGTCATATACCCACTATTCTATATGTTGTAAATATCACATCATACGTAATTCATATTGGATGATGTTCACATAGAATGAATGTTTTTCAAATGACATGTGGAAATGTACTAGAGTTTTGTATATTGTTATTACAATATAGATGATTATTGGAAAGATGACAATGTATTATTTGAACATCCATCTTCTTTCCTAGGATGGTTTATAATCATGTTATTTATTTTATTGACATGGGGAAATCATTAACATTATTTATGATTATTTATTGCTAAAATATATTGATCATGTATTGATATTATATATTATTCATTATATATATATATATATATGATTTTATTTATCTTATTGTTCCTTATGGAATGGTATGAAATATCCTGTTAACTCTTATGGTGAATGCATTGGACTTAATCAGGTTATGAGTGGGGATCAAAATTATATATCCCCTCAATGATTTGATAAGTCTCTTTGGAAAAAAGCTTAGGTTTTGGTTTATACCTCTCCCCATATTTGTATAGTTTCATGGAAAAATGAATTAAAATATGTTTTTGATGTCCAATATTATAAATCCCATCAGTTTGAGATCAGTATTATTGATATCCATGTTATTACTTAATATTATGAATATATAATTCTCTCAATTTATCTTGATTATGGGATTATTCAGATTATTTATTCCTTTCATATTATACATACCATGCTTATGCTTTTGACTAATTATTTATATGCTTATCTTTCTAATCATTTGATATCATTACTTACTTATGTTTAAATTCCCTAGGTTATAAAGAAAAGTATTACACATGTAATTTTTATAAGGATAAAAAATATAATAGAATTTTAAGGAGATGTTGACGACTCTTTATAGATTAAGTAGTTTATTGTATAGTAGAAAAAATATCAATTCGTAGAGAAAGGTGTGGGTTTTGTTAGTTTATATTTATCCTTAATTAATTTAATTCATAAACCAAAAAGTTATTGGGAATATATGTAATGAAATATTTGTTCCAAGTCATATAATATAGGGATAATAATTTCCCAAGATCTACAACTAGTATCGAAGAGTATATATAAATTATGTGTTTATGGAACCGAGTCCAATAGTGAAGGTATGGGATGTCAATAACATTGTGACATAGTGTTTCATGGGTGAAAAGAATAATAAATTGAGACACTAACCATTTTTGTAGAGGATGAAGTGTTCAAAATTTTCCTTAGTTTTCTGGTTTCCTTGAATCTTTAAAAGTAGCCACCAAGTGGGATATTTATTGAAAAATGTGATAACTCCTTTCATGATTTTATTTATTTTAATATGGAATGAGAGAATATGAAACTTTTTATTTATGTTTGGAGGGAGGATTATAAAAGAAAAATACTTGTGAATACAAGCACAACCCAGATGAAAATTTTATGGGACCAATTGGCTAGTGACCATGTACAGATGACAAGAGCATATGAGTAGACTCTATACAGGATTACCTCGATTTAATGTGTCTGGTTAACCAAAGGTTTCTAAATGATATGTTAGAATTATGAGAGGTATACATAAGAATATCCCACACTATTCACTAAAAGACAGTGATTGATGCAATGTAATATACAAGCAACCGAAATTGGCCATGTTCAATAGTGGTCCCTCCATAAACTCCAGAAGGTGGTGGAACCCTTTTCAACGGATGGTCCCTACTATGAATAAGTAGGGTGGGGTCAATTGTGAATGAAATTCTAAATAATACAATTGTATTACTCATTTTTCCATTATTAAATAATGAAGCGGTGTTCTCCAATGTAGTTGGACTAAGTTCAAACCACATAATTTCTTATTGTCATTCCTTTAGCTCTTTTGTTTCTCTTGGGTAGTTGTATCAGGAGTTGTGAGAGTTTGAGTGTCATAAATTTGGTTCTTGGGTGGGGGTGGTTTTTTCTTCTCAATTCAGATAGATTGTTATCATAGGTTTTTTTTCAAATCAATAATTTTATAAACTTTTCATGCACATCTGGTTCTTACGGATACTTCTATATTGGTAGTTTGATACCAAACAATATTAACTTTTTTCTTTAATATTTTAACAAATGACTTGGATAAAGACTTTTATCCTAAATAAAACTGATTTTACCCTCATTATATTTTCAAATCATGTTATAGAACTAGAATAAAATATAACCATGTGTATTAAAATAATCATCTCATTTATTTGTAACAACCATAATTTATACTAACTTATCTAATCACATAATAGGAAAATAAGATGAAAATATGAAAACATTATTCATAACCACTAGAGCTTTAAAGTAATCCACTGTATCCAACATCTTTATGTATAAATCCTTAATCCATCACTAGAATGCATAATTTGAGCTCTAAACATTAAATTTTCATCAATATTAAACTTCTATACATATTCTCAATAATTTATTAATGTATAGTTGGTATCATATACACATTAAAATATAAGAAATTATTTTTATATCATTAATAACTAAAATGGAATCTCCACATATTTTCTTATAAACCTTCAAGTATTTTTGGAAATTCCTCCTCTAGTAAGTAGGTTTTCCATAATGGATGCATACCCTCTCCTTCCTAGCTCCACCCTTTGATTTCATTAACTTTGAATGGTTATTGGAAGACACGTTTTTGGACATTCCAATAGATTTTTTTCTTCCTTGGGTTTGAATATTTAGTCCTTTTTACTATTTCTAATTCACTATGTCTTGGACCTCCCTTATCATACTCAGTTATCCTCAACATATTAAGGATATCAAGTAAGATTTTATTGAAATCGTTCATATTGTTATTCATAATGAACTATCACAAACATTAAATAAATGATTATAAAATAAATACTTTAGTATGATTAATCCATAAAGGATACCTCAACCTCTACAATTCATTGACATACCTAATTATATTGAGTAAATAAATAGATATTGAAGTAACTTTATACTTATTTCATATAAAAATGGATTTGAAACCTCATATATCTCATGACTTTCATTTTCGTAATATATCCATTATATTTTATCTATCATATTAAATGTATCTACATTCTCATATTGGTTTTTCAACTTAGGATTGATGTATTAAATCATCATATTGGGTGCATACAATAAATCCTTGAAATTATTATTATAAGAATTCAAATCATCTTATTGAATAGATTCACCAGTCAGCTACTTTGGAATGTGTTTATCTAATACAAATAGTTTTTTTTCTTTATTATGAACAATTATTAAATTTATCTACTAGTCTAAGAAGATGATTCAATTAATATTATCCTTACCCGTGATTAATCTCAAAGTCATATTAGATGATGATAAACTCATTTATCTATAAAAAACTTTTACAAAATGAGAATCGTGTTTTATTCATTTACAAAGGGCTTGTATTAAACGTGCTTCAATAAAAATTATTATCCATTTCAAAACCCATCACACAAATTAGTGGGATAAAATCTATATTTCATTAAGCTTTGATTACACTTCAGGGTTCCTCTCAACAAATAGGTATTTTGGTATACAATCATGTTAATCACATTTTATATGAATATTGGATATTTTATTGCACAAACCTTTACCCAAATAAATAATATGAATAATACTCAACTCTATTCCTCCTATATCCATTATCATAGAGTTTATTATGTAATTGTAACCAAAATCTAATATCAGGATTTATTTATCTGACTCTTAGAGTTATCCATTTTTACCATGCAATATAAAATATAAATTATGGGAACCTAACATTAGAATTAACCTACCCAGTTTGATAATACAAGTTCCGATATGTGTTCACTTTGGAAGGAATCTATGTATCATTATTTTAAAATCATTTTTAATGTCTCACCATATTATCTCACATATTTACCTTACAGTTATGCATTCTTCTAATGATTTATTTTTTAATCTCTATTTCATCCAATAAATAAATATGCTCAAATCTTATTAATGTGTAAATTATTACAAAACTTATAGCATGTGTTACTGACCCAAATTAAAATCCAACCAGATTTAGACTTATCTAAATTAATAACATGATGAGGTACATGAAACGATTTCATGTAAAGTCTTAGAATCATATTAAACAAAAATCCCTATAAAATCAAACATAGTGTGATAGATATTAACCCCACCCCTAATTTTTTAAACAGACCATAAGTTCCCAGGACAATGAGTAGTCTAACCCCAAGTCTAATTTCCAATGATTTAATACTCAATAGAGACCTCAATTCCATCATAATTATAACACTTAATTTGTATAAACTATAATTGACACCTAAATTCAAGATAATAACTCATAAACAATCCAAATTCAAGATAGAAGAAAACTAAATCAATTATCAAACATAGAAAGTACCTCTTTAAATTCATGTTTAATAATTTAAAAATACAGCTTAAACAAATTTAAATTGAAGCATACAAAAATTCATAATATAAATTATTTTATTATATGGATAATAAAAATCTAAAGGCCTTAGGTCTAGGGAGAAATAAATAAAGGAATAAACTAAATAGGTGAACATTTCTTAAATTTAGTCACCATATAAACATTTATAAATAATTCATAAATCAATAAATTATAAACATATTATAGTTGAAGATATACTATTTAAATTCCAAAAATAATTAAACTCACTTTATATTTATTTTAATTATAAACCTCTATATGTTATCTTTATATATTGGATTTACTTAAATATATGATAATTAATTTAAATATAAAAAATTTATATTTTATATTAAAAATTCATATATATTTTGTAAATATGGAATTTATTTAAATATATGATATTTAATTGAAATGTAAACATTTTTAATTTCATATGAATAATTCATATATATTATGTAAACATTTTACCTAATAAAAATATCAAATATTTAATATAACTTGAATATTGATCATATAAATTATCAAAACTTTTTTTAATATGGTATAAAAATTTCCCAAATAAGGCCTTTAATTTAAACATTTCTAATTAATAATTATGAAAAATTAATAATTTAAATGTAAACTATTTTATATTTTTCCTTATTTTTTAATTTTTAAACCCTTTATAAATTTCCTTATAAGTTCTATATAAACATTTATATCAAAATTATAAGTCATTATATATAGATTAAAGGTATTTAATATCAATAATTAGTATTGATATATTCCCTTGTTAAATGTCTTGAAACATTTAAAAATTAACTATAAACACTTAATAATTAATTAAATTATATAAATAAATTTATAATTTAAAAATAAAAAGATAATAATTTACCTTATATCATTTCTACAAAATGTCCTCAATTTTCAGTTGTGATATAGCTCAAAACATATATTGCAGTTTATGAAAGGTGTGTGATGGATAAATAAATCACCCCTTAGTGATATCAATCATATTTTATTATATTAACAACATCACAAATATGATACAATGCTATTATTAAGGAAACAAAAATAGTGTAAAGCAGTTTTATTTCCCTTTTTAATTAAAAATTGTATGTTGTCATATAAAAAATTATATACCATAGTCAGTGATATACATTTATTGTAAATTATTATATGATAAAACTAATACATTTACAATGAATTATATATTATGATATATTCTATCATATAACACAATCCCATCATATTTTACAATATTACATAGTGTACGATATGCTATAGTGGAAAATTTATATTGTATTTCACGATTGAGCATACAATATCCATTTTTATACATTTTAAACACAATTTCATAAATTAATTCAAGTGTGAAATAGTTTTGATACCATGGTATGGTTTCATATAATAAAATAATACTTATTTATGCAACGGGAGACATGAGAAACTATAAAAAATATCTTCCAATATTTGAAATTGCAACCATGCATATATGTAATGCCCTGACCCCAGATGTCCAGAGTCAGTGCATTATTACGTATCATTGGCATGATAACAAAAGATCAAGTCTCTAAATAACGATTAGTTTAGTAGCCTTGGAAGTACTAGATACATTTATAAGGTTTACATTACATCATAAAATGGAAAACTACAACAACATTCTTTCCATAGACAACACTAAGATCCCAAAGACTATCCCTGTAGGTCAGCCATAATATAATTCATCACATCCTGGAAAAAATAAAACATAGAAAGGGGTGAGCTTAAATTCTTATTAAGGATAAAAATATAGCAGAAACTTTCATAAATAAACATAAACATTTAAGACAATGTATAAGACTAAAACAAAAGCCTTTTAAACTTGAACTTCAGCATAATATGGAAAAGATAAAATCAAATAATGCCATTTACTTATTCACATGGATATTCTACTAGTCTAATAATCACATGCAATATCAATAGCCACTTTCATAATGATGGAATGCATAATTCCAGACTTTCATAACCACATAGTCAAGACCTTGTGCCAAAACTATAAATAAGATTTTTTCAAGGCCTTGTGCCAAGACACTAGTTTGTCTGATGAGACCTACTGATGCATCGAGGAGCTATAGGGGGCTCCACCGGTCACTTACTAAGTCCAATTCATTCCTCATATGAAAATTTTGAAACATACCATAAACATTCGTATTAAAACTATCATACGAAATGTCAATACATTATCCACAAACCATGAATGGTATAAAAATAGCACATCCACATTCAAAAATAACTCATTCAATACAATATAGAATATTTTATTGTAATAGATTAACCTCAATCGATAATAATGAAGGATATTGACAAATATGAAAATAATCATAAAAAATATTTGAGATAAATGTCCCCCTTTTTCTTGAAAACATTTAAAAGTCACACTATTTGTCAAGAAGCTGTTTAAAAATAGATTTCTGAATCAAAGTATCCCATACCACTTAGAAACTTTTTAAAGGAATTTTAATTTCAAAACGATAATGATCATATAAATAAATCCTTAAACCCATTTTTAAAACATGGACATTAATTATAATGAATTAGAATAATAAATCTTTAAAATATTTAAAATGATATTTTAGTTAGAGTTCTTAACCAAAAGAGTGACACTTGAATAATAATAATTGAGTTAATAAAAACTTCATAATATCATAAGAATAAATGGATTCATGATATACTATGTCAAATAACATTATATACACCATATAAAAGTGAATTGGTGTATAATGACAAAGAAGTCTCAATGGGATGTAAATTGAGATAAAATCTCTTATAAAGATCGTATCCTTAGGTTAAGGATAAATCAATGACATAATTATGTGTGAAAAATATAAATACACTCAATATGGTTTTATATTTAGTGTAAATCAATCAAAAGACATTCACACATATTCTTGTAAAAACAACACCAATGAATTGGATATTTAACTCAATAAATGAAGATTGAGTCAAAATTACTCTTATCAAGTTCATATCGATGACTTGAGAATTTATAAATGGAGTAATTATGTGTATCAAAAGTATATCGACAGAAAGGGTAGTGTAAATTACTACAAAAATAATAAATAGTGATTCCACACATAATCATGGAGTAAAATAATCAATGAATTATGCGTACCCAATGAGTAGAAATTGAAAATTGAAGTTCCCTTACCGATTTGGTAACTTATGAAACATACATCCCATGAAAGAAGTATAATACAATTAAGATGTAAATAACCATAAATTAAACTATATTACACCAATAATACAATCATGGACAATATATATGCCACACAAAAGGAAATAGTTGCCAATATAACATGAATCTCACGGGAATAAAAAGTGAGATGAAAAGCCCTTACTTTATTGTAATCAGTCGATTTTTATGACCAAAAGTTAATAACCACCAAATTAATAACATAATACCATGAATATAAAGAGAATAATGATAATATATATCGAATGGCAGTACACAATACACCACACCCAATAAATAAGTGGCGAACAATGGAAATATCACAGAATTAAAATTGAGATAAGAAACACCTTACCTTTTACTTTTACTTGGTAGAGGGAAGGTTAACCTCCTGTATAATGGTGAAATAATTGTTATTAAATTATACAAGAATAATATACATTAATATGATATCACATATGATCTTTCAATATTTCTTTGTTAATAATATTTGAGTATTATTGTTGTTTCGGGTGTTAACAGATTCATTTTCTTTTATATTATTTGTTATGTGAGTCATATTTTTTTATGGATGGGATGTATTTTATTTATATTCAGAATTATATTAAGTCTTTAAACATTATTTTTAATCATCAAATGAAAATTAGTCTTGAATGGATATGATGGGGATTGAATCTCATCGCGTTCGTGGTGACGGTAATCCGTACGTACGCATGAGCGACAATATCATTCTTTTGATATTAAAATAAAATATAATTAGATGATATATCATATATATATAATCATTATCATGTTATATTTATTATTTAAATCAATTACACATCATTATTATACCCATCCAAATAATAATGTATTGAATAACAATTACACCACGACGTAGAGACGGTAAGTCGTACGTACGCACGTATGGTGACATGTCATTCAAAGAATGGATAGAATAATGAATTTGGTTTTACCATATTTATAATAACATCACATTATATATAAGATACAAGATTTATTATTTTAGAATGTAATAAACAAATAAAAAGTATGTGGAAGGAGAAAAGAACTTGAAGGAGGTGGTGAGATATTTACCTCTTTTTCAGGTTCTTACTTTTGATTTGATCAAAAGGGATCCATAGGTTGGATTTTTGACTAAAGTAAGGCCTCTAGGATGAAGGGGGGATATTTGAGAGGTTATTTGGGCAGAGTTTGGCCGATCCAAATGGCTTTGAAGGTGTGAATTAGAGATAAGGGGGAGTGCCCTTTTATAAGAGGGGTGAGAGGCACCTTAGGAAAAGCTAGAAATATTATTTTATAATAAAATCATTTTCGTTTTATAATGGCTCAAAAATTAATTATTTAAAGTATAAGGTGGGGATGGGTCTAAAAACACACAACCAATAGGTTTTAGACAGGTTTGGGTCACTATATTAACTTTATCTTTTAGATTTAACTCTTAGTTAAATAGTTTGACATTTACCACGTTTCTTTGTATTTCTATGTTATATGGTTATAAACATACTATATACTTCCAATATAACCCCAAGTGGTTCATTAATGATAATAATATCTTTATATAAGTCATATTTCCTAATCTTAGATTTTTAGGAACATAATATCAATTAATAATATAATATTTGTTTTAAAAACTCTTTTAGGACAATTTTGACAATATTTGGTATTTTGTTTTTGCTAAATTTATAACAGCAATATTACTTCAAATAAAATTAATATAACCAACTCTAATATGTCATATTAACCTAAAAAATTATTGGAATTTATAAAAAGTATCAAATTACATTTATTTGGATATTTATAATTTCAATTATTTTAATATTTCATTAATTCAGTAATTACTGCATCATCATTGTTTCATAAATAAATTAAATAATTTAATGTCTAAAAAATATAAATAAAATACCATTATGTATGAAATATTTTTATATTTCTAATGAATATTTATAGTCCAATTTATCTTATGTATAACCTTATATTAAAAATGTTTTAGTTATTAAACTTTTATTATAACTCTTTTAACTCTTCTTTAAATAAAATAATAATAAGTGTCCTAATCAAATCCAAGTGGACCAAAGAGGTTCATATTTTATTCCTAAGGTTTTTTTTGGTCTAATTAGACTTTTCCAATAGAATTAGGATATGTGTTATGGTAATAATAATATCGTTTTTACCCTTAATAGCCCTATTTACTTTTTATCATCGTAAATAAAAGTAAAAAGTTACCATTCACCAAAAAATATTTTCATCTTGTTTAACCACATTTTACTTACTGATATCAACCATGTCTCTCGGATTTTTGAAATTCTACTCACAGAAGCGGTAAAATTCAGTTTTATGTAAATTTGCAAATGCTCCTAGGAGGTGGATAAAAGACGGTAAAAAGTTCAATAAAATTTTATACATCTAATTTTATTATAAAATGACACAAATGAATTACATTGAACATATATAGGTATTATAAATCTATTTTACCTTAAAATAAATTTAAATAAAATAAATAACTATTTAAATAAAAAGTCGATTTTAAACTATAACGCAGTGTTTTTCACTATTCATCAAAAATTGAATGTTTTTAGAAAAATACAAAAAAAATTACCCTAAGATAATTTTGATATTGAGAATTAAAAAATTAATTCTATTTTACCAAATTCAAAACATATAAGTTGAATTAATTAATTTAAAATTAATTCTCGTTGTCAAAACCAAAAGGCGGGTTTTTAAAAAAAGTAAAAAGTATCAAAAGATTGACATGTGTTTATGTCAAATTAAAATGTGAAATTACTTATAATCACCAAGATTTTATTAAATGATAAAAATATAATATAATTATACTTGGAAACCATTAAAATACATAATTTAACAGTATAAATTATTTCGATTAAAAAAGTTGTTTTCAATTAAAATTTTGTATTTTTCAGTATTCATCAAAATATAAAAGTTATTAGAAAAGTACCAAAAATTTATCCAACATAAATTTTTATGACCCTATTCTAAAGAATAATTTAATTTTATTAAATTGAATATATAAAAGTTTCAAATATTGGTTTAAAAAAAGGTTTTCCATTAAAAGGTGGTAAAATTGCATTTTTTTGAAAAAAACATCTTTTATCTGAAAAAATGAATTTTTTCTTATATAATTTCTAAGAAACACATAATATGGATTCTAAAATTATATGGAGTATATAAAATTCAAATTTCATTTAATACTATTCATAACCGCTTTTGAACGGCTAGTTTGGTAAGTCGTGGTGTGCTCGAACTCATTATTGTGTGTAGCGCAAGATATTGAATTACTTTAAAGAAAATAACTTACTATGAAATCTTGGGGTGTTAAATTCTTCCCCCCTTTTGGAAATTGCATCCTTAAAATTTTAAAATTGGGCTTGGGAATTTCATTGAAAGTCCCACATCATAAAAAGAGTCAACAAAACTATCTCTTTAAAAGAAAGAAATAGAAGTACAAAGGTCACCCGAGATAACCAACACTAGGATTACATGTAGGAAAACATGGATATAGAAGATAAAATAAATTTCAAGTTCTGGTGGAGAGTGATAGAAAACTTGATTAGAATAAAGTTAACAACAGGAAAACCACAAACTTGTGATGAGATAAACGTTCATTAGTTTCCTAGTAGAAAAAGTAAACGGATAACGTTTCTTTATTTTAAGTTCCATTTCATAAAGTTGAGGAATTTATTTATGAGATTTTATAAGAACATAAAGAGATATACTTACTTTTTAAGTAGATCTTCATCCTTTAATAAATTTCTACCACTAACTCATCTTTTTTTTCAAAGGATGAGTATTCAAGATGACTTGGTCACACCTGAAGTGCTTGAATCAACATCTAGAGAATCACATAATCCAAAAAGGATAAACTATATATATTTACCTTGTCTTTAGAGATTAACCAAAACCAAAATGGTTAGTAACAGATCAGATGATCCCTAAAAAGGATAATCATTTAGATAAAGAAATACTTATCTTAATTTCTAAGATTAAACCAATAGTACCCAAAGTTCAATAAACACCATTCAATAAACAATAGTCCTTAAAATCTATCAATATAATCCAAACTAATATTGAAACCCAAAACATTGAAGAATTTTATTACGCAGTCTTCCACATTATATTGTATTTCCAAATAATTTCGACTACTCTTAAAGTTAAATACTTAAAATTAATTAACCTAATCACATATTCTCTATGATAGGTTAATCATTTCCATAAATAACCCAAATTTCTATAAATCCACAATAAAAACATAGATAAAAATCCACCATTACTCTTCAAATAAAATCCCATAGTATTCTATTTTCCTTAGGTATATAGTATTCCCAACAGAGCGAACATCTTCCAAAAGAACATTTATCAATTAATCCCCAAATCATTTTCCTATACTAAGTATATCCATTTGATAAGACATAAGATCCCAAATCAACTTATTATTGATCAATAAAATCATTTAACTAAAAAAAATTAGTCACACTAACCAGAGACTTCACGCAGTCTAGTGGTAGGTGATAAATCCCAATCGTACTATGGTTGTGGGTTCGATTCCTGCAGCTTTATCCCATGCGATGGGTTGTCACACGGTATGCGTGTTGTCATTTTTCAAAAACTATATTTTATAACGTTCCCAAAATGAGATAAATTCATCAAAATAACTATAACATAATTTCACCACAAATTTTATCTCATAACTCGCATTTTCATCCAAAAATTTAATAATAGGTAATTGCTTCAAATTCATGGATCATAGAAACCCAAATGGTTATTTATAACTATATCAAAAATAGAAAACACAATTCTTCCCAAAATAGCATTTTCACATAATAAACTTCTGGGTTACATCTAAGAGAAAAGTCTTCCAAAGTAATCCCTTCAAAAAAGACCACTAATACTTTTAAAAATTCCACCATCCATTTATTTAAACATAGGTTATTCCTTGACCAATGGGTTATCCTATTGAATAGGGAATTCACTCGGGTAATTCCCAGGTCCCCTACATTTATGGAAGATGACTGTAAATAGATTCTTGGGATCATTTTTATTTTCTTCCATAGTACTCTTCATTTTTCCTTGGAAATTATTTACTTTATGTCCTTCTTTCCCACACATAAAACATTTCTTTGTTCCATTGAGACACTTCCCTTGGTGTCTCCTTCCACATCTCCTGCATGATGGAAATTGAACTTTCTTTTCTCCATGGTCTCCACTGATGGAGCTCTTATCATTCACCACCTTTCTCTTCTTTGTTGAGTCCAGGAGTTGGTCAATATATATTTTTTGATCATATTTTTGGAAAACTGATTCGGCATAAACACGATATCTTTTACACCTATCAACATTCCATTACATTTCTCATTTACTCCTCTGTTCCCACCTTGTACATCATGTTCAATTTTATTATGACTTCCTTGGAATCCATCCATTGACTAACACATGAAAGCATAGTGTGAGTCATTAAATCATTTATAGAATGTCATAAGACCTCATTTTCAATCTAAAACACCTTAGGATTAATGATGGTTATTTATTATCATCTTAAATTAATATCCTTCAATTTTTTTTAAAAGAAAATGAGAATTATCCTAAGAATATCCCCCAGGAGTGTCGTAACCAAAAGCGCAACAAGGCTCGTTGTTGTACACCAGTTCTCATTTGAGTCTATCTCAAAGCAGTGGTTCCGGGTTTTACCCCTAGGTACATCTGTGCCAGAGCCACCTCTACCTGCTCGTATCCAGACAGGGATGTATTGCTTGGAAAACTCACAAAATCTCTACAATACCAAAATTCTAGGAAGTTCTTGTTTACTAATCCTCAAAGTCTATCTTATGGCTATGTGCTCTCATCAGAGTTTATCTAAATCTAGTTTCCAAGGTTTGAACTAAACTTCCTATGATACCAACTGTAATACCCCAACCCCAAAATCCTAGAGTCGGTGCATTATTACATATCATTGGCAGGATCACAAAAGATCAAGTCTCGAAAGACCAATTATTTTAGTAGCCTTTGAAGTATTAGATATATTCAAAAGGTCTACATTACATCATAAAATGGAAAAATACAACAATATTATTTCCATAGACAACACTGAGATCCCATAGACTATCCATGCAGGTCAATAATATTATACTTCTTTGCATACTGGGAAAAATAAATCATAGAAAGGGGTGAGCTCAGATGCTTAGTAAGGATTACAATATAGTAGAAAATTTCATAAATAAGCATAAACATTTAAGGAAATGTATAAGACTAAAAAAATACTTTTAAACTTGAAATTCAGAATAATATGGCAAAGATAAAATCAAATAATGTCATTTACTTATTCACACAGATATTCTACAAGTCAAATAATCACATGTAATATCAATATCCACTTTCATAATGATGGAATGCATAATTCCAGACTTTCAAAACCACATAGTCAAATACTTATTCCAAGACTACAAATAATATTTTGTCAAGGCTTTATTCCAAAACACTATTTTGTCTCATGAGACCTACCGATGCATCAAGGAGCTATAGCGGGCTCCACCTGTCACTTACTAAGTCCAATTCATTCCTCGTATGAAAATTTTAAAACATAATATAAACATTCATATTAAAACTAGCATAAAAAATATCAATACTTTATCCATGAACCATGAATGGTATAAAAATAGCACATCTACAGTCAAACATAACTCATTCAATACAATATGGAAGATTTTATTGTAACATATTAACCTCAATTGAGAATAATGAAGGATATTGACATAGATGAAAATAATCAACAAAACTATTTTAGAGAAATGTCTCCCTTTTTCTTGAAAACATTTAAAAGTCACAATATTTTTCAAGAAGCCGTTTAAAAATAGATTTTTGAATCAAAGTGTCCCATAACACTTTGAAAAGTTTAAAAGGAATTTTAATTTCAAAACATTAATGTCCTTATAAATAAATACTTATACCCATTTTTAAAACATGGACATTAATGAGAAATATTTAGAATAATAAATCTTTAAAACATTTAAAATGATATTTTAGTTAGAGTTCCTAACCAAAAGAGAGACCCTTGAATACAAATAGAGGTAATCAAAACTTTATAATATCATGAGAATAAAGGGATTCATGATATACTATGTCAAAGTACATTATATACACCATATAAAAGTGAATTGGTGTATAGTAACAAAGAAGTCTAAATGGGATGCAAATTGAGATGAAATCTCTTATAAAGACTGTATTCCTTAGGTTAAGGATAAATCAACGACATAATTATGTGTGAAAAATATAAATACACTAAATATGATTTGATATTTAGTTTAAATCAATCATAGGACATTCATACATATTCTTGTAAAAATAACACCAATGAATTGGATGTCTAAATCAATAAATGGAGATTGAGTCAAAATCACTCTTATCAAGTTCATATCGATGACTTGAGAATTTATCAATGGAGTGATTATGTGTATGAAAAGTATATCCATAGAAAGGGGAGTGAAAATTACTACACAAATAATAAATAGTTATTCCACACATAATCATGTAGTAAAATAATCAATGAAGTATACGTAAAGTCCATTGAGTGGAAATTGAAATGTGAAATTCTCTTACCGATTTGGTAACTTATTAAACATACACCCCATGAGAGAAGTATTGTAACAACCCAAACTTTCATTGATGGAAATAAATCTTGATCTAATTAAATGTCTATTTATGTAAAATGTTTATATAAAATGTCAACTTCATTGGTTTTATGCTAAGAATTGTGATCATTGATAATATAGTTATTGAACAGTGATCACATGATTAGTATAAATATAGAGTTTTAACAAATCCAATTTTCTCAGACAAAGGAAGTGATGACCTCATCCAGTAGACATGCCCCATACGAAGCCCATTTTTTGGAGCTTGGAAAAGATCTGGCATCGTTGAGCTTCTCTCTTGACCAATCCCAACCGAGCTTCAATAGGTTAATCTTGAGAGGGACCACCTATGAGAGAAGTGGAAGTTGATAGAGATTACCACCCGAGAAATATTATCCGAGCCACCCCAAGAGTTTGCCACCATCTCACACCTTACTCTTCTGTCTTATGCAGGTGTTATAATGGGTTATGTAATAAGACCTTAGCACTATGGTTATTTACATTATTTGTTTATATAATAATGAATATACTTTCATTTTATTATAGTTACCTTGTAAATAGTTTTTAAAGCACAAATAGTATTTTTAGTTAATTTTCAACTAAGAAATATATTTGGATGAATTAATGGATTTTAGAATTAAATAATATTTTAATAAAATATTATTATTACTATTAAATTTATTTTTATTAAATATAAATTATTATATAATTTTATGAATGCAATAGTATTTTTTATTAAGGTTTGAAAGCCATTTTTGTCAAAACCCATGAATTTTCGATAAATGTAGATTTTTATTTTAAAAGTGAAAACTAACATATTTATAAAATTATTTAGATAAAATGATTATTATTTCTGGAATCAGGATGTCGAAATTATCTAATTGTGAATATTTCATAATTTTCTGGACAATAAAAATTTTGGGTAAAAATTAAATACCGTTTAAATATATAATGTGTTTTATGACATCATAATGACCCAATAGTGATGTAATAAAATACTAAAATCCTTATTTTCGGCCAATATATGTTTTAACATTAAAATAATGGAATTTGGGGTTTGTTTGACTTATTTTACAAATAATTAATGGACCCTTCAAGGCTTATTAAACATCTTGTCTTTTTAAATTGTTTTCCATGGCAGTGTGACTCACCTCCACATAAGCAACCCCATTATTTTAAGAAGTTAGGACTTTGGAATTATAAAATATTGTTTTCAACTTCCCTTTGGAAAAAACCATGGGCAAAAACCATGGATTGGTTTGTGGTTTTGGATTAGTTTAATGTGAGGTGTCCCAAACCTAAATAATAAAGAATTCCCTCACCTTTCCTATATAAACCCACCCAAGATCCCACTTTATCCTCACTCAAATCCATTTTAGTTCGTCAAAAATATACCCTACTCTCTCTATAATCCTCCCAAGGTGCCCCAATCTCCCAAGAAGCCTCTCTCAAGCCTATCTCAAGCCTTTGGAAGCACACTTCCAAGTAAGGGTTTTTTCTTCCTTTCTCATTTTTGTCCAATATTCTTTAAATTGTTATGCCCTTTTAATTTAAATTATAAATGTTGGGGTATGGTTTCACATCTCCCCCATATTTTCCTATTTATTTTTGAATTATTGGATACCCCTTTCTCTCTCATTAAATGCCTCCCATGTACACCCGTTACTATGCCCAAATTCCGAAAGGAATTTCTCTCTCCTCATTTACATTCAAGAAATTATTTTGTATCATGAATATAAATTCCAATAAATTTGTTGGGACATGTATCTAAATTAACCCCTTAGTTTACATGTCATGTAAATATCATGATACTCCCCTTTCTCTCTCATCAACCATTTTTAGGAGTTCGTATGTCACGCCGTTATGCTGCTGAAATTGCATTGCGCTTTGCCAAGCCAAGGTCACTGTGTAGTGAATACCATGCCCATTTCTCTAACAAGGGTATTCACCTTTATGCACATTTACTTATTGTTTAAATAGTTTCATGTATGTATTCCACATTTTTTAATTGTGGAATAAATTATTATGTTGAATGATTCAATGTTTTATGATCCATGTGACACACTTATGCATGAAATGAAATGTTGAAGAAGGGTGCACCCTGATAGCGCTCCAATTCATTGGGTAAAGTATAGTATCATGTTACGTCATGCGCAATGGGTGTTGACTCATGCTAATTCAAGTGAAACAAGGTTTTAATCATGCTTCATGTGCAATGAGGATGTACTCATGCCCCATGTGCAATGAGCCTTGGCTCATGCTAATTCCATGTTTAGTGTTGTTGCCACATTTCCATGTTATGATTATCATGCTTTATCATGCCTTTATGTTTATGATCCTCTTGTTCTCTGTTGATATGCCTATTGTATAACATGTATTTTATTCCTCTTTTCATTCCATTATTATTCCCTTACTAGGCTTTATACCTCACCCTTTTCTTATGCATGTCCTCAGGTTATCCCATGCAATGATAAGTCCGAGGGAATGTAGTAGTCCTGTAAAGTAAGTTTTCAATATAGATGTTGTATTTCATGTTTTAAGTTGTTATGTAATTTTCCTAATCCCCAAATACACTACACCTCATTATCTTCCATGTTTTATCAAGTGAAGGTTTTATGTAATAAATCATGTTTAAGTTTGTAATAAAAGAAGGGTTTTCATAATTGGTATCAAAGGGAGGTTTAGTTATTTTTTGGATTAGGAATAGAAAACCCTAGTAAAGCCTTAGAGACAAGACTAGATATAATAAAAACACCCCTAAGTTTTGGTGAGTATTGATTAAGTGGTTTATCAATCAAATACATCCCTATCTGGATACGAGCAGGTAGAGGCAGCTCTGGCACATATGTATCCTAGGGGTAAAACTAGAAAACAACGCTTTGAGCTAGAATCGAATGGGAACTAGTGCATGACAACGGGCCTTGTTGCACCCTTGGTTACGACACTCCCAGGAGATATGCTTTGGTAAATTAACAAGCTTAGTATAAACCATTATTAAGGGACAAAAAAAATTCCCTAAGAATATATGTTAGAAAGTAAATCATGGATAACATAGACTGAAGCCACTAGATTCTATGTTATAGAAATATAATTTATTTATAAGTATTTAGTTTTTTCCTTTTATTACACTTTATGTGTTACACCTAACTTTCCTTTTATTCCATCCAATAGCCGGTAATAGGAGGACTCGAGCTAACAACTGATGTGAAGATCAATGTGATGACTGTACTGATGAGATGCCCAATCCAATGGGAGTGAGAATCACGAACTTTTTCATGATTCTATCTCATCTAACTCAAGATTTGAATATAAACATGGGTCAAGAGGAACGTTCAACCCCCCCCCCCCAAGAAAGAATAAGTTTCTTTTGAGAGTTTCATGAGACAAAGGCCTCCTAATTTTAATGGATCATCTGATCTCTCAATCGCTGAACAATGGATCAACTCCATTGAAAAGATCTTATCCATCATTCAATGTTCTGAGCAAGAGAAGGTTCTCCTAGCTGCTTATTGTATGGAGGGTGAAGCTGATCAATGGTGGGCATTGATTAAAAATACGAAGCCTAAGGAGGAAATCTAGGCGTTGGAATGGAAGGATTTCTGGAAGATGTTTTTCAATAAATATTTTTTGTGCACCCTCCGACTTAAGATGGAAAGGGACTTCCTTGACCTCAAAAAAAAGATGATGAATCTGTTGGAGTGTATGAGGAAAACGTCACAAGTATTGCACGATACACTTCCGGCTTTTTCATTACCCTAAAATGAAAGGTTGAATGTTTCTTTGGTGGGATGAAACCCAACCTCTTAAAAGCACTGGCGATCCGTGACTTTGACAGCTATAAAGAAATTTTCTGATATTCCCTCAAGGATGAAAAGGAGATCGGAGAATCTCAGGGGTATCATGGGGATAAAAATCATAAGGAGGACTTCAATGCTGGTGGTCTGATGGATAAATCAAATGGTTCTAAGAAGATTGAGCACCCCACTTGCCAAAGGTGTGGAAAGAAGCACCATGGAAATTGCTTGAAGGGGATGAGAAAATGCTTTAGGGGTGGAAGAGAAGGGAACCTGACTATAAATTGTCGACAAGAAAAACCCGCGGCTACAACAGAGGAGAGGAATGATCTGTCCAAACCTCAACCCATTGTTCAATGCCTCAACTGCAAAGAACTAGGGCATATTACAAATTAGTTCCTTAAGCCAAGGGTTTTCGGGGGCAACCAACAACCTCCAAGGCAGAAATGGTGATCTTTTTCCATCACTAATACCGAAGTGAACCCCAGAAATGAAGTGGTCATAGGTACGCTAGTTATTCATTCAATAATAGTGAACACACTTTTTTATTTAGGTTCTACGCAGTCTTTTATATCTTGAAAGTTTATTAGAACAATATCAGCACCACCACAAATCATGGAAGTGAAGATGTCGGTGAGTATGAAAAATGGGGAAATCATTGCATCCCATGAATTTATCTCCTCCCCTGTCATAATCTATTGATTGAACTTCTCGTAAAACCACTTCATACTTCCTCTGGTGGAATTTGATGAAATTATTCGCATGGATTGAATTTCCTTATATAAATCCAACATAAATTTCCATGAAAGGTAAATCACTCTCCATGTGGAGAATCAGCCCCCGATTCTTTCCAAGTGCAAGGAGGAAGATGAATCTTCTTT
Organism: Viscum album; assembly: GCA_963277665.1. Classification (NCBI taxonomy): domain Eukaryota; kingdom Viridiplantae; phylum Streptophyta; class Magnoliopsida; order Santalales; family Viscaceae; genus Viscum; species Viscum album. The sequence continues at coordinate 2,112,795,465 of OY728157.1, read as the reverse complement.
AGCTCCGTCATCTCAAGCATGGATATTACTGACCTATGAGCACGCGTATCTAGATCAGATGATTGAGTCTAAGGAAGAAACCATCCTTGAAGACATGCCTATTGTGAGGGAATTCGCTGAAGTGTTTCCCGAGGAATTACATGGTCTTCCTCCCAGAAGAGATGTTGAATTCTCAATTGAACTTATACCGGGGGCATTGACAATATCCAAAACTCCATATAGAATGGCTATTTTGGAGCTTGAAAAGATGAAGAAACAACTACAGTAGAATCTGGATAAAGGGTTTATATGCCCAATTACTTCACCCTGGGGTGCACCGGTCCTCTTTTTCAAGAAGAAGGATGGATCAATGTGCCTTTTCATCAAATATCATGAGCTCAACAAAATCACAATGAAGAAAAAGTATCCTCTCCCATGAATTGGTGACTTGTTTGATCATCTCTGTGGAGAACAATACTTCTCCAAGGTGGATTTGTGGTTGGGATATTATCAAGTAAGGGTGAAGAAGGAAGATATCACCAAGACTTCTTTTCGTACAATATACGGGCACTATGAATTCATAGTAATTTCTTTAGGAATCAATAATGCTCTAGAAATATTCATGGACTTGATGAATAGAGTCTTTAGAGATTACCTTGATAAACTTGTGGTAGTCTTTATAGATGATATTTTGATATACTCCAAAACCAAGGAGGATTATGAGGAGCATCTAAGAACTATAATAGAGACCTTGTAGAAGGAGAATCTCTATGCCAAGTATAGAAATTGTTAGTTCTTATTGAAGGAGGTATCATTCTAGGGCCGTATCATCACAAGCAATGAGATATCTGTGGATCCCTCCAAAACAGATGAAATTAAGGGATGTTCGAGGCCAAAAACGGTAATGGATATCTGTAGCTTCTTGGGGTTAGCTGGATATTATTGATGATTTGTGAGAAATTTATCATGATTGTCCAACCCTCTTACCAAGATAACTCAGAAGGGAGTAATGTTTTCTTAGAGTAATGAATGTGAAGAAAGTTTCAAGGAGTTTAAAATGAGGCTTATCATTGCACTCGTGCTCACTTTACCCACAAGTGGGAACTTTTTTTGGTAGTCAGTGATGCTTCAAAGAAGGTCCTGGGATGTGCGTTGATGAAAAATGGAGAATTCGTTGCCTATGCTTCAAGGTAATTTGAAGTTAATGAACAGAACTATCCATCACATTACCTGGAGCTGGATGAAATGATCTTCACTTTGAAAATTTTGCGGCATTATCTCTTTGGGGAGAAGTGTGCAATATATACAGACCAAAGAAGCCTCAAGTATATATTCACACAGAAAGATTTGAATATGCACCAACGAAGATGGTTGGATCTGATCAAAGACTATGACTTCTCAATCCATTACCACCCTGGGATAGCGAAAAAGGTGGTGGATGCTCTAAGTAGAAAGGACCCAACAATTATATCATTGATGAGAATTGAAAAGGATCCAATATTCTTAGATTTGATGAGGATGGACATGGGAATCATAAAGAAGGGAACATCATCAATCCTTTCACAAATTATTTATCAACCATAAATTTTGGAAAGGTTAACGGATGCTCAAAAGGATGATGTGGGAATTCCAAAAAAAGTGGAAGCTATCAGAAAAGTTAAATACTTAGAGTTTAATGTTAATAAAGAAGGAATTTTGAGATTTGGGAAAACACTACATGTTCCATAAACTTTGAAGATGAAGAAAGAACTTTTGGATGATGCACATAGTTCAAATTTCTCTATTCATCTAGGAAACCCAAAGATGTATCGAGGTCTCCGAGAGCATTTTTGGTGGGATAATATGAAGAAAGAGATCACTAAATATACATCAAAGTGTCTGGTGTTTCAGAAAGTAAAGGCAGAGAGGCATAAGTCTAAGGGGATGATGCAACTATTGACCATACTAGAATGGAAATGGGAGAACATAACCATGGACTTTGTCACTGAAATTCTGAAGACATCCAAAGGAAACAATGCAATCTGGGTTGTTGTGGATCATCTTAAAAAGTCTGCACACTTCATTGCTAATCGGGAGGATTTATTATTGGTTCAACTAGAACAGATATATATTAGGGAAGTGGTAAGACTGCATGGAGTACCACTATCTATTGTGTCTGATCGAGATCTAAGATTCACCTCTATGTTTTGGAAGAGTTTTCAACAAGCTCTAAATACTGAACTAAACATCAGTATGGCCTATCATCCTCAAACTGATGTCCAATCTGAGAGGACTATCCAAATAATTGAGGACATGTTGAGAGCATGCTCAATGGACTTTAAAAGAGGACGGGATCAACATCTTCCTCTGGTTGAGTTATCTTATAATAACAGTTTCCACTCAAGCATCCAAATGGCACCATATGAATACCTTTATGGGAAAAGGTGTAGAACACCGGCGTGTTGGGATGAGGTCAGTGAGCATAAGCTGCTTGGACAAGAAATAGTCAAAGAAATGGTAGAGAAGGTGAAAACCATTCAGCAGAATATCAAGGTATCCTAGAGTCGATAGAAGAGTTATGCAGATAACCATCAATGAGACCTTGAGTTTAAAGTTGGAGACATGGTTCTTCTATGCATATCTTCGTTGAAGAAGGTCATGAGGTTTGTAAAGAAATGGAAGTTAAGTCCAAGGTATATTGGCCCCTTTGAGATTCTTGATCGTTTCGGGGTTGTGGCCTATCGACTAGCACTTCCACCTACCATGGCCAAAGTAAATGATGTCTTTCATGTATCCCTCTTAAGGAAGTACATACCGGACCCTTCACATGTTCTCTCTTTAGAGGTGGTATAATTAGAGGATAATATTTCTTATGAGGAGCAACCAGTGAAGATCTTAAATCGTAGAGAAAAATTTCTATGAAATAATAAAATTCCCCTCGTCAAGGTGTTGTGGTGAAACCAAAAGTTTGAATAAGCGATGTGGGAATCAGAGGAAATGATGAAGCAAAGTTACCCATGTCTGTTTTAGTGTGGGAAAAGAAAATTTCGAGGGTGAAAATTTTTTAAGGGGGGAAGATTGTAACGCCCAAACTTTCATCAATGGAAATACCTCTTGATCTTATTAAATGTATCTTTATGTAAAATGTTTATATAAAATTTCAACTTCATCAGTTTTATGCTAATAATTGTGACTGTTGCTAATATAATCGTTTAACAGTGATCACTTGATTATTATAAATATAGAGTTTTAACGAATCCAATTTACTCAAACAAAGGAAGTGATGGCCTCATCCAGTAGACGTGCCCCATACGAAGCCCATTTGTCGGAGCTCGGAAAAGAGGTGGAATCATTGGGTTTCAGTCTTGACCAAGCGCAAGCCAAGCTTCAACAGGTTAATCTCGAGTGGGACCACATATGAGAGAAGTGAAAGTTGATAGAGATTACCACCCGAGCAATGTTATCCAAGCCACCCCAAGAGTCTGTCATCATAGCACACCTATTCTCTGGTATTATGTGGGTATTATAAAGGACTTATGTAATATGGCCTTATCACTATGGTTATGTACATTATTTTTGTATATAATAATGAATATACTTTAATTTTATTATTGTTACCTTGTAAATTGTTTTTAAAGCACAAATAGTATTTTTAGTTAATGTTCAACTAAGAAATATATTCTGATGAATTAATGGATTTTTGAATTAAATAATATTTTAATGAAATATTATTATTACTATTAAATTTTTTTTATTAAATATAAATGATTGTATAATTTTATGAATGCAATATTAATTTTTTTTAAGGTTTGAAAGCCATTTTTTGTCAAAACCTATGAATTTTTTATAAATGTCGGTTTTTATTTTAAAAGTGAAAAGTAACATATTTAGAAAATTATTTAGATAAAATTAATATTATTTATGGAATCATGATGTCAAAATTATCCAATAGTGAATTTTTCATAATTTTCTGATACAATCACATTTTTGGGTAAAAATTAAAATATATAATGTGCTTTATGACATCCTAATGACCCAATAGTGATGTAATAAAATACTATAAGCCTTATGTTCGGCCAATATATGTTCCAACATTAAAATAATGGGATTTTGGGTTTGTTTGACTTATTTTACAAAGCATTAATGCACCCTTCAAGGCTTATTAAACATCTTGTATTTTTAAATTGTTTTCCTTGGGAGTGTGACTCATGTCCACATAAGCAACCCCATTATTTTAAGAAGTTAGAACTTTGGACATATAAAATATTTTTTTACACTTCCCTTTTCCAAAAACCATGGGCCAAAATGATTGGATGGTTTGTGGTTTTGATTAGTTTAATGTGAGGTGTCCCAAACCTAAATAATAAAGAATTCCCTCACCTTTCCTATATAAACCCACCCAAGATCCTAGTTTCTCCTCACTAAAATGCATTTGAGTTCGTCCAAACTCTTCTCTAATATCTCTAGAATCCTCCCAAGGTGCCCCAATATCCCATGAAGCCTCTCTAAAGCCTCTCTCAAGCCTCTCTCAAGCTGTTGGAATAACACTTCAAAGTAAGCATTTTTTCTTCCTTTCTCATTTTTGTCCAATATTCTTTAAATTGTTATGACCTTTTAATTTCAATTATAAATGTTGGTGTATGGTTTCTCATCTCCCCCATACTGTCATCTTTATGTTTGAATGATGCGAGAACCCTTTTTATCTTATTAAATGCCTCCCATGTACACCTGTTACTATGCTGAAATTCTGAAAGGAATTTCCCTCTCCTCATTTACATTCAAGAAATTATTTTGTATCATGAATATATATTGCATTACATTTTTTGGGACATGTATATAAATTACCCCTTACTTTTAATGTCATGTAAATATCATAAGACACCCCTTTCTCTCTCATCAACCATTTTTAGGAGTTCTTGTGTCACGCTGTTATGGTGCTAAAATTGCACCACGATTTTCCAAGCCAAAATCATTGTGTATTGAATACCATGCCCATTTCTCTATCAATGGTATTCACCATTATGCAAATTTACTTATTGTTTAAAGAGTTTCATGCATGTATACCACATTCTTTAATTGTGTAATAAATGATTATGCTGAATGATTCAATGTTTTATAATCCATGTGGCACACTTATGCATGAAATAAAATGTTTAAGAAGGGTGCACCCTGATAGGGCTCCAATGCATTGGGTAAAGTATATTATCATGATACGTCATGTGCAATGGGTGTTGACTCATTCTAATTCAAGTGCAATGAGGTTTTACTCGTGTTTCTTGTGCAATGAGGATTTACTCATGCTCCTTGTGCAATGAGCCTTGGCTCATGCTAATTCCAAGTTAAGTGTTGTTGCCACATTTCCATGTTATGATTATCCTGATTTATCTTGCCTTTATGTTTATTCTCCTATTGTGCTCTGTTGATATGCCTATTGTCTAACATGTATTGTATTCCTCATGTTATTCCATGATAATTCCCTTACTAGGCTTTATACCTCACCCTTTTCTTATGCATGTCCTCAGGTTATCCCATGAAATGATAAGTACGATGGAATGTAGTGGCCATGTAAATGAATTTTTAAATAAAGATGTTTTATTTCATGTTTTAAGTTATTATGTAATGCTCCTAATCCCCAAAGACACTAGACCTCTCAATCTTCCATGTTGTACCAAGTGAAGGTTTTATGTAATAAATGAGGTTTAAGTTTGTAGTAAAAGCATGGTTATCATAAGTATCATACAATGAATATGTAAATACCCATAAATTAAAGTATATAACACCAATAATATAATCATGGACAATACATACATCAGACAACAGGAAATAGTGGCCAATATAGCATGAATCTCGCGAGAATAAAAAGTGAGATGAAAAACCCTTACTTCATTGTAATCAATCGAGTCATATGACCAAAATTTAATAACCACCAAATAAATCACATAATACCATGAATATAAATAGAATCATGATAATATATATCAAATTGAAGTACACAATACACCACACCCAATAAATAAGTGGCGAATAATGGAAATCTCACAGAATTAAAAGTGAGATAAGAAACCCCTTACCTTGTACTTTTCCTTGGATGAGGGTAGGTTAACCTCCTGTATAATGGTGGAATAATTTTTATTAAATTATAAAATAATAATATACATTAATATGATATCATATATTATCTTTCAATATTTCATTGTTAATAACATTTTAGTATTATCGTTGTTTCGGGTGTTAATAGATTCATTTTACTTTATATTATTTGTTATATGAGTCATATTTGTTATGGATGAGACGTATCTTATTCATATTCAGAATTATATTAAGTCTTTAAACATTATTTTTAATCATCTAATGAAAATTATTCTTGAATAGATACGATGGGGAATGAATCTCATCGCGTTCGTGGAGACGGTAATCTGTACGTACGCACAGACGACAATATCATTCTTTTGATATTAAAATAATATATAATTGGATGGTATATAATATATACAGAATCATTATCATGTTATATTTATTATTTACATCAATTACACATCATTAATATACCCATCCAAATAATAATGTATTGAATAACAATTACACCACAACGTGGAGACGGTAAGTCGTACGTACGCACGTATGGTGACATGTCATTCAAAGGATGGATAGAATAATGAATTTGGTTGTACCATATTTATAATAACATCAAATTATATATAAGATAATGGATTTATTATTTTATAATGGAAAAAACAAATAAAAAGGAAGTGGAAGGAGAAAGGAACTTGAAAGAGGTGGTGAGATATTTACCTCTTCTCCGGGTTCTTACTTTTGATTTGATCAAAAGTGCTCCTTAGGTTGGCTTTATGACTAAAGTAAGGTCTCTAGGATTAAGGTAGGATAGTTTATAGGGTATTTTATCAGATTTTGGCCGAGCCAAATGGCTTTGAATGTGTGAATTAAAGAGAAGGGGGAGTTCCCTTTTATAAGAGGGGCGATGGGCAGCTTAGGAAAAGCTAGAAATATTATTTTATAATAAAATCATATTCAGTTTATAATGGCTCCAAAATAGATTATTTAAAGGATAAGTTGGTTATGGGTCAAAAACCACTAAAAAAATAGTTTTTAGACAAGTTTGGGTCACTATATTAACTTTATCTTTTAGATTTAACTCTTAGTTAAATATTTTGACATTTACCACAACTCTTTGTATTTTTATATTATATGGTTTATAAAATTACTATATACTTCCAAGAGAACCCCAAGTGGTTAATAAATGATATAACTATCATTATATATATCTTTTTGAAGAACCTTAGATTTTTAGGAATATAATATCAATTAATAATATAATATTTGTTTTAAAAACTCTTTTATGTCAATTTTGACAATATTTGGTATTTTGTTTTTGCTAAATTCATAACAGAATTATTACTTTGAATAAAATTCATATAACCAACCCTAATATGTGATATTAACCTAGAAAATTATTGGAATTCATAAAAAGTCTAAAACTTCATTTATTTGGACATTTATAATATCAATTATTTTAATATTTCATTAATTAGGTAATTACTGCATCATCATTGTGTCATAAATAAATTAAATTATTTAATGTCTAAAAAATATAAATAAAATACCATTATATATTAAATCTGTTTAGATTTCTAATTAATATTTTTAGTTTAATTTATCTTGGGTATAACCCTATATTAAAATTGTTTTAGTTATTAAACATTGATTTTAACTCTTTTAACTCTTCTTTAAAAAAATAATAATAAGTGTCTTAATCTAATTAAATTGGAACAAAGAGGTTCATATTTTATTCATAAGGTTGTTTTTGGTCGAATTATACTTATACAATAGAATTAGGACATGTGTTAGGGTAATAATAATATCATTTTTACCCTTAATTACCCTATTTACTTTAAACATGGTAAATAAAACTAAAAAGTTACCATTCACCAAAAATTATTTTCATCTTGTTGAACCATATTTTACTTAATGATATCAACCACGTCTCTCATATTTTTGAAATTCAACTCACAGAAGTGGTAAAATTATGTTTTATGTAAATTTGAAAATGCTCCTAGGAGGTGGATAAAAGACGGTCAAAAGTTCAATAAAATTTTATACATCTAATTTTATTATAAAATAACACCAATGAATTAAATTGAACATATATAGATATTATAGATATATTTTGACTTAAAATAAATTTAAATAAAATAAACAACTATTTAAATAAAAATTCGGTTTTAAACTATAATGGAGTGTTTTTCACTATTCATCAAAAATTGAATGTTTTCAGAAAAATACCAAAAAATTACCCTAATCTAATTTTGATATTCAGAATTAAAAAATTAATTCTATTTTATCAAATTCAAAACATAGAAGTTTCATTAGTTAATTTAAAATTAATTTCCGTTGTCAAAACCGAAAAGCGTGTTTTTTAAGAAGTAAAAACTATCAAAAGATTGACATGTGTTTATGTCAAATTTAAATGTGAAATTACTTATAATCACCTAAATTGTATTAAATTATAAAAATATAATCTAATTATACTTATAAACCATTAAAATACATAATTTAACACTATAAATTATTTCGATTAAAAAAGTTGTTTTCAATTAAAGTTTTGTATTTTTCAGTATTCATCAAAATATAAAAGTTATTAGAAAAGTACAAAAAATTTATCCAAAATAAAATTTTATGTCCCTATTCTAAATAAGAATTTAATTTCATTAAATTGAATATATAAAAGTGACAAATATTGGTCTTCAAAAGGGTTTTCCATTAAAAGGTTGTAAAATTGCATTTTTTTAAAATACTTCTTTTATGTGAAAAAAAATCAATTTGTTCTTATATTATGTCTAAGAAACACATAATATGGATTCGAAAATTATATGGATTATATAAAATTCAAAATTCAGTTAATACTATTCATAATTGCTTTTGAACGACTAGTTCGGTAATTCGTGGTGTGCTCGAACTCGATGTTGCATGTAGCGCAAGCTATTGAATTACTTTAAAGAAAATAACTTACTATGAGATCTTGGGGTGTTAAAATATATATATATAACAAATAACATATCATACAATATAGATGGAAGAGATTATTGTCTTTAATTAAACTCTTAAATAAGATCACTTAAATGAAATGAAAGGGTTCCTTTATTCTAGGATATCCATGTGTTGAAGAATCACCCAAAAATTTGGTGGGATTCTCTTTTTGGCCAGGTACACTAGTACCTTGGGTGTAAATAAGGAAAGAGAAGAGAGATTTAACATAAGAAGAATCTATGAGGGATTAGATAAACTTAGGATTCTATTCCCATTTAATGACCTATTTATATAGGCCTCAAGAATGATTCCTGGTCCTTCATGAATTTATTGAAACATTACATAACTTTTGAGTAATGCCATTCGGTAACAAATTATTTTCTACCAATTGACCAAGTTCATGAATTTAGCATTTAAATGTGTCATTGAATCTCCCATATATTTTACCAACTAATTATTGCCTTACATGGAAGAAACCCAAACATTAAAATGAAGTGATCCACTTTCATATCAATCATATCAACCAATTGATATATAATTTTACACTATGATGTGACTATATCATACTCTATAATATGGTTAAGTTAGTGGTACAATATTGATATATATTCTATACCAAGGTATAAAATAAACTTTGATTTTATTCATGTCACAAAATAAAACATACCCATCACGTTTTTCTAGAAAAAATAATGTTATATAATACTATATATATCATATATATATAATTATATAATAAAATATGATATAATAAAATATAAATCATATATATAAGGCATAAAGGCATATTTATATCATCTAATTATGGATAAAAAGATTGTGAATAGTGATTTAAGAAACGAATAAGATTCCATAAACTATACATATACTCACACTATCCTCATTTAGTGAAGGGTTTATGATATATGGAAATTATTTAAAGAAATTCTTATACTACGTGATCATGAGAAATGATAAAGTGACAGAATATTCCTCAAATGGGTTGATGATCCATGAGAAAATTACACTACAATTGACATGGAGTTGGAAACGATAATATTTTCCTTAATGAATTGGAAGAATTATCTCTATGGGGAGAAGTGTGACATATATACTAATCATAAAAACATAAATTATATATTCAAAAATAAGGATAAACATGCACTAGTAAAGATAGTTAGAGAATATCAAATTCTATTAATAATCAATCCATCACGGTTATAGAATAGAATACAATGAGGTAGATTCTCTAAGTAGAAAAAACATGAAACCTTATTCATTATTAGGAATAAAATGGATCCAATCATATTATATATTAATGTTGTGGACATGATAGTTATAAAGTAAGGTACACCATCCTATATTTCTTAAAAAATTACTCAACCATCTATCTTGGTGGGATAAATGTATGATGTGGAGATAAAAAAGTGGATGAAGGTGATAAAGAAGGGGAAAATCTTACAGTTTCACATTTATAAAAATGTATTTTCACTATTTGTGTCATAATTATTGTTAGGTAATGAAGCCTATGATGAAGACACAAGAGGGGGGTGAATTGTGTCCTTTTAAATTTTTCACTGGTCAGGTGGATTTCACTAGTAAGGTCCTCTTCTCATAAGACCGATCCACAAATTAGTGTAACAAACAAGGATAAAAATAGAGTCTTCTAGTTACTTTATAAGGATTCGAAATATCCATAGCTTACCAGGAGAAGCCAACACTCCACCATGACAAAAATTGAGAAGCACATACTCAAAAGAATCAATAGATATTGATTTGATAAAACAGTTTAAACATCACAGTTGTAGCAGAACACAACTAACAGAAGATGGCTCTTCAAAATCAAAAGAATAACAATATTTGAAATATGTCTGAAGAGATCTGTTTTCAAAAAATATATTTTATTTTAAGAATAGTAACAAAAACATTGCTTCGTAATTTTAGGATTGAACATGTATATCTCCAAAATATAGTCCTTGTTTCTAAGATGCTTGATCATTGTAGCACTATAAATTAACTTTCATAAGAAAACTAAGAGAATAAAAATTATCAACACAAAAGAGATAGATCCACACAACTGATGAAGAAATGTATACAATGATATATCACGCAGCAAGATTTTAGATCCGTAAAAGGAATCTGATAAATTGAGAGAATTCAAATTCAAAAATACAACTCATAGTAGTTGTAACTTCCCTTAAAAATAGGAGAGAAAATCTCCACTGTAAGAATCTCTTTCAAGTAATTATAATGTGATTTGAATCAGTTGAAATTGAGCTATAAATCTCCCTGGTATTCTACAAATACTATTGTGGAAAACTCCGATAAAATCATAAACTCAAATATCTGATGATGAAAAGTCAAACATAAGGTTCCTTCACAAGACGAAAAAATACCAAACACAGTGTTCAACCATGTAATATAGGGTTTATGATCCATATGTTCATCCTTATCAGCATAAAATTATGAGCATAACATTGATTATACATACATTAAATTTTCCCAAACATAAGGTTGACAACATATGGTTGATTACAAATGTAATATTGATGAACCATATATTTTCTTCCCAAATGTAAGGTTCCATACTTTTGTAAGGTTCTTTAGTCATACCTTTTCTCTTTGAAAAATTTAAAGTTTCATTAAAACATAATTTTCTTTATCAATACCTTTATTCTATATGTAAGGTTTATTAACCATATGTGATTATCCTTCAACATAAACTTTTATATAAACATATGGTTTTTTTCCTTACGTTACATTCTTCAACGTAGGGAATGAACAATATTTCCATAAAATGAAAAATAGTGAACAGTGTTTCCAAAATATATTTGAGATCATTGTGAACACTTTAACTAATATTTTTCACAAATAAATACTTTAATATTATTCCAAAATAAGAATTATAAAGAATATAAATTTCCTAAAATATACTTAAAGTAAAATCATTATTAAAATAAAAAAGGGTATTTGTGTGCATCAAAATCAATAATATTTATAGAGTATTGTTGAGATAATATATGCCCAACAATTATGTGAACCACCAATTCCATAGATAATGAAAGAATTATTAAATTATTCTCATTACTCAATATTATATATCAACCCTTGGAGCACAAAGATGTACTGATATCCCTAAAAGTATTTTCAGCTGGAAAATATAATGAATGGTACTAGTTAATATATCTCAATTTTCTTGGCATACCATCAAGTTAAGGTAAAAAAATAGTAGTCCAAGTGAATAATGAGACCACAAAAAATACCAATTTGTTAATGGGTGAACTTCACCATAAATGTTTTCAAAATACTTTTGAAGACATCCATAGGAAATAATGATATATGAGTTGTGGTGGATTGTAATACAAACACTACTCACTTTAGCACCATTTGATAATATATCTCACTTAATAAAATTGTCAAAATATATATCCAAGATGTGTGTATTCTCTACATAACACCATTATCGATTGTATATAATAAAGACTTGTGGTTCACATCAATGTTATATAGGATTATTAAGAATAAATTGAACACATACTTAAACTTCAGTATATCATGTCATCTTAAAAATGATGGTCAATTTGAAGGGACTGTTCAAACTCTGGAGAATATTATTATAACCTTCTCTAAAAACTTTAAAGTAGATTTTGATCTATATATTTTACTACCAGAGTTATCATATAATAATATATTTCACTTAATTATTCTTATTGGTTCACATGAATCTCTATATGGGATGAAATGTATAACTCTAACATGTTGGGATTAAGTTGGAGAATTGAAGATGTTGGAACGAGAACTATTTAATAAAGTGATAGAGAACATCCAAGCCATTAAATAACACATAAGAGCATCCCAAAGTCATTTGAAAATATATGTTTCTAATCATCAATGATACCTACAATTTTATATTATGGATCAATTTTTTGTTTGAATATCTCTATAAAAGGGATTTATGAGGTTTGGGAATAAAGGAAAGATAATTATTAGGTACATTAACCCCTTTGATATTTTTTATCCTTTTGAGTTCAGTCCTATCAATTCTCACTTCCAAAAAATATTTCTCAAGCACTTAATGTGTTTTACATATCCCTATTCAGGAATTACATACCATATCCCTCTCATGTATTGAATTTGGAGGTGCTACAGTTAGAGAATGATCTCTCTATTAAGAAGTAGTCATTAGAGATCTTGTATCTAAGAGATAATGTACTATGAAATAAGACCACCCATAGTGTCAAAGTTTCATGAAAAAATAATTATTATAACGAAGAAATATTGGAACCTAATGATCTTTTTAAATATAATAACTTTTACTTTTATTCATATAAGAGTTTGAATTAAAATTTCATGGATAATGTTTTTTTAAAAGATGATATTGTAACTGTAGTGACCTAGGTTTTTCCTAAGTGAGACTTCGCAGTATTTTGTGTTTCAGAGTTCTAGGACCCCCCTAGGGGTAAAAATTTAATTTAACCTTCTATATATCCTTAAAAAGATTATCTTTTTGGTTATTATGGTTTTGGGGTATGATTTTTACCCTTGGCTTAAGGCATCGAAGAATTGTGAGCACAAATAAGCCTTACTAAAAATATATGAACTATAAAAATGTTATTTACCCCACCCCACCAAATGCATCCTTAGGAATTATGATTTTCCTTTTAAAGGGAGACCTAAATGGAAAATTTTATGTTTTTTTCATATCTGGGATGGGGGATTTACTTAGGGAGTTCTATAATTTAGGATCAAATTAAAGTTTCTGGGTCTGAGCCATCGCGAGTGGAATCTGATTAATTTGGTAAATTTAATTAAGGGAATTAATTAAACTATTCTAATTATAGTGAAATCCTATAATTGACCTTATAAATTTCTACTATAACCCCCTACAGGGTTAGCCTCTTTAGTCATTTACGTGAACCCTAGAGAGAGGTAGGGAGGGAGAGAGGGGAGATGGAATATTTTGGTGGAAATGATGTAAAATAGGAGGAGGATAAAATCTATAGAGGAATAAATGATAAAATAATGTCATGATGAAAAATAGACCTATGACGGTGTTGATGGATTGAAATGATGATGTTTCACCATTGAGGCGGGGGTCTTTATTTGATACTTTCTTCATTCTTAATGTTATTTTATTAAATAATTGATGTTATTGAAAAATAGTTCATGAAATCATGCCTTTAAATTTTTTTATTTTATTTAATGAATGTGAATCCCTCTTCCATGAATTCTTCATCTTTGGAAGACCCCAAACCAATGAACAGTGGATTAATCTTTACACAAGCCACCAAAAATACCGTCATTCATCCCCTTTCATTTTACCTCCAATTTTTTTCACAAGTTCACCACCATCAATTTTCTTGGTCAATGGATTATACATCAGTGTGACATGACACAATAAGAAAGTGCATGAAGGGTATAATGGGGTGATAATGAAATAGGTAGTTCATGTTGAGGGATAGTAGTGAGCACGAGGTCATCTGTGAAATAAAGAGGGAAACTCGTGGTATAACAAGAAGTATGTGGTGTGGTGGAGGGAGGCATGTTGTGTGGGGGAGAATAAATATGATGGAGGAATAGTGCAGGATGGTGATGGGGGTGGAAGAAGGTCAAGGGGAGGGGACTCAGGCATGGGATTGAGGGTGGTGATGACGATTGGTATCCCCAATCGCATTCGATAGTGTCCTATGTGGTTATCATGGCACTGAGAGAAGAGGAAGGTGAATGTTGGGCTAGGGTTTACCCCCAGCTATCCAATCCCACATGATTAGACAATGCTCTTCCCATCCCAGTTGACCATGTAAACTGAGTTGGGTTCGCTCAACCAAACCCGAGGGGGGGGGGGGGGGGTTGGAAAAGAATGTTATGGTGTTCGTGGAAACCACACACCCATGCACTTGGGCCACCACAGACTTAGAAGGGTAATTCCTAGTCTTCCATGTGGCACACCCAGGGGTCACCACACGGTCATCTTATCCTGTGTGGGGTATTTTTTCATATTTTCCCCAAGTCTCTATTTTAGGAAAGTAAATAGTTAATCCTTATTATTTTTATACCTATATAAAAATGGTGTATTCCATTTAAAAAGATGAGACCATTTGAGAGGTTAGATATGATAATTTAGATGTTGTCTTTGTAGGGTTGATGATGGGGTTTTCATGTGACAATTAGAAAATTTTCATTCTACAGGTCTGGTTAGGTATGCCCTCTATTTACCTAGGTTAAAGGATCCTCCATCCATAGTTTACTTTATATATTGGGTTATGTATCCTCTCATATACCCGTGTGTGGTATCCTCTATTTCATATTATGGTTTGGATCGAGTATCCTTCCTATTTACTTGAGGCACAAGATCCTATATTTTTAAGTTAGTTTATAGATAATTCCATGTATTCCCCAATAAAATCGGGCATGGGATCCTCTATATAATCCTATATATAGGTTCAATTATCCCCCCTATTTACCTTGAGCACGAGATCTTATATTTTCAGGATAGGTTATAGATGGGGTTAGGTATTCCCCCCATATACCCCGGGAAAAGGATCCTCTATCTCATCATAATGGTAAGATAATGTATCCTCACATTTACCCAAGCCATGGGATCCTCTATCTATGGGTAATAATCCCTTAATAAATGTGTCTTCCATCAAGGTGTGGATTTCCCTTTACAATTATAGTGAGGTGACATGGTTTACTTGTGCTTTTGGGGTTTTGATAGTAGGGGTTAGTATTCCCTCAACCAAAACTTATTCTCATAAAAAGAACAATTCCTCTATAGATTTCTGTATCAGTGGAATGAATATGGTTGGTATTATGATAAGATAATTCCTCAAACAACATGATTACATAGGCAAGGATTGGGTGCCCCTTTTATAATTACGAAAAGAAATGTTGGAGTTGGAGAGGTGGATAATATTTGATACTTTATAATTATGTCTCCTCAAGCCCCCTTAGTTTCCTACAAGATGTATCATATGACTGGATATCAACTATAGACTATACATACATTTGGTACTCCAAGAATCCCTAGTTTCTCATGAAATTATAACCTTTTGGGTTAAAGCTAAGATGGAATATATTTCTTTATGTTCTTGAGAATTTTTTTTGTATAACATATCTAGATTATTCTTCCCTATATCCCTTTAGTTACTTCCCATTAATTATGTTTGAGATAATTTGTTTTTGATCTTTCCTTTTTGGTTTTAGGTTGTACTAGTGGGTATTTTTATAATCACCCCTGCATGAGATTTATGCTCACCTATGTTGTGTCTATGCAGACTATTCACATAATGAAAATGGTCTTGATAGATGTTGTGTACGTGTTTATTGTTTAGAGTTTACTCCCAGTGATACTTTTAAATGCGTGATGGATCTTGGTGGTCTTACATGGTGGTGTTTACCATTTTGTTCGGGGTCGTTCCAGGAGTACACTTAGTCAGGAGGAGTTTTATATGTATTTTATTTGTCAAATTCAAAGGCTTTTCAAGTGTACAGTTTCACTGTATTTTCATTTCTAATGATTTATTTGTACCTGATTTCTCAATAATGTGGTTTATATATTTTATTTTATTATATATATACATCCTTCTAGTGTTTCTTATTATTTATCCACTAGTGATATGTATTTTTCAAGGTTATATAGGATAAGGCCTCCCGTATTGTGAGATATGCTAACTCGGTGCTAATCACCAACTCCTATCCTATTAAAATCATGTAAGGGATGGTACTACAAGATTAATACTATCCTAGGTGGTACCCTAATGGGGTCGGGTCATGTCAAGTGGTATTAGATTTGGTCTTTCCAAGGGATGGTATTTAGAGCTAGTGGTCATGTGAGGAATGGTTTGGGAACATTAGGGAAATGATGTTAGGGGGAACTTAAGATCAATTATCATACTAAAAAGATTAGATATGGTGAAGTGATAGAAATATCCTTTATCTAGGACTCTTATAAAAAAATTTATGACCCATATCCTTGATACATAATTTTGAATTCTAAGAATTTTAGTACATATTTTATATAGAGTTCAATTATGATCTTTCATTTCATTTCGATGTCATATCATCTAGATATTCTATAATCCTTGTGGGTTCATCCAACTTAAGGATGAGTGTTACCCATTGTTAGTTATATATTTTTTCTTAAATAAGGTCTATGGTAGTCATATGACTATATTTTAGAATCTTATTATTAGTTAGAGAGTGACGAGGTGTTGTGTCAGATGCTTGATTAAGAGTTGTAAATATCTATAATTTGAGACTATTTCTCTTTGCGTTTGTCTTAGAGAATATTTCTCTCATAGAAAAAATGTTAGTTCTGGAAAAGTTGGATGATACTAACAATCAACTAAGTATAATATTTGTGTTATGATGACAGTGACCTCATGGATTTACGAGTTGAGACTAAACCCCAGGGTAAAAAGGTTTGATTGGAGTCTGAGACTCATTTATCCATCTGGTTTAAACTTTGTTTAACAAGATAAAGATTCACATGTTGATCTCCATTTATATTATAGTGACTCATTAATGGATAATGTTTCTTAAAATTCATAATGGGACTTATATACCATATTAATATTCTAAACCCTTGTTTGTAATGAAGTTTTAACTGGGGATGTTGGGCCCTCCACTGGGTAGAAAGACCATGTGCTAGTATGAATTTAGTCCCACAAACCTCCTGAGGTGTTCCAATTATATATTTTTAATGAAATTTTTTAATCTCAGTATCATTAAAATAATTTGGAGTAATATTTATCGAGTTATAATTTTATTTTCATGAAGTATCATTTATGTTGAAGTCCCTCTGGAGAGAATTAATAGATTAATGATTCTTTGCATAGATTCACCCTGGTTGTGGGAACAAGTTATAGTTTTATCTAAGGATAGGAAAAATAGTTATGTAGATAGATATATATATATTAAATATGAAATTGAGATCATACACTTTATTATTTATGGAAGGGATTAACATGGATCTGTTTTAGTTGGGAAGTGAGTGGTGTAAGAGTGGATAGAGATAGATGCTTCTTTAATCCTCTCCCATCAATATCCACTTTGATTTAGATCCTATTAGGGGTGTAGTATTGATCATTATAGCTCTGTAAATATTTTCTCAATGTATGTCAATGTCTAGATACTTCATATGCAATTTAGAGCTTGAATCATGCCATATTTTCAAGGAAACTCATACTGGGTGGTGTAAGAATGAGTTATGCCTTCTACATCATATGTTCCAGAGTTGGAGACTCTGGTGGAACCCTTATCCAGACCCTTACTGGCTTAAGAAGTTTCCATTGATGGTGACTATCATTCAGTCACCGCTTCTAATGAAGTGAGATGGTCATATTTAGAGATTTTTATAGAAAATATTAATTTAACAAAGCTTTAAATGTGACACTTGATCATATCATAAATTCTTGAATGTTACCTTATGATATGTGGTGACTATAATGTTTTTTGGGAGAGTTACCTCACTATAGATGTGATTATGGGAATTAAAACTTTTAAAGATGAATTATCTCCCCCCTGAAAAATGGTATGTATGGATTTATGTGCTATATCCATGGGTGAGAAATCAATTTCAAGTGAATATGGAATAATGTATGAATTATTACAAAGTGTGACCCATTGGATTCACTTATTGAGAGACCTGTATGATAATCATATTATACCCCATAGATAATACTAAGGTTCTGCTAATCCAAATTATGATCATCCATATAGTGTCTATGGGGCATGGGGATGAAACACTTCAATTTATTTTGTTCAAAAAGGAGCTCATTTTTTTTGAATAATTCTCATTTGTTTTTACATAAATGTTCCATCTTTGAAATAAACTATTGTTACATAAAAACTAGAATTATAGGGTAGAATTGGTATTTATGAAGTTCAGGCCATAGTCAATGATGAGTTTTTATGGTGTAGAAATAGAATTGTAGTTGATGCTTCTAGAAAAAGACTCTGTGTCTGAATTATGGAGAAGGTCCATGAGAAGCTAGCCTAGGAGCAGTGATTACTACATATAAATAGAGATAAGGTTTCCAACTTCAATTGATGGTGGTGTCCCCAAACTATTCCTAGGTGTTAGGAAGGTCCATGTTGGTTTCATTTAATTAGTTTCCCAATGTGTATAAATGTTTTTAGTTGATACACCATAATATTTTTCCTAAATATGAGAAGCACATCAACCGCTTCCCTAAGAGAATAGTCATTTTCTCTTGATGTTTAGATAAAATTTCATAATGGACATCTTGAGTAGAGACTACACTTACAGAGTGTGGACCCTAATTTCTTATATTTCTTATATTATTTTGGGTGTACCCATTACATGAAAACACTCTCTATATGATGGAGGAGGAGGTTTTTCTCTGAAGGTGGTGGATTTTGCTCATTTGCACAAGTGTTATCACAAGGATTGGATCCAACAGAGAAGTACCACATAAATGTTCATGACTATTCACTTTTAATTTTGTTATATTAGGATACCCAATGGGAAATGATGAGATATTGAGTAGTTGTATGAATTTAGTGTTGTTCCTGAGGTGCTCATCGGTAGATTTCATGAAAGAGTGATGAAAAAATAACTAGGATATCTTCTATAGTGAATGGGAAACCTATTAGATATTAGTAAATAGATAGATAACTTTGGTAGATGTTGAGGTTGGGAATGGAACATTTCACCTTTATACCAGGTGCTAGTGATATAAGTTTATGTGTTTTATAGGAAGGAGATGATTGAGAAGATTAAATAAGTCTGAGGGATCAATCCATTTTACAATAGTTTCGGTACCATTGTGGAATTTTGGGAAGCACTCAGTAGTGGGGTGAGATATAGATGTGTTTGTATCATATGAAATCCATATGTAATTCTCTTTAAATATGGATATTGAGGAACTCTCAACAGTTATAACCTTTTTTATTAATTCTTTTGAGGTGGGTATGGATGGTTTATAGTTTCGCTTCACCCCATGTGGTGGGATGAACTTCATATGAAAAAGGTATTAGTTGTTTATGATTATGAATACTTTCATAAAGTTTATTCATTTCACCATTAAATATTTTCTTCTATATGAGATAAAAACAAAAAAATGGAAATTAAAGAGTATATTCCCTTATCAAGTAGTAGTATATCAAGTTATCTTAGAGGCCAAACCTCTAAAGATGATGGGATTGCATGCAAAGGGACATTTTTTTCATGTGTAGTTTTTCGTGTGTGTTTACTTTTAAGCAACCCATTTTATTTAAAATTTAGATTTGAAAACTTATAAATATTTTGAGGATGTGGTCACCCATGTTTATCATGAGTGAGACTTGGATCTATTTTTGGTTTTAGAGTTTCAACACATCCTATGGGGTAAAAAATTAATTTACCATATCAAAAGACCGTGACAAATTATCTGATGGTATCATTTGTTTTAGGGTGTGATGTTTACCCTCGGTCTGATTCTACATAGAATTGTAGGTGTAGTGGGGCCTTGTTAAAAATATATTAACTATAAACATATTATTTTTAGCATGTACAAGCACATTCTCTATAATTTTAATTTTCCTTTTAATAAGAGTCCCCAATGAGAAATATAAGGATTGAGTCACATATGGCATGGGGGTTTCACCCTATGAGTGCTATAATTTAGGTATTCATTATATTTTTTGGTTCAAAGACATCACAGGTGGGGCCACCAACATGGACCTTCTCCACACCTAGGAATAGTGTGGGGCCACCCCAATCAATTAAATTTGATGATCTTATCTCTATTTATATGTAGTAATCACTACTCCTAGGCTAGATTCTCAAGGACCTTCTCCATCATTCAGACACATAGTTCTTTTATAGAAGCATCAACTACCATGCTATTTCTACACCATAAAAACTCATCATTGACTATGGAATCAACTTCATAAAGACCAATGATACCCTATAATTATAGTTCTTATACCACAAGAGTTTATTTCAGAGATTGAACATTTATGTAAAAACAAATTATAATTCCTCAACCACATAATGAGATCCTTTGTGAAAAAAATATATGGAATGCTTTGATCCACATACCCCATAGACACTATATGTATGATCATAATTTGGATTAGCAGAACCTGAACATTATCTATAGAGTATAATATGATTATCATACAGGCCTCTCACTAAGGAAAACCAATGGGTCACCCTTCATATGAATTCATGAATTCTTCCATATTCTTTGGAAATTGATTTCTCCCCATGAATATAGCACATAAATCCAAACATACCATTTTGGGGGGAGATAATTTATCTTTAAGAGATTTAGTTCCCCTCATCACACCCATTGGGAGGTAACTCTCCCAAAAAAACTCTAGTGACCACATATTATCAAGTAACTTCCTAGAATTTATGACATGATCAAGTGTCACATTTAAAGCTTTTCTAAATTAGTATTTTCTAACATAATCTCTAAATATGACCAACTCACTTCATTAGAATGGGTGACTGAAAGATTTTCACTATCCGGGAGACCTTGGATCAAATCTAGACAGAGACATTATTTCTGGGGGGTATTGTAGTAGTATTGTAGCAGTACTATAATAGTAATGTAGCAGTACTATAGAAGTCACTGTAGTAGTTACTGTAGTGAGAACTATGCAGTACTGTAGTAGGTACTGTAGTAGGTACTGAAGTGGGAACTGTTTGGTAGTGTAGAAGCTGGGAATATGCCCTCGTTTGGGCCTTCGGGCCACCAATTTGGTCCCTTAGTCCCTTAAGGCCTTCGGGCCACCCAGGACATTGGGTCAGTAAGGCCTTTGGGCCACCTCAAGGCCTTCAGGACACCTTAAGTGCTGATGAAAACCATACGACCTAAGAGGAACAAACTCTACAAGGAGGATGAGCAAGAAGGTTTCACCACAACAGAAGCTAAAATGGATTGCAAGAATGAGAGGGTATGACACCTACCATCGGGACAAGCCTGTGCATGCATGGGAATGCCTATCCGAATAGCCATGCGAGGTAGAGAGCTGATTTCACAATGAAGATGCTGGGGAGGAGCAGTTCCAAGTAGCTAGTCTGGGTTGTATGTAATGTTTGAAGCCTACGAGCAAATGAATCCCTCTAAGGCCTATGGTCCATGTAATACTTAAGCCTATGGGCCTTGTAAGGGTTCCAACACACCCCTTGAAATGTGTATTATCAAAAATCAATAAAAAATGAAGGCCTTAGGGCCATTGGAGAATAAGGGTTTGACTAAGGGTTCCACCAGAGTATCCAAATTCGAAACATATGATGTAGAAGGAATAACTCATTCTTGAACCATCTAGTGTGAGTTTCCTTGAAATAATGACATCATTCATACTATAAATTTCATGTAATGAAGCTTGACATTACTATACATTGAAAAAATATCAAGATAGCTCTGATGATCAATACTACACCCCTAGTTGGAACTAACTCACGATGAATATTG
This sequence comes from Viscum album, assembly GCA_963277665.1. Taxonomy (NCBI): domain Eukaryota; kingdom Viridiplantae; phylum Streptophyta; class Magnoliopsida; order Santalales; family Viscaceae; genus Viscum; species Viscum album. The sequence goes on along the minus strand of OY728157.1, from coordinate 2,112,773,050 downwards.
ATGGGAGAGGATGAAAGAAGCATCTATCTCTATCCATTCTTGCACGACTCACTTCCTAACTAAAACTTCTCCATGTTAGTCCCTTCCACCAATAATAAAATCTATGATCTCATATTCATATTTAATGTCTAGATCTATCCACATCACTATTTTTCCTATTCTTAGATAAAATTGTTACTTGTTCCCACAAACCAGGTGTATCTATGTAAATAATCATCAATTGAATTTGAGAATCTTATCTCTATTTATATGTAGGAATCACTGATCCTAAGATAGATTCTCATGGGCCTTCTCCATCATTCAGACACATAGTCCTTTTCTAGAAGCATCAACTACCGTGATATTTCTACACCATTAAAACTCATCATTGACTATTGCCTCAATATCATAATGACCAATTATACCCTATAAATCTAGTTCATATACCACAAGATTTTATTTCAAAGATGTAAGATTTATGTAAAAACAAATGAGAATAGAGTGGTGTTCCCAAACTATTCATGGTGGTATTGAAGATCAAATTCCATGATGGTTATGAATGGACATATGGATGTGAATATGGATTTAGGAAACAATGATTTACCATCAAGGTACGTCTCTTTAATTCATATTTGCTTCATGCTTTATGTTCTTCATAACAATAATTGATTTAACTAAATTCCGGTTCATGAAAGCATTCTATAGAAATTTATTGATTTTTCTTAACAAATATAAATACTTTTTCCATATTTTATTCATCATTGGAGGACCCAAACATGAAAAACGATGGCCATATTATTTTACTGGACACCAATGATTTTATCATTCTTCCTCTATAATTTCCCCCCTGCTTTATTTGCGTGTTCACAACTGACTCCTTTCTTGGCCAATGGCTCAAACACTGAGTGATAGACATAGAACAATGTGCCAAGATGTTTTATGAAGGGAATGATAGTGTAGAAAATAAATAATCAATACACTTTGAGGGATGATAATGGGTATGAGGTTGACTATAGCATGTAAAGGGGTGGTCACAAAACATAAGGGATATGGAGATAAGATAATTAATATCATATCCTTATTATTTTTTTCAAAGATTTAAATTGTGTGGTCCTTTCATCCCTCTGAATCCATTCAAGAGATGAGATAGTAAAATTATGAATTTTTTCTTTGCAGGGCCAAAAATGGGGTTCGAGTGTTACCATTAAAGCTTTTTCATCCTACAAATAGGGCTAGGTATCCTCCTGTTACTTGAGGTATGAGTACCTCTATCTATAGGTCAATTTAAAAATAATGTCAGGTATCACCCTATATACTCAGGCATGGGATCTTCTATCTCATCATAAAAGTAGTGTTAGGTGTCCCTATATTTATTCGAAGCATTATATCCCCTATATATGCGTTGGTTTACATATAGGATTAGGTATCCCCCTCTATACATGAGCATGTGATCCTCTATATCATTATATAGGTAAGGTTTGGTATTCCCAATGTTTACCTGGGGTGTGAGATCCAATATATATATTGGTCAGTTTACAGATAGGGTCAGGTATCCCCTAGCACTATATATATGGGTAACGATATCCACTATCTCATTATATTGGTAGGATCAGGTACACCCCCCCCCCTAATTACCTGGGGTGTGGGTTCCTCTATCTTTGGATCATACTCCCACAAAATAAGTGTCTTCCAATAAGGTGTAGATTTCAATTTAAGATTCTAGTGAGGTGACATGGTTTGCTCATTCTTGGGTGGTTATTATATTAGGGGTCAGTATTCCCTTGATTTAGACATATTTTTAGGTAAGGAATGACTTCTTGTTTGGGTTTTTGGATCGGTGGCCTGGATATAGGGGTAGCATGGTGCAATATTTCCTTGACTGATAAGATTAAATCAATGAGAAGTAGGTACACCTTTTATAATTCCTAATGGAGATATGGGGGTTTATATGTTGAGGATATTGGATTCTTTGAGAATTTTGACTCCTCGTATTCTCTTTGGTTGCCTTTGGTATGCGACATACAAATTGATATCGCCTTTAAAATATGTGGACTATTGGTGGGTATACCACCCATGCAGGGGTGATTAAACATACTAAGTACGATGATCTAAAACCACAATGGAAAGATGAGAAATAAGTTAGCTCGAAATCTGATATAAGAAGGTAATCGATGAGATATAGGGAATAATAATCCATATATGATCTATAATCAAAACACTTAGGAGGAAAGAGAAATATCAACAATCTCATCTCCAACTCATGAAGGTTTCAGTTTCATAAGCAACTATGTATTTGGGAAGATGAGGCAAAATTTTACAGAAATTATTGATAAACATGTTGCTAGGGTGGATTGTTTAGAGAAGATACATAGTGATGTTTAGTGATGCATGATGAGACATTCTATTCCTTAATGGCAGAATTTATTATTGTGTATGGGATTATTCTGGGAGTACACATAGTGATGACGAGCATCTTGTGTCTTGAATTTTTCAAATTTAAATTCTTTTCATGTGAGACCACAAAAATATAATTTGTTAAAAGGATAAATTTTATTACCTATGTCAATAATGTTTACCTTTATTTGTGAAAGACTACCTGATTAGAACTCCGTAGTTATGAATGCTTGTCCTAGAGTATTTTTAGGATGGGTGGACTTTTAGTAAATTTTCTAGGGAATGTGTGAGTGAGTAAAAACCACATTGTAAGAACATGTATTATCTTATAGTGAAAATCATAAGTTTGATGAGTTGGTTGGGAGTGTGGGTGGGACCTAGGGGGAAAATGTGTCCATGGGGAAACTAGTTGCACCAAGTGGGTGACGACCTGATAAACATATTAAAAATATTGGGAGCTTGTGTTATCAACATGCACCAATTTTTATATTTGTATCAAAGTGGTACCTTCCCAAAAGTCTAGTTTCACTATATTGTTTGAAATGTAGTGTCTAAAATGAGGATGTTGTGTTATGGGGGGGGGGGTATCCCCAAAAGTTAAAGGGTTAAAAGGTTAAATATTACTACCCATGTCAATAAGGTGAACATTTATTTTTGAGATAATACTTGAATAGAACTCCAATATTGAGTTTTCTTAGCCTGTAGTTGCATCGATATGGGTGACCACTAGGTAAGTTTCCTAGGGTGTGTGTGAGATAGGATAAAGCATGCTTAAACAAAATTTCTTATCATGTGGGGAAATCTATTAGTCTAATGACCCATTCAAGAACATGGGTGGGCCTTAGGGGTGGGGAAGAAACATGTCTATGGGACAATTGGTGGCCCCTAGAGGGTTAAGACCTGATGGCCATATTAAAAAAGTTGTGGTGCCAAAGATGTCAATATGTCCTAATGGTTACATGAAAGGAGTATAGTTCCTTTGTATTTTCCTTTATGGTGACGTACTTCTACCTAATGCCTCTTTCCAATATTGTATACAATTCAAATGTTTATATATATATATATACATCCTGATGGTGTTTCCATGTATTTATACATTGGGTATATGTATATGTTATAGATTGATAAAAGATTCGGTCTCCTATATTATGAGATATGAATACTTGGTGGTAGTTTCCTGCCCCAAGCCTCTTGGAGGCAAGCTTGGGGTGCCAATATTTGTTTACTACTATCCTAGATAAGAACCCAAAAGCTTAGATCACATTAGTAACATATTATGATTTTATGATATCTTATTCTATAAAACTCATATGTCTCATTATTATTTTGTTATTTTCTTAAAATACAATAGTATATAATCATATACACTGAATAACTGTGCAAACATCATTTTATTTCATATTGTTACATTACCAACCAAGGAAGGATATATTCAATAACATTAATTCAGGTATAATAGGATAAGAAAAACAATTAAATAAAATGACTAGAATTTAGAAATATGGTGGATCATGGTCTTTTAAAATACCATAGCAGAGATCAAAACTGTGAAAATAAAACAAAATATGAAAAAATATAGAAATTTTGTAAAATAAATATAAATAACCTTGAGAGAAAATTGAGTGAATAAAGAAAACTAGAAATAATAGTTATTTATAGTAAATATAAGGATTATATGACCGTTGTAATGGTAATATTACCATTATAATAGTAACATGGACATTGGAATAGTAATCTAACTGTTAGGATCATAATCAAACAATTATAACATGACCATTAAGATATTAACCCAACCATTATAATGTTAACCTGGACCTTAGAATAAAAATATGACTATTATGATAGTAACCTAAAAATTATAATAATAAATTTTATAAAAAATAATATTTACCATTAGTAAAATAAGTAAATATAAAAATTAAAATACCATAAAATAAATTTTTAAATAATTCTAATTAAATAATATATATGTATATATTTTATAAGATTTATTTTAACTTATTTAGTAAAACATTAATTTTTATGATAAAATTTAAATAATGGAGTTACTTAATTCAAAAAATTATTTTGATAAATTGTATCTCATTTTTTGAATCAACATGTTGAAATTATCTAAGGGAATATTTTATATATATTTTTTGAAAAAATTTATCTTTAGGTGAATTGTAAAAATATAGTTTCCCCCTATACTACAAGTTTTATAATATCATTATGATATAAAAATGAATCCATAATGTTATCCTAACTAGGTTTAATACCATGAGAGGAGGGGTGAATCAGGTAATGATAGATTAAAACAACTACCCCTTAAGATCTTGTTTCAATTTTAAACTAAACACTCTTCTCTCCCTTTCCCATAGAAATGTATGAATAGAAATGAAAGCATGCATGAGACACAATAATTTTACTTGGTTCACCTACACTGGGCTATGTCTAAGGATAATACAAAGGCAATGTGACTATGTACCAAATCCACTAAATCGTACTACTTTTCCAATGTTCCGAGTGGACACACTGTCCCTCCTAGTTTACAACCATTCACAATTTTGAAATCCCAAGGCTCTCTCAACTAAAATCTATGCACTTCTCCTTCAGAATATTCTTCTGTTGATAAGAAAAACCTCAGAAAAGTTTCATATATGAGTGTTACATGGAGCTCTATCTTCACCTTTTAGATGAATAAAACTACTCCATATAGAAATTACCTATCCTAGAGACCTTTTATGAACTGTTTCTTATCATTTTCAAACTTCATAAATCCCATTGATTTATTTCTTTCCCTTTTGTAGACTACATACTTCGCAAACCACATACTTTTCCAGAATACACCTTCACAAACCAATTCCTTCATTAAATTCCTACCTTTTAAAAACCCCTTCACTGTGTAGTGTGAGTACTTCATGAGCCTCTTCTCCTTTTCAGACTATGGTGCCACACAAACTCCTTTCATAAACTGATTTTTGAGTAACCCAAATTCTCCTAGTGATAATATTTATGATCAAATTGACTTTCTAATAAATGATGTGATTAGGGGTCCTTTAGGTAGGAAAATGGATCCATGAAACCCAATTATCATAATTACCATAGAACCCATTGCATATTGTCCATAGATGCATACTGCTCTCATTATACGGTTCACATAGCACATTATTCCTTTATGACAACCTTTTAAACACTGAATTCATTCGCAAATGGAAACTACCTTTGTGGTTCCCTTTAAAACACCACATTCACCCAAAAATAAAAATTCTAATTGAGTATTCATCAAACACACTGTATTCGACCATAAATGATGAGCCTTGTCAACATTATCTCTTGAAATCCACAACAGACCTTGCCAACCATCTTTGTCAACAAACACAATCAACCCAAAAACACTGAAAAGTAACCTTAAAGTATTTTATCCCAAAAAATAATTAATAGAATATTTTACATGATTTAAAAAAAATAATGATTGAAATATTATATTTATAAATAATACATTCAATTTACTAAACTATAAATCAATTTCATAATCTATATTATATTTAATTCTAATAAAAATATATTTCTAATTCATTAAATAAAATTAAATATCTATCTGATAAAATTTAATCTTGGAAATGTTTAAATTTCAATAAAATATATAATTATTAATAAAATATTACTAATATTCACATTGATAAATTATATTCATAGTATTGAAAAAAATTATTCAAAAAATCCTCTCTTATTCCAATATAAATACATTCATTCTCTACCCATTTGTCACAACTTACAAACTTGTTTCTTAAACAGATATATGACATATTACCTCTCAAAACCCCCTATCCATGTTTTATAAGGTATGGTCTATGAATACTATCACTCTTAGTAACCTTAAGGTGTAAACCAATGGAGGCATCTCAAAGAGAAAGGTAAGACTTCAAAATGTTGATGCTTTAATTTTATTTATCCTATTGATACTTCTATATATCTATGTAATAAATATATAAACATTAAAATGGTAGTATAATTTTAATCCAAAATATTTATGAAAATTATACATTGATTATTTTTTATGTTTCTTTTATCTCTTTAAAACATTATTCACCCGTGGTAGGTTTATACAACCTAACTGAACAATTACGTTTTACTTTGATTTACACCTTTATTTCATGGCTTTAAAAAAAATTAATGAATAATTATAATATTTAATACACATTTAAATTTATGAAGTGAAAAAATTTCATGATACTAATTATATTTCAAAATAAAAAATGCAAGGTTATCTTAACCATAAAAATATTACTTATTGATTAATGTTCTATTATTTGTAAATACATTAGAGAATATACCAAAATATTGAACTATTATAATTATATAATAATATAAATATAATAACATGACATTTATATAGCTTATAGAACCATTGGAAAAATTCAATTGACCATTACTCTTATATCGAAGAAGTTTTAGAACTATGGATCAAACAACCATAAGATGAACAACACAAGATATATTAATATAATAAATGAATAATATATGATAATAAATGGATTTTAAAAGTATAAATAAAACTAAATATGGTTATAAATCAAGTAATTATTAAATTTTATTTCATCTGATATGTGGTTATAGAAGTTTCTAAAGTGATTCAAGACATGAGGTAAGAGGTTTCATTCACTTTCATTCATCATTTTAGTTTATAATATCTTCAAACATATTTACATTAATCACATATTAAATTTATCTTTTATAAATAAATATTTACTTTCAAAATTATATTTCAATTTCAATTTATTTTCTAGGGATATTCATGATTTTATTTCCTTTATAAAAATCTATAAAAAATTGCAATGATAGTTAAGATTTTCTTTTTGATATCTCTAGTCAATTATTCTTATGTTGTTTCTATCATGTGTCTTATTATTTTCATGGCCTATAACCTTATATATTTCTGATTCCAGTGTTTAAAAATTTAAAATAATTTACTCCCTTATTATTTTTGGTACGTATATGATTATTTATAAATATATGCTTCATGTCATTTATATGCAGCCCATTTCTTCACAAGAATTTCTATCATGATTATAATTGATATATGATTTATTCTTCTTTATGACACACATATGAATGACATATTATGATGTAGTGGTGGGACCTAGAATTATAAAAGCTCTCTAATATGTTGGTTAATGTTTACATCTCATGAGATACTATGTATAGTGTGTAAGCAATGATCCTAACACATTGTGTCGTGATATCTTAGCGGTAGGCCTATTCTTATGTGTATGATGACATTTTTTTGAAATTTTCAACATTATTATGATCTATATAATTACCACATTCTTATTATATCATTTATCTTATTTCTTGTTTCCATTTTATGGTTTATGATCATCCTCTTTCATGATTCCAAGTTATATATTTTGACTCATATAATATATCTCATCACCATGATTATTCTTATATAACCTTACTGGGATTTTCATCTCATCCTTTTTTATGTATTTCCCTTATTTATCACATGTAGTGATAGTATTTTTATAATATCTAGGATAAAATAATGAATATGTAAAGAAAAATCATGTGGTGTATTTTAAAATATTCAATTGTGTAGTTTGTATCCCAAAGACACTAGACCTCGAGATTTATGGGTTCATATTATTATATGGTTTCTATATTTTAAATTTTGTAATAATAAGTTTAAGGTAAGAAAGTTGTTATATGAATTAGTGAGAAAATTTATCTGGATAATTAGGGTGGAATTATTTTATCGCCAACAAGCACAATTTCCATTTGTTAAATATTCTATTTTCTCTCAAGTGTTTACTAGTTGAGAATTTTGTGTCATGATGAATAAAATAAATAATAATATGAAATGAGAGAAAAATTTAAATGGGCGATTATCGATGTACTAATGAGTAATCTTCTTTGTGTAATCAGAGTAGGTGGATTGAAATTATTATCACTTTTAATAAAATTGTTAATCTACAAGGCTTTTGATTTTTTCATGATGGGTTGTTAATTCGTAAATATTTAACATGATGTTTTGATGGTTAATTGAAATTAAATGGATTGATGAACTGTATAAATAAATAAGTACTTGATGGGAAAATTATTTTTGATAAATAATTTAAAAGAGATGAACTATGAATATGGAAGATTGTTATTTACATTATAAATATATGAATTTAAATATAGATATAATTGAGAAATATAAATATACGAAGATAATTTTTAATTACTAGGAATTTTTGTGGATTAATGATGGAATTATATCATGATTTATATTTTTTAAAATATTTAAATAAGGGGGAAATATTATGATTTATTATTTTCATGAAATTAGTGTTGACTATTGTTTATATTTGATGTTTTAATTAGTTGATAAGTTTTCTTTGGTAAAAATTAATGTTAAAAAAATTTATGAATAGTTTTAAAATATTTTTTATGCTTAAATAATGAAGTTTGATTTCAAAATATTAAAAAATAACATAAAATAGTTAATGAGGTGAGAGGGGATAAATTATTAATTTTGGCATGGCTCATTCTAGTTTGAAAAGGGGTCCATGCTACATGACAGTAAAATGTATTGTAGTGTTATAGATGGTTATGGAAAATGTGACAGTGATTTAAAAAGGGGTTATTCCATATATATTTTGGAATGGGGGGGGGATTGGGCATATAGATACATATGGTGGTGTTATTTATACATGGTTTGTGACACCTTGGAATGGGTCTATGCTATATTTTTCATGGGTTGTGTAGTATGATTCTTGTATTATGAGTTCATAGTCATATGAGTTGATCTTGGTAGTGGAACATTAACATAGTATAAACCCTTATACCAACCTCTTCAGTGTGAATATATACAGGTCAAAATATAGAAAAGTGTGGTGGATGATGTGTCTTGGTTGAAAGGGGCCTTTATTTTCTGTTTTCTATATGATGAGAATATAAAAATTATAGATTCTTAAGATAAGAGGAACGTTAGTGATGTGTGTAATTACTCCCCAGGATCTAGTGGTGGTGGATCTGGCTAGAATCATGCTATATGTATGTGATGCGATTATACTACATAGTGATTTTGTAGGTGTGGTGTCCTGGTTGGGAGAATAAAAGGATGGTGGGGTCGTAATCTATTTTCGATGTGTAAGAGTGATAGAAAAGTTGTAACTAGTTACGTGATAGTGGTTTTTGATACATGTTAATTTTTATGACGATGATGATGATGATGTAGATGAAAATAATTATGGTTGTAATGGTGTTGATGATGTGAAAAGCTATAGTAGATGTGTGATGTATGGTGGTAATGATGTAGGTTGAGGAGGGGAGAGTTCTTGAGGGTGGACACCCATAAAAATAGTGAGAGTCCCTATGGGAGGATAATATCCCAACCAATGGATGTGGATGTAATAAAAGTCCCATATGCATGGATAGTTACTTGGAAATGGATAGGTGATAGTAAGATCCTTAGAGGTGGCTAGCTACTTAGTGATGAAATTATTATAGTGATTTTTATATGGGTAGATAACTACTTAGTGGTGGTGATATTCTAGTGAGGTATCATAAGGATGTTTAACAACTTGGTTATTGGTTAATTATTTGAGTTGGTTATTATTCAAGTGGTGGTTATATGATGATGTGTGATGACGAATGCATTGTGGTTCAAAAAGTGAGATGATTAGATGGTATAGAATGAAATTTCTTGGATGATTAAATTTTAGTGGATGGATATTATTTGATTATTCTTTTCATTCCATACATTGAATCATTAGTAGAATTCATTCACATGCATAAAATAGAGTTACAGGGAGGAAGCTACCGAGTATAATTATTTTCTTTACCCTGATTTAAAAATAATATTTTTCAAATTATTTTTATAGGTTTGGTTGTAATGTTAAGAGAAAATATATATATACACAGAATACTTGTTGGTAAAGGTAAATTACATTATACCTCATTATTGGTATTAAGAAGATGATTTCATGTGTGGCTATTTTTTTCATTTATGGTTAGTCTTTATCTAACATGACTTGTATTGATATATGTTATTCTCCTATTATAGTTGATAAATGAATTATATTTTTTACATTATTGTAGAATTTTCATTTGTAATGAGTAATAATTTTCATATACTTGTGATGATATACCCTTAATGCTTGTCACCGACATATGGCCTATTAAAGAAAGTCTTATATGTTCGCACTCTAACTTATTACCAGCTTAGGTGGAGTCCTAGTAAGGGAGGGTTTTGAAACATTGTGCATTAAAATGAAGTAATTTATCATCAAGTTTGAAATTGAATAATAATATTAATGTTGATAAAATAATAAATACATAAATAAAGTTAAAATTAATATGATGACTCATGTAATTAGAATGTTTTTTTAAATAAAATCAATATTCACCTGAAAATAAATTTCAATGTAACATAAAAATTAATTATAATGTCACTTGAAAATTAACTATAAGTTATTTTGATGATTAAATTTAAAATCACATTTCAGTAAACTATAAGTTCACTTGTAAATAATTTTCAATGACATCAAAAAATATAATAAAATGTCACTTTAAAATAAAATATAAAGTTACTTGAAAATCAAATCCATGATCACATGAAAATTTAATATAATATCCAGTAATGGAAAAATAATTTATAAAAAAATAAAAAAATTAATTTCAAGATTCAAAAACAAAATGTTAATGTTCTATACTATTTTACAATACTAGTTAATTCCATGAGATTATTTCACTGGTTTACATGGGATTATAAACAAAACATCATGAAAAACCCTCAAAATAAAAATAACTCATCTAAAAAATACTAAAGAACCGTCATATTGACAAAAAAACAAATGCATATATGTTTAATAAATTTAAATAGAAGAATGTGTTTTAAATATAGGATAAAAAATTAAATATCATAGTAAAAAAAATATATGTTTTTAATAAGTCTAGATCATAATATCACACCGTTATCTATAATCTCACAACATCAATTTTAAGACCAACTACATCCATCTTGTTTTAACAACAAAAATATTACCCCATTACAACTGTTTTATTCTACCTAAATACCAAAACCACTATCTACATATTCTTGGAGAACCTAAAATAGAAATACCTAGGATTCCTTGTATTTATTCTGAAATATAATAATATTAAAATAAACATATGAAAATGAAACTCATGGGATAATTTAATCTACTTAGAGAAACCACTAAATAAAAAAAACCTAATATGTCAATCATTATAGTGAGTGAGAGACATTTAATTTTAATTTTAATTCTGTGAGTGTTTCAAAATATAATTTTAGAAATGTGGTTGAAATTCCTATTGATAAATTACATATGTTTATATTATTTAAATGACCACACATTCTCATGTAGTTTAGAATCATAAATATTTAAAATAAAGTAAATTAAATATAAAATTAATTTGAAAATATGAAATGTATCTTTGAATATTTTGGATGCATAAAGAAATCATACTAATAGTAGGAAACTTTTTTTGAACTAACAAAATTTTCACTCAATTTTTCATATTACTTTTTTCTTTTTATGAAGATAAAAATACTGATGAACTAAATCTTTAATATATCCCAATCCTTTGGGATATAAATTAATTAAAAAATTCTATTTTGAGAAGAATATTATTTATTTAATTTATATGGTAAATTCCTCTATAAAAGGAAAAAAAAGTAGAATATATATTTTTAAGTGTATATATGGAATGAAATTATAATAAAATTATTCCATAAATCTATATGTATTGAATAAGGTAATGAAATAGCTCCATTTATTACTTTAACTTGTTAAAGAGTATAGGAATTCCATTTGGGGAATTTGTTAAACTAAAATCACTTGTATTGAATTCTATGAAACATAAATGATTTTTTGAGATGAATAGAACATTAAATATATTTTTATCAAATAAAAAATGATGATTTTGGTTGTTGTATTCATAAATATCCAAGTATATTATAATTGTTTTGGATTTTAATACATTAAGTTCTTATGGTAACTTGAACTCATCATTGTCCTATAAGATAGATGTAAATATAATACATATGTTTTTATATTGATATTTTAATATTTAATCAATTAATTTTACATAGTTACTTGAATAAATATATCCCTAATTTTAGTGGAACTTTTAGGTGGAAATTCTGTCACTTTTTATCAAAAAATAAAAATTGATATTTATCCAATATGATTTGTAATTATAACTTGGACTCTAAATTTAGTATGATATATAGATAAATTTTTAAGCAATGAAATTTATTATAATGTATAGTAAATATTGTTTTTTTAGTTTTATCTAATATTAAATAATTTTAAAATAAAATATATTCCATGGATTTGTTAATGATGGAGAGGCATTGCAATTATGACACCAAATGTTTCATTGTTTCTTTTAACTTTACTCTTACAGGAGTTGAAAGATTCACAAACCAAACTATAATTACATGATTGTTTCTTAAATTTTTTGTAATAATAGAATACATTATAACCTAAAATAAGTGAATGTAAATAGATATGTTTAAAAAATGAAAAGTCAGATAGTTTAATAGAGTAAATGTTTTATAAAAATAAAAAATTATATGAATATTTTAGTTATCTCTATAGAACTGTTTATTTCAAATAGAGTTGTTTTTATTATTATAAAAAATCATTGGATTTCAAATTTTAGTATCAATTGTTGTAGATGACAGAGTAATAATATGTGAAGATATCACCTGTTTTGACATAAAACTGAACAACATGAATAAATAAATAGATTGATGTTTGATAATTATAGTGTATACATTTAAGAATATTATCCAGAATTAATAATATATTTTTAGTAAGTATAAACTAATAGAATATCGGTATTGGACATAAATTTTTGTGACATTATAGATTATAGCCACAATAATAAAATATATATAATATTAAAGAAAAATAATATATTTAAATAATTGATATGGTAATATAAATTGTAGTTAATAATTGGAATTTATATTTCGAGGATAACTTATTTTTAATTAATTTTTCATGCATGATTTTCATCATAAAAATTTTGGATGAACATTAATTTTTGTTCAAAAATTACTCATTTGTTTAGTGAAATCATCTCAGAGTTCTTAGCTTACAGTTACACCTTTCGTAATGTTTTATTATAAGAAAAATAATAATGTGTAAATTAAGTGTCATACACATATAATTTAAACAAAATATGTAACTTAAATAACCTCTCACCCTATTCAATAAAATATTTGAAAATAATGAATTAGGATTGAATTGAAAAAATAAATATAATGTTTCTCATAAAATATATAGAAAATGAATTTTTTATGCTTGATGGGATTATTTAATTATTTATTATTTAAATGATAAAAAACTTTTAATGCCCGTACTACATGGATGTAATAGTTGTGTATTTATATATACCATGAGTTGAATATATTTACCTTCTATTATAAATACATACATATTTAAATTAATGTTATTATAAATAAATAGTTAAAAAATTGAATTAATTTTATGCAGTTGCATTAAAATGAAATATACATACTATATTGATGTTATGACCTAACAAAGAGAATAGTAAAAAAATATATATATAGAATATAATAATATAAGTTTGTATTAAGTAATAATTTTTTTAAATAAGTGCTATAAACTATATTCAAATCATGTCAATTAATTATATTCAAATATTGTGTAAAACACAATAGTTGAATTTGATCATAAATCTATAGAACTGAATTGAATTTATTGGAATGAATGTTGAAAAAAAGTTTAAAATTAAAAAAAATGAATCTACTAATATTCTTAGTGACTATATGAATATTATTAACATATAAAAATATATAAACATAAAATATGAAAGATGTGATTTTGAAAACCATTTTAATGTCACAATACAGTTATTTAAATATAAGTGGTATGATATATGTAAATAATGGCACCAAAAATTAAAAAAAATATTATGAAATCATTTCAGACACATAATTCTCATACATATAAGGTGATATTAAAGATATTTCTTCATAATTATATCTTTAAAATGAATGAAAACCAATCCTTACTCTAGAAGATTTTAATTTCATAGTTCAATGAAGGTTCTCCAATTGTAAGAAATTCTATATATGTTATGAGTTAGTAAAAAAATTTATTAATAGAAATATAGAAGTTATATATTATATGTCACAACCCTTCATGAATAATTAGTTTATACTATAAACTGGAATTCGATAATTATTTTCTAAATTTTAGTTTCTTTTCATTGGCCATATAAACAAATTACTTATAAATGTCATATATATGTTAAGACAAATAAATTAATGTGTCTTGGTACAAGCTATTTTGGAGTTGCAATAATAAAATGACATAGTAAACGAATAAATAATCTTAACAATAATATTAATAAGTATTGGTTCTATAACAAATATTTCATTTGAATATTTGTAGGACATGGAGAACCACATCTGAAGAACTCAAATTTGGATCTTCAATGTCTCGTCATCTTCTATCATAATATCATAAAGATCGCTAAATGATTTTTTTCATATTTATAAATCTAAAAAAAATATTTTAAAATTTAATTTTAATTCATATAGTATGTATTCGGATTAAGCATGTGTACATTTTTATTAAAAAATATAAAAAAAAATCGTTAGTATTAAACTGAGGTAGTAAATGTGTACCAATATTTATTTATTTTTTAAAACATTATAAATAATATTAGTGGTATAAATAAAATATGTGTTTATATTGTCATATAATATATCATTACAAGTCTATTTCACTCTCACCATGACTAAATTGGGTGCAAAATACATCAAGAGTACCCCCCCCCCCCCGTATACACAGAGGTTATTAACTTGTGAAGAGGGTCAATAAATAAAGTGGGGAGACTATACCCTTTTTGGTATATCTAACCATAAATTCTATCAAAGGAAATAATAATCAATTGTATTTATAAAAAATAAGGTAAAAGTAAGCATCATAGATACATGCTATCAGTAAGTAAATAAAAAATTCTATGTGGTAATAAAATGACATATACTACAATGTGACATGACATACATCCAAATTAAGGCCACCTATAGGTTGACCATGTATATACTATCCAAAAAGAACAAAATAAAGAATTCTATAACAAAATTGGGTTCTAATCCCTTTCTCAATCCAATCTCATATCTCCATCTAGGCTTTACGTACTTATCCATCCAATGTAAGGCCCTTGACCTTTACTTAAAACCATAAAGTTTTCTCAGGTTCTGGGGTTCCTCTTCTTGGTGAAAGAATAACTCTATAGGCCCCCACCAATGGTTTCCCTTACAAATACAAAAAATACAGGTGCCTGTACATTGTGATATGGTCATAAGTAAATGTCATGAAATGGAAACAATAATAAATATTTGACAACCACTAGTTTAGAACAACTAATTAGTTGTGACCATACCTGCTTTGACCAGTGTAGGGGTGTCGTTGAACATATCATAATATTACTGATTGGGCATAACAACCCATCATAATATAGTAAAAAAATAATGGTAAGTAAATCTCAAAAAGTGATTCACGATGCTAGGATTTGTGTCCCGTGATATCAAATTAGTTAATATATGGGTATTATATATCAAAAAACAATTCATAAAAGTGGGAATGAAATCCAATGATATTATTACAGTTAATAAATGGGTAGTATATCCAGAAACAAAAACTCATAATATTTGGAAAGGTGTCCTAGTACTAATATTCCAAATGCAGGCACAAAATCCCTATTAAATTTCATAATAGAGGGCATCACATCCTGTGATAATCATCAATAGAGGGAATAGCATACTTATCCATGAGCATAACAACAAGAGTGAAAAGTGTCCCTTATCTTGGGGAACATCATAATAAAGGTAATCACATCCCTAAAAAAACCATACTCATATAGGCATCCCATCCTTTTCCTATAAAGCATCACATAATTAGAGATATTTCCCATTTCTATGGGTAATAATGAGTAATTGGTCATAACATCCCACATCCACCAATACCAAGTCTATTTTCGAATTATGTTTCACAGCCTGATGAGCATTGCATTCCCCAAAAATGGGTGTAGTCTATTAAAGAATAACATACCATATAATGGGCATAGTGGAACTCATCCTAAAAACCATAATACAAATGTGAATTTTTATCCCAACTAGGTCCATTAGTAGCTTAAAAGGCATTTCAACCCATATATATAACTAAAATCACAAGGTGGTATAATAAAAACATTAACATCATAGGTTAAAAGGTTCGCTTTAAGATTTTCATGTCATTTAACATGCTTCGGGTTATATCTAGTTTGGTCCTCACATACATTACCTTTACTAATAACCACAATAAAGATATAATCTACTAAATTTCACTATGTTATAAGGGGAAGTCTCTCTCACCCCTTATTCTAGCCATGACTAATAAAAAGTATTTAGGTAAACTCAAAATCCCTTTAAGATTCAAGACTCAAGAAGACACTTCTCAATTTCATACCTATCATATGTTTGAGGAGGCTAAAATCACTAATTTATAACCATTATTTCATCATCTACCATAATTAATTCGCTAAGGAATTTCAATAAAAATTTTCCACTAACTTAAATTTATATCCATGGCCATCAAAAACCATGACATTAAGGAACAGTGATCAAAGGGTTCATCGTGGCCCTAGATGCCCTTACCCAACTCATATCAGTCTTGGAAAGTAGTTTAGTTTAATTTTAGGTCAATAAAACATAGGTGGATATACCACATATAAAAACTTGCATTAAACATGAATAAAAAATTAGGGATGGTTAGTTATCATCTATATTGATCCAAATGAAGCTCTCTCATTAAATATCACCGAATAAATCATCCCTATTCAGTGGATTCCATAAAATCTGGTGAAATTACTAAATTGGGGAATAATTAATGGAACACACTAAAATAGAATAAGAAATTGAGAATATATCAATGATTAGTGACATACTTACCTCTATATACAACTTATATTGAATGAAACTTGAGTTAATATTATTTTTATGAAAAATCACACGATTCTGGCCAATGGTTGATTTGTGGGGTTTATTGTTTGTACAATTATTTATGTAGTTTTAACCACTTTCATCCTTGATGGAAACTCCCAATTGTTCCCACATCCGTAAATGAGTACAGACTTACTTTCCAAAGGTAGGAGGTCAATTGGGGGTTTGGAGCCAATGGAACTTAGGAACTCACATTGGTCAAGATGATGGGAGGTTAGGCTCATCACAACATTTTAGGTGGAATAATCACCTACTTCAGGACTCTTTTATTGATTTAATATATGTTTGATAATATCTACATAATCCTTATGCGAGATTGGTTAGCCTAAAAAATTATCAAGTGTTGAATCCTTCCATGTGTAAAGAGAAGTATATTAATGAGTCCATCTATATATATCTTGGGTTATTCATCTATTTCTTTCTATTACATAGAAATGGGTAGCTGATTATATTTTGAATCCATATAATAAGGATCTTTGGAACCATCCAGGGAGGTGATTAATATCTTAAGGATGGGATTGAACCTTTATGTTGGGTCCTACGTATCCTACATATAATAGGAATCAAAACCCATAAAGTTTATTAAAACAATGTAGTTTAAAATCATTTAGAAAGGACATATATGAGGGAACTTAGGCTTCAGTTATCAAGATCAAGCCTTAGGAAGGTATATTATGTATCCTACTTGTGGCAATAATTAGAGTCGTCATAGTTCGATCACACCCTCAGGACATACCTCGAGGAAGATTCCCTTGTATGAGGGGGCAATATTATCATTCCACTGAATGGGGCTTACAAAATGTGGTTTCTTTTCTAAAGAGATTCATGAAGCGAATGATATGATTGTCACAAATCCCTAAACCCAAGTGAGTCATTCTTGGTGTGAGAAATAAGGGATATCAAGTGATCAGTCTCATTGTATATGGTTGCAGTACTTTTGCACTGGGAAGGCCCTTATGGAATTTTTGATACAGATATCGGGCCTTAGGAATGAATCCTACATATCTAATTTATACCTGCAATATGATTTATCCTAGTTTAGTCTATCTAATCGATCCACTAATGGACGAGGTTGGGAGATGAACCCATATGAGAGCTTGGGACCCATGAGTATGAATTTCAAATACATGGAGAGGCTTGTATAGAGGTGGATTCCCATTGGAGATTGTTCCTTATGAAGGAATCCTATGTAAAAAATTTGAAAATAAATCTCTTAATTTATTTGGGAGTATTCTTTAATATGTCCTCTACACAAGGTTCTCATGTCCCGGGATGCCTGCCTGACCTTTCCAGATTATCTTCCTAACATGTATGGGGTGTCTGTATCATATGTCTATGGATGTCGAGACATTTCCTAGTTTCCTAGAAGACATGCATAAATTAAATCACATGATCTAGTTGACTTGTCTAGAATAAATTTTATTATCTTTATGGATTGTTTGGGAGAATATCACATGATCAAGGCCAACATATTTGGAGGGTGTCGCATGACTTGGATGACACGTCTGGAGGGTGTCGCTGACCTGGACGACCTATATGGAAGGAGTCACATGGCTTGTAAGATAAATTTGTAGTGTGTCTCATGATCAATGAGAATATGTCTAGAGGGTTTCGAATGACCAGGATGATGTGTTTGGGGGTGTCACAAGACCAAGATGACATGCCTATAGGGTATCGAAAGACTCGGATGACATGTTGGGGGGGGGGGGTTCAAGACTTGGGTGACATGTCCAAAGGACTTTGGAAGACTTGGTATGGATACCCAGAGTACTTCACAAGACATGGTCGACATGTTCAAATAACATCACATGATCTAGATGGCCTGTCCGAAGAGTGTTTCATGACTTGGGTGACATGTCCCGGTGTTGTCGTATGATCCATTTAGGTCATGAAAATCATATAAATATTAGTGTATCCATCTTCTCAAAATACTTTTATTCATGTTATTATTATTCTATCCATTATTACAAAAGTGCCTTAATATTTTTCAAGAATTTATCTTTTTTTAGGTTTCATGTTAGCTAGTCGGCATGTGGGACCTCCTTCAGATAATTTAACTGACATGACAGAAGTCCTTCATGTGATCTAAATATTGATCATGTGGCCTACATATTTGTGATGTGTGATCCCTTAGATCATTCCCTATATTTTACAAGATGGAATACCTTTTCAATCATGTAACTTTCCTCTCAAAGAATTGTGATTTTGTGATCTTGTGTAGCAATCTCCATCATGGGTGTGTTTTTGTGCTGATGGGGAGTAAATTATATTCCTCACCACCCCAATTATACACTGAAGTGTTTAGTACGTATCTCTAAAATATTAGCTAGAGTCAGTGGAAGTATTTTTGTATCACCTGGTTCACATGATCCTATAGTGGGTTATCCATGGTGTCACATGATAATCCATGAAAATAAGAATGCTTCCCTATATTTGTGTTTATTTGAACCTATCCAATCAAATGGATTTGTTATAGCCATGTGGACAAGTCAAATATCCTTTACAAGGTCAGGCCTACATGTCTAGAAGTCTTTGAGAGATATGGATGCCCATGGAAAGGCTTCTGCATGATCAAAAAATGACTTGTTTGGGGTCCCTCATGAGACAAAGGAATCTTATGAATGGGTCTCTACGGTATTAGGCTAACATGTCTAAGGGCCCTTCCAAGATCATTATGGCTCACTAAGGGGGCTTCGCATGATCAATGGTGATCACCTAGGATGAATAACTATCTTTTGTGTAAATATCAACATATCTACCATTCATGATAAGGTTCCACCTTTTCCTGTTTTATTTTCTTCCTAATTTTACAAGGACATGGTATCTCGCAATGTTGTGTGATGATTATCAGGGAAAATCACTATAAAAACCTGACTCCAGTATCCTAGATTTAGTTTCATACTCTATTCCATTGTTATAATAAAAAAGGAAGTTGAATCACAAAGGACTAAATAGTTTATTAGATTTGGAAAACTTGATACAAACATAATTTTTACATTACAACTAGATATGAAATACAAAATAGTACCTCCATTGGGAACACCCCTATTCTTATATATTATCATTTCGTGTCAATAATAATATAAATATTACTATCATGGGGGAAAATTAATCATAATAAATGGGTTATCTCAGATGCTCAATAAGGGTAAACATACAATAAAATCTATCATAAATAAACATAAACAATAAGGAAATGTGATTAACTAAAATTTCTTGTCATTAAAACATAATCTTCAGCACAATATGGTAGGAATAAAACATGATCAAATAAATCCATATAATTAATCACCTGAACATGATAATTACTCATGGATGTTCTACTAGTCGAATAATCACATGGATTATCAATAACTAATCTCATAATGAGGTAATTCATAAGGTGGGACATCATAACATACTATCAAAGCCTCGACTAAGAAGTCTACAAAATGGGTAAGTCCTTGGACAAAACCCAATCTAGTTTGCCTCATGACACCTAATGATCCATCGTGGGGCTATGGAGGGTCCCACCCAACACATGCTAAGTATAATTAATTCCTCATATGAAATGGGTTAAACATAATCAACATATACAGTTATATTGAAACTATCATATGAAATGTAAATAATTTTCCCAATTAGTAATCAAAATCGTAAACTATCTAGAGAACTATTTTGAATGATATCAAGATAGTAAACCCCAGTAAAAATGATCATAAACCATTAAATAAAATATTTTAGATTTTATCATAAGATATCAATCTCAATTAATCATAAGAAATTACATAAGGGTTACCCATTGAAATAAATGGTAATTGTAATCATTTCATAAGGCATAACAAATCCGTGTATCATAAAGGTGTCAATGAAAGAGTTCATTTAAATAAAAAATGGACATTAATAAGGGAAACTAAAAATATATAATGATAATTTATGTCCAACTAAAGTGAAAAAATATAAAAATAGTGTTTAAGAAAAATTATAAATCATCCACTTTAGTGTGGTTCAAGTGAAAATATAAAAGAGTCTTTAAAGTGGAAAAGGGGATAATTGTTTTCATTAAACAAGAAATGAACTAAGATAGTTTTTCATTATAAAAAAGACTGATTTTATAAAAAAAATTGTGTCTTAAAACAAATCACAGAGTGTACTTGAAAATGGGTAAGAAGTTGGGAAGTTCCCTTTAATCGGGCTTGCTTATCGGGAGGAATTGAAAAGGGGACCTTATAAAACAATTATTTTATTTTAAAATAAATAATAATTGATATAGGTACATATTTTTATATAATACACATAGAATTTATGAATATTACATAATAATAAATAAGAATTATATTATGGGTAAAGGGAGAGAAAGTGTAACCCAAAGGAAAACAATTGGGGTTTGGAGAGAATCCCTAACCTTATGTCTGAAAGCATTATTCAATTATGATTAATGTCCTGGATAATCAAATTAGATTATTTAATTAATTAATTCATAAACTCTTCAAAGTATTTTCTATATATTATAATTTTACTAAATTCATTTACATCCATTTCGATGGGTTATAATGTTAAATTTTGTTGGAGAATATTTTTTTCGTGTCATGTATTCCTACTAGGGAGATTCCCTAAAGGATCTCTTATCACAATGATGGCCACTACCCCTCCCCCCATCCATAGTTGGAGGGGATCTTTCGTTTGTTATCTTCTCTCCATATTCCTTTCCTCCCTTTTATCAATCCTTCTTCCCTTCATGATTTTCCATCCATTTTGTTGAGCCCTAAGTCCTCTCACTTGAAGTTGGGATTCCCCAACTTCATGTATCCCTCTAGTAGTTTTCCAAGGCTTCTGACCTTATTTTCCTCTCTCTAGTTTCTCAATTTGGACATCATCATCCATTTCAGGATTCCTTCGACCGGTTCTTGAACACCTCATGGGTTTTAAAGAATCGTGGTTTTGTTGCACTACAGGACTACCATCACATGCTGATCTGATTCACTGATAAAGTTGTGCTTGCCTTACCTTAGTCCCATTCCCTACGAGGTATTGGAGTAGTTCTTCTCCCACTCATTAGATGGTCATTTGATTTTAAAATGTATAAGGACCCTCTATCTACTATGATTTTGGTACGTTTTCTAGCCCTGCCTCCCCCCTTCCAAAATCCATCCGTCCTTCGAATGCTTGGAAACCTGGTTGGTCGTTTCCTATGATTTTAGAATCATTCTATATCCTTGGGTCATCCCATTTTACCACGCATTTTTTATGATGTTTATGTGTCCAAACCCCCTATTGAGGATGCTCTAATTAAAGTTGGAGAGTAGTTCTGGCGCTATCAAGTGGTGGTTTTTGAATCATGGACCGACCATTGTGAGAAATGCTTTCAGTTTGGGAATCTGCAATAGGCTTGTCGTCGATAGACTCATGGGGGACCTCTTTTTTATTCTTTGTAGCCCTAGTATGATGTTATTGGCTAAATTCCTCTATAAAATCTCTACATGGAACCCCTTCCTTTGAGAAGAAGTTCAAAGAATTGTATATCTTTTGCTGATATTGTGAAATCAGCTAGTAGTTCTCTATAAGAGATGATAGAAGTGTATTAGGGGGACCATTTGGGGGAAGATCTACTTGGTAAGAAGGTGGGAAGTGTCCTGTGGAAGGAATTGAATGACACCTCTCATAATCCCTCCATGACCGATAGACTCACAAATGATGAACTGAAGGTTTCTGATATCTTCAAGCATCTCAGGATCGATTTGGGGGATTCTCCCATCATTATGAATGTAGACCTTGTTGTCGGAATAGTGTATTTTGAATAGTAACCTATTCCTGATATTAGTTGTGTGACTGAAGTGATGAGGTCACTGGCGCCTAGCTCTCCATCCCTAGTTAGGGAGATTTCTGGTGAGATTGTAAAAAAAGTTAAGGAACTCGTGTCTTCTAGAAAGAAGGATGGAACAAGCCCTCTTAAGACTCATAAATGCTTTATAACTTTGTCTAGAAGTGAGTAAGGAATTTCAATTCATGAAGGGTGGTTGAAATTTATTACAAAAAAGAAAAATAAATGGGGTGAATCAAAATCTATTTAAGATGATGAGATGAGTGATAGAGATAGTGGATCTCAACAAGCATCATAGTATGATCAGGATATATATGGGTATATGAATGTTGGATCCAAATCGATTAAGGGAAAAAAGGAAACCTATAATCTAGTATTTTTTCACTAAGAAAGGGAGGAAATAAATATATTCCCTATAAAGATTACTCATACCTCCCTAAAACAATTGTTACCAGATCTTCATGTAAGTCTAAGATATGTGTGATAGGAACAGATGTAGATGAATTACCAACTACTAAAGCAGTGAGTTTGGAACATGTTGCAACAGGGGATAAATTGGTTAGTAGAAAGCCTGAAAGTGGATAAAAAAGTGGGAAAATAAGAATAGTGGCTAAATAAAAAAGGGAGTTTTTGGTGCTCATTCTCCATTATAAGGAAGATGTGCATGAAAATTTTGTTTAGGTAATGCCTCAAAAGTGGAGATAGAAAGAATTTATGAAAGAAGGATATAAGTTTATGCCATTGAAGAGAAAGAGGTGTGGATAGATAAGAAAGACCAAATACTACCTTGAGGAATCAATCAACGTAAAATAAACTATAAGGAATTTATATAGACAATGGAGAGAATGGATTATCACTTAGAAGTGCTTATCAGCAACGATCTAGATATCCGGGTAAGTACTCTTCCCTTGAAATTATATAGAGTGTCTAATTCAAATAATCTCAGTATTGTTTTTAATCAATTTTTGAGTTATTTTAGTATGTAATGATCTTTTGTTATGTTAACAGTGGTTTCCCACTTCTTCTCAAAGTGTCTTCATAATAAAAATTTATATTCGAGTGAGATAATGTTTAATTTTGTTTTTCCGGGTGCGTTCATTTCACAGTTTTATGGAAAGTTACCATGTGTATAAAAATGAGAGTTCATGTAAAAATGAGAATAAATTCTCCAAAAGTGAAATTATATGGTATTAACGAACTTACAAAAGTTTATATGGTAACATATATCATTTGGTTATATGTACGAGGATATTTTATTAGATAAAATGTTAATGAAACTGATTTAATTTATTTTGGCGATTTTTACAACGATCATGAATTTGTATCATTTTATTTAATGATATGTTTATATATTGGTTCCATAACATTAAATAAGTTTTAATACATAGATTATAATATGTTATAATGATAAAAATGGTTTTATTACTAGTCTTGAAGATGGTAATTAAAAACAAAAACCCATCATCCATAAAGGTGGTGAATCGATGCCTCGTGGATAATGTTTTATTTTTTAGAATAAAAGGATAAGAGAAGAGGCTTGATGACGTAAATTCCCTTGAAATAGTAAAATTATATCATATTTATTATAATGGAGTTACCATTCCAAAATGGATATGAGAAGTGAGGTTAAGTTAAGAAAATAAAAAAAATAAAAAGAGGAAGAGGGAGGGTTTTACCTCTAGAGTATCGTCTCCATGAGAACCTCATTAAGGAACTTGGAAATAGTATTTTGGTGAGACTAGAATGACTTGAATGTGGGGAAGAGGTTTGGTAGAATAATTGGGAAGAAAATAATCATGCTCCAAATCTTAGGAGGTGTGAGGATAAGGGTTGGTATTTATAGTGGAGGAGAGGGGTGCTGTTTTGATTATTTTATTCATTAGTTTATTATTTTAGATCAAGACTATAATTATGACTAAATATAGTAACTAAAGAATTTTAGTTTGATATAATGTCCACTTACATCATCCATGACTTAACCATGACTCAAAAATTCATTTATCTACTTATAATGTTAAATACCATAAGTTGTTGTATTTCACAATTCATCAAAAAAATCAATTGTTTTTGAAAAATAAAAAAAAATACACTATAAACATTTTTCAATGTGTAGATTTCAAAAATGGAATCCATTTTATGATTTTTTCTGTCTAAATGTGAGAAATTTAGTTTTTAAATAGAATCATCATTTATTTGAAAAATACCAATTTTAATTTTATAACCAATTTTATGACACTTTGAAAAATTATTTATTGCCTCACAAAATTATCTTATAATTATTATTAAACAAAATATTAATTTATGAATAAATTTTTAAAAAATAAATATTATTTTATGTCATTATATTAATTATAAAATTGTAAACAAACATTTATGTTTCAAAAAAATACCAACACTTAATTTACCATTTTCAAAACATTTATTTAATTATTCCATGATATAAATATATAATATTTTCATTTTAGAGATACCAAATTTTATTTTTACTTTCATAGGTGGGGTTACTATTCTACTGGTCAGATTACTATTCCAAATGTTCACATTACTATTCCAACAGTCATGTTAATATTTTATAGTATATCATGGTTCGTTTAAGATTAGTGCATAAGATATCAAAGATATTAAATTTAAAAGAAGATGTACGTTAAGATCTAATGGTGTTTAATTCTCCCCTACTTCAAAAATTTTGTCCTCAAGACTTTCAAAGTGTTTCCCCATAAAAATATTTGGGTTATTCTTCATCATAATTTCCTCTGGCTCCCATTTCACCTCTTCAATTTAATGATTTTTTCAAAGTACCTTTACCATATGAGTCATCCAATTCCTCAAAACCTATTCTTTAATGTATAGAATCTAAATAGGTTATTCACAGTAAAATAAATCTAGTTCCAAATATATTTATTTTGAAGTGATAATAAGTGTTGGGTCTGTTATTTATTTCCATAAAAAAGAGATGCGTAAAAAATCATGAACTTTGGAGATAATTGCTGTAATTTCTAAATAGTAAGCTACAACTACAATTATTTATAGAATTTCAAAAGGCCTAATGTACCTAAGAATTAGTTTTCTTTTATTTACAAATATTATGACACCCTTCCATGGATATACCTTCATGAATATGTGATATCCCACTTGAAACTCCAAATATTTCCTCTGGTTATCAGTATATCTCTTTTTCCAACTTTGAGATGATTTGATATGTGTCTGAATAGTCGTTACATTCTATGTTGTTTCCTCTATAATTTATGGTCCTACAAGATTACTTTTACCAACTTTATCCCAACAAGTTGTAGTAGGACATATCTTAACATATGATGCTTCATATGATGCCATTTAAATACTAGAATGGAAACTATTTTTATTGAAAAATTATAAAAATGATAAATAATGATCCCACATACCTTTAAATTCAAGTGATATAGACTTCAATATGTCTTCTAAAGTTTGAATTGACCTTTTGGACTGCCTGTCAGTTTGAGGATGATAATATGTGCTCAAATGAATCTTGCAATCAAGAGCCTTCTGAAGACTTTTCCACAATTTTAATGTAAAGTAGAGATCTTGATCAGACACAATTGATATATGTTCACCATGAAGTCTTGAAACTTTATTAATATAGAGTCTCTCAAGGTGATCTAGTGGGAAATCTTCAATTATAACAAGGTAATGCAAATATTTTTTAATTTGATCAATAATTACCCATATTACATTGTTCTTTCCTATAGTTTTTTGGTAATATAGTGACAAAATCCATAGTAATGTCATCTCATTTTCATGTAGGAATAGAAAGATGTTGCATAACTCCTCAAAGATACAACCTTTCATCCTTCATCTATTGAAAAACTAAACATCTTGATATATAATCAATAATTTCCGACTTCATATTATCCCACCAAAAATATTTATTCGTATCTCTATATATTATAGTGCTACAATGGTGTATAGAGAAATACAATCATTGAGCATCATCCAATAATTTCCTCTTTAGCTCGAGTATAGAGGGAAAACAAATCCCCTTCCCAAATTTCAAAATTCCATCTTCATATAATAATTCTACCAGTTTCCAGTCATTCCCTACTTTAATTTTCTTTTGAAAATTCTTATAATCAGAATGATAAATTTTTATCCTTTCTAATAAATATGGTCTGTAAACCATTTGAAAAAGTAGAGATGTTTGACCTTCCTTGATAATTATAATTTCAATTTATACTATATCCTTATTAATTGTATCCCTCTCAATCATCATTTTATTCATAACTCCATGATCCTTCCTACTCAATGCATATGATATCTTATTTTACTTACCTAGGTGATAGTGTACTGCATAATCATGATCCTTGAGTAGCTCGAGCCATTTCTTATACCTCATGTTGATTTATTTTTGTGTGAAAATATATTTCAAACTCTTTTGATATGTATATATCTCAAATATTTCACCATAGAGATAGTGTCTCCATATCTTCATAGAAATGATTACAACTTGTAACTCAATATCATGAGTTGGATAGTTCTGTTCATGATTTTTTAACTGCCTTGATGCATAATAAATAACTATATCATTCTACATAAGGACACAAGCTAGTCCTTTCATCGATGCATCGTTAAAAATAAAAAATACACCATTTCCCAATTGTAGAATCGGGATTAGAACATTCACTAATATCTTATTCAATTCTTCAAAGAATTATTCACATTCCTTTTTCCAAATAAACTTGACCCATTTATGAGTATGTTTGGTTAATGGGTTAGCTAATCAGGCAGATTTCTGAATGAAACACTGATAGTAACCTGCTAAAATAGTGAAACTATGTACCTCAGTTATGTTTATTGATGTAGGCCATTCTTCGACTACCTTTTTATTCATAGGATCAACTAAGATTCCATCCTCAGAGACAATATGGCCAAGAAAGGAACTATTTGAATCTAGAATTCACACTTTCTAAACATCCTATATAACTCTTTTTTTTAGGAGTCTCCATAACAATCTTCAAGTGGTTATCATGGCCCTCATATCTTTTGGAGTACACAAAAATATCATTAATAAATAAAACAACAAAATTATCAAGATATTTTATGAATACTCTATTAATTAGATCCATAAAAACATAGGGCATATTAGTTGGTCCAAATGGAATTATTGTAAACTCAAAATGTCTATAAATTTTTCAAAACATTGTCTTTGGAATATATTCCTTCTTCACTTGAAATGGATGATATCTAGAATGAAGATACATATTTGAAAAATATTTAGCTCCATAAAGTTGATCAAATAAGTCATCAATGTGAGGCATCAGATACTTGTTCTTTATCATAATAACAATGATCTTTCTAAAGTCAATGTACAAACTCATATATCCATATTTCTTCTTAAAAGAAAGAATATTATCTCCCTAAGGTGAAAAACTAGGTTATAGAAATCCCTTATCACTCAATTTTTCTAGTAGTTTATTTAACTCTATTAACTCCACTATGGTTATTCTATAGAGATTCATTGATATAGTTCTTAAATAATGCATTAAGTCATCCGAAAAATATACTTCCAACTCTTGTGGATTTCTAGGTAATTACTCTAGAAATAAATCAATGTATTCTTATACAATAGGCACATCCTCAATTTTAAGATAACATTTTTCCATCAGTAGGTTTTATCTACTCTTCTTCTCCAAGAATCTCATTTAGAAGAGCTACTGGATGTGGATCAAGATATAACATAGATGAAGAAGTCTCCCCTATAAAGATAATAAATTTAATATCTTCATTACGAATCCTAATTTACTTCTCTTTGAAATAAATTTTTTCATAATATTTTGAAATCCATTCCATACCAAGGATTACATCAAAATCAACCATAAGTATGATAATAAAATCAAAATGTGTCATAATAGGAACTACTCAACACATCTTTTTTGCAATAAGGTTTTCACTAGAAGTTTTTACTGAAAACAACCTTGTTAAGTTGAATTGGAAATATATAATTTTTAATGAAAGCTAAGAATATTTAAAAGAATTAAATTATTCATAATCAAATGAATATTTAGCTAAATTTGAGGAGATAACTAATGTATCTTTCATCACATAATTAGGAACCTAAACTATAGCTAATGTGACTGCATAAGCATGGCCTTGTTCCCTTAGCCTTTTCTGGGTAAGGTTACCTTGATATCTAGGAAATTCATGTGCATATTGTCCCATCTCCTTACATTTGAAGAATTATAAATTGTCAACTTGTTTATTTCCCATGAAATCACTGGCTTGGTGGCCTTTTCTCCACACTTATAACAAAATCACATTCCTAATAGGCATGTTACATGATGTTTCTTTCCACATTCATTACATGTTTTAAATTATATTATTCCCTTCTTCTCGTTTTCCTTATTTTGTTTTTCAGATTACTCACCATCACTCTTCCTGTCTTGATTACCTTTGAAGCCTTGTGGATGGGTAAATTCTTTCTCCATCTTGATTTCAAATGATACTATATCCTTGTTTGATGAGAATTATTTGGAAACTAGTTCCCTTCATATAATTGGTTTAAGCCCATAAAATAAATGTAAAATAATTCTCCTTGAATTATGTATGTATTCAACGCAAAATGCCTTTCTAATCCTTCATACTTAGAAGAATTTTCATCTTCTTTCCATATTAGAATCAATAATTGTCTCTCTATATCTGCTCATTGTTCATGAGGGAAATATTTATCCAATAAATTTTCACTAAAATATTTCTATTCCATATTTTAAATTTTTTCATCCTCCTTTGTGTTTTGAATTAATGACCACCATTGATTCTCCTCTCCCAAGAGATGATAAACTACCATGAAAACCATCTCCTTTTCATTACTTCCCAAAGTGAGAAATTTATTCTCTAGAGAACTTATACATAGCTCAGATATAAATGGGTTTGTAGAACCATTGAATGATGTAGGTTGATGTCACATGAAAAGGTCTAACATTGTTACACCACAATGTGGATCATTCTGCTCTATGTGAGTAAGGTTATTTATCAAAACCTGAGTCAGTTTTCTTAATATAGGGATAAATTTTTTATCTCCAACTATAGCTCAATCTACAACATCATTATCTTTCATAGGAGGGAAATTATTACATGGAATACGTGTGTTGATACGATTTCCATTCATTACACTAGGATCCATTTCTAAACAATGGCCTACATAAGATTATATTATTAAATTTTAAAACTCATGAAACACTTAAAGTATAACTAATCTCAAAATAATATGCGAGGTTACCTTAGGAATATTCTCAAAGTCAGTTATAGGGTTATATTTACCCAATCTATGTTTTCCAAAATCTCGTTTCCAAAGTTTCTACTAAACTTCATCTAATACAAACTATAATTAACCTAACCCTAGTAGCTCAGATCAGACAACTTAATTTATTACATTTGTATGATAAATAAGGAAGTTTCATCATAAAGGACTGAATAGTTTAGTATATTTGGAAAACTAGATATAAACAAAAAAATTACCTTACATCTTGAAATAAAATACAACATAGTAACTCCATTAGATACACCCCTATTATATTAGATTATCCTTTAATTTCAATCGTAATATATATCTTGGGATCATGGTAGAAAATAAAACATAATAAAAGGGTGATATCAGAATCTCAGTAAGGGTAATTGTTGACACTTTTTTCCGTCACAGAGTCCAACAAATGTCAAAGGGGAATACCTTAAGCATAAATATGGTCACCCTTTGAAGAACATCAAAACAATTGATGAAGGCATGGACTAGGATCCCATTTGGAGTGAGGTGCGCAAGTAACTTGTGGGCTGCGCAAGTCACTTGAGTGCCACCTATGGGTCGTGAATCTCACTTGCGTACCCTATTTTGTTTTTCGCCCAAGGTGCATGGTAGCCTATAAATAGCCCCTGTGGTCCCCCATTTCAAGGGAGGGATTTTCCAAAAGTCAAATTCATGCTCTGATCACCCAAGTCTTCAACTCAACTCTTCCAAAATCTTCTAAGGTAACTTGTTACCTAGAATGGAATACTTGAAGGAGTAGGATAAGGCCTAAGTGTTTAGAATTCACCAACACTTGTGCGCCTAAGTATCTAGACCTCCTTAAAAATGGAAACACTTGCGTGTCGCCCTACCCTTCCAATGAAACTTATGCGCTGCCCTTTTGGAAACATATTAGGATAATACTAAAGTCTTGAGTTATGTCTCACCCAAGTATTACCCTATAGATTCTTCATCGCCCAGGTGAACCCATGCCATGCAAGTACACTTGCACAGCCAAGACTTGCACGCCAAATGACTTACATGACCAAGACATGCGTGCCAACTTCATTTGTGTGCCTCTCTCTCGTTCACCTATCCTGTTCAAGATATTGTCCCTTGAACCCCTTTTTAAAGCCATTTATGGCATGGTTCCTTTGTTGGATTACTTATCTGAAAAAAAATTCTGTGAGAACCTCTCCCAAAACCTCGTGACTTACAAGCTTTATGTCACCATGGTTAGAGGTTTCCTCATATAACCTCATCCATTAAAATGAGATGATCTTTTATTTAGGGCATCCTCCTCAGGATTAAGCCCCAAGTTCCCTTAGTTTGGTCCTCCTTCTCAGGAATAATCCTCAATAATAATTCCTTTAATTAGGGCATCCTCCTCAGGAGTAAGCCCCAAGTTCCTTTAACCTGGGCCTCCTTCTCAGGATTAAGCCCCAGTCATAATTTCCTTTAACATTTGGCCTCTTTCTCAGGAGTAATACTTAAGTTATAAGTCCCATTTACATTGGTCCTCCTTCTCAGGAATAAGCCCCAAGATATAATTACCCTTTAATTTGGGCATCCTCATTAGGAGTAAGCCCCGGGTTAAAACTCCAAATCTCCATAATGTACAAATACCTTTATGGACATTTCTCCTAAGATTATTTCATAAAGTAAGTCCTGGTCTTTATCTACTTGGGTAGTCATATATACGTAAGCCTCACATCATTTCTGGTGACTGCATCTTTCATGGCATAATCTTCAGGTTTACTAATACCTCTTTTTTCTCACAATGAGCATGACTCACGTGATCTTAGAGTGTAAAAGTAATCAACATATCTCTTTTTGGGCCATTAACCATGCATAATCCCCATATTTCTTCACCCGAACTACGTGTACTTTGATCTATGCCTTAAAATTATAGTACATAAGAAGCCTTTCTAAGGTTCAAGCCCATCATTCATTAATTATTTTTCGTCCCATATGTCGTTAAATTATATCCTTCTTATCAAACTATGTAGGTTATGATTCCTTTTTTAATGAGTATACGTAGGTAGCCCATTTTCGGGTACGATCCCAACTCTGAAATAATACCTTTCTTTTTTAATGACAATAAACTTCAAGTACCCCACTGAGTGGTTTTATAACCAGTATGGTCATCATAATGACCAAGAGATTTCTATATAATGTATTGAAGGATACAATTAACTAATAATCTCTAATACATACAGATGATTCTCCATCGATTAAGAACCTCAAATACATATAAAATATTCTCTAAATCTCATACATATCAATCATAGATTGAAAAATCTAAAGGTAAACTCATTTTCATGTTTGGTGAATTAATAAGGATCATGAACATAACTTAAATCTATAAGGGAGTCCCGGAGTAGGAAATAATTCGCCCAAAAAATATGTGATGAGCCAGACCTCCCATCCTCTCGACCGATGCAAATTCTTAAGCCTCATCGGTCTACAACTAATGAGAACCTACCTTTTGAAAGTAGGTCCAAATGGATATAGAATCATTGGGTGTTTTCGGTTCTATGAATAAACCTGTTAGAAACCGATTCGAAAGTTTGAACCTTAAATAAACAAGGTCATCCCCATTTCCAAAAGAAATAGTAATCATACAACAAAAACTATAATAAATAAACATAAACAATAAGGAAATGTGAATAACTAAAAATGTATTCCATTAAAGCATAATCTTGATCATAATATGCAAGAAATAAAATCTGAACAAATAATACCATAAAAATAATCACCTGAACATGATACTTACCCATGCATATTATACTAGTAGAATAATCACATATATTATCAATAATTAATATTTTAATGATGGAATTCATAATGCAGGACATCATAAAATACCATCAAGGCCTTAACCAAGAAGTATACATAATGGGAAAGTCCATGGCCAAAACCCAGTCTAGTTTGTCTCATGAGGACTACTGATGCATTGAGGAGCTATAGTGTGCCCTTAGAAACAATTAAAAAGTATAATTAATTGATCATATGAAAGGAGTGAAACATAATCAATATATATGTTCATATTGAAACTAGTATATTTAATGTAAATAATTTCCCCAATCAGAAAAAATAATCATAAACTATTCGTAGTAATATGAAGAATTATATCAAGATAGTACATCCCCAGAAAAAATGATCATAAAAAATTCAATTAAATATGGTAGATGGTATGATAAGAAATAAATATAAATTAATAATAGTAAATTAACATAAGGGTAACCCATGGAAAGAAACGGGTATCGTAATCATGTCATAAGGCATAACAAATCATCATAGCATAAAGGTGTCCATGAAAGAGTGGATTTAAATCATACATGGACATTAATAAGGTAAAATATGCATATATAATGATGATATATGTCCAACTTAATTGAAAAATGTAAAAAATAGTGTTTAAGAAACTTTAGAAATGAGCCACTTCAGTGAGGTTTATTGGAAAATATAAAAGAGTTTAAAGCATACAACGGAATAATTGTTTGAGTAAAACCCGAAACGAACTAAGATAGTTTTTAATGATAAAAATATTGATTTTATAAAAATATTTTTGGATTAAAATATTTTATAGAGTGTACTTAAAAATATTTAAGAATTTGAGAAGTTCCTTTTAATTAAGCTTTCTTATCGAGAGGTATTGAAAAGGAAACCATATATAACATGTATTTACCCATGAAAGAAAGAAGAATCCAGATAGGTACATATTTTTGGAGAATAGAAACATAATTTATGAACATTAAATAATAATAATTAATAATTACATTGGGGTAAAGAGATATATATTTTTTTTATTATAATTTTAGTAAGTTCATTTATGGACATTTAGATGGGTTATAATGTTTAATTTTGTTGTTCTGGGTGCGTTCGTTTCATGGTTTTTTGGACGATTCCCTTGTGTATAAATATGGGAGTTCTTGTAAAAATGGAAATAAATTATCTGGAAGTGAAATTATATATTATTAATAAACTTATATAATTTTAGATTATAACATATATAATTTGGTTATATGGTATGAGGATGATTCGTTATATGAAATGTTAATGAAAATAATTTAATTTATTTTTGTTGTTTTTATGACGATCATGAACTAGTATCTTTTAATTTAATAATATGTTTATATACTACTTATAGAACATTAAATAAGTTTTAATAAACATATTAAAATATTTTTTAACCATAAAAATGATTTTATTGACAACCTTTATGGTGGTAATAAAAAATGAAAACTCATTGTCCACGATGGCGGTGAATCGACACCTCGTGGATGATGTATTCATTTTTAGAATAAATGGATTAGATAAGAGAATTGATTATGGATATTCTATTAACATAATAAAATTATTTTATATTCATTATACTTGATTTACCATGCCATTACGGATTGTTTAGGTGAAGAAAATATAAGAAAATAAAATAAAATAAAAGAGGAAGAGAGGGGGTTATACCTCTTGAGTGTCGACTCCTTGAGAACCTCCTTAAGGTACTTGGAAATAGTCTTTTGGTGATACCAAAAAGAACATAATGTAGGGAAGAGGTTTGGTATAGGAATCAGGAATAAATAACCAAGTTTATAATCTTAGAATGTGGGAGTAGAATGGGTGGTGAGGGTGGAATTTATAGTAGAGGACATGGGTATTTCTTGATTATTTTATTCATAAGTTTATTATTTTGGCTCTAGAACATTAATAATATTTATTATTGTGACTAAATACTGTAAATATAGCATGTAAGTTCTATATAATTTCCACTTAAATCATCCATGGCCCAACTATGACTCAAAAATTCATTTATTTACTTATAATGTTAAATACTGTAAATTACTGTATTTCACAATTCACCAAAAATTCAACTATTTTAGAAAAATACAAAAAATTAACCCCAATAATATTTTGACCTTTATATTTAAAAAATGGATTCCATTTTATGGAAATAATTTTCTAAATATGATAAATTTTATTTTTAAACAAAGTCATTATTTATTTGAAAAATATTGATTTTAATATTCTAACTGATTTTACGACACTTTGAAAAAATAATTATGGTCTCATAAAATTATTTTATAATTATAATGAAACAAAATATAAATTTATTTCTTTATTTTATGAAAAGAAATATTCTTTTAAATCGTTATATTAATTTTAAAATTGTATATAAACATTTACATTTCAGAAAAATACCAACACTTAATTTTTGTTTTTTAAAAAATTTATTTAATTATTCAAAGATATAAATATATCATTTTTCATTTATGAGATACCTAAATTTTATTTATAATTTTATAGGTGATATTACTATTTTATTTTCTGGATTACTATTTATAACGATCACATTACTATTCCAATAATCATGTTTATATTTTATAGTATATCATGGTTCATTTCATCTCAGTGAATAATCTATAGAAAATGTTAAATTTAAGAGAGGCATATCATAAGATATCAGGGTTTTATAATCAATCTCTTCTTCTGTGATGCATCACGTGATCAATGATGGATCTCACAATGGTGTGTGAGCATTATCGTGGGTAGTCACCACGTTTGTCTATGGATCCGTAGGGGCATTATATGCTTGAATGGACGGGAATGAGGTCCCTCGTGTGATGAAGGATAAATTCAAACATGATCTTTCATGAGAATGTGGACGTGATGACAGGGGATTCTTGAGGTCTTGTGGATCACATGAGCTTGTCACATGAAGGTCGGTTTAACTCTCCTTTGCATAAGGTTTCTTCATTTCTTTGCTTTTATTTTGTAAGTGTTTTTGGATTATTATTAGGTATATATAGATTGAAAAGTCATATGATTAGAAGAGCACATCTGGTGGCCCTATCATGATCATTGGTGCTTATTAGGATGCCTTTATCAGATCATCGATGCTTGTTAGGTTACCTTCACAAGAACATGGTATCTTCTAAAAGGTGATTTGTGTGATCATAAGTAGATCATGTGTGGTGAATTATTCATTTTCATGGCCTTATAAAGTCCATATGATTGTTTTTCCTTATAAATTTTTTTATGATCCATGTAGTTTTTCTGCCTTCCCTTTCCTTTGATTTGTAAAGAAAATAATACCCATGAATTGGATATTTTTTCCTTTATAGATTTTATATGCTCATTTTTAGAGCATCAAAAAATATCCCACCTCATGAGAGACATCCAAAGGGATGAAGACTTAGTTTTGAGGAAAGTAAATGCTTTCCTACATCCTTTGATATGTGTTCGATCGATGTCTCGGGTGATGTTTGGTCACTTGGGTGACCTTTGGAATTCTACAGAGCGCCCTATAATTGGGTAGAGTGGGGCGGCTCGTTTCAATGGTGACCTAGACTTACAGAGCTCTTGTGAATCCTCTCATTTCTTGACTCCTTTTTAAGACCTCATAACAAGATCCATTTCTCAAAACCCCTCTATAAGAATAGATCATAAGAACTAATCACATACTGTTTTGCATGTTTTTTCCTCATGAGATCTGATCGTGTTTTTTCACCGCGTAAATTATTTATCTCATCACTTGTTTAAATAAACAAAAAATTCAATCTTATTGATTGATTGAACATCACCTAGGTCCTTTTACATATGTTTTTCTTGTGATCATTTCATGATCTACTATCTTGGTCATTTGATCACTCAATCATTATGTGGTTTGTGTGACTATCTTAGCGATACGTGATCGCAAGTCTTATGATGAGTAATGCGGTTGAGATTTGCTTCATGGGTAATGAAATTACAAGATCTCCTTGGGTCATGCAATTTTCAAGAACTATATCAGGTCATGCGACTAGAGAGACCTATATCAGTTCATGCGATCCTGAATCCCTTCATGGCTCATACGATTCGCATGATACTTCCAGAGTCATGCATCTATTTTGAAAGGATTTATTTGATTTTATGATATGTTCTTCT
Source organism: Viscum album (assembly GCA_963277665.1). Taxonomy (NCBI): domain Eukaryota; kingdom Viridiplantae; phylum Streptophyta; class Magnoliopsida; order Santalales; family Viscaceae; genus Viscum; species Viscum album. The sequence continues at coordinate 2,112,735,688 of OY728157.1, read as the reverse complement.
TGATTTAATAAACATGGATTCCAGTTCCAGTACATATTCCACTATATCTATCCAGAGGTACATGATTTTTGGGAATCATAACACTAACCCTCGGCATTATGTGTTCTCTAACAACAAGGTTTTGAAGAGGCTTCTCTCATCTGAACTTCAGAGATATCCCTTTTCACGTTGTATCCCTTTGTATAGATTTAGTCTATTGGATGATGTTATCATTCCATCACCTAATGAAAATATTCTCTCTTGATGGATATCATCTTCCCTAGATTATGTTTAAATGAATATTTCCTAAGGCAATCAATTGGTCATGGTACAGTCCCAATGGTTGTCCTATACATTGTCGAACTCCCCTCAGGGGATGGATGATGGTGATTTTTCCCCTAAACCATTGCTCAAAGTTATTCAAGTATATTTTTCTCCTACCTAAATAATCAAAGAATTGAATATTGCTCAAAATGGGACCTATGACCTGGTGTAAATTTTTATGATGAATGGGTGTGGCTATTATGGGATAGACAAGCTTCATATACTTTTCTAATCAGCTAAATGTTGTCTATCTTTATGAGGCAATATGAATTTCTCAGTTCATAGTCTATTATTAGTCAGATCTTGTTAAATAACTAATTATTAATCAGATCCTTAACACTAAATTCTTACATATATCCCATTGTGAGGTAGGGAATAGTCTTTGGGACATTTACCGGTTGGGAGGGATGTCTCCACTTGGGGCAGTGTATGAAAAAGTTTTTTCCAACCATGGATGTTTAGGTTGCTCCTATACAAACTCAAACCTTTTCAAGGGAAATTATCACCACTGTATAAGAGAATTTAATGAAGGATATAAATGTATGCTCGCTCATCTCCTTTAAAGACTATATAAACATATTTATCATCCAAATTAGGACTCAACCAACCACTATATGACCTCACTAGTGCCCTTACAAGCAGGTTCATGATAGAATAGGCTCATACTAAAAATCCTTGAGGCTAGAGATTATACCACATGGGGATAAGGGGAAATAGTAGATATACCCATGAGCCTTAGGCTGGCGGGTTTTATATCCATGTTTCTAAATGGATGGATTTTCCCAGATGTGGATGATCTTCTGGCAATTCAATTTTCCATGATGGATATAAAAGCTCAATTAGAAAAGTGGTGGCCTCTTAATATATCCAAACTAACTATTGTTCACCTCTACCAACTACTAGTCCATATCTAGAAATGTCACATCCCTTATAGGATTGGTGACTCATTCCAGTTCTTATTCAGAAGGATATAAAATCACTTCTGCTGCTATAGATACCAAAGCACAACTAATCCCTAATGCTTCATGTCATCCAATACTGTTGAATATTAACAGGGTTAAGGAAATACCTCTAAGCCCTGATGAGCTCATTTATATGCTAAGACAATCTAAAAATTTCAGCTTTATGCCTTATCCTGCCCCAACTAGGCCAATTGTTGATAATGGTGGTGGATCTCTCGATGAATGGGCATAAAAATCTCTCTAAGATATGGGATTCTCATAGCCTGAGTTGATGAACTAATTATTTTAAATCCATATACCCATTACTAGTTTTTTCTCTAATTCGGTTGCACCCAAATTTTTTCTCCTCTCCCTTTAGCTGGCGTGTGGGGAGAATGACATACCAAGATTATCCACCAATTTTGGCTTACATTGGCAAGTGAATACATAAAAACCAAGATTATTCTTCAACCTTCTCAAACCCCAATCTTCCTATATTAATATTATTCCAATGTTCTGGTGTAAGCCTACCTAGGTGGTGTCCGGAATAGATTCATCTATTAGGTTGACAAACCATGTGCTTCACTAACCCCTATTTCTGTAGCAACAATGGAGTTGTTTCATGATTCAAGTGAGACTTTGAGGAAGCATCCTAATCCTAGTGAAAAATATCCTGTTAGTGGGGTAGAATATATTGAGTAATTATTCCCTTCAATAGGAGAAATGGATGATGTATCATTTGAGAGAAGAGCACATGGGACTTCCACTCTTGCTTCTTTGTCAGCTCAGTCAATCATCCCCCTTATCACATACCTACACTAGTAGTTATAAAGGATCTATAATGATGTGGGATAATTTGGAAGTATATTCACACCTTGATCTTAGAGACTCTCCTAGAAACATTTCATGGCCAAAAGGAACACCATTTACAGCTCTTTTATGATTTGAGGGTAGGTGGATTTAACTTTTGGGAATTATATGATATCATAATATAAATCATCCTCACTCAAAAACAATAGTTAAATAGTGATAAGGTCCTAAGGAATTTCAAGGATTAAGGTTCTATGGACTAATAAATAAGGTAACTATCAGAGGTACTTGAGAAGAGATTCCACACAACCTCTCTCCTACATGCTCAAATGGACCTCTTGACTGAAAAATACCATAATAAAAAGCGCTTGCAGCTACCACCAGATCTCATATTAGGAAATCATCATCTTTATTTTTGAATAGTCAAAAAGAAGTTAAATAATTACCTTCTTTTATTAAGTCTCTTCATCCTAAGGCAATGGTAGAGGAGGTAGAGTGAGCGACACTTCATAATTCCATTAACAATTATTTATAGACTCTAGCTGATTTGGAAAATTTAGATGATAAAATATTACTATAGTCTGATCGCCAAGGTTTTTATTTTGAAGGAATCCATGGAGAGGCTCTGAAATGTGTACATTCCTGATTTTCTCACCTTATCAATTAATTAATCTTCTTTAAATTTACATAACATTGTCTATGTTTCTTCCATTCATTATGTGGATGAAATTTCATTGATCTGTTGTTTCATAAATCATCAATGATATCCATTCATTGTATAATATCAAGTAAACCTAAATTATTATATTTGAATTTTTTAAATCACAAAAAAAATTATTAAGAAACTCTCATGAATTCCCACCAACATTAGATTTCACATTGATATACCTACTCTAATTATCTTGATATTACCTAATTCAAAAGGATAACTTGGGTAAAATATAAGCCCCAGAGGGTGAATAGACTAATTTTTCCTAGTCTACTCTCTTGTGGGTTTTTGGCCTGAAAGGTTTTATGCCTCTTCCATTAATGAGTGATCAATATTTCTCAGAGCATGAAGAGAACATGCCCAATGAGAAGAGACTAATTATTCCTAAGATTCCCTTAACGGTTTTTCAACCTAGAAAGAATTATGTATCTTTAATATAGTTGTTTTAAGGTCTTTCCAACTAGGCCACTATTGGGTTGTTTTTTAAGGTCTTCTAGCATAGAACTTATATTGATGATAATATACCATTCATTAATTAATGTTCTCCATTCATTTAAATGTCATGGGTTAAGGATGTCTATCGTGAAGTTTAATGTAAGGTGCTAAGGATGTCTTCTGTGAAGTTTAATGTTTGGTTGTAAGGATGTGAAATCCTATGCAATTTAAATTCTTGCTTCTTGGAAATAAATTCTATTTAGTTTAAATACTTTTTACAAAGATATAAAAATGATATATCGTTTAAAGTATTAATTCTAGGATATAAAAATTATATGCAGTTTAAATTCTTTCTTATAGGACATAAAAATGCTATACAGTTTAAATCCTTGCTGCTAGGATATAAAAATTCTATGTAGTTTAAAGTCTTGCTACACAGATATTAAAATTATATGTATTTTAAATTATTTATTATGGGTAATAAATATTTTATACAATTTAAAGTATTAATTATAGGGCATTGTTGATTAATATAAAGTGGGGCAGACATACTGGGGATGACCAAAATTACTCAAAGGTTCAGATTTCATCCATGATGTTTCATGGGTACAAAAGGATTGGATCTTCTTTTCAACAAGGAGGATATGCCTCTAATTGGTGGGTAAATCACTTATTTCTCACTATCATGGTCAACAAAAGGTGTCTACAATTTTTTCAAAGGGTCATGAGAGATATTGAAGATGATGATAATGAAATATTAGGGAATCTGAGTCCACCTAGATTGTTAGAGTATGGGTGGTGTAATTCATACCCCAAAAGTTCAAATCAATTAAAATAGAATGGGGTAGACATACTAGGGATGACCCAAAACAAGATAAGGTTTTGAGTTCTTCCACGATGTTACCAGGGCTCATGAGGATCAGAGTTTCTTACATATAAGGAGAATATTACTCTAGTTGGTAGGTCAAGGGCCCTTAGGCACGATTCCATAGGACATAAATTCTTAGTCAATATAGGTGATCCACACTCTTTTCTGGGGGATATAAAAGAGTTTTAAAGAATCTAAAATCTAGACAATGAAGTGGGGTATAGAGATAAAAACGGCCCAAGAAGGGTTCTGTCACCCAACGGAATTTTATCTTTTGGGTTGGAAATATTGGGACTTAAACCATGTGGTTTTGAGTCATGTGGTGTGGGCTATCAAAAGGTTAAGGAATAGAGTGTTTTATTCCTTCTTTGAGAAAGGGTACAATATATGGTCCTGTAACATCAAGGATGTCGAACACTCTTGAATAGTTTGGTTATGGGGATTGTAAATCATGGTTAAAATTTCTAGATTCATGAGTTTTGATATGGGACAATCACATTGGGGATGACCCAGAACACCCTATGGTACAGGGTTCTTCCATCATGATGTCAGATATCATAAGGATTCGAAATCCATTTTTTAAAGGTAATGACTCATTTAGTTGATGGTTGTGGACTCTTATGATGGAACTGGGGGTAGAAATATATAGTCAAACAAAGTAGCGCTTGATGTTTGGTGTCATTTTTCATGGGAAGTTAATGGTTTATGGTGACCTGAGGCACTCAAATCATGAAGTATGATTACTCGAAAATGTAATATTCAAGAAGGTTTCGGATACCCTTAAAGTTGTTTCACCACCTAGTCAACATGTTATCATGGAAATGGGTTGTTACAAATCATTACTATAACTTTTCCCTAGACCAGGGGTTCTAGCAAGCATGATTAATCTTTTGAGAGAGCCATAAAGTGGGACCTATGAGATTTCTGCCTCATATATTTACACTGTAATTTTTTTCCAAACTTATAGAGATAAAAATTTTAGCAATTGGAGGCTTGAATTTTTTTAGGAAGACCTTTTTGGATTTTAAACCTAATAATTTTTATGTCTATTTTACTATAATTTTAGGTTCTTGTCATTTGGACCATAAAAGTCTAAAGTTTAAGGTCATAAAACTTTGACCAAAGTGAATTCATTTCACGTTCATGATGCACATGGACCTGGTATGGTGGAATTTTATAGATGGTCCTAATTAGGATACCTAGGGTTAAGAGTACACCAAAATCCTTCTAAGAGGAATATAGAAATGTCGTAAATCATCACTCGAGGTTCTCAAGACATGAGTAATGGTATAGGTCAATCATAACAGGGATGGCCTGGAACACCCTCAAGTGTCGAGTTATGCCATAGTGTTGTTAGAATTATAGGATCAGAAATCCCTTTTTGTAGGGCCAAGATTTCTCTGGTTGGTAGGTCAAAGCCCTTGTGGATTTCTAGCATGGTCAAATAGAGAGATCAATTTTCCTTTCCGATGTTCATGAAAGGTTTGTTGGAACCTGATAAATTCAAGACATAAAGTGTGATTTATGCATTGAGGTGCTTAAAAATGATTAAATCACCATGTACTCTGGTTCATAGGGGTTAGGTTCTTTTGGTCCTTTGATAAGGAATGATGATGGGTTATGGCATTCAAATTTTAACATCATGTAGTGGGGATGTATTTTTTTAAAATTTTAATGTCTCGTGACTAGGATATTTTCCTTAGAGTTTAACATCATGTGGTGAGGACATATTATTTTCCTTTTAGTTTAACATCATATGGTAAGGTAGTGGTCCCTGATTTGAGATAAATCTCATTCACATCATCCATAATGGATTTTTAGTTTCCCTAAGCTCACATTATCCACGTTCAATGTGAGAAACAAGGCACAATTGTGTTATAGATTAAGATATGCGAGATTGAGTCTTAGATGGTTCACTGTATAAGTCCAACGCATATACAATTAAGGGTGAAATTTCTTATTTTTTTATATGTTTTAGATGAACCCATGATTGTAGATCTAGGAATCTTTATATATCCAGAAATTATAGGAATCAAGCAACATGTATTTATGGAATTAATGTTCTCTATGAAGTTCTGATCCATACATAGGGAGGGGGCCATTTTCTATGTTTCAGTTGGACCTAGGATAGCAGATCTGGGAGTCTATATGTATCCTATGATAATAGGGATAAATCCACATGTTGTTCATGAATGTTAAACTATCTATGAAGGTTTAACCCATACAAAGAGGGGGTAATTTTTCCCACTGATTGTTGTAACTAGACCCAGAATTGGAGATCCAAGCATCACTACATATCCTGTGATGAGAGGAATCAAGACACATGTATTTCTTGAATGGGAAACCCTCCATTCAGGTCTGAAACATATGAAGAGGAGTTATTGGCCCCATTTATTATTATAGTTGGACCCATGATTAGATATCTAGTCATCACTACATATCTTATAATGAGAATAATCATGCCACACATTGTTCTTGAATGAGAAACCCTCCACACAGGTTACACACATATGCGGAGGGGGGAATTGTTCCCATTGATTGGTGTAGTTAGACCTAGGATTAGACATATAGACATCACTACATATCATGTGATGATATGAATCAAGACTCACATAGTTATTTAATAGAAAACTCCCCATACATATATAACTCATATGAAGAGGGGGAATTATTCCAAATTATTATTATAGATGGACATAGGATTTGATATTTGTGAGTCACTATGTATCCAGTGATGATAGGAATCAAGTCACACATAGTTATTGAACATAAAACCCTCCATACAGGACTGACCCATACATAGAGGGGGGCATTATTCCCATTCATTGTTGTTTGTGGACCCATGATTGGAGATCTTGGTGTCACTACATATCCTGTGATGACAAAAATCAATCCATACATAGTTATTGAATGGGAAACCATCCACATGGGTCTAACCTATATGATCAGGGAGAAATTGTTCTCTTTTGTTGTTTTAGCTAGACCTAGGTTTGGATATTTGGGAATCATTACATTTAATGTGATGATAGAAATCAGGTCACACATAGTTCTTGAATAGAAAACTCTCTATGTGGTTCTGACCCATACACAGAGTGGGGAATTATTCCCATCAATTATTGTAGTCAGACTCAAGATTGGAGATCCAAGCATCACTATGTATCCTATGATGATAGGAATCAAGACACATGTAGTTCTTGAATAAGAAACTCTCCATGCAGTTCTGACCCATATGCAGATGGGGGAATTGATCCCATTGATTATTATAGATGGACCCAGGATTGGAGATTTGAGTGTCACTATATATCATGTGATGAAATTAACCAAGCCACATGTAGTTCTTAAATAGGAAACTCACCACATGTATCTAACCCATACATAGAGGGGGGAATATTTCCCATTTATTATTATAGCTAGACTCAAGATTGTTGATCTGGGAATCACTATGCATCATGTGATGATAGGAATCAATCCACAAGTAGTTATTGAATGGAGGTGTGGTATAAGACCAATACCAAGGATAGTGTTCGTCTAAATTTAGGTCCATAGTAATGTGAAATTTTATTTCATGCAAAATATAGAAACCATAAAGTTTAGCATCATGTGATAAAGACTCATGGTATTCCTTTTAAGGTATTTCATCCAAGAATATGTTGACCTTAACATGAACTAATATGTATCAATTGTATGGGGCATCCTTTACCAAAATTCCTAATCCCGCATGAGTTATGCTTGGTATGAGAAAAAAGAAATAGAAAAGGTTTCTTTCATAAGATGAAGAAGATTAAAAAGGAAAGATAGATTCATTTTGTATCATATGGTGGATGGTACAAGATATAAGATCTAGGAATCTATATATATCTCATTGTAATGATAAAAAAGTCATACATAGTTTTGGAAAATTGTGTTGTTTAACTTCATGCATCAAGGACATCAGGCATGTAGTTTAACATCATGAAGTAAGGAAGACTGTGACTCAACATGAATAAATATCTTGGATAGACCCAAGAATGGATATCTGGTTGTCACTACATATCTTAAAATGGAAAGAACCAATACATACATAGTTCTTTAAAAATATTAATATTTAACATCATGTGGTATGGATGTTAGTTGTGCAGTTTAACATCATGCAGTGATGAAGAAGGTTACCTGATGTGAAAAAAAATGCAAGAACACTGTCGCAAAATCTAATGACATATTATCGCGATGGATATAATATGGTCGGACCAAGGATTTGGGATCTGGGCATCACTACGTATCTTGTGATGGAAATAATTAATCCATGTGTTGTTCTTGGATTATGAGATTCCCTATGCAGATATGACTCTCACACAATGATGGGGAAACTTGATTTCTATTTTACAGAAATCTAGCTCATGCGTAGTGAATAGTTGATGAGGTGAGGATTCCTATAAAATTTAACATCATGCAGTGAGGATGTCTTCCATGCAGTTTAACATCATGCAGTATGAACATATCATATAGTTTAATGACATGTGACCTAGATGAGAGACATTGTGTAGTTTAATGCCCTGCTACCAGGACTTCTTCCATACAGGTTAACTTTATGTGGTTGGGATTTATTCCATACAATTTAACATCATATGTTCAGTATATCTTCTTTATAGTTTAGCGTCATGTGTTCAGAATGTGGGAGGCTTTGATTGTAGTTATACAAAGTATTTCTTAAGAAACCTCACATTGGTGGGGGTGACACATTCCCTATCCATTGTGTCTAGGGGTAAGATCCATTATGATGGACCTAAAGTATAATAAAAGGCCCTTCCCATTTTATTTACATATTTGGAGGTTTCTTTTTTAGTATCATTGGGGTTTTGAGATCCAATTCCAATTCTACATGAATGAACAAATGGAGGTGAGCCTTTTTATTAAAGTCTCATGTGATCTGATTCTGAGGGACTTCAAGGATGTTCTGTGTATGCAACCTTTTCTCATCGATCCATTCCAATTCACCCAACCAATTTTGTGATTTCTTATCATCCAAGAGTTTTTCGTAGATATCTATTTTTAGTGAGGGAAACTGGACTTGTATGGGAAGCACTACATTGATTCCATACAAAAATGAATATTGAGTTGATGGTGTAGTAGTACGCATGTTGGTACTGTGGGCTAATAAAGCAAATAGGATCTTATCTATCTAGGAATTTTTGTCTTTATTCACCATTAGCAAGAGTATATTTGATATAGTTTTACTAAATTCCTCCATTTGTCTATTTTCAACTGCATGATAGTGGTATGAATGGTTGGACTCTATGTTGTACTCATGGTATAATTTCTTCAATTGAGTAAAATAAAAGTTAGTGTCATCCATCAATATCATGTACGGGACTCTGAATCTAGTGATGATATTGGACTTCACAAAGATGATTATATTATTCATTTGGAATTCCTTAAGGGGTATTTCCTTATCCCATTTGGAAAATAATTCATTAATAGTAATATATAGTTATATTTAGCAGTTAAAAGGGTTTATAGATAAAGTTTTCATGAATCTAGAATGCATGAAATTTCCTGGTGAATTCTTTGTAGTCTTATATCATTGTTTGATAATAGTAACCTAGACTACTAATTTGGTGGGAGATCTTGGTCCTAGACTAATGGGGATCACAAGATCCAACATTTACTTCTTCCATGATGGTGGTAATATCTCATCTGTTATGAATCTGGGAAAAATTCCCTCAAACCTCATTTATAGAGGAATTTTTTATCATTTGGCCCATCCCAAAGAGTAAAGTTCACTGATCGAATCTGATTTTGTTCCCTTCTGGATCGTTAAATTGAGGGAGTCACATTTTAGAGATAATCAATTATTGGATCCATATATACAGGGGTGTATGTTGGCTCATCATGCTCTGGGAGGTGATGATTTGATTGATTTCTTAAATGTTATAGATGATGAAATATGAGACCGTCCTTCAGTGTGTGATGCATAAGATCACATCCTTATGGGGTGATCAATGATTGTGGTTGCATTATTCAGTGTTTCGGCACAATCATTCTATAATTTAGAGTCATGATTCAATGTGGTTTCAAAAGGTAACTCTTCCATTATTTCTATGACACAACTAATGAGAGGGTCCAATTAATCATTTTTAATGGAATATTTACTGTTAATATACTTTATCGCTTTCTATAAATCCTCTTTTATGTTCAAGTAGGTGATCTATAGTTGTAGGTATAGTTCCAAGATAGTGAGGAGGGCATGGTATTCAGCCTCAATATTCATGTAGCCTTCGGACTATGAGAAATATTAGGGAGAAATTTCTTTGTTCAAAGAAAAAAATACAATCCCTAATCAAACCTGATTTAACTTCGAGTTTTACAACATTTTTCAGATAATAATATGGGAGGAACCAAAAAAATACGTCTCCCACATTCGAGGAGTGTCATGGGAATAAAACAACACTTCATATAGAAGTTTAGTGTCCACTAGTGTAATCTCTAGAGATGGATTTACTTTAAGGAAGTCAACTAGTACATGTCCTTTCAATACCTTCTATGAGATGAACTAGATGTAATATTGTTATAGAATAACAATCCATTGCTCCAAACACCCAGTTAAAATGGGTTGGACAATGACGTACTTTAATAGGTCAATATGAGAGACCAAGTAGACTTTTGGGTGATGCAAGTAATACCTCAACTTTCACACTACAAAGATGTGCATGAGGTAGTTCTTCTCAATATCAGAATATTGTGTCTTAGTTACTAGCATTGTTCAACTGAGGTAGTAGAGACTGTTCTCATTCCACACATCTTTTTCTTGTATGAGGAGAGTTCCAAGTGATCATTACATGGTTTCCACATATAATATGAGTATTTTTCCTTCCACTGGTGGCATTAAGACCGGTGGGTGCAGAAATTGCTACTTGAGAACCTCACAGGCTTCTTGGAATTAATTATCCCATTGGCATGAAATTCCTTTTTTCATTAACATGGCAAAGGGGAGAGATTTTTTTTCAAGTTTAGCTATGAAATTATGAATATAAGAGTGGTTCCCTTGGACCCCCATTAGTTATTTGATATTCATAGGGGTGACATTGATAGTATTTCACTAGTATTTTTGGGTTGACCTCAATGCATTGGTTTCTTACCACAAATTCGTGGAATTTACCTGATGTTACCTCGAAAGCACACTTCTATAGGTTCATCTTCAGACCACACTACCAGAAATTGTTAAATATTGTTATAAGATTTTTGAGGTAATCACATTTCTATCGAGATTTGGCCACCAGGTCATCGACATAACATTATTCTATTCATACCTGAAAGGTATAAAATATTTGATGTATGGTATATTGAAAAGTAATGTCATCATTATTTAGTCCAAAGGGAATGACCTTGTAGAAAAAGGCCCACTATGGTACTTTGAAGGCGGTGGGTTCCTCGACTTCAAGGGACATATTTATTTAATTGTACCCTGAGTACCTATCTAGGAAGAAAAGGTCTTGGAATCTAGTAGTTACATCAATCAAGATTTCTATGACCAACAATGGGAAATCATCGTTCGGGAAATTTTGACTATGGTCTTTGAATTTTTTGTAGACCGTAATATTTCTTTCTTTTTCTTAATATGGAAAATGTTGGTGAGACATATTTGGTATTTCAATTCTCAAAAAAAAAATTGGATTTTATCAATTTTCTAACTTTCAATTCCGCATTAGTAGCATGGGAGGGGTGTATCCTCCTGGATACCATCTTGGAACTTTGATGATCATCAAGTAAGCTGAGATGGTATGTATCCACATCAGGGTTCTATATGGGAATTTTAGTATAATTCCAAGGTAAAACATATCAATGTTTCTTTTGAAATTAAACGTATATATCTTTCACCCTGAGATAACGGAAGCACAAATCAATGTCGGTCGCAGGTCTTCTTTCATCCCCAAATTTACCTACTTGATATCATTTTTTGTGGTTTAGATTCATTCTTCAAATTTAGGAGGGGAATTCTTGAGGTCATTCTCTTTTTCTTCCAACTATGATTCCATACAGGAATTTTCAGACAAGGAGGGAAATCAAAGGACATCTCTATCATCATCAAATTAAGAGAGGCTATGGGGACAGACATCGTCATCCTGAATTACCAAATTCAATATAGAGATATTCAAGATTTAAATTTTTTTCATGATTTCATTGGGGATAGGAGGATTTTAGACATCTGAGATTAAGTCTACTACCTCAATCAGGATTATGGGTAGCACATAGTAACTATTGAGCATACTCTTGGGATTTTAAGGGGTGGTCCCCAAGACATTTCGTGATACATCCTTTATATTTTCATCTACCATTGGATGTCTTCCTTCCCTTTTTTAGAAACATACCTCAACATATGTGCCTTTTCAAGACTCAAAGGGGTCACTTTCACCATGTAGTACTCCAACCATCTCATCAATGGGGTATTTTAGGCATGGATGGAATGTTGAAGGTACTACCATGGGGATATGAATTTGAGGACTTCTAATCATGAAATTATATGCAGTGTCTTTTTGGATCGTCATGAAATTAGTGTTAGATGTGAGATCATTGAATTGAGCTTTGATCTTGATCTTCTCAAGAGGTATTTTTTCACTATTATAAAACCCTTGAATAGTAATCTTCATTGGAGATAAATAACCCCTTTTATATCCCAAACATCTAAGGGTCTGAATCAGAATGCGTTTGATCCTAGAACCATTATAAATTAGAGCCCTCCAAATATTGACATCATCAAGTTTTCTATAAATGTATAGGGGTATGATATGTCTTTGGATGACCTCTTCCTGGTCCTACTCTGTGAATGAGAATGTGACATATAATTCTAATGTAATAGTCTCTACTCGATAAACCTAAATTACAATAACTTTTCTCTTGAATTACTATGGACTCTGGAGGGCTTCAATGAGTGCCTCTCTGAGTTATTTTGAAATATAGAGTGCATCCATGATTGAGAGTTTGTCAAGGGAAATAGATAATTGTTTTAGAACATCATATTTTTTATCTAGAGGTCAGCACTTCCCAAGGTGGGGTTTCTCCCTATTATGTAGCTCAAGATATAAGTTACATGAGGTAGAAAAGTCTAGTAATTGGGCGTAAATCTAGGGAGTATCTGCTACTAGTGGCATAGGTCACACTGACCTTCCTCTTTGTCTATTCAAATCAGACAATTACACCACTTCTAGATGGTTATATAAGATTACTTGGCTTAGAAAACCACCATAGAGATCTAAGACAACTACAGGTTTCCATTAGATTGGATGGAGTTCTTTCCAATTATTTTTGGCTTCATATATGTCCTCTATAAGGATGTGACTAAGATATTGGGTCTGACCAAGCCTGCATTTTCACCCATATCCTCAACTTCTGTGCTTACAACCTTTATCTCCCTGATCAAATATGGGGTACTCATTGTCGAAGGTATATTTATCATTGTATAATGGGTCTTCCAAGTGTATTAGTTAAAAAAACCAAATATTATATCTTTATCTAATGATGGTTCTATTTAGTGGGGTGGTTCCCATGCTTCGGACGTTGCAGTAAAGTAATCCACAAGAGTTAGTGCTTGATAAGGAGCTGAATATGACTGTTCCTCTTTTGTATTATCCTGAATCTAATGGTTATGTCCACTACTAGGAGGCATATTTTTTATCACCTCACAAGGTGATACAACCGTTCTGAGTCTAAGAAGTTGTTCTCTCAGGGTGGCATGAGCTCGGATGACTGTCTTTTGAGTCATCCAGTTATCAAACTTCTTCCCACACCAAGTCATAACTTCTTTCTAATCACCACTTTCTTCTGACTGGGTGATGGTAACACAAGTGAACTATGCTAGATAATTCTCCAAAATTACCTATCTAGAATTGACCATGATTTGGAGGACACTTTTAAATATGAGTCAATCCTAGATGGTGTAAACCATAATTCTATGGAAAGGTGAGTGATCGATGAAATTAATGAGGTTAACCTCATTGGGTTTCCTAGGTTTTGGTAGCTTGAGTAGGCTATTTAATATGTATTTAAGGAAATAATCGGGTACATACTCATTTCAGAAGTATTTTTCTTTATTCATCCATTCCTCAAATCACGGGTAACCTTGATCTCTTTTTGGTTCTATATGAGGGTGTTTTTATTGTTTCTAAAACTCTAATTGAGGCACCTACTGATTTGGGACCTTAGTAGGTTCTTGAATGGGAACTGGTACAAGTTTTTGGGTAACAGTAGTACTCTCTACCTTACTGATCCTTTTCCTCTATACTGAGGGTACGAGGTGAGATTTAGATTAGGTCCACTGGATGGAATGTTCTAGAAGTTATATTCTTTATAAAAATTAAAAAAATATTCTAGGATATTTTATTAGGATCAATGGTTTCAATATCTCACCCCATATATTTTCATCACATATTTCTACTAATTACTCTTCTGAGAGAGGGATGTGGAGTGAATAGGTAAAGCCTTTTCATGTAGTAATGAAGTTAGTCACCCTATCATTTTAATATTTCTTATAGTTTTTAGATCAAAATTTTTCATTTTCCTCAGTATTGAGATGACCAAATAAAGTAATTGAGGATGAAGCTCGTCCCATCCTATAGAGGATCCTACTGGAAGGTTGTTGTCCCAAAGAAAGGCTGACCCTATCAGAGTCTGTAAAAAACACCTCATCTTGGTCACTTTCTTCTGATCTCTAGGGCCCATAATGAGACCTAATTAGAACACAAAGTTTTTGATATATTGTTATGGGTCTCCCATTCCATCAAATATTGAGAATGTAGCATTATCGAAATTGGGGTGGGGGAAGTGTAATCCACCCATTCAGGATATAGATTCTTCTCAGGCTGCATAGGTGTGTATCAGCCTTCAATGAATTCTATTTGAGCAGCCAGGGGCTCAATTGAATTGATAAATTATAGATATAATTTTTCTGGGTTGTATCCCACCTACAGGGAGTGGGTGGGTCTTAATTAGGCCACCCCATTTTCATCTCTTATTGATTCTTGATTTGTAATAAGACTGAATGATTACTGTAGAGGTGGAGAGTCAGTCACATTAATGGATATAAGTCATGATTATCTTTAACTTCATCATTTATGTTGACTGGATACCTAGATCTAGATCCAGTCTAACACTCATATTCCATTCTTGTAGGTAGATCAGCTCTTTCCTGATGTATGGGGGTATTCGTATCAGCATGAAGATGATACGTAGTGGTAATGTTTCCCTTGATTTTCTCCCCATTGAGTTGTCTGAGATTTTTTACCTCATTCTCAAATTGTTCCAACTGCTCCTCCATTTAAGGAATTTAGATATTCTAGGTGATGAGTGATATATGACCACTTATTTCCCTTTATACCTGATAGTGTTCCACCATAGAGGTGGAAACTCAATTTTTGGGGGTTTTGGGTTTTGTATTCTCCTCTGCCTCTTCATACATGCATCCTCAATTGGTGCATATGGATCACCCTCCTCTTGAGGTATGTTTTTTATATTGCACCCATCTTCATTATCATCAAGATCCACATTATCTATTATGTTGAAGGTGATAACATTCACTGAGGTGTATTAGGAAATGGTAATTGTCCCATTAATCTAAACATAATAAGGTGATTCTGAAGTACCTGTATCATGGTATTTTTTCTGACCTCTGACCATATTGTACCTTCTTGGATTATGACCCCTATGGGGATTGATTTTATTCTCCCTATGTTCCTCCACTCTCGATATGTGAGTAGTGACCTTAAGGGAGTTTATGATCATGATTGTCTATCGAGAGACAAATATTAGTGGTTTTTATTATGGTTGGAAGAATGGATGGGATGTTGACCATCGATAGTTACCTCCTATCCTAGAGAAGACTCGTTCTTTATAGGATGTTGATAATGAGGAAAATTCCCCCATCCTTGTGGGATGGGGCCTTTGGGCCCTCTATTATCCCTTTTTTATTCTTCTATAGATAATTTTATTATTTTGGTTGAGAATTTGATGGATCTTGATATGGGGATTGAGATATTAATTCCCCTATCCCTATAGGCTGGGGTTAATCTAGAACCACTACTGATTTTTCTAAGACTATATTGGGATTTTCTGAACCTAGTGATAGAAATTGAGTAAAACTTTACCCCAGCCTTATGGGTTGGGGTTGATTTTCAACTAATAGTGATATGACTTGAATCCTCTCGAGGATTGATGATCTGAGGGGTAGGGGAGGTGGTAAATGTTCACCTAGCCTAGTGGTATGGGTTCTTTCCTAAACATAGGAAATGGAAGCTTCTATTATGACCCTTTTTTGTGTATTTGTGATCATGTATGAGTTGGGTGTAATGGAAACCCATTATGGGTGTCATTTTCTATGAGAATTTGTTGGGTTATTTTCAAATTATTATTTCGTGTCTGAAATGGGTTTCCATTTTTTTGAGGGGTCTAGTTTAAAGATCTGTCAGAACCCCTCTACCTCCATTCATGATGTCTTTGCATCTGTAATGCTAGGGAATTCTGTTGCAGTGGACAACTGGCTCACACATTACACAATCCCCTGATATTTCTAGAGGCATTGACATTATAGGATTCTATATCTGGGAGGACCCTCTATTCTAGAGACATAGTGACGTAAAATGATCTGTATTTCCCTTATCCTTGGACATGTATGTCTGATGGGTATCTGTAAATCAGTCAATGGAGTTTTGTCATAATTCTGATACAAACACTACATAGTCATTTTTAATCCTTTTCCATTCTTAGGTTCCAAGAAATGAAAAAGGCATTCATATTAAAATGGAAATATAATATATTGATACCCTAAATGTTACTTGTGTATCCTATATAAGGGAGGTGTTTATCCTTAAATCATTATTCATTTTCACATATATTTTTGTATAGGTAAGGAATGCACTACTTTTTTAGATCATCTGAGATCTCAGAATATGAAGTGTTTATGGGACATAAAATGGTTTGGAAGTTGTTTTCGGCTAACTCTTTCTATATTTCAAGTTTTTCTTCCTCTTCATCATACTTGCATTCCTCAAGATGGTCAGACCATAGAGATCACCTCTCTGGGTTTCCTACTGGTCATGGTGATGGGTTACTGGTAGTTGATGGGGAATAATATACGGTTGACCCTGGTGTTTTGAGCACCTATTTATTCAAAGGATTATAAGTTATGAGAACCTCTATATACAGATGTGTCTATTAATAGGTATGAATTTATTATCTGAGGAAGATATCACCATAGGGAGGTTGACCATGATGAGTGTCATTAGTACAATCCCTGTAATCCATCTCCACACTACCATAAGTAGTATTATCAAGGTGATAATTTCCTTCTTATTTTTTTGAAGAGTCTATGGACCCTTAAGGATTTGTGGATATACGTCGAATAACTTCAAGCACACTGTCATATAGTAGGTTAGGGATATGAGCCTCATTCTGTGTCGTTGCTAGAATATGTTGACATGCCTTTTGGGGTTGTGCATAATTATGAGCCCATTGTAAAATTGATACAAATTTTTTTGATAAACATATAGTGCTACAAGATCATGAGACCACTCCTAAGAATCCACTGGAGTATACCAATGAGCTTCTTCATTATTGATAGGAATATGATATTGTTTATGGGTAGTTACTGAAATACGCCAATCAACCCCAGATGATGTGGGGATATAAGCCTGGTCCAAATATGTATCCCCAATTGGAATATGTCTATAGACCTTTGTAATGGGATAAGGGATATTATCCTCCTCCTGTATGGCCTCTGAAAGATTCAAGTTTATTCATTCATCAGTGGAAGTAGGCATATGAGCCTATATTCAATGAGTTAATGGAATATTCCAAGAATCTTCACTAATAGAAATATGAGTATGTCTTAAGTCATTTTCCACTCTCACTTGGTGATCCTTGGTTAGAGTTGGTATATAAGCTCAATCCTCTACCTTTATATTATTGTGCCTTTCTTTTTCGATAAGAATAAAAGCCTATCTGGAGGAATTTTCTGCTCTCTCTTGGTGATCCTGGGTTAGAACAGAAAAATGAACCTAGACCAATGCCTTTAGATTATGTTATCGATATTTTTTGAAAGGAATGTTCATCTATCCTGATAAATATTCCAAAATCGCTTTGTGATCCCCTATTGGAATGGGAATAGGATCCATGTCTTGTGCCTCATCCTTTATCATAATATTCTTATAAACCTCTTGGATGGGATCAAGAATGTGTGATTTCTAAATAGTATCCACTTCTCCATAATAATTAGAGTGTTTTGTCACTCTGTATATTAGGATAGGAATATGCATATTTCTCTATATCTATACCAGTGTCTGAATATGCAGGTGGAGTTCTTCAGTTGTTTCTAGAATGTAGTGACATTTTAGTAGAGTGTGGATAAGAATGTTGGCATGAACATTTTTTTCTCCAATATGTGTTGTAAGATATCTTTGATTGAAGTGGGGGTATAATCCCACTCTTTCCCTAATTCTTCCTTCAGAATAAGTCAATGGGATTCATGCATGGGGGGATACGTGCCTCCCCAATTCTTATTGTAGTAATTTTCCGGAAGACCTAATTTGTGTGAGCAGAGATATGTGGCTTCTCATTGGATACAATTGGAATATGCTAGTGGGGGTCATTAGTGGAAGTATGTAAATGAGAACACTCCTGGTTATCCATATCTTATTGTGCCTGATGTGACTTCCTTGGTACCCATACATGAGCATCTGATGTGAAAATGTGTTGAGTGAATCCCTCAGTATGAGACTAAGGTGAACCTACAGGATGATGCTGGTAATGGATATTGACAGGATCCCTCCTCTTCATCTCCTAAAACAGAATGTAACTATATTTTACTCCTTGATCCACCTTCCTCAAATAGGAATGGAGGTGATTTTTATGCTATAGAGTTAATTTTCCAAAGCGATTGGTGGTGTCAATGAGTGCCACTATTTTTACCGTAACTTTATTTGGATTATGTGGACTAGTTGGTTTCAGTTCCTAGATACCCTTGAATGAATTCTCAAGGGTTTTGATCACACCATGTCAATGTCATTCCGAAACCATTGCTTTTTCCACCTGAAGATAATGGTGTCTCGTGGGTGAGGTCATTCTGTGACCCGTAGGGGTTGTATCCATAGAAGATGTTCCAAAATAGTCTCTAGATAAAGATATAAATTTGGGTTGAGTTAATGTTTTTTAGGGAGGTATATTTATTCACAAAGGCAATAATGTAAAAGGTCCTCGATCAGTGCATCATCAGAGGCATGAAACATGATCAATAAGATATGCACAGGTAACATAATTATCTAGATTTATTATTGATTTATCTATTTTTCTCACATGGAATATGTATGGAGAGAATGACATATTTTATGAGAACCTTGATTACATAGGGTTTCACATTGGGCATGCAATTGTTATTTTTATAGGAGGTGAAAATGAAATATCTTGATCCATGGTCAGCTGATAATTTTTATTCATTGAGGGATTCACTTAGGGTTTACCATTTTTGTTTCTGAATAAAACATGGGTAGTTTCACTCGGCGGTTGATTGTGGGAGATTTAATTTCTATAAAATCATTGACAATGGGTTCTCAACATTCCTACAAAAAAGAAACTGCAAATTTTTCCCACGTCCATAACTAAGTACATACCTACTTTCAAAAGGTAGGAATACAATTGGTGTTCCATACCCAATAGAACATAGAAACTCACATTGGTAAAGAGGATGGAAGTTTGGGCTTGTTAAACCCTTATAGGAGTAATTATCACCAACTCGGGGAATCTATTATAGATTTAAGATGTTTTTGATAATCTCTTTATAATCCTGATATGGGACCAGTTACCTAACAAAATGATCAAATGTGGAATCCTTCCATGTGTAAATAGGTTTTATTAATGATTCTATCTGTATATATCTATGTTTCTTAATAAATTTACCATAATTAATTATAAATGGGTAGTTGGTTATATTTTGAATCCATATAACCAGGCACTCTAGAGTTTACTGTTGTCCAAGGAGGTGATTAATATTTCAAGGATGGGATTGAACCTTTATGATGAGTCCTACATATCCTGTTTATAATAAGAATCAAAATCAAGGTATTTCATTGAAACCATATAGTTTAACTTCATGTGGAAAGGACATATATGATGTCACTTAGGCACTGGGTATTGAGATTGAGCCTTAGGAAGGAATCCTACATATCCTGCTTGTGAAAGGAATTAGAGTCATCGTAGTTTGATCGTTCCCCCAAGACTTACCCCAAGGCAGATGCCCTTGTATAGGGGGAAGTCATATAATTTCACATAATGGTACTTACACATTGAGGTTTCCATGTCCAGGTATATTCATGATGTGAATGCTATGATCATCTCAAATACCTAAGCCAATGTGAGCCATGATCGGTGTGGGAAACAAGGAATAGAAATTAATCATTCTCATTGCATATAGATGTGGTACATATGCATTAGGGATGACCTTATGGGATGTTTGGTAGGGAGATAGGTCCTTAGTAAGTAATCCTATATAAACTTTTTATATTAGGAATTATAGTTCTCATAGTTCAATCCATCTCCTCGATCCGCTGACAGACGAGGTAGGGAGATGAACCCACATAAGTGTTTGGGTCCCATGGGTATGAAATTCAAAGACATGAAGAGGTTTAAAACAAGGTGTATACAAATTAGATTTCAAGCCTTAGGAAAGAATCCTACTTATCCTGATTGGATAGGCATCAATGTTCTCATAGTACAGTTGGGGGTATGCTGGAATATGTCAATTGGACAAGGTTCTCATGTCCTTGGACATCTGCCTGGCATGCCCCGATTGTCTTCCTGACAAGTACAGGGTGTCTTTAAGACAGGTACGATGATTTTTGGACATGTCACAGTTTTCTAGTGAATATAAGTAAAGACAATCACATGATCCAGTTACCTTATCCATAATACATCACATGATCTAGATGGAATGTTTAGGACATTGGTGCATGATCAAGGCTGACATGCCTAGAGGGTGTCGCATGACCTGGATGACATGTATGAAGGGTGTCTCATGACCCAGCTAACATGTCTGTATAGTTTTTCATGATCAATAAGGATATGTCTGGAGGGTGTATCATTACCTGGCTAATGTATCTAGGGGGCATCACAAGACATAGATGACATGTCTTGTGGGTGTTTCAAGACCTAGATGACATGTTTGGGGGGTATAACAAGACTTGGGAAACATATCCATAGCACTTATCATGACTTGTTAAACATTCCTATAGGACTTATCAAGACTTTTTTTACATGTCCAAAAGAAATCGCGTGGTCTAGATGGCATGTCCAGAGAGTATCACATGACTTAGGAGACATATCCTCGTGTTGTCACATGATATGGGTTGGTAATCAGAAGAATATGAATATTATAACATCCATATAAGCATAAGCCTTATATTATTTTTAGTATTCCTCTAGACTTTATCACATATGTTCCTTAATATTTTTAAAGAGTTTATCTTAATTTAGGTTTCATGTGTCACAATCGACATGTGAGGGCTCGTTCGCATAATTTGGATGAGACATTGAAAGTCCTTCATATGATCTATAGAGTGATCAAATAATGATAATATTCATGTCATGTGATCTATTAGGTTGTTCCCTAGATTTTACCTCATGGAATACCTTTTTGATCACATGACTTTTCACTCTAATGAGTATGATCCCATGTAGAAGTCATCATCATATGTCTATTTTTGTGATGAGGGGGTGGGATTTATAGGCCTCCCTACCCTAGTTATATGTTTCTATATGAGGAACGTATCCTAAAAACACAAACTATAGTTAGTGGAGGTATTTTTTATCACATGATTTTCGTGATGCTGTTGTGGGTCATCCATGACGTCACATGATAATCAGCTTCCATGACAATGTTCTACCGTCACCATTTTTATTGGACCCTGGAAAATCAAAGGGATTTTTTATAGCCATGTGGACATGGAAAAGAGCCTTCATAAGGTCAGACCAACATTTTTAGAACTTTTATTGAGATCAGGATGCCTTTAGAAACACTTTCACATGATCAAATAATGACTTGTCTGGGGTCCTTCATGATACAAATTCATCCTGTCAAGGGGGCCTCTACTGGATCAGGATGACACGTCTAAGGGCCCTCCCAAGATAATATTGGATTGTCTGGGAGGCTTCTCATGATTAATGGTGATCAACTAGGGTGAATAAGCCTTTTTAGTGTGAATATCAACATATCTTCTCTTCATGAGAAGCTTCCAAAATTTTCAATTTCATTTCCTTCCACATTTTACAAGGATTAGGGATCTCATGATGTCGTGAAATCATTGTTGGTGATAATCACTCTCCCCATCTATGATATGTAGAGTAATCAATGATAGATCTCATGATGGTGTGCAAGAATTATAGTGGGTAGTCACCCCACTTATCTATGGAGCCACATGGGAATCACATGCATGAATGGGAATGTTCGAGGTCCCTCATTTGATGAAGGTGACAAGCCGACATGATCTTGCGCAACAAGGTGGGCATGCCTCCAGGGGATTCATGAGGTCTTGAGGATCATGTGAACATGTCACATTAAACTTGACATAACTCTACTTTACATGAGGATCCCTCCTTTATCTTCCTTTATTTTATATGGGGTTTTTGGATGTTTGAAAAATAAGTTTTTGATTGAAAATTCATATGATAAGAGGATCTAATCTAGAAGACTTTGAATTTTTATTGGATCTTGTTTGAAAACCTTCAAAAGATCATTGATTCCTTTCAGGATTCCTTCATAAGAACATGGAGGGTTATCAAAGTGGATTCACATGATCATAAGAAGATCATGCGCAACTCCTGATTTTTTTTATTGAACTTCTGAAGGTTATGCAATCACGTACCCTTATAGAGGTTAAAATATCCATTTAATTCATTTTCCTTCCTCTTCATTTTATTTATAGAGAAAATAATACCCATTATTTGGGCATTTATTATATTATATATTTTTCTACGACCATTTTGCGGGAATCAACAAGGACTATAAAAAAGGAGATCCAAGGATTAGAAGAGATAAATAAGAGAAATATAGAGGGGAGGTCGAGCCTATAATGGAGAACCATAGGATAATGGCTTCTCATTTTAATAAAAAATATAAAAATACAATTCAATTAATTAAAGTTTTTAAATTACTAGATATATCCTATCGGTTACTCAATTGGCCACCACTACGGGGTACCTAAACTAAGCAACCAGGTACCCGTTAACATTTTTAAAATGTCATATGTCCCTACACCAAGTAATTTATCCTAAAACGGACTGATTGATCCCTAACTAACACCTCCAAAATTCTTAAAACATAAAAATACAAAAGGTTAGATGGAAATTAGATCAAAAGAACACATCAAATTATATAGGGTGATTGATGTATTTCTATTTTTTTACCTTTCTTTCTTATATCTCTAGAGACTACAAAAAGCAAATAGTCCTGACAAAAAATAGTTTAAAAAGACATAAGCTGATATATTAAAGATATTTCTATTAACTTTTATTAATACTCACTGTATATGATAAGAATAAAGGATGCTATCTTCTTTCAATATTGAATGACCATCATAAATTTTTGTGTGTCATATTTATCCTGGGTATAAAAGTATTATGAATACAATAATTTCCAATTAATATCTCAGCACTGATGATATTTTCCCCCAAATATGTGACACTTAAAAAGGATCCATTATAAATACCAAAAGGATGATTAATACTTCTCAGAAAAATAAATGAAACCCTAATTTTTAAAGTAATTTTATGGGAAAGAAAACTAGAGATGTCGAATTTATTTAAGATCACTGGTGTGTATATGCTTTTTAGTGTTTCTAAATAGAAACATTCCCTTTAAACTAAATTTGAACAGAGATAAATTATTTATTTTCAACTAAGGGAAGAAAAATACATAGATTTTCTTACTAAAAATATCATGATATGGTGATAATATTTTTCAATTATTTAAAAAATTTCCTTTATTTTAGGTTATATATAAATTGGGGTATATATATTTAAAAATTAAATTAAGATGATTTTTGAATGAATGAATGTAGTGATAATCTAGAATAATGAATGTCCAATTCACTATCATTTTTTTCATTGATGTGTTTATCCCCAATTTTCAAAATTAATTTAGAAAATTAATTTAATTATGATAAATCAATAATAGGTTCAGGAAAATGTAATATCATATTTTTTCATAATACTTAAATGATAATATTTCTAAATAAATGATTATTTAATACTTGCATAAACAGTATCACCTATCTCTCCACTATGTAAAACTGGTAATATATATTTGAAATCATTATAAAAATAATTTTTTAACACCGATATGCAGAATAGATGCATTAGGGATTTATATTGACATAATATCTCTTAATTCTTGATCAATAACTTCAAAACATTTTTTATGGACCATAGGTGCCCCATCATATATAATTATCATTTCTCTTTGTAAAAGTTCAAACAAATCAGTACCTTTTTATATGTTGTGTGTAGAGTTTTCATTAACAGATATTGGAATATAAAATCTATATTATTCTACTTCAACCTAGAATAAATAGTAATTTCATGGCATTGTAAGGAATTAAAATTTTTATATGACATTATGACCATAATTCAAAGGTTACACCTTCCATAAGAATATTTTCATTTTCCCTCCATATATTTGATGGTGGAAAAAACCTCAAGTAGAATTATATTTGGAAGATATAATATTAACAATGATATTTTTATATAATACATCAACATTTTATTATATATTTATCTTTAAATAAATTTATTTTTTTATAGATTTCTTTACACGCAATGCTGAGTTTAAACGAACCGAAAAAGACTCTGAAAATATTATTATATGACAGATTTTACCTAGCTATTGGATTAAAGGATATGAATAAGATTAACCACATAATTAATATATATGCATAAAAAATTATTTAATTTCAATTTATATATTAACTCTTTGGAAATAATTGCACAATTTTGAGTAAATCTATTTTATACTTCAATAATATGTTTTCTTAAAAATTATTTTTTTCCACTTTATGCATGGATATTATAATTAATTTATTAGTTAACGGATGGTGGTAGAAATACTAAATTCTATAACTCTCTTCAAAGAATCAGGATGGCCTACTGGTCGTTAACATTTTTAATGGATGAGGAAAAGATCCATGACAATGAAGATTACATCGCTCATCATATTTTCTCCTACTATGAATCCATATTAAATGGTCCTAATATAAAAAAATACCTCTTACCTAAGGTCATTACTCTGGTGATCATTGATGAGTACAAATCCTTACTTTTCAACACCCCGCTGGATCATGAATTAAATACATTGTCTTTAGTCTGAATCCCAATAGTGCTTCGGGTCCTGATGCCTTCAACAATGGATTTTTCCAACATTATTGGGATGTGATTCAGATTGATGTTTGTAAACTTGTAAAATTCTTCTTCTCCAATGGGGTTCTTCCTCATGCTCTGAATGCCCAGTTTCTCACATTGATCCTGAAAGTGGATAATGCTTCTCATATTCATCTGTTTAGACCCATTTCTCTTATCAAAACTATTTTTTAAAATCATCACCAAAACCATTTCCAATAGACTTTCCACTCTCACGGACAAAATTGTCTCCTGGAGGCAATTTGGTTTTATAAATGGTAGATCCATTCAAGACTGTGTTTCCCTTTCCTCTGAGTGTGTCAATAATCTGAATAAAACTAATAGAGGAGGAAACATAGCTATTATACTTTACATTACATAATCTTTTTCCACCATAGCCTAGAGTTTTATCATCAAATTACTTAAAGGTTTTGGTTTTAATGCCTCTTTTATCACTACAATTATAACTCTCTTCAACTAGGTGTTTATCTCTATTTTGATCAACGGCTCTCCCAAGGGCTATTTTAAATGAACCAAAGGTGTCAGGCAAGGTGACCCCCTATATTTCATTCTCTTCTTGATAGAAAAAGACTACCTCATTCGTCTAATCATATGATTGGGGGACTATAACAAATTAATTCCAAAATATGTCTCTAGGAGTGTGAACGCTCCTATTTATCTTTTTTATGCTGACGACATCATCCTTTTCCTTCAAGGGGATAAAAGAAACCTTCTTAATCTCAAATGTGCACTCCCACGCTAGGAAGAGGTTTTTGGTCAAACCATTAGTTGGAACAAATCCTGCATCTTCTTTGGTAATAACCTTCCTCCTAGTAGAAAATGTAACATTATTAGTGACATAGGTCTTAAAGAAGGTACGATACCTTTCACTTATCTTGGTGTTCCCATTTTTTGGGTAGACCCAAATCTTGTCACTTTGAGACTATTGTTGACAAAGTTCAAAATCAGCTATTTTGTTATAAAGGTAAATCTCTCTCTATGGAAGGTAGGACATGCCTTGTTAAATCCACTATTGTCTCTAAGATGGTTTATTCCATGATGGTATACAATTGTCCTATTGGTCTCATTAAAAAACCGAACACCGCCAAAAATAATTTCATCTGTACTGGTAGTATTCTGGAAAAAAAACTTGTGACTTTTCTTGGTCAACTTGTGGCCAACCCATTGAAAATAGGGGTATTGGTATAAGAAATATCAAATACTTCAATGAATCCCTTCAATAAAGACTCACTCGAAACCTTTTTTACAATACTTCTGAAGCTATTACATTTATCAAAAATAGGTTTCTTGAGAAAATTAAAATGGGAAATTTGAATTTCATTAATTCTTCAATATGGCCTTCCATCAAATACTCCTTTACCAATATTATGAATAACTCTAGATGGATGATCTCCAGAGACTCCTCTATGAAATTTTGGTTGGATAACTGGATGGAAATGCCTTTAATTTAAATGATATCTCCTGATCAAACTCTTGACAATACCAACAGATATATCAGATATATTTCTAACTATCTTCATGATCACATCCCTGATACTATTATAAAAGTCATTGAAAACTACTATTTCACTCACACTAATGATTTCTTAACTTGGGAACTTGCTCAAAATGGTATTCTTAAATAAAAAAGATTCTACAGTCATTTTTTCTATAACTATGAGTGAGATTACATCTGGTTAAAACACTTCAAAAAACCATGGATATAACCTTCAAGATTCAATAACAACTGGAATCTTGCTCCCAATATTGTTCCCCCTAAAATTTGCCTCCAATATTTTGGCATCCAACTCTGTTCTAAGTGAAAAATATGTAATCAACATAGAGAAGATGATAACCACCTCTTTCTCTCTTAGGATACTTCTTCTACTCTTTGGAACCATATTCTTGACATTTTTTACTGCATATGGTTGATTCTTTATTCCATCAAATCTCAACAAAAAAATGTGTAGAAAAAGAAGGCTCTCAGAAAATCAGAAACCTCTTCCTCATTGCGGTTGCTGAGTTCCACTGTGTGATCTGGTATGATTGTAATTCTATTATTCATAACAATTACTCACTCAATCAAAATGAATGCTGGATAAAGATCCTCATTTCCATATATGAAGCATCCTTGATACAAAAGGGACATTGCAACAACACCATGCATGAATTTAGGATTCTGAAATGTCTAAGGATTAACAACAACTTCTGTTAGCTACATCACACTCTCGCGGTAATATGGAGAACAGCCTACCTAGATGGATCAAAATTAATATTGATAGTGCCTCTAAGGGAAATCTTGGACCTGCAGGGTGTGGTGTTGTCTTTAAAAATCCCCACGGCCAGATACTTGGATGCTTCATGGGTAAATGTGGCATTGCCACCTCCCTTGAAGCTGAGATGATGAGTTTGATACATGTTGTTGACTTTTCCAATCTCTTTGGTTAGAACAACCTATGTATTGAAAGTGACTCGGTGACTATCATTCAATCGATTTGGAATGGTATAACACATCTTGTTTGGACAATTACTACCCATTGGATGGAATATACACGTTCACTTATCGATCTTAACTATATCATCACACGTGTTTATTGAGAAGTAAAAAGAGTTGTAGATGGTCTGGACAACATGGGAGTAAATCATGAAATTACCTAGTTCGAATACCTTCAGGTTTGTCTTATTTATTTTCATTAAAAAGATTGTAATATGATCCCGTATTTTATACACTTGTAATCTTTATTTTAATAATATTTGTGCTATGGTCGTTTTGGCCCAAGGCATCACCTTTTTAAAAATAATTATAATTAATTTATTACACTTTTAAAAATTAAATTTTATAAAAATTACATATTTTATGAATTATTCATTAAAATATTAGCTTAATTTTATTTTTTGGTATTTTTATAAAAATATTTATTTTTCAACAAATAATCAAAAATAATTTTTTTTGTAGAATTGTCATTCCCTTTCTTCAAATAAAGTAACTTAAAAGTGATGTTATATTTTTTGATTTGGTATTAAAGTGATATAAGATTCATTTTATTTATAATAATTTAATTAATTTCATTACGATTATCAATTCACATGATTTTTATATAAGTCAATTTTTAGGATTAATGATGCATTTTTATATAAAACTATTTTTCAATTCATTTTATGGGTTTATATTTAAAATTAATTTTTTAAAAAATTTATAGGAATTAAAATTAATAAAATGGATTCCATATTTATAATAATGTGGTTAAATTTTGGTAAATATGCCTCCTTTATTTTTAGATATTATAAGTAGTAATAGTGGTAAAATTTATCACCTCACTAAAGGGTAAATGGGTTAATTGAGGTTAAAACTAATGTGATAAGGATTCAAATTAATTAAACAACTTACATTAATTTAATATCATGAGTCAATTTCTTATATAAAGATAAAAAATTTAAAAATATGACCTTCTTCATTTATATTTAATTTTATTATTTTTAATATATAAGTAAAAGATAAAGTCAAAAATGCCACTTTATTTATTTTAATATATTACTATTTTTCAAAGGGATAAAACACTAATGTTTGTTTATAAATGGTTATTTTAAATATTTGTTAATTTTTTTATCATGGTAATTTATTATTAATTTTTACTAATGAAATAATTACCTCAAATTTTTACACAATGATGACTTGGTGCTAGTTCAAGTAGTAGAAAAATCATATAATTATTTAAAAACTCAAAAAGTAATACTGCTATGGTTAGTTATGGTTCCCCAAGAATTTTAATTATGAGTAAAATATATTATGTATTTTAAAATGGTTTATATTAGAATTCCATATTTGTCTTGATGTATTTAAAGTAAATTTAAACAAATAGTATCAAAAATAACATTAATGATATTTTATGAAAATAATATATTATTAAATTATTTTAAAATCATAAAAATATTTAACTATGACAAGTGTTGTAATATTGTGTATAAAATGTCATTAATTTTCCATTTATGAGTTAATTTTCACTTTATAAGTAAAATTACAACACTTTCATATTGAAATAATTATTACAGCGACTAAGGTTTAAAAGGGTTAATGATGGGGTTAATAAAAAAGATGTGGTTTAAAAGTTTATCTAAAATACCTAAATTTAATTTTATGATTATATTAGTATTACACCATCATTATATTCTAATTTTTGTAATTTTGGAACCACTTGTCCATGAATGTGACTTTATTATATTTTAATATTTTGAAAAATAGAAAGATTTCTCCTCCCCTCACATATAAAAGGTCACTCATTATCTCTTTTATTTAAATAAATATGTGCTATATATCTCAAAAAAAACCTATCCAGTTATCTTATAAATTTATCTAAACTTGAATTACTTTTTTTGATTTTTTAAAAGACTATTCCAATAGTCCTTCAAAAGGGATCTAAAGGAAGACTTTCGAAGAAGAGGTAATCATCTTTACCAACTCTTTCAAATTTCATTCTCATTTTACTTGACATATATATAATTTAACGATCCTAAAATAATAACTATAGTATTATAAATTTAATTAGATGTTATTTTGATTGTGTTAAAACCATTTTTCATCTCATTTTCATCCAATGGAAAGTGAAAATATCGCTCTTGCATACGTACGTCTTACCATATCCACATAGCGGTGTAATTAGTTTTTCATCACCAATTTACTTTTATAATAAAAAACATGGAACTAATGAATATATATTATATTTATGAAATAATTATTTTGATAAAATTATAATATCATATTTACCTTTTTACCTTCCACTCAGTTTTAAAATGATAAGGACGATCATCTATACATGTGGAGTACCACATTCATAAAACGATGTGATCCATTTTTAATTTCTAATTTAAAAGGATAGTAATAAGAAAATATTTCATGAATATATATGATATAACAATTATCCTATAAAGGTGGATTATTATTTACTTTTTTTCATTCCATCTGTCGAAAAGTGAAAATGGTGTCCATGCGTATATATGGCTTATCGTCTCTATGAATGGTGTTATTCATTTTTTTATCTCTAAATTTTATAAATGACTTTAAATATATGTATATATATATATAATTAATAGGTATGATATTTATATCATTATTAAAATTATTTATGAATAATAATCAAAGTACAAGGATCAGAACTACCAAATAAAAATTCTCATGAAAAACGAAATAGTTAACACTCGTAAAACATGATTATAAAAAGGGGTGATTAATAGATAGGTATTGAAATATTATAATTAGAACATATAAGATACTATAAGTACTTAAATGAATCTTTTATACAGTTATAGTAAATTCAAATTTATTATATATGAGGTTATATCACTTTTTAAGCAGAATGAACTTGAGGAAGAGGATTTTATCTCAATTTTCACTCTATTGAGACATATTTGGAATTATAAACCTATTTAATTTTTTCTGTCATATATAATTCCCCTTTAATGTTTTCAACATGAATATATATTATTAATTATAATTAAATTTTCAATTCAATTTACTTTTTCAAGGGGTTTCAATTTAAAAGTTACTAAAAAGGTATGAATTTATTTTATAATCTCATTTTCTAGGATTGATTATACTTTGTATTGAAGGAATCTTGTAATATAACCTTCATAAACTCAATATGTTTTCTTATACTTTGTATATTTAATGAGTTTACATATTTTATTCTAAATTTTCCTCCCATTTACACTTGAATTAGGAAAATAAATTTTTAAAAT
Organism: Viscum album; assembly: GCA_963277665.1. Lineage (NCBI taxonomy): Eukaryota > Viridiplantae > Streptophyta > Magnoliopsida > Santalales > Viscaceae > Viscum > Viscum album. The sequence goes on along the minus strand of OY728157.1, from coordinate 2,112,704,487 downwards.
AAAAACCAATTATATTTCTCTTTTTTATTGCGTATATTTTTATTCCATGTTCATATTTTTTTAAATTATTTTACAAAAGTCCTTTTAATCTTCTCAAATTATTTATTAATGAAATTTTAATTTACCCTTATCTATTTACATTTTTAAACAAATATTTGTAGAGTTTTTTGAAAGGGTTATTTTTTACCTTCTTTACAAAAATTCAAAAGGAATGTTTTGTTTTTAATTTATATATAATTAATGAACCTTCCAACCACCATGACCATTTTATTAAATTATTCTAAATGTTTTAAATGGTTTTAAAAATAAAACACTTTTATGAAAACATATTTTAAATTTTTTATTCCATTTCATTTTATTCTATAAAAGATAGAAACTTATTAATAAAATTATATTACTGATACATTGATGGTTATTTTTTATGTCTTATTAATTTTTTGGTCATTAAATTTATCTTGAAACTTTCACCTTATTGTGATTATCATTCATTGTAAATTGCATTTATCTTAAATTTATATATTCTTTGAATCATGGATATGCTTATTATCTAAACTTTATACCATTTCTACATATGGTATTTAATTATGAAAGTTATTTGATTGACAAAGGAAATATTTATATTATGTATCCTTTACTCAATATGGATATTTTTTGATAAGGCATATTATTTATGAATTAAATTGGTCATTAAATATATTAAGAATTCATTGTACATCCAATGATGGGTGGGTCTTGGAATTATATAACCCCTCAATTCATCGATATGTCTTAATCAAAAAATCATTTAACTAGCCTTATAAAATGGGTTTTTGGTGTATTAATACCGATCGATTAAAATGTCTTGGGTGAAGGATTTGATGGTAAAGTTAACATGATGTCTAAGGTCATAACATCTAATATTAAGCATTATCTTTATAGAGAATTTATTTATTGTTATCCATTATATTACTACATTGATATTATCGATGGATTAATTTTTGTTCTCATGTTATTGATTAAATGGAATGTATTTTTTTTATTATTTACCATATCATATTGATTATTCCTTATTTACTCGTCATATCTTTCACAGTATATAACATTTACTAAGTATTTGATCACACCTTTTATTTTTTTTCATGTCCCCTAAATATGAATAAGGATAATATTAATAATACCAAGGATGAGAGAATATTTCTTATGTTATGTATTTTATGTTTCCAATATAATATGGGAATTATATAATTATATAGTTCTTCAAGACTACTACACTGGTCAATCTTTGGTTATGTGATCTCTTGTATCTCATACCATTGTGATAAAGAAGACACCTACTCTGGGTTATAGGATTTAGGGTTTTTACAGTTTTTTTTAGATAAATCTTAGTAGAAACAATGAGAACTAAATTTTAAATAAACTTAGATTATATAATATTAAAGATAACCCCTTATAGTATTTTAAAACTTTTTCCATTATATGGAATTTTATTTTATGGCTCAATGTTCATGAAGAGTATGAGCTAACTCATTGTGTTCCATTATTTAGTGATGGAACCTAAAGGAATAAATGGAATCAACACCCTTAATAAATATAGGGATTCTTCTATTGATAAAGTTAATAAAGTTGGTTTTAAAACTGAATAGATCATTTCCACATTTGGGTAGATGGATCATGTTATAATTTTTAAACATGATCATATGGGGAAACTCATTATTTCATAATTTGATTTACCAATGTTAGATCACTTCATGCAATAGAATCCTCTATCTTTTAATGGAACTACTAATCCATTGGTAGTTAAAAATGGATTAAGTCTCTCAAAAATTTATTATTGGATATGGTGTGTAATGAAAGTGAAATGGTTATTATGGTAGTTTATTGTTTTAGAGGAGATGGTGATAAATAGTGTACATTAATCCAGAACAAAAAAGAGGTTGAATAAATGTAAATAATGTAGTGTAGAACAATTAAAGTGATATTCTTAGAGAAATTCTTCCCTTGGTAATAATGAGCTGAAATAGAGAGGAAGTTACTCACTTTAAATAAAAATAAAGAAGAAATTATGGTAGAGTATGATGATAAATTTATAAGACTATCCAGACATGATTCAAACTAGATATGTAATCCAAAAATCAAGATTGGTTATTTATTTGATGGTCTTAAGCTGAGTCTTCTAAGGAAACTACTTTCTCAAATAATTTCATCATATGATGACATAGTGTCAAATTCCATTAATATAGAGAAATAATTTTCTAGATCCTATATCTTTAATGGAATCTTAGAGAATAATAACTCTACTAAGCACCATGAAAATTTGAATGCATAAAATAAAATAAATGAAAAAAGTAATTTCCATCATGTAATAATTATGGAAAGAAACATCCAAGAAAATGTTTAAATGATATGGGGGTTTATTATAAGTACAGAGATACAAGTCATCTGGATAATGAATGTATGTCAAATAAAGAAATTATTATTATCCAGTGATTTAACAATAAATAGATGGTAGAATATTCAAACTATTTCCCCAATATTTAAGGGAACTTACCACAGAATAATCCTAGGGTAAAAGTCCAGACATATGAAATTACTGAATCTAAATTAAAAGTTCCAAGAAATGTGGTGAAAGTTACATTTATCATCCAATCTTGAAGTTAAAATATCTTATTTGATTTTGTATCTAGCCACTCTTTAATATCTGAATAATTTTCTATGGGTATCGCATTACTACCTAAATGATTAGATGTTCAGTTGGTATTGAAAACTCTTAATGGTTGGATGACCACATATCAGGTCTATATATCGTCTTAGATAATCATTTGTGTGAATATTATTTTTGAAAATCTTATTATTCTTACTCAAGTTGAATAAAATAAAATCTTGGAAATATATTTTATCTTGCAGTATATATCACATATTAACTATCATGGAAGGGAAGTTACATTGGATATTCTGAATCAACCTATGAAAATATTTCAGTGTAATGATGAACTAGAACTTCTAATGGAAATTAATTCTATTATATGGGTTTTACTACCTATTCATGAGGGATATTTATCTCATATGTTTAGGGAGAAAATAAACATTGAATATATTCCTATTATATAGGGGTTTGATGATGTCTTTATAGAAGAGTATAGATAATGGATTAATCCATCCTAGTGATTCACCATGGTTTGAACCTATTATTTTTATTGAGAATAAAGATGGTTCAATGCATCTTTGAATTACTTATTGTGAAAATAACAAAGTTACAATTATGAACAAGTGTCATCTACCCCATATCGATGACATGTTTGACCAATTAAAAGGATATTATAATTTTCCCAAGATTCATCTTTGATCTGGATATCATCAGCTAAGGATCAAAAAAATAGGATATACCCAAGATAGGCTTCCATATAACATATTCTCATTATGAATTTATAGTGACATCATTTGGACTTAACAATGCTCTTGATAACTTTATAGATTTAATGAATAAATTCTTTATAGATTAAATTGATATGGTTTTGGTAGTATTTATAGAAGATATTATTATATATTAAAAGAGAAAAAGGATCATGAAGAACATTTGAGAATTGCACTGATGATGCTGAGTAAGGAAAATCTATATGATAAATTTTTAAAGGTTCAATTTTTGATAAAAATGTCTCATTATTAGGTCATATAATTTCAAGTGAGGGTATATTGATGTGTCCTTCAAATATAAAAGTTATTTAGAAATATCCCATACTAATCATGGTAACAAAGATCTGTAGTTTCATTAGATTGGTTGGATACTATCAATACTTTGTAAGAGATTTATCATGACTATATAACCCACTTTCTAAGTTGAATCAAAAGGGGGTTAAGTTTTTATTGTTAGACGAATGTGGGGATAATATCAAAGAACTAAATAGTTTCATCAGTTTGTCTGTGCCTATACTACCGTGTAGTGGGGAAGGTTTTGAGATAAATAATTATGTATCAAATAAGGGACTATTATGAATCCTCATACAGGATGATATGGTTATAAAATATTCCTCTCAATAATTAAAAATTAATGATCATAATTACCTGACTCATGATTTGGAGTAGGAGGAGATAATTTTTGAATTGAAGATATATAGGCATTATATACATAGTGAAAGTAGTGATATATACACTAACCATAAAATCTTGAAGTATATATTTACTTTTGGGCAAAAATCCCTCAAGGTAACATTGTATTATTTTTGTGTTGATTTTGTTTTGTTGACAAAGCAGGTTTTCATGGATATTTGTCGAGTTCCCAAGAATTTGTTGACAATCCTTGTTGACAAAGAACGATGACAAAGGAAAGGACGATCTGGAGGCAGTGAGTCTTCGTGATTATGTCAAGCTTCATGAACGGCAGAGGCTGAAGCGCATTGCGGCGGTGAAGGGCTTTGCAAGGGAGCTTCGCGGCGAAGGAGCGAAGGAATGTTGACGGTGATGCTTCGCGATTACGTCAAGCTCCGCGAACGGAAAATTGTCGTGGTGCTTCGCGATTTAGACAGAATTCCGGCGGAAACTTTGGAGCTTCACGATTTGAGATGACGTGGCGTTGAATTCGCACGGAAGGGACGATGGTCGATGGAATCTCCTATAAATAGAGGCTGACCCCCTCGAGAGAAATAGAGAGAATTTTCAGAGAAGATCATTTGCTCTTGATTTGCGAAGGTGTTTTGCAGAGCTAGTGTGCTTCGCGAAAGAGGAGATTCGCGGCGGCTATTGTAGCTCCGCGAAACCTGTGAGCTCCACGTTGGCTTAGTAAGGTTTGAGAGGGAAGTTTCTCTGAAATGACTTGATCTTCACGGGAGTTCTTCGCGAGGTTGCTTTGCGAGAGAGCTTCGCGAAAATGCAGGAGATTCGTGAAGGCTTGTTTGAGCTTCGCGAAATTAGGAGCCTAGCGAAGTAGGGTGCTTCGCGAAGGTGTTTCCAAAGTGAATTGCCCAGTGGTTAAGAGGCAAAGTGGTATTCATCAGTGGATGAAATTTGGACTATAACATAGCATCTATAAACAGTTAAGGATGTGTGCATTCATGCAAATGAAGAGACCTACAGGTCTATAAACTGTGAGTGGATTCCCTTCTAGAGCAGTGAGCTTAGAAAGAGGAGGAAGGTGATCCTCTCCACCGGCAGTGAGCCAGAGAGAGAGAAATAGGGAGTGACCCTTGGAAAAGCAGTGAGCTGACCCTAAACCTTATGAAGGCAGTGAGCCTCGGAATAGAAGTGATCTATCCTAAATTTTGTATCCACATATTATAAAGATTAGTGGGATTTGGTATGCACGACAACTTGTCGATGTATGCTCCATGGACGTAGCCCAGTGAGGGTGAACCAAGTAAAAATCTTTATGTCTGCCTGTTTACTTCCCTGCATTGCATTTGAAGTATCATCATGAGGCAAAGAAGAAAATAAGTGATCATAATAACCACACAAGTGCGAACAAAGTGACCCTTGTAATAAAGAGGTCAAGATCCAGTGGGGCAGGAAGAAGTTTGAAAAGAATATCTATACCCTGATTCACCCCCCCCCCCTCTCAGGGTATATAGGCCCCTATTAGTCCTAACAATTGGTATCAGAGCGATAGGTTGCTTTTATCAGATTTGTTTTCCCAGACTTTGTGTAGTTGATTTGTGTTGATAAATAAGTCTTCTATTATCTCGGCCTTCCATGGAAAAGGTAAAAATATCAAAGAAGAATCAGAAGTCAGGTGGTATTCCTCAGTGTGTAAGTGTTTATGGAAGAAGTGTGATTCAACTAAAGGAATCAAGCAGCTTTCTGAAGGAAGGCTTGGATGAATTAGATAGGGAAAAGATAGATTCACTCAATAATGATGTTGGAACGAGTGAAGTACTTAAAATTCAATGTGATGCTGAAACCACTGATGATGAAGAAGTTTCAAGGAGGACACCAGTTGATGTCATTAACATGAAAAAGGAAATGGACTGGAAATCGGATGAAGAAGTAAAATATAAAGAAATCTGGATCAAAGTATTGGAGATTGAGGTCAACAAGCTAAGAGGCTTAAATCAAAGGCTTATTGATATAGTTACTGACCTAACTGAGAAGAATGATTCTTAAGCTGAGGAACTACAAAAGCTGGCTAAAATAAAAGGAAAACAAAAGACTGGTGATTATGAAGAGAGTCAAAAGTCAGATGAAGTTCAGAATCTGAAAGCTAGAAATGTTGATCTTGCTACACAGCTATCTGAGGTAGTTCAGAAGAATCAAATACTACAACAAGAAAATGCATGTTGTTTTGATTCTATTTCTCAAGAAAAATTTAATGTAAAGGAGCAGAGTGACATGGTGGATAAGCTGACGCGTGAATTGGAAGATGAGATGAGTAGAGGGAAGCTTCTCAAGGGAGAACTTGATGTCCAACTTGAATCAAGTGATATGAAGATTCAGAAGTTGGAAGAAGAGCTAGAATCCATAAAGAAGGAAGTGGAGAAATCCAATGCTAAAGGAATGCCAAAAATGAAGGATGCCTTACACTTTCTATTTGATCATCCTTTGACAAGTGATGATAAAATGAAGAACAGATATGTTGTTTCTAAAGAGAAACAATAGAATATTTTCTCAGCTCAAAGACTAGAATGTTTCGGAAAAGCTGGTATTGGATTTGATGAATCACCTCCCATGCATGATAAGAAGAGAGCCGTGAATAGTTCCAGGAGTGGAGAAAACCCTATAGGTACTGAAGATAGGCCAAAGAGGTCAGTTACAAAAAGAAGTGATGACATGTGCTATTTCTGCGGGATTCATGGTCACACGTCAAGCTTCTGTTCAGAGGCTCTAGAATACATTTCAGGCTGTGAAAACAGAAACCTTACTAAATCTGAGAATAAGAAGAAGCATCATGAGAAATCAGAGAGAAGAGTTTCTTAGAGGAAAGCATCTATTAGATGCTATTACTGTGGAAGAATGGGACAAACCATGAGTATGTGTCAGGAATATCAAGAGCCCCGTGTCAGAAGAAGAACTCAAGGTGTATCAGAATCTCGACATAGAAATGACGAAACGAGGTATGCCTTTGATGGAGAATGTTTTATATGTTTAGATTATGGGCATTTGGCAAGAAATTGCAGCAAGAAGAATGCAAGGAAGGAAAAGGAACTTGAAAAGAGATTCTTGACTCTAGTGATGCATAATGAGAAATTCTACACTGGGAGACAACATGGTAAGGTGAAGAATAGGCTTAGAGCCTCAGGGGAGTCACATGGAGATAAAAGAAAGGTGTATCAGTCACCTCCCCTGTCATAATCACAACAGATCTCAAGAAGAGAATGTGAACAAACATGGAAGATTAAGGGGAGATCTACTCCAGTTGTGGTAAAGAATAATAAACGTTTAATGGAGGACTCACCACCAGTGGAAAGGAGTGTGGTGACTCAGACATCTAATAAAAGAAAGATGAACAAAGAATGTAAGGAAAAATTTGCATGTCATGTTCCATAGCGGAAAAAGGAGGAAGGTTCAAGATCCCTGCAATGGTGGAAGAAGCAAGGGAAGATGACAAGCAAGGAGATTCCTACTTAGAGAAATAATCAAGGAAAATGGAATTTTGGAAGAACCTCAAAGAAGGAAATTTTTACTAGTGGGTCTATACCCCATGTGATGAGAAAGGTCTGGCCTACAGAATCTACATATCAGAAAAAGGCTCATCATGGGGGTAATGAATGCTTAGTCATATGGCCAGAGCAGTTGAAGTTGGCCAGACAACTAGAAGAAGCAAGAAAGAAGTGTGATGCACTCCAAGAAAGAATCAAAGGGTTGACCCATTAGGATCAACCAATAGCCTCATATTGAGGATTCCAGAAGACATCCCCTCTCCCTATGTATATAAATGTTATTAACTGATGATTCATGTGTTTCAGGTTTTAGGGAGATACGATCCAAGGGGAAGTGGCATCTAAGGATGCGAAGTGGAGAGGTGATATTCTCTACAGTTTCAATTGATTCAAATCATGTACCAGTGTTGAAGAAGAAAGGGAGCAACAGAGCACAATAGAATGTGATTGTGTTGTTAACTTTGTCTCTTGTTTCCTACACCGAGTTTCAACTTAGTAGGCTTAGATATTTTGTTAATGGCTCAACACTGAGTGGAATATGAGAACAAATAATGCAGGAGGAAAAGAACAGTTATGGGTCTAAACTGTTGGGCCTAACTACGGGAAGAGTTGCATAACACAGGGGGGAGCATTCTATATCCTAATCAGATGCATGATCTCAATATGATATGAAGGATGAATGTTTATGCTCATGAAGAATGATTGGTGGAAAAGTAGCAACACACAGTTTTTCATGATTATCAATTGTGTTCTAACCATGTGGTATCAGCTGACTGCTTTTAGGATACCAAGAAGCTGCGAGAGAAAATCAAATTTTTGTCAATAAAAATATGAGAGAATATGTTCAAAGAAATGACGTCATTGAACAATGACAGAGAGAAAATTTGCTGAAAGAAATGAAGCCACTAAAGATTAAGTCAGTGAAACATTTCCTGATGAATGTGTTGAGGAAGAAAGAAACACAAGGGAGAGAATAAGTGGCTGATACTGATTCAAAAGAAGACACTGAAGATGAACAAGAAAGTTTCAAGTCTGTGTCTATAAGGAAGCCAAAGAGTCGAGCTGAAATTGATAGGCAGAATATCATTGGTGATCAGACAGCTCCAGTTCAGACAAGGGAAATAAAATCATTGTAGCATGCATCTTTTCTATCTTAGGTTGAGCTGAAATGCATTGCTGATGTAGTTGATGATGAAAACTGGGTTCAACCATGAACGAAGAGATAGATCAGATTGAGAAGAATCAGAAGTGGGAGATTGTTTCGAGGCTAGTAGATAAGAATCTCATCGAGACTAAATGGGTTTATCGCAACAAGATGAATGAATATGGCACAGTGATTCGGAAAAAATCACAATTAGTGTGCGAGGGATACTCCCAGATATAGGGAATAGATGTTGATGAGACATTTTCACTGGTTGCAAGGCTAGAGACAATCAGATTATTTTTTGCCATAGCAATGCAAAGAAAGTTTAAAGTGTTCCAGATGGATGTCAAATACGCATTCATGAATGGGGTTCTAGAAGTGGAGGTTTATATTGAGAAACCAGATGGTTTTCTCATTAATTAGGATGAGAAGAAAGTTTGCAGGCTGAAGAAGGTGTTGTTTGGGTTGAAACAAGCACCAAGGGCATGGTACTCAAGACTTGATCAGTACTTGAAGAAGCTTGGTTTCCAGCATGGAGGATTTGATTACAATCTTTATTTCAGTAATAATAGTAATAAAAGTATGATGGTGTTGGTTTATGTCGATGACATAATATTTGGTGGATCAGATGAAGCTCAGTGCAGACAGTTTTCCGAATTCATGAAAAATGAGTTTGAAATGTCAATGATTGGAGAGATAACGTTTTTCCTTGGTCTACAGGTGACACAAGGAAGGAATTTAACATTCATTTCTCAATATAAATATGCCAAGGAGGTCCTGAGAAGATCTGGAATGGAAAATTCCAAGGAGATGAAGACTCTGGTTGTTACCCGGATGAAATTATCAAAAGATGAGGATGGCAAGGCAGTTAATATCACAGAATACGGGCAAATCATTGGAAGTCTGTTGTACTTGACCGCAACAAGGCCTAATATTGTTTTTTCCACATGCCAAGCAACGAGATATCAGAGTAATACCAAGGAAAGTCACATGCTCGCAGTGAAAAGAATACTTCGGTATATCAAGGGCACGGTGGACTTCGGCTTGACATATACTGATAAATCTCATACAGAGTTATTGGGATATACTGATGCAGACTGGGCCGGTTCAGCAGATGATAGAAAATCAATGTCAGGTGGTGCATTCTATCTTGGTGGATTGTGTATTTCTTGGCTAAGCAAGAAGAAAGATTACATTTCATTGAGCACCGCAGAAGCTGAGTATATTGCGGCCACTCAAGCATGCACACAGTTATTGTGGATGAAGCAGCAGCTTGAAGATATGGGAGTTGAAGTGAAGTCTCCGATCGGAATCCAGTGCGACAACTCAAGTGCTATAAATCTTAGCAAAAATCCCGTCCATCATTCAAGGACAAATCACATTGAGATTAAGTATCATTTTATCAAGGAGAAGGTTGAGCAGGGAATCATGAAGTTGGAGTACGTGCCTACAGAGCTACAAGTTGCAGACATTCTGACAAAGGCCTTACCCAAGGAAGCTTTTGAGAGGCATCGACTGGCTTTGGGAGTTCAGTCGATTCCCCGCACTTGAAATAGTGTGGATGTGGGACCCCCCCCCTGAGGAATGATGTGTTTTTCCCTAATGTGCTGATATGTGTTCTCTACTCTGTTACAGACTGCAAAGGAGTGACCTTTGGGTTCGTTGACAAAGGGGGGGAAAATAGTGATTGTTCCAGGGGGAGACAGTGTGGAGATTTGATAAATCATGAATGATATGGGGAGAAGCTGACAGTTGGAGCAGCCAAATAGGGGGAGAGCAATGAGAAAGGGGGGATTTGTAAATCTGAAGATGCTAGAAGTGATCGATCAAAGTAGAGATATCACGACAGCTGAGGGTCGTGATAAAAGCAGAACAGTGGTGTTGGAATGGTGAGAGAAGGTTTTCAGCTATCACGAAATGTGATCAGTGTGGTTCAACAATTGGTATCAATTTATGAATTGGTATCAGGTTGGAATCGACAATTGGTTTTTGACATGAAGTGATCCATTGATGAACTGTCATACTACTCTTGTTTCCCACGCCGAGCATTGCTCATGTGGGCTTAGAGTACGTGTTAAGTGAATCCTTTAACGCTATCATAATCGCAAGAGGCGAATGGTGGTAGTGGCTGGAAGAAGACTCAGTGAGGTATCAACGTGCAGAAAATCTTTCTGAGAAGAGTTATGAAGAATTGTCAACAAACCCAAAGGGGGAGATTGTTGGAAAAAATCCCTCAAGGTAACATTGCAGTATTTTTGGGTTGATTGTGTTTGTTGACAAAGCAGGTTTTTATGGATATTTGTCGAGTTCCAAATAAGTTTTTGACAATCCTTGTTGACAAAGAACAATGACAAAGGAAAGGACGATATGGAGGCGGTACAAAAGAGCAGCACTAGGTGGCTTCGTTTCCCAGTGTTTGCCAAATTTTTGGGGTCCAAAATTTGGAATTTGGTGAGCATCGCGAAAAGTGGATTTCCATGAAGATCATAATTTAATATGGCAAAGGCATGAGTTTTGCGAAGATGGGATGCATGGATTGGATTTCGCAAAAACCAGAAAAATGGAGGTGGTGAGTCTTCGGGATTACATCAAGCTTCGCGAATGGTAGAGGCTGAAGCGCATCGCGGGGGTCAAGGGATTCACAAGGGAGATTCACGGCGAAGGTGCAAAGGAATGTTGACGGTGATGCTTCGCGATTACGTCAAGCTCCACGAACAGAAAATTTCCGTGGTGCTTCGTGATTTGGAAAGAATTCCGGCAGAAACTTTGGAGCTTCACGATTTGAGATGACGTGGCGTTGACTTCGCACGGAAGGGACGAGGGTCGGTAGAATCCCCTATAAATAGAGGCCGAACCCCTTGAGAGAAACAGAGAGAATTTTTAGAGAAGATCATTTTCTCTCGATTTGCGAAGGTGGTTCACAGAGCCAGTGTGCTTCGCGAAAGAGGTGCTTCGGGGCGGCTATTGTAGCTCCGCGAAACCTGCGAGCTCCGCGTTGGCTTAGTAAACTTCGTGAGGGAAGTTGCTCTGAAACAACTTGAGCTTTGCGGGAGTTCTTCACAAGGTTTCTTCGTGAGAGAGCTTCGCGAAAAGGCAGGAGCTTCGTAAAGGCTTGTTTGAGCTTCGCGAAATTGGGAGCCTAGTGAAGTAGGGTGCTTCGCGAAGGTGTTTCCAAAGTGAATTGCCTAGTGGTTAAGAGGCAAAGTGGTATTCATCAGTGGATGAAAGTTGGACTATAACAGAACATCTATCAACAGTTAAGGATGCGTGCATTCATGAAAATGAAGAGACCTACAGGTCTATAAACTGTGAGTGGATTCCCTTCTAGAGCAGTGAGCTTAGGAAGAGGAAGAAGGTGATCCTCTCCACCGGCAGTGAGCCAGAGAGAGAAATAGGGAGTGACCCTTGGGAAAGCAGTGAGCTGACCCTAAACCTTATAAAGGCAGTGAGCCTGGGAATAGAAGTGCTCTATCCCGTATTTTGTATCCACATCTTATGAAGATTAGTGGGATTTGGAACGCACGACAACTTGTCAGCGTATGCTCCTTGGACGTAGCCTAGTGAGGGTGAACCAAGTAAAAATCTTTGTGTTTACCTGCTAACTTCCCTGCATTGCATTTGAAGCATCATCATCAAGCAAAGAAGAAAATAAGTGATCATAATAACCACACAAGTGTGAAAAAAGTGACCCTTGTAATAAAGAGGTCAAGATCCAGTGGGGCAGGAAGAAGTTTGAAAAGAATATCCATACCCTGATTCACCCCCCCTCTCAGGGTATATAGGCCCCTATTTGTCCTAACATTTACCTATAAGGAGTTTAATATGTTCCATAGAATACGTTGGAAGTTAACAAAATATTATTATTTCTTAATATCTTACCACCCTCTGAAGGAGGGAAAGGTGGTTGATACTCTTAGATGGAAAGACCAAGCACGTTTTTCTATCATGAGGATTAAAATAGATCCAACATTTATGTATTTAAAAAAAATTATCTTGAAATATTATGAAGAGGGGGAAAATATTATATTTCTTAGATGAATGTTGAATTATCCATCCATGAGATGATTAAGAAGGCATATAAGGAAAATGTGGAATTACAGAAGATGGTGTGGAATGTTGTTGAGTTGAATCGTGATCATTCAAAAATGATAAGGTTCAAAAATAATAATGTGTTCCATCAATACCAAACTTGAATAAGGGGTTTTTAGATGAAACACATAATCCATCATTCTCTATTCAACCTGAAAGTAAAAAATATATAGAGAGAGAGAGATATGAATGAGTGTTTATCCTGGGATGATATTAAAAGGGATATTTCGGAGTATGTATTTTCGTTCCTAGTGTGTTAGTAATTTATGGATAATACATATAAGTATAAGGGGATGTTACAACCATTACCCATACCATAATGAAAATATAGAAACATTACCTTGGATGTTTTCATCGGGCTCCCCAAAACATCTAAAGGCCATAATGTTATTTGGGTTGTAGTTGACTACCTTATGAAATAATCGTATTTTATCACTATTAGGGAATATTTCTATCTTAAATAGATTACTAAGTTATAAATTAATGAAATTTTAAGATTTCATGGAGTACCACTCTCAATTGTATCAGATTGGGATCTGAGGCTTACATTGAGGTTATGGAGAAGCCTTCATTAGGCTATGTATACAGAGTTGAGTTTTACTACTTCTTATCATACCTATATAGATGGAAAGTCTGAGATGACAATTAAATCTCTAGAAGACATGTTGAGATCTTAATCTATTTATTTCAAAGGTTGTTGGGAACAACACCATTTCTTATTAGAATTTTCCTACAACAATAGCTTTCACTCAAGTACTCAAATGTATCGTTATGAATCACTCTATGAAAGGAAGTTCAAAACTAATTTTTTTTTGAAAAGTTAGAGAAATAAAGATATTGGGACCTAGTCTAGTTGAGGAAATGGCAGAGAAGGTTAGATTCATTCAACCACAAATATGGGTATCTCGGAGTCGATAATAAAAGTTATGTTGAAAATCATCATTGATATCTAGACTACAAAGTTAAAGATAAGGTATTCCTATCAATATATACTTGTAATAAGGTTATGTGATTTTAAAATAAGGAAAATTTGATCCCAAGATATATTGTCCCATTTGAAATTATTGATCATATCAAGATCTTATCTTATTTCTTAAGACTTCCAGCTAATCTCTATCATGTTCACAATTTCTTCCATGTATCTTTCCTAAGAAAGTAAATACCCAATCCTTAATAGGAAATAAACTCAGATTTCATACCGCTGGAGTAATATTTTTCTTATGAGGAACAATCGGTGGAGATTTTGAACCATAGAGGGAATTTGATAAAAATCAAGAGCACTAATTTGGTCAATGTTTTATGGTGAAACCATAATTTTGATAAAGTTACATTAGAACTAGGGGATGTTTTGAGGTATAAGTATCCGTAGTTGTTTGTATGAAATTGATTGAATTTAGAGGAAAAATTTTTATAAGTTGGGAATAATGTAACACCCCAATATTTTATTATACATTACTCTTTAAAAAAAATTAATTTCTTTAATATCTTACTTTACGTGCAACACAAATTATAAACAAACCATGAAGGACTATTGAAATATTATTATATGAAAGTTAGCACCTAGCTATTGGATTGGTGGGAAGAAATATGATTAACCAAATTATGAAAAATATGTATAAAATTTTAATTAATTCAAATTTATTAATTAACTATTAGGAAATTAGTACTCAATTTTGAGTAAATCCATTTTATGCTTTACTAATTTGTTTTCTTTAAAAATGATTTTTTGTTGTATTTTGTGTGTTGAAGTTATAATAAATTTTTTCCACTCCTATAAATTTAATTTTATAAAAACAATATCAATTTTGAAATCATCATATCAATATTATCTTACACTTAATTGTTTTAATATTCCTAAAAGGATTTATTTTTCAATAAATAGTGAAAAGTACTGCTTTTTTAAAAACTGTCATTCCATTTCATCAAATAAAGTAATTTAAAAGTTAAATTATATTTGGATTTGGTATTTAATTAATAAAATATTAATTTTATTTAAAATAAGTTAATTAATACTATTAATATAATTATTTTATAGTATTTTGATATAAATCAATTTTTAGGCTTAAAACACATTTCCTAGGAAACTGTTTTCGTCGCATTTTGTGGGTTTATTTTTAATCTAATTTTTGAAATGTATAGGAATTTAATTTGATAAAATGGATTCAATATTTTTAATTAATAAGTTTAAATATGTAAAATATTTCCATTTTATTTTTGGACATTATGAATAGTAACAGTTATAAAATTTATCTCCTTGGTAATGGGTAAATGGGTTAATTGGGGGTTAAAACTAATGTGACGGGGCTTCAAATTAATTCAAACACTTGAATTTATTTATTTTCATGATTATATTTCATCTAAAATCATTAAAACTTTTATAATATTAAATTTTTCCATTTAACATTGATTTTTACCATTACAAAATTTAAGGAAAAGATAAAGGCCAAAATGTTAGTTTCTTGATTTTAATATCTATAATATTTTGTGATAGGGATAAAAATAGATTATGTTTAGTTATAAATTCTTATATTAAATATGAATTAATTTTTTTATAATGGAAATTGATTTTTAATTTTTATTGATGAAATAATTACCTTATATTCTTATACAACACCGGCTGAGTGCTTGTTCAAGAAGTAGAAAAATCATGTAAATGATTTTAATATCTATAAAATTAATATTTTTTGGGTGATGTATAACTCCCCATGAATTTTATAGATAAATATTAAATATTAGGTATTTTTAATGGTTTATATTAAAATTTAATATTTGTATTGATGTCTTTAAAGTCAAATTAAATGAATTGCGTCAAAAATTACATTAACGATATTTTATGAATATAATATTTTATTAAATTATTTAAAAATACTAAAAATATTGATTTTTAAAAATAGTGAAAATATAGTGTCTAATTTGTTTCACTTTTTTTATCCAATTTTCACCTTATATGTAAAATTATAACCCTTTAATATTGAAATAGTTATTACCACGATTAAGGTTAAAAATGGTTAAAGAATGGGTTAATAAAAAAAGATAAGGTTTAAAATGATATCTAAACCTGTATAAAATTGATTGGATGATTATATCAGGAAAATAAACTCCTTATATTCTAATCCATATGATTTTGTAACCACTTGGACATGAATATGACTTTATTAAATTTTAATATTTTTGAAAAATTACAAGAGTGTCCCTCCCCTCACTTATAAAAGGACACCCGTTCCCCCTTTTTTATTACACAATTTTGAGCCACATAGATCAAAAAAACCCTACCCAATTATCTTATAAATTATCCAAACATTAATTATAAGAATTATTCTTCTTAAAATACCATTCCAATGGTCCTTTAGAATGGATATAAAGGAATTGTACCGAAGAATCTTTGCTGAAAATTTCAAATTTATTTCTCCTTATACTTATTATAAATATATTATACCATTTATAGATTAATAAATATTGTATAATAAATATACTTACATGATATTATGATTACGGTAAAATCAATTTTACCTCTTTTACATCCTATAGAAAGTAAAAAACATCACTCGTGCATACGTTCGACTTACCATCTTCACATGGCGGTGTAATTCATTTTTCATTACCACATTTTTTGGATGGTAATAAATATAGAAATACTAAATATATATGATATTTATGAATGAATTATTCTTCTAAAATTATAATAAGATACTAATTTCTCACCTTCCAATTCTTTGTAAAATGATAACGTCCCTTATGTGTATGTGTGGACTACCACCTCCAAGAAACATTGCGATTTTTTTCATTTATTCATTGAATCAATGGGAATAAGGATATATTAAATAAATATATATGATATAATAATTATTCTCTAAAGGTGAATTATTATTTAACTTTCTTTCATTCCATCTGTCAAAAATTGAAAACAACATTCTTGCTTATTTATGGCCTACCATCTCTATGAATCGTGTAATTCATTTCTCTATATATACCATTAATAGATGAATATAAATATATATATATAGTGAATATATATTATATTTATATCATGATTAAAATTATGAATATTATGGAACCATAATAAAAGTACAAGTATCATAACTACCAAACCAAAATTCTCATGAAAAATGAAATTGTTAATACCAAGGAACAATGATTTTAAAAAGGGATTATTAATAAATAGGTATTTAAATGTTATAAGTGTATAATATATGATATTATAATTGTGTAAATGAATATGTTATAGAATTATAATTAATTCTAATTTATTATATAGGAGGTTAGATTTCTTTCTAAGTAAGACAAACTTAAGGTAAAGGATTTCATCTCAACTTCCACTCCATTGAGCCATATTTGGTATTATGGACCTATTTAATTTTATATGGTTTATATTATACCCCATTAATTTATTTATTATGAATAAATACTTATTCATAATTATTAAAGTTTCAATTTAAGTTACTCTGTATAGGGGTTGCAATTTAAAGGTTACCAAATATGGAATAATTTATTTTATAATTTCATTTTATGGAATTGCTTATATTTTTCCTCAAAGGAAAATTATAATATATCATTCATAAAATCCATCTAATTTTTTACCTTCTAGATATTTAATTAGATTCCATATTTTCTTCCAAATTTTCATCTCTAGTTCACTTAAATGAAGAAATGAAAATTTTAATATAAAAACTAATATTATTTCTTCTTTTTGGTAGGGTATATTTTTTTCCATGTCGTTATTTTCCAAAATTATTTTACCAATGTCCTTTATATTTAATAAAATAACTTATTAAGGCATTTTATGTTATACTTAAATTTTTAAAATGTTTTAAAGGAATATTATTATGTTTTATGAAAATTTCATTTTTGACTTTTCTTTTTAAAAAGTTATGAGGAATATTTTCATTTTAACGTATATGTTGTTAACATATGTTACCGTAAACATAACTGTTTTATAATATTTAGATGATTCAAAAAGTTTTCAATGGTTTTAAAAATATAAAAATTTTATTAAATATTATTTTATATTTTTTCTTCAATTTTATTTTATTCTCTAAAATACATGAATTTATTAAAAAAAAAATATATTTCTAATGAATTGATAGTTATATTTTATCTCTTATTAATTTTTTGGTCATTAAATTTGTCTTGAAACATTAACTTTATTTTGATCATCTTTATTAGACATTAAATTTATCTTACTTATCAATATTATTGTTATCATGCATATTATTATTTATTAAACAATATACCATTTCTATAAATGGTGTTTTGCTATGAAATTTATATGATTGACAGGGGAATATTGATATTTTGTATCCTTCACTCAATATGTATATTTTTTGATAAGGCATATTTTTATGAACTAATTTGATCATTCACTATATGAGGAATGCATTGTACATCTATTGAAGGGTGGGACTTGGAATTATGTATCCCCTCAATGCGTAAAAAGGTCTCAAGAGACAAATCAGTCGGTTGGCCTTGTTAAATGGGTTTTGTTTTATAATTATTCATCTATTAAACTATCCTAGAACAAGGCATTGACAGTAATGATATCATGACTTATGAGATCATGAAGTCTAATATTAATCATTTCATTCATTGAGAATTAATTTATTATTATCCCTGAGATTACTATATTGTAATTATACATGGATTAATTTTCATTCTCAAGTTATTAATTAAATGAAAAGTATTTTCAATTATTTAAGTTTCCAAATTGATTATGCCTTATTTAATCATGATATATTCCACTTTATATAACCATTACTGATAATTTGAGCTCACAATTTATTTGTTTTACTTTACCCAAGATATGAATAAGGATATTATGAATAATACCAAGAATGTGTGAAGGTTTCTTATGTTATGTATTTTATATTTCTAATTTAATATAGGAATCATGTATGTATATATTTATTTAAGACTACTAAATTATTGATCCTTGTTGATTTAATCCCTTGTATGTTATACCAATTTAATAGAGGGAAAACCATCTCTAAGCTAATGGAGTCAGGGTTTCTATATTTTTTGGTTAACTATCAACTTTCTACTCAAAAATGTAAATTCATATTAAATATCATTCATATTATAATTATATTTCTTTATAACTAATATATTTACCCAATTCAAAGAATTTGAATCAATAACTACCATTTGAGGATAACATTTCAATGATGTTTTATTTGAGTGTAAGATATTATCAATTTGTTATAATTCTTAAATCAACTTTTGAGAATCATTAATCAATGAATTTTTTAAATAAAAAAATATTTATATTTTTGTATGTCATGCCTTAAGGGGGATTTTTTTAAAAATAAATTTCATATATATTTGTTCAAACCAAAAATAAATAATCTGTATTTAAGATACTGTGAAACAAGATCTAGAAAATATTATAATTGAAACTATTAATAAGTAACATTTAATAAAAAAATATGGTAATAAAATAGAATTTATTTAGTATTAAAAAATCAAGGATTTAGATAGTAAAGAATATTAGTTATGTGGAAGTATAATAAACTTTTATCAACAATAATAATTAAGATAAGAATAACAAGAATTCTTTAATTTTGGAAGTTGAACAACTATATATAGAGTAATTCACATTTATTTATATGTTTAAGTAATTTATATAAATATTATGATATTAATGACTTAGATAATTGAAACTAATACTATCAAAATTTAAAAAGTTTAATATTCAAGTGTATAGATGTGCACATAAAAATAACATGGTAATAATATCATTTATAATTTAATACTTATAATAAAATTATATAAGAGTGAGTTTATTTTAAAAATAAAAAAGTTGAGGGATTTAAATAAATAAATAAAACTAGTTATTTAATATTATAGTGACATATTATCTTCATTAGTCTTTAATATAATAAAACATATAAATTAATTATTTTTGAAAAATGAAAAAAATACAATAAATTATATTATATATGTGTGTAAATAATAGAATTATGGAGTTAATATAGAGGGGTATATATACCATGTAACTTAAACCTCTTTATTTTAATTTATTTAACTTCATTAGAAATAATTTTCAAGGTAATGGTCTATACACATGCGTTTGAGAGATAAAGTTGAAAAAAAATATGTGAGAAAATAACCTATCTAAAGAATCTCTTGTATCCCACAAAAATACTTCTTTAATTTCCATAATGAACTCATTATTAACATGAAGTTTTCTTTTGGTATAGTAAGATTGTTAATAAGTATGAATAATCATATGATTCACATTATATAAATCTTGATAATAAATTGGGGCATTAACCTTAGTGAGTAGTATTGTTACACAGTAAAGTTTTAGAATCATAGGAGGTCTATAATGAAATATGCTAATAAAAACCCCTTTCTTTCCATTGACACCATGGTTAAATAAGTTGGTTAGATCTTATGTTCTTGTAACTTTAGAGTAGATTTTTTAGAATCAAGCATATTGTGTTGGGATGATAAGTTATAAAATAAGTGAAATTAAAGAAGAATAATCGGATATGTTTATTGGATTGGATTTTATCTTCAATATACAAATCATATTCAAAATAATATATAAAAAGTTTAATAATTTGAGATGAAGGCTCTTAAATATTTTAATAGTGACTATAAGATGTTTGGAGGTGTATGGAATTATTATTTAGGGTTTTTGAGTTCATAATTTTCATACTGAAAAATGGAAAAGACCAAAATTCATAAGAGTCATAGTGATCAATCATAAGCATCATTCTAATAGATCAATGAAACTGTGAATAAGTAAAAAAATTATAAGGGTCATTGTACTATTTTCATATGGTTCAATCTAAGCTAGGGTTTGAAAAATAAGTAAATAAAATATATTTCCCTATATGCATAAAAGAAACTCTGGATAATGGACTAGATATTTGGAAAATTCATGAATGCATTCCTTATATTCAAAAGAGAAAATCTAAGTAAATAATTAAAATTTTGAAAATTTCATATTTAATAAAAAAAAATTAGTTACTTTATATGAGTAAATATAATAAGAGTTTGTAAATATGAAAAATTCCTCAAACATACGAGTGATTTTTAGAATTCATAGGTAATGTCTTTAAGGAATGTAATTTCATAAGAGCCATTACAATTTTCAAAAGTGTAATTTTTTTTATAAGGGTTTTTTAAGGATAAATATAATTTATATAAGATTCATCCAAAGTAGATTGTAAAAAATTACATAAGTCTCATTTTGTAAGACTCATTCAGAGATTTTATAACAGTAACTCTAGACATTTGTAGGATTTATTTCTTTAAATTGTTCCATACTTTGAAAAAATTTAAGTTTGATGGAATTAAATAGTGGTTTGAAAATAATTATTCAAAATTTATATTGTGTGATCTATATTGCTCAAATTAGAACAAGACTCCTCCTAGGGAAATATAAATTAAATATATAGTAATTTAAAAGTTGGTATGATTTAATGGAATATATCTGAATCAGATTAATTTGAGAAAAATTTGTAAGAAGTTAACTATATAAAATTAAATTTTAAATTTGATGTTGGTGTACAACTATATTTTTTGATGTTATGAAGAAGAAGTTAATTTTTATTGAAGGAAGTTGACATCTCTAATTTGAATTTTAAGGTGAATATTATTGTTTCTACAGGGAAAATACATTCACTCTAGGTGTGAAAATATAGTGATATAGAATAAAAATAAGAATACATAGATCATTGAAGAGAGATAATAAGTAGAATAAAATAAATTTTTTCATGTTCAAGTAGAGGAATAAAAAGAATAAACAACACTAATATGAATTGATAGAATTATTTTTTTAGTTTAAGACTCAAATTATTGAAATCAATTTCTATATCTTTATATCAGTTCAAGGGAGATTTTCATAGTTTATAGACTACCATATATCATGGGTAAAGGATAAACCCTAATATTTTTTATTCCACATGATGAAACTAGTAAAATATATTATAAATTTTGAATCTAAATAATTCTAAGGACATGATACTAATTTTGAGTAGTGAACCTTGTAAGTCTATTATGCTTACTGTGTATTCGTTGGAGAGTGAAATAGAGATATAATATTCATGTTTACAAGTGATGATGGTTTTTTTGAAAAGAAACTTAGAAATAACTTAATTCATTGATTCACCCCCAGTGAATTCCCATGAATTTTTAGGATCATTTTCAATTGGTATTAGATCCTTTAGGTTCCATTTAAATAAATTAGTTGTTTAAAGAAAAATAATTCATATGCATTTAGATTTTTGGTCACTATAGACGAATCATATTAATTCAATTAAAAATAAGTTTATTCCTAATTTTTATAGGAAAAAATATTATATATAGAAACATCATTTTTTTTGTACTTATTATCAATCAATTTGGATTTATTAGAGGCTACAACATATGGTTTTATTCTCCATTCGAAAGGTTTTACTAAGACAAAATCTAACTGAAAGAACTTGTATAATGATGGATGTTATTATAATTCTATAATGTCATATCTATAAGAGAATTAATTTCTCAAGGTAAAATGGTTCAATACAACAAAGGGTATATAGGATAACTTATAAAATATCTATGGAGTTAGTGCATAGGTGAAGCAAACAAAACTGCATGTTTAGAGGTTGATGTATTAGGACCTCAAAATGATGGAAGACAAAATAATAGATGAATTATTAAATTTATTTAATGTATTAATAAGAATTTTTATATTTTTTAGTGATAAATTGGGGGATACTGTGGTTTTTTAGGAGATACTATGATTTTTTACAAATGGGTTTGATGAAAAATTCTCAACACTTTAATATCGTGATATGAGTACACTTAATCTAGATGATTTTCATATAATTCATATTTAATTTCAGAATAATAAGATAATTTTCTTCAAGAAGAAGAGTAAGGATAAAAATAAAAAATTTAAAATCCACAAAACATGAGGAGTTTATGGAAGATGTGGTTTGGAAAGAAAATGATTATGATGATGAAGAAGATTTAAAATAGAATATTGAGAAACTCATTACACTTATATCTATATGTGTAATAATATTCAAAGTACATTTTTAGGGAATTATACCATTGAAATTTCACAAATGTGGACCTATTTGAAATTTTTTTGTAAATTTTCCAAATATGAAAGAATAATAGGTTTGTGATGATGATTTTGAAAACCAAGGATTTATTCAAGGAAGAAAGCTGCTAAATTGGACAAGTGAAATTTTTCTTCAAATGGTAATGGTAAGAAATAAACTATATTTAAAAATAGAAATATATTTTTAAGTTTATTTATGATAATAACAATGATGATGATGAGAAGAATGGTGATTCCAATGAAGTTGATAAAAAAAACTAATTGTTAAAGAGAATGAGGAGGTGTTCACTAGTGATGAAAGTAGTGGTGATAGAAGTAAGGATGAAAGAGAAATAAAGTTTATAATGAAGTGATAACTCAATAAATTTATTTCAAATATCTAAAGTTTATAGTTTGATTTCATAAAATAAAAGACAAAAAAATTAATCTTTAAGTAATAATGATTCTTTTAATTATAAAAAATAGTTAAGTCTGGTGAAGAAGATTGATGACTTGAAAGAGTTTCTTTTTGAAGAAAAGACTTTAAATTTTAAAATATAAATTTTTTTTAAAATTAATAAGTAGGAGATTGATATTTTATAATTTATTTTGATCAATGATAAAATATATTCATAAATACAAATCTAACTTTCATAATTTTATTCAATAAGTTGGTGAATGATAAAAGAATAATGTTTTAAAAGTTAATAAAGATTCATAATATGATGAGGATCATGTTTATTAGAGAATATCACACTGAAAACATGAAAAATATATTTAAAGTTTAGGTATAAAATCTAATTTGAACTCACAAGTGAAAAAATTAAAGTTTTATGAAAAAAAGATGGTTCTCATAAATCTAGAAATTCTAGGAACACTGAATTGAAGGTAAAGACAACTAAAAATAGTGAATCTAAATAGGATATATATAATCTTAGATCAAAAATGTAAGTTTTTCTAGTCTATTAAAATTTTATTTCACATAAAGATCCAAAATTTATGACCAATTGAGGGAACAAATGCAGGTGTCAATATTTTGACAACCATCTGGTTTTAATGGTAAAGATGCATTTTATGGATATTTTTTAAAATGTAGAGTATTTTGGTAAATGGGATAAAATTTATTAGTTAATTAAAAATACTATTCTATTATAGAAGGTTTGGGATGAAAATTTTGATGGGGTGGTGGTTAGATCACTCTAATGATAAAAGTACAAAGGAAAACATAAAATGTTGGATTGAGGTTTGAGAATAAATTTCAATAATTAGAAGTGGTTTTTGGAAGATGTGACCAACCAGATCACTTTGATTAGTATTTTATAACAATCATAATATACCAATTGATTATGAATTAAAATAATAAAAAGTCTCAAATGAAGGTAGGGAGAATGAAATGAAATGGATTTTTTTATTAAAGTAGAACTTGAAGCATCTAAAAGGGAATGTCAAATAATTATTGATAATGGATGGTCTTCACACATTATAGAAGATTTAAATGTTTTTAAGGATATTTAAAAGTGAAAGGAAATCTCAATTACCTTTTTAAATAATGGTTTACTTTAAATAAAAGGATTCGGGTCAATGGTGATAGGAATGGATAAGTGGAAGTCCAATAAAACTTTATATGTTGATGGGATGAAACACAATTTATAAAGTGTATATCATCTCTATGATGAAGGAAATGAATTTGTGTTTCAGAAATATGGGTTTTTAGTCAAGTGGTTAAAATATTGGTTTATATTAATAATGATATAAGGAACAAGGGCAAAAAAAATTAGGTTGGTGATGCAGAAAATTTATGCTACCAAATTTTAAAGGAAGAAAGTTAATTTTAGCATTGAAGACTTATTCATCTTGGAAGAAAAACATGATAAATATTATCCAAGAATATAATTTTGGTGATGTACCTATGCTAAATAGAGCATGAAATTTTATGTGCTCTACAAGTTAAAAAGAAATTTTTTTTAATTATCCTCAAAATAATATTGAAATTCAAATATCTCGTCCAGTGTAGTTCATTTATTCAAACATATAAGGGACAATGGTAAAGAAACCAACAAGTGGAGATAATTATTTTATTTCCATTATTTATGACTTTAATCATATAAATTTAATTATTTTAATGAATCACAAGTAATATTCTATGAAAATATTTATAAGTTTTATAAGAAAAACTGAGAAAGAGTGTTGTTTCTCCTCAAAAATTATTTAGAAATACATTGATGTAAAATATATGAGTGGAATATTTGAAGCATATCTTGAAAATTATGGTATTCACTATATTATAATTTCACCATACACACCATAAAAATGGTTTTATTGAATTGAAGAGTATAATTTTTGTGCATATGGCTCATACTATGTTCATCAACCATGATACTTCTCATTATTTCAGAAGACAATAAATTGGTACGACAATTCACAATTAAAATCCATGTTTATAAAAAAAAGAATTAGATATGTAATTTTATGATATGTGCTATAATAAATACCCAATTCTAAAATATTTAAGTGTGTCTTAAATCCTTAATATAATCCTAGTGAAAGGTGAAAATCTTGGGTATTTGAGAGGATTTGATGAAATCATCCTTAGTTATCTTCAAAATGGAAGATACCATTGTTAAAATAAATAGATAGGTAATATTGTTCATATTTATTATGTAAAGATCTTTGAACACTCAAATAAATAAAACACACATCAAAAATCATGTTCCATTACTTAAGATGAAGTTGTTTTTGTTGAGATGTTAGGTGAAGGTTTTGAAAATAATGTGAGTTCAGAGTTAGTGTACAATAAAGATGATGATTCATAAATTTCTTATGATAAAGATAAGCCTCTATCGTCTATTAAAAGGTTGAGAAAGTTTTTAGAGCCCTAAAATATCATTTGAGAACAATGTAAATAGGTTCATATAATAAAAACATTGATAATAGAAACACATATGATGTTAGTTTCTCAAATTGAACTGAGAGATGTGAATGACGTTTGGGGGAATTAGGAGTGGATTGATGCTATGAATGAATAATTATATCAAAATAAGAATAATAAAACTTAGGAATTAGTTATCAGAACAAAGCTGGTATTTCAAAACAATATAAATGAAAGAGGATAAGTTCTGGTAAACAAGGAAAGACTTGTGTGAAAAGGGTACTCACATATTTAAGGGATCGACATGAATGGGATTTTCATACTTGTTTCTAGGTTTGAAACCATCAGAATATTTTATGCTATTGCAGTATAAAGGAAATATAAGATTTTAAAAATATATGTCTAGTCTACCTTTATCAACACTAATTTGAAATAAGATGTGTACATTGATAAATTCAAGGGTTTCTTTCTTGGTGTAGATGAAATACATGTTTTTAGGTTAAATATATATCTATATGGTTTAAAATAAGACCCAATAACATGGTATTTAAAGTTATATACTTGGTTGAATCTAATGAAATTCAATAAATCATGAGTAGAAAGAATTATATAGATTAAATAATATAAATAAGTATGTTTTATTGTTATCACCTATATAGATGATACCATTTTTTATATAAATGAAGATGGTGTTTTTTTAAAAAAAATCATTGGAAATGAATAAATTATTTGATATGTCTATACTTGAATATTTAATGTATTTTGTGGGTTCAAAAACTTCTTAAGAGTAAGATCTTATCTTTCTTTTTCAAAATAATTATTCTCAAAAACTTCTAATTAATTTTGGCATGGGATAATATAATTTATATTATACATTAATTTTAGTGGGAATAAAACTATATATGAATAAAAAAGGAAAATGAGTTAACTTAAAATAGTGATGGAAGATAATTGAAAGTTTTCTATACTTTAATGATGAAAGACTAGAAATTGTATATGTTGCCATGTTATCTTCCAAGTATCAAATATCCCTAAAAAAGTATTCCTTAAAACCTATTTTATTTTTATTTTCAATAAATTCACTTTCAGGTTAAGTGGTAACTAGGTACAAGTCAATAAATTAGGCTGATACAAACACAAAGAACCATAAAAACTAATGATCACACAAATTAAAATTTTAAACACTGCAATAACCAAATGGTAAACAAAATAAAAATTGAAATACTAAAATCCACATACCATTGGATGTGTTATTCAACCCCAAGTCAGCATCCATGCTAATATCCACACTCCTTGGTTATGCACAACTAATGAGGTAATTCACATCTCCATCCACATCGTCATCTGCATCACACCATTAGCAGGCCACACTCTCTACACCTTTACTGAACCAAATTTTTACCATTGACTTTCCCTAAAGTCACCATAGATGATATGTTATTAAATAACCATCCACCATAACCCTTCACTGTATTCATTGAGTAAACACCAAGTAATGACAAGAAATTTAGACCATATTCATCACTGTAACTAACTAAAACAATACACCCAAAATACAACACCCATTAGACTAAACCACTTCTCTCCAAGACACTCCATCAAGACCCATTGATGAGTATACATTAATATTATCTAATGAGAAACACCATTATGAAATTAAAATTACATAAAAACATTTCCAAAATAAGAAAAACAAAAAAAATATAGTTCAAATGAAAACCTTAATTGAACAATATCAATGAATAATCACAATCTTAGAACAAAAAAGAAGAGTATAACCATACATAAAGAAACAATTAGGAGCTCGGTTACTGGAACTGTCACTATTCTATCAACCAACACCATACCAAGACACCCTAAACACCATCATGACAATCCAAGATGGGTTATATAATGAGTTCTTGGGTAGATAAATAAGAGGTGGAGCACCATAAAACAATACTCAGGATAGGAAAAATGAGAGGAAGATAATTCAAATGTTTTAATATAAAATAAAAAATCTTCCCTTGACACGTCCCAATACACCATTTACTTCTTCATACTATAATAGGATGTTATCAAGCACAAAAGGTTTTCAACAAATAGAGGTTAAAGAAAAATAATGGTGAGTGATGAAATCTCAAAAAACCACAACACTATTGGGGGGATGATAGGTCAATGATATATCACCTAACGTATAATAATAAGAAAATAAAATAGGAAATTTAAAAAGAAAACCCAAATAGGAGAGGGAAAATGGGGGAAGGAAACCTGTATCTGAAGGAGTCATCAGGGTGAGGGAAGAGAGAGGTATTTCTACCAGAGGATATCGAAACCCTTGATGAGTGGAGGGTAAAGGGGTGCTAATATAGTCAAGAGATCTTGGGGAGTGTGGTTCCATATATTTCATTTACATATTTACTAAAAGAGACTCATTTCATTTCTATAAATATAATTTTTACGTATGTTAAAGACATTATATACTATGGTATGAAAATTCACAGTAGTGGAATGCTTGATCAGTTTGGATACATAGATAAAAATTTAGGTAGAAGTATAGATGATCAAAGATCAATATTCTATGGAATTTTATTTTTGTGAGAAAGGTGTATATATTGGTACAAAAATAAATAAGGCTTAGTGAATATGATCACTACTGAAGAAACAATATGTGGTTGAAACTCAACATACAACCCAATTTATGTGGATTATAACTCAATAAGAAGATATCAAGTTGGAAGTTAAATTTCCATTACTTGTGGGTTGTGATGATTAGAGTGAAATCAATTTATCTATAAATATAGTTTATCATTGTTGATCAAATAAAATTGATATAAAATATCACTTCATAAAATATCTCATTGATAAAAATATATTGAAGCTATAATTTGTTCCAATTAAATAGAAATTATGACTAATCCTTTTTCAAATGATACATTTCAAATATTAAGGCTGATTATGGGAGTTAAACCTCATTTCTCTCAAGGAAGAATTTTGGGGAATTCAACATCTCTCTAACTTGTTCTTTGGATACTATTGTCAAAGGGGAAGAATTGAAATATAAATTTCTTTATGTTTAATCCCTTAAATTATTTACAAAGGAGGAAAAAACTAAATAGGGGGAGAATAAAAAGCTATCTGTTTAAACTAATGAGAGATATATCTCTTATTTGGTGGAAACGTGTATTTAATGAAAGTTTTTAAAAGGGGTATGTTATGAGGTCAACATATGGGTGAATGATTTTTTGGATTTGTAAACTATTCTATCATGTTTTGTGATCATGTTTTCATGAATTTATTATATTTAGGTTCAAAGGAAATATTTTTTAAGTTAAAAATGAATTGATTCTAATTTAACATCAAGAGTAATCAATAGTTGGGAAGTAATTATTGTAAGTCATTATTTATGTACATGTTTAATATTCTTGTTTCCTACACCGACGTCACTTATATAAGATTATAATTATTGAATATTGATTCATTTCCAAGTGTTTTGAGTTTGAAATTGATTTATGATCAATTTTATTCATAGAAATATAAAAGGGGAAATTGTTGAGGATATTTTTGAAAAAAAATTGAGACCTAAAGTGCATGTGACCTTGGGGAGATTATTGAGACTCAATGAGAGTTTTTTTGTGATAAGAAGATTAAGAAGAAGTGTATGTGTTTATTGTGTTCTATTTTTTTAATTTAAAAATAATATTCAAGATCATACACAACGATGTTTATTATGAGAGGTGAAGGATATTAAAGATTTTGGAAGTGATTGTAATATTTTTTGAGGTGTTTGGAATTATTCTAGGGGTTTTTTGAGTTGATTAGATTTAGAATAAAAAAATACTAAGTTCAAAATTTGTAAGAGTCATTGTGCTCAACCATAATATTCATTTTATGGGATCCATGAAAATGTGGCTATATTATAGATTTATAAGATTCATTGTACTCTTTTTTAAGTGTCAATATGATCATGATTTTTGTAAAAATAAGAAAAGGAAATATATCTCCTTGTATACATAAAGTTAACTCTAGAGACTGGGCATGATATTTGGAAAAGGAATGAGTGCATTCAATATATTTGTATGAGTTATTTTGATCAAATCATTAAAGATATTATAATGTATGGATTTTTTAAGAGTAACTCTTATAGTTAATATGTGTATCTATCAGCATAATTTGTAAATATGATAATCTCTCAAATGTATGAGTTATTTTCCGAATTTGTAAGTTTCATCTCTAAGGAAATGAATTTCATAAGACTCCTTCCATTTTTTCTAAGATTAATTTTTATGATAGGATATTATTATAAGGGTTATTCAAATTTTCCTAAGATTTGTCCTAGTAATATTATATAAAATTGGATAAGTCTCAATTCATAATATTTATTTAGAGATTTTGTAAGATTCACTCCGAAATTTTCTAAAAGTCATTTCTATAGAGGGTTTCATATCTATAAAAAAATATTTTGAGGGACAAAAATAGAAATTCAAAATTACTTTTAAAAGTTTTTATTGGGCAATATATATGAATCAGATCAAAACAAGACTTATCATAGGGTCACCTATATTAAATATAATGTGATTTCAAAGGTTTGGATTATATGAAGAGTTGTATTTTAATTCAAGGAATCTGAGAAGAATTTTGAAGAATTTAACGGTATAAAATTAAAATTTAAATTCAAATATAATTTAGTTGTGTAATTTTATTTCCTACTAGTGTGTAGAGGGAGTTATTTACAACTAAAGGAAGTTGAAAATTTGAAGTTGAATTTAAAACGATAATTTGAGCATGAAGATTTTTTTTTTATCGTAAAATATATTCATTTATATTTTGAGAATATAGTGATATGTGATGAAAATAAAAAATAAAAAGATTATCTAAGAGAGAGAATAAGTATATAAGAATATACTTACTATTGGGAAAGTCGAAGAAGAAAAATATTAAGCAGTAGTAAGAAAAATCAATAGAAGTCTTGTTTGTTTGAGGACTCTCTTATTATTGAAATCATTTTCAATATATTTATATTAGTGGGGGATCACTTTAAAAATTCAGGAAACTATTGTGTAACATATGTAAAGGATAAACCATACTCACTTTTATTCCACATGATGAATGATCTTAGGTGAATCTATATCTTGTCGAGGACCTACTACTCATTTTTTGTAGTGAACCTTTTAAAAAACTATACTTGTTGTGTGTATTGTTATAGTGCATAACAGTGATATAATATTCACTTTATTGTGTTATGAATGTTGTTTCAAAAATAAACATTAAAAAATCAATTCACTAATTCACCCACTCTCTTTGTTAATTCCCACTGATAATGAGGGTCCTTTTCACTTTCAAGGAAACTAGTTTTTTCTCTTATGTGTTGTGTAAATATTGTGAATGTAATTTGACAAAACATAGGTTCCTTACTTTAGGATATAATAAATTTTATTTAAACTAAGAAGTGAACATTTTTGGAGGAATTATTCTTTTGTTTAAAATATCTTCAATATTTATATCATCTATATAAGTAGTACTCAAATCACCTAGTAAGTGAAAATGTAATCTCTAAACAGAAGGGAACTTATAATGGATATAAAAGAAATATCAAAGTTTCTTCACATGGATATATATATATATATGTTGATAGTCATGTTATATTTTAGCAAAATCAATATATGTATTATACACCTGAGTATTATTAAATTCATAAAGATCAATGGCGACATGACAAAGGGCTTTGTTTAAATATTTAAAAAAAAATATGATTGAATGTAATTGATTTCAAATATCTAAATTAAGATACAACTAATATTTCATCAATAGATATAAATTTTAAGGAACAATATACCTATTATCCAATTAAACACTATTTTTCCCATTCATTTTAACAATATTTCTTATTTTTTAAATTCCATATCCATCATAATCAATAGTTGTGTTACCAATAATAAATTTAAAAAAACATTGAATACATTTTTTCCTTCATGCATATTGATCAAGGGTTATTATGTTTACATGGTCTATGAATCATGAAGTTTTTCACCACATCATATTTCATAGTTTTATCATCTTTACTAAGTATTTCTGTATATATATAATTATTTTTATATCTATATGAGAGGAAATGTTTAGTTGATATTTAAGGGAAACAAGAATATAAACATGTGTCAAATAATATTTTTAGAATTCAATGGTACAAATAACTATGTTAAAACATAAAATTGAATTGATCAATAAATAAATTAAAATCAAATGAAATAAACATAAGTATATTAATAATATAATTTAGAATTTTTTAAATATATACTAGCTTGATACTTTACAAAAAAAACAGCCTTATATTAAATATATCATAAGATGATCAACCATGATATTGTACACTTTAGAAAGAAGTTTTGGATAGTCATAGGGATTCAGATTATAGGTTTAAGAAATTGAGGTTTCTCTAGACATATTGGGTTACATGTGAAAGTTTTAAAAAAAATGTATATCTAGACCTATTATAAATTTCCCTCGCATCTTGATAATTTTGAATCATATACCTCAGACTACCAATGAATGATGGAGGATTAAAAATATGTTTCTCATAGGAAAACTATTTGTATTCACCTCTAAGGTAATAATAATGAAAATAATTAGTAATACTTACTCATAATTGATTTTGATTGAAACAAATGAAATATAATCATTGAAATTAAACCAGTATAT
Source organism: Viscum album (assembly GCA_963277665.1). Lineage (NCBI taxonomy): Eukaryota > Viridiplantae > Streptophyta > Magnoliopsida > Santalales > Viscaceae > Viscum > Viscum album. The sequence goes on along the minus strand of OY728157.1, from coordinate 2,112,672,112 downwards.
ATGGATCTATAAAAATTTATTGAAGCATAAGTCTTAAATAAAATATTTTTAAAGATGTATTATGATGGAATTGAAGATGATTAACAAACTAATCCCTAAATGATACTTTTTTTAATTTAGTAAATCAACTTGAGTACATAACTGAAGCATTTTGGGGGTATAAATCTTATCCAAATTCATTGTAAAAACAATATCTAAATCCTAAACCCATGGAAACTTTTATATGTATTAGACTAAATAAAATAATGAAGATATAATTGAATACTTGTATGAGATAATATGAGATCATTTATAAATATTTGATATAGGTCACTAAGTAAAAACTGAATGGTTACTTTTTTTATGGTATCCAGGTATTATGGGAATATCTCAATGCTTGAGAAGGATCTCTCTATATGTTTGGTTTTCTAGAACCACTAGTTAAAGGATATAGAGAATCAAGAGCTATATAATTTTAAATTTGAGGAGTTATAATGGAATGTATCACATACAAAAAGCTACAATATTAAATCTAATTATATACCCTTACAAGGACCCACCTTGGGTAAAAATAATCATCCATGTTAATTTTAGTGTTTTAAAAAAACTATGATATTTAAACTCATTTGAAACATATGGTTTAATCACTTAATTGATTTTTTAAGATTTAAACAGCCATGAAAGATTTTTAAACTCTTAAAATTAAATGTTATATGATTAATAACATTGTATGATAGAATTTTTAGTGGGATAAGGTGTTCACTATATGTTTTGAATAATTTTATAATGAAATTCATAGAACCATGACATATTGATTTTCACTATGTAGTAGCCTACTATACTAGCCACCATGGAATAGTGACAATCACTATGTCTCTATGCCTTTATTACAAACCTAAAATAATCTCCCACTTTCACTAAATATTATTATTGTTGGTATACTTTCACCTTAATTCACACTATACATAACAACTTGAATAACTATAAAAAAAATACTTTTGGATATCTTTCAAAAACTACTTTTGGGAGAGCTATAATAAATTTTACCTATATACTATATCATATGTTACAACTCATGGAAATAAATAATTTTTTCATTTATATATTCTCAAAATCACCTTTTGAGTTTCTATAAAAGTTATATAATCTTGACCTCACTCACACAACCACAAATTAAGCAAAGAGTAACCTCTAGCAAAGCATCAATGCTTTTCAAGCTACAAAAGGATCTAGTGTGATATCTATCAAACACATGTATCGTCATACCTATATCCACTATTTATATCATATACATGTATTCATAATCACATAACCCATTTTTATAATACATTGAGTGAGCGTGAGATAAATATTATGTCAATCCCATATATCATACACATACATTCATAATTCTCTATGTATAGACCGAACAAGTTGATGAATACATCACATGTCATTCATCTAAGAAAATGAGCACATCACATGCCCCTTATCTAAACAGATAAGCACATCACATGTACCATATCTAGTTATAATCATACACCCTCCTAAATCTATCTCAATCAAGGAACCAAATTATATAATCATCATAAGAAGGAAAAAATCCCATTTTTTAAGTCTTAATTGACAACATGAATAGTGAAATACTCAACTACCCCTAATTATATAAGCATTAGAGAATCTATAATAAATGTATCAAAGCATTGTGGTTGTCTATCTAAGAATATTTAAAACCTATGGTATGAGGATTCAACATGAAACATGCACCCCTAGCATACTAAAGAAATGGTGTACAACACTCCATTTGGTATACTCAATGGTTCATCCAGCACAAAAAACACTTTTTATGTTTTAGGAGCACATTCCATATCTATAAATGAAATATTACCAATTTTAACCATAACATTCCATCACAACATATAATAATTCATTATGACCATTAATTAGGAATAACTCAAAGTCATACTTTGAGAGTTCAATTATAATTTTACTTCAAGTAATATATACAAACAATATGAAGGAATGCTAAATTGGAGAATCCCTTTTATATAACATAATATATTTTATATTCTTAATCTATTTTAAGAATACCAAAGAAACATACATAATGAATCATCTAATCAAATACCAAATGACAGACCATTAGAGAGGTCTTATTTTTGTTTCACTTTTAAGGATTTTTCAAACACTTTAAATCTCTATATAATTATTACCACATATATATGGGACCTTCCAATAAAACCTCCTTATAAAATTATTTTATGAGTAAAATCTATAAATTAAGTTTTTTGAGAAATGGAAAGACTTATGAATCACATTACTAATGTTCAAATCTTTAATCATTATATTCAAACTCCTTTAATTCTCAAAATCAAATGTTACAATGCTAATAACTTATTTTTTCTACTTATAAATATTTATAAGTTCATAATCATCATATTTTTTTGGAATATTATATCAAAAATTTCCTTTGAGATCATTTGGTAACAAAATGTAAAAGTTTACATTAATATATTTCTTTACTGAGATGTCTTATACACTTTTAGCATATAGAGTATCATACACTTCATTATAGTAACTAAATATTACCCTTTTAATTTCTATCTACTAACATACCCTAAACTCTTTTAGGATATTAATTGAAATTCACTTTGAATTTTATGGGAATATTATTTTATTTATTGTACTTGAACTTCTCTTTAAACAAATATACTTCCTCTAGCCTCTTGGAAATTATATTCTCTCTAGGAACATCATGCTTATATACTCAAAATACTTTGTGTTTAAAAAATAATAGTTATTTCTTATAATGAGAATATTTAACAAATAAATTTTCATGAACCATATCTTATATAGTATTTTATTTCTTTAGAAAAATATTCTAAAAATAGTATTTAATTTATTAAAATATTCAATTTTTGGGTGGTGGGAAACCTTACCACATATTTTAATAAATATCATGGATAAACTACTTTATATAAAATAAGACTACTTTAATCCTTATATACTTTTCAATAATTTCAAAGAGTTTCATGAATTGTAGACCATGTGTATTATAATTATTGTCCCATATTGTTCATGGAAACTCTTTATGAATAATCAACTTATCTTACCACATAAGTAAAATAAGATGAAAATAAATATCCTTTATTCCAATTAATCTGATCTTGAAAGACTTTTTTATTCCAAGTATAACTAATAGAAACCTTTTTTACTATATTTTATTTAAAACTACAAGTTCCATCAATTTTTAACAAGATTTGGAAATATTATACACTTCCAACATTTTTAAAGTATACATTTATTATCAAAAACCCTTAAAAATCTAAGAATTAAATTCTATAACATTAATATATTGTGTGGAGATTTAAAAACCCTTCAAGTATTTTAGAAAATTATATCTCATTTAGAACCATTAATCTGCCATCCTAACAAATTATTTAGGTTCTAATGACCATGTAAGGTTATTGGACAAATCCAATATTTTCTTTCTAGCTTAAATGTTTACCCTCATGTACTATCAACACGTATATAGAGCCTAGAAATCACATTTCATACTCACTATTCTAAAATAATTTTAGAAAATAGGGTAAAATTTTATTGACATTTTTTATATTGTGGGGTAATTTCCAATGATGATTACATAATAAATTTTACTCCCTGAACTATCCTTAGAGTATATCTTCAGCCTCATGAAGTCATTACATACCCAATCACATTGAGTACATAAACCGATATTGATATTCTTGTAGTCATCTTTCATCCAAAAATACCTTTGAATCCTTAAGTAAATTCATTCATTCTTATCATAATAATCTATAACTATTTTTTGATTAACATTAAAATTTGGTTATTTATGGAATTGTTTCTATTACACATAAAAGTTTTCTTCTTTCATAGGAAATATTATTAATTTTCTATACCATCCTCCAAATTTTATTCCATTAAGCTTTTCCTTCCCAAATATTGATCTAAAAGTCATTTTTGATGATTATTTTTCCATTATATCTACAATAAATAATTTCATCAAATGTTTATAATGATTTACTATGATTTAATAATCAATTTTATTAAATGTTTTACCACTAAAATAATAAACCCATTTAAATTTAATCATGTAAAATAGCAAGCCATGATCCTTATTTTAACATGACTCATCTCAACTAAGATGTCAGCATAAGCCTTGAATATATCTGTTAAACAACCATGTCAATGATATAATAAAATACTATTGGACATATAAGAGGAAAAATCATTACCCAAGCCATCAAATGAATTATATTAAATCTATTCCATTAGTATATTAATTTTTATAATTTCCTAGATAATTTAAACCTAATACCTATACCAAAAATGAGTTTACTTAAAATTAGGTCACCTCAATACATTCTTTCCATACGCAAGATAATTAAAGTGCACCTAGCTTTATCAATACCTACCCAATTGGATGATCAAGAACATAACAATGGTTTCTTTGGAAAGAAAATAACATTTAGTATTTTAAGGGGATTTAATCTCAAAATCATTGAATGTATGCATGATTCCACTGATTTGGTTTTTAATCTATATTCCTTTTACCAAATCATTAGGTTCAAATCATATTGTTGTGTAATGCTTTACACGACTCATATCTTCTGTTACTAACCCAAATTTATATCCAACTATATTCACTCCTATTTAAATGCATCACATGAATAAGGTACATGGAACTATTTAATTTAAAGTATTGGAATCATACGAATCCAACAATACCCACAAGAGTATGAAAAGAGACATAGGAAGTCATCCCAAACTTTTCTAGAAAAGTAATAATCCAGTAGGCTTGTCAGAAATCTGACTCAAAGTCCCTATACCCAATGTTATTTACTCGAGAGAGACCAAAATTCTATCATTATTCTAATCCTTAATATGTATAAAGTATAATTAAGTTATTTATTCATCTAATAACATAATACAATATAAATACATGGTATAATATGTAAATACTTAGAAATACCATGGAAAAAATTTTCTTAAATACATGGGAATTTTACGAGTCCGCGGTTTCTGACGGCGCTTGATTTCGAGGCCCGGTGTGCCCGGAATCAATTTCTGAAGTTTTTTTCGGGTACGTTCAATAAAAGTACGTGTGAGTTTTTCTATCTTTTCAACTAGTGCTTGGAATTGAAATCCAAGGACACTGATTAACTCTCAGCGCCGGTATTCGCTTAAGGAGACCTTTACCGCTGTTGCATTTTATCGGGAGTGGTAGTTAATTTTTGCGGTTTCTAAGTAAAATTTAAATAAAATTATACGCTGCATAATTTTATTTGGATGGAAGTTAATTTCTCCAAAGGGAGGAGAGTGGTGGGGTCCACCCCCATATAACCTCCCATGGGAGGATATCATGTGGTGGGGCCCACACATGTTAAAACTCTTCAACTTCCCTTTAAATCCTTGAACCCCCAATTAAGGAGGATGAAACTCCCTTTAATTAATTTGGACCCTCTTCATCTCCTCACTCCCATTTAATGATCCAACCCACTTTTTTTTAATTTGGGTGAACTCTCCACCTCCCTCCCCCTTAATTGTTCCAACACAATTAGTTAATGTCTTCATTAATTAATTTAAGTTTTTGAATTCTTTTGAAAGGCATGGAAACATTGAAATATTAGAGAGCCTAATATTTTATTGGGCTTGGCAATTATTCTGTTGGGAGGCTTGGGAGAATTAGAAAGAAAGTGTTCTTCCCACAAAGAACATCTCCAAAGAAGAACTAAGAACATCTCCAATGAAAAACGACGTCCTCTCCAATGAAGAACGAGGAAGACGCTCGAGCCCAGAATCGACGGCATGTGACGGTCGCAACGTACGACGACGTCTTCAAATTCTCTTCCCATGACACCGTCAAGCGAACATAGAAATCAAGGTAGGGGGATTTCATTGCTTTAAATTATTTCCATGCTCTTCGATGCTTACTTTGTTCGACTATGGCATTTTTTTATCATATAACGCGTAGGGAGCGGGCCAAACAAACATGGTCCGACGTCCCTCTGTTGGTTTATATTGTTTGACATTGGAGGCGGTGGTGTTGTGGTGACGTCGCGTCACGCGGAGGGTAGCAGGTCGGCGTCACCGTCACACCGCGGTAGAGGTGCGGAGGCAGCCGATCGAGCTGGCTGCCATGGAGCCAGGTAGCGGGATGACCGGCCAGCTGACTGATCGTCCTACTAGAAGACCACGGTGCCTGAAGGCGCCGCATGGAGGAGGACCGCTGGCTGCAACTGTGGGCTGCTCAACTGGAGAAGAACCGGTCGGCCTCATGCCGTTCGGGCTGGAAGAACCGGCCGGCTATGGCCATATGGTCTAGAGGATCGTGGATCCCTAAGGCACCATGCGGAGGAGAACAGCGGACCACTATACGGGCCACGTGCGCCAGGCAGAACTGGCCGGGTAGGGAGAGGTGGCGCCGCTTGGCACCGTCGGGCGAACCGAACCGGCCCGCAACGCGGGCCGGGTCTACATGTGGGTCGCGCCCCACCAGGCCGGGCCAACCACCTAGCCAGGTCGGACCCACCAAGTCACGCCGGGCCGACCCCCCAGTCGAGTCGGACCCACCGAGCCGGGTCGGGCCGACCCGCCAGCCCCCTGGGCTTGACCGGTCGGGCCCGACTCCGCTTAAATTCGAATATCTCCTGGACCGCGCGTCCGATCGACACGCCGTCTGCGTCACTAGGACCCTCCGGACTAGGTGGTCCATTTGTGATACTCTAAGTGAGTTTTGGTCAAATATGGAAAATGTTCAGGTTTGGATCAAGCGTAAATCCAACCAGCCCCTAGAACAGAAATGCCAATAACTCTCAGACCGGGCGCCCGATTGACGCACTGTCTATCGCGTTGAGTTCCTTTTAATGAGATGTAACTTCAGGTTACATCAAATCAGGACTTCATGATAGTTGATGTATCGACACTTGACTCGTGGAGATGACCCTCTTGGAATCAAGCGTGTTGTGTGCGGAAACCCTAGAGCTGGATGCGATGACTACTGTACCGGAATCCTCTGTGGGTTCGACTATGAAGACTACTGTACTGGAATCCTATGTGGGTTTGATAGGGACGACTACTGTACCGGAATCCTATGCAGTTTCGACAGCGATGACTATTGTACTAGAATCTTACATGGGTTTGACAGTGGTAACTACTGTACCAGGATCCTCCATGGGTTCGACAGTTCTGACTTCTGTTCCTGTATCCTATGTGGGTCTGACAGAGTAGCTGGTCCTATATCCTGTGTGGGTCCGACAGCTTAGCTGGTCTTGTATCCTTTGTGGGTCCGACAGCTTCGATGAATCAGTGACTACATCTGATCATCTCTATCGCTCTACGAAAGATGTATATATGTGTGAGTTGAGTCATGTATTTCATCCATTATCATCATAGTGATAGACTTTACTTCCTTTGTAGACTGGGTTGTGTTTGGTATCCTGATTTAGAGATGGGACTATAACTTGTAACTTAGGTATATGTATGGGCATATACCTAAGTAGAGATGGTTGATATTTTTTGATTGTATCTTTCTTCTATGGTTTATCCTTTGTGGATTTTGGGAGACCTTCAAGGGTATCGGGGTCCCCTACTAATTATTTTTATACTCACCCATGCATGGGCTTCTCTCGCACCTTGTTGTGTTCTGTGTAGACGAAGAACAGCAGTGATCGAGGCTGAGGGTGACGGATGGAGGCTGCTCAGAGCTGGACTAGACGGGACATACCGCAGGGACGAGTTGATCGAGTTCTGTACCTACCCTTCAGGTAGGATTCTTAGGCGGATGATCCAGGAGTTGTTTTCCCTTTTTACTTGTACTTGTACTTGTTGTTCAGTTGGGTTTGTATACAGGCCCAATTACTTTCAACACAACTTACTTTTCAACTTTAGTACTTGTTGTCTATACTGCTTTCATTCAGATTGTGTGTGTGTGTGTTATAGGTTATAAGGCAATGCCTTCCCTTTTTATTAGGGATTCTCCTTTGGTGCTATTCGCCAGCCCCCGGCCTATGGAAGGCGGGCTTGGGGTAGTCAAAGCATGGGCCCCAAGGACGGGTCATGACAAATTGGTATTAGAGGAGTCGGTTCTACTGAAGAACTTAGACTCTAATTCTTTTAACAGTAATAGTGTTAAGTGTTTTGGGTGTGGTTATTAGTTTAGGGAAACTGGTGTTGGTGCGGCGGTTGACGTATCCATACACTAGGACTCTGACTTCTGATCTTCAACTCAGTGCATGAAAACACAGATTGAGTGTGTGTTTCCTTTGAAAAGTTTTCTTCGTGATTATTTTGTGTCAGCTCACCAGGTATACTATTTTAACCGTGGTGCACCTGTTTCTTTTTAGGATGGTCCCAAGAAGGAAGTCAGGTAGGGTTATGAGTTTCGTACGAGATGGTATCCCACCGAGCGACGAGGCCTTAGTGCAGGGCCCCATCACAGTGGAGGTACTGGTGGTATCACTACCTGCTGGGACACCGATACTACCAGCTCCATCAGCAGAGAGTTCACGCCGCCTGAGTGCATTACACGAGTCCCAGCGCTAGGGGCCGCTCATGTTCCAGGGAGATACGGACCCACATGAAGCTGAGGATTGGTTGGAGGATGTCGTGAGAGTTTTCATATTGTTAGGGACACCGGCTGACCTCATGGTGATCCTTGCCGCGAGTCTCCTATATGCCGCGACAGACAGATGGTAGAGCATGATGCTCGAGATGCATGATGAGGCATCATTACTCTAGAAAGACTTCAAGAGTCTCTTTCACTCAGAGTTTGTTCCAACCACCCTTTGTGCAGTTAGGATTCAGGAGTTACTTCATCTACAGCAGGGCAACATTATAGTATCTCAGTACTCAGAGAGGTTCACTGACCACTCACGCTACTCCACGGATATGTTGTCGGACCCATTCTTCAAGGCCAGGACCTTCGAGCAGGGACTCAGACATGAGATCAGGGCTTTGACGATTCCTCTCAGCATCCTGACATAGGCATGGGTGCTGGAGCAAGCCCTTCTAGTGGAGAGTTTTCTCACTGAGCAGTCACCAGCGGAGAGACCCACCATAGGGTGACACGTAGAGGAGTCTTTTTTAGCCGGAGGTAGATAGATAAAGTAGAGGTCTAAGTGGACCAGACCATCTGGTGGGCGACCCCAGGATACAGGTTCGGTTGTGCGGGGCACACGATACAGAGCCAGCTATATGAGGAGCAGGTAGTGTTATACATGCAGTGGGCAGGGCCACATGGCACATGACTGCCCGACATATCATACAGATGAGCAGCAGACAGTAGAGGGACCTCCCAGGCGGAGGCAGACTTTCGACTGTGGTGGTCCGCCAGGAGCGGGTGGATGTGGAAGAGGAGATGGCCGAGCAGCTGGTGGTGGACGAAGTTTCGAGGCTCTACCACCACCACCACCAGAAGGTCCACCCCGACCACAAGGAGCTGGCGGGCAGAGGCGGTCTCAGCTCCAGGCAGTCGAGGCCTATAACCATGGCACACCTGATATGATTCTAGGCACTATATGTGTCCACTCCATCCTTACTGCAATACTTATAGACACAGGTGCGAGTAATTATTTTATTTCCACTGCCCTCATTTGAAGCCTGGAGATTCTGACGGAGCTGTTGGCTCGATCATTATGGCTATAGACTTCTACGGAAGCAGACTCGATGATTACACACTGGTTCCAGTAGTGTGAGCTTACTCTAGGAGGCGAGAGCTTTGGCTGGGATCTTCTTGTAGCGGCGTCGAGGCCTTACAATTTCATCTTGGGTATAGACTGGTTATCCACAATTCATGCTCAGATTGACTGTATTAGGCGCAAAGTGCAGTGTATCCGCATGGATGGGACCAGGTTCACCTTCACTGGCGAGAAGGGAGCCTTTGCAGCGCAGGATGCACTTACGCAGAGGAGGGGGCATCCAATCACACATCAGTTGGCTAGTCTCATCCTTGGAGTGTTTGATGTGCAGAGTCTGAGTTTTCCTGAAGTGGTGGATCAGTACATGGATTTTTTCCCGAATGACGTTCCAGGACTACCTCCTCGCAGAGAGGTAGACTTCTTTATTGACCAGTACCCTGGGACAGCATCGATATCTACTCCATCATATCGGATGGTTACCTCCAAGCTTCGTGAGATATGGGTACAGCTGGAGGACTTGCAGGGGAATGGATTTATCCAACCCAGTGTTTCACCCTGGGCATCTTCGATTTTTTTCACCAAGAAGGCGGATGGGATATTGCAACTATGTGTTGACTACCGTCGCCTAAATCAGGTGACTGTGAAGAACAAGTACCCACTTCTGAGGATTGATGACCTCTTTGATCAGCTCAAGGGAGCATGATGGTTATCGAAGATAGACCTCAGGTCAGGCTATCACCAGCTCAGATTTCGAGATGAGGATGTGCAGAGGACGACCTTCAGGTGTCGGTATGGCCACTACGAGTTCTTGGTTATGCCCTTCAGCGTAACCAACGCACCAGCGGTGTTCATGAGTCTCATGAACATGATCTTTCAGCCTTACCTTGATCATTTTGTTGTAGTCTTCCTTGATGACATACTGATTTACTCAACTACTAAGGAAGAGCACGCCTACCATTTGCGGGTAGTACTGGACACACTCTGAGAGAACCAGCTTTATGGTAAACTCTCGACATGCTAGTTTTGTTTTTGATAGGTTCACTTCTTATGACACGTCATCTCGGAGTCTGGAGTTGTAGTGGATCCAGTGATGATTGAGGCAGTACTTTCTTGGGAGACACCCAGGAGTGTGATGGAGGTGCGAAGTTTCCTAGGACTGGCTGGGTACTATCGAAGATTTGTGAAAAACTTCTCCAGAGTTGTATCACTGCTTTCAGCATTGATGGATAAGGGGAAACCCTTCGTGTGGTTAGATAGATTCCAGCAGAGATTTCAGGAGCCAAGGTAGAGGTTGACCAGTGCGCCCATCTTGAGGCTATCGGAGGAGGGCTTGGGGTACGTAGATTACTGCGACGCATCAGGGATCGGACTCGGGTGTGTCCTGATATAGGAGCGAGCAGTGATCACGTATGGTTCATGGCAGTTGAGACAACACAACCAGAACTACATTACCCATGACCTGGAGTTAGTAGCAGTGGTCCTTTCCGTGAAGATGTGGTGGCACTATCTGAGGGGCGAGCATTTTACAGTCTACTCAGACCACCAGAGTCTCAGGTATATCTTCACACAGAAGGACATGAACCTGAGATAGCGATGATGGCTTGAGTTCCTCTAGGACTATGACTTCAAGATAGTCTATAATCCTGGAAATGGGAACGTCGTAGTAGACGCTCTCAGTAAGAGATCAGGCATTCAACTGCTAGGAGAGGCGACAAAGCAGTTGGCTGCGTTGCAGATATCCTTTGTATAAAGAGATGGAACAGCCTTTCTGCAGTCGTTCACATTCACTCCTCTACTTATTCAGAAAGTTATAGAGGCACAACGTGAGGACGATGACTGTGAGACGCGACGTGCTCATATATCCTCAGGGTAGGCACCTGATGGGTTTTCTGAAGGTGGGGAGCACGTCATCCTCTTCAGAGGACATACCATGATACCAGTTTCACTACAAGAGGAGGTTTTGAGGGATTTTTACACTTCCCCTCTAGAGGTACATCCAGAAGTGGTGAAGATGTATTAGGACCTCAGATGACATCACTGGTGGTCGGGTATGAAGAAGGCGGTAGTAGAGTTTGTCTCATCATTCCTCACTTGTCAGTAAGTGAAGGAAGATCATCGGGTTCTAGAAGGCTTGGTTCAGCCCTTAGAGGTCCCATAGTGGATGTGGGATGGGATATCCATGGATTTTGTGACAGGACTTCCACGTGCATCCAGAGGACACAACTCTATCTGGATGATTGTCGACCGACTCACCAAGTCGTCCCACTTCCTACCGATCAGAGATCAGGGCTCAGTAGAGAGATTGGGATGCCTCTATGTAGAGGAGATCATACGGCTTCATGGTGTTCCATCGACGATCATCTCCGATCGAGATGCTTGTTTCACTTCCTGGTTATGGAAGGGGTTGCAGGAGGCTTTTGGGATGCAGCTTCGCTTGAGCACCGCCTTCCATACTCAGACGGATGGTCAGACTGAGAGAACCATTTAGACTCTCAAGGACATACTCCGTTCATGTGTCCTTGACTTTGTTCACAGCTGGGAGGATCACTTACCCTTGGTGGAGTTTTCGTACAATAATAGCTACCACTCCATCATCGGAATGGCACCTTACGAGGCACTGTACGACCGACCTTGCATATCGTCTCTGTATTAGACTGACCTAGGGGAGTCAGTACTTATAAGACCAGAGATGGTGTAGGCTACGATGGAGAAGGTGCAGATCATCCATGAGTGGATGAAGACTGCACAGAGTAGATAGAAGTCCTATGCTGATAAGAGACGGACACCACTGGAGTTCGAGGATGGAGATCACGTCTTCTTACGGGTCTCACCTTGTTGAGGTATACGGAGATTTGGCTGGGGCAACAAGATGTCTCTGCAATTCATTGGACCATTCCAGGTCCTCAGCAGAGTAGGTGAGGTGGATTATTGCCTGACCCTTCCACCTCAGTTGCACCGGGTGCACGACGTCTTCCACGTATCTCAGTTGAGGAGATACGTGCATGACCCATCCCACATCAACGACCATAGGGAGATGGAAATAAATGATGGGGAAATATTCACGGAGGTTCCAATGGAGATTGAGGATCGACAAGAGTGGGTCCTGCATGACGGTCGATTCCTCTGGTGCCTGTTCGCTGGCAGCATGGGAACCTCCAGGAGACCACATGGGAGCGGGAGGCTCAGATGCGTGCTCAATACCCCCCATTTGTTCCCTTAGTGTGTGTTGTAGCTTACGGGGATGTAAATCCCTGAGGTGGGGAGAATGTAAAGACCCTGAAATCCTATGGAAATTTTTTTCATAAATACATGGGAATGTTACGAGCCTACAGTTTCGGACGACGCTTGATTCCGAGGCCCGTTGTGCCCAGAATCAATTTCTGAAGTTTTTTTCGGGTACGTTTAGTAAACATACGTGTGGGTTTTTCTATCTTTTGAACTGGTGCTCAGAATTGAAATCCTAGGACACTGATGAACTCACAGTGCCGGTATTCACTTAAGAAGACCTTTACCGCAGAAGCGTTTTATCGGGAGTGATAGTTAATTTTGGGGGTTTCTAAGTAAAATTTAAATAAAATAATGTGTTGCATAATTTTATTTTGATGGTAGTTAATTTCTCCAAAGGGAGGTCGGTGGTGGGGCCCACACACATTCCAACTATTCAACTTCCCTTTAACTCCTTGAACCCCCAATTAAGAAGGATGAAACTCCATTTAATTAATTTGGAGCCTCTTCATGTCCTCCCTCCCATTTAATGATCCAACCCACTTTTTTTTAATTTGGTTGAACTCACCACCTCCCTCCCCCTTAATTGTGCCAACACAATTAATTAATGTCTTCATTAATTAATTTGAGTTTTTTAATTCTTTTCAAAGGCATGGCAACATTAAAATATTAGAGAGCCTAATATTTAATTTGGCTTGGAAATTATTCTATTAGGAGGCTTGGGAGAATTAGAAATAAAGTGTTCTTCCCATGAAGAACAGCTCCAATGAAAAATGAAGAACATATCCAACAAAGAATGACGTCCTCTCCAATGAAGAACGAGGAAGACGCCCGATCCCAGAATCGGCGGTGTGGGACGGGCACAACGTATGACGATGTATTCGAATTCTCTTCCCGTGACACCGTCAAGCGAACATTGAAATCAAGGTAGGGGGATTTTATTTCTTTAAATTATTTCCACTCTCTTCGAAGATTAATTTGTTCGACGGTGGCCTTTTTTTATCATATAACGCAGAGGGCGCGGGCCGAAAACACATTTCCCAACATCCCTCTGTTGGTTTATATTGTTTGACGTCAGAGGTAGAGGTGGCGTGGCGCAGTCGCGTCACGCGGAGGGTAGCGGGTCCTCGGTACCATCGCGCCATAGTAGAGGTGCGGAGGTGGCTGACTAAGCCGGCCGCCGTGGAGCCGGGCAGCGGGACGACCGGCCGGCTGAACGGCCAGCCCTCTGGAAGACCGCGGCGCCCGAAGGCACTGCGTGGAAGATGACCGTGGCCCACAACCACGGGCCCCTAGGCCAGAGAATAACCAGTCGGCCTCATGTTGGCTGGGCTGGAAGAACCGGCCAGCTACGGCCGGCCGAGCTGGAGGATCGCGGCGCCCACAGGTGTCGCGTGGCGGAGGAACCACGGGCCTCTTCAGCGAGCCTCTCTTCTGGGCGAATCGATCGGCTGCCTGCTAACTGTCCTAGTAGACCGCGGCGCCTGAAGGCGCCGCGCGGAGGAGAATCGTGGTCCATTGTGGGGGACTCATGCGTCGGGCAGAACCGGATGAGCAGGGAGAGGCGTCGTCGCTTGGCGTCGCCGTGCTAACTGAACCAGCCCGCAGTGCGGGTCGGGTCCGCAGGTGGGCCGCGCCCCACCGGGCCAGGTCGACCCCCCAACCAGGTAGGACCCACCAAGTCGGACAGGGCTGACCCCTTAGTCGGTTCGAACCTGCTGAGCCAGGTCGGGCCAACCTGTTAGCCCACTGGGCTTGACGAGTCAAGCTCGACTCCGCTTAAATTTGAATATCTCCTGAACGACGTGTCCGATCGACGCGCCATCTACGGTAGTAGGACCCTCACAACAACGCGGTCCTTTTGCGATACTCTAAGTGAGTTTTTTTCAACTTTGTAAAACTAATGGGTTTGGATCGAGCATAAATCCAATAGGGCCCCTGATACAGAAATGCCAATAACTCTCAGACCGGATGTCTGATTGACACGTCGTCTGTCGCGTTGGGTTCCTTTTGATGATACGGAACTTCAAGATACATCAAATCAGTAATTCGTGATAGTTGATGTATCTACACTTGACTCGAGGAGTGGACCCTCCCGGAATCGAGCGTGTTGTGTGCCGAAAACCTAAAGCTGGCTGCGATGACTACTGTACTGGAATCCTATGTGGGTTCGACTACGACGACTACTATACCAGAATCTTATGTGGGTTCGACAGAGACGACTACTGTACTGGAATCCTATGTGGGTTCGATAGCAACGACTACTGTACCGGAATCCTATGTGGGTTATACAACGATGACTAATGTACTGGAATCCTATGTGGGTTTGACAGAGATGACTACTGTACCGGGATCCTCCGTGGGTTCGACAGTTCTAACTTCTGTTCCTGTATCTTGTGTGGGTCTGACAGTGTAGCTAGTCCTGTATCATGTGTGGGTTCGACAGCTTAGCTGGTCTTGTATCCTATGTGGGTCTAACATATTAGATGAATTAGTGACTACATCTGATCATATCTATCGCTCTATGAAAGATATATACCTGTGTGAGCTGATTCATGTCCTTCAACCATTATCATCATGGTGATAAACTTTACTTCCTTTGTGGACTGGGTTGTGTTTGGGCTCAAGAGTTGGAGTCGGGACTGTGACTGGTAACTTAGGTATATGTATGGGCATATACCTAAGTAGGGATGGTTGATATTTCATGATTGTATCTTTCTTTTGTAGTTTATCCTTTGTGGATTCTGGGAGACCTTTGGGGTTCTCAGGTTCCCCTACTGAGTATTGTTATACTCACCCCTGCACGGGCTTCGCCCACACCTTGTTGTATTCTGTGCAAATGACATACAGCAATTATCGAGGCTGAGTGTGACGGACAGAGGCTGCTCAGAGCTGGACTAGACAAGACATACCGTAGGGATGAGTTGATCGAGTTTTGTACCTACCCTTCAGGTAGGATTATCAGGAAGATGATCCAGGATTTGTTTTTCCTTTTTACTTATACTTGTACTTGTTGTTCAGTTGGGTTTATATATTTGCCCACTTACTTTCAGCACACCTTACTTTTCTATTTTAGTAATTTTTTCCTCTACTGCTTGTGTTCAAACTATGTGTGCGTTACATGTTAAAAAGAAATGCCTTCCCTTTTTATCAGGGATTTGCCTTTGGTGATAATCGCCAGCCCCTGGCTTATGGAAGGAGGGCTTGGGGTAGTCATGGCACGGGCCCCGAGGACGGGTCGTGACATAATAAAACTAAATCAATTATTATATTGCTGGAATCTAAAAATGTGGCACATAATTTACTCTAAGGACCATAATATGAACCTCACTCAGATGAGATGAGTTTATTGGAATATGAAACAACATCACAGTCAATGGAAAATACAAAAATATAATCTTTATGTTCTATATGATTAATCACACATCGAGGGATGGGGTTACTTTAAAAAAAATCCCAGTATGGTGACATGGTGGTGAGAACCACCCACTTGTATTAGGTTGTGGAGTTCATCCATTTCTATAGAAAAGGTTACTCTAGTATTTATATTCATTTTTAAATCTTTTTCAAACCTGTTTTGGCCTATTATAACACATTTTATGGGTAAACCTAGTATCTAGGGGAATATTTCACTTTTTAGTATTTGATTTTATAGATTATAAATCCAAAATAAACTTATGGATCGAAAGATATATTAATTTAATGTTTGAAATTTATAGAGGAATTTCACCAAATTCCACTCCCATAACAAGAAAACGCATATGCATGCACCCTACTCCACATGTTCCCTACCTTATGTGACTAGTCTCAGACCCATATTTATTTCACCATGGATCTCGCCCATATTTTTGTGCCTTGTTTAATTCCTAGATGTTTTATGCCTAGTATCATGACTAGAAAAAGTCCCACATACCTTTTTTGTGCTCATATGCACCCCCATTTCACACCCAATACCATGCACGCACCCATGCTTTTAGACAAATATATGGATGCTCGAAGTTCTTATGGGAGGATATTCCCATAGACTAGGACCATTTTTTAGTTTTCCTATAAAAGGAACCCTATAGTCTCCCATTTTAACACTAATTTATAACAGATTGCAAACTTCCAAGTAGTCCTAAGCATCAAATCACTTCAATTCACAAAACCCTCATTTTGGTGATTTTTAAATCAAAACCCTTGGGGGAGGGAGTAGGATAGAAAATTCCAAAATGTGTCCCTCTTAATTATATGTGTTCCCAAAGCACTGAATTACTTGGGTACTAAACACTAGGGCACCATATCACCTAGGTTCTAACCATATGAGAAACCATTCACTGATATATATACCCATTTACCCAATCACATCATTAGGTATTGTTCCTAATCCTCGAGGATACACTTGTACACCTTTCCCAATTTAGGTGATCCAAACCATGTGTGATCTTCCCCCACACCCATAGTTTGGACCAGTCATGGGTAGCAGCCTCAATCCTTTAGCCCGATCCCTCCACTTGCATCACTAACCCCCATTAAAAATCTAGAGTATCACTATGAAATTTTTTGGCTGAATTAGACAGGATTTGGGTTACGATTACTACAAACCCCAAAATTTATCCCATAAATTCCTTGAGTCAAGATTAAAATATTGGTTTCTAAAAATTCCTTGATATCATATTATAATTTTGGTTTTTCTCAAATTCCTTGAGTTAAAGTTTACTCTTGGTTTCCAAACTTCCTTAAGTTAAGATTCTCATCTAGGTTTCCTCAAATACTTTAAGTTGATATTCTCTTATTGGTTTCTTACAATTCCTTGATTTTATATTCTCTTATTGGTTTCATTAAATTCCTTAAGTTAATATTCTCCAATTACTTTCTTAAAATGACTTGGGTCAAGATTCTCCACTTGGTTTCTTCAAATACCTTGGTTTAAGATTCTCCTATTTGTTTTATCAAATACATTGATTCCAAACCCTCCTCTTGGAGATAAGAAATACCTTCATCTAATTCATATGTATCATTAAACTGTAAAGGAATACCCCATGCATAAGTCTCACACAAAACCATTTCTAGTTACCATCACCTAGAATCCCACTTAACATGACTTTAAACTACTTGGAAGTCTTCATGGATGCATGGTCTCAAAATAAACCACTATGGTCCATGTCAAGTAAAATTAAAAGGTATGACAAGCCTCATTAAATGTCCATGGACTATGTAGTTTATGATTACCTTCATATGGATATATAGGAATATCCTTTCATGGACCAAATATCGACCCTACAACACCACCCAATTCCTTTGATAGGAGTCTAATGACTCTCTACGTAGTGATAAATTATAGAGTTACTTATTATACAATTTTAAAATATAGTGAATTGAGGATTAGAATTAACTATGCGATAGTATAATACCCATTTGAAATATCCTTTTAATTTAATGTTATAAACTAGTCAATTTTACCAAAGGGTAAATCGTATTATTACTCTGAAGGATTTTGAAAATATGATGTAAGTTTATAAGAGAGTTACAGACTAGACAACAAGACCCCGTATGGGATGAGTCGATCTCCCATCCTCTTGATCAACAAAAACGATTTCCAATTATACTTTATATCTCTCAAAATTGGAAAAAAAGAGAGTTATTTCTGACCCAAAATAAAAAAATCCTCCAAACATTGAAAATACATACCTAGAATGTAACTCCTTAAATGCATGTATAATAATTTAAATAATTTTTGTAAAATGTTTAAAATAAATCACACATCATAATTCATAACATATCATTTATATTCATGAATATTAAGGTAGCTAATAATACTACATATATAAAAAATTCATAAATTTATACATGAGAAAACAAATTGTGAATAATTCATAATTAAATTAAAGACTCTTTATAATTTAGGCATGAATAAAAATGGACAAATCACTGTTATCCAATAAGAACTTTTTATATTATCATTTACATGTTGTTAATATTAACTCCATTATATTATAAAAAATGTGATATTTTATGATCCCTTTAATCATCAAATAATACACATTTTATATTTTATATAAAAAATTTACATAAATTAATTGTCACATATTTGATTTTATTTAAACAATTAAACACTTCCTCTAAAACACATTTTGGTGTGGTTTAAATAATTTACAAATCAAACCATTTAATATAAACATTTTACATTCATATTTTTGAATAATTCATAAATAAATATAAATACTTTTATATTTTTCCTCATTTCCTAGTTTATAAACACTTTATAAATTATTTACCATATAAATTCTCTTTAAACATATATTAAATCTACCAAAAAAAAATTAGTTAGGTTTAAAATCATCATTAAAATTGGTATGGATCTAGAGGGAAATGGTTTTTGAGAATTTAACAAAAACTAATTTTCTTTAAAATTATACTAGAAACATATCACCAACATGACATAGTGTATGATATTTGAGGGTAGAATATTCCATAGTGGCCTTGGATAATCCATGTTGATCCTATGGAATCCCATTACATACAAGCCACAAAAATAATCATTTAAAGAAACTATATTGTGTTCGATCTATTTTAAAAAATCCATTTCAGGTTGTCCTTCATCCATTTTAGTGAAGTCATATTATGTTAGTAGAAAAATATATTTAACAACTTAATCAATTATAATATATCGTTTTTCCAATGTATTTCAGACAAAACTTTAGAAGTTCCAAGATGGTTTGGGCACCAATGAATATGTCATTTTGGTCCTTATGGTGAAGGTCATTGTGACATTGTTATCGAATGATCGCGATATAGATCAATCATTTTATGATGCTCTGTATTTCTTGATTTTCTTTCAATTTTTTTAATTGATGTTTCACATCAACTATTACATTGTCTATGATAATTCAAGAACAAAAAAATCATTTTAGAATTTTTAATACTATTCTCTAGAAAACCCAGGAAAAAATGGATGTTTTGTAATGGGATATGTTATAGCCCTAGGAAAACTCATTTTCTAGTTTATTCATCCTTTAAAAAATCATTGAAAATTTCATAAAGGTGGATATGAAAACATTTATGGGTTTTTAAGGGGATAAATATTATCCAAACATAGCAGAAAAATAATAAACAAATCCTAAAAACAAAAAATATTTAATAGATATTGGATTGAATAAAAGGATGAAGATAAAACATCATACCTTATACTAATTGATCTGAGATCATACAAAAAAGTTTTATGTGTATAACTAAGGAGAAAATGATGGGTTCCTATCATAGAGGGTATCCAAAAATTATAAGAGTCATGTGATTATTGAGAAGGAAATCGCTATTTACACAGCTTACAAAAACTTTTAGTTAAAAGATAAAGAGAATAAAATGAGAGAATTTTTCACTAAAGAGTTATAAAATCATGTATCTTATACAAAAATCCATAGGATTCAACCTAATTATACATCCCTTTAAGGAAAAACCTTGGAAAAAAATGTTCAACCTGGTTAATTTGAGTGTTTCAAAAAAATCCTAAATCATTTAAACTCATTTGAAACAAATGATTCTATATCATAATTGATTGTTTAACATTTAAGCAACCATGAAAAATGTTAAAACTCCTTAAATTGATCATCATATGATGAATAACTAAGAATGATAGAGTTTGGAGTGGGAGAAGGTGTTCAGACCATGTGATAGCATGTAATGTGATAATCCAATTAATAACACCATGATATAGTGATTCTCACTATGTATTGGTCTGTTATACAGGCCACCATAGTATAATGACTATTTTGGGCCTGATGAGCCTATGACCACTGAAAATTATCCTCTAGAACTTCTGAATAAAAGAAACATATTCTAGAACTTACCTCTACCAGAATGAACTAATGTGTAAGATTTTTCTAGAATTTGGAAGACAATCACCCTAGTTACACACTGATATGAACACATACAAACTAGATAAGAACTTATGGAATAGAAAATGAAATAAAGAAACAAATAAAATAACAAAACAAGTATCCTAAATTCTTTGGAAGATTTTATACTCCATGTAAGGAATGTTGCAAACTATTTTATTAAATTAAATAGAAGATTATTACAATAACGATCAATTCTTTATCAAAAAAATGATCCAAAACTACAATATGTACAAGATTTCGACAGGTGAAACCAGTTCCAAAACCTTATAATATTTATAGAGAGTATTCCCCCTAGATTTTATCTTCATATACAAACCTTTACATAGTCATATGCATCCAAAAAATCAATTGACTCGTTTGATGTACAGTTCATGCTTCTAGAAAACCCATGAGTTTACCCTTATATATCCTTCTGATGAACCCTTACATAGCCTCATAAGTGATGAATATACAATAATATCTATAACTATAGTGATCCTAGGACCCATGCACACCTAATTCATCAAAACATATATTTCAAGTCTCACCTATTTCACCACATCAGATCACCACCATCTAGTTCTTGTCACATCACAGCCTTCCTTCCATGATAAGATAACTAGAGAAAAATTCATGCGACAAAAATAATGAAAACACAGGAAAAATATATATAAGGATTATATATTTAATACCTTAGTACTACATCCTTGGGAGAACATTGACTTATTTATTCAAGGAACAAAATTTATCTCATTTATAATGGTAACCTATCTTTGGTTACTCTACCTATATTGGTGGAATAAATCCTACCATGCAATATTTAATAAAATCATATCTCCAGTATCCCCATGATGATGAAACACACATGTAAGGGTAATTATCCTTTAGAAGTTTCATCTTCTACTTCCACTCCTTCAGGTTTTTTGTCCTTCCAAACTACAACATACTTCTATTAGTTTTAGGGCCTCCAACACTTTGGGTGCTACAGATTAGCACTCAAACTTTTGATATTTCAAATCCACAAATATACTCCATATATGGTTCTAAAATACTATTCATAATAGGTCCCAATAGGTCAATAATTTCCACCACCTTATGAATTTTTTGGGGAACCCACTATTTTCCATAATAACCTAAAATTTTATATAGTAATCTCTTCCTCGTCTGCCAACTCCTAGTGAATATAATGAGTTACTATCATACCAAACATCAATGGATCTTGTGTAATTTACTTTATCACTAAACCATGAGTAATGAACCTTTTTTATAATCTTCAGTGACCTCTACATGTTATTGTAACTTTCATTCAATCTTACACCATATGGAACTTGTTCTACATCTAAATATTCTCATCCAATTTTATCACTTATTCATTCAAAACATAATTATTGACTATAGGTGTATGTCTCAGATATAACTCCTTAAATATTTCCACAACTGGTCACCACTCAGATACTGCATATACTTAACATGTTCAATTTAGTTTCTAGTCACTACTTCCATTGAAAATATTCCATTCAACTACTTTTGAGGGAAAAAAATCGTAACTAAAACAAGACATACATGGTGAAGGTATACTATCTCCATGAAATTTTTTCAAGTGTAACCTCTAGAGACTTAACTTTTGGAAATCCTAACACTTAACAAGAAAATAGTTCTCATACTAAAACCCAATATTCTTCTACTTGAGAATTGTTTTCATAGATTAATCCCAATAATATCCCCCTTAAAGACTATTCTCATTTATTAAAAAAAGACAAAAACAACCAACAAAAATTCGCCCATTTTAGTTCTCACATGGTTATCCATCATACCAATTTCGATCATCCTATTACCCATTGAATATACAACCCCTAATATTTCTAGATCATGATATTTCATTTCACTCCCACAAAACCTCATGTGTGCCTCCATAAATTTTCCCTCCAAATAAAACAAGCCTCATTCATAATATGAATTTCTTAAATTCCCATGAATACATTATTCCATATACTATGTCTATGACCCCACTCATTTCAGTCTACTATGATTCTGAAACTCTAATACACCAAGCTTCTATAACCTTAGAAAAATCTGGTACAATAAACTCTAGTTATACCATCAAAATTTACCGATACAAAAAACTCTTAAGTTGCAAAAATTATGATATCATTGGACTGATGAAATACCACTAAAACCAACATAGAACCTTTTGGTAACCATGTTTAGTGAAATAAAATCATGAAAAATCCATTTTTTCAACTTCATTCTATCCTCAATTCTAATCCTTTAGGAATCCCCCCCCCATCTTAAAAAACCTTCTGTTTTTCTGACATCCTTCCAAAAATCATTGACAAAAAACTAGAAAACTATCAAAGTTTTATCACCAACATTAAGAAAGAAAATATACCCTTATAATTGGTTTTTTCCTACATCTATAATTTGACATTATTGAGGTTGATCTCCCAAAAAAATATAGATGAGATAACAAACATAAGTCCTGACTTCTAAACTTAGAGTATCACTTGAAGACTCTCCCCCAAATGGAATTTAATATCCCATAACCATAATATAAATCACATGTGAAAACTAGACCCAAACATCATGTACTATCATTTTTATAACTTTCTACTTGATTACACCATCGGGAAAAAATTCAATGTAAAACATTCCTCATGGATCCCCTAGGTGCACTTAAACTTATCAATTAGGCATGAAAAAAAAATCCAAGAAAACTTTTGGTGTTCTAGGTTTTGAATTTTCATGACTATAAGAAAAAAACTCCAGTATATCTTCTAGAACTCCATTTTGATTCAAAGTCCCTCATCCATCATATCATCATTTGTCTCACTTTCTTCAACCATGATTATTCATGATGTAGGTACCAAAACTCCTTGGACTTGTGATATGAGGAAACTAACACGTGAAATATAATTCTACTTCACTACTTAACATAACTTTTAAAATGTTCTTATAGGTAAAATAACTAGAACTATCCATGTTTTGAATCCCTCGTGTCTCATCCTTTTAGAGTAAGAGTGCCTCTACTACTTTTGGATACTACACTCCCTAAAAGTTATGATCAAATTTTATCTAAGTTTATGTGAGTCATTTAGTAACCAGGTTTTTCACTCTCCATCCTCTCATCCATGTGATTCATACACCAATTTCACTAACATTATACTCTAGTAGTATACTTATCTAACATGAAATACTTCTTCCAAATGTATTCTTCTAGAAATAAATATATTTTTCTCACACTTTTCAATAACCATGATGTCCCCAACACATTATCCCATTCCTTCTAAAAAATATTATTCAATTTATATAATTAATTATTGGAGTTAAATTTTAATAATATGGTACTATGTAATACTTTTTTCTTCTCATACTTATCCCAAAAAATCACCACTTCTCTAAAAATATCATTGTTTCTAAAATATAAACCTACTCCCCTTCATGGATGTTGAGTGATGACAACCCCAGAGTCAACTGAACTGAATCAAGAGAGATAGTGAACACATGGTAGCTATGAAACCACCCCCTTTTAGGTAAAGTAATTTGAGGAACTTTTAGAATATATATCTTCCAAGAATAGACCATACAATCCTAGAAGTCATACCACAATCTCTATATTCTTTTTGTAATGTAATATGTGAAATATGTGAACTATTAAAATTTCTTCGACTTGAACATACAAAATTTGAATTATATTTTTTCATTTCCTTCAAATAATACTTTTATTTCATACACTGAATCACCTATTTAAACCTTCTAAAATAATCCCAGATCTTCTTTTCAGGGAATTCAATTCTGATAACATCACTTTTTTAACTGACTCACTATAAATTATAAATTAAAAACTCTCCATTAGAAGTATATTAGTATCCTCCAAAGTTTTTATTCACCACCATTGAAATATAAAACCAAATCTAACTCATTTCAATGTTATCCTCAGTAAATAATGTGCTATGATTAAATATAGAGACATAAAGATCATGTGATATCTTCCATGAAGTCTTTATCAGTCTTATAATCATGTTTTTAATTCCACTTTGATAAATTAAACATTCTTCTATACACAAAAAACATAGATGACTTTCTATATACCCAAAACGCCCTATTAACACTTCTATCTTTCAAGTGAACATCCATCTATAATTGTAGTAAATAACTTTGACCATAGGAGTCAATTAGTTTTCCAACCAAGATTTACTTTTGTTTCTTGATAAACTGTTCACCAGACCCCTTATAACAAATATCTGGTCCAACTTGTGGGAATTCAGTGCACCATTGACCACTAGAAGTTAAACCATAAAAATATCAAATGGGGTACAAGAACCTGAACTCTAGCAAACAAAACATCATCATGAACCCAATATAATAGAACTTAAAAGTTCTTCCATACCTAATTAACCACACAAAATCACCACCCTATGGTTCTGACCAATTCCTAAACTTCCTTCAAAGAAAATTGAACAAGAAAAACATGTATGTGACAAACACAATACAAACAAAAGTATAACACAAACAAGGATTACATGGTACAGACTTATTCCTACATCCAGGTGATAACATATTATTCTTTATTTAAGGAATAAAATCCATCTGAGTTAAAAGGGAAAAATGTATTATAATACCCAAACTAGATTAATGAAATATTATCTACCATACTATCTATGAAAAACTCATATCTCTAGTATCCCCATGGTGATGACCAGCATGTATAATTATAAAGCTCCTTCAAAAATTTCATATTTCACTTATTCTCCTTATCATATTATATATTTTAATACTATGTCCTCCCACTATCGACCATAGGTATTTTAGGACATCAGGTGATCCAGATCAACACTCTATATTGTTATGATTTGATGTATCCAGTGTGATCCATGGGTGGTTCCTCTATAGTATTCATAGTAGGGTTGATGTGAACCAAAAAAATTAAATTTTATATAGTTTTAATTGAAAATTACCCCATAATTTATCTTATTCTTTGAAAATTAATTCATTTTTGATACCTTGTTAAAATTTAATATAAAATTAATAAATGGATTAAATGTTGATTTTTAGTGATTTATTCAAATTTTTTAACTGGATTTAAAGATTTGAATTTATATATGGAAATATGGTGTTTCATTATTCAAAGAATAATGATTTTTTAAATATTTAAATCATATCTAGAATTAATGGTTTAAATGATTTAAGTTTTGAATTTTATTATTTTAGAAATTATGAAAATTCATTTATTGATTCAACAATTTTTTGGGTTTAATTTTTAATTGGATAATATTCTATTTTCAATTTTTTATATTTTTTTTATGAAAATTTGGACTTTCCCAACACCCAATTCTAATTTCATTCTATAAAAGGTGATGTTTTCTTCCACATGAATTCCATGAAGTCCTGAATTCATGTATAATGGTTAAGTGAAGAATGATAATTTTCATGTATGGATAAAGGAATGAGATTTCGCACTCCAAGGGTATGGTTGATTAAGAAATCATATGACCTCGTAGCCACTAACCATAAGAAGTCTTCCACCTATTGTAAGACCCTAAACCAATTGACCACAGGTACATCTTCTAATTGACTATAAGAAGATTACCCTAAAAAAGTGTCCATTCCTACTAGCCATACAAAGACCCTTAGCAAGCGACAAAATGTCATCCATTGGGTGGTTGATCAACTTTTTATGATTCATTTAACCTACCACATGAAGAAAACCATAGTCCACTTCAACCAAACTCAAAGGAACTATCAACCTTTGTGAAACCACACACCCAAGTGAATACAACCTTATCATGGTTGAAAAAGTGATCGTGCCTCTATCTCTAAGCTACCATATGAAAGTACACCTACCATGAGTGAAGCTCTACTGAAACCAAAGAGATATAGAGATTATACATATCCACCATAAGTTATGTCACCAACCCTCCAAACCTATTGAAAACTACCACCACCTGCCACTCCTCTACACCAATGACCAGAAACCACACCCACAAATGTTGATTCCAATAGTTTGATTCCCTTTCGCACTCCATGGGACTCGCACATGTTGTCCAATTTACATAACCAATAATTCATGTGTTCCAAATATAAACCAACTATGTAATGAATTATTAACTTAAAAGTTCATTACCAAATAGATGAGTGTTGATCAAGTAGGAAAGGAAGAATCCTTGCCTAAGTTTCTTAATGGAGACTCACTATATATCCAACTGCAAAACTAATATTATTCCATGTGAAGGACTAAGAAATAATGAGGCATCATACATTTTCATTCAGTTGTATATGAGTTCAAAGGTAGACACATTTAAACTTCTTGAACTAATTCTATAATTATAATTGAAGTGCTCTATGAATCCAACATCACTATACATCATACCCAAACTCACTCTATAACATCACATGCCACATGATTCATAACTTCAAACCTATTAAAAATACTAAGTCCATAGCTATAAATATCATTAATTTATTTCTTACTCAATATCAATAGCTCTCCGACTCAACATCCCAAGATCTGGAGAAGTGACTCCCTCAAAAAGGTCTTCTCCACTGAAAGACCAAATTCAGGTTTGGGACCTCAAATTAAGCTCAATATCACTCAATATCGCCTACACCTAGTTGATATTTTCATATAGATATATTTTATACCAAAACAATTAGGACCAAGACCATATGAATGAATCCCAACTTCTCAATCCCAAGCCTACTGACACTCATGTATAGGCAGGAGTTCTCTCAAATTCCTTGTTTGAACATACTAAGAAAAAATTTATTCCACTACATTATGAAACAGTGAAGAAAAAATTATCATATTATTAAGGAATGTGTAAAAAATCAATCATGGAAATGGAATTATTCAATATAAAAATTCAAGTGCCACCCACCTATGGAAATCTTGACCCTTGTGCAGGACACGTGTCGATCATCCAAGAAAAATTAAGAAGCTTAATGCTCATAAAATTTAAATTCATAGGGGATGAGGAATAGGAAAATTTATATTAATAATAATATCTCTCTTATTTTTAAAGGATTGAAACTTAGGATTTGGAATCAGATAGATTAGGGTTTAATGTTGTTATGAAATTAATTCTAATTCCATGTTGTTCATTATTCAATTGTATTGTGTTATTAACTTATCACCATTTTCCTTTATGATTTTTTTAGACTATGTGATGTCTTAGTGATCTAAAACTCTATAATAACATATAAATAACACATTGGGGTGGTACTAGGGGATGTATAGTGGTTTTATTGAGTTTATTCACTTAATGCCCAAAATATTTCTTCTATGATTCTGGTATGACAGTGAAGATGTTGAGTGGAGGAGGAAATTATCACTCTATATTCCATTAACACTAATGTAATCCTATTATTATTTTACTTCATTATATCCCTTAATTTGGATCACACTTCATACTAGTGTGGTTTGAAAGGAATAATGGTATGAGTTTTCTACTAGGTGTGTGATTAAGTCCATTCACTTAGTTGAGGGGTTTGGTTTCTCATTCCCCAAGGAGAAAAATGGGTCTATTAGTTTAGAAAAGATTACTTGAGAATATTAGTGGTTCTATACAAGGAAAAATTGGATTATTAATATATAAATGATATTTAGTTTATTCATTAAGTTTTGTGATTTATAAAAAATTTAAATAATGATTAGACCCATTGGGATTCACCCTAGATTTCCTATATTTCTTCCTAATCATTTTTTATTTTTTTTTACTTTAAATTTTATTATAATTAATTAAATTAGAAAAAAAACAAAATATCTCTGGTCTTCATGATTTAAAACCAATGAAAAAACAAAGAAACATAAGTTCTAGGATAGTGAGATCTCTTAAGCCCAACTCCTTGAAAGGCAACCCTGGTCAACCACTAGGCCATATTCCTGGTTTATAAATTCTCTTTTTTAATGGCCTTAAAACTAGAATATAATCAAATAAATAGAATAATGTAGAAAAAAATTTAATTGCTACCCACCTGATGAAATATTGACCCTCAATATGGACATGTGTTGATAATCTGAGAAAGAGGAAGAATCTTACAGCTCAGGATATAGAAATTGATGGAGGATGAGGAAGAATATGATGCCTAAAAATTATTTACTCTCTCACATTTTTAAAGGATTAGAACCTTCACTTCATCTTTGGATGTATTAGGGTTTAATTGTTTCTGTTACTAATACTAATTCCCTATTGTTCATTGTTCAATTGTGTGATGTGATTTTATTTTTCCATATTTACTTTGCATTTTTTTCAACCTCTTTGAGGTCCCAATGATATCAAACTCTATAATAATGAAAAAATAACCAATTTTGGGTGGTTTGAGGGGATTTATAGTTATTTTATTAAATTTATTCGCTTAATTCACAAACAATTTCTTCTCTGATTTGGGTGTGATAGTGAAGATGGTGTGCAGTAGAGGAGGTTATCACTATGTATTCCATTAACACTGTTACACTCCTCTACTTACTTCACATAAATACATCCATTCATTCATATCACACTTAATAGTAGTGGATTTTTTGGTTTTACTAGAATAATGGTATATGATTGATTCTAGGTGTGTGAGTAAGTCTATTCACTCGGTTGACAAGTGTGTTTTCTCATTCCCCAAGGATAACAAATGGGATTATTGATCTACCAATGATTCCCTGACAAGATTAGTGGTTCCACACAAGGAAATAGTGGAGGATGAATAGATGAATGATAATGATTTTATTCATTTAGTTATGTGGTTTATAACAAATATAAATAATTATTAACCACATCTTAATTCACTCCAAATAACCTACAAAAGGATTAATGAGATTAGTGTTGTGTCCAACTGAATGTTGAATAATAAAGTTATAGTTCATGATATGTATCCTCATTATTAGGTATAGAATATTGAAGAATAAATCACCCTATATGAACAGATGATCATGTATAATAATGTCATATTGGAATATAAAATATTAAAATTTAAGGAACAATATGTGATTAAAGGAGATGAACTTGAATTGATGTTCCCAGTTATCATAACAACTAATGTGGAAGTGGAACATTAAGAAATTGAAGAAGATGATGAAATAGAACTATTTACTTTTGAACTCATCTTCCCAGTGTTCCTAAACTTTGAAGAAGAATATTAAGATAATATTAATGAGGTAGATAATCTTTCATGCGACTCATTATCTCTAAATTTTACTGAATCGCATTTGAATTCTTTGTCTTCATATATTGTGAATTAAGAGTCAAAACCTTTGTTGTTGTCCCTAGATAATGAAAGAAATATAGATAAATTTTTTTTTGGATAAAAAATTAAAGGAACATAATCCCTGAGTGTCACAGAAAACCTTTCAAGTGTGTATGAACAAAAATATTTTTAACCTAGATTATATAAAAAAGTGAACAAACCCTTAAGCTCATTTGATTTTACAAGGTTTTCTTTACAAATAAATCTCTCTATTCTTCATATTCTATAACCAATAACACTTTTTATTGTCCTTGTAGAATAATATGAGGCTATATAAGAGGATATAGAAGAAACACTTTATCTTCCCATAGAGATTGGTGAGGGAGATGGCACAATCTTCCATCCATACATTGAACAATAATTTCAAGAAAAAATGGATGATAAGATGTTCCATATAGTTCCCATTTCATCAAAAATGGATTTACCATATGAGTCAAAAAAAATAAAGAGGAGATATAGTGTCCATTGATGTCCACCTCTATACTAGCATAATTCAGAAAGACATTGAACTTGTATGACAACAAGAATAACAGGCTAAAATAATTGAGGGGGATTTCCTTACCTAAATCACATTGCATTAAAACTATATTAATCATTCTTATTTAACTTATTATGAACCTATATATTTGGATACAATTGTGTTTTCATTTTATGATGATGAAGAAGGACCTTTGGCAGCCATATTTGAGGAAAGGTTGGAGATGAAATTTTAAAAATAATAGGTTGTCCAGTGTGAAAAAGAAGAGTAGGATGAGTAATAATTTGAAAACCTAATAAAATCCACTATAAAGGTAGAGATCCTAGTGAATTATCATGAAGTAATAGAAAACACATATTCTTTATATGAAGGGGTTAATTGGGACCTAAACTCATCCTGTTTTAATTTTATTCAATTAGAATTTCTTATTGACTCTCCCATGTTTAAACATCTCCCTATTGCATTATTTGACCATAAAATGGAGAAAGAAGCCACAACAGTTTTGTCCAAGTCCAAGGAGACCCCATAAATCATTCTTAAACTCCCCCATACAAACACAAATTATTAGATACACTTCATAAATCAAGGGTAGACCTATAGAACTATATTGAAGGGGAAATCCAAGAAGAATGGAAGCTGAGTAGGTGTGGAAGGAAGAGGATGTGGTGGTTTTCATCAAAAAAACACATCTTATGATAACTAGGGGTTATACATGAGACTTTACAACTATGGGAAATCAAAACAATAACCCCTCATGGGAGGTAAAACCCGAAGAATATTTTCTCTATTTAATTGTTTCCTTTATATTAGCTTTCAATAAAATGGATTTTGTTTAGTTATATTTTTCTATAGATATTACTAAGTGTACAAAACATAATATATTATATTAGGTTACATACAAATAACCATGGTAGTGGATAAATTCAGCCTACTATAAAATAACAACTAGGTTGTTTCTATCCTCTCAAAAATATTTATTCACTGCAATTATTTGTCAATATCTGCAAGATATTAAAAAAAAGAAATGTTAAATAAGTGTGGGGGAGGATATTCACACCTATTTTAGAATAGTTTTAATTAACTATTGGTTCTTCTTATAGAAACTTTAAATAACTCTATACGTTTTTTGTTTTTCTATTTTTTATTTTTAGTATTTTTTAGGAATAGGAAATTTCATTTTCAATGTTTTCTATGAAGTGGAAAATGAAATGATAGAATTGAGGGATACATGGATTCTAATTTTCTTTATAATGAGATGATTTCTAAGTGAATTTCAACTATGTTTTCATGGATATTTTTTTCTAAAAACTAGATAAAATGTTTTTATAGAAAAAAAACTAAATATAATTAAAAATTTATCATGAGAACACCAAAATTTTGAACTTAATTCATGGTAACTTGGATTTTGTGAAAAAGAACACCTCAAGGATCCAACACAAAATAAATTGATATATTTCCTTTGAAAATAGAGTAAAATGTATAATTGGGATACCATAATAAATCTCTAAGACATTATGAATTATGTGTGTGTGTGTGTCAATATTTTTTATTTTTTTATATTCAATAAGTTATTTTCATAACCATAGCTAGTAAAAAAATTAGAAGTACCTAATTTTCAAAAAAGAATCCTTCTAAGTGAGAGGAATATTTATCCTAGATGAAGAAAGGGGTTTCTAACTAATAACAATTTTATTTGTGTTGTATCAAGGAAGTGTTAAATAGAAATCCATTTTAAAGAACATAAGAGAGAATAGAAATGGAAGTGCAACTTGTTAACATTATGATTCCATGAGGATCTATTCTATTTATAACCTAGAAGTATAACTTATGCTTGAATAGAAAATGGAAAAAGTATTATATTCATAAAAGATGAATAATAATTTAAATAATAGATGTATTTGTGGTTTTATTTCAATTATATCTCTCATTTTAAAATTAAGAAGATAAAAAATTATTAAGATAATATTTTCAATAAATAATATTCTTTTTATTACCCGGGAGTGCAATAAACTAATATTGGTAGAGTGATGTGAGCTAACATTATTGATTTTTTCGGATTTTCATTGGAAAATTACCCCAAATTAATATATCTAATTCTTAATTAATTAATTTTTTATACTCTATAAAAATTTGGAATTAAATTGATAAATACCTTAAATGCTGATTTTTAGTGATTATTCAGATTTTGGAAATAAATTAAAATCAATAAATTGGCATTTGGAAATATAGAGTTTCATTATTTAAATAATATTGATTTTGAATTTTTTATATCATATCTAAAATTAAATATTTAAATGGATAAATTATTTAATTTTATTGTTTCAGAATTTATAAAATCCATTTATTGATTTAATGATATTTTTACTGTAATTTAGAATTTTATAACATTCAATTTTTAATTTTTATATTATTATGTGAAAATATGGGCATAGCCTGCACTCAATTATATTTTCATTTTATACAAGGTGATGTCAACTTTCACATTTTATACATCATGGTCATGAATCCATGTGTAAAGGTGAAGTGAAGAACCAAAATTGTAGTGTAAGGGTACATGCATGAGTTGTCGTACTCCAAGGATAAGTTCAATCGAGCTACTACAAGACCCCGTCACTATTGATCATAAGAAAAAATAAATCTACTGAAGGATACTCATCTAATAAAATATAAGTACATCTTCCAACTGACTGTAAGAAAAATACCCCAAGAAATTGATCATGTCTACCAGCCACATAAAGACCCTCAGTAAAAGACTATGCACCATATATGGGGTCTTTGATCAATCTATCATGCCTCATTTGGATTGCCACAAAAATAACTCCATTTTATACATCAACCTATCTCAATGGAACTCTCAATCTCATGTGATACTACACACACAAGTGACTACACCCTCATCACAGTCAATCAAGAGATTGTGTCTATATATCTAAGCTACCATATGGAACTCCACCTACCGTGAGTGAAGATCTTATGCAATTGAAGTGATCCAAAAATTCCATAAACCCACAATTGGTTAAGCTACCACTCCTCCACAACTTTTGATATTTGTCGCCTCCAATCACTCCTTAGAACCTTTAACTAGAAACCACACATAAAATTGTTGATCCTAACAATTTTATACCATGCAGCACACCACTAGGCTCAAACAACCTCGCCAATTCACCCAAATACTATTTCATGAGTTCCATATTTGAACAATCTAAACAATGAATAGTGAACTTATAATCTCATGAAAAAATGGTTTAGTTTCAATCAACTAGGATATAAAGGAGCCACGTCCCAGTTCAATGATGGAGACTCACCTGAGATCAAGTTGCATTCCTGAGATTGTTCCCTATGCAAGTTCAAGAATAGATGAGGCCTCACACATTCTCATTCCATCGACACTGAGTGCGGAGGTGGACACAATCTAGATAATCGATTTAATTATCTAATTTGGAGTGAATAGCTCAAAATATACAATAACACCATGAAAACTTCCCAAACTTACTCACCAAGATCTCATGTCACATGCTTCATCATTGTACACGTGTCATTGACACTAAGGCCATAACTAGAAAGTAAAATCCAATCTCACCAACTCAATATCACGGAAATGAATAATAAATACCTTCAATCACTATAATACAAGAATCTCCATGCCTCGAGATCAAGTCTAACCATATCCAACCATAGAAAATTAGGTTCTCATGGAGCATCATTGAAATCCTTCAAGACTCTCTAAAAATTACTTTTTATTCATAAGCATCATAACTCAGAGTGGTGTGAAGTGATGTAAACAAGATAATATACATTGATGATTATGTTACAATCTCTTGGTAAGGTTCATGTTCAATAATAAATGAAAATACTATCATGAGGACATCCCTTACTTACAAGACTATCAGCAGCAAAGTTCCTCTCCCTCCAGGTATGTGAGATTTTTGTTCCTTGATTAATGATTGGATTTCACTTCCTAATAATATAGGTTAAATTCCATAATACATTTTCATTGTTTCTCAATAATCCAACCAGAAGCTCAGAATATGATTCAACCATGGTGATGTTGATTTGGTAAAGGTTTCACCATAGAATACCATTGAGTAAGGCTCTAGTCTCTTCTCCAATTGCATTTCACATACTGTAGAAAGTGTTGTAACCATAATAATTAATCCTATTCCATCCTATAGCATCTCTCATCCTCTCATATGTCCATGCATGCATGATCCATCCACATAGATATCCTTCAAGCACTCATGATCATTTCACCCAAAATGCATGCATCTATTTGGCTAGTCAAACTACAATCCTCGAGCTCTAACATCACCATGAATTCAAGCACCAACAAAAATCATCATAATCCATTCCTTAGAGATCACTCACTCAATGCTATATTTTTTTTTATTATACAAGAAACCCCATCATCACATGGGTAGAACATACAAGATTAGGGTGGCCTAAAATAATGCAGGCCAAGCTGGTCCCCACTAATCAAATTCACTAATTCTGGATTCATTTTAAGAGAACTAGAAAAACCAAAAATATTGTTACCTTTATCAGTTACAGCAATAAATGCCATGGACTCCAAGTAATCAGTTACTTTATTAACTTCTCACCATGTATGAATAAACTGAATTTTGTTGCTGACAAGGTTGTCTCTGCACATCATTATAACATAAGAAATCGACCATGGAGGCTGAATCCTACCATTCATCGAGTCCTGTAAAATCTTGGAGTTAGTTTCAATTTGACTAAGAACTAACTTCTGCTGAGTACACAACAAGATGCTGGTATACATGGCATCGGCCTCAGTATGTATAGAATTTCCCCTCCCATATAATGCGGTAAATTCAAGAAGAATTCTTACACTATTATCATGAACAACACCACCACCTCTAATGCTCCCCCCAATGCAAGATCCATCAAAATTCAGTTTTAATCCCATATTAGGAGGCGACCAACGAACCCAGTTCCCCCCTGTTACCTACTCTGAAGGAGATAGAACAGAAATATAAGATTACATGTACCTCAAAGAAGGGGTGTCACTCGAAATTTTTGAGCACCTAACTAGGTCAATTAGAATAAATATTGTCCTCAAGATAACAGACCTAGTTGTGGAATGAATATCCTTAAAACAAGACTTATTTCTTTACTGCCAAATACACCAACACCCTGCACTAAGAATCACTGCTCTAGCTACCATTTTTGGGCATGCATCATTTAAACCATGAAACCATTTATCCAGAAAAGAATTTTCAGCAGAAAAAGAGCCTAAGAAACTCATGAAAACACCAAAACACCTCCATACAGCCATGGCCCATTCACTCTCAAAAAATAAATGATTGGAGTTATCCTCTTTATTCACACCACAACAATGGAATTTGGAAACTATATTAATTCCCCTTATTTTCACATTATCATCAGTGGAAATCCCTTGGTTTTTAATTCTCCATACGAGGAAATTAAATTTCAAGGGAATATTGCTACACCACACCATATTATTCCAGATATCATGTTTCCCTTGTGTAATATAAACTTTTCTAAACTCTTTAGTAGAAAACATGCCAGAATTAGAAGCAGTGAACACACATTGGTCAGGCTCCAGATTTAAAACAATATGGTCAAAAGTCTTCCTTTGATCTTCATCAAGAACAGTGCTGATAAAATCCAGAAATCTACTGGCCTCCATGAAAGAAATCAAGGGAGCTGTACATCCTGGAAAACCAACAACCAAACCTGACCAATTATGATTCCATAAAGAAATATCCCCCTACCAATAATTCAATGTGAATTTTGACGAATGATAGGGATAATACGCTAGATTAAAGACCATAAAGGTGAAAAATGTTTATTGTCTTCCACATAGTCTTCACCTTGTAAAGACATAATTTTACCCCAAAGAGTGCGACCCTCCACAACCCCCCACTCAAGATTAGCATGCATACAATGTAATGTACCCCCTAGACTCATGACATTAATACCACCCTCATAAACTGGCCTTTCCAATCTATTCCACGAAGACCAATAACATTTCCCCTCAATATGGGCATCCCAAATAAAATCAGCCAAGATTTTTTCAATAGCAACAAAAACCCCCTTAGGCACAATGGTTTCCAATAACACATGAATTGGAATAGCCAAAAAAACACTATTGATTAAAGTAATCCTACCACAAAAGGATAGAAAATGATTTTTCCAATCCAAAATACGTCTTGTAATTTTATTAACAATGCCATCAAAGTCTCTAATATGGATATGACCAGGAGATATAGGAGAACCAAGATATTCCAAGGGAGAATAAACTTTCTGAATGTTCAAAAATCTGGATATAAATAGGACTTTACTATCACCACATTTGTTAGAAATATAAAAACTACTATTTTCCCTATTTATGACTTGCCCACTCTAGAAACTGTTTTCATCCAGAACTTTAACAAGACCACTAACCAATCTTACACTAGTATTGATAAAAATCAAAGTATCATCTAAAAACACCATGTGTAAAATACAAGGAAGCTTAATTCTTCTTTTATAAGGTATAATTCCACCCATGGATTTCTTTTTATTAATAAGATGACTCAAAACATCTTTCATGAGCATAAAGAGGGTCGCAGATAAAGGATCCCCTTGTCTTAAACCATGAGTTGCCTTGAAAAAACCATGACTTTTACCCGTGTAAGAGACCGACATCCAGGAAGCTCTAAAACAACTAAACATGATATCAATAGCCCAAGAAGAAAATCCCATACTTTTTAACACCCTAATGATAAAACCCCATTCTATTCTATTATAAGTTTTGTTCATATCAAGTTTCAAAGCCATATTTGAACCATGACATTTGAATTTGATATCACAAAAAACCTCATTATCCAAGGCAACTGCTCCCAAGATAGAGAGACCTCTAACAATAAAATTATTCAGGTTAGACATCATATTTGGAATCTCTTCAAATAAATCTACACCCCCACTAGGATAACCATTCACCAAATTCGGATTAGAATCAGCAAGAAAATTTTTGAAGAAGGAAAAATATAAAGAACCAACCACATCCCTATATCCTAAGAATGAACCATCATCCATAAGAATATTCATCTGAACCATATTTCTCTGATATTTTATACATGCATGGAAATATACTGAATTTTTATCTCCTTCTCTCAACTATTTTACTCTTACACTTTCACGATAAATATGCTTCTATTTTAAAATGAGTTCTTCCATAACATGTTTCTTACTCTTAAGGTCTTCATAGATCCCTTCATCCCACCTGTCTTCCAGTGTTATTTCCATACTTTCAGCCTATGGTTTCATATTCTCCATATCTTGATCAATATGAGGAAGAATTCTCTACCAATCATGTAACCTACACTTTAGACGTCTCAGCTTACTATGAATAGGTACCCAAGAATAACATTGAACTATTTCCTCCCAACAACATTTGACAACCTGGTGATAATCACAGATATCATTCCAATGCAGACAAAACCGGAAATAATTTCTACCAACCTTCCTGGAAGATAAAGAAACAAGAAGAGGGGGAGATCTGAAATCCCATGCACGAGAGGATCCACCTTCGCATTAGAGAATATAGAAACAGCATGAACATTTTCAATACACCAATCCAAACGACTCCAACATTGATTATTTCCCTTCTTATTATTACACCACATGAAAGAATCACCCGAATAACCCATATCAGTAAGGCCCTTTCCTACCATTAACTGAACAAAACTCCTGCTAGCTACTCGAGGAAATGCACCCCTCCCTTTCTTCTCACCTGGCTCAGCAATAAAATTAAAGTATCCACCAACAATCCATGGTAGAACTTCCAAATCAAAACAATTTAAGTTATTCCCCAAAAGTTCCCTCCTTTGAGCCTCAGAACTACCATAAACAAAGAATACAAAAAGAATATATGTACCTGTGTTTATTTTAACTTTAATACGTTGATCACCATCTTTAACCAACTCCATTGAGACATCTTTATTCTATAAAACCCATATATGATGATTATCAAGATATGCATGCAACCCTGCATGCATTTTCAGATTACAGGCAAAGTCATTAATCCTACTTGGATTCTACTTGTGCTCCAGAATACTAACATCACATACCTTACTCTTCTTGATTTCCATGACTAAGAAATCGGTCTTCACTCATTCCCCTATTCCACGAGTATTCTAAATGATAACAGGAATTATTAAAACATTCTAAGCCTGGCCTTGGTACTAGGAATCTTGGTCGGACTAGAATCGGATTATAGATACTCCTTAATATACTGAAGTTTCTCACTAGTACACACTCTAGTATCAGCGGTCATAATAGACTTGATAGGAGAAGCCAAAAAAGAACAACCTCTACTAGAAACCTTTTTCACTTTGTTCAGGGGATTATATAAATTTCCTTATTTAGCACAACAGCTTCCTTGCAGACTTCCAATCTATCTTGAGAGGGAGGAATAGATCGATGAGATGAACCGTACCCACTCTTTTTAACTTTAGACGAAGGTTATTTTTGCATACCTCTGAAAACAATTAGATATTGATCATCCTTACCCATCTCAACTAGATAGGGTTCAAAAGATAGTGGTTCAAAAATCAAACAAGAACAATCCAAAGGACCAGCTAAGGAAAAACACTTTTTGACCAAACCCTCTCAATACATTATCAAGACAAAAGAAAACATAGAACTATAATTGGTCAATAGTGAGATATAAAAATCAGGTTCTTATTTACTAGATAAAGGGACAATATTAAACACAGAAAGAATCTCAGATTTTTCAAAATACTCAGTAGAAACAGACATTGATAACAGATTACTAGCAGATAAACCACCATTAAACAGGTTTACCTGGTCATCAAAAACACTGTTAGAAATAAAAAACTTGCTAACCAATTCAACATCTAGTGACTCACCCCCTTTAGTATCATTCTACAAATGAATCCCATCACAATTATTAGATAAAAAAACATCATGGAATTTTACATGATCATCAATAACACCATCAGGGATTACATCCTTGCTAACCAATTCATCATCCAAAGACTCACCCCTTCTAGAAGAATTCCGTAAACATAACCCAACATGATTAGATTTCCTAAAAATCTGCATAGAATGACCTTGCAGGTAAAAACGAGAGCAATACCTAGGGAAAATTAGGTAAACAATTTCTTGATTCCAAGAAAGCAACCCCTTCACGTTCAGACTAACCCTTTCCAGAATCGGTAAAGACAAATAAAGTTCAACACAGATCCTCACATTTGGTATATCTTCACGCTCTCTGATATTTCTTTCCAAACATAGAAACACCATGAGATAATCCCCAATAGCTTTAAGAACATAAAAGTTATGCAGGGGTAATGGAAAACCTATAAGTGATATCCACACCACTACATAAGGACTTTCCTTCCCCTTATGAACATCAACAGACCAACGTGATAGATTAAACCTCCATCAACCCATGTTTCTAGAAGAATTGCACCAAGCGTTTAAGAAATCCTGTTTAGAATCAAAGGACAAGAAAAAAGAATATTGATGTAAAGGCGAAATCTGTACCAGATTAAAAAGACCCCAAGATTTGAAAAACTTCTTGAAGATCGAAATCAATGGCTTTACTATTCCAAAACCAGCAACAAGTGTCCATTTCATACATCCAAGCGCTTCTTCATAAGCCCCTAATGAAAATTACACTGACAAACCTCATGCATCTTAACAGATTGTTGGATAAAGAGTATCAATATACGTAAATCCAGAAAAACCTTCACCCTGAGACGACCCACAAAGAACATCTCTAACTGATTTGAAAGACGATGAAGCCAAAACCCTATGTGAGCGAACATTCTCATCAGAAACACCTTCGAAACCTCACCTAGATGATAGATCAATCCGAAAGGTTCCATAATCATAAGATAAAGGCAAAGAAACCCTATCCAAAAGTTGTGCTTCCACTGCATAGAGCACTTTTTCTTGAGACATGTTCCATTCCTTAGAGATCAAAATGGGAAATTTACATCCTTAAAGTTATATAATTCTAGATTCCAAGGATAAGGTGCACTAACTCCCTCAGAAAGTTATTCTCCACTGAAATCCTAAATTTAGATATGGCCCTTCAAATTATGCCTAAGATCACTTGATATCATAAAAACTCAATATAAATTTCCAAACATACCCCTTATGTCCGTAAAAAATTAAATACGAGGCCCAAATGAAATAATATAAACTTCTTAGGACCATTTTGAACCTCACTCATGCCTAAGAGAGCATTAGCACGTGCAACAGTTCTAATTCCACATGTAAGTATATAAGTAAGACTCATCTTCCACTACACTATGAACCAGAAAAGATCATCTACTCAAATTATTCAAGAATAAATATGAAATTTTATTTTTGTATTGGTATTATTTAATAATAATATTCAAGTGGTACCCACTTGTTGAAATCTTACCCCTCAATCTAGACATGTATTGATCATCCTAAAAAGATGAAGAATATTTAAGATCAGGGAACTGAAATTCATAGAGGTGGAATAAGTTAATGTATTTAAATAATCCTATATATCCCATTTTTAAATGATTGTAACCTTGGTTTCATCCTCTTTTAGATTAGGGTTTAATTATTTTTTGTAGTTAATTTCAATTACATGATTTTCATTGTCCAATTATATTTTGTGGTTCACTTCTCCCCTGTTTGTTTCATTTTTTATCAACCTATATGAAATAAAAATGTTCTTTAACTCCATAATAATGAAGAAATAACACATTTGGGGTGGTTCTAGTGGAGTAATATAATTTTATTGAATTTCTTCCCTTGATTCCCAATCTATTTATTCTCTAGAGAAGGCGATTATCACTCCGTATTCCATCAACACGATCACAATTCTATACTTATTTTACTTTAATTTCTCCCTCTATTCAGATCAGATATCATAACAATAGATTTTTGTGGTTTAAAAGGAATAATGTCAAATGATTGCTTCCAGGTGTGTGATTATGTCCATTCACTCAGCTTAGTATTATACTTTCTCATTACCCAAGGAGAAAAAATATGATTATTGGTCTCCTAGAGGATTCCTTGACAAAATTAGTGGTTCCATACAATGAAACAGTGGAGTATTAATAGTTGAATGATATTGAGTATGTTCATTGAGTTTGGTGATTTAGATAAAATGTAAGTAATAATTCAATCTATTGGAATTCACCTAAGATCACCTATATTTCTCCTAGAATGTTTTGTTATGTTTGTTTCTTTCCATTTAATTTTAATTAATTAAATAAAAAACAAACAAACAACATATATCATATTATTATACTTTCAAAAAAATATAAAATAAAATAAAGAAACATAAGTGTTAGAATAGTGGGATCTTCTAGGCCAGACTCCTTGAGAAATAACTCTGTTTATCCACTATGTTTTATTCCAGGTTAACAAAATCATTTTTCTAAGGTACCCATGATAGGTCTTTCGTAAAGGGACTAATAGGTTAAATATTTCCACCACATTTTTTAATTTTTCCGAGAACCTTCCATTGGTTACAATAACCCCTGATTTCCTATACCAGTATCTACCTCGACTACCAACTCCTAGGGAATAGAATAAGTTACTCCCAAATTTTTATAAATGAATCTTATGTAATTTACTTTGTTTTTAAACCACAAGGAATGATTCTAATTTATCATAATTAGTCACCTTAATGGGTTTCTGTAAATTCTATTCAATATCACCTCCTCTGAAGCTCATGCTAC
This sequence comes from Viscum album, assembly GCA_963277665.1. NCBI lineage: Eukaryota > Viridiplantae > Streptophyta > Magnoliopsida > Santalales > Viscaceae > Viscum > Viscum album. The sequence goes on along the minus strand of OY728157.1, from coordinate 2,112,629,982 downwards.
ATCCATAATTTCCCTTATAGGAGTATCACTTATTCCTATAGAACATGATCACTACCTCCAGGTGCATGTGTCTAATGTAACTCATTCCATATTCACACACCTATTCACCACATAGCTACTACTTTCATTGAAAAAAATATATTTTGTTGTTGGTCACTACTACCACTAAACATCTTTCATTCAACTACATATAATGAACTAATATCCATCAAACTAAAATCAAACCACCATGGTGAAGGTACATTGTCTCCAACTTGTTTTACCAAGTGTATATTCCAGTGTAATAATTTTTATAATTCCTAATGATTAATAAGAAAATAATTCTCACACAAAAACCCAATGATTTGTTTCTTAATAGTTCCACCTTCTATACTCATCATTTGATTTTTATTATACTACTTAGTTTTTCCTTACTTCCAAGCTTCCATACTTTGTCACTATTGTTCCACTATCCCCATCCCTTTCAAATATTATAATTCCAAAATCACTCTTTCAAGATATTCTAAAACTTATATAAAAAATTATTTTCACATCAATGAACCTAATAATCTTCCATATGAGAATCATTTTAAGGCTTCGTTACCATCTCCACCATCATTATATTAAAATCAATTCCTATCTCAATATTAGTTTTTAGTCAAATGGTTACTCCAAAATCCTTTTGTTCGTTGATTGAAATATAGCACCACCCATATAATCATAGACTATAGCCTTAGTCATCATATCTACCATATTATAAACTTATCTAACTTCCTAAGATCCTGCACTTTATCCTATAACAAAATCTATATAAATTAATACTTTAATTGAATATACATTTCCCTGAAATAAAAAATAATAATATTGTTATCTAAGTGGATCACACTTTTTGAATCACAAAGTTGTATCCCAACTTCCTACTTTCCTTTGAGATCCTTAGGTAGCTCGTTTATCCAAATCAACTCCTTTCCAACTTTTGTTAATAAAATATAATTTTCTTTCATTGTTAAATGTGAAACTATTAGTTGATTTTTTTATATACAAATCATAATTTTACCTCCATTAGTAAACACCACTTCATGAGAATAACCTTTAAATGTTAGTTATTTTTTATTTTTAACAATGGTTAAAAAGTGATAAAAATTCAACCGATGTAAAAAATAATGGTTTTAATATAAATTATTTAAAATCAAACATTAAATATATTTTAATATCACTTACTATAAAATATAGTATTGAATCACATATAAATTTAGATATACTGAGTATTTCAGCATCATTTTTTAATTTAAATCCACATTAAAATAAAGTTTCAACATTGATTTTAATTAAAAACCGACGTAAAAATCCTGAATAAATATTGATATTTATTTTATATTCCAATGTCGGTTTCCATGGAAAATTATTTTGAAATATTTTTCAATGTATTTTTTTATTGAAAAACTGCATTGAAAGGAATTTCAATGTTATTTTTGATGAAAATAAATATTGAAAGATAAAATTAATATCAATACTGATTTTGATTTCTATGTCGATATAATTAATAAACTAACAATAAAATCACTTTAAACATTAGTTTTTAAAATATACAATTTTAAATATTAAATGTTTTAAATATAATTGAATACAATAACCCAATACGTATAATTACATAAACAAAACATCTGATAGAATAAAATTGGCAACAAGAACTCAATGCAAATATGAATATAACATCATTTAATAAAAAATACACTTATATGAATCTTTTAAATATACATCTATAAATTAATTAATCCTAAAAAATAGTCTAAAAATAAAATTATAATGTGTTTTAAGTCTCTATCTAAATATGATGAACCATCATGAAAATCCTATAAAACACATAAATATCATTAAATTAAAAATAACACATATTGGTTTTAATCATAAGTTTTGCAATGAAAGAAACCTTTTAAAAATCTATAATAATTCTTATCGTGCTAATCAAAAAAATAAATTTTAAAGCATAATTACCACATTCAAAACATCCTCATTATCAATGATGCTGTAATTATTAAATAAACATTTAAAATAATAAACAATATATATGTAAGTAAAAATAATTATTAACTAATATAAAATTTATATACATTCACTATCACATATTTTATTTTATTTAGCTTCTCAATCGATAAATGAACAGTGTTAAACTTTTTCCATGACTTATTGTATTTTAATATTTTAATTATAAAAAAATATTTAAAAATAAAATTTAAGATTAAAGAATTAATATAATAGATTAAAACTTATGATTTTAAAAAAATTAAAAAATTATGGACTCTCCCATGCAAAAAAGCCTAACCAATATGCATAACATCCAAATTACACAAAAATATAAAACATTAACATTAATGAAATTATAATGAATATTAGTTCATAATTATATAATTATCTTTACCCATCAAAGAATGGAATAAACTAAAACTTAATCTTTGTACTTAATAATCTGTCATATATATATATATATATTTAACTCCAACATTATTATTCAGATATTTCACTGCCTTTGTAATGTATTTTGGATCCCTAAAACCATAAAAAAATATTATTTTGTATGAAAAAACTTATAGAAATATATAATTAGATAATTAATAAATTTAGTCACTATAAGTTAATAAATAAAAAATGAAATTGAAATTTAATTAAAATTAAAACTACAAAAAAATAGGTATGAAGTGCTCATAATTAGTAAAAAGATCTATGATATCATTTTTAAATATTTTTAATTCATAGTATCTCCCACACATGTCATTAGTCATCAGAAACACATAAAATAAATCCATCAAAAATAATTTAGGGATAATTTTTTTACCCCAGCATAAATATGAGAAGTATATGAAGGTGCTAGTTCCTAAAAATTTGTTCCTTTTTCAAGGATTCCTTTGATTTTAGATAGTCTTATATAATATAAAATTAACAAAACTTTACAAGTAATTTGAAATAAAAATTAAATAACAACTAAAAATAACAAAAACCTTTTATTTTAACTAACGAAGAAGTCTAGTTGGCCTGAGTAAAAATGACACATGTTATCTCTAAATTTGGCCACCTCCTCAGTAAGAAATAACATTGGAATATATATATATAAATTATATCATGTATTGTTAGTCTTAACTCACCTAACTACATAAGTTAATATTGTACATAATCTCTCAAATTATGTATGATTCTATATGCTACAAAGTGTACATGGGGATCCCCAGCATTGAACTCATGGTACATAGTAGGCCCTAAATGACTAGGTAAAGGATTTTGGTAGGTAGGTTTCATAGGATACATCTATCTCGCCATTTCTATAAACATATATTATAGAAATGATTTAATTACATTTTGTATTAACAAATTCATCTCTCACAATTGAGCCTTTAACATAATTATTTCTTCCTTGTATTTTTCCCCCCTCGATGTCGTATTAGTATAATAAAACAAATTTCTAATATTGACACCTACCTCATATCCTCTAAACCAGACTTAGTGTTCTAGATTTTCTAAAATAATCACCTAAATTTTCATCCTAACCTGAGGGATAAATATCCCCCACATCACTTTTTCTTGAAGGAAATCCTAAAATGATATATTTAAAAGTTATCTTAGTGTGATAAATTTTCAATTTAATATATTCATGAAAAATAATAATTAATTTCTTATAATCTTATCAGATACTTATTTTCATGGGTCAATAATAAAATTCCCCATTTTTTCATCCCCACCCTTTCCCATTTTTCATGGTGAACAGATGGATATGGGGGAAGAACTAAACCTCTTTTAAACCTTTTTTAAATCCATCACATGATTTTCCATGTAATTGTTTTTAATTATATGGAATTATTACGAGTTTTTGAAAATTGACGATGCATGATTCTGAGGCCCGGTGCGCCCAGAATGAATTTTTGAACTTTTTTAAAGTACGTTCAGTAAACGCATGAGCATAGTTTTCTAACTTTTGAACCGATGTTAAGATTAAAAATCTGAGGGCACTGTTGAATCTGCAACACCGAGATTTTCTTAAAGAAGGCTTCACTTTGACCGTAGTAGATCAGGAGAAAAAGTTAGATTTTGGGAATTTAAAAGAATAATAAAATAACATTGTTATTTTATTTCTCTTATTTCTTTCCTCCAAAAGACAAGAGGAAATGGAAAGACCAATGATGTTTCAAGCCATTAAATGTCTTGAATCCTCAAATCCTTTGTAAAAGTGCCATTGGAAATAGGAAGGTTATTGTTAAATGAACTCCAATTAATTCTACGAGCGTTACTCACCCTTCCCCTCTCATATTTATATGAATCGTGGGGAGGGGTATTAGTACGGGCTCACCAAGAGAAGAAGTTCTGATAAAGTGTCGGGATGCCAACCACTTGGAGGAAGGGACTGGTTCCGATGAGCGGTGACGAGCGCCACCAAATCACGAACAAAATAATAATGACTGAGCAGTATTGTTGGAGGATTGTTACAGGAACGAAGAATGTTGACTCTCCCTCAAACATTAACGTTCTCGAATGATCTTGAGTTAGGGATTTATCTTGTTTTAAATTTCAAGAGATTGTTAAATTCTATTCTTACCTCATGAAATCAAACTGACATGGAGGGCGTGGGCCAAAAGAACCAGGCCCGAACCCTCAGCCTTTTGTTGAAATTTGGTGCATTCCTCACAAGCATTTAATTTGGGTTGGAAAAAACTCAAAACGCCAGGTGACGGCGGTGACTGGGAATGGTCAGCCATGGAGGAGAGGGCAGCACGCCATCACGCACCACCAGTGAAGAAGGTCATGACCATAGCAGTGGCAGGTGACAGCGGCAACCGGTAACTGCCAGTCGTGAAGGAAGTGGCAGCGCGCCATCACGCGCCGCCGGATAAGGGGTCACGGCATATCATTGTAGCGGACAGTGGCGGTCGGCACCGTCTGGCCACAGATGGAGGCAGGTAGAGCTCCGCCGCGTACCGTCGAAGATGGTCACGACTCGAAAGTTGTGGCGATGGACTAGGACCCACAGCAGGTCCCGTGGGAGACCTAGCAGTGTCAAGAGGCATCGCCGCTTCGCCTTCCAAATGAGGAACACCCCCCCCCCCCCTCGTGCCCACTAGGGTGGGGCCTAGCCAGTGGGGCTGCCACTCGAACCAAATGGTCATGGCTATTCGAGAAAATCCGAGGGGGCCGCTCCCCCCCCCCCCACCTCGTGCCAGCTCGGGCGGACCCTGCAATAGTAGGTCACACCCCCCTACGGGTCAGGCTAGACAACGACCCAGTGGGATGAGCCTTCTGGGGCCAAGCCCGGCCGGGTTATACTCGGACGAGGTCGGGTCGACCGGAACTAGGTCGGGTCGGCCCCGACTGGGTTGGGTCAGACTAGACCCGGACCCTTCAAGGCCCAATTTCGATAAAAGGGCTATAACTTGAAATACGAGAGTCTGTTTGACGAACCGTCTGTGGTGATAGGATCATTAGAGTTAGAATATCCTTTTGGTATATTCCGCTTGAGTTTTGGAGAAATTTGCAGTACTATCGGGTTGGATCGAACCCAAATCCAACAGGGCCCTCGGAACTAAAACCCTTATAAGTCACAGACCGGGCATCCGATTGATGCGCCGTCTGTCGCGTTCGAACCCTTATGACATGAAGGTATTTTGGGATACTTCTTCTTGGAACTTAGAGGTGGTTGAGGTATGATAAATGGATTGAGGAGTGTTTCTCCCAATTGTGTTATGAGCGGTAATCTAGTGGCTGGCAGTGAGGCGGAGGTTGGAGATAGATCATACAAAGGTTAGTACCGAGCGATCATGTGTGGGTCAGCACAGATCTTATGCGGGTCAGATATTGTGCGGGTCAATGATCAATAATCCTGTGTGGGTCAGCACATACCGATCCTATGGGGGTCAGATCCTGTGTGGGTCAGCGCTCAGTGATCCTGTGTGGGTCAGCGCAAACTGATCCTGTGTGGGTCAGATCTTGTGTGGGTCAGCGGAGGTTAGAACATATCGATCATGTGGGGATTAGAATCTATATAGTTAGCATCAGTGACTCTCAACAGAATAATATGTTCTAGCTTCTAGACTAATCATCTCTACTTCTATGCTTTACTTATATACCTGGTTAGTATCTATCGATCTTGTGTGGGTCAGCGCTCGGAAATCCTATTTTTCTCTTTTTCAGTTGTACTTGTACTTTTCAGTTGGTCTTGTATTTCGGCCCCTTTACATTCAGTACACTTTTTACAACAGCATTTTACTTTGGGGTTACTTCTTGTTCTACTCTTAGATTGTGTGTTTGTACTAGTTTAAAGGAAATACCTTCCTGTTTTAGGGATATGGCTTATCGGTGCTAGTCTTCAGCCCCTGGTCTATGGAATGCGGGCTTTGGGTAGTCCCGACACGAACTCCAGGGTACGGGTCCTGATAAAGAGGTATCAGAGGAGTAGGTTCTACATAAGAACTAGGACTCTAATCTTTTCATTGTGGAAATAGTTTTAAGTGTTATGAGTGTGGTTTTTAGTTGGGGGAATCCAATGTTGGTACACCGGCCGACGTATCCATACACTAGGACCCTGAATTCTGATTTCTAACTCAGTGCACGAAAACTATAATTGCGTGTGTTTTTGAAAAGTTTTTCTTTTGATCTCTTGAGTCATCTCACCATGTATAAATTTTTAACCGTGGTGAACCTATTTTTATTTCAGGATACTTCCACATAGAAATCCAGACATGATTCCCAAGAGAGTACACGATGACGACCCACTGAGTGATGAGGCTTTGGTGCAGGGCCCTCTTACAGCGATAGTACCATCAGGTGGTGCACCAGTAGCACCACTTCCCTTTGGGAAGAAGATTACACCAGCCCCACTAGCAGAGGGTGCACGCTGACTGATCATGTTGCATGAGTTTTAGTAGTAGAGATATCTGTGGTTTTGAGGTGAGATAAATCCACAGGTAGCTGAGGATTGGATGGAGGCTGTGGTTAGAGTTTTTCACTTAGTTGGGACACTAGCTGATCTGATGGCGATCCTAGCTGCCAGTCTCTTCTAGGGAGCAGCTAGGAGATGGTGGAGTTTGACAATCTAGTTACATGATGAGGCAACCATCACCTGGGCATACTTCTAGGGCCTTTTTAGGGCAGATTTCATCCCAATGACCCTATGATCAATGCGTATAAAGGAGTTGTTGCACTTATAGTATGGAAACATGATCGTGGCCCAGTACTCAGTGAGGTTCACTAATCTCTCCCACTACTCCACCGACATGGTACGGGACCCTTTCTTCAGGGCTCGGACCTTTGATAAGGGTCTCTGATGGGATATCAAAGCATCAATGATATCTCTTAGCATTACGACATAGGATGGGGTGCTAGAGTGAGAAATTTTGGTGGAGAGATTCCAAGCTGAGAAGGAACCACCAGCGAGAGCCACCACCATGCATCAGGTAGTATAGTCATCAGCAGCAGGTAGTAGATGGATGATATAGGGGCCCAAACAGGCCAGACCTTCTGGTGGACGACCTCAGGATACAGGTTCAGTGGTGAGGGGCTCATGGGACAGAGGAGTACAAATGGGGAGCAGTCAGTTCTACTCGTGTGGTGGTCAGGGTCACATGGCTCGTGACTGCCTGAATCACCATACGGATGACCATCTGATGGTCAAGGGGCCGCCGAGGTAGAGGTAGAGATTCGAGTGAGGAGGTTCTTAGGGTGGAATATGTGGAAGAGGAGCGATCCATGTAGTAGGCGGTGGGCGGCGATTTGAGGTTCTTTCACCACCACCACCCGGTGGTCCACCCCGACCACAGGGAGCATGAGGACAGGGACGAGCTCAGCTTCAGGCAGCTTTGGCCTATGACCACGGTGCTCCAAAGTTGATTAGAGGTATTATATTTGAATACTCTACCTTATATGTAGTACTTATAGACATATTTTCTAGACACTCTTTTGTTTCCACGATACTCGTTCAGAGCTCAAAGATTCGGACGGAGTCGTTGGCTCGATCCTTATGGCTAGAGACTCCTACGGGAGTGGATTCGACAATTAAACACTAGTTCCAGCAGTTTGAACTTACTCTAGGAGGTGAGATCTTCAGCTGGGATCTTCTAGTAGTGGCGTCGAGGCCTTATGATGTCATCTTGGGTATGGATTGGTTATCTATAGTCCATGCTCAGATTGATCGTATTAGGTGTAAAGTACAGTGTTTCCGTGAGGATGGGACCAAGTTTTCCTTCACCAGTGAGAAAGGGAACTTTTGTATCACTGGATGGAATTGCTTGTAGGAGGGTGTAGTCGAACACTCATTAGTTGGCTAGCCTTACCCTAGGAATAGTTGATTTTGAGAGTCTGAGTTATCCTGTAGTGGTGGACCAGTATGCCGATGTCTTCTCTGATGATGTTCCAGGACTACCTCCTCATAGAGAGGTATACTTTTACATAAAACTATACCCCGAGATGGCACCAATATTTACCCCAGCATATCGGATGGCTCCCGGGGAGTTTCATGAGTTACGAGTATATTTGGAGGACTTGTAGAGAAAAGGGTTCATAAGGCCCAGTGTTTCTCCATGGGAAGCCCTGATTTTGTTCACCAAGATAAAAGATGAGAGTTTGAGACTCTGTGTGGACTATCGACACCTGAACCAGGTGAACCTGAAGAACAAGTATCCACTTCCTAGGATTGATGATCTCTTTGATCAGTTGAAGGGAGCTCGATGGTTTTCGAAGATAGACCTCAGATCTGGCTATCATCAGCTCAGGGTATGAGACAAGGATGTGAAGAAGACGACCTTCAGATGTTGGTATGGACACTATGAGTTCTTAGTTATGCTATTCAGTGTGACCAAAGCCCCAGTAGTGACAATGAGACTCATGAACAGGATCTTCCATCCATACCTCGATCGCTTCATGGTGGTCTTCATTGACGACATCTTGGTGTACTCAGCGATGGAGGACAAGCATGCCTATCATCTGTAAATAGTTCTGGATACACTCTGAGAGCACCATCATTAATGTAAGCTTTCTAAGTGCCAGTTCTGGATATGGGAGATCCACTTTCTAGGACATGTTATCTCGGAGGCAGGAGTTGTAGTAGATCCAGCAAAGATAGAGGCAGTGCTTGCTTGGAATCCATCCAGGAGTGTGACCGAGGTACGGAGTTTCCTAGGATTGGATGGGTACTACCGGAGATTTGTACCTGACTTTTCCATAGTTTCGACACCCTTGATGGTATTAAAGAATAAGGGATATCCCTTTATATAGATGGAGATATTCTAGTAGAGTTTTCAAGAGCTGAGGTAGAGACTGACAAGTGCCCCCATCTTGAGGCTACCAGAATAGGGAATTGGGTATATAGTCTACTGCGACGCATCAGGGACTGGACTTGGATGTGTCCTGATGTAGGATTGAGAAGTGATCACTTATGGTTCACGACATCTGAGACAGCATGACCATAACTATGCCACCCATGACCTGGAGTTAGCAGTAGTGGTCTTTGACTTGAAATTGTGGCGACATTACATGATGGATGAATGTTTTATAGTCTACTCTCATCACAAGATTTTCAAGTATATCTTCTCACAGAAGGACATGAATCAGAGAAAACGATGTTGGCTAGAGTTCCTCTAGGACTATAACTTTGAGATAGTCTATACTCCTGGGCAAGGGAATGTAGTAGTAGACGAACTCAGTGGGAGGTCTGTTTTACAGTTGCTGAGTGTGGTGACAAAGAAACTAGCCGCATTATAGATATCTTTTGTAGATAGAGATGAAGAAGCTTACCTCCAGTCTATGACTATCACTCCCCCACTTCTTTAGTGAATTCTAGACTTACAGATTGGGGACATTGACTGTGAGGCTCGACGTGCTCAGATATCCATAGAACAGGAACCTAATGGATTTTCTGAAGGTGGGGAGCACATCATTCTCTTCAAAGGAGGTACCATGGTACCTGTGGCGCTATGGGAGGAGGTGTGGAGGAAGTTCCATACGTCACCTCTAGTGGTACATCCTAGTGTGACAAAGATGTATCAGGACCTCTAGAGTCAGCACTGGTGGCTAGAGATGAAGAAAGTTGTGGCAAAGTTTATTTCAAAATGGCTCACTTGTCAGCAAGTGAAGGTCAGGCATCAGGTTCCAGCAGGCTTAGCGCAGCCACTAGAGGTGTCAAAGTGGAAGTGGAATGGTATCTCCATGGACTTTGTGACAGGGATTCCATATACGTTTAGGGGACATGAATCCATCTGTTTGATCATTGACCAACTCACCAAGTCTGTCCACTTCCTACCAATCCGAGAGTAGGGATCAGTAGAGGGCTTGGGAGGCCTCTACGTACAGGAGATTGTACGACTTCATGGGGTTCCATTAACAATCGTCTCAAATCGTGACTCATGTTTTACATCCCAGTTGTGTAAGGGATTACAGGAGGAATTTGGGACTCAGCTAAGTTTGAGCACCGCCTTTCATCCTCAAATGGATGGTCAGACGAAGAGGATCATTCAGACACTAGAGGACATGATTTGTGCTTGCGTCCTAGATTTTGGCCGTATTTGGGAGGATCACTTTCCCTTGGTGGAGTTTTCATACAACAACAGTTATCACTCCACCATCGGTATGGAACCATTAGAGGCCTTGTACGGTCGACCTTACAAATCACCTCTATGCTGGATAGACCCAGGGGAGTCCGTACTTATGAGTCTAGAGTTGGTACGGGCTACCACTGAGAAGGTGTAGATCATCCAGGAGTGGATGAAGACTGCACAGAGTAGACATAAGTCTTATGCGGATAGGATATGGATACTTATGGAGTTAAAGAATGGGGACCACATATTATTGTGAGTCTCCCCTCGATGGGGACTATGGAGATTTTTCTGGGGCGAAAAAATCTCACCAAGGTTTATCGAACCATTTACGATACTTCAGAGGATAGGCGAGGTGGAATACTCCTTGGCACTATCACCATAGTTGGAGAGTCTGCACGACATCTTCCACGTATCCCAGCTGAGGAGATACATGCATGACCCATCTCACGTCATCGACCATGGCGAGCTAGACTTTGATGATGGGGCAACGTTTACATAGTTTCCAGTAGAGATTGAGGATTGATAGGAGCGGGTCCTTCGGGGATAATCGATCCCTCTGGTGCACGTTCTTTGTATGTCTGAGAACCTCCAAGAGAGCACTTGGGAGGGGGATTCTCATATTCGTGCTCAGTACCCCCATCTGTTTCCTTAGTCTATGTTATGTCTTTCGGGGATGAAAATCCCTAAGGTGGGGAGAATGTAAAGACTCAGATTTTCCATTTTATTTTTTTTAATTATATGAGTCTGTGGAAATTGACGGTGCATGATTCTAAGGCCTGGTGTGCTTGGAATAAATTTCTGGAAAAAAAATTAGGTACGATCAATAAATGCACGAGCGGCGTTTTCAAACTTTTGAACCAATGCTTGGATTAAAAATATGAGGACACCATTGAATCTGTAGCGTCGGGACTCTCTTAGGGAAGGATTTACTTTGACCATAGTAGATCAGGAGAGAAGGTTAGATTTTGGGAATTTAAAAGAATAATAAAATAACTTTGTTATTTTATTTCTCTCATTTCTTTCCTCAAACAAACAATCGGAAGTGGCAGGACCAACGATGTGTCAATCCATTAAATGTCTTGACTCCTCAAATATTTTATAACAGTGCCATTGGAATTAGAAAGATTCCTATTAAATGAACCCCCATTAATTAAACGAGCATTACTCACCCTTCCCCTCTCTTATTTATATGAAGCTTGGGGTGGGGTATTGGCACAGCTTCACCAAGCGACGAAGTTATGATAAAGTGTCGTGACACCAACCACTTTGAGGACGGGACTAGTTACGGTGAGCAGTAAATAGAACCACCAAATTACGAACCGAAGAACGACTATTGAGTGGCGTCGTTGGAGGCTTGTTGCGGGAATGATGAACGATGGCTCTCCCTCAAACGCGGACATTCTCCAGTGATCTTGAGTTATGGATTTATCTTGTTTAAAATTTCAATATATTGTTGAATCCTATTATTCCCTCATGATATCAAGCTAACGCGAAGGGGGTGGACCAAACGAACAAGGCCCATACCCTCCTCCTTTTGTTGGAATTTGGTGCATTCTTCACGCGCATTTAATTTGGGTTGGATGAAACCCGAAACATCGGGTGACGGCAGTGGCCAGCAACAGTTGTCCGCGGAGGAGATGGCGGCCCGCCGTCGCACGCCGCTAGTGAAGAAGGTTGCGGAAGTAGCCGCAGTGGGTGACATCAGCGGCCAACCATGAAAGAAGTGGTGGTGCACCATCGTGTGCCGCCAAAGATGGCCACGGCTTGGTAGCCGCAGTGGTGGACCGAGACCCGCAGCAGGTCCCGCGGGCGACCTGGCAGTGCCAAGAGGCACCATCACCCTTCCTTTCGAATGGAACCCCCCCCCCCCCCCCGCCAGATAGGGCGGGCCCCAGCCAGTGGGGTTGCTGCTCAAACCAAATGGCTACAGTCGTAAGGGGAGAAACGGGGGGGATCCCCCCCCCTCATGCCAGCTCAGGTGAACTCCATACCAGTGGGCCACATAGCGCGAGCCTAGCGGGCCAGGCCGCGCAAGCCCAGTGAGTCGCACCTCCGCGGGCTGGGCCCCGCGAGCCCAGTGGGCCGAGTCTGTCATGGCCCAGCCCAGCCGAGTCGGCCCAGACCGATTCGGGTAGGGTCGGTCCGACCGGACCAGACCCAGACCCAGACCCTTCCAGGCCCAGTTTCACTAAAAGGACTATAACTTGAATTTTGGGCGTCTGTTTGACAAACCGTCTACGACGCTGGGACCCTTGGAGAGATATGGTTCTTTTGGTATACTCCACTTGAGTTTTGAAGAAATTTGGAGTATGGCTGGGTTGGATCGAACTTGAATCCAACCGGGCCCTCAGAATTAAAACACTTATAAGTCACAGACTGGGAGTCTGATTGACGCGTCGTCTCTCACGTTGGAACCCATACGACATGGAGGTCCTTCGGGATAATTCTTCATTGAACTTAGTGGTGGTTGAGGTACGACCAATGGCTTGAGTAAAGGTTCTCCCAATCATGCTTTGAGTGGGAATCCAGTGGCTGGTAGTGAGGCGGAGGTTTGAGACAGATCATACAGAGGTTAGTACCGAGCGATCTTGTGTGGGTCAGTACTGATCCTGTGTGGGTCAGATCCTATGTGGGTCAGATCCTGTGTGGGTCATATCCTATGTGGGTCAGTGGGGGTTATTACCTATCGATCCTCTATGGGTCAAACTCCGTATATTCACCAGTAGTTCCTCTCAAAAGAATAAGATAATCTAGCTTCTTGGCTAATCATTTATACTTCTATGCTTTACTTATATACCTAGTCTAAGTTGATTCTTTAACTTCGTGGTGATTTTACCTTCGTGGTGTTACCATTTTGGTACTTTACCTTCATGGTTTTACCATTGCGGTATTATTCCTTTGTGGATCAGTTATGCAATTGGCTTAAAAGTGTGAGCCTTAAGTTTCCTCATGAATAAAACGAGTATATTTTGATAACTTAGGTATATGTTTGGGAATATACCTAAGTAGAGTTGATGAATGATTTATGCTTTTTGATTGAGGTATTTCTTTTTGGTTATTACTTTGTGGAACTCTGGAAGACCTTTGAGGGTCTTTGGGTCCCTACTGGGTATTTTTATACTCACCCCTGCATGATTTACGCCTACACCTTGCTATGTCTTGTGCAGATGATGGACAGCGTTGATCAAGACTAAGGGGGCCAGGACTTGATGGTGCCCAGAGGTGGACCATTTAACGTGATGTGACGTAGTCACTACTGATCGATAGTTGTACCTACCCTTCAGGTAGGATCCTCAGTGGATGATCCATGAGTTTTTTTTCTCTTTTCAGTTGTACTTGTACTTTTCAGTTGGTCTTATATTATGGCCCCTTTACTTTTAGTATACTTTTTACTACAGATGTTTACTTCGTGGTTACTTCTTGTTGTACTCTTGGATTGTGTGTTTTTACAGGTTTAAAGGCTATGCCTTCCTGTTTTAGGTATATACCTTTCTGGTGCTAGTCGTTAGCCACTGGCCTATGGAAGGTGGGCTTGGGGTAGTCACGGCTTGGGCCCCGGGGGACGGGTCGTGACAATTTTAATTTCATTAAATAATTTAATTATTAAAAATATATTAATATAAAAAAACAAATTCATACCTTGGAAAATTTTCCTCTTCTTCTATGTCAATCATTTAAATAGATTAATGTAATGAAATTCTATAAACCCGTATTGGATTAAAATTAAAGTGTTGATATAGTTAAAAAATTATTTTTAATAATTAAAAGAAAATTATATTTATATTAAAATGATGAATACAATTAAATAGTTTTAGAAAAATAACGGTGCCATGTTTATTCAATCATAAAAAGTGTAATTGATAGTGATGAATGTAAAAATTATTTTAGAAAACATATAAATGATCAATGTTTATAAATTTAAATATCAAAGTTAAATAATAGTGTCATTACATGTTTAAGTTTCCCAAAAAGTAATGATTTCATGAATTTTCAACCAAAAACTATTTAATTGAAAATGGTGAATATAAAAAACACAGTAAAATAGAATAAAAGATCAACAAATAAAGTTTTAAATGTCCAAGTTAAAAATATTTTTTTTCATGTGTAAAAAATAATTATCTTAGGATTTTTCAACTAGAAAAATGTTTAATTAAAACCGATGTATCTAAAAATTAATACAAAAATTACAAAATGATCAAAATCTATAGGTTTAAATATAAAAATTAAAAAATACTATTTTTACATGAGTAATTTTCAAAAAATATATTTTCCCAAATAATTAGGAGTGTATCAAAGTTTTTTTCCCGTATCTTCCATGTGATCATTTCATATTTCATGGAATATGTCTACATTGCAGTAATTTTTATCCTCAACAAATCATGTTATAGATAAAGAAACCTCACATAATTATGCAACATCGTCAACATCAACATCACCCAAATGATTTTTTCGGTGAAAAATTATTGACCACTGGTCATTCTATGGGTCAATAACATAAAATATTTTATTTTCATGTATTTCCATGATAAATAGTTCGTATATAAAACTAAATATTTTTGAATCCTCAATTGTAAGTCCACAATCCTCACGTTTCACACCATTATAACTATCAACCCAGATACAATTAAATATCTATATTCAAAATTTAGTATAATCATTTTCACATATGTTATCAAAAACTCCAAAATATATTATTGATGTAAAAATTTTATTCTTTATCTTTTACACTAACAAAATTAAATGCTTTAGTAACAACCATTACTCCTCTATTTTCAATGGAACTCTTGTTGTCCTAATCTATTGTGTAAAATGTACAATCATTAATGTCAAAAAAACCATGTGATTACGTCAATACATGTTCCCATAGCTAACCATTTCAAAATTTATAAAGTAGATGAATCAGTGTTTACTTTCTCCTTAAATCATGAAAAAAAATATTTTTATGCTGATTCATCAGCTAATTTTCATTCCATTTCTAATATCACACCTTCAATTCAACAATATGGGATTATATATATGGTTGATGTTCACCTGCTTTCTTCAAAATGAATAAATGTGTCTGCATCACTATATAATGTGAAATAGACTTCATTTTTAATCCATGTATCCTCTTACCATCACTATTCACTACCAAATTCTAAGATATGGAGAGACAACATGATCTACTTCATACAAGTGGTTAGTACTGAACTCAATCACCACATTTGATATTAATTTTTGAACCATTTAGTCCATTTTTTATATGTATTTTTATCACACCCCTTTATAATTTTCATATATCATCCAAAAGGATACATCAAACGTAAATATATTGTCCTATATATCATTATCTATCACCCTAAATAAATCATCAGATGAACTATTATATCAAAAAGTGATGGTTGAAAAAAAAAATTAGTTTAAAAAGGTATAAGGAAAACTTCATTCTCCAATGCATTTAACAAATTTGGATCCAGGACTTTGTTGTAAATGAAATTAAAAAATTAGCACAATTTTATGATAAATTTTCTCAAAGGAATTGAAAAAATTCCACAAAGTGAAAATAGAGTTAGTTGTTTCATCAATACATAATAATTATTGGATTCCATTCCTATTAACTTAAAATAATTCAATGAAACTAAATTTTCGCATTTGAATAATATTTACTATGTATTTTAATACCACGTAGACATTAACATATATTTATCTTTTCACTCTTTCTTAACATGGGACAAGCTAGAGCTAAATATGTTCTTTTTCCTTTCTCAATGGGAGTTAACTATAAATATATTTACATAGAAATTATATCCAATATTTCACGTAATCCATATTTTTTCTTTCCTTTTATGTCAAATAAATTTTATATTAAACATTCACATATGTTTTTCAACATTATTTGTAACATCACAGGTCAATAAATAATATTAAATTCTAATTTTTATCAATATTTGTAAATAAAATGTTAATACTACTTTAAAGGGAATGCTATGCTCGATGGCGTACCCAATACGCAACAACGAGTTTCTTGAAATCTTACGTTGCACACTAATAATATAATAATATTATAATAGTTAATGCCTAGCCGTTGTGATGGTGGGAATGAACATAAATAACTAAAAAATGATTAGATATGTTTGTTAAATATTTTTACATTTATCCAATAAATGTTAGAGGCTTAAAATACAAATGAATCCAATTTTAAGCATAAATCTTCTAATATTCATTAAAAGGTTGATTAACTGCCTTTTGATGGAGAACCCTTTTTAAATATACTTTTGACAATTTTATATGTTTTATTTGACAAAATAAAATCCTTCTTTAGAATCTGGACATCAAAATTTACTTTGTGTAAATTTTTGTTATTTTTCCGATAAAGATCATTTTTAGTGAAAATGTTGCATTTTAATTCAAAACCTCCTTTTAATAAGATTTATTTATATTGATAGATTATATTTTTAATTGATATTAAAGTTTATTTATAATATATTTTTACCATTTAATCCAATGGTGGTCATTGGATTTAATTTCACTTTGAAATTGGACTTAAACAAGTGTCAATCTTGTAATAGATATTGTTTCTTAAAAACACGCGATTTGTTTTGACAGCGAGAATGAATTATTAAATTAATTAATAAAACTTATATATTTGGAATTTTGTAAAATAGACATCATTTTTGAATTCGGAATATCAAATATAGCTTTGGGTGAATTTTTGGTATTTTTTTGAAAAACTTCAATTTTTGATGAATAGTGAAACCATTAAGTGGTAGTTAAAGAAACTGATTTTTTGTTTAAATGAAACTTTACCACTTCTGGGATTTTACATTCAAAAATAAGACATACATGGTTTTCATTAGGAATTAAAATGTGTTTCAATGAGATTAAAATAATTTTTTGGTGAATAGTAACTTTTAAGTTTTATTAATCGCGATTAGAGGTAATTAGTATAATTTAAGGTAAAGATAATGTTATAATAATATTAAATGACATTGACACATGTCCTACCCTTATTGGATGATTCATGGACGACCAAGAAAATTCATGGGTAAACTTGGGGACCCCATGGAGCCACTTTGTTTGGAAAATGACATTAATAACTTTTTATTTAAAGTTAAAATTAAAATGTCACAAACATGTATTGTTTTACTAAAACAATTTTTACATGGGGTTATACAAGCCATATTTTTTAATATAAATATTAATTAGAAATATAAAAATATTTCCTACATCATTATATTTTTTTATAATTTTTAAACATTAAATAAATTAATTTATTTATGACACCGTGATGATGCAGTGATTACCTCATAAATGAACGATTTAAATAAAATGAGAAGATAGGGTAAAATCTAAGTCTTACACTTGTCAAAAACCTATTGGATGAGTGTATCTAGAAACCTTATCACCTTATCCTTGAAATATATCCTTTTGGGACCTTTAAAATCCAAAAAACATTTTATAATAAAGTAATATTTTATAACTTTCCAAGAGTGCCCCTCCTCTTCTCTTATAAAATGCCCCCACCTCTACCACCTTAGAAACACCTCTCAAGCCTTTGTCTCAGCCAACCCCTACCCATTTCATCTCTCCACATACCTCTCTTCATCATTGAAGCCTCACCTTTGGCAGAATGCTCTTCAAGAAACCCTTTTGGTTCAAACCAATAGGAGTTACCTGATTTAAAGGTAATGTCTTCACTTGTGTTCTTTTGTTTTATTTTGCTTCTCCAAACACCTAAACTCATTTTATTACTTTATTTTGTAACAAAAACATAATCTTCAATATACTAGGATGTTTTTATGTGAATTATTCGAGCTACACTTACACACACCTCCGTATAATGGTTAAAGAACATATTGTTTCTGTGGATGGTGAATTACTGCCTCACGAAACAATGATTGTTCAATCTTCTCTTAACACCTTTCATGGTGGCCATTATTATGTCACTGTATTTTATATATTATATATATGGTATTTATGTTTTCCATATGCTTCTGTATTTTATATTTAAAACATACCTTTATGCTTTGCATGTTGTGCAAATGCGATAATTTCATACGAGGAAGTGTGGACTACCACCCCCTCAAGTGATGTGACTCGTTCATGAAATACATGGAATGTATAAAGAATGAAATTAATGAACATATGTGACCTATAATACATATATATTATACTGTAATTATAATATATATATATATCTCAATTATTTTTAATTCCATTAATATGTCAATGAAATGAAAGTAGCGTTCATGCGTACGTACGGCCTACCGTCTCCATGAACGGTGCATTTCATTTATTTTTTTCTCCAAATGTTATGGAATAGTATAAAATGAATATTTACTGGATATATAAGATATTTAAATCATTAATACAATTCTGGAGATTATTTACTTATAACTACATGGACAATCATTTTCAAACAAGTTCATTTTTGACTCATCTACCAAACATTGACAAAAACGTCCGATATGAACTCACATTATGAACCAATTATTATAACATTATAATATGTGATATGAACTGAATAATAATATTTAAAGGATGAACTTAAGCAATTATAAATTGACCAAAGTTTATTATTCAATAATATAAAGAAACAAACAAGACAAGTCGGACTTGAGGTAAGGGATCCTACCTCTCTCTTTCTTTTTGAGTACTCTTTTTTATGTAACTTACTTTAAACTCCTCTTTATTATGTTGGGGGATGTTATTTTATATTCCTATTACTGTAAATTTTATTTTAATATGATTAGATACCCTATTTTATCTCGTCAATCTATTTTTGGAAGTTTTATGTGGCGTTGTTAGGCTGCCGAAGTTTCATAAGGGGATTTTCATCTCACTTTTTATTCCCATGAGATTCATGCTACATTGGCCACTATTTCATTTTGTGTGGTGTATGTACTGCCCATTATTTTACTATTTGTATAATATAATCTAATTTATGGGTAGTTACATCTTCATTGTATGACCCTTCTTTCATGGGGTGTATGTTTCGAAAGATGCCCAAATCGGTAAGGGAACCTTTCACACTCCTCTTTTAAAAAGACTTATTTTGTTATGTCTTTTAATTTACATCTTTTTATGTTGGGATATGTTCTTATATATCCTTAATGATGTAAATTTTATGTCCAAGTGATGTGATACCATTTTCTCTCTCATCAACTAATGTTATGAATTTTAAAGTGACGTCGTTAGGCTGTCGAATTTTACCAAGGGAACTTCTTAACCCAATTTCGATTTCTTTGGGTTCAACTTGTAGTTATCGAATATGTCATCATATGAATATGTGTGAATGAAATCTGGTTGTTTTACACTTAATATCCACTTATATTGGATTTATTTATATTTGTCACACATAATTATGAGATTTATTTGTCCTTAATTTAAGGATACCATCTTTATAAGGAATTTTATTTCATTTTACAATTATATTGAGACTTCATTGTTGTTATGCACCAATTCACTCTTATATGGTGTATATAATGTCCTTTGGAATAATATATCATGAATCCCTTTATTCTCATGATATAATAAAGTTCTGATTAAATGTTATTCTTTAATTATTGTATTCAAGTGTCTCTCATTTTGTTAAAAACCCTTTAAATAAAATATCGTCTTAAATGTTTTAATGATTTATTATAAATATTTCTCATTAATATCCATGTTTTCAAAATGGTTTTAAGGATTTATTTATATGTATATTAATGGTTTAAAATGTTAAAAGCTTCAAGGTGTTATGGGACACCTTGATTCAAAAATATCTTTATTAAATGTTTTAAATGGTTTTGAAAATGGTTTTTAGAATGGATTCATTATTTCAATATCTTAAAATGTTATATTGTTATTGCAAAGTGGGAATGTTATCTTTACTTTATGATTAAGTTATGTGCTATGATTATGTTATGGTTCTTGGGCATTGTTATGAAGATGGATGGTTCTGTGATAAACTAAGGGCGGGTGAGCCCGATATAGCTCTCCAATGCATTGGGTAACGTGAAGGGGTTAAACGTTAATGTTTCTCTGAAGAGATTTAGGGAATACACTGTGATGGGTATTCCAAATGTAACCATGAGGGTTTATATCTATGTAATAATGTTATTAATGCCTCAAGTTACCTTTATGCCTCATGATTTCTATTGAGTTATGCATAAATATTATGATTTCATGAGGTATGTTAAATTTCTTATGTTATATGAGTAAAGTATGATTTAATTGATTCTTATGTATACATGGACTGATGTTTTCTTTCTGTACTGTTATAACCCTTACTGAGCTTTTTATGCTCATCCCAATTTTTTGAAATGTTTTCACAGGACATAAAGATGAATAGGGTCAAGGATGGGATCAAGGAAATGTCAGGCTGTCTAAAACAAGGAACTAGACATGACTTCTTTGTTCAATAGTTTTTATTTTTGTGAAAAAAAAAATGGAAACTGAGTAGATGCGTCTACTTTGTAATCTTTGAAATGTAGTAGTTATGTCCTGATTCTCTAAAACTCTAAACCTGAAAATATCCTCAATGTGAATTATTCATTTAATTCAATAATAAGTAATGTTTAAGGCCGGGTCCTTATAGTTGGTATCAGAGGGAGGTTTAGATAACTTTAGAGGTTAGAGTGTTAAGTGACAAGTTGTGTATATCCACAATGGTTATTATATTAGATAGAGTCATTTTAATTTTTGAAGTTTGGAATGATTTTGAGATAACTTGGATAAGTATATCTTAGTGTTTATCTTCCTCTTTAGTACATAATTATTTTGTTGATATACTCAAACTGACATTTCTGGTTTTAGTAAATGGATGGATCTAGCAGGCACCAAAGTGACAATGGGTTCAAAGGAAACTGTGGTGGTTCTCTGATTAAGAGACTGGATGAAATGGGTTATTCAATGAGAAATCTCATGGTTATTCTAAACCAACTGTTAGGAGTCATGACAAACCACTTGAACCTTGGTGAGTTCTCTAATGCATCAGGTATGAGAGAACCAACTCGACATGGAAGTTCAGGTAATAATTATAAAGGTAACCATTAGGGTTTATATGATCCTTACTTTTGAGGTAATTATGGGTTACTATATGTTATGATGGAATATGAACGACATGAGATATACTTGAGGTTAAATTATGTTATGGTTATTTTTGAAGATTTTATCTTGTTTTGGGGAATGTTTTAAGAATTATATAGTTTTGGAAAAAGGAAAACATGCAGACCGTGTGACAACTCATCGCGTCGGACAAAGTTGCGGGAATCGAACCCACAACCGAAGTGTGACTGGTATTTATCGCCTACCACTAGACTACGTGAAGTCCCTGGTTAGTTTGACTAATTATTTTTAGTCAGATGATTTTATGAATCAATATTAAGTTGATTTTGGGTTATCTATGGAAATTATTAACCTATCATGGAGGATATGTGATTAGGTTAATTACTTTTCAATATGAGACTTTAAGAGAAACTGATGTTATTTGGAGATAAAGGTTAATTTGTACCTTGGGAGACTATGTGATTAAATCCTTCAAATATTTGGGTTTCAATCTTATTTGGGTTTACTTTGAATAATTTTATGGGCAAATTTTTTATTGAATGGTCTTCGTTGAACTTTGGGTTTTGTTTGAAAAAATTTGGAGATTAGGAGTAGTTTTTCTTTTTGTAAAAAAAATATCCTTTTTGGGTATTATCTGATCTCGTACTAAACTTTTTGGTTTGGTTTTGGTTGAGATCTAAAGACATGGGAAATATATAGTTCTCTTTTGTGGATTAGGTTATTCTCAAGAAGTTTATTATAGTACTCTTAATACGAACAAGTCTTCCTAAATACTCGTCTTTTGGAGAAAATATGAGTCTGATTATGGAATCTAGTAAAAGTTGAAAGTCTACGTGACAAGTAAGTATGTTTCATTATGATTTAGTTAATCTCAAAAATAAATTCCTCAATGAAGAGTAACTTAAAACAAAAATGTTGTCTGTTAACTTTTCCTATTGGGGAATCAAATACCATTTAACTCATCACAAGTTTGTGATTTTCTTGTGGTTAACTTTCTTCTAGACATGTTTACTATGACTCTCCATCAGAACATGACCCATTTTTTTCTCCTCCATATCCATATTTTTATACTTGGAATCCTAGTATGGGTTAACACGGGTGACCTTTGTACTTATCTCCCTTTCTTTTAAAGTGATAGTTTTACTGACTCTTGTTCCGATGTGGGACTTTCAATGAAGTTTCCAAGAAAAATTTTAAAATTGTGAGGACTCAATTCAAAAAAGGGGGAAGGATGTAACATCCCAGGTCAATAAATAATATTACATTCTAATTTTTATCAATATTTGTGAATAAAATGTTAATACTACTTTAAAGGGAATGCTATGCTCGATGGCGTACCCAATACGCAACAACGAGTTTCTTTGAAATCTTACATTGCACACTAATAATATAATAATATAATAATAGTTAACGCCTAGCCGTTGTAATGGAGGGAATGAACAGAAATAACTACAAAATGATAACATATGTTTGTTAAATATTTTTACATTTATCCAATAAATTTTAGAGGCTTAAAATGCAAATGAATCCAATTTTAAGCATAAATCTTCTAATATTCTTTAAAAGGTCGATTAATCACCTTTTGATGGAGAACTCTTTTTAAATATAATTTTGACAATTTTATATGTTTTATTTTACAAAATAAAATCCTTCTTTAGAATCTGGACATCAAAATTTACTTTGTGTAAATTTTTGTTATTTTTCCGATAAAGATCATTTTTAGTGAAAATGTTGCATTTTAATTCAAAACCTCCTTTTAATATAATTTATTTATATGGATAGATTATCTTTTTAATTGATATTAAAGTGTATTTATAATATATTTTTACCATTTAATCCAATGGTGGTCATTGAAATTAATTTCACTTTGAAATTGGACTTAAACTAGTGTCAATCTTTTAATAGATATTGTTTCTTAAAAACATGCTATTTGTTTTGACTGCGGGAATGAATTATTAAATTAATTAATGAAACTTATATATTTTGAATTTTATAAAATAGACATCATTTTTGAATTCATAATATCAAATATATCTTAGGGTGAAGTTTTGGTATTTTTCTGAAAAACTTCAATTTTTTTATGAATAGTGAAACCACTAAGTGGTAGTTAAAAAAAATTGATTTTTCGTTTAAATGAAACTTTAACACTTCTGTGATTTTATTTTAAAAAATCATACATACATGGTAGTCATTAGGAAGTAAAATTTGTTTCAATAAGATTAAAATAATTTTTTGGTGAATAGTAACTTTTAATTTTTATTAATCGCGATTAGAGGTAATTAGTATAATTTAAGGTAAAGATAATGTTATAATAATATTAAATGACATTGACACATGTCCTACCCTTATTTTATGAGTCATGTTCGACCAATACAATCTATGGGTCAACTTTGGGACCCCATGGATCCACTTTTTTTGGAAAATGACATTAATAACTTTTTATTTAAAGTTAAAATTAAAATGTCACAAACATGTATTGTTTTACTAAAACAATTTTTACATGGGGTTATACAAGTCATATTTTTGACAATAAATATTCATTAGAAATCTAAAAAGATTTCCTACATCATGATATTTTTTTATAATTTTTAGACATTAAATAAATTTATTTATTTATGACACCGTGATGATGCAGTGACTACCTCATAAATGAACGATTTAAATAAAATGAGAATATAGGGTGAAATATAAGTATTACACTTGTCAAAAACTTATTATATGGGTGTATGTCGAACCCTTATCACCTTAGCCTAGAAATATATCCTTTTTGGACCTTTAAAATCCGAAAAGTAGTTTATAATAATGTAATAATTTATAACTTTCTAAGAGTGCCCCTCCTCTTCTCTTATAAAAGGCCCCCACCTCTACCACATTTCACACACCTCTCAAGCCTTTTTCTCGGACAAACCTGGCCCATTTAATCTCTCCACATCCCTCTATTCGTCATTGAAGCCTCACCTTTGGCATAATGCTCTTCAAGAAACCCTTTTGGTTCAAACCAAGAGGAGTAACCCGATTTAAAGGTAATGTCTTCACTTCTGTTCTTTTGTTTTATTTTGCTTCTCCAAACCTCTAAACTCTTTTTATTCCTTTATTTTGTAACAAAACCAGTATATTAAATATACTAGGATGTTTTTAGGTGAATTATTCTAGCTACACATACACACACCTCCGTCTAATGGTTAAAGAACATACTGTTTCTGTGGATGGTGAATTACTGCCTCACGAAATGATGATTGTTCAATCTTCTCTTAACACCTTTCATGGTGGCCATTATGATGTCACTGTATTTTATATATGATATATATGGTATTTATTTTTTCCATATGCTTCTGTATTTTATATTTAAAACATACCTTTATGCTTTGCATGTTGTGCAAATGCATTAATTTCATACGAGGAAGTGTGGACTACCGCCCCCTCAAGTGATGTGACTCGTTCATGCAATACATGGAATGTATAAAGAATTAAATTAATGAACATATGTGACCTATAATACATATATATTATACTGGAATTATAATATATATATCTCTCAATTATTTTTAATTCCATTAATATGTCAATGAAATGAAAGTAGCATTCATGCGTACGTACGGCCTACCGTCTCCATGAACAGTGCATTTCATTTATTTTTATCTCCAAATGTTATGGAATAGTATAAAATGAATATGTACTGGATATATATGATATTTAAATCATTAACACTATTCTGGAGATGATGTACTTATAACTACATGGACAATCATTTTCAAACAGGTTCAT
Organism: Viscum album; assembly: GCA_963277665.1. Classification (NCBI taxonomy): domain Eukaryota; kingdom Viridiplantae; phylum Streptophyta; class Magnoliopsida; order Santalales; family Viscaceae; genus Viscum; species Viscum album. The sequence continues at coordinate 2,112,604,642 of OY728157.1, read as the reverse complement.
TTTTGACTCATGTACCAAACATCGACAAAAACGTCTAATATGAACTCACATTATCAACCAATTATTATAACATTATAATATGTGATATGAACTGTATAATAATCTTTAAAGAAGGAACTTAAGAAATTATAAATTGACCAAAGTTTATTATTCATGAATATAATGAAACGAACAAGACAAGTCGGACTTGAGGTAAGGGATCCTACCTCTCTCTTTCTTTTTAAGTACTCTTTTTTATGTAACTTACTTTAAGCTCCTATTTCCTATGTTGGGGGATGTTATTTTATATTCCTATTACTGTAAATTTTATGTTAATATGATTATAGTCCCTATTTTATCTCATCAATTCATTTTCGGAAGTTTTATGTGGCGTCGTTAGGCTGCCGAATTTTCATAGGGGGATTTTCATCTCAATTTTTATTCCTGTGAGATTCATGGTAGATTGGACACTATTTCATTTTGTGTGGTGTATGTAATACCCATTATTTTACTATTTTTATAATATAATATCATTTATGGGTAGTTACATCTTCATTGTATGACCCTTCTTTCATGGGGTGTACGTTTCGAAAGATGCCCAAATCGGTAAGGGAACCTTTCACACTCCTCTTTTAAAAAGACTTATTTTGTTATGTCTTTTAATTTATATCTTTTTATGTTGGGATATGTTCTTATATATCCTTATTGATGTAAATTCTATGCCTAAGTTATGAGATACCATTTTCTCTCTCATTAACTAATGTTATGAATTTTAAAGTGACGTCGTTAGGCTGTCGAATTTTACCAAGGGAACTTCTTAACCCAATTTCGATTTATTTGGGTTCAACTTGTAGTTATCAAATATGTCATCCTATGAATATGTCTGAATGACCTCTGGTTGTTTTACACTTAATATCCACTTATATTGGATTTATTTATATTTGACACACATAATTATGAGATTGATTTATCCTTAATTTAAGGCTACCTTCTTTATAAGGGATTTCATCTCATTTTACAATTCTATTGAGACTTCATTGTTGTTACAAACCAATTCACTCTTATATGGTGTGTATAATGTCCTTTGTAATAACATATCATGAATTTCTTTATTCTCATGATATTATAAAGTTATGATTAAATTTTATTCCTAAATTATTTATTCAAGTGTCTCTTATTTTGTTAAAAACCCTTTAACTAAAATATCGTCTTAAATGTTTTAATGATTTATTATAAATATTTATCATTAATATACATGATTTCAAAATGGTTTTGAGGACTTATTTATATGGATATTAATGGTTTAAAATGTTAAAATCTTCAAGGTGTTATGGGACACCTTGATTCAAAAATATCTTTATTAGATGTTTTAAATGGTTTTGAAAATGGTTTTTAGAATGGATTCATTATTTCAATATCTTAAAATGTTATACTATTATTGCAATATGGGAATGTTATCTTTCCTTTATGCTTAAGTTATGTTCTATGATTGTGTTATGGTTCTTGGGAATTGTTATGAAGATGGGTGGTTCTGTGATAAACTAAGGGCAGGTGAGCCCGATATAGCTCTCCAATGCATTGGGTAACGCGAAGGGGTTAAATGTTAATGTTTTTACGAAGAGATTTAGGGAATATACTGTGATGGGTATTCCAAACGTAACCATGAGGTTAATCCCTACATAATAATGTTATGAATGCCTCAATTTACCTTTATGCCTTATTATTTCTATTTATTTATGCATAAATCTTATGATTTCATGAGGTATGTTAAATTGCTTATGTTGTATGAGTAAAGTATGATTTCATTGATTCTTATGTATACATGGACTGATGTTTTCTTTCTGTACTGTTATAACCCTTACTGAGCTTTTTATACTCATCCCAAGTTTTTGAAATGTTTTTATAGGACATAAAGTTGAATAGGGTCAAGTATGGGATCAAGGAAATGTCAGGCTATCTAAAAAAAGAAACTAGACATGACTCCTTTGTTCAAGAGTTTTTATTTTTGTGAAAAAAATGAAAGCTAGGTAGATGCGTCTACTTTGTAATCTTTGAGATGTAATAGTTATGTCCTAATTCTCTAAAACTCTAAACCTAAAAAGATCCTCAATGTGAATTATTCATTTAATTCAATAATAAGTAATGTTTAAGGCCGGGTCCTTATATTTTTAACATCAATGCTATGTTTTACCTATAAAAAATCTAATAATGTATACTTAATAAGATGAAAATTTTCATCTATGTATTTTTTTCATAATGAAAACTTTTTATTTCCAAATGTGACATCGATGTTTTTTACCTTGTTGTAATATTTTTTGGTTGATAAAGGTTGTGGTGTAAAGTCATACACTTATAGACCGTTAAGGGCCTTTTTTAATCTTAAATATGGGTGTAAATTGGAAAAAAAATTAATGGACCACGTGAACTATCTTTCAACTATTACGTAATGTGTGATATAAAGTCCCTTCTTCACAAATTAGATAATCTTTATGTTCTTTAACACTATATCTAGATAAGTTTCTATATATAGTAAATTAATTTATAGTGAACATTACCATAGAACACAAAATAAAATACTCTTTATTGTATTCCTCACACATTTTTTCCTTCCACTCGTGAAATTTTAAAATCATCAATCAGTGGTGATATTTAAAAATCAATAACATTTTGAGGATATTTCGATACAGAAATCATCAAGATCATCATAACATATTTTATATTCATGCATATCTATGGGTATACGTTGTAAACTACCAACATAACAAACCATAAACTATGTATTCTATTTAATAACTTATATGGATTCATTATATATTTTCATAGTACCATTCTGATATTTCGTACTTCATTTCCAAAATTAGGAAATTTTTCATCAAATCTATCCCATTATAGTGAATCAACAGGGTAACATAGGTTTCCATCAAATATTCTCTCATAAACAATCCATATCAATCTATTTATATAATTATAATTTGTAAACAAATGATTCTCTAATGAATTATTAGAAGGTATCATTTTTCCTTACTAGTAGGCTAGGTGTATTTTCTTGAGAATGAATTATAGTTGGATCTCTCAACCATTTTATATCTTTATGTCCCACATTTAGAAAATTTTCATAAACCTTCATATTCTCTCTTAAAGAGGAAAAAATCATTATGAAAATCATTCATCTTTTATATCTCAATACCATTGTACATAATATTTTTGTTAAATCATAAATAGAATCTAGAAGCCTATTACCTTCTGGAAGTAACTCTTTCAAAACTTCCAATAATAGAATAAATATTTTTCCACTCCATCCATTTATTGATTTTAATTTTACCAATATCAATCTCATTAATAATGTTGTAAATTTCATATAACATAAGAATAATGGTATTTCCACATCTCCATATAATTGTTAAATAGTTGTTATTTTTTCATAGGTTGAAATTCTTATATCATTAATCAATTCATCAAGAGAATATCATGTCTCATATGGAATATCTTCATCAATTTTAGATCTTCACTTTTTTTATTTAACCATTCCAAATCCAAGGTGTATAAGTAAGATTAAAACTATAGAAAATCTGATGGTCTTTGATTTATCTAGAACTTAACTTTCTTATATCCAAACATTTCTTGCATGAAAATAAAAAATGTCACTATTTTAAAAAAATATGTTTATAAAATTCCAAGAAATCATCATCCCCTTTCTCATATTCATAACTGGTTCTTCATGCATTTATCCAATTTTGTTCCATTAATTACGTAAAGAAGTAACAAAATTTATAAATGCATTAAAATATATGAATATACAAACATGGAGACAACTGGATAAATTAAAAATATATAAACATATAAATATATAAACATAGAAATATATAAAGATGTCTAAATTTAAAAAATATAGATTAAAATTATATATACACATATAAAAATAAAATATATTAATATAATAATATATTAATATAAATAAAATAAATAAATAAAAATTAACTCAAAGAAAATTTATAACTAGCAAGGACATGATTCAAAAGAAAATTATAACCACAAAAAAATAAATATGATTTATAACCAAAAACAATTCCAACTAGTAAATTATAATTGAAAAGAAATTTATAAGCATAAATAATTTTAACCATAAATAAATTATAATGAAAAAAAATTACTAATATAGAAAATTATAAATACAAACAATTAGAACCACAAACAAATTATAACCACAATTTATAAAATTAAAAAAATCATAAAGAAATTATGCCCCAAAAAAATTTCTCCATGAAATTTTATTGCTAAAAAATATGTACATATTAAAAAATAAAAAATGAATAATATTTATAATTGAAAAATAATTAATAAGTCTTATAAAAATAAATAAATAAACTTATAGAATATATAGATTTAAGAATAAGATTCGTGAAAAAGTGAGGTAAAATAATGTTAAACGGACTTCAGATTACAAGCCATAAAAGAGGTGTCTGACTGAAAATAGATATCAAGGTCTGAAAATAGTGGAACTCAAATGAGATAAGTGGAACATAACACTAGTGGATGAAATTTAGGAAGGAGTGGTGGAACAATAGTGATATAGGATGAATGAGGCAATAGAGATGAGAAACAATGAGAAAATGAGAAGTAATTTGGTCAAATAGAGAAAATAAAATGCAGTCATGGGTCCCAAAGCTTAGGGTTTCTAAAAATTAGGCATTAAAATAATGATAATAACAAAGAGACCTTGTATCTTAAAATTTTTTTAAAAATCTTTTAACATAATTTATAATACAAAGGACCTTAAAATAAACATTTAACATCATTTATCATATAAACGATGTAAAACTTGATGGTTTTAATATAGATTACTAGTATAATTGAAGTTAAAACCCAGACTATCTGAGTTTTTTATTGGTTATAAAAATAACCAACATGAAAACCTAAATTATTTGGTTTTGATGTTGGTTATGATAATTACAAACATTAAACCCCTTATAGCTTCGTTTTTCATATTGGTTACTAATAATATATGTTAAAACCTAAACATTAAATCTACTTTTTCTACAGGTACACATAGCCAGTAATGCTCCTATAAGTGTCCTGATCTCCCCCAAATTAAAAATCTAAAAACCCTTAAATGATTTTTTTTATTTTGAAATAATGATAAAAACTTCTAAAACATGTCATATTGAAGGATCCACTTTACAACTTCCCAATGTTCGCTTTTGGGATTATCCATGGACCTAGTAAAAAATCCCAATGTATGTGTAATGTATGGCTATGTACAAACCATGAAATACATCAAGATTCCAAATATCAATGCAAAAGGAACCTTTTCCATGTACTCAACCAATTCTTCTATTCTGGATGTCTACTCCTTTATAAACTTAAAATTTCTAGCTAGAGGAGTGGTAACTATTTTCATCCCATCCATTCTGAAACATTCTAATAGCTTATAGATACAGTCAAACTAATTTAGGAACAAAGTTCCAAACTTTAAATAACTTATAACCCACATATCTAAGATCTATTTTATTAAAACAATATTCTTAATCATGAAACTTTGGGAAAATTCATCCTTTAACTCATTGATCATTTATTATACCATTCTATAAATAAGCATGTCATATATATAGAGTAGTAAAATGATGAAGTTTCTATCATCATACAACTTTAGGTTATATTAATGATCTTTATTACTCTAGAAAACATTCATTCCACCATAAATCTATTAAACTTTTAGTTCCACTACCTATGTGATTTATTTAACCCATGCAGACTCAAATTCAACTTATACACAAGATATTTATTCCATTTATCCACGAAGCCTTTTAGTTTATCCTTGTAAATATATTTATTTATGACACCCTGAATAAATATGGCTTCCATATCAAACTAATAACACTTTTATGGAAACGATAATAAGTACCATCAGAATAACTAATAAAATTAATAGGTCTAACAAATTTATTTTATACATGATAGATCTAGTGTATCTAATCAGGTTCTTATCTATAAGTAAGGCAAAATTAAATGTTTGAGAACCAATGAAATGACCTCAAAATAAGCAAAAACAACAAAAAAATGAGTAATGAATAGAAACAGTAAATTGATGTGTAACTAAGGAATAAAATTGTGTGAATAAGTAGAAGTGAGCATATAGAAGATGGATAAATGAGAAGTGATAAAAAATTGATGATCTAGGGGAAATTCAATTTTCTAGTCTTTGAAAATAATTTTTGATCCTAAAAAGTATGTTAGGGTTTTTGTTCATGAAAGAGAATTACCACTAACTCTATCAAGAAGTTGATAGATGGTGAGACAATTTCTATAGTTTTTCAACAATAAATGTTAACCCATACTCAAAAAATGATTTAAAGATGGTCACCACATCAATCTCCATTAAATCATGGTGTGTTAGTCTTAAACTTTTTATAAATTGAAAATTTTCTTATCAGAATATATTTAAAGAAAATTATTATTGTAAAATTAAAAATCCAAGAAAGTTCAAACATATCTAATCCTTGATGAAAAAAAAATAAGTATTTGCAAGATGAAAAAGTACAGAAGCATAATTAAAAATTCTTGAATTAAAGACAAATATTAAATCCAGAAAAATATCTTTCCCCTGAAAAGATTTATCCAATAATAATTTCCCAAGTAAAATAATAAATATAGTTCATATCCAGAAAATGGGATGAAATAAAAAAAGGAAAATCATAAGAATCTCCCACATTGGTTCAACTCTACTTCTTGATTTATCACCCTCTTTTCTTCATCCTCTGTATTTCCATGAAAATCTCTACAGGTTATATCCAAGTCTATCTATGAATATCCCTAATTATCATCTATAATTATATTTTTATTTTACTCTAAATAAATGAATTTCTATACCACCTAAATTTTCTAAACTCACAATTTTTTCATCACTCTAGAATTCTAGATTTAGTTTCCTCATTCAAATTTTGATCTTTTAAAATTCCTCATGAAAATAAAATAAACATACTACAGCTCTATTTTTTTATTTTGGGTATGTTCCAATAAATTAATTATCCTCAATAGAATTGAATCTCTCCATTATAAAAATGGGTTATTTGAGTTCAGTCTTGGTTTATCAACAGTTAGCATAATATGATCTTCTTCCACTACATCATATTATAGTGAACCCAAACATAAATAGATTTCATGTTGGAATCATTTTTTATCCTCAAAAACACTTAAACTTAGGAAATCTAAATTCCTAAAGAAAATAAAAACTCCCCCTTGTTTCAACTAATTAAGCTCAATCATCTCTCAAAATAATAACTTCTCCTGGTCATTTCATCGAACAATTTTTGTCCACACATCATTATTAAAACAACTACAGCATTAGAGAGTGAATAGGCCTCATCATCATCTCCAAACTCAACCTGCAATAAGAAAAATTCTATCATAATAAAATATCCATCATCTATATAGAACACTTCTAAAACCTTTAGCTTGAAGCAATTATTCCTGAGAAAACTCATCATCCCATTCCTCAAACTTTGATGATGAGTTACTATGCATATCAAGGGTCTAGATTTAGTTTTTTTCTTCACATGAGATTATACTCCAATCCATCAAGGACACCTATTTTTTATTGAATATGGGAATGAGTAGATCTCAAAAATCATAGTAAATATTCAGTTATAGTTGTACTTGCCTCATCCTTTTGTTTGGGTCCTATATTCCTCAAGAATATTCCTTTGGCTTCATATTTCATCAATCTTAGCCTTTATTTGGAGTCGATTAAAGTCATTTATTTTTTCAATTTAATACATGTACTAGATTCTCACCGTATTCAATCAGTTCATTATCACCTTATTTGATATGAACCAAAAAATTTCTTTGGTTTTACTTTGAATTGCCTTCAATAAGTGGTCTTGGATTTGGAATATTTGAATCAAACTAGGAAAACAATTCTTAAGTCGTAATTGATTTAGGTCAAACCAATTTATTAGTGAGTGAGATAGAGATAAATTAATTAATGGAGATATTTTCTCAACATTAATGGAGAGTTAATTATCAATATTAATGGATGGAAAAATTAATGTTGACTACATTAATTTATGATATTAACATAGTGTCTATATAAATGGATATGATGAAATTTTTTTGAGTACGACTGATGATCACTAACAGGGTCTGGCAAAGGTAGTGGTATCTCCCCTTTTGAGAAAGCCATCCTAGGCACACACAAATTATTGTATGTACCAGAACTAATGGAGTAGGTCGAGACCTTCAATAGAAGATATATTAATGAGGGATATATAAGTTTTAATGGCCTAAAAATGTTGGTAGAACATATTTGGGTGATATATGTAGAGTTCCATAAGATAGTAATTCTTATAACCAAGATGTTTCTCCTCATTGAATGAAAGTTAAACTTACATTATCTGATGGATGTAGGATGAAATTATGAACCATTTAATCATTTTGTGTATTTTTGTGATCTTTGTGCTTGCATTCATGTTTCATTTTTATGTTTTATATTCACTTTTGTTCATCATGTGAAATAATTACCCTGAGAGGACCAGAACTAGATGAAGGGATGACTCAGTGCGTTGGTTGGGGTGCCTAGACTTCCCAATTTTAGACAAAAAAGTCATTTCAAATTCTCTAGAGAAATGTTCCACAATTTTTTAGTATGGACCTGATCCCCAACACATAGTATTATAGTTATTGGTTAAATATTTTGATTGTATAACACGACATCAAATATTTGTTGGTGCAATTTTTCAAGAACTAAGAGGACATTATCAGAAGAAAGTGGTGGTACTAGAGGTGTTTCTAGGATTTCAAAATTCTGATTGACCATCAGGATTAATGAGTCATTTTTCATTGTTGGTGACAATCACATCTTGGCTAAATACTGTTTGGGTTCCTCAAGTTAGTAGTTTTATCCATGATTTGTAGGAATCTCACTAGAATATAGAATTGGTATCAGTAATGTTTCTAGAATATAGAATGTATTTACAATCATAGGTTTCATGTGGTGTGTTGCATTCATTGGGTAAAAATTGGAGCTTGGTATAAGGATATTGAAATACCAAATTTGGTAGAGTCATCCAAGAGTAAGGAAGAGGGTTGAAAATTTCATTAAATTTAGCGCACATGGATTGTTTTGAAATTTGATTCTAGGGGATAGATAACACAGGTTCCTGGAAGGAGATGTTAGATGGAGTTGTCAGTTTTTAGTTCAATTTAATAGAATATTCAGTTGGTGCCCCTATTTTTCAGGGCATTATAGGTGGAGAAGGGAGATTAAATCTTTTGACTCTATGGAAATGATCTTTCAATGGATCAACAGAGGAAAATATAGACCTTATGTGATAAAATCAGTCTCTCAAAGATTCATCACTAGGCTATAAGAAATGGGAGAAAGTAACTTTTTTCCAAGGTTATACTGAATGAAATTTCATTAGGAGTTTATCATGTTGATGACCTCATAATTTATGGAATATATGTTTATTGGATGAAGGTTATTATTCGGTTGTGTCCCTAGATTTTTGTGTATCAAAAATATCTTGGGTGGTGTGGAAGCTCAGTAGGAACATCTTTGAAAACACATGGAAGTTAAATTTAGAAAGGCAATGTACAAAGTGCACACCACAGCATGTTGTTTGGAATTTCAAAAAAAATCAGAGTATGGAAACTCTCTTGTTTGATTTAGAGAAATTTTCCATAGATGCATTCAGATGGGTTTCGCATAGTCAGTGGAGTGATCCGATCATGGTTCCAGATGAATATGGATGGACTACTTCAATGGGATCCTAAAGGATTAAATTTTTATAGAGTGAAGAACCATGTAGGCACTAAAAAAGAATGGTAAGTGGAATATGGACCATTTTTTATATTGTCATAAGCTTGATAATAGTCTTTGAGTAGAATATTGTTCGACTAAAAGTACAAAAACAATTCTAAAATTATAATTGATTTAGATCTAGCCCATTTATTAGAGAGCAATAAATTTATCAATGGAGATATTTTTTTCACCATTAATAGAGATTTTTCTATAAAAATTAATGGATAACTAATTCATAATATTAATGGATGGAAAAATTAATGTTGACTGAATTAATTGGATATATGGACTTAGTGTCTATATAAATGGATTTTGTGATATTTTTTTGAGTATGAATGGTGAGAACTAATAGAGCATGACAAAAGAAGAGTTGGATCCCCTTTTGGGGTTTCCAACTAGGTACACGCAAAGTGTCTGAGGCACCAAAGACAGTGAAATAGGTTGAGACCTACCAGGGTAGTGACCATAAGGAGAGATCTAGAAGATGTGATGACCAAATTCTATTGGAGTCACATCTTTATTTGATTTAGGTAGAGTTCCATCAGATAGTAATTTTGTAACCTTGAAGTTCCTCCTCATTGAATTAAAGTTATGTTATAGTTCTCCCAATTATGTAGCTTGAAATTCCAAAACCAAGTAATCATGTTCTACATTCAATGGTAATTTTTTCATGAATTTAGGTTTTCTTTTCATGTTTCTTGTTCAATTTTGATTGTTTCTCATAATGATGACCTTAGATGGACCAAAACCAAATAAAGGGATGACTTGGTGTAATGGTTGGGTTCTTATAATTCTTGGTTCCATAAAACAAATTTATGGGGGTCTTTTGAAGTAATTTTCTACATTTTTTTCTTCTAAACCTAGTCCCCAACATGTATTATTAGAGCACTTGGTTGAAGTGTTCAGTTATAGATCATGTTGGTGGACATCTGGTGGAGCTGTTTTTTAAGGACTTAGAGGATGTTATTGGAAAAAACACATTTCCATAGGTGTTCCTAGGATATTAAAATTATTATTGACCAGAAAAAGTCATGAGGTGTGTTTAATTTTTTTTGAAATTAAATTCTTGGTGAAATATTGCAGTTATTCCTCAGGTTAGTAGGTCTATCAAGTATCCAAAATAATGTCACTAGATGGTGGTGGTGGTATCAACGGTGTTTCTGGAATATCAAAACGCTTCATGGTCTCAAGTATCATGTGGTGTGTTACAATCATTAGGTGGATTTTTGAGATTGGTGGAAGGATTATAAAATTCTAAAAATGGTGGATTTATCAAAAATAAAAATAAAACTAGATATTCCATAATATTAACCACACGGTAATTGTTCCAAAAGTTGAAGTCTACTAAAAAATGACTACAGTTCCTGAAAACAGATTTTAGATAAAGTCATAATATTTCATTTGAATTCAATGGAATATTTGGTTGGTGTCTCCATTCTACATCACATTGTTGTTAGATAAGGTAGATTGTGTATTTTGACTATGTGGTAATGATATTTTGAAGGATTGGTGGAGAAATGGAAGGAAATTATATGATAAATATGGGATCTCAAAGAGTCGGAACTGGGATGCAAGTAGTGGGAGAAAAGGATCATATTTCCATAGTTCTACTAAAGGAAATTTTGTTGGGAGTTCATCATGCCGATGGAATCAGACTTTTTGGAAGTTATAATTACCGGATGAAGGTCAGTTCCTAATGATGACGCTAGAGTTCGGTGTACCAAAAATCTATTGGGTGGTGTGGAATCTTGGAAGCAGAGTCTTTAGAAATGTGTGGAAGTCAAGTAGAGTGATTTTATGGTAACGATGCATGAATCATCTTGTTTTTTTTAATTTAAAAAAAATAATAGGATGAAAACTCATTCTTGATTACATTAGAGAAATTTTACATGAAGCCATAAAGATGAGTTTCACATAGTCATTGGAATGATCGGATTATAATTCCAGAAGACTAATGAGGTACTACGTTAATGGGAACATGGATGACTGAAGAATCATAGAGTAGAGAAACATGTACACATTATAGAATAATTATGAGTGGAAGCTAGACCAGTTTTGACATTGGCGTCAGAATGAGAATAGTATTCAAGTGGGAGATTGTTGGAATCAACCTATGAAAAAAATTCATAAGTTAGAATTGATTTAGATCCATCCCATTTAATATAGAGATAGAAATTTATTAATGGATTTATTTTTTTAGACATTAATAGATGAGTTTCTTGTAACATTAATGAATAGTTTATTATTAATATTAATGGATATAAAAATTAATATTGACTAGATTAATTGGATATATGGACTTGGTATCTATATAAATTGATATAGTGACTTTTATTGAGTTTGAATGATGAGAACTGACAGGGCCTAATAATAGTAGAGGTTTATCCCCTTTTGGAGAAGCTAACATAGGTTCACACAAATTTAAGAAGGCATAAAATCCAATATAAGAGGTTGAGACCTTCACAGGTGGATACTAGAAAGAGGGAGTCAGAAGATGGGATGACTAAATAGTGTTAGTGTTTCATATCTATATGATGTAGTTAGAGTTACAGAATATGATAATTCTGGTAACCTAGAAGATTCTTCTTATTGAATGAAATTAATCTTTCAATTATTCTATAGATGTAGGATGAAAGTTTGAACCACATGGTCATGTTTCTCATTACTTTGTACTTTTTTATTGTATGTGTGTTTGCCTATCATGTTTTATATTTTATTTTGATCATTTCTTGGAATAAATACCCTGGGATGACTAGAACCAGATGAAGGGATCACTTAGTGTGGTGGTTGGGGTGCTTGGACTTCCCAAATTAGGATACCAATGTCGTGGGGGATCTTATAAAGAAATATTACAAATTTTTTTGCTTCTAACCATCATTCCAAAATTCTAATTTTTTTATTTCACATCCCATTATGTTGAGGTCCTCAGTTGTTTGAACATGGTTCAGTCACTCATCTTCAAGTAAAATCACCTTAATCTAATTTGAACTACCATATTGGAGTTGATTCTGAGCTTTGGATAATCATTGAATCAACATTACACAATAATCCTTGGCTTCGAGTTTGATCAGATTTATAGTTCTTAAAATGTTGAGTTAAAATTCAATATTTGAAATCATCTATAGCCACAACCAATTCAAGCTCCGGAAATGCAACACCTCGAACCTTGAAGCCCGGAGCCGGAGAATTATTGAATTATATTGGCATGATTATATGAAATGAATCCTAAAGCATGGATTAGTTTAGTAGTTTTGGAAGACCATATTACATATAATATACCCAAATTACATTCTAAAAGATAGAAAATACAACTTGATACATAATAAACTGAAATAAAATTCCTCCTTGAAAGATTATTCAAGGTTCTATTCTTCATAACCTGGGGAACGGAAACATAATAAGGGTGAGCTCAAATGATTAGTAAAGGTTAAATATAGTGGAATAATGAATCAATAATAAGTGAATCATAATCAATTAGACATGACTAATATGGCATGATGAATAAATGAAAAGACCTACCATCAATAAGCTGAGAATAAAAATGCATCCATAGATTTTTGTCAGAGTGAAAACCTCATAGATAGTAATAACTGAATAATGAATAAACAGAATGATTATTATTTTTACATCGTGTGTCTAGAACATGAACCATTATACTCTTGAGATTCTTTAATTCTATGGGTAGAAACCCATCTGATTTTTTGAAACAAACTCGAAGGGTTTATTGCTAACTAATTTGTCTCATTAGACCCGTCGATGCATCGAGGGGATATAGCGGGTTAGGCCCATCACTACCAGTAAAAATAATTCTTTATACATAGATTTAATATAAGAACAATGTACCTCTTCGATATCCGTATTGAATATAGGATATATATTCATTAATATTTCCCCAATTAAAATAGTATTCAAAATAAACACTGTATGTGAAATGGTATACGGATTAAGGAACTAATCATATACATGATACAAGAAAATGGATATTTACCATAATTATAATTTAAAATTAAAAATGATATCAAATGGTTAATGGATACACCACATAAGAAAGGTCAGGTGCATAATACCAATTAATTTTCAATGAAATGGAAATTGAGACAAAGTCTCTTACCACATTGTAATCAATCGAGTCATATGACCAAAAATTTAATAATCACCAAATGAATCACATAATATAATTAATATAAATATAATCATGATATTATATATAAAATGGTATTATGAATATACCACATACAAGAAATAAGTGGCGAACAATGGAAATCTCACAGAATTAAAAGTGAGATGAGAAACTGCATACCTTATGCCCGAATGTGTTCTTTGAATAATCCTAATGACCTAAATAATAAAATTTATCTTCATTAATTAATAATTCAAGACCTACTATACATGTAATTGGTTTATTAAAACCTTATTAAGTTCATTCATGGACTTTTTGTTGGGTTTAAAAGGTTCAATTTTATTGTTTTGGAAGCATTTTCTTCCTTGGTTTTCATGATCGGTTTACTTTTATTAATGAATGGAAGTTCATTTGAAATGTGATCAAAAATACATAATTGTTAATATATATTATTAGTGAAATTAAAGAGATATAAATAATCTTATAATGATTTTTTTTATATACCATGAGGATGACTCATTAGCTAAAAGTTAATGATAAAACGCTTTGATTAACTCGGCAGTTTTGTACACAATGAATTTTTTTTTGTATTATTATTTTATATTATGAGTTTGTAAGGTTTCCAGAACATTGAATATGATAAAATACATATATTATGATCTGGTTAAACCATTAAAAAGGTTTCATGACTAGTCTTGAAGATAGTAATAGAAATTGAAAACTCATCATTCTTGAATGTGATAAATTAGCACATCTTGGACGGTGTTTTCATTTTTAGTATAAGAGGAGGGAGAAAACATAGATGATGAAGAAATATTAAATTAGCATAATAAAATTCTAGTTAATTTAAGTTAATGTAATTAACATAGCATTTGGATGATGAGAGGTGAGAAGAGTGAAACAAAATAATGGAACTTGTAAAAGAAGTTGAAAGAAAAGGGAAGAGAGATTCACCTCTTGAGTACTCCTCCTTGAGAATCTCCTTAAGGCCTTTTTTTCCTTTTGGTGATACCAGAAGGTCTTGAATGTGTGGGTAGGTCTTGGGAATTATATTTTGTATAACTTAGGCAAGGATTAAAGTTTGAGTGGTGTGAGAGGAAGAGGGGGCAAGGGGGGTTTATATAGTGGAGGGAATGAGGGTTTTCTTAATATTTTAAACATTAGTTTATTATTTTTCCCTAAGACAAGAAATAGTGACGATTCCATAACCAAAAATATTAATAAGTTCATGTGAGTTTGAAATAATGTTTTCTGACATCATTAATTATGTATGGAATAGTGTATTTATCTCATAATGTATTTATACTGTAATTACCATGTTTTACTATTCACCAAAAATTCAAGTATTTTAGAAAAATCCCAAAAATTCACCCAAACCATTTTTCAATGTGTAGAATCCAAAAATGAACTCCATTTTTCAAAAATAATTTTTTAAATATGATAAATTTATTTTTTATCTAAAATCATCATTTAATCAAAAAATACCAATACTTAAAATATTCATCTTTATTTTTAATGTGCCTAAATTTTATTTATACTTTTATGGGTAAGGTTACTATTCATAAGGGTAATATTCATATAAATAAGGGTAAGTTACTATTCATAAGGGTAATTTACTATACATAAGGGTAAGTTACTGGTCACCAAAAATTAACTTGATTCAATCAGACTCTAAATATCACCCTGATCGCAACCGTGTAGGTCTGTTTTTCAAAATTCAAAACACAAAAGTGGAAAATTCATGTTTAATGGATAGGTTATGAATATATCCTATAAATAACCAAGTTTTGTTTCACATAGACTCATTTCTTTATGCAATATAGGCTATCTAATGAATTTAAAGTATTTATGTGAAACGTACCATAAAATGTTTGGGGTGTTATAGGCAATGTTGGAATTTCCTCGGCCTTAGTTACAAGAACTCATTAAAGGACCCAAAAAACAAAATAAATAATCAGACGGAATATATAAAATTATCCTACAAGAATGAAAAGGGCATACAAGGTGGTCCCTTATAAAATATCTACCTTGATAAATTATTAAAATTTGGAAAAATAAAATGTTCTAAGGACTTACACTTCTTAAAATTTAGGAAATTAAATGTCTAGGGGTCTTCAAAAAATGATCAAATGATATCTTTGAAAAAATATCTCACACCCAAACCTAAAATTCATATGAAAACACCTGTAATTAAAATAAAAACCATTAAATATTAGAAATGAAATCAAATAGCTTAAAATTTAAATAAAATCTCCATCACAGATTAAATCACAATTTTTCAAAATGGACAGATATGGTTAAAAATTGTTCCAACAAAAACTATTATATTATTATAAAAAATTTAACTTTTTGAATTTAAATTCCAAGACCAGAAAAATTATGAATTATTTTATAAAAATATTTTAACTATAATTTAAATAAAAACAACTAAATTGTAGTTATTAATAATATTTGAAAAATTAATCAAATAACTTTTATAAATTAAGCATAAAAACAATAATTTTCATGAAAATGTACATGGAATTAAATTTCAACACAGAATCATCAACTATCAAGTATTTATCATTAAATGATTGTTTAAATAGAAAAATATCAATAAAATATCATCAAAAGTATGTGGAAAATATGTATCAATTAGAGCCACATAAATTTTCCCTACACATATGATATTTCTTATCCTCAAGCAATCAATTCAACAAATTAAGTGGAAAAGAAAAAATCTCAAGAGTAAAAAAGTGAAATGACATAGAGAATTAGCTTTCAAATATTTTCCCCCATGGACTCTCATAGGTTAAAAATGTGATTTCCACCCTAAAAAATAATGGTTTCAGTGCAAGGTTAGTTTCTTGTTTGAAAAAAATGATTGAAATTGAAAATTTTGAAAAGAATAAAACACACTTCATTTTGAGTCCAACTAGAACTTAGAAAATTCTCTTTACATATAGGTTAACCAACACAATAATTAAATATATATTAAATAGACATAACCAAATGGATGGGTAAGAATAATAAATATAAAGAATGAATAACTAACCCATCAATTAGTTAAAATAATAACAAATGAAATGTTCTACTTGTATTGAAATTTTTATTTCATAATCCATTTGGTTGTATATCTTACGAGTTTAATTTGAAATAAAAATTTCAAATTCAATGATATTTATAAGACATACTCCCAGAATTTACCAAAAGTAAGTTATTACATGAGGAAAATAAAATGATGTGTACAAACGAATCTATGGAGCAATATAAATTAACCTCCACAAAGTGGTACCAAAACCTTCAATCTTAAGAAAAAATTTACACCCATATAAAATGAAAATGGATTATTGAAAAAAAAGCAAATTTTGAAGAAAAAAAATAATGGTTTTTATGTGTAAAATAGTGATAAAATCCTAGAATATTTAAGACCCATCACATATAATTAAACCCAAAATTGTCCCCAATGTGGAATTATAAAGTAATAAAAAATTTAAAAATAGTTAAGATAATCCATATTTTTCACTAAAGAAGTTCAAAAACAAGTTTAAGGATCTCAAGAAGACTCAAAAAAACATAATTCCAAAACTCCAAATAAGTCCTATAAGAAAATTTTCGAGTTCACATGCTCTTGTAAAAGTAATATAACAAAAATATTTTTAATCAATTTCAGAAAATTAATCATGTTAAATAATTATTCTAGCTATATAACATTTCAAACATAGGTTCCTAATTTTCAAGAGTTATTGAGAGAAATTCTAGTTCTGAAGAAAAGTAACCCCCCCCCCCCCCGTACATAATTTATAACAAGAGAAGAATTAAAATTGAACTCAAACAAACATTTTTTCAATGTTTCACTTAATTAAGTAGAGAAAAATGCAATATTTGAACATTTATAAAACTAAATAAATGTAAATAAAATAAGAGATGAATACTTCCCTGAAAAGAACAACATTAATAGTTAAATTGATTTAGTTATACTCACCATGTTCTCCATTGAAAATGGTATCTTTGATTACTCTAATACCTGTTTCTATATAATGAAAACAATTATGACATTCAATAAGTGTAACTCAAAAATAAATTACATCATAGAATAAAGATCAAGGGAATATTTTTCCAAGTTTTAGTTCCAAATGATATTGAATATTGGCACATTAAGTTTAGATTATATAAACTACTATGAAAATATGTTTTCATCAAATAGAAAATACCAGTGGAATCTATCCATCTAAAAAAATAAAAACAACACAAAAACCCATGGGTTTAATCCCACAAAATAGTGTGTTTATAGCCCTTAGTTATAATCAAAGAAAACTCAATTTTAAAGCACGAAAATGGAATCTAATTCCTTTTTCTACCACTTAAAATAAGATTTTATCCTCTATCCATTCACCAAGAAAGGTAATTTATCTTCTTCAGCTGACTAAATAACTCCATTTATAATCACTCTAAGGATACTGAATTTTCTAAAACACATAGAATTTAGTTTTACTAAAAATCATTTTAGTCTAGTATTAAACAACAACACTTTCTAACTAGTATTAAAGTTTATATTATTTATATTTGAGTCATGAAATGATTTGGTTCTTTACTTATAAATTCTAACATTTTCATAGTACTCTCTTCCAATCTCATCATGTTCACTTAGATCTAACAATTTCCTCTCACCAAAAAATTTCAAATCAAAATTCAAATCCTTAACATCCAAAAAATACTTGTGTTGAATATTTAGAATAAATTTGCATGATTTCACAACAAATAATTCTATAAAGATACATCCCTATGAGAGTTTTAAAGGTAGTTATATAATCCAAAAAAATCCTCACATAATTTCAAATACCAGTCCCTCCTGAAATTAGAAAAAAAATCTCTTCGATTTGTTTAATCTCACTATTTGACACTTCATCTTTCTCACTTGAATGAGGCTAATATGTGGTTCCAGTTTTTGGAGAACTCCCATAATATTTCATTAATATTTTGAATATAAAGTTCCTAAAATGAGTTCCATTGTTAGTGATAAAATCCTTGAGCACTCCATATCTTGAAAATATATTTCTTAATGAATTTCATTGCACTATTATCATGGTTATTTGGAAGTGACATATCCTCTACCCACTTTGATACATAGTCAAAAACCACAAAAATGTACTCAATCCCATGAGAATATATAAATGTTAATATGAAATCTATACCCCAAAAATAAAAAAAAAATTATAATTCAAAAATTCATTTTTATAGAAAATATTATTTCTTACCTACATTACCCAATCTATGAAATTTATTACAGCCAAAAAAAACTCATGGACTCTTTTAAAAGTGTTAGACAATAAAAACTAACTTGAAAAACTTTTTGAGTTTTCCACTCTCCACCATGGTGGCCTCTCTATGGTGAAAATTGAAAACCCTCAATAATAGGAACCATATCTTCTTTATGAACACACATCTTTATAATTCCATTAGTATACCTTCTAAACCATAAGGGATCATCCTAAATTCATGCTTTAATTATGAAATAAATTTCTTATTTTTATTTTGTGAGATATATTTGGACATGGATTCAATGTATAAAAAATTGGTGGAATATACATACCATGGAATCTATTTTCAATAAATAGAAAGAAAATTTTTATCCACAAAACAAGAATTAATCTCTCTGGGTTTATCATTCAGAGTATCAGAGAGCCTAGAAAGATAGTCTCCCACTAAATTTTTAGTACCATTATTTTACTTAATTTAAAATTCAAATTTCAACAACAAAATGATATATCTAATAATCCTTGTTTATGTCTTTTTTTGGACAATAATTATTTCAATTCTAAATGGTCAGTAAAAACAATAACTTTGGACCAAATCAAATATTTCCAAAATTTATCTAAAGAAAACCTAAACATCTAATAAATATTTCTCAGTTTTGGTGTACTTTCTTTGGTAAAAGTCTATAAATTTATAATCATAATACACCACATGAATCCTCCTTGTTGTTTTCCCTAAAACAACCCCTGCAACTACTTCACTAGAATCCAACATTAACTCAAATGGGAAATTTCAGTCTAGAGCGGTAATAATGGGTGAAGTGGTGAGATTTTCTTTTAAAATATTAAAAATTTCAAGTCATTTTTAATCAAACACAAAATTTTTATCTTTGACAAGAAGAAAACATAAGGGATTAGTGATTTTAGAAAATTATTTCATGAATCTCAAGAAAAAAACATCATACCCTAAGAAACTTTTAACACCTTTGACATTTTTTAGTGGGGTTAGATTTTGAATTACCTCTATTTTAGAATCATTAAATTATATTCCCATCTAAGAAACCCTATGTCCCAGAGAAATACCCTCATTAACCATAAATTGACACTTTCCCCAATTTAAAACAATGTTCATCTCTAATCATCTCTATAAAACTAATTCTATATTTTAAATATATCTTTCAAAATTGTTTCCAACATTGGAAAACTTATCCATAAATACTTAAATTATTTTCTTAATCATATAATAAAATATATCCATCATACATATTATAAAGGTAGTCAGAGCACCACACAAGCTAAAATGAATTCAGTGATATAAAAATTTCTCAAATGGACAAGAGAAAGTACACTTTTCTAGGTCTTATAGGGATATGTGAATATGATTATAATCATAATACTCATCGAAAAAATAAAAAAAAATTTCATTGCTAGAAATCCTATAAAGAATTTGATCAAAAAATTTCATTGGAAAATGGTCTTTACTAGTGAAAAAAAATTAATATTTATATGATTTATACAAACTATCCACTTTTTTCTTTCCAAACTCGAATTAATTCATTATTCTCATTGGTAGCAAAAGTGAAACACCCTTTCTTTAAAACAAATTGGATTGGGCAGACCAAAGCACTATTTGAGATAGAGTAAATTATTCCAGTATAAAATAACTTAATTACTTATTCTCTCATAACCTATTTCATATTGGGATTAAGTCTTATTTGTCAGTCTAATATTTGTTAGTGGTTAGATTCCATTGGGATTCAATTTAAGAAAAATGAAGGGGTAATATCTTTTATATCAGTAATGTCCCATCTAATGGCAGTTTTGAACTTTTTCAAGACATTCAAAAACTTTTGTTGTTGACTTCCCTCTATTTATTTAGAAATTATGAAAGATAGCGAAGATTTATCACATATAAATCAATATTTCAAGAGATAAATAAGAATTTAAAGCTTCACAAGCAATTATTCTTAGCTAGAAGGAAGACTCATATGCCTAGGAAGTCTAATGCCTTTAATGTACCTCTTAAAATGAGAATGGGATCTGGAAAAAACGTGTTCCTTTTAACACCCCAATTTTTTATGAGATTTATTTTTTAAAATAATTTTATTTCTTGATGTCTTTCACTACATGCAACACTCTCTTTTCTTTTGTTACATGAAACACTTGGTTTCTTCTATGAAACATCATTTTATTATTACAATTATGTAAATAAGAAAATTATAACCAAGAAATTATAATGGAGGGTATGAATGGGATTAACTAGATTATAAAATACACTTTACACATGTATATATAATTCTTTGACAATTTGATTATTAAATAAATATAAAACTCTTTTTAAAATAAAAGAAAATGTTTTTTTGAAAAACTATTTAAATGTGAACATGTTTGTTTTATATCAATAAATAAAATAAATAACTCTTGTTGGAATATATTAATGAAATATATTCAATATAACGTTTAAATTTTCTCTTATGTGTTTTCTACACATGATATAATAACAAATCCAATTTTACTCATAAAAGAAGTATTTTTATAAAAAGGTAGTATTGTCACCTTTTGATGGAACACTTGTTAAAAATATATTATTTTAAACTTTAATAAATTATATTTAAAAAAATATACTTCTTATTTCAAAGATATATATATAAATTTACTTTTTTGTATTTTTAATATTTTTCTGATAAGTTTCATGTTTTGATGAATTGTGAAAAATATATAATTTTAATTGAAAATGGATTTTTCATTAAAATAATTTCTAGTGTTAAATTATATTTTTTATTGTTTTAAATTTATAATTAGATCATTTTTTATAATTTAATCCAATTAAGTTCATTTGAATCTTTTTCACTTTCTAATTGGACATAAAAACATTTCAATATTTTGAATGTTTTCACTTTAAAAAACATGTTTTCTCATTCTTTAATTATGATTAATTTTAAATTAATTATATCCAATTAGGTGTTTTTAATTTTGAAAAATTGATTCCATATTTGTAATCAAAATATCAAAATTTAGAAAATGGGTCCCTTTTATTATGGATAATATAAACAGTAACTTTAGTATTTTATATTACCGTGGTTAAGGGTAAGACGGGTAATTAAGGTTATAAATAATATTATAAATATTATAAAATTACCATAACACTTGAAAAAATATTATTGGATGAATTTAATTCGACCCTTAACATATAAGGCCTGAAATTGGACACTTGTCCATGATAATGACTTGGATATTATTAAAATCAAAGAGAGTGAAAAAAATGTCACACTCTTACTTTTAATAAGTATAATATTTTTAATATGGGGATAAATAGAAGATATTAGATAATATATATATTATTAATAATTTTAAAAGGTTAATATAAATCATGGAAATTTATTTTTAATTTTTATTGAATAAATAATTATTATAAATGATATTATAAATAATAAAATATATATAATTTCACATAATTAAGGTGATAAAAGAATTTTCTAGGGTACAATGACATGGTAGGGTTGTATTAAATTATTTTTTTGAAGTTTTATTTCTTTATTGATTCTCATAAAGTCAAAGTAATGAATAGTTTCAGAATTGGCATATATGATATTTTATAAAAATAATATTTTATTAGATTACTTAAAAATAATAAATATATTTAATAAGGAAAAATAGGATGATATATGGTCTAAAATATAATAAATTGTCTATTTATGGTCCAATCAACAATTTATATGTAAAAATTACATCCTGTTAATGTTGAAAAATTTGTTACATAGTTAAAATTAAAATGGATTAACTAAAGGTTAATCAAAATGATAAAGTTTAAAATGATACCAAAACTTGTCTAAAATATATTAGTTGATGATATGACAACCATATCTCATCATATATTCTAATAAATTTCCATTTGGTGGTATTTTAATTTTGATTTAATTTATTATAAATTAATCTTTTGAGAAATTTCAAAAGTGCTCATTCCCTCTCTTATAAAAGGGAACCTCTTATTCTCTTTTATTCAAACTTAATAACCTATTTTTCAGAAGAAAAAAATATCCAAATCTCCTCAAAAATTCACTCCCTTCATCCTAGAAGCTTTAATTTGGGCATAAATCCAACCAAATAATTCCTTTTGTGCAAATCAAAAGGAGATACCCACAGAAGAGGAAACGTTCATCAATGAACATTTTTGTTTTATTTCTTCCTTAAACCCATTAAATTATTTTCATTTAATATTTATATAATAACATAAGTATCATTAATATACTTATATTTTTTTATAATAATTTTTCTACCTACACACACACACATTTCTATCAAATGGGATACGAAATCATCATTCGTGAGTACGGTGGACTACTGCCTCACAAACTGATATCATTTGTTCTTCCATTTCCACCTTTCAAGGTTTTGAATAATGTTGTAATTTTTATTTTTATATGATATAAATGATATTTATAATGTATTTGTTCTTCTATAATTATTATATAACACATACCTTCATGCTTTCCATTTTTTCGAAATACAAAAACTTGGTTTGTGGACATGTGGACTACGGCCTCCTCAAAGCAATTTGATTCATTCACACATTACATGGAATGTATTAAGGATGAGTTTAGTGGATTTATATTATATATATGAAATAATAATTATTTTATAAAGATAATATATATATATATCATTTCCATTCTTTCTTTCAATATGATAAGAAAATGAAAATAACGTTCATGCGTACGTACGGCCAACCATCTTCGTGAACGATGTATTTAATTTTATAATTGTATATATTATTGATTATTATTAATACATATATAATTAATATATATGATATTTATATCATTTTTATCATTTTTATCATTCTGAAGATAATGAAATCATGATATTAGTTAGATAACCAAAAATATAACAAATCAAAACACATGTGAAAAACAAAGTAGATATTACCGAAAGTGTAACATTAACACAAAATTATTAATAAAAGGATAATATAAAGTCATAATAAAATAATTTATGGTATTATATATAAGAATAAGTTTATTTAATATATGTATAATGGACTTATATTTATTATACAGGATGTTTTAATGAGTATGAAGAGAGTCAAGTCATAAGGAAAGAGGATTTTTAGTCTCACTTTTATATCTGTGATACTTATGCCATATTCACAGCTCATTTATTTTATATGGTATATATAATTACCATGAATATAATAAAATATCCTTGTCCTTAAATTTATGGTTACTTACATTTCAATTTTTTTATATCTCTTTCATGGGGTTTATGTTTGAATTTTACCAAAACGATAACGAAATTTTGTCTCAAATTGCCTTCTTTGAGACATATGTTATATTATAAACCTATATTATTTTATGAGGTGAATATAATTCTATTTGATATTTTTTATCATGAATATCCTTATTTTCATGATATTATGAGTTTCATTTAAATTTATTCTCTCTTCAGATAGAAATTTGTGTTCCTTCAAACCAATGTTGTCTAAAAATGTTTTAAAAGTGTTTTAAATGATATTTTATGAATTTTCAAGGGAAAATGATTTAAAATATGGTTAAAATGGCTTTCAAAGATTAATTTATAAGTTTTAAAGTATATTTTAAATGAAAAAAATTTGATAAATGTTTTATGATTTAAAAATCATTTTTCATAAAGGAAAGTTTATTTTCCTCAATAATTAATTCAAGTAAACTTTTAAAACCATTTTCTATATAAGACAACATTATTTGATTTTAAGTATGTTTTATTAGGGATATGATCCAATTATAACATTATTATTCTTACCATAAATGTTTTGTGTTTATGATGGATTGATACTTATTAATTTTGTTTATATTCCATGAGTTATGTTACGATGTAATATTTATGAAACTCATTTGTTTTTATGGTTTATGATATGATTTATGTTCTTGTAGAACACATATATATGTTTTTCATTATGTGATTGGTGGGACCTATATCTTCCTATAATTCATTGGGTAAATATTTATATCTCATGAGATATACATGACTTGAATGTGAAGTGAATTCAATTCCATAAAGGACTTTTTCTGCTAAGATGGTATTGGGAGTGAACCTTGACAACTAAGATGGTCATGGGAGTGAACCATGAAAACCAAGATGGTAAAGGAATTGAATACATACTACTAATATTTCCTTCTAAGTGATACCTTTACTACTATGGAGATAATTTTATATAGTTATGTGTCTTCCAATATTTCATGTCGTATTCCTATGCTAGAATTTCATGGTTTATGTTCTTAATTTCCTTATGATTCATGTATTATGAAATACCAATATTTAATTCAATGATTCAAGATTATTATATTTTATATACAGGGTTTTCTTTTCAATTTTATTCTTCTATTTTCATACCCATATGCTCATGATATTCTTATATATCTTCCATGTTTACCCTTTATAAACATCTGAGCTCACCCTTTCTTATGTTTCCTTTCTCGGGGTTATAATGAAAGGTTTTAAGTAGGATTACCAAGGGAGAAGATATTTATGGGATATATTTAAAATCTTTAACCAAATTAGAATAATTTGTTCCAAGTTTCCAAAGGCACTAAACTATTATGGTCCTCATAAATTTTTTTATGTAATATAATGAATATTCATCTAAAAATATGTAATATCTATGTTTGAAAAGTATGGGTTGTTATAGTTGGTATTTTTGAGCCTAGTAATTGCATATATTGTCAATATCATGTCAATGTTTGCTTTATGATTTAATGACTGAAGTAACGAATATTGGTGCATACTACTAAAACTCTAACGATTATTGAACTGGTCTTAAGTTCCAAGACTTCTATCAAGTTGATACATTGTTACAATAGTTGAAGAAGACCATAAAATACTCAATTATATGAGGAGGAAGGCCATGAATTATGTTTTAATTCATGAGGAGTGAAGATATGAGCCAGGCATCATCCATGGTGGGATTAAAGTAACTTTGAAGATTTTATATTTTTTATTTCAAAAAGAAAAAAAGGATGGTGTTAGAAGATGAAGAAAAAGGGAGGATGGGATTTAAATTAAGAAGGTGGCCATACATCTTCCTTATACTTGACACTTGGTTTTTAAAAGAGTATATTCTTCCTACACTAAAAAATAATCCATCCAAGGAGGTCAGCCGAGGACCTCACCTCAAGCACTTGTGGGACACGAGGGTCGACCGCGCTCGATGGAAGCCCTCGAGGCCAGCCCCGCATGAGGCATGTCTTTGTAGGCTGTGTGTAATCCTGCGGGTGCCGCATGGTGATGAACCCATGCCGCATGGGTTCTAGGTGCGTGCCCGGAGGATCATAGTGGGCGCTAGAGCGTGCCCGTAGAGTGAACACGGTACGGGGCGATACCGTGGAGTGATAGGGGAGAATTATGGTGAAAGGATGTGGCGGTTTTTATTTAAATAAGTCACGCCCATGTCTTTGTTTTGATTTGGAATGGCCAAAAAATCCAGGGATGTGATCTCCACCGTCCGATGCATCACATACACGCGGTCTTCCATCTAATCATCGCGCCATTGATCCAGCGCATCCGGGACATCAATATGATTGCAAGCTTTGCAGATTTAAATGAGTGTCATCTGATCTCTCTAGCCGGGTTGTCTTCAACCACCAGCCACCTCCACTGCACCCGTGAACCAGGAGCTCCAGTAGATCACCCAACTCATCTTTCTGGCCACCGTTTGAGCTCATTCAAATATATTCTAAATCGTTTGGATGAACTGAACACATGAATGCATTAAAAGTTGCATGCATGCGATTGAAATGGGGAATTCATGAAGGCCAAAGCAACCGAAGGTTCCAGGCCACGTCAGAAGATCGACGTGTTCGGAAAGAAGCTTTGTATGCATTCTCAAACACATGCACAT
This sequence comes from Viscum album, assembly GCA_963277665.1. Classification (NCBI taxonomy): domain Eukaryota; kingdom Viridiplantae; phylum Streptophyta; class Magnoliopsida; order Santalales; family Viscaceae; genus Viscum; species Viscum album. The sequence goes on along the minus strand of OY728157.1, from coordinate 2,112,577,637 downwards.
GATGTTCTCATGTGAGGATAATACTCACCAAGAAAGAAGGATCCCACTTTTAAAAAAAAGGAAACAACTGATATTTGTGGGATATCTCATCCACGTTTGAAATATTCAATTTTGAATATCTCATACATTAAAAGAACCGATTCTATCGGCATATCTCATGGAATTTTAATGAGAACGAAGGATTCATCTGCTGCCTATAAAAGGAGGGATCCCTCAGCTCTTTCTGTGGTTGAAAATCTTGATAGAGATCCTGTTTTCCAAGAAACAGAGCATTGCATGAAAGTTTTGCATGCAGTCTAGCTACGCGAAGAATAAAATTTACACAGCCTTGCTACGTAAATAATAGGGCATCCCGCACATCCCTTGCGCGAAGATAAGAAACGTGAAACACCCTGGTTCACTAAAGAGAAGATCCACACCCTTCGTGTGAAGCCTCCCACAAGCGCATGACAGGTTCTTTGAATCCTCTCCATGTCTTCGTGGAAGTAATCCCACAGGTAAAACAACCAGTGTCTCAAAACCCTTGTTTCACCATTGTGAAGACAAAACCCACATATCATTATTTAGTTCTGTGAACACGGATTACGTGCATTTCTTGCACGAAGAAAAATAACCCATGCATTGTTTGCATGTGAAGGAGATCTTATGCCTTTATATTTGAAAAAATTAGAACACCCTTCTGTCCATATATATATATATATATGTGTGTGTGTGTGTGTGTGTGTGTTGTTGATGATTTCAGGGGTTTATTCTTGAAGGAGGATATTTCACAAAGGAAAGTGTATACATACACTGCCCTAGGAGAGTAAGAAGGCACCTGTGGATTTATGTTCTCATGATGGAGAGATGAGAATGCATGCATGATGCACATTCATGCATATACATAAATTGGGACACCAAAGTTTGCAAGAACAAAGCAACACATTGAATACACCCATTCGAGTTTGAAAAATAACAAAAATCAAGTAAGGATTGTGTGTACACATTTGGAGGGAGAAAAGAATAATATCACACAAAAGACACACACTTACATTGAATCCAAATAATAAGTGTGTGTGTGTGTGCAGAGAATCAAATATGAAGAAGCATTGTGTGTGCAAAGTTATTTGAGCAAGATTGACAGATTCAATCTGAGTTTGTTGAAGCTACTTGAACATAAGGAATACTATCAATCCATTCGAAGGAAGAATTTGAAACTGGGGGGAATAACTAGTTTGTGGAATAAAGAAGAAGGTGAAGAAAAGTTGGGGGTTTAACCAACTTGTAATTGGGTGGGTCTAACCAATTTTTGTTTGTAATCATCTTATGATATAGTGAAGAATCCGTGTTGGGGATAATAACCAACACGACAAGGAGTTGGTCTTTGTACCGAACCTTGTAAATCCCTGTGTCATGTGCTTTTGTTTCACTATATCATTTGAAGAGTAGATCAAGGACTTAACCAACCATAGAGGTTGAATTGGAAAAGGAGGAAATTCATAAAAAAAAGGAAAAATAAAATTAAAATTGGAAAGGGGAGATCACTGATTCACCCCTCCCCTCTCAGTGATCTTACACTATTCTAGGTATTTCAGGTGGTATCAGAGCGAGGTTCCCTCTGTAAGGATCTACTTATTTCAAAAGATGGAAAATCTGAATTCTTTCAACTGTAGGGGTGTTCCTACTTTCAATGGAAAAAAATTTCACAGTTGGAAGAATAGGATGTTACCGTATCTTTTATCCATTGGCCTTGAAGTTATAGATGCAGCTATGTTTGGATTCCCTCCAATTTCTTATGAAACTATTATGACATTTTCTGAGAAAATAAATATGGAAGTTGATGGAAAAGCTCAAAATTCCATCTTAATGTCTCTTTCAGAAAAAGTGTACACAAATGTTATGGGACTTAAAAATGCCAAAGAAATCTGGGACAAATTGTAAAGCAGCTATGAAGGAAACATGAAAGTCAAGGAATCCAAATTGAAAATTTAGAGGAGAAAATTCGAAGATATCAATATGAGAGAAGGGGAAAACATTGATGATTATTTCACAAGAGTAAATGAGATTGTTAGTAATATTCAGGGATTTGGAGAGAAGTTGGATGATTAAACTATTGTCAAAAAACTAATGAGAAATTTTCCTAAGAGGTTTGATCCAAAAGTTTCAACTCTAGAAGATAGAGATGATCTTTCTCTTGATGAGTTACATAACATTATAATTGCATATGAAATGCTAAAGATCCCTGTATTTAAAAAGAAGATGAAATATGAGATGGCTTTCGAGGCCATGAGAAAACTCAAAATCAAAGATGATGAAGCTTCAGAATCAATTGAATCTGATGATGAATATAAATATAAAGAATACAATAAAATCATTTCTCTTATATCAAAAAGATTCAGGAAAGAAAATTTTAAGGGCAAAGGGAAACTTCCACCAAGCTATTATAACTGCAATAAAATTGGACACTTTGTTGTTAATTATCCTAAGAAAAGGTTTGTTGCACCTGAGACAAAATAAGAAAAACCGAAAAAGAATAAATGAAGTAGAAGCACAAAAGACTCAATCAAATTTGGTATAATAAAGAAAAAATTCCTTCCAGGTAAAAGAAGAATCTATGTGAGCAAAGAATAAGATGCTAACTCTACATCAGACAGCCAACCAGAAGATGAAACTAATTTCATGGCTCATGTGGAAAAAGGGTTTGATACTTCTAGCAGTGAATACGATGAAAGCGAACAGATAGATCTTGAACACATGTTGAAAAATTAATTAAAATCTTTCCTTTATCAAAACAGAAAGATCAAGAAAGAAAAGAGGTTACTACTGAAAGAAACAGAAAATATTACTGGAGAAAAGGAAGAATGTATAAAGAATGAAAAATTTTACATTGAATAAATAAAAAGACACAAACTAAAGGTAGCTGAAATGGAAAATATGGTAAGATACCTTGAGGAAAAAATACACCTCAAAGAAAAAGAGAAATCAATGACTCATTCCAAGTGGCTTGAAGCACAGAATAGCTTGAAGAAGATAAAAGAATATTTTAACAAGGCTGTTGAGGTCAAGGGAGAATCTTTACACACTGGTGAAAAAAAGTAGGTCAATTCAACACCAGTCAAATCTCAAAATACATCTCTTATTTCTAACAATTCAGGTTGAAAAAAATATGAGACAAGTTTGGAGAACAATGTATTATGACAAATCTTCTACTAATATAAAGGTATAAAAAATTCCTACAGGAAGATTTACTCAAGTTCTGGAAAGAAAAAAACAACAATCTTTCAGAAAAGACTCCTATCAGTGAGAAACATCAAGGTTTAGGGGATATTGCTGGTGTTATGGAGTTTTTGGGAATAGAGCATATTTATGCTGGTATAACATGTCTCTACCTTTGGTAAGGCATGAATCAAGGGGGGTTATTCGGAAAACCAAAGGGAAATAAAAAAATCATCTAATATACCAACATAGAACAAATATAACTACTTGGAAGAAGCTTGTGGAAGATGTGATCAGCAAGGTTATAATGCTGAAAATTTTATGACTGTTCTTCCTGAACAAGCCCTCAAATCCATGAAAGGAAAAAGAACTCAAAAAATAAATTAATAAAACTCATGTTTTGGTGAAGTTGCTTTGAAATCTAGTAGTAAAACCAAGTCATGGATTCTTGATAGTGGATGTTCATCACACATGACTGGTGATACAAAAATCTTAAGCAATATATAAAATCATGAGGGAGGAGTTGTAATCTTTGGAAATGATTGTTCTCTAAAAATCAAGGGAGTTGGCAAAGCTATGATTGAAGCCAAAAATCTGAAGTCCAATGATGTGTTATTTGTTGAAGGGTTAAAACACAATTTACTTAGTGTGATTCAACTATGTGATGATGGACATGAGGTGTTGTTCAAAAAGGACTCATGTGTCATCAAAAGCTCAAAGGATGGAAGAATCATCAGTCGGGGAAAAATAATGACTAGAAATCTATTTCAAATTGGTAATTCTAGTGATTCCTGTTAGTCGAGTTCCAAGGATAAAAATAATCTCTGTCACAGAAGACTTGGCCATCTTTTCCAAAGGATTATATGCAAAATCCCAAAGTATGACATTGTGAGATATCTTCCCAAATTGAAAAGAGAAAGGGATGAAGTTTGTGAAACATGTCAGAAAGGAAAATTGATGCATAGATCACACAAAGGAGTGGATATCCTATCAACTAGTCCCCTTGAACTTATTTATATATACATATGTGGTCCAATGAGACAAAAGTTTACAGGAGGTGATCTATATTTCAAAACATTTATTGATGATTACACTCGAATGACTAATGTCATGTTTATTAAACACAAGTCAGAGGCAACCACAATGTTCAAAAAATTTAGAAGGCAGGCTGAGAAGGAATTGGGTATTTGTATCAAGAAAGTGAGATCATACAATGATAAAGAGCATAATTGTGATGCTTTTGAAAGCTATCTCTATAAGCATGGAATCAAGCATCAATACAGCACACCCTATACTCCACAGCAAAATGGAGTATCTGAAATAAATAACAGAAGCTTAGTTGAAATGGGAAGAACTATGTTGGCTGAAAATAACATCTCGATGTTTTTCTAGAGAGAAGATATATACACTGCCATACATATACAAAATAGATGTCTTCTCATACTAATAAAAAAATGACAGCTTATGAAATGTGGTACAACAGAAAACCAACCGTTAAATACTTCAGAGTTTTTGGAAGTCCCTACATCATAAAGATTAAGAACATTAATCTGGGAAAATTTGAAGAAAATGTGGAGGAAGGGATCTTCATAGGCTACCTACCTGATAGTAAAGGATACAAATGTTGGAAAAAATAATGAACAAGTTGGTTGATTACAGTGATGTCATAATTATTAAAAATAATATCAAATCAGATATTTCTATGAATGGTGATTTAGAATATTTGGAAGAAAATGACATGACTATGGAACAAAAGAATGATGAAGCTTCTAGGATAGAACAAGACAATGTTGACATTAATTTTGAACATACCAGTGATGAAGAAGAATATGATAAAAATAAAATAAAATGGTACAATAAATTAAAGAAACATATTGAGACAAAAAATGTCATTATTAATCTACAATCTCTAGTGCAAACAAGAAGAATATTGATAATTGAAGATCAAACTACACTTATTTCTCAAGTTGAACCTCATACAGTGGCTGAGGTAGTTGAACAAGAGGAATGGATACAAGATATGCATGAGGAGCTTGATCAGATTGAAAAGAACTTCACTTGGGATCTTGTGTCAAGACTAAAGAATAAAAATATTATTGGCACCAAGTGGGTTTTCAGAAATAAGCTAAATGAGACAGGGTAAGTTTCAAGAAACAAGGCCAGACTGGTATACAAGGGATATTCAAACATGGAAGGAGTTGAATTTGAAGAAACCTTTTCACCAGTAGCAAGACTAGAAACCATTAGAATGTTCTTAGCAGTTGCAGCACACAAGCATTATAAAATTTATCAAATGGATGTGAAATATGAATTTCTAAATGGAGATCTTGAATAAGGGGTATATATTGAACAACGAGATGGTTTTATTCTAGGAAAAGATGACAGCATGGTATGCAAGTTGAGAAAAACTCTATATGGTTTAAAATAGGCCCCTAGAGCCTGGTACTCCAAATTGGATGGTTGTCTAAAGGATATGAAGTTTGTTAAGGGTACAGTTAACAGTAAACTTTACATCATAGAAATGTACACCGGTACTCTCACAGTCATTATTTATGTGGATGACATCATCTTTGATGGAAACAAGGAAGTTTTATGTGAAGAATTTGCAGAGGAGATAAAGTGAACCTTTGAACTGTCCATGCTTGGTCAAATGACATATTTTTTGGGATTTCAGGTTGAACAAAAACAAAATTCCATAATTATATCACAAGATAAGTATGCAAGGGAATTGGTGAAAAAGTATGGAATGGAAAATGAAAAAGAAGTTTCAAAACCCATTTCAGTTGGAACTAAATTATTCAAGGATGAAAATGTTGTACCTCTTGTACCCCTCGTGGTTTAATTTTCATGATCACAATCACTCTCTTATTTATCTAATCTTGTTTTAAGTGTTTTTGGATGATAGGCATGATTTCAGGTTGCCAAGGAATTGGGCCAAGAAAGCAACGAGGCAAAAGTGGACTGATTTCAGTCCACCGGCCAACCGGTGGATGACCACCGGCCAGCCGGTGGGGCCTGGGCAGAAGGCATCCCCTCTGTCCAGACCACCGGCCAACCGGTGTCCCATCACCGGCCAGCCGGTGGAACCTAGACAGAAGAGGTTGCTATTGTCTCAGCACCGGCCAACCGGTGGCCTCCTCACCGGCCAGCCGGTGGTGCCTGGGCAGGTAGCCTCTCCCTTTTCCAAAGCACCGGCCAACCGGTGGCACTGTACCGGTCAGCCGGTGGAGCCAGTCAAACTAGCCGTTGGGCTTTGACCAGCCAGCTCCCAACGGCTCCGAAGACCTTTCCAACGGCTCCGAAGACCCCCAAAGGCCATTTGAGGGTTCCCCCTCTATAAATAAAGGACTAGGAAGCCCCGGAACAATAATGAAATAATAGTGGAACCATAACCAAGCAAGTGAAGCCCACGGGAACATTTTTCCATCATTTGGAGAACCTCCGGCGGATTCCTTCAAGGAACCTCAATTGCTCCAACCCACTTCCACATCCAAGGAGCACCATCAAAGAAGCTTGGGAGCACTCTTCATCAACTTCAATCAATCCATTGGCGCCCAAGACTTCTCCACATTACGGTTTTTCTTGTTTTATCTTTTTGAGCATCAATTTAGGTTTGTGCCTACAAACCCCCATTTCTTTTATCCTCTCTTTGTTTGGGTTTTCACACCACCTTCAAGGTGTGAAGAGTTTAGTCAAGCCTTCCCTTTAAAAGGCTTGAGTCATAGGTGAGCTAGCCTTCACCTGTAAGAAGGCTAGTGGGTTCTTGCTCAACCATTAAAAGCAAGTGGGTTCTTTCTCAACCATTAAAAGCAAGCTGTAATAGGTTCTAGACTACCTTAAAGTCTAGTGGGTTTCTTGCTAAAACCATTAAAAATCAAGCGGTAGTAAATCTCTCAACGGTTGAGTTGGGAGCGGAGACGTAGGCTTGGGATTTAAGCCGAACTCCGTTATCAAGTTTTGTGTCTTGCCTCTTTTATTTCAGCTGCACTTTTAACTTTGTTTTTAAATTGTTAATTATTTCTTAAAAGGAAATTCACCCCCCTCTTGCCATCACTTCTCCGCCCAACAATTGGTATCAGAGGAAAAATTTGAGTAATAACTTCACCGGTTTCAAATTCAAGATCCATTGTGATGGCTTCATCTTCTTTCGCCCCCGAAGGCTATTCTTTGGGTCGTGCTCCATTCTTTGATGGAACCGACTATACTTATTGGAAAACCCTAATGATTACTTTTCTTAGAAGCATTGGTTATCCTATTTATAGAATTATCATGCATGGTTATTCTCTTTCTTCTCCCGATGAATCCAAATGGACTCAAGCCGATATTAAAAATTTCGAGCTTGATGGAAAAGCCATGAACGCTCTTCATTGCGACCTTGATCATAATGAATTCAATCGAGTTTCCACATGCACCTCATCTCATGAAATCTGGAAACTTTTGGAGGTTACCCATGAGGGGACTAACAAAGTTAAGGATACTCGATTGGATATGTACCGTCAAGATTTTGAGACTTTTACCATGCATCCATCTGAAAATATTTCTGAAATGTTTACTCATTTTACTGACGTTTGCAATGGAATAAAATCTCTTGGAGATGATGTTTCTGCAGAAATGATGGTCAAGAAGATCCTTTGGATCCTACCAAGCTCATGGGCACCGAAAGTCACGGCAATCCAAGAAGCAAAAGACATCAAGAACATGCCGGTCGAAGAGCTCATCGGATCCCTCATGACCTACGAGATCACCATGAGGAGGCAAGCTGAAAAGGAAGGCAAACCGATCAAAGTTCCAAAAAACATCGCCTTCAAAGTTCAAAAAGAAGAAAGCTCCTCCTCCTCATCGTCTTCCTCTTCAAGCGGTGATTCAGAAATGGAGAATCTTGCCCACAAGATGCACAAATTCATGAAGAAGAACAAGAAGAAGAAATCCCGCAAGGCTCAACCCAATGAAAAATCCGAGCCCGAGGTAACATGCTATGGGTGCGGCAAAAAAGGCCATTACAAGCCCGATTGTCCACTCAATAAGAAAAAGGCCAAGCAAAAGGAAAAGAAAAAGGCATTCAAGGCCACATGGAGTGATAGCTCCACATCCTCCTCCTCCTCCTCCTCAAGTGACAATGGTAAAAAATGCCTAATGGAATTTCATGAGGTAACCTCTTCCGACTCCTCATCCTCTAGTTCTTCAAATTCTTTTAATCATTTATCTTATGAGGATCTCCAACATTCTAGAGATCAATTGGAGGAAGGTTTTCACGAACTTTCTTCCAAATTTATTGCTTTAAAAAAGAATTTCAAAAAACTTTCTTCCGAAAAGGAACAACTTCTCAAAGAGAAGGAAGAGTTGTCCCTCAAGATCCAAAACCTTCCCGATGTTGATTCTATGGAATCAACAATTAAAGATTTAAGGGAATCTCTTGCCAAGTTCACCCAAGGGGAACAAAATTTAACCAAATTACTTGGTTCCCAATGCATATCTAGAACCACCCAAGGGCTTGGCTATTCCAAGAAATCTTCCTCTTCCCATGATCCAACTATTTTTGTAAGGGGGAGCTCCCAATATAAATTTTGCAATTATTGTAAAAAACCCGGGCACTTAATTTATGAGTGTGATTGCAAAAATGCCCGGTATAGAAGGCCCAAAACTATTTTCTTTAACGATGAATTTCATAGGAGAAGACCCGCCACTAGACAAGTGTGGATTGAAAAATCCCTTTTAGCGAGTCTCTCCGGACCAAAATTTGTCTCGGTTCTAAAATCCTCTCCCCGGTGATTTGTTGTTTTTATTTAGGGGGAGTTAGGATCGTTTAAGCCTTTTTGCTTTATATTCAAAATTTTCAACTTTCAATTTCAAAACTTTTATTTTCAACTTTCAATTTCAAAACTTTTATTTTCAACTTTCAATTTCAAAACTTTTATTTTCAAAACTTTCAATTCAAAACTTTTCAATTCAAATTTCAAAAATTTCAATTGGTTTAAAATCTCTATCTTGTTTTTCAATTCTTTCCCTCAATCAAGTTTTATGCCCCGTGCTATTTTGATAATCACAAAGGGGGAGAAATTCTTGGTTGATTGGGGGAGAAATCTTTCTCTCATGCTTTGCTTTACTTTTCAATTTATCCTTTAAAGCATGCCTTTCATTTCAGTCTTTTACATTGCTTGTTTTGGTGATTGTGATCATCAAAATAGGGGGAGATTGTTGTACCTCTCGTACCCCTCGTGGTTTAATTTTCATGATCACAATCACTCTCTTATTTATCTAATCTTGTTTTAAGTGTTTTTGGATGATAGGCATGATTTCAGGTTGCCAAGGAATTGGGAAAAGAAAGCAACGAGGCAAAAGTGGACTGATTTCAGTCCACCGGCCAACCGGTGGATGGCCACCGGCCAGCCGGTGGGGCCTGGGCAGAAGGCATCCCCTCTGTCCAGACCATCGGCCAACCGGTGTCCCATCACCGGCCAGCCAGTGGAACCCAGATAGAAGAGGTTGCTATTGTCTTAGCACCGGCCAACCGGTGGCCTCCTCACCGGCCAGCCGGTGGTGCCTGGGCAGGTAGCCTCTCCCTTTTCCAAAGCACCGGCCAACCGGTGGCACTGTACCGGTCACCGGTGGAGCCAGTCAAACTAGCCGTTGGGCTTTGACCAGCCTGCTCCCAACGGCTCCGAAGACCTTTCCAACGGCTCCGAAGACCCCCAAAGGCCATTTGAGGGTTCCCCCTCTATAAATAAAGGACTAGGAAGCCCTGGAACAATAATGGAATAATAGTGGAACCATAACCAAGAAAGTGAATCCCACGGGAACATTTTTCCATCATTTGGCGAACCTCTGACGGATTCCTTCAAGGAACCTCAATTTATCCAACCCACTTCCACATCCAAGGAGCACCATCAAAGAAGCTTGGGAGCGCTCTTCATCAACTTCAATCAATCCATTGGCGCCCAAGACTTCTCCACATTACGGTTTTTCTTGTTTTATCTTTTTGAGCATCAATTTGGGTTTGTGCCTACAAACCCCCATTTCTTTTATCCTCTCTTTTTTGGGTTTTCACACCACCTTCAAGGTGTGAAGAGGTTAGTCAAGCCTTCCCTTTAAAAGGCTTGAGTCATAGGTGAGCTAGCCTTCACCTGTAAGAAGGCTAGTGGGTTCTTTCTCAACCATTAAAAGCAAGTGGGTTCTTGCTCAACCATTAAAAGCAAGCTGTAATAGGTTCTAGACTACCTTAAAGTCTAGTGGGTTTCTTGCTAAAACCATTAAAAAGAAAGCGGTAGTAAATCTCTCAACGGTTGAGTTGGGAGCGGAGACGTAGGCTTGGGATTTAAGCCGAACTCCGTTATCAAGTTTTGTGTCTTGCCTCTTTTATTTCCGCTGCACTTTTAACTTTGTTTTTAAATTGTTAATTATTTCTTAAAAGGAAATTCACCCCCCTCTTGCCATCACTTCTCCGCCCAACAGAAAATAGAAACAGTGTTGATCAGAAAGACTTCAGAAGAATCATTGGGATCCTACTTTATCTCACAGCATCAAGGCCATATATCACTTATGTAGTAACTCTATGTTCCAGATATCAGAGTAATCCAAAACAATATCACTTATCTATAGCTAAGAGAATTTTGAGATATGTAAAAGGAACTTTGAACTGTGGGTTTTTATACAGATGCAGTAGATAAATGAATCTGTTGGGGTTTACAGATGCTGATTGGGTAGGTGATTGTATAGATAGAAGATACTCCTCTGGTGGAACCTTGTTTTTGGGAGAAGTTTGTGTTATTTGGTACAACAAGAAACAAAACTCAGTAACTTTGAACATAGTTGAGGCAGAATATATGGCAGCCACAGATGCATGCACACAGATGATTTGGATGTAAGTACAGATAGCAGACTTTTGGATTGAAACTGAGAAACCTCTAAAGATATTACATGATAATCAAAGCGTCATTGGATTATCTAATAATCCCATACAACATTTGAGATCAAATCATATTGATATCAGATATCATTTTATTAAAGAAAAAGTGTCCAGTGGATACATCTATCTTGAATACATCTCTACTCAAGATCAAATTGTAGATATTTTCACTAAAGCAATGCCGGCAGAGAGGTTTGTTGAGTTAAGGCTGAAACTTCATGTTCAGCCTTCTCCTTTCACTTGAAGATCATGAACAGGTTCTTCCTTATTCCCTAAATCTATCTACTTTATCTTCCACTAATTTTCAGGGAATTGAAGGAGATGAATGCATCCCGTGAGGGGGAGTATTGTTTGTTGGATGTTTTTGTAGGATTTTTAAAGTTTAATGAAAATTTTGTTCACCCCCCTTGAAGATGAGATGATTCATTATTAGCATGATTTCACATATATGGTTGTCTCTTAATAGTATTGAAAACCTTGGTTATATCTCTCTTGTTTTCTGCATCGATTTATCCCACGTAGACATAGAGTTGATTAACTATAGGCTCTTTGCTAAATGAACTTTGTGATATCATCCCTTTGCATTTGTTTTCCAATAAGGGGGAGAAAACATATTAGCACACATTCTCAACCAGAGTGTGCTTTAGAGATATTGAAAACAAAATTCAAAGGGGGAGATTTTTGAGCCCAGTGATTGAATTTTTTGTCAATATCATGTCAATGTGTTCTTGATGATTGAATGACTGAAGCAATAAAGATTGGTGCATACTACTAAAACTCTGATGATTGTTGAACTAGTCTCAAGTTCCAAGACTTATATCAAGTGGATACATTGTTACAATAGTTGAATAAAACCATGCAATACTCAATTTCATGAGGATGAAGGCCATGCATTATGTTTTAATGAATTAGGAGTGAAGATATGAGCCATGCATCATCCATGGTGGGATTAAAGGAACTTTGAAGATTTTATATTTGTTATTTGAAAAAGAAATGATGGATGGTGTTTGAAGATAAATAAAAAGGTAGGATAGGATTTGAATGAGGAAGGTGGATATACATTTTCCTTATAATTGAAACTTGGTTTTTAACCAAGTATATTTTTCCTATACTAAAAAATAAGCCATCCAAGGAGGCCAGCCAAGGATCTCACCGCAAGAACTTGCAAGACACAAGGGTCAACCACGCTCGATGGAAGCCCTCGAGGCCAGCCCTGCATGAGGCATGTTTGTGCGGGCCGTGTGTAAGCCCGCGGGTGGCGTATGGTGATGAACTGGTGTAGCATGGGCTCTAGTGTGCGCCAGGAGGATCATAGTGAGAGCTAGAGTGCGCCCGCAGGGTGAACACGGTACGAGGCAGTATCGTGGAGGGAGAGGGGAGAATTTTGGTGAAAAGATGCAGTAGTTTGTTATTTAAACAATTTGCGTCCATGTCTTCATTTCAATGTGGTATGGCCAAAAAATTCAAGGACGTGATCTCCACCATTCAATGCATCATAGACATGCGGTCTACCATCCCATCATTGTGCCATAGATCTAGCGCATTCGGGCCATCAATCTGATCGCAAGCTTTGTAGATTTAAATGAGCGTCGTTCGATCTCTCCAACTGAGTTTTCTTCAACCTCCAGCCACCTCCATTGCACTCACGAACCAGGAGCTCTAGTTGATCACCCAACACATCTCTCTGGCCACCATTTGAGCTCATTCCAAGATTGTCTGGATCGTTCAAATGAACCGAACACATACATGCAATAAAAGTTTCATCCATGCGATTGAAGTGAGGAATTCACGAAGGCCCATGAAACCGAAGGTGCGGGGCCATGTTAGAAGATTGACGTGTACAGAAATAATCTTCGCCTGCATTCTCAAACTCATGCACATGATTTTCTCACGTAAGGATAATACTCACCAAGAAATAAGGATCTCGTGTTTAAAACAAAAGAAAACAATCAAGATTTGTGGGATATATCATCCACGTTTGAAATATTCAATGTTTAAGATCTCATAAGTTCAAAGCAATTATTCTCTCGGTATTTCTCATAGGATTTGAACGCGAATGAAGGAGTCATCTGCTACCTATAAAAGGATGAGTCCCTCGGCTCTTTCTGTGGTTTAAAATTTTGAGAGAGCTTCTGTTTTCGATGAAAAAGATCACTGTGCAAAAATTTTCTGCACAGTCTAGCTACGCAAAGAAGAAAATCTCCACAACCTTGATATGTGAAGAATATGGTGTCCTGCGCATCCCTTGCATGAAGATAAGAAGATCGAACCACCCTGGTTCGCCAAATAGAAGATCTGCAACCTCTGTGCAAAGATTCCCACAAGCGTGCGACAGGTTCTTTTAATACTCATTGTGTTTTCATGGAAGTAATCTCGCAGGTAAAACAACCGGTGTCTCAACACCCATGTTGCACAATTGCAAATACAGAACCCACAAATAATTATTTAGTTCTGTGAAGACGGATTACATGCATTCCTTGCGCGAAGAAGAATAACCTGTGCACTATTTTCACATGAAGGATATCTCGTGCCTTCATATTTGCAAAAATAAGAACACCCTTCTATCCATATATATATATATATATACATGTGTGTGTGTGTCTGTTGTTGATGATTGCAGGGGTTTATTCTTGAAGAAGAAGGATATTTTAAAAAGGACAGTGTATAAATACATTTCCCTAGGAGAGGAAGAAGGCACCTGAGGCTTCATGTTCTCACGAAGGAGAGAGGAGAATGCATGCATGACGCACATGCATGCATATGAATAAATTGAGACACCCAAGTGTGCAAGAAAAAATCCACACATTGAATACACCCATTCGGTTTTGAAAACAAACACAAATCAATTAAGGATTGTGTGTGCACATTTGGAGGGAGAAAAGAAGAATATCACACAAAAGACACACACTTACATTGAATATAAATAATAAGTGTGTGTGTGTGCAGAGAATAAAATACGAAGAAGCATTGTGTGTGCAAAGTAATTTGAGAAAGACTGACAGATTCAATCTGAGTTTGTTGAAGATACTTGAACAAAAGGAAGACTATCAATCCATTCAAAGGAAGAATTTGAAACTGGGGGCTGTAAACAGTTTCTGGAAGAAAGAAGATGGTGTGAAAAAGTTGGGGGGTTTAACCAACTTGTAATTAGGGGTCTAACCAATTACTGTTTGTAATCATCTTATAATATAGTGAAGAATCTGTGTTGGGGAGAATAACCAACATGGCAAGGAGTAGGTCTTTGTACCGAACCTTGTAAATCCATGTGTCATGTGCTTTTGTTTCACTGCAACATTTGAAGAGTATATCAAGGCATTAACTAACTAGAGAGGTTGAATTAGAAAATGAGGAAATTCAAAAAAAGGAAAAATAAAATTAAAAGAGGAAAGGGGAGATCACTGATTCAACCCTCACCACTCAGTGATCTTTCATTATTCTGGGTATTTTAGGTATCATAACAAATTTTTAGTCAACATTTAGAAACTAGGATGAGAAAATTTTTGTGAGATTACTAGAGATATTACTAAGGATATGTCTAGGGATGTCTCTAAGGATAAGTCTAAGTATAGGTTGAAATCCTAGAGTTTTTTTAATAATCTTGAATAACCTAGGATTAAACCTATGGGGTCATAGATTGAAATATTATAAATAATTTACCTTGATTATGTTGTCCCAACACTATGATTATTGTTTACTAATCTATGATTTCTAGTTTTAATCAATGGATGGAAACTGAAGAAACCTTGTTAATGATGAATGCAATGGGAAATGAAATGATTGTCCTCTTGAACAACCAAATTTTATAGGATCTGGAATGAAAAATATTATCATTATACTTACACAAGCTATGAATCATTCTGGACTTCCAAATGATTAGAGAAGGGAACAATATTCTATTGAGTACTTCTTGAGGCAATGTCTACCTTCTTTCAATCGGTGTTCTGAACCACTTGGTGTTGAAAAATGGATTTGAACCACTTAAAATATAATTCCCATCCTTTAGTGTTCCAAACATGAAAAATTAATTTTTTTTGTTTATCATTTAGAAAGTGAAGTAGAACAGTGGTGGACTCTAATAAAGAATATGAGGCAGAAATATGGAATTGAATCCATGGATTGTGACAAGTTCAAGAACATATTCTTTGATTAATACTTTCTTAATGTTCTTTATAGGAAGATGGAGAAAGAGTTCCTTGAGTTAAATCAAAGGGATGATGAGTTTGTTGGTACCTACGAGGAAATTTTTATAAGACTTGTTAGGTATTCTTCTGGTATTATCATCCAAACTAAAAGTAAGGTTTACATATTCTATAGTGTCTTAAAACCAAGTCATTGAAGGGTTTTAGCTATAAGAGACATCAATAGATATGAAGATATTGTGTGTTTTTTTATCATGGTGGAAATAGAAGTTAGACTTACATATCAATATTATGGTTTTGATAAGAAAAAGAAGATGAAGATTAAAGGAAAATATAAAAACCATGGAGAAAAGAAGATGATATTTCCTTTATAATAAAAGTGTAGAAAAAAACATAGAAGAAATTATTTTAAGGTGACTGTAAAATGTTTTAAGTATGGGAAATAATGTTATAGTGCAAATGACTATCAAAGTGTTGGTGGAGAGATAGCTAATGATGTAAATAGGGAAAAGGCTACCCAAAATTCACCTTATACACTTAAATGTTTCAATTGAAAGTAAAATAGGCATTATGCTAACCAATTCACTAATACAAGGTTTGTCGATGATGATTTTTGTTAGTAACCTCTTAAGGCCAAAGAAAAATGAAAATCATGTGAGATCACTATAGGTGATTTAGATTATGACAATTAAGTGGTAAAATGATTGAGAGTTTATGTAATGTAATTCAAGAATAATGTTTTAGAATTTCTTTTATGGTATTATAGAGTAATGAAACATTTATTAATTGGTCTAATATGGTTTTTCCATGAGGATTTAAGGTAATATTATTAATGGTACTGGTAACCCAGAAAATTGATTGAGTTGGTAAGGTGATATTTTTGGAAAACACATAATTAAAGGAAGGATAACACTTAATAAGTGCATGATGTTGGGATAATGAAATATAGAGATGTTTGACTATGATGGGATGGTATTTATGAACTTGGGGATGATAAGATGAAAATGTGTTTTATTATACCAAGTATTAAGTTTATATAATTTTTGAATTTATGGAAGAGGAAATAATTTTTTTAAACCATGCGTGTTTTCACAAAGGTTTTATATTAATTAGAGCTATTACCATATTTCAAGATAATACATGACAATGGTCTTCACATGTTTGGTGTGTGAAAATTAATAGCTACATAAATTTGATTTTTTAAAGTTAGTTACCATATTTTGAAAGTTTTAGATTTTAATATTTTGGAATGCATATAAGGGTAAAGATTTATGAAATTGTTTACGTTGAATTTTAGATGAGGTTTTAGAGATTAATTTTCCATAATATGAATATTTATTCATATTAGATAACACATGCTGTAACATTTATTGTGATGATAACTAGAGATAGAAGGAATAAATATTCATCCTATTATGGATCTTATAATCCATTAGTTTTGTAATTTTTACAATTTCAAATTCATTTCTCCTAGTAAGAAATGAAGTAGAGATTAATCAAGGCACAACAAAAGAGTGAGATTGTACTTATGAGATGAAAAAAGTAATTATATCTTCTCAATGTATTTGTAAATTAAATTATATTCTATTATCATGGTTTTTTATTATATCAATGAAATTTTTTAGACCTATTTGGTATGTGGTTTTGTGGTCATTAACCTTATCTTTAATATGTTATCTATCACTATCCATTAGAACTTGATGGTTAGTTTTCTCTTCTATGTCCATGTTTTCACATGACACATATGTTGTCCTATGTGTAAACATAGTTATGAGTTACTTTGGGTAACTATTAAGTTTCCAACTTCATTTTTTAAAAGAAGTTTTTATATTCATTTTTACGATGTGGGTTTCTATGAAAGAAACTTTCAAATATTAAACCTTTGATAAACCTAAATAATTTAGAGGTAGAAATTTATTTTAAGGGGGGGAATAATGTAACACCCCTATATTTTTATGAGATATATTTTTAAAAATAATTTTATTTCTTGATGTCTTGTGCTCCACGCAATAGTGATTTATCTTGGGTTATACACAACATTAAGTTTCTACAAAACATCATTTTATTATTATAATTATTTAAATAAAAAATTGTAACCTAGAGATTAAAATGGTGGGTATGAATAGGATTAATATAATTATGAAACAATTTTTACGCATGTACCTATAATTATTTGACTAATTAATTTTTAAATGAATATAAAACCTTTTTTAAAATGAAAGGAAATGTTTTTCTAAAAAACTATTTAAATGTGCATAAGTGTGTTTTATAACAATAAATAAAAAATAACTATTGTTGGATTATATTGATGAAATGTATTTAATATAACATTTACCATTCATCTTATGTTCTTTCTAGACATGATAAAAAAATAAATCCAATTTTATGCATAAAAGAAAAAAAATTTAAAAAGGTATTTTTGTCTACTTTTGTTGGTGTACTTATTGAAATCTAGTTTTTGAAACTTTTAAAAATTATATTTGAAAAAATAAAATTATTATTTAAAATAAGTATATAAAAATTTACTTTGGTTGTATTTTTATTATTTTTATAATAAGTTTCATGTTTTGATGAAAAGTGAAAAATACCTAATTTTAATTGAAAAATGTTTTTCATAGAAATAATTTATAGTGTTAAATTATATTTTTTATTGGTTTTAATGTATAATTTGATAAAGTTTTTATCATTTAATCCAATTAATTTTATTTTAATCTTTTACACTTTGAATTTGGATATAAAAATGTTTCAATATTTTGAACGTTTTCACTTTAAAAAAACTCATTTTATTATTCATTCAATGATATTATTTTCAAATTAATTGTATCCAATTATGTATTTTGAATTTTGAAAACTAAAATCCATATTTTGAATCATATAGTAAAAATTTAGTAAATAGGTCTCTTTTATTTATGGATGATATGAATAGAAACTTTAGTAATTTTTATTACCACGGTTAAGGGTAAAATATGTAATTATGAGTAAAAATAATATTATAAATATTATAAATTACACAAAAACCTTCCAAAATATCATTGGATGAATTTAATTTTAACCTTAACACATAAGGTTCAAAATTCAAAAATTTACTGGACACTTTTCCATGATAATGACTTGGATATTATTAAAATCAAAGAGAGTGACAAAATGTTAAACTCTTAATTTTAATAAGTATATTATTTTTAATATGGGGATAAATTGAACATATGATTGAAAATATATATTCTTAATAAATTTAAAGGGTTTATATACATCATGTAAATTTATTTTTAATTTTGATTAGAGAAATAATTATCATAAATAATTACACAATGATGATGTAGCAATTATTCAATTAATGAAACAAGCAATTAAATGGTCTTAAAAATACTGAAAGCAATATAATTTAATTAATTAAGGTGATAAAAAATTATATATTAATATTACATGTTAAGGGTGTATTGAAGGATTTTTTTTTTCAATGTTATCTTTTTGTATTGTGTTACTTAATTTCAAACTAATGAATTGTGTCAAAATTGACACTTACAATATTTTATGAAAATAATATTTTAATAAATTATTTAGAAATCATAAAAATATTAAATAAGGAAAAGGGGGTTATATATGGTCTAAAATATAATATATTGTCTATTTATGGTTCAATTAAAACTTTATATGTAAAAATTACATTCCCTTAATATTGAAACATGTGTTACCATAGTTAAAAATAAAATGTCTTAACTAAGGGTTGATCAAAATGATAAGCTTTAAAATAACACCAAACTTGTATAAAATATATTATTTTATGATATTATGACATTATATTATCTTATATTCTAATAAATTTCCATTTTGAGGTATTTTAATTGATATTTAATTTATTTTAAATTAATCTTTTGAGAAATTTGAAAAGTTCCCCTTCCCTCGCTTATAAAAGGGATCCTCTTCTTATCTTTTCTTCACACTTCATAACCTATTTGTTTAGGAAAAAAATATGTCCAAATATCCCCCCCCCCCAACACCTCCCTAATTTCATCCTATAATACATAATTTGGGCATAAATCCAACCAAATAAGTCCTTTTTTACAAATCAAAAGAACATACCCAAAGAAGAGGTAACGTTCATCAATAAAAAATTTTGATTTATTTCTTCCATAAACCCATTCAATTATTTTTATTTCATGTTTATATAATAACATAAGTATAATAAATATAATAATATGTTGTTATATTATGTTTTATACCTACACTCACAAACATTTTCAGCAAACGGGTTACACAATCATCATTCGTGTGTACAACAGACTACCAGCTCGTGAACTGATATCATTCATTCTTCCATTTACACCTTTAAAAGTTGGGAATAATGATTGAATTTATGTTTTTATATGATATATATTATATTAATTATCTATTTATACTTTTGGAATTATTATATAACATATAACAGCATGCTTTCTATTTTGTATAAATATGATAACTTCGTTTGTGGACGTGTGGACTACCGCCTCCTCAAAGCGATGTGATTCGTTTACACTTTACATGGAAAGTATTAATTGTGGGTTTAGTAAAAATATATTAAATATATGAAATATTAATTCAAATATAATGATACTGTATATATATATATATATATATTATTTACATTCTTTATTTCAATATGATAGGAAAATTAAAACAATGTTCATGTGTACGTACGGCCTACTGTCTCCGCAAACGGTGTATTTCATTTTATAATTATATATTTCACTGATTATTATAAATACATATATACTAAATATATATGATATTTATATCATGTTTATAAGTATTTATATAATTAAATCATGATATAATTAAGAAGACCAAAAATATAACAAATCAAAACACATGGGAAAAACAAAGATATTACCCGAAGCGTAACATTAACATAGAAATGTTAAAAAATGGGTAATATAAAGACATAATAAAATCATATATGGTATTATTTATAATAATAATGTTCTTTAATATATGTATAATAGACTTAAATTTATTATACGTAAGTTTTGAATGAATACGAGAGAGTCAAGACATAAGGTAAGGGGATTTCTAGTCTCACTTTTATTTCTATGAGACTTATGTCATATTCACTGCTTGTTTAGTTTATGTGGTTTATATACTTCACATGAATGTAAAATATTATCCTTATCTTTAAATTTATAGTTATTTACATTTCCATTTTAGTATATCTCTTTCCTGGGGTTTATGGTATAAAATTTACAAAATCGATAAGGGAATTTTGTCTCAATTTTCCTTCTTTGAGACACATGTTATGTTATGAACCTATATTATTTTATGAGGTGTATATAATATCATTTGAAATATTTTATCATAAATATACTTCTTTTCATGATATTATGAGTTTCATATAATTTTATTCTCTCTTCGTTCGGAAATTTGTGTTCCTTCAAAATAATATTTTCTAAAAATGTTTTGAAAGTGTTTTAATTGATTTTTTATGAATTTTCTGAGAAAAGTAATTTTAAAGAAGTTTAAAATGGTATTTAAAGATTAATTTATAAGTTTTAAATAATATTTTCAATGAAAAAGTTTTTATAAAATTTTTATGATTTAAAAATCAAATTTTATAAAGGAAGGGATATTTTCCTCAATAATTATTTCAATTAATCTTTCAAAAACATTTTCTTTCTAAGACAACATTATTTGATGTTACTTATGTTTTACAAGGGATGTTATCTCATGATACCATTCTTATTCTTTCTATAAATGGTTTATTTTTATGATGGATTGATACTTATTAATTTTTTTTATTTTCCATGAGTTATGGTATGATGGAATGTTTATGAAACCCATCTATTTTTATGGGTTTTGATAAGATTTATTTTCTTATAGCACACATATATATTGTTTTCATTATGTGATAGGTGGGAACTCTATATACCTCCAATTCATTGGATAAATATTTATATCTTGTGATATAGACATTACTGGAATGAGGAGCGAACTTAGCTATGTAAAGGACTTTGTCTGCTAAGATGGCCTTGGGAGTGAACCCTGACTACTAAGATGGCCATGAGAGTGAACCATGACTAACAATATGGTATGAGAAGTGAACCCATTCTACTAATATGTCCTTGGAAATGATTCCTTGACTAATATGGAAGTCATTTTACATTCTTATGTGTCTTCCACAATTTCATGTCTTATTCCTATGTTATGCTTTCATGGATTATGCTCTTGATTTTCTTATGATTCATGTCTTATGAACTGAGAATATTTAATTAAATGATTAAATATCATGATCCTTGATATTCAGGGTTTTATTTTCAATTTTATACTCTTGTTTTCAAACCCTTATGCTCATGATATTCCTATATATCTTCCATGTTTACCCTTTTTGAGCATCTAATCTCACCCTTTCTTATATTTGTTTTCCCCGGGTCATAAATAAAAGTATTAAATAGGATTTATAAAGGGGGTATTTTTATGGGATATGTTTAATATCTTTCACCAAATTATAATAATGTGTTCCAAGTCTCCAAAGTCACTAAACTATTATGGTCCTCGAGCATGTGTTTGTGTAATGTAATGAATATTCATCTAAAAAGATGTAATATCCATGTAAGAAAATCCAAAGTCGTTATAATTGGTATCAAAGCAAAGGTTTAGTCAAACTTTGGAAACTAGGATGAGAAAACTTTAGTGATATCTCTATAGATATTTCTAAGTATATGTCTAGGGATTTATCTAAGTATAAGTCTAAGTATATGTTAAAATCCTATAGTTTTCTCAATAATCATGAATAACCTAGGATTAAACCTAAGGTGTCATAGATTGAAATATTATAAGTAATTTTCCTTGATTATATGGTTATACTACTATGATTAGTGTTACAATACTATAGTTTTCTCAATAATCATGAATAACTTAGGATTAAACCTAAGGTGTCATAGATTGAAATATTATAAGCAATTTTCCTTGATTATGTGGTTCTATTACTATGATTAGTGTTGCTCACACTATGATTTCGTGTTTTATTCAATGGATCTAACCTAAAGAAACTATGTTAATTATGAATGAAATAGTCAATGCAACAATTGTCCACTTAAACAACCAAATTTTATGGGAGTTGGAATGAAAAATATTATCGCTACACTTACACGAGTTATGAATCATTCTGGACTTCCAAATGAGATTAGAAGGGTACAAATTTCTATTGATTACATCATGAGGAAACATCCACCATCATTCAGTGTGTCTTATGATCCATAGATAAAAAATTTATTGGTACCACTAAAAATATATTTTCCATCCTTCAGTGTTCGGAATATGAAAAGTCATTTTAGATGTTTATCATTTAGAAGGTGAAGTAGACCAGTGGTGGAATATAATCAATAATACATGGGATAAATATAAAATTGAATCCATGGATTGAGATGAGTTCAAGAAATTATTATTAAATAAATACTTTCCTCATGTTCTTCATCTTAATATGGAGAAATATTTCGTTGTGTTAAAGAAAAGGGATGATGAGTCTGTTGGTACCTACGAGGTTAATTTTAGAATAATTTCAAGGTATGCTTATGGTATTATCATCCTACCTTAAATTAAGGTAGATATATTCTTCAGTGGATTAAAACAAAATATTTGAAGGTAGTAATACATAGGATACTTTATTAGCTATGAAGATATTGTGATTTATGCTATCAAGGTGGAAATGGATTTTGGAGTTACATATCAATGTCATGGTTTTTACGTGAAATGGAAGATGGAGATTAAAGGAAAATATAAAAACCATAAACAAAATAAGATGATCTTTCCTTTATTATTAAAGTGTATAAAGAAACATAAAGGAAATTTTCTTAAGGTTACTGGTAAATGTTTTAAGTGTGAAAAAGAAGGTCATCAGGCAATTGATAGTCGAAGTGATGGGAAAAATATAGGTAATAATTTAAAAATAGAAAATGCTACATAGAATTCACCTCCCATAATTCAATGTTTCAATTGAAGGGAAAATGGGAATTAAGATAACCAATTCCCTAATACAAGGGTTATCAATGATGATCGTCATCAGTAACCTCTTAAGGATAAAGAAAAATTAAAATCACAAGAGATAATTATTGTCGATGTAGATTACGAAAATGAAGTGGTGAAATGATTGAGTGTTTATGTAATGGAATTCAAGAATAATGTTGTAGAATTGTTTTTATGGAATTATGGGGTAATGAGACATCTATGAATTAGTATACTATGGTTTTTTCATAAGTATTTAAGAGAATATGCTAAATGGAATTGGTAACTATGAAAAGTGATTGAGGTGGTAAGGTGATATTTTTGGAAAACACATGATTAAGGGAAGGATGACACTTAATAAGTGCATGATGTTGGGATAATGAAATATAGAGATATTTGATTGTGATGATATACTATTAATGAACTTGGGGTTGATAATATGAAAATTTGGTTTATTATATCATGGATTTAATTTATATAATTTTTTTATTTATGTTATGAGGAAGGATTTATTTTTTTGAACGCGTGCTTGTTTTCACTAAGGTTTTATGTAAATTCAAGTTATTACCATGATTCAAGAGAATACATTATAATAGTATTCACAAGTTTAGTGTATAACAATTAAGATCTATATGAAATTGATTTTTAATGTTGGTTAAATTCTTTTTAAAGTTTTAGATTTTAATCTTTTGGAAGGTTTATAAGGGTAACCATTTATGAAATTGTTTACGTTGAATTTTGGATGTGGTTTTAGAGATTGATTTTTATTTAATATTAATATTTATTTGTATTAGAAAAATAATTTAACCTTTTTTTATGAAAACTTGAGAAAGAATTAATTACTTATCATCCTATTATGTATCTTATAATAAACTAGTTTTGCAGGTATTACAATTTCAACTTCATTTCTTGGAGTAAGAAATGATGTAGAGATTGATCAAGGAACAACCAAAGAGTGAGATTGTACTTATAAGATTAAAAAACTAAGTATATCTTATCAATTTATTTTAAAATAAAATTTTATCCTAGTATCATCATTTTTTATGATATTAATGACCTTTTTCAGACCTATTTGGTCTATGATTTTCTGTTCATCAAACTTATCTTGAATATATTCTCCATCACTCTTCATTAGAACATGATAGTTAGTTTCACTTGCTACATATGTTCTCCTATGTGGAAACCTATTTATGAGTTACTTTGGGTAACTATTAAGTTTCCAACTTCCTTTTTTAAAGGAAGTTTTAGTATTCATTTTTATGATGTGTGTTTATATGCATGAAACTTTCAAGTATTAAACCATTGATGACCCCAAATAATTTTGAGGGAAAAATTAATTTTAATAGGGGTAGAATGTATCACCCTAATATTTTTATGAAATATATTTTTTAAAAATAATTTTATTTCTTTACTTCTTGTGCTACACGCTACACCAGCTTAGCTTACGTTACATGCAACACTAAGTTTCTATGAAACATAATTTTATTATTATAATTATTTAAATAAGAAAATTATAACATAACCATAATAATGGTGGGTATTAATAGGATTAACTGAATGATGAAATATTTTTGACACATTAATATATAATTATTTTACCAATTAATTATTAAATTAATATAAAACCCTTTTTAAAATAAAAGGAAATGTTTTTCTGAAAAACTATTTAAATGTGAACAAGTGTGTTTTATACTAATAAATAAAAAAATAACTCTTATTGGATTATATTATTGAAATATATTCAATATAATTTTTAACATTAATCTTTTTTGTTTTCTATACATGATATAATAACAAATCTAATATTACTTATAAAAAGAAGTATTTTTCTAAATTGACAGTTTTACTGCCTTTTGATGGCGTACTTGTTAAAAATATAGTTTTTAAAACATTTTTAAATTATATTTGATAAAATAAACTTCTTATTTGAAATATATATTTTAAATTTTACTTTAGTTTTTTTTATTTTTCTGATAAGTTTCATGTTTTGATAAATAGTGAAAATACTAAATTTTAATTGAAAACTGCTTTATCATCAAAATAATGTATAGTGTAAAATTATATTTTTGATTGGTTTTAATGTATAATTAGATAAATTTTTTATCATTTAATCCAATTAAGCTAATTTTAATATTTTTCACTATGAATTTTGATATAAAAACATTTTAATCTTTTGAAAATTTTCACTTTAAAAACATATTTTCTCATTCCGTTGACAGGATTAATTTTAAATTAATTTTAAACAATTATGTGTTTTTAATTTTGAAAATTGGATTCCATATTTGTAATAATAAGTTAAAAATTTATGAAATATGTCCCTTTTATTTCTAGATAATATGAATAGTAACTTTAGTAATTTTTATTACCACGATTAAGGGTAAAACTGGTAATTTTGGGTAAAAATAATATTATTAATATTATAAAATAACCCTAACACTTTACAAAATATTATTGAATGAATTAAATTTTACCATTAACACATAAGGTTATAAATTTAATAATATAATGGACACTTTTCCATGATAATGACTTGGATTTTAATAAAATCAAAGCGAATGACAAAATGTCACACTCTTGCTTTTAATAAGTATAATATTTTTAATATAGGTATAAATATAAGATATGCTAAACAATATATATTATTAATAAATTTAAAAGTTTATATACATCATTGAAATTCATTTTTTATTTTTAGTAAAGAAATAATTATCATAAATAATTACACATTGATGATGCAGTAATTATTTAATTAATTAAACAATTAATTAAATGATATTAAAAATACTAAAATAATTATAATTTTAATTAATTAAGGTGATAAAAAAATTTATAGGTTGATATTAAATTTTAGGGGTGTATTAAATGATTTTTTTTCTATTTTATCTTATTTTATTTAGTTTCTTAAAGTCCAAGTAATTAATAGTGTCAAAATTGACACTTAAGATATTTTATGGAAATAATATTTTATTAAATTATTTATAAATGGTAAAAATATTAAATAAGAAAAATGGGGATTATATATGCTCTAAAAAATAAAACATTGTCCATTTATGGTCTAATTCACACTTTATAGGTAAAAATTACATCCTCTTAATATTGAAACATTTGTTATCATAGTTAAAATTAAAATAACTTAACTAAGGGTTAATCAAAATGATAAGCTTTAAAATAATAACAAAACTTGTCTAAAATATATTTTTTGATGATATTGAAATATTATATCATATTATATTTGAATAAATTTCCATTTTGAGGTATTTTAACTGAGATTTAATTTATTATCAATTAATCTTTTGAGAAATTCCAAAAGTGCCCCTTTCCTCTCTAATAAAAGGGAACCTATTCTTCTCTCTTCTTCATGCTTCATAACCTATTTGGTTCAGAAAAAATATATCAAAATATCCTCTCAACCTCCATACATTCATCCTATAATCCTTAATTTAGGCATAAATACAACCAAATAAGTCCTTTTGTGCAAATCAAAAGAAAATACCCAAAGAAGAGGTAGCATTCATCAACAAACGCTTTTGTTTTATTTCTTCCTTAAACCCATTAAATTATTTTTATTTCATGTTTATATAATAAAATAAGTATCCAAAATATAATAATAAGTTTTTATATTAAGTTTTATACCTATACTCACACACATTTTCATCAAATGTGATACACAATCATCGTTCGTGTGTACAGTGGACTATCGCCTTGCGAACTAATGTCATTCGTTCTTCAATTTCCACCTTTCAAGGTTGGGAATAATGATTTAATTTATGTTTTATAAGATATATATGATACTAATGATTTATTTATTCTTCTATAATTATTATATAACTCATACCTCTATGCTTTCTATTTTTTGTAAATACGATAACTTTATTTGTGGGTGTGCAGACTACCATCTCCTCAAAGCAATGTGATTCATTCACACTTTACATGGAATATTTTTAGGATAGGTTTAGCAAACTTATATGATATATAATAAATAATAATTCTACTATAATGATATTATATATATGTGTGTGTCATTTACATTCATTCTTTCAATACGATAAGAAAATGGAAATAATGTCCATGCGTATGTGTGGCCTACTGTCCCTAGGGACAGTGTATTTCATTTTATAATTATAAATTTTATTGATTATTATAAATACATATATATTGAATATATATTATATTTATATCATTTTTATCATTCTATAGATAATTAAATCATGATATATGTTAGTGGACCAAAAATATAACAAATCAAAACACATGTAAAAAACAAAGTTGGTATTACCTAAAACGTAATAGTAACTTGGAATTGTTAATAAATGAGTAATATAAAGTCATTATAAAATCATTTTTAGTATTATATATAAGAAAAATGTCCTTTAATAGGTTTATAATAGACATATATTTATTATATAGGAGGTTTTAATGATTATGAAGAGAGTCAAGACATGAGGTAAGGGGATTTCCAGTCTCACTTTATTTCTACAAGACTTATGAAATATTCCCCATTTGTTTCTTTTATGTGATATATATACTAAAAATTAATGTAATATATTATCTTCATACTTAAATTTTTGAGTATTTACATATCCATTTTATAATCTATCTTTCATGGGGTTTATGGTTCAAGATTACCAAAATGGTAAATGAATTTTGTCTTAATTAGCCTTATTTCAGAAAAACATTATGTTATGCACCTATATTATTTTATGGGGTGTATATAATTCCCATTGAAATTTTTTATAATGAATCTCATTATTTTAATGATATTATATTTTTCATGTAATTTTATTCTCTCTTCGGTTGAAAATATGGGTTCCTTCAAAACAATGTTTACTAAAAATGTTTTAAAAGTGTTTTAAAAAAACTTTTATTAATTTTAAAATAAAAAGGATTTAAAATATGTTAAAATTGATTTTCAAAGATTCATTTATAATTTTTCAAGGATATTTTCAATGAAAATGTTTAATAAATTTTTCATGGTTTAGAAATAATTTTTCATAACGGAAAAAATATTTTCCCCGAGAACTATTTCAACTAATCTTTAAAAACCATTTTCCTTCTAAGACAATATTATTTTATATTAATTATGTTTTAATGGAGATATTCTTCAATTATAAAATTATTCTTATTTATTTGAATATTTTATGTTTATTTTGTATTGATACTTATGAATTTTTTTCTTTTTAATGAGTTATGTTATGATGGAATGTTTATGAAACCCATTTATTTTTATGGGTTATGATATGATTTATGTTCTTGGGACAAACATATGTATGGTTTTAATTATGTGAAGTGTGGGACCAATATAACCCTCTAATTAATTGGGTAAATATTTATATCTCTTGAAATTGGTATGACTGGAATGGGGGGTGAAATCGGTTCGGAAAAGGACTTTTTCTGCTAAGATGGTCTTGGAAATGAACCTTGAAAAATAAGATGGTCATGGGAGTGAACCATGACTGCCAAGATAGTATGGTAATTGAACCTGTACTAAAAATATGTACATGGAAGTGACACCTTTAATACTATATAAATCATTTTATATTCTTATGTTTCTACCAAAATTTCATGTCTTATTACTATGTTATGATTTCATGGATTATGCTCTTTATTTCTTTATAATTCATGTCTTATGAACTACCAATATTTAAATAATTGATTCAAGATTATGATATTTGATATGAAGGGTTTTCTTTTCAATGTTATACTTCTATTTTCATACCCCTATACTCATGATATGCTTATATATATTCCATATTTACCCTTACTAAGCATCCGAACTCACCATTGATTGTGTTTCCTTTCCCCAGGTTATAAATAAAGGTTTTAAGTAGGAGAACTAAAGGATAATATATTTATGGGAGATTTTGAATATATTTTACCAAATTAGAAGAATGTGTTCCAAGTTCCCAATATCACTAAACTATTACAAACTCTAGGAATGTGTTTGTGTAATGTAATGAATATTCATCTAAAAATATTTAATTTACATGTATGAAAATTATGATTTGTTATATTCCTCACTACCTTCTATAGTGGAAAAAACACTATAATAAGTATCCAAATTTGATTAAAAAATATTTTCCTTTGTAAAATAGTCTAAAAATACCAAAAAAAAGTCTACTTAAGTTCATAAAAATGTTCCTCATGCTTACTAGTATAAATCATAATCCAAATTTCAGAAGTTGTTGGTTTTCTACTATTAATTTCATCGATCATTCTTAAAAACTTATCCTCTTCCTCATAAGCCTATTCCTCAAATTATAATGGTTTGTTCCTTGAAAATTTGTTTTTAGGTATGGTTTCATTCATGGTTTTAAAGACGCTAAATTTTTCTTTCTACCCACCAAAGTTAAAAATAATTTTACCCTTAATAATATAAATAATAGCTCCATCTATGGCTAGGAAAGGTATTCCATAAATTATAGGTACTTCCCTATATTACTCCATATAAATGATAAGAAAATTAGAGGTTAAAAAAATCACCCCTAATCCTACAATAAATTAACCATTATCCCAATTTGGTGAGTGATATATTAGTTATCTAGTTGCAAGAAAACTGTGGTGGTTGAATGTCTCATAAACTCAACTACAAAATTAGTGAGTATGGAATCAAATTTATTCTCAAATTTAGGTCAAATAAGTAATTCAGTTGAACATTATTTCCTAATGTGCATGTTATGAAAAAACTTCTTTTATATTTGAACATAGAAGGGGTCTTAATTTGAAGGACATAACTACAATATTCAGTGAGACTATTAGAAGAAAAATCTTACAAGGTTATCTTATCTGAAATAATATTTTTCAATGACTTTAGGTTTGATGGTATTTGAATAAGATCTTGAATAAAATTAATGTTCACTTGGATCTTATTAAAAAACCCAAGTAACTAAATAAGTTCTGGTTTTTTATTTTTGTATTTTAATTTTTGAGGGAATGTGATGGGTGGGGTATAATTTTTAAGAATTGAATGCATAACCATAATTTATTTTCCGAAATTTCCTTCCCTTTTCTCTTTTTTAATTTAGATTCCTTTTCTATTTCATTTTTATATAGACCATCAAGTTTTTTCTCAGTTTCAACACTATTTTCCACTTTTTTAGATTTTGTTTTTTTGATATTTTGGTGGAAAAATTCTTCCATAAATTCATTTTGAGAAGTGCTAGGGTCATTTTTAGCTACATCTTGAGTTTTTAGACCACCCCTTGTGGTCACATCCATGTTATTTTTCCTTTGATTCATTTAAATAGTGATTGGTTACTTCCCTTCCTCTCTTCCACCAAATTCTCTAGTCATCTACCCCAATTTTATTTTAATATTATGCATCTTAGCATCTGTATATGATTTTTTTGAAATCATGTTTTGTCTTTTGAAAATCAAATTCAAAATTTTTAAAATCAAACCTACCTATCAATAATTGAAACATAAAATTTAACTTATCATGAGAACTGTAATATTTACCCTTATATTGATTGAAAAATTTGGCTCATTACTTACTCTTTACATGATAATTTAGGGTGATTTTGATAACTGATGTTATAAGTATTAGAAAATGGGTCATCTCTAGCCTGAATCCTAGTTTCGAACCCAGAAGGATGGGTTTGTATATAAAATTTGGGACAATATTTAATTGAGTGACCAAACATACCACATTGGTGACATTGTTCCCTATGTGTTTGGGTTTGATTTTGAATTCTAATTTGATTCATATTTTTTCTAAGATTATGGTTAAATAGAGACAAAAGTTTATCTTTAATTTTAGAAAGTTGTGCATCATTTTAGTCTAGTAAATTTAATTGAAATAACTTATATTCAAGTTTATTCTCCAATAATCTTTGTGTTGTGAATTAAGGGTATGATTGTTATAAATTTTTCTACATTATTCATTAGTCCAATGAGTGAAATTTCCTTTTGGTGATTGTTCAACCAAATGTTTACTATAAGTTGACCACCCTTCATAGAAAACTTTTATGAGGAGGTGGTTAGATAGATGGTGGTGATGGAATTACTTGAGAAAGTCCATAAATAAGTCCCAGGATTCATGAAAACCTTATCCATACTCTTGAAATAAACTCAATATTTTTTCCCTAAACTCTCCCTTAAGTCCCTTTGGGTAAAATTTCTCTTCAAAAAAAATATATATTCATGTTCCCATGCATTGAATATATTTACATCGAGAACTAAACACCAATTCCTATCATTCCCATCTAGAAAAAAAAAGGAAAAATATCATGTCTAGTTCATCCACACTATGTCCTTATAGACATAACTTCTATACTATGTTGTAAAAATCCCTAATAAAGGATAAATATTCCTTATTATGAATTAAATTGAATGTGGTGGGTATTGAAAATTTTGATTGCTTCATCTCATAATTTAAATATCTAGGAGATATCCTAATAGAATATGGGTTTCTTGACACTTTATAAAGTTAGTCATTTCAAAATTATTTGGGATAAGTTGTTCATTATTAGTCTGATCTCTCTCTCTCTATTAATTAATTTATTTTAATTTTCTCTATTCTTTTAAAGATCCATGATGTTTATTAATTTCTATAATTATGGGTATTATATCATCATCTCTAAAACTAGTGTCCATAAAATACCATATTTTATATTTAAAAAATAATAACATAGTAGTTTATAAATTTTTTTAAAAAAATAATAATTTTTTTTCAATAGATTTGTTTGTTTTAGTTTTTTTTCCTTCCTACTTGTGACTTCCCTAAAAAAATGCCCAAAATTTGATATAATTCATTAGTATAAAAAATTTATTTAATACCAACTAACTCTAGTATAGCTAAGAAGGGTCATATCCACCTAGAAGGAAAAATTATATGTGTACGAACCAAGAAAACTACCTCAAAACAAGCATGAAACCCAAAAAAATGTATAGAGAACACCTACAGTGAATTGATGTGTCACTGTGGAAGAAAAGTGCATGAAGAAGTGGAAGTGAGAATATAGAAGATGTACAAATGAGGTTTGAAAAATAAATGAATGACCCAAGGGAAATTTGATAGTCTAGTCCTTGAAAATAATTTCCAATCATGAAAAATATGTTTTGTTATTCATTCATGAAATAGAATTTCCATTGACTTTATAAAGAGGTGAAAATGTGGTGATTCAACTCCTATATTTTTTCGACCAAAAACTATAAATCAACCAAAATAAATGACTGAATGAAGTACACCACATCAACTATTGTAAAATCATGGTGTGTTGTTCTTAAATTTTTGATTAACTGAAAAAAATTCTTATCAGAATATATTTCATGAAAAGTGTTGCTTAAAATAAGAAAATATGATCATGTTTGAATTGCATCGATCCTTGATGAAATTAAAAAAGTGTTTCTAATACAAAATAGTGGTAGTGTGATCCAAAAAAATGTATCAATTAAAGAAAAAGTTTAAATTCAAAACAATATAATTCCTTCAAAAAAGATTTATCCAGTAATCATTTTCAAATTTAAGTAATAAATGAAGTTCATATCAAGTAAATGAGACTAAGGAAAAAAGTGAAAACAGATGAAGCTCCCTTATCAGTTCAAATATTCCTCTAGATCAATCACCCTCTATTTCAAATCCTTGATTTATCTATGAAAATATATATTGGTGTTTTCTATATCTATATTTTAATATCAATAATTCCCCTTGATATTTTTTTTACCAACCTTACATTTTCTCAATATCGACCTCATTTTTTAGTCGATTAAAGTCATCCCTCTAACCATCTTCACACCATATTCAATCAGTTCATCATAACCTCATCTGGGCTCGACCAAGAATTTTATTCAGTTAGAATTTTAATTGTCTTCAATAAGAAATATTAACTGTGACATTCATTTTATTTCATATCCCATTTATTTGAGATCTTAAATTATTTGAACATGGTTCAGTCACACATATTCGATTATAATCCCCTTCATCTGATTTTAACTCTCAGTTTGGAATCTATTCCCATATTCAGAGGGGCATGGAATCAATATTCCTAGGAAATTGTCATCTTTGAGTGTGATAAGATTTTAATTTATTACAGACCTGGGTTAAAATTCATTTTTGTAAATATTTTTTATCCTTGGACAATTTGATCTAAGACAACATTTGTGTCAACATATCCTCTGTTACAAAAACTCATTAGAGGAGAATTAAAATCAAAAGAAATAATAATTTAGGCTCTAAAAATTTATACTATAGCCTATAGAAACCCTAGACTTTTAAACATATCATTACATGATTTTAAGCATAATTAAATATCAAACTATAATCCAAGGATCATAAATTCTATTGTCTTAGAAGACTAGGTACCTAAAACTAAAAACATGATATTTAATAAAACATTTCTTATTTATCATCCATTAAGAGATCTTAACTTCCTTTGATCCCTTAAATTTTCATAGGATAAACTAAGGATAACTTGAACAAAGGGATGAGATAAAAATACCAATAAGGGAATAAACATTAAATTAAAGATTAGCACATGGGTTGGAAGGCATAAGATAAATATATATAAAGTCATGGAACATGATTAAACATAAGAAATCATAGTATATAGAACATGGGATCATATAATCATGGAATAATAGCTATGTGTAAGTAACATAAAACATTAATTTATCATGATTCAAGGCTCATTTCATATAGATTATCATGATTCAGGGATCGTTTCACATAGAGTAATACGAGTCAAGGCTATCCATCAAGACTGCTTCACATGGAGTACGAGGTTAACCACCAAGATCGTTGTATATAACATCTCATGAAGCTAAAAATTACCCAATTAATTAGATATCTATCTAGTAACACCCATCATAACATGTTAATGAATATGTTTTCTACATAAAGAATCATACATGAGCAACCAAACATAAACACAAGGGTTACACATAGAAAGAATTGGGTATCCTAATCATGTCAAAAGCATAATAAATTGGTGTATCGTAAAATATTCAATGAAATAAAGGAATTAAATCATACATGGACATTAATAAAGTAATATAGTCATATATAATGATAATTTATGTCACATTTTTAGTGAAAAAAATGTTTAATAAACTTTAGAAGCAAAACATTTTAGTATGGTTTAAGAGGAAACTTTCAAAATTATTTAAAATGTAAAAGCCATAATTGTTTTTATAAAACCCTAATTCAAACAAGGTAGTTTTTAATGATAAAATTAGTGATTTTATAAAAATAATGGTGTATTAAAACATATTATGGAGCACACTTGAAAGTGGGAAAGAATTTGGGAAGTTCCCTTAAATCAGTCCTTCTTATCAAGAATAATTAAGTAGGGAACCTTTTAAAAATATTTATATCCCCAGACATAATAATGAATTGATATTTATACATGAGTTTGGAAGATATAAATAGTATTTATAATATGTACATAAAAATAAAAAAAATCATTTGGGTAAAAAGAGAGAAGGAGTAACCCGAAGAAATAATGGAGGTTCATGTAGGATCCCTTACCTTATATCTGAAATGATTCTGCACTTGATCTTAATGTACTGAATAATAAAATTAGATTCATTAATTAATAACTAAATAGAAATTAATACATGTATTTTATTTATTATAACTTTATTAAGTTCATTTATTTCTTTTTTGATGGGTTAAGAAATTCAATTTCATCGTTTAGAAACATTGATTTCCTTGGTTTTCATGATCAGTTTATTAGTATATGTGTATGGAAAATCATGTAGAATGAGGATAGTTTTCTAGAAATAATATTATATGTTATTGATGAACTTAGAATGTTAAAATACCATTTTTCCATAATTAAGGTTGATTCATTAGATAAATCATTAAATATAATCATTTATATTAATTTAGAATTGTTTATCACAATGAATTCATTTTGTTTTATAAAGTAATATCATGCATAAAAATTATTATAGAAAATTAAATAATATATAATACATAAATTATAATCTAGTTCAACCATAAAAATGGTTTCATGTTCATCCTTGAAGATAGAATTGAAAGATGAAATCAAGTCGTTCACGAAGGTGGTAAATCGGCACCTCATGGACGATGTTTTCATTATTAAAATAAAAAAGATAGGAGAAGAGAATTGATGAAAAATTATTCCATAAAAATGATAAAATTACAGTATATGTAATATAATGGATTTTTCTTTCCATTTAGATGAGGGTATGTGAGGATAGAAAAATAAAAGAAAGGAACTTGAAAACAAATTGAAAGAAGATGAAAGAGGGTTTTACCTCTTGAATCCTTCTTCTTGAGAACCTCCTTAGGGGATTAGTTTTGGTCTTTTATTAAAAGAAAAATATCCTATTCATGTGGAAGGGGATTTAGAGGATATATGAGTAGAATTTAGATAAGGCTAGAGGTTTTAGATATATGAGGAGAAGAGGTGGTGAGGGGTGGTATTTATGGTGGAGGAGAGGGGTGTTTTCTCATTATTTTACTCAATATTTTATTATTTTTATTAAGACATAAAATAGTGTTAATTCTTGTAACAAAATATAGTAACTTGAGAATGTGATTTTGAGAAAATGGTATTACATCAGCACTACATCACCTATTACTCCATAATTCAAGTATTTATCATTTATTGTAAATTATCGTATTTTATTATTCATAAAAAATTAATGTATTTCAAAAAAAATAAAAAAAATTAGCCTAACCATTTTTTGAAATTTAAAATTAAATAAATAACTCCATTTTATGAAAATAATTTTCTAAATATGAGAAATTTTAGTTTTAATTAAAATCATAATTTTCTCAAAAAATACATATTTCAAAATTATAATGGATTTTATATCACTTTGAAAATTTAATTAAGGTCTCATAAAATTATCTCATAATTATAATTCATAAAAATATTAATTTATGAATACATTTTATGAAAATAAATTTATTATAAATTATTAATTAGTCATAAAATTATAATTAAATATTTATGACTTACAAAAATACCAACAATTAATTAATAATTTTTAAAACTCTTTATTACTTAT
This sequence comes from Viscum album, assembly GCA_963277665.1. Taxonomy (NCBI): domain Eukaryota; kingdom Viridiplantae; phylum Streptophyta; class Magnoliopsida; order Santalales; family Viscaceae; genus Viscum; species Viscum album. The sequence continues at coordinate 2,112,541,451 of OY728157.1, read as the reverse complement.
AATATGATATAATTATACTATATTACCATTTATAAGATGTTTGAATTTTATTTATACTTACATAGGTGAGGTTACGATTCTATTTTCTGATTTTCTATTCAAAAGGGTCACATTACTATTCCAAATGTCACGTTACTATTTCATCATTATAGGTTCCTTGACTTATGGAAACACATACTATTTGATTCATTCATCATTTATAAAGATTTCATTATGTTCTCTTGTGTTTTTATACCGTATGAAATAATTATAAGAAGTGAATTTCAATTGACAAAACTTTGGGTCCTTAAATTCTTCCCCCCTTATGAAATTTCTCCCTAGAAATTTCATTTTACATAATAAGTTGAAAAATGATGTAGGTACTTTTACTTCATCACTTCCTCTAGATATTTTCATTTTGATACTTATGGTTCCACCAAAGTACTTTAACTAGGTGATTAGTCTTTTTCATATAACTTTATCTCTACGATCCAAGATCTCCACTGGATGCTCCTTTTAAGAAAGGTCATTCTCGAACTGTACCACTTCTGAAGTCAGTACATGTGAAGGATTAAGAATATACTTCCTTAAGATAGATATGTGGAATACATTGTGTAATTGAGACATGGTTGGTGGATGTGCTAGTAGATAGGTCACAACTTTGACACGATCACGGATCTCGAAGGGACCGATGTACCTGGGTCTTAGCTTCACTTTCTTTCCAAATCTCATGATCCTCTTCTAGGGAGATAAGTGAGAGAATTCCATGTCTCCAGACTTAAACTCCAAGTCCCATCGACAATTGTTTTCATAGTTGTTTTGTCAAATTTGGGCTACCTTGATGTGCTGTTGAATGTTTTTTACCTTCTCCACCATTTCTTCAACCATTTTGAGTCCTAGTATCTTACATTCACTAAATTAATTCAAACATGTCGATGTTCTACACCTTTTCCCATAAAGGTATTCATATGGATCCATTTGGATGCTCAAGTAGAAACTATTACTGTAGAATAATTCGACTAATAGAAGATGTTGGTCCCATCCTTCGTTGAAGCCCATAGAACATGATATCATCATGTCTTCTAGTTTATGAATAGTTCACTTATATTGGACATCATTTTGAAGATGATAGGTGTAACGCCTTGACCTCGATTACCCAGAGTCGGTGCATTATTGTGTAACATTGGCATGATCACAAAATATCAAGTATCGAAAGACTGATTAGTTTAGTAGCCTTGGAAACACTAGATACATTCATAAATGTTACATTACATCATAAAGTGAAAAATCACAATAAAATAGTCTCCATAGTCCACACTTATATCCCCTTCAGACTAATCCTGTAGGTAAGTCATAAAATATTTCTTCACATCCTGGGAAAAATAAAACATTGAAAGGGGTGAGCTCAGATGCTCAGTAAGGATAACAATATAGCAGAAGCTTTCATCAATAAATATAAACATTTAAGGAAATGTATGACTAAAAATCCTTTTAAACTTGAACTTCAACATAATATGGAAAAATTAAACTGATATAATTCCATTTACTTATTCACATGGATATTCTACTGGTCGAATAATCACATGAAACATCAATAACCACTTTCATAATGATGGAATGCATAATGACAGACTATCATAACCACGTAGCCAAGGCCCCATGCCAAGACTACAAATAAGATTTTGTCAAGGCCTCGTACCAAGACACTAGTTTGTCTCATGAGACCTTCCGATGTATCAAGAAGCTATAGCGGGCTCCACCCATCACTTATTAAGTCCAATGCATTCCTCATATGAACAGGTTTAAACATATCATAAACCATAACATAATAGTGTCACGTAAAACATGCATAAAGGAAACATAACATTTCCACATTTCAATCACAAGATATCAATACAACACATTGATATAATAATAACACTTTCAAAACCATTTTCAATACCAAAATAAAAGAAAATTAAAACTTTGTATTTATTTTTCATTTAAAAAAAGTTATGGCTTGTAGAGGAAGCCGAAACTCAAATAATCGTCATGACGGCGGAGAAGTCATTGTCGCCGCATAAGTACGACAAAAAAAACATTACCTTTTTTCGTTTAGTAAAACGCTTCATATAAAAAAATTCCTTTTGAATAAACGTAAAAGTCAAAGGGGTTTATACACCGTATAAAAGAAAGTTGTGTGTAAAATAAAATATGCCTCAATAAAAGGATATTGAGACGAAGTCCTTAAAAAGATAATTTTTTTAAATAAAATAGATATATTATGTGTATCCAATATAAGTACACATAAATAAAGTACAAATACAAGATAGTACATAATAATATCATGACATAATTTGAAAGTAGGAGATTAACCCAAAGAACGGAAATTGGGTTAAGAAGTTCCCTTACCTCATGTCCGACTTGACTCTATCGTTCTTTAATCTCCTGAATAATAAACTAGAGTTAATTTGAATTTACTTAAGAACCTTTTTCATGTTCATTATTCCTTTTATATCACTTATTACCATGTTATGAACATTATTTAATTATTTAAGTTAATAACGGTCATTTTGTCGATCTTTGGTACTTGAGTCAAAAATAAACTTCTTATAATTACAAGTTGTTCATGTGGTAAAATATCCATTATATCCAGAATTATATTCATGATGTAGATATCATATATATCATATATATCCAGTATATACATTCATTCATAATATTACGTACCGTTTAGAGGTAAGAAATGAAATGCACCGTTCATGGAGACGGTAAGTCGTACGTACGCATGAACGCTACTTTCATTTCTATTTAATATTTAATGGAATAAAATCATAATGATATAAAGGTGTATTATAATTCCAGTATAATATCATATATAATATCATTTACTCCATCCTTTATATGTCCCACATATGGATTTAATGATTCAAATCACTTTGAGGGGGCGGTAGTCCGCACTTCCTAAAATGAAATTATCGCATTTACCCATAATGGAAATCAGAAAGGTATGCCATAAATGAGAAATATAGAAGAATAAGGAAAACATAAACATAATATATATATCATATATGAAAATAGTGTCATCAAAATGGCCACCATTAGAGGTGTTAAAATAATATTGAACAATCATCGTTTCGTGAGGCAGTATTTCGCTACCCACAGAAACAGTATGTTCTTTAACCATTAGACGAAGGTGTGTGTAAGTGTAAATAAAATAATTATCATAAAAACATCCTAGAATATTTAATATACTGTTTTTTTACAAAATAAAGGAATAAAAAGATTTTAGGGGGTTGGAGAAGCAAAATAAAACAAAAGAACACAAGTGAAGACATTACATTTAAAATTGGGTAACTCTTTTTGATTTGAGCCAAAGGCTTCCTTATGAAGATTTATGCCCAAAGTGAGGCTTCTAGGAGTAAGAGAGGGAATTTGAGAGAGTATTTGGGCAGAGTTTGGCCGAGAAAAATGGCTTGGAAGGTGTGAATAAGGTGGTAGTGTTGGGGGCCTTTTATAAGAGGAGAGGAGGGGAACTCTTGGAAAGTCATGAAATGTTACTTCATTATATAATGAGTTTCAGATTTTAAAGGTCCCACACTTATATATTTCTAGGATAAGGTGATAAGGGTTTCAAATATACTCATTCAATAGGTTTTTGACAAGTGTAAGTCTTAGATTTTACATTATCTTTTCATTTTATTTAAATCATTAATTAATGAGGTAATCGCTGCATCATCATGGTGTCATAAACAATTTAACTTATTTAATTTCTAAAAATTATAATAAAAATTACCATTATGTAGGAAATCTTTTTACCTTTCCAATTAATATTTATAGTAAAAAATTTAACTTATATAACCCCATGTAATAATTGTTTTAGTAAAACAACACATGTTTGTGACAATTTTATTTTTACTTTAAATAAAAAGTTATTAATGTCATTTTCTTACCCAAGTGGCTCCATGGGGTCCCCAAGTTGACCCATGGATTTACTTGGTTGTCCATGACTCATCCAATAAGGGTATGACAAGTGTCAAGATATTTTAATATTTTTATAATATCATTTTTACCTTAAATTTCACTAATTACCTTTAATCGCGATTAATTAAACTTAAAAGTAACTATTCACCAAAAAATTATTTTAATCCCATTGAACCACATTTTACTTCCTAATGACAACCATGTATGTTGGATTTTTGAAAATAAAATCACAGAAGTGGTAATGTTTCATTTAAACGAAAAATTAGTTTTTTAACTACCACTTAGTGGTTTCATTATTCATCAAAAATTGATGTTTTTCAGAACAATGCCAAAATTTCACCCTAAGCTATAATTGATATTCTGAATTCAAAAATTATGTCTATTTTAAAAGATTACAAGAATATAAGTTTCATTAATTAATTTTATAATTAATTCCCGTTGTCACAACAAATAGCGTGTTTTTAAGAAACAATATATATCAAAAGATTGACAATTGTTTATGTCCAATTTCAATGTGAAATTAATTATAATGAACACCATTGGATAAAATGGTAAAAATATATTCTAATTATACTTTAAAACCACTCAATATTATAAATTATCAATATAAATTATTTTTATTAAAAAATTTGTTTTTAAGTATTTTTCACTATTCATAAAAAATTGGAAGTTCTCAGAAAAATACCAAAAATTCTACTTAGGATAATTTCGATATTCCAAATCCAAAAATGAAGTCCATTTTGAAATATAAAATATATATAATTTCAAAAAAATTGTGTATTACTATTCATAATGGCTATTTTGATTGGTTGCGGTGTGTTAGAACTCGAGGTTGCGTACAACACATGCTGCTCTATTATTCAAAGAGAAGCGTACCATGGAAGCTTGGGGTGTTACAATCTCCCCTCCTTCAATAAATTGCATCCCCGCAATTCTAAATTTTTCTTTGAATATAAAATTTTGAAAATAGAAAATACCTTTGTGGAAAACCCACATCGGAAATAAGGTTAATAAAATTTAGCCTTAATAAGAGGGAAAGGGAAATGAAAAAGTCACCACCCAATTATGATCTCGATAAGGAGAAAATTGGTGGCAATTAGAGACATATAATTGGATGGAAAATGTAAATATTTGTAGGGAGTGATTGAGGTCATCAATCACAAACAAGTGTAAAATTGAGGGCCTCAAATCCTTCAATCTATGTTGATTTAAAATATTATCAGTTCAACAAGACATAAGGTATTAGGATAACACATTTTTTGTTTTAATATCCCTTTAATAAAGTTTAAGAATTAATTTATTCATAGAATAAGAGATAGGTATATATATATTTATGCTTGACAAGTAGAGTTTCAACCTTCAACTAATTTCTACCACAAACTCATCTTTCACTCAAAAAGATAATAGAACTCAAAAATATTATATTTATCCTAATCGTACAGGGTTCAAAATATTAACACATACCATTTAGATTAGGAAAACTATTTTGTAATAACCAGGGTCTTCCTGTAGGCTAGTGGTAGGTAATAAAGGCCTGTCACACTATAGTTGTGGGTTCGATTCCTACAGCTTTGTCCGACACAATGGGTTATCCCCCGACCTACAGGTTGTCTTTTTCCTAAAACTATAGTATTATAATATTCCAAAAATAATATTCAGAAATGTTTTAACCTTAAACAATACTATCCAAGGTTCAACTTAATCTATTCCAACATTTATAGTTATCCAAAATACTTATGTCCAACTCACAGTCCAAATTTTATAAAGAAGGTAAACATAATGAAGATCCTTTTTTCCGCGCAACAACATGTGAACACCTTCATCATGTATTCTTTTAAAACACTGCAACATCCTGAATTACCATAAATCCTTATTGATTACATTCATGATCCCTTATTCCTTATATAATACTAGATATACTCCTTCTATCCAAAAATGTATACAAATCATTAATCAGTTTCAAGGAAGTTAAGAATATCCAATATAATTTATCCAAATCAATCATGTATTATTCCAAAATCACTATCTCGGTATCAGAACCATATTATGGTTTATCTTTCTCTCAACCATATATTTTCCAAAAGTTTAACCTGCTGTGGAGTCACTTTTCTTGGTTCCACACAATCTCAAGTCCTTAATGAAATAGTAATGTAGTATAATCCTTATATACTCCATAATTATTATAACCAGTACATCACTGATACAACACTCAAATGACAAAATTATTTAATAACAACATAAGAACTCTAATCATTCCTTCTCATCTGTGGTTGTATCATAACTTGATTATTATCCAATAACATCATTTGGGGCATACTCTAATGATTTGGACATTGGTTTGCGTAGTGTCCCCACTCCTTGCAGATGAAGCATTGTATATTTGAAACCTTTTTCTTACCCTTGTAGTCACGCACTTGGTGTCCTTTTTCTCCACACTTATAACAAACTCCCATTACCTTCAATCAAGTTCTAAGGTGTTTCTTCCCACAGTTATCACATATTGGAAAATTCTTCTTTTCCCTCGTCCCTTTATCCATCATTCTCTCTTCCATCCTTTTCTTCTATTTCTTCCCTTCAAAGCCATAAGACTCAGAGAATTATTTACTTATCTTATTAACACGTGATACTATTTCTTCATATGTTGAGAACACATGGGAGACTATTTCCCTTCTAAATGTTGGCTTAATACCGTGAAAGATATGATCCTTCTTACTCTTTGGATCATACATATTGATGGAGTTCACATTCCTTCTACTGGGCGCCATTTCTAAACAATGGCATAAACTAGATTAGTTTATGAATCAAAATACATAATTCCATACTTTTAAAACACTTAACATAAATTGAAATATTTATGGATATAATCCATAATCATAAAAAGAAATTTTTTCATTGAGAAAGTATATACTCATAAACCCTTCATAATGGTTTGTAAAGAAAATGATAATTATCCTAACCATATCCCCCGGGAGTGTCGTAACCAAGAGTGCAGCAAGGCTCGTTGTCATGCACCAGTTCCCATTTGAGTCTAGCTCAAAGTGGTGTTTTCGGGTTTTACCCATAGGTACATCTGTGCTAGAGCCGCCTCTACCTGCTCGTATCCAGACAGGGATGTATTGCTCGGAAAACTCATAAAATCTCTATAGTACCAAAATTCTAAGAAGTTATTCTATACTAATCCTCAAATTCTATCTTAGGGATATGTTCTCTAATCAGATTTTATCAAAATCTAGCTTCCAAGGTTAGTACTAAACTGCCTCTGATACCAACTGTAACACCCCAACCCCAGTTACCTAGAGTCGGTGCATTATTGCGTAACATTTCCATGATCACAAAAGATCAAGTCTCGAAAGACCGATTAGTTTAGTAGCCTTGGAAACACTAGATACATTCATAAATGTTACATTACATCATAAAGTGAAAAATCACAATAAAATAGTCTCCATAGTCCACACTTTTATCCCCTTCAGACTATCCATGTAGGTCAGTCATAAAATATTTCTTCACATCCTGGGAAAAATAAAACATTGAAAGGGGTGAGCTCAGATGATCAGTAAGGATAAGAATATAACGGAAGCTTTCATAAATAAACATAAACATTTAAGGCAATGTATGACTAAAAATCCTTTTAAACTTGAACTTCAACATAATATGGAAAAAGTAAAATGAGATAATTCCATTTACTTATTCACATGTATATTCTACTGTTCTAATAATCACATGCAATATCAATAACCACTTTCATAATGATGGAATGCATAATGCCAGACTATCATAACCACGTAGCCAAGGCCTCGGGCCAAGACTACAAATAAGATTTTGTCAAGGCCTCGTGCCAAGACACTAGTTTGTCTCATGAGACCTGCCGATGCATCGAGGAGCTATAGCGGGCTCCACCCGTCACTTATTAAGTCCAATGCATTCCTCATATGAACAGGTTTAAACATATCATAAACCATAACATAATCGTATCACATAAACATGCATAAAGGAAACAGAAAATTTACACATTTCAATCACAAGATATAAATACAATACATTGATATAATAATAAAACTTTCAAAACCATTTTCAATACCAAAATAAAAGAAAATTAAAACTTTGTATTTATTTTTCATTTAAAAAACGTTATGGCTTGTAGAGGAAGCTGAAACTCAAATAATCATCACGGAGGTGGAGAAGTCATTGTTGCCGCATACGTATGACAAAAAAACATTCCCTTTTTTCATTTAGTAAAATGCTTCGTATAAAAAAAAATTCCTTTTGAATGAATGTAAAAGTGAAAGGGGTTTATACACCGTATAAAAGAAAGTTGTGTGTAAAATAAAATATGCCTCAATGAAAGGAGATTGAGACAAAGTCCTTACAAAGATCATTTTTTAAAATAAAATAGATATATTATGTGTATCCACTATAAGTACACGTAAATAAATTACAAATACAAGATAGGACATAATAATATCATGACATAATTTGAAAGTAGGTGATTAACCCAAAGAACGGAAATTGGGTTAAGAAGTTCCCTTACCTCGTGTCCGACTTGACTTGATCATTCTTTAATCTCATGAATAATAAACTAGAGTTAATTTCAATTTTCTTAAAAACCTTTTTCATGTTCATTATTCCTTTTATATCACTTATTACCATGTTATGAACATTATGTAATTATTTAAGTTAATAACGGTCATTTTGTCGATCTTTGGTACTTGAGTCAAAAATAAACTTCTTATAATTACAAGTTGTTCATGTGGTGAAATATCCATTATATCCAGAATTATATTCATGATGTAGATATCATATATATCATATATATCCAGTATATACATTCATTCATAATATTACGTACCATTTAGAGGTAAGAAATGAAATGCACCGTTCATGGAGACGGTAAGTCGTATGTACGCATGAACGCTACTTTCATTTATATTTCATATTTAATGGAATGAAATCATAATTATATAAAGGTGTATTATAATTCAAGTATAATATCATTTACTCCATCCTTTATACATCCCACATATGGCTTTAACGATTCAAATCACTTTGAGGGGGCGGTAGTCCGCACTTCCTAAAATGCAATTATCGCATTTACCCGTAATGGAAATCATAAAGGTATGCCATAAATGAGAAATACATAAGCATAAGTAAAACATAAACATAATATATATATCATATATGAAAATACTGTCATCAAAATGGCCACCATTAGAGTTGTTAAAAGAACATTGAACAATCATCGTTTCGTGAGGCAGTATTTCACCACCCATAGAAACAGTATGTTCTTTAACCATTAGAAAAAGGTGTGTGTAAGTGTAAATAAAATAATTATCATAAAAACATCCTAGTATATTGACGATACTGTTTTTGTTACAAAATAAAGGAATAAAAATATTTTAGGGGGTTGGAGAAGCAAAATAAAACAAAATAACACAAGTGAAGACATTACCTTTAAAATCGGGTAACTCTTTTTGATTTGAGCCAAAGGCTTCCTTGGGAAGACTTATGACCAAATTGAGGCTTCTAGGAGTAAGAGGGGTAATTTGAGAGAATATTTGGGCAGAGTTTGGCCGAGCCAAATGGCTTGGCAGGTGTGAATAAGGTGGTAGTGGTGGGGGGCCTTTTATAAGAGGAGAGGAGGGGCACTCTTGGAAAGTCATGAAATGTTACTTTATTATATAATGAGTTTTGGATTTTAAAGGTCCCACACTTATATATTTCGAGGCTAAGGTGATAAGGGTTATAAATATACTCATCCAATAGGTTTTTGAAAAGTGTAATTCTTAGATTTTACATTATCTTTTCATTTTATTTAAATCGTTAATTAAAGAGGTAATCGCTGCATCATCATGGTGTCATAAAAAATTTAATTTATTTAATGTCTAAAAATTATAAAAAAAATTATCATGATGTAGGAAATCCTTTTATATTTTCAATGAATATTTATAGTAAAAAATTTAACTTATATAACCCCATGTAATAATTGTTTTAGTAAAACAACACATGTTTGTGACAATTTTATTTTTACTTTAAATAAAAAGTTATTAATGTCATTTTCTTACCCAAGTGGCTCCATGGGGTCCCCAAGTTGACCCATGGATTTTCTTGGTCGACCATGACTCATCCAATAAGGATAGGACAAGTGTCAAGATATTTTCATATTTTTATAATATCATTTTTACCTTAAATTTTACTAATTACCTTTAATCGTGATTAATTAAACTTAAAAGTTACTATTCACGAAAAAAAATATTTTAATCCCATTGAACCACATTTTACTTCCTAATGACAACCATGTATGTTGGATTTTTTAAAATAAAATCACAGAAGTGGTAATGTTTCATTTAAATGAAAAAATAGTTTTTTAACTACCACTTAGTGGTTTCACTATTCATCAAAAATTGAAGTTTTTCAGAACAATGCCAAAATTTCACCCTAATCTATAATTGATATTCTGAATTAAAAAATGATGTCTATTTTACAAAATTCCAAACATATAAGTTTCATTAATTAATTTTATAATTAATTCCCGCTGTCACAACAAATAGCGTGTTTTTAAGAAACAATATATATCAAAATATTGACAATTGTTTATGTCCAATTTCAAAGTGAAATTAATTCTAATAAACACCATTGGATAAAATGGTAAAAATATATTCTAATTATACTTTAAAACCACTAAATAGTATAATTTATCACTATAAATTATTTTGATTAAAAAAGTTGTTTTTAAGTATTTTTCACTATTCATAAAAAATTGGAAGTTCTCAGAAAAATACCAAAAATTCAACTTAGGATAATTTCGATATTTCGAATCCAAAAATGAAGTCCATTTTAAAATATAAAATATATATAACTTCAAAAAGTTGGTATTACTATTCATAATGGCTATTTTGATTAGTCGCGGTGTGTTAGAACTCAAGGTTGCGTACAACACACGCTGCTCTATTATTCAAAGAGAAGTGTACCATGGAAGCTTGGGGTGTTACAATAGGTCATACTGAAGTTCAACTTAGTGTTCAGATCATGTTGGATACTTTTTCCGAACTTGGAGATGAATCTCAGATCTCAGTCGGATATAATATATAGTGGTACTCCATGCAACCTTACCAATTATTTGATGTATACTTGTACAAATTGATCTAGTGATAAGTCCACTAAAATTGAGATAAAGTGATTTTTATTTATAAGACGATTCATAATAACCCATATAGCATTGTTTCCTCTGGATGTATTTAGAATTTTGTTAACAAATTCCATGGTGATGTTTTCCCATTTCCATGTTAGTAAGGGTAATACTTGCATCATACCTTTATATTTTTTCCTGTCATCTTTCAATTTTTTACATACTAGGTACTTTGATGTATATTTAGTGATCTCCTTTTTATATTATCCCACCAAAAGTTTCCCATAGATCTCAATACATATTTATGATCCTCTTGTGAATAGAGAAGGTTGAGATATATGCATCATTCAAAAGCTCTATAATTATCTCTGGATTGGATGGTACACATATTCGTGACCCAAATCTTATGACTCCATCCTCATTGATCTTGAACTAAAAGGATTTCCCATTTCAAATAGCTTCCACCCTTTTCTAAATTTCCACATCATTTCTTTGAGCATACTTTATTTTCTCCATAAGGGACATTTGAGCAATCATTTGAGAAAGGATTGATGATGTTCCTCCTTTAATGATTCCCATGTCCATCCTTTTTAATCCTAGGAATATGGGATCCTTCTTAATTCCCATAATTGATAAAGATGCATGATCATTTATACTTAGAGCATCTTCCACCTTATTTGACTTACTGGGATGGTAGTGCATTGAGAAGTCATAATACTTTATTAACTCTAACCATATTCATTGGTTCATATTATGATCCTTCTTTATAAATATATATTTTAGACTCTTGTGGTTAGTATATATCTCACACTTCTCCCCATAGAGATAATGCTGCTAAATTTTCAACATAAAGATCACATCTACCAACTCCATATCATGCATTGGATAGTTTTGATCATGGATTTTAAACTTCCTTGAGGCGTAGGCTATCACTTTATCATTTTTCATTAGTATACAGCCTAAGACCTTTTTTAAGCATTTTTGTACACCACATAGAGTTCTTCATTTTTTGGGATTGTGAGTATTGGCGCAGTGATAAGTCTATTTTTGATCTCCTTAAAGATTTCCTCACATTCTTGAGTCCAAAAAAACTTGACTCCCATCTGTTTTGTATCGGTTATTGGGTTTGAAAATCATGATAAGTTCTTCAAAAATCCTCATTAATACCTAACTAGGCCAAGAAAACTATGGATCTCCAATAAATATGTTGTCAGTGGCCACTCTTCTATTGTCTTTTTCTTGTAAGGGTCCATAGATATCCCTTTTTTGGTGATTACATGCCCCAATAACAATAATTCCTCCATAAAAAATGCACATTTATTATACTTTTCATATATTTTCTACCTTCTCAAAATCTTCAGCATAGTATTCAAATGATCCTCATGTTTCTCTTTGCTCTTAGAGTATATCAAAATATCATCGATAAAGACTACCACAAATTTGTTGAGGTAATCCCTAAAGACTCTATTAATTAAATCCATGAAAATTTTTATAGAATTAGTGAGTAAAAAGGGCATCAATATGAACTCATAGTATCCATACCTCATTTGGAAGGTTGTCTAGGGAATATCTTTCTTCCTTGCCTTTAATTGGTGATATCCTGACCAAAGGTACACCTTTTAGAAATAACTAGACCCATGTAGCTGATTGAACAATTCATCTATCCAAGGTAGGGGATACTTTTTCTTTATCGTGATTTTATTGAGCTCATGATAATTAATGCATAGGTGCATTGATCCATCTTTATTCTTAACGAATAGAACTGGTGCACCCCATGGTGAAAACTCTGACATATAAAACCCTTGTCCAGATTCTCCTGTAATTGCTTCTTCAGTTCTTATAGCTCAATGGTGGTTAATATATAAGGTGTATATGGTATAGGCAGAGATCTTGGAATAAGTTCAATTGATAACTCAACTTCTTAATTAGAATGAAGACTATGAAACTCTTCAGGGAATATATTAGTGTAATCCCTCATGATGGGCATATCTTTGAGCATGTTCATCTCCTTTGTCTAAATCATTTCAGAGATACATGATTGATCATAAGATAGTAATATCCACACTTGAGACGATGATTCTAAAGGACATTCATATTCCTCCTTAAACTTGTAAAGAATTGGACTATGCTTTGGGATGTGAGGAGTGATCTCCCTTTCCCGATAGTTGATGTTGGATTTTTATAAAGATAGCTAATCCACACCCAAAATAGCATCAAACTATACCAAATGGAGTATGACAAGATTTCTTAGGAGGTTCAGTCCACAAACATTAATTGGGGAGGAGTTATGTACTTTAGACGTAATAATTTCCCCATTAGTTTTTCTCATAGATAACTCAACCTCCAAATTTTGAGGGGGTGTTTGAATAGTTCTACTAAACTTCAAAGATATGAAAGAATGCGTATAATCATAATCAAATATTATATTCTATATTATTGAATGAACAACTAGTGTACCTTTCACCACATTATTTATAGCTCCACATCAGTAGTAGTGATATCATAATCCATTCTTTGTTGCCTTGGAGGTTGTTTTTTATTGCCTTTGACAGCCCTTGTCTTAGGGCATTGGTTCGCAAAATTTTCATGTTCCTTGCTATGGAAACACTACACTACTGGCTGAGCATTGATATTAACCATCCTTTCTTCTTCCATGTTAGTGGAATTCTTCATATCTCTTCCACAGTCCTTAGATAGATGCCTCAATTTTTCACATTTGAATCATTTCATGGTTCCCTTTAGATAGTTCCCAGGATGCTTCTTCCCACAATTTTTACATGTGGGATATTTGGTCTTTTTTCCATCCTGGGATTTATTTTCTAGTCCACCCATATTAGACTCCATTTTCCACTTTTTTTTCATTCAGCCCTCGAGACCATTGAGAGTATCTAATCTCCATTTCAACCTTGAGGGAACAACGGATAATATCCTCATAACTATAGAAGTCTCAAATCACTAATTCTTTTCATAGACTTGGATTTAATATGATAAATAAGAGACCACCTAGGTTTTAGTTTTCATGAAAAATCCATAGGTGTATCTTTCAAGCCTAGTAATGTTTGATTTATACGCCCTGATAGACTCATCTTCCTTCTACTTAAGTCTGAGGAACTCTCTTTCTATCTTTAGATGGAGGGTTCAGGGAAAATATTTATTGAAAAACATTTTCTTGAATTCTTCCCAATACATGGAATCAATTTCCTCCTTGGAGGTTATATTTTTTATCATTGTCCACCACTGATTAACTTCCCCATCAAAACGATAGACCATCAACACAACTTTCTCTTCTTCTCATCACTATAGGATAGAGAATATCATTTCAATGGATTTAATACACTATTCTATGAGGATGGTATCATAAGATACACTAAACATGGGAGGCCTTTCCACATGAATGATTTAATGGAAAATTGCTCTTTCCTTATAGAAGGAGGGTGTTGGATGCGATTCAAGTTACTATTCATAACTTGAGCCACTTGAGAAAGTACTATCATGAAGTTTTGAGCACCTGTTTCCATCATATTTTGAATATCATTAGGGAAATCATCACATTTCCAATCACATTGATTATTGGAATGTGTTATTCTATTTCCATCCATTAACTATGAAAAAAAGTGCAATTATGGGGGATTCAACGCTTAGATAATAAGCATAAAAAGGAAACTTTAAACATAAAAGGATAAACTCTTAAAGAAAAATTATATCCTAACTTGTGATTCCCTATGTTTAAATATATATTATCCATGATATGTTTCCTAACATATATTATTATGATAATTTTATTTGATCCCATAAAAATACTTTATAATGAGCTTATGAATTTACCAAAACATATCCCCTAGGAGTGTCAAACCAGGTGCGTAGTAAGGCCCATTTTTGTGTATCAAGTTACCCTAAGTCAAGAACAGAACACCATATTGGAGGTGTTAATCCCAGGTATATCAGTTCTAGAACCACATCCACTTGTATTATCCAAACAGGTATTTATTTTATTTATAAACCACTTACTCTATATTAACCAAAATTTAGGTATGTTTTCTCATACTTAGTCTTATCCCTAGGGTTCTTACTAAAGTGCTCTATTACTAGTCTTAAAAAATAACTAGACCATCCTCTAATACCAACTATAGTGACCCTAGTCTTTTATACATATCATTACTTGATTTTAAGCATAATTAAACATCAAATTACAATCCAAGGATTGTAAAGTCTAGTGTCTTGGAAGACTAGGTACATAAAACTCAAAACATGGGACTTAATAAAACATTTCTATATTTATTATCCATTAAGATCTCCTAACTTCATTTGAGCCCTTACATATGCATAGGATAACCTTGGGATAACATGAACAAATGGATGATCTAGAAAACCCCAGTAAGGGAATAAACATTAAATTAAATCTTAGCACATGGGTTATAAAACATAACATAAATATATATAAAGGCATGGAACATGATTAAACATAAGGAATCATATCTTATAGAACATGGAATCACATAATAATGGAATCATAGTAATGTGGAAGCAACATAAAAAAGGAATTTATCACCATTAAAGTCTCCTTGAACATAGAGTAGAATGAGTAAAGGCTCGTTACACATAGAGGATCATGAGTCGAGGCTATTCACCAAGATTGTTTCACGTGGAGCACGAGTCAAGGCTAACCACCAAGACCGTTGCACATAACGTCTCATGAGACTAAATATTACCCAATGTATTTGAGTTCTATCTAGGTGAACCCATCATAACATTTTTATGAATATGTTTTACACACAAATAATCATACATAATCAATCAAACATAAACATAAGGGTTACACGTGGAAATAATTGTGTATCATAATCAGGTCAAAAGAATCATAAATGGGTGTATTGTAAAAGTTTCCATGATAGAAATGAATTAAATAATACGTGGAAATTCATAAAGGAATATATTAATATATCATTATTAGTGATTTCAAACTGAAGTGAAGAAAAATGTGTTTAAGAAACTTTAGAAATAAAACATTTTAGTACGGTTTAAGGTGAAAAATTCAAGATTCTTAAAAATGGAATAGGAATAATTTTTTATCTAAAACCATAATTTAACCATGGTATTTTTTTCATGATAAAATTAGTTATTTTATAAAAATAATGGCATCCTAAAACATATTATTGAGAACACTTGAAAATGGGTAAGAATTTGGTAAGTTACCTTAAATCGAGATTGCTTATCAGGAAGAATTGAGTAGGGAACCTTTGAAAACATGTATATACCCAGAAAGAAGGATGAATGTATTTTGATAAATGATTTTGGAACATATAAACATAATTTATAATATTTACATAAAAATAAAAGATAATTTAATTTGGCTAAAAAGAGATATGGAGTAACCTGAAGGAATAATGGAGGGTCAGGTAGGATCCCTTACCTTATGTCCGAATCGATTATTCACTTGATCTTAATATCCAGAATAATAAAATTAGATTCATTAATTAATAATTCTAGAACCATTTTTTATATGTATTTGATTTATTTTAAATTTATTAAGTTTATTTGTATCATTTTTTATGGGTTAAGAGATTCAATTTCATCATTTTGGAGTATTGATTTCCTTGATTTTCATGATCGGTTTACTTGTCTGTGTGTATGGAAAATCATGTTGAATGTGAATAGTTTTCTAGAACTGAACTTATATGTTATTAATGGACTTATAGAATATTAAAATACTATTCTGTTTCTATAAGTTAGGATTATTCATTAGATAAATCATTAAAGATTATCATTTAGATTAATTTAGCATTTTTTTATCACAATGAACTCATTTTGTTTTATAAATTAATATAATGTGTATAAAATGATTCAAAAACATTAAATACGATATAATACATATATTATAATCTGGTTCAACCATAAAAATGGTTTCATGACCAGACTTGAAGACATAATTGAAATATGAAAGCACATCATCCATGAAGATGGTAAATCAACACCTCACATATGATGTTTTCAGTCTTAAAATAAAAAGGAGAGGAGAAGAGATTTGATGAAGAATTATTCCATCAACATGATAAAATTACACTATATGTAAGATACTGTATTTTTTATTCCTTATAGATGTGGGGAGGTGAGGAGATAAAAATAAAAAAATGTAACTTGAAAATAAATAGAAAGAAAACGGAAGAGGGTTTTTACCTCTTGATTCCATCATCTTGAGAATCTCCATCGGGGATTGGTTTTGGTATTTTATGAAGACCAAAAGATACTGTTCATGGGGAAGAGGATTAGGAGGATATTTGAATAGAATTTGGAAAATTCTAAATGCTTAAGATGTGTTAGGAGAAGAGGTGGCGAGGGGTGGTATTTATAGTGGAGGAGGGGTCGTTTTCTCATTATTTTCCTCATTATTTAATAATTTTTATCAAGAAAATAAATAGCGTTGATTCTCATGGAAAAATAAAGTAACATGAGTATGTGAGTTCAAAAACATGTTCTTACATCATCACTACAACACCTATGACTCCATAATTCAAATATTTAGCATTTATCATAAATTATCATATTTTATTATTCAGAAAAAATTCAAGTATTTCAGTAAAATCCCAAAAATTTACCCTAACCTTTTTTCTACATGTATAATTAAAAAATAAACTCCATTTTATTAAACTAATTTTATAAATATAATAAATTATAATTTTAATTAAAATCTAAATTTACTTGAAAAATAAAGATTTTAAAATTATAACTGATTTTATATCACTTTGAAAAATTAATTAAGGTCACATAAAATTATCTCATAATCATAATGCATAAAAATATTAATTTATGAATACGTTTTATGAAAATAAATTTTCTTTTAAACTATTAAATTAGTTATAAAATTGTAATTAAATATTTATGACTTACAAAAATATCAACAGTTAATTTATAATTTTGAAAACTCTTATTCACTTATACTAGGATATAATTATATCATATTACCATTTATAAGATGATTAAATTTTATTTATACTTTCATAGGTGAGTTTACTATTCCATTGTCTAGTTTACTATTTATAAGGGTCACATTACTATTCTAAATGTCAAGTTACTATTTCATCACTATAGGTTCCTTAACTTCTAAAAATGCTTTTTATTTCATTCATTCATCATTTATAAATATTATATTGTGTTCTCTTATGTGTTTATACCATATAAAATAATTATAAGAAGGGAATTTCTATTGATAAAACTTTGGGTCGTTAAATAGCCACCCAAAATTCATATGTTCTAGACCCTCATATTATATCTTCCTTGATAAATTCTATGAAATTGGGAAAGTAAAAAAGTTTTACAAGCCTACCCTTCTTCCAATTTATCAAAGTAAATTTCATATGAGTCTTCCATAAATTATCAAATGATATATTGGAAAAACTATCTCAATCCCAAAATTAAAATTCAGAATATTTAAATCAATTAAATTAAAAGTCAAAGAAAAACTGTACAATAGTTTGAATTTTCAAAGTGGCCTAATATGATTAAAAATTGTTCCAAAAAAATATTATAATATTTAAAAAGAGAACTTTGGGAATTTAAATTCCAAGACCCAAAACAATTCTAAATTCCTTAAAAATATATTTCATTGAAAATTTTACAAAAATAACTAAAATATTATTCTTAATAAGATTTTTAATTATAATCAAATAAATTTTGTCAATTAAGTTTAAAAATCATCATATTCATGAAAATTTTCAAGGAATTAAATTTCAAAAAAGATTCCTCAATTATCAAGTATATATCATTAAATGATCATTTTAAAAAAAATATCAAAAAAATACCATCAAAGGTATATGGAAAACATGAATCAATCATAGTTAAAACAATAATCATTTATTTAACAATTAAAGAAAATATCTCAAAAAAATAAATACCTTCCATTTGTTGAAAACTCTTCATGATAAGACTTTCCTTTTAACACATTCTAGCATCCAATTATTTCTTCAGATGATAAACTCATCTATTCTTCTCCTGGTAGGTTTTTCTATTATCTCCTATATTCCGAACACATGTAAGGAATCTATTTCATATTTCATCATTAACTCTCACTGATTTGAGTTACTCAGAATTATATCCTCTTCCAAACTTTCAGGTTATGAATTTTTTGTGAAAAGTAAATAGTGTAGGTTACTTCCATATCTCTTCACTTAGCACTAAATCCTTCAAGACCTATGTAGGTGAATTTTTTCTCAACACCTTCTAGAACCAATGATTTCAAAACTTTACCCTATCGAGCTATACCCCAAGCTTCCACAATTCTTGATCTTTTTTTAATTAATTCCTTAGAAACACCATCATAACCTCTCTATATTTCCAAAATTCATTCTCCAGAATCTGGTGTTTATAGAACTATTATACTCCTTGAATATTCTAGAACATTTAGGATTTTAAAACTTCTATTCAGTCAAACCTATGCTTATGATGAATCTTTAGTCTCGTCTACAACTTCTTCTTGGTTTCAATATTTCTAAAATATATCTTCATTGAAGATAACATGTTATCTTCTTACTACATTACATGTTTTTTTATCCTATAACTGAAATACAAAGACTTTATTATTATATCCTATAAAGAAACATGCTTAGGACAGAGCCTCTAACTTGTACCTTTCTTTGGAATCAATGTGGATGTATGAAATTAAACCAAATAATTATATATGAAAATTTTTAATCTTATTTTAGGACTAATATACATTCATAATTTCATAACCAAATGTAGATGATAGACTTATATTCACTAATCAGGCAACACAATTCATAGCCTCCTCCCAAATCTCCTTTGGAAACCCAATATGAATCTACAAGCTTATTTTCTTCTCTATTAAAGTATATGGTCACCCAAAGAGTGTCATTACTTTCCCATGTGTTGAACCAATTTAGAATTTATAAGAAAAAAACTATAAAAAACTAAAACCACTAAAACAATTTATTGGTAATGAAATTCCTGAGGTCGAACCCATGAGATAACGGAAGGAGTGATTCTAACTCAATAATTACGACCATTGCCTATGATGAAGAAAAGATATATCTAATTTGATTTTAATTTTATAATATTGTGAAAGAAAATAAAAATAACATACCGAGCATAAAATATCTAAGTTCATGCACTAGTGAGTATGAAGGTTGTGACATTCTCTGACCAAAGACCACTAATCGATGTCATATTCAATGGCGCAATGTGACCTCAGGTGTGCCTCCCTATATTCCAATGGCTAACAACTAGAAATATGAGTCTAAGATGGTACAATGGGGAGACTATACCTATATATCATAGTAAAAGAATAATATAAATAAAGGAAATCACATACATCCAGATAAATAAATAAGTAAATATAAATCTTGGGAAATGATGATAAATATTCAACTATAACTCGTGAAATATCAAAAAGAGACTATAAAATACAGGTTAGGAAGTCAAAAATAAGAAACATATAATATGAATCAAAACTAAAAAAAGATAAAATTGGAAAAATCCTCAAGAATGGTTTGGAGTCCTAGCCCATTCCCAAAACCCCATGCTCCATCCTAGAATCCAAACATGTATCATCCAAATGACACTTTCCCTAGTTCAGTCCTAAAACCATGAAGTTATCTCTTGTACCAAATGGTAGTCCAATCAGGGTGTGAGTACAACTCAGTAGGCCATCACCAATGACATCTATAGGAATATCCAGTCTGAGAAATAAATTTCATCTTAATATTTGTAATAAATAAAGTCATAATATAAATAAATAAAACCATCTTCAATCCTTGAGTTCCCAAGTTACACTCGAGATTTACCATACCTTCTTTGGCCTAATTCTAATGTCTTTTTTAATACTATATCATTAGGAAATATTATTTACTCCTAGTAGGATGATCTTAGGAAATCAAATCAATCATGAAATATTATCGAACCCAAGGGGAGTCAGCATAAGGAATTTCAAAGTATAAAGCATCATCACCAAACTCAAAGGTTTTCAAACATTTCATTATAAAGTATTTGGCATCATTATCAAACCCAATGGGTATCACACATGGAGTTCCAAATTATTACGTTTCATTAACAAACCCAACAGGTATCACCCTTGGCATTCAAAGTATAAGGTTTCATCACCGAACCCAATAGCTATTATCCTTTGCATTCCAAAGTATCAAGTTTCATCACTGAACCCAAAGGGTTTTACCCTAAGGTATTCCAAAAACATTTTTCATAAACCAAGCTTACATGAAACTCATCAATAAATTTATTTAATTTAATACGCATAAATACTCATCCTCAAGAACCCTAGGCTCACCCCTTTCATTTCCCATTTAAATTTTCCAGGTCAAGTCCTAAAGGAAAAACGAATCATACATTTGTTACTTTGATTATACCTAACCTTGTAAAAATAAATATGGATAGTATATCTTATATCACAACCCAATAATCCATGTTCACTCAAACATGGTTTCATATTAGGTTCTAGGAACACCTAGGGTCACTTCTTTAATTACCTCCAATTATTCCCAAGTTAGGTACAACAGAAGTGGTGGAAAAGGTCCTAATGACACAAAAATAGTTAAATTTTATGTATAAGGAACCACTAGGAACACCAATTTAATTTTATAACTCACTTAACAAGGTTAGGGACACCTCATGGGAGGTTAAAAGTCATGGTTTATTCACTAATGGTCTATTTGTGGTTGTTTGAGAGTTTCAATTTCATGATTTAGGTCTCATTGTATTTAATTTATTATTTTAGTTTGAATGGGTTGTAATGTCAATGTGTCATCATAATACATAAATCAATAAATAGTGAAAAACATATGGATATATCCTAAACCACCTACCTTATACTCATAGACATCCACTCATCCAATACTAGCCTTCGATTTGAGCTAAACTAGTTGAAATTATAAAAAACATAAAAATTACTAAGAAATTGGGGAAACACACATAAATGGTGAGAATACACTTGAAAGTGAAATAAATCAATAAGGTAAGGGAATATACTATTATCCTTATCTCACGCTTCAAAACATAGCCAACATCATTCAATTCAGTAGAGAAAATATGGATATCCACTATGGAAGGGGGGAAACCAAAAGGTAGGGCATGTATCAAGGGATACTAACTAAAAGGGAAGATATTATCACAATTTTAAGACACCACATTTAATTAATTAATTAATTAAAACTTAAAAACCCATAGTGAAGGATTTCACAGCATTACCTGATGGGTCACAGTGTGAGTTTTTGGGGTAGGGGGTTCATCCCCTTAATTTGTTGGTTTTGCGGCATGAATTAATGCTTCACACCATGAAACATGTTCAATCTATAGATTTATACTAAAAACCCACCTCTTCATCCTCAAAGAAAAATTGGGTCACACCTGATCCCCATAACTTCTAATACTAGCTAAAACATAGGCGACCCAAAAAAATGATTCTCCACCTCGGAAAGGGTTGGGGTTTTACAACCTCCCTTCCTTAAAGTTGTTTGTCCTCAAGATAATATCTCAAAAAAAAATTGTTTCTATGAAGAAACCAATACTATGAATAGATACCATATATTGGAATCCCACTCTCATGTCTCCTCCAGGATGTGTCCAAGCTCTACTGCACACACACTAGAGGATCTATCTTGAAATGGAGATCCTCCTTTAGTTTGATCAAATATACCAAATGGATGCTCTTTAAAGGATGTGTAATCCATAATCCCCACATCAAACTAATGACCCTACACACAGGTTCCCACCCATACCCATGACCCACAACGTCAACTGTCTTTTCTTTCCAAACACTGATCCCCTAAAATGGAAATTTACTAAGTTTTTTCACATGATTCACCCCCTAAATCATGTCATGAAATGGGTTTCATTCCCTAAATTAAGGGATGAAATAGGGTTTTTTTTCATGACCCGACCTTTTGAGGTTATAAACCTATTCATTTAGCCCTATTAGACTCCTATAATACCTTAGTTTTCCTCTTATAACACCACAGGCTATTACCCATTGAGGTCACTTATCATACTCATGATTGTCCCCACAGGCAAACACGTGTTCTTTTAGTGTGATTTTTCTTCACCCACACTCACCCTGAGAACCTTCCCATGAGGTCACCCATCCTAAAAATACTCTAAGAAAATCTCTCTTAACTATGTAGTTCTAATTAGGAAGGCTCACAAAAATAAAGGTGTACCTTGTTGACATGGGTAGTAACATTTAGCCTTTTTAATTCCCATTTTTGCAGGGTTGTTACACTCTCCACCCCTTTAAAGTAGAACCTCTTCATTTTGGACCTCACATCTCAAACCTAGGAAGAACCATTTCTCTTTTGTTTGGGTATTGGTTCTGATAATATTAATAAAAACATGACCCCATCCATTATCTTGTAAATAGACGAAGTGCCACTAACCATAGGTGGCATTCATTAGACACCAAAGGTTAGAAAAAAGGATAAGGGTTTAAAAATATATAGGGGGAACGTTTTACCCATTTATACACACACACACACACACACAAACATATATATACAACCACAAAATAACAAAAGAAATACTATCTAAATAAATGATGCGTTAATAAAACTAACAAATCAAAATATAATAAAATTAATAATTAGAGTAAAATTAGAAACAATAAACCAGGATAACTAAGACTCCAAAATAAATCAAGATAGATGCATCAATGTGGAACTGCTCCAAAACCATGTCATGGATATATGTTATATTATGATGAATCTAGATCGGGGCATAGTTGTATTCTTATGTAGGGAGATCATGTTGTGTCCTATGACTTGAGATAGTTGTGAACACATGAAAAGAATTATCTAACCCATGACATGGGATTAGCCATAGTGGTCCATGCATTGAAAATATGTGGCCACTGTCTCTTTGGGGAAAAGGTCACTATTTTTATAGATCATAAAATATTGAAAAATATCTTCTCTTAGAGAAAACCTAAATTGAAGAAGTTGTAGTTTATGGATTATCTTTAATTGTTTAACTACAACAAGTTTTATACACTCAAGAAAGGGAAATCATTGGATGATTATTTAGGTTTTAATTCTTATAATGAAATTATCAAAGAAGATCATAACCAATTGAAATTAATTAGAATTGTCACTAATATAAATTTGGACCATTCTGAATAGAATAAAAATGAAATTTTCTTCCCTATTAATATTTTTTATGATTTGATGAATTTATTAAAAGAGTATCAATGATCATATCCTAACTGCATCACTATAAGGTCAAACATAAATGGTCGGGAGACCATGGATGATTGGATAAAGGATGAAAACATCCATTTTTATTTACAAAACTGAACTCTAGTACCTCATTCTTACCTGGAAAAAATTATTTCAGTGTATCACCATTAGAAATAGGTTATTCACTTGAGTAATCATAAAATTTACAAAGAAATTAATGTCCATTTATGGTGGTCCGATATGAAAAGAAAGATTGTGGAACATATCATGAAGTGTCTTACTTATCAATAGTTAAAGGATAAGCATCAACATCCATCTGGTATCCTATAATATATTCCTAATACTACTTGGAAATGGAATTATATCTCCATGTAAATTATCATGGGTCTACCATGGATTATTCAAAATCATGATGCTATCGAGTGATTGTGCATTGAATCAAAAATTTAACACACTTTCTACCAATTTGAGATTCAAATATGGTAGAAGATCTAGAAAATCTATATATCAGGGAAGTGGTTATGTTTCATGGAGTGATAATATCTATTGTATCTAATAGAATCCTTGTTTTAATTCTTGATTTTGGAACTCCTTGAAATAGTAACTTGGAACCCAGTTGACCATGAGCACAACATATCATCCTTAGATGGATGGGAAGTTAGAACATATAATTTAGAAGTTGAAATATATGCTTTCAGATTATGTCATGGGATTTGTTGTATCATGGTAAGATCATATGCCATTATTAGAGTTCTCTTGTAATAATAGTTTTTAGGTAATGATACAAATGGCCATGTTTGAGGAATTTTATAGTCTTCATTGTTGATCTCCACTTTACTAGGTGGAAACAGGAGAATCTTCTCTAACTAGAACTAGTCTTGCTCAAGAGACTAAAAAAAGATTATGATGATAAACAAGTGAGTGTATGAAGTATATATCCATCATAAATCTTATGTAGATAATAATCTTCACCCATTATCTTTTTTTGTGGATTTTCATGTATTTTGTAAAGTCTCTCCTAGACTCTGGCATCATTGTTTGGGGAAGCAAGTGAAATTGGATACTCAGTATGTTGGACCTTTTCAGACCTTGTAACTAATTGGATAATTTTCTTACCAGCTTACTCTACTATTCAGATTCAGTGTTTTATCTAATGTTGTCCATGTCTCTCAATAGAATAAGTACCAACTAAATCATAGTAATGTGATTACCAAGAATCATGTGACACTTGATCCAGATTCGATGTTTATCTATGAGTCGATTCATATTCTAGATAGACATGAATAGACCTTTCTAAGGAGAAATATTTTCTTGTTATTAGTATTATGGAATCATAGTCAGATTCAAGAGGAAACTTGGGAAATAGAGAATTTTATACTAGATCAATGGCTTGAGATTTTAATAAATGTTGCAGACTTCTATCTTTTCAAAGATGGAATTCCTAATGATGGGGAGAATGTAGCACCCCTAGTTTTAGGTATGTCTTTGTTTTATACAACTCGTTTTATGTTTTGAGTGGTTGGGTTGAATTTTTTTTTAGTAGTTTAGAGGAAGAAAAAGAAGGGAAGATATAAAATATTTATAGGAACTGGTTCAATCCATGAATGGTTATTCGTGAACTGAATGGTTTTCTAGGAAGATTTGTTGGGTTGTTTTATGATCTTGTTCATTACATGAGATTCCATTCAGATCATAAATTGGATTTTGGAATTTTAAAACTAAGGGAACTTGAATTTTGGTGTGTGTGTCCTATCTAAGATCCATGGTGTGAATCTCTATGTCACACCATGAATATTATTAGATCAACCCAGTTTTATAAGTTTGGTGATTATTATAGTTCTCATTATATCCTTTCTATTTCTATCAACTTATAGGGTTATTTTAGGTGTGTTTTAGTGGTCTTTAGCTTCCAAAATTTGTTTTCAATGATTATTCCAGCATTGGATCACAAAAATAAAAATTATGGCCCATGTTCTCCCTTCCTATCTTAAATATCTTTGTTTCCCCAAGAATGAAACCATAGTCCATAGTCAATGTTCCCAAAACTATGGTTAAACCTTTTTAAAAATCCTTTCTTTGGGTTCATAAAATAAAAGTTATAAGGTCCTAGAACCATAATATCTCTATATGATTTCGTTGTGTTGAACATATTTTAGGTAGGTGGGTTTTCCCTCTTTCAACTTTCTTCAGAATGCGAAGGATACTTGGTTTTCCAAATATTTTACTCCAAATTTTAGTTAATAATATCTTTTTAATACTTTTCTAAAATCTCTCTCACTATTGGTTACTAAATATTGGGTCTTGGGTGATTCCTACAATATGATTGACAAATTGTTGAAATAGTTTTCCTAAAAAAAGAAAGTTTTTAAATGTGGAATTGGTGTAGTGTGGTTGTGGTGTGTTCGTATTCATATGTATTGGACCATGTATATAATAAAACTGGTCATAATAACACTTTCGGAGGAAAAATAATGGTCACTAAGTGACGGATTGGTGAAGGGAGACTCACTGATTGTGGGTATTGGGTGGTCCTGGAGCATGCATGGTTGTGTGTTTGAGAGAGAAAGAGAACTTGTTTGGATATACCAAGAGGATTAAATTATTTGCATTTGATATTTTTAAAGGAAATATATATTTTGGTAAAAATACTTTTTTGAATCTATTAACAGATTTATATATAAACTATGAAAAATGTTTTACTGCTTTTGGTGTTCTACTTACCTATTTTCTATAAACAATAACCTGACTGATGTATGTGATTTTTACATGAAAATTTTAATTTAAAATAGGTAATTTTAGTATTTTTTACCCAATTATTTCAGTTATTCAACCGTTTATGGAAATTTTAGGATTTAAAAATAGTTTTTGAAAAAGTAGATAAAAATTTTAATTTAAAAGTTTATTTTACTTAAGATATTCAATGTTCATTTTTATGAAATTTGAAAAAGTGATTTTTACTTTTTTAGAAAAAAAATTGGCCTCAAATCTATCCAAGGAGGAGCCCCATGGGACTAGAAAAGTTCAGGTACTAGCAAGAATAAGGCACGGGTTGGGATATAGGAGAACCAAGAGGCCTACAAAGCATGCACATGGGTTGGTCCAAAGCCCGCGCGACTCTTCCTTGTCGACACAAACTAGTAAATATTTGGTGTGTGAAGTGTATATGGGAACACATCACCATATTCGCATTCTAAAATGAGGAAGGAACATCAAGTGTGATATAGAATTGAACCTCCCAATACTTCTTCTGATGTGTGACTTATCTATATAGGCATTTTGTATCACTTGATAAGATGATGTCGTGTTGCTTCGATCGTATGCACCACTGCTTCAAAAAAACTTCACTACTACTGCCACACTCAAGATAACCTAACCACTGATTCTATTACTGAATAATTTCATTATCACCACTTCTAGGCTCTGTCTCGAGCCAAAAAAATCCACTATGAGTCCTTGGATCACCATGGATATCATCTGAGAGTGTAGGCGAAAACTGTGAAAACCATTTTGTGGAAGAATGAAGCCATGTTTGAGAAGAAGGTTGAAAAGTTTATGGATACACAGTAGGAGTTCATGGGTGTGTTTGTGCATGTAATATTCAATCAGGGGTTTCCTCCAATTCCTGATACCACCATATTGATCTTTCCACTATCACCTTCGACTTCCATCCTTACTACTTCCAGTTGCGACCGTAGCCTCCTATCGCAAAGTGATGCCACAAGCCACTACTTATAGCTAATAATTCAAGGTATATATATACTAATTCCAATATATACTATCACCTCCTACCATAAAACCCCTTTTAAAACCATCAAATACCTCTTTTACTACTATCCATGAGCTATAGGTCTTGCTTCTATCAGCATGTTACTACCACAATTGGTTTCTACTACCAGCACCACCTTTATGCCACCACCTCTTTCATGCCTAATTTCACCATTAAAAACCATTAATGATAAAGACTCCCATTTTATAGGAAGGTATAATTCCACATGATCTTTTAATAATTAAGAGTGAAGTCGCAAGAATCTATGGATATCGAGGCTGAGAATAATTGAACTAATCAAAACTAAGAAACGAAGATGATGAAATATTATTTATAATATAGGATAAGACCAAGATAAAAATATCCACTTAAAATACTTTAATTCCATGTATCGTTATTTTTTCGACATTCATGTCTATGTTTTGGTCTATAAGTCTTAAAATAGAGGAAGGACTTGGGCTAAGACACATCATTCTGTGCACCTATTAGTTATGGTTTACTTAGTTAAGATTCAAGATTGGACTGAAAGTGGAGTGATGAGTTAAAAATGATTGGGAAATTGTATAGGGAATTTAAATTATTTCATGGTGAAGGTTTTTTAGGACACCCCCTCCATGCACATGCGGGTTTCAAGTAGGATGCCGCATGGAATTTATTTACAAGGAAATATGGAGGAAAATTAAATCTAGAATTGATTGAATTTGAAGATATAAAAATATGGGTAAGTCAAAGTCACATTCTCACTCTTTGATAGAGGATAATTTAAAAGGATATATTCATATGAATATAAATATGAAAATTTTACTGAATTAAAGGAGAGAAAAAATTTATATTTGAAGGAGAAACTTTGGGATTTAAGGGCTGGACTTCATAAATAATGGTTTTTCTGTAGTGCACCAAGAGGAAACGAAACTGAGGGAATTTGATGCTCGACTAGGAATTAGGTTGAGACTACTATTTTCTTTTTTATGATGGTTTTGTTTTGTTTCTTTCATGTAACTCACATTCATGTTTTAATTCCAGTGTTTTTTTATTCTCTCTCTCTCTCTCTGCATCATGGTCTCTTATACTCATGATGATGACTAACTGACCTATGGAATATCACAGGGGAGTAATCTAGAATTAAACTAGATTTTTTGTTTAATTTATTAGTTGGTTTAATATAAGGGTGATATAAAATGGTTGTAATATGTTTTTTAGTTATCTTAGGGTTAAATTATCATTCTACAAACATTCTCTCTCGATTAAGGAGGTAGATATGCAATATACTATGAGATTTTTGAGTTCATTTTATATTAACAACTGGGGTAGAAGAAGGTTTTAACACATATTAAGAAGTGTGTAAATTGAGTATATTTAAAACAAGAAAATTATGGTTATCTATAGATGATTCTCTTGAGATAATTTTATTTATTTTTAAAATAAATTCATTCTATTATGCATCTGTATCTGTATGTTAGGTTTAGTTTTCCATTTCATTATCATTCTCTCCTACTTTTTCCATATTTTTTTATAAATTAAGAAAATAAAAAAAATCTAATAGGTGAATTAGGAATGGTGATTGATCAATTGTGAAGCTCCTTAAGTGTGATAACCATGGTTAGCCACTATGCTAAACTAGGAAATTTCTGTAGCTTTTGCACCACCCTTTGACAGGTGTTTCGCTGGCATGATTCTTGATCTAGTGGAATCTGAGAAAATTATTTTTAGGTTTAACCATTTTTTATTATTACTCACCCCTTTTATATGAAATTTGGTTCATATACATATGTTTTTTTTCATGATACAGGTAAGGGTAAGATTACATATTTTATTAGCAATGCTTCTTGATATAGGTATCATGGATGTTGGAGATGAGGCTTGGGAATTGGTCATTTTTTGAGTTTCTGGAATGGTACCACATTCATTCTTCCATATTTATTTATTTTAGAGTCTTAGTAATTCTAGTTTATTTTCTATTTTGTTACTTTGAGTATTCATTTTGAAATTATTTGAGTTAGTTTGATTCATACATCATTTATCTAGTTGTTTTGGATTTGGTTATTTTTTTGTTGTATGTTTGTGTATATGTATGTGTGTAAAAGGGTAAAAAATTCCACCTATTTATTATTAAACCCTTGGAATTTATTTCCAACCTTTGGTTTCAAGATAATTTCACCTAAAGTTAGTGGCACCTCATGTCTTTCTAGGCCAATGGATGTGGTCGGGTTGTTACAGTTTCATACCCTAAATCAAGTGACAAAACAAGGTTCCACCCTTGAAACATGTATTGAATTTCTAAAGACTTTATTAACATCATAGTTCCCCAAACAACCTATCTCCAACCTTATCAATAAATCACCACCATATAACTGGTCCTAATGGATCTAACTTAAGGTCCATGACCTTGCTCTCCATTGCGTGATTTTCACATTCATCCTATTATTGGACCAACCCAAAACCTCTAGAAACTCATAAACACTTTAGTTCCAAACTAATAATAGATGATGAACTCTCTATTTCACCAATATATTGATCAAATCATCATTACATAAGACCCAATGATTATCACACAACATCTCACTTTTCACACAATTTCACAACTCATCTATTATAAGAGCTAACCATCGTGACATTATCAAAGTCCTTATGACCCCATGGTCTGTTCATCCTTTCATATAAAGACCTCAACTCATGCATCGGTCACACCTCAATATATACACTACTTGGACCAATCTAAATATTGTCATACCATAGATCCGCTCTTTCTCTAACCATTGTACAACACAACCTCAAGGGTTTACACCCTCTTCCAATTTCCCTCAACAAGGCTCCTCATACCTTTCCATCATCATTTCAAAGTAGATCATCCACTGATCCCATTGGTAAACATGGTCTAACTTCCCATAGTCTTGGAAAAACTAAGGAGTCTTAAACCCCACTAAAATATATCAGTAATGCATAAGGTCCTAACCTCTATAGGTATCTAGGAACCAAACACCTACATCCCAAAATGATTTTTCCACATGCTAGAATCATAAAATGAAACCACCGTGTATTTTTATCCATTATCATGAATATTCCTCAGGAGTCATGTAACTTTCCCAACTAAAACTCTACATTCCATAGATTCCTCAAGAACCACCCATTTCTATGTCTCACATTCCATTCAAGACCAACAACATCAATCGAAACACCAAGATTACCTCCATAAGTCTAATATTAGGCTACACAAACCCACATAACATATATGTTAATATAATTCGACTCACTTTATACATGGTAATAGAATTTCAATTTAACCACTCATAAAAACGATTAATAGTTCATGATTCTAACTAGTAAATTCCAAAAAGAATACATCCTGGTGTCACTCTTTTGTATCATCTGTTCCAACCATCTTAAGTAATATCCCATCTATCTAAGTCCCTAATAGCCTATAATTCAGCTAACTATACTCATTGTATGTTAATATCATCTATCCAAAATCATATCACTCTGTGCTTTCTATCCAACAAGCCTAGGGAACTTAACTCACGTTAAGAACAGCAATACAATTACCCTCCATCCTGAGCATGACCACAAAAGTAGAAGCTTTTACCAACACTTTACCCACTTTTGATCCAACCATCTAGGATCAATTTGTAAACATGGTTAGGAATTTAACTGATTTTTTCCTTTTAAACCTAGACATAGCCCACAATATCAAGTTTGGGAATCTTTATCCACAACACACAATGCATCTGCACACCTATACCAACTATTTGTTATCACTTCCCTGTATCAATATAAATGAAAATAATCCACCATGATTCTCATTTCTAAGCAATCCATAAGCCTAAGACAACACCTCTTGGGTTACCCACTTACATCACATCTATCTCCAGAATATTAGGACAACTTCCTAATACTAGATCATAGAACTCAAATCACAAGTATCTCAAGCCACATCTCACATTACAAAGAAACTATTGGGCTAAAACGCACTCTCTAGGGTTCTCATACGCTTATATGTGTGGGAAAACTTATGTTGTTCAAACATATATTTGTTTTTATGTATTTTTATGATTCAAAAAACAACTATTTTTATTCTAATGACTTTCTCTTAAGTGTTTCAAATTACATTTATAAAAATAATTTATCTTATGCTTATTATACAAGTGATTATCTTATGATGTTTGAATTATTCATTTTACAGAAAAAATATTTTTATCCTATGAAAATGGAAGTATATATTCTGTCCACTAAAAATCAGAGAAATCTATCTTAGAAGTTCAGCTTACTAAGTAAGATATTATCTTATAAATAAATTTTTTAGTTTTTGTTTGAACATATTCATATAATTTTGAAAGAATAAAGTTTGAGAAGTTATTATATTATGAAAAGGATATTTGTAAAAGATTATCTTAATAATGTTAGAAGAATTCATGGTAGATAAGTATCACAACTCAGTAACATATTTATTTTACACTGAAATATTATCCTATGCAATGAATTTTGTATTATTCTATGAAGAATACATAGATCTGTTTTATCTTATGAAGTCTCTCTGAAGCTTATCTTCTGATAACAGTACTACCAGTTGGATATCTTATGAATAATTACCTATTATACAAAATGTCATGATTACTTTTTTAATCTCTTGATAAGTCATTTCATGCTTTAGAATGTATTAAAAAATGGATTATCCATTTAAGAAAAGATCTATTTCTATAAAGTGTTGTGTTGCTAAGAGTGAAGATATCCAAAGAAAAAGATCTTTGATAGTTCTACTGCAGAATTTTATTCCTTATTTGGAAGGAATGCATGAATGCCATTAATGGCTTATCATATCAACATTTAAATGGATTAAAAACTTGACTATTATTTTTATCTTACTACTTAATTTCCAAATTAAATAGGAGATATAAAAGTAAGAGTTAGTCACTGCAAGAAATAGAATTACAAGAAGAACAGATAGAACGCACATACATATGAATACTCTGATAAAAATGAACTCATTTACATAGAAAAGATAAAACATAAAGGCTTGTAATGTGATTAAAAGTTTATCAGTTTCATTGAATATCATCTAGATATACAAATTGAAGATTATCATCTTCTCATAATGTATCTTCAACAGCTATCAATTTTTTCATGCAACTACGTGATGCAATAGTTATTTTAAAAGTTTATTCATATATTTTTGTTTATACTCATTGTAATATTGTGTGAAAGGTCATGAAAATTACTTGTAAATGGAGTGCCTGGTGAAAATATTTTGAACCATTATAGTAAGTGACAACTTCTTGTACCCAGGTAGGATCCCTTGCAAAAAGGCACGTTATAGTGAAAATCACCAAAATCATGGAGAAGAGTGTTGGTGGAGTGAACTAGGGTATTTTTATTCCATGAACCACTATAAATATCTTATGGTAAAAATCTTTATATTAATATTTTTATATTTATAATTTATATTTTCTTTAAGGAAGATATTTAAACTGTCTACCGAAATATGGATTTTTTTTTAAATAAAATTTTAGGAACTCAATTCACCCCCACCCCCTCTTGAGTTTTCATTTATCCATTACTTGGGACAACAATTAGTATCATAGATCCTGACTCTTGATTTCAAAATTTTCAAAGGTTGAATTACAAAGATCTATTTTTTAAATGGATAATATGGATGATAACCGAGAAGGTATGTCAACAGTTAGAGATCATTACTTTAATGGTGAAAATTATGGCTAATGGAAGGCTCTCATGACTATCTATCTGATAAATCTTGGATTTAAAGTTTATCTTAAAGTAGTAAAGCCCTATGAAATTCCTAAGACAGAACCTCAAACATTGGATGATATAACTAAAGTATACTATGATCTAAATTAAAAAGAAATGAACACTATAATATGTGGATTATGACCATATAAGTTCAACATAGTCTCTTGGTGTCAAAAATCTCATGAAATGTGGAATACTATAGTAACATATTATGAAGGTACAGATAATGTGAGGGTGCTTATATATCATACTTCCAAACTCAAGTTCGACACATTCAAAATAGTTGAATGAGAAATCATTACTCAGTTGAATGGAAGGATCACTAAGATTATTAATAACATTTCTATTCTAGGAGAGCTTTTCATTGATCAGAAACAATCGTTGAAAGTTATCAGAGTTATACCACCTAGGTGGAGTAAAATCTCATTTAAATTATAAAAACTATAGAGGTCAAAAGTTTCAAGATAAAATATCGCATTGGAAATATTATTATATATGAAGTTAAAATGAAAGTTGGAGCTAGAGAATATAAAATGATCAAGAAAGAAAATGATTCCTTGAAGGTTTTTACTTCTAAGGATGATAAGAAAAAACAAATCATACAAATATATAAAACATCTGAAGAAGAATATTCCTCATGTTATTCTAGATAAAATGATTAACTTTCACTATTTTCTCAAAATTTCAAAAAATTCTATAACAAGAGAAGAGGTTTCAAAAACCCCTTCAATAAGAATAAGAATCATGGTGAAAACTCTAAAGAGTTGAGATATTATGAATTCAATAAGCTAGGATGCATCAATATGGACTCTCTACAATTACTTGAAAATAAGAAGCCTGAAAAAAAGTTCTTCAAAAATTCTAGATATAAGAAATCCAAGAAGGATATGAAGGCCGCATCGAGTGATTGTGAAAATTCTATCAAGTTTACATCATCAGAATCAGAATTTGAAGTTCTTAATCAAAAGGTTGATGTATGCTTTAGGGAATATTCATATTAGGTGAATCCTTATTATTATTATGATCATGAACACGAGTTGGAAAATTAAAATTTCTCATATGATTAATTAAATGAATACTATACTATGTTATAAAATAAGTATAAAATCTTAAAAAAGAAAAAAAAATCTCTCAGGAACTCCTATAATAAAATTTTCAATGTAGAGGAGGAATTAAAAAACAAATTTCATATTCTAAAAAATTTTGAGAAGTTTACTACCTCATATACTGAACAAGTTAATATAATAGAAAAATTTTAGAAGGAGGTTCAAAACTTTAAATATGTTGCAAGTGTTTTTACTAAAGGGGAAGATAATATGAACAAATAAAAAGAAAATTTTTGAATAAAAATTCATGGTGAAAGGCCCAAGCATTATAATAAATATTTTGTGTCTAGTTCAAAAAACAAAACTTTTTACAAAGTTAACTATTTTCATTTTGGAGAAAATGGAAATAATGATAACATATGTAATATGATGAATCCTCAATTTTGTGGGGTTAAAATTTATTTTCTTACAGAAATTTTCTCAAATTTTTTTTCTGATTTTTTTAGAAAAAAAAACAGATTTGGATTCCTAAGTCTCTTATAGATAACATTTTTAGACCCAAAAGATTTTGGGTACCAAAAAATCTTATTGTTTTGTTTTTTGTTGTAGGAAATAAACCACATGAATAGAAATGAAAAATATTTTATGGATAGTGGTTTTTCAAGGCATATGAGTGGAGATTTATCAAACATTCAGTCACTATCCAAGATCAATGGATGATATGTCACATTTGGTGACATTGTAAAAATAAACATTTCAGGCATTGGATCTGTTATAAATCCTCAATATATTCTCATCAACAAATTTATTTATGTTGAAGGCTTGAAGCAAAACCTAATAAGTATCTATTAACTTTTTAATGATGGTTATTTGGTTGATTTTTCTAACAATGCATGTTCAGTTTTCAAAGATAAATTTATCGATTTTAAATAACTTGGAATTGATGATGTTTATAACTTATATCTTAATTATATGTGTAGAAAAAAATTAAATTATTTGAATATTGAAATTGATTAATCTTGGATTTGGAATTGAAGTCTTGGACATTATAATGTTCACTCCTTTAAAAAGTTGTCTAAGAAACATTTGATTTTTGACTTTCTTGGCATTAAATTAAATACAAATAAGCTATGTGATGCATATAAAATGGGAAAGCAACACAAGTCATCTTTTAAACCAATAAAATAAGTTTCTATATTTAGAACTCTTTATCTTTTCTATAAGGATTTGTTCGGACCTACTAGAATTACAAGTCTTTCTAGTGATTTATTTTTTATGTGTTAGTTGATAGTTTTTCAATATTTATATGGGTTAAATTTTTATGGCTTAAAAGTGAAGCCTATTATTTTTTTATTAATTGATGTAAACTTGTGAAAAAATAAAAAAGATAACAAAATTATGACTTTGAGAAGTGATCATGGAGGTGAATTTGAGAAACATGAATTTAATTTATATTGATCAAATAAAATAATAAAACCTACATTCTCTTACCATAGGACACCTCAAAATAATGGTGGTGTTGAAAGGAGGAATAGGACTTTGTGATAAATTACTATAACCATGTTATGTGAATATAAAATTCCCACTCATTTATGGGATGATGTTGTTAACACAACATGTTATGTCATTAACAGAGTTTTGATAAGATGTGTCTTAAATAAAACACCCTATGAGCTATGGAATCAAAAAACCAAATGTAGGATACTTTAAAGTATTTGAATATAAGGTTTAAATCTTGAACACCAAGGATGGTATTGGTAAGTTTGATCCAAAAGTTTATAAATTTGTTTTCCTAAGTTATTCTACCACTTCCAAATCTTATAGAGATTTCAAAAAAAAGGTTAATGATTAATGAAGAATCAAATAATGTGATGTTTGATGAAAGTTACCCCTTTGATCAAATTTGACTCAAATTTATGTGTTAAATGACTCTCTTAAGTACATGAGACCTGAATCTCTCTTTAACAACAACAAGTATGATGATTTGGAACTTTATTATTTAAAACCAAATCTAGTAAGGGTGGATACTAGTGAAGGAGAAAGTGTGTTTCCTAGATGACCTAAAAATATTAAAGATCAACCTCTAAAAAGAGTTATAGGAAGCTTAAATGAATGAGTTATAACAAAAAGAAATATAGGTAACCTATTATAATTCTCTGGATTTTATCCCAACTAAAACATAAATCTATATAAGAATATTTTTCTGATGAAAGTTATTTTTTAGCTATGTAAGTAGAGTTAAATCAGTTTAAAAGAAAACAAGTATGAGGATTAGTTGGTAGACCCGCTAATTATCCTATAATTGTAACAAAATGGTTATTTAAAAACAAAAAAAAATATTGTGGTGTAATCACTAGAAATAAATCTAGACTAGTTACAATCAGGAAGAATGAATAGACTATGAAGAAACATTTTTCTCCTGTAGATAGGTTATAATCAATCATGATCCTTATAGAATATGCATCTTATATTAATTTTAAATTATATCATATGGATGTTAAGCCTTATTTTTTAAAATGGATTTTAATGGAGGAAGTCTATGTAGAACAACCTTCTACTTTTGAAGACCCTCAATTTCAAAATTCTATTTTTAAACTTACCAAATATCTATATGGATTTAACCAAGGACCAAGAGCATGGTATGAAATATTAAGTTATTTTATTTTATCAAATGGTTTTTATTAAGAAATTCAAATCCTATATTTTTTAAGAAAACTTCATCCTCAGATATTTTCTTGGAACAAATATATGTTTATGAGTTTATTTTTGGATCAACAAACCAAAAATTGTGTAAGGATTTTTCAAAACTTGTGAAAAAAATTGAAATTAGTATGATGGGTTAGTTAAACTACTTTGTAGGATTTAAAATTTATCAAAAGGATTTTTTAAATGTTTTAAATCAAAACAAATACATACTTGACTTAATTAAGAAGTTTTAACTTGAAAATAATAAGAATTACTCAACTCCTATGAGCTCCAATATTTACCTTGATATTAATGAGACATGAAAACAAATTAACAACAAGTTTTATAGAAGAATAATTATAAGTTTATTGTATCTCACTACAATTAGACCATACATTATTTTTTCAGCATGTATTTGGGTAATATTTCATTCCAATACAAAAGAGTCTCATTTAAAAGTTTCCCAAATTATTTTAAGATATTTAAAATAATTCAATATCTTTCTCTTATTTTTACAAAAACTTTTTATTTTAATTTAACTTAATATTTGGATTCGTATTTTTTAGGATGTATACTATATAGGAAGTGAATCTCAAGAACCTTCCATTTTCTTGAAAAAATATTTAGTATCTTGGTCAAGTAATAAACAAAATCCTATAACATTATCAACTAATAAAAATAATATATTTTATTAAGAAGTTGTTGTACACAATTTTTGTGGATGAAACAAACCTTAATGGATTTTGAATTTAATTTTAATTCTATTTAAATCAAATGTGATAACACTAGTTCTATCAACATTTCAAAAAATACAATTAACCATTCAAGAAAAAATCAAATTGATTTAAGACATCATTTATTAAGAGATCATGCAAATAAAGGTGATATATCTTTAGAATTTTTTTACATAGAAAATAAATTTGAAAAAAAAATACTAAGCCCCTGTCTACTAATAGATTTGATTTTATTAAAGCAGAATTAGGTTTGTTTAATTTTACTTGATATTAATTTGAATTCTTCTTAATAGAAAATTTTCATATTCACGTAATTACTTTATTTAATTTATTTTTTTTAATTTATGGAATTTCTATTTTGAGTATTAGTCGCATCAAATAGGACATGTCACCTGGATTTTATAATGATTACTCTGCACATCACTGCATGACACCTCGATTACCACAAAATTAAAGGAGGTGTGTCAGCTCTATGCATGAAATGTTTTCAAACCTTCAAACCCTCATTCTCTCTACAACCCAAACCACATTTCCCTAACCCTCCAATATTCCTAATTTTTTCAATAATGTCAAATACCTATATAACTGATAGTTCGTCCTCAAGCATATTCAAGTGGAAAATAACATAAATGAAATCACTAATTGTATGAGCAATAGATTTCAACTAGCTTGATGGAATGGATATATTTATCAAGAAATAATAAGTATGGGAATATTTTTTTGATGAAATAATAATTGAGTTAGTGTTTGAAATGGAATTTCATGAGTTCTGCAAGACTGTAGTTTTTTATTTTGGGGACAATGAAGACTTATTCACTACAACCATAAACCATAAACTTTTCTCGTTAACCTCATTGGTAATGGATGAAGTGTTCAAGTGCCATCATAAAGGATATATAGATTTTATTACTTCATTGCAAGCTATAGATGGAGTCAGTCCACCTAAGATCATAAAGTCCTTGTTTGGCTCTGGTGATATGGAGAAGAATCCAGGGAAAGACCTAGAACCAAAAATAAAAGTTCTCATAAAGTTCATCCAATGTGTCATCGCTTATAAAAATAGTGAGTTTGAAAATGTATTATTTCAATATATTACTTTATTATACTTTTTTATGATCCAAAATTCCATTAATATAGAATGGTATGTTATGAGGTATATGTGGTATGAACAAAAATAATTTTTTAAATTTTATTCCTTTTGGAATAATGTTTACTTTAGTTTTTTGAAAATTTGGTATTTTTTGGATGATAACTCTGTAACCCATTGTCATGGATTGACAATGTTGAGTGAAATTATTTTAGGAAGTATTTTTTGTTATAATTATTCCTTGAATAAATTGGTGTTAGTAAGTTTAGAAGAAGATGTCATAATAATCCCTACTTCGACATAGGAAGAGGTATATTGGATGGGTTTTTTCAATGGTGTTGAAGTTCCTGTAGTTGTACCTATTTTGGTAGAAATGTCAGTTCTATCAGTTGATGTAAGAGATGTTATTGACAACGAGACTCTTTCGTAAAGAATGATATGAGTAAGAGTTGTAGTTCATTCCAAAGGAGAATATTCTCCTGAAATTAGTTCAACCCCTGCTTCTGCATCAGTAGTACCTAATGTTATCCCAGTTTCTTCTGATAGATGAGAGTTAGTCTCTGGAATCACAATATTAGTAAGTACTGGTCAAGTAAAGACCATATCAACTATATTGGGTGAAACTCCATTATTTTAAATATATATATTGATTGAGACGAGTGCAAGAATAAGACTTGAATCTGTTGACCTTAATAGTCAAAATGTCATTGGTGAAGGAGAAGAACAAGAAGAAGTAAATGAATCTTAGTTAGTTGAAAGTGAAAGATTAATATCAGCTTATGGAGAATCATCTCAAAAAATGAGACCCAATGTTGATATAAATAAATAAGATGATGACATAAGAAGTAAAAATGTTCTTCCATACATTTTCTCTCCCATTCATGATTATCATACACAATAAAAAATTCTTATATCTAAGTTTGATAAAACTAACAAAATAGCTATAGAAATATATTCAAAGTTAATTTCAAAATTCAAATATTTAAAATTTCAGTTGATCGAATCCCACAATGAATTTAAGATTCTCCGTGATCATTTCCTTCTAAGATATGATGTTTAATAAGTGAACTTAAAGTTTGTTTTGTGTTTAAAAATTTGCTAGTGGAACCATCTTTCAAAACCTCAAATCAAGTAGATATTAGTTCAAGGTTAGAAGGAGTGTTTTTAGTGATAGACACAATGATATCTATAATTTCCTCTATGATTTTTGATCTTCTAACCAAGGAATTAAGTTAAGATATTCAAAGGTACTTAATAAATGAAATCATAAGGATGCCTATGTTTCCTCAGAATTCTCTTGTTTTAATTGATCAGTCTAAGAAGAAAATTAGTACCCTGTTACAAGAAAAAGTTCCAAAAGTTCAATGTTTGACATCATAACTACAAAAAGATGTAATTTCATTATCATTAGATTGAAAAAGATGTTTGTATCCATGACCAATAATTTTTAAGTTTTAGAGAAGAAATATAAATATTTATACCAAATTATTGTAAGAGATATGAAGTTAGAATCATCATAATATAAAGAAGAAGAACATGGTGATGCTTTTTCCGAGCCTCAATAATGTCCAATGTCAGTAAGAGGAAAATAAATTATTTTAGTTTATCATTTGATTGGAATATTATATGATGAGTTTGAACCTTCACTACTACAAAAATGGCCTATATCAGCGCTAAAAATGGATTTAACAGCACTAAAAAAGCATTG
This sequence comes from Viscum album, assembly GCA_963277665.1. Lineage (NCBI taxonomy): Eukaryota > Viridiplantae > Streptophyta > Magnoliopsida > Santalales > Viscaceae > Viscum > Viscum album. Next base: position 2,112,500,434 of record OY728157.1, on the reverse strand, counting down.
TAAAGCTCAACGCTAATATACGGGGGTCCCTTTTATCAGCGCTTCGAAAACCGCTGATAAAGACCCCTTTTATCAGCGCTGATAAAAGACCCCTTTATCAGCACTTTTTTTTAGCGCTGATAAAAGGTACCTTTATCACCACTTTTAAAAAGCGCTGATAAAGGTCAAAAAAATAAAAAAATTAAAAAAATTAAATATAATATAGGGGGAGTGATTTTATCAGAGCTTCATAGCCCCTTTATCAGCACTAGGAGGTCTCCTGCGCCCTGCCCTTCCCGCGCATCCTCATACGCGTGCACCCCCTTCACTTCCACCCAAACTTGAACCTAGGACCACCCATCTTTCTCTACTGCACCTTTACCACTATGCCATTTCATTTTGTTCTCTATTTAGTGATATATCTATATATATATAGTTATATTTATTCATATATTGATTCATATATTGATATAGATTCATATTAATATAAATATATTTATTCATATATTAGTATATATATATTAATTTGTATATTAATATATTTATATATATATTTTTAGTTATAATTTTTTATATGTATATTTATTTGTATATTAAGATCTACATATAAGATTAGTTTTAAATACATTTACAAAAAAATATGTTTTTTATGTGTGTCTATAAATAAATAAATACATGCATACATACATAGATATATACAACACACATACATATATATATACAACACAAAGACACACACAGAGACACACACACACACAAACACATTTATATTTACGAATAAATACATATATATGTATATTTGAAAAGCCATAGAATGTACATATAAGATTAGTTTTAAATGAATTTATGAAAAAAATATGTTTTTGATGTGTGTTTATAAGTAATTAAATAAATAAATACATATATACATATATAAAACACACAGACACACACATATACACCCACACACACACAGACACATATATATTTATGAATAAATACATATATATGTGTATTTGAAAAGCCATAAAATTTTAAAACGACCATAACTTATAATCTAGAATTCTGTTTCAATTCTATAACCAGTCAAATCAAATAAAATAAAACAATATTTGATATGATATGTGGTATAGGCCTAACGGACATCCGGATCAAAAGTTATACTTGTTTGAATGTTAAAAAATCGGGGTATCCCGACTAAAAACTCAGTTTTTGAGGCCTTTTGGGCCTTTTTTGGGCTCAACAAATATGATTGAGGTTTTGCCTCAGTCACTAGCGCATAGAGCTCATCGCAGGCTTCGATTTGATATGTTGTGGAGCTCAAACGGACACCCGGATCAAAAGTTATGTCCGTTTGAAGTTTGAGTTACATTTTCAATGTATTTTAGATCTTTTATTAATTATTTTGATTTTTTGTGTCCTCAAATTTTTATTAAATGGTTTTTTATCGAAAATAATTATAAAAATATTGATTAATAATATTTTTTTAAAGTATTTTGAAGCCATTTTCACTAAATTTTTTATATATTAAATGTAATAGTCTATTTATATGTATCTATAACATATTTAAAAAATATATATTGTTTTATATCAATATAAATATACTTATATAACAAAATATTTTTTTTCATGAATTTTTTTTTTGAAACTTAACATTTATCAGTTCTCGGGAAAAGCACTGATAAATCCCCCCTTTATCAGCCCTACTAAAAGAAGCGCTGATAAAGGGTTTCCCTTTATCAGTGCTTTTTTTAAGCGCTGATAAAGGGGTAGCACTTCCCTTGCCAGTTTTTGGCATAGTGCTTTGAAGAAGTTGGTGGTTAGTTGTGCTAAGAATTTATATTCTCAAAACCTATTTGTAAATTTCTTGCTGAGTAAATGGAATGGATATACAATTATTTTAGATTATTTCAAGAATGAAATGGTCAAAAGGATCTATGCTTGTGATGATGATTTTTTTATATTAGAGGGAGACATCAGCCAGGACCTCCCATCATTGATCGTCATGATTCTTCTTCACAAAGGCTAAAATAAATATTTTATCCTGCTTATGTTTATCAAAGGTAAAATATAAGGTTTTTAGAAGAAGTTTCTTAACTTGTACTTGAGTGTTTTTCTAAACCATTGTTTATTCCTGCAGATAACTTTGACATGGCGAGAGATCAGCAATCTACTCTCAACATCCAATCCACTTATATAAGTATATCTCATAGTGATAGAATAGTTATTGGGGTATCTTTACTAACATTGTGTGATGTTGTTGAAGAAACAGCTGACACTCCTCTTCCTTCATCCTATTTACCATCTATCTAGACTCAATATTTCAAGAAACCACCTCCAATGAATTGTTTTATGTTACATATTCTATGCACTTCCCCAATTTTCTTTTTTACCCAGTGGATGGGAAGTTTATAAATATTTGAATCTTTATTGGTGGAATGACATCCTTTAAATATTTAAATGGTTTTTTACAAACATTTTAATGATTTTATGCTCATATTTCATTCTTTTGTATAAAATTTTTGTTTTCAATAGGCTTCAATCTTATTTTTAGCATTTATTCAATGTTCTTGTCTTGTGATTTCTTTCTCTCTTTACTCAATAATATTTTGTTGAATAAATTTATCTATATGGTCAATATGTTTATATGCATAGTATATATTCCCTATTCATGTTTATATTTGAGTATCCATATTTTCTTAATGATCTCTATTACTTATTATTTTTAACACAAATTTATGGAAAATTATGTACACAATCAGTATCATTAATTATTTACTATTGTTCTTGTGAAACATTGATTGTATCTAATTCAGTGGTGGAGTAGTGGTTCTGGAGAGTGGTATAATAAATGGTGTTATTTGGGAGGTGCAGGGTTCAATTCATGGGAGCCCACTCTAGGGTGAATTTCTCTTTCCCCTGAATCCACTCATATTTTCGGGTCACCTTATCCTTGACTAGGTGGGAAAAATGATGCACAACCCAACCATGATGATGGATTTATATGTCTAACCATCGTCGGTCGAGATGTCACCCTCTAGGATGCTCTGCTATCTTAGATAGAAATGGGTCCTTCTTGGCTTGGGCTCTCTTTGGAGTGAACTATTCAGAGGGATGGGGTTCCCATGTGTGGAGGGTTCTAAAAGGCCACACCTGGGGATTCCATTTTTTTAGAATGAGAAAATATTGATTTTATTCCTTTGATATAATCTTTTTTTATACCACAAAAAGTGGGGGAAGAAAGGAAGAATACAAAAATTTAATGTTTTAAAATATATTTTGGAAAAAAGGAGAAGGGGAATACAAAAATTTAAAATCTAAATTTATTTCAAAATGTGGGAATTATTTTAAATGGGTGGAATTATTTCAAATAGGGATAAGAGAAAGGAATAATACATGGTTTAAAAGTTTAATTCAAATTTTAAAATATTGTTTTAGATATCCTTTTGAAAAAAAAAATCTATTCAATGGGTTTTGTGATCATCAAAAAGGGAGAGGTTGTTGGAAAAACTTATGTTGTTCCAATATATCTTAGTTTTCATGCATTTTGATGATTCACAAAATCCCTATTTTTTCTAATGAGTTTTTTTAAAGTGTTTCATATTACCTTTATCAAAATAATTTATCTTACAATGATTATACAAGTGATTATCTTATGACTTGTGAAGTATTCATTTTATGAAAAAGTATTTTTATCCTATGAAAATAAAATTTTATCTTCCATCTACTCATAATCAAATAAATTCATGTTAGAATATTATCTAACAATATAATATATTATCTTATGAAGAAAATTTTTTAGTTATTTCTTGATCAGAGTTAGATACTTTAGACAGAATGAAGTTATGAGAATGTGTTATCTTACAAAAATGATATTCTTAAAAGATTATCTTACGAATGTCAGAAGAAGTTGTGGAAGATAAGTATAATAAATTAGTAACATATTTATCTTATGATTAAATATTATCCTACGTAATAAATTTTATCTTACTCTCTAAATAATACATAGATCTATTTTATCTTATAAATTCTCTCATAAGTTTATCTTATGATAACAGTACTACCAGTTTGATATCTTACAAATAATTAGTTGTTATGAAGAATTTCATGATTACTTTAATAATCTATTGATAATCCATTTCATTATTTTTTAATTTATTATAAAATGGATTTATGTTTAAGTAAATATCAATTTTTACAAAGTGAATTATTACCAGGAGTGGAAGGATCCGAAGAAGATATTTGACAGTGCTGCTACAGAATATTATTCTATATTTGGAAGGAATGGACACATGCCATTAATGGCCTATATTGTCAACTTTTCAATAGATTATCAACTTGACCATTAATTTTATCTCATGATTAAGTTCAAAATTAAAGAGGATATATAAAAGGAAGAATTAACCACTGCATGAAATAGATGGACAAGAAGAATAGATAGAACACACATACATATGAATACTCTAATAACAATGAATTTTTGTACATTGAAAATATCAAACATAAATGCTTGTGATATGATTAAAAGTTTATCAGTTTCACTAAATATCATTTAGATCTTTACCTTGAAGATGATCATCATCTCACGATGTATATTCAACTACTATCATTTCTACTTGTAACTGTGTGCTACAACAATTCTTTTAAAATTTTATTCATACATTTTTATTTACACTCATTTTAAGAATTTTTATAAGGTTTTGGAAAGGTATTGTAAAGGGAGAGCATGGTTGAAATATCTTATACCTTTTTATTAAGTGAAAGCTTCTTGTACATAGTTGAGAACCCCCATAAAAAGGGTTGTTATAGTGAAAATCCTCAAACTCAGGAGTAGAGTGTTGGTGGAGTAGACTATGGGATTTATATTCCATGGAACACTATAAATCACTTATTTTCAATATATTTATGTTAAGATTTTTATATTTCCATCACATATTTTCTTTAAGGAAAATATTTCAAGTATCATACCTAAATAGGGAGGTTTTCCAAAAAGAAAATGTTTGGAACTCAATTCCCCCCCCCCACCCCCACCTCTGGAGTTTTTAGTTAACCATTGTCTAGGACAATAATATTCATCATGCATCCCATAATTAATCCAAATAACAACTCTAGGGATATCCTCAACTCATTTTCCTACTCAATACAAGAAAAATAATGGCAGATGACATGTATCATCACTCTACTCAAGCCCTACAACATAAAAATATCACATACATGTTTGTATCTAGTCTATAATGCTTACTCTTAGGTCTTTCATAAACCTACAAGGGTCACAACTAGTCCTGACATATCACAATTTTCAAGGTCGCTGCTCAAATCATAGATGCAACAGGCACAGAATCCCACTATTCTATACACCCTACATCATAAAGGTCTCATAAATTGGTCTCTATCTCCATTTAGTCCATTTCCCCATTATCAAGATCAATTACTACACACTATGACTCACATCAGAATATATTTTCTTTTAAATTCACAACATCACAACACAAGTAAAGCAACAATAGGCACATGCCCTGTTATTCCCAACATCTTTTATTATAGGGATATCATATCCCGCACACTCTCAACACCCCCAACTACTCATAAATAGGATCAACATAATATATACATAATATCCACATCATATTTACAGGATTTAAAATTTTACACATTTTTATTTTTCATTTACCAAAATATTCATAAATAGGGCCTAGTTAAATGAAATTTCAATTCCAATTTATAGAGAAAAATGATTTATAATTTGTAACTACCATTTTAATAAAATTATTCCACATAATACTCAAGATAAGTGGTCATATAATACACTTTTAACCATTAGTTTAACCAGAACCTTTCCCAATTTAGGATCAATTAAAATAAATTTCAATCACAAGTTATAAAGAAAAATGATTTATAAGTTGTAATTAGAATTTTATTTAGTGGATCCCTCATTATAATTAAAAAAAGTGATCACATATAATTTTTTTATCCATTTAGAGTATTAGTTTAGTAAGATTCCACCATACAATTATATGGTAAAAAAATCGTATAAATGGTTTCTAACACTTTAAATAACTGACCCACAACAAATCCAAAGTAAAAAAAAATCACAGGAAATCAAAAAAATGACATGTGAATCCTATGTACCTGATATGATGCATGAAAACATGCACTATTATCATTCCAACCAAGAGAAAAAATGTCATAAACCATAAATTCCATTATCATGTGTATCACTCATAGTGGAAACAACCAATAGTAAAAGAAAAAGGAATGAATAATAATCCCATCCTTGACAATTTGGACTTTCTTGGATCATGGTATGTCCATTCCCAGGCACAATTTCCATAACATGTTTCAAAAACACCCTATATCTCATCCACCTTACTCAAATAGTTATCCAAAAGAAAGATCTATAATACTACTTTGTGGTTCCCACTGACTGTAGACCACTAATTTGTGTCCCAACCTATGGAACCATGTGACCTCAAGTGCACCTTCTTATATTCTAGAGGTTACCAACAGGCAGTGCAGGTCTAAGGTGGTATATTGTGGAGAATATTCCCACATATTATAGTAAAAAATAGTATAAATAAAGGAAATTGGATACATATAAATAAATAAAGAAGTGAATAAACCTCCAGATAATTTCTAATAAATAATCAACCATAACCCATGTTATATCAAAATTATATTGTAAAATACATATCACATAATCATTCATTTATAGAATGAAATATGAATCAAAACCCATAAGAAGAAGAAAACTGGGAAAATACACAAGAATGGTTCTGAGTCCTGGCTTGGTCCCAAAACACCATGCTCCATCCTAGCATCCTGAGCACATATCATCCATAGATTAATTTCCCTAGTCCTATCTTGAAACCATAAAGTATACTTGGGTACCAAACGGTGGCCCAAGAAGGGTGTGAGTATAACTCAATAATTCACCACCAACAATTACTATAAACATATCAATTTTAATCAATAAAGTACATATCGACAAGCATAATAAATAAATTCACAATATAAATAAATAAAACCATAATCGATCCTCGGGTTCCCAAGTGACACCTTAGATCAACCATAACTGCTTCAGCCTATGTTGTATGTCTCTATCTATAATATGATGTTAGTAAATACCATTGATTCATAATAGGATGATACTAGGAAATCAAAGTGATCAATTGATTCTTCCAAACTTAAGGTTATTTCCCCCAAGGAGTTCCAAAGTAGTAGGCATCATCACTGAACCCAAGGGGCATCAACCATGGCATTCCAAAGTATCAAACATCATCGTTGAACCCAAGGGATATCACCCATGGCGTTCCAAAGCATCAAACACCATCACTAAACCTATGGGATATCACCCTTCATGCTCCAAAGTATTAGGATTCATCATCTAACCTAAGGGGTATCACCCTTGGCATTCCAAAGTATCATACATCATCACCAAACCTAAGGGTTTTTACCCCCACAATGTTCCAAAAATTTATCATAAACCAAGAATACATAAAACTCATCAATAAATTCACTTAATTTATTACACATCAAGTCACTTCTCCAAGCACCCCTAGGGTCACCCCTTTCATTTCCCATTTTATTTATCCAAGTTAATAACCAAATGAAAAACACTCATATAACCCTTACTTTGATCATACCTGGATTCACAAAAAATAAATATGGACACCAGATCTTGAATCATTCCCTAGCCATCCTCAGTCACTCACCCATAGTCATATCTCATGTTTAGTCACCCCTAGGGTTGCCTCTTTAATTACCTCCAGTTATTTCCAAGTCAGGTGTGTCTCAAGTGGTAGAAAAATTCTTGTTCACACATGCATAATCACATTTTAAGTCTAATACACCCTTAGGGTCTCCTTTTTAATTTTCTAGCTTATATACCAAGGTTAGGTGCACCCCATGGGTGGCCAAAAGTCATGTTGTACTTTCAAAAAGTCTATTTATGGCCCATTGAGATGTTCCATTTCATGATTTGGTTCTAATGGGATCTTATTTATAATTTTAGATTGAACTCATGATAATTTTGGTGTGACCACACAACAGATACATTGATAAATAGTTTAAAAAATTTAGAATAGCTCATAAACTACCTACCTTATATTTGTAGACATATTCTCATCCAATATCAGCCTTTAATTCAAGATAAATTTATAGAAATTGGAAAATCATAACAATGCCCTAGAAATAGGGGAAACACACATAAATAGAGAGAAAACTATTGATAATAGAAGGAATTAGAAAAATAAGGGAATGAAATTTTATCCTTACCTCAATCTTCCAAATGCAGCTGATGGTATTCGATTCAGTGGAGAAAAGAGGGAGATCCACCATGGATGGGGAGAAGCCAAAGGGGGGCATGCATCATGGTCTACTAGCTTAAAAAGGAGACCCTAACCCATTTTAAAACACCCCCACACAATTAATTAATAAATAAATAAAAATCATTTAGGTGGGTTTCACGACATTATCTTGAGGTTCACACCATGAGAATCTGGGGTAGTGGTTGTATCCCCTCTTTCCATTGTGAAACATGTGTTGTCTATAGCTTTCCATTGAAGACCTGCTTTTTTATCCATTGAATCATCTCAAGTCACTCAAAACCCTATTAACTTCTAGTAATAGTTAAACAATATGCACCCTATAAAAATTAAAATGGTTCTTCTCTGCAAAAAGGTTATAGGTTTCACAAAATCTAATGATTTAGTCTAGTTTTCATCGAAATTGGGTCTAGCAATCCCCTTAGTTTGAGTTCTCACTCTCCCTTTCTCTCATTATATTCCCTTTTCTTATAGTTATGTACTTTGGTTAGTTAGTGAGAAAGTTAACCCAAAACCTTGTTTAAATGTCAAACCTTACCCACCCAATAGTCATGGTGAAGGTCAAGTCCTTGTAATTGCATTAGAAGAGCACTCTCCCAGTACAAATCTCCCTTTTTCAATAGTATCACCCTCTTATTTATAAGAATATATTTCCAACACAGCCATGCATTTTATTTCAAAAAAACTCCTTTAATAGCACCCAAAAATCTCACGATCAATAGGCCTTAATTCCCTTGAATATATTTCAATATAATGTTTTTAAAATCCACTTGATCGAACCTATTATGATGTAAAGGATCATGCAAGACACGAGAAAAAAACCCTCATCGCTATCTCTATATGGCCATGCATGCATGTGTCATGACACCTTTATCTCATGGAATAACTCCCCTTTCATATCTTCTATATTACACTATATTCAAAAACATGCCATAAAAGTGCCATGAACATAGCCCAAACACTTCATCTCACATCTTCCTTCAATAATCTTCATACTCATGATGAAAATATAATCCCTCACAATATGAACTTTTTTCCTATGAAACTTTACAAGGGAAAAATTCATCCTTACACACACTTAGAATTATCCTTATGAACTTATCTTTTTATCCTTACAAAGTATGTAGTGGTGAGAACACAATAGGAATGGAACAAACATATCTTATTCATTCATCTTCTATATAGGTTTTGGAATGTGTACAGTGTCCCTAATGCTTCATTCTTTGTATAATCTTCACAGAGAGTCACAAAAACCCTATGCTCGAGCCCACTCTTTAATTTAAGGAGTCACCTCACTTTATAGTGGCATCGGTGAGATCATTCATGGTAATATCGACCTTTAAAATGGCTTCACATTGGTGGCACAAACTTTCCACTTTCATGCATGGCTTTCTCAAGCCTCATAGATGAAACATCAATATTTCCCCATGGAATTCATCACCTTTTCACATGAAACATCAAGCTTCGATGATGAGTTTATAAATTCTCTTCTATTTCTAGGCATGATGTGAGTTCTGAAGTTATAGAGTGTAGACCCTCAAAGAAACCATATCATGGTCAAGGAAGACAATGAGGATACAATGTTGTATTGAAATCCCCATGTCTGTTTTCACTTGAGTTAATAATACCATGATATCATTTGTACCACATAAAAAACTGATTCAATATGGAGATGTTTTATATATGTGGGTGTTGCACTACAGTCTCAACACCTCCCATGGAGCCACCCCACACTATGACCACAACTCATAAACACCACCCCACACTAGGTTTTTCAGTCACCCTATGTCGAGCTCATCACTATGATCACCATCATTGTCGCATGTCCAAGTATTTCAATCAATCAAAGCCAGTTGCCTCATGGTAGTTGGCTAGGATCCTATATTTCTAGGATAAGGCTAGCCAAAATTTTATCTCCTTCAATAATGTTTCCATTGTAAAATTCAGCCTTAGAGAAGATTTTCCCTTTACACATCAAATCCCTTTAAATTATTCTGTTTACATCATTTTTATTTAATGTTCCTATTTGAAAGTTTCATGGAAAAACATATTAAAAGATAATATAATTAGGCAGAAGTAATTAATTGAACTCTAAAATTGATGAATTTAATAGTAAAAATATATACAATAAATTGAGCAATAAAATCCCCCCACACTTAAACTCTTTCTGGTCCTCAAGCATTAAATATCAACATGTTATAAAGGAATCCCACCCTACTACTATTTTAACATCATTTCCAAGAAAAATTCAATATCATTCAACAAGGAATAAAATTTTCAATCATCTTAAAAATACATATCTTCAAATCTACTTTTTTCAAGGAAACTAAGTTAACCATGCATTTTAATTTCCCCATTGAAATTTGGATTCCCATTTTAACCTTAATTCAAAAATTGTCAATTTATTATTATTATAAATTCAATTTTTTGATCTAACTCACTATGGAAAAAAATCTCTAATCACTCTAATTATATTTTAAATGGTGTTATGTTCTTACCATGAATATATGAATCCTGGCCATAGTCTTGCAATGAATCTCAAATATAAAACCCATAAATATAAAAAACAACATTAATTATGAGTAGTTCACAATAAGGATAAAATTACTCAGAGGATGAGGTTTGGTAGGTAATTGATGTGGAAAATTATAAAGAAAAAAAGGAGGGTTAACTCCAATACACATTTAATGATAAATAATATAAAATCTCAATAAATCCCATTATCCATGAAAATAAAATCAAAAACTTTCCTAAAATAAATAAAAAGGATCAAAAATCATGATAAGAAAGCATAATTAATATTATAACCTCTTTTTCAGTTTTTATTTTTCAATTTTTTAATCAATGATTTTTTTTCTAAATGGATTTTATATTTTTTTCAGAAATGATTTTTTCCATTTTTCTCATTTTTTAGAGGGTAGTTAATGGAAACAAATGAAAATAAATCTATGAACCTTCTCCAAATAGCCTATTTAATACCCCAAATCTTCTCCCTAATACAAAACATCCCCTTAAACCATGTACAACCTCTTCCCCCACACTTATTCTATTGAAAATCATTAAAAATGCCAATATAAAAGTAGGAAGGGTAAAATAGTCTAGTAATGTGGCTCTCCCTATCAATTTTCTTCATGGATTATACATACTTAAAATAAGGATTAAATGTCAAGGAAAGTCTCAAAGGAATATAGTGGATTGAAAAAAAAACTCAATCATATTAATTTGACTTTTTTTAATCATATATTAAATAAGATATCAATGAAATTTCTATTAGGTCTATACGCACTAAGTATCTCTCAAAAAATGGGTATTAGAAAGAATATAAAATAAATCTTAGAACCCTCTCAAAAATGGGAAACATATAATTTTTACAATCACTCGTGTCATGAATAATAATAACAAACCAATCAACATAAACTTCATAAAATAAAATCATCCAATATTTTAGAGAAATTTCATATATACATGTCAACTAACCCCCCAAATCACGATTCATCAAATTGATACCCTCATGTTTATCTCTACTCACTCATCCCCCACTGTACTCATTTAATATAATTAAAAATGATATCTAAAACATGGAATTATGGGTTTCCTAAGAAATTTTTCATCTTAGATTAAAAAAATGTATCAAAAATTTCAAGTGTGGATTGAAATTTTCCTTAAAACACAAAAAAAATGTGAAAAAATAAAATAGGCGTTGAAAGAGATATAAAATTAAAAAAATACTCCCCTATCAATGAATCTCTTATCCTTTCCACTTATCTTGTTCCTTCATCATCATAAATATATAAAATAAAATCATCATAGTAAAAACATAAGTTATATTTTATTTAATCTCAAAAAGAATAATGGGAATTTAAATTACATATTAAATTAAATTTCTAAAATAATACCTATGAATTAATTCTTAAAGATATTATAAAGAAATAAAAAACATAGGTTTCCCATCACAAAGCACTTTCTTTAAGTTATTTTAATCAGACCTTACCTCTTCATAAACTAATAAAATTTTGGAAAAAAGTTAATCATTATAGATTAATCCAAGTTTGAAATTATATCTCTTATAGGTTAAAAATTATCCTCCACCCCCATAAATACATATTTATACTTTTTTGAAGATTGAGATAAGTATTTTATGGCCACAAATTTTGAAGTAGTAGATCATGGGATATCTATATCTAATAAAGTTTCTCTATTTATTATTCTTTTAGCTGATTTTATATAAATCCATCATTTACCTTATAGAATTCAGTACCCTTAATCTCATCTTCCATTTTTTATTGCTTATCAAAATATTCAATATTATTCTTAGTCGTAGTATCATTTTTCTCCCCTATCTTATTTTCCTCTTCTATAAAGGATTATTCTTATTGGTGCTCTTATAAATCCTCAAGGATCATCTTTATTATTTTAATAGTTTTTATCTCCTATTATTTTTCTTCATTTTCTTATTTATTTTAGGCATATTCTTCTTTCTCATTCTTCAGTTTATAACATGTAATGAGGGTGTATTCCTTAGGTTCAAATTCAACTTTATCATTGAAATCCACCTTATATTTAACCTTGATTTCAAAATCCCTATTATATTTCTCCTTGGGTTCTACAAAAAAAATGGCTTCCTCCTTGGGAACTTCTTTTGGGTCTTGAGATTTCATGGAAATGCTCTCTAAAATTTGAAATCCCTCTTTGAATTCTTATTCCATGTTGTGGAGGAACTTCTCATCTAGACTTGGGTGTGGGGTTGGAATCCATTCTTGATTTTTATATTTTTTTTTGAGTGTAGTAATTTTTTGTGACAAATTTATCATTTATATTTTTAGATGGATGTGGGAAATCATAGTGGATCAACCTACAACAACTTCCAAAAATACCCAAACATGTAAAAATAAAGAAATGAAAAACCTATGCTAAAATTAGAAAACAGAAATTTGGGAGGGGATAATTTTCCTGAACAATCAAATTAAACATCGCTTGCACCTCTTCCTCAATAATGGTGATAAAAATTTAGACACTCATGGAATGTTGTTATTTCTCCATAGGTTGAACCATTTCAAAATTTATAATCACAAAACTACAAAACACTAAAAATACTAGAAATTGGTAGAGTTAATTCAAGTCCTAATGTCAAACCCACAGTGATAAGGGTAGGGGATACTCTAAATCAATAATTAAGACTACTATATATGATGAATAAAAGTAGAAATTACTTTTGTGTAGATTTTAGAAGAATGATTAAGAAAATAAAAACAACATACCAAGCATAGAATATCCACATTCATGCACTAGTGAGTATGAAGTATAACAATTTAGTCTAGTTTCCATTGAAATTGGGTCTAAGAAATCCAATTAGTCTTGGTGGTCACTCTCTCACTCATTAATTCCCCTTTTCTTATGGTTAAGTACCTTAGTTAGTTAGAGAAAAAGGTAACCGAAAATCATATTTAAACATAGAACCTAACCCACCCAATGGTCATAGAGAAGGTTGAGTAATATTAATCACATTAAAAATAACTCATTTACTCAAAACACAATAGTCGTGCATGAAAGAGCAAGGAATAGGTATAAAAGATATAAATTAAATGAAGAAATCTAACATCAACTAATCATAAAATCAACAACATTACTAGTTACAATTTTCCTTAAATTCATGCTTGGAATAATGAAAATCATCCCCATCCATGATAGTCCTGTGGTAGTGAAGAAATATAGAAATTGAAACCTATAATAGAAAAATTAATAGCCTGGATGAACCCTAATAGTAGTAGTCTTGTGCATACCTCCCAATGTGAATATATCTTTTTATAGCAGTAACACAAACTAATTTATAGGCATAGATTTCCTCCAAGATAATTCATTTTATTTATAAAAAATATTCTTTAATAAAACCCACAAATATCATGGTCAGTAGGACTTAATTCCCTTGAAGACATTCCAAGATCTCATTTTTTAAAATTTTTTTGACCGAACCTGTCATGGTGTGAAGAATCATGCATGGAATGAGCAAAAATCCCTCACCACTATCTCTATATGTCTATAAATGCATGTGGCATGAAACCTAAAAATCATGATGTAAATACTCCTCCATATATTTTATATTTCAGTATCTTTAAATACATGTTGTGATAGTTCCATGAACATAGCATGAACACTTCATCTTGCCTCCGCCTTTGATCATATTCATACTCACAATGTGAATAGAATCTCTCATGGAACGAACTTGTTTCCTAAAAAACATAGAAAATGAAAAATTAATCCTTATATACTCTTTGAGTGGACCTTAAAAACTTATCTTTTCATCCATATGAAGTATCTCATGGTGTGAAATAAACTTGTATGGTGTGAATATAGCATACACATTTATCTTCTCTATAGGTTGTCGTGTGAGTACAGTGGCCATGGTGCTTCCTGCCTGAATAACCCAAAGGCCCTAGATTTTTATTCATTTTGGATAATCCCTATTTTAAGGGTTAAAGGGGGACCCTAACATGACTTGTAGTATTTGTACAATTATAAGACCTGAAGGTCTTATATTAATTCATCCCAGACTATGACTACTTGAAACTGCCCTTCCCCAGCATCTTCATCGTGATAATATCTCTACCTTCTCATGGTTATTCGGCTAGTTGTCATGTGCAAAGATGAACATGCCTAATACCGATAGTAATTTATATACCCTCTCATTCTTCCAATATGATAGCTATGCTCTGGTGAATTCACCTTCTCTGAATCCTTCTCTAGATCATGTTCTATTATAGAATTTGTCTTGTTATGCAACTGCACATCATGTGGCCCAAAGGCCTTGAGGTGGCTTGAAGGTCTTTGAGGTGGCCTAAATGCCTTAAGGATTCCCTAAATCCTTACTAACTCAAAGGCTTGGGTAGCCCAAAGTCCTTGAAGGACTCAAGGACCAAACCGGTGGCCCGGATATGAATAGTTCCAGCTGCTACAGTACCGAACAATATCTACTATAGTAACTGCTATAATACCTGCTATAGTAACCAGGAAATATTCTTCCACCTAGATTTGATCCTGGGTCTCATGGATTCACTTGAATAGTCCCCACCAACTGGTATGAGGCTCATGTATAGTGACTATTGTGCTTCATTCTTTGAATCATCTTCACAAAGGGTCACAACGTCTTTGGGATCAATATTACTCCTTAATCCACAATATCCCCTCCCTTTAAAGTAAGGGAAAAGAGATCATTCATAGTGGTCTCAACATTTACAATTGCTTTACATAGGTGACACAAAATCTCCACTTGTATGAATGGATTTATTGAGCATCAAGTATACTATGTCGAGCTACTCCAATGGAAGTCCTCACCTTTACATAGGAAACATCGAGATTTAATATTGCATTATCATTTGTCCCACATTAGAAATTGATTTGGGATAAGGTTGCTTCATATATGAAAGTGCCACACTCTAATCTCAATTCCTCTCATGGAGTCACCATGCTCTATGACCACAACTTTTCAGCACCTCCCTATATCAATTTGTCATATCACCCAGCACCGAGTGCTCCTCTATGATCACCATTACTGAAACATATCCAGGTGTTTTGATCGAGCCAAGTTGGACATATCATGGTTTTGGATAATATCCTATGGTTCTAAGACAATTCTAGCCATATTTTTTGTCCCTTTAAAAAAATCCATTATAAAATCCATTCTTAAATAAGATTCTTCTCTTTCCACATTAAATACATTTGCCTTTTTTTTAAATCATTTTTCTCCAGTGTTCCCATTTGAATTTTTCATGCTAAAACATATTAATAAAAAACAATCAAGTTATGTAAAATTAAATAATTAAACTCTTAAATTAATGAACTTAACAATAAAAATATATATATAAAATTTATTTTTCATTCTGATTAATCCTCTATGTGACTCCATTTTGTTATAGGGTACCCAGTATGGTATTATAAAATCATATTCCTTTTTATTAGTATATCCTTCTAAAATCTCTATTTCCATATTCTCCACCATTGTCAGACCTCAAACATTTTATTTTGCTTCTAATTTCATTTTTCGCTATGACCCTACATTAAACAAAGGTTTTGAATACATCATATTTGTGTTTGATAAAGAACACCCAAAAACTTATATGTTACATTATTAATAAAGGTAACATAGTACAGTGAACCTCCATGAGATTGCACCATGGCCAACCCCCATAAAACTATATGAACCAATTATAACTTCTGATCATTGGTTTTTTTACCTTTCATTTGTAGTGATCGCATCTACTGTTTACCGAGAATGAAATCTCCACATGTTCTATACTTCATGCTTCCAATATTCATGATTCCTTTGTCAGCTATGGTGTTTATCCTTTTTCACTTAAGTGACCAAGATATTCATGCCATAAATTTTCAAAACTTATTTTTTGAACATGTATTACACCTTCTAAAACTCCCATCAGGTATAATGTTCCATGTTTTAATACTTTGGCTACCACTATGGATATGCATATAATTTTCCATGATTCTTATATAAACGTAGTACAAAAACCTTGATCGTCTAGTTATCCCAAAAATAATAATTTTTTTCCTTAACCATAGTATGTACCACACTCATTGTAATTTCAACAAGGTTTTTTTCTTTGTTCATATAGAAACATCACCCATTCCCACTATCTTAAGAGCTTCAACATCCGTAATATGTATTTTATCATATCTTCCAGAAGTATAATTTTTCTATAGAGACCAATTTTATTTGGTACTACTAAGAGGGGTTGAATCGGTGGTACTATTTTATGGATTTATTCTGTTAAATTTAACCACTTAGATTGATTAATGTCTTGATCCATTCTCTCTTGAATTTCTTAGCCTCACCTAAAAGTAGTAGGAAATAAATAACACGAGAACATTAGTATTTACAAGGTTAGAATTTAAAATATTACTCCTTATCGTGATTGATTAGTCTCTAAAACCATGGATTATTTACTATAAACCCAATTGGTTACACTAGGGATCTTATAAATCCCATTAGAATATAGTCTCACTATGATTCTATTTAAGAGTCCCACTGGAAAGCTATAGATTCTCATTTCCTACTACAAAAGTTTCCATACTATGACATGAAATATCTCATTTTTTTCTCCAGGTTTATTTATCACCACTCAAAATGGATCTTCCACTTAAATCATCTTTGATCAACTATTAGGTGCATGCTACCACTTCAAGAACTTTAACATACGATAATCAAAAACTAGGTCTTCTAGTCTTAATCATAATATTTGAATATTAAATGATCTAAACCTTCCTTATTTACTTGAATTATTGGGCACAATATGTATTCAATCTATTGAAAAGCTCCTAGATTTTGACTCTCTCTTTATCTCTTTGATATCACAGTGTATCGAGTTCTCATATTATTCTCATGAACAAAACCACTTTCTCTATTTCTATATACATTTTGTATCCATATGACTGTAAATATTATTTCCAAAATTGAAATATATAAACCTCATGATTTTATGAGGTAGGTGATCTATTTATTCATAATCATTTAAAAAACTAGTCAGAATCTTCTTTATTATGATAAATTCTTCAGATGATATTTGAATACCATAATATGCTTCTCCATAAAATCCACATATTTTTAATTCAATTTGAATTTAATCCAGATGTGCATGGAATCATGCATCATTGACACATAGATCTCCTCCTCAAAATGTTTAAGTTCTCTAATCACATAATCTTGGATATGGTCCACTTGAATGATCATGATCCTTGAATCCATTAATAACATAACAAGCATTTCCTGATTCAATCTCTAAATTTCTCAGAATTAATTATTTTCAAAACTCACTGTTTTTTCAAAGAGGGAACCCTATAAATTTCTTGCATGATTTTATAAGGTTGTATCAACTTAATGGTTCTCATAATTCTTATTAAACCTTATTAATTATACATATCTTATGAAATTCCTTATCTTATATAACCTCACTTATTATTAAATTCATAACTTATGTGGTGTCCATCTTATAATATTTCTAGTTCTTACACTAGATAAACATCGTTTGAAAACTCATTTCTTAAAAAATTCATATCTAAAAAAACACATATCTTATATGTTGGAAATATTATGAATTTTTATCATATTATATAGAAAATAAATCTTATAAAATACAAAATTGTATCATGCAAGCTTCTCAGTCTTTCATAAAAACTTCTTACTTTTATCATACAAAGTTACATATCTTATACAAACTCCCTGTTTTCCTTGTACATATATACAATTAATCTTTTACCTTTAAAATTCTCAAACTATTGAGCTTTTTCTATCGTTTCTTATGAAAACATCAACCCTATGAAGTGTGTAGGGTTCAGTACTAAATCAAAATTCCTAAAATATTTTATTTCCAATAAATATTGTATGGTATTTCAAGAATTATATATATATTTATTAATTATTTTAGTTAATTTATCTCAATTATTTTAGAATATTTAGATTCATTAATCTATGATCTTCAATCTCCCATTATCTAACTTCTTCTAAACCAGCTTCCAAACTATTTTAGATAGTGTTCCTTTATCAGAATTTATCTTAAACTTAAATAAAAACTCATAAATAATCACATGTAATAATGTGATTCTATATTGAAGTTTTAATTTCAAAACTTTCAAGAGAAACACCATATCTTCACAAACATCTCATCACATATTGAAAATTTCTTTATTATAATGATATCCTTCCTTGCTGACAAAAAATACAATATTCACTTGGGCACTTCAATCTCCCCTTTGGATTTTTTGGAAATACCATAAAATATGTATGTCAATATGTGAATACTCTTATTCACACCCTTATTGAAAATAAATACAAATGTGATATAAGGGAATATTTTTTATCCCATCTTCAAGATTCTTCAGTGGTTCTCAAAACATATTTTTCTCCCCCCTTCGGCTCAGAATTATAGCATGATCCACTTATTGAGAGAAGGATTGAACCACACACAACTTAACCAAGACCCTTTAGTTGTTATACTATAATTCTACATGGTTTAACCCAGTTTAGATAACAACATTGAATAACTATGCTGATCAAAGTTGTCTATAAACTTCCATGTATGTGATTCTATTCTCAAATTTCTCGTTTTTGGGGTTGTTCAAACAAATTCATCAATAAATATTGTATCATACACTCATATAAACAAAAAATATCAAAAAAATAAAGTACATAATAGATAACTCCCCATTTCTCTTATCTTTTCTTTCAAAAAACACCCCCCTTTGAACACATGTTTGATAGAATAAAAATAGGGTAACAAAAGTATGATTAGAATAACTCATTATCTAGTTTTATAAATCTTTATAGAAATTCTATATTCACTACATAATGATAATTTGACATATTATCTTCAAATTTTATCCCCCTCAAGGGATGCACTTATTTCCTCTTTATCATAGTAGCTAGTAAGCCCCATGATGGACACCTTCTTTATTGTACATTGTATACAACACCCATCTAAATTCTATTTTTATTCATCTCCTTCAATTTTTTCATGTTATTAAATGCAAATAAAAATTTTAGGGAATAAAGTAGGATCACTTAGTTCCTCAATTTAAGAAACAAGGCTTAGAGTTTATTCTCAACAAATATCTCTCATTTCTTCCAATCTCAACATATGAATCATTCTTCATACTTATTTTTCTATCATCATCCTTTAAAATTTGTATAATCATTCTCTTTATTTTTTTGTATAGTTTTCTTATTCACCTAAAATATAAAAGAAACTAAATTTATTAATTCTTACATCATCTATATCATTGATTATACTCAGACTAGTAAAATGGTCACACGGTTTTTCATATCATGTCCATATTGTTCACATCTTTCACATGGATTTTCTTAGATCTTTTGGTTATCACTTTTTGATAATATATCATATAATTTGATCTATTAATATGAAAATACTTTATTTACTTTATAACCATCACTAATTTATGTTTTCTATATATTCTTATCCATTTTTAGTTTGGTTGTTCAAATTGTTAAGCACTCTTTCTTAGTTTGATCATCTTCTTTGGGTTTTTTCACATAGCTTCTTATTAGTCTTATAAAAACATGAATTTTATCCTTTTATATTATAAATTTACTTCAATTTCACACCATAGGTAACATATCCTAGTAGGATAGTCATGAACTCCTCAACTTCATGACTCTACTAATCACATGTTCCATAAACAGTTTTTTAAGCATCCAAATCTATTTTAGGTAGTTAGATTTGATAAGTTTCTAGTCACATGCTACCTTATTTAAGAATATATCCTCATATTATCAATAAAGATCCACCTTGGTTCGTGACTCTTCTCTAGTAATGAAATTCTAAACCAACAAGAGTGGGATTTATGTTCAATCACATCACAGAACTAGTAAAAGCCTTGAAATTTTTGTCTTTCATATAAATAGTAAGTCTATAAAGAAAAGTGTTGTTGTTTTCTTGATACAACTTGAGCCTATTTTCCAAGTAGAAGTTGTATTATTGTCATAATTATCTCTTCCTTTTATGTGGAATATTTTTTATCACATTTTTTATTAGTTCAAATAGGTTTAGAATTGATTTTTTAACATGCACTATTAGAAATGAAAATTTTACTTCAGGGGTGATTTAGAAAAAAATCACCTATCAGTTAGGACTCTTCTTCTCAATAGCTTAAGATGTATCAACATTATCTTCAAATGAATTTTTTAAGTCTTATATGATCTTATTAAATATAGTTTTATCTTTAGGACATATCGATTGTGTCTCGGATTATTTTTTCTATTTCATAGCTTTATTTTATTTAAGATCTATCATTATCTTATATTGTTAAGCCACTTTAAATTTATATTTCTTGATCTCATAAATTAATTTCAATAATTTATTAAAATATTCCTATTTTACCTTGGTTATTTTAGAATTTTATTTCATCATCATCCTTTTCTACTTTTTGAGATGTTTGTACCACTACTGGAAATCAAGCCTATACCCACAGATTTGTGGAATCGTGGGAAACTGAGTTGTCAGTATAGCACTGATCTATACCCATAGTTTTAAATACCTATACTCATGGTTTTCAAACTATGGGTATAGTCTATACCCACAGTTCATCAAAATGTGGGTCCTCAAAGTGTGGGTATAGTAATGACCTGTACCCATGGTTCAAAAATGTTATACCCACAGTTCTGAAACTGTGGGTATAGTATTAAATAAAATGCCATGTGTGGGTTTTGAACCCTCATCGCCTCTACATAACTAAAGTCATTTACCACTACACCACTTATAATTATGTGTGTGTTTGTGTGTATTAACTTATATATATTTATAAACCATGTTTATTGGTAAAAAAACGGTGGTAATAGGTTTTCCCACCTTATTTTTTTCATCCAAACATAGGGGAACCTATACCCACAGTTTAGTGTAAACTGTGGGTATAGGTTTTCTCATGGCTTTCCCGCATAATTTTTTCTCTACCCGTGCTTACCCTGGTACCCTATTGGCATGGTTTAGCAAGAACCATGGGTATAAGTTATAAAATATCACCTATACCCATGCTTTATGAAAACCATGGGTATAGGTATATTTTCTAGTAGTGTACAGATCAATACATATTTATAACTCATCCTTCAGCCTATATTCCAGATATTTTCTCTCACCTTCATCATCATTATTGTTTAAATTATAAAAAAATTATTTCAACATGATATATAAAATAAAATTCATCTTCTAATTGGATATTTTATTATATATTATATTATTCCTTATTTCTTATCAAATTCTTTCTCTTATCGCTAAAGTGATTCTTCTTGCATTTTCCCCATTTCATTTTTTGAGGTTTCTCATCTTCTTTATCGGATTCAGCTTCAATATCCTTATTATTTGGTCTACTTATGAAAAAATGTTCAATTTCATTGTATTTGTGAAATCCTAGACCTGGTTCACTCAACAATAACCAGACCCAGTTGGCCACATGGCCTCAATCGTGCATCCTTATACTCTAAAGGTTTCCTACTGGAACCAAGGATATATGGTAGAATAGTGGGGATACTATACCCTCATGATTAGATTGTATCATGTAAGTATAAACATAACCAACAATATAGGAAGCATATGAATAACTGAGTAGTGGAATAATAACAACCATAATATAAATAACCAAGTAAACACATTAATAAATGTCATATACAAGATGATTATCATGGCATACTATACAAAAAGGAATAAAGGTAATACATAGAAACTAGTAAAATACATGCATCAAAATACCAAAATGACCAAAAATTAACTATCCCCATATAGTATCATGATCTATATCCTAGTCTTGTGCTCCCCTTATCCTATGTAATGAGCAATAAAGCTTCAGCAAGAGGGCGTTTACCCTATACCTACCTGCATCTATGAAGTCTATTCACGTGCCATAAAGGTGTCTTGGGTAGGGTGTGAGATAAACTTAGTAGGCCACCACCTAAAGTGTCTAGTTATATCTATTTAGTGAATATATAATAAATAGTTTGTAGGTAATAAATAACATATAAATGTATTTTGGTATATAAATAACCCACATAGATCTGAGTTCCTATGGAACACCCATCCCCTGCTACCTGCTTCGGCCTAAGTTGGGCTATCTCTGAGTAATAAATCAAGGATGACTTAATGAAATAATAAAGTCTCGGGACCTAGATCATATCCCAAGCATCCCCTATGAGATATATCCAACAGGATGAATATAATAAGTCCATCAGTAAATTTTTAGGCTCCAATCGAATACAATCTTGTTCTTTAGCTAGGCAGACATGTCGTAATAATCATTTAATCATTATTCAATACAGTGTAACCTGAGCTCATACTTGGAATTCCTAAGTTGGAATAAATATATCTATCTAGGTATATAATGAACCAAACACCCTATAAGCCCATCCTAGGAATTCCTCAATGGAATCATGGTATTGCTCAAGGTGTGGTATAAATTCACTACTCATTGAGTCCATCCTTAACAGTCCATGAAAGTGAACCCAAGTGTCACTCGTGTGGTACATGATAATATTATCATTGATTCCATCCTTGTTAGTCCATAATGAGTAAAACTGTTACTCATGGAATAATAAAAATCTTCCCCCTAAGTCCTTCCTTGGCAGTCCATAAAGGAGTCCAAGTATTACTTGGCATATATGAGCCATCTACCAAATGAGTCCATCCATGGTGTTCATATAAGAACCCATGTGTCAACCAAGGTACATACTAATCGATTATTATAACATTTAATTATTTTTAATTGAATATTACATCTATGGTGATCCAAATTGGAACCCACCTCTCACTCTTAGCATGTTAAGAAGAATGGTCAGGGGCCCATAATCCAACCATACCATATAAGCTCACATATTTTAATTCAATTGGTCATCACCATTATAATCAATTAACTCGCATCAGAAGGTGGTTTAAATAAGGAATAGGATTATAAGGATTAGAATCTCATAAATCCTTCCATTCATTTTAAATAACCATTTCAATTATAAAAATTCCTCAAGCGTAAGCGAGCAAGATAAATGATTGAAGGCCTAGGTACATGGGATTTCATTACCTCCTAGCTTTATTTAGTTCAATTTATGATTTAATAAATTCATTTAACATATCATAATAAGGTGTAAATTTCACACCTCAGAGGTGTATCAAATACAAATTCCATCCATAGTGGTTTAATCAATTTAAACAACACACTCAAAGGGGTGGTTCAAATTCTAGGTATGTAACCTTTAATTACATCTCAACGGGTTTCAAGAGTGGTCTATGTCTAGATTATCCATTCAATTGAAGAATCAATTAAATTTATAATCATTTCTCATAAAATATAGTGCACGACATAATGACATAATATATAAACACCCTGACTTTAATAGTAAACCATGTGACCACCTGCCTTAGCTTGGTAGAGGAACACTCATCCACTCTCAGCCTCTCGTTTGATCCAGATCAAAATAAAATGGAATAACGGATGAACATATTAAAAATAGGTCATAATATCCTACACCAAAATAAGTTTGTTGAGAGGAATACAAATTATGAAAGTTATAAGATGTATAGAGAACTCATCGGTGTGCAACAAATGAGACCGATGATGAGTGATTCAAAGTTCATATTAGGAAGATATGAAAAATTCTAGGATTGGGATTCAAGGGAGCTTAAAATGTGGAGTATTTTCATCTACTAGAGAGGAAATATGAAAAGGAAGGAGGATGGTTAAACTTTAAATTAAGTAATTAAAAAAATGTCATTTCCCCTCTAAATACTAGGTCGCACGGTTTGGTCGCATGGTTGGCCAAACCATGCGCCAACCGTGCACGCTTCTCTATAAACCCCCCCCCCCCGTATGGTCATGGAGAATTCACATTTACAAAACATACCATTAACAACACTGGTATTTAACAGTGCTAGCAAAAAACGTTAATAAAATGTAACCTTTATCAATGTTTTTTTTAGTGTCGATAAAAGGACCTTTTATCAATGCTTTATTTTTAGTGTTGATAAAGGGTGTCCTTTATCATCACATTATTTTTACCACTGATAAAAGTTCGAATAAATAAAATGAAATAATTAAATAAAAAATAAAAAAATATTTAAAAAAATATTAAAAATTTTATTAATTAAATAATTATTGATAAAAATGAATAAATTGATTATACTATATATAAATTATAAATACTAATAAATAGTATGTATTAAATATATAGATATATACAAAATAAAAATTAAATATATAAAAATTAAAAATATGTAAATTGAGAAAAATATTAAATATTTTATTAATTAGATAATTATTGATAATGTTAATAAATATTATATATTAAATATGTAGATATATATATATTAATGTATATAAATATGATTTATAGATTAAAAAATATTTATAATCTTTACATTAAATAGTTATATATTTAGTGAATAATGGTTTATAATTAAAAATTAATATGAATTAAAAATAATGACTAATTACATAGAGTAATAGACATTTAATTGAATGTCGTTTGTTTTTTCAATTTAATATAGATCAAATCTGTGTTATATTGATTTCACATATATGTAATTAATTCATTTTTATATACAATGCACACACACAAAACATATCCATTTTTCAATATTGATAAAGTGTATTTATTTTTAATTTATTCAATTTTACTCATTTTTAACATGCATGCACATAAAGTTAGATATTCATTAAAAATGTTAAAAAAATATTTGTAAAAAAATATTTATAAACAAATATATTTATAAATGTATATTTACTATATTTATACAATTTTATATTTATAATTATAAATAAATACATATTTTTTTAAAGTATTTGTATAATTATAGATAAATGATTATATATAATTAAATAATTGTTAAATTTATAATGAATTTACTTAAATAATGAATATATTTACTATATTTATATTTATATATATTTATTAAATATATGTATAATTATTTAAATATATATAATGATATAAATATTATTTTTTAAAAATATATATATATATAATTATAAATAAATAATTATATATTTAAATAATTATAAAATTATAATAAATATATTTAAAAAAATAATATATTTACTATATTTATATTTATATATATATATATAAATTTATTTATAATTATAATTATAGATCATTTATCAGTGCTTAAGTAATAAGCGCTAATAAAAGGATTATTTATTAGCAGTTTTTAGCGTTGATTAATCTCTATCTTTATCAGCGCTTTTTTGGAAGTGCTACTAAAAGTGTTCTGATCTATTTAAAAAACACCTACTAGTTTCAAACCCATCACGATATCATAATCTTTCCATAGAAGCCACCCACTGTCGGAACTCCTCCTTAGTGAATCGAAGTCCGTATCACACAAACCCACTCGACTACCACCAATTACTCGAACATCGTTTGGCATATATTGTTCACTTGCAGTTAGGGTTTCCAGAGAAAACATCGATATTGTGATCTGAGGGTCTTAGATTTTCTTCAACCTAGAGAGGTATGCATGTGTTTTCCTTTGTAGATTCTGATTTTCTTTTAGTATTTGTCACTTCATTTTTTATTTTTTCTTTGACGGTGTCATCAGTTATTTGTGGTTCGGTCATTGTATATTGTTTTGATTTTAGATTATAAATAGAACACTTTGTTTATGATCAGTTTATTTCTTGACTACTGATTTATATGTCCTGTTTTGGTCTTATTAAACTGTTGTTTTGAATCAATTTTCTTCATTGTCTATATCTTTACCCCAACTTGCTTTGTAAGCTTAATTTTTTTACTATTTTGAAATCTTATAGAATCACCTCTGATTTGCAGATAAACTAATTAAATAAATATTATTCCACTGTATAAACATTGGAGGTTTTGGATATAAAAACCTTAAACTAATGAGAAAATTTATTTATCAAACCAATTCTCAGTCTGGTGATGGTGCGAAGCGGTAATAGAAGCTAATTTTATGCAATTCATGTAAGGGAATTTATTTATTTAAATTGTGTTTTAATATGTTGGTGTATGGGTTTTTCCTTAAAAATTTATTTTATCATAATTGTGTTGTTTTATTTTAAGATAAACCTTAGTATGGGTGAAACCATATTTATTTATTTTTAATGTATCTCTATTTTCAAAATTAGTATGGGGTTGTATTTATTTTACTATGTTGTGATATTCTACTATAAGGGTTACATATATTTTTATCAATTTAAGTTTATTTTATAAATATATATATAAATATATAGATATATATTTATATGTAAATATATATCATTCTATCTATTTATATGTATTTTCAGAACTTATAATGTAAGGGTGATTTTATAATTATTTATTCACAAATCATGAATCTGGACTTCCAAATTTGGAAGGTATTATATTTATTTTCATTAAAAATTATGTTTAAATGTGCATTTGTTTTGAAATTATGTTTATTATAAATTCCATTTTACATGTGTGTGTGTGTGTGAGTGAGTTTAAATGTGTATGGGATAAACGTTGCAAGGGTTGGTGTGTTTTTATCCCTTGTTTGTGATATATCTTGTTGATGTGTATTATTTCTTTATTCCAACTTCATTATGGACCACCCTAGAATCTCAAGGATGGGTCAATGTGTATTATATGGCCTCCCTAAAATCCTTAAAATGGGTAGATATGATGTGACGACCTCCCTTGAATCCTTGGGATGGGTCAGTGTAGTGATATGACATCCCAATATTTTTTAGATGTTTTCAAATATTTGATATACCATTAATTTTAAATGTAATAATTCCTTAGGTTGCTACATCACTTGTTCCAAAAAATAGAATGAATTTATCAAATTCTATATATTAGAAATTATTTTTAGGTATTCCTCATTTTAGGTCTACATGTATTGGTTCCACCCCTAGTAATATCTAATTATTATCTATGTATATGAAATAACTCTTTATTTATTAAAATTTTTTATCAATGCATTTTTATATCTTCTAGTTGATTGAATGAGAGTTTATTATTCTTGTTTATCATATTTGGGTTTCTTATTACTCCTTAATTTCCTATATTATATTTTCATTTGATTAGGGGATTTAAGAAAGACTTGATGTGTGTAAAACAACATTTATTATTACAATTTGTTTCTTGATACTCATCCCCCTTATCTTTTATAGAAAATTTTTATCCTCATCAACTTCATCTCCCGAACAGTTATTATTGAAATTTATTTCTTGAAACTCATCCTCAATCTCTTTTATGTTTCTTTTACTACTCTGAGGATTAGTCATCCCATGGATGACTACTGTTTATAGTATTTTCAGAAACATAAGTTCATGTCTACAAGAGATGGATGATGTGTGTCAAACAAAAAAATGCAAAGATAAATGTCTGTGATATGAGTTGATGAGGATGATAGTTTTCTATGAATTTCACCTTTGAATGAATTCATAGGATAAAACCTTCCATAGTAAATTAATTATTTTCTTAAATTCAATTACCCATTTTATTCAACATGCTAAAATTATTTAAAACAATCAATTGTTGAGTTTCCCTTATTAGAATTGTCTATAACTTTCACCTTAGATAATGAATATCTTATGTGTATTTATTTATTTATTATACAAAATTAATTTTTTATAAGCCTAATAAGATGGATATGAAGTGAAAATGGATGCACTCTAATCATTTGATAAAAGAGTATTAATATGAAGTTAAAAATTTTCATCATGTTTTCAAAAGAGAATGCATATGACCCTTATCAAATCCTTTGTATGTGTTTTTGTTGTTGTTATTCAAGAAAAATTAGTCTGGTGGAGTTGGAAGAACATTTGATTTGTCACAGAATATATCAGAGCTATAAATGTTGGACTAAACATGGGGAAAACTGAATGTGGACACTGATTGGGATGATACTGCGGTTTATGGATCATTTGATATGAATACCGGTGTAAATGATGATGAATATCACATTGAAGAAATCACAATGAAAATTTAAGATGACCTTCGTGATTGTCCAAAGTTTTTTTAGGAATTAAAAAGTTTTTCCAATAAACCATTGTATATCAGTTGAAAAAAATACACAACATTTTTAGTGGTATTGAAGTTATATAATTTGAAAAGTGGCAGTAGATGGAGTGACACCATCTTTACAAAACTATTTGGTCTCCTGAATGATATGCTACCATAAGAAAATGAACTACCATGCTGAACATATGATGCTAAATGAATGTTATGTTCAATGGGAATGATCTCTAAAAAAATACATGTTTGTCCAAATGATTTCATATTTTTTCTCAAGGACCGTAAATCACTCATAAAATGACCTAAGTGTGGCACAGATCGATACAAGAAAAAAGAATCAAGTCCTTCGAAATATGTATGGTACTTTACTATCATTCCTCATTTTATAAGACAATATGGATGTTAGGAAACCACGAGACAATTGACATGGAATAAAGATACAAGAATTAAATATGGGAACCTACATCATCTAGAAGATTCTCCATAGTGGAAGAAAATTGATTATGAGTATCCTGAATTTGGAAATGAGCTAAGAAACTTTCATCTTGCACTATCTACAGATGAAATAAATCATTTTGGTATACAGAGTAGTACTGATAGTATATGGCCAGACATGTTGGTAAATTATAACTTTCCTCCATGGTTATGCATGAAGCGCAAATACATTATGTTGTCTCTGATTATATCTGGACCAAAGAAACCTGATAATGATATTGATGTCTATTTGGATCCATTGATTGATTATCTAAAATTAATGTGGGATATAGGTGTTATAATGT
Source organism: Viscum album (assembly GCA_963277665.1). Lineage (NCBI taxonomy): Eukaryota > Viridiplantae > Streptophyta > Magnoliopsida > Santalales > Viscaceae > Viscum > Viscum album. Next base: position 2,112,470,879 of record OY728157.1, on the reverse strand, counting down.
ATGATTCTCATAGAAGTGAATAATTCACATTAAGATCCATATTTAATGGGACAATAAATGAAATTCTCGCTTATAGAAATTTATTAGGATATAGCATTAAATGAATTTGGGGTGTCCCATTTGTGAAAAATGCACATAATTATTTTGGTTGAAACATTCCTCGAAGACTATGTTTTTAGGACATCAGAAATTTTTACTTCGATGACATAAATACTGATCCTGGATGAAATAATTCGATGGAAATATTGAACAAGGTATAATATCATCTCCAGTAACGGACGATCAACTGAAAAATAATGTAAAATATATTGACACTATTTTCGATAAACCATTTTCGAAAAAACTTACAAAATTATGTTGGAAGAAGAGATCAATTTTCTTTGAATTACCGCATTGGAATTGTTTATATGTGAAACATTTTCTTGATTTCATGCATGTAGAAAACAAATGTATTTGATAGTGTTATTGGAATGTTAATAAATGTTCCTGGAAAAATAAAAATGGCATCAAGACTACATTGTACTTGATTGAAATGGGGATAAGGGAATAGTTGGCACCGATGAAGGGTAAAAGGCAGTCTTTTCTTCCTCTATCCACTTACACTCTATCCAAACAATAAAAATTTCAATTTTTCCTTTTCCTTAATAGTGTAAAAGGTCCACAAGGGTATTCATAAAATATCAAAAATGTCATGTCAATGACTAATTTGAATTTACAAGGTCTAAAGTCACACGACTGTCATGTTTTGATGCAATATTTAATGCATGTTACTTTCTGTTGCATTTTTCCTCAAAATGTATGACATACATTAACCAAACTCTGCTTCTTTTTCAAATCCATATGCAGTAAATTTATAAACCCAGTGAAGTTTATCATCATTGATAAGGATGTTGTAGTCATATTATGTGAATTAGAGTTGTTCTTCCCACCATAATTATTTTATATAATGGTCCACCTGATGGTTCACTTGGATAGAGAGTTTTAACTATGTGGCCTTCTCCATTATAGATCGATATACCCCATTGAACGGTATATGAAGATTTTTAAAGGGTGTGTCAAGAATAGAATTCTTCCATAAGGTTGTATTGTGGAATGATATATTGTTGAAGAATATATTGAATTGTGTACCTATTACCTATTAGATGTTGATGTTATCGGTCTCCCAAAGTCTCGTCACAGTGAATGCCTTATGGGTGAAGGGATTTCCAGAAGATATATTGTTACAATTACCTTGATAGATAGGGATCAAGAACACCTTTACATTTTACATAATAGTGAAGATGTTGATCTATACATTGAATCCCACAAATAAATTCTTAGAGATTTGAATTCATCAAGGGATGAAGGATTGATATCAAATACACATAATAAATAGTTATAAGATGGTTCTGTGATCAAATTTATAAGAAGTTATCTAAAATCTGAATTAAATTTTTGAATGACTTCAATGGTTATCCTAGGGACCAAATGTAAATTTTATATCTTACACTAGTTTTGTAATCAATGGTTATACGTTCTATATAAAAGAACATGATGAATACAGTACGATGAAAAATAGTGGTGTTACGCTATGTCTAAAGTGATGTACATATCTGGTTCCAAGGATAGATATCCAATTTATGAAAATATGTCATATTTTGTAATTATCAAATAGATATACGAGTTGGATTATAAAACATTTCAAGTGCTGATTTTCAATTGAAAATGGGTTGAAAATTTCAGTGTAGTGAAAGTTAATGAAATGGGATTCATAGAGATGAATTTCAGTGTGGAAGGGGAAAAAGATGATCCATTAATAATGGAATCACAAGTAGTGAAAGTATTTTATATCTCTGATATAACAAAAAATAATTGGTCGATTGTCCTGCTGGTGACTAAAAAAATGTCGGGTCAGATGAAAATTCAATCGAGGATGACCCCTTCATTGGGATATCACAATCAGTTCGTGTTAGTACCAATTTAGACAATGTCTTATATGTTATAGGGGACCAAAAATAGGGGATTTGGATTCTTGATAGAGGAACCAAATCCTTGAAACCTTTATAAAAATAAAGAGAGTTAAATGAGAAGGTAAAAGTGTTTTTTAATATAGAATGTTTTCCTCATAATATTATTTGTTCTCTACTTTATTAATATGATATAAATTAAAATTTTGACTCTTTATGGATACAATTTCTTTTTCACCTGATGATGTTACCAATCCCTTGGAAGAATAAACTATAATGAAGGAAACCCTTTGGAAATATGTAAAGATAATGTTACAATATACTTTCTCTATTTTATAGAAAAATTATATAATGGAATGTTGATTTAATTTTCATTATTCCTTGCAGAGTTAGTTTATTTTATAAGATTTATGTCCATCTGTCATTCCTTTTTAGGAAGTGCAATGGTGTTGTCTCTACTCAATCACAGAGGTAATCTTGATATTTGTACAGTAAAATCATTATCCATTGAATTAATATATTATTTCATATTTATGTTTAATTTATTTATTTTTATTATTACTTAGATAATAATTTTACATGTGGATTCTTTTATTCTATTTGGGGTGGTATGTCCATATTTCATGCCTTTATGCACCTAAACTTCCATAGACTTATTCTCCATCAATACCATTCAACCCTACAGTGTTGAAATTTATCATTTTCATTCAAGTTACCTCCAATACTCAATCATATAGGTAATATTGATGTTTTCACATAAAATCATTGTACATATAATTAATGTATTATTTCATATTTATTTTCAATTTATTTCTTTTTATTATTACTCAAATAATAATTGTTTCCTTATACAGGTGGATTCTTTTTTTCAAGTTGAGGTGGTTTGTTCAAAGTTTCTCATGCAGTGTTGGAAGTTCAATAAATAAATTCAATAGAAATTATGGTCAAATTGACAGTTAGGATTTTTTATGAGACTTTGGGATGTGTAGTAATCATCCTCACCTCAATCTGACACATGGTGTGTCCGGTATGACTCCAAGTACTTCTTTCTATTTAAAATTGACATTAATTTTAGTAAAAAAGAAATATGACATACTCGAAACTGAGAAAACATATTTATATTGTTTTGATACTTTAATACAGTTATCCATAAGTCATTTTTGATGTGTAGGAATTATTTTCACCTCAATTTGATACATGATGTGCCCGGTATGACTCAATGTGTCTGTTATTTGTTTAAAATCAACATTTAACTTTAAAAAGTGTCCCTCATTGAAAACTAAGAAAATGTGCTTATATTTTCTTGATAATTTAGGTCATCAACTCATAAATCATTTTTTATGTGTAGGAATTAGTCTCACATTAAACCAATACACAATTTGATCCATATGATTCAAAGTCCATGTTTTAAGTTTAAAATGAAAATTTAGTAAAAAAGACAAGTGATGTACTAAAAAATGATAAAACACAATCATATTATTTTGATACTTTAGGAAAACAATCCATAATTAATTTGGAATATATAGGAATCATCTGCACCTCAATATGATACATGGTGTGACTGGTATGACTCTAAGTGCGTCTTTATTTAAAATTGACATTAATTTTAGTAAAAAGGAAAACTTACCTACTTAAAACCAAATAAACACATTCATATTGTTTTGATACTTTATGAAAACTATCCATAAGTCGTTTGATATGTTTATGAATTAGTCTCACCTCAATTCGATGCACATTGTGACCTGTATGAATCCGAGTGCATATTTTTATTTAAAATTGGCATAAATTTTAGTAAAAAGGAAAAATAACCTACTCAAAACCAAGAAAACACATTCATATTATTTAAATAATTTTTTAAAATGATATATAAGTCATTTTTTAAGTGTAGGAATCATCTTCACCTCAATCTGATACACAATTTTCCCGGTATGACTCAATGTATCCATTATCATTTTAAAATCGATATTTTAGTTCAAAAAGTGTCACTTATTAAAGACCAAGAAAATGTGCTCGGATTTTCTTGATAATTTATGAAATAAATTCATAAGTCATTTTTTATTTGTACGAATCATTCTCACATAAAAACAATACATTATGTGGTTGTTATGAGTCAAATTATGTGTTTCAATTTTAAAATGAAATTTTATTTCAAAATACAAGTGATGTACTAAAAACCAAGTAAACACATTAATATTATTTTAATACTTTAGTAAAATGATCCATAAGTTATTTTGGATGTTTAGGAATCATACTTAACTCAATCCAACACATAGTGTGACTGGTATGACTCCAAGTGTGTCTTTTTATTTAAAATTGACATCAATTTTAGTAAAATGTACAACTAGCCTACTCAAACCCAAGAAAACACATTTGTATTATTTTTATACTTTATAAAAATGATCCACAATTATTTTTTGACATATAGGGATTATCCAAACCTCAATATAATAAATGATGTGCCTGGTATGACTCAAAGTCTTTTTTATTAGTTTAAAACTGACATTTTAGTTCAAAAAGAGTCACTCACTGAAAACCAATCAAATGCACTTGGGTTATCTTTATAGTTTAGTAAAATGATTCATAAATCATTTTTGACATGTATGAATTAGTCTCATATCAAACCGATATAGTATGTGATCAAAATGATTCAAATTATGTGTTTCCAATTTAAAATGACATTTTAGTAAAAAAGAAAACTAATGTGCTCAAAACCAAGAAAATACATTAAGATTGTTTTGATACTTTAAGAAAATGATTCATAAGTTATTTGATACATGTAGGAATCAGTTTTACCTCAATCCTACCCATTGTGTGACCGGTATGACTCAAAGTGTGTATTTTTATTAAAAATTTAAATCAATTTTAGTAAAATGGACAACTAGCCTACTCAAAACTAGTCAAACACATTCATATTGTTTCGATACTTTAAAAAAAATATCCATAATTCATTTAAGAAATTTAGGAATCATCCTCACCTCAATCTGATACACAATGTGCCCAGTATGACTCAAAGTGTTTGTTATCAGTTTAAAAATAACATTTTAGTTCAAAAAATGGAACTCACTGAAAACTGATCAAACACACTCAAATTTTATTGATAATTTAGGGAAATGATTCATAATTAATTTTTGACATTTAGGAATTGTTTTCATATCAAACTGATAAAAAATATGAACATAATGAGTCAAAGTGCGTGTTTCCAGTTTAAAATGGCATTTTAGTAAAAAGGAAAACTGATATACTCAAAACTGAGATAACAAATTCAGATTGTTTTGATACTTTAAGAAAATGATACAAATGTCATTTGAGATTTGTTGTAATCATCCTCACCTCAATAATTTGCACGGTGTGAGCGATATAACTCCAAGTGAATCTTTTTATTTAAAATTGACATCAATTTTAGTAAAATTAACACTTTATATTAATTTATTTAATTATATTATTACTAACATAAGAATTTTTTTCTTATACAGGTATGTTATTTTTCTTGATCAGGGGTGGTTTTATTTGTAAATAACATGATTTGGGTTCAAGATTAAAGGACAAAGTAACATTGATGTTTTTGAATGTATGTAATAAATTGTATTTAGGTAATTGTATAAACCAATGTTTGAAATGTCTATAATATAGTGTTTTTTCTTTTATTTTTATTGTAAATTTAATTTCATTTAAATTATGTATTGGTGCTTGTTTTTGTTGATATCTAGTGTGTTTCTGGTGCTGTGGTGTGTTGTTACAGCACATTATATTGGTGTTGCAGTGTGCTGTTACAACACATTGTAGTGTGGACCTTTATTAGTGCTTTTTTAGCACTTATAAAAAACCAAGGCTTTTGATCTTGTTTAGGTATTCAGTGCTTCTCTCGCACTAATAAATTCCATTTCTAGCGATGTTAAAGGCCTATTTTTTAGTAGTGATGGTTAGACAAACTATTCATCGACTGTGTATTTTTCCATTACTAAAAACTATAGTATCCTCACATGAGTGTGATGCCCCTATTACGTGGTTTCATTAACCATGTTTCCTTGGAAAGTGGGTTGGACTACCCCACATGGTTTACTCAAATTGTGTGGCCTAGGCCGCACGATTTCTACTAAATATGTGGCCCAGCTACCTTTTTCAAAAACTTAGGGTTCAGGCTCTGAACAAGTTTTAGACGCCCTTTTTCCTCTATAGCCTCACTAGGAATTAATATCATGTCAAAACCAAGGATTTAAATTGGAAATAAAAAAGTTTTTCTGGCTTATAAAAAACTAGGATCTTACAATCTTCTCACCTTAAAAAAACTATCCCTAAATTTCCCTTCCAAGGGTGGTCAAGCATCATCTAAAAATAAATCTAACCACTATAATCATGTATGGCAGACTCTCACTCCCAAGTATTATCATGTACATGCTCATTATACCATTACACATGTACTAGAGTAACTGATCAACCATATAAAATCTTCATGTCTCGATCAACAATACAGATAGGATACTTCTCAAAGGATGTATCTACCACCAACTCGACCTCCTCGAGATGAATAATATGTGACAGGTCAGAATTATATCAATGAAGCTGAGATATGTGGAAAATTCCATGCATGGATCGGTACCTCAAAGGTAAATGAAATTGATAGTCTAACAGCCTGACTCTCTCTAGAATCTTGAAGGGATTGATGTAACAAGGTAATAGCTTCCCTTATTTCTGAATCTTTATATGCCCCAGTCTATGTGAAACTCATAAGAAAAATAGACTCCCCACCTCTAAATCTAGTGGTTGACAATGATAGTCAGTATATGATTTCTATCTATAATTAGTTATAAAAATTTTCTTTTTTATAAGTTGAAACTGCAATGAAGTATCCTAAACAATACAAGGACTCAGTAGTGTTGTTTATCATGCCTCTAACTAGAACAGGGGTGAGCAGAACAACCTACTATATAGGGCCTCATAAGGAGACATGTAAATGGTATCCTAGAAGCTGTTATTATAAGAGAACTTGGAGAGAGTTTAGGGTTTCTCCTAAGAACCACTAAAATCAAGGGTGCATTCTTGGAGCATGTCCTCTAAAACCTGTATCATATGATTAGATTGACTGTTGATATGTGGGTGATAGGTTGTACTCAGCAGTACCTATAAACCTAGTTCCCTCTACGACCCCTTCCAGAACCACGACATGAAACGATAATCTCTGTATAATATGATAAAACAGAGAACCCCTTGGAGGCGTATGATCTCACAAATACAGAGCCTCATGAGATCATCCAATTAAATAATCTCCTAAATGGGAAGAAAATGGGATATCTTTGTCAACTTATCTATGATCACCCATAGGATGTCACTATCCTTAGGTGATCTAGGTAGTCCTGGCATAAAATCCATGGTGACTTCACCCTATTTTCACTCAGAAATAAGTAATAGTTGTAAAATCCCCGCTAGTTGTCGGTGCTCTTCCTTCACCTTCTAACAGGTGGCACACCATTTACCGAAGCCAGCTATCTCCCGCTACATCCTCAGCCACCAATATTGACAGTGCAAGTCTCGATACATAATTTTAATACCGGGATACATGGCCCATATAGGGGCATGCGACTCTCACATAAACTTCTCCCAAATGTTTTCTAGAACCTAGAAACATCCAAGGATGTGTAAGGTCACATCCTCATCAATGATCCAAATAAGAGGTCGGTCCTCACCTACCATGCTCTATTTTAAGACCAAACACTCAGAATATGATAACTATCTCATCCTCACTATATCCATAATAGTGTAAGTCATATCTAAATATGAGAGAGAAGTTTCATGTGAGTATCTTTTATCTCCAAGTGCATCTCTAAAAGTAAGTCTATAAGCTACCATTTTCTATTGGCCTCCTAAACTGCTTGTATTTGAGCCCTCCTACTTAATACACTAACAAATTCATTTCCATTTCTAGTCATATAGGAAATCTCTAAGTAGAAGTACTATAGTTATTCAACCCAACTTCATTTCCTAAGATTCAAGTCACACTATGTAAATATGTACTTGATGATTTTGTGATCCGTTCACACCACAAAATGATCTCCAAGTAAGTAATGCCTCCAATAGTGGAAGGCATGAACCACAGTGGATAACTCAAGGTTGTACATCAGGTAGTTCCTCTCATGTGGCCTCAACTATCAAGAATCATACACCATGACTCATTCCCCCTACATTAGGAATGCACCTAGACCAATACCTGATGCATCACAAAATATTATATAGCTACTTCCCAGCTCTAGAATAATCTGGAGTGACACTGAAGCCAGACTCCCTTTAAGCTTCTAAAAGTATGTCTTATAAGCGTCTAACCATATAAACTTCATAACCTTATTATTAATGCATGTAATAGGTGAGACAAAGTATGATAATTTTTGTATAAAGTGCCTATAATATCCAGCTAGCCCCAAGAAACTCCATATGTCAAAGATGTTCTTGGGATACTCCAATGAAACTACAACTCTCGCCTTCTCTAGGTCAACTAATACTTATTTTTGTGAGATGATATGACCCAGGAAGTGAATCTCATTCATCCATAAGTTTCACTTTGTGATATTAGCATATAAATGATGCTCTATAAGTGTACCTAATACGATGTCAAGATTTTTTTCATGTTCATGTTGAGTATAAGAATACACCAAGATATTCTCCACAAATACCACCACAAATGAATCTAGATAAGGATGGAAAACTTTGTTTATTAGTGCCAAGAAAATTTTTGGTGCGTTCGTGAGACCTAAAGGCATGAAAAAATATTCATACAAGCTATATCTACTATGGAATGTAGTACGTAGTATATTTGATAGTCTAACACTCAATTGATGATAACCCAGTCTCAAATCAATATTCTAGAACACATGAGATTCTTGGAGATGGTTGAAGAGATCATCTATATGTGGAAAAGGTTTCTGGTTCTTAACCATCAGTTGGTTCAACCTCTGGTAATCCACACATATCCTAAGGGTACCATCCACCTTATTGGAGAAAAGAACTAGTGAACCCCATGGAGAATTACTAGGTCGTATAAACCCATTAGCCTCTAAATACTCTAGATTCATCTTGAGGTCCTGCAACTCAGTAATGGCTATCTATTAAGGAGGAATGGATACCAATACATCTCCTAGAACTATCTCGATGGAAAACTCTACCTCTCTCTCAGGAGGTAGTCCTAAAAAGTCACCCAGGAAAACATCCCAGAAATGATTAGCCAATGGAGGGATATGCACTTCAAACATTACCTTATCATATAGATAAAAGCTAGAAATATGGGTTGTCATCCCACCCATCCCTTTGGTGACATAAAAGTCACCCTTTAGCGATAGAAATCTAAAAATGCATGAAATGGAACCAAAAATTCCATCCTAAGAATGATTTAAAACCCTATTATCTCAAGGAAAAAGAGGTCCCATAAGAAGTGACACCTAGTTATATCAAGGGGGAACTCCTTGAACTAGTTTACACTCTCTGTTTGAATCCCCAATGGACTATCAAGTGTCATCATGCCACTGGAAAACCGAACATCGAGCCCAAGGCTCTACACAACAAGAACATATATAAATCTATCAGAATCACATGTATCAAAAAAGAATAAATACCAATGTAGAGGCTACTAGAATAGTACCTCTCACAGTAGAAGGTCCAATACTCTACTCCTTGGGTATTGAATGTATGGTATACATATTTCCTAATCTGTGGCCCTGAGATATTTCCTAACTACCCTGATCAAGTTTTCTTTGTTGTCATTGAGAATGTGGTGTATGTCTACCCTAGCCATGAAAACCACCTTGACCTAATTGTTCAGCTGCACTCTAGCTCCCTTCTTAACGAGAAGTTGTTGACCCTGCTCCTAAATGTGGAGTCGGTACAGACCCTCTCTCACTAGTTGCTGGATGAAAAGTCATGAAAAATCATTGTATATGGACCATATTTTTACAAGATCTACACTTTAATTGGTCCCTTATAGACCGATGCCTTGTATTTCCTGATCTACTGTACTGATTCCACATCACCTGGCTACCTAAGTATGTACTCTGGCTACTAATATCTCTACATGGAATCTCTAAATTATGATTCTTACTGTTGGTTGATGTAGTTACAAATTTGGGTGTCAAACCACCCTGGATCACACCTCCACCCTCTCTCAGGTTATGCTCTATGATAAGCTCCTAATTCACTATTCTAGATACGATAGTAAGCTTAAATACATTCACCTATGATCGGATGTCATACCTAAGACCGTCATCAAATCTCCTGGATTTAGATAACTCATCACCTAATAAAATAGGTTCAAAATTCTAAAATTATGTAAATGGGATGAATAGTCCATAACTAATAATGTACCATGCTCCAGATGCATAAACCCATAGGCTTTATGAATCCTCAATGTCTCAGGAAAGAAATAATCATAGAAGGTCGTATGAAAATCCATCCAAGCCATTTCCTGATGACGATTCATCTGAGTAATAACATCCCACCATATATTAGTATAATCATAGAGAATATATGTTTCAAGCTTCACTGTAATCTTGGTAGGTGTCTTGAGATGATCTAAAATCGATAGCATGGCCTCTATCCATGACTCTGCAACATTTGGTCTTCCATCCCCTAAAAACATGGGTGTATTCTGCTGGTGAAACCCACGCGTCAACTCTTCCATAGTCGAGGCAAGTCGTGGTGCTCCCTGAATGGTCTTCATAAAGCATAAGAACCCATCTCTAAATTTTGTGTCAGCACCCATATCAGGTATAACTAGAAGTTCCACAAGAGGCACTACTAGAGGTTCTATTGGTGACCCAGGGTCCACCACCTCTGGAGCATGGTCGTCGCCACTCTCCTAGAGCACGACTCGAGGACGTCATGGTGGAATGTCTCTAAAAAGTATAAACACACACCTCATAAAAATATTTAAAAACCACTAAAATCATAGATATAAGAATAGGATAGGTATAATCCTTTCTATATAAATGTCACACCCCTCTATTTACTCCTAGAGCCAGGTCTGGGAGATATAAGAATCATAATATAAGTGAGATACATTGTCTACTACCCACTACTAGGGTCAGTTCGGGGTCAATTTATCTACTATAAGTCCAACGTTCTGGCATACAGAGTGTCAATTTCAATCTTTAGAGTAAAACTCTCTTTAAATTTTAATTGGAATCTCTATTTAATGGTGACCATTTTATTTATAATTCAATTTCATTGAAATTCATTTTCATTTATAACAATCACTTTAAAAGGTTAAACTATATGGATCCCACTTCCAATTTATAATTTTACATACACATTATAAATTGATGTGTGGTTCCCATTTAATTCTAACTAGTTATATATATCATGTCTCTGCATGAAATGTTAGCACAATTTCATGGATATAGCAATAAATGTGTTAAAACATATAGTAAGAAATGCACACTATAATATAAATGTGGCATGGAATAATGCATAACATATAAATCTTGATGTTCTAATAATGATAAATGATGTAGTAAATCATTTAAATATAGGACAAGGGTAAAAAAACCATATTCATAAGAAATATCACACATCAAGTGCATCACCCATCGATGAAATCATGAAAAATTTAACAAGCACAATCCATAACATCACATCCAATCCCAGGTAATTTGTCCCTTCCCTGTATGTGGGTTTCCTACTCCCAAGAATAGGTTCATGACCAAATTACATTACATCCTAGTCTCTTGTCTAATGCCCAAAGAGTAATACAAAAGGAAAAGAGATTTGATACCACTTTGTGACATCCTAGGCTTGGTTCACTCAACAGTAACCAGACTCAGTTGGCCACATGGCCTCAAGTGTGCCTCCCCATATTCTAGAGGTAGCCAACTTGAAGTAAGGGTCCATGGTGGAACAGTGAGGAGACTATACTCTCATGATCAGAGTGTAGCATAATAGTATAAACATAAACAAAAATAGTGTAAGTATATTAATAAGTAAGCAATAGAGGAATAACATCCATCATATAAATAACCAAGTAAACACATCCATAAATTTCATATACATGATGATGATAATGGAATTCAATACAAAAAGGAATACAAGTGATACATGGAAACCAGTACAATACATGTATAAAAATACCAAAAAGACCAAAATTGAACTATCCCCAAATAGTATCATGAGACATAGCATGGTCCTTTTCTCCCCTACTCCTATGTAATGAGAAATAAATCATCAGCAAGCAGGCACTTTCCCCTATCCCTACCTGTATCTATGAAGTCTATCTGGGTACCATAAAGGCATCTCAAGTATGGTGTGAGATAGACTCAGTAGGCCACCACCAACAGTGTATAATTCCATTCATTCAGTGAATATATAATAAACAATGTGAAGATAATAAATAAACTATAAATGCAGTGTGGTATATAAATAACCCACATAGATTCGGGTTCCTATGGAACACCCATCCCATTTTATCTATTTCGACCTAAGTCAGACTATCTCTGAGTAATAAATCAATCATGATTTAATTTAATAATAATTTATTGGGACCTGGTTCATAGCCCAATCATCCCCTATGAGATATATCCAACGGTGTGTGTATAGTAAGGCCATCAGTAAAGTGTAAGGCTCTAACCGAATCCAATATTGTTCTCTGGATGGGTAGATGTGTCATTATAATAATTTAATTATTATTCAATATAGTGTAACCAGATCCCATCCTTGGAATTCCTAAGTTGGAATCTATGTATCACGCCAGGTATAGAATAAACTAGACACCCTACAAGCCCATCCTAAGCATTCCTCAATGGAATCATGATATCTCTCTAGGTGTGGTATAAAGTCACCTCTCACTGAGTATGTCCTTAGAGGTCCATGAAATTTAACCCAAGTTTCACTCATTCCATATATGATAAGCACCTCACTAAGCTTGTCCTTAGTAGTCCATAAGGAGTCTAACTATCACTCATGGCATAATAACAGTTTTTCCCATGAGTCCATCCTTGGTAGTCTATAAATGAGTCCAAGTATCACCCAGCATATATAAGCTAGTTGTTAAAATATTCCAACCATGGAATTTTTATAATAACTCATGTGCCACCCAATTTTCATATTAATCATTCGTTATAACATTTAATTATTCAGTCCATAAGAGTTCATCTATGTCGATCCTAAATTGGAACCCACCTCTCACTCTTGGCATGTCAAGAAGAATGGTCATGGGCCCATAGTACAACCATACCATATAATATCACGTGTTTTAATTCAATTTTTCATCTCCATTATTATCAATTAAATCACCTCTAAAGTCGATTTAAATTAGGCATAGGCTTAGAATGCCTACTATCACACAAACCCTTCCATTATTTTAAAATATCCATTTCAATTATAAAATGTGTATCAAGCATATACAAGCAATAGAAATTTCCTAAGGAATGAGGACATGGGCTACCATTCCCTCCAACCTTCATTCAATTCAATTTACAATTTAAGAAATTCATTTAATGCCCCATAATAAGGGGTAAACGACACAGCTCATAGGTGAATCAAATATAAAGGTCTTACATGGTGGTTTAATCAATTTGAACAACATGCCAAAAGGGTTGGTTTGAATTCTAGGTCTTTACATTTTAATTACATATCAATGGGTGTCATGAGTGGTATAGGTCTATCATATCCATTAAATTTAAGAATCACTTCAATTTATAAGCATTTTTTAGAAAATATGGTGTGTGTCACAATGACATAATTTATTAACACCCCAGTTTAAGGGAAAATAACAAGAAAAACTACCTCAATTTGGTAGAGGAACACTTATCTAGTATCAGCCTATGATTTGATCCAGATCAAAAGAAAAAAAAATAACGAACGAATGCCCAGAAAATAGTCCATAAGATCCTGTATTGTTGCAAGGAACAAAAATGAAAAAAGATTCCAAATGAATATAAAACTAAATGATTCTCATCCAATGAGACTAATGGTAAGTGATTTGGAGTCTGAATTGGGAAGATATGGAAAATCCTAGGATTATGCTTCAAGGGAGATTTAAAAGTGGAGGATGGTTGTCAGATGGAGAGGAAATAGGAAAAAGAAGTAGGGTTAAAATTTAAATAAAGTATGGGGGGGAAAGGTCATTTCCCCTTTAAATAATCGGTCTCATGATTAATTAAACCATGTCCCAACCATGCACCCTTCTCTATCCAAGAACCCCCCTCACATGGTCATGGCACACAGGTAGACAAATCGTGCATCGATCATGCATTTTGAATATTTTAAAAATTAAAGCATCATCGCACAGGCATGAGGCCCCTGTTTCATGGTTTCATCAATCGTGTGGCCCTGAACTATGGGTTGGACCACCCCACACAGTTTACTCAAACTGTGCGACATGGACCACCCGATTTCCAATAATCGTGCATATAAGGACCCATACTTTACATACATAGATATTACTTCAAAATTGAATAATATTAATTAAAAAATATAACAAAACCATGATATGACCATATAGGTATAGTATCTTTAGAAATTGGGAAACATAAACAACTGGTTCATAAGACATCTTCATTGTCTCCCGCTTATTTCATTATAACTAGACCCATTTTTGACATATCTTACTTAATACCCTTCTTCATGACCTGGGGAAAAGAAACATATAAAAGGGTGATCTCAAATGCTCAATAAGGGTAAACAAGGGATATATCAATCATATCATAATCATAATACATAATAACATAACATTTGAAAATCTTATCCTGTGTATAAAAGATCGTGATATCATGCCATGGGATAAATCATAAAAGTTCATAAGAATCAATGAACGTAATCCCAAAAGTCATAACCTAAGGCATGAAATTTTTTGGCATACAAATAAGCATAGAAAATCATTTCATATTAGTCAAGGCTCATTTCCAAGACTATTATAGTAGACAAATTCTATTGTTGAACTGAGTTCACTCCTTGTTCCAGCCCTGTACTACTGAACTAAGATCATTTCTCGTTCCAGCCATTTCTATATCATGAGATATAAATCTTTACCCAATGCATTGGATGAAGATATAGGTCTCACCCATCTCATAATAAATCAATCTTACATGTGCCACAAAAACATAAATCATAGCATAACCGAAGGAATAAAATAGATTTCTTAAACATCATTCCACTATAACATAATCCATATAAAAAATGGATTTCATAAATAGAATTATATAAAAAACATAATACAACCATTTTAAACATAACCCTATTAAATAATTCCATCTTAAATGGAAAATAATTTTTATTGAACAATTGAAATTAATTATTGAGGAAAATATCCTTTCTTCTTCAAAAACATTTTATTTTCTCAAAATGCCACATAATTTTAAAAGAAAATAATTTCTTTGAAAATAACCTTGGAATATTTTAAAGTAATATTCATAGAAATATGGTGTTATGAAAACATAAAAACTCATCAAACTGTGCAAGTTAAAATAGAACATTCTTCTCGTACTTTTGTCAGATAAGTCAAAAAGTACCTCATATCAAAAAATGAAAAAAGATCCCTTTCATGGAATTTAATAAAAAACACCAATAGATAAAATTGACTTTAAAAAAATTATAATAATAAAAATAATATTACATATTTATGAAACATGTATGTGGATGATAAATATACTCTAGTAAATAGTTACGTATAAACAATCTTGGATAATAATGAGATTGCAAAATTATCCCTTACCTCAGGTCTGATTTTCTTTGTATGTATTTGAACCTCCTATATGATTATTTAAATAATTTCATTGAATTATTTCAGAATAATAGTCATTTTTATGATATCATGTATGATTATATTATCATCTTTTTGTTAGTAACATTATTACTCATCCATCATGTGTTAACTTCTTTATTTTCTTATGCGTGTTTTGTCGGATAAGTTTGTGTTCCTCTTATTAGGTTATAGTTATATAATTTACAGAATTATATTAGTATAATATATATCATATTTATTCATTCCATTCATTTATATAATCATTATTTAATTAATATCATGTAGAATGAATCACATTGCATTGTGGAGACAGTAGGTCGTACGTACGCACGAGCGATGATATCATTACCATAATTGTTGAATGGTATTGAAGTTTATGGTGTATAATATTTAAGAATAAATATTAGCTTATAATAATAATATATAGTTATTGTTTCCATCATTATACTCATACAAGTAATGTGGTGGTGAAAAACAGATTACACCGTAGTGTGGAGATGGTAAGTCGTGCGTACTAACGTGTGGTGATTTCATTTTTCATAGGATGGATAGAAGATGGGATATGGTTGTTTCATAATCATAATAACATCTCATTATATAATTGATACAGTATTTATTAATTTATAATGAAACAACTCATGAAGAGGAAGTAGAAGAAGAAATAAGTTTGAAAGAATCGGTTGAGAAGATTACCTCTTCTTCGACGTGCTCCTTCTAAATCTCCTCTTAAAGCACTAGATTTGGTATTTAAAGAATAAAAAACATCTATAATGTAACTAGGGAAGTTTATAAAGGAAATTTTTAGGGGATGACTGAGATTAAAGTCTCAAATTGAAGTTCATATGTGAGGGAGGAGGTGCCCTTTTATAATTGAGGTGATGGGCACTTTTGAGATCTCCAAAAATATTAATTTATAATAAACTCAAACCCCATCCAAAAACCTCCAAAATTTCCCAATTTAAAATATAAGAAGATATAGGGTTGTAATATCATCAACAAATAAATTTTAGAGAATATTTTCTATCAATTTAAACCACAACATTTTAATTAATACTTAGTTATTATATTTAATGTTTAACTAGGGTAACAAATATTTCAATATTAAAAGAGTAAAATATTTACTTATTTGATGTCAATTAGACCATAAATAAATACCTTAGAAAACTTTAGACCATATAATAATTATTATATTTTTTTAAAAAAAAAATATTATTTTTAAATAATTTAATAAAACATTGTTTTGATAAACAATCAATAGTGTCAATTTTGACTCTATTCAATTCATTGATTTTTAAAAATATTAAGATAACAAGTTAAATTAGAAAAAACTATTTAGTTATATTAATAAGAGGTAAATTTCATCTAGAAAATTCATTTTACATATTAACTAGCCAAAATTATATTTATTTTAATATTTGTAATTACATTTATTTGATATTTCCCTTAATAAAATAACTACTAAAATGGTTTTGTGTAATTACTTAATATTATTATTTGTTTAATAAAATTAAAAATAAAATAATATGACCAAGATAAATCCTCTTGATTTCATAAGAATACTTATAATCAAATATATCTTCTGTAAAATCCATCATTAAAAATTTTATACTTATTAAAACATGAATGTGACAAGTTTACCATCACTTTAAATAAAATAATATAAGTGTAATAATATCTTCTATAAAGATCTAAATGGTCAATAACTCGACTCTTGGGTGGTTATGATCGAGATATACTTGACCAATAATATTTGGTCAAGTTTTTGGGTCTTTTAATGGTTATTGTCATTTTAATAATTATTATTTTATTGATTTCTCATCAATTAAATAATTTTTTCACCATTAAAGTATAAGTATTTATGGTAATTATTTATTTCCTAAAAATTAAAAACAAATTATCATGATAAATAAAAACATTTTAGATTTAAAATTAGTATTTATAATCTAATTTATCTTATGTATAACCTTATATTAAAAATGATCTAGTTATTAAAATTTGAGTAAGACATATTTAACTTTTCTTTAAATAAAATAAATTAAATGTCCTAATATCATCCAAGTGGCTTCCAAATGATATCATTTCGACCCAATGATGATTTAGGTTGGAACACATTCATCCAATGATATTATTATAAGTGTTAGGGTAGTTTCATAATATAATTTTTACCCTTAATTACACAATTTACCATTTTACTGTATTAATAAAAATTACCGAAGTTATTATTCAAAATGCCCAAAAATAAAAGAAATATATTTAAATAATTTGTACTTAATAATTAAAAATATGAAATCCATTTTTCAAAATTTAAAGAATATAAGTTTTAGTAATTAATTAAAATTAATCACATTGTCATAAAGAGAGAACGAGTTTTAAAAGTTAAAACATTGCAAAAGATTGAAATGTTTTTACATCTGAATTCAATGTAAAATTAATGATAATGAAATAAATTATATTGAATGATTAAAATATAATCTATTTATAATTTAAAACCATTCAATATTATATTTTAACCATATAAATTATTTTGATGAAAAACGTTGTTTTCAATTAAAATTTAGTGTATTTTTACTATTCATCAAAACTTGAAAGTTATCATAAAAATATCAAAAATTGATCCAAAGTAAATTTTTATATCCCGCTTCCAAAAAAATTATGTCGTCATATAAAAATTATTAATGTGTCAAAATCTTAATTTAAAAAGGGTTCGCCATTAAAAGGTAGAAAATTACCCTTTTGAAAAAAAAAATAAGTTTTTATACATCAAATAGGGTTTATTCATACCCTATAAAAAAATATCTATTGGATTAATATAAAAAATTATTAAGTATATAACATATATATTTCATTGATTTCATTGATTTCATTTAATAATAGTAATTCACTCAATTTATTAATACAAAAATACAAATATAGAATTGATTTATATTTTTTCCATAAATAATTGGTAGCCGATGAATTCACTATACATTTTCATAAGTTAGTTTTATTTATTCCCTATAACATAACGGTTAGGTTAAAATTGTCATTTTATACTAAGAGCATCTTGAAGTTCATTTAAACTCACGATTGCGTGCAATTCAAGCTATTGAAGAATTAAAATTATTTAAAATATTTCATAAAAACATCTGGTTGTTACAGTACAGCCCATATAATTTTCCAAAAATTGGGATCCATGCTTCGAACAAGCCCTAGACACTCTTTTTTCCTCTATAGCCTCACTAGGAATTCATATTAGATCAAAACCAAGGATTTAAACTGAAAATAAAAAGGTTACATACCTCATAGAAAAATCAGCATCTTACAATAGTTATAACACCTTAGTGGTTGCATTCCCTTTCCATTCCACTTACCATTCTTGAACCCTTTTGATATAAGTGTAATAATTTTATTGAGGTATTCATTAGCTTACTCATTATCATAATCACTTGATTCAATTTCCTCATCATATTTGAATTTAATCTTTCTCATAGCCTCAAAGGCTATCTCCTCTCTAATTTTCTTCTTAAAACTGGAAATTTCATCATCTCATAAGTAATGAGAATATTATGAACTCATCTAGTGAAATATATTATTTGATTTATAAGGATGAAATTTTGAGATCAAACTTATCTGTAAAGTCTCTCATTAACTTTTTTATAATAGTAGAATCATCCAACTTATCACCAAATCCCTAAATATTGCTAAAAATATCATTTACTCTTGTAAAGTAGTCATCAATATTTTCATCCACATCCATTTTAATATCCAAAAATATGATCCTACAAATATACATCTTGTATTACTTTACTTTAATATTTCCTTCATAACCACTCTTCAATTTATCCCAAATTTCTTTATAGTTTTAAGTCTCGTGATTTTTTTTGTAAACCATTTCTAAAAGCGACATCAGGATAAAATTTTAATGATTTTACATATACTTCCATAATTTTCTTGTCAAAAAAATCATAGGAGGACCCTTAGAAATGGTTGGATAATTATTTCTTTATATGTGACTTTTAGGCCAAGTGATATAAGTTAAGACAACATCTTGTTCCACCAACTATGATAGTTCTTTCCATAAAATATTGGGACACCCTTGTTGTTCATAGAAATTAAATTATTCATACTCGAAAACATACTGGATCTTTCATAGAGAACATGAATTAGCTCTAATACCACTTGTAGATCCCAGCATAGTTAGCTACCACCAGGGTTGAATTAGTGGTACACTTCTACTGATTTATTCTTTTTAAATCAACCTCTTAGACAAGTTAAAGTCTTGTTCTATTCTCTCTTGAATTACCCATCCTCACCCAATTGTATTGGGAAATTATGAACATGGGAACACTATTATTTAAAAGGTTTGGCCTTAAAATCCTACTCCTTATCTTGATTGGTTAGTCACCCTGATCATGGACTCTCCACTATAAACCCAAGTGGTTATACCGACGATCTTCCCAATCCCATCAACATAGAGTCTCATTATGCTCCTATTCCAAAGTTCCATAAGAAATATATAGCTTCTCATATTCTACTATAATATTTTTCATACTATAATAATAAATATCTCCTTTTTCCTCCTCATTTCTTCAGTACCGCTTGAAATGGATCTTCCCCCTCAAGCGTCCTTGATAAACTATTCACCACATGCTACCTCTTCAAGAACTTCATCATATAATAATCATGATTATGTATATTGGTCTTACTCACCTTCTCTTGATATTAAATGACCTGGATAATCCACAGTTTCTAGAACACTCAGGCACAATAGGTCTTCTTCCTTCTGAAAAGTTCTCACCTTCGGTCTCTCACTTTCTCTCTTTGATACAGTGGTGCACTTGGTTCTCATATTATTCTCACAAAATGCTCCACTTTCTCTTTATTTTCTAGAAAATTTTATATTAATAGGACCATGAATATTATTTCCATAATTAAAATATAGAAACTCAATGATTTTATTGTATGTTGTAGGTGTTCTCTTTATTCAAATCCATTTAAAAACCTGATCAACATCCTTATTTTGAATCAGGATAATTTATCCACACAATATTTGAATATCATGATCTACTTGTCTACAAAATCTACACCTTCTAAATTCAATTTTAATTTAATCCATGTGTGCATGGAAGAAAGAATCATTTCCATATAGCCCTCCTCTTTATGGTGTGTAACTACTCTCATCATAGTAGCTTAGATCATGATCCCCTTAAATTATCATGATTATTGAATCTATAAAGAATAAAATAAGCATCCTCTGATTCAATATCTAAATTTTTCAGAATTATTATTGTGAAAAGTCATTGATTTTTCATTGAAGTAACCTTCTGAATTTCTTTCTTGATTTCATATATTTGTCTCAACTTTAAGGTTCTCCTAAGGTTAGTTGAACCTTACAAAGTCTACATATCTTACAAAATGACTCATCTTATGAAAAATCACTTCTTTGAAAGTTTATATATTATACACTGGACATCATTTGTAATTCCCTCTTCTTATATAGGATAGAAATTTTACAAAACTTATTTCTTATGAAATTCATATCTTAAGAAAAAAATATCTTATGTATTGGCCATCTTATGTGATTTCCTCATCTTATATAGAATAAACATCTTATAAAATTCAAAATCGTATCATGGGATCTTCTCAGTATTTCATATGAACTTCTTACTTATATTATATGAAGTTACATCTCTCAAATGTACTCCTTGTTTTCGTTCTACATGTATATACTTAAGATTCTACCTTTTCAATTATCGAACTGTTAAGCTTCTTCTATAAAACCTTGTGAAAAAAAAATCAACCCTGTGAAGTGCATAGGGTTCTGTACATACTCAAAATTCATAAAATATTTTATTTCCAGTATACATTGGATGGTCTCTCAATAATTTCAGTAGGTATCACTCAAGTATTTTAGCAGATTTCCCTCAAGTATTTTAGTTTCTTTGACTTCATGAATCTTAACTCTTCAATCTCCAACTAGCTGAATTCTTTCAAACCAACATCCAAATTGTTGTTTATAGTGTTCCTTTGGCTTCACTTATATTTAACATTAATAAAATCTCATCAATCGTCACATGTAATAATGGGCTTCTAAATTGAATATGTAATCCCAAGATCAACGAGTAGCATAAAAACCGCATCTTTACAAACATCTCAAAACATATTGACCACTTATTTATTCTGATGGAATCCTTCCTTATTGGAAAAAATACAATCTTCACTCGGGTACTTAATTTTCATACCCCTTCTCATAATTATAAAGTGAAATAAAGCATCATTGTCTATAATACAAGGCTCAAGTGGATAGGTGACACTTAGAAAAATATCACTCATATCTTTTGAAATGGTATTTTCAAATGAAGTTCCATAATCATATCTTTCAGGGTGGACTCTTGGTCAATGAAATCCTTCTTAGAACAGATTTTCTTCCCACAATTCCAATATATGGGATCACATTCATCCAAACTACTATGAATTCTACGTCTTCTTCATTTTCCTTTCTTGTGACTCTTATGTGCAGCAAAACATCCTTTACATTTTTCACTATAGGAATTTTCAGTAGATGCTTGGATCTCCTTTTGATGAATATCCTCATTCGGAATTAGATCTATTTCCATTGAAAACATTAACTCAACCTCACCGCTTGAGTTAATCACCATGATAACCATCACATACCATGATTCCATGAATAATGAAAGAAATAGCAGTGCCCACTATGGATCTATGGACTTTACCTTTACCAATTCCAACTAACTTCATATAATATCGAATTTTTTTAATGTGATTAGTCATTGAGTTACCATTAAATATTATCATGTAAAATAGCCTCCTAAAAAGAAACACTTTATTCATTATGGTGGGGTTCTCATACATATTGGTGAGGGTCTTTGTAAGTTTCAAAGTCATGTGTACTTTACAGATGTTATAGTCTACATTTTGGGATTGTGTCATTCGAATCACCCCTAATGATTTCTTATCCTATCTTTCCCATTATTCCTTATTTATCACTCCCAACTTGGCACCAGTCAACGAAAGATCAAGATCCATCCATAGTAGAAAATCCTCTATCTTCATCTTCCAAAATCTAAATTTCATCCCATCGAACTTCTTCAACCAGACCTTGCCCTCATCCAACACCATTCCTTTTGGAAACAATGAACTCCCACTAAATCAAAACAACATAAGAGATATCAAGAACTGATTACAAAAATTATATTACAAGGTTAAGGGAAGAATGATTCTATTGAAATAATATCAAAAACACATGATTCGAGGTCTAGTCATATTGGAACTCTACAACCAAGCTCTAATGCTACTTTTTGGGTTTTGTAAACTTTTAACCTTCAGAAATTATCCTCCAGAACTTCATAAAATTAGAAACTATGTTTCGAACATACCATTATTATAGAAAACATGTGTATACAATGTTTCTCAAACTAGGAAGAAAAGCACCCCAACCACGCACCACAACACACATATACAAACCAAACAAGAACTTCTTGGAGACAAATGAAAGAAAGGAAAAAAAGTATTTTATGTTGTTTGAATGATGTTCTACTCCATAGGAGGAGCATTGAAAACTCTTTTATTAAAGTAAACAAATTATTATTATAATATTGATCAAGTCTCTGTCAAATAAATAATCCCACACTATATAGTAGAGACAAGTATATGCGACCGGTTCCACCACCTTTCACTCTTCATGGAGAGTATGCCCCTTAGATATGATCTTCATAGGCATCTCTTCACTTGGAAAAAGGCATCCACTGACTTATCTAACTCATCAGGTTAATAGTTCATTATTTTGGAAACTCTATGAGTTTACTCTTATATATCCTTTTGAAGAACCCTTATGTAACCCTCGTTAATGCTGAGAACCCTTATGTAACTTCATAAGTGACCCTTATGTAAGTCATTTGTGTCTCTGAACTTCCTGCTTCCAGACTTATCATTTGCTTTTAATTATACCTATTTTGTTTTATTTGCCTCCATACTTACATACATTGTCAATATTGCTCCAACATTATCATCCAATTCAGAAATTAGACTTTCAGAATCACTCCTTCCAAAAGTTCCAATACTTAGATGGAAAATGGTTTTGACACAGCAAAACCTAATAATCATCACTATGTTGTGATGCATTTAGTGCACACTTATAACAATAATGTAACATCCCTAACCTTCTCATTGGATTGAGAGGGTGGTGAGACGTTATTAGGCCTTAAGCGACATCCCCAAAATTCCAAAGGCTGAAAATAAATGTCGAAGGAATTCAATACATGTGGGGGAGGATTTGCACTTTAAGAATAAAACAACTAACCAAACAATCTATAACCAAACAAACTAGTATATTTTAAGAGTTGGTGTCCTAGAACCAACTGGTTTTACTTTGATTGTAGGGATATTTAATGTATTATTAAATATTGTTCATTTTTCTGCATGATTATGATGTAATAATGTCCTAGAGTATTTGTTGCATTGATAAGGTCATGGAAGTCCCCCTCTATGATGAGAACCTTGAAATACTATAACAATATTATTAAATATAGTTCTATGGTTGGATGACATGCTATGATGAGACACATAGCATGCAGAACGTTAGGTGCAAGTACTCGTAAGCAGATGAGACTTCCTCTCATGAATTTCGCACTTGGTAATCTCCAAGATAAGAGATTATGAGAACAGACTCGCTAATAGGAATTCCGCATGTTTTGGTGTCATTGGATATTTCTATCTATAATCGTGTGTAATGATCCTTAGACTTTAAGATTATCATTAATATGTGTCACAACTTACGTACATTGATTTATTGACGAAAATCCTTACATAGACAGTTGGTGGGAAGTAGGGAATGTTGGGTGCGTCATGAGTGGCATGTTATTAATGGATAAGTTGAGGAAGGATTTGTCCCTTCCATTTATGGAAGTTGATATCTCAACCCTTCGATTGAAATAGAAACATCATGCGAAATTCCATGGACATGGTGTAATGACGAGTTTCTTTCAGGTAGTCAAAGAACGACATATCAAGCATAAAAGTTGATGACACAGTCATGAAACCTGCTTAATGAGATATTGCGAAAAAGGGATTATATTACACAATGAGCATTTGTATGTGGATGTGATTATTGCAACTTTACATTCTTTCTCTTGGGTGCCTTGGCCCGTTGCTAGACAGTACTCTTGGACTTTAGGCAAACCCGCCTAATGCCAACGAGAAAGAATCCTAGAGGGTCACACACTAAGTGTTTTTGGTGGTCTTAGTTAAATTCTATTTGAATTTAATAAATGAAATAAATATTATTCTCAAGACCGTGGAATAATTTTATTCAAGGTAAAATTATCGCATAAATTAAATAAAATTTATTTATTTATTTTATTGAACATTTAATAAATATTTATTTACTAGTTTGTAAATAAAATATTTATTTAAGAGAATAAATTATTTATTTATTTATCCAGATGTTCAATAAATGGAAGTGGAGTTCGAGAGGATCATGGTCGGTCCGGTAGTAAAATAATTATTTGCAA
The DNA here is from genome assembly GCA_963277665.1 of Viscum album. Classification (NCBI taxonomy): domain Eukaryota; kingdom Viridiplantae; phylum Streptophyta; class Magnoliopsida; order Santalales; family Viscaceae; genus Viscum; species Viscum album. Next base: position 2,112,445,710 of record OY728157.1, on the reverse strand, counting down.
GATGGTAAATAATTATTTAACTAGATGGAAAAAATTAAAATAACATTGCTATTATTTTGTGACACAGAATTTTATTTATAATTCTGTTTTGCGCAAGTTGGAACACCATAAATAATGACACGGTATTATTATTAAATGCATGGGTTTTCTCTAAGTCCATGAATGCATTAAATTGTTGCTATGAAATTAAATATTGTAACTGAAATTTAATGTATATAAATAGGCAAGTACGCTTATTGTGCCATACATCACACCACATGCCTGGTGAATTGAGAATTGTTGAGCCAAACAATTTCTCTCTCGAACCCTCTTCTCTCCCCTCTCAAGAACTAGAGACGTTTTTCAAGGCCGAAGAATAGGCAATCAAGAATAACCGACACAAGACACTTGATTCGTCGTGCTAGCACCCAGAGAACGAACTGTGTCGATCGGACGCCATCAGAGCACATGTGGATCACCGCTAGAGGGATTATAGTTTGGATCCTTACAAGCATAACGAGATAATCAGGAAGGGTCATTTTGGACGATCAACATCATCAACGAATAAAAATACCAAAGATCCAGGTATTATTTTTCTTTATGAAATTAATTAAATTAATTATAAACATGATGTGTAAGATCCTCTCTAAAGGTTTCAGGCCTCTTTATTCTTTATAAAAATATTTGATTATATTTTGTGGAGACTGTCGTTCATCATCATATTGATCCAGGAATAATCATTAATCATGGTAAAAATCAAAATTAGGTGTCGTCCCAACCATGCTTCCATTGCGCTCAGAACCTTCAAGTGGTATCAAAGCGGTTACATCATAGTTTATAATTATTTAAATATTTCTTTTATGACATGCATTTAATAATTTAGTTGTTTTAATTCAAGTTAATCATTCTAAAAATCTGAATCTCAAGATTTATTCCTCCTCTTTCGTTTCTCGTTCACCTTACAGAAACGATCTTTTATTTTAATTTTGATTAAAATAAAATAGAGGATCTCATCTGGAGGTGTCAAAGATTCTTGGACGTACAACACCAAAACACACGGCGTGTATTCAATAGTACACGCCGTGTAGTCAAGATTTAATGCATCAGACCGGTCTACCAAACCAAGTCGTGTGTTGGAGTCTTTCTAAGTATTAAATGACTCTGTGTGTTGACCAGGAATAGGTGGCACACGGTTTCTGGATTACATGTTGTGTGGACCAATAGACACGACGTGTAGTCCCTTTGGGTTAGGGTTGGACTGTGTACCCCGTACACGGCTTTCCCAGCTAAAGATCATGTAACCAGGAACTACACGGCATGTGGACCACTGTACATGTCGTGTACTCTAAAGATTTATAAAGTATACTCACATGCCATTTACTTGGGTGTGTACTTCTGATAGATGGTGAAAAATAGTACACGTTGTGTAGTTGGAACTACATGTTGTGTACTCATCCAAATTACGCATATTTATTAAAATTTATTATTATATTATACAAACCTTTGAGATATGTACCATCGTGCGGGCGTAAAGGTGAGGCACAACACGTGATAGATGTTTTATATATATGTGTTTAATTTAACATATGCATAATGTTCATTTCTACTCATTGGGTAGTTATGAATAGGAATTCACCGGGTTACCTCCATGGTACAAGTTATGTAAAAAGATAATTTTAAATGAATTTATTTGTTTAAAAATATGATGGATGGTAATCTAAAGGAAATTCAGAAAAGTGTTTAAGATAAAAGGGTTGATTAATTAAAGATGATAATTAATTGATTCGAGCGTGATTTATCTTAAGCAAGAACGATTAAAGAATTGATTGCTAGTTTTATTTATGCGTAAAAATCATTGCATGTATGGATGATCATAAGCTAGACCGAGACCTTTGTATGTGGATGGTTTCTTTTAATTTATTTATTTAAATTAAATTTGTTGGTCTGCAAGCCTTCTCCTCATTAATATGTAGGGTCTGCGTGCCCAAGGTTTATTTTATGTAAAACCCCTTTTTACCCCTCACCTACATATGAGTTAAAAATGGAATATGTAATGGATGGAACTCCCAAGCTAGTGGAGGTGGTTCAAGATAGAGCCAAGACGAAACCAATCCCAGGAGATACATAGGTGAACAGGAGGAAGCTGTAAACACGAACCCAAAAGGTTCAAGGTGTTTCTCCCCTAGGTAAGGGTTAGTTTATCAACCACTAGATAAAATAACCATTAGAAAAGCTCATGATCATTCCATTTACTTTATTTTATTTCTTTCAGTTGAATGGTTTATCATTATGGATGTGTTGTCACGATCCCATAATTAATGAATTAAACAAGCATGCAAGATGGAACTAAAATAAACTAGACTTATGCGTAAATATTATCAAGTCATGGTTAATCACTTAAGTAAGTTCCACTTAATATTAACAAGTATGTGATAATGATAATAAGAAATTCAATCATAAGAGATAAAAATCCCTCAAATAAAATATTAAGTCAGAACAAGCCTTTCATTACTTGATTAAGGGAAAAACTCAATAAAACTATGTGTTTGACCAACCCTTGTTGGGACACTTACTTTTATACAAGAATCCATTATGAAAGGTTTCAGGTTGACTTGATCATATTACATCAAGAGGAGTAGCTCTTGCTAGACTTGGTGTAATATTGGAGGCAAGATTTGAGGAAATCCAAATTCATGATTTCAGGATTGGGGAGTCCACTCAATATATCAAGGAGCTGCAAGCTTGCAGTTGGCAAAGACCTCCCTACCTAAATACCTTCTAATAGCTTGACCAAACCTTGTTGGGGTTATGCGAAGGGGAATATGGATCATTTCCACTAGAATGTCATAGCAACTGGACATTCTGAGTTCAATGGTGATGGATATTGGGACTTGATAAAATAGTGGGAGAATTAATAAAATTTATTATTTCTTATAAAATGTAATCAAGAAAGTACTAATGATCTGCTCTTTTAATTGTAGAATAAAAATGACAAACTTTTCAACCAAACTATCCCTATGATCAATTCTGGATAAATACAACATCCTCACTGGCAGTAACATCCAAGAATGGTTTAGATGTCTTCAGGTTATGCTACACCCTGAATGGAAGTCTTACATGCTGGAGTTAGCATTACCTGATCTGCCTGCCAAAGTGGCGAGTGATGAGGATTTTCTATTCTGTGATAAACATATGAACGACGCGGTTGACATTCAATGTTTGATGCTATCATCAATGTCTAGTGAGATCATGAAGTCTCGTGAAAACATGGATTCTTATAGCATGCTCGAGCACCTTTGTGGTCTTTACCATGAGAGAGAAAGACAATAAAGGTTTGAGATCTCTAAGGCACTCTTTCAGAGTAATCTTGTAGAAGGTTCCCCAGCTGGGCCTCATGTATTCAAGCTCATTGGCTACATTGAGCGCCTAGAGGTTCAAGGGTTTAAACTCCCCGAAGAACTGGGCACTGATCTCATTCTCGCATCACTCTCTCAGAGATTCTCTAACTTTTTTGTCAATTTCAATATGAACAACATTGAGAAGTCTCTATCTGATCTTATTATCCTCATTTTCCAAGTGGAAAAAGATATGAAGCATGAAAAGCCTTCTGTCCTTATGGTTAATAAGAGGAAAGGGAAGGTTAAGAGCTTTAAGCCCAAAGCTTCTTCACAAGCTTCCAAGAAAAGGAATATCAAAGGGGAGGCAAGGGAACAGGAGACTGTTTGTTTCGCATGTGGCAATAAGGGACACTGGAAGAAGAACTGTACCCAGCCTAAAAAGCATAGGTAAGCTTCATGTGTGTTTTTTATCGAATGCAATCTATCTGTTTCTACAAATTGGGTATTAGATACAGCTTGTGGTGCTCACATATGTATCCAAATACAGGAACCAAGTAGATTCAATAAGATTGATCGAGGAGAGGTAGATCTACGAGTAGCCAATGGAGCCAGACTTGTTGTTGTAGCTATTGGGGACTACCACCTCACATTGCCAACTAGGATGATCTTGGTGTTAAATGGTTGTTTTTATGTGCCTTCTGTAACCAAAAAACATAATTTTTGTATCCAGACTAGATATAGATGGATTTGTTTTCAAGTTTGGAAATGAATGTTTCTTCTTTTATAAAGATAACATTTGTTTTGGTAGGTCACATTTATACAACGGTCTTTATGTGTTGGATTACACGAACTAGGTAATGGAAATAGATGACAAAGATACTTCACGTGACTCATACCATACCCAACTTTGGCATCACTGGCTAGGTAATGTAAACGAGAAACGCTTGACAAAGTTACATCAAGATGGATATTTAGATTCTTTTGAACTAAAACAACTTGGCATATGCCATGCATGTTTACAAGGCAAAATGACCAAATCCCCATTTGGTGGGAAAGGTTAAAGGGCTAAAGAACTTCTTGAATTGGTTTATACCGATGTGTGTGGACCATTTCCAGTTGAATTAAGGGGAGGGTACTCATACTTCATAACTTTTAATGATGATTTTAGTAGATATGGATATATCTACTTAATGAGGTATAAGTCGGATTCTTTTGATAAGTTCAAAGAATAAAAGAATGATATTGAGAACCATCTTGGTAAGAAAATTAAGAAACTCCTCTCAGACCGAGGTGGAGAATATCTTAATCAAGACTTCATTGATTACTTACGGGAGTTTAAGATCCTATCCCAACTCACTCCTCCAAACACGCCTCAGTGGAATGGTATGAGCGAAAGGAGGAACCGCACCCTGTTGGACATAGTGAGATCAATGATGAGTCATGTGAGTCTTCCATTATCCTTTTGGGGATATGTGTTACAAACAGTGGAACACATACTAAACCAAGTACCAACTAAATTGATAAATGGTATTCCATACAAGTTTTGGAGTGGAAGAAAAGTCATGTTATCAAATTTACATGTGTGGGGTAGTGAAGCGTTTGTTAAGGCCTCTTCAGGTAACAAACTCGCACCCTAAGGCACAAAGTGTACCTTTATAGGATACCCCAAGGAAACAAGGGGATATTACTTATACATTCCCTTAGACAAAAAATTTATAGTGGCAATACATGCCATGTTACTTAAGAGGGAGCACATCTCCAAAAGAGATAGTGGGAGCGAGATAGACTTCTATGAAGTTGAGGCTCAAGGTATACAATAGTCGGTACAGGAATAGATTCCACAAAGCCCCGTGGAAGAAGAATCTATTCCGAAGACACAAGTACTATGTAGGAGTGCAAGAGAGGTTGGAGAACCGGAATGGTATGGTTTTCTAGTTACCGAGGATGGTGACTCATTATTAGTTGATAATAATGATCCTCTAACCTACAAGGAATCAGTAAGTGGCACAGACGTTGCCAAGTGGCAAGAATCCATGAATTCTGAAATGGATTCCATGTACCAAAACCAAGTCTGGATTTTGGTAGATCCTCCTGTTGATGTAAAGTCTATTGGTTTCAAATGGGTATTCAAGAAGAAACTGGACATGGAAGGACAAGTCAGTACCTATAAGGCATGACGGGTTGCAAAAGGTTTTAAACAGCATCAAGGAATTGACTGGGATGAAACCATCTCACCAGTTGCAGTGCTGAAATCCATCAGAATTCTACTTGCCATTGCAGCTTACCATGACTATGAGATTTGGAAAATGGATGTCAAAACATCATTCCTTAGTAGGAACCTTCAGGAATATTTCTACATGACACAACCTGAAGGTTTTGTGACTCCAAAGGATGCCAATAAGGTATGCAAGTTGCAGAAATCTATTTATGGATTAAAGCAAGCATCCAGGTCATGGAACATTCATTTTGATGAATCCATAAAAGAATTTGGTTTTATCAAAAATGAATGTGAGCCTTGTGTCTACAAATGGTTTAGTGGGAGTGCAGTTGTTTTCCTAATAGTATATGTTGATGACATATTACTTATTGGAAATGAGATACCCGTATTATATTCTGTTAAGGCGTGGTTGAATCAATGCTTCTCCATGAAAGACTTGGGCGAGGCAGCGTATATTCTTGTGATCAAGATACATCATGATAAATCCAAGAGATTGTTGGGCCTAAGTCAAAGTACATGCATTGATAAGATACTGAAGAGATTTAGTACGGAACAATCCAAGAGGGGATTGTTGCCAATGTCACATGGCATTCATCTTTCCAAGAAAATGTGTCCTCAGACACATGAGAAAAGAATGATAATGGAAATAAATCCATATGCATCAGCGATTGGGTCAGTCATGTATGTCATGCTATGTACTAGGCTAGATGTCGACTACGCATTGAGTGCGGTAGAAAGATATCAAGCTGACTCAGGTGACCACCATTGGATGGCATTCAAGACTATCCTAAAGTATCTGAGACATTCTAAGGATATGTTCCTGGTTTATGGAGGAGATGAGGAACTAGTCATCAGAGTATATGCAGATGCTAGTTTCCAGACTGATCAAGATGACATGAAGTCACAAACGGGATATATCTTCACTGTGAATGGAGGTGTAGTGAGCTGGAAGAGCACAAAGCAGAGTGTGGTCGCAGATTCTACAGTAGAGTCCTAGTATATCATAACTTTTGAGGCATATAAAGAAGCAGTTTGGATGTGAGGCTTTTTCTAGGAGCTAGATGTGATACCTAGCAGTAAAGATCTCATCACATTGTACTGTGATAATACTGCAGCGGTGGCTCTAGCAAAAGATCCAAGGTCTCATCACCGGGTGAAGCACATACTTCGAAAGTATTATCTCTTGAGGGATTTTTATCAGAGAGGTGAAGTTTCAGTGAGCAGCATTTCCATGAAAGATAACGTGGTGGACCCCTTGACTAAAGCCTTGACTCGGCAGAAACATGATCATCATGTGAGTTCTAGCAAACTAAAAGTCGTAGAGAGTTGGCTCTAGTCCAAGTGGGAGTTTGTAAGAGTTGGTGTCCTAGAACCAACTGGTTTTACTTTGATTACATGGATAATTAATGTATTATTACATATTGTTCATTTTTCTGCATGATTATGATGTAATAATGACCTAGAGTATTTTTTGCATTGATAAGGTCATGGCAGTTCCCCGTTATGATGAGAACCTTGAAATGCTATAACAATATTTTTAAATATAGTTCTGCGGTTGGATGACATAATATGATGGGACACGTAGTATACAGACCGTCATGTGTGAGTACTCGTAAGCAGATGAGACTTCCTCTCATGAAGTTCACACTTGGTAATCTCCAAGATGGAAGATTATGAGAACAGACCCGCCAGTAGGAATTCTACATGTTTTGGTGTCATCAGATATTCCTATCTGTGAGTGTGTGTAATGGTCCTTAGACTTTAAGATTGTCATTAATACGTGTCATGACTCGCGCACTTTGATTTACTGATGAAAACTGTCACACAGATAGTTGGCGAGAAGTAGGGTGTGTCACGAGTGGCATGTTATTAATGGATAAGTCGAGGAAGGATTTTTCTCTTCCATTTATGGAAGTTGATATCTCGGATCTTTGATTGAAATAGAACTATCATGAAAAATTCCATGGTCATGGTGTAATGACGAGTTTGTTTCAGGTAGTCAAAGAACGACGAATCAAGCATAAAAGTTGATGACATAGTCATGAAACCTACTTGATGAGATATTGCGACAAAGGGATTATATTACATAGTGAACGTTCATATGTGGATGTTGTTGTTGCGACTTTACGTTCTTTCTCTTGGGTGTCTTGACCCGTTGCTAGACAGTACTCTTGGATTTTAGGCAAGTTCGCCTAATTCCAACGAGAAAGAATCCTAGAGGGTCACACACTCGATTCACTGCGCTAGCACCTGGAGAACAAACGGTGTCGATCGAATTCCATCGGAGCACGTGTGGATCACCACTATAGGGATTCTAGTTTGGATCCTTACAAGCGCAGTGAGATAATCCAGAAGGGTCATTCTGGACGATCAACATCATTAACGAAGAAAAATACCAAAGATCCATGTATGATTTTTCTTTATGAAATTAATTAAATTAATTATAAACATGATGTGTAAGATCCTCTCTAAAGGTTTCGGGCCTCTTTCTTCTTTATCTAAATCTTTGATTATATTCCATGGAGACTTTCATTCATCGTCGTATTGATTCCGGAATAATCATTGATCATGGTAAAAATCAAAATTGGGTGTCGTCCCAACCATGCTTCCACTACGCCCAGAACCTTCATATATGATGCATGATAACAATGGAAGACAACTCAACATTTAATTTATCAAAACATACTAAATTTAAGTACCACAACGAAAGACTAAAATATCAAAGTAAACAGTAGAAGACAAACTAATAAAACTCCAAAACAACCACATGACTCCAAGCTCCATAAGCTCCATGCTCCAACTTCACCAAATAGTCCAAGTATCACGAGGTAGTGCTAAATATGTGTGATACTTTACCTTTTATCATGTCCCGGTAGAAGACATATGCAAAAGCACCAAAGTGTCAAAGCGAGGGTGAGTACTAAAACTCAGTATGTTTTCCCCAATGACTTCCCTACTCACGCCACTATGATAGAAAAGTTAGAAACATTTATATAAAACAATTTATATAAAACAATTTCCAAAAAAGTTTATAACTAAATATAAACAAGTTTCATATTAACCAGTTTTCCAACAAAATCCATTTTTCAAAGAAAGCTACCAAACAATGCTTTAAAACCATTCACGAGTTCCATTTGGCATAACAATTATATTCCACATATCCAACCATTCATACATTGTTATGAAAGTTCCATACTCATGAGAGGTCTCTCATCGATCTATCAAGTCATCACAAGGTAATTATATCACATGTGTCATTACACCTTTGGCACCGAGCATAAGGTCATATTTCAACCAAGCCTCGTAAATGCAAATATGAACACACACACCAAGTATGCCCAAAAACCATGTCAATACCAACATGCCAAAACCATTTCAATACCAAAACCATTTTAATAAAACACCTTTTTATTGAAAATCCTTTTCCATAAATTGAACCAAGCTACCATTTTAAAATCACTATTTTAAAATCATTTAACAAAGCACTTTGCATAACAATTCCACAATTTCACACAAAATCCCAAACCATCACTAAAGAAGGTTTTAAAATGTTGTGCACATCAATTTCACAATCAATTTCATGCAATTAAATCAATTTGAAACTAATCCAATCAGATCTAGTAAGAGGGGTCAAGAGTGAAGCCACTTACCTCAAGAGTTTTGGCGAAAATGATAAACGAAATTAAAAACGTCACAAAGCCAGGTTGAAACTCCATGAAACCACCTTAGATCTCTTTCCATAACATAAACCAAGCCAAATCTAATCATATTTGACATCCATAACCTTATATCTACCCACAACAGACGTAGATCTTAGAAACGGGGAGAGAGGGCAAAGTATATCTAAGGAAAACACCAAGAACGATCACTTATCGTGAGGAATTGGCTTCTAATCACCAAGGGAAGCCTTCAGATCGATGGGAGAACCTTCTCTGACCTTTGAGAGAGCAAAATCCCAAATTAGGGTCGTTTTGGGGGGAAAATGAGGCATTAAAACACAAGACCAACCTAGAACCACTTTTTTAGAATCTAGTTTCTTTATCACACACGTTTAGTCACACGGTTAGGCAAATCGTGCCCTAACCGTGCATCGACCACTGCCTTAAGGATGGACCTTGCATAGTTGCCTCATACGGTCTTCAAATCGTGCGTCAACCGTGTCGAAGCCACTGCCTCAAAAAGACCAAAGCCACTTTTCACATAGCACAACTTCTACTAGGTAGTCGTACGGTTTAGACAAACTGTGCGCCTTCTCTTTTTCCTTTGTCTCACTGTGCACGGTTTCATGTAGGTGTTGCACGGTTTTCCCAAACCATGCACCAACCGTGCACCTATAGACAAACCCCAAAAACTCTCCAAAAGGTCTCCAAACACTCTCAAACTTCACTCATAAACATTATGTACTTAAAAAACATAATTAAAGGGTTACTTACCAGAAACCAGTGGTGCTACAAATAACATGATGATAACTATTTTCAGTGTATCCATCTTGACTGCATGTATAAATTAGAGGATATTGCAATGGAAGATACAGAAGGTGATGTTCATGTATATGTTGTAGTTCACCAAATTTTGTTTGTATGATAATATCATTTCCCTCAATTAGATCTTCAATGACACAAACTACAGTCATTGCAATTTCATACGCAATTGATAAGTTATACAAATATGAATCAACCCCTCTTCATAGTTATACAAATATGTATCAACCCCACTTCATTTAATAAGTTTTCAATTTAAATTTGGGGTATCATGGAAGTTCACAAAGCCCTTAGCAATTCCAAATCGACGAGTTAGTGGATTTTACTCATTCAAACTCTTTTGAAGGTTTTCCACAAATATTAGATTGATTGAAGAATTAAGATGATTTTCCTCAAAGCTATATGATAAAAATTTAAAAAGTTAATGTTAAGAAAATATGATAGTTTTGTAATTAGTAAAAGGCATTGAGATTTTTGTAATACCTAACATCTTGAATTCTATTAATTATTTCATTACCAGTATTATAAATATAAAGTTGTGTAAATTGTAGTGGTTTTCCATCATGTGAGAGTTAATTGCATTTATAGTGATGATTTTGACCATTGAGTCTGAAAATATGAGGTGCAACTCCATTTTTTAGACTGATCAATCCTCCCTCCCATTTTTGTGAATGAGAATATCATTTTCTTAGTGTGCATGTTTTCATGAAATTATTTTGTATCATTAGAAGCATTGTCAAAGAAGAGGTTGTGTAAGTAATCAGAAGACATGTTAAGTTCTTGTAACAACAAAATTTGTCAGGCGGGTTTTTTATATAATTAAAGGGGGCTAGATCTGATTTAATTGGGGATATGGGATATAACACCACCAATTTAACTGGTGATGTTCGGAAAGACGGTAAAAGTGTCATTTGATATGGCGATTTTACACGGTTTAACACCCCATCCCTCATCCCCCTCATTTTCTAATATATATATATATATTAGTAATATATTTATAACAAAACAAATTTAAAGTTATTAGGTGTTTATTAGACTAGGCAGGTTTGGGTAATATTTTATAAACTTGAACCCTTTCGGAACCCGATTACGGGATTTCTGAACTCGAAACATATTTAGAAATATTTATTTATCAATATATCTATGAAAGTATATTTATAAATCAATATAAATACATATTTGCAATTTTTTAAATAGATTTATAAATATATAAATAAATATATTTTTTATATTTAAATATTAAATATATTTATAAATATGTTTTAAATGTATATGTAAATATATTTTAATAATTATAAAATTAAAAATGTATTTGTATTTATATAATTATAAATATTTATTTATAAAGATAGATTTAAAATTATATAATTATAAATATATATATATATATATATATATATATTTATAAATATATTTATTATATATATATATATATTTATAAATATATTTATTATATATATATATATATATCCATATTTATAAATATATATTTATAATTATATATAGTCATACATATATTTATATATATATTTATAATTATATATATATATATATATAATTATATGTATTTATAATTGTAAATATATATTAATATAAACAAATTTATATTTATAAATATATATTTATAATTATATTTATAAATACGTAATTACAATTCTTTAAATATATTTATAAACATATATTTAAAAATATGAAATTATTTATAATTATATTTATAAATATATTTATAATTATGTAATTATAAAACTATATGTATAAATCTATATTTATATAGTTATAAATATTTATTTATAAATAAATTTAAAATATTTGTAAACAAACATTAATAATAATAATAATATTTTTTATATTACTGATTTAATTGAGATTTGTTTTTAATTATATTATTAACTACTTTATTAGTATTATTGACACTATTATTCATATTTATTAATGTAATTATTGTAAATATTTAATAATATAGTGAATATTTATTAACAATGAAATTAATAACATCCAATGATAATAACAAAATTAATAATACTTCAAAATAATGTAATTCATAATATAATACTCAATTTGAGATTTCACCATAAATTTTTTAAATTTTAAATGTAATGGTTTTAAACAATAAAGTTTGTGTCCTATAAATAAGTTTTTGTTTACTATAATTTTTTATTTCTATTTTTTTCAATAATTTATTATATGTTTAGTTAGTGTAACAAAATTTATTTAGAATGTTTGTGTGATTTATAATGTATATGCTTTGAAAGTCATCTAAATGAAACATGATAATGTTACAAGTATGTGACTTTGAAAATATATAAATTATAAAATATAAATACAATTTAAATGAAACATAATAATGTTTCTAATGATTTGAAAATCAGCATTGTTTTTTGTAAAAGATAAATACATGATAAATCAAAATATAATCATTGGAATCACTTATATAATATTAGTAAATACCAATATCCTCTGCAAAAGCAATGAAAACTATTACACATCGGCAAGAGCAATGAAAATTATTTTTGAAATTAATCTCATCCATTCAATAGATACGCGGTCAAGAATCATGCATTGTCTGCGCCCGCACAGCAATTTATATAGAAAGATATATATATATATGTGGTGAAAACAAGAGTCAACGGTCACCGGATTTTATTTATATTAATTTAATATTTTTTTTATTTTTTAAATCAAATCGAATTAATTAAACCATGTGAATCCAGATAAGCATCACATCAAAACGATCTGTATTTATGAGCGTAATGCATGGAATTGGAGACCCTTTCTGATGCAGCTGGAGATATTTATATCTTCCAATCACGTCATTTAAAAAAATATATATATATTTTTTAGATATTATTTTAAAAACCACTCTTTTTTTAATAAAACAATGTTACAAATCAAGAATAATCAGGTCGGTCGAATCATTGCCACACATGGGTTGCATTGATAAGTGACCGATATGGGCGGCTAATTTAAAAATAATATATTTTAATTAAAGTGATATATTATCATTTTTTTTATAAAAAAATATCTGTAATTATATAGTAAATAAATTCATTTGTACGGGTTATTTGTACATATATATGTTCTCAAAAATGGGGAGGCGAAGAAATGAAATTGAATGCAGGCTAATCGGGCCCGGTCCAAACATGTAATAGTTGGCGGTTGGATAGTAATTAAAGCGGGAAAATCCGCACGTGATGCATTATCAATGGACTTAGAATAGTTTGTTTGAACAAAACATGAAGGAATCATTATTTGTATTTATTTAAGAATAATAATAATAATAATAATAATTAATTATAATTAACAATTAGTAATTAGAGATTACTCATTCATATTAAGAAATTAATATCAATAACAAACATTTAATAATTTATAATTTATAATCACTGATTACTAATTATATAAATATATATTTAATATATCATGTGAATGCAACATTATACAAATGTATATTTAATAATGATTTTATGTAAATATGAAAATTTTCATTTTTAGAAAATTATTTTGATAAAATGGATTTTATTTTTGGAATCATCATTTCAAAATTAGTTTAGAGTGATTTTTTGGTATTTTTTTAAAAAATATTGAATTTTTGGTGAATAGTAATATTCGACAAAATATGGTATTTTACATTATAAGTTAAATACTTTATTAAATGCATAAGGGGTGACGTAAACAACCATTATCTCGACCTCACATGCACCAATTATTTTATTTAGTCATAAGATTAATCACTATTGATAATCTTGAGTAAAAATAATAAACTAATTAATATTATATTCAAACCCCCCCTTTCTCCTTATAAATATCACTCATCACCACCTCTTTTCCTCGCACATTCTAAGCCTTGGATCTAGCCCAAACTTCGAACATTTCTCCCTCCAACACTTATCTCCACTTCCAAGGAGTACTGGTCTTACCAAAAGACCATCCCAAGGAGTCATAAGGGGGTAGCAAGGGGAGACTCTTAAAGGAATAGGTAAAATTTTCAACCGAGTTGCTTTCGATTCTTTTATTCTTCCACCTCCCATGTATGACTTCCATCCACCTTGACATAGTAACATTAGCATCATAAATATACTAATATGTTATTATTATGGTGTGATATACATTTTCTACTCTCCCCACAATCAATTCTAAAACAAAAACGTTGTTCATATTATGGTTGGTTCGCCGCCCAATGACGAATTTCATTTTCTATCACTACCTTCATGGATGATTTAAATTAAATTATTATGGTTAAAAATCATATTAATAATTATATATTTTGTTCTTATTATTGAATGGTTAAATACTTTCAAATTTAAATAAAACCAATAAAATTCTGTAAGAGTTGGTGTCCTAGAACCAACTGGTTTTACATTGATTACATGGATATTTAATGTATTATTACATATTGTTCATTGTTCTGCATGATTATGATGTAATAATGTCCTAAAGTATTTGTTGCATTGATAAGGTCATGACAATTCTCTGCTATAATGAGAACCTCGAAATTTAATAACAATATTCTTAAATATAGTTCTGTGGTTGGATGACATGCTATGATGAGACACATAACATGCAAACCATCAGATGCGAGTACTCGTAAGCAGATGAGACTTTCTCTCATAAAGTTCGCACTTTGTATCTCCAAGATAGAAGATTATGAGAACAGTCCCGCTAGTAGGAATTCCGCATGTTTTGGTGTTATCAGATATTTCTATCTGCGAACGTGTATAACGATCCTTAGACTTTAAGATTATCATTAATACGTGTCATGGCTTACACACTTTGATTTACTGACAAAAACCGTCACACAAACAGTTTGTGGGAAGTAGGGTGCGTTGGGTGCGTCACAAGTGACATGTTATTAAAGGATAAGTCGAGAAAAGATTTGTCCCTTCCATTTATGGAAGTTGATATCTCGACCATTTGATTGAAATAAAACCGTCACGCGAAATTCCATGGCCATGGTATAACGATGAGTTTATTTCATGTGGTCAATGAACAACGTATCAAGCATAAAAGTTGATGACACAGTTATGAAACCCACTTGATGAGATATCGTGACAAATGAATTATATTACACTGTGAACGTTCATATGTGGATGTCGTTGTTGCGACTTTACGTTCTTTCTTTTGGGTATCTTGACCTATTGCTAGACAGTACTCTTGTACTTTAAGCAAACCCGCCTAATACCAGTGAGAAAGAATCCTAGAGAGTCATACACTAAGTGTTTTTGACGGTCTCAGTTAAATTTTATTTGAATTTAATTAATGAAATAAATATTATTCTTAAGACCGTGGAATGATTTTATTCAAGTTAAAAAGATCGCATAAATTAAATAAAATACATTTATTTATTTTATTGAACATTTAATAAATATTTATTTACTAGCTTGTAAATAAAATATTTATTTAAGATAATAGTTTATTTATTTATTTATTTGGGTGTTCAATAAATGGAAGTGGAGTTCGAGCGGTCCAAAGTCGGTCCGGTAGTAAAATAATTATTTGCAAGACGGTAAATAATTATTTAACTAGTTGACACAAATTAAAATAACGCTGCTATTATTTTGTGACGTGAAATTTTATTTATAATTCCATTTTGCACAAGTTGGCGCATCATAAATAATGACGTGGTATTATTATTAAATGCATGAGTTTTCTCTAAGTTCATGAATGTATTTAGTTGTTACTATATAATTAAATATTGTAACTGAAATTCCATGTATATAAATAGACAAGTACGCCTATTGTGTCATACACCACACCACACGCCTGGTGAATTGAGAATTGTTGAGTCAAACAATTTCTCTCTTGAATCCTCTTCTCTCCCCTCTCAAGAACGAGAGACGTTCTTCAAGGCTGAAGAACATACAATCAAGAATGACCGACACAAGACACTCGATTCGTCGCTCTAGCACCCGGAGAATGAACGGTGTTGATCGGAGGCCATCAGAGCACGTGTGGATCACCGCTAGAGGGATTCTAGTTTGGATCCTTACAAGCGCAACGAGATAATTCCGAAGAGTTATTCCGGACGATCAATATCATCAACGAAGAAAAAAACCAAAGATCCAGGTATTATTTTTCTTTATGAAATTAATTAAATTAATTATAAATATGATGTGCAAGATCCTCTCTAAAAGTTTCGGGCCTCTTTCTTCTTTATCTAAATATTTGATTATATTCCATGGAGACTGACATTCATTGTCATATTGATCCCGAAATAACCATTGATCATGGTAAAAATCAAAACTGGGTGTCGTTCCAACCACGCTTCCGCTGTGCCCAGAACCTTCAAGTGGTGTCAAAGGGGTTACATCATAGTTTATAATTATTTAAATATTTCGTTGATGACTTACACATTTAATAATTTAGTTATTTCAATTCAAGTTAATTGTTCTGGAAATCTGAATCTCGAGATCTATTCCTCCTCTTTCGTCTCTCGTTCACCTTACAAAAATGATATTTTCTTTTAATTTTGATTAAAATAAAATAGAGGATCTCATCTGGAGGTTCCAAAGCTTCCTGGCTGTACAACACAAGAACACATGGTTTGTATTCGGCAGTACACGCCGTATAGTCAATATTCAATGCATCAGACCGGTCCGCCAAACCAAGCCATGTGTTGGAGTCTCTATAAGTCTTAAATAACTCCGTCTATTGACCAGGAACAGGTGACACGCGGTTTCCGGATTACACGTCATGTGACCCAATGGACACGGCATGTAGTCCATTCAGGTTAAGGTTGGACCGTGTACCCCGTACACGGCTTGCCCGGCTGGAGACCGTGTAACGAGGAACTACACGGCGTGTGACCCACTTGACACGCCGTGTACTTCGAAGATTTCCGAAGTATACTCACACACCGTTTTTCCGGGCGTGTACTTTGGATAAACGGTGAAAAATAGTACACGCCGTGTAGTTGGAACTACACGTAGTGTAGCAGATTTATTAAAATTTATTATTATATTATACAAACCCTTGAGAGGTGTACCATCGTGCGAGCGTAAAGCCGAGACACAACACGTGATAAGTGTTATATATATATGTGTTTAATTTAACATCTGCGTAATGTTCATTTCTACTCATTGGGTAGTTATGAATAGAAATTCACCGGGTTGCCTCCATGGTACAAGTTACGTACAAAGATAATTTTAAATGAATTTATTTGTTTAAAATTATGATGGATGAGAATTTCAAGGAAATTCAGAGAAGAGTTTAAGATAAAAGGATCGATTAATTAAAGATGATAATTAATTGATTCGAGCGTGATTTATCTTAAACAAGAATGATTAAAGAATTGATTGCTAGTTTTATTTATGCGTAAATATCGTTGCATGTATGAATGACCATGAGCTAGACCAAGACCTTTGTATGTGGATGGTTTCTTTTAATTTATTTATTTGAATTAAATTTGTTGGTCTGCGAGCTTTCTCATTAATATGTAGGGCCTGTGTGCCCAAAGTTTCTTTTATGTAAAACCCCTTTTTACCCCTCACCTACATATTAGTTAAAAAGGGCATAAGTAATGGATGTAACTCCCAAGCTAGTGAAGGTGGTTCAAGTTGGAGCCGAGAAGAACCCAATCCCAGGAGATACAGAGGTGGACAAGTGGAAGCTGTAAACACGATCCCAAAAGGTTCAAGGTGTTTCTCCTCTAGATCAGGGTTAGTTTATCAACAACTAGATAAACTAAGCATTAGAAAAGCTAGTGATCATTCCATTTACTTTATTTTAATTTTGTCAGTTGTATGGTTTATCATTATGGATATGTTGTCACGATCCCATAATTAATGAATTAAACAAGCATGCAAGATGGAACTAAAATAAACCAGACTTATGCGTAAATATTATCAAGACATGGTTAATCACTTAAGTAAGTTCCACTTAATATTAACAAGCGTGTGGTAATGATAATAAGCAATTCACGCATAAGATATAAAAATCCCTCAAATAAAATATTAAGTCAGAACAAGGCTTCTGTTACTCGATTAAGGGAAAAATAAAACTATGTGTTTGACCAACCCTTGTTGGGACACTTACTTTTATACAGGAAGCTCTTATGAAAGGTTTCGGGTTGACTTAACCATATTATATCAAGAGGAGTAGCCTTTGCTAGACTTGGTGTAATATTAGAGGCAAGAGTTGAGGAAATCCAAATTCATGATTTCAGGATTGGGGAGTCCACTCAACATATCAAGGAGCTACAAGCCCGTAGTTGACAAAGACCTGCCTACCTAAATACCTTCTAATAGCTTGACCAACCCTTGTTGGGGTTATGCGAAGGGGAATATAGATCCTTGCCATTCGAATGTCATGGAAACTGGACATTCTGAGTTCAATGGTGAGAGCTATTGGGACTTGATAAAATAGTGTGAGACTTAATAAAATTTATTATTTCTTATAAAATGTAATCAAGAAAGTACTAATGATATGCTATTTTAATTATTGATTAAAAATGAAAAACTTGTCAACCACATTATCCCTACGATCAATTCTAGATAAAGACAACACCCTCACCGACAGTAACTTCTAGGAATGGTTTAGACGCCTTCGGGTTATCCTACGCCATGAACGGAAGTTTTACGTGTTGGAGTCAGCATTTCCTGATCCGCCTGCCAAAGAGGCGAGTGATGAGGATTTCCAGGTCTATGAGAAACATATGGATGATGCGGTCGATGTTCAATGTTTGATGCTATCATCAATGTCTAGTGAGCTCATGAAGTCTCATGAAAACATGGATTCTTATAGAATGCTCGAGCACCTTCGTGGTCTTTACCAGGAGAGAGCAAGACAGGAAAGGTTTGAGATATCTAAGGCACTATTTCAGAGTAAGCTTAGAGAAGGTGCCCCAGCTGGGCCTCATGTAGTCAAGCTCATTGGCTACATTGAGCGCCTGAAGGTTCTAGGGTTTAAACTCCCCTAAGAACTGGGCACCGATCTCATTCTCGCATCACTCTTTCAGAGCTTCTCTAACTTTGTTGTCAATTTCAATATAAAAAACATTGAGAAGTCTCTATCTTATCTTCTTATCTTCATTCGCCAAGTGGATAAAGATATGAAGCGTGAAAAGCCTTATGTCCTTATGGTGAATAAGAAGAAAGTAAAGGCGAAGAGCTTTAAGCCCAAAGCTTCTTCACGACCTTCCAAGAAAATGAAGATCAAAGGGGAGGCAAGGGAACATGAGGTTGTTTGTTTCACATGTGGAAAGAGGGGCCACTAGAAGAAGAAATGCACCCAACTTAAGAAGCAAGGGGAAACTTCAGGTGCATTTGTTATCGAATGAAATCTATCTGTTTCTACAAATTGGGTATTAGATACATCTTGTGGTTCTCACATATGTATCCAAATACAGGAACCAAGTAGATTCGGGAAGATTGATCGAGGAGAGGTCGATCTACAAGCAGCCAACGAAGCCAGACTTGTTGCTACAGCTGTTAGGGACTACCACCTCATGTTGCCAACTGGGATGATCTTGGTGTTAAAGGGTTGTTTTTATGTGCCTTTTGTAACCAAGAACATAATTTCTGTATCCAGAATAGATATAGATGGATTTTTTTTTCAAGTTGGGAAATGAATGTTGCTTCTTTTATAAAGATATCATTTGTTTTGGTAGGGCACATTTATACAATGGTCTTTATGTGTTGGATTACACAAACCAGGTAATGGAAATCGATGACAAAGATACTTCACATGATTCATACCACACCCAACTTTGGCATCACCAGCTAGGTCATGTAAACGAGAAGTGCTTGACAAAGTTACATCAAGATGGATATTTAGATTCTTTTGAACTAAAACCACTTGGTGTATGTCATGCATGTTTACAAGGAAAAATGACCAAATCCCCATTTGGTGGGAAAGGTGAAAGAGCTAAATAACTTCTTGAATTGGTTCATACCGATGTGTGTGGACCATTTCCAATTGAAGCAAGGTGAGGGTACACATACTTCATAACTTTTACTGATGATTTTAGTAGATATGAATATATCTACTTAATGAGGTATAAGTCAGATTCTTTTGATAAGTTCAAAGAATACAAGAATGAAGTTGAGAACCATCTTAGTAAGAAGATTAAGAAACTCCGCTCAGACCAAGGTGGAGAATATCTTAATCAAGACTTCATTGATTACTTATGATAGTTTGAGATCCTATCCCAACTCACTCCTCCAAACACATCCTAGTGGAATGGTGTGAGAAAAAGGAGGATCCGCACCCTGTTGGACAGGGTGAGATCAATGATGAGTCATGCGAGTCTTGCATTATCCTTTTGGGGATATGCGTCACAAACAACGACACACATACTAAACCAAGTACCAACTAAATCAATAAATGGGTATTCCATATGAGTTCTGGAGTGGAAGAAAACCCATGTTATCGAATTTACATTTGTGGGGTACCAAAGCGTTTGTTAAGGTCTCTTCAGGTAACAAACTCACACCCCGAGGCACAAAGTGTACCTTTATAGGATACCCCAAGGAAACAAGGGGATATTACCTATACATCCCCTTAGACAAAAAGGTTATAGTGGCAAGACATTCCATATTACTTGAGAGGTAGCACATTTACAAAAGAGATAGTGGGAGTGAGATAGACTTTGATGAAGTCGAGGCTCAAGGTACACAAGAGTTGGTACAAGAACAGATTCCACAAATCCCCATGGAAGAATAATTTGTTCCAGATACACAAGTACTGCATAGGAGTACAAGAGAGGTTAGAGATGCGGAACAGTACGATTTTCTAGTTACCAAGGATGGTGACTCATTATTAGTTGATAATAATGATCCTCTAACCTACATGCAAGCAGTAAGTGGCACTGACATTGCCAAGTGGCAAGAAGACATGAATTCTAAAATGGATTTCATGTACCAAAACCAAGTATGGATTTTGGTAGATCCTCCAGTTGATGTAAAGCCTGTTGGTTGCAAATGGATATTCAAGAAGAAACTAGACATGGAAGGACAAGTCAGTACCTATATGGCATGACTGGTCGCAAAAGTTTTTAAATAGATTCAAGGAATTTACTGTGATGAAACCTTCTCACCAGTTACAATGCTGAAATCCATCAGAATTCTACTTGCCATTGTGGTTTACTATGACTATGAGATTTGGAAAATGGATTTCAAAACAACATTCCTTAACAGGAACCTTCAGGAAGATGTCTACATGACACAACCTGATTATCCACTAAATGAGGCTAATATTCATCGTTAATATATATAATATTCATGTGCTTTATTATTCATAAACACAATTTTAGTGCATTTTACACTTTGAACATCATTTCACATCATGATTGTAATTCCTTCTTAAAATGCACTATTATGTGGTACATTTTTAACATCATTTAAAGTACCCAATGATCTTAATTTTATTTTAATATTTAATTTTTAGGTTTATAATTATATTGGGAACAATTCATACTTGTGAAGTGTTGGAAGATTCACATTGGAAGACTAACAAAATGGGATTTCATACAAACAATTCTGAATGAAAGTTGGCTTCCACCTCGGGTCAAGGGTGGAAAAATCAACTCTCCCTCAACTTTACACCCACCTATGGCCTACCACAATTAATTGAGGAGACTTGGACTATTGTAGGCTTGATCTAAGGCTTCAAAAATTCCTATTTAAGGCAGTGGTGGTGGAGGAGTTGATCATCTTTTGTGCTTTGTTCAATTGTAATGTTATGCTGTGATTTTGTTGTCTCAAGTTTGTATTTCACATGTAAGTTGTTCAATTCACTTTAGTTTCTTAATAAAAGTTATTCTTTTCCTTTTATTCTGTTGTTATTCATATCAATTTGATTTATTCACACCAAACCTTGTGAAATTATCACACAACGGTGGAGTGATCGTTATTTCATTGTTTTTTTACTTCTCTATTTCCTCCCTCATGAGTCTACTTTCTGCTTCCATTGAAACCATAGAATCAATGGAGGGATAACCCACTTATGGGTTGATCCAAGGGAGTATCAAGGGGTTGGATTGTATGTTATTTATCACCCCATTAATGTATAATCACTTATTTTAATTGATATTTTTATTTGATGATTTTTAAACTCCATCTTCCTTATTGAATTTAAGGCCACACACTTCAAGTGCTAATACGAACCTTTACCTTAAAGTGATCAAAACTTTGATCCTTCAAGTGTATAGGTGATTAGTATTAAAGTTTGTAGGTATTAAACCAATAAGTGAGGATGTTGTTTGATCTTCTTAAATGAACCCATCTCAAATATAAGAAATTGAAATAGTTGAAAAATAATTTCATCCAATCCACCCTGAGTGATAACCTAGGATCAACTCATTATTTTAAATTGAATTCACTTAAATCTGTTATTTATCCTTTAAAACCATATAAAATCAACCCAAGTTGGCCACTTCATAGCCAAAAACAGTCCATAGAATGTACGTGTCTATAGGTTTCTTCTTAGGTCTCTGAGGATTCGACAACCCAAGCTAAACTACAAGGACCGTTCTACCTTTATCTCTTGGGTAAATTTGAGCGTGAATCAAATTTTGGTGCCATTGCTGGGGACCCAAGTAAGTAATCTCAACACCCATTCTATTCTCCCCAATTTCTTCTATTCTCACCCAAGATCTCTTATCTTGTCCCTTTATCATTTTTTTCTTTTGGTGCATGTCTGCCTACACACGCGATCAATCAAACCGTCTAGTTAGGGTGGAAAGTCCTAGGGTTGGGGAGTCAAGTGAACCTAGGGAATTGTTTCCATTAGATCCTAATCCTCTTGATATTTCAGAGTCTAACATTGAACCCATTTCAATGGAAGGTCTTTAAATAAACCAACTCATAAACCCAGGTGGAAACCAAAATGGAAACCCAAATGAGGCAGCCCCAAACTTGGGGAATGCAGTTGATCAAACCATGAATGACTACCTCACACCTGTCTGGACCAATGCCCCCTTATGAATTAGGCACAACTCCCTAGGAGATGCCAACTACATTTTTAAACCCCATGTCCTAAACCATCTTCCCACATTCCATGGAATGGAGTCCGAGATGCCCTACCTTCACGTTAAGGAGTTCAATGACATTGTAGAAACCATGTGTCCCCCACATCAACTAGAATTAGATAAGTTGAGGCCATTTCCTTTTTCTTTAAAGGTTAGAGATAAAATTAGCTAAACAATTTGAGACCATCATCTATCAACTCTTGGGACCAACTATAAAGAGAATTTTACAAAAAATACTTTCCCCACCACAAAACAATTGCACTTAAAAAGAGTATCCAATTTTTTTTTGAAAAATAGGGAGAGTCATTCTATGAAACATGGGAGAGGTTCAAAGACACTCTAGACATGGTTCCACACCATGGCTTTTCTATTCCTGAACAAGTGATAATTTTCTATTAAGGGTTGGGTCTGGGGAACAAACAATTCATTAACATGATGTGTAATGGAAATTTTAAAAACAAAGCCCCAAATGATGCTTATGAGTATTTGGAAATCCTTGTTGAACAAAACCAAACATGGGGAACTTCACCTTATTCTGAAAAGACACAAAGAACTACTAGGATTCATACACTTAGAGAAGAGGAAAGCCTTAGGGCTAAAATCACAACACTCTCTAGGAAGGTTGAAGAGATAGAACTTAGGAAAGTCTATGAAATCAAAACTATAAAACCTGTTTGAACAATTTGTGATAAATATGACCATAATACAGACAACTGCCCAACCATTCCATCCATCAAGGATGTTCTTTTAGGAGGACCCCCAACAGAAGTAAATTCTTTGAACTTTAAAAAGCCTCAATACCAAAACACCTTCAACCCAAGGTATAATGACCACCCAGGCTTCTGCTGGAAAGATAACCAATAACCTAGTCAACCACAAGGACAAAATCCTTACATCCATCAGAACTATCAAAACCATAACCAGTTCCAAACCCAACCTATCCAATACCAACAACCACCTGTCCATTTTCAACAAACCATCCCACCACCAAAATATCCCCCTGGGATAAACCTATCTTCTCAAGTACCAACCCAAACTGTTCCACAAAGCCTACTAGAAAAACTGTGCAAACAAATGGAAAGGATGAACTCAGAAGTCTCTTCCCTTAAACAAGAAATTAAAACCATCAAAACTAGAAAGGAACCCATGCCTACTCAGGCAGTACCATCCTCAAATTTAAGGGGAGATTCAAGCTGTACTCAAACAACTCATGAACAACTAAAGGCTGTGACTGTTTTAAGAAGTGGGAAATCAATTGAGAAACCTGAACAACTAATTCAGAACCCATCCAAAGATTCAAACTTGGATGAAAATTCAAATTAACCAAATGATCAAACTGAAAAAAATGATAACATTTTCAAAGAAACAACTCTTCAAAAAATAACACCACAACCTACACCATTTCCTCAACGCATGAGGGGAAAAAGAAATCCTGAATTGAGTGAAATCTTCTCACAAGTCAAGTTGAACATTCCTTTTCTTGATGCAATCCAAACCATACCTGCCTACTCAAAGTACCTTAAGGACTTGTGCACTTTTAAAAGAAAATTTTCAAATAAAAACCAAGTCCTTTTGGCAGCTAATGTGAGTACCACCATTCAAGGGACCATTCTTCCTAAGTTGAAAGACCCAGTTTTCCCTTACATCAATGTTGAACTAAGAGAGAGCAAAGTTTTCAAGGCCTTATGTGACCTAGGTGCTAGTGTCAATCTCATCCCCAATGCTGTGTACTGCTAGTTAGGCCTAGAAGAGATCCAACCCACATCTGTCACACTTCAACTTGCTGATCGTAGCATTAGGGTTCCAAAGGGGATTTTAAAGGACGTTCTGGTAAAGGTTGAAAACTTCATCTACCCTGCTGACTTCATTGTCCTTGATAACCATCCAAACTTAGAAAATAAGGAACAAACCCCAATTATAATTGGTTGTCCTTTCCTTGCAACAATCAACTTTGTTATCCGAGTCTAAAATAGTAACATGACCATCACCTTTGGAAACATGAGTCTAGACTTGAACATCTATAATGAAAGCTCACAAATAGGGGATGATGAGGAAATTCATGAAGTAAACATGATAGGAATCATTGATAATGAATCCATATAAAATCAAGGAATATTTGATGGATATTTAAGTTAGGATGATATTGACTTCCTTTGTTCACATGACGGAAGTTTATCTCCTTGGCTTGAATCATTTTTAAATTTATCTTATGATGAAGTCTTAGGTCCAACAATCAATGAAACCTTTCAAGAAACCACTTTCATGGAGACCACTACAACTTACTTCCCTAAATCATATCAAGACAATCTAGTAGATGAACCTTCTACATGTGGGGAATCTATCCTATCTAAAAATCTAGAAAACAAAATTGATCTTGATCCAATGTGCCAATCTTCTGCTGAAATTCTGAACCAACCTAATCTTGAATTGAAGAAACTTCCCACTGCACTCAAGTATGCCTTCCTAGGGGAAAATCAAACACATCCTATTTTCATTTCTTCTTCTATTGAATCCAATCATGAGAGGATGCTTCTAGATGTCCTTAGGAAACATAAGAAAGCCATTGGTTGGACCCTGTCTAATATTCCTGGGATTAACCCACTTATCGGGACTCATAGGATTGTTCTAGAATCTGATTCAAAGCCATGTCATCAACCTCAACAGCGACTCAATCCTAATATCATGGAAGTAGTGAGAAAAGAACTTATGAAATTGTTAAAAGCTGGTATCATATATCTCATAGTTGAGAGTGAGTGGGTCATCCCAATCCAAGTGGTTCCCAAGAAGGCAGAAATCATAGTGATAACCAATAAGTATGGAGAGATTCTTCCAACTAGGGTGAGTAATGGATGGAGGGTCTGCATTGACTATAAGAAGCTAAACTCATTTACCAATAAGGGCCATTTCCCCTTACCATTCATTGACCAAGTCCTTGAGAGAGTGACATGTCATGAATTATACTGTTTCTTAGATGGGTACTCAGGGTATAATCAAATTGAGTTCTCACTAGAGGATCAAGGGGAGACTACATTCACATGTCCATTCGACACCTTTTCTTTCAAACGCATGACCTTTGGGTTATGCAATGACCCTGGAACCTTCCAGCGGTGCATGGTGGGAATATTCTCAGACATGGTAGGGGATTTTCTTGAGGTCTTCATGGATGACTTATCTATCTTTGGGGATACATTTGAAAGATGTCTGAGGAATGTGGAGAGATTCTTCTCAAGATGCGAAGAAAAGAATTTGGTCCTAAATTGGGAAAAATTCCATTTCATGGTTAAAGAGGGACTAGTTCTCGGTCATCTAGTCTCAGGTAGGGGGATTGAAGTTGATAAAGCCAAGGCTTACATCATTCGTCACCTTCCATCACCCAAAACTGTCAAGGAAGTGAGGTATTTATTAAGACATGCTAGTTTCTATAGAAGATTCATCAAGGACTTTAGTTCAATCTTCCGCCCCCTTTGTGCTATCCTAGTAAAGGATGCTCCATTTATTTGGATAGAAAGCCGTGAGGGTTCATTTTCAACCCTCAAATCCTCTCTCACCTCTCCTCCAATTATGAAATCTCCAAATTGGAACCTTCCTTTTGAACTTATGTGTGATGCCAGTGACTTTGCTGTAGGATATGTGTTAGGACAACGTTGTGATAAAAATCCTTATGTCATTTATTATGAAAGAAAATCATTAAATGATGCCCAAATCAACTACACCACCACTGAAAATGAGTTAATTTCTATTGTGGTTTCCTTAGATAAGTTTAGGTCCTACCTCTTAGGATCCCCCATCATTGTGTTCACTGACCATTCTGCACTAAAATACCTCTTCCAAAAACAAGATTCCAAGGCTAGACTGATTAGGTGGGTCCTTCTCTTACAAGAATTTTACATTACAATCAAGGATAAAAGGGTGTTGAGAATGTGGTAGCTGATCATCTCTCTAGGATGGAATTAAAAGATAACTCAAATCAACTTTCTGTGTATGATTCATTCCCTGATGAACACCTATACTCTGTGAGTGACTTCCCTTGGTATGATGACATAGCCAACTTCTTAGTTACAGGAGTCATCCCAAAATTCTTAGGGACTCAAGCTCGAAGGAAATTCCTTTCTGATGTAAGGCACTATTTGTTTGATGATCCATACCTCTATAAGTTCTGCACTGACCAAGTCATTAGGAGGTGTGTCCCAGAATCTGAACAAGATCCCATCCTTAAATTCTATCATAGTGAGGCATGTGGAGGTCACTTTTCCTCTAAGAAAACATCTGATAAGATTCTTCAGTGTGGTCTCTTCTGACCCACCCTCTCAAGGGACTCCTACACATTTTGTCAAAGCTGTCCTAAGTGTCAACAAGTAGGGTCAAGCACAAAAAGAAATCAAATGATACTCACTCCCATCTTAGTGATTGAAATCTTTGACTACTGGGGAATCGATTTCATGGTTCCCTTCACAAACTATAGGGGATATCTATACATCCTTTTACCTATAGATTATGTCTCCAAATGGGTTGAGGCCATTTCTAAAAAATCCAATAATCATCAAACTGTGATTAGATTTCTCAAGGAAAACATCCTCTCTAGATTTGGAATTCCTAGGGCTATCATTAGTGACCGTGGAACTCATTTTTGAAATCGTCCATTCTCAACACTCATGGAAAAGTATGGAATTTCTCACAAAGTGTCCACTACTTACCACACATAGACCAATGATCAATCTGAGTTAGCCAATTGAGAAATCAAACAAATTCTTGAAAAAACTGTCAATCCCTCTAGGAAAGACTGGTCTGATAAACTCTTTCATGCTCTTTGGACATATCGTATAGCATACAAATATATCCTAGGAATTTCACCATATAGGTTGGTTTATGAAAAAGCATGCCATTTACCTGTTGAAATTGAGTATAAGGATTTTTGGGCAATTAAGAAAATAAATTAAGACCTCTCATTGGTTGGAACAAAAATGAAATTAGATCTCAATGAACTTAAGGAACTAAGGATGGAGGCTTATGAAAATTCAAGGATCAATAAAGATAGAGTTCAAGCCTACCAATTTAGGAATATCAAAGTCAAACATTTTGAACCGGGAAAATTCGTGATCTTGTATAGTTCAAAACTTCATTTACACCTGGGAAAGTTAAGGTCTATATGGTCAGGTCCATTCATAGTGCATCATGTGTACCCTCATGGGGAAGTAGAGATTCAAGATCCCACTAGTGGTCACATTTTCAAGGTCAATGGTCATAGGTTAAAACAATTAATTGAATCATTCAATAAACATGAAATAGAGGTTGAGTTAACTGATCCAACCTATGAACCAAGAAAAAATTGATAGATTTAGGATCCATGCTGGGATAACGACATTAAACAAATCACTGCATGGGAGGCAACCCATGGTTTTCAGGTTTCTAATCATTTTGTTGTTTTAATCAACTTTATATTTTAAATAGGATTAATGAATCATTTTGATATTTAAAAATAATAAAAAATAGACTGTTGACCTGTTCTTCTATTATGATTATGGATGGGTATGAAAGAGGAGCACCATATTCATCCATGTCACGTGGTGTGATCCTTGAGTAATACCTTACCAAGAAATTTAAAAAGAAGACAATGTATCATCAGTTCATTTTATTTTTATGTGTTTGTAGGTTAAAATAAAAATAAAATAAAAATAAAATGAAAATATATTAATAAATAACAAAAGACACGTCATAGGTCATGGGTCAAACCCCGTCACAACCAGTGAAGCCATAGGGAATCGAACCCGGGACCGAAGGGAGACAGGGGCACGTGTTTACCACTAACCTACGTCTTTTTGTGCTTCCTTATTCTATAATTTTTATATATATACTTATATTTTACTTTATTTATTATATATATATAGTTTTTTTTGTTTTTTTTCTTTTTTTTCCACTAGGGAATTCTCAGAGTGACATCGAGATCAAGGGATTAAAAGGGAGCAATAAGAATTTCAACTTCAACCACCAGGTGACTTCATTCCACGATCATCATTTTCAATTTCCTTTTTGAACTCTCATTATATACCTCTACCCCCTTATAAATTTTCTTTTCTTTAAACACTGGGGACATTGTTATTTTAATTTGGGAGGGAAGATAAAATAAAAAATGATTTTGTGTCAAAAAAAATGATTTGAAAAAAATGTGTGTAAATGGAAGGAAAAATTCCTTTAACTTTGAACATGGTAATACACATTGCATAATTTGAAACTAAATATCAAATAATTTATCATGCCCCAATTCTGATTTTAATCCATATATAATTTCATGAGTATAGATATTTTGGAAAGTGTGGCTGTCTAATGTGAAATTTCATCGTTTATATTTTCATCCAAATAAAAAAAAGATCACAACACACGTCCTTTAGATAGTGGGGTATTATTTTGAGTTCATGGGGTCCCCCAAATAAATAGCATAAGTTTAGTGATCATTTTAGTTTTAATATTAGTATTCAATACTTTTTTTAAAAAAAACAATAAATTTATGGGTAGAGAAATGAAATGACCTAATGCATGGCTTTCGGCACTTGGGGATCGTGACTCCATAGTTGTCTGACCCAGAGTTCGTAATTTTATCTCTATTTTTATTAATTTAAATTTGTTTTTGACTGAGTTAACTTGATATGATGCCTGAGTATGTGGGCTTCACTTGGTTCCCTAAGGTCCTTGAGCCTGGGAGTCATCGGCAAAGTCTCGCTACAGGGGTTGACTCTTTTGAGTGCAATTTCAATTACCATGGCAAAATTGCAAAAAAAAAAACAATACATTTTTTTGAATACTCATATTAATATTGAAATGTGATTTCACCTAGTGCTTCCATCATTTCCCTCTTGAATAAAGATGAACCCCCATGTCTAATGCGATGCACAACACATCATCACTCTTAATTGATATTGGATGAAATATGGCAATGAATTTGAACAAAGAAATGGGATTGGGATTATGATCTGCTTATGAAACTATCATGTATTAAAATATTTTTATGGGTTTCATGATTGTTTGGTATAAGGGTTTTTGGTGATCATTGTGTATTAAAATGTTTTTGGAAAAGGGAATTCGAATTTCATATTGTTGAGATATATTTTGCTTGGGACTAGAAAAACTCAAGTTGTAGGGTGTGATTATCCACTAAATGAGTCTAATATTCATTGTTAATATATATAATATTCATGTGATTTATTATTCATAAACACCATTTTAGTGTATTTTACACTTTTAACATCATTTCACATTATGATTGTAATTACTTCTTAAAATGTACTATTATGTGGTACATTTTTGAACACCATTTAAAGTACCCAATGATCTTGATTTTATTTTCATATTTAATTTTTAGGTTTCTAATTATATTGGGAATAATTCATACTTGTGGAGTGTTAGAATATTCACATTTTAAGACCACTAAAATGGGATTTCATGCAAACAATTCTGAATGAAAGTTGGCTGCCACCTCGAGTCAAGGGTGGAAAAATCAACTCTCCCTCAACTTTCCACCCACCTATGGACTACCACAATTAATTGAGGAGACTTGGACTATTGGAGGCTCGACCCAAGGCTTCAAAAATTCCTATTTAAGTTAGTGGTGTTGGAGGAGTTGATCATCTTTGGTGTTTTGTTCAATTGTAATGCTATGCTGCGATTTTGTTGTCTCAAGTTTGTCTTTCACATGTAAGTTGTTCAATTCACTTTAGTTTCTTAATAAAAGTTCTTATTTTCCTCTTATTCTGTTGTTATTAATATCACTTTGATACCGTTGGTTCAAGGTGTGAATTTATTCACAACAAACCTTGTAAAATTATCACACAACAGTGGAATGATCGTTATTTCATTGTTTTTTTACTTCTCCATTTCCTCCCTCATGAGTCTACTTTTTACTTCCACTGAAACCATATAATCAATGGAGGGATAACCCACTTATGGGTTGATCCAAGGGAGTAGAAAGGGGATGGATTGGATGTTATTTATCACCCCATTAATGTGTAGTCACTTATTTTAATTGATATTTTTATTTGATGATTTTTAAACTCCATCATCCTTGTTGAATTTAAGGCCATACACTTCAAGTGCTAATACAAACATTTAACTTGAAGTGCTAAAAACTTTGATCCTTCAAGTGTATAGGTGATTAGTATTAAAGTGTGTAGTTATTAAACCAATAAGTGAGGATGTTGTTTGATCTTCTTAAATGAACCCATCTCAAATATAAGAAATTGAAATAGTTGAAAAATAATTTCATCCAATCCACCTTGAGTGATAACCTAAGATCAACTCATTATTTTAAATTGAATTCACTTAAAACTGTTATTTACCTTTAAACCCATATAAAATCAACCCAAGTTAGCCACTTCATATCCAAAAACAGTCCATAGAATGTATGTGTCTATAAGTTTCTTCTTAGGTCTCTGAGGATTCAACAACCCAAGCTAAAATACAAGGACCGTTCTACCTTTATCTCTTGGATAAATTTGAGCGTGAATCACAACCTGAAGGGTTTGTAACTCCAAAGGATTCCAATAAGGTATTCAAGTTTAAAAAAATCCATTTATGGATTAAAGAAAGCATCCAGGTCATGGAACATTCATTTTTATGAAGCTATAAAAGAATTTTGTTTTATCAAGAATGAATGTGAGCCTTGTGTATACAAATGGTTTAGTGGGAGTGTAGTCGTTTTTCTAATAGTATATGTTGATGACATGTTACTTATTGGAAACGAGATACCAGTCTTACATTCTGTTAAGGCATGGTTAAATAAATGCTTCTCCATGAAAGACTTGGGCGAGGCAGTGTATATTCTTGGGATCAAGATACATCGTGATAGATCCAAGAGATTGCTGGGCCTAAGTCAAAGTACATACATTGATAAGATACTGAAGAGATTCAGTATGGAACAATCCAAGAGGGGATTGTTTCCAGCAGCACATGGCATTCATCTTTCCAAGAAAATGTGTCCTCAGACACATGAGTAAATAAATATAATGGCAAGGACTCCATACACATCAGCGATTGGGTCAGTCATGTATGCCATGCTATGTACTAAAATAGATGTCACCTACGCATTGAGTGCGGTAGACAGATATCAAGCTAACCTAGGTGACCACCATTGTATGGCAGTCAAGACCATACTAAAGTATCTGAGGCTTAATAAGGATATGTTCCTATTTTATAGAGGATATGAGGAACTAGTCATTAGAGGATATGAAGATTCTAGTTTCCAGACTGATCAAGATGACATGAAGTTGCAAACGGGATACATCTTCACTTTGAATGGAGGTGTAGTGAGCTGAAAGAGCTCAAAGCAGAGTGTGGTCACAGATTCTATAGTAGATTCTGAGTATATCGCAACTTCTGAGGTAGATAAAGAAGCAGTTTGGATGAAAAGCTTCATCTAGGAGCTAGATGTGATACTTAATAATAAAGATTCCATCACACTGTACTATGATAATACTACAGTAGTGGATCTCGCAAAAGAGCCAAGGTCACATCAGCGGATGAATCACATACTTCATAAGTATCATCTCTTGAGGGATTTATCTTAGAGAGGTGAAGTTTTAGTGAGAAGTATTTCCATGGAATACAACTTGGCAGACCCCTTGACTAAAGCCTTGACTCAGCAGAAACATGATCATCATGTGAGGTCTAGCAGACTGAAAGTTGTAGGCAGTTGGCTCTAGTCCAAGTGGGAGTTTGTAAGAGTTTGTGTCCTAGAACCAACTGGTTTTACTTATATTACATGGATATTTAATGTATTATTACATATTGTTCATTGTTCTGTATGATTATGATGTAATAATGTCTTAGAGTATTTGTTGCATTGATGAGGTCATGGCAGTTCTCCGCTGTGATGAGAACCTTGAAATGAAATAAAAATATTCTTAAATATAGTTCTGTATTTGGATGACATGATATGATGGGACACATAGCATGCATACCATCAGGTGTGAGTACTCATAAGCAGATGATACTTCCTCTCATGAAGTTCTCACTTGGTAATCTCCAAGATAGAAGATTATGAGAACAAACCCACTAGTAGAAATTCTGCAAGTTTTGGTGTCATCAGATATTTCTATCTGCGAGCGTGTGTAATGATCCTTAGACTTTAAGACTATCATTAATACATGTCACGACTTACACACTTTGATTTACTGATGAAAACCGTCATGCAGATAGTTGGTGGGAAGTAGGGTACGTTGGGTGCGTCATGAGTGACATATTATTAATGGATAAGTCGAGGAAGGATTTGTCCCTTCCATTTATGGGAGTTGATATCTCGACCCTTTGATTAAAATAGAACCGTCATGCGAAATTTCATGGCCATGGCATAACAACGAGTTTATTTCAAGTAGTCAAAGAACGACGTATCAAGCATAAAAGTTGATAACACAATCATGAAACCTGCTTGATGAGATATTGCGACAAAGGGATTATACTAGTACTCGCTCGTGCTATTGCACGACGCATTTGATTACTGGTTTTTCTTTTAATAAGATATTAATATTTATAAATTTTTTGAAGAAAAAGTAATGTTTAATAAATTATAATTAGAATTTAATGGTGTATGATAATGGAATATGAGTGTATAGAATATGAAGTCACCATTCAAATAGTTGAAAAAGAAAAAGGATAGAGTAAAAGTATATGATTTTTTGAATTTTGAGGAAGAATATTTGAATTCATTTTCAATTTTGATCACAATAACTATAATGTGGGAACTATAATAAAAAGTGAAATATAAATCAAAGATAAGACAATGGATGTAATAATAAAAATGAAAAATGTGAAAATAAATGAAATAATAATTAATTTAATGAGTGGTTTGTTCGGGAAAAAAACTGAGACACTATTCATCATGTATATGGAACAATATGGAATGAGGGACGTATATATCAGATAAAAAAATGAAATTGAATAAAATAAATAGATAAAGATAGAGTCGACATCAACTTTATATTATTTGACAACATGAAATTGAATAAAAAATAGATAAAGAGAAATTGAATATGGTGGTTTCTTCACTAAATGTCAACAGTCTGGAGTAGTATATCTATATTTAGTACCCAATCCCTAAATTTTCACGACACGATCATTTAATTACACATTCACTTAAACATAATTTGGATTTTTTCCAATTTGAATTTTTGGAAAATAAATCCATACAGGAATGAACTTAAATTCTATATATGTTCATACTAGTAATTCATAACAAAATACATAATTTATATATACATGTCATCATGAATTAATGAAAAAATGTGATTGTATACATAATTTTTTTTATCATATAATATGAATAAACATTCTTTTATGTACATAAATTCACTTAGCATAATATTTATTCATAAAAAATATTGTTGTATACTATAAAAATATGTAAATTAAAGCATATTAAAACACCTACATATTGAATACTCTAAAGTGAAGTCTAATTCATAAAGTAATTAATATAACAGAGTCAAGTCTTTCATAGATATAAATGCATTACCTAAAATGTAATCATGCAACTGAAAAAATATCCATACAACTATATATGCAGCTTACAAGAATTTATAAAATGCATGCCTAAAAGATACAAAGTATTGGAGGAACAGTTGGATAATAATATGAAAATATGAAATTTATTATTTACATAATTTTTCTATGTCAAATAAGACAAGGACTCTATTGAGTCTTCCAAAATCAGTAAAAATAATAACTGTTAGGTGGAGCGAGGGGCCATGACGGATGATTTTGTGTTGGACATTAGAGTATCTTCGGCATCTCCATAGCATTTCAAAGAGGCCTCGCATTTTATTCCCTCATATCATTTAAAAATAGGACCTCAAGAAGTAATTTTGTTCCTGTAAAAACATATGAAACCCCTCCAGTTAGTCGCACACAAGAAAAATGAACAGAAAATAAAAGACAATGAAGATAAAAAACAACGACATGGGTTGTTTTTATAGATTTTCTGAATGGAGACCAATCCTGATTAATTGGAGGGGAAGCCATATATCATTTCCCTGAATAGAGACAATCAAACATGCTAAACATTATCTGAAGAGAGCATCCAACCACTCCATATGACCTGACAACATGAAATTGAATCAAAAAAATAGCTGAAGAAAGATTAAATATTGATGTTTCATAACTCAATGTCAAGATTGTTGTGTTCTTGGATTTAAATCTCATCAAAATATATTCAAATAACGGGAAAGTGGTGGGCCAGACAGGTTTGTTTTCACTGATTGGAGTCATTCACCCATGCTAAGCAGCTTCAAGATAGATCTCTCAACCACTTTAGAAGACCTGGAAACATGATATTGAATTAAAAAATATACATGAAGAGAGATTGAATCTTGGTGTAGCATGAAAATCAATATCAACATTCTATTCAACTACAAATTTGTATAAATAATAACTGCATGTTGAATATGAAAAGACAAATAAGTGCATACATATTAGAAAATCCAAAAATTTTCTTACCATATGGTTGCAATCGTCTCTTCTTTTGTTTAATGGGTGATCTTCACTGTTGATCCCATGCATTTGTAGAACCCAATTAAAAGTCTAGTCAATCATGGTTCTGCAATGAGAGGAAAAAATGTATTGATTATTGCATAGTAAACATTGAAGGCAAAAGAAAACATCTTCTAATGACCATATTTGTTTTACTTATTAAATGATCTATTGACAATATGAAAACATTTCTAGAAATCAATGTTGTTTTTTGTACCTAATTTTTTAGTTGTGATAAGGATTTATAGTGGCTGAAGAATAGTTAATAATTCAGCAGTTGATCACCTACAGATTCATCCAATATGTTTACCTACACATACAACAATGTTTTCTATACGTTAATGGTTGAAACAAAATGAACTCAGGGAATAATATTTCCTAAAACATGAAATAACTACTAACAGACTCGTTAATGATCTAAAATTGCAATACCTCAAAAATCACAAAATTTCCTCTCTGCATCTCATCACCTCCAATTATGTACACCTAAAATGAAGAACACTTGTTAGCCATCTAACATGCTCAAACTCTAAAATAATTCAGAAGACACGTGCCCAAAAATCAGTAACATCCACTCCAATGATGTAATGAAAATAAGATACATTGAAGATAAATATATTAATAACTCAATGGAGGAAAAATTTGTAGTTGTTGTAACAAATCCTATGTCATTATTGCACTTGACACCTAAACATCCAATGCTTTCATATTCCTACAACACAATTGTAAATTGAAAAATCACTGACCCAATATTGAATAACATACACTGTAATAATTGACACAATGGTTCATTAGAAAATATTAATCACAAAAGAAAAAACATCACCTCCCCCAATGAAGGTGGACTTCATCAATCCACCATGGTGTTACTTTTGGAATAGCTTCAAAATTTTCTCCCACAAATTAATCATATGTTCATATGCTAGTAATATTGTTTTTGATATAATTTTTTAGTGATTTGAATGTCATACCTTATTACGGTACCAAGAAAGTCTTTCTCCTATATGTCATTATTATTCACCCAAATATTGAGTCTTTTCCTATCATCATTAAAACAAATCCATCATAATTATTATAACATATAGATATGTTTGTGCATATACTAATTTTCCCATAAGAGAGCATAGAATACATTCCACGAGAGTTCTCTCTACCTTTCTGCATTCATTCCAACCACAAACTAGGGAAATTCCTTCATCCAGGTATGATCAAAACAGAATCTGATCAGCAAAAAATATAAAAACCTATTATAGAGAGAATATAAAAAGAAAACATTTGCAGTGTACTATTTTTTGATGCTAATCGAAAGTGTGGGAAAATAAATCTGGTTAAAAAACTACATGTGTGTAAATAAATCTGTTTGATGTAATTTGTGTCTATAAAATCAAGTGTGTGATTTGTTTCTATAAACTACATGAGTAAACTCAGTGTATAAGATCTCCAGGTGGGATATAGTTCATCTTCTGTAGAGTATCATTCTACTAATATGAGATTAATATTCATAAAAGTAAAGAAGAAACAATAATGTTGAATAAAAAATGAAAGATAAGTCAAAAAGAACACAGTGATTGAAATAATAAAACTGAGAAATGTAAAAATAATTGAGTTACATATGGAAACATGAAAAAACATCCAGCATCATGAAAAACCATCATGAAAAACCGTCTAGTATCATGAAAAAACCTACTAATCGAAAACCATCCAACAACATAAGATAACTTGGTAATCAAAAACTAATGAAAACCGTCCATCATCTTGAAAAATGTAAAATATAACAAAATGCCCAGATTGAATTAATGTCCAGCATGAAATACCCAAGATAATAAATATGTATGAAAACGTCCAGCAGCAAAAACCTCCAGCATAAATTTCCAGTAGTAAAAACCTCCAGCATAATAATAAACATCTAGAATTCTTCTCCTCTCGCATGAGTAACGTCCATCAGAATGAAATACTCCGAACATGAAAAACTAAATGAAAAACATCCACCATGAAACAAATATGTAATATATCACCTATATATCTGTTGAAAAAAATATGTAATATATCACAAAGATAAAGGTTAATAAAACAATTTGATGTTTATAGAAATCAAAAAACACAGTTTCACTCTACATAATGAATGATAATATAACTCAATTATATTATACACCATCAAATCCATATTCCTCATATTCCAATGATAGCTATGATTTATTTCAGTAATGTTCTGGAAGAAATCATGTCTAGATAAGAAAAAATCCATCCACAAGAATCATGAAAGAGTTGAGTTTATGAGTTGCCTAATTATTAAAATGGTAGTAGATTGTACATGAATATGATGTGAAATTATACACATCATAAATTTTGGTTTCAAGAATAGTCCCATTGCATCATCAGTTGAGGCTTTTCATTGGTCTTCAATTTATTTAGAATTTTTTATTTGGTCCCATCTAGGATCTCTATCCATCCAGGGTAGTTAATGCAGAGTATTAAGTGGCCACAGATTTATCAGTGGGTTCACTGATGGAGGACCCATACTCAGTAGCTGGTTATTTCAAAGATTTCATATCAACAAATTAAAAACACCGGAAATTTATCAGAAACATATTTCATATGAATCTAACCCATGAATTTGACAAAATATATTGGTGTTTCAAAGTAAGTAAAAACATACCGACAAGAAAAAAAGTCCATTCAATAACCTCAGCAAGAACCAAACTAATATATTCAAACCCAGCAGATATATTCAATACTAAGTATGTCTCATAAAAAATCTACAATTTTTCCTATATCATTGAAATAAACATGATGGGTTTATATTATACACAGAATTTTTTTTCATATCCTAACCAAAAAAATTGCAAATTACTCAAAATAACAGGGAACATTATATGATGTTTTATCAATATCAGTAACAGTTATTTTTGGGGACTATATAGCAGTTCTAATATGCCCTATAATAATATATTTTCTTATTTGTTTACTCATACATTGTCTCCGAACTGGTACCTAAATAGGAAATAATGATATATGATTGAACATATCTACTTAAATCTATATCAAACCATACAGTCATTTTAGCTTCATCTCTGCCCAAGGATGGTTAAAATTATAGAAAATGAATAAACACCATACTGTATTCAATCACTATTTTATATCCCTATTTTAACTCTATCAAATCCTGAGACATACCCATCATTAAATTTTATGGAAAATTCTTATAGAAAAC
The DNA here is from genome assembly GCA_963277665.1 of Viscum album. Taxonomy (NCBI): domain Eukaryota; kingdom Viridiplantae; phylum Streptophyta; class Magnoliopsida; order Santalales; family Viscaceae; genus Viscum; species Viscum album. Next base: position 2,112,407,009 of record OY728157.1, on the reverse strand, counting down.
TGATGTGATTCAGCTTCCTTCAATCATAAATTCTAGGGCAGTGTGAACATATGTTAACTCTAGGGCAGTTTTAACAGATGTGATGCAGTTGCCTTCAATAAAAAATTCTATAGCTATAAACATCCGAGGGTATTCCAAAACTTTTAATTTCTTTGAAAACAATAAAAGCATGAGATAGTTTACTGCTGAGACATAGACCATAAATAATAGCTTTATAACATTAACAGTTGACAGGAAGGCCTCTAGACCTCAAATCCTTAATAAGACCCAAATATCAGTTTGTCCAACACAGTAAAGCCCATATATATATATATATATATTATATGTTACTACAGTAGTTTTCATCCCACTGCTTTCCAATTATTTTAAAATCACTAAGCTTGTGCATGATCAATTTCACACTGCCCTAGACACTGCTTACAATAAAATTTCATCATACTACGGTAGGTGTAAACATTTAGTGATGGTCCACACATATTTAATTCCTTAAAAACAAATTTGATGAATTATATTTCATTTTTGGTAGCCAAAATCTTTAGTAAAAAGTTACAGGACCTGATGCTTGGGTAAAAACCCACTTTCATAGCCTGGAAAAACACATCATTTTCATCCTTGAGGTAGTCAAAGAACGACGTATCAAGCATAAAAGTTTATGACACAATCATGAAACCTTCTTGATGAGATATTGAGACAAAGGAATTATATTACATAGTGAGCATTCATATGTGGATATTGTTGTTGTGACTTTACGTTCTTTCTCTTGGGTGCCTTGACCCATTGTTAGATAGTACTCTTGGACTTTAGGCAAGCCCGCATAGTGCTAATGAGAAAGAATCCTAGAGGGTCACACACTAAGTGTTTTTGGTGGTCTCGGTTAAATTCTATTTGAATTTAATTAATGAAATAAATAATATTCTCAAGACTGTGGAATAATTTTATTCAAGTTAAAATGATCACACAAATTAAATAAAATATATATATTTATTTTATTGAACATTTAATAAATATTTATTTACTAGTTTGTAAATAAAATATTTATTTAAGAGATTTATTTATTTATTTATTTGGGTCTTCAATAAATATAAGTGGAGTTTGAGAAGATCAAGGTCGGTCCGGTAGTAAAATAATTATTTGCAAGATGGTAAATAATTATTTAACTAGTTGGCACAAATTAAAATAACGCTGCTATTATTTTGTGATGTGGAATTTTATTTATAATTCCATTTTGTGTAAGTTGGCGCACCATAAATAATGTTGTGGTATTATTATTAAATTCACAAGTTTTATCTAATTTCATGAATGTATTTAATTGTTTCTATACAATTAAATATTGTAACTAAAATTCCATGTATATAAATAGGCAAGTACGCCTATTGTGCCATACACCACACCACACGCCTGGTGAATTGAGAATTGTTGAGCCAAAAAATTTCTTTCTAGAATCCTCTTCTCTCCCCTCTCAAGAACGAGAGACGTTCTTCAAGGCCGAAGAACATGCGATCAAGAACGACCGACACAAGACAATCAATTCTCTGTGCTAGCACCCGAAGAATGAGCGATGTCGATCGGAGGCCATCAGAGCACATGTGGATCACCGCTAGAGGGATTCTAGTTTGGATCCTTAAAAGCACAACAAGATAATCCGGAAGGGTCATTCCGGATGATCAACATCATCAATGAAGAAAAATACCAAAGATTCAAGTATTATTTTTCTTTATGAAATTAATTAAATTAATTATAAATATGATGTGCAAGATCCTCTCTAGAGGTTTCGGGCCTCTTTCTTCTTTATCTAAATCTTTGATTATATTCTATGGATATTGGCATTCATCGTCATATTGATCCCGAAATAATCATTGATCATGGTAAAAATCAAAATTGGGTGTCATCCCAACCATGCTTCCGCTGCGCCCGGAACCTTCAAATTCAACATGATAGGAAAACCCACCTAAATGAACTACCCATATAACACTAAAACCTATACTCTCTAAATCAAACTTATTTATGAATAATTTTGGATACTAAGAACCTTTTTAAATTATGTAAACTCATTAAATCCATGTCATCACATCTATGGAGTTGTGGAACCAAACTATATGAACTCTCATAATTACCTACAACTAATACAACCTTGGACACATGCATGAATGACCTTGAGACAGTGAATAAAGACTTAGAATCTCAATTAAATGACTCTAAAATAAAAAAATATTATCAATAAATCAAATATATTTGAATTAGGATCTCAATAAAGTGTTTAATAAATCTAATTTGATTACTCATGATGTTAAATGAATTTTCATAATGAATCGAGACTTGAGGTAAGGGAATCTCCGAACCACCCTATTTTCTTTGGGCATGTATTTTCCCCCTCAACCTCACTTTCTATGTCTATTTAACATTATAAAATTCTTCTAAAATATTTTTATATGTCTCCTATGTATGCACTTATCTTATCCTCCCTTTCTTTTCTGGGGTTATACATAGCTTGCATTCATTTCTCCATACCTTCTTTAAAATCAAACCTGATTAAGGAGAAATTTTATATCCCTTAATCCTTTCATGAAACATGATTTATTTAAGTATTTTAATCATTCATGATTTCATAAAATGATAACTATTTTAGGGTTAACCATTTTTATTGACCTCTAGTTTCAAGTAAAATTCCGTATTCTTTCCTTCTATAAAAGTTTTTTACCGATTCCTTAAAACATATTTTTAAAGGTTCATTTATATACCTAATTATCTAACCTTTATCATGATTTTTTTCAAATGAACACCATATTTAATACATATGATTATTGATTCAAATATGAACATACAAGATATTTAATTTATTATTCTTGTTGGAATCTTTATGAAATATCCTTTAAGGTAAGATTATGTAACCCATTACTTTTTATGGGAATTTCCTATGCATATTCCTTATTATTGATTAACTTATGTGGAACACATATGGATGTACATGTTATAATTGGTGCACCCCGATAGAACTAAAATGGATTGGGTAATGTTTATATCTCTTGAGATGATATCAATGGGATGAAAGAGTAAACCTAATCCATTTTGTGACTCTGTCCACCATGTTATGATGTCTCGACAATGAGTCTTGACTTATGCTTATGATGTCTTGTATTATGATGTTTCCACATTACTTTGATTCCATAATCTTAGGATGTCATCTTCATTATGTCATACTCTCATATGATTATTCATGAGCCTTATATTTTATGATATCATGTTATTCCATTTGACTCATATGCTATGCTTTGTTATCATGCTTATTCCCTTACTGGCCTTTATAACTCACCCATTTTATTTATGTATTCCTCAGGTTATCCTATACAGTTTTAGAATCTCAAAGTAATCTAGAAGAATATTAGGGATTTTAAAATGAAGATATTTTATTTTAGATTCATGTTGATGTTTTATGAGCAAAGTCTCCCAGAGACACTAGACCTCTGGATCCTTGGGTTTTTTATTGGATATTTATGTTAAGATTCATGTAATAATATGTGTAAGAGGATTGATTTATTATAGTTGGTATTATAGTAAAATATAATTATTTTTTTGGGATTATGGATGTAATACATTAGTAAACACCTCAGGGATAAGTCTAAGTATATGAAAACATCATGAAATTTTGGTAAAGTATAGTGAGAGGGGTTTCCAAGAAATGGAATATATACCTAGATACTACATGTGGATTTAGATAAAAAAAATGTACATAGGGGTAATAACCCCAAAATATCATGTTGGTTATTAACTTGACCTGTACCTGGTGCTAGATAAAGAGTCCTTGCTGCATACCTGGTCTGGAACTCTCAGAGGATATGATTTCATAAATTCACAAGCTCTTTAAAAACCATTATAAAGGGATTTAATAGATTGTCAGGTTAGAAAAACTAATAGGAAAATTACTATAAATAACCTATATTGAAACCTAGAGACTCATAATTTAGGATATACATGCCATATATAAGTTATTACTTCTTACTTCATTTCCCTATTTATATTGTTATTAGTTTATGCATTCTTTTGATGACCTATGGGTTAAAGGTATGTTTAATTTTGAGCTTGGTCATTTTGTTTTGATATTTTAGAGGCTTTTAGGAGTCGAAGGTTGAAAATTTGAAATTTTAGGGAAAACATGTCAAGCACACAGTTTAGGCATATAGTTTCTCAAACCATACAATAACTGTGCGATATGGATCTATGATTTCCAGTGGTATTTTTCATGGTTTGATTATGGGTTTTCAAACTATGTGGCAATTCCTATGTAACTTTGTGACTTTGTTTTCAAGGGATAGTGGCCACCACATGGTTGAAACATGGTTTTTCAAATCGTGTGGCCTAAACATGCGACTTGATATGAACATATTAAAGTAGAAAATTTCCAGGATTCCCTTGGTTGTTTTTATCTTTAATCACCACCTAATCCATAATTAGCTCAAATTAGACCCTCTATAATGATCTAGAGGAATCTCACCATATTTCCTTAGTGATCTCTTATTGTTTTGGGTGGATCTCATCAAGGTATGTTTAGTTTTTCTCTCAGTTTCTCCTCTTCACTCAACACTTAATGTCTCTTCCATTTTTCTAAATGGAACCCTAATGGGTTTTAATCAACGAATCTATAGGTATTAATAGATAATAAATGATGTTTCACTTGGATCTAGGTTTTTTAGGACCCAATATTTTTTTTCCAATCATTGATTTTAAATGAAAAGAGGTTCTCTTTGATTTTGAGGTAGGTGTCTCTATCCAACGAGATTTCCCATGGAACACTTTATGTTCTTATGATTCCATTTAGTTATGATTTATGAAATTAATTATTTTAAATACATGAGAGGAGAATTTTATCTTTGATGGATATGGAAATATTTTCTAAAAATGGATTTTTGTTGAAAACCATTTTGATGCACATGATGTGATCAGTGAATTACCTCAAAGAAGAATTTATTTTTAAACAGGGTTTTCATGTATGTAAATAGAATGGATTTACTTAGAAAATGCTTATAAAACATGTATTTTATTTCTTAAATGAAATTTTTATGTAATATCACTTCAGGAAAACCTTGGGGTATGGGAAAAAACTAAACATAGACAAGCCCAAGTGGTGTAATATATCACTAGGAGAGGTGCTCATGATGACATGGTTTTTAATGGGTATCCTTTCTGGATAAATGAGTTTCTCAGACAATAGAATCACTTATACCAACTAGTGTTTCATGGTTATCATAGTTGTGTACACCCTTGTGTTTTTACTACCCCCTTTATGCTTTTTGGATACATTATATGGTTATATATTTTATATTGTCTTGCCTCTTGATTTATGGATGAATAAAAACTTGGTTATTTCCTTTGATTATGCCTCATGGAAAGGTTTTCATATTCTTGTGATTTATTTAATATGGAATTATTTTGAAAATAAAACCAAAGGATGATTTGAATGGTAATGTTTTGAAAGGAAATGATTTCTTTATGAAATGTTTTATAAATATGTTTTTGAATAAGGACTAACAGATGGATGAGGATATAAATTATAAATATTATTTGGTGGTATCCTACTGAGATTTAGTTATAACACCATACTTTTTTCCTTTGGGTGTTTGTAGCCTTGGTTTTGCAGGATATAGGTAAATGGAAGAGCATAATGAAGAGGATGACTCCCCTAGATCATGTTTCCTTTTTTCTGGGTTATGATAATGGTATGGAGATGGGCCCATGAGTTGTTTTATGTTCCATGTTGTTGATGGTATTTCATTTTTTCATTGAGACCTTTATATCTAGTTGTTAGATGTTACCTTTTTGGTGTGTTTATTTTGAAATATGATATATATATTTTCAAGATATCTACATTGATACTCTGTTTGTTTATATCTTATCATATATTTTTTGAGGGTGGAATCATTCCCGTATTCCTTTTCATGATACCCTGGTGCTTATTTCTAGTCCATGGTGACCAGGAACATGCTTTGAGCTTTATAGAGAGCCAATTTGGGTGACATTATGGGTTGAAATGGGCTGTTCTATTAAAAATTGATATAAAAGGGTCAGGTTATCATGAAATCCCATGCTAATTATTGTGTATCTCCCTCTTATGTTGGGGATTGTTGTTAGAATGGATGAAGGACTATCGAAACTTAAGAGGTAGTGTGGGAGTGTTCCTAACAAACTCAATTTCATGATGAACTTCAAGTTACCATGGGATGTCTAGGGATGTATAATATACTTGTTTGTACTTTTATCCATTTTGGATTTAGTTTTCTAAATTATATTTATTTTAAAGCAATCAAATTTTGTTCTAATTGGTTTTTTTATTCTTGTTTTATATAATATTTCTCCTCCAAGAAGAACATATTAGAATACTAATGGGGAATATGTGGAATAAGTACCATTGAAAAATCCTCCGATTGACTTGGTATTGGTGGGAACTATAGTTTGAATGATCTAGTCCATGGGCCAAGCCACACAACATTGAACCAAACTGAAGGGTGGTCCATGCTTCAAAATTCACTAAGTATCACCCAATAATCTTTTATGGTGAAAAGGTACCCTAGAAATTAGAATAATGGATTGAGAGGATTTAGAGTATTTCACACATCCTAAAAACTCTAGAAGACTCCAAGGTCAGTTTCTCCACTTATATGCTTGACGGTCTAGTAATAAAGCATTGATAATCTATTTTGCAAGCCAAGTTGCATGAAGATCTCACCTGGACTATATTCAAGAAAGTATTCAATCAAAATTTGTATCCTAAGACATTGAGAGCAGAAAAGGATTAGGTGTTCATCACTTTGGATTGGGTAGATTGATCTATTATAGAGTATGTTACTTGATTTTCTAAGTTATTAAACCTATATCTAGAGCTTGTTTTTAATGTATATCTCAAGGAACCAATGTGTGAGATGGGTTTAAGGGTAGATGCAAGAACCCGAACCTAGTAACCCTAAGTTGGTGCCTTACTTTATTACATTGAAATATAAACAAGGAAGACACATCCCAAAGGATCGAATAGTTTAGTAGCTTTGGAAAACAAGATACATACATAATCTCAACATGAAAAATTGTAAGGAAAACAATATATAAATTCCTTCTAAAACATCCACAACTCTAAGATTATCCCTACATGTCATTCATAATATACTTCTTCGCATCCTAGGGAAAAATAAAACATAAGAAAAGGGTGAGATCAGATGCCTAGTAAGGGTAAATAATACAATATAAGATATCATAAACATAAACATTAGGCATGGTAAATAACTCAAAACACATTTTTTAAAAATAAACTTGAACATAATATAATAGGAATAAAATCCAATTAAATAATTCCATAATAAAACCTAACCATGGATATTCAACTAGTTGAATAATCTCATGGGTTATCAATTACTAGTTTCATAATGAGGGAATGCACAATGAAGGACATCTGAACCATATTGTTAAGGCCTCATCCAAGACAACTAAAAATGATGAAGGCCTTATCCAAGACTATATCTGAAAATGAGTAAGGCCTCGACCAAGTCCACATCTATTTTGTCTCATGAGACCTACTAATGCATTGAGGGGTTATAGTAGGCCCCACACTTAAATTATTAAGTCCAATGAATTCTTCACATGAACGGGGTTAAACATAAAAAATGTATGTATATTTACCCTATCCTTTTCACATAACAATACATTATTTTAAGCATAATTATATATTAGAGTACAAGCCAAAGATCATAAAGTCTAGTGTCTTAGAAGACTAGGTACATAAAACTGAAAACATGAAACTAAATATAAAATTTATTTATTTAGTCTTCATAAAGATCCCCTAAATTCCATTGTTCTCATAAATATTCATAGGATAACTTGGGGATAACATGAGCAAAGGTATGAGTTAAAAATCCCAGTAAGGGAATAATCATAAGAACAAAGCATTAACACAAGGAATATAAGGCATGACATGATGATATAAAAATACATTTAACATATGGAACCTTAAAATATGAACATAGAATCATATAAAAATGGAGTCATAAAAATGTGGCATCAACATAAAACATGAATTTAGTATGAGTCAAGGCTAACCGCCAATATCGTTTCACATGGTAGCAAAAGCCATGACTAACCGCCTAGACCGTCACACATAACATATCACGAGACTTAACTTTACCCAATGCATTGGAGAATTATCTGGGCGCACCCATCTTAACTTTTCATGAATATGTTTTCCACATAAATAATCATACATAATCAATCTTACGTAAACATAAGGGTTACCCACGGAAAGAATTGGGTACCACAATCATGTCATAAAACGTAACAAATGGTCATAACACAAAAGTTTCCATGAAAGAAGGGAACTAAATTATGAATGGAAATAAATAAGGGAAAAATATATATGTATCATGGTGAGTTATTTCATGTATAAGTGACAACATGTAAGAAAATTATTCAATAAATTTTTCCATAAAAACATTTTTGAGCAGTTTTAAGGAAAATACTATAGAGCCTTTAAAATAGAAAAGGGAACAATCTTTTATACAAAACCAGAAGTGAACTAGAAAGGTTTTCAAAATAAAAATCCTTATTTTATAAATACAATGGTGGATTAAAATAGAAGATATAGTGCACTTGAAATCAGGTAATAATTCGAGAAGCTCCCTCAAAACAAGTTTGCTTATCGAGAAATATTGAGGAGGGAATCACTTAAAAACATGTATATGACCAAAAGAGAATAATGAATGGAACTTGTTACATGATTTTGGAAAATTAACATAGAATTTATAAGATGAAAACAATAATAATAGATAATCCCATTTAGGTAAAAATAAAGATAAAGAAACCCAAAGGAATAAAGGAGGTTCAGGCTGAATCCCTCACGGAATATCAGCATGGTATCGTGTGTTCTTAAGAGGGATTAATGAGAGATAAAGTGGTTTCTCATCATTTGAAAATCATGAGGACAGTATGGGGGAGGTGAGTAATCATACCCCATCACTAGAAATTACACATAAAATGGAATAACATTGAGGACAATCTTGATTAAAAGTGAAATAGAGAGGATCTCTTACCTTAAGTCCGATGGTGTTTTCCACTTGATATCAATGACCTGAATAGTCAAATTAGGTTTATTAATTAATAATTATAGAACTTATTCTATAATTATAATATTTATTATATTTTTTTTAAGTTCATTTATAACCATTTTTATTGGTTATGAGGTTCAATTTCATTGTTCGGGTTCGTTTACTTACTTGGTTTTAATGATCGATTCACTTATATTCATGTTCGGATAAACATGTATGATGAAGGTGGTTTTACAGAATTTAATTTATATTTTATTATTGAACATCCATAAGGTTAAATGGTTGAAAATTTAATTTGGTTACTTGGAGTGAAGTTGAATCATTATATAAAACATTAATGATAAAATCTTGAATTAATTTGGAAATTTTTATCAAAATTAACTTGTTTTGAATTATTATTTTACATCAAGTGTGCAAGAGGATTATAGAACAACATATAAGATAAAATAAATATTTAATTTTCTGGTTCAACCATAATTTTTTTCCATGACTAGAATAGAAAATGGTAATAGAAATTGATAAACCGTCGACCTTGAATGTGATAAATTAACACATCTCGGACGATATTTTCGTTTCTTTCGTATAAAAGAAGGGGAAAGGAGAGATGAAAATGAATTGTCCAATTAGCATAAAAAAATTCCATTATATTTATGTTACTAGATTTATCATACCATTTGGGTGAAGGGATTCAAGGAAAGAAAAAAGAAAAGAAAAGAACTTGAAAGGAAATAAAATAATTGGAAAGAGGAATTTACCTCTTGAGTTTATCTCCTTTGAGAACCTCTTAAGGGGATAGGTTTTGGTCTTTTTAGAAAAAAAAGGACGATGGACATGGGGAAGGATATTGGGGAGATATTTTGGTAGAATTTAATTAAGGCATAAGTCTTTAGAGGAGTGAAGAGAAGAGGAGAGTGTGAGTGGTTTTTATAGTTGAGGGGAGGAGAGTTTTCTTATTATTTTAATCATTAGTTTATTATTTTTCCATAAGACAAGCAATAGTAATGATTATTATGACCAAAAATAGTAATATATGCACATGAGTTCAAACCAATGGCCATTTAAATCATCCATGATTCAAGAATGATGCAGAAATTCAGGTTTTAGCATTTATTGGGAATTATCGTATTTTACTATTCATAAAAAATTCATGTATTTTAGAAAAATTCAAAAAATTCACCACAACCATTTTTCAACGTGTATAATCTAAAAATGAAATAATTTTCTCAAAAATAATTCTATAAATATGATTAATTTAATATTTAATTAAAATCATAATTTATTATAAAAAGCCAGTTTTAAAACATTTATTTACTTATTCCAAAATATAGGTACATCATACTTTCACTTGGATCTTATTTATATAATATCATAGGAAAATCTACTATTAATTTTGGTATATCACTATTCATAAGGGAAACATTAATATTCATAATGGTATGTTACTATTCACTAAAAATTAAGTCTGGCTTATTGGACTCCAAACATCTTATTGATCGCAACCGTGAATGTCAGATTTTCAAAATTCAAAACACAGAAGTGTCAAAATTATGTTTAAAGGTCACACCGCAGTTAGCAGTTCATTGTGTTGTAATTTCACACAATTATATGAAATATTTATAATAAAGAAATTTCCATTTAAAAACATTGGGTCATTACAGTATATATATGAAATATAAATAACTATCCCCAATCTATAAACATAATCACTAACCATTCTGAGTAATAAGGTGAATGGTATCAAAACAACACATCCATAGTAAAAATGATCATAAATAATTTAATAAAATATTATGGATATTAAACATAATATATAAACCTCAGTAAATAATAAAATTCAATAGAGGTTTTGAAATATATGAAAATACTCTAATAAAATCATCGATGAATTCTTGAGAGAAATACACTTTTACGTTGCAAAGAAGTGTTCTTTTGGAAAATTCATTTTTATTCGTTATAATTGTTTGTATAAAATTAGTAATGAAAAAATATATTTTTTTATGATAAAATTAGCAGTTTTATAAAAATAATGGTGTCTTAAAACATATTATGAATGGTACTTGAAAATGGGTAAGAAATTGAGATGTTCCCTTTAATTGGGTTTTCTTATTTAATAAGGGAACCTTATAAAACATGTATTTACCATAAAATAAAGATGAAATGATCTAGATATATAAGTTTGTAACATATAAAAAGTATAAATAATAAGTACACAAAAAGAAAGAATCATTATAATAGGGTAATAATAGTGAAAGAATAACCCGAAGGAAAAATGAAGGTTCGGGTAGGATCCCTTACCTTATGTCTGAATGAGTTCTTCAATTGACCCTAAAGTCTTGTATAATCAAATTAAATCCATTAATTAATTAATTTAGAACCTTATATATTTTTATTTTATTTATTATAATTTTATTAAGTTCATTTATGACATTTTTGATGAGTTATAAGATACAATTTTATCACTCAAGAGCATTCGTTTCATTAGTTTTCACAATCAGTATACTTGCATACGAGTATAAAAGTTCATGTGGAATAGGTAGAATTATACAAAATTAAATTTATATGATACTAATGAAAATAAAAAATATTAAATTGTTATATAATTCATTTGGTTATATGGAATGAGGATGAATCATTAGATAAAACATTAGTGATAATCATTTAGACTATTTTGGCAGTATTTCGATTATTACGAACTAGTTTTGTCGTATGAATTAATATTATGTATATATACTGGTTACATAACATTAAATTGGTTACAATAAATATATTATAGTTATTTTAAATCATAAAAATGGTTTCATGACCATCCTTGAAGGATAAATTAAATAACAAAGTTTCATCGTCTATAAAGGTTGTAAATCAATACCTCCCAGATGATGATTTCATTTTTAAAAATAAAAGGGAGAGAGATAGTAGTTTAAGGAATGATATTCCATTAACATGATATAATTACAGTATATAGATGATAATTGATTTATAATGATCATTTGGATATAGGAGGTGGGGATAAGATAAGAAAGTAATTTGAAAACGAAATTAAAAGAAAAAGGAAGATGGTTTACCTCTTGAATTAACCTCCTTGAGAACCTCCTTCAGGAAAGAGATTTTGGTATTTTGGAAAGAATAAGAGCTCATGGACGTGGGGAGAGAATAGGGAATAGTATTTGGGTATAAATTATACAATATTAAAGGCTTATATGAGTGAATAGAAGATGGGGTGATGGGTAGTTTTTATTTTGGAGGAGAGGGGTGATTTCTCGTTATTCTATTCATTATTTTATTATTTTGATCAAGAAAACCAATAGTATTGATTCTTTTGAATAAATATAGTAATAAGTACATGTGAGTTCTAACAAAGTGTGCTTAAATTATCCACACATCATTTATGACTCCATAATTCAAGTATTTAGCATTTATCATAAATTATCATATTTTTCTATTCACAAAAATTCAAGTATTTTAGAAAAATCTCAAAAAAACACCCTAACCATTTTTTGATGTCTGGAATTAAAAAAATGAACTATATTTTATAAAAATAATTTTATAAATATGAAAAATTTAATTTTTAATTAAAATAATCTTTTACTCCAAAAATACAGTTTTTAAAATTAAAAATGATTTTATAACACCCTAAAAAATTAACTAAGGCTTTATTAAATTATCCTAAAATCATAGGAAAAAAAATATTGATTTATGAATATATTTTATAAAAATTAATTTTCTTTTAAATAAATTTATTAATTATAAAATTTTAATTAAATATTTATTATTCACAAAAATACCAATACTTAGTTATTAATTTTTAAATATTCACTTACTTATACCATGATATAATTATATAATTGTTTCATTTATAAGGTGCCTAATTTTTTTGTACTTTCATGGATGTTTTTACTATTCATTCGGCCGATTTACTATTCGTAAGGGTCATATTACTATTCCTAAGGTCATGTTACTATTCACAAAAAATGTAAGTTGATTATATTAGAACCTAAATATCTTACTGATCGAAACCGTGTATATCTGTTTTTCAAAATTAAAATCACAGAGGCGGTAAAATTATGTTTAATAGCTAGGTTTAAATAAAAAAATGTTGTTTCAAAGAGACTCAGTTTTTCATGCATTACATTCTATATTAAATTTATTTGTAAATCCTTGGGGTGTTACATTATTCACCCCTTACAAAAATTTCATCCTCAAAATTTCTAGAATGTTACCTCATAAAAAGATTTGGGTAGGTCTTAATCAAAATTTCCTCAGGCACCACACATCACCTCTTGAATTTTATGATTTTTCTATAGTACCTTTACCAAACGAGTCATTCGATTTCTCCACACCTGTTCTTTAGTGTCCAAAATTCAAATAGGCTCTTCATAGTAAGATAAGTCAGGTTCTAATTATATTCCTTCAGAAGTGAATACTTGTGTTGGTCTTGGGATGTACTTCCTTAACAAAGATACATGGAACACATTATGTACCTTAGAAAGGCTAGGTGAAATTTATAAATGATAAGCCACAAATACAATTATCTACATAATTTCAAAAGGACTGATGTACCTGGGGCTCAATTTCCCTTTATTCCCAAATCTTATAACACCCTTCCATGGAGATACTTTCAAGAAAACATGATCTCCCACTTGAAATTCCAAATCCTTCATTTGATTATTAACATAACTCTTTTTCCTTCTTTGAGCTACTTTGATATGGGTTTGAATAATATTTACCTTCACTATTTTTCCCTCCACAAGCTCTGGGCTTATAAGCTTCATTTCACCAACTTCATCCCAATAAGTTGGTGTACGGAATCTCTTTCCATACAATGCTTTATATGGAACTAATTGAATACTTGAATGGAAACTGTTATTATAGGAAAACTCCACCAAAGGTAAATTCTGATCCCAAAAGGGAACATGATCTCAACATGTCTTCTAATGTTTGGATATTTCTTTCTGATTTCCCATCAGTCTGAGGGTGATAAGAAATACTCAAATGAAACTCAGTATCTAAATATTTCTGGATCCTTTTCCATAATTTCTATGTAAATCGTGGGTCATGATCAGACACAATTGAGAGAGATGCTCCATAAAGTCTTATAACTTCATTAATATAGAGCTGTGCAAGGCGTTCTAGTGGAAAATCCTCCCTTATAGTGAGGAAGTGTGCAGATTTGGGAAGGTAATCAACAATTACCCATATTGTATCATTATTTCTTGGAGTTTTTGGTAATCTAGGAAAAAAATACATAGTGATGTCATCCCATTTCTATATAGGAATAATAAGAGGTTGCAAGACTCCTCTAGGATGTTATCTTTCAACCTCCACCTATTAAAAGACTAAACATCTTAATAAATAATCAGCAATTTCCCTCTCCATGTTATCCCACAAAAAATGTTCCTTCAAATCTTTATACATATTAGTTGTACCCAAGTTTATAAAGAAATTATAACTATAGGAATCGTCCAATAACTCCCTTTTTATCTTGGGTAAAGAGGGAACACAAAGCCTCTTCCCAAATTTCAGAATTCCATCCTCACACACAAAGTCATCCAACTTCCCATCATTCACACCTTTAATTTTCTTTTGAAGATTCTTATCACCAGACTAAATTTTTTTAATCCTTTATAATAAATATGGTTGGGAAACCAATTGAAAAAGTAATGATGTTTCACCTTCTTTGATAATTCTTATATTCATCTGTTCTAGATCTATGTACACAGGAATAATCCTCATTTTGTTTAGAAATCCATGATCCTTCCTACTCAATGAATCAAATACCTTATTTTCCTTTCTTGGGTGATAGTGTATTAAACAATCATAATCCTTGAGTAGCTTGATCCATTGACTTTGTCTCATGTTGAGTTCTTTCTATGAGAAGATATATTTTAATCTCTTGTGATCCGTATATATCTCACATCTTTCACCATAGAGATAGTGTCTCCATATCTTCAGAGAAAATATTATAGCTTCTAAATCAAGATCATGAGATGGATAGTTTTTTTCATGAGTTTTTAACTATCTTGATGCATATTCAATAACCCTATCATTCTATATAAGGAAATAACCAAGTCATTTCTTTGATGCATCACTATAAATCACAAATCCACCATTTCCTGATGGTAGAGTCAGAATCAGAGCATTAACTAATGTCATATTCAATTATTCAAAAAATTCTTCACATTCTTTTGTCCATACTAACTTAACCCCCTTATGAGTAAGCTTGGTTAACGGGTTGTCTAATCAGGTGAAGTTTTGAACAAAATGTCGATAATAACCTGCTAAACCAATAAAACTACATACCTTGGTTATGTTCATTGGAGTAGTCTATTCATGTACTACCTTTGTCTTTTCAGGATCAACTAAGATTCCATATTTAGAGACAATATGGCCAAGAAAAGAAACTGTTTGAAGCCATAATTTACACTTTCTAAACTTCCCATATAACCCGTTTCTTCTAAGAGTCTTTAGAATAATGTACAAGTGATTACCATGATCTTCGTAGCTTTTAGAGTATACCAAGATATCATAAATAAATACCAAAACAAAGTCATCAAGATATTCCTTAAAAACTCTATTAATTAGATCCATGAAAATAGAGGGTGCATTAGTCAGTCCAAAAGGCATTACTGTAACTCATAATTCCCATAAGTGGTTTGAAATACTGTCTTTAGAATATATTCCTTCTTTTCATACAACTGATGATATCCAGATTAAAGACCAATATTCAAAAAATATTGGGATTCATGAAGTTTATCAAATAAATCATCAATGCGAGGAATAAGATACTTGTTCTTTATCGTAATATCATTGATCTCTCTGTAGTCAATGCACAACCTCATAGCCCTATCTTTATTTTTAACGAAAAAATAGTATCTCCCCATAGAGAAACACTAGAGAGAATAAATCCTCTATCACTAAATTCCTCTAGTTGTTTCTTCAGTTCTACTAATTCCACAATGGCCATTCAATAAGGAGTCTTTGATATAGGCCTTGAACCAGGAACTAAATCAATAAAAAACTCAATTTCCCTCTTTGGAGGATGTCTAGGTAAATCCTATAGAAATACATCGATATATTATTGCACAATAGGTACATACTCAATTAGAAGATTTATTTCCTCACCCATAGATATTGCGTTCTCATCCACACCAAGAATTGAATTCAGTAGAGCTACTGGGGGTGGATCTAGATAATAGTCAGATGATAATGTTTCTACTCTAAAGATAAGGGATTTTACATCATTCTAAAAAACTAAAACTTACATCTTCTTACAATAGATTTTTACATCATAATTTGAAATCCAATCCATATCGAGGATTATATCAAAATCAATCATGGGTATGATGATAAGGTCAACAACTAAAGCACATTTATGTGTCATAAGGAGGATTGATCGACACATCTTTGATGTAATGATGCTTCCCTTAGGATTTTTGACTGACAACTCTATTAAATCAAATTATAAATGTCTAATTTTCTTGAAAAACTGGGAATATATAAAAGAATATGATGATACAGAATCAAATAAAGAATTGGATAAGTTTGAGGAAATGATTAAAGTACCTACCACCACATCATTAAGAATTTCAACCTCAGTTGTTGTGATTGCATAAGCTTGCCCCTAGTCCCTTGGACTTTTTTTGAGGCACACTTCCTTAAATCTTGGGATAATAATTAGTATAGTGTCCCATATCCCTACAATTATAACATTGAAAATTGATAGCTTCTTTATTTACCTTGAAATCACCATAATGATGGCCTTTCTATCCACACTTTTAGCACACTCATTTTAATTTTAAGTAGGAACCAGGGTGTTTCCTTCTACAAGTATCACATATTGAAAATTACCCACTTTTAATCTTCCCTTTATCCATTATATCATCTGGCATCCTCTTCTTATCTTGTTTTCCCTTTAAGTCATAAGAATTAGATAATTTTTTCTCTATATTGATAGCACATGAGACAATATCTTCATATGATGAGAAACTTTAGGAGACTATTTCCCTTTGTAGGAATGGTTTTAAACCATCAATCATCATCATCGAGTAATTTTTTATTCAAAGAAAGAGGCACAATGGACACAAACATACAAGGATCATGGGGGTCTGAAGTAGTGAAGATCGAGGGAATCCCCTTGAATCTAATTAACCTATTTGGGTTTCAAATACATCACATTATAGAGGACAAGGGGGTTGGGTCTAGAAACATCAAGTGAAGAAAGATGACCCGCAACTTGGTTCCCTTCTCTCCACACATGCAACAATTTGATGTTGCTAATGAGAATGCCTCTAAACTTTCTTATGATGTATGAAATAGAATGTGGCATGCCTTGATAAACTTGTAAAGTTTGCTTTATAATTTGAAACATGTTCATCCTATTTATATCTAAGAATTAAGAATTGCGTCTCCATATCTGCTCGTTCATGAGGAAAATATTTTTCTAGGAAAATTTCCTTAAAATCCCTCTATTCTATATTTTGAATCTCTTACTCCTCCTTTTTGTTTTGAATCAATTACCACCACTAATTTTCATCTCCCAAGAGACAATGAACTTCCATGATAACCTTCTCCCTTTCATTACATCCCAATGTGAGAAATATCTTCTCTAAAGAACTTATCCACTGCTCCACTATAAATGTGTTTTTAGTCTCGTTTAATGATAGAGGCCGTTGTCGTATAAATTGGTCTACCATTTCCCCTCTTTGTTATGTTTCAATATGATCCATATGGGTAAGGTTATTTCTCATAACCTGAGTAATTTTTCTCAGTATAGTTATAAGTTTATTATCACCAGTTACAACTCCAGAACCATCATCATTATCTTGCATAGGAGGGAAATCCCTTCATGGGATACACGTGTTCATGCAGTTTCCATTCCTTCCAATAGGATTCATTTCTAAATAATCGCATACACAAAATTAGTTTAGGAATCATAATTTATAATGTTGAATTATTAAAATACTTAACATAAATTGAAATCCTATGCATGTCTAATATCATAATCATAAGCATGGTTTCTTTGGGGACATATTTAAAATTAAATCCTTCAAAATAGTTTGTAAAGAAAAAATGAATTATCCTAAGCATATCCCCCAAGAGTGTCAAACCAGGTGTGTAATAAGGCCCATTGTCATGTACCAGGTTACCCCAAGTCAACACCAGAACACATTTTCAGAGTTTTTACTCCTAGGTACATTTGTTCTAGAACCACGTCCACTTGTAGTATCCAGATGGGGATATATTTTCTAGAAAGATATAAATAATATATACCTTACTAAAATTATAATATGTCATTGTATGATTATCCTCAAATTATATCTTAGGGAATTCTCCCTAATCAGTGTTTTCTAAATCTGGTTTCTATGTTTTCTACTAAACTTTCTCTAATACCAACTGTAAGAACCTGGCACCAGTAACCTGAAGATGGTGCCTTATTTTATTAAATTAGAATATAAACAAGGAATATGCATCCCGAAGGACCAAATAGTTTAGTATATTTGGAAAACAAGATATATACATAAGTTCAACATTACAATTTATAAGGAAAAAAAATATAAATTCCTTTGAAAACATCCACAACTCTTAGATTATCCCTGCAATCCATTCATAATATACTTCTTCGCATCCTGGGGAAAAATAAAACATAAGAAATGGGTGATATTGGATTCTCAATAAAGGTAATAAATACAAAAAAATATATTATAAACATAAAAATTAGGCATGGTGAATAACTGAAGACACATGCCTTTAAAAATAAACTCGATCATAATATGATAGGAATAAAAGATTATTAAATAATGCCATAATAAAACATAACCATGGATATTCTACTAGTTGAATAATATCATGGAATATAAATTACTATTTTTATAATGAGGGAATTCATAATTAAGGACATCTGAATCATATCTTCAAGGCCTCAACCAAGACAACTAAAAATGATTAAGGAATTTTCCAAAACCATATCTGAAAATGGGCAAGGCCTCAGCCAAGTCCATATCTATTTTGTCTCATGAGACTTACTGATGCATTGAGGGGATATAGAGGGATCCACCAATAAATTACTATGTTCAATGAATTCCTTATTTTAATTATTTTAAACATAAACAATGTATACATATGTAATGTAAATAACTATCCCTAATCTATAAACATAATCACTAACCATTCTGAGTAATAAGGTGGATGGTATCAAAATAGAACATCCACAGTCAAAATGATCATAATGAATTTAATAAAATATAGTATATGTTAAACATAAGATATAAATCTCAGTTAATAATAAAATTTAATAGATGTGTTGAAATAGATGAAAATACTCTAATAAAATCATTGAGGAATTCTTGAGAGAAATACACTTTTACTTTGCAAAGAAGAATTATTTTGGAAAATTTATTTTCATTTTTCATGATTGTTAGAATAAAACCAGTAATGAATAAATATAGTTTTTCATGAAAAAATTATGGGTTTAATAAAAATAATGGTGTCTTAAAATATATTATGGATGATACTCAAAAAAGTGTAAGAAATTGAGATGTTCCCTTTAATCAGATTTGCTTATTTAAGAAGGGAACCTTATCAAATGTTTATTTACCATAAAATAAAGATGAAGTGATCTATATATATGAGTTTGGAACATATAAATAGTATATATAACAATTAAACAAAAATTAAGAAGCATTATATTAGGGTAATGATAGTGAAAGAATAACCCGAAGGAAAAAATGAAGGTTCGGGTAGGATCCCTTACCTTATATCCGAATGAGTTCTGCAATTGAACCTAACATCATAGATAATAAAATTAAACCCATTAATTAATTAATTAATAACCTTATCTAAATATATTTTATTTATTATAATTTTATTAATTTCATTTATGGACTTTTTGATGAGTTATAAGATACAATTTTATCACTTGGGAGTGTTCATTTCATTAGTTTTCACGATCAATATACTTGTATATGAGTATGGAAGTTCAGGTGGAATGGGTATAATTATATATAATTGAATTTACATGATATTAATGAGAATAAAAAATATTAAATGGTTATATAATTAATTTGTTTATATAGTATGAGGATGATTCATTAGATAAAAACATTAGTTATAATCATTTAGATTATTTTGGCGGTATTTTGATTATTATGAACTAGTCTTATTGTATGAATTAATATTATGTATATATACTGGTTAAAAAACATTAAATAGGTTATAATACATATATTATAGTATGGTTAAACCATAAAAATGGTTACATGACCAGCCTTGAAGGATAAATTAAAGAACGAAGGTTCTTTGTCCACAAAGGTTGTAAATCGGTACCTCCGAGATGATGATTTCATTTTTAAAAATAAAAGAGAAAGCGATTGTAGTTTTTGGAATGATATTCCATTAACATGATATAATTCCAGTATATAGATGATATTAGAGTTATCATTATCATTTGTACAGAGGAGGTGGGGAGAAGATAAAAAAGTAAATTGAAAATGAAATTAAAAGATAAAGGAAGATGGTTTACCTCTTGAATTAACCTCATTGAGAACCTTCTTAAGGAAACGGGTTTTGATCTTTTGGAAAGACTAAGAGATCCTAGACATGGGAAGAGACTAGGAAAGATGACTTGGGTAGAAATTTGATAATCTTTAAGGCTTAGAGGAGTGCAGAGAAAAGGGGGGTGAGGGTTGGT
Source organism: Viscum album (assembly GCA_963277665.1). Taxonomy (NCBI): domain Eukaryota; kingdom Viridiplantae; phylum Streptophyta; class Magnoliopsida; order Santalales; family Viscaceae; genus Viscum; species Viscum album. Next base: position 2,112,386,249 of record OY728157.1, on the reverse strand, counting down.
TTTTATAGTGGAGGAGAGGGGTGATTTCTCACTATTCTATTCATTATTTTATTATTTTGCTCAAGACAACCAATAATATTGATTCTTGTGACTAAATAAAGTAATAAGTGAATGTGATTTTGAACCAAGGGTTATTACATCAGCCATACATCATATATGACTCCATAATTCAAGTATTTATCATTTATCGTAAATTATTATATTTTACTATTCACAAAAAATTCATGTATTTTAGAAAAACCCCGAAAATTCACCCTAATAATTTTTCAAAGTGTATAATTCAAAAATGAACTCCATTTTATGAAATTTTTTTTCTAAATATGAGAAATTTAATTTTTAATTAAAATCACCATTTACTCGAAAAATACAGTTTTTAAAATTAAAACCGATTTTATAACACCCTGAAAAATTAACTAAGGTTTTATTAAATTATCCTAAAATCACAAGAAAACAAAATATTGATTTATGAATACATTTAATAAAAATGAATTTTCTTTTAAATCAATTTATTAATTATAAAATTGTAGTTACATATTTATTATTCATAGAAATACCAACACTTAATTATTAATTTTTAAATATTAACTTACTTATACCATGATATAATTATATCATTTATATGGTGCCTAAATTTTATTTATACTTTAATGGGTGCATTTACTATTCATTAGGCCGATTTACTATTCATAAGGGTCATATTACTATTCCTGAGGTCAAGTTACTATTCACCAAAAATGTAAGTTGATCATATCAAATCCTAAATATCTTACTGATCACAACCGTGTATATCAGTTTTTCAAAATTATAATCATAGAGGCGGAAAAGTTCTGTTTAACAACTAGGTTATAATAACAGAGTGTTTTCTCTTAAATACTCAGTGTTTCATGCATTACATTCTATATTAAATTTATTTGTAAATCCCTGGAGTGTTACAATAGATATCTAATCTATTTTGATTCTTATGCACCTACCCACCTTTTTAGAGGGTGTGGACAAGAAAAATATGGTTGGGGTGGACATATCTGAGAATACATGTCTCTTAGAAGCATCATTGATAATAAGAGGTAGACAAAGTTCATTTTCTGGTCAAAAAAGGAAGCGAGGTTACCATCACCATGGCAGTGGTAGGAGTGAAAAATAGACATATGGGATGAGATTGGTGGTAAGTTACCAATGTGGGAAAATTGGACACCTCAAGTCTAATTGTAAGGTAATACCCAAGGTGCATCACACATGTTGGAAATCTAGTTATCTTTAGTGTTTCTTTGAGAAATCATACCATGGTAGTAGATTTGGATTCACTTTCACCAAGGTATCTCTGTTTAGATCTAACAAAAAAATGGGTGGGATCTCAACCTCCTACCAAGGGTGATTCTCAGGCTATGAATAAAGGGTATGATGAGGTTGGATGTATCTATACAACAGAATATGCAACAAAGGAGTTAGTGGAAGGACCGACTACCGTGAGAGGTATGGTGTTTATTGCACACTCCATGGTTATGAATTTGTTTTATACTAGTGAAACTCTTTCATTTATCTTGTAGAATATTATTGATGCACTGGGCTTATGCTCAGAGCTCATGCCTTCATAATGACTCTTTATACTCCTTTGGGAAATAAGTTCGAGTAGGGTTTTAAATGTCTCAAGTGTTAGGTGGTGATTGTTGACCATGAAACCGTATGGGACTTTTAATTCTTGATCAAAAAATCTTTGATCTCATCACTAACATGGATTGGATGATTAGCTATAAATCTCAGATCGATCACAATCATCATCAAGCACTGTTCCTTTCTTCTGATGGAGTCACTCATGTCTTCCAGGGTGAGTGGGATCCTAAATCAGAGAGAATGGGTCCCATTGCCCATAGTGTTGAGATGATCTCATGCTAGTTGTTAGAGATGTTCCTTGATGTTGTTTATCTATGTATTAGTTTCCTTATTCCTATAGTGGTGAGTGAGTATCTCGATGTTTTTTAAGATGATTTCTTTGGGTTACCACCTCATAGGGAAGTTGAGTTTTCTATAGAATTTATTTTGGGAATGATGCCCATTTCTTTACATTCAAACCATATGGAACCCATTGAATTGAAAGAATGAAAGGTTAAACTTGAGGATATCTAAGCTAATAGATTTATTTATCCTAGCATTTCACCTTGGGAATCACCAGTCATGACAAGCCATATCTTTAATACAACTTAATTCATGACTTATAATATAAAGATACTCTTAATACAATCCCAAAAGATTGAAATGACTAGTTTCTTTGGGTAATTAGACAAATAACACAATAAATTGAAACATGTATGTAATAACATTATTTAAAACTCCTTAAAATGGCCTTAAAATTCAATCAATATTTTAAAACTGCATGGGATAACCTGAAGACATGCATAAGAAAGGTGCGAGCTATAAATCCCACTAAGGAAATAATCAATGCATGATATGATGAAAGTAATACATGTTAGTCAAGAGGCATATCAAGGTGACATAAAATGGATGAGAATCATAAACATGAGCATCAAATCATGATATAAGATGATAATACCAAGAAAACACAGGAATGTGGAAACAACATAAAACATGATATCATAAGCATATTACGAGAAAACCCGTCATTTGCGATGAGTTATTTGTGACGGGACACTATGCTCATCGCAAATAACTAACTATTTGCGATTTGGAATAGGTATTCCATCGCAAATGGTTTGGCGTGCATTGTACACCAAAATCGTGGGAAGTTTATTTACGACGAGACTCGTCGCAAATATCCTTCGTTGGTTTTAGAATTTGTGACGAGTCCCATCACAAATTTTCCTTTTAACTGCTGCCCTGTAATTAATAAGGGTTTAACATTTGCAACGGGACCCATCACAAATAATGTTATTTGTGACAGGATTTATCACCCGTCGCAAATACTATGTTGAAGGGTAGGTATTTGTGATGTGACCCATCGCAAATACCTTTTCAACCATCTCCCCTAATTAATAGAGGGGTTAATATTTGCGACGGGAATCCTGTCGCAAATAATCTAACGTATATATACCCCCATCTATTTTTTTCATTTCACACCTCTGTCAACTCCTCTCTCTCTCTGAACTCTCATATTTCTCTATGAATTTTTTCCAAAGTTTAAAATTTCACATTGGAGCGATTTTCAAGCCTTTCAGCATAAAAAGGATTTTGTTTTAAGGTATTTATCTATTGTTTTTATTTTTTAGTTAATTCATTTAATTCTATGTTAGTTATAATTATTGTTGATTAGTGAAAATTAAATTAAATTACAATTATATAGTTGTATTTTGCATTATTTTTTTACAAATATGTTGTTTCATTAGTAATAAATACAAATAAATTGTAATAATTAGTAATAAAAAGTTATAAATAAGAATAATTTTTAGTAAATAGGAATAATTTGGAACAAATAGGAATAATTAGGAATAAATAGTAATAATTAGTAATAATTAGAAAATAATTAGTAATAAAAAGGAATAAATAGTAATAAATAGGAATAAATGGTAATAAATAGAAATAAATAGTAATAAATAGGAATAAATAGTAATAAATAGTAATAATTAGGAATAACAAGTAATAATTATGAATAATTATGAATAATTAGGAATAATTAGTAATAATTATGAATAATTATAAATAATTAGGAATAATTAGTAATAATTATGAATAATTATTAATAATTAGGAATAATTAGTAATAATTAGTAATAATTAGTAATAATTAGTAATAAATAAGAATAATTAGGAATAATTAGTAATAATTAGGAATAACTAGTAATAATTAGAAATAATTAGTAATAAATAGGGATAAATTGTAATAAATAGTAATTAAATAGGAATAATTAGTAATAATCAGAAATAATTAGTAATAATTAGTAATAAATAGGAATAATTATTAATAAATATGAATAATTAGTAATAAATTTGAATAAATATGAATAATTAGTAATAATTAGTAATAAATATGAATAATTAGTAATAATTAGTAATAAATATGAATAATTAGTAATAATTAGTAATAATTAGTAATAATTAGTTATAAATAGTAATAATTAGAAATAATTAGTAATAAATTGTAATAATTAGTAATAAATATGAATAATTAGTAATAAATATGAATAAATATGAATAATTAGTAATAATTAGTAATAATTAGTAATTATTTGTAATAATTAGGAGAAGTTGGGAGCTCAGGGTGAGATTATAGAGAGTATACATAGGGAGAAAGAAGAGCTCTATCAACAACAACAACAACAAGAGGAGATGCAATGATGGTAGCAATAGTAATATGAGTAGGTGATGAAGTACATGTAACCTATGACTCATGGTTTAGGGATGAAGTTCCCTCTACCATCTCCTCTAGCTCCTCTACCTCCTCCAGATGACCCCCCTCAGTGGTGTATTTACCTTTTATAATAAAACATTTGAATGTAATTTTTTTGTTATATTATATATTTTCATTTCTATATATTGTGTTTTTATATTATTGCGAATATTGTATTTTTTAATTATTTTATTAATTTAATTATTTTTTATTTTTATTTTTATTTATTATTTTATTAAAACTATTATTTTTTATTATTAATTTGTTATTATTATTATTTTTATATTTTTGCGCATATTGAGTTTTTTTAATTTTTTTTAATTTTATTATTATTATTATTAATTTTATCAATATTAATTTATTATTATTATTTTTATTATTTTTATTATTTTTAATATTATTTTATTATTATTAATATTATTTTATTCAATTTTATTAATATATATATATATATATATATATATATATATTCAGTTATTTGCGATAGTCTCGTCACAATAAGTTTTTTTTTAAAAAAATGAGAGAAACTTTTTACGACACCATTTTCTACAACAAGGTATTACGACACCATTTTTTGTAACAAGGTATTTGCAACGGGACCCCGCTGAAAATAACTTTTTGCGATGGGGTCCCGTCATAAATACCTTGTTGGAAATATGTCATTTTTTATAGGGGCATAAATTAGGGCTAACTACCAAGAAATCATAACATAGTGTTCTTAAGATAACCTCTTGTGCACTATAAATGGTACATCAAAAGATAAAAACACCACCCAATGCATTAGAGGGCTATATAATTCCCGGCCAAGCCATCACATTCATATCATGTACATGAATTTTTGTGCCACATATATCATACAATATAAGGATGCATTTAATAACCTTTAACCCCAAGATTAATGAGTATGGATTACATACATGGAAGTCCCCAATAAATGAATGACAGGTATATATTGAGTGTAAATGGTGATGAACATTCACTATAAAAATATTTGGCATGGAAAATCATAGGATAACTTTAACAAAATAATGGGTGTATATAAAGAATCATGGAAGGAATTAATGAGAGTGAAAGGTGGTCTCTCATTACTTATACATCATGTGGATAGTAAAAGTGATGTGTAAAAGCACATTTCAATATGGAAAATTGGAAATCAAATGGAATAATACAAATAAAGTTCTTGAATAAAGAGGAGGAGATAAACCCTTACCTTGAGAGGGCGCTTCTAAAATCTTGGGAGGATCTTCTTAAGAGTTTGGTTGTAACACCCCAGAATGATAAAGGGTAAAATTACTAGATGATATGACTCATGTCAAAAAATTGCATCTTTCTTTTCAAGATCCTACCTAACTAGAACTCCACAATTAAGCGTGCTTTAAATGAAGTAGTGATCAGGATGGGTGACCTCTGAGAAAGTTTCCCAGGGTGTGTGCGAGTAAGGACAAAGCACAATGAAAAGAACATGTTTTGGCCTGTGGGGACAATCATTAGTATGATGACCCATTTAGGCATGTGGGTGGGCCCCATATAGAGGACCACATGTCTATGGGACAATTGGTGGTGCTTGGCGAGCAAGGAACTGATGAACATTTTAAGGCAAGGTGTTTGTGATATCAATAAGGCTGAGTTATTATATTTGGTATCAAAGAAGGAACCCAGCCTTAAGTGTGGTGCACTGCCTGGGTTGAGATCTGTGATCCATAACAAGGACGTTGTGCTCTGGGGGGGGGGGGGGTGAATGTAACAACCCAAAATGATAAAAGGTTGAATGACTAAATGATATAACTCATGAAAAATGGCGCATATTTTTTTGGGATCCTACCTTATTATAACTCCACAGTTAAGTGTGCTTGTCTTGGAGTAGTGATCAAGATGAGTGACCTCCTGGGAAGTTCCCAGGGAGTGTGCGAGTGAGGAAAAAACATACTTGAAAGAACACGTGTTGGCCTATGAGGATAGTGATTATTCAGATAACCCATTTAGGCATGTGGGTGGGCCCCATGGAGGGGAACATATGTTTGTGGGGAAAATAGTGGTACCTGGTGATCCAAGACCCAACAACCATGTTAAGGAGAGGTGTCTGTGCTATTATTAGGGCCCAGTTGTTACATTAGTAACACCTAGGGGAGCTTTAGATAAGGATAAATAAATATACATCATGAATAATGGGTTTTGAGTGAAGTGGAGTGGGAGAATGGGTGAATTTTGATAGAAAAATAGAGGATAATTCTTTATCAATTTCAAAACTTAGGTTTTGGACTCTATATAATAAAATAATCAAAACCACAAACCTTTCCATGGGTTTTACCATGGTTTATTCCAAATAGGAGTGGTTTTCAATATTTTATAAGGATAATAATAGATCATAGTAAAATAATACCATTGGTGATGTGGAAGTGAGTTATGTCCATAATAAATTGATTTTAAAACCTTAAAATATATTATAGGTTTTGGATAATTCGTTAAGGGTTTATAAAATTAATAAAATAACTTCAAAAATACATCATTTTAAAGTATAAATATATATTTTGTCATGTATTCCTTTTATATAATTTATTACATCATTTTTGGGCCATTATAATGTCATAACACACCTCATATATTTGTACTGTATTTAATTTTTACCAAAAAGTCCAACTATCTCAGAAAATTATAAAAAATTCACCATTATCTAGTTTTTATGTGTTGATTTAAAAATAATATTTATTTTATCAAAATAATTTTATATATATTTTAATTTTTCACTTTTAAATAAAAATCCATATTTACTAGAAATGCTATTTTTTACGATATTATTCACTTTTTGACTCTTATAAAAATTATATTGAACTACATTAAATTATATTTTCATTTGTATATAAATAAATATTATTTGATAAGAATATTATATAAAAATAAAATTTATTTCAAAATCCTTCAATTTATCAACAAGAGATTTTTAATTAAAACCATATATTTTCCAAAAATACAATTTTGGTTTCTTCGTATCAAAATATAATTTTCTTCAAACCAAATATAATTGTATATATAAAGTAATAATGAAAAGGGATAAATATAATCATTATTTTATTAAAATTAAAATATTCAAATTCATACTACTAGGGTCAAGATATATAACCCCTTATTACACCAGTGTACAACCTATGGGTATGGTGTGTGGGGGTTGTACTTTCTTGGGGTGGTTCATCAAACATGGTTTTGGACATGATATTGATAAGATTTAAATTATCCCATAAATGGTTTCACTCGAGTCTTAGTTATTGAATCAAAGCTTGTGCTTGGTCATGGGAAAAGCCTAGTGATGCCATCTCCCTCTGAAACTCTAATAAATGGGCTTCATATGGTGCAATCCTATTGGTCAAGGCCATCACTTATTCCTTCTGTGTCAATTGGACTTTTTCATAACCCATAATATAATAATAATAATGGTCACTATATAACTGCTATATTATCAATGGTTATGGTTCTTAACAGTCATTTAAATCTGACCGACTATATTTTATAAAGGTCTAAAATAACCAAAGTTGTTCATGTATTTTCTATAACTACATTACTTAATATGGAATCTGTTCATTTAAAAAGGATATTCCATTTATAAAAGTTTGGATCATTACATTCTTCCCCCCTTCATAAATTTCACCATTGAAATTTCATTTGGTACACTAAAATAGATGAGGGTACTTTTTTTCATCACCTTTTACGGTTCCCAAGTTTCTTCCTCAAACTTGTGGTTCCACCACAATAATTTGACCAAATGAGTTGTCTTATTTCATAAAACTTTATCTCTATGATATAATATCTTCACTAACTTATATTTATATGAATATATTTCTCCAAGGGTACCACCTATGGATTTAGTACATGTGTGGGGCCTAGTATGTACTTCCTCAATAGAGATACATGAAATACATCATGTACTTGAGATAGGTTAGGTGGGAGTTCTAGTTGTTAGGCCAAAAATTAGATAAAATCAAGGATCTCAAAGAATATGACGCATCTAGGACCAATATTTCCCTTATTATCATTACTCATGAATTTATTACATTGTGATTTACAAAGGAACACCTTATCTTCAATCTCAAACTCCCAGTATTATCAAAGATTGTATGCATATATTTTCTATCAACTTTGTAAATATTTAATATGATGTTGTATGGTTTAAACCTCCTCTGTCATCTATTGTATAATATCATGTTTCACAATCTTCCACTCTCCAACTTCATCCCAGTATGTTGGAGTCTGACACCTCTTCCCATACAGAGCCATATAAGGTGAATTTTGAATGGTAGAATGGAAACTATTATTATATAAAAACTCCATTAGGTAAATGTGATAATAAAAACTTCCTTAGAATACATTGAACATGATCTCAACATATCCTATAGAGTTTTAATGGTTCTCTTATATTGACCATCCATTTGAGGGTGATAAGAAGTACTAAAACTCTGCTCTGTATCTAGTGATTGTAGAAGGATTCTCTTAAATCTAGAGGTAAATCACATATATATATTTAATAAAATTGAGAGTGGTACTAAATATAGTCTTACCACTTACCTTATGTAAATATTAATGATTTTTTTTGAGATGAATCATTCTTTATAGCAATGAAATACACCGAATTTGTAAGGTGATCGACTATCACCCAGATGATGTTATTTCCTTTAGATGTCCTAGGGATTCCTATGATGAAATCCATGGTTATGTTTTCCCATTTATATAATGGTATTATAAATGGTTAAATCATAACCTTATACTTATATTGTTCATCCTTGAAATGTTGTAATACCAAGTATCTAGATACAAATTCTACAATATGTCTCTCTTCATGTTATCCCACCAAAAGTTTTGCTTCATATCTCTATACATATTAGTGATTCCCGGATGAATAGAGATGGATGAGATATTCACACCATCCATAAGTTCTATCCTTAGTTATGGTTTTTATGGGACACATATCTAAGTTCCAAACCTTATAACTCCATCTTTAGAAAATTTAAACTTCAGAATATTCACTACCTTTTTCTATATCTCCCCATCGTTTTTTTGGACTCCTTGATACTATAAAGAATGAATGGTTGATTAGTTATTTGAGTAAGGTGGGATAAAGATCCTTTTATTATTACAATGTATATACTTTTCATTTCTAATAATATTGGATCCATTTTAGTCCTCATATTGGATAGGGTTGATGAATCCTTTCTACTCATAGCATCTGCCACTTTTTTCACCTACCGAGGATAGTAATGGATTGAATAATCATAATACCTGATCAAATATATCCACCTTAATTGGAACATATTAATACCCTTTTGTGTAAATATATACTTGAGGCTTGTATTATCTGTATATATGTCACACTTATCCCTGTAGATATAATGTCTCCAAATCTTCAATGTAAAGACCACTAAAACCAATTCTAGATCATAAATTGGGTAGTTCTTCTTATGAATATTTAATTGGTGGGAGTAATAAGCTATCAATTTTTCATATTAAATGAGTAAAAAACCAATTCCCTTTTAGGACATATTGATATAGATCAAAAATCCTTCCCTATTGGTGGATAATGTGAGCATAACTGCAATGATTAGCCTCTTCTTTAACTCTTTAAATCTATCCTCACATTCATCAATCTAGTCAAAATTTACTCCCTTCCAAGTTATCTTGGTTATTGGGATTGATAATCATGGGCAGATTCCAAAAAATATATGGTAGTACCCATCCAATCCAAGGAAACTATAGATCTCCATCATAGATATTGGTCTGGGCCATCCTTCAATTGCCTCTATTTTCTAAGGATCCATAGATATCCTTTTTTTAGTGACAACATGACCTTGGAATGTTTCTTTATCTATCCAAAGATCAAATTTACTGTACTTCTCATATAAATTTTCCGTTTTCAAGGTCTTTAGTACAACATTCAAATGCTCCTCATGTTCCACCTTAATTTTGAAGTAGATAAGAATATCATCTATAAAGTCTATGATTTTTTTGAGTTAATCCCTAAATACTCCATTAATTAAGTCTATGAATATAGATGAAGCATTAATGATTCCAAATGGAATCCATATGAACTCACAATGCCTATACTTTATACAAAAATAAGTCTTGGGGATATCCTTATTATTCACCTTTAATTAACAACATCCCAACTAAAGATCCACCTTATAGAAACATTAAGATCAATATAGATGATTAAACAAGTCATCAATCCATAGAAAATCATACTTGTTCTTTATTGTGATCTTATTGATATAATAATAATCAATACAAATATGAATTAATATATCCTTCTTAATGAAGAGGATCGATGCACCCCATGGTGAAGCACTTGATCATATAAACCCTTTATCTATATTCTCCTACAGTTTCTTCTTCATATCTTCAATTTCAACATTTTATTCTATATGGAGTCCTGGATATTAGAAACAATCCAAGTATAAGATCAATTGAGAACTCAAGATCCTGGATTAGAGTAAGACAAGGCAATTCTTCAGGAAACACATTGGCATACTCCCTTAGAACGGGTATGTCATTAAGTATGATATTTTACTTAGTCTCAATAATTTTAGAAAGATATGGTTGCTTATAAGGAAATAATATCCACACTTGCGATGGTGATACTAAATGAGGCTCATCCTTCTCCTTGCACTTGTATATAATCATAGGTTGATTTTTGATGTAGAGGTTGATATATTTCTCTCAGCAATTTATGATGGCGCTATATAAGGAATACCAATCTATACCCAGAATTACATCGAATTCCTCTAAAGGGAGTATCCCAAGGTTTTATGGGATGTTCAGCCTATGAATATGATAGGGGAGAAGTTATATAATTGGGATTTAATCATTTCCCCATTTTTCATTTTCAAATATAACTCCACTTCCATAATTTCAGATGGGGTTTGAATAGTTCTTCTAAACTTGCGTGATATGATAAAATGCATAGAAACATAGTCACATAGGACATTTGAAGTTCATGAATGGACAATAAGCCTACATTTTACTATTTTATTCTAGTTTTAATCATTTAATTTATCTAAAATAGATATAGGGATAAGTATTTTCAAACTATTAAACATATAAAGGGGAAAATATAAAAACTGAAGGGGTAACCGATAAATGACATATATTCATTGACCTATGAATTTATAGGTTTCAATTTAAGATATCCACAGTTTATTTCTTAACATTAAATTTTATAGGAATTTTTCACTTTTATAATGGTTTTTAAATAGCTTGTAAATTTTCCAAATAATATACCGTAGGAGTGTCAAAATAGGTGTTTAATAAGGCCTATTTTTTGTGCACTAAGTGATGATCGAGTCAATTCTCAATGCACCCTTTTCAGGGTTATTACCCCTAGGTAAAACTATACCAGATCCAAATCCACTTATAGTATCTAGATATGGGTTTTGTTTCTTGTAGACCACTTACTCTATACTTTACTATAATTTTAAAATGTTTTCCTATGTTTAGTCTTACCCCTAAGACTTTTATTAAAGTTTTCTAATACTAAATCCCCAAAATAACTAGACCTTGCTCTGATACCAACTATGACAATCCATATCTTTAATACAACTCAATTCATGATTTATTACATAATGATACTCTTAATAAAACCCCAAAAGATATAATGGCCTAGTGTATTTGGGTAATTAGATACATAGCATAATAACTTGAAATATGGATACAACAACATTATTTAAAACTTCTTAACATGCACTTAAAATTCCTTAATTCTTTTAAAACTGCACGAGATAACCTGAGGATGTGCATAAGAAAGGGGTGAGCTATAAATCCCAGTAAAGTAATAATAAAATAATGAAATGATGAAAGTAATATATATTGGCCCATAGGATTATCAAGTTAACATAAAATGGGTGATAATCATAAACATGAAAATCTAATTATAATATAATATGATAATAATAAGGAAACATAGGAATATGGTAGCAATATAAAACATGAAATCATAATCATAATTCAGGGTTAAACACTAAGACATCATAACATAGTGTTCTTAGGATAACCTCCCATGCACTGTCATGACATCACATGAGATAAAAACATCACCCAATTCATTATAGGGCTATATTATCCCAGACCCACCCATCACATTCATACCATGTACATGAATTTATGTGTCACATATATCATACAACATAAGGATGTATTTCATCAATTTTATTCCCACACATAAGGAGTGTGTAATAAATATATATAATTCCCCAATAAATTAAGGATAGGTACATCTTGAATGGAAATGGGGATGGATATTCACTATAGAAATATTTGGCATGGAAAATCATAGGATAATTCTTGAAACATAATGGGTGTACATAAAGATTTATGGAAATATTTAATGAGATTGAAAAGAAATATATAATTAATTTTACATCATATTTATAGTAAAATAAATGTGAAAAAAATTTCAACATTAAAATTGGAAATCAAATGGCATAATACAAAGAAAGTGCTTGAATAAAGAGGAGGAGAGAAATCCTTACCTTGAGAGGGTGCTTCTAAAATATTGGGAGGAGATTCTTGAGAGATTGGGAACAACTTGGGAGAGATTTAGAGAGGAATAAAGAGAGAAACTTAGTTCTCAATGGGTTTTGTGTGAAGAGGAGTGTGAGTTTGGGTGGGTTTTTATAGAAAAAGAGTGAGTAATTCTTTATTAATTTATAAACATAGGTTTGGGACTCTATATAATAAAATAATCAAAACAAAAAACATTACCATGGTTTTTCCATGGTTTTTTCCAAAGAGGAGTGATTTTAAATATTTTATAAGGAAAAAATAGATCATATTAAAATAATTCCACTAGTGATGTGGAAGTGAGTCATGTTCATAATGAATTGATTTTAAAACCATAAAATATAATATATATTTTTGAAGATTCATGAAAGGATTATAAAATTTAAAAAATAACTTCAAAAATAAATTATTTTAAAGTATAAATATATATTAAGTTTTTTTTATAAATTTTATGGAATTTATTACATCACTTTTGGGACATTATGATGTCATAATTTAGGCAAAATATTTATACTGTATTTAATTCATACTGAAAAATTCAACTGTCTCAAAATATTATGAAAAATTCACAATTGGATAATTTTGACATTTTTATTTCAAGAAAAAAAATTATTTTATCAAAATTATTTTTTAAATATGATAATTTTTAATTTTAAAATAAAAATCCATATTTACTAGAAAATACTAGTTTTTATGATATTAACCACTTTCCAACCCTTATAAAAATTATATTATTTTTCATTAAATTATATTATCATTTGTATATAAATTAATATTATTTAATACGAATATTATATAAAAAGAACATTTATTTCATGATTATTAAATTTATCAAAAGAGTTTTTTAATTATAACCATATATTTTCCAAAAATATAATTTTGGTTTATTCGTATCAAAATCCAATTTCCATCAACCCACATATAATTGTATATAAAAAGTAATAATTAAAAGGGATAAATATAATCACTCTTTGAATAAAAATAATATATAAAAATTCATAATAATAGGGTCTACATACATAACCTCTTATTACACCAGCATAATCCCTAAGGGTATGATATGCAATGGTAAAACTTTGTTAGAGTGGTTTTATGAACATGATTTGGACTGTGATCTTGATATGCTTGAAATTATCCAATAAATAGTTTCAATCATGTCTCAATTGTTAAATTTTGGCTTGTTCTAGGTAAAGGAAAAAGATTAGTGATTCCATCTCCCTTAGAAGTTCCGATAACTGGGATTCATTGGGTACGATCCTATTGGTTGATGTCATCACTTGTTTTTTATGTTTCAATTGGACTTTAGCATAACCCTTAATATACTAATCTTAATGGTCACTATACAAGGACTATATTATCAATGTTTATGATTCTTAATGGTGTTTGAAATATGATAGAATATATTTTATAACGGTCCAAAGTAACTAAAGTAGTTTATACATTTTTATAACTAAATTACTTAATAAGAAAATTATTCATTTTAAAAGGGGATTTCATTTATAAAAGTTCAGGTTTACACACTAGTACTCTTTGAAAAGAAGGTAGATAGGACTCTGGATTTTTTTGGATTATCAAAAACTCAACCAGGTGATAGTTAATACCAAATATCCATTTCCTAGGATTGATGAACATTTTGATCAGCTCAAGGGAGCTTGGTGGTTTTCAAAAATTGATATGAGATCAGGGCACCATTAGCTAAGGGTACTAGAGGAAGATATTCTTAAGATGAATTTTAGGATCAGGTATGAGAATTATGAATATTTGGTCATTCCATTTGGTTGTACTAATGCTCTTGAGATTTTTATGGATTTAATGAATTGAATATTACAATGGTTCTTGGATTCTTTTGTAGTTTTTTTCAAGGAAGATATCCTTATTTATTTTAGATTAGAGTAGGAAAATGATAGTTATTTGAATATTTTTCTTTGAATATTCAAAGAGAACCATCTATATGGAAATATATCTAAATGTTATTTTTGGATTCAATAAGTGAAATTACTTTTCCATTCATTTTTTTAGAAAAGTGTCCCAGTGGATCCTGAGAAGATTTGAGCGGTGATGTATTGGGAGCTACCCAAAAATGTGTTTTAAATCTAGAGTTTCTTATTATTAGATGGATATTATTGGATATTTATTAAGGACTTATCCAAGCTTTTATCTCTTATGAAAAAGTTATCCCATAAGGGTGTGAATTTTGTTTGGTGTGATCAATGCCAGATATCTTTTGAGGAGTTGAAAGTGAGATTGAATTTAACTCATGTATTGATTATTATTAAGCCAAATTTTAGTTATGATGATTAGTGAGATTCCTAATGTATGGGTACGGGTTTTTTATGTAGGAAATATAGGTATTAACTTATGGCACTCATCAATTACACCCTCATGAGAATAGCTACCCCACTCATGATCTTGAGTTGGCAAAAGCGATTCATGCACTTAAGACATGGTGCCACTACCTCTTTGGGGAGGGGTTTACGATGTATTCATACCAAAATAATTTGAAGTATATTTTAATTTAGATGAATATAAACTTGATATAAATATATTGGGTGGATTACCTTCATAACTTTGATTTTGATATTCCATAAACCCTCAGAAATGTGAAAGTGGTTGCAGAATCTTTGAGTATAAAGTTTCTGACTCAGGTAGTGAATGAATCAGTGGAAGTGCGGTACTTGATGATATTGTTTAATAATATGTTTTTTGATGAAGAGAGAGATTATAGATAAGTATTACCAGATTTTACTCAGGAAGGATCATCTATGGATGATCATATTCAACTTGGACATGATGAAGATACATAGTGTCAGTGATTTAGTGTGAATATTTATGGTGGGGAGACCTCGGGTGAGTAGTCTTGGTCTCTTGATGGGATTTTATGATTCTGAGGAAGGATGGTCGTTTTGAAATACTTGAGAAAATTTTTTTGGATGATTTACACTAATCTAATTGGTCCATGAACACTAAAGAGAATAATATGTATCATGACTTGAGATGTCACTACTGGTGGCTAGAAATGAGATGATCGATTGTAGATTTTATGTCTACATTCCATAAATGTCGTAAAATTACAATAGAATACCAAAGGATATAACACCCTGAGATTTTAGAATATATTTCTCTTTAAATAAATTTAATTTCTTCAATAGCTTGCGTTACACACAACACTAAGTCAAAACGAACCGGGATATACTATTAAAATATTATTATTTAATGTAAAAATTATCACCTAGATATTGAATTGGAAAGTATGAACAATATAAAAAAATTATTAAATATATATAAAGGACCTAATAAATTAAAATTCAATGATTAATTCTTAGTAAATAAGTAATCAATTTTCACGAAAGTTATTTTATACTTCAGAAGTACGTTTTCTTCAAAAATGATTTTTTATTTTTATAAGAAAATATTCAAAATTAATTTATATTATTTCTATAAATTTTTGTTTAATAAATATAATATCATTTTTGAAATCATCATATCAAAATTATCTTAGGGTGAAATCTTCATATTTTTATGAAAAGATTGATTTTTAAGTGAATAGTGAAAAATACTGATTTTTATTGAAAACTGTATTTTTGTTCCAAGGATTTATGAAGTTTAATTTTTTTTCAATGTAAAATTAGTTATATTATATTTTAAATAATCTAATTAATTTAATTGAAATCAATTTTATGTCTGAATTTTTTTAAAAACCTTTTTATACTTAAAAGGAATTTTCTGAAAAACTATTTTTATACTGGCAATGTATTTTTATCTTAATAAATTAAATTAATTAGTATTGGTAAATTATTTTAACGAAATTTATAAATTATATATTTAATAATTTTTTTTAAAATTATTTTAATATTTATCCAAGCATGAGGCAAGGATAAACTAATTTTTATGCTAACAAATGTATCTTTCTAAACGGAGACTTTCATCGCATTTCACATTTATTTTTAAAATTAATTTCTACCACCTATAGGTGTTGAATTTGAAAAAATGGATTCTATATTTATAATCCATAGTTTCAAATTTTGTGAATATTCACCATTTATTTTTGGTTAATGTGAATAGTAACTATGGTAAAATTTATTACCCCTATAAAGTGTAAACCAGTTTAATCTAGGTTAAAACTAAGTGATAAGGTTATAATTTTTCATCATAATTATTATTATATGAAGTTAATTATACCCTTATAACCTTAGTATTTAAATTTATTTTTTTAATGGACACTTGTCCCAGAAAATGACCTATATAATATTTAAATCAAAGAAAGTTACAAAATGTCACTCTCTTGGTTTTAAATATATCTCATGTGTTCAAATAGGAGAAAAATTAAGTGGTGAATGATTATTAATTTTAATTTTATGAATAATGTAATTATATTCATGATGATAATTTACTTGTAATTTTTAGTGATTAAATAATTAAGTTAAATTATTGTGCAACACTAACACAATATTTATTCAATTAACAGAAAAATAAAATAAATAAATTTAAAAATATTAAAATTTATATAATTTTAATGATTTAATGTGTTAAATTAATTTTATAGATATATATTACATATTATTAAGGTTTGAAAGAATTATATTCGAATTCCCCCTTTGTCTTGTTGTATTTAAGGTCAAATTAAATGAATAGTGTTAAAAATGATAAGGGTGAAAACATACCCAAAACATATCCGAATTTTATTATATTTGAGTATTTAGTCCTAACCTCATTTTATATTATAATTATATCAATGTGTATCTATTTGGGTATGAAAAATAATTTATATTAATTTAATACTTTAATAAATTCCAAGAGTTCCCCTCCCCTCAATTATAAAAGGACACCTCTCCTTTTTCTTCTTTACACCACTTTGAGCCATCTATATCAACAAAACCCTAACCATTAATCTTATAAAAATCATTATAAAAGTTATATATATTTTTTTCATTCCAAAATACCAAATATATGTCCCTTACGAATATATCTAAAGGAAGTTTACCGTAGAAGATGTAATCATCTTTATCGAGTCTTTCAAGTTTATTTATTCTTCTACTTCCTATTAATATGTTGTAAAGATCATAAAATAATAAATCCAGTATCATAAATATTATTAGTTGTTATTATAGTTCTGTAACAACAATTTTCCATCTTTTTTTCCATCATATGAAAAATAAAAAATCATCGCTCATGCATACGTACGACTCACCATCTCCACGTAGCGGTGTAATTTGTTTTTCATCACCAATTTCTTGGATGGTTATAAAGATAGAAGTAATGAATATATATGACCTTTATGAAATAAATATTCGTATAAGATTATAATTTCACATATACCTTCTTACCTTCCAATCCGTTGGAAAATGACAACGTCACTCATGTTTACGTGTGGACTACCACCCCCAAAAGCGATGTGATCCGTTTTTCACTTATATTTTATATGGATGGTAATAAGGATATATTTTTTGAATATATATGATTTATATGTTATAATAATGATTATTTAAATGTTAATTATTATTTAACTTTATTTTTATTGATTCATTGAAAAGTGAAAACAACATTCATGCGTACATACGACTTACAGTCTCTATGAATGGTGTAATTCACTTTTCTATATGTATATTTTATAGATTACTCTAAATACATATATAATGAATATATATAATATTTATATCATGGTAAAAGTTCTTTATATTATGTAACCATGATCAAATCACAAGGATAAAAACTAATTAATCCAAACATACATAAAAAATAAAGCAATTATTACTCGTAGTAGTGATTTTTACAAAGAATTGTTAATAAATGGGTGATAAAAGACTATAAGTATATCATATATGGTATATATGTTTATGGATATATCATAGATTTATAAAATATATGTATTTATTATATAGTATGTTCAAACATATATAAATGAATTCAAACCTAAGGTAAAAGTTTATTTCACAATCTCATCAATATTAAAGATTGTTTATGTTTAAGCCTCTGTTGGGAGAATTATTTGATATTTATATCTTAAAATCAATATATTTCCCTATAATCTGGGTATTTATATAAATTAAAAATTTTACTTTATATTTTACTTTATTTAAGGGCTCAAGATTCTAAAAGAATGTATTTAAGGGAAAATGACTTCATTTCTTACTTCGATTGAAAATCCTTTTTCTTATAATCAATGTTTTCATAAAATGTTTTCAAGAATGTTTTTAATATTATCCAATGATTTTTTAAAGTCAATTTTACCGATGTTTTATTTTTTTACATTTTTTTAAAAGTAATCTTCTGATCATTTTCTGAATGTGGTACTTTTGACCTTTTTACAAAAGTGTGAAAGAAATGTTTTTTGACATATATAGCATGGATAGAATTTATCACTGTCATGAACACTCTTTGATTTGAATTTTACTTTACATGTTTACAAGTTTATTTACAAATAAAATATTTCCTCAATATTTGGGAATTTTTTAGAATTTAAATTATTGTTTTCAAAGTGAAAAAGTTATTTTCCTCAAGAAAATTTCCAGTAATATTTTGAATGTATATTTTCTTCTATCTCAACATCCTCTGTAGAATCTTATCATTTAATGAGAATATTCTCTTTTGATACCATGAAATATATTTATATATATGGTTTATGATCAGTTTTATTCGGTAAATTATTGATATTCTATATTCTATTTATTCTAATACAAATAATTATTGATTTTTAAGGCATGTTGATTAAGTTGTGTTGTTTATTAATATGAAGAATGTATTAGACTTATTAAGTGATGGATATGGACTATAATTACACAGGACATCGATTCATCGGTATTTCTTATGAGATAAACTATCTTGGGTATATGGTTAAGGCCTTACCCATTTATGTAAGATGTCTTTGCACGAGGCCTTAATGGTATATTTAAGATGTATTGGCCTGAGGCCTTGATGGTAAGTTTCATATGTCATTAATTATGAATTACATCATTATAAAACTAGTTATTGATATACATGAGATTATTTGGATAGTTTTTATATCCACGGATATTTTTTAGCTCATGTGATTATTTATACAAAATCATTAGATTATCATTTATTTCCTACCATATTATTCATGAATTATTAGCTTCCACTATATGTATACTCTTAATGAGTATCTAAGATCACCCCTTTATTATGTTTCTTTTCCATTGGATATTGGGAAGTGTTTTATGATTGATATTTAGGGATGCTCTAATGGGAGTAATGGTGTTCTCAAAGAAAATAATATGTAGTATTTTATGTTTTTAAATGTAATGTGTAATTTAAGCATGTATATATTTTTACATGACTAATAAACTATTAATTCCTTTGGGATGTGATTCCTTGTATCTAGTTTCACTGTAATAAACTAACTACTAAATCCAAGATACTAGGGTTGGGGTCTTTATAGTTGGTATCAGAGGAAGTTTAGAAGAATCCTTGGGAAATAGATTTTAATTAAAAATATTTAACATGAGAATTATGATAATCCTATATAGTATTTGATAACTTTTACCATTAAAGGGTTTTTATTTCATGGATCAATATTTATGATGATTATGAGTTAACTCAGTGTGTTACATTATTTAGTAATGGCACCTAATGACAAAAATGGAATCAACACTCATAGATAATGTAGAGATTATCCTGATAAGGAAACTAATACAGATAGTGTTGGAACTGAGAAGATTATGGATATATTAGGGAATTAGACTCAAGTTATGATAAATAACCTCTCCCATATAGAACAATCCATTTTTCCATATAATGATCTGCCTATGTTGGATTGCTTCATGCATTAACAACCTCAATTATTCAATGGGACTACAAATCCATTATAGCTAAGAAATGTATAAGTTACTTATAAAAGATATTTCTTTCTTTGGTAAGTGATGAATGGGAAAATTTTATCATAGTGGTTTATCATCTATTAGGGGATGTATATCAATAGTGGTAATTGATTCAAAACAATAAGGATGAGGAAGAAATATAAAACATGGAATGTAAGTATTTTAATAACTTTTATTAGAAAAATACTTTCCCCATTAAAAATAAATAGATAAGGAAAGACAATTATTAAGTATGAGAAAAATGGAAGACGAAAATATTGTTAACTATGAAGATAAATTTACAAGTCTAGAAAGACATTCTATAGAATACACACATTATCCAAAGAGAAAGATTAACCATTTCATTGATGGATTAAAACCAATCCTTCAAAGGGAACTAGTCTCCTAAACATTCTCATTATACGAGGATATAATATCATGTATTATCAAGATAGATAAATTATTTTCAAAGTATTATGGATTTGAATGAATGAAAGTGAAGAAAAGTATGACATATAAAAAATGGATAAGGGGGAGAAGAGAAAGAAGGATTTTCTAAGATATGATAATTTTGGAAAGAAACACCCTATTACTTGCTTTAAGGGTATGAGAGTTTTCTTCAAGTGTGGAGATAAAGGACATCTAGTGCGTGAATGAAAGGTTAATAAACAAACCTCTAATGTTTAGTGTTTCAACTGTAAGGAGACAAGGAAATAAGAAAATGAATTCCCCAATCATTAAGGGAATATAACTCAGTAGAAGATAAGGGATCAAGGTTAAGCCTATGCTATTAATAAGACCAAAGTGGAATAATTAAATTTCTTGTGTATTTGGATTCAAGAATTATTATGTATAAGTATTTTATCAATGATATTATCATTATAAGAATCTTGAAGTGTATAATGATTATATTGTAGTAGTTTTTCTTTAAGTATTTGAAATCACATGTTCAATGGTACTGATAACCAAGAAAATAAATTTATTGTAAAATTGATATTTTTTGAGAATATATTAATAAGGGAAAGATAACCCTTAATATTTCCCTGATGATGAGTTAATTGGCATTGAATAATTAAATGGGATAGTATTTGTGACCTTGAAAGTAATTAGTGATTTTAAGAAAATGTAATTCATGATGGAATTTAGTAATTTTTTTGGATTTATAAAATATATTTGATAATATGATATTTTATTTAAGGAATGGGGAGAGAGTTAATTATTGGAAGCGTGTGTATTTTTATTAAGGTTTTATGGTGATTCAAGTTATTACCATGTTTTAGGAGAATATGTAATCAAGGTATTTATAGGTAACACTAAGAGATACTTTGTGGAGGATTAATTATAATTTTATTTTGTAAATTTAGTTACCTTATTCCTAAATTTTTGAATTTTTTAATTTGGTTAGACATATTTTAGAGGAGCCTTGTAACAACCTGATCATTTATAAGTAAAATTCTATATGGTTAAATTAAATTTATTATTATGTATTGTAGTTATAGAAAAAACATTCACTTATTTGGTTTTATTATATTCTATTGGATTCAAAATATCATCAATAATCATAACCATTTATAATTTATCTATTTAATAATGATCATACGATTAGTATAAATATAGGGTTTTGATAAATCCAATTCACACAGACAAAGGAAGTGGTAGCCTCGACAAGTTGGATCGTACCCTATGAAGTCCATTTATTATAGATTATGATGGAGATATCATCACTGGGATTTACCCTTGACTAAGCCTAATAATAGATCTAATAACTTAAGCTCAAGCAAAACTATTTACAGGATAAGTTCATGCTCATCGAGATCACGACCCATACCATATACGCCGAACCACCCCATGAAAGTCTCACTATCAAACACATTACCCCTAGGGAGTTTTCTGGTGTAATAAAGGAATATGTATCAAGACACTAATAATATTAATATGTATATTTTATATAATAATTAATATATTTTCTCTTTATTATTATTTGTTTATAAATGATTTTGATTTTGATTTGATAAAACACAAATTATTTTTTGGGTAATATGTAATTTCAATTATGAAATTCCTTTTGAAAAATTAATTAATTTTTTTTAATAAATTATATTTTAATAAAATATTATTATTAAATAATATTTATTAATTATAGTTGATAATAAAATTTTACAAAGTCAAAAATAATTTTTATAATGGTTCAAAAACTGTTATTGTCAACAACCCATCATTTCTGAATAAATTCCAATTCATATTTTAAAATTAAAAATTCACATATTTAAAAAATTATTTAGATAAAATAAACATTATTTTTGGAATTATAATGTCAAAATTATCCAATGGTAAAATTTTCATAATTTTCTGAGACAATGGAATTTTCAGGTAAATATTAAATATGGTATAAATATACAGTGTGTATTATGACATCATAATGACCCAAAATGTTGTAATAAATACTATAAATGGTATCCATGAGAAAATATATGTTTACCCTTTAAAATAATGTAATTTTTAGTTTATTTTATTAATTTTATAAAGCCTTTATGAATCCTACAAAACTTATATTATATTTTAAGATTTTAAAATCTTTTCTTTAAGAACATGACTCACTTCCACATCACCAAGGGAAATATTTTATTAAGTTAGGACCTTTACATTATAAAGTAATTAAAAACACCCATATTTTTTATAAACCATCAGAAAAAACCATGATAAAGTTTGTGGTTTTGGTTATTTTATTATATAGAGTGCAAAACCTATGTTTGGGAAGTAATAAAAAACCATATCTATTTTCCTATATAAAACCACCCACTATCCACTTTCTATTCAATAAAAAACATTATAGAATGAACTTAATCTTATCTACCATATCTATAGTCCTACCAAGGTTCCCAAAATCTCTCAAGAATCTCCTCTAAAGTTTTTGAGAATCACTCTCTCAAGGCAAGGGATCTCCCACTCTACTTTTTATTCTACCACCTCTTTTATGTTATGACTCTTAATTTCAATTTGTTCTTATTTGGGTATGTTTTTATATATCCCTATTACTATAATTTTTATTTCCATGTGATGATATTCCCCCTTCACTCTCATTTATCCAACCCATGAACCTTTATGTACACCCGTTACCATGCTGAAATTTAGTAAGGGTTCTTTCCCTCCTCTTTTCAATTCAAGCATGTTATTCATTTTATAAATTTTATTTCCATATAATAATGTTGGGATATGATTTTATAAATACCTATTATTTTTCATTTGATTTCTAAATTAATAGAGACCAATTCCCATCTCATTAAACCATTTTTTATGTATGTTTGAGTACACTATTATGCGGCCAAAATTTCACCGTGATTTTCTATGCCAAACAATTGTGTAGTTAATACCTATACCCATTTCCTATCAAGGGTGTTAAACTTTATGAACTTATACTTATTTTATTTGGTAATCACATGTATTTATTTCATAATACTTGATCTTGGAATAAAATGTGATGAAAAATGATTCCATGTTGTATGATCTACGTGGCACACTTATGCATGTGAATGATATGAAAGTAATGGGTTAACCCATAATTATTTAGCACTGTAATGCATTGGGTAATACTTTAGTCTCACAAGACATCATGAAAGAGATTAAGGACTGAACATAATCCATCATGAGAATTTGTGCACCATGATGTTTGGTAGTTATCCTTGACCTATGTTTATGATGCTATGTTTAAAGTTGCTTCCACATTTCCATGTTGCCTTTATGTTATCATGCTTTATCTTGCCTCATTATTCATGTTCATGTTTCTCACCCATTTTATGTTCCATTAAAATTCCAATTATCTAAATTGTAATAATTTATTCATGTTATTCCATTTTTATTCCCTTACTGGGATTTATAGCTCACCCCTTTCTTATGTATGTCCCAGGTTATCCCATATAGTTTTAAGTATGATGGAATATTATGAGCACGTTAAGGAAGTTTTCAATAATGGATATTTATCCTATTTTTTAACTTGTTATGTAATTTAAATCATTCCCAAATACACTATAATTATCAATATTTTTGGTTTTATTATGTGTAATCATATGTATTAAATCATGAATTAATGTTTAATAAAAACAAGGGTTTCCATAGTTGGTATCAAAGGAAAGTTTAGTTGTTTTTGGGATTAGGATTATAAAACTCCAGTGAAATTTAAGGATAAGACTAAATATAAGAAGACATCCCTAAATTTTGGTAAAGTATATATTAAGTGGTTTCTAGGAAAATATATCCCTGTTTGTATACTACTAGGGGATTTGGATCTGGCACAAATGTACCTAGGGGTAAAACCTAAAAACACCACATTAATCTAGACTCGATCAGGAACTAGTGCATGAAAATGGGCCTTCCTACACACCTGGTTTGACTCTCCTAGGGTATATGCATTTGTAAATTTACAGTCTTATTACAAACCATTATTAAGGTAAAAAATTTCCATAATTTTATATGTTAGAAAATAGATCACGAACAACCTAGATTCAAGCCTATAAATTGATAAGTTAAAGAATATATTTCATTTATAAATTATCCCTTTAATGTTTTTGGATTCTTGTTTATGTGTTCAATAGGTTGAAAAATTATCATCTCTAAGTTTATTTTGGATAATGTAAATTATTATAATTAGAACCAAAAAGTGAAATGCATGGTTATCATCTACTGTTTTACACATTCCTTTATCACACAAGTTTAATAGACTATTCAAATACCACCACAAATCATGGAAGTAGAGTTATCAGTGAAAAGGGAAAATGGGGAAATGATTGAATTCCAAGTATATAAATCCCCCTTTTAAAAATTTATGGGTATGGATTGTCTTTCCTTGCATAGATATATCAGAAATTTCTATGAGAAGGAAATTAATATCTGTATTGTGAATCATCCTATGATTCTATATAATTTCAAGGAGGAGGATGAATCTTATTTAGA
Source organism: Viscum album (assembly GCA_963277665.1). Taxonomy (NCBI): domain Eukaryota; kingdom Viridiplantae; phylum Streptophyta; class Magnoliopsida; order Santalales; family Viscaceae; genus Viscum; species Viscum album. The sequence goes on along the minus strand of OY728157.1, from coordinate 2,112,360,615 downwards.
ACCAACATCTCAAGAATGTATATTATTTCCCAACGATCAAGAATATCTAGATAAAATGATTGAGTCTAAGGAAAATATCACCCTCAAAGACATTCCCATTTTGAGGGAATACACTGATGTGTTTCCTGAGGAATTATTCGGCCTTCCTCCTAGCCGAGAGGTTGAATTTTCAATCAAGATTATACCTGGGGCTTTTCCAATATCCAAAAATCCTTATAGAATGGATGTTGTGAAACTTGAGGAGCTAAAGAAACAGCTATAGGACAATCTATATAATGGTTTCATTTTCCCAAGTGCTTCATCATGGGGTGCACCAGTCCTCTTCATCAAGAAGTAGGATGGGCCAATGTGACTTTTCATTGATTATTTTGAGAACAATCTATGAATTTTTCTATCATCTATATGTATCCCAATACTTCTATAAGGTGGATCTTTGGTTAGGGTATTATCATGTATGGGTGAAGGAGGATATTCCCAAGACTATTGTCTGAACAAGGTATGAGAACTATGAGTTCATAGTAATTCCATTATAACTAACTAATGATCTAGAAATATTCATAGACTTAATGAATAGAGTATTTCAAGATTACCTCAAAAAATTTGTGGTTGTATTTATAGATGATATTATAATACACTCTAAAATCAAGGAGGATCATAAGGATCATCTAAGCACCGTGCTAAAAATATTAAGAAAGGATAAGATTTATAAAAAGCAAAAAAATGTGAGTTCTGGTTGAAGGAAGTATCATCATTGGGGAAAATTGTAACGTCCCGGTTCCAGGTGCCACTCAATGGGGCCCCAAACTCGGTTTTCCACATGACCTCAAGTGCATTTCCCCAAACGGCAGAGGCTTCTGACTAGTAGCGAGGGCCCAGGCCTGATAGTGGGGAAACTATGCCCTCATTTGTCAAAGTGTAGCGTAGAAGAATATAATATAACATACAATAACAGCGGAAGCAGTAACAGTACACATAACTGAAATGGATAACTGATAACAAAAAGGGAAACTAGCAGTCATATATATATATGAAGATGCAGCATGTCACTATTCTATAAAAACATCCAGAACATGTTACACTTCAATTCAATATAATACAACTGAAGTACAAGTACTGGAAAGCAAAAGAGAATAGCCAGCGGCATCACGAGCCAATACTCGGTCCCATGCTCTCCTATATCCCAACAGCAATCAAGTACCTATATAGGGACCCTTGCCCTTATCTACACCTGTAGAAACATAATTTGTTTGGGCCAAAAAGCATGACCCAAATGGGGTGTGAGAAATATATCTCAGTAGGCACCCACCAAAGGCCCGTGCCCAACTGGGTGTAAAAGTGCAACAACAGTGTGCAATAGTGAATGTAATAAACTAATTTGTACTCAAAAGTAACTAACTTAACAGTTATATTTCCATTTAATCATTCATTTATTCCATTTAAAATAAGAAAACACCACAGTGAATTTCTAAGTAAACATTCAACGTCCTCAGACACACAAACCTTTACCCTCAGGTAATTAGAAATGTAAACCACAGGTAATTGCCCACAGGCATAACAGATTTTTGCCCTCACACGTAGGTAGTGTCGCCCTTAGGCACATAGTCTATTTCCCACAGACACGGAAGAAGTTGCCCTCAGGATAAGATAGCAGCTGCCCTCGGGCTAAGTAAAACAATGCCCGCGGGCTAAGTAAAACACTACCCTCAGGAACAAGTAACCGGACCATGCACAATATGTAAATAAACATTCAATTTATATACAAATCCTCTCAAGGAAAAAGTAATGCATAACTTAAACCTGTCATACCCTCAGGTATCCTGGCCAAACGGCTAAACAGAGGAACGTACCCCCGGGGTGGTCCTGGATCCAAGAAACGATCCCAAACAACGTTTTTATATCATATTTAATTACCTATAAAATTCTAGGTATTTAAAATAGCCACGACCTCAGCCACACGACACCCCAAATATGGTTTCATAGCTCAAAAACACACAAAATGCACGACAGTTGGAAATAAACACCAAGCCACCTACCTTAAACACCAATGAATGATATACGCGAATGGCGCCTTCTGAAACGTCCAAGAATTCCGTAGATCTGAGGTAAAAGAATTCAAGCTTAAATGAAAATAACTCCCATTAGAGTAAGAATTGGAAAGATACACACTAGGAGAATAAATCTCTTACCCATGCGGTTCCAACGAGATTGTCAGGGGCAGAATGGGATTCCCGGTTCACGATCGACAGATCTCCAAAGCTTCAACCTCCTCTCCCAAGCTCCCTCTTCCCGTTCTAAGCCTTCCCTGTGAACAGGGGAGGATACTGTCCATTTTAAGTGAAAAAAACAAAGTATACGACGTGTACTTCCGAGTACACGGCGTGTAATTCCCATTTTTTAACTGTTCCTCTAGCGGTTTCCCGCCAGCGTAGCACTGTTCACCTTCCGACATGACTACACAGTGTGTCTCCTTGAGTACACGGCGTGTTCTGTCGCACAGCTATCCACCACCTTACTATTTTCCTGCCGACTGACTACACGGCGTGTAAGGGACTACTACACGGCATGTAGTCGGTCCTTATACCCTTCGCTGCCGACACGGCTACATGCCCTGTGTACTTCATCCCACACGGCCAACAGTACACAGCGTGTGGAAAAAGTACACGGCGTGTACTTCAAAAATTTTGGATTTTCCCCCATTTTCCATATTTTCTCAAAAACACTTAATGAAAAGAGAAAAGAAGAAACCCGTACCTCAAAACTAAGAACTTGGTTCTTAGAAACTTCCCCCCTTAAAGCAATTCGTCCCCGAATTTCCCTTCCAAGGGTGGAAAAGATAAAGCTGAGAACAACTCTGGCCACTGAGTACGTACATCTGTCTCCCGCTCCCAGGTTTCGTCCTGTACTCAGGCATGCTGCCATAGAACCCGTACGAGAGGAACTGACCGGTCTCAGAGAACCTTCATACTCCTGTCAACAATACGAATCAGATGCTCCTCAAAGGACACATCTTCCTCCAGATCAAAATCCTCGGTCTGAAAAACGTGAGACGGGTCTGAATGATAACGGTGTAACTGAGATACATGGAAGACATCGTGCATGGCTCGGTATCTCTGCGGTAACTGCAACCGATAGGCAACCGGCCTGACTCTCTCCAGAATCTCAAATGGCCCCACATACCTCGGCGAAATTTTACCCTATCTCCTGATCCGCCTGTGTCCCAGCCTTAGTGAAACACGCAAGAAAAATTGATCCCCGACCACGAACTCTAAAGGTCGTCTGCGACGATCAACATAAGATTTATGACAAGACTGCGTGGTAGCCATCCGCTTCTGAATCAACTGGACCTGCTCAGAAGTCTCCTACACGAGACGTAGTCCCAGTAAAGCTGCCTCACCTGCCTCTAACCAGCACAAGGGTGATTGGCATGACCTACCATATAAAGCCTCATATGGTGCCATCTCAATAGTTTCCTAGAAACTGTTGTTATAGGCAAACTAGACTAGGGATATATGCTTCTCCCAAGAGCCCCCGAAGTTTAGGACGCATGCACGCAACATGTCCTCAAGCACCTGTATCGTACGCTCTGACTGGCCATCGGTCTGAGGGTGGTAATCTGTGCTCAGAAGCACCTGTGTACCCAGTGCCCTCTGAAAACTCTTCCAGAAACAAGATGTAAAATGGGAATCCCTATCTGAAATGATAGAATGAGGGACCCCATAAATATGTACGATCTCTCGGATATACAACCTTCCGATCTTGTCAACACCGAAGGTATACTTGATCAGAAAAAAGTGAGCTACCTTTGTGAGTCTATCCACAATAACTCACATGGCATCATTGCCTCGAGGTGACCTCGGAAAACAAGTCACGAAGTCCATCGCAACATCATCCCACTTCTACTCTGGAATGGGTAACTTCTGTAGTAGTCCGGCTGGCCTCTGATGCTCCGCCTTCACCTGTTGACAGGTGGAACATCTCGTAACAAAACCAACTACATCTCTCTTCATACCCCGCCACCAGTATTGATGTCTCAAGTCATGGTACATCTTGGTAACCCTGGGATGAACTGCCCAAGCTGAAGCATGAAACTCCCGCATCAGCTCCTCGCGTATATCCCCTAGAACCCACACTTGTCCATGGAAACACAATACCTCATCATCTCCTATTGTCCACCCAGGATGAGGGTCCTCACTTTCCACCAACTCCCATAGAACTAGGCCTTCTAAATCAGATAGCTGTCTCATCCTCACTCTGTCTAAGAGGGTAGAGGTCATAGCTAAAGATAAAATATAAGTTTGCCCTTGACTGTCGTACACCTCCAAATGTATCTCAGAGAAAAATTCCATGAGCTACCACTCACCACTGGCCTCCTACACAGCCTGTATCTGAGTCTTCCTGCTCAGTGCATCAGCTACTGAATTACCTTTACCAGGTGTATAGGCAAGCTCGAAGTCGAAGGACTGAAGGTATTAAAACCACCTTCGCTAAATCAGATTCAAGTCACGCTGAGTAAATATATAATTGAGACTTTTGTGGTTGGTGAAAACCACAAAATGATCTCCCAAGAGATAATGTCTCCAACAGCGCAACGCATGCACAACTACAGCTAACTCGAGATCATGCGTCGGGTAATTCCTCTCATGTGGCCTCAAATGTCGAGACCCATACGCAAAAAATCGATCACCCTGCATCAAAAGTGTTCCCAGCCCAATACCTGATGCATCACAGTAAACTGTATAGCTTTTCCCCTATTCTGGGAGTGTCAGGATTGGTGCTAATGTCAACCTTCCTTTCAGGTCCTGAAAGGCTGTCTCGCAAGATTCTAACCAAACGAACTTCACACCCTTCTTAGTCAAACCCATCAATGGTGATGTTAAGCGGGAGAAGTCCTGTATGAAGCATTTGTAGTAACCATCCATCCCTAAGAAACTATGTATCTCAAACATGTTCTTAGGCTACTCCCAGAAAACTACTGCTCTCACCTTCTCTGGGTCCACGACAACTCCTGCCTCTGAGATGATATGACCCAGGAAGTGAATCTGGTCCATCCAAAAGTGGCAATTTGAGAGCTTAGCATATAGATGATGCTCTCTCAGTGTACTCAATACGATCTCAAGATGGGTGACATGGTCGTGTCAAGTGTGAGAGTACACTAAGATGTCATCCACGAATACTACCACAAAAGAATCTAGATAAGGATGGAACACATGATTCATAAAATCCATGAAAACTGCTGGTGCGTTCGTGAGTCCGAATGGCATAACTGTATACTCGTATAGACCATACCTACTCCTAAAAGTCGTGAGAGGTATATCAGATGGTCTAATGCACAACTGATGATATCCTGATATCAAGTCAATCTTTGAGAACACTCTTGCTCCAAGAAGTTTATCAAAAAGATCATCAATCCTCGGTAAGGGGTATCGGTTCTTAACCATCAATTGGTTTAGCTTCCGATAATCTAAATATAGTCTGAGGGTACCATCTGCCTTCTTCGCAAAAAGGACTGGAGAACCCCACGGAGAAGTACTGCGTCGGATAAAACCCTTTGGCTGTAACTCCTCTAACTGCTTCTTGAGCTCCTGCAACTCAGGTGTAGCCATCCTATAAAGAGGAATGGACACCGGTGCTGCCCCTGGCACAAGATCAATAGATAAATCCACCTCACGCTCCGGAGGAAGACCTGAAAAGTCATCTGGGAAGACATCTCTGAAATGATCAACCACTGGAGGGAAATTCTTCTGACAAGTCCCCTGGTCGTCCAGATATAAACTCACAATCTAGGTTGTGAATCCACCTCTCCCATGATGCTATGGTCTAGCTCGACTCGCATGAACATCCCATTCACCCTTGTATAGAAACTCTCTGCCCTCTGGTGATGTGAAACTCACCCTGCGATGATATTAGTCTACAAAGGCTCGAAAGGGAATCAACCAGTCCATCCTGAGAATGACGTCATAAGTTGTCATCTATAAGACATAGAGGTCCCAAAGAAAGTGACACCCACCAACCTCAAGGGGGAACTCCTTGCACTGACGGATACCAACCGTTCTAGTCCCCAACGAAGTGTCTAGCATCATGATATCAGAAAAAGTAGAAACACAGAGCCCAAGGCTCTCTACAATGGGCAAAAATATGAAACTATGTGTAGCACCCGTATCAAAAAGTACCGAAGATAAGACAGAACATACTAGAATAATACCTCTGACAGTAGAAGGTCCGAGATCTTGCTCTTATTGGGTATGTTGCAATGCATATTCCTACCCAGTGCCGCGGCCCTGCGACACAACCTAGCTACCCTGAGCTGTCCCGCCCTGCTGCCTCTGAGATCCTGGTGTCTGGCTACCACGGACACGACCAACATCTCTTCTTGCACGCCCTGACGTATTCCAATTCCCTGACTGGTAAGAAGCCACTGGTCCGACTCCCGCACTTGGATTCTGCACAGAACCCCTCTCACTAGCCACTGGTGGAAACACCCTGTAAAAGCACTGCAGATGACCCATCTTGCCACAAGTTTAGCACTCCAATAGGTCTTGTGGACACTAAGGTCTCTTGTGACCCTCTCTACCACACTGGTAGTACATGACCTATCCACCTGAAGCATTCGTCTGACTGGTAATTCCACCCTGAGAGAAGTCCATCTGTCTCTTCCTCTTGCTAGCAGAAATAGTACTAGAAACTGGTACTGAACCGCCCTGGACCACACCACTAGATTCCCGCAGTTTCCTCTCTGTAATCAGCACCTGATTCACAATAGCATGTATAATAGGCAACCTGAAAACATTCACCAACACTCGGATGCCATAACAAAGACCATCCTCAAAACTTCTGGCTCTCAACATCTCATCACTCAATAGAACGGGTGCAAAAGGCTGAAGCTCTATGAAGCGAGCAAAATAATCCATCACCGACATATATCCCTGCTACAGATTCATGAACTCTCAAGCCCTATCTGCCCTCAGCGTCTCTGTGAAGAAGAAGTTATAGAGGACTACCTGAAAATATTCCCACGCCATGTCTCTGTGATGCTCTGACTGGGTGGTAACATCCCACCACCTCTTGGCAGAATCACGCAGCATATACGTCGTGAGCTTGACCCTCCGCCCTGGAGGCATCACAAGATGCTCGAAAATAGTCTGCATCGACCCCATCCAAGACTCCGTAGCCTGTGGTCCGCCATCCCCTGAGAATGTCGGAAGATGCTGCTACTGGAATATACGAGTCAGCTCAGCCATAGGTGTGGCAGCCGGCGGTGCTCTCTGAAAGGTCTGCATGAACCGCATAAATCCTTCACAGAACTGCGCCTCTGCACCTGTGTCTGATATAACAGCTGGTGCCACATTTGGATCTGCTGGAGGATCCACTGGTAGCCCATGGCCCATTATCTCTGGTGTCTACTCGTTGCCACTCTCCTGGCTAACAACGTGTGGTCATCTAGGCGGCATGACACTACAAGGTCAAAAACATGCCTTAGATTCAAGATTAACAAGACCAGAAATGAAGAAACCACAAAAGGAACAAGAGGAAGAAGGAATTTCAAGATTTTCAAAACAAGACTACACGACATGTATAATGACCACACGACGTGTACTTGACTTTCCCTCCCTTGCCCAGGTCCTTCGACACGGCTAATCCACACAACTCCTGTTTGAACAGAACTATACGGCGTGTATATACCTACACGACGTGTATGGTGAAATTTTCTAACTACCCGTGTCGTTTGTGACACGACTGACTACTCAGATTGACACTACATGGAGTATTACACCCGCACACGGCATATACACTACCCCGTTTCCCACCCACATGGATAACTCCACACAGTCTGTCCTCAGAAAAGATTACACGGTCTGTCCCACAGGTACACGACGTGTACTTAGATGAGCTCTGCTGACCCATGTTGTTAGTTACATGGCCAGATACATGGCTCACACTACACGGCGTGTTTTATATACACACGGCGTGTACTCGAAAGGTGTACACTGACCCGTGTTGTTAGTTACACAGCCGGGTCCCTAGGTCATACTACACGGCGTGTTCTTAATTGACACAGAGTGTTCAAGAAACATCTACACCGGCCCGTGTTTGTTAATTACATGACCGGGTCTCCGGGTCAACACTACACGACATGTACATCTGGTACACGGTGTGTTTTCCCTAAGAATTTCCCTTCCCCATGTCGCCGCCCACACGGTTTGTGACATGGAAAGAGACTACATGGCGTGTACTCTAGGTACACGGCGTGTACTCAAAAAGTTCATTTTTCTTCCCGAACAGAAGGTCATACACGGTGTGTCTAAAGTACTACATGGTGTGTATACTGGGTTTTCTGGACAGTATGCCTCAAAAACTTCCCCGGAACCCAGAAAATACCGCAAAACAACACCTAAGTGTCAAATTCCGATCCTTGAGGGCCCATACTCCCCAAGAATCAAAGTTTGACATCTTATCTGTGTTATAACAAAATAAACAATCAATGATCCACAAAATTCCGGTAAATGGGGGCCCATACTCCCCAAAAACCAAAGTCTGGCGTCCATTATATAAGCAGGATCATACAAAAATACCCTATCACATAGTAGGTATTTATCAACCAGCTATCCCAACAACATGATTTTCTAGCACAAAAACTATCACAAAAAAATGGAAATTCTAATGCACCTACATGGAATGGAACTATGAATGACATGTGATTTCTAGAATGTTCCTAAATGATGCATAAGATGTCATACCCTCATCTCATCAGGTTGCAACTAAATAGAACCCATAGATAAAATATCAACAGCACAATCACAAGTGCGTCACCCTTCGGTGAAAATCAATTCAACTGTAAAATTGAAAAATTAGAACAATTGCAACACGAGGTAAATTGGATTTTCCTTGTACATGGGTTAGATACACCTGGGCACAACTTATTACCAAATACCGGTCCGTCCTATCCCTGACTACGGATCCAAATAGTAAGTCAAAGAAAATAACTGCTTTGATACCACTTTGAAACGTCCTAGTTCTGGGTGCCACTCAACGGGGCCCCAAACCCAATTCGCCACATGAACTCAAGCGCATTTCCCTAAATGCTAGAGGCTTCCGACTAGCAGCAAGGGACCATGTTTTATAGTGGGGAAACTATGCCCTCATTTGTCAAAGTGTAGCGCAACGGAATATAATATAACATACAACAATAGCGGAAGTAGTAACAGTACACATAACTGAAATGGATAATTGATAACAAAAAGGGAAACCAGAAGTCATATATATATATATATATATGAAGATGCAGCATGTCACTATTCTATAAAAATAGCCAAAACATGTTACACTGCAATACAATATAATACAACTGAAGTACAAGTATTGGAAAGCAAAACAGAACAGCCAGCGGCATCACAAGCCAATGCTCAGTCCCATGATCTCCTACACCCCAGTAGCAATCAAGTACCTATATAGGGACCCTTTCCCTTATCTACACCTGTAGAAATGTAATCTGTTTGGGATGACAATCATGACCCAAACAGGGTGTGAGAAATATATCTCAGTAGGCACCCACCAAAGGCCCGTGCCCAACTGGGTGTAAAAATGCAACAACAGTGTGCAGTAGTGAATGCAATAAACTAATATATACTCAAAAGTAACTAACTTAATAGTTATATTTCCATTTAATTATTCTTTTATTCCATTTAAAATAAGAAAACACCATAGTGTATTTCTAAGTAAATAGTCAGTATCCTTAGACACACAAACCTTTACCCTCAGGTAATCAGAAATGTAACCCACTGGTAATTGCCCACAGGCATAATAGATTTTTTCCCTCATGCATAGGTAGTGTCACCCTCAGGCACAAATTCTATTTCCCACAGGCATGGAAGAAGTTTCCCTTAGGCTAAGATAGCAGCTGCCCTCAGGCTAAGTAAAACAACACCCGCGGGCTAAGTAAAACACTTCCCTAGGCACAAGTAACCGAGCCATTCCCAATATATAAATAAACATGCAATTTACATACAAATCCTCTCAAGGAAAAATTAATGCATAATTTAAACACGGCATACCCTCGGGTATCCTGGCCAAACAGCTAAACAGAGGAACGCACCCCCGGGGTGGTCCTGGATCCAAGAAACGATCCCAAACATCGATTTGATATCATATTTAATTACCTATACAATTCTAGGTGTTTAAAATAGCAACAAACACATCCACAAGACACCCAAAATATGGGTTCGTATCTAAAAAACACACAAAACGCATGACAGTTGGAAATAAACACCGAGCCACCTACCTTAAATACCAATGAACGATATACGCGAACAACTCCTTCTGAAACTTCCAATAATACCGTAGATCTGAGGTAAAAGAATTCGCACTTAAATGCAAATAACTCCCATTAGATGAAGAATTGGAAAGAGACACACCAGGAGAAGAAATCTCCTACCCGTGTGGTTCCAATGAGATCGTCGGGGGCGGAATCGGATTTCCGGTTCGTGATCGACGGATCTCCAAAGCTTCAGACTCCTCTCCCGAGCTCCCTCTTCCCATTCTAAGCCTTCCCTGTGAACAGGGGAGGCTAATGCCCATTTTAATATAAAAAAACAAAGTACATGGTGTTTACTTATGAGTACACGACGTGTACTTCCCATTTTTTAATTGTTCCTCTGGCGGTTCCCGCCAGTGTGGCACTGTTCACCTGCTGACATGACTACACGGCATGTCTCCTTGAGTAAATGGAATGTTCTATCGCACAGCTGGCCACCGACTTACTATTTGCCTGCCTAATGACTACACGGTGTGTAAGGGACCACTACACGACATGTAGTTGGTCCTTATACCCTTCGCCCCTGACACGGCTACACGCCCTATGTACTTCATCCCACAGGTCCAACAGTACATGGCGTGTGGAAAAAGTAGACGGCGTGTACTTCCAAAATTTGGGATTTTCTCCATTTTCCATATTTTCCCAAAAACACTTAAGGAAAAGAGAAAAGAAGAAACCCGTACCTCAAAACTAAGAACCGAGTTCTTACAAAAATTATCACAAGTAATGGGATATCTATAGACCCTTCAAAGATAGAAGTAATTTAAGGATGGACAATACCAACATCTATGATAGAAATCCAGAGATTCCTTTGATTATTTGGGTAATATAATTGATTTTTGATAAATTTCTAATGATTTTCAAACCCTATAAACAAACTAGCTTATAATGGAGTCAAGTTTTTTTTAGAATGATGAATGTGAAGAGAGATTCAAGGAGTTGAAAAATAGGCTTATCACTACACATGTACTTATGCTACCCAAAAATGAGAAACTTTTCATGGTATAAAATGATGCTTCGAAGAAGGGATTTGGATGAATGTTAATACATAATGAAAAAGTGATAGCCTATGAATATGGGAAATTAATTTTTCATGAATAAAACTACCAAAAACATGATCTAGAGTTGGATATAATGATATTTTCATTAAAAATATGGCATCATTATGTCTTTTGGGAGAAGTGTGAAATATATACCGATCATAAGAGACTCAAGTATATATTCACATAGAAAGAGATGAATATGTGCCAAAAAATATGGTTAGAGATGAATAAGAACTATGACTGATCAATCCACTACCATCCTGGTAAATAAAATGAAGTAGTAGATTCTCTATGTAGAAATAATTTGGTAATTTTATCATTGATGAGAATTGAGAAGGATCCGATCTTTTCATACTTGAAAAGGATGAACATGGGAATCATAAGGGAAGGAACATTGTAAGATCCTGTCTTTTTTAAGAACATCTCTCTTTGATTTTTTTGTTAATATTTTCTTTCAGTTGGTGTTTTTGTCATGAGAGTTTTTAATTTTAATAAACACAGTCTTGGATTGCAAGGAAAATTGAAAAAGGACCAGAGAGTATCTATGAGGAGATATATTTTGGAGAAATTGACCTAAAGTTTAAGGATGTATGGTTTTTTGAATTTAATGGAGTCTGAGTATAAATGGGTTAATTGTTTTATGGGTTCTTGTTGAGTTGAGAAACTTTAAAAGAGGTTAAGTTGTTTTAAAGGGAAAATGGGCTGAAAAATAAATTTAATAACATTTACACATCGTGTAAAGGGATTACACATAGTGTAATTGTTCAAGGGTTTTAATAAAATAAATATGAGGTGATGGGTTTTTCATCTTATTCCATAAAAAAACATTTACACAATGTGTAATCACATTACATGATGTGTAAATTCTTGACCTACTATTTTAAACATCTAGTGTGGATTAATTCCTATTTGTTTCAGTTGCATCTCTTCTCCTCTTGACCCTAGGGAATTATCCAGGATATTTTGAGGTGACAACTTACCTTATGGACGTACTAGTTGTGTGAAAAATACCTGTTAAGTCTTTTTGGTTAGGTTTATTTCTTATATTCCTTCTTCTCTAATCGTTGTGGTGGAATCCTTTGACCAATTGCGTTGTTGGTTTTTATCTTGATCATTTTTTATCTAGGAACCTCTTTGAAATCATCTGCACCTTCTTCCTCATGGGTGTTGGCTATTAGAAGCATTATTGGATCATCAGTTAATGGTGTGGAGTCTTAATATTAACCCTATAGTTTGATAATTTTTAAGTTTATGAAATATTATGATTTCTCCATCATTTCATGTGCCCAAATTAATTAAATAAACAAATGGAATTATTTCTTGAAGTCCTTTGGTTTAAAATGTATTTTAACTGGCTTATGGATACCCATGGGGAAAGAAAACCATGATTATAATTGAATTAGAAAATGACATAAAATATATTTAGCATGACATATGACCCACAATGATTTATTGTTATATAATCCCTAAATTGTGCATTATTGATTATTAATATAATTGTTAATCAATTGTGAATTGAATTGCAAGTGGAATATGAAAGAAGAATGGTAATTCACATAATTAACCATTGAAAATTTTGATATGATATTGTGATATCCATGTTGTATGATAGGGATTTTGTTTCATTATGTAATGCTTATATATCAATCTAGGATCTAAAACTTGCACACTTATATTCAATAATGATGATATTGAGTGGGCTTAGCCTAGTCCCATGCTGTAATGCCTATAGAGAGTGGGTTATGCCCAGTCCCATTCTATAATTCTTATAGGGATTTGTTCTATATGTTGTAATGCTTATAACGATTTGAGCTAGATGGATTTTTGTGGCTATACCATGATTATATGGTTGTGGTTGGCATGGTAGCAAGAAATGCTCATAGATATTCCATCATGGCACCGAAGTAGGTTATTTTACCCTGGTTATGTGGTTGTGGTTGACATAGTCATAAGACATGCTCTGAGATATTCCAATATGGAACCAAAACAAGTTATTTTACCTTGTTTATATAGTTGTGGATGTAATGGTTGTAATACATGATCAGAGATATTTCAGCATGGAGTTGAAGTAGGTTATTGTTGTATTTTGTTAATTATTAAATTAATTAATACACATGGTTATTACTTTATTACATACACTTATTATTAGACTATTTTTGTTTATAAACAGTGGTGTTGACCTAATAAGTTATACTCACACCATATTTTGGATGCTATTTGGTACCTGAGCATATTTCATGGATGAAGGTTTGGAAAAAGGAAGAGGACCTTACTGTTGATTTCTTGTTTGCAGATGGGCTAGAGTTTGGAGATGGGACTAATGTGGGGTTCGGGACCCAGGACTTTGATAATTTTATTTGAGTATGCTATTATTTTTCTTATATTGTCCTAGAATGTCATTGAGTTACATTATATCACGTTATTAAATTATTCCTGATTATTTATTCGATTATCCAATTGACTTTTTTTGTTTTATTCCACTATTTCTTTACTTTGATTATTTCCATTTTATTATGATTTGTTTCTACTTCCATGACACTTCATACCAGGGGGTATATTCTCCCCACTATACTTATCACACTCCCGTTGCTAGTCAACATCCTTTGGAGTATAGGGAGGTGCTCTTGAGGTCTCATAACCAACCCTTTCCATCCACACGAGAGAGTTCTAGATTGGGGGATGTTACAAACACCATTAATCCATTCAAAAATAATTTCTTAACCATCACTTATGGAGAATATATTGGATTATCAAAGAGATGATGTGGAAATTCAGAATAATGTAGAATATATAAGAAAATGGAAATCCTCGGATTTCAAAATTAAAGAAGGAGTTGTAAGATTTGGGTCATCACTATGTGTACCATCAAATCCTGGGTTAAAGAAGGATCTGTTGGATGATGCACGTAGATTTACCTTCTCCACCCATCTAAGGATCAAAAATATGTATCAAGATCTCTAAGAGAGGTATTGGTGATACAATATTAATAAGGAGATCACATAATATACATCAAGGTGTCTTGTATGTCAACAAGTGAAGGCTGAAATGAAAAAATCTTCAGGGATAATGAAACCATTACCCATACCAAATTGGAAATGGGAAAACATAACCATGGAATTTTTCACTGGTCTTCTGATGAAATCAAGAGGAAATAATTCTATATGGGTTATGGTGAATCATCTTACAAATACTTATCACTTCATTAAAATTTGAGAGGACTTCTCAATCAATCATCTTGCAAGGATATACATTAGAGAAGTGGTGAGGCTGCATGGAACACCACAATCGATTATATCTAACTGAGATCCAAGATTTAACTCCATATTCTATAAGAGTATCCAACATGCTCTAAATACTGATTTGATATTTATAATGACTTATCACCCTCAAACTAATGGCCAATATTAGTGTACTATCCAGACACTCGAGGACATATTGAGATAATTCTCAATTGACTTCAAAGTAGGATGGTATCAACATATTCCTTTGTTCAAGTTCTCATACAATAATAGTTTCCACTCAAGCATCCAAATAACCCCTATGGATCCACTTATGGGAAGTGGTGCTGAACGCCTACATTATGGGATGAAGTTGGGGGAAAAAAACTGATATGTCCTGAAATGGTTGAGGAAATGTTGTAAAAGGTCAAGACCATTTAGTAACACATCAAGTCTGATCAGAGTTGACAAAAGAGCTATAATGACAATTGTCGATGAGACATAGAGTTTGAGGTTAGAGAAAAGGTATTCCCCAACAAATATACATGGAAGAAATTCATGATATTTAGGAATAAGAGAAAGTGTAACACAAGATACATCTGTTCCTTTGAGATCCTTGATCTCATAAGGGTGGCATCACATCAACTAGAACTCCCAAATAACCTATATCAATCACATGTTGTGTTACCCATATCACTCTTAAGAGACCCAGTGTATGTTCTGAATCTAGAGGTGGTATCATTGGTGAATGATCATTCATATGAGGATCATCCAGTTAAGATCTTAAATCATAGAGAAAACATTCTACAAAATAAGACAATGCACCCAATGAAAGTGTTATGGAGAAACCATGAGTTTGAAGAACTGATGTGGGAACCTGAGGAGGTAGTGAAATAGAGTTACCCTCATTTATTTTAGTGCGTGAAATTAAAATTTAGAGTGAGAAATTTCTGAAGGGGGTAATGTTTTAATGAATCAAGCATTTATAAATAAAATTACCTTTTTGGTTAAATTAAATGTCTTATTATGTACCATGGTTATAGAAAAATATGCACTTATTTGATTTTATTATATCCTACTGGATTTAAAATACTATTAAGAGTCATAACCATTAATAATATATCCCTTTAATAGTGATCATATGATTAGTATAAATATAGGGTTTGGACAAATCCAATTGATATATATATATATAAAGGAAATGATGGCCTCAGCTAATAGGATCATACCCTATGAGCCCATTTATCAGTGCTTCATAGGGAGATATAATCAGTGGTTTTTTCTAGTAACCAATCCTATGTTGAGATCCAACAACTTAAGCATGAGCAAAACCATTTATGGGAGAAGTTCAAGATCATCAAGATCATGGCCGGAAACATGTACACCAAACCGACCCATGAAAGTTTCACCATCGCACCTTAACCTTAGGGGATTTTATAGTATAAAAAATGGATATGTATCAAGACCCTAATAATATGAATATGTATATTTTATAGAATAATGAATATATTTTCTCCTTATTATTGTTACTTTATAAATGATTTTGTTTTTTATTCGATGAAATACAAATTATATTTTTGGATAATCTGTAATTTCAATTAAGACATTTATTTTGATAAATTGATGATTTTTTTGAAATAAATGATATTTTAATAAAATATTACTATTAAATAATATTTACTAAGTATAGTTGATAATATAATTTTACAAAGTCAAAAATAATTTTTATAAGGGTTCGAAAGCTATTATTGTCAATAACCCAAAATTTCTTAATAAATGTACAATATTACTTTAAAAGTAAAAATTCATATATTGATAAAATTTTGTAGATAAAATAAAAATTATTTTTTGAATCATTTCATCAAAAATTATCCAATGGCGATTTTTTTCTATAATTTTCGAAGACAATCAAATTTTTGGGTAAAAATTAAATACGGTATAAATATACGGCGTGTATAATGACATCATAATGATCGAAAAAATGTAATAAATACTGTAAATGGTATACATGAACAAATATATGTTTAAAATTTAAAATAATGTGATTTTGAGATTATTTGATTAATTTTATAAAGTCTTTAGGAATCCTCCAAAACATATATTATATTTTAAGGTTTTAAAATCATTTCTTTAAGAAAATGAATCACTTCCACATCACCAAGGGTAATATTTTAATAATTTAGACCCTTGTAATTATAAAATAATTAAAAACAATACTATTTGGAAGAAATCATATTATAAAACCATGGTAAGGTTTGTGGTTTTGGTTATTTTATTATATAGAGTCCAAAACCTATGTTTGTGAAATAATAAAGAACTCCCCTCTCTTTTACTATATAAACCCACCCAAGCTCCCATTTATCATCACTGAAAAACCTTGTATCATGTAATTAATATTCCATTACATATCTATAGTCATACCAAGGTTCCCCAATATATCAATAAGCCCCTCCAAAGAATTTGGGAATCACTCTCTCAAGGTAAGTGATCTCCCACTTTACTTTTTTATCCAAGAACCTCTTTTATGTTATGACTCTTAATTTCCATTTGCTTTTATTTTGGTACTTTTTTATACATCCCAATTACATCCATTTTTATTTCCATGTGATGAGATAAACCTTTCAATCTCATTAACCCTTCCAATGAACCTTTATGTACACCCATTACCATGCCGAAGTTTAGTAAGAGACCTCTATCTCCTCTTTTTAATTCAAGCATCTTCTTCATTTTATGCCTTTTATTTCAAAATTATAATTTTGGGAAATGATTATACAAATCCATATTACTTTAAATTTTATTTCCAAATAAATAGAGATATATTTTTATCTCATTAAACTATTTTTATAAATATTTGATTGTAGTTATTATGCTGCTGAAATTTTACCGTGATTTTCCATTCCAAACAATTGTGTAGTGAATATCTATACCCATCTCCTATCAAGGATTTTTACCTTTATACAATTATAATTATTTTATTGGGGACTTACATGTATATATTCAAAATTAATTTCTCTTATAATAAAATTTGATGAAAAATAATTCCATTTTGTATGATCTATGTGACACACTTATGCATGTTAATGATATGAAAGTGATGAGTGCACCCAAAATTATTTAGCGCTCCAATGCATTGGGTAATGTTTTATTCTCCTGAGACACCATTCAAGGGATTAGGGAGTGAACCTAATTTATCATGGGAATTTTCCACCATGATGTCTTGGAGTTTGGACTTGACCTATATTTATGATTCCATGTTTGAAGTTGTTACCACATTTCCATGTTGCCTTTATGTTATCATGATTTTTATTGCCTCATTGTTCATCTTCTTGTTTTTCACCCATTTTATGTTCTATTTAAATTCCTATTCTCTAATATGGAATACTTTCATCATGTTATGACATGTTTATTCCATTACTGGGCTTTATAGATCAACCTTTTCTTATGTATGTTTCCAGTTTATCCCATGATGTTTTAAGTATGATGGAATATTATGAGCATGTTCCAGAAGTTTTCAATAATGGATATATACCCCATGTTTTAAGTTATTATGTAATATAACTAATTACCAAATACACTATACTTCTTTATATTTCGAGTTTTATTATGTGTAATATTATGTATTAAATCACGAATTAATGTGTAATAAAAACAAGGGTTTTTATAAGCCTTAAGATTAACCACTTATATAATGGGTTAAGTTGATCATTGGATATTATTGTTTGAGGTTAAAGTATGATTTATAATATTAGATAACTTGTGCCAACCATTATAGATTTTGTAAATATTTAGAGGTTGAAGTAATGACTTATAGATCTTATTATTAATTAAAAGTTCTTTATGAATAAAAAAAATTCATCCCGAATATCTATTTCCTGGCATAAGAGATGAAGTGAAAATTGATCTAAGCACAACCAAATGATAATATTGGGCTTATGACATGAAAAGAATTCAAGAAATTTTATTTGATCAATTGATTTACTTGGATAGTAAAATAATCCCTCATCTTTAGGAAAATGACCTTGAAACAAAAATGTTATCCATTTAGGTTCCTTTTCCAATGAATAAATGGTCTTTCAACACATCCTAGATTTATCTTTTTGTGGTGGTTAAGTTTCTCATGACCATGTTCCCTATCACTTTTTATTAATCCTTGGGTGTTAGTTTTCTATTACATGCCCATATTTTCTTTTTTTAATCATTTTCTCTTATTTATAAACCTATTTTTGTGGTGGCCTTTGTATTTACCTTTCCCTATTTTAAGAGAAATTTTTATTAACACTTTTTATGATATGGGCTTTCCAAAAAGTAATTTTCAAATGAAAAACCCTTGATTATTGAGAAAAAGTTCAAATTATGAGGGTTTAATTTATTTAAGGGGGTATAATGTAACAAACCATATATTTTATATTATATTTATATTTAAATAAATTTAATTTCTTCAGTAACATGTGTTACACGCAACATCGAGTCTAAGAAAACTGTGATATACTATTAAAATATTATTATTTAATGTAATAGTTATCACCTAGTAGTTGAGTTAGAGGGTATGAATAATATTTACTGGATAATGAAATATATATAAATGTCCTACCCAATACAAATTAATTTATTAATTATTATGAAATAAGTACTCAATTTTTAGTAAAGCAATTTTATGCTTCAGGAGCATGTTTTTTTCAAAATTGTTTTTTTATTTTTATGAAAAATATTTAAATCAGTTTATGAAATTTCAAAAATTTTTTTTTATAAAATAATATAATTTTTAAAATCATCATAAAAAAATTATCTTAGGGTGAAATTTTTATTTTTTTTTTCTGAAAAAGATTGTTTTTTAGTGAATAGTGAAAATACTGATTTTTATTTAAAAAACTATATTTTTGTTCCAAGTATTTACAAAGTTTCATTTTATTTAAAAGTAAAATTAGTTCTATTATATTTTAAATAATCCAATTAAGTTCATTGGAATCAATTTTATTTTTTTAATTTGTATAAAAATATTTTTATATGTAAAAATGCATTATCTGAAAAATTGTTTTTATTGGAGAAATGTATTTTTATCTTAATGAATTAAATTAATCAATATTTGAGATTTATTTTAATGAAATTTATATATTATATATTCAATAAAAAATTTTACATTCATTTAATATTTTTATAGGTATGGTATTAGAATAAACCAAGTTTTATGCTTAAAATGTATTTTTTTCTTCTAAAAAGTGGTTTTTGTTGCATTATGCATGATTATTTTTAGAATTAATTTATATAAATTATAGGTATTGAATTTGAAAAAATGGACTAAATATTTGGAATCAAGAGTTTCAAATTTGGTAAATAATATCCTTTTATTTTTGGTCAATGTGAATTCTAACCATAGTAAAATTTATTACCACGATAAAGGGTAAATTGTGTTAATCTAGGTTAAAACTAAATGATAAGGTCATAAGTTTTCATCTTAATTTTTATTAGAGGAATATAATTTTACTCTTATCACCTTAGGCTCAAACTTTATTTGTTTAATGGATAATTTCCCATGAAAATGAGCCGTATAATATTTAAATCAAAGAAAGTTAAAAAATGTCACTCTGTTAGTTTTAAATATATATTATGTGTTCACATAGGGAAAAGATCAAGTGGTGAATGAATCCTAATATTTGATTTTTTTATTAATGAAATTATATTAATTATAATATTTTTTTGTGATTAAATAATTACATTAAATACTGATGCAACCCTAATACAATATTTATTCAATTAATAGAAAAGTAAAATAAATGAATTTAAAAATACTAAAAATGAAATAATTTGAATTATTTAATGTGTAAAAATAATTTTCTATATTTATATGACATATTAAGAAGGTTTGGAAGTATTATATTCAATCTATACCTTTTTCTTGATGTATTTAAATTCAAATTAAATGAATTGTATTAAGAACAACATAATGATGTTTTATAATATTTTATTAATTGATTTGAAATGCATAAAAATTCTTATATTTGAAAAACTTAATGGGATATGGTTGTAAACATAATCTATTGTTAATTTATGGGTCATTTTACATTTTATAATAACATTATTAATACTTAAAGAGTAGAAAATGTTTATTGTCAAAAGGGTTAATGGGGGGTTAAAACTAAAAGATAAGGTTGAAAACATAACTTTAACTTATAAAAATTTCATTGGATGAAAGGATTTAGAATTATAATAATTTTATATTCTAAATATATCAATTTTTATCCATCTGGTCAGGAAAAATAATTTATATTAATTTAATACTTTAATATATTCCAAGAATTCCCCTCACCTCAATTATAAAAGGATACCTCTCCTTTATATTCTTTATACCACCCTGATCTATCTAGATTGAAAAAAACACGACCATTACTCTTCTAAAAATCCTTATAAATTTTTTAGATGTTCTTTTCATTCCAAAATACTAACTATAATTCCCTTAAAAAGAGATCTAAGGGAATTCTACTGAAGAAGAGGTAATCATCTTTATTAAGTATTTTAAATTTATTTTTTCTTCTACTTCCTATTAATGTGTTGTAAACATAATAAAATAATAAATCTAGTGTCATAAATATGTTTATATGTTATTATGATTATTTTATAACCATTTTTCATCTCTTTTCCATTCCATGCAAAGAAAAAAAAACATCGCTCGTGTCTACGTATAACTTACCGTCTCCACATAGCGGTGTAATTTGTTTTTATGATCAATTTACTTGGATTATTATAAAGGTGAAACTAATAAATATATATTTAATTTATTAAATAAATATAATTCTTTAATTATAATATCACATATAACTTCTTACCTTTGATTCTGTTGGAAAATGATAACGTAGCTCATGCATATGTGTGGACTATAACCTCCACGAAGCGATGTGATAAATTTTTCATTTCTATTTTATATGGAGGGTAATAAGGATAGATTTAATGAATATATATTATGTATATGTTATAATAATTATTCTATAAATTTTAATTATTATTTACCTTTCCTTCGTTCCATCCTTTGAAAATTGAAAACAACGTTCATGCGTATGTACAACTTACCGTCTCCATGAATGGTGTAATTCATTTTTCTATTTCTATTTTATGGATTATTATAAATAAATATATAATGAATATATAAGATATTTATATCATTTTTAAAATTCTATATATGATGTAACCTTGATCAAAGTACAGTGACCAATACTAACAAACCAAAACATACATGGAAAATGAAATAGTTATTACTCAGAGCAGTGATTTTAACAAAGAATTGTTATTAAACGGGTGATAAAAGATTATAAGTATATAATATATGGTATACATTAATATGTATATGAAATATATTTAAAATAAATCTATATTTATTATAAATTAGGTTTAAAAAAATATGAAGGAAGTAAAAAATAAGGAAAGGGTTTACTGCATAATCTCATCATTATTCAAGATTATTTACATTTAATCCTCTATTGGGATAATTATTTGATATTTATATCTTAAAACCAACATATTGTATTATAATATATTTATTTCTATAAATTAAAAAGTTTTCCTTTCTATTTTTCTCACTTTAGGTACTCAAGCGCCTAAAATAATGTTTTTAAGGAAAACTAACTTCATCTATCTCTTCAGTAAAAATTCCCTTTTCTTCTATATCGATGTTTTATAAAAAAGTTTTCCATAATATTTTTACAATTATAAAATTATTTTTTAATTTCATTTTTACCCATAATTTACCTTTTTAAAAAATGGTTTAAAAAAATCTTCTTTTCATTTTATAAAATATTTTCTTTTTGTCATTTATAAAAGTGAGAAAGGAATTTTTTTTAACTTACACAACATGATTGAAAATTACCAAAACCATGAAAACTATTTGATTTGAATATTAATTTATATTTTTACAAGGTTCTTTTCAAAGAAAACATTTCCTTAATATTTGGTAAATTTTTAGATTTTAAATAAGTGTTTTCCAAGTGAAAAAGGGTATTTTCCTCAAGAAAGTTTCTAGTGAGATTTTGAAAGTATTTTTATTTATGTCAACATAATTTGTTGAATCTTATGATTTAATATGGTTATGATCTTATGATTCTATCCACCATATTTATTTAGATGGTTTATGACCAGTTTGACTGGGGAAATTATTGATATTTCATATGCTATTTGTTCTAATATAGACAGTTATTTATTTTTAAGGCATGTTGATTATGTCGTATTGTTTATTCATATGAGTAAAGAATTGGACTTATTAAGTGATGGGTGGGGACCAGAATTACATATCCCCTTGATGCATCGATAGGTATCAAAAGACAAACTAACTTGGGCATTTAATTTAATCCTTACCCATTTATGTAAGATGTCTTGGCTTGAGTTCTTGATAGTATGTTTAAAATTTCTTGGCTTGAGGCCTCAATGGAAAGATTCAAATGTGTGAAATTATGAATTCTATAATTATGAAATAATTCATTGATGTTAGTGTTTTTTTAAAAAGGTTGGGGCCAAAGCCTCAATTTATTATTAAATCAAAGACCTCTTTAATTCTGGGTAGAGGGAGACCCATTTCATAGCCTGAAGGCCCAAGGCCAATTGGCTCGAATATAAGGCTTGAAAGCCCATTTTTGGGCCCAAAGGACCCCTTAGTGAACAATACTACTATAATACACACACTTCTACATCACCTACTATAGTACCACCACCGCTATAGTTCCTTATATAGTTCCCCCGCTACTACAGTACCGGCACCGCTACAGTTCCGTCTCTGCTACAGTTCTACTACAACCCCCCCTAGAAAACTCCTCCCCACCCAGATTTGATCATGGGTCTTTTGGATGCCAAACAGGAGCATGTACCACTTGGGTATAGGCTCTTTGACATTCATTGGTGTTAATGTGATTATTTGAACAATTTTTTATCCATGAATAAGTTTTTACCTCATGTGATTATTTATATGATATAATTGGATTATTATTGATTTCCTTCCATATTATTCACGACTTATTAGCTTTCACTATATGCATACACTTTATAAGCATTTGAGATCACCCCTTTATTATTTTTACTTTACCAAGGATATTAGGAAGTGTTTTATGATTGAATGTTGGGATATGATAAAAAGGAATAATGGTGTTCTCAAAGAAAATAATATGTTTTATTTTATGTTTTCAAATGTAATGTGGAATTTAATTATGTATCTAGTTTTCCAAGAATATTAAACTATTTGGCCCTTTAGGATGCATTTCCTTGTATCTAGTGCCAATTTAATAAAATAACCAACAATTTTTAGGATACTAGGGTTGAGTATTTATTAAGTCTTACTTGTTTGTTACAACCTTTACCCATTCCAGTATGCAAATGGGATGAAATATCCATGAAATTTGTGATTGGGAAACCTTGGAATCCTAGTGGTAAGTATGTGGTATGGGTGATTATTAATCGAATCACAAAATTATAAAATTTACTACCTATAAAGGAGATGAATAAGGTATATGATCATGGGAACTTGTATGTGTAGGATATTTTTAGACTTCAAGGTGTTCCATTGGTTATATTTTCAGATCATGAACCTCACTTTACATCTAATTTTGTAGTGGATTGTAGGAAGCGATGGGTTATCAATTGAAGTTGAGCATAAATTATTTTTACCAGATGAAATGATAGTCTAAGTAAGACATCCATATTCTTGAATAAATGATTCAAGGTTGCATGCTTTACTTTACTAGATCTGGGGATAAGCATCTTCCCTTAGTGGAATTTTCTTATAACAATAGTTTTCAGGATTAAATTAGGATGGAACATTTGAGGCATTGTATTTGAGGCATTGTATTTGAGTCCTTATAGATAACCTCATTATTGGGAATAATTTAGAGAATTGTCCTTTTTGGGATTACTATCATTCATAAGATGATGAATATCATACAATTGATCAGGAAAATGTTAGAGACAACCCATAATATTCATAAATCATATACCAATTGGTGTTTTCATCCATTGGAATTCGAGGTAAGTGATAATGTTTTATTTAGTGTTTCACCTTGGTTGGGACATAAATGTTTGGAGAAAAAGGGCATGTTAACACCACATTATGTTAGCCCACTTGAGATTGTGGAGAGACTCAATAAGGTGGGTTATTGTTTAGACTTACCTACTCATTTTAATTCTATCCATGACGTGTTCCATGCTTCCCAACTAAAGAAGTATCAGTCAGATCTATCCCATGTGATTGAGTGGAGATAAATGAAAATTGAACTTGACACTTCAACAATGGATGTACCTATTCTGATAATAGACCGTCAAGATAAGGTGCTATGTGGTAAGATAATCCCATTGATTTGAGTGAGAACGAAATATAGTATGTATATCCATGAGAAATGGGAGTGAAAGTACTTGATAATAAAATAATGAACTTATATCTTTTCAGGTTTGTGATCTAGAACCATTATATTGAAAAAGATATTTTTTGGTTTGAATAATTGTGATTTATTATGCGTCATAGGTGTGTTTAATTTTGAACTTGGTCTATCTCTTTTTGATGTTTTTAGAGGGTTTTAGGAGTCTAGGGTTGAAAACTTGGAATTTCAAGGAAAAAAGTCAAGGTGAAAATTTTATCAAATCATGCAGTAACCATGTGATATGGCTCTATGATTTCTAATGGCATTTTTCTTGGTTTGATCATGGTTTGTCAAACCATGCATCTATTCTTACGAATCCATGTAACTTGATCTGAATTTCTTAAAACAAAAAATTACCCCACTCACTTGGATATTTTAACTATAATCATCTCATAATCGCTCATTATCTCAAACTAGGCCCTCTATGATGCTCTTGAGGAATCTCCCATTATTTCCTTGGTGATATTTTTTTTGTTTTGGGTGGATCACATCAAGGTATATTCGGTTTTCTCTCATTTTCTCATATTCTCTTTAGATATGTTGTTAATATATCTTCCCCTTTTCTCTATAGAACCCCAATGTATCATGATTATTAGATATATAGAGGTTTATGGGGGAATTTTTAATTACTCATATTTTCCATGTATTACTTTTGAATATTGTATAGATTATTTTCAAGACCAGGCATTGAGACGGCATGCGATTCTGAGGCCCAGTGTTCCCAAAATAAATATTTGAAATATATAGAATATATTAAATAGAACGCACATGAAATTTCCTAAAAAAGTGTAATAACTTCTAAAAATATACTCGTATAAAAAATTCAAGGTCACTTTTGCGTTTAGAACATGGGGTTTACCCTAGGCATGACATAACCTTGGTCAGTGTGAGCTATTTGTGGAAAAGCCATCGTGGGCATAAAATAAATAAAATAATTGAGTGAAATTATTTTAGAAATATATTTATGTAGTAAAAAAAATATTCTATAAGAATACAGTTATGATAAAATTCTAGACTTAGCTTCATAACCCTAGAACCATTGGAGAGAGAGAGAATTGGAGGATCACTCAGACGAACATAATTCAGATAGTGGATTGGTGATCAACATGCAACGGGATTCAGGATCTCACCAACGACAATGATACATAATTTTTCATCATCATAAATCAATCCATATTGAGGCAGGATGTTTGTTTAATTTGGTTTCTTTTTTCCATTCGTAATTTCTATTATGAACGTGAATTAATTGACTAATAGATTGATTCATGGATTAGTCATCTTGTAGGATGGGTTAGATTAATCAAGTGTTGGGAGAAATTCTTTATTGTTGTTGATTATTCATTGTTATTCTCACTGAAATGTATTGAGGTTGACATGAAAATCGATCAAGGTTCATTCCTCTTTATTATTCTTATTCTCCCCCTTATTCTTCGTTCATCGCATGCATTCTTTGTTTGGCCTACGGTTCGACATCCACCGATGAAATCAATTATTTCACACCCGATTCTTGGTGCAATGATTTGATATTGTAGATTTCGGATTAGTGTGACATGAAGGTTGTACGAAGATAGAAGTGGTGATGAATCAGACAAATTTGGATACCCAATTTCATGTTCTTCAGCACGCAATAAAGAATGACATATAAATATATTTTATGAATGGATTTCATGCCTGAATGAGTTGATCGATCGATGAAGAGGATTAGATGAGACGTTTCCTTGGTTTTATGGAAAGGCACATAACTAGATCGATGACCGAAGGTGTGAAAAAAGATGTAGAAACTAGATCTAAGAATCTAGAAAATCCTGCGCTACACGACATCTAACCTTGAGCCACATATTGTGTGGTAACCTCCTAGTAGTGTCTAGGGTTTAAAATTAAATGTCACATGGCGCGTGACCCTATCACACAACATGTGGTCTCTCCTTGGAGGCTTGCCAGGTACTTCAGAGGGTACAAAAACTTAGGTTGGGGTACAAGGGTTGGAGCACACCGTGTACTCCCATACATGGATACAAGTTGTGACACATGGGTTACACAGACACGACATGAGACACACACCATTTATAAGGGTAGGACCCAGGGTCAAGGGACCCAACCTATAAACGTACTACATTCCATCTAATACATAAATATTGGCTTGGATCACTTATCCTCTATATCTTGGATAAGTTTTGTTAGGGTACGTTCCCTTTATCCATTACCTGAGGGTTTGTATGGAATCATCTAATACTCATAGTACAATGATTCCTTTAGTAGGAATTCTTAGATATAGTTGTTGGAATCCTTCCATGAGGATTATATGTGATCCTCAATTCATCTTCGTTCCCTAAGTGGAGTTATTTGTATCATCACAACCAATACTATGTGGACGCCGATCCTCTATTTAGCAGGTTAATCCAAATTGAGTTGTTAGTATCACCCCATGTCCTTGGAAGTGATACTCATCAGTGTATCATATATACTCATACCTTCAATGTGTGATTCTAATATGAAGACCTGAAAATCATTACCTCTTGGCTGGATGTCATTAGTGCTATCAAACTCAGGAGTGTGTTCTCTTGGATGAGTTCCATGTGGAACCTTCAAGATGGAATCCTAGGCTGGTATACTATGGTTGTGACTTACATTTAGACTATGTTTCTTTATTGAGTATATCTGAATATTCTTGTTATATCTACTATAGAAATATAACTATGTAGAGCTAAAAATATTTCCTTTGTTGTATGATTTTTGGTTTTAGGGTTTCCTGTCGGGAATTGTTATACTCACCCCTATATGGTATTTTCCCGCATGTGTTGTGTCTTGTGTAGGTGATCTACATTTTAACAGAGTCCTAGATGGACCATGACTAAATGGTTCTTAGTGAGAATAGATAAACTGAGGTGTGTTCCTATGGTATTATAACAGCAGTCCCAGTTTTACTTTTAAGTTGGATTTGTTTTCAGACTCTTTGCAGTGGGCTTGTATTTTGCCCTATCTTCTTTCATTTGCTTCTCATTGTACTTTGGTTGTGGTATTTAGATGTATTCATGAATGTTTGTTTAGTTTTTTTTACATTTCATCATTTTATAGGCTTGGTGATGTGTACATGGGTACATGCACTTAAGCTAAGGCCTCCCATGTTAGTGATATGACTACTCGGTACTTGTTTCTAGCCCCTTGCCTATTGAAGGTGGGCTTAGTCACATAATGGTCCCCAAAAGGAAATTCCAAGACAAAGTGGTATCAGAGTATTCAGTTATACCTTATGACCAGAGTCTATGAGATTGGTTTGGAGAAATAATGTTAAGTATTTCGAGTTAGAATTTTAGGCTAGGGACTCCTGTGTTGGTGTAGCGACTGATGTATCCATACACTAGTACTTTGGTCACTTGGTTTTTGACTTGGTACATGATAACAATTGTTTTAGAAAAAAATGTCACATGAATCATATATGAATAGTTTGTGGTTTCTATGTACTTCTTGAGTCAACTCTCCAAATATACTCATTAACCATGGTATATCTTGTTTACTTTTAAGATGCCTCCGTGATGTATGCTAGCTAGGATTTAGCATCATGATAATGAGGATAATACCCTTAGTAACAAGGAATTAATTCAAGGATTAGTTCCATAGGTGATACCTCTAGGTGGTGCACCATCCATATCACCACTTGTTGAGAAGATGATGGTATCCAAAATAATAGCAGATGAGGTGCGCAGGATATGCGCGCTTCACATGTTTCAATAACAGAGACCCCTCAGGTTTTGAGGTGAGACTGACACACAGGAGGCTGAGGAATGGCTTGAGGCAATGACCTAAGTTTTCTATATGGAATGGACACCAGCATATTTGATGGTCATCCTGGTGGTGATCCATCTTCATAGACCATTAGGGTAGTGGTGGGGGTTAGTGACCCAGTCTTATTATGAGGAAACTCTACCGTGTTCAGAGTTTGAGTGCCTTTTTAGAGAGGATTTCTATCCAACTACGTTGAGGGTGGTACATATCTAGGAGATTCTAAAGCTTTAGCAGGGTAGCATGACAATAGTTGAGTATTCATCAAGGTTTACCAACCTCTACAGGAACTCGATGGATATGGATAGGGACCAGTTATTTAGGGATAAGACCTTTGAGTGAGGGATTTATAGAGACATCTGAGCTTGTGTTATCCCTCCATGCATTCCTACTTATGCTGGAGTGCTAGAGAGAGATTTGATGGTTGAGAGTGAGAGGACTAGTTTGGGATGTACCTAACACTGATATGGGGGTGAATCAGTGCTGGGGACTTTTTAAACCAATTACAACTTTTTATCCTTGTACATATTGACCTATTATGATCTTGATTCTTTTATTATATTTTCCCTATCACATGTAATAATAGAAAACATTAAAAATATGCACATGATATTTTTAGATGGTTCAATACCCAATAAGAGCAGCTAAGTCCTTTCCATTCATGGGAATGACTAGTGCATGGATTCTCTACTATAATGTAGTAAAAATTACAATGGTTTGGATAGAAAAATAATCCTCTAGCCAATAAGAGTACCTAGACTTTGGATGGGGATGTAAAATAATCTTCTTTCTGAACTGGTGATGACCTAGTTTAACTTGTAGCTTCTTTGATGGTTCGTTATACTACCACTAAATACAATATTCTTCCTTCTTGATAATATAAGTTCTTATCTTGATCTTATTCAATGATCTTCACTTGGTTACTTGAAAAGCAGTAGGAAAGCAACTCTCCTTTCTTCTTCTCTCTTATTTTCTAGTGCAAAACCAACTTCACTACTTCTCTTTCTTTATTCTACTTTAGTGAAACAACTGAATTCACTAGAACTTCTTCTTCTTTATTAGAAATAATCACAATCTAATTTTTGATTTTTCAGGCAACAAGGATCAACTCACTTTGCATCATCAGAGTTAATTCTTTCTTTCTCTTTTTATGAGATCATGCATGTTCCATTTAGGTTGAACTCTTAGTTTCCACTTATTCTTGTTGTGGTTGATATATATTAAATTGAATTGAACCCTTTTTAAATATGCATAAAAGAATGAATAACCTTCTCACTTCTTCCCTTTTCTCTTATTACCCCTCACTTTGTTTGGGTGTTAATGTATGCACATGAGTGCATGCATGATGTATTCTCAACTAAATTTAATGAACACTCTTATCTTCTTCTCTCTTGCTTGTGTGATAAACCTAAAGGGTATAGAAAATTTCACACACACACACACACACACACTACCTATTTACTTTTCCTTCTACCCTTTGCATCAACCACACTCAAATGGGTGAAAATACCTTGGATAGATTCTTCATATGAACACACACACAAGCTTATTATTTCCTTTGTGGACATGCACTGCCAATTTCCTCATGCACTCTTATTCTTCTTCAAAAAAGAAACACTGAAAAATATTAGGATGTTTCATGCATAACTGAGGGAATTATCCTTTATTTATGAACACGAGAGGTTCATTTTTCTTCTTCATGCAAGAGATGCACGATTCAACGTCTTTAGAAAGCTCAGTGAGAGTGAATCTCAAACACTGGATCATGATGGTGTGAACTTCACAAAGCACAGTGAGGGTTTTAGAAGACCTAATGCATGTTCACAGGAACCATTTATTCAAAAATTCATTTGAGAGTGGAAAGTATTTTTCAAACATTTGCGGGATCTATTATTCACAGAACAGAAGGCTCATGGGTCCTCTGCTTTCCCTTCACAAAGTAAAATAACAGAGTGCTTTATTTTTTTAAAATAGGAGATATCTAAAGCTTGGGAGCATCAACCTCTTCTCAGATCAGGCCTATCCTTTTATAGGTGATAGAAAAATCTCCTTCCGCATTCAAAATCCTTAAGATATTCCATGGAGATTGTGGTTTAAATGAATGAGATATTTTTCATTTTGAAATCTTTAAACCCATAGATGAGATATGCTAAGATCCTCAATTTGTTTACTTTTTGAACACGAGATCCTTTATTTGTGCATGGAATCAAGGATGCATGCATGTATCTCATTTTTAAATCAAGAACACTTCCACGTGGCCTCAGCAACCATTTTTTCCTTAGAAAAACCTTCTCCTATGAAGTATTCACATGCATGAACAATATAAGTTTCATTCATGACTTCTATGTGATCTAACGATGATCACAATGTTAAAATGATAAGCATGATAGCTCAAACATGCTTCTTGATCATCTCTAATGGAGAGAAGAAGTGCTGATAAGCATTGGAGGAGGAAGATAATGAATCAAGATGGTTCAAACATCATGGGAGGATCAAATGGCCCGGGTTCATACTCTGTGGCATGGGATGGATGAAAATACATGATTAGATGATTGGATGCTGTGTTGATCGAACGGTCGAGTGAGAAGTTGGATGAGATGAGAAGATGAGATCACTTGGTTCATAAAAAAATTCACCCCACATCAAAATAGAGACACATGTGAGGTGCATTTTAGGTATCAAGGCACTCCACCATTCACTTAGAATTTTCCTCCCCTCTCCAAATCCCCTCCCCATACTGTGTTCACTGTGGGTGCACTTTTCTCCCAACCTATGAACTCTGTGGGCGTGCTTGTGCCCATTATTGAAAACTGTTGAAAAAAAATACAACTTATACACAAAAGGGTCCCAACAATATCCCCCTTTTTATTTGTTAGTAATACTTTAAATTTCTTTCTCTAATGAATGTGTTAAGAATAAAATGAGAATCTTCTCTCTCCCCTTCACTTTTCTTTCACTCACTTTTGAACTTTCATTTCACTTTATCTACCCCTTATTAACAAGAAATAAAAATTTCATAGGAAAATGATATCAATCCATATTTAAGCAATGTTCCATCTATAATCTCATTCTAAGTTTACTTGAGAAATTCTCGGTGTAGAAAAAAAGAGGATTTTATTTAGAGAAAAAAGCTGTCCATTATCTACTGATCATGATACCTTATGAGATGAGAACCCATATAATTGTCTTAAAGGGTTTCCCACTTTCATTCCAGGATTTTCCAATGAGATGTTCTTCAAGTAATTTCTAGATTAATTTAATTTGATACCAACTGAGGTTAATACTAATTGAGATAATGACTTTGGAAACTTTTTCACTTTTATCCCCCTCAAGGGAACACTTCTTATCTCTGACTCTCAGGTTATCCCCCTAATATCTTGTTTCAAATTCAATTACCTATATTATGAGAACAAATAAAATACACAAATATTTAAGGGAATAAGGTGGATCCTACTTTCTTCATCAATGTGAAGATAAAGTTTGAGATGATTTTATCAACCTAGATTCTACACTCTTCTGACTTACACACTTGATCTTTAATTTTGACTATGCTTGTGTGAATCTCAATAATTTTTCCATTTCTTTGTGTGTGATTCTTCTTTATTCAAATGATTTTAAAGCACTAAAATATCCGGATGAAACTTTCATATTCTTAAGAAATTATTCTTGAGCTTAAATAAATGCAATGAAATTTTTAATAGTGTGACCAGCCTAGTTGCAACTCACACACAAGACTTATTTATCTTTATGTAAAATATTCTTTTTGATTTTTTCACTAGACTTAGCTTGTGAATGTTCCATTTCCCTCATTATTTACAAATAGTTTTTCCAGATAAACAAGAATTCATTAGAATTTTAGGCATCATGATTGGATCTTTCACATGGCTTCTTTTGAGTGACATCCTTCTTAGTAGTTATTTTGGATGCACTACCCTTCATCTTTTTGGATTTAGAATCCAAGGTATTATCACCTTTCCTTCTTGGAATATTCTTGTGATAATTTTTTTTACAACATTCTTCTGATTTATTCCCAAGGATTCTTTTTTTTCTTAGCCAGATTTGTGATATTATTTTCTTATCAGCTTTGGATACATGTCAATATGAACATGTACCAACCTTGTGACCACTTCTATTGCATACATCAAAGATGTTATCAATATTTACAAATATATTTATAGTATAAGAATGATTCTAGACCTATTGATGTTTATTATTATTCTATGGATTTCTCCCCTTTGATATAGGCTTCCTCTGTGCCTTTTAATTTAAGGTATTGTACCAACAATTCAATGCACAATTCCCAAATCTATTGTAGCACCAACTTTGAACAACAAACCTTGTATTCTTTATTTTTTTTGATCTCTCTAGGGAACCTACTTCCACATTCTTCTTCCTATCCACCCTATCCATGGTGGTAGGTATCTCATTACCTTTCCTCATCCATACTTATTTTTAATTTTTCTTCCACCCTATACTTTTTGTAGAAATAAATTTAGAAACATTAATACAAGATGGTATGGATGGTACATGTTCTTTCTCAGATACTTGTGATAGATTGTTGAGTGAAGTTATGATCTTCTTATCACATGTTGGAGTTCTTTAACCCTTAGAATCCTTTAATGAATATTTAATACTAATATAAACTATCACCTTCTTTTGTGCAGGATTAATATGTGTCTTCTAAAAATTGGCACACTGAGCTTCCAATTTTATACATTAAATATGGAGGATGATATTTTGGTCTTAAATCATGATCATATTATCTTCACAAGTCTTATTTAATATTTCAACTTCCACTTCATGAATCAGAACTTTGTTTTGTAACAAAGAGTCAAGTTCATTGATATTTTTGAATTTTTCTTCCAAATATAAACCCTTGAAATCAGTTATCTTCTTAATCTCATTTTCAAGTGCATGGATCTTTTCTTCCAAAGTTTTATTGAATCCATCTTTCTCCTCAACTTATTTGATCCATTTTGAGGAACTTATTGCAAGTTCCATATTTGTTTCTTTAAAGGATACAACCTGTCTGGAGAGATTTATACATTCGATTTTTTTCTTGTAAGTATTTATCCAAAACATCATTTTCTTCTCTTTGATGGGTTATATATTATATTATACATTGAAATAATCCACAAACAAGAGAAACACTTTCTTCAGGAATATCATGAAAAATATCTCTTAATCTTTCAATTGATAATTCTTGAGAATTTATAGATTGGTTATCACCACTTGTGATAACATTTTCATCATGAGAATAATTTCTAAATGTACTAACACATACCTCATAATAACTAGAGGTAGGAAGGATATCCATATTATTGGTGGATACTTGAGCCACCTTCTCAGTAAATTCCATATATGATATGTCTTCTTTGTTAGCAAGATATGGAGATCCAAATGCTTTCTCTTCTTTAGGTAAGAGGGACTTTTTATTCAACTTTATCTTCTCTTTTTTTTCCTATTCATCATGGTCTTGGTAAATATGGTCTTCTACTCAGAGAAAACTCAATCTTCACTAAAACTTCACTTCATTGATTAATCAGGAAAGAAACTCAACTCTTTAAAAGAGAATAACATTACTATAGAGAATACAATAGAGGTGAACCTGTCGCTCTGATAACAATTGAGAGGACTAGTTCGGGACATTCTTAACACTGAGAGGGGGGTGAATCAGTTTTGGTTACTTTTTAAACCAATTCCAACTTTTTTATCCTTTTACCTTTTGACTGGTTAGGATATTGATTCTCTTATTCTCTTTTCCCTTTCTCATGCAATAATAAAAAGCAGTAAAAATATTCCCATGATATTTTTACAAGGTTCACTACTCAATAAGAGAAGCTAAATCCTTTTTATGAATGTGAATGACCAGTGAATGGATTATAAACTATAATTTAGTAATGGTTATAGTGTTTTGGATAGGGAAACAATCCTTTGGACAATGTGAGTCCCTACACTTTGGAGGGGGAAGGAAAATGATCCTCTTCCTGAACTAGTGATGACCTAGTTCAAATTGCAGCTTCCTTGCTCGCTCTTTATACTACCACTGAAGATATTCTTCTTCATTACTGATAAGATATGTTCTTCTCTTGATCTTATTTAGTGCTCTTCACTTGGTTAATTTCAAAGCAGTAGGAAAACAACTCTCTTTTCTTGTTCTCTCTTCTTCTCTAGTGAAAAACCAATTACAGAACTTCTTTTTATTTATTATACTTTAGAGAAATAACTAAATTCACTAGAACATTTTCTTCTTTCTAGGAAAGAATCACAAACTCCTTTTTGATTATTCCGGCAATGAGGATCAACTCACTTGGCCTCATCAGAGTTAATTCTTTCCTTCTATTTGCATGATATCATGCATGTTCTATTTAGGATGATCTCTTATTTTACACTTCTTCTTGGTATGATTGATATATATTAAACTGAATTTCACCCGTTTTACATTTGCATTAAAGCATGCATAACCTCCCAAATTATTCCCTCTCACTTGGTTTGGGTGTTATTAATGTATGCATACGAGTGCATGGATGATGTATTCTCAACCAAACCGAATAAACACTCTTCTCTTCTTCTCTATTGATTGTGTGATAACCCTAAAGGGTATAGACCATTGAACACACACTACCTATTTCCTTACCCTTATCCTTTTGAATAAACCACACCCAAATGGGTGATATCCCTTGGATAGGTTCTTCACAAGCACACACACTCAAGATTCTTCTTTCCTTTGTGGACATACACTACCCCTATCCTCACGCACACTTATTCTTCTTAAAAAATGAACCTATACAAAATAATAGGATGTTTCATGTGTACCTGAAGAAATTCTCCTTCTATTTACGAACCTGATAGGTTCAATATTCTTCTTCAAGCAAGAGTTGTACGGTTCTGCCTCTTCTCAAAGCTCAGTGAGAGTGAATCTCAAACACTGGATCATTATGGCATGGCCTTTGAAAAGAAAAAAGAGGGTTTTAGAAGACCTACCATGTGTTCACGAGAACCGGTTCTTCAAAAATCCATTTGAGAGTGAAAATCCCATGTCAAACACTTGAGGGATATTTTCTTCACAGATTAGAAGGATCATGGGTCCTCTGCTTTCCTTTCACAAAGTAGGAGCACAGAGTGCTCTATTTTTTTCAAAACAGGATCTCTTGAAAGTTTGGGAGTAGTAGCCTCTTCTCAGCTTAGGCCTCTCCTTTTATAGGTGATATAAACTTCTCCTTACACATTTAAAATACTTAAGATATTCCATGGAGATCATATTTTAAATGCATGAGATCTTTGGCATTTTGAAATCTTCAAACCCATGGATGAGATATGCTGAGATCCTTGGTTTGTTTTATTTTCAAATGCGGGATCCTTTATTCATTCATGGAATCAAGGATGCATGCATGTATCTCATTTTTAAATCAAGTATGCATCCACTTGGCCTCAACAACTACATTTCCCTTGACCAAACCTTCTCCTCTGAAGCATTCGCATGTATGAAAAATGTAAGTTTAATGCATGACTTCAGCATGATCCAATGATGCTCTCAATGTTAAAATGATAAGCATGATATCTTGAACATGGTTCTTGATCATCTCCGATGGATAACAACAACACCAGCAAGCACTGGAGGAGGAAGATGATGGGTCGGGATGGTTCAAATGTCACAGGAGGATCATACGGCTTGGGTTCATACTCATGCAACATAGGATGGATGGGAGGATATGATTAAATGATCGGATTCCATGCCGATCAGATGGTTGTGTGAGACATGAGATGAGATGAGGGGCCAAGATTGCTCAGTTCATAAAAAACTTCATCCCACATCAAAACAACGACATGGGTGAGGCATGGTTTTAGTATCAAGTCACTCCTCCATTCACTCAGAATTCTCCTCCCCTCTCCATGGTACAACCCCATACCATGTTCACCTTAGGCATGCTCTGCTCCCACCCTATGCACTCTACAGGTGCGCTTGCACCCATTCCCTATGGTCATGCTTTGTGTCAACTATGCCGCTCTAGGGATGGCCTTATAAACATCCCCATGGGCATGGTTGACCCCAATGTCCCCACACATGCCTCATGTTGATTCTGGATGGCTGGTTCTTGGGCTGGCCCAATTTTTTAAGTAATCCACAAATAAATTCTTCTATGTGAAAATGTATGGCTCCCTTAAAAAATATGCATGGACACCTCAAATTCCATGCCTCTTATTTAACCTTCTTCTTACTCTTTTATTTTTGGATTATCAATTCCAAATAACTTCAATCATCCTTAATAGGATGATACTTCATTGTTGTAAACAATCTATCATTTTTTGATACAAGTTCTTTGAGCATTAAGATTAGTGCAACAATCATATAATTTGATCAACATGGATAATTTAACAGGCATGGAATCCAATTCTATGAATCCATAAAAATTCTATAGGAATCTTCACTTCAACCAATATCCATTCAATTTGGATTTCCTTATTTATTTTGACTGTTATTGAAAACTGTTGACAAAAAATACAACTTATACACAAAGTAGTCCCAATATAGAGTTTATTGGATGATTAGATACAACAAATGGTTTCTAGTAGTGGTAAATAAGGAGTAGAGTCCTCATATTTAGGTAGCCGACGTTAGTCCCAAGGACCTGGATGTGCTAGACATTTCAGTAGGAGGTCACAGGATAGAGGTTCTTTGGTTCAGGGCTCCCAGGGTGGGCCTAACTAGCCCAGAGAGAGGAGGTGATACTCATGTGATGACATGGGATATCTTACATGAAATTGTTCAAACCTCTATACAGATGACGCAGAGACTATAGATGGGCTATCAAGGCAGATGAAGCAGTAGGAACTGACAAGTTCACAAGGTAGAAGATGTGGAAGATGAGCTAGGAGAGAAGCATGAGGTGGTTAATGCTTTGAATTTTAACCACCACTACCCCTAGGTGGTCCATGCCGGGCTTAGGGATATAGAGAACACAGATGAGGATAGATGTAGGTGGTCAAATCTTATAACCCAGAGGCTTCAGGAATGATACAAGATATGATATTTTTCTTTTCTACCTTATCTTCAGTACTAATAGACACATGTGCTAGTCCTTACTTTATTTACACACATCTTCTTCAAGACTTAGAGATTCCAGTTGAGACCTTATCTCAACACTTATTCTTAGATACTCCTACTAGATAAGACTTAGTGATCACACAATTATGTTGATAGTTTGGACTGAATCTTGTAGGTGATAGTTTCTGTTGGGATCTATTTTTAATAGTAAATAAGAATTACAATGTCATCTTAGGTATGAAATGTTTATCTATGGTTCATTCCTTGATTGAATATTTCGGGTGGAGGATTAGGTGTGTCTTCACTAATATATCTAGGTTCTCCTTTATCAATGAAAAGGAAATCTAGGTAGTGTTGTATGGAATCATGTATAGGAGGGTGTAGCCGATTACTTATCAATTGGCTAGCACAACCCTTAGTGCAATGGATTTTATGAGTTCCCAGTTTCCTAAAGTGGTGGAGTGGTGGAGGATTATAAGGACATATTCCTTGAGGATGTTCTAGGCTTACCTACATACCGAAAGATAGTCTTATTCATTGGTTTACACCCTAATACGACTTCGATATCTGCACCATCATATCAAAGGGTTCCTATAGAGCTTCATGAGTTGAGGGTGTAGTAAGAGGAATTTCAGAGGAATAAATTTGTTAGACCTAGTGTTTCACCCTGGGCAGCCTCAATTTTGTTTTCCAAGAATGCATATGGGAGATTGAGGTTATGTGTGGACTAATTACCCTTGAAGTAGGTGAACATGAAGAATAAGTATCCACTACTAAGGATCGATGACCTCTTCGATCAGTTGAGATGAGCTTGATGGTTCTCAAAGGTTGATCTCAGGTCCAGTTATCACCAGTTGCGAGTAAAGGATGGGGATATAATGAAGATGACCTTCAGATGTCTATATAGTCACAAGGAGTACTTGGTGATTCCCTTTGGCATGAGGAACACCCTAATAGTGTTCATGGAACACCTGAACTAGATATTTCAACATTTCTTAGACTGGTTTATGGTAGTCTTCATTGATGATATCCTTGCATTCTCAGTGTCTGAGGAGGAGCACATGAGACACTTAAGGATGAATTTAGATGTACTCTGAGAGTAACAGATTTACAAAAAGCTCTAAAAGTTTCTGTTTTGGATTCAGTTGGTCCCCTTTCTAATACATATTATATCAAAAGATGGAGTGATAGTGGACCCAGCCATGGTCGAGGTAGTATTATCTTGGGAGCCACCCAACAATGTGAAAATGTTACAGAGCTTCCTTGGGTTGATAGGCTATTACTAGATATTCATACTTGATTTATACAGGATATCAACAACCACAATTTCTTTGACTCTAAAGGGGAAAACTTTTTTTTTTTGTAAAAAGAGAGGTGTCAACATACTTTTCAGTAGTTGAGACCACATGAGAAGAACTATACAACCCACAATCTTGAGTTAGTAGTGGTATTATCCATACTAAAGATGTGACAACACTACCTGATGGGCAAGTGGTTTATCAACTATTCTAATCACAAGTGTCTAAAGTATATCTTCTCTTAGAAGGATCTTAAACTGGGAAAAATATGATGGCTAGAGTTCTTCCAGGATTATAACTTTGAATTTGTCTATACTCCTAGTAAGAGGAATGTAGTAGTATATACTTTTAGTAGAAGATATTGTTTCTTAGTTTTCGAATGGGGTTTTAGAGAAATTTTACTCATTGCAGTTATCCATTTTGGATGGATATAGAGAAACTTAACTCCATTTGATTGTTGTCACCCCTTAATTCTTACAGTGGGTCAAGAAGGCACAACTAGGGGATACCAATTATGATACCATATGTACTTAGATATCCACTGAACATGATCCTGATGGATTTTCTAAATGTGGGGATCATGTATTCCTTTTTAAAGGATGTATGATAGTACTAATGACATTACAGGAGGAGGTTATAAGAGAGTTTCATATATCTTCTTTGGTGGTACATATGAGTGTGGAAAAGATGTACTAGGACCTATGAATCCAGTATTTTTTCCCAGAGTAGAAGAAGTGAGTTATAGAGTTTATCTCACAGTGCCTTACTTGTCATCAAGTGAAGGATGAGAACCAAGTTCCAATGGGTTTAGCTCAATCCATTGAGGTGCCATAGTGGAAGCAGAATGATATAACCATGAAAATTTTGATGTCCTTACAACATACTTCTAGGGGACATGATTACATCTGGGTGATCATAGAACAACTCACCAAGTCATCCCACTTCTTAGATATTTGAGATTAGAGTTCAATAAAGAGATTGGGACACCTATATCTTAAAAAGATAGTTCAACTCCATGGAGTTCCATCAACATGAATTTATGATCATGATTATTGTAGAGACCCTAAGCTTGACGTACATGGACATTACATTACTTTTGCGGAATACTTAATACATAACAAAAAAAACACACAAGTACCGTAATAGTTTAGTGTCTTTGGAAACTTGGAACGTAATCTTCTAATCGTGGTGAAAGATCTTCAACATCTCCCATAAAGATCTTCCACTTTTTGTTTCCTGACCTAAAACCTTTCTTTTGATCCTGGGGGAAAATAAAACATAAAAAGGTTGAGCTCAAATGCCCAGTAAGGGTAAGCATGGATAAAATAAAACATGCCATATACATTGGAACTTAAAAACATGAACATAATGTTTAAACATTAAAATCTTGAGCAACGACATAAAACATGGAAGTAAATAAGGCATAGATCGTAATGGAACAAAAACCATGATAGAATAGCATGGGAATAAAACATGTAATTGTGTCATCCATTATGTAACGACCCAAATTTTTCAATGGAAAATTCCCTTCTTATATCTATGTCATAAAAACACAAAATAATGAACTACTAAGTGATAAGTGACCTTTAAACATAATTTTTTCACCCCTATGTTTAGAATTTTAAAAATCCAACATACACGGTTGTGTTCAAGATAGTTTTTGGAGTCTAATGAAACAAAAATAATTTTTGGTGAATAGTAACCTACCCTTATGAATAGTAATATGAACCTTATGAATAGTAAATAATAGTAACATTACCCATGAATAATAAAATAAAATTTAGACATCATAGAAAGTGATAATTTGACCTTAGTAAACGTTTTTGGTATTTTATAAGTCATAAATAATTAATTATAATTAATTAATTAATTTAAATGAATGTTTATTTTCCTGAAATGTATTCATAAATTATTGAATCAATGTCTAATAGTTTTTAGATAATTTTATATGACCCTAAGTAATTTTTGAAAGAACTGCAAAATCAGTTTTAATTTTAAAAACTGTTTTTTTTAAGTAAATTATGATTTTAATTAAATATTAAATTAATAATATTTAGAAAATTATTTTTGAAAAATGGACTTCATTTTTGGATTCTACACGTCGAAAAATGGTTGGGGTAAATTTTTGGGAATTTTCTGAGATACTTGAATTTTTGATGAATAGTGGAATCCGATAATTCACAATAAAAGCTAAATAATGTATTAATTGAGTCATTGATGATGTTCTGCTGATGTAAGCCTACTTGGTTCAGGATTACATTATAAAATTACTATTATTGGTCATCTAAGACTCACTATTCCTTGTCTTTGGTGAAATTAATAAACTAATCAATTTTATATTAATGAAACCCCTCTCCCCTCCACTATAAAAGCCACCCTTCACTCCCTCTTTTCCTCACACATCTCAAGCTCCAAGACTTCTCTAAATTCTTCCCAAACACCTTCCCTAGATCATCCCACACGTCCAAAAGCTTCTGGTCTCATCAAAAGACCAATCCTAGCTTCCTTAAATAGGATCTCAAGAGGAGGATTCTAAAGGTATTTTCTCTCTCTCTTCTCCTTTAATTTCCTTTCAAGTTCATGTTCCTTTCTTGATCTCTCTCTATAAATCTTCATCCAAATTGTTCTGTAAATCCAGTATTATATATATACTGTAATATTATGATTCTAATGTTATATTATATCACCCCACACCCTTTCCCCCTTCCTTTTATTTTATTAAAGAGAACATTGTTCATGTGGTGATAATTTATCACCTTCAAAGACAACATGCTCTCTTCTTCCATTTATACCTTCAATCTGGTCATGAAACCATTTTTATGGTTGAAACAGAATTTTTTATATGTATTATGTTCTTTTTTATGTTCTGGAAATAACCTATGTCCATATTACTAAGTTAAATGTTAAAACGAGTTCGTTGTGATCCAAAAACCGCACAAATTAACCCAAATAATCTTCATTTAATTCTTATCTAATGATTCATCCACATGGATCTAATATAACTCATTATAAAATCATTCAAGCTTCTGTAATATCATTAATTACATGTAATATCAGTTCTGGATGTTTACCCATGATCTACCCAAACATCAAATTAAGAATACAAGTGGACCGCTCAAGAAAACCATGAAAACGAACATCCCCGATCAATGTTTTTAAACTATATAAGTCATCCAAAGGAACATAATATGAAATAATGAAACCAGAATAAACCCTATTAATGTATAAAAGGTTCTGAAATTTCTAATTAATGAATATAATGTCATTATACAGGACATTAAAGAGAAGGAGGCATTCGAGTACAAGGTAAGGGGAAATCTCGAACCCAATTTTCTTCCTTCGGGTTCTCCCTCTTTCACTCCATTTTTGATATGGTTACTCCTCAAAGGTATTTTGATAATCTTTTCCTTTACTTTTCTGGTATATACATGTTTTTCACTGGTTTTTATGTCCATCAAAATGTTTTCCAAAAGAAATCTTCTTTCAAGATCTCACCTTTTACCTCTCATTCAAGGTTGATAGTTCTTATATCAAGTATGTTGTTCCCTATTTCTTTTGGGAACCCAAAGCTTATGAATGTGTTATTATGAGATGAAACCCATTCCTTTACATGGGTTATTTATGTACATGTTTTATATGTGTTCTATGTGGCAAGCATGATAATGATAATGTTATGATGTGACGGGTGCGCCCAGAATTATATAGCGCAATATGAATGTTTAAATGTGACGGGTGCGCCCGGAATTATATAGCGCTCCAATGAATTGGGTAAAGTGATGAATCTCATGAGTAAATGTGAAATGATGCGTGAACATGATTCTAGCTTTGTTCACAAGTATGTGTGGTAGTTAACCACTAAGACATGATGTTTCATTTTTATGCTTTTCCATATTTCAAGTTTATTGTTTATGCTCCTCTCATGTTCAAGATCTTCTTACTATGTCATGATTATGCTCACCCCATGATATATTGTTCTTATCTATCCTCTTACTGGGATTTTAGCTCACCCCTTTTGATGTATATCCTCAGGTGGCTACATGTACTAAGGAGAGGATAAGTGCTACTAAGAAGCTATAGAAGAAGAGATTAAATGAATTTTTATGCTTGATGTTGTACTTGTTATGTATAGTCCTAGTTTTCTCAAGACACTAAACCTATCGATCCTCCATGTGTAATAATATTATGTTGTTTATCTTTTAAATGATGTAATATTAATGTAAGAAAAGGCCGGGTCGCTATAGTTGGTATCAGAGGAAAGGTTTAGTTAATTTGGGAATTAGGATTAGTGAACCCTAAAGAAAACCTCTAGCATGAGACTAAGTATAAATATGCACACAAGGATATTTACCTAGGGATACAATATGTTATGTTTTTGGTATAATTGTTTAAAAGGATAAGTTATTCATGACTTGTTTACTTATGTTTTGTTCTAACCTTTTCTATTTTAGAAAATGGTGGGAACCAGGAGAAATCAGGCCAACAACTCTTGCGAAGGCCAATGCAACGATTGCCCAAACAACATCCCCAATGATTTTGGAGGTGGAGTTCAAAACTTCATGGTGATGATTACCCAATTATCCCAGGTTATGAATAATAACCATAATAATGGGGAACATCCTCCTTCACCAAAGAGGGAGCAGCTAGCTATCGAATGTTTTATGCGGCAACGACCACCGAAGTTTTGTGGATCTTCCGATCCACTAGTTGCGGAACAGTGGGTCAACTCCATGGAAAAGATCTTTTCTGTTCTTCACTGTTCCAAGACAGAGAAGGTGACTCTAGCCGTTTATCGTCTAGATGGAGAATATGATCAATGGTGGGCTTTGATTAAGAACACCAAGCCAAGGGAGAAAATTGAAGAGATGGAATGGGAAGACTTTAATATAATGTTTATTAATAAGTACTTCCCAAGAACTCTTCGCACGAAGATGGAGAGAGAATTCATAGAGATCAAGAAAAAAGAAGGAGAATCTGTCACAACCTATGAAGAAAATTTCACAAGGCTCGCAAGGTATGCTTCAGGTTTTGTTATCAACAATGATAGAAAAATTGATAGATTATTTAGTGGATTAAAACCACATCTTCGAAAAGCTCTTGCAATTCGAGACTTTGGGAGTTATGAAGAAGTTGTTAGGTGTGCTCTCAAAGTGGATATGGAGTTTGGAGAATGGTCCCATGGCTATGGTGATAAGAAAAGAAAGATGGAGTTTCAAGCTGGTGGATCTAGTGATAAAGATGGGAAGAAAACACAACGACCCACTTGCCAAAAATGTGGGAAGCTGCACAATGGGAACTGCCTCAAAGGGACGGGGAAATGCTTCAAGTGTGGGAAATAAGGACACCTAGCTCACGAGTGTCGAAGAGACATGAAAAGGAAGGATAATGTAGCCAATGAAAGGAGAGAACCACTCGTGGTTCAATGCTACAACTGTAAGGAGCTAGGGCACTATTCAAACCAGTGCACTAAACCTCTAGCTTTCGAGGGTAATCAGCGCCAACAACCACCAAAGCCAAATGAACAAGGGAAAGCTTATGCCATAACTACTGTAGAGGTGGAACATGATAATAAAGTCATACAAGGTACACTTCCTATTCACTCAAGAATGAAAAAAGTCTTATTTGATTCTGGTTCTACGCATTCCTTTATATCTTGTAAGTTTGCTAGAACTATAGAATCGAAGCCCCGAAACCTTGAAGTAGAGATATC
This sequence comes from Viscum album, assembly GCA_963277665.1. Taxonomy (NCBI): domain Eukaryota; kingdom Viridiplantae; phylum Streptophyta; class Magnoliopsida; order Santalales; family Viscaceae; genus Viscum; species Viscum album. The sequence goes on along the minus strand of OY728157.1, from coordinate 2,112,315,829 downwards.
TGTAAAAACACCAAGTGGTGCAATCATTGCAACCCAAGTGTTTGATTCTTCTCCTGTTGACGTTTGTGGGAAGATTCTTCCGGCAAATCTCGTAATACTTCCCTTGGTGAAATTCGACGCTATAATGGGAATGGATTGGCTCTCGTTATATAGAGCACATATCAACTGTCGGGAAAAGGAAATATATTTTCATATTCTGAACCATCCCATGCTCCTCTACAAATGCAAGGAAGATCATGAATCTCCTTTGAGAAATCCTTCAATGGTGTGGGTGATGATTCCCTATGAAGAAGCATACCTCGCCCAAATGTTTGAGTCAAAGGAAACTTCCAACCTTGAGGAAATGAACATCGTAAGGGAATACGGCGATGTATTTCCCGAAGAGTTACCCAGAATTCCCCCGGATCATGAGGTAGAGTTCTCAATTGAACTCATACCCGGAGCTACTCCTATCTCGAAGTGCCCCTATAGGATGGCTCCTATCGAACTGGAGGAGTTAAAGAAGCAGCTGTAAGAGCATCTGGACAAAGGGTTCATACGCCCTAGTGCATCACCTTGGGGTGCGCCAGTGCTCTTTGTGAAGAAGAAGGATGGTACCATGCAGCTGTTTATCGATTATCGGGAACTCAACAAGATCACCATAAAGAACAAGTATCCTCTCCCAAGGATTGATGACTTGTTCGACTAGTTAAGAGGAGCTCAATACTTCTCAAAGGTGGATCTTCATTCTGGATATCATCAAGTAAAGTTGAAGAAGGAAGATATTCAGAAGACTGCCTTCCGTACAAGGTATGGGCACTATGAGTTTTTGGTGATGCCCTTCGGACTTACTAATGCCCCTGAAATCTTCATGGATTTGATGAATAGAGTCTTTAGACATTACCTCGACAAATTTGTGGTAGTGTTTATCGATGATATTCTCATCTACTCCAAGAGAAAGGAGGAACATGAAGAACATCTAAGACTTGTGTTGGCGACATTGAGAAAGGAGAAGTTGTACGCCAAGTTCAGCAAGTGTGACTTTTGGATGAATCAAGTCACGTTCTTGGGACATGTGATCAAAAGCGAGGGAATTTCCGTGGACCCTTCAAAGACAAAGGCAATTGAGAAATGGCCCAGACCCTCTAATGTCACAGAAATCTGTAGTTTTCTTGGATTAGCTGGGTACTATTGAAGTTTTGTGAGAAACTTCTCACGATTGTCATGCCCGCTAACTAAGTTAACGAGGAAAGGGGTAAAGTATGTCTGGACGGATGAATGTGAGGGAAGCTTCAAGGAGCTAAAGAGAAGGCTAATCACTGCACCTGTACTCACACTACCAAAAAGTGGAGAAAGTTTTGTGATATACAGTGATGCTTCAAAGAAAGGCTTGGGTTGTGTACTCATGCAAAATGATAATGTGATATCCTACACCTCACGACAGTTGAAGATCCATGAGCAGAACTACCCGACGCATGATCTAGAGCTGGCAGCCGTGATTTTTGCCTTGAAAATCTGGTGGCACTACCTTTATGGTGAGAAGTGTGACATATACACCGACCACAAGAGCCTAAAGTATATATTCACACAAAAGGAGCTCAACATGTGTCAAAGGAGATGGTTAGAGCTAATCAAGGATTACGATTTCTCTATTCACTATCATCCTGGAAAGGCGAACAAGGTAGCTGATGCTCTAAGCAGGAAAAAACCTGCTTCTCTATCCATATTGAGGATTGAGAAAGACCCTATCTTCTTGGATATGCAAAGGATAGATTTGGGAATCGTAAGGGCAGGGGATACATCCTACCTTGCCCAAATTATTGCACAACCATCCATCCAACAGAAGATTAAGGAAGCACAAATGGATGATGTGGAGATACAAAAGAGGGTAAATGCAGTAAAGGAAGGGAAGCTGCAAGAGTTCCATATCGAAGATGATGGTGTGATTCGGTTTGGAACGCGGCTTTGTGTACCTTCATCACCTGGAATAAAGAAGGATCTATTGGATAATGCACATAGATAAACTTTCTCTATTCATATTGGAAGTACCAAGATGTATCGTGATCTCTGAGAACACTTCTGGTGGGATAACATGAAGAAGGAGATTTTGGAATATATATCAAGGTGCTTGGTATGTCAGCAAGTTAAAGCTGAGAGGCAAAAGTCCAAAGGTATGATGTAGCCATTTCCTATACCCATGTGGAAATGGGAAAATGTTACTATGGACTTTGTCATGGGTCTCCTTAAAACGTCAATAGGAAATAATGCGATATGGGTTGTGGTTGACCGACTCACCAAGACTGCCCATTTTATCGCTATTCGGGAAGACCTCTCACTTGAAAAACTTGCAAAGATATATGTGAAGGATGTAGTGAGATTTCATGGTGTTCCGCTCTCGATTGTATCTAATCGTGATCCAAGGTTCACTTCTAAATTCTAGAGGAGCCTTCCACATGCTATGAGTACTGAATTAAATTTCAGCACGACCTATCACCCCCAAACTGATGGCCAGTCTGAAAGGACTATTCAGACACTTGAAGATATTCTAAGATCCTACTCTCTTGAATTAGAAGGAGGTTGGGATCAGCACCTTCCATTGGTTGAGTTCTCATACAACAATAGCTTCCACTCGAGTATTCAGATGGCTCCATATGAAGCTCTTTATGGGAAGCGATGTAGAACTCCAACCTGTTGGGATGAAGTTGGAGAACAAAAACTACTTGGTCCCGATCTTGTTCAAGAGATGACAGAGAAGGTTCAAGTCATCCAGAAACACATCAAAGCTGCTCAAAGTCGGCAAAAGAGCTTTGCGGACAATCGTCGAAGGGACTTGGAGTTCGACGTTGGAGATAAAGTCTTCCTTCGAATATCTCCATGGAAAAGAGTCATGCGATTCGGGAAGAAAGGGAAGCTAAGCCCAAGGTACATTGGCCCCTTTGAGATCCTTGATCGTATAGGATCCGTGGCCTATCGTCTGGCACTTCCACCGAATATGGCTCAAGTTCATGATGTGTTTCACATATCACTACTGAGGAAGTACATTCCAGACCCCTCACATGTACTAAAATCAGAGGTGGTACAGTTGGAAGATGATCTCTCATATGAGGAGCAGCCGGTAAAAATTCTCGACCGAAGTGATAAGGTTCTACGCAACAAGACAACCCGCCTTGTTAAAGTGTTGTGGAGGAACCAAAAGTTTGAGGAAGAAACTTGGGAACCGGAAGAGGCAATGAAGGAGAAGTACCCTCACCTTTTTATGTAAAGTGAAATTTCAGGGGTGAAATTTCTTAAGGGGGGAAGAATGTAACGACCCAAAGTTTTTCAATGGAAAATTCCCTTCTTATATCTATGTCATAAAAACACAAAATAATGAACTACTAAGTGATAAGTGACCTTTAAACATAATTTTTTCACCCCTATGTTTGGAATTTTAAAAATCCAACATACACGGTTGTGTTCAAGATAGTTTTTGGAGTCTAATGAAAAAAAAATAATTTTTGGTGAATAGTAACCTACCCTTATGAATAGTAATATGAACCTTATGAATAGTAAATAAGAGTAACATTACCCATGAATAATAAAATAAAATTTAGACATCATAGAAAGTGATAATTTGACCTTAGTAAACGTTTTTGGTATTTTATAAGTCATAAATAATTAATTATAATTAATTAATTAATTTAAAAGAATGTTTATTTTCCTGAAATGTATTCATAAATTATTGAATCAATGTATAATAGTTTTTAGATAATTTTATAAGACCCTAAGTAATTTTTGAAAGAACTGCAAAATCAGTTTTAATTTTAAAAACTGTTTTTTTTAAGTAAATTATGATTTTATTTAAATATTAAATTAATAATATTTAGAAAATTGTTTTTGAAAAATGGACTTCATTTTTGGATTCTACACATCGAAAAATGGTTGGGGTAAATTTTTGGGAATTTTCTGAGATACTTGAATTTTTGATGAATAGTGGAATATGATAATTCACAATAAAAGCTAAATAATGTATTAATTGAGTCATTTATGATGTTATGATGATGTAAGCCCACTTGGTTTGGGATTACATTATAAAATTACTATTATTGGTCATCCAAGACTCACTATTCCTTGTCTTTGGTGAAATTAATAAACTAATCAATTTTATATTAAGGAAACCCCTCTCCCCTCCACTATAAAAGCCACCCTTCACTCCCTCTTTTCCTCACACCTCTCAAGCTCCAATACTTCTCTAAATTCTGCCCAAAAACCTTCCCTAGCTCATCCCCCACGTCCAGAATCTGCTGGTCTCATCAAAAGACCAAGCCTAGCTTCCTTAAAGAGGATCTCAAGAGGAGGATTCTAAAGGTAATTTCTCTCTCTCTTCTCCCTTAATTTCCTTTCAAGTTCAAGTTCCTTTCTTGATCTCTCTCTATCAATATTCATCCAAATTGTTATGTAAATCTAGTATTATATATATACTTTAATATTATGATTCTAATGTTATATTATATCACCCACACCCTTTCCCCCTTCCTTTTATTTTATTAAAGAGAACATTGTTCATGTGGTGATAATTTATCACCTTCAAAAACAACATGCTCTCTTCTTCCATTTATACCTTAAATCTGGTCATAAAACCATTTTTATGGTTGAACCAGAATGTTTTATATGTATTATGTTCTACTTTATGTTCTGGAAATAACCTATGGCCATATTACTAAGTTAAATGTTAAAACGAGTTCGTTGTGATCCAAAAACCGCACAAATTAACCCAAATAATCTTCATTTAATTCTTATCTAATGATTCGTCCACATGGATCTAATATAACTCATTATAAAATCATTCAAGCTTCTGTAATATCATTAATTACATGTAATATCAGTTCTGTATGTTTACCCATGATCTACCCAAACATCAAATTAAGAATACAAGTGGACCGCTCAAGAAAACCATGAAAACGAACATCCCCGATCAATGTTTTTAAACTCTATAAGTCATCCAAAGGAACATAATATGAAATAATGAAACCAGAATGAACCCTATTAATGTATAAAAGGTTCTGGAATTTCTAATTAATGAATATAATGTCATTATACAGGACATTAAAGAGAAGGAGGCATTCGAGTACAAGGTAAGGGGAAATCTCGAACCCAATTTTCTTCCTTCGGGTTCTCCCTCTTTCACTCCATTTTTGATATGGTTACTCCTAAAAGGTCTTTTGATAATATTTTCCTTTACTTTTATGGTATATACATGTTTTTCAATGGTTTTTATGTCCATCAAAATGTTTTCCAAAAGAACTCTTCTTTCAAGATCTCACCTTTTACCTCTCATTCAAGGTTGATAGTTCTTATATCAAGTATGTTGTTCCCTCTTTCTTTTGGGAACCCAAAGATTATGAATGTGTTATTATGAGATGAAACCCATTCCTTTACATGGGTTATTTATGTACATGTTTGATATGTTTTCTATGTGGCAAGCATGATAATGATAATGTTATGATGTGACGGGTGCGCCCGAAATTATATAGCGCAATATGAATGTTTAAATGTGACGGGTGCGCCCGGAATTATATAGTGCTCCAATGCATTGGGTAAAGTGATGAATCTCATGAGTAAATATGAAATGATGCGTAAACATGATTCTAGCTTTGTTCACAAGTATGTGTGGTAGTTAAACACTAAGACATGATGTTTCATTTTTATGCTTTGCCACATTTCAAGTTTATTGTTTATGCTCCTCTCATGTTCAAGATTTTCTTCCTATGTCATGATTATGCTCACCCCATGCTATATTGTTCTTATCTATCCTCTTACTGGGCTTTTAGATCACCCCTTTTGATGTATATCCTCAGGTGGCTACATGTACTTAGGAGAGGACAAGTGCTACTAAGAACCTATAGAAGAAGAGATTAAATGAATTTTTATGCTTGATGTTGTACTTGTTATGTGTAGTCCTAGTTTGCCCAAGACACTAAACCTATGGATCCTCCATGTGTAATACTATTATGTTGTTTATCTTTGAAATGATGTAATAGTAATGTAAGAAAAGGCCGGGTCTCTATACATTAAGCACATGTAATGATTTCCATAGTATCCAAGGCATTGCTGCCAAGACCATCTTAGTGGACAAAGTCCCATTCTGAATCGAGTTCCCTCCTCGTTTCAGTCCTGTAACACTGAACCAGATTAACTTACTATTCCAGCCATGTCTATCTCATGAGATATAAAATCTTTACCCAATGCATTGGAGGGAGATATAGGTACCACCCATCTCATAATGATACCATTCTTATGTGTGCCACAAAATCAGAAACCATACATCATAGCATAACCCATGTAATAAAAATGGGAATCTTAAACATCGTGACATCATAAAACAATTCATATAAGATAAATGAATTCATAAAAATATAACTCTATCACAACATAATCAAATCAATTTAATAATAGGGATAGAAACATAACCCTTTATTATCTTATATGGAAAATAATTTTGATAAAACACTTGAACTCCATTCTTGAGGAAAATATCCTTTCTGCTTCAAAAACACTTTTCCTTTCTTAACATGTCGTACAATTCTAAACTAAAAGAAGTTGATTAAAAATAAACTTGAAAACTTGTAAAGGAATCTTCTTGGAAATAATTTTTTTTAAAAATCCATTCATGTCGTATAAGTTAAAAAAACATTCTTCTCGTACTTTCGTCGAAAAAGTCAAAAAGTACCTCGTACGAAAAATGACAAAAGATTCCTTCCATATCTTTTACTAAAAACTCACCGAATGGTAAAATTGGATTTAAAAAATTGTAGGTGGATAGAAATAATATTAAATATTGAGGAAATATGGATATGGATGATAAAATACACCCCAGTAAATTCCAAAGTATAAACAATCTCGGATAAAAATGAGATTGTCATATTTCCCTTACCTTAGGTCCGATTTGCTTCGTAAGTGTCCGAACCTCCTGTATAATGATTTAAATAATGTCATTGACTTATTAAATAATCATATTCATTTTTATTATAATATATATGGTTCACTTATGACTTTATATTACCCTTTCTTTTGTAAATTCCATGTTAAAGAGTGTTTTGGGTAAAATCGTTTCATTTGCCGTCCATGTTTTGACTTGTAGTTATTCATATGATTACATAGATCATGATTAATTAATTCCAGAATATAAAATATGATTTATATATATATATAATATATATTCCGAATATACATATATATAATAGATCGATAAATGGAAAGAAATACACCATTCATGGAGACGGTAGGCCGTACGTACGCATGGACGCTGTTTTCGTTTCCTTATTGAGTTGAATGGAATTAAGTAGATGACATAAATATATATATATAAATAAATCTAGTAGATTTATAATGTCATATATTTCATTATTATTTCTTATATATATACTTTATAATCATTCTTAAATGGTTAACATGGAGAATGAATCTCATCGCGTCGTGGAGACGGTAGTCCGTACGTATGCACGAGCAATGATATCGTTTCCATAATTATTGAATTGAATTGGAGTGGATGATACAATATATCAGAATAAATATGATGTTATAATAACTATGTATAGTTATTCTTTACACCATAATACCCATCCATGTAAGGTGTTGGTGGAAAAACAGATTACACCACGGCGTGGAGACGGTATTCCGTACGTACGCACGCGCGGTGATTTTGTTTTCCGTAGGATGGATAGAAGGTGAAATGAGGTTGTTTAATATTTATAATAACATATAAGTATATTAGTGATACTGATGTTATTAATTTATAATGAAACAACTAAAGAAGAAGAAGTTGAATAAGAAAGAAGTTTGAATGAATCGGTAGAAGAAATTACCTCTTCTTTGATACTCCACTTTGAAACCTCCTCTTAGGGAACTAAGATTGGTATTTGAAGTAGACCAGGATCTATAAGATGTTTCTAGGGAAGTGTAGAAGATACTTTTTCAGGGGTTGGCCGAGCTTGAAGGCTCAAAGTGGTGTGAGGAAGAGAGGGAGGAGGTGTCCTTTTATAAGGGAGGAGAGGGGCACCTTTGGAATTCTTAAAAATATTAATTTATAATAAATCTAACCCCACTTAAAAACCTCAAAAAATGACTCATATTAAAATCTTAGATGAGATAGGGTTTTAATATCATCAACCAATCAGATTTAGACATGTTTGGATCTTATTTTAAACATTATCAACTTGATTTATCCTTATTTAATCAATTTAATTTTATTTGTGGTAATAACATTATAAATTTTAAATTATAAAAAATAATTACTTATTTGTTGTGAATTTTCCATAATTGGATACTTAATAACATTTTAGACCATATAAATTTAAATTTATAATTTTTAAATATTTTTGTGATTTTTAAACAATTTTATAATATGTTATTTTTATAAAATAACAATAGTGTCTATTTTGACACTATTCATTTATTTGAATTTAAATAAAATAAATACAGAATATATGTTCGAAATAAATGATTTAATAGATTAATAAAATATCATATGTATCTAGAAAATTATTGGATCACATTAAATAGTTCATATAATATTTATTTTATTATTTTTAAAACCATTTATTTGGTTTATCTCTTAATAAAATAAATACTACAACATTTTTGTACAATTATTTAATATACTTATTTCTTGAATAAAAATTAAAACTAAAATCCTATGATTAAGATAAATCTATTAACTTTCACAATAATACTTTTACTAGAATTTATCATCTTAAAATCACAATATTTAAATTGTTATACTTATTAAATTATGAAGGTGACAACTTTGGCATAATTTAAAATAAAATAATATAAGTGTCATAATCGCTTTTATAAAGCTTAAAATGGTCAAATATTAGACCATTGGATGATTGGGGTTTACATTTACATGAAAACTAAGTTTTGGTCTAGGTTTTGGGCATTTTATGGTCACTATTAGTTTAATAAAAACTATATTCTTGATTTTTCACTTGATAAATAATTTCTTCATCACTATTGTGTCATAATTAATGATAATTATTTAATCTCTAAAAATTATAAATAAATTCATATGATGTAGATAATTTTATTAGCTTTCTGGATACTATTAATGTTTGAAGTTTCATGAAGTTTATCACTAACTTAAAATTATTATACTTATAGTATTTAAGAGAGTGACATGTTGTCACTTTCTTTGGTTTTAATAATAATTAAATTATTTTCATGGAAAAAAGTTCATTAAATGAATATAATCCGATCCTTAGGTGATATGGGTCGACTTTTAGGCATCCCATAGGATTTTTCCAAGTGTTATGGTAATTTTATAATCTTATATTTACCCTTAATTACCCGATTTACCTTTAACTATGGTAAATAAAATTTACCGTAGTTACTATTCACAATGCCCAAAAATAAAAAGTAGCTTATTAACATAATTTGGACCCACTGATTCCAAATATGGAATCCATTTTTCCAAATTCAATACACAAAAGTTTCAGAAATTAAATTAAAATTAATCCCGTTGTCGAAAGAAAATGGGTTTTTCTTTAAAACATTGCAAAAGATTGAATTGATTTAACCTACGAATTCAAGGTAAAATCAATGATAATGACATAAATTATATTAAATAGTAAAAATATATTCTATTTATACTTTAAAACCATTCAATATTATAATTTAACCACATAAGATATTACAATGAAAAAAGTTCTTTTTAATTAAAATATAGCGTGTTTTTACTATTCATTAAAATATGAAAGTTATCAGAATAAAATGAAAAATTTATCCAAAGTAAATTTTTATTTATTGATTCCAGAGAATAATTTTATTTTGTCAAATGGAACTTATAAACATTTCAAAAATTATATTTAAAGTGGGTGCGCCATCAAAAGGCGGCAAAACTGTATTTTTTTGAAAAATACTTATTTTACCCGAAAAATTTATTTTGTTCTTATACCATGTTCTAGAAAATGTGTAAGATGATTAATAATGTTATAAGATTCAAAATTTAGTTAATACTATTCATAACGGCTAGTTCATAACAATATTATAATAATATATTTTTGTTTAGTAAAACCCGGTATTGCGTACAACACACGCTATCAGGGAAGGTCGCGATTGCGTGTAATGCAAGCCAAGTCAGGGTTGCGTGTAGTGAACGACTCCTTTGTTGTTGCGTATAACAGAATACAACCATAATTTATTTATACATTGAATATATATATATACACTCAATGTTGCGTAGAATAACTTCTATCAAACAAACTTGAAATTGTGTGTAACATGAGCCAAGAATAGTGTTGCATATACTGCAAGCTAATACGGTGTTGCGTATAGCGCAAGATAATCTTGGTGTATCGTACAACAGAAGATATGAATGAAATTAAAAAGAATGTATCTTATAAAATCTCAGTTTGTTACATTCTACCCCCCTTAAAATGAATTTCTCCCTCGAAATTCGTCTGGGTTATAAATCGTTTACTATTCATAGAAACCCACATCGTAAAAAGAAATACCAAAACTGAACTTTAAAAACTAAAGTATGAAATATAATGGTTACCCAAAATAACTCATTACTAGGTTTCCATATAAGATAAAATTGGTGAAAGTATGTATATGGAATAGAAATCTAACCATCATGTTCTGATAGAGAGTGGTAGAGAACATGGCTATGAAAAAGCCAACAATCACAAAGCTATAAATTTGTGATGATCTAGGGTACCATCTGATTCATCGGATATAGAGGCACTAGGACAAAATTTTTGGTTTTCAAGATCATTTCCCTAAAGTTGAAGAATTTGAATTAGAATAAATACTTACTTTATTTTGGTACAATCTCACTGTTGTTTGTGCTTTGAACAATTTCCACTTCATTTCTTAAAGAAATGAAGTTGAATTTGTTATTCGTGATGTGTTAAAAGATCATGTGATAGAATGATGGGTCATTCCATCTATTTCAAACAAAAGGTTTGAAAAAGTTATCAAATATACATAAGTCCGTCTTTGGTGAGGTTAATCGTATATGAAAAAATGAACTTATACTTCATCTATCACGTCTCTTAATAAAATAATACTAGTTTATACTAACCAGGGACTTCTTGTAGGCCAGTGGTAGGTGATAAAGGCCAGTTTCACTTCGGTTGTGGGTTCGATTGCCACAGCCTTGTCCGACGCGATGGGCTGTCGCCCGTCCTGCAGGTTGTCCTTTTTCTAAAACTACATTACTATAACATCCCATCCATAATATCGAAAAAAGTTCTATCCTTAAACAATACTAACTTATGTCCAACATAATCCATTCCAATCTTTAGGCTTATCTAAAATACTTCGGTCCAATCTCATAGTATAAAGAATGATTACTTGAAATGTCACATAACAATCACGTGAATGCCATCATTTATCCCCCATATATCATAAGATATATCTTGTTGGTCAAATTACAAACATGTGAATACCTTAATCATGTATTCTCTTGAAGAATGAATACCCATTAATTGAACCATAGTGAAAACATGAATGCAGTCAAAAGTTAACTCTTTCCACATACCAAAATCCAAAAATTCTATATACTCAAACCATGATATAACCTTATCCTTATATCAGTCATGAGCTCATGAATACTATCAAACATTTAATTTTCTCCTTATCCCTTCATTATGCGCATATGATCTACATTTCAAAAATATCTGAATAACCTTCCATGGTTACTGGTACCATTCAACATATACTTTCAAATACTTTAGGAAAGACAATAATGTAACAATCCTTAGATTATTCTTTATTCCATAGTACCATACATTATTCTTTATAAACATACAATCATTACAATAACTTCTTAAACCACTGACTGAGATTCATCATTTCTTTCATCTCATATTTCATTTGTAGTCTCTTCAGCATCATCCACATAAATACTACTCATATGACCATGCTGATTCTCTTCATGAGATTTTCCCTTAGGGAATTGGTTTTCATAATGCCCATACATTCCACATTTAAAACATCTAATCATTGTTGATGTCGTAGCAACACCATTATCCTTGTCCATGGTATTAACTGAACCTTTTCCTTTGCACTTACTGGCTTTGTGTCCTTCTTTCCCACACCCAAAGCATCTTCCAATTACTTTGAAAAAATCTCCTTGATGCCTCTTCCCACATGATTTACATAGGGGAAATTGAACTTTCTTTCCTCTATGATCATCATGAAACTCCATCTTTCTCTTATTATCTGAGTCAGGAAACTTACCAAAGTTGAGATTATTGATCATATTATGAGATTGCTGATTAGGAATAATAATGATGTTTGGAATTCCAAATCCCGTTTCATTTGGTTTCTCATGAAGAATATCATTCCATTGCCCGTCATATCCTCCATTATCATGAATCTTCATGTTTCCATCCATTTTCTAAAACCCAAAAAGAATAGTGTGAGAGGCAAAAATCAGGCTAGGGAAAACAACATAGTAAAGGGGGAGTACCCTCAATATCTAACATCTTAGGTTAAATTATAAGATCCTTAGTGCAATTCTAGTTCTATAACCTATACGTATACTTAACCTTAGAGACATCTCTAGACATACCTTAGAAATATCTCTAGGGATCTCACTAATGTTTTCGCATCCTAGTTTCCAAAGGTTGATTAAAACTTTCCTCTGATACCAACTGTAGAGACCCTAATCTTGAAGTACATGGACATTACATTACTTTTCCAGAATACTTAATACATAACAAAAACAGACACACAAGGACCATAATAGGTTAGTGTCTTTGGAAACTTGGAACGTAATCTTCTAATCGTGGTGAAAGATCTTCAACATCTCCCATAAAGATCTTCCACTTTTTGTCTCCTGACCTAAAACCTTTCTTTTGATCCTGGGGGAAAATAAAACATAAAAAGGGTGAGCTCAAATGCTCAGTAAGGGTAAGCATGGATAAAATAAAATATACCATATACATTGGAACTTAAAAACATGAACATAATGTTTAAACATTAAAATCTTGAGCAACGACATAAAACATGGAAGTACATAAGGAATAGATCATAATGGAACATAAACCATGATAAAATAGCATGGGAATAAAACATGTAATTGTGGAATCCATTAAGCACATGTAATGATTTCCATAGAATCCAAGGCATTGCTGCCAAGACCATCTTAGTGGACAAAGTCCCATTCTGAATCGAGTTCACTCCTCGTTTCAGTCCTGTAACACTGAACCGGATTAACTTACCGTTCCAGCCATGTCTATCTCATGAGATATAAAATCTTTACCCAATGCATTGGAGGGAGATATATGTCCCACCCATCTCATAATGATACCATTCTTATGTGTGCCACAAAATTAGAAACCATACATCCTAGCATAACCCATGTAATAAAAATGGAAATCTTAAACATCGTGACATCATAAAACAATTCATATAAGATAAAGGAATTCATAAAAATATAAGTCCATCACAACATAATCAAATCAATGTAATAATAGGGATAGAAACATAACCCTTTATTATCTTATATGGAAAATAATTTTGATAAAACACTTGAACTCCATTCTTGAGGAAAATATCCTTTCTGCTTCAAAAACACTTTTCCTTTCTCAACATGTCGTACAATTCTAAACTAAAAGAAGTTGATTAAAAATAAACTTTAAAACTTGTAAAGTAAGCTTCTTGGAAATAATTTTTTTTTAAAAATCCATTAATTCCATATAAGTTAAAAAAACATTCTTCTCGTACTTTTGTCGGAAAAGTCAAAAAGTACCTCGTACGAAAAACGACAAAAGATTCCTTCCATATCTTTTACTAAAAACTCACTGAAGGCTAAAATTGGATTTAAAAAATTGTAGGTGGATGGAAATAATATTACATATTGAGGAAATATGGATATGGATGATAAAATACACCCCAGTAAATTCCAAAGTATAAACAATCTCGGATAAAAATGAGATTGTGATATTTCCCTTACCTTAGGTCCGATTTGCTTCGTAAGTGTCCGAACCTCCTGTATAATGATTTAAATAATGTCATTGACTTATTAAATAATCATATTAATTTTTATTATAATATATATGGTTCACTTATGACTTTATATTACCCGTTCTTTTGTAAATTCTATGTTAAAGAGTGTTTTGGGTAAAATCGTTTCATTTGCCGTCCATGTTTTGATTTGTAATTATTAATATGATTACATAGATCATGATTAATTAATTCAAGAATATAAAACATGATTTATATATATATATAATATATATTCAGAATATACATATATATAATAGATCGATAAATGGAAAGAAATACACCGTTGATGGAGACGGTAGGCCGTACGTACGCATGAACGCTGTTTTCGTTTCCTTATTGAGTTGAATGGAATTAAGTAGATGACATAAATATATATATATAAATAAATCCACTAGATTTATAATTTCATATATTTCATTATTATTTCTTATATATATACTTTATAATCATTCTTAAATGGTTAACATGGAGAATGAATCTCATCGCGTCGTGGAGACGGTAGTCCGTACGTACGCACGAGCGATGATATCGTTTCCATAATTATTGAAGTGAATTGGAGTGGATGATACAATATATCAGAATAAATATGATGTTATAATAACTATGTATAGTTATTCTTTACACCATAATACCCATCCATGTAAGGTGTTGGTGGAAAAACAGATTACACCACGACGTGGAGACGGTATTCCGTACGTAGGCACACGCGGTGATTTTGTTTTCCGTAGGATGGATAGAAGGTGAAATGGGGTTGTTTCATATTTATAATAACATATCAGTATATTATTGAGACTGATGTTATTAATTTATAATGAAACAACTAAAGAAGAAGAAGTTGAAGAAGAAAGAAGTTTGAATGAATCCGTAGAAGAAATTACCTCTTCTTCGATACGCCTCTTTGAAACCTCCTCTTAGGGCACTAAGATTGGTCTTTGAAGTAGACCAGTACCTCTAGGATGTTTCTAGGGAAGTGGAGAAGAGAATTTGGCAGGGGTTGGCCGATCTTGAAGTCTCAAAGTGGTGTGAGGAAGAGAGGGAGGAGGTTCCCTTTTATAAGGGAGGAGAGGGGCACCTTTGGAATTCTTAAAAATATTAATTTATAATAAATCTAACCCCACTTAAAAACCTCCAAAAATGACTCATATTCTAATATTAGATGAGATAGGGTTGTAATCTCATCAACCAATCAAATTTAGACATGTTTGGATCTTATTTGAAACATTATCAACTTGATTTATCCTTATTTAATCAATTTAATTTTATTTGTGGTAATAAGATTATAAATTTTAAATTATAACAAATAATTACTTATTTGTTATTAATTGTCCATAATTGGATAATTAATAACATTTTAGACCATATAAATTTAAATTTATAATTTTTAAATATTTTTGTGATTTTTAAACAATTTTATAATATGTTATTTTTATAAAATAACAATAGTGTCTATTTTGACACTATTCATTTATTTGAATTTAAATAAAATAAATACCAAATATATGTTCGAACTAAAAGATTTAATAGATTAATAAAATATCATATGTATCTAGAAAATTAGTGGATCACATTAAATAGTTCATATATTATTTATTTTATTATTTAAAAAAATATTTATTTGGTTTATCTCTTAATAAAATTAATACTACAACATTTTTGTACAATTATTTAATATACTTATTTCTTGCATAAAAATTAAAAATAAAATACTATGATTAAGATAAATATATTAAATTTCACAATAATACTTTTACTAGAATTTATCATCTTAAAATCACAATATTTAAATTGTTATACTTATTAAATTATGAAGGTGACAACTTTGGCATCATTTAAAATAAAATAATATAAGTGTCATAATCGCTTTTATAAGGCTTAAAATGGTAAAATATTAGACCATTGGATTATTGGGGTTTACATTTACATGAACAATATGTTTTGGTCAGGGTTTTGTGCATTTTATGGTCACTATTAGTTTAATAAAAACTATATTCTTGATTTTTCACTAGATAAATAATTTCTGCATCACTATTGTGTCATAATTAATGATAATTATTTAATCCCTAAAAATTATAAATAAATTCATATGATGTAGATAATTTTATTATCGTTCTGTATACTATTAATTTTCTAAGTTTCATGAAGTTTATCACTAAGTTAAAATTATTATACTTATAGTATTCAAGAGAGTGACATGTTGTCACTTTCTTTGGTTTTAATAATAATTAAATTATTTTCATGGAAAAAAGTTCATTAAATGAATCTAATCCGACCCTTAGGTGATATGGGTCTACTTTTAGTCATACCATAGGATTTTTCCAAGTTTTAGGGTAATTTTATAATCTTATATTTACCCTTAATTACCCGATTTACCTTTAACTATGGTAAATAAAATTTACCGTAGTTACTATTCACAATGCCCAAAAATAAAAAGTAGTTTATTAAAATAATTTGGACCCACTGATTCCAAATATGGAATCCATTTTTCCAAATTCAATACACAAAAGTTTCATAAATTAAATTAATATTAATCCCGTTGTCGAAAGAAAACGAGTTTTTCTTTAAAACATTGCAAAAGATTGAATTGATTTAACCTACGAATTCAAGGTAAAATCAATGATAATGACATAAATTATATTAAATGGTAAAAATATATTCTATTTATACTTTAAAACCATTCAATATTATTATTTAACCACATAAGATATTACGATGAAAAAAGTTCTTTTTAATTAAAATATAGCGTGTTTTTACTATTCATTAAAAATGAAAGTTATCAGAATAAAATGCAAAATTTATCCAAAGTAAATTTTTATTTCTTGATTCTAGAGAATAATTTTATTTTGTCAAATGGAACTTATAAACATTTCAAAAACTAGATTTAAAGTGGGTGCACCATCAAAAGGTGGCAAAACTGTATTTTTTTGAAAAATACTTATTTTACCCGAAAAATTTATTTTGTTCTTATACCATGTTCTAGAAAATTTTTAAGATGAATAATAATGTTATAAAATTCAAAATTTAGTTAATACTATTCATAACGGATAGTTCATAACAATATTATAATAATATATTGTTGTTTAGTAAAACCTGGTATTGCGTACAACACACGCTATCAGGGAAGGTCGCGATTGCGTGTAATGCAAGCCAAGTCAGGGTTGCGTGTAGTGCACGACTCCTTTGTTGTTGCGTACAATAGAATCCAACCATATTTTATTTATAAATTGAATATATATATATATACACTCAATGTTGCGTAGAATAACTTCTATCAAACGAACTTGAAATTGTGTGTAACATGAGCCAAGAATAGTGTTGCATATACTGCAAGCTAATACGGTGTTGCGTATAGCGCAAGATAATCTTGGTGTATCGTACAACAGAAGATATGAATGAAATTAAAAATAATGTATCTTATAAAATCTCGGGTTGTTACAATTATCACTTCACATCCTGATTTTAGAAGTCATTTCAGGAGGCTTTTGGGACTCAGTTACGCTTGAAAACAATGTTTCACCTCCAAAATGATGGATAGACTGAGCAGAACATTCAGGTTCTGGAGGTCATGCTATGATATTTCATGTAAAAATTTGGCTGTAGTTGGAAGGATCACCTACCACTGGTGGAGTTTGTGTAAAAAAATAGTTACCATTCCACTATTAGTATGACACCATTCGAATATTTGTACAATTGACCCTATAGGTTTCCACTTTGCAGGATAGACCTAGAAGATTCAGTACTTATGGGCCCAAAGTTGGTGAAAGAAACTACCAAGAATGTGTAGATCATCTAGTAATGGATGAAGACTGCACAGATCCATCAAAAGTCTTATAAGGACAAATTAAGGAGGCCTTTGGAGTTAAAGGAGGGAGACCATGTGTTCTTTTATGTTTCACCTTGACCTGGATGATAGAGATTTGGCCAGGGAGGAAAGCTATCTTTGAGATTAATTGTCCATTTATAGATATTGCGTAGAGTTGGTGAGGTGGCATACCACTTAGCTCTACCTCTGTTGTTAGACCAGGTACATGATTTCTTCCACATGTCACAGCTGAGGAGGTACATGCATGACCCATCACACTTTATCGACTAGGGAGAGTTGGACATCAAGGATGGAGTGACCTTTGATAAATACCTAGTAGAGATCGAGGATTTATTAGAGAGAATCTATCATGGAATATTAATTCCTTTAGTGCATGTATGGTGGTGGAATGAGAATCACCAGGAGAGCATGTGGGAGTGAGATGCCTAGATTCATGCTTAGTACCCATATATCTTTGTGTAGCCTTTATTTTGGATTTTCAGGGACATAAATCGCTAAGGTGGGGAGAATTTAATGACTCATATTTTCCATATATTATTTTTGGATATTATATAGATTATTTTTGAGATTAGGTGCTGAGACGACGTGCGAAAATAAGGCTCAGTGTTCCAAGAATAAATGTTTGTTACATAATAAATATATTAAATTGAACATGCATGAAGTTTCATGAAAAAGTAGAATAACTTCTAAATGGATGCTCAGATCAGAAATATGAGGGCACCATTGAGTTCATAATATGCAGTTTACCCTAGGCTCAACATAACCTTGGTTGGAGCTGGCCATTTGTGGAAAATCCATCATGGGTGTAAAATAAATAAAATTATTATGTGAAATTATTTTATTAATCCATTTACATAGTGACCTAAAATATTCAATAAGAATACAATTATGAAAAAATTCTAGGGTTAGCTGCATAACCCTAGAGCTGTTGGAGGATCTCTTAGATGAATGAAAATGAGACCAGGGATCGACAATTGATGTCTAATGAGATTCAAGATCTCACCAAAGATAATGAAACATGATTTTTATTCATTAGTGATCGATCCATCTTGAGGTAAGACATTTATTTAATTTGGTTTCTTTCATTGTTATGAATTTATATGATTAACATGAATCAATCGACCAACAAATTTATTCTAGAATTGGTCTTTTTACGAGATGGGTTAGATTAATTGGATTTTTGGATAAATTCTATGTGATTGTGGATTCTTTGTGGTTATTATTATGGAAACATGTCGTTGTCGACAATAAAATTTATCATGGGTCATTCCTCTTTATTATTCTTATGCTTTTGCACCCTCAATTCTTCATTCATCGCGGTCATTCTTTATTTAGACCATGGTTGGAAATCTACTAATTAAATCATTCATTCCACACCTTATTCTTAGCACAACTATTTGATATTATCGATATGGTATTGGCACTACATGAAGGTGGTGTGAAGATGGATATGCTGATGAATAAAATGACTTTAGATACTCAATTTTTTGTTCTTTAGTGAATAAAAAAGAACAACGTATAAATCCTTTTTTTGAATAGATTTGATGCCAGAATGTGTTAATCGATCAATGATGAGGTTTGGAAGAGATTTTTCCTTGGTTTTATGGCAAGGTGTGTGGTAGGATCGATGACGGGAGGTGCATATGGATGTAGAAACCAGATATGAGAATCTAGAAAATCCCACGCTATGCGGCGTGTAACTTGAAGGAACATGTCGTTTGGGACCTTCTTAGTGGAAGTTAGGGTTTTATAGAAACTTAAAGGTCACATGGCTTGTGACCCTATCACATGTAGTATGGTCTCTCCCTGGAGTCTCTTCATATACCTCAGAGGGTACCCCGATATGGTTTGGGGTACACGGGTTAGAGCGCACTGTGTACTACCCAACAAATCACGACCTATGAAAACACACGGGCTAATACCTATACTGGAACATGGGTAGAGTACATGGGTAGATGACATGCTGTGTATTTTTATACATACATGGCATGAGACATGTTCCATTTACACAGGTAGGACCTGGGGTTAAGGGACATAACGTGTAACCCTACTACATACCGCATACTCCTTAAATGTTGGCTTGGATCACTTTTCCCCTTTATCTTATACAAGTTTCGTTATGGAGAATTCCCCATATCCATTCCCTAAGGGTTAATATGGAATCATATACTACTCCAATTACAATTATCCCTTTATCAATACTTCTTGGATTAATTTGTTGGAATCCTTCCATGAGGCCCCGATTGAGATATTCTATTCATCTTCATTCCCTAGGACGAGTTCTTGGTATCGTCGTGACCAACACTAAGTAGGCAATGATCCTATACTTAACAGGTTAATCCAGATTAAGTTATTGGTATCACCCCATGGCCTTGGGTGTGATCCTAATATGTGTATTTTATCTATTCATACATTCAACATGTACTTCTAATAGAGATACATGACGAGCATTACCTCTTAGACGGATGTCGTCAGTGTTATCTGACTCAGGAGTGTATTCTTCCAGATGAGTGATATGTGGAACCTTCGATAAGTAATCCTAGGCTGGTATATTATGTTTGTGAATTATCTTTAAACAATGTGTCTTTATTGAGTATATATGGATATTATTGTTATATGTGATGTAGAAACATACCTATGTAGATCTAACTATATTTCCTTTGTTGTAAAATTTTTGGTTTTAGGGTGTCCTATTGGGTATTGTTATACTCACCCTTACACAGGACTTTACTGCAGGTGTTGTGTCTTATGTAAATGATCAAACTTTTTTCAGAGTCCTAGATGGACCCATACTAGATAGTGTTTAGTGAGATCAGATATACCGAGGTTTGTTCTTGCGGTATTCTAACAACAATCCTAGTTTTACTTTCAGGTTGGACTAGTTTTCAGAGTCTTTGTGGTGGGATTGTATTGGGCCCTATTGACTTCACTTTACTTCTTATCGTACTATGGTTGTGGGATTTAGATGTATGCATGCATTGTTGTTAGTTTGTTTTTAAATTTCAAAATTTTATAGGCTTGGAGATGTGTACGTGTGTATATGCACTTAGGATAAGGCCTCCGATGTTATTGATATGCATAGTCAGAGATAGTCTCCATCCCCTGGACTATTGGAGGTGGGATTAGGGATTCACGACATGGGACCCACTGGGACAAGTCATGATAGAATTGACTGTGATTCTCTTTGATCCATGTTTTTGAGAACCTGATCTATTCATTTCTCATCATCAATTTTGAAGGAAACAAGGTTCTATTTAATATTGAGGTCGGCGTGTCCATCTAACTTTCTTTCCCATGGAATGATTTATGGTATTATGACTCCCCATTGTTTTTATTTATCAAATTGATGATTTTAAATCCACAAGAGGTGAATTTGATCTTTTATGGCCATGTAAATATTTTCTAAAGCTAGATTTTTGTCAAAAACCATTTTGGTACACTCGATACGATCGATGAATAGGATCAAAGTAGATTTTGTTTTGGAAAGGGTTTTTCATGTATTGAAATAGAATCTGTTAACTTATAAATTTTTCATGAAATTTTGATGTGGTTTCTTAAATGAAATGTCTAATTGATAGAACATTAGGAAAACCTTACTATATGGGAAAAAACTAAACAAAGAAAAGCCCTAGTAGAGTAATATATCACTTGGGGAGGTTCTCATGGTGTCATGGTTTCTAGTGGGTAGCCTTTCTGAATGACCAAGGTTCCTAGAAATAAGAATTAACTTATTTTGGCTAGTTTTTCATGGTTTTATTAGTTGTCAACACCCTTGTGTTCTGATTTACCCCTAGTTCTTTGTGGATACATTATGTGGTTAATTATTTTATGTTGGGTTTCCTATTGATTTATGTATTCATGAAAATATGGGTATTTCCTTTGATTATACCTCAGTGATAGTTTTTCATATTTTTGTGATTTATTGAATGTGGCATGATTTTGAAAATAAAACCAAAGGATACTTTGAATAAAAATTCTTTGAAAGGAAATGATTTATTTATGAAATGTTTTACTATTTTTTTTTGAATAAGTACTAATAGATTCATGTGGGTATAAAGTTTATAAATTATTTGGTGGAATCATATTGAGATTTAGTTATCACACACTAAATTTTCTTTTGGTTGTTTCTAGCCTTAGTTTTTTAGGATATAGATAAATAGTAGAGCAACATGTAGAAGAATACTCCCCTAGATTATGTTTTATTTACAATGGGTTTGGACAATGGGAATGTATAGTTACATGGATATGGACCCATGAGTTATTTCATGCTCTATGTGGTTAATGGTCTTTCAATTTTTTATTGAGAATTTGTTATCCAATTTCAAGATGTTACCTTTTCGGTTTTGTTGTTTTGACATATAACATATATATTTTGGATATCTATTTTGATACTCTATTTGTTTCC
Source organism: Viscum album (assembly GCA_963277665.1). NCBI lineage: Eukaryota > Viridiplantae > Streptophyta > Magnoliopsida > Santalales > Viscaceae > Viscum > Viscum album. The sequence goes on along the minus strand of OY728157.1, from coordinate 2,112,293,627 downwards.
ATATTATCATACATCTGTTGAGGGTGAAATCATTCCCAAAATCTGTTATATGATACCATAATGCTTTTCTATATCCCATGGTTATTGGGAACACACTTCGGGCCTTGCGGGGGGTTAATTTAGGTGACATTATGGGTAGACTTGGGTTGGTCTATTACAATTATCATCCCCAATTTTAAGTTATTATAGTTAGTAGTGGGTAATAGGGGGGATCATGCTAAAAAACAATGTGATGGGAAATGTAATTATTTACCTAATTATATGACTAACCTAATGGGAGTGGGTTCCATGAGCTTCATGGTAGTACTAGCTCAACTAGATCAAGTTATGAATAATAACTTGAATCAGGTGGAAGGAACTCATTCTCTTAAGAAAGAGAAAGTTTTTTTTAGTCCTTTATAAAAAATTACCCCTAATTTTAGTTTATCTTATGATAAAATCATCATAGAAAAATGGATTAACTCTATTGAGAACATATTATCTTTCCTCTAATGCCCTAAATAAGAGATATTTGTACTAGACATCAATCACCTAGAGGGAGATACCAATCAGTGGTGGACAATAATCATGAAAATGAAACATAAAGAGGAAATGGAATCCATGGAATGGGAATGATTCAATAAAACATTTTTCAATAAATATTTCCCCCAAAATCTCCTTTTTAAAATAGTGATGGAGTTCCTTGGACTGAAACAAAAGGAAGATGATTCTATTTAGGCTTATGAGGAAAAATGCACAAGGTTATCATGATACTTCCTCGACTTTATCATCAACACTAAAAATAATGTGGTCTAATTATTTAATGTATTAATGTTTAGTCTATAAAAATATTTTGTTATTTGATACTTTGAAATCTATAAAGAGATCATCCATTCTACCCTTATTGTCCATAAATAAATTAGCGGTTCTCAATGGTATCGAGGGGTTGGAGATGAAAATTAGAAAATGGAGTTTAATTCGAGAGGATCAATGGATAACTCCCATTGAGGAAATAAAACCCAAATTCACACATGTAAACTGTATAGGAAGAAGCATCTCATGGTAATTGGGAGATACTTCAAGTATAGAAATAGGGGCATTGGGATAATAAATATCGAAGTGAGATAAACAAGGTCACTAATGAGACTGAAGAAAAGTAGGTTCTAGACAACATTTACCCAATAGTCTAGTGTTTCAACTACAAGGAACACATACATTATGTAATCCAATTCCCTAGGCTAAGGTTTTTTATAGATAATCAACTACAATAACCTCTAAATCTTATAAACAAAGGAAGGGTTTATATTATAACTACTAATAAGATGGGATGTGATAATGAAGTGGTGATAGGTACTCTAGTTATTCATTCATAAATAGAAAACATATTATTTGATTCTAGTTAAATATTTTTTTTCATATCATGAAATTTTAGTAGAACTATTAAAAAATCATCTCAAAACATGGAGGTTGAGTAATTCGTGAGAATAGAAAATAGGGAAATTATTGCATCCCAAATAAATAACTCCTCATTGTTCAATGTTTTTTAATTGGAATGCCCATAAAATCTCTTAATACTTACTTTAGTATAATTTGATTCTATACTTGGAATAGATTGACTATCATTTTATAAAGACAACATCAACTTCTGAGAGAGGGAAATCACTCTCTATATCCTAAATCATCATTCTATTATGTATAAGTGTAAGTATGAGGATGAATATACTTTGGAATATTCTTCTAAATCATAGATATTATTTCCTTATAATAAATCTTATCTAGCTCAATTGATTGAGACAAAGGAGACAATCATGCTTAAAGACATACCCATTGTGAGTGACTATACTGATGTATTTCCTAAAGATTTTTTTTGTATTCATCTTGAGGGATAGGTTGCATTATCAGTTGAATTTATACCTAGATCTCTACCCATATACAAGAATACATATAAAATGAATACCATAGAATTAGAATAACTAAATAATGAGTTACAATAGAATCTATGAAAGGGTTTTATACACACAAGTGCTTCACCATGGGGTGAACTAGTCCTATTTATCAAGAAGAAGGATGGTTTAATGTGCCTCCGCCTTGATTATCATGAAATAAACAAAATCATGATAAATAAAAAGTATACCCTTCTATGTATTGATGACATGTTTGATCAGATATGTGGGGTGTATTACTTCTAAAAGGTGGAACTCCGGTTGGGATATCTTCAATTTAAAGTAGAGGAGGAAGACATTCCCATGACTTCCTTAGGAACAAGGTATGAACACTATGAGTTTATAGTGATTCCCTTTGGACTCACTAATGATCTATAAATATTCCTGGAATTAATGAATAGAGACTTTAGATTTTACTTTAAAAAATATGGGTTAGTCATTATAAATGACATTATGATATAATCCAAAATTAAAGAGGAGTATAAGGATCATTTGAGTACTATTATAAAGTGTTGGAACCAAAGAAACCTTGATAGGGGAGGGGTGAATTAGGGTGACACCAAATTTTTACCTTTTACTTTCACGATATTTTCTTTGAGTTTTTAGGAACATTTATTTAACCTATTATTTATTTCAAATGAATCCATACCACTATTTATTCATATATGAATAATATAAATCACTTATGGACACTGGTATTTTACTTGGTTCACCACTAAGGGCTACTCCAAGGAGAACAAAAAAATAATTTTTTGATGTTCTAGGGGATATAATACTCTTTATAGGGATATTACAATGTATTTGGGAAGGGATCAAAACTAATATTAATCACAATTCCTCTTCTCTACTCTCACACAGAATTAAAGTTAGGGATGAGTCAGTTTATAGACTAGAGGGTCTCTTCCATAGTTTGATGACTTTTAGGTCTATTTATGTCAAGTATGAGACCTCAATTTTCATATTTATCTCTTGGTAGATACTCTATTATGTGCCTCCTTTTGTTTCTCCCTTCTTTACGTCCAGATGTGACTAAATCCTTACATGGAGTCTAGTCTCACACCTTCCTCTTCCAATTCCAAATATGATAATCCTCTGTGTGAGGATAAATCTCACATCTTCTCAATAAAACACTTCTCTTCTATAGGTGATGAAATTTACAAAATATAATTATCCTATATATTTCTTGTTCATCATTCTATATATAGAAATATAATTCTCTTTTTCACTTGAGCCATCAAATTTCAATATAAAACTAGATGTAGCAATGATGTTCTATAGAGGACCTCCTTCTTTATTTTATTTGGAACTGGATATGGTAGTATGAACAGACGCTTTCTTTATAAATCTTAACTATTAGCATATATCCCCTCTTTTTATAATTTTGTCATGAACTATTTAAACACACATACTTGATTTCAATGAATCACAACCCATGATGTAGACCACACCATGTTTCTCCATGCCTTTCATGATTCTACCATGTGTCACATATAATTTATTCTTATTAAAAATTAAAAAATAATAATGTGAAATTTTATTTATGTATTATAAATATATAATTATTCCATAATTATTGGTCTTGAGATCATTTTTTTTGAGTTTACCTAAAACCTAATTCATCCAGCTAGATATTTATATTTGGGAAATCTCTATACACTCTTCTTGATGGAATCTATTTGTGTTAGAGTTGGTGTCTTAGAACTAACTGTTTGTACTTTAGATTTCATGTATATTCTAGTATATGAATAATAATTAAAATATCTTAATACATATCACTCATAGTTCTATGTGAATTTAATATAATAATTTCCTAGAGTATCTATCACATTGAAAAGGACATTGTAGTTCCCAGATATGATAAGAACCATGCAATTCCATGATAATATTATTAAAAATTTCTCTATGGTCAGATAACATTCTATTATGGGGAATAAAATATGTTGAATATCAGGTGTGAGTACACATAAGCTAATGAGACTTCATCTAATGAAGTTTTCACTTGATAATCTATAAGATAGAATATTATGAGAACAAACCTACCGGTAGTAATTCAACATATTTATGTGTCAATGTATATTCCTATATGCGACTGTGTGTGATGATTCTTAGACATTAAGATTATTATTATTGCATGCCATGAATCTTTTACTTTAATGTACTAACAAAAACCATGATACCATATGTTCACCAGAATTTGGTTATATTGGGTATGTTACAAATGACATGTCATTAATGAATAAGTTAAAGAAGGACGCGTCACTTCCATACTTATGAAAGTTGACATCTCAAACATTTGATTGAAATGGAATCCTCACATTATGTTTCATTCCCATGGTGTAATGATGAGTGTATTTTAGATAGTCAAAAAAAAATATGTATCAAGCATATAGGATGAGGATACATGTGTGCAACCTGCTTGATGAGATATCATAACAAAGAGATTATATTACACAATGATCATTCATATGTGGTTTTTATCATTGTGACATATCTTCTTCCTATGTGGGTGCCTTGAACCATTACTAGATAGTAATATTGGACTTTAGGAATACCCACATAATACCACTAAGGAAGAGGCTTAGAGGTTCACACACAAAGTGTTTCCTTTGATCTCAATTAAAATATTATTTATATCTGACAATTGAAATTAATATTATTATCTATATCAAGAAGTAATATTTATTCAAGATTTATTAAATGATCAAAATATTAAATAAATATTTTTTTGTGAGGTAATTATTTAATTACATGATTATATAATATTTATTTATCTCTTGTTATTCGCACTATAATAAACAATTATTTATTTATTAAATAAATAATTTATTTAGTTATGTGAATATTAAATAACTAATTATTCATATGATTGTGAATAAAATATTTATTTATTTATTGAATGAGAAATATTTAATTATATATTTATTTTATAATTCAATAAATGATGATGAGGGTGAAAAAATCAAATCTTGTTTGGTGACGAATATTTATTTACCAGATTATAATATAAATATTTAACACCACACGGGTTAACAACAACCATAAAATAAAATAATAATATTATTTTACTACATGTAATGTGGCTGATTTTGGGTTAAATATATTTTAATGGACTTTTTGTAATTAATTAAATATTAAGCTCTAAACCTAAGTTTATAAATAGACTACTATATCAATCGACGAAAGGTTAATAATTGTGTACAAAAATTACCACTGAATATCTCCCTCCTCATATATTAAAATTAAGATTAACAAGAAAATTAAAAATTCCATAAAGACCAAAGGAACATAAAGTGATAAAATTAAAAAATTTAAGAAGATAAATTTGCCGTGCTAGCACTCGATGTTTCATCGATGTTATTCAGAGATCAAAGGAGCACATGCATATCACCACTAGAGTGGATCTGCTTTGGGTCCTTTCTCCGAAATGATGATTCACCAATAAATTATAATGATAAAAATCATCGATGAAGAATGATCTCAAGTCTGTGGTAATATTTCCTCATGTGTGTTTAAATTAATTATAAATTAATGTGAAAATATCATCACTCTTGGTTTCAGAAAAATGAATTTTCAATATTCTTTGATTTTTTTTTTGTTTTTCATGAAATTCATGACATTTACATTGAAAATGATCCATTGAATCTAACAAAATCTAAGTTTTCCATAGGCCCAATAAGTGCTTCCACTACATATAGAACCATTAAGTGGTATCAGAGTAGTCACATTCAAGTTATAATTATTTATTGATTGTTTATCATTTAGACATTTAATGTCTGTTTTCATTTCAGGAAATTAATTCTTATAATCCTTTTGTCTATATATCTTCTAACTCCATTCATTTATAACTCATTTAATCTATACCTAACTAAATATTAATAAAGAATATTTGAATAACCCATCCGAAGGTGCTGGTGATTCTGGCTGGATAACACAATAGTACCCAAAGTGTTTCTTGAAGGTACATACTATATAGCCATGTTCAATACATCAGGTGGAATTTTGAATTAATTACGAGAATCATAAATTAAATACAAAAAAATAAATTAAATACATGACCTATGTTGACTGGGCTAGGCTAGCACATGACTCACCAGACTACATGTTGTGTAACTCAGTTACATGTTGTGCAGTCCACGTGTTTTCACAACAGAAAACATAGGGTCCAAGCCATGTAATAAGGAGGTTACACAACATGCACCAGTCGTACATGCAATATACATAAAACATGTTCATGCATTAATACATTCTGAGTCCATAGTTTTGTATCATGGACATAAGACTAGAATGATACAAAATATGTAGCTGGATGTACACTCTATATACCCAAATTATGTATATAGAAAAATTTAAAATTTATTTTTTACTCCTTAAATCCTCAATAATGTGTTCTATGTGTCATTTATTAACACATACACATCATCTGAGGGGTTATATATATATATATATATATATATATATATTAAATTCTTAATTAATTTCTATGTAAAATTTTGAACTACATACCATGTTTAGTCATAATACGTTGACTACTCCATGTGCATTAAAATCATTATATGAAATGTTAGTTAACATGTATTCCATGCGTCATTTATTGACTCATACACACCATGTAATTACATGATAAAACATATCTGATATATTCCACCTTAATAGACAGTATACAATCTTAATACATGTCGAGTAGTTTAGAAATGTACTCTCCAAGTTGCTTCCAAGGACAAATAATATACTTTTTTAAATAATTTTTAATAATTTTTTTATTTAATTTATTTAAAATCAGAGTGATTGGGTATCACTAGGAATGATTGGATGGAGATTAATATTAACTGAATTAATTGATTAATCAAATAATTAATTGGATTAATTCAAAAGTATTTATATTAATAAAATAATGAATCAAAATGAATGATGGATAACTATTTTAAATACGTATTCATTGCACTAGTTTATAGTCATGAGTTTAGACTAAGGTATGTGTATGGTTTATTTAATATATTTATTTCATGGGGTTTTTCAATTATTTTATTAAATTAAATTTGTGGCCTATGATTCATCTATACCTACTTATTATGTATGGGATTATGTGTCCACATTTTCTTTTATTTAAACCCACGTTTCGGTTCCCTTCACATGCATGTGAAGTAAAATTATTTTAAGGATGGATATCCTAGATGCATGAAGTTGGTTCATGTTGGAGAAAAGGTTAAACCAAACCAACCAAATACATAGGACAAAGGTGGAATGTTGCAAACTCGATCCCAGACCCGCTCAAGGAGTTTCCCCCTTTGGGTTAATGGTTTATTTATTGTCCACTCAATAAATAAACTGTTAATGAAATATCATGATCATGATATGTTTTATTTATTTTATTTCTTTCTCTTGTATGATTTATTTTATGGATGCAAGAAAACAATCACATAAATAAATGGATTGATATGAAAAGATATAATTAAAATAAAAAGGATCTTATGATAATATGTTATAATTATATGGTTAATCACTTAAGTAAAATCCACTAAACAATAAAAAGACTTGTAAAATATAAAATAATAAGATTTAGGCATAATATTCAAAATCACTCAATTCAATATTAAGTTATTACACCTTCAATTACTAGACTTTGAATGAAACCACCGAACTAAGTATTTGAATGACCCTTGTCAAGAAAATTTCTTTTATTGGGGAGCTTTAATGATGGTTTTGGTTTTATGTAACCAAGTTGAAATCAAGAGGATTATACCTTTCACGACTTTATGTATATTGGAGGCATGTGTTGAATAAATACAACTCAAGATTTCTAGATTAGGGAGTCCACTAAACACACCTAGGAACTACCTTCCCATAGTTAGAAAGATTTCCTACCTAAATACCTTTGAGTAACTGACCAGGCCCTTTCTTGGGTTATGATAAGGGAAATATGGATCATAGGCACTATAATATCCACATGATGGGGAATTTTGAGTTTAATGTAAAGGGGTGTTGAGACTTGATGAAATTGTGTGAGTATTAATAAATTTATTTTTTTGTCTCATATATTTTTTAATAATGTACTAAATATTTTGTTTTATAATATTTTAGAATAGTGAATAATTCATCAAACACATTATCCAGCTAATCAATTTTAGATAAAGACTATCTCCTTACTAGCATTAATTTCCAAGAATGGTTCAGACACTTATAAGTTATATTGCACCATGAATGAAAGTCTTACTTTCTTGAATCCTCAAAACCCTGATTTTCTTGATAAGGAGGTGAGTGATGAAGAGTTATCTATCTATAAAATACACAAAAATTATGCAATATATGTTTAGATTTTAATGCTATCATCCATATCTATAAAACTCATGAATTTTTATGAAAACATGGATGCCTATAGAGTGATCTAGAATCTATTTGAAATTTATTAGGAGAGGTCCATCCATGAAAAATTTGAGATATCCATGGAACTCTTTATGAGAAAAATAGAGAAGGTGAACCCATTAGGTCTCATGTTGCCGAGATCATTCACTACATTAAGTGTCTATAGGTTTTAGGGTTTAAGTTACATGAGGAACTACACATCGATATCATTCTTTCATCACTCCCCAATATCTTCTCTAGTTTTATTATAAATTTCAATATGAACAACATATAGAAGTATCTCTGAGATCTTCTCAATCTACTTATCCAAGTTGAAAATGATATGAAGCTTAAAAACCCTTCTGTATTTATGGTGAATAAAAGGAAAGGCTATATGAAGAGCTCAAAGTAAAACTACAAGTCTAAATCTTCTTTATAATTCACTTACAAGAAGAGGAGGATTAAGGGATAGGAAAAAGATAAGGAAAGGGAACATGATGCTATCTTTTTCACATGTGGCAAGAAGGGCCCTTAGAATAAAAACTATACTCAAACAAAGAATTAAGTGTAATATTTATTTGAGTTTGTTATCTATTATAATATATATTTTTATATGAATTTAGTATTATATACAATATATGGGGATCACATATGTATTAAAATATAGGAACCAATTATAGGTCAGTGTAGGATAAAATGGAAAGAGAGGGGGTGTGAATTACCTTAAAAAAATAAAGACTTAATGAATAAAAACTTATTTTAAAATTTTGATGATAATTAAAACCTTTTGACATATTTAAAAATGAAAATCGATACAATTAAAATAAAGGAGTAAGATAAATGAAATAACTATATGTGATTATAAAATTTTAATAATATAAGAATATGAAAATTGTAAATAGAATGATTATGCATATTAAAGTATAAAATTATAAGCATAGTGGTATTAAAATGATAAATAGAGAATGTATAAAATAAATGACATAAATTAATACAGAATTTTGGATAAAGTTCTTTGATGAACCACTATGTCTCCTACCAATTTTTTTGAGGATTTATTATGTTAGTCCCTTGGATTTAATGGTAGAAAAGATAAAAAAACTTCCCCGATTTTAATTGTTAATAGTATGAAACCAGAATAAAATTAACCCTATTTTTTTAACAGTTATAGATAGAAACCTAAAAGAGAAGTAATCCCTTGATAGATAGTGGTTCTAAAAAGAAAACAGAGTCTTTCACTTTAAAAGGTATTGAGTACCGAAATAGGGGAAGGAAGAAAGAAATAGTGGATTTCTAAAATAATTATATTTTAGGAATGGTATCATTTCTATCAAATAGATAACAATAATAACTGGGAGTGAATGAGGAAGATTTATAAGGGTGATGAAAATATTTAAAATGAAAACTTTTAGAATTGGGAGAACTTTATAGATCAGGAGAAATTTAAATATCATATCACTTTGGTGTTGTCAATTGGTTGTGAAGGTAAGTTACCATGCCTCCCATGGGGATTGTTTATAGATTTCATAAGATCTAGAGGAGTCTTAAGTTGAGACAAGTATTTAATGAGATCCCGCAATGTTTTTTTACCATTATTTAAATCTCATTGTAAGGTTCTATATCGAAGCCAATGACTAGCCGGATGATCCCACAGACTATCCGGATGATCGTACTAGATATCTAATGAGTCACTTGGAGGTTATTGGGATTTTATAGATCCAATCGACTGGATGGTGAGTTCCACCGGATAGCCAGTGGGCTTGATAGAATTGCATGAGCTACTTATAACTCTACCATACGGGTGGTGGTATTCTAGCAGTTGAGCGATGCTCTAGGGTAGAGAGATACTTTTAATTAGCCTTCTATGGCATATTGTTTGCATCCTCTTAGTATAGTAGTTCCTTATAATTATTTCTAAATACTATACAAAATAAATGATAAAAAATATTTAGAAACACTTTAGTGGTTGTGATCATAATAACACATGAGTTTTTTGAAAATATCTCCATATTTGATGATAAAAAATACTCAATTAAGATTAAAATAAAAGAAAAAGATAATATTTTATCCCCTTTAATAAAAAAATATCCTCTCTCCCCCATAAAAATGTATAACATAATACTAATTATACCTAATATTTATATAATTATTAGATATTTCTATAATTACCTATGATTACCCCTTTTATTTTATTACAAATAATTCATAAATGGAGTTAGATTAAATAAGTGAAATAAAATTTAAAACTTTGTTTATCAACATTAATGATCAATAGAGTGATATTTTTTTTTAAATTTTAAAAATTGAAATAAAAATTGAAATGAGTTATTTTCAATAAAGCTAAATATAAAAGAAAATAAACATAAAATATGTTCTAATGAGAAATAAAATTTTGAAAAGTAGTTTTTGAAAAATTTCAAGAGTTAAATAAATTTTGAAAAAAAATTAAAATGGTATTCTATTCTAAGATCATTTTAGTATTAAAAAGTTTTTCTCCCCCTTAAATAAAGCACTATAAATGTGATGATCCAATGAATCAAACTAATTAAGAAATATTTTAAAATTAATAAAGTATATGTAATGTCTAAAATAAAAGAAATATTTTAACATATAAATTCCATTCCATCATTAAGGTTTAGAAAATATTATGTTAATAAACCATAGAAAATTTCCTAGTATTTTCAAACTAGGTGTGTAGTAAAGGACCATTACTTGTGCACAGGGTGAAGATCAGATAAAAAACCCAACCTGACCTTTTCGAGGTAATAACCTCTAGGTGAATCTGTGCCAAAAGCACATCCTCTTATTTTTATATAAATATTAATGTTTTTACTTGGGTAATTAGGATCGACTTTACCAAAATTATGAAAAGTTTGAAAAATATTTTTTAGTTTGAAAAATGATTATAAAACATTAAATTTTGGAAAAAAATTTAAAATTTGTAAAAAAAATAAAAAAATTCTCAATATTTACAAGATTAATATATAAGTATCATAAGATAATCATACCTAACTGGACAATAATAAAGTCAAAGTGATAAATAAAAATATTTTTAGTGAATATAACAAGTTGAAGGCTTGTGTAAAAAATTCTAGAACAATATCATCTTTTTGAAAGTGATCTCTAAGAAAGTGGTATCTCAAATCAATTTTCTTAGAGTGATAATATAGGATAGGAATTTTAGTGATATAAATTCTATTAGTATTGTTGATGTGAGCTATAATTTTAGACATATATAGTATGTTATTCATTGAAAATACCCCAATTATAATTCAATTCCTATGTAAATAGTGATTTTCATTGACTATATAAAATTGAAACTTAGTTATAAATTAGATTTAAATATGGTGTTTATTTATATATTCATATTTTGATATAAATTTTGAATCCATGCTTAATTATAGAGTGAATTTTAATTATAGAAAAGTACCACACTAATCAAAAATGTGATTTTTTTGATATGCATATTGAAAAAATTGGAAAGGTCGTAAGTGACCCTAATATACACAGTCACTATACTAATAGTGGGTACTGATCGTGCACAACCCATGCATCGAGAACCTAGTGTGACATGGTAGGAATAAAGACCATGCCTTTAACATACCATGATCACTGCTCACGATCACTTTACTATCTTGTTGCACCCCATTATCTTGGGTGATATACTGTCAGTGAGCACCATCAGCTGTCCTACATTCTCAAAAATTCCACAAGGTTAAAAACAGATGACTACTTGAAGGAAATTTATTGTCCATGCAACCCCTTTCACAGTAGGAATACCTAATATAAGAACATTTTTTTGTAACCATCTCATGGTTATTATACTAACCATGTCCTTCATGGTAGTCATGATTACCATTATAATTTCCCTCATATACCTACCATACCCCTACCACTAAAGATTCCATGAAACCATCAACAAAACCCAAGCCTCCACTTCCCCTAATGAATAAGAACCCTATCAAAAGAATCTTGAAGATGATCCATAGGCTAGGTGAATATAAATATGTTACCACCACCACTTATTTAAAACCGACTTGAAGAAAAGCTAGGTGCCACATACCTTATGACACCACCTTCTACTACCAACCATGGATTTGAGACAACTATGGAGTGAAGTAACCTTTCTCGGAGAATCACAGTTGTAATAAAATCCAATACAAGCTCCACATTGACTAAATAATTTTTCTAGTTAAATATTCCATGAGTGAATATTCTCTTCATGCATAGCCTCTAAAGGATCTTTGAAATTACACTTAGTTGTGAGGGAGATTTATTCTTACTGAAACCAGAGTCACACAATGAAGAACCAATATCTTAGGAGAATATGAAGGAAAAAGGAGTTACATAGAACTAAATTCGACAATATTCAATGATTTTTAGAATCTTCCTTCATTATTATATATAACCACCGACTGGTGTAATTTTTGAACCTAATTTATCTAATAAAATACATCCTTCTAATATATACAACACCAGTGATAAGATATGATTAACATTCACCAACCAATGATGGGAAATCCGAGTTAAAAATACTAGAAGTTATGATGTCTCACGGGTAAAAATAATAATTAATTGACACTAAAAAACTAACATGTCCCATAAACTAAATAACAATCCCATTTTTTTTTCAAACATAATAAGGATTCCCAATGTGTTGAGAAGCATCAGAACACCCCCCCTCAAAAGGACACTGGGATGGATCATGGGAGGAGCACCAATTCCTTATAGAAAGTTATCCAGAACCTTCATTTTGAACACATTTAAACCATCTAGTAGGAAGTAAACCTTCTCCCAATAGAAATCATATATTCTTGAATTATATGAAGAAGAAAGTTTCCCTCACATAGAGGGAAGCATAATCAGATATCCAAGAATTCATCTGTAAAAGGAATTCACTATACTGGAAGAAATAGAAAAATAAATAACTCTTGAAGGCTTCTGTCACTCACCACCAACCATGACTCCTTTTTTTCTCATCATTATATACTGTAAAAACTATGATGATGTCACACCAGGCCATTTATGGTTTCAACAAGGTGAATTACATAATTTCACCCTATTTATGAATTATGATTATTTAATGTACTAACTCCTCTATAGATTTTAATGGTTATAATAATTATATATTTCCTCTGGTTTTAGATTTTAATTTCTTATGATTATTGTTAGAATTGAACACACAATACACTTGGATTCAATTCATTTCATGTGATAACTAGCATTGGGGGAATTCAAGGTTGAATGGAGGCATCAACTGACCAGGCTAAGAAAAGTTAATAAATACAGTGATCATTGTATTTCCTTCTTTTAACTGAAATAGACCAATAAAAGTGATCAATGGGGATAAATTAATGAGAGGATGAATAGAAACCAATTGAAAAATGATTCAATAGGATAATGAGGAAATTATCCAATGATAGAACACTATTAATTAAATTGAATTTAAAACTAACCAATTTCACTAACTATTTCTTTCAAATTGAACCAAAAAAAAGATTTAAAAACACACACAACACTATATTCTCTTGAGACAATCCAAGTCCCATTTTTAATACATTTTTCTAAGGTTCAATTTTTTTTTGAGCACCCCATGATAGGCGCACATAAAACCTGACACCGTTTCCAAGGAAGACAATATTTTGTTTTATTTTTGCTTAAAAATGTTTTTATATGACCAGATATAGTTCTTTTAGCCTCACTGATTTTGATCTGGAGGTTGATAGAACTGTTATTGAAAGACACAAAACTCTGAAGGACACAAAAGAAGTGGAAAGGGAGTTTTTAACCATTCCATTCATAGATTCTACCTCCACTATTTCTTCCTCCTCAAAAGCTATTATAATAAGTGAAAAAATGGAAGGTAATATAGCTCAAGTTAATAGGAATTTGAGAGAATTGTATGCAACCAATTTAAATATTAACAAATGACAATTATAATTAAATGATTAAAAAGACCATGAACTCAAAATTGGAATGAGTGGAATACTGACCAAGATTCATGGAATATATGGTGAAGACCCCAATAAGAAATTAATAGATTTTAAATAAGTTTTTGATGGATTCAGAACCAGAGGAGTCACTGAGGCTCAAATTAGCTAGAAGGATTTCCCCATCTCATTTGAAGGGGAATCCAAGGATTTGATCTATAATCTATATCATGAAGAAGTCACCTCAAGGGAGGATCTATAAAATAAATTCATTGATAAATTATTTATTACTTCAAGGAGTAGTCAACTTTGAAATGAGATTTATAGAATAAAATAGAAAACAAGAGAAACTTTATATGAGTTTTTGGAGAGATTAAATAAAATAACCACATCCTTCCCACACCAGTCATATGAATAACATCACTTGGATTTTTTAACCAAGGATTGATGGAAAATGATCAGAACCTATCTAATGTTTCTTCAATAGGATAACTTATTGGAAATTCACCATTTGAAGTAAGAGAACTCATTGAGAGGATCTCAAAAAAATTTCTAGCAATTTGGTATGAGAACTAAAATCAAAGGAGTACATGAGGTAAAAAAATTCAAGTCATCTTTGTTAGAAAATAAAATTAAAGAACTAAATTCTCATGTGAGACAATTAGCTATGAAAAATTCTATGAGTCATCACCCACCACACCCACAAGGGTATTTTGGTTATTCTATTCCCATGATCATTTTACCGATAGATTCCCTCATGTTCAAGGAATTGAAATTTGTGATGTAATGTTCTAGAGTAAATTCTAGAACCAACCAAGTGGATAACAATGATATAGATTACCCCCACCAACTAGTTTGGAGTTGGGATCCACAGAGTCAAAGAACACCATTTAAACAGGCTTCTTAATCACCTTTTCATCCCCCTCCATTCCAAAGAAAACCTTTCCAACACTCTACAAGCTACCAAAAAGTAAAACCACAATAACCTTTCATGAAGGACATTTTTATATAGGTAATATAATATAAAAATAATCAATAGAACACCTCACCAATCATGAATCAGAGTTGAAGGAATTAAAAGGACAATTTTTCCAGCTCATGACCACCATCAATAATATGGTAAATCAAGGATCAAGTAATCCTCCTACACATATAATTATAAAACCTATGGTAAATATATATTCTATTAAATTAAATATTGGGAAAAAATTAGAAGATAGTAAAGAATCACACCAGAAAATTGTAGCTGGAAGTGAACAATAATGAGTATTTGAAGAATATATTAAAGAAAAAGAACCTGAGGAGGAGGTAGTGAAGGAACCATCAAAATAAAAAATACAAATCATATAATATCCATAATAACCCCAACCTACTTTCCTTTTAAGGAAACAAGAACCCACAAAAATCATGGAAGAGTCACTGCAACAAGATATGTAGGAATTCTTCAAGAAAGTGTTGATCAATATCCCCTATTAGAATCCATTTTCTAGATTACAAGGTATGAAAAATTCATTAAATACATGTTTATTGGAAAAATAATATTAAAACAAAAATTTAAAGTTAGTTAAGAATTTTTCTTCCCTTATTACCCCTAAAATCTTCTAAAAATTCCAATTTCCAGAGGTTTCTATTCCCTATATAATTAGTAAGATCACTTTTTCTAATGCAATTTGTGCCTTTGGATATTAAATTAATATAATAAATTATTAAATTTAATCTTATTTATAGATGGGAGAACTTAAATCTTCCCATGTAGTTGTAAAACCTTCCAACAGATCAACCATATACTCGATAGGTGTCCTTGAAGAATCCCTGGTAAGTGTACAAGGTTACCCATTACCTACTGGTTTTTATGTCCTGAACATGGAGGAAGACAAAGGTTAGAAAATATCCCCCATCATATTCAGTATACTATTCCTAAATACCACTAAAACCATCATAAATATCAATAAATAAAACCTTTCCATGACTTTTTGTGAGGAAACAATAAATTTCAACACCCTTGATTCAATGAAACACCCTCATGTAGAGAATTCTATTTTCATGTTAAAACACTATGAACTCCTCTATTTATCTAGAGAGAAAACTAAATTATTCTATGACATAATTATATTAGGAGATGCATCGGAAACATAAAACCTACTAGGCTAATCTATTTTTGAAAATTAACTAAATATGGATACAATTTCAAATGTTAATAAATTTAAAGAAATTAATGAAAGTTACTTTAATTAGTTGCTTAAATCTGACACTAACATTTATACCTTACATGTTTAGGTAGTCCGCATGGAGAATAATGAAATATAAACATCTCTAGAAACCACATTAGTTATAATTAAAACTATTACCCTCAAATTTAAATTATACATTTTTAAAAGGAGGATAAGAAAATTCTAGTCATAATATCAAATAACTTAGAGAAGAACCAAGAAAACCAATTGATGAGGAATATTAAAAATAATTCTAGGTCCATAGACCAAAAATTAGGGAACATTCTAAGAATTATCCCTACTTCATCCATACATAGAATTATGTTGGAAGATGGATACAAATTTGTGATACAACCCTAGACAAGGATCAACCCAACCCTATTGGAGGTAGAAAAAAGGTAAGTAGAAATACATTTAAAATCTAAAGTAATATATCCCATCTCAGTCACCCAATGTTTGAGTCTGATTAAAATTTTACAAAGAAAAACTGGTTACACAATTGTGAAAATGAAAAAAATGAATTAGTACAAACTAAAATCTAGAATATTTGGAGAGTTTGTATCGACTATAGAAGATTAAACCATGTGACAAGAAATAACCATTTCCCCATACCTTTTATAGACTAAATTCTAGAGAGACTAATTGGAAAGAAACATTATTGTTTCCTTGATGGTATTTTTAGGATATTTTCAAGTCCTAATATCCCCTATAACCTAGAAAAGACAACTTTAACATGTACCTTTAATGAGTTTTCCTACTAAAGGATGCCTTTCTGTCTCTGTAATGCCTTTAGTAACTTTCAACACTGTATAGAAATTATTTCCTCTGACTTGATTGAAAACTACCAGGAGGTATTCCTTGATGACTTAACTATGTATGATACTTGTTTTCAAATATTCCTAATGAGTTTGGAAAAAGTTTTTAAAAAAATGTTTTGAGAAACACTTAGTTTTGAATTTGGAAAAAAGTAATTTTATGGTGGTAAAAGAAATTTTTTTAGGATATTTAATTTCTAAGGATGGAATTGAATTTGATAAGTCCAAATTTGATGTCATTTATACACCACCTTACCCCACCACTTTGAGACACATCAGATCCTTTCAAGACCACATTGGATTTTATAGATGATTTTTTAGGTACCTTAGCAAAGTTTATTTTTACCGAATTAACCTACTCAATAAGGAAAATGATTTTATTTTTAATAATTAATGTAGGGAAAAATTTTATTGATTGAAAGAGTTATTTAACACTTCCCCCATAATCTTCCCATCAAACAAGATTTACCCCTTTGAGATATTGTGTAATTATTCCAATAGAGCTGTAGGGGTCATGCTATCCCAGAAGATCGATAGGCTTACCCATGTGATAGCCTACAATTCACAAACCTTGTACACTACTCATATTAACTACAAAATAATAAATAATTAATATTTGTCTATTATTATATATTTATAAAATTTCCTTTTTATCTCATAGTAAGTAAAGTATTGATCACGTAGCCTTTAGATATTTGATCAAGAAGACTGATAAAAAGTCTAGATTATTGAGATAAATAATGGTTCTATAAGAGTTTGACCCTGAGATTAAGGGAAATATGTGTAATGAAAATATAGTGGCTAAATTCCTCAAACTGACAAGGTAGAACCAATCCCAAAGACCAGTCTGGATGATTCATTCCCTAGTGAGAAATTATACCGCCTAACCCAAGTGCCCCGGTACACCGATATAGTAAATTTTATGTCCAGAAAATAGGTACCTTCTTTATTCTATAAGTATAAAAATGCTAAATTAAAATTAGAAGCAAAACACTATGTTTGTTAAGAACCTTATTTATGGAAAATTTTCATTGACCAAGCCATTAAAAGGTTCATTACTAATGAAGAAAGAAATTCCATGCTTTGTTTTTTTTGCACACTTTCATGTGGATGACATTTTGGACCTCAATGAACCACTCTAATTTTTTTGAATATGTATTATTTTGGACCTCAATATTTAAAAATTCACATGTTTTTTTGTAAAAAATCCCAAAATTCCAGTTTACTAGTGGAATTTTCAAAAGATAAGAAATTCCCCAAAAACCTTTTATTTTTTTGTGATATATTCTATCTATGGGGAATTTAATTCACAGGTCAATTTACTATGTCATTTTGATTTTCCTATATCTTATTGGTAGTAGAAAATGTGTCTAAGTGGATTGAGGCCAAATCGAATCAGACTAATGACTTAAAAACCGTGATTAGATTTCTAAAATCAAATATTTTTGTAAGTTTGGAATGCCCCTAGCTTTAATAAGTGTCCAAGAACCCACTTATAAAACAAGATTATGAAGGCCCTGATGATGAATTGCAGAGGGAACCATAAAACCTCTACTTCCTACCACCCACAGAAGAATGGACCAGCCGAGGTTTCTAATAGACAATTCAAAAGAAATTTGGATAAAATAGTGTAACCCAACCATAAGGAATGGGGTTATAAAATAAAATATGCACTGTATCCATACATAATTTTCTATAAGACCCCATCAGGTATGTCCCCCTACCGATTTTTTTTGGGAAAAAATTTCTACTTTCCTATGAAGCTAAAACACAAGGCCTACTGGGCTATAAAAAGAGTAAAATTGGATTCTTGAAAGGTTAGAGAATAAAGAAAACTGAAAATAATGGACATTAAGGAGTTAGGGATAGATTCATATGATAAATCACTAATTTAAAAGGATAAAAACAAATCTTCCCATGAAAAGGTGATCCATAAAATATAATTTAAAGCTGGAGACAAAGTGCTACTATTTTATTGAAGGATGAAAATTATAACAACCCTACTATTTATTTCACATTAATACATAATTTAATACATAATATAACACTTAATAAATCCCATAATATCTATAAGTATTGTGTATTTGGGAATTAGGTATATTAAATAACTACTTAAAATAGTAAATACATCAGCTATATTGAAAAATTCCTTAACATGATTGTAATATTTCATGGATTTTAAAAATGCACAGGATAACCTGGGGACATAAATAAGAAAGTGGTGAGCTATAAATCCCATTAAGGGAATTATAATATAATAAGGTAAAAATTTTTATAGAATAGGCATATCAATGGGGAATAAAAGGAACATGAATAATAAGTCATGGTATATCATGATAATCATAACATGGGAAATGTGGTAACAACTTAAAAACACTGCATCATAAACATAGTTCAAGGATAACTATCAAGAAATCATGATGGAAAAAGTACCACAATGGAATTAGGTTCACTCCCTATCCCAACTTGATGTATCATAAGACTAAACATTACCCAATCCATGGAGTGCTATATAATTCTAGGCTCACCCGTCACTTTCATTTCATTTTCATGCTTAATTGTGCCACATAGATCATAAAACATGGTTTCATTCATCATCATATTTTATTCCATGATCCAGGAGTGTGGAAAACATACATTTAAGTCCCAAGTCAAATAAGTATAAGTGTATAATGTTTAATACCCTTTATATTAAATGGTTATGGTATTCACTACATAATTGTTTTGGCATGGAAAATCATGGTGAAATTTCAGTAGCACAACGACATCACATAAAAATTAATAAAATAGGTTGATGAGATAGAAAATAGTATATAATAATTTTTACATAAAATGGTAAGTATTAGGGACATTTTAATACATATCACAAAAATAGAAATTGGAAATATAATGCATAATATAATAAAGAAACTTGAATAAAGAAGAGAAGGTGAGGATCCCTTAATAAATTTCGGTATGGTAACGGGTGTATGTAAAGGATCATTAGAGGGATAAATGAGTGTTAAAGGGGTTTATATTCATTTATAAATTAAATGGATAGTAAGGGGGACATGTAATAACATATCCCAACCTGAAAAAATAGAAATTGAAAGCATAACATAAAATAGGTGCTTGAATTAAAAGGAGAGTGAAAGATACCTTACTTGAGTGTGTGACTCCAAATGCTCAGAAAGATCTTATTATGTGATTGGGGGAACCTTTAAAGGACTATAGGGAGGGGAGTGAATATTAAGAACATGCTTCGAGGATATTTAGTGAAGAGAAATGTTATCTTTTGTGGGTTTATGTAGGAAATGAGTGGGGATTTCTTTATTATTTCTCAAACTTAGGTTTTTGACTCTATATAATTAAATAACCAAAACAAAAAATATTACAACTGTTTTCCCCATGGTTTATATCAAATGGGAGTTTATTTCATTATTTTAAAATTCCAAGGTCCTAAATTAATAAAATAATTCCATTTATTTTGTGGAGGTGAGTCATACTCTTAAAGAAATGATTTTAAAATCTTAAAATATATTAATGGTTTTGGAGGATTCAAAAAAGTTTTATAAAAATTAATCAAATAAACATAAAATCTAATAATTTTAAATTGAAAACATATATTTGGTCTTGGATACCTTTTATAGTATGTATTACATCACTTTTAGTCCATTATGATGTCAAAATATACAAAGTATCTTTATATGTTAATTAATTTTTACCTAAAAATATGACTATCTCAGAAAATTATAAAAAATTAAAAATTTGATAATTTTGACATTATAATTCCAAAAGAAATATTAATTTTATCTAAATAATTTTCTAAATTTTTGAATTTTCACTTTTTAAATTAAATCGGCATTTATGAAGAAATTCTGGGTTTTTTTGACAATAACAGTTTTCGATCCCTTATAAAAATTACATTTATCTTCATAAAAATTATATGATCATTTATATTTAACAAAAAATATGTAATAATAACATTTTATTAATTTTTTTTTAAAAATTCCATTAATTCATCAAAATATATTCCTTAATTGAATTTTGAATATTACCCCAAAATACTATTTTATGTTTTATTATATCAAAATAAAAAACATCCATAAAGTAATAATAATTGGATAAAAATATATCCATTTTTATATACAATATAATATATAAAATAATATTTCTATGGTCCTAATACATATCCCTTTAATACACTAGTAAATTCCTTAAGAGTAAGGTGTGTGACAGTGAGACATTCATGGGGTGGTTCAACACACATGGTTTGGTCGTGATCTTGACGAGCTTGAAATTATATAATACAAAATTTCACTCATGCTTAAGTTATTTTATCTCATCTTGGGATTGGTCAATTGAAAATACTAGTGATAGTATCTCCCTTAGAATCTCTAATAAATGGGATTCATATTGTAAAATCCTATTGGTTGAGGCTTCCACTTCCTTTGTCTGTGTCAGTTGGATTTGTTAAAACTCTATATTTATACTAACCTTGTGATCACTATTAAATGACTATATTATCAATGGTATTGATAATTTAACAATATTTTTAAACTTTATAGGATATAATGAAACCAAATAAGTTCACATACTTTCTATAACCATAATAAATAATAACACATTTAGTTAAATTAAAAGGGGAATTTTATTTATAACAGTTCTGGTCATTATAGTATTTCCACCTTTAGAAATTTCACTCATGAAATTTTATTTTCCCACACTAAAAAATATGAGGGTATTTCTATTTCATCACTTCCTCCAGTTCCCAAATCACTTCTTCAAAATTTTGGTTTCTGCACATCACTTTTACATGGTGCATTGTCTTATTCTGCAGAACTTTATCTCTACGATATAAGATCATTTCTGGATACTCCTCATAAGAAAGGTCATTTTACAACGATACCACCTTTAGATTGAGTACATTTGATGGGTATGGTATTTACTTACTCAAGATGGATACATGGAATAGATTATGTACTTGAGATAGGTTATGTGGGAGTTCTAGTCAGTAGGCCACTGATCCACTGTGATCAAGGATTTCAAAGGGACCAATATATCTTAGTCTAATCTTTACCTTCTTCCCAAATCTCATGAATTTATTCCATAGAGATATGTGTAGGAATACCATGTCTCTGACATCATACTCTATGTCTTTTCGATGATTTTCATCATATCTGTTCTGTCAAATATGAGTAGCCTTGATGTGATACTGAATTCTCTTAACCTTTTCCACCATTTCCTCAACCATTTCAAGACCTATCAGTTTTCATTCCCTAACTTCATCCCAACATGCAGGTGTTCTATGCCACTTCCCATAAAGGTATTCATAGGGAGCCATTTGGATGCTTGATTGAAAACTGTTTTTGTATGAGAACTTGACCAAAATAAAATGTTGATCCCATCCTCCTTTGAAGTCAATAGAGCATGCTCTCAACATTTCCTCAAGAGTCTAGACAGTCCTCTTAGATTGGACATAAGTTTGGGTGTGATAATCTATGATGAAGTTTAACTCAATGTTTATATAATGTTGGAGACTTTTCTAGAACTTTGAGGCCAATCATGAATTTCAATCAAATACAATTGATTGTGGTGTTCCATCCAGCCTCACCACTTATCTAATGTATATCCTTGATAGTTAATTGAGTGATAAATCCTCTTGAATCTTAATGAAGTGTGTAGTATTTTTAATATGATCCACCACAACCGAGATAGCATTATTCCTAGTTGATGTCATTGGGAGACCAGTGAAAAAGTCCACGGTGATGTTTTCCCATTTCCATGTTGGTTTTGGTAGCGGTTGCATCATCCATTTATATTTTTTCATTTCCACTTTCACTTATTGACATATAAAACATCTTTATGTGTATTCTTTAATATGCTTCTTCATATTTTCCTACCAATAGTATTCTCAGAGATCTCAATACATCAGTGAGATTCCTAGGTGGATGGAGAAGGTTGATCTATGTGAATCATCCAATAACTCCTTTAACCCAGGATTTGATGGTACATATAGTCTTGACCCAAATCTCACAACTACCTCTTCATTAACATTAAACTCTAAGGATTTTCATTTATTTATATCTTACATTTTCTTTTGAATTCCAACATCATATCTTTGAACATCCTTTAACATATTCAAAAGAGTCGGTTGAGAAATAGTTTGTGAAAGGATTGACTATCCACCTTCCTTTAATATTCATAGGTTTATAATTTTCAAATATAAGAAGATCGGATCCTTCTCAATTATCACCAATGAAGGAATTGTTGGGCCCTTTATACTTAGAGTGTCTACCATTTTATTCACTTTCCTAGGATGATAGTGAATTGAGAAGTCATAGTCCTTGATCAGCTCTAACCATCTTCGTTGGTGTATATTCAGATCTTTTTGTTTGAATATATAATTGAGGAATATGTGATCCGTATATATTTCAAACATCTCCCCAAAAATATAATTTCTCTATATTTTCAAAGCGGATATCACTGTAGACAACTCCAGATCATGCATTGGGTAGTTATATTCATGAACTTTCAACTGTCTTGAATCATAGGCTATGAATTTGTCATTTTTCATTAACACACATCCCAAAATCTTGTTTAAAGAATCACTAAACACCATGAAAAGTTCTCCACTTGTGGGTAGTATGAGCACAAGTACAGTGATAATCATCCTTTTCAGCTCCTTAAATCTCTCTTCACATTCATCATTCTATAAAAAATTGACTCTCTTCTGTGTTATCTTGGTTAGAGGGTTTGAAAATCATGAGAAATTTCTCACAAATTGACAATAATACCCAGATAAACCAAAGAAAATATAGATATCTGACTTAGATTTTGGACTTGTCCATCCTTAAATGATTTTTTTCTTTAAAGGGACCATAAATATCCCATTTATTGTGATGATATTACCCAATAATGAGACTTCCTTCATCCAGAACTCACATTTTTTGTAGTTTTCACAATGATTCTCCTTTCACAAGGTCTTTAGAATTGTACTCAAATGCTCCTCATGCTCCTTGGTTTTGGATAATTTAATAATATAATCTACAAAGACTACCAAGAATTTGTTGAGGTAATGTCTAAAGACTCTATTCATCAAGTCCATGAATATTTCTAGAGCATTAGTTTGTTCGAATGGAATTACTAAGAACTCATAGTTCCCATACCTTGTATGAAAGATAGTATTGGGGATACCCTCCTTATTTAACCTAACTTGGTAAAATCTTGACCGTAGATACACCTTGGAGAAGTATTGTGACCCACATAGCTAATCAAAACAATTAATCAATCCATGGTAGTGGATACTTTTTCCATATTGTGATCTTATTAATCTCACTATAATCAATGCAAAGGTTCATTAAACCATCCTTCTTCTTGATGAAGAGGACTGGTGAACCCCATGGTGAAGCACTTGGGCGTATGAACCCTTTATCCAGATTCTCCTATAGTTGTTTCTTTATCTCCTTAAGTTTCACAACCTCCATTCTATATGAATTATTTGATAATGGTAACACCCCAGGTATAATCTCGATTGAATATTAAGACTCTCAGCTAAGAGGAAGACCAGTAAATTCCTCGATAAACACATCAGTGTATTCCCTCACAATAGGCTTGTCTTTAAGGATGGTTCTTTCCTTAGACTCAATAATTTGACCAAGGTATGCTTTATCGTTGGAAAAAATATCTATTCTTGAGATGTCGATTCTAAGAAACATTCACCCTCCTCCTTGCACTTGTACATAATTAGGAGTCAATTCACAATACAGAGAGTGATTTCCCTATCCTGGAAATTTATGTTGGATCTATATAGGGAAATCCATCCATGCCTAGAATTGCATAAAATTATGAAAAAGGGAGTATGAAAAGGTTCACTGGGAAGTTTAGGCCAAACATTGTGAAAGGTGAGGAGTTATATAGTTAAGATTAAATAATTTCCCTATTTTCCATTTTCATCGATAGCTCTACTTCCATTCTTTGTGGTTTCATTTGAATAATTCTATTAAACTTTTGTGATATGAAGGAATGTGTAGAACCAGAATAAAAAAGTATGTTCACTATTCTAGAATGAATAAATAACATACCTATCACAATTTCATTATCGGGATCCACCTTAGTAGTAGTGATTGTAAAATATTTTCCTTACTGCCTTCGAGGTTTTTGGTTTTCTCAGAAAACCCTTGGCTTAGGAAATTGATTTTCAAAGTTCCTTGGTTCATTAAAGTTGAATTAGTGAACAATTCACTGAGGGATGATCAGATCATTACTTTCCTCTATCACATTAGTGGGTTTCTCCATCAGAAATCGTTAGCTAGGTGTCCTTCCTCCCCGCATATAAAGAATTTCCTTATTCCCTATAGTAAATTTCCAGGGTACTTCTTTCCAGGCCATTTATAAGTGGGATGTTGAAATTTATTGGCACCATTATATTTCTCAATTAGACCTCTAGAATTAAACTCTAATTTCTACTTATTATACCTATGATACTGTTAAGATTCACCAATCTCTATTTTGACTTTGAGGACACATCATACAATTTATTTATAGCAATCAAAGTCTTGGATCACTAGAGATTTTTGTAGACTAAGATTTATCACACCAAAGAAGTAGCCAACCTTTCATTCAGGGGTAATGAAAAAGCCGGAGGCATATCATACAAGTATTATGAATTTTGACATGTATTCCTTGATAGATTAGTCATATTTTTTTTTCAATAGGGTAAGGAAATCCAATTCCATTTTATTTCAGAGAGTGTGAAGAAAATATTTATCAAAAAACATTTTCCAAAATTACTTACACCCATCACTTCAATCACTTCCTCGAGATTCATATTCTTGATCAATATCCACCACTGATCAGATTCTCCCTCCATATGATAGATAGCCAGTATAACCTTCTCTTTCTCATTACATTGAAGTATGAAGAATATATTATCAATGAAGTTGATCTATTTTTCCATGATTAAGGGATCATTTCATCCATTGAATGTTGGAGGTATTTTTCAGATAAAAGACTCAATTACAGCTTATTCTTTCTTATGGGTATTTGGATACTCCTCCTGATCCAGGTTTCTATTCAGAACTTGAGTCAGCTGAGAGAGAATCATCATAAAGTTTGATATTCCCACACCTATCAGGTTGGGATTCTCATTGGGATAGTCATCACATTTCCCATCACATTGATTGTTTACCCGATTACTACTATTTATGACCATTAGATTGAATAAAGGTAAAATTAAGGATGAGTGTTTTTAAAATATTAAAAACATAAAGATAAATTCAAGTAATTTACAGGGATAAATTATAAATCATATTTATTTCCTAAGCTTGTGATTTTCTAGGATTCAATCAATGTTATCCATGATTTATTTCCTAACATATACTCTTATGGTAATTTTTTTGTTCCCTTAAAAATGGTTTGTAATGAGATTGTTATTTTATCAAATTATATCCCCTCGGAGTGTCAAAACAAGTGTGAATCAAGGGCTGTTGTCGTGTACTAGGTTACAGTGAGTTAGTCCCGATGTACCTTGTCAGAGTTATTACACCTAGGTACATCTATGCTAGAACCATGACCACTTGCAGTATCCATATATGGATGTATTTTATTGATAAATCACTTACTCTACAATCACCAAAATTTAGGGATGTTTTCTTATACTTAGTATTATCCATAAGGCTTTTTCTATAGTTTTCTATTCTTAATACTAAAATAACTAAATGTTTCCTATGATACCAAATATAACAACCCTGCTCTTTATTTCACATCAATACCTGATTTTATACATAAGATAATACTTAATAAAAACTGTATAATTAATAAATCTTATGTATTTTATAATTACATACATTACATAACAAATTAAAATAGGAAATACATCAGATTTATTAAAAACTTCCTCAACATGATCATAATATTCTATGGATTTTAAAACTGCATGGGATAACCTATGGACATATATAAGAAAGAGGTGAGATATACAGACCAGTAAGAGATTAAGCATGGAATAAGGTAAAATATTTCAAATAGTAGGAATATCAATGGGGAATAAAAGGAACATAATTAATTATGCATGATATATCATGATAATCATATCATGGGAAATGTGGAAACAACTTAAAACAATGCATCATAAACATAGGTCTAAGATAACTGCCAAGAAATCATGATGGGAAAATTACCATAAAGTAAATTGGTTCACTCTATGTCCCAACATAACATCTCATGAGACTAAACATTACCTAATGCATTAGAGTACTATATAATTCTGGTTACACCTGTCACTTTCATTTCATTCTCATACTTAAGTGTGTCATATAAATAATAAAACATAGTTTCATTCATCATAATTTTTTATTACATGATTAAGGAGAGTATAATAAATACTTTTAAGTAAAAATTAAAAGAATTATAAGTGTATAAAAGTTAATACCCTTGATAGGAAATGGGTATGGAATTCACTACACAGTTATTTTGGCATGGAAAATCATGGTGAAATTTTGGCAGCACAACGACGCCACATAAAAATTCATAAAATAGGTTGATGAGAGAGGAATGAGTCTCTAATAATTTTAAAATAAAATGAGAATTATTATAGACATTTAAATACATATCATGAAAATATAAATTGTAAATATAAGATATAATATAATAAAGAAACTTGAATAAATACAAGAAGGTGAGGATCCCTTACTAAATTTCAGCATGGTAATGGGTGTAAATAAAGGCTCATTAGAGAGATAAATGAGAGTTAAATGGGTTTATATTAATTTTGAAATCAAAATTATAGTAAGGGGGACATTTAATAACATATCTAAACATGAACATATTGAAATTAAAATCATAACATAAAAGAGGTGCTTGAATAAAAAGGAGAGTCGAAGATCCCTTACTTGAGTGTGTGGTTCCAAATATTTGGGAGGAGATTATTGAGAGATTGGGGGAACCTTGAGAGGAATCTAGAGAGGAGATTGAAAATTAATGATGTGCTCCAAGGATCTTGGGTGAAGAGAAATGGGATATTGGTTGGGTTTATATAGAAAAATAGTGGGGATTTCTTTATTATTTCTCAAACTTGTTTTGGACTCTATAATTAAATAACCAAAACCATAAAACCTTCCATTTTTTTTACCATGGTTTCTTAAAAATGAGAGTGGTTTTCATTATTTTATAAATACAAGGTCCGAAATTAATAAGACAATTCCATTGATTATGTGGAGGTAAGTCATACTCTTAAAGAAATGATTTTAAAATCTTAAAATATATTAATAGTTTTGGAGGATTCATAAAGTATTTATAAAATTAATAAAACAAATATAAAATCACATAATTTTAAAGTTAAAGAATTTATTTTTTCTTTTATACCTTTTATATTATTTATTACATCACTTTTGGGCCATAATTATGTCATAATACACAAAGTATATTTATATAGTATTTATTTTTTACCCGAAAAATCGACTGTCTTAGAAATTTCTGAAAAATTCACAGTTGGATAATTTGGATGTTACGATTAAAAAAATAATATTCATTTTATCTAAATAATTTTATAAATATTTGAATTTTTACTATTAATATAAAATGGACAATTATCCAGAAATATTGGTTTTTTTAACAATAACAGTTTGCTGACCCTTATAAAAATTACATTCGACTTTAGAGAAATTATATGACTATTTTTATGTAATATAAATTATCTAATAATAATGTTTTATTAAAATATTATTTATTTCAAAATTCCATTAATTCATCAAAATAAATTCCTTTATTGAATTTGATTATTACCCAAAAAATACTATTTGTGTTTTATTGAATCAAAATAAAAATCATTCATAATGTAACAATAATAGGATGAAAATATATCCATTATTTTATACAAAATAATGTACATAATTTTATCACTAGGGTATTTATAAAAGTAACTTTAATACATCATAAAACACCCTAAGAGTAAGGTGCGCGATAATGATACTTTCATGAGGGTGGTTCGATATATATGATTTGGGCTGTGATATTGATGAACTTGAACTTCTACCCTAAATAGTTTCTCTCATGATTAATTTTTTTGGATTTAAACTTGGTATTGGTCAAGGGTAAATCCCATTGATTCTATATAGAAACCCTAGAATTTTCACATAATATTTCATGATTTTAAACATAATTAACTATCAAATTACAAGTTAAGGGTAATAAATTCTAGTATCTTTGGAAGACTAGGTCCACAAAACTGAAAACATGGGACCAAATAATTTTATTTATTTATCAACCATTATGATATCCTCAAATACTTTGATCACTTACATCTTTATTGGATAAACATAAGGATAACATGAACAAAGGGATGAGCTAAAAATCCTAGTAATAGAATAAACCTTAAAATAAAGATTAACACATGGGTTAGAAGGCATAACATAATAATATAAAAATTTATGGAGAATGATTAAACATATGGAATCATAACATATAGAGAATGGGATCATATAATAATGGAATCATAGTAATGTGGTGGCAACATAAAACATGACCTTATCATGAGTGAAGGCTTGTTTCATATAAAGGAGTATGAGTCAAGGCTAACCACCAAGACCGTTGCACATGGAGCACGAGTCAAGACTAACCACCAAGACCATTGAACATAACATCTAAAGAGACTAAATAATACCTAATGAATTAGAGTAGTATCTAGGTGCAGTGTTCCACATTAATAATCATACATAAGGAATCAAACATATACATAAGGGTTACCCATGGTAAGAATTGAGTATCATAATCTTGACAAAAAGGCATAACATAAGGGAATATCACAATGGTGTCCATGAAAGAAAGGATTTAAATCATACTTGGAAATTGATAAATGAAAATAATCATATATCATGATAATTTATATGAAAATGAAGGGAATACATGTAAAAATGGTTTTTAGGAAACTTTAGAAATAAAACATTTGAGTGTTGTTTAAGGAAAATATTAAAGAGAATTTAAGTAAGAAAAGGGAATAATATTTTATATAAAACCATAAGTGAATGAAAAAAGTTTTCATAATAAAATGAGTGATTTTTAAAAAATAATTTTGGCTTAAAACTGATTATAGAGTTCACTTGAAAATGGGTAAGAATTTGGTAAGTTCCCTTAAAGCGGGCTTCATTATTGGGAATAATTGAGTAGGGAACCTTTTAAAAACCTATATATCCCAGAAAAAGAAGGATGATTGGATCATGATAAATGATTTTGGAACATATAAAAAATATTTGGAATATTAAAAAAGAAATATAATTTCATTTCGATAAAAATAGAGGAAGAGTAACCCAAATGAATAATGGAGGTTCGGGTTGAATCCCTTATCTTAAGTCTGAAGGTGTTCTTCACTTGATCTTAATGTCCTGGATAATAAAATTACATTCATTAATTAATTATTCCATAATCATTTATACATGTAATTAATTTATTATAACTTTATTAAGTTCATTTAAGTCCTTTTTGATGGGTTAAGAGGTTCAATTTTATCATTTAGGAGTATTGGTTTCTTTGGTTTTCATGATCGGTTTACTTGTATACATGTACGAAAGGTCGTATAAAGTGAGGGTAATTATCAAGAATTTAACTTATATGTTGTTAATTATCTTATATAGGATAAATTGGTCATATATATCATTTGGTTTTATGGCATGATAATGAATCATTAGATAAATAGTTAATGATAATTGTTTGGGTTAATTTTGGCGACTTTCGATCACAATGAACTGATTTTGTTTTATAAATTAATATCATGTGTAAAAAATGATTCCTTAAAATTATATATTATAATATATATATATATATATATATATATTATAATATGGTTTAACCATAAAAATGGTTTTATGACCATACATGAAGATGGTAATGAAAATTAGAAACTTCATCGTTCTTGAATGTGATAAATTAACACATCACAAATGATGTTTTATTTATTAGTATAAAAGGAGGGGGAAAGAGGGATGCTGATGAATTATTCCAATATAATAAATTTTTTTTATTATATTTAAGTTAATTTATTTATCATACCATTTGGATGAGGGAATTTGAGGAGAGAAAAATAAAAGAAAGGAACTTGAAAAGAAACTAAAAGAAAGTGAAGAGGAGTTTACCTCTTGATTCCTTCTTCATGAGAACCTCCTTATGGGATTGGTTTTGGTAAATTTTTAAGAGTAAAATATCCTGGATGTGGGGTAGGGTCCTGGGATAACATTTTAGAAATTTTTTTTCAAGACTCAAGGATTTAGAGGTGTGAGGATAAGAGGTGGTGAGGGGTGGTATTTATAATGGAGGAGGGGGGTGTTTTCTCATTATTTTACTCAATATTTTATTATTTTTCTCTGGTGAATAAATAGTGCTGATTATTGAAACTAAAAACAGTAATTAGTGCATGTTAATTAGAACCAATGGTCACTTACATCATCCATGACTCAATCATGACTCAAAAACTCATTTATTTACTTATACTGTAAATTACCGTATTTCACTATTCATAAAATTGAAGTATTTTAAAAAAATACCAAAAATTAACCCAAACCGTTTTTCAACATATGGAATTTAAAAATTAACTCCTTTTTATGAAAATAATTTCATAAATTTCATAAATTTAATTTTTAATTAAAATCATCATTTACTTCGAAAATAAAAAATTTAAAATTAAAACTGCTTTTCTAACACTTTGAAAAACTAATTAAGGTATTATAAAATTATCTAATATTCATAATACATAAAAATATTAATTTATCAATATATTTTATGAAAATAAAATTTCTTTTAAATTATTAATTTAATAAAAAAAATTAATTAAATATTTATGACTTATAAAATTACCAACACTTAATTTTTTTTCAAAATATCTAATTACTTATACTATGATATAATTATATCATATTATCACTTATACGATGGATAAATTTTATTTATACTATCATTGGTGAGTTTACTATTTAATTTTCTTTTTTAGTATTCATAAGGGTCATATTATTATTCCAAAGGTCAAGTTACTATTTCATCCGTATTGGTTCCTTACATTCTAGAAATACTTATTATTTTGCTCATTAATCATTTATAAATATTATTTTGTGTTATATACGTGTTTATAATATATGAAATAATTATAAGAAGGGAATTTCTATTAATAAAACTTTGGGTTGTTACATTCTCCCCCCTTATGAAATTTCACCCTAGAAATTTCATTTTACATTCTAAGTTGAAAAATGTTGTGGGTACTTTTTCTTCATCACTTCCTCCAGTTCCCATGTTTCCACTTCGTACTTATGGTTCTTACATAGTACTTTGACCAGGTGAGTAGTCTTATTGTGTAGAAATTTATCTCTATGATCCGAGATCTTCACTGGAAGCTCCTCATAAGAAAGATAATTCTCCAACTGTACCATCTCTGAAGTCTGTACATGTGAGGGATCTGGTATGTACTTCCTTATTAGGGACACATGGAATACAACATGTACTTGAGACATGGTAGGTGGAAGTAATAGTCAATAGGCTAAAACTCCAACATGATCAATAATCTCAAATGTGTCTATGTACTTGAGACTTATATTTCCTTTCTTCCCAAATCTCATGATCCTCTTCCATGGAGACATGAAAATGAATGCCATGTCTCCAACCTTAAACTTGAGGTCTCATTGAAGATTGTTTGCATAGATCTGTTGTCGACTTTGGCATACCTTGATGTGTTTTTTAATGGTTTTCACCTTATCCTCTATTTCTTCGACTATTTCAGGTCCTAGAAACTTACACTCATAGACTTCATCCCAATGTGCCAGTGTTCTACACGTTTTCCAATAAAGGGTTTCATATTGAACCATTCAGATGCTCGAGTGGAAACTATTGTTTTTAGGGAACTCAACCAGAGGTTGATGTTGGTCCCACACTCCTTTTAAGTTCATAGAACACACTCTCAACATGTATTCTAGTGTATCAATAGTTCACTCAGATTGGCCATCAATTTGAGGATGATAGGATGTACTCAAGTTCAGTCAATGTTTAGAGCATGTTGGAGTCTTTTCCAGATATTTGAGATGAATCTCAGTTCTCAATTAGATATAATTGATAGTGCTACTAAATGAATCCTTACTACTTCTTTGATATATATATTTGTGCAAGTTGATCCAATTAGAAGTCCTTTGAAATTTTGATTAAGTGAGATATCTTTGTAAGATGATCCATAATAACCTATATAGCATTGTTTCATATAGATGTCTCTAGATGTCCACTAACAAAGTCCATGGTGATGTTTTCCCATTTTCATGTTGGTATGGGTAATGGTTGCATCATCCCTTTAGAATTTTTCCTTTCATCCTTCATTTTCCAAAATACCAGACACTTTGATGTATATTTACAGATCCCCCTTTTCATATTTCCCACCGAAAGTTCTTCCAAATATATCAATAAATCTTCGTGATCCCTGGGTGAATAGAGAAGTTTGAGCTATATGCGTCATTTATAAGACCCTTATTTATCTATGGATCGGATGGTACAAATAATCTTGTCCCAAATTCCTGACTCCTTCATCCATTTGAAACTTTGAGGATTTTCCATTTCTGATAACTTCCACTATTTTTTGAATTTCCACATCAATCCTTTGAGAATCCTTTATTTTATCCACAAGGGATGGTTGTGCAATCAATTGAGAATGGATTGATGATGTTCCTTGATAAATGATTCTCATGTACATCTTTTGTAAGTCTAAGATGATTGGATCCTTCTAAATTCTCATCATTGATAAAGATGCATGATTCTTTCTACAGAGAGAATCCACCACCTTATTTGCCTTACCAGGATGGTAGTGGATTGAGCAGTCAGAATCTTTGATGAAATCTAACTATCTTCATTGTCACATATTAAGATCCATATGTGTGAATATATATTTTATACTCTTTTGATCATTATATATTGAACACCACTCCCCGTAGGGATAATTCCACCATATTTTCAATGTAATGATTAGTACTACCAACTCTAGATCATGAGTGGGATTTATTTTATCATAGATTTTCAAATGCCTTGAGGCATAGGCTATCATGTTATAATTTTTCAATAGTACATAGCCTAGTACCTTTTTTGAAGAATTTCTACACACCTAAAATATTTCTCCACTTTTCAGGAGTGTGAGTACTGGCATAGTGATAAGCCTATTTTTGAGCTCCTTAAAGCTTTCCTCACTTTCTTGAATCCTTAAAAACTTCAGTCCCTTCTGTGTTAGCATGGTTATTGTGTTTGACAATCATGATAAGTTCTTCACAAATTTTTGTTAATACCTAGCTAGGCCAAAGAAACTACAGAACTGCATTTTAGATGTTGGCTTGAGCCACTCTTTTATTGACTTTATCTTGGAAGTGTACTCTAATATATGTTTTATAGTGATAACATGACCCAAGAATGATACTTAATCCATCCAGAACTCACATTTAATATACTTGTCATTCAGTTTCTCCCTTCTCAAAGTTTTTAGCACAGTATTCAAATTCTCCTCATGTTTCTCATTGCTCTTAGAGTATATCAGAATATCATCAATAAAGACTACCACAAATTTGTCGAGGTAATATCTGAAGACCCTATTCATTAGGTCCATGAATATTTCTAGAGAATTAGTGATTCCAAAGGGTATCACTATGAAATCATTGTGTCGATACCTTATTTGAAGTCAATCTTGGGAATATCTTCCTTTCTCACCATTAATTGTTGATATCCCAAATGAAGGTTCACCTTAGAGAAATAATTGGCCCCATGTAACTAATAAAACAAGTAATCTATACATATAGAGGAATAATTGTTCTTTATCGTGATTTTATTGAGCTCATGATAATCATTGGAGAGGCACATTGATCCATCCTTCTTCTTGACTAAGAGAACTGGCGCACCCCATGGTGAAGCACTGCGGCGTATAAAAACCTTGTCTAAATTCTACTATATCTACTTTTTAGTTCTTCCAGCTCAATAGTGGAAATTAAATAAGGTGTCTTTGATATAGGTAGATATCTATGAATAATTTCAATTGAGAAATCAACATCTCAATTAGGCGGAATACCAAGAAATTCTTCAAGTATGATAATATCCTTTGTCTCAATCATTTGAATGAGATATGTTGCTCATAAGTCAATAATATCCACGCTTGAGATGATGATTCTGAAGGAGATTCATTTTCCACCATAAACCTGTAAATAATTGGAGGATGTTTTAGGATGTGAAGTGTAATCTCCATTTCCTAAAAGTTGATGATGAATTTGTATAAAGTTGGAGAATCCATGCCCAATGTAGCATCAAACTCCACCAAGTGTTAGTATGGTATGACTCTGAGTATGATATAATCTATGATACCAAACGTAGGATCGAAATAATAATGAGATTCTCAGATACAAGAGGGGGGGGGGGGGTGAATTGTACCTTTTAAAAATTCCCTTAGGAATTTTTTAGGATGGTTATGTTTAACAAGGTTAAAAATGATAATTCACAAGACCTCTATGAGTACTAAAGACTTGTTAGATTCCGAAAAAGTGATTCCAGAAATGAAACTTAATAAAAGTTTACACCGGTTAAGATTCTACCTTAAAGCGTATAGAATCTAACTAAATAAGAGTACAAGTAAGGAAGTATAAGAAAGGTATACTTTCCTTAACAATACAAAATTCAATGGAAAAATAAGTTGTAAAACTACATGTAACAAACAATAATTCTTTTAACCCAAAGAGAAGGGTATCCAACAACCTTGGATAAAGGTCCCTTGATTTATACTTTCAAGAAAGTATGTCTTACCCACACTAGGGTAATCCCTCAATACAAATATCGGAGTCTGTCTTTCTATCCCTGCAAACCCTCAACTATCAGGTAGTCTGCACCTCTATCTTCCTCAGCAAGGAATCCCTCAACTTCAAGGTGTTGGAACATCTGTCTTCCTATCCCCGGAAGCCCTCGATTGTAATCAGCAAAAATCAGAGTCGCAAGAAGAAAGTCTGCACAAGGAAATGTTTGAACAAGCTGTTCAAACTTTCTGCATGAATGTTTGAGAGTTGATAAGAGTCTCTCTCTCTAGAAAACACTTCAACAGCATGTAAGAACAGATGTCAAAGGATGTGTCAAATTTATTGATTCTTTTCAAATGAGCTCCTATTTATAGGAGAAGCTCCAATGGTCGGATCCCTCCTCCAACGGTAATATTTTTCCTTGAATTTTGGAGGGAACTGTACACGTGTCACTCAACCAATGGTTTGTTAATAACTGAAAGCACAACATCATTTTGTAATGAAATGAGTGTAAGCATAGGTAAAACTAAAGTTCATAATGTAAGAAAATAAAAGTTCGGAGTCTAAACAAAATGGAATTCAGAGTCTATAATAAAGAGATATTCAGATTCTGTTTTTTCGGAATTCAGAACCTGAATTCTGTAGAAATTTGTAGTATGAATTTCTATGGAAATTCGGAGTCTGGTTTCACTAGAATTTGGAATTTGAACTTACAGAGTTCAGAGTCGAACTAGTAGGAGTTCTGAGTCAAACTCATTAAAGTTCGTATCCATAATTCAAAGTTGAACTTTGTGAGAGTTCGTATCCAGAATTCCGAGTGAAACTTCATTAGAGTTCATGTCTAGAATTTGGAGTGGAACTTCATTAGAGTTCGTATCCAGAATTTAGAGTGAAACTTCATTAGAGTTCCTATCCAGAATTCGGAGTGGAACTTCATTAGAGTTCATATCCAGAATTCGGAGTGGAACTTCATTAGAGTTCATATCCAGAATTCAGATTGGAACTTCATTGGAGTTCGTATCCAGAATTCGGATTGGAACTTCATTCGAGTTCGTATCCAGAATTCGGATTGGAACTTCATTAGAGTTCATATCCAGAATTCGGATTGGAACTTCATTAGATTTCGTATCCAGAATTTGGATCCTAAATTAGAATGCTTCATATATATGTATTATATGATTCCGAGGTTTTAGGTATGAATCCGATTTTTATACTTTAGAAAAATATTGATATGAGCAATGAAAATATGGTAGGGGTAAATTCCTT
Organism: Viscum album; assembly: GCA_963277665.1. Taxonomy (NCBI): domain Eukaryota; kingdom Viridiplantae; phylum Streptophyta; class Magnoliopsida; order Santalales; family Viscaceae; genus Viscum; species Viscum album. The sequence goes on along the minus strand of OY728157.1, from coordinate 2,112,256,390 downwards.
TGGGAAGAAAATTTTCCTTATATAAGTAAAATATAGATTTTCTTAAGTATAAGGTGTTTGTGATTTTCAAAAAAAGATGGAATGGAAAAGTCATAAAGAAAAACTTATTGAATAAAAAATATCCCCCTTTTTAGAAAGCACAAACAACCTTTCGAAAAAGAATATAAGGACTTAGAAAAAATTTCTTTAGACTTTGAAATTAAAACTTATCTCCCTTTGCACATAGATGATGGTGAATACAACTAACTACCCCTTAAGCTTAGTAACTCTAAGGATTGTATTCTGGATTTCCAGAATGGAGTTTTCATTATCATAGGAATGAAAAACTTCATAATGAGAAACTCCCCCTTTCTTAAGGATAGTTCTTAAATTAGAAATTTTTCTTCTCCCTTTTAGATTTTTCCTTCTCCCCCTTTGAGTAGTTCTTTTTCCTTCTCCCCCTTTGTGATTTTCAAAAATAATTTAAGGGAATGGAAAAGAAATAATGTACCTGAAACATTATTACATAATAACACAAGATACAACCAACCAAAGATTTCATTAGAGTTGAAAGAATTTTTTTACAAGTAAAGACATTACAACAAAAAATCGGATTGGTCTATTTTTCTTCCTTTTCCTTGGGAATTAACTTCTTCCACAATGTTTTTAGCTTCTTCAAGTCTTTTTGGTCCTCCTCAAATTTATTTTCTAAGGATTTAATCCTTTTATCTTGAGCTTTCAGAACCTTTGCCTTAGCCTTCATGGCCTCTTCCTGCATCTTCAGTAATTCATCCTGCTTTTCAAGCTTCTCTTTGTTCTTAATCCGGATATCTCTTTCCCCCTTCCAGTTTTGAGCAACTGAGTTAAGCTTCCCATTCAGATCCCTGACCTGTTGTTTCCGAGAATTTTCTCAAGGGTTAGCTTATCCTGAAGATTCTTCATCTTTGCATCCTCGGTGTCAAAAGCTTCTTTAATATCATTCTGAAAGGTATCAAGCTCTGCCAAATCCTCATCAATTTTCTTTGACCATAAAGTCATTTTGCTGCATGATTTTATGTGAACATCATAATTGATAAGAAAATTTCTATGCTCAGTCTCAATCTTCACACACTTATCCATCACCATGGATAAGGATTATGACTTCTGATTTAGGATGTGTTGAAGCATCTGGCATCTGGAGTCTATGGTGGGAAAGATCGGAATGGTGTCCACCAATTTCTTTAAATATTCAACAACAAAGTCATGACCCAATGCTGATGAATCCGGATCAGATAACTTGCTTGGGGATTGTTCTTATTCAATTTCCACCAACTTCCTTCTTGAAGATCCAACAACATCCTTCTTCCTTATAATATCTTTTGTTGGGGTGTCCATAAGCACTTTCTTACCTTTATCAACTTTCGGAACTAACTCATCAGGAGATTCTTCCTCGCTTTCAGATACTTGAACAATCTTATCTTCATCTGGTTTCTCCTTCTCTGCTCCTTCTTCAAGAAAGTGATTCTCATATCTTTCTTCCTCAGATAATTAATTTTCTTTATATTCTTCATTTTAATCATCTTTCTTACCATATTTTTCATCTCCCTTTCCCAGAGTGACAAGCTTTGAGGACTCAGCCTCAGAAGTTCGGAGTGGTGGTTTTTCTGATGGGTTTGCCTTATCTTGATACTCTTAAACTTGTTTAATCAAGTCATCTAGATCACCACTGTCTTCTTCTTCTTCTTCTTCTTCTTCTTCTTCTTCTTCTTCTTCTACTTCCTCCTCTTCTTTTATTTCTTCAGAAACTTCTTACTCTACTTCTTCACCAGCTCCGTTCTCTACTCCTTCAATAACCTCTTTCCCTTTAGACTTTTTCGGAGTGAATTAATTTTTTCCAGGGGTCTCCGGTAATGGCTCAACAAGGAAGGTTTCCAGTACATGGATATTCTGAGAGGCTATTTCTGTGTCTCTCAAAAGAGATTGTACAAATTTAGCTTCAGACATCTTCTTCTCCATCTTCTTCTCTTTTTCTACCTTCTGAAGGTATTCAACCGCCTTTTCCCTTAAGGATTTAGCTTTAGTAGGGTCCAATCCGAACTGAGGGTCCCCTTATTTCCTTTTATCCTTATCTTACCTATATTTAGCAGCCACCTCATCTAGATACAGTTTTTGTTTTTTTGGCTTGGGAGGTTCAGATTGGGTTTCCATAGTATTGGGGGTCTTGTCTTCAGCAACCACTTCTTTCAATTTCCTCTTCTTACCAACCTTCTTCACTGGCTCAGCTTTCTCCACATTTTCTAGACAGATTTCAGCCTCTTCCTCTTGAAAATTATAAAACTCTCCTGTTTCCTTGGAATATTCCATATTCATACTTTTCAAGGTATCATCACTAACAAGCATAACCTTGCAATTCCGAGACTTAGACCTACATGCAATCTTGAAAGAATCCAGACACTGAACTATCAGCTTTGATAGTAAGGTAGGGTACATGATGATTTGAGCTCTCAAATTTCCCTCCTTGATGTTCTTGATTGTCACAAGAACATACCTCATCAAATTGATTTTTCTTAGATTCACCAAGAATTCTAAGAAATATATATCACTTTTCTTCAGGGTATCTTTTTCACCCTTTCTTGGAACCAAGAAACCTTGTACCCATAGCTGAAGGATCCGATTATTAGAAGATAGGTGAGAAATCTTGGATGTCTTTACATCATCAAGCCCAAGACACTCCAAGGCCTTCACCTTAACAAAACGGCCTTGAACATTTAGAAGTTTGTGTGAGAAAAATTCAGCTTCTCCATCATATGCCAGTCCCACCAAGCTTTCTTCCTTGGTGTAAGTAGTTTTTAAGTATTCCCATAAGACTTGAAAGAAATTTTTTCTCTTCCCTCTTCCTCATAGAAGCATGTTGATTCATAAAACTCTACAAGTAACTCCGGATAGACTACATCTTGAACACCTGTCTTAGATATACATACATATTCCCAACCATTCAACTTGATGTTCATAGACATGATAGAATCTTACTTGTAAAAGTTATGATGGACCAATATTTCTCTACACACTTTCCATTTTGAAATTGGCTTCGGGGAAGAAATATATTGGGAAGTGACTTCTACAGACATTTGGAATGGAGGAGCACTGAAAGATTCAGAATGGGCTTTAAGAACTAAGGCAGTGCTTCAAGATGCGAGAGCTTGGAGATCGATGTGGGACACAAATAGGGGTGCCATTTATATAGGTGATGGAGGTGAGCTTTGAACTTTCAAAACAATCTAATAGTTGAAAATTTCTATGATCTGATCTAACGGTTGAAATCATACCCGCAAGGAAATCTTGAATCTGATCTTTTGAGGTTTTAAAAACATTCTGATTTAAGAAGAAGAAAATCTGATAAATTTTATAAGAAAAGGAAACTACCAGCAAGTAAAAACGATTATGAAAACTTAAGTAAGGAGGTCATACCTTTCGGGTTGTCTAGGAAGTCTATTTGTAATAGGTAATATTCTTCTTGAAGAATATATGACTATGAAAAAAAAGGCACTACAAAAAACTTACTACGAAAATTATGAGTACGGAAATTCCCATTATGAAAATTCTCATTACAAAAATTCTCATTACAAAAATTCTCATTACGATAATTCTCATTACAAAAATTTCCAGTACAAAAAATTCATTACTAAAATTTCAGTACGAAAACTTCATTATGAAAATTTTCAGTACGAAAACTTGATTAGAAAATTTCCAGTACGAAAACTTCATTACGAAAACTTCCAATATCAAAAATTCATTATGAAAATTTCCAGTACGAAAAATTCATTATGAAAATTTCCAGTACAAAAAATTTGTTACAAAAATTTCTAAAGGCTCATTATGAAATTTTTTTGAAAGACTCATTATGAATTTTTTTTGAAAGACTCGTTACGAAATTTTTTTGAAAGACTCATTAGGAATTTTTTTTGAAAGACTCATTATGAATTTTTTTTGAAAGACTAACAATGAAATGTACTCCCCCTATGAAAATGAGTTTATTAATGTAAGGAGAATGGTTTAACAAGAAGTTAATGAAGGAAGATTACCTCATGGTTATCATTCCTAACTTCTGTTTAATGTATTCAAATCTATCGGTGGGTAAGGATTTTGTGAAAATGTCAGCAAGTTGTTCTTGAGTTCTGATAAACTGAAGAATGATATCTTTTTTAAGTGCATGATCCCTAAGGAAGTGATGCCTAATATCTATGTGTTTTTCATGAGATTGATGTGCAAGGTTTTTACTAAGGGCAATGGAACTTGTGTTATCACAAAAAATTTGAGTCTTAGTAAAACTCAATCCATAGTCTGTGAGTGTGTGTTGCATCCACAACACTTGAGCACAACAACTTCCAGTTGCTACATATTAAGCTTCAACATTGGAGAGTGCTACATAATGTTGCTTCTTGCATGACCAAGAAACTAATGAATCTCCTAAGAAATGACAAGCTCTGGATGTACTCTTTATATCCATTCTACATCTGCCAAAGTCATCATCTGAAAGGATTTTTAAAACAAAATCATTTCTAGAAGTATAAAATAGTCCTAGATCCATGGTTCCCTTTAAGTAGTGAAAAATTATTTTCACTTCCTTTAAATGAGATTCTTTAGGATTGGATTGATATCTTGCACATAAGCATACTGAAAACATCAAGTCTGGTCAACTAGCTGTCAAGTAAAGTAGACTTCCTATCATGCCTCTAAAAGATGTTTAATCTACTGGTTTCCCAGCTTCATCAAGATCAAGTGTGTTTGAGGTACCAATAGGAGTACTTATACTCTTAGTATTGTTATACCCATACTTTTTAAGAATATCTTTAATATACTTATGTTAGGATATGCAGATTCCTTCTAGTTTTTGAGAAATTTGAAAACCAAGGAAAAATGTTAACTCACCCATCATACTTATTTCAAACTCAGATTTCATTAGATCCACAAAGGAATTAGTTAAAGATTGCTGAGTTGAACCAAATATAATGTTATCAACATAAATTTGAACAATCAAAACATTTTTCTTATCTTTATTTATAAAAGGGTTGGATCTTAATTTCCCTTAACATAGTTATTTTGAAGCAAAAATCCTGTAATTCTATCATACCAAGCTCGTGGGGATTGTTTAGGGCCATACAAAGCTTTGGTAAGTCTAAAAACATGATCAGGATGTTTTGTATCTTCAAAGCTAGGATGTTTTTCAACAAAAACTTCTTCTTGAACATAACCATTAAGGAAAGTACATTTCACATCCATTTGAAAATGTTTGAAATTGAAGAATTCTGCAAAGGAAAGTACAATATGAATAGATTCAAGTCTAGATACTGGAGAATAGGTTTATTCATAGTCTATTACTGCTTGTTGATTATAGCCTTTAGCAACTAATATAGCGTTATTTCTAACGATGCCTCCATTTTTATCACACTTATTTCTAAAGACCCATTTTACTCCAATTACAGAAGTTTCATTAGGACTTTCAACCATGGTCCAGACATTATTCCTTTCAAATTCATTTAGTTCATCTTGCATGGATTTAATCCAATCATCATCACCTAAAGTTTTATTAGTTCTTTTTGGTTCTAATTGGGAAAGGAATGCTAGATGTTCTATTTCATTTATTAAGGAGCTTCTAGTCCTTACGGGTTGATTCACATCAACAATGATACTATCACTGGGATGATTCTTTAGAAATGAATGATTTGGGTTTTGTAAAACCTGTTCATCAACATAGGGTAGGAAATATTCTAGGGTAAATGTTTCAGAAGTATTTTCTTGAACATTTTCCTTATCAGAATAATTTTCTATCAAAAGTTGATAATTAGTTTTTGAAAACACATCCGAAGATATAGGTTGGAGTTATTTGAAAACAAAAGGATCAGTTTCATCAAATTTGACATGTACTGTCTCATCAACAGTGCAAGTGTTTTTATTGAAAACTTTATAAGCCCTAGAACTTGTGGAGTAGCCTAAGAAAATTCCTTCATCAGATTTTGGTGTGAATTTGTGTAAGTTATCTTTAGTATTCAGGATGAATACTTTTCAACCAAAAACCTCAAAGTAAAAAAGTCTATGTTTTCTACCATTCCATAACTCATAAGGAGTTTTATTAAGAAAAGGTATAATTAAAACTAGATTTATAGTATAGCAAGAAGTACTTACAGCTTCAACCCAAAAATGTTTGTCAAGAGAATACTCACTCAACATGGTTCTAGTTATTTCTTGAAGAATTCTATTTCTTCTTTCAACAACGCCATTTTGTTGAGGTGTTTTGGGTGCTGAAAAGTTGAGTAATACCTTTTCTACTACAAAAAGTTTGAAAATTAGAATTTTGAAATTCTCCTCCATGATCACTATGAATGGTTTTCAATGGAAGGTTTTTCCCATTTTTAACTTGGGCTCTAAAAATTTTTAAATAAGAAAAATCTTCAGACTTCTTTTCTAGAAAATAGACCCATGTAAATCTAGTGTAATAATCAACTACAACAAATACATAATATTTTCCTCTAATGCTTCTAGTTTGTGTCGGACCAAAAAGATCCATGTGCACTAACTATAGTGCATCAGTTGTTAAGACTTCATCGATTGAATTAAAAATTGATTTATGTTGATTTCCATATTTACAAGGTTCACAAACTTTTGAAGAATCAAATCTAAGCTCCGGTAGATCCTTAACTAAAACTTTCTTAGAAAGTTTACATAAGTTCATAAGGTTACAGTATCCTAACATTCTATTCCATAACCAAGAATGATCTTCCATTTCACTAAGGCAAGGTAGATCTTGGCTCCTAAGGTCTTCTAAGTTTAGTGTGTAAACATTCTCTTGCCTATGGGAAGAAAGAATAAACTCTTCCTTGGAATTGTGTTCTAAGCACTTATCATTCATAAAATTTGCAAGGTATCCTTCATCACATAATTGACTTATGATGATGATATTGTGCTTAAGACCTTTAATAAACAAAACATTAGAAATCAAAGTTTTTCCAAGAAGAATGATGTTACCTATACCAATAATTTCTCCCTAAGCATTATCTCCGAAAGTTACTTTTCCTCCTTTCGTCTTGATAATCATTTCAAAATCGTCTTTGTTACCAATCATATGTCGAGAACATCCACTATCCATGTACCATGTATTGCTGTTGGTACTTTCCCTATTTTCCTGAAAAAAAGTTAGGTTTTCGGAATCCAGACATGCTTGGATTCGGAAATTTCAGAAAGTAAAATTTTGGGTACCAGCATCTTCTTAGAAAAATAAGCCTTATGAAATCCTAAAGATTGGGTTTTTTTTAATGAAAAATTATTTTCGCAATGACCACCGCATTGACACTTTTTTCAAAATGGGGCGCTTTGAGAAACAAAGTAGTTGTTACTAAAAATCAGTTTAAAACTTGTGTAACCAAAACCAGAAGTATTCCTTCGAGGTTATATTTTTGAATACATTTTATCAAAATTTTCTTTACCTAGGGTAAATTTTTACAAACACTTCCTCAAGGAAAATATTTCAGATTTGAGTTTTATAACAAGATTCTTGTCTTCAAAAAAGTGTGATTTTGAACTAGAGCTAGGCTCGAAAACATTTTTCTTAGAAATTACATTTTCTAGTTCTTTAGAAAGTTTATTCTTTTCAGAACTTACTTCCTCAAGATTTTTTGAAATACTTTCAAAATCATCATTTTTATTATCAATATCTTTAGAAAGATCTGATATTTCCTTAGTAAGAATAGTATTCCTATAATTTTCCTTATTAAGCTTTTTCATGAGTTTTGAGTTCTCAATATCAAGAAGTTCAGAAAACCTAGAAACTTCTTCATAGGTAGGTAAGGTATTTTCTTCATCAGAAGAAGATTCTTCAGCAGTAGAGTTATAATATTTACTATCGTTATCATTTAAAGAAACATTGGTTAAAGATTCAGCATTGTGTACCTTATCCATAAAGTAATGATTATAAATAGGTATCCTAGCTAAAAGACCAAGATTATTCCGTCCAGAAGATTCATCTGAAGAGTCACCACCACTGGCACTCCAGGTGTTATTAGCTTTCAGAACTTTCTTAGATTTGGACTTGTAATACTTCTTTCTGTTCCTTTCAGAATGCCTCTCTTTTCTTTCTTTCTTCTTGAGCATAGAGCAATTAGGTCTTATGTGTTCAGCTCTATTGGATTCATAACATGTGACCTCTGAATATTTCTTATATTTCCTTTCCTTCTTCTTATACTTGTATTGGAAATTTCTTTGTCCAGCTATCTTGTTCATCCTTCGAGCAAGATTAGCTAACTCATTTTCTAAGACTTCACTCTCACTAGATTCAGATTGAATAATGACCTTCTTAGATTTGGATCGAGTAACTCTCTCAGGAGTATTATATTTCATGTGATCTGAAGTTGTAGTAAAATAAATACTACCATTTATATTCTTCTTCTTTATGTTGTCATCATCTCTCTTCATTCTAGTCTCATGTTGAAGAAGATTTCCAAATAGTTCATCAAGATAAATTTGAGTAACCTTTATATTTTCATCGATAGTAGTTCTCTTTGATTCCCACTAATTTGGAATAATATCTATGATATTTTCAACAAGGGATTCATCATCTAGAACTTTCTCTCCCATAGATTGTAATCTATTCACAATATTCATGAATCTCTGTTGCACCTTAAAAATTGGTTCTCCACAAGGAAAATTAAGACCATGATACTCAGCTCTAAGCAGGGCTCTTCTAGTATCAATCACTTTAGATGTACCAAAATGTGTAACTTCAAGTTTCTTCCATATACAGTTAGCTGTTTCACAAGAAGAAATTTGGCTATATATGTTCTTATTCATTGAACACAGTAAAGTATCACGTACCTTATAGTTGAGTTGGAATTCATGATTTTATTGATTAGTAAAAGCACTAACTTCTTTATCAGGGATCTTGTAACCACAAGTAAGAATTAAAAAGTTATCTACCCCAGTATTGATATTGAAAGTCTTCATATGATCTCTCCAATATTCATAATCATTACCATAAAAAATGGGTGGTCTGGTTGAATTAAGATTGTCAATGGATCCAACATTTAATCTTTTTATCCTTAAGAAAATCATTTACACACAAACTTGTTAGTAGTATAAGTCTGTAAACAAGATATAATATTATAAGAAAGAAAAATTGTATCTCTAAGAAAAAGTGAATCCAAACTATGAGTCCGAATTTTTGAATCCGAAAAACAGATTCCAAAAAATTTGAAACCAGAAAATTTGAATCCGAGAATTTCCTTCTGAATCTAATCGTGAGATTAATTCAGATTGAACCAAATCCTCTGATACCAATTGTAAGATTGGTACAGGGTATGAGTTCACCTCCTCTGATACCAATTTTTAGGATGGTATGACTCTAAGTATGATATACTCTGTGATACCAAATGTAGGATCGAAATAAGAATGATATTCTCAGATACAAGAGGGGGGGGGGGGGTTAATTGTACCTTTTAAAAATTTCCTTAGGAAATTTTTAGGATGGTTATGTTTAACAAGGTTAAACAGGATAATTCACAAGACCTATATGAGTACTAAAGACTTGCTAGATTTTGGAAATGTGATTCCGGAAATGAAACTTAATAAAATTTTACACCAGTTAAGATTATACCTTAAAGCGTATAGAATCTAAATAATCAGAGTACAAGTAAGGAAGTATAAGAAAGTTATACTTTCCTTAACAATACAAAATTCAGCGGAAAAACAAGTAGTAAAACTACAAGTAAAAAACAATAATTCTTTTAACCCAAAGAGAAGGGTATCCAACAACCTTGGATAAAGGTCCCTTGATTTATACTTTCAAGAAACTCTGTCTTACGCAGACCATGGTAAGCCCTCGATACAAAGATCATAGTCTATCTTGCTATCCCCAAAAGCTCTCAACTATCAGGTAGTCGACACCTCTATCTTCCTCAGTAGGAAGCCCTTAACTTCAAGGTGTTGGAACCTCTGTCTTCCTATCCCTAGAAGCCCTCAATTGTAATCAGCAACAATAAGAGTCACACGAAGCAAGTCTCAAGAAAAAGTTTGAACAAGCTGTTCAAACTTTCTTCATGAAGCTTTGATAGTTGATAAAAGCCTCTCTCTCTAGAAAACACTTCAACAACATGTAAGAACAGATGTCAAAGGATGTGTCCAAGTTTTTTCTTCTTTTCAAATGAGCTCTTATTTATAGGAGAAGCTCCAACGGTCGGCTCCCTCCTCCAATGATCATATTTTCCCTTTAATTTCAGAGGGACCCGTACACATTTCACTCAACCAATGGTTAGTCAATAACTGAAAGCACGACATCATTTTGTAATGAAACGAGTGTAAGCATAAGTAAAACTGAAGTTCGGAATGTAATCAAATAAAAGTTCAGAGTCTAACCAAAATGGAATTCAGAGTCTATAATAAAGAGATATTCGGATTTTGTTTTGTAGGAATTCAGAACCTGAATTCTGTAGAAATCCAAAGTCTGAATTTATAAGGAAATTCGAAGTCTGGTTTCACTAGAATTTTGAATCTAAATTTACAGAGATTGGAGTCTAACTAGTAGGAGTTCAGAGTCGAACTCATTAAGGTTCATATCCATAATTCGGAGTTGAACTTTGTGAGAGTTTGTATCCAGAATTCGGAGTGAAACTTCATTAGAGTTCGTGTCCAGAATTCAGAGTGGAACTTCATTAGAGTTTGTATCCAGAATTCGGAGTGGAACTTAATTAGAGTTCGTATCCAGAATTCGGAGTGGAACTTCATTAGAGTTAATATCCAGAATTCAGAGTGGAACTTCATTAGATTTCGTATCCAGAATTTGGATTGGAACTTCATTAGAGTTCGTATCCAGAATTCGGATTAGAACTTCATTAGAGTTCATATCAAGAAGTCGGATTGGAACTTGATTAGAGTTCATATCCATAATTCTGATTGGAACTTATTTAGAGTTCGTATCCATAATTCAGATCCTAAAATAGAATGCTTCATATCTAAGCATTATATGATTCCGAGGTTTTAGGTATGAATTGGATTTTTATACTTAGGAAAAATATTGATATGAGCAATGAAAATATGTTAGGGGTAAATTCCTTTGGGAAGAAAATTTTCCTTATAGAAGTAAAATATAGATTATCTTAAGTATAAGGTGTTTGTGATTTTCAAAACAAGAAGGAATGGAAAAGTCATAAGGAAAACCTTATTGACTCAACACAAAGGGAGTATGACAATATTTTCTAAGAGGTTCATTCCACAAACATTAACTGGGGAAGAGTTATATACTTTGGATGAAATAATTTGTCCATTAGTTGTTCTCATAGATAAATCAACCTCTAAATTTTTAGGTGGTGTTTTAATAGTTTTACTAAACATTCAATATCTGAAGGAATGAATATAACTAGAATAAAATAGTAAGTTCACTATTCTTTAATTAATAACCAATGTACCAATCACCACATCGTTTTTTGGCTCCACCTCAATAGTAATGATAGAATATTTTCTTCTTTTTTTCCTTCGAGGTTGTTGTTGGTAGCCTCTGACAACCTTGGGCTTAGGGAATTGGTTTGAAAAACTCCCATGTTTCTTGCAGTTAAAATATTTCACTATAGACTGAGTGTTGATATGAACCTTCCTTTCTTCTTCCACATTAGTGTAATTCTTCATGTCCCTTTGGTATTTCTTTTCCAGATGCCCCATTATTCCACATTTGAATCATTTAATAGTTCCCTTTAGACATGTCCTATGATGATTCTTCCCACAATTTTGACATGTGGGATATTCAGTCTTCTTTCTATCATGATATTTATTTGCTAATCCACCCATATTAGACTCCATTTTCCGCTTTTTTTCACCGGAACCACAATAACAATTAGAGTATCCAATCTCCATTTCAACCTTGAAGGGATAATGGAAAATATCCTCATAACTATCAAATTCTTGAATCGCAAATGATTTTCATATAATTGGATTTAGTACGCTAAAGAAGCGATTCAATTTACTTTCAGTGTTCATGACAAAGCCAGAGTCCTATCTTGAAAGCCTTGTAAAGTTTTCTTCATACACCCCGATAGACTCATCTTCCTTTTGCTTAAGTCTAAGTAACTATCTTTCCATATAGATATGGATGGTTTGGGGAAAATATTTACTATAAAACATTTTCTTGAATTCCGCCCAATCCAAGGAATCAATTTCCTCCTTGTACTTCTTATTTTTGATCAATGTCTACCACTAATCAGCTTCCCCATCAAAATTAAGACTTACAACACAACTTTGAATTATTTTGAGCATTGTAGGTTGAAGAATATATTTTCAATTGAGTTAATATACTATTCTGCAAGGAGGGGATTAGAAGATCCACTAAAAATGGGAGGCATTTTCCACATGAAGTATTCAATGATAACTTGGTATTTCCATGTAGAATAAGGGAATTCCACACTATTCAAGTTATTTTTCATAACTTGAGCTAGTTGAGAAAGTATTGTTATAAAATTTTGTGCACCCATTCCCATCATATTTGGAATATCATTAGGGAAATCATCACACTGCCTATCACATTTATTGTGGGCACATGTTCTTCTATTTATTGCCATTAAATAAGAAAAATAAATTGCAATTAGGGGGTGGGGCTTGAATACTTAGCTAATAATCATAAAAATGAAACTTTAAACATAAAAGAATAAAATATTAAGGGAAAATTATATCCAAATTTGTGATTACCTAGGTTTCAATCAAATTTATTAATGATATATTTTCTAACATATTTTGTTTGTGGGAATTTTTTGTTCCCTTAATAATGGTTCATAATGTGCTCATGAATTTACCAAATCCAATCCCAAGGGAGTGTAAAACCATGTGCATAGTAAGGCCCAATGTTGTGTACCAGGTTACCCTAAGTCAGGACTAAAACACATTTCCATAGTTGTTACTCCTAGGCACATCTGTTCTAGAATTACGCCCACTTGTAGTATCCAGACAGAGTTGTATTTTCTTGTTAAACCACTTACTCTATACTTACCAAAATTTAGGGGTGTTTTCTTATAATTATTCTTATCCCTAAGGTTATTACTAAATTTCTATATGCCTAATCTCAAAAAATAACTATAACATCCTCTAACACCAAATATAGTGACCCCAGAATTTAAAAATAATATTACATGATTTTAAACATAATTAACTATTAAATTAAAATCCAAGGATTATAAAGTCCAATGTCTTTGGAAGACTAGGTACATAAAATTGAAAACATGGGACTAAATAAAACATTTATTTATTTATCATCCATTATGAGATACTAATTTATTTTGAGCCCTTACATATTTATTGGAAAATCTATGGATAACACGAACAAAGGGATGAGCTAAAAATCCCAATAAGGGAATAAACATTAAAATAAATTTTAGCACCTGGGTTTGAAGGCAAAACATAGTGATATAAAAAGGAATGGAACATGATTAAACATATGGAATAATAATATATAGATCATGGTATCATATATTCCTGGAATCATAGTAATTTTGAAGCAACATAAAATCTAAACTTATCGAAATCCAAGTCCTTTTTCATATAGAGGAGAACGAGTCAAGGCTAACCACCAAGACCGTTGTGCATGAATTATGAGTTAAGGCTAACCACCAAGACCATTGCACATAAAGTCTCATGAGACTAAACATTACCAAATTCATTGGAGTGATATATGGATGAACCCATCATAACATTTTAATGAATATGTTTTCCATATGAATAATCATACACAAGGAATCAAAAATAAACATAAGGGTTACCCATAGTAATAATTGGGTATTATAATCTTTTTAAAAAGACATAACATAAGGGAATATCACAATGAAGTCCTTGAAATAAAGTATTTAAGTCATACATGGACATTAATAATTTAAAATAGGCATAAATAATGATAATTTATTTCAAAATGAAGATAATACATGTAAAAATTACTTTTAAGAAACTTTAGAAATAAAAATTTTTAGTGTAGTTTAAGGAAAATGTTAAAGAGAATTTAAAGAATTAAAGGGTATAATATTTTATATAAAACCAGAAGTTAAACAACAAATTTTTCATAGTAAAATGATTTATTTTTTAAAAATAATTGTGGCTTAAAATAGTTTATATGATACACTTGAAAATGGGTAGGAATTCAGAAAGTTCCCTTAAATCGGGCTTGCTTATTGGGAATAATTGAGTAGGGAACCTTTTAAAAACATATATATCCCCAAGAAAGAAGGATAAATGGATCATGATAAATTATTTTGGAACATATATGTAGAATTTTTAATATTTAAATAAAAAGAAAAGATAATTTAATTTGGGTAAAAATAGAGGAAGGGTAACCCAAAGGAAGAATGGAGGTTTGGGTAGAATCCCTTAGCTTAAGTCTGAAGGTGTTCTTAACTTGATATTAATGTCCTGGATAACAAAATTAGATTAATTAATTAATAATTCCAGAACCCTTTATACAATTATTTGATTTATTATAACTTTATTATGTTTATTTAAGTCTTTTTTAAGGGTTAATATGTTCAATTTCATTGTTTAGGAGTGTTGGATTCCTTGGTTTTTATAATCGGTTTACTTGTATACATGTACAAAAGGTCATATAAAGTGAGGGTAATTATCCATAATTGAATTTATATGTTATTAATTATCTTCCATATTTCATATCTTATATATAATTTTTTTTGGAACGAGGATGGATCATTAGATAAATAGTTAATGATAATCCTTTGGGTTTATTTCGGTAGTTTTTTATCACAAAAAAATCATTTTGTTTTATAAATTAATATAACATGTAAAAAAAATTATAGAACATTAAATAAGATATAATATAGATATATTATAATATTTTTCAACCATAAAAATGGTTTCATGACTAGACTTGAAGATGGAAATGGAAATTGAAAACTGCATCGTCCTTGAATGTCATAAATTAACACATCACGAATGATGTTTTCTTTTTTAGTATAAAAGGAGGGGAAATAGAGATGATGATGAATTATTAAATTAGAATAAAAAAATTCTAGTATATGTATGGTTCTGGATTTATCATATCATTTTGATGAGGGGTGGTGAGGAGAGAAAAACAAAAGAAAGGAACTTGAAAATAAATTAAAAGAAAAGGAAGAGGGTTTTACCTCTTGATTCCTTCTTCTTGAGAACCTTATTAGGGGATTGTTTTCAATATTTTTTTAAGACTAAAATCTCTTGTATGTGGGGGAGGGGATTGAGATGATATTTGAGTAGAATTTGTACAAGGATCAATTCTTGATAGGTTTGAGGAAAAGTGGTTGTGATGGGTGATATTTATAGCGGAGGAGAGGGGCGTTTTCTCATTATTTTACTCAATAATTTATTATTTTGATCAAGAAAAGTAATAATACTGATTTTTGAGACTAAGTATAGTAATTATTGCATGTTAATTCTAAAAAATGGTCACTAACATCATCCATGACTCAATCATGACTCAAAAATTCGTTTATTTACTTATATTGTAAATTACTGTATTTCACTATTCACAAAATTCTAGTATTTTAGAAAAATAAAAAAAATTCAGACTAACTATTATTTACTGTTTAGAATTAAAAAAATAACTCCATTTTATAAAAATAATTTTATAAATGTGAGAACTTTAATTTTTAATTAAAATTATCATATACTTGGAAAATAATTTTTTTAATTAAAACTGCTTTTCTAACACTTTGAAAAATTAATTAAGATCTCATAAAATTATCTCAGAATCATAAGACATCAAAATATTAATTTATGAATACATTTTATGAAAATAAATTTTGTTTTAAATTATTAAATTAATAAAAAAATTATTTAAATATTTATGACCTATAAAATTACCAACACTTAATTAATAATTTTTAATATATTTAATCACTTATAGTCTATTATAATTATATCATATTGTCACTTATAATATGGATAAATTTTATTTATACTATCATTGTTAAGGTTACTATTCAATTGGTAAGTTAACTATTTATGTGGGTCATATTACTATTCCAAAGGTCAAGTTATTATTTCATCGGTATAGGTTCCTTAAATTATAGAAATAATTATTATTTCATTTATTTGTCATTTATAAAGATTTTTTTGTATAATCTATGTGTTTATAGCATATGAAATAATTATAAGAAGGTAATTTATATTGATAGAACTTTGGGTCGTTACACTATCTCCCTCATAAGCTCTGATAAATGGGCCTCATAGGGTATAATCCTACTAGTTGAGGCCATCACTTCCTTTGTCTGTGTCAATTGGATTTGTTAAAACCCTATATTTATACTAACCATTTGATCACTGTTCAAAAACTATATTATCAATGGTAATGGTACTTTAATTATATTTTTAAATCTGATAGGATAAAATGAAACCAAATAAGTGCATGTGTTTTCTATGACCACATTACATAATAAGACATTTAATTAAATAACAAGGGAAATTTTATCTATAACAATTTGGGTCATTAAAAAACTTTTCCATAGTAATCTTCATTCCAAATTGACTGTCCCATATAATATAACTAATACCTTTCCTTTTGGGGTAGTTGCAATTGAAATAGAATGTTCGAAATAACATTTCAAGGTGAATTAAAAATAACTAATGAAGTACCAAGAGGAATTTTGGAACCAAATGAGGAATCTAGAAACCTCCCTATAAATGATAAATAAAGCACTACCAGGTTGTATCTTTCCTCTACTTGGGTCTAGCTTCTTAATTTATGTTGAACTATTTTTCTTGAACAAATGCATACTGGAATTCAATTGGAAGAGTGTTTAATCCAAGTATGGGGGAGTAGATAAACCTATTTGATTAATTTTTTAAATTCTTATAACTTAGAATCTATAAATATGTAAAAATATTTTCCCTATAAATACAGTTCTGTATATTTCTCCTTTTGTACTATTTTTTTCAATCATTTCTATAACATCAATGATTTCATACCTAGTTTTAAAATACTAATTATGGAGTTGAGTATTTCCTTGATTATAAAATTGTGAGACTTAGACGACTAATGAGTGGAAATTATCACTTTTTTTAATTTTGGTCTTAGAACTTTGAAATGGAGTGTGAGTGAAAATATTTTTGTTGAATAAATTTTATAACTTAAAGACAGTTGAATTTTGAACAGAATCTAATATAACTTGGCCTCTATGAGAAATAACACCTTAGGGAGCCAAATTATTTGAAAATGGTATGATCCTTCACATTTGTATTAAAATAGGAATATGGGATCCCATGATAAGTCTCTAAAACAAGGAAACTGGGTGTGTTTTTGTAATTAAATAAATCCATTTTAAATCTCAATAAGTGATATGTATAGTTCTTTGCCTAAAATTATGGATGGGAAAAAAATTAAAAATTGACTTGTAAAAATTGAGTTCATTTAGGTTAGGGGAATATTGAACCCATAAAGGGAGGAAATTGACTTATAATATATTCATTTAAGTAGTATAAATATAGTGGAAAATCAAACTTTGGTTTGAGAAAACTTAGGAATGAAGGAAAAATCAATGTGTTTTTTTAAAACTTTGAGTCTACTTAAATCCAATTTATTCAAATCATGAAATGAAACTTTGATTAAATTTAAATCAAAAATTAGTTTTATTCACATATGAGGCTTTATAATTTTCATAGTGGATCAAGTCTCTATATATTTCTTCTATGGCTAGTAAATTTAGATATAGGCAGGATGAATTTCATTTTCTATTTTCCTTTTGTTTTTGAATAAATTGAAATTCAATGATAATATTTCTTGGGAGTGTAATAGTTTAATTGTGGGGGTGTGATATGATATAGAATTTTCAACATCTATGGTATGTTATTCATTTAAAATACTACAATCATAATTCAATTCTTGAGAAATAATGATTTTCATTGACTATCTGAAATTGATACTTAGTTGGAAATTTTATTTAAATATGGTGTTTATTTATATATTCATCTTTTGATATAAATTATGAATCCAAGATGAATTATAAAGTGAATTTTAATTGTATAAAAATAATTCACTCAAAAAAAAATCTGAATTCTTTTGTTCTTCAGGCTGAAAAAAATTACAAAGGATAGAAGTGACGATGCCATACATGGTCACTATGCTAACTGTGGGTATTGACTGTGCACTACCCCTTACATCAATAACCAACTATGAAATATTATTTATGGTGACCGTGCCTTCAACTTAATGTGGGAAATACTCATGATCACTTTCCCACCTTAAAGAACCCCATTCTCAAGGTAGGTATGTATACCATGAGCTCCATTAGCTGACTGTGCATGCTAAAAAATTCCCCAAATTAAAAAATAGATTCCTACATGAAGAAAATTTATTTACCCTGAAACCTCTTTAAATGTAAAAATACCTACTGTAATCACCCTTTTCAGTACCATCTCATGATCATCATACTGTCTCTATCCTTTATGGTAGGCGTACTTACCATGATCATTTCCCACCACTTCCTACCATACCCCTGCCTCTCAAGATACCATGCATCCATCAAGATACCCCAAGCCTCCAATTCCCCTAAAGAACAATAACCCTATCAACTGAAGCTTGAATAATATCCATTAGATGAGAAATGGTCCATATATTTCCTCCAGCACTTATAGACCACCGCCTCAAGGTGAAGTAGGGTGATACTAACCCTGTTGGTGCCACCTTATGCTGCCACCCATAGATTTATGATGATGATGTAGTGAAGACACCTTGCTAATAGAATAAAAGTATTACTCTGATCCAATATGAGCTCCACATTGACTAAGGCTGAGATCCATTTTAATACGTCATGAGTTAAGCCAACCTTATTACACAGTCTCTAAGGAATATTGGCATTCCACTTAGTTGTGAAGGAGATCACTTCTTACTGACACTAGAGATTCACGATGAAGGACCAAGATATCATGAGAATATTAAGAAAACAAGGGGCAATATTAAACTATATTCCACACTATTTTATTTTTTTAGAATTTCCCTTCACCATTAAATAGAACCACTAGTGGGTGTAAGTTTTGAACCAAAGGTAAGAAAGAAAATCCCTACTTCTATGAAATGAAGTTCAAATAACAAGAGACGGCTGGAATTTACCAACCAATGAGGGGAAATCCAAGTTTTTGATACTGGTAGTGTATGGATCCTCATGGGTAAAAAAACTCCCAAGTTCTAAAAAAATAAATAAGACCATAAAATAAATACAAATCCCATTTTAACTTTTAACATAATGAGGATACCCATCATGCTATGAAGAACTGGAACACCCTACCACCAAAAACTAATAGGCATGTATTTTGGAAGGAGCACCAATACCTCAAAAAAAGTCATCCATACCCTTAATTCTGGAAACATGTCAACCGTCTAGAAAAAATTAAAAATTATCCCTAATAAAAACAAACATTCTTGAATTATATGAATAAGTTCGTGTCCCTCACATGGAGGGAGGCATGCTTAGATAGCCATACATTCTTATTTAAGAAGAATTACCTATGTTTGTTTTTCCAATAAAAATGTGTATCATAGTTGCATCCAATGGTTTAATTGTGGGGATTAAAATTTTGAACAATCATTCATGTTGGGTTCATCTTTTCCAAACAACTTTCAATAAGTTTGTTCAAGGAGATGAATACACACAATGGTTCCCTTATTTGAGAATTTTTATGAACCTGCTTTCCAATAGTATGTGGTAGTTGGATAATGGAGCCAAAAATGCTTAGGGACTCACATTAGTTGATAGGATGGGAGGTCAGGCTCATGAAACCCTTTTGGGGAGAATTATTTTTTACTCAGAGACTCTCTTATATATTTAAGACATATTCATAAATCTTTTATTAAATCACTAACATAACACGAGTCACCCATAAATTAACAATAAATTATTAGAATGTATGAAATTTAGAATCATCTGTATATATACAAGATCCTGTATTAAATGATATATATGTATGTATTAGAGGTTCTACATTAATTGTCCCATTTTTTAAAGGAATTAGAGATTCTTATTTAGTTTATTATTATGATGCTGATTTTTATCCACGTAGTGGGGCACCCTAGAATTTATCATCATCGAGGGAGATGGGAGTTGTTTTAATGTTAGGATCTATCCCATGAAATGGTATTCCTATGTATCACTATGAAAACAATCACTACCCACATAGTTTGGTACTACTTAACAGGACACATCACACCTTTTAAGGTCATTTGATGAGGACCAAATAGTGTGGTTTAATGTCATGCGATAAGGACGTCCAGGAAAAGGGTGCCTAGTCAAGTGCTAGTGTGGGAATTATGATGAATCATCCTGAAGGACCTAGAAGGGATGTAGTATCCTAGGCTGGATATGACCATACTATAGATGTTTCCTAGAGAATATTATGGTGAATTTGGGGTGCTGGGTTTGAAACTCTAGGCGGCTTGCTACATATCCCATTTGATAAGAATCAAATCCCATATAGTTTGAATGGGTTGAGGTCCCAATCCTATGGAAACCCTCTAAAGGTTTTTATTGTAGGTTATATTACCATTTGAGATGGATATATGGTTTTGAGGACCCACTCATATGGAGGCCCTCTGAAGGAAGGTGATATAAAGATCTAGAAAAGGATTATTTTTTCCATACATGCGTCTGATAGGGTAGATATCATGATCATTACTAACCTCTAAGACAATGTGGGTCATTTTAGGTGTGAAGAAAAGAGGAATTGGAATATCTAGAAAACTAAATGATATCCTTCATCAGCTAGTTGATGAGGCCAGAGCTATTAGAGAGAAAAAATACATTAATTTTCCCATATCCTATTTTGTTTTCATAACTCATGGGAGGAAAAATAGGAGGGGTATAACCTCATTCAAGAATGAATAACAGGTTACTCGAAGAGGGATTACCTATTACCAGTTCTAGATAAGATAGTAGGATAAGGCAGTAACCATCATCAAATGGAAAGGCAAACATCCTCCCACTATCTAAAATGGGGAGGTACCTGGTCTCAGATATGATGAGGGAATGACAAGGAGATATCCCTCATGTCTGAAACTGAGAGTTACCTAACACTACCTCCAAGGTTGGGGTCCTTGTTACTGATGGTATACACAATTTTGAACACCCTAAGGACCCTACCCATATGGTAGGGAAATTGCATGACCACTATTACTTAGGGAATGCATAACTGAACGGGATACAAACTAGTTTGTCTTTATCAATGATCATGAGAATATTGGGGCCTCGATGGAGGTTTTTATTTGGTCTCTCTTAGATAGGATTCCCCGGGAAGGAGTTTCCCTTATATTGGTGGAATAAAAAGAGTTCTCAATGGAGGATTACACAGGTGAAGATTGGGTGAGCTTAAGATGGATCTTGTAGGTGAGGGATGAGAAAGCAGAAGATAGATCACATAGGTCAAGGCTAGGGGAGATAAAGGTGTCTCACATAGGGCATACTTGGGTGAGGTAAAGAGATCTCTATGAAATGGATAACTTGGGTAAAAAAATATGGATTAGGCCTTTCTCTAGTCTATAGGGGTATCTTTAGGTGTCTTTGGATGACTTACTCTCATGTTCCAGGTTCAAGAAGGGGAATTCACCCCATTTATCCTAGACTAGGGGAGGTGGATCACATAGGTGTTTCTTGTTTAAAATACAAGGGAACTCAAATCCCACTACCCCCATAATTTACTCTTCTTTCAAGGATTAGAGATCTACCAGACTGTTTTTTAGGACCCAAGCGAAGGACCAGGGTGAGAAGAACTTCAAGACTTCTTCATATTTTCTAATTGTTTGAAATCAGGAGTTATAAGATCTTATTTATTGGAAATTTCAGCACCCCAAGAAAAATATATGTCTCACACAGGTATGTTTCACTGATCATCACATGGGTTGAACCTAATCAAATCTCCCAAGAACCCTTGTCTAGGGCCTGCTCATTAATGTTGGTATGAAAGCATGACCTACATGGTGATGTTGGTTGGGGATTTCATGGTTTACCTGGGAAAATTTGAGCGATCATTGATATGACTAACTTCTTTTTTTTTTAATAATTCTCCTTTTAAAATTATTTTTTTTTCGTGACAAAAAGAATTATAAAAAAAATCCACACCTTCAGATTGGATTCCATTAAAAGAAGAGGGTGTGATCCTAAGGTAGAGGAAAAACAAAGTTGATGGAACCTTCATTCATTGGCCTTCACATGTTCGCATACCTTTATTTTTAGGCTTGATGAGAAATATGACTTGAATGTCACAAAATGGATAAGTGAAAGGGTAAAACATGAATATGGATCATATAGGTGGGTTACGTAGGTCAACCACATGGCTGTGTCCTGCACATAGATCATGAAGGGGTATTCACATATATAATTAGTGTAGATGGCCTCAATGGTTCTTCCTTCTAATTTCTCTCTTTTTCTGTCACCACATCAATGATATCATCTCACTAGTCTGTCAGCTGAAGATCCATTCATGCAGACCTAATATACACTTAGCTAAATGATGCATGTACCAAGGTGAGTGACTTGTGAGGGGTCACTTGGGTGAGTGACCTATATGAGGTCACTTGGGAGGTCGAACTATGTGAAGTCACATGGGAAAGTGACCTACGTGAGGCCACTCCTTTTCCAAATTTCATAATTTCTGATTTTTTCCAAAAACCAAGATTTATCTTAAATTAAAATCTTTGTACTCTCTTGAAGATTCCCAATGTCCCCTAGACAGTTATAGTTTTTGATAAACAAGTTGGTAACCATATCAAGGTGATGGTTGATGTCATCTGGACATACTATTACAATGCATATGACACCACTCTCCTAGACTTAGTAATTAACATGAAGAAGTATCATCATGAATATCATGAGAGTAAATATCTACCACCCTACAACCATGCAATTTTGAATCAATTCCACATCATAAATCTGAAGAGTTATCTTACTCTACCCTAGTTCTAAAAATACATAAAATTTACCACTATCAATATCTATACCAAGGGAATGTATATCAATGATGAAACATTACCCAAATCCCATTTCATGCATAAAAATATCTATGTTCTGAACCTAAATCCTCATACCCATAAGTTAAAACCACACTGTTACTCTTATATATTTCATTCTTCCAAGATAGATGAATCAGAATTACTGATGGGATACTAGGACTTCCGGTCAGGTGAGGGTGTCAGTCATGAGTAGATGTGAGCGTATTGGGTGTGCCATACCTATGCTGATTTTTCAACCAAACTAATGAAGGTTGGATTTTAAAAGGCTATATGGGTGGTCCAAACATATGTATACAACAATCCAAAAATTATTCTTGAGCTGTTAAGCTAATGGAGATCACATCCAAAACCTTCCTTCCCATTCATAGAGAAGTTGTCATCATTCTATGGGATATTTACTAGATCTCCAGATCTCCCATACTTGGAGAGATATATGATGATTTTATCACACTGAAATCTATATGTGATGATGATGAAAGGACACCTTCTTTGGATCATGATATGTTGAATATATCTTGAGACATAAAGATTAAAGGCCCTTGAATAGTGGGAGATGTCCATTATAAATCATGGATGAATGATTTTCTAGAGCCTATGGGCAAGGGCCCCACATAGAAACGTCCCATGGGATTTCTTATAATGGATAAGAGTACAAATTCTGGTAAATTCTATCCCATGTTAGAGAAATGGGAGTATATATGATGGGGGTACACAATCAAGTTAAAAATTCACTCTCAGAAACACCTTTTAGGCTTCTTAGTGATGTGGTTAAGAATCTATATGCTACAAGTTTGTAAATCCAATGGAAGTGTGAGGCCAAGAACATTTTTTATAGAGGCCAAGATAGTATAGGGGATGTACATAGGGTTGGTATCCCCTATCATGGTGAATATCCATCGGTGATTCTTTCATGTTCACATAGGGATGGATCCTTTTATAATTTTAGGTCCATTCCAAGTACTATGGGGATGGATTACGACACATATTTCCACTTAAACCGAGATAAGTGGAATAAAAGTTCTTAGGGTCCAGTTTCAACCATTTTTTCAGGTTGTTTCTGTCATCCAACCCCTATCTATGAAGTATCGTGAAGCTTTGAGGAATATGAATCTATTCAAATAATTTAACTTCTTTCCATATAGATATCCACACACTGGTACATTATCTAATGATGTAAAAGATGGTGATGAACTGTGATTGTATATGATTTACCTCAGGGATGGAATTCTAGAAGCCTGAATTGATGGTGAGGTTATTTGAGAACCCTACACGACTTATAGATTTTCATGCCAATTCAAGTGCCTATAGCAACCAACTGTATCCCCTTCTATGCATTTTCGATCATAGAGGCACCCAATGGTGGCACAAATACTCTAGATTCTCAATGATGTGGATGTGACTCGAGTGGTAATTAAACTTCCCCCAATGGGTGCATCCACTGGGTTAACTTCATTATAAATGAAGCCTAAATTTCATCGTATCCCCAAGGGGAGTTTCCAACAATAATCCTATGATTTATAGATGTAATGATTGTTAGGAGGGGGAATCATAATATTAAGGCTCCACCCATTATCGAGAGTGACAGTGATGAGGCCCAAGCTCAACCGAGTGACCCCATGTGCATTTCAGTCCACCAGTCAGGATCAAGAGGGATGCACTAGCTGGGGTTGAGATTAGAATATACATAAACCATTGGAAAGAGGAATCCCAAGCTCCAATTTCCCATCCTTAGACTATAATGGAGAAATATAGGAATCTAGTGAAATCAAGGAGCTTTAGGTCTGCTTCATATAAGGATGAAATAACCTCAGATTTCATGTGACTGAAGGTGGTATTTTTTTGGTAGGGCATGCCTTCTGATGCCAAGAACAAGTGGTTACTCTTCCTCTTTAAGTTGTGGATTCCAAATATTGGGAATGTTCAATATCCATCTAACCTATATTTTGATACTAACCCTATCAAGGCAAGGAAACATATCCAAGATTTGGAAATTCTCATTTACACCACTGATAATTTGATCCCTTCTATGAGGAAAGTGAAGGATATAGTAAATGGGGTCTGCTGAAGGGGTGGATGAGTCTTCTACTGATGAGTGGGATGTCTTCATCAATCCTTGATTTGTAATTTTACCTTATAATATTTTCCTCATTCATCCTATTATTCTTTATTTTGAACATAATGTTATTATTGAAGAGCGGTTGACCCTGATTTGAAGTGGGTAGAGGGAGAATCGATAAACATCCCATCATTAAAATATTCCTAGAATAGAACTCCTATAGGGGATAAGGAATCAACTCCTGAATTGGGGGAGCTATCCTCAATCTAGAAGATGATGGAAGAGGAGATTCCAGGATATTATTCTGAACTTCCACCTCCAATAATTACATTTGAGGGGGGAAAGTTCTTGGCTTACTCCATCAAAATTTAAGGAATGATGAAGAGTGAAGTGATTTTCCAAACACATCATTAGTCAGGGTTATTTTTACCAACATAATTTATAATTTATTTTTCTAGAAAAAATGCCTAATCGTTCCAATGGGTTTCAAGATTTACTTCCCTCTCCTCTCTCAAGGTTATTAGGTATGAACCTTCTAGGAATGAGGATGAAATTCCAGAAGTGATGTAGATTATTTCTATTGATTATGTCTTTTTGATAGGATAAACATCAAGAGTTGAGTCCACATATTTTATTTTCACTTTAGATAGGGAGGATAATCTTGATAAGGTCAAATGTGTACCATATGGTGTCATGTATCAATCAATAACTTTTTTTCCTTGTGATACTAAGATCCATCAAAGACACTGGAGGACCCCATGACCACTATTACCAGTCCTGTCACCACTCCATAAGTAGATGACATGGACCTCAGACTATCCAATAAAGGTTATGCTACCGATATAGATCTAGTAGGTACTAAAAGGGTTTTCCTCACTAAGAGGGCAATGGATTTTTCTGAGGCAGAGCTAATTTGGGTCCTGAGCCAAGCATCTTAGAAACCCTTACTAGTGAGTATTATATAAGACTTGAAACAATATATATTGAAATATTGGATGCACTTAATAAATATACTGATATTTCCCACTACTTGGAGGAGTTTTGGGACTTTAATAAGGAGTTGGATGGATGTGAGTTTCCACTTTTTTAGTGTTTTCTCTCACGGATAACCATCCTATATGTAATAAATTAAATTAATGACCCTGATTATTATGGATTTTCTATAGAAAATATATCCAAGGAAACCCATGAACAAGGAGTTGAGGTCCATAATACTCTTTCTACTGTGGTAATGATAGTCGAGGGCCTCAAAGTGGGAGATTCTTGGGATCCTTCTATCCCAGACTCTGAGAAAACTTCGGGGAATGTAACTTAATAGGAAATATTGGTTCAAAGTGTTGAGATTGAGGATTCTAGGGAGGAATCTAACCAAGAAAATTATCCATCAATGGGAGAGTTCCATCAACTACTTTGGTACTCTTTTTCCTTTTCCCTTTCTATCTTGCAATTCTGATGACTGATTTCCTTTTCCCTTTAGTGCCATCGGTCTTAGTGGTTGATCATGTATGGGAGGACTATAATCCAACTAAATACAATACATAAGGAGAGGATTATGTCACTCCAAGAAGGACCACATAAATCCCTTCTATAATAAAATTGATTATGGTGTACACCTCTCCCCCTGTGACTAGATCCACGACAATCTAGGAAGCTTATGATACTATTTTGGCACTTCGTTAGTTTGTATGTTAGGACATTTTGGATATATTATTAAGGAAACCAATGGAATATTTACCTTTAAGACTCCCAAATATCCAAAACAAGTTTGTAATGATGGGAAATGGGAGATTTGATTACTATGTGGTTCACACTATCGTGAAGGAAATCATTTATTAATGGGAGAAAGAGCATGAGTCACAATAATTCCTTATCAAGGTAAGAATTCTCATAAAAATTGATGAAATATGAGTTAATTATCCATGGAGGAGCTCGACCATACTAATAAATTGGTGGAGTTAAATAAATGATATAATAAGAAATACACTCAAATATCACACCTCCAACAAGATATATACATCACCAGAGGGGAGCTTGTGCAACATCATAATTTATTGGAAAGGGTTCAAGCTGAGGGGGCAATTGTCATTGAGACCATGGTGGAGGAACTCCACTTGGATGAGGCGGCTGAGGTTATTCAGCTGGAAAATCTTTGATATGCTATTGATGGGGCCCGGGAGATCCTCCAATAAATGGAGAGTTATATTGACAACCTTTTTTAGAATATTATATAGATAATACAAATTTTTGATTCTCCTCAAATGTTTTTCACCATAAATTAAAATTATTTTGTTTCTAATCATCTATGTATTCATCCCTATTTTCCTCTATAATTATAACATAAAAATGAATCTAGTTTGTATAGAAAAATATCCTTGTGTTAATGAGTTGAAATCACAATAATAGGGATGAGATGGTACTCTAATATTTTCCTAGGTATTTGGAACTAGAAATCATAGTTCGACTATTACTAGAGTCACATGAAAGACTATATGAAATTTGTGTCTTTTATGTCATCACTATAAATTTTACCTAATTCAAACATGAAGAAGACTTAGCATGTGAGACTTTGACTTTTTCTTAGGCCACCCTTTGTGGGTTTTCATCCAAACAAGTTTTATTCCTTTTTTATTTTCATTGCTCTATTTTTTTCCTTTTCCTATACCATACAGAGTGAAGTTATATAAAATTGATTCTCGAATTTTTTCCATCATTCCATTTTGTTGGTTTTCATCTTGGAGAGCACTAGGTATCTTTTCATAGGTAGTTTAGAGTTATTAAATATGGACTAATACAATTATTTTTTTAGTTTGAACAACTTTGAAAATAATTTTTGGGTTGATGAAAAAAATAAGGATTAATGGATGAGAATGTTCCAACATTCTTCTGACGCACAAAATGGGGAATTTTGAGTTACATTTTTTTGATTTTAGATCTAAAACATGATGCGAGACAAGTATGAAAGGGATGACCATGGAGAATACTCAAAAATCATTTTCCCATATGATATTTTCCGGGCTTACACTTATAGAAGAGGTCTCTACTAAGGATTAATGTGCCTCTGGTTTAAAGTAACCTGGGTGAATTATGCAATGAAAAACTAGATAGTATCAATGAATTGTCAAAAAAACGTGTCTTCAGAATTCTAAAATTATATTATCGATGGTTGGGGATTTTTCAAAGATCCAGATTTATGAAGACCATGGAGGTTGGTTTCTAAAGGGAACGTGTCTAAGAATGAAGAGAGCATCTATGTTGGCACTGGACTTGTATGAAAAATCGCTCCTACAAAATTTTTTTTCGTGTAAAGGAGGTGTTATTTTGCTTTGATCAAAATATTGAAAAGGAGGGGTACTGGGAGAGGTTTATAACCCCCACCCAGATCCGGATTGTGTCCTTTAATGGAGGAACAAACATGTTTTGGATGCTGTGGTAGTTTGGCTTAGAATAAAGAATATAGGCATCACTACATGTCCTGATGGAATAAGTATCAAGTTGTATGTAGTTATTTAGGGTAATGAAATGGATGAAAAACATCAATAGGAAGTGATCCTTCTCAAAAAAGGTTGAAGAATCATACTATACAATGTCTTGTGACCTGAACATAGACAATGCAATTTAATGTTTTATAAAAAGAACATTTAGGGATACAATTTAAGGTAATTTATCTTTGAATAAAAGATTAGCGATTTACCCTTACATGGTAATCTATCTAAGAATATTACATTATATTCAATAATGAAGTTAAAAGGTTGTAATCTATAATCTAGGGATTCCAAGATCAAAAGAGTGATATGGGACAAGTATTACTGGGGTGACCATAGACCATGTTTGAAAAGATGTTTCCAGTATAATGTCATTAGGTTTTACAGAGATAAAAGGGGTATATCCTAAGGGAAAATATTAATTTGCTTGATATACCATTTTGGTGGTTGAATTATGCATAGAAAACTGGGGTATATCAATGTATTGTCAAACAATGAAATCCTCTACTTTTGAAGACCTTTTGTAGGTGACTTATGCGGAGAAATAATGGGGCATATTATGCATAGAAAAAACAAATGTTTCCTTTTAAATATAAAATTATATTACCAATAGAAAAGGAAAGCTTATGTAAATTCATATTTCCCTAGACACATAGTTTGTTCTGGGTAAGGAAAGTGACTGAGTATAGAAGGAACATTTCTTGTTGAAATCATGTAATAATGGGGATAAATGTTTCCTATGTGGGTCTGAACCATACGTAGGAAGGGGATATTTTCTTATATTTCATCTGGAACCAATAAATAGGGTTTTATAATCTCTATGTATCTTTTCAAATTGAGAATAAATCCACACATAGTTCTGGATAGATTCACTACACTAGTAAAATTCTTGTGTGAAGAAGGGGATTTTTTTGAGTGTGAGCTCACAAATTGAGAGAGAACCTATATTAGACCCTCTTATAAAGATCTGGATCATTCATAGGAGAGTGGGAATATTTTTATATTGTAATGGACATACCAAGATGTATGATCTGGGCATTTCTACATATTTCTTCAAGGAAATAATGAAGCCACATGTAGTTCTTAGGTTTACATCATACAATAAATGTCAACCGTGCATTTTAACATCATGTGGTAAGGAATTTTGGTCTTTCTGTTATGGTCTTTCATCTAGGACTAAGCTAACATTGACTCAAGATGATGTGCCTTGATCATGTGAGTAATCCCTCAGCAAAACTTCTAAGCCCACGTAAGCTATGGTCAGTGTGATAAACAAGGAGTGTAAAAGGTTTCTTTTAGCACAATGAGGTGATTAAAAGGAAGGACATGATAATTTTGATATTTTGGTGGCTGGATCAGGATATAGTATTTGAATGTTTCTATATATATCATTATAATGAGGATCAATTCATACATAGTTCTAGAATGGAGGTGTGGTGGGAGACTAGAACCCAGGGTAGTGATCCACTCAAGCATGGACTCAAATGTCATGTTACTTATCATTGTATGACAAGGATGATATGTCACTTTTATGTTCATGCATACAGGACCATGTGGTGTCCCTTTTAAGGTCTTTCTTCTAGGACCAAATGCTATGTAGTTTAATGTCGTGCAACAAAGATAAAGGAAACTGTGCAATTTAATTTCATACGACAAGGATGAATGTTACTATATGTAAAAAAGACGGCATGTAACCCCAAAAATTCTATATATGCATTCATGGAATCATATTCTAAGAGGAATCCCATGTTTTAGACATATGGATTCCTAATCTAGTTTCCTAAGGCATTCAATTATTGGTACATAGGATAAGACTAAATTTTAACATCATGTGCTGAAGACATTGTCATGTAATTTAATGTCATGTGACTAGGATGATATGGTGTCTTACAGTTTGAGGTCATACAACAAGAACCATAGTTCATGGAAATGATGAGTGATATAAGGATTACCAGGCCAATTTTTTTTGGTATAATTTAGAAGTGAGTAAGGAAATTTTAAACTATGATCTTGGGGGTTCTTAGATCAGGAGGAGTGATATTGAAAAAAAATCAAGGAATGGCTACAGACCATATTCAAAATGTGGTCTCCAACATAATATCATTGGGTATTATGAAGATAGAAGAGGTGTCTCCTGAGGAAAAAAGTGACTTTGGTTGATGATCCCTTTTTATGATGACTTATGTAAATCAAACTAGGGCATATGAATACATAGTCAAACAATGATATCCTCTAGTTGATAGGCCCTTTTGTGGGTGTATTATGAAGAGAAAGATAAGGGAATATTTTTCATAGTCAAAATAAAGGTTTTATCATGAATATGACATTCTATTACTGATAGCCAATGAAATATTTCAGAGATCCAAAATTTCCTAGGATAAGGAGTATGATTTATGGAATGAATATGTCTGAGAAAAAAAGGAGCATTTGGACGACATTATCCAAGGAGTGTGGAGTCCCCTACATTGATCCTTGTTTTCATGCATGAGAGGGTTTATTTTCATTACTTTTTGGATGGGTCGAAGACATAAGATCTAGGATTCACTATGTATCCCATTGAGATGATAATAAAGCTTCACATAGTTCTTGAATAGAGTAGTGGTAGGAGACCAAAAATGAGGATTATGAACGGCTCAAGCATGGACCAAAATGTTATGAAGTTTTATGTTGTGAAAAAATTATGCAAACCATGTGGTTTCATGTCATACAATGAGGAAATTTTCATACAATTTAACATCTTGTGACTAGAATATTAGTTTTTGTATTTTAGAGTCTTATATCTTATACTTTGCTTTCTTATAGTTTTTGGTCGTATGACTAGGACCATCTAGTGTGCCTTTTACGGTCATGCATACAAGGCCATATGTTTTTTCATTTTATTGTCATGCGATGAGGAAAAAATATGTTCCTTTTAAGGTTATTCATATAAGACCATATGTCATGTAGTTTATCATCATGTGATGAGGATTAAACAAATTCCCTTTAAGTTCATTCATAGTGGAACATATGTCGTGTAACTCATCATCATGCACTAAGGATAAAATATTTTCCTTATAAGGTTGTGCAAACAAGACCATATGTCATGTTAAGAGGATGAAATATTCGCCTTTTAAGGTCATTCAAACAAGACCATTGATGCTACATAGTTTAACATCATGTAGTGAAGACATAGGTGCATTCATCACATGATGTATTTATTGAGAAATATTTCATTGGTATGGGCCGTAAAAAGCTCTCCATCAATCAAGATCATGGAATAATCTCTATTATATTGGACCTAGTGTATGGGATAATGACCCTCCCACTTTGCCTCAATCTGAGGAGAATTCCTCCCTATTATCATTAGAGTCCTAAGGACCAGTACTAGGTCTCCTTAGATGAATGAGCAGAGGAGAACCTTATTTTTAAAAGCCCATGCTATCCAATTTTCATGGACCTATAAGTGATGAAAACTATATAATATATTCTCATAAAGATACTCAAATTTATTTAGATATTTTTGGGATTGCTTATCTGTAGATAATATATCACAGATGGAAACACAAAGTGAGGGAAATTGGAACTTAATGGGAAATACTTCTGCTATATTATATACCAGTGAATATGGGGTTTCCTATTTTGTTATTTGAATTATAGTTCTATAGGACCAAAATACATGAAAGAGTTTTTTTGGACAATAATGTTTATCTTTATCCACTATTTTATTTAATATTTTAGACATGGTCTTGTTGAAGGCCTCTATCTATCCATATTCCACTGCATGATAGCGAGACAAATGGTGGGATTTGATATTACAATCCTCATAAAACTTGTCAAACTCAACAAGATAAAAATTGGTGCCATTTTTCATCAATATATTATGAGGGAAACCATATCTAGTAATGATGTTGGATCTCATGAATATGACAATGATTTTGGTCTTAAATTCTTTGAGGGATATTTCTTCAGTTCATTTGGAGAAGAAGTATATAGTAGTGAGGATGTATTTTAATTACTTGGATGTAATTGGGGGGTATGACCCTACAACATCCGTTCCCCACATGGTGAATGGACAAGAGTATTTGGATGTGTATAGAAACTCCGGGGGTTGATGGATGAAGTTGGAATGAATTGTGAAGGAATGAAACTTGGTGAAAATTATGTAATCCTAAATCATTGAAGGCTATAAGTATCTAATCCTCTAGATCTGACTGGAAATCCTGAAGCCTAACTGGTGGGCACCGTAGGATCCTATATGTACTTTTTTAATTATAGAAAAATTATCTTATCTATCAGTACATATGAGAAGGACCCCATAAAAACCTCATTTATAGAGGTCTTTATAGTGATTTAGACCATCATAAAGAGTTAAGTTGGTCGCTCATCATCATATTTGATCTTTTATAGCTCTGTCTAATGAGATAACTCTATTAAGAAGGTAATCTATAATGGGAATCATCCAACCAGTTGTAGGAACATCTAGTTTGGGGAATGAATTTATCTCATTAATTTCTTCCATTATGACACAAATAAGTTGATACCATTCAACAGTGTGCAATGATGATGACTAGTTCATCCCAGTACAGATCTTTCAAATATGTAGCTATATTACACAATACATCTTCTTGGGCATTCTTTGATCATGGGACATGGGTCAATTTTCGTCCTGAGGGGAATTATACCATTAGTCCCTAGACATAGTCAAGAAGGGGGATCAAAAGATACTTTATGATAGCATAATCCCCGTTGATCTTCTTAATTAATGACTTTGAATCACCATTCAAATTCAAGCGGTCCACTAGAATTTGAACCGCCAATTCTAGCCCCTTGATAAGGGCCTGATATTCTGTCTCATTTTTTACAATATTCTAAAAATAGGAAGGAGTAAGGTAATACAAATTTTGACGGGGATATGAGAACAACTCCCTACCCGAATTTGTGGAGCTTAGGGTCCTCCATTCTCTAACTTATTAGGCTTATAGATTCATCATCAAAATATATCTCCCACATAAAGAGATATTTTTAATAAATAAGATATCTTAATTATGAAACTAAGTATTTAATAAATTTGTTTCTATAGATGGATTTTTTTCATGGGAATCCATCAAATCTTGGCTTTTTACAACTTTTTGAGGCACAAATTGAATGTCAGACTACTCTAAGATGACTACTCATCATTAAAAACATCCATTCAACATAGGATGCCTAATAATATATTTTATTAGGTTATTATGAGACACCAAATGAAATTATGGTGCTTCATGTAGTGTCTCAGACTCTAAACCATGAATATTAATTCCTTGCATCTCTTATTGATATATAAATAATGTGTCTTAATGTTGAGAATGGTTAGAATGATATGATAAACTTTGTTTTCATTCACAAAATCATTCTTTTGTGCGATGAAAGTTCCTTGTGATCAATCCAGGGCTGTAAAATACTAAATTAATGGTTTCCATTCAATAGGTGGCATTAACACAAGTGGAATCAATAGATATTTCTTCAGATTTCTGAATTCTTCATGAAAATCATCATTCCACTGATATGTGACATCCTTTTTCAACAACCTGGTAAAGTGAAAATAATTTCTTGTGTGTTTTATATAAATTACTAAATGTTGGTAAGATATCCCTATAATACCCTCAACTATTTTCTAATTTGTTGAGGTAAGATGTTTATGATAACCTTTGTATTCTTAGGTTTGACTTCAATGCCATAGTTGCATATGAAAAATCTAAGAAACTTTCCCAAGGTAAATATGAGAGCACATTTGTAGGGTTTCATCTTTAGGGTATGCTTTTATAGTTTTTTAAATATAGTCTCGAGGTCCACTAGGTGGTTAAAATATTATCAAGACTTAACCCCAATATCCTCAACATGGTATTTGACCTACCTTCCCAAGAAGGGTTTTAAGATACGATGCATGGAGTGTTGATATGTAGCATTGACATTATTCAAGCTAAAGGGATTACCTGATAAAAAAACTCCTTGGGGGGGCCCTGAAGAAAATGGATTATTCATCTTATTAGGCCATTTAGATTTGATTATACCATTAATAGCCATCCATGAATGACAAGGCTTGTTATCCAACCACTACATGAATCAGTAGCTTTGTGATCATTACTGAGAAATCATTATTGGACAGTGCTGGTTGAGATCTCAAATTCAATGTAGACATCATTTTACCAATATTATTATTTACCAGGACTATGCTATCTATAAATTTCAGAAGCATTTCAAATTTAGACTCAATTTTTGTGGCATGAGTTGGGTGTGTACTTTTGGATGCCTTTTTGTCCCCCATGTGGTTTTATGGAAATCCTAGGTGGTGAGTGGCCATATCAAGATTGAGGTGTAGAATTTAAATCTAATTTTAGGAAAATAAACCCAAATTCTACCTTAGAAAGGAGGTATATACCTATTTGTCTTCAGAATACATGGATTCACTAATCATTGTGCTTCATGGGTCCTCCTCCATACCCAAATTTATTTTTCTAAGTTCATAAATGGTGGTAGAGACACACTCATAGAATGCTGGAGGGGAATCCTTGAGGCCTTCGTACACTTTATCTTCTTTATCCACTTAATCTTTATATTATTTTTATACTTTAATCTTAGGGGGAGTATTTAATGAAGCAAATTTATCAAAATTAGGGCAGTAGTTATAATTTTGACATTCAATAGATGACGT
This sequence comes from Viscum album, assembly GCA_963277665.1. Taxonomy (NCBI): domain Eukaryota; kingdom Viridiplantae; phylum Streptophyta; class Magnoliopsida; order Santalales; family Viscaceae; genus Viscum; species Viscum album. Next base: position 2,112,221,228 of record OY728157.1, on the reverse strand, counting down.
GACTTCTTTCGACTTGATTGATGATGTGGGTCTCTTTGATGCACCAGAGGGGAGATGAGGACAAAATAATGAGTATATTTACTATCTCTTAGTGACATAAAAGAATATTCTAATTCATATAATAAGGTATGGATCTGTTGTAGACTAGTGTATGGAATGAGGTTATTTTCATCTAAGCCTTTACCACTGATTGGAGAGTTGATGGCCTCTTCAGTTCCATAGGGATCAATCTTCACGATTGATATCATGAAGGTTGTTTAGTATGTGAACAAATTTAGGCCCATGCATTTGATCTGATTGATGGGTAAAACATATTTTTTCTGATCTATTTTAAGGGATTGGTTCAAGTCCATTTAGCACAGTGACCCAATTAACACCATCGGTCACCAATTGTTTCCCTTCCTTATGGTAGAATCTTGCATCGATGTATTGTGATTCGTAGGTTTTGAAGGAGGATTTATCACCATGAAATATCCCAATTTGATCATTAATTCAATATTTTAGGCTTTTGTGGTATGATGAGGGGATTTCCATATTCTAATGTAACCAAATCCTTCCTTTAAGAATTTTGAAAGCCCTATATTTCCAAACTAGAAGGAATTTTGCTTTAGATTCAAGGTCTCTAAACTGATCCTTGAGTTTGATTCTCCTAAGTAGATTTTTTTCACTTTTTTCATAACCTTATAGTGTCAGAGCAGAATGGGACAAGAAAAACTCACTACAACCCATTATATTGAGTGTTCAGACTGAAATGGGGTTGACTCCTGCACCATTATCAATGAAAGATTGTCAGATATCAACTTCATTTATCCTTCCAGACACATGAAAGGGTATGATGTGTCCCTATATGAAAACAACAACGTATTTCTCCGTGAAAGAGATGATAATGTGGAATTATTTGGGATTGATCTACGTAAAATAAATCTCAGCAGTGGAAACTTCAGTTTCAAACTCTCAAGGGCTCAGTAAATCCTCTATGAGCACTTCCAATATGTATTTTGATAGACATAAAGCATCTAGGATCGACAACTTATCCAAAACCAGGGTTGATTTCTTTAGATTTTCATATTTTCAGATAAAGTTCCATGATTACCAGTATAAGGATGCTATTTTGAGGGTTCTTTTGGAACTAAAGTTCTTTGTATGGATAGATACACCCTTAGAATAGGAGTTAAAGGCACTCATGTCCTTAGCCGATTAGGTCGACTAGGTCTGTATGTGTGATGAAGTTGATTTGATGATGGTGGACCCTTTAATTGATCTTATAGGATAATTAGGATAAGGAAACACTTGACATTTGTGGGGTAACTTTAGTTCTCTGATTAATCTTTCTAGAGGTTACTCCCATGATTTTTGGCAGCATAGAGAATCTGAGCGAGGATGTGGCCAGAGTATTTATTTCTGATGCGACTGTGTCTTCCCATGTATCCCTAGTTGTTGTGGCCTAAACCCCTAACACCCCAATAGGATGTAGTGAATTTGGGTTCATGTTCATATTCATCAATAGAGAAGGTATCCATTAAGTAAATGAGATTAATGGAACCAAAGATCAATTCCTCGTCTGATGATGATTATTCCTCACAAATCGACTCTTGCTGTACCATTTGGTGGGGTGGTTCCCTTGATTTTGGGATCTAAGGCATGAATTATGAGAGAGTAGGAGATGATTTTTTTTACTTGGAACAAGTTTGTATTCTTGTATTTGTTTCCCAACCTTTTTACCATGTTGTTTTTTATAAGACTGTTCTTTAGAGGACTGTGATGTCTATAAATTCAGTTGTGTGAAAACAGAAGTGACTAAGGGAATTTTTTTTTGTTTCAACTATGTTTGGATAATATAATGAGACTATAAATCATATTTCTAGTAATATAATCACTAAAATCATGTGCACATTTTCTATAAACTTCTTTCCATTCAACCCCTTCCTCCAGGTTGGTAAAATAAGAACACACTACTTGTGGGGGTGTTTTTCCCATATTCACTTGCCCAGAGCTCACCATTTTTTGTAGGATGTCTTAAAACACAAAGAATTATTTGATGGTGTGTCCCAATTTTTGGTGATAGAGTGAATTGTTTGAAATATCTTTGAGACCAACCTGAATGGGATTCTTGGGATTTGGAAACTTGAGCAAGTTGTTCTCTAGAGCCGTGATGAAGTATCCATAAACTTTCTTATCTCAAAATGATTAAAATCTTTCTTTAATTCCACAAACTAGTTTTTCATCTTCTCCCATTACTCATCCTAACAAGGAAGGCATTGTTTCTGATACTTAATAGGGGTTCCACATGATATGGTGTAGGATTTAGAGATGGAGCTGGTGAAGGATCTAGTTTAAGTGTGACAATGAAAACCTATTATTTCCCTTTAATCTTCCCATGAGTTGATGGAATTACTCAGGACTTAACCTTAGATCACAAGATAAAATCTTAAAATATTTTAGAAACTATAGAAAGATCCTGAAACCCACCTATATATTTCATATGGATGAGTGGTGTGCGCAATTATTTATGGAGATTCTCTATACTAATGGGAAAAATTATTCATAGGGAAGCTGTAGGTTCTTAGAGTTGGTCAAACCCTTCCACAAGCAATGAAATACGATAATCCCTCATTATCCTACTATTTTTAGTTTGAGTGGTTGAGGAGTTTTGTATTATATTTCATTGAGGTGAATTGAAAGAGAAACTACCGATAGAGATATTCCCATCCCATGATTGATCAAGTTAGAAAACTAATGTACCATACGAAGGCTAAACCTTGTAGTGTTTTCATGAAACACCCAAGTTTCACTGGTTCTTATTGTGAAAGGGTCCCCATTATTAGATCACATTGGGACACATAATTCATCAAATACTGCTCTCGGTCACCCAATTCATAATAAATTTGAAATGCAAGATTCCCAAAGTTTGGTGGGGGATGGCTTGGTTCCACCCATTCGGGGTAAGTATACCTTTCCAGTTGCATAAGTTTAAACCATTCTTCCATAGATTCCAATTGGTCTAAAAATGACTCTATAGTATTGATAATCCCTTGAGGGATTTCTATTTGAATAGGGTAAGCAATATGTAGGCTCATTTTGGATGGTTCCGTTTATACCCATGGTGGGTAACCTACAGGGGAAAATTTGGGAGGATATGCCTGAATGAGCCCTTATTGTGTACTCTATGGAGGTAACTCTTGGTATCTTTATTCCATGGGTTCCAAATATATTGTTTTTCGTTACCCCAAATTGAGTAGAAATTTTTGATCTATTTTGGCTATTGGAATGAACCCTCTTCGTTGAGGTTCATCGGCTAAGAGGGCTTGGTGAGGCTTTGTATATGGAACATATCTGTTAGTGTTGTTTCCTTAGAGTAATTATTTTTTGAGTCTTATCAACTCATATATCTCTTATTTTTACTAATTAATTATTTACTCAATTTTTAGGACTTACACTTCTTTGTGAGGTGGGTGGTGTGTAGCCTTACCTTTACTGTTTTCTTTGCTAGATTCTCATTGAGGAGGTACTAGTGGAGTAGTTGAGGGGATCCCTATATTCATAGAAAGCCTCTAGTTTTGGGTACACACACCTTTTTCATTCATTTATATGTGAACCTTATTACAAATAGAAACTTCCTCGTATTTATCCTCTGTATTGGTATCGTGTTCTATAGCATATTCTGAGGTAGTGTTAACGACGTTCACTGATGCGTAATACATTGAAGATATTTTATCAGTATCTTTGAGTGATTTTTTTGTTTGTTACCACCTTTAGGATTCATCCTCTCCTTTATTGTTCATCTTAGAATAATTTTATGAATGGTGATCCAAATGTAATCTCCAAATAATTCATTTTGTGCATGTTCTAAGTGAGGACATTAGGTTATGAAATAGGGGGAACTGGGAAGATACATTTTGTGTTATTCCCCTTAGTTGGATAAGGTTAACTTCCAATGAGGAGGATGAGGTTGTAGTGAAAAATCCCCAATTTCTGTTGGATGGGAATTCTTAATTTTTTATTTTAACAACCTTCTGATCTCTGTTTTCAATCCTTGAAGGTAATGTTAAAAAATTCCCCACCATTATAGGCTGGGGTTGCTCTTGGATTTCCATGGTTGTTATTTAGAAATATTTTTATTTTATTTTATAGAGATTTTTTCAAAAATGTTTTCAGTACATTATATGATTTTCACTTGAGCCACTTATTTCCAAAGGTATTGGAGATTCTTGATGATTTTCTTCCCTTCGGTGGGAGGTTTGCTCAATATTTTTGGATGCTTGATACACAAGTTTTTCAATGGATTTCTCTCTTCTGGATTGATGTTTTCAAGAGTCAGTCAGGGATACTTTTTTCTTAGTATGCCATATATTATGAAAAGAGTCTATTTTTGAAGCTATCCTGAGACAATAACATTGCATGATGTTACTTTTGGTGGGATTTACTGATTAAGGAGTGAGGTGAAATGCAACACTATGTGCTATCCCCATACAATGATATGAAAACTTGATGGGACATCAGTGATCAGATGACCTGACTATTTTAACATGTTGAGACATCCATTTTGAAGGTATACTTGTTATTTTTCCAATTTTAGGTATCCTGCATCTTGGAGGGTCGCTACGTCGATTTGAAAGTGTATCCATTATATTTCCTTAACATGGATTGGATATTAGTTGTAAGTAAATAATTTTTTATTTAAGAAATGAAGAGTGCTCCATATATTTATGTGGATGTCATGAAAAAAATCTTCCAAAAATGCCTCTAGAATGTTGTATTGGGGAGCATATAAAGGCTAAAACTTGACTAGTATATTTTCTTTATCCAATTTTCTCCTTATTCAAAACATATCTTCTTTTTATTTATCCAGAGTATCCTCAAACTCATTTAACCAATGTTGATTTTTTTCTATTTATTTATAATAAACATAAGTATGGATAGGGATTTCCTTTATTATATTGGAAGGAAAGTAATCTAAGGGTGGTTTGGAGAATGAAAGTCTCCTATAGCTGTCTTCTAGTTGATAAAGGATGTCACTTGTCAATTATAGGGAAATAGGCATGACTTGATTCATTTTCCCAAGTTCCTCACAATAGGAGGGATTTATTATAATTAAACCAGCAAGGAGAGGATCTCCTTGATGAAGTGAAATTTCATTATGGGGAGGACCTTCATAGTGAATTCCATCATGGGGATGACTACTATCACGACATGACATCCAACTAAATAGAGAATTACTACAATGTATAACCTTGGGATGAGCTTCAGGGAAGGAAATACCAGGGGGATGAACTCTTTTCTTTTTGATCTTCTGGACACATGGGGGGCTGTCATGGAACTCATTAGAAGATGGGATCTCATGATCGATTAAATTATACACATGAAGAAAGGCTTCATGATAAGAATATTAGGGAGTTCCTATGAAACTATTGTGACTATTTTTGTAATTTGGTAATAGAAGAGTAGGATCCTAATCCTCCATAGATAAATGTTTAAGGGAATCAAGAACTCCAACATTAAGAAGAGAAGGACTGTAGACTGAATATTCATTTTAAAATCACCTTTAGTGGGGCTTTTTTTTGGATGCTCTCTTTTCAGTGATTTAGGCCGCTTTCTATGAATAACTCCTTTCACATACGCATGTTTTTTTATTTTCTTCCATGTTGCTGCTAGAATTTTTTGACAGGTCTTTGGAATTTGGGCAGGGGTTTTTGCCTGCCCTAGAGTGGCCACTGTGGTAATTTGATGACCTCTAGTTGGAATTGGGGTATATTCTCAATCTAGTTGTCCATATATCATGGGATTTTTCCCACTACCATCCTACATGTGAGTAGATATTTGTGTATACTCTAGATAAACCCTTATTTTATGTTGATGAGTCACCCCAATTGTGGGGATAGAGTTGTGTGTCCACCACACCATGGTTTCTGTTACCATTATTGTATCTTGGTCAGTTTTTGTCATGTGGATAAGAATTTTCATCCACCATTTCACCATTTTCAGGATATGATATGTAACTTTGGTGGATAGAACAAGGATATATTCCCATTCCATGGTATGATAAGGGGTGTGCACCTACTCCTGCCATCCATTTTCGACCGCTATATGCTGACAGTACTCAGGTACGTGAGTAGAGATATGGCTATACCCCTTGTTTTCTATATGGATTTTCTTGATGGTTTATATGAATGCTACTGAACAGTTCTATAAGGATTGATAGATAACGGAAGGTGTGTGTTCCTTTTATCTATTTTTTTTGTATTTGAGTGGAGGGATTCATGGATTTAGGTAGGTGTGTGTTTATGTTCCCACTTTTCCATCGTATTTGACCAGAGGGCTTCTTTGAATGTTGCAAATATATACTGTAAGGATTAGTTAGTGTGGGAAGGTGCTTATGCCTGCCCATGGTTTTCCACAAAATTTTATTAGCGGGCTTCATAGATGTAAGAATTTACATGTGATTTCTTGTGGTTTTATATTGTATTTGACTAGAGGGATTCTATAGATGCTTACAAACTGTGATGGCATGATTAGTTGGTGTGGGCATTTATTTGTTCTTTCTCACAGTTTACTACTGAATTTGACTAGTGATATTTTTTGGAGGTAAAAGAGGTATGGATATGTTACCTATTTTGTAGTCATTTCCCTTAGTGGTATGTCTTTAATGCCCAAGTCTAGGTTACCTCGGTCTAACACTCATGGGAAACAACCCCATCACATTGAAGTTTGTTTTCTTTGCAGCATTGGTGGCGACTTGTTCTGGAAGGAGCCCTTTGGATAGAACCTATGTAGTTTGGATGAGGACATTAGTGACCTTTTAATCTACATCCCTAAGATAATGGAGGATCTTGTTGTAGTGTTTTTGGGTTAGTAACCTAAATGATTTTACATAGAAACTAGTGTCGTCTACTTCGGGGCCACCATCCATCATTGAGTGGATGTTCAGTGAGGATTTATGAGTAGGAGGGCTTGTCGAATAGAATCTAGTGTTGCGAGGGTACCATTTTTGTGTTATTCCTTAAATAGTGTATTTGAGATCCAGTTTTGAAGACATTTGGTTGGATGTTGAGTCCTTTATTTAATTAAGGACCCTACTTGTGTAGTAGCCAAAGCATATTTCTATTGGAACTGGTGAGAAAAAATTTGGATTGAAGGGAGTTATGGTTGAAATTTCCTAAAATATATGTGAAAAAGAAGATAAGAAAACCCTATAGAATCACAATCTCAATAAATAAACACATGCGTAATCAATTTTTTTAGATCCATGTTTGGGCCTCTTTCATTTTATGTACAAAAGGGCCCTGACATATGGGTGACATAGTCATCTTGGTCGAGGATTCATGTCAGGTTCACCTTTTTTGTTTTTGATGAAAATTTATATCATCGTTTCACATGATGTTTTGATGTTTGGGATTTGAATGTTTCAAAATCATTCACATTGGTTTTATCATTTCTAAGAAGCTTTCAATGGGTTTGTTTATGAAGCTAGAAACACCCAATGATTCCCTTATTTGAGATGTTTCATGAAAATTCTTTCCAATGGTAGGTATTCATTAGGGAATGTCACTAAAAATTATTTGGGACTCACATTGGTCAAGAGAATAATAGGGTGAGCTCATCACCCCCTTTTTTGGAGAATTATTGCATACTTTAGGGATCTATTATAGATTTAAGACACATTTGTAAATCCTTTATTAAATCCCAAACATAACATGGGTCACCCTAAAATTAACAATAAATTATTATCATGTATGAACTTTAGAATTATTAGTATGTATATGAGGTCCTTCATATATGGAGATATCTATATGTATCTAAGGGTTTCCATATATGGATACATTTTTTAAATAGACTAGATATTATTTTTTTGTCCATTTTTATGATTCTAGTTTTAAACCAAACAGTGGGGTGCGCTTGAATTTATTATCATCCAATTTGACATGAGTTGTTTTGATGTTGAGATCAGACCCATGAAATGGGATTCATACATATCCTTTTGAGATAAATCAGACCCCAAACTGTTTTGTGACATTCTTCAAGACAAATCATAAATTTTATAGTCCTGTGATGAGGACCAAACCTTGCAGTTTAACATTGTGCGGCAAAGACATCTAGGTGAAAGGTTTCCAGCCAAGGGATGGTGTGGGACTTATGCTAAAGAAAACCAATGGTCTTGGAAGTGATGTAGTATCCTAGGCTAGATATGAAGCTACTAAAAATGCATCCCAGATAATATTATGGTGAACTTGGGTTTCTTGGTTTGAACCTCAACTAGGCTTCCTACATATCCCATTTGATGGGAATCAAAGCCCATGTAGTTTTAATGGGTTGAGGAACCACTCCTATAGAGTCCTTCTGAAGGGTTTTCTCATTGTGGATATGGATCTTTGATATGGATACATAGATTTAAGGGATTATGCTTATGTATGATCAATGATGGAATGCAAGTGGGAGATAAAAGAAAGGATTCTCTTCCCAAAAATGCATCAGATCATGCCAATGTCATGATAGTTACTAGCATCTAAGCCCAAAAGAGTCATGATTGGTGTGATAAATAAGAGGAAGTAGAATATATTACAAACCACTTGATATCCTTCATCCATTGGTATATGATGCAGAGGATAAGAGAGAGATAAATGGCATTGATATTCCCATCTCCTCATTTTCTTTTATAACTCGTGTGACATAAGACAACAGGGGTATGAAATATTTTCAGATAGAATAGGGGATTACTTCAAGAGGGATGCACTATTACTATTTCTAGATAATATAAGAGGATAATACACTAAACCTCATTAAATGTAAATTCAAGCATCTCCCCCACTTACGGAAATGGTAAGGTCCCCAGTCCGAGAGACGATGAGTGACAGAAAATAAACTAGACTTTGTGTCTAAAACCAAGAGATCCCTTAGATATCCTCCAAGGATGGGGGTCCTTTTTATTGATTGTATTTAAAAATATAAACACCCCAAAGACCCTACCCATAATGAAGGAAAATATAGGTACAAATCTTATCGAGGAAATTCACAACCAAACGGGAGACACACTAGTATGTCTTTCTCTATGATGGTGAAAATATGGAGGCCTTAGTGGAGGTTTTAATTGGGCTCCCTTATATGAGAGTCATAGTGAAGTAGGTTCCATTATACTGGTGGAATGAAAATAGGTCTCAAACGAGACTTACACAAGTGGATGCTAGGAGAGATGAAGATGGCTCGTGCAGGTAAAGGTTGGGTTAGCAGAAGATGGCTCGCACAGGTGAAGGATGAGAGAGTGGAAGGTGTATCACACAAGGTAAACTTGGGTGTGATAAAAATATCTTTGAATGATGGAAAAAATGGGAGACAAAATTTGGTATAGGTGTTTCTCTAGGCTCCATAGGTTTCCTTAGGTGTCTTTGGATGAGTGGCGCTAAAGTTCTAGGCTCAAGAATGGGACTTCTCCTTAGTGCGCTTAGACAAGGGGAGGTGGCTCACACAAGTGTTTTGTGTTTAAAACACAAGTAGAACTCTAATACCAATACACACACTAATTTAATATTTTCTCAAGGTTGTAAATATACTTGAAAAGTTATGAGGGCCTCAGCGAAGGACTAGTGTGAGAAGATCTTCAAGGCTACCTCGGATTTTCCAGTTGTTTGAAATGAGAAGATCAAGGGTCCTATTTATAGGAAATTTAAAAACCTTGGTAAAAGTATAAATCTCACATAGGTATGTCACCTAGGCCATCAAATATGTATAACCTGATATAATCTCCTAGTAATACTTGTTTGGGGCCTGTGCAGTGATGCTGGTGTGTAGGCTTGACCTACGTGGTGATGCTGGTTGGGGGTTGCGCAGTTCTCCTAGGAAAATGTGAGAAATCCTTGATACCCATAAATTTTATTTTTATTGAGGAATTATCCTTTGAAAATTAAAATTCTTTCATGACACAAATTACTGTCAATAATTGTAAGAAACAATGGAAGAACTCACTCTTTAAAGATGCGCTCACTCACCACCAGCTAGAAATCTTATGTTATTTTCATTCACTATTTTAAATACTTCAATAATGGAACACTATTCCATTTACAGTTTTTTCAAGGATAATCCTCCAATTTCCCTCTATTTATGAATTCTAATCATTCAATGCACTAAAAACTATTTTTATCTTAATATATTTAATCATTAGATGTTTCTTTTGGTTTTAGATTTTAGTTTCTTCTCCTTATTATCGGAATTTCACACACACACCACTTGTATTTAATTCACTACTTGTGATAATAATAAGTGAAGGAATTCAAGGGTGAATTGAGGTGTCCACTCACCAGGATAACAAAAGATAGGATATACAATGTTTATTTTATTTTATAATTTGAACCAAAAAGCCTAATAAAACTAATTATTGGGACTCAATTGATGACATGATCAATAGAAACCAATTGAATAATGATTCAATAGTAGAATGAGGGAATGATACACGGATGGTCCACTAATTCTTAAGTTGACTTTTAAAACAACCAATTTTAATTATTATTTCTTTCAAATTGAATCCACAAAATAAGATTTCAAAACACACACAACACTATCTTCTCCAGAGACAATTTGAGTCCAATTATTTCTACATTTTCTCAGGTTCAAAAATCATTTTTCTGAGAATGCATTGACAGGAATACATCAATTTTCAAACTTTATAGGGATGTGATCTTATGTAATACAAATATCTAAGAGATTATGTTTCTTCTAAATGTGTTGGGTGTAAAAAATCCCAGTTACTATATATTATACTTCACATGTGGAAGGAGAAAAAAAGTTTTTCTTCTTACTACTCCATGAGATAAGGTATTTTTATAGTAGGTGGAAATTACCATGTGTACTTTTCCTATATATTTGTAATACTCCAAAATCAACATTGAAAAAATAATTAATTTTAAAAATTGTTTCATTTGGATATAATAATATAACGTTTTTTACGTCCTTTCAAATATATAAAAATTATTTTGAGAGATTTCAATTGAGATTATTTTGGATTTTATTTAAAATGAATACAGAATCAAACAATAAACATGATTTCTAGTTGGGTGGAAGTAAGATAAAGTATAATTCCAATCACACTTCTATAAATATTGTTTTCAACTAGTTTACTAGCTTTATCCAATGTTATCTTACAAGTTGTACTCATGGGTGTACTAATTTCCATAGATTGATCTATAAAATATTTCTTTAAAAGATCATATTTTGGTTTATAAGGAATCCATCATAATTTTAGGAAATTTTAAAACCAATTAAGAATTTGAGTTCTCCCATAAAACTCATTCTAAAATCTTTATTCATTAAATCAGAAAATTAATTGTAAATAATTTCTTTAGTTGATCTAAAAAATGATCATTAATATAAATTTGAACAATTAATAAATCATTTGAAAAGGTTTTTTAAAAAAATCATAATTTTCTTTTCATATTTTAAAATCATTTGATAAAAGGAATTTATTTAACCATTAATACCAATATCAAAGGGATTTTTTAAACCATAAATACCTTTAGTTAACTTGCAAACATGATTTAGAAATTTCGGATTTTTAAAACTGGGTGGTTTATCAGCAAAAGAATTTCAAAAATAAAACCATTTATAAAATCAATTTTGACATCCATTTGAAAAAGTTTAAAATTAAAGCGAGTGCCGAATAAAAAAAAGATTATAATGGATTCTAACCACACAACCGGTGTGAAATTTTCACCATAATCAGTTTCTTATTTTTGATTATAGCCTTTAATAAAAAGTTTAGAATTATTATGAATGATATTTCCTTGTTCTTAAAGTTTTTTTAAAAAACCACTTGGTTTTAATAATTAGATGATAATATGGTCATTCCATGAGAGTCGAAAAAGTGTTCCTTTGAAATTAGTTCAACTCCTATTTCCTGTAAAGTATCAAATTATCATCATTGATATCATCATCAAGGGTTTATGGTTCAAGGTGAGGGAGATAATATTGATGACCGACCTCATTTTAGACCAACCTTATGGTACAAGTTTTAGATTATAATTCATCAATAACATTTTCATTGGTATTTTTGTTTGATTCAAACCATGCCTTGTCTAAAGGAGAAGAAGGGGGTTCTTGAATATCTTTTATTTATCTAGATGATAGAGGTTTAGGTAAGGTCAAACTTTTTTGGTGAATATCATTATTAGTTTTAGGATGAGGTTTAGGAATATTTTCATCAAATTTGATGTGAGTTGGCCCTTTTCAGGTCTTAGTCCTCTTATTGTAGTCTTGATAGGATTTTCTTAAGTTTGATTACCCCATAATGATACCTTCATCCTATTTTGGGTAAAAAATTCTTAGATTATCCTCGGTATCAAGTATAAATCATTTAAAATCATAAATTTTAAAGAATATAATATTAAGAATTTTGTCATTCCAAATTTCTTAAAGGGTTTTTATAAAGATGAGATATATGATTACATTGTAAAGGATATAGAATGTGATAATGGACACTTAGAACCAAAAGAATTTAATATTTTAAACTCACTCAAGAGTGTCCTATATATTTCCTGTTGGGTCTTATTTCATGTTTAGATAAGACCATATTATTGAGGCATTCTAGGAGTAGAGAAGGAATGATGATGACCTTGATAAGAACAAAGTTCTCAAAGTCTTCGTTATTAAGTTATTCACCACATTAAATTATAAGGGATAAAAGTTTTTAGGATTTTTCATTTTCAAAATACTTTAAAAAGTTTATAAATACTTTACAAGCCTTATTTTTATGAGCTAAAAAAAATACCCATGTAAATCTAGTGTAATCAACGATAGTTAAAAAGGTGTAATATTTAACTCATATACTAGACACTTGAGTTGGTAACAAAAGTTGAAGGAAAAATAGTTCTATGGATTTAAAGGAGGGAATTTCCTTTTTATATTTGGAATAAGATTTGTGTTTGTCTCAATGTTGTTAAATTTTATAAAGTAAGTTATTTTTGAAATATAATTTTGGCTAATCTCATACAGTCTATTATAGTTGCACTTGATAAGAGAATGAGTGTTACAATGACCTGGGTGATGATTCCAAATACTATATTTACTAACTTGTTCACTTAGAAACTTAATTTGTTTTACTATAAATAGATTTTGAATCTATAATATATATATTTTTGAAAATTATATACATTAAATAAACGTTTTCCTTTAGGTCTATTTTTTTTCAAAAATAATTTTCAAAAAGTAATTTTAAATTACTATCACCTAATTGACTAATACTTAGTAATTTATGATTTAAGTCATTAACCAATGAAACATATTTAATAAAATTATTACAGGACAAACTAATTGTACCAATACTGGTGATTTTACTTTTTCAATTATCTCCAACCATGGTATCTACTTCATAGAAGTTTTTGAGATAATTGAATCCAAAAGGATTGCTACACATGTGCCTCAATCACCCACTATCCATATTCCAAGAAGTTTCTTGAGTGTTACTTTTGAGACCTTTTTACTATAAAATATTAATAAAATAATGTTTTTGGTACCTATTTCATGGGTACACATAAGTTATCTAATAAAAACTTTGGAATCCAAACTTGTTTAGGAAATTTTTTCCCATTATAAGTGTGAGAAGAGAGACGAATTCTCTTTGGTCTATAATATCTATCACGTTTTAATTCATAAATAAGTTGAACAAGTTTCTTATAATGATTAAAAAATTTATTTTAGGAAGTTACCTTTACAAAATTAGTTTTTTATAATTTTTTTTAAAACTAGATTATTTTAGAAAACTAATTCCAAAATTAATTTTAAGAACATGTTGAGAACCAAAAATCATATTTATATATTGATCACCATGAGTGAATTAAGAGAGATTATTTTGAATATATTTAATTTGATAATCCAAATTTTCCAAATTCGGTTGTTCTTTTATTTTTAAATCAAAACCATATTTTTCTTTTAAAATTTGATCTTTTTAAAAAATAACTAGATTGTATTTCTTTTTGAGATCTTTAAATTTTGAATAAAGTTCACAAAAACCATTTTGAAGTAGATCTATAGCATAAATAAAATCTTTATAAGTTAAATAATAGGTTGAATAAGTATAATATAAAGAAGTAGATAATTTAGAATTTACTTTTTACATACCTCGATATTGGTCGTGAGGCACTTAGTACTTTTATTTCTTGGTTTAAACATTAAAATTGAATCATTACTAGCACTCCAGGCATAAAATTTTGGAAATTTATTACTCAGATTATTATATTTATACATGTTTTTTTCAAGGGAAAATATAGTTTTATGTGATCATTATTTTTTCAACTAAGTTAAAGAACTTATATTTCTTGATTTTACTTTTTGAAGCATTGAAAATATAATTTCGTTTTCAGGAACCTATTCATCTTCTTGGAAAGATGAGCAATCTCCGTGTCACTTCTAGATGAGTCATCATTGATTTACTTGAAATAAATTTTCTTTTAGTTCCTTTAAACTACTTTTAATCATTTTCTCATTTTCTTTTCATAGATATCTCTTATGTCATAATAGATTCAATGAGTTCCTAAATAATCATGTTCTTTATGTATTTAGTGTAACGACATAAATTTTTTTTATTATAATTTAATATTTTGATTATATAATTGTGTCATGTTTAGTAGTGTAGTATTATATAAACCAAATTCACCTCATGATTGAACTAATAAAATTATATTATATCAATTTAAAAATTATATTTAGATAATTAAAATGTCTATAATAATTTAATTTTTTATAATGAGATGAAAAATAGAAAATAAGATAACTATAATATGAAAATATGGATCTAATCGATACAAAAAAATAATCAAAATGAAGAAAAACACTATAGAAAGAAAGTATATTATTATTAAGTAAATATATATTTTAGAAATGAAAATATATAATATTGAGAGTAAATAAAAATGAATGATATATAAAGTAAATATGAGGTATTTATTGAAAGTAGGGAATCCATATGACTGTTTCAAATATAACTATTGAAATAAAAATATGTCACATAGGAATACTAACCTAACTATTTTAATATTAAACTAACCTATGTAATTAAAAAATAATGTTTAGTTAATATATAAAATTAAAATATGAAAAAATTTATATCATGATACAAATAAATAAATGTTTTGAAAATATTTAAATAAGCGTCTTTATTTTTATTAAACATAAGTGTTATATTTATATTTTTATGATAAATTTAAATGTCTTAAATAAAATTTCTTTTCATAAAATGGGTTTATAAAAAAATATAAATTTGTGTTATAGTGATAATATAATTTTATGATACCATATTTAATTTTTCAAAGAGTCATAAAATTGATTATAATGTTACAATTGGAATTATTCAAATAAATTTGGATTTATTTAAAAATTATATTTCTAATATATAGAAATTTATTTTTATATTTTTTTTGGAATCTAAAAATAAGAAATTGTTAGGTTTAAGTTTTGGTATTTTTCTAAAATAGTTGAAGTTTTAGTGAATTGTGAAATACGACAAAATACATTAATTTGAAAAGTAAGAAAAATACAAGTAGTAATGAGCCATAGATGATTCAAGTGACTATTTTATTAGTATGAAATGAAATAATTACTATATATAGTCATAATAATCATCACTATTGTTACTATTGATCCTAAAATAATAAACTATTTAATATTATATTTAAAAAACACCCCTCTCCCCCACTTATAAATATCACAACTCACCACCCCTTATCATCACACATTGTAACTCCATTACCATACCAATGATTTGAAAAATACACTCCCCATATCTCTCAAAATCCCCAATTATAATTTGTCTCATAAAAAAACCTATCCAATTTTCCTTAAGAGGATGCCTTAGATGAGATATCTAGTGGAGAAGGTAATACCCTCAATCGAGTATTTTAATTCTTATTCCTCTTAATCCTCCAAAAAAATTCCATCCCACTTAACATAATGGAAATAGTATCATAAATATACTATAAATTTATTATTTTAGATTAGTATATACCATAGATCCTCTTATCCTCTCCTCTTATACTAAAAATGAAAATTTTGTTCATTTTATGGTCAATTCACTCCCTTCATGAACAACATACTTCATTTTTCTCCACCGCTTTCAAGGATGGTTATATAAAAAATATTATGGTTTAATATGATTATAATAATTATATTATAACTTATTTAATGTTATATAATATTTTAATAATAATTTAATTTTAAAAACAAATCTAGTTCATGATGGTTGAAAAAACCACATAAATGAACTAACCATATAACAGCAACATTTATACAAAACGATTCATCATTATATAATAACACATTAGAATATTTGGATGAATTTATATTTTCGTAATTAAATTAATATAATTTCATTTCACTTATGGTATTTTCCCCCCATTTTATAAGAACTTCCACAATTAACCATAAGTGATCTGACCATGGAACCATGAAACAAATGCCCTCCGAACAAAAAAATTAAACAAGATATCTCTTTGAAATAGTTATAAATGAAAATAATATAATTATAGTAAATAAAATATATATGGTAATGGTTATTAATTAATTAATTAATGATAATAATTTTAGTATACCATATTTTAAGTGAATGTCCAAAATGATTCTGTAACTAAGGTAAGGGAACTCTTCGAAACACCCTCTTTTCTCTGGGTTATGACATTTGTATTTCCAAATCTCTTTCACCCTATATATGACATCATTTAATTCTTATAATTTATATATAAATTACTCTTACATATATACCTAGCTTATAACACATTCCTTTGATGGGGTTATACATTATTTAAGTTCATTTCTCAATGTCTTCTTAAAATAAAAATTTATTAAAGGGAAATTTTCTATCCCTTAGTCATTTTATGTAAAATTATTTTAAATTATTTATTACCATCCATGAATTCATTAAATAAAGGAAAATTTTAGGTATAAAAATTCTATTTTACCTCTATTTTCAAAGAAAAATAAATAGTCATTCTTTCTTTAAAATTATTTAACTAATTCCTTAAAACACATTTTTAAAAGTTCATTTCTTTACCCAATTATCTACCCTTTATCATGATTTTTTTAAAACGAACATAATATTTAAGACCTATAATTATTTATTAATATATTAAAATATAAAATATTTAACTTCTTATTCTATTTGGATTATTTATGAAATATTCTTTAATTGTGATATGAGGCAAGATTATATAGCCTACTTTTTCCATGGATATTTCTTATAATTATAGAATATGTTCGATTCCCTTATGTGGAACACATATTCATGAAAATGTTATTATGGGTGGGAAAATATAGCACTCTAATGCATTGGGTAATGTTTTTTTCTCATGGGATGATATGCATGGGACTAAGGAGTAAGCATTATCCATGACGAGACTATATCCACCATGTAATTTTGTCTTGGAAATGAGCCTTGACTTATGCCTTTGTAATGTTTTATACTGTTTCCAAATTTCAATGATTCCATGATCATATTTTTCCATTTTATTTATAAAATTATTCCTAATTATTATTCACAAGACCTACCATTTTATGAGATCATGTTATGACATTTGACACATATTCTCTTCTCTTTTATCATACTTATTCCCTTAATATATTTTTTGGATCATATATTTTGTTTATGTATTCCCTAGGTTATCCTATATAGTTTTAATATATAAAAGGTATTTATAATATCATTATGGATAATAAAATAAATATTTTGTGTTTTAGTCTCATTTTGATAAATTGTGAACATATTATTCCAAGTACACTAAGATTATCTATCCTTGGGTTGTGTTTATTGGATATTTATGTTAAAAATAAGGTAATAATATGTGTAAGAGGATTGGATCACTGTAGTTTGTATTATGTTAAAGGTTTAATTATTTTGGGTAATAGGCCTATAATACTTTAGTGATAACCCTAGAAATATGTCTAAGTATGGGAAGATATCCTGAAATTTTAGTGAGGTATATAGAAATTGGTTTATAAGAAATTTCATCCTTTTCTAGATAATACGATTGGATATGGATCTAGAATAGACATACCTAGGGGTAATAACTCTGAAAGGGATCATTGGGTGTCAACTCAAACTATACCTCATGCATAATAGAGATGTGTTGCTGCACACCTGGTTTGACACTCCTAGGGAATATGCTTTGGAAAATTAATAAAAAATTACAAAACATTATTAAGGAAAAGAATATATTGTTATTTTAGAAAACCTAAAAGGAAAATTACCCTTGATAACCTATATTGAAACTTAGAGAATCATAAGTAAGGATATATTTGTAATTTATAAGTTATTACTTCTAAGTTCATATTTTTCATATTTTTATTCTTATTAGTTTAGGTATTCTCATCCCTAATTTTCCTTTATTTTGTTTAATGGTGGTTAATATGAGGAATAATTCCAAAAAAATTGTAGTGATTCCTCTAATTATATTACTAACCATATGGGATCGGGAGCTAAGAAATTCATGGAACTAATAGCTCAAGTTTTTCAAGTTATGAATAATAACAAGAATCATGTGGAACACCCTCCTTCTCCTAATAAATGGAATGTTGTGGTTGAGTACTTTATGCGAAAAAGGACTACTACCATTAGTGGATCTTTTATCCCCTCATTATGGAATAATTGATTAACTCCATTGAGAATATATTCTTTGTCCTCAAATTCTTGGAACACATGAAACTAGTACCATTAAATTATCTTATGGAGGGGGAAGTTGATCCCTAGTGGGAAATGATTAATAAAACAAAACCAAAAATAAGAAAATTTTCCATGGAATGGGAAGGATTAAATAAAATATATTTCAATTAATATTTTCCTTGAAGTCTAAATTTTAAAATAAAATGGGAGTTACTCTAACTGAAGCAAAATGAAGATGATTCTATTGGGGTGTATGAGGAAAACCTTACAAGTCTTGTATGGTATGCCTCTGACTTATTAATTCACACTAAAAGTTAGTGGATTAAATATGGGTATATAAAAATATTTAGTGATTCAAGACATTGATAGCTATAATGATATTATCTTTTGTGCTCTTAAGGCCGAGATTGATATTGGCGACTCTTAGTGGTCTCAAGGGGACTGAGATAAAAAGTGGAAAATGCATTTTAATTCAAGATGATTAATGGATAAATCCAATGGAGGAAAGAAAAATCAACTTCCAACGTGTCAAAAGTGTGGGAAGAAGTATCTCAGAATCTATCTTAAGGCAACAAGGAGATACTTAAATTATAGAAAAGAAGGGAATCAGTCTAATCAATGTCAAAGAGAGATGACTAATCCCAATAATACGTTGGAATAGAAAAAGGTTTAGATCAACACTCATTATATGGTCTAGTGTTCAAACTATATGGAAGACATGCATTATAAAATCCAATTACTTAAACCAAGTTTTTTCAAATATAATCAATGAAAACAACCTAAAAGGCCTAGGAGCAAGGAATAGAATATGTTATCACTACTTCTTAGGTGGATCTCATGATTGATGTGTTAATATGTACACTAGTTATTCATTCAAAAATTAGAAATATTGTATTATATTTTGTTTCTATAAATTCTTTCAAATCAATAAAGTTTAGTAGAACTATTAAAAAACCACCTAAAAACATGGAGGTTGGGTTATTTATGAGAAAAACAGACAAATAAATTATTTAATCCCAATTATATAACTACTCGATAATATATTTGGACTAAACCACCATGAAAATATTTTTATACTTCCTTAAGTGGAATTTGATTATATTTTGGGCATGAATTGGATATCCTTATATAGATCCAACATCAAATTTAGGGAGTGGGAGATCACTCTTCACATCCTGATTCATCCTCCAATTCTATACAAGTGTAATAAAGAGAATGAATCTCCATTGGAATCCTCCTCTCAAGCATGGATATTATTTCCTTATGAGCATGTACTATCTAGATAAAATGATTGAGAAAAAGGAGAGAATCTTGTTCAATGAAATTCCCTTTATGAGGGACTATATTAGTGTATTACTTAAAGAGCTTCATGGCCTTTCTCATGACTAAGTGGTTGAGTTATTTATTGGAATTATAACGATATCTCTACTCATACCCAATAATCCTTATAGAATGACCACCATTGAGTTGTAATAAATGAAAAAAGTAGTAACAGGAGAACCTGGATAAGGGTTTTATATGCCCAAGTGCATCATTGTGGCATGTGAGCTATTTATCAAGAAGAAGGATGGTCCAATGAACTTATGCATTGATTTTAACAAACTCAATAAAATCAGGATAAAGAATAAGGATTTACTACCACAAATTATTAACATGTTATATCATCCATGTGAGCACCATTACTTCTCTAAGGTTGAAATTTTGTTAGGATATCATAAAATAAAGACAGGGAGGGAGGATATTACAAGAACTTAATTTCAAACATGGTAAAAACACTATGATTTTATAGTAATTCCCTTTATAATGACTAATTCTCCAAGAGTATTCATTGACATGATGGATATTTTCTATAGATATTACATTTAAAAATTTGTGATAGTCTTTATAGATGATATTATGATATACTCTAAAATTAATAAGGAACATTCAGAACATTTGAGTACTATGATAAAGAATTTTCAAAGGAAAAAACTATATGAAAAGTACAGTAAATGCGATTTTTGGATTGAGGAAGTTTCATTCTTGGGGTATGTTATCACTTGGAAATGAATACGTATGGATCCTTCCAAGCGAAAAATTGATTTAAGAGTGTCCCAGAACAACATGTGTAATACATTTTTGTTGTTTTCTTAGACTAGATGGATTCTATCGATAAATAGTGAGGAAATATTATGATTGTCAACCCCATTTTCCAATATAATTTAGAAGGGAGTCAAAATTTTATAGACAAATGAATGTGAAGTGTGATTTAAGGAATTGAAAAATATGTTTATCACTACACCATTACTCACACTAACCTCAAGTTGGGTACCTTTCTTGGTATACATTGATGATTAAAAAAATTTCTTGGGCTATGTATTTATTAAAAATGAAAATGTAATAACCAATGTGTTAAGAAATTTGAAAGTTCTTGAGTAAAACTATCCAACAAAAGATTTAGAGTTAGATGTAATAATATTTAAATTAAAAAATTGACATCATTATCTCTATGGGGTTAAATGTGAATTATATATGGGTCATAAGAGTTTCAAGTATATATTCACATAGAAGGAGAATGATATGTTCCAATGATGATGGTTAGAGCTAATCAAAAATTATAAAACCTTAATCCACTACCATAAAATGAAAAAAAATAAAGTATAAAATTATCTAAGTTGAATGGATACTATGACCTTATCAATGATGGGAATTGAGAAGTATCCAATATAATTATACTTTCAAAGGATGTAAATGGAATTCATAATGGGAGGAACATCATCATTCCTTTTTCAAATGATTTTTAAACCATAAATTTTAGAGAAGATAAATGATGCTCAAAGATTTCATATAGAAATTATGAAGAATGTATAATTTGTAAGAATAAGGGAAATAATCAGAGTTCAATGTTGATGGAGAAAGAGTTGTAAAATTTGGGCCCATACTATGTGTACAATCAAATCCTAAGATAAATAAGGATTTGTTAAATGTTTCACATAACTCAATATTATCTATCCACTTAGGAAGTAAAAATATGTCTTGTGATCTTTGAGAACAATATTGGTGGGACAACATGATGAAGAAAATTGGATAATATATATCCAAGTACCTGGTATGTCATCAATAGAAGTATAAAAGGTAAAATTATACAGGGTTAATGTAACGATTATCCATACCTATATGGAAATGGGAAAAATCATCATGTATTTTTTCACTAGAGTTAATAAGATTTCTGGAGGAAATAATGCCTTATGGTTTATAATGGATGATCTTATAAACACTGATCACTTCATTGTAATTTGAGAGGATTTTTCAATCAATTAACTTATAAGGATATACATGAGGGAAGTGATGAGGCTTCACTATCAATTGTATCTAAGTTAGATAAATTTTTTACATTAAAATTATATAAAATTTTACAACATTCCCTAAACACTAAGTTGAACCTTAATATGACTTATCAAACCTAAACTGATTGAAAATATGATTATACTATCCAAGTACTTAAAGACATGCTGATCAATTTCTCAATAGAATTTAAAGGAGGGTGGGATCAAAATCCTACTCTAGGAGAGTTCTCATACAATTATAAATTTCAATCAATAATAGAAATGGATCCATATGAATCCATTTATGGGAATATATGTATAGCACCTATGTGCTGGGATGAAGTTGGTGAACATAAGTAGTTGGAACTTGAAATCTTCAAAGAAATGGAAGAAAATGTCAAGTCCATTCAAAAGGACATAATGGTAGTACAAAGTTGAAAAAAGTGATATTCTTATAATCATTGTTGAGACCTAAATTTTGAGGTTGGAGATAAATTTTTCTCCCATATATCTACATGTAATCAAGTCATGACATTTGAGAACAAGGGAAAGCTAAGTCCTATGTATATCAACCCCTTTGAGATTCTTGATTGCCTTAGAGATATGGTCCATGCACTAGAACTACCACCAACCCTATTTCATGTACATGATGTGTTCTACTTATCCCTATTGAGGAATTAAATACCAGATCTCTCACATATATTGAATTCAGAGGTATTGGATCTGAAAAATGACCTCTCTTATGAGGAGAAACCAAGGAAGATATTGGACCATATAGACAAAGTTATATAAAACAAGATAACTTAAAAAGTGAATATAATATGATAGAACCATAATTATGAGGAGGTGATAGGGGAACGCGATGAATTAATGAAATAAAAGTACGCTCATTTTTTTCATCTCAATGGATGAAATTAAATTTTGAGTGAAAAATTTCTTAAGGGGGAGGAATGTAACAACCTAGAAATTTTTAATGGAATTTCCCCTTATGATTATATAAATGTTTCATATTTTGTAATTTAGTATTTTATAAATCATATAAACCACATGTTAGAACCTATAAAATTTTATTATATGAATTTAAACACTATATTTAGAGAATGAAAATGGCCATAAGAAATTAAATTATTACAATGGAATAAAACATAAAAAATAACATAACTATAATATAAATTTTTTGATATGCTCGATACCCTAGAATAATCACACTAGTAAACAAAAATGTAGAAGTGAAGAAGAATATTAGTAATGAAATAATAATTTTGAAAATAAAAATATATAACCTTGAGAGAAAATAAAATATAATTAAGAATGAATGAAATATTTTGTATTTAAAGATAGTAGAGAACCCATATGAATGTTAAAAATATGACTGTTAGAATAGTAATATGACTATTTGCATAGTAATATGGTCACTGGGAATAATATACTAACTATTATAACCTAAAAATCACCTATGTAATTGAAAAATAATATTTTTTTCCTTATAAAATGAATATATGGAAAATTTTTATCATGATACAAATTAATAGACATTTTCAAAATGACTAAAATTATTATTTTATTTTTGTAAAGATATATGTTATAATTTTATTTTAATGATAAATATATATAAATTAATGAAAATTTATTTTCATAATTTTTTTTATAAAAAAATATCAAGTTTAATTATAATGATAATATAATTGTTTGAGACCATATTTTTTTCAAAGGGTCATAAAATTGATCAGAATGTTAAAATTGCAATTATTCAAATAAATATGAATTTTATTCAAAACATAATTTTATCATATTTAGAAAATAAATTTAATAAAATTTATTTCATTTTTGGAATCCAAGCATTGAAAAATGGTTAGGGTGAATTTTTTTAATTTTTCTAAAATAGTTAAATTTTTACTGAATAGTGAAATCTGACAAAATACGATAATTTGGAAAATAAGAAATATACTTGTAGATATGATTCATGGATGATGTTAGGGAGAATTATCATGGAATAAAATGTAATAATTACTATATATAGTCATAATAATCAACACTATTTGTAGTCTTGAGCTAAAATAATAAACTAATGAATATAATATTCAAAAAACACCCATATCACCCCTTATAAATACCACCTCACACCACCCCTTCACCTCAAACATTCTCCAAATTTTAACATACCAATGATCTAAAAAATTATATCCCGATCTATAACCCCTATACTTATAGTACTTGGTCTCATCAAAAAGACCAATCCTATACACCTTACGAGGAAACCTAAGAGAAGACATCAAAAGGAGAATATAATACACTCAACCGTGCTTTTTAATTTTTATTCCTACCCATCCTTCCAAAAAAATTCCATCCAACATTACACAATTAATCTGGTATCAAAAATATGATATAATTTTATCACGTGAATGGTATATCTACCATCCATCCTCTTCTCTTATCCTCCCATTCTAAAAATGAAAATATTGTTCATATTACTGTGGATTTACCCCCTCAATGAACAACGTACATCATTTTCCCCCAAAACCTTAAAGTATAGTTATAAAAATAATATTATGGAAAAATATAATTATAATAATTATATTATAACTTACTTCTTTTTTTAATATATTAATAACAATTTAATTAATTAGAATGAATCTAGTTCACGATGGTCGGTAAAACTAATTAACTAAACAAACCGTATAACAAAAATATTTATACTAAATAAATCATCCCTATATCATAAAACATATATATATTTGGTGAAATTTAAAATTATGTAATTAAATTTGTACCATTTCATTTCACTTATATATTTGTAGTCAAATTTGACAAGAACTTATATAATTATCCACAAGCGATCCGACCTTGGAACCATGAAACAAACTCTCTCATAATAATAAAATCAAACTTTATATCTCATTTAAATTATTATAAATGAAAAAAATATAATTATAATAAATAATATATATATATATATATATATATGTTTTTTAATTAAGTAATTAATGATTAATTTGATTATTTAGTATGTTAAGTGAAAGTGTAGAATGATTTAGGAACTAAGGTAAGGGAACTCTCTAAAACACCCTATTTTCTTTAGATTATGAAATAAATCTCTCTAAATTACTTTATATAACTATATGAAATTATGGAATGATTATAAATTATGTATATATGTCTTTTAAATACATACCTTTCTTATTTTTCATTCCTTTGATGGGGTTATAAATACCTGAAGCTCATCTCTCAATTCATTTTTTTAAAACCAAGCCCGATTAAGTGGAACTTTTCTACCCATTAATACTTTTATGTAACATGATTTAAAATTATTTATTACCATTAATTAATTATTTAAATAAAGTACTATTTTAGTGATAACCATTATATTTTTCCTTTGTTTTTCAAAGAAAAATCCTTATTCTTTATTTCTTTAAAAGTATTTAACTGATTCCTTAAAACACTATTTTTAAAGTTTATTTCAATACCCAATTATTTACCCTTTATCATGAATTTTTTTTCAAGTGAACACCACATTTTATTCCTATGGTTATTATTATGATATGAACTTACAAAATATTTAATTCCCTTTTCTCTTTGGAATGTTTATGAAATATCCTTTGATTGTTATACGGGGAAATATTTTGTATCCTATTTATTTACATGGGTATTTCTTATAATTGTTACCTATGTTTTATTCCCATATATGTAAAAAATATGCATGTACATTTTATGATGGGTGTAACTAGATAGTTCTATAATGAATTAAGTAATGTTTTTATCACATTATATGATATGTATGTGATTAGAGAGTAAACCCAATCCATAATGAGACTCTATAAACTACGTTATGTTGTCTTAGTGGTGATACTTGACTTATGATTTATGTCATGTTTTATGTTGTATCCCCATTACTATGATTCCATGACGATATACTTCCATCTTATTTATGACACTCTTCCATATGATTATTCATGATCCTTTACTTTTATGATATCATGTTATTCCATTTGACAAATATGATATACTCCTCTATCATGCTTATTCACTTACTAGGTTTTTTATATCTCCCATTTTGTCTATGTATTCCATAGGGCATACTATATAGTTTTGTAATATTAGAGGGATTTATGATCTCATTATAGAGAATAAAATAAATATATATTCTATTTTAGTCTTATTTTAATGTATTATGGACCTATTATCTTAATGACACTGGGCCTCTAGATCATTGGGTTGTGTTTATTTGATATTTTTATTAAAAATAATGTAATAATTTGTTCAAGTGGCTTGGGTTACTATATTTTGATTCTTGGATCACGGTGACTTTGGGGACCCAATTTTATGGTAAAATATAAAGTATTTTCTTAACTATATTCTCTTTAGAAAGAATATCACCAAGATACTTTAGAGCATTGAAAATGTTAGTGAATAAAATAAACATTTGAGTAATTGATCTATTATAATGAATATAAAAACTATCCAGGAATTATCTAAACACATATAATATATTATCTTTTACTTTTTCATTCCGTCATGATTTAAATAAAAGATTTTCTATATTTTATGAGTCATTTTTCATGTATAAATTTTATTGAATTCATTTTGGTCTAAACCAAAATGAAAAACATTTTTTTCTTTACCTTCCAATTCAAAAGAATAAATATCACCAGGTGTTTATTTTTATTATTTTTCAATATTAGGTGTATTACCATGAATTAAGATATTTCATATCGAATAAATAGCAGATCAATGAAATTTAGACATACGTGTTTTCCAATAACTATAATTTATACCATCAAAAAGGGTACATAACCCATAGAGTTTCCTTATGGATAACAATGTGTGTTAAAATACATTTATAAAAATTAAATTTCTTGATAAACTACAAAAATATTTTGAAAACTAATTAATATTTGAAATAGTCGAAAATAAATAAATAAATAACTATTTAATTAAACTAAGAACTTGTGTGATACTAATTGTATGTTAGAGTATGATCAATTGGGAAGTGGGTGAGTAAATTTCCTTAAAAAATAATTAAAGTATTAAAGAATAAAAATATATTTTAAAAGTTTTATAATAATTAAAACCTTTGAAAAAATTTAAAAATAATAATCGATACAAGTAAATTAAAGGAGAAAGTGAAATGAAATAACTATATATGATTATAAAAGTAGCTTCATATAAGAATACGAAAATTATAAATAGAATGATTAAGAATATTTAAGTAAGAAAGTATAATCACAATTATATTAATAGGATAAAGTGAGAAAGTATAAAATAAATAACACTATTTGATAAATAATATTGGCTAATTTTCTTTGATAAACCACAATATCTCCTACCCCATTTTCTTGAGGGCTTATTATATTAGTCCCTTAGATTTAACAATATCCAAGAAAAGAAAACTCCCTTTCTTTTTAATTGGTTATAGTAATAAAATCGAATAAAATCAACCCTATATTTTTAAGGATTGTTGATAGAACTAAAAAGAGAAGTTATCCCTTGAATTTTAGCGGTTTTGGAAAGAAACCTAAGTCCCTCACTTTAAAAGGAAGTGGGAACAAAAATAGAATAAGGAAGAAAGGGTGAATTTATAGAATAAATATCATTTTATAATAGTATTTATTCTCTCAAATAGATAAGAATAATCTCTTTGAGTGACCCTAAAAGATATAGAGGAGTGATTAAAATATTTACAAAGTAAGCACTCTTTTGGAAATGAGAGAACTTTTGTGATCGGGATTAATTTAAAGATTGTATCACTTTGGTGTTATAAATTGGTTGATAAGGAAAATTTAAAATCCTCCCAAGTAGTC
Source organism: Viscum album (assembly GCA_963277665.1). Taxonomy (NCBI): domain Eukaryota; kingdom Viridiplantae; phylum Streptophyta; class Magnoliopsida; order Santalales; family Viscaceae; genus Viscum; species Viscum album. The sequence continues at coordinate 2,112,193,500 of OY728157.1, read as the reverse complement.
TATTTATATGCTTCATAGATTTTGGATGAGTCTTGGGTTGATTTGGGGCTTTAATAATCTGATACACTACCTTTTTACCATCATTTAATCTCTATGAAGGTTTCTGGATCGAATTCACTATCTAGATAGATGAAACCACTGTCTTTCTGGAGAGCTCCATCAGCTAGCTAGTGGGTTTGTATATCTATTAGATATACTTACAACTTTATTAGTTGGATAATGGTCTTTTACTGGATGGATAGAGCTATTGGGAAGACAAATCCTTGGAATTTTCCTTCTATGCTCCTTTGGATGTATCTATTTAATTTGGTTGTTCCTTATTATTAATTCTAAAAACTATACACAATAAATTCTTAAAACACAAATTTTAGAAGCAATTTAGTGTTCATGATCGTAAAAACACATGAGCATTTCAATAATAAGTAGATTCTAAATGATTTCCCATAGTGTGGTGGATTTATGAGCAGCCAATAAATCCATATTTACTATTGTGGATATTGGATATTACCACCTAATGTTACTGACTAAAATGATATTGGTTTTGAAATAATTATTTTATGTTTCTTTAGTTACCAAAAACATTATTTATGTGCCTATAATTTATATAGATGGAATAAGTGTTGCTTATTTTATAAGGAAATCATTTTTTATTATAAAGCATATTTAAATGACGGTATTTACATATTGGATTAAAAAAATTAATTAATAGAAATTGATAATGAGTATAGTTCACATGAATCATTCCACACCCTACTACAGTATCATCAAATAGGTCATGAAAATGAAATGAGTTTGCCCAGATTACACCAAGACATATATTTTATTCTTTTGAACTAAAACCACTTTATGCATGTCATACATGTTTATAATGAAAAATATCCAAATCCCTATTTAGTGGAAAATGTGAAAGGGCCACGAAGCTTCTTTATCTTGTTCATATTGATGTGTGCAGACTATTTCTAGTTGACTCTAGAGGTGGGTACTTATACTTCATAACTTTTATTGATGATTTTAGTTGATATGGGTATGTCTACGTAATCAGGTATAAGTCATATTCCTTTTCCATATTCTGGGAAGATAAGAATAAAGTTTATAACCATCTTAGTAAGATAATTAAGAAAAATTTCTTGGATCTTGGTAGAAAATATATTTATGAAGATGAAATTGATTACTTATGAGAGTATGTGATTTTCTCTCAACTCACTTCTCCTTATACAAAAAATGTAATTGTGAAAGTGAAAGGAAGAATCACACCCTATTAAACATGGTGAGATCAATGATGAGTAATGAGAGTATTCCATTCTTCTTTTTAAGGTATGCATTATAAAAAACAAAACATATAATATAACTCAATCCAACTAAAGTGAAAAATGGCCTTTCATACAAACTTTGGTGAGGAAGGAAATCCTTATGATTGAATTTACATGTGTGGGGTTGCGAAACATTTGTCAAGTCCTATTTAAGTAAAGAAATTTCACATAAAATCAAAATGTCTACCATTATTGGACACACTATGGAAACAAGGGGATATTTCCCATATGACTGATCACATTGAAATTCACTATTTTATTTCACCCTTAAGACACTATGTTAAAGTTATTTTATATTGTAAATTCCAAATATAATAACAAATTTCACTTCACATTTTATTTAATTATTTAATTTTTATCACTGTTAAAAATTACAATTTTAATTGTTTTGATGATTACATTGTAGATGGAGGTGATTTGGAGAGTCTGTGGTGAAATTCATGAAAAAGATGCCAAACCATACAAGATCCCAAGAATATATGTGGACTAAAATTCATAATAATATGAATACATGAATCTAATTGGTATTAAAATTGGTGTAAGAAAGAAAAACTTGTGGGATAAATTTATATAGAACAACAGGAATCCAAATCCATCCATTTTGGGGAACAAACCGTCCCATCATTGGAGATAATATTCACCATTAATAGTCTCGAGGTCACTTCTATAATTTAGATATATCTCGAGCTGTAATCATAAAAATGACTCAAAATATTTTGTTGAGATAGAAAAGATTTTGGAATTTTTTTTAGTTTTTTAAAAATTGATATGAGACTTTATGGTCGCCCAAAAAAATAATCTAAGTGGTATTTAGAAATCATGGTGCCCAAAACAACTACGCACTTTTCCTATAAATTGGAACCTTGGGCACCACATTTGTAAGCTCAACCAAGTGGATATGATCTACCATTTTGGATACCTAAAGGGGTCCTCTATTCATCCCAGAAGTTCTGGAGTCCCATATCCCCCTAGGGAGATTAATGATGAAGGTGAGTTCTACCCGAGACTACTCCTCCTCTCGATGGTGAGCTAAATGGTGGACGATAATTTTGAGGGAGCTACACAGAATTGGAGAGGGAGTTAAAACGCTTGTTATTTTAATGGTTTTCTGTAATTTATTCTTGTAAAATTTCATTTATGTTTTATCTTAACATTATTATCTTTTGAATACATTTTTTTGGTATAATTAAGTGAAACACTTTTCACTTCAACACCGATTAGGTTCAGATTTGAAGTGGGTGTCTTGGGTTGTTATTATTGGACAAAATAATAATCCCTTTTATCATTCAAATTCATGATATTTCATTATTCTTTGGAAGCCCTCATTCCATTTTTGTGGTATAAACCTTGAAAAATTTATTGTTGTATCAAGGGTTTGTTCTTTGTGCATCATTTGAAAATGAGTGAGGGGAATCAAGATCTTGATTACCCTCAAATAAAGGATTCAATTGAGCCATGTACAATTTTAGAACAACGAACTGACCAAGATGTGTTGTGAACTTTAAATGACCTCATTCTCTCATAATTCTAGAAAAAACACCTTTATTTGTTAATTATTAAAATCTCTAGTTGAGTTATTTTTTTAAAATTTTTTGTCAAAACCAACCACTCTTTTAGTTCTTTTTATAAAAGATACACACCTTAATCCTACAACTATCCTTGGGAGATGATATAGGGTCCTCCCTATGATATAATTAAATATTAAGAACTTAATCAATTTGATGTGTCATGAAACCATAGTTCACATAAAAAAGTTAATATTTTCAAGATACACTATATTCCTTGATATGGATAATATATCTAAAAGATATAATGGGAGAGAAATAATATTCAATGAAGTCTAGGATCAAGATACACATGTGTTGGAAAATGAATATATTCTAAAAAGACTTTTAGAAAGGTAATTTCTAGAGATTCAAATATTATGTAGGAGTACGAGAGAGTATTGAGAACCCAAATGATATGATTTTCCATTTAGAGAATATGGAGACTTATTATTAGTTGATAATACTAATCCTATAACCTATAAATAATTAGTAAGTGGATCAAAATCTTCCAATTGGAAAGTATCTATAAATTTTTAATTGGGTTCCATGCACCAAAACCAAGTTTGGGTTTTGGTAGATCCTATAGTGGATATAAATCCCATTCGTTTTAAATGGATATTCAATAAGAAATTGGACGGGGGGGTGGGGGGTGGGGAATTCAGTACCTATAAGGTAAGACTGGTTAGAAAAGGGTTTACAAAACATCACTGCATAATCTTCAACAAAACATTTTCTCCAGTTACAATGCTAAAATCAATTATAATTATACTTTACATAATAGCTTAACATGACTATGATATTTGGAATATTGATATAAAAATAACTTTCTTTAATGATAACCTTTATAAATATATCTATATGACAAGAACTGAAGGGTTTGTGACTCCAAAGAATTCCAACATCGTATACAAGTTTCATAGATCCATTTATGGATTAATTAAAGCATTTAGGATATGGAATGTTTGATTTGATAAAGCCATAATGGAATTTGGTTTCATAAAGAATGTATGTGATACTTGTGTATATGATTAGTTTAGTGGGAGTGAGGTTTTTTATATAGTGACCCTAGTATTTTACATATAACATTACATGATTTTAATCATAATTATACATCATAGTACAAGCCAAGGATCGTGAATTATAGTGTCTTGGAAGACTAGGTACATAAAACTGAAAACATGGAACTAAATATAACATCTATTTATTCATTATTCATAAATAGATCCTAACTTCCTTTTATCCCTTACATATTCATAGAGTACCCTAGGGATCACATGAACAAAGGGATGAGATGAAAATCCTAACAAGGGAATAAACATTAGAATGAAGCTTTAGTACATGGGTTAAAAGGCATAAAATGATGATATAAAAAAGGCATGTAACATATGGAATCATAACATATAAACATGGGATCATATAAAAATAGAATCATAGAAATTTGTATGAAACATAAAACATTAATTTAGTATAATTAAGGGCTATCTGCCAAGACCGTTTCCCATAGTAGCACAAACCAAGGCTACCCGCCAAGACCATTGCACATAGTAGCACAAGCCAAGGCTAACCTCTAAGACCGTCACACATAACATCTCATGAGGATAAAATTTACCCAATTAATTAGATAACTATCTGATCACACCCATATTACGTTTCATGAATATGTTTTCCACCTAAATAATCATACATAATCAATCTTACATAAACATAAGGGTTACCCATGGAAAAATTGGGTGCCACAATCATGACATAAAACATAACCAATGGGTGTATCATGAAAGTGTCCATGAAATATAGGAATTAGAACATAAATGGATGTTAAAAAGATAAAATAGGAATATATTATGGTTATTTATGTCATACAGAAGTTACAACATATAAGAAATGTATTTGAGAAATTTTAGCATTAAAACATTTTTGTGCGGTTTTAAGGAAAATACTATAGAGATTTCAAAAAAAAAATGTAAAAAAATTATATATAAAATGATAAGTGAAAAAATAAGGTTTTTATAATAAAATACTTATTTTATAAAGACAATGGTGGATTAAAATGGAGGATATAGTGCACCTGAAATTGGGTAAAAATTTAGGAAGTTCCCTTTAAACGAATTTGCTTAATGGGAAATGTCGAGGAGAGAATCACTTAAAAGAATTTATATCCCTGAAAGAGAAATAGGGATGAATCATGAAACATGATTTTGGATCATATAAATAGCATGTATATGTTTTATATAAAAATAAAATACCACTTCCTTTGGGTAAAAATAAAGATAGAGCAACCCAAAGGAATAATTGAGATTCGGGTAGAATTCCTTACGGATTATTAGCATAGTGTCAAGTGTACTTAATAAAGATTAATGAGATGAAAATAGGGTTTATAATCACTTATAAATCATAATATAAGTATGTTGGAGGTGTTAAATCATACCCCATCACATAAAATGGCATAGCATAGAGGACATTCTTGAATAAAAGTGAAATGGAGAAGATCCCTTACCTTAAGTCTGTTGGTGTTCTCCACTTGATATAAATCACATGAATAGACAAATTAGGTTCATTAATTAATAATTACATAAAATATTCTATATTTAAAATATTTATTATAACATTTTTAAGTTCCTTTATAACCATTTTGATTGGTTATGTGGTTCAATTTCATTGTTTGGGTATGTTTGCTTACTTGGTTTTAATGATCGGTTCATGTTCAGATAAACATGTATGATGAAGGTGGTTGTACAAGAATTGAAGTTATATTTTATTATTTAACATACATAAGCTTACATGGATGAAAATTTAATTTGGTTACTCGGAGTGAATTTGAATCATTATATAAAACATTAATGTTAAACGCTTGGATTAATTTGGCTATTTTTCTCATAATTAACTTGTTTTGAATTATTATTTTACATCAGGAGTGTATAAGGATTAAAAAAAATTAAATAAGATAAAATATAGATATAATAGTCTTTTTAAACCATAAAAATGGTTTCATGACCTGAATTGGGGATAGTAACAGAAATTGAAAACCCATCGTCCTTGAATGTAGTAAATTTACACATCTCGGATGGTGTATTTACTTCTAAAATAAAAGAATGGTAAAGGAGAGATGATAATAAATTATTAAATTATCATAAAAAAATTACTTTAAATGTAAGGTACTAGATTTTTCATAATATTTGGATGATGAGAGGCAAATATAGGAATGTAAAAAAAATATCATGAAAAGAAAGAGAAAGAAAAGAAATGAGGAATTTAACTCTTGATTCAATCTTCCTTGAGTGCCTCTTAAGGGGAGAGGATTTAGTCTTTTGAAGAGTATAAGAGATTTTGGACATTGGGTAGGATCTTGAGGAGATATTTGGGAAGAATATAGTCAAGTAACAAGGCTTGAGATGAGTGAAGAGAAGTGGTAAGGAGGGGTGGCATTTATAGTGGATGAGAGGTGGGTTTTTAGAATATTATAATCATTAGTTTATTATTTTTCCATAAGACCATAAATAGTGATGATTTAATGACCAATAATAGTAATAAATGTATGTGAGTTTTAACCAATGTCCATTTACATCATCCACAACTCAAGAATGATGCATAAATTCAGTCTTTAACATTTTTTGTGAATTATCGGATTTTACTATTCATCAAAAAATTCAAGTATTTTAGAAAGATCCCAAAAATTCACCCAAAACATTTTTCAACATGTAGTATACAAAAATGTATTCCATTTTTCAAAAATAATTTTCTAAATATGATTAATTTAATATTTAATTTAAATCACAATTTAGTAGAAAAACAAATATTTTAAAACAAATATTTTCTTATTCCAAGATATAGGTATATCGTACTCCCAATTGAATATTATTTATATACTATCATATGTACGGTTAATAATCATTATGGAATGTAAAAATTCACAAGAGTAACATTAATATTCATAAGGGTATGTTACTATTCACCAAAAAATTAATTTGGTTATATTAAACTCCAAATAAATTATTGATTGCAACTGTGTATGTCAGATTTTTGAAATTAAAATCACAGAAGTGTCAAACTTATGTTTACTGGTCACCTATAACTTAGTAGTTAATTATGATATGATTTTATGTGATTATATGGAATTATCATAAGGAGTAAATTTCCACTTAAAAACATTGGTTCGTTACAATTTACCTAATAGTTTATATTGATGACACACTACTTATTTGAAATGAAATATCAGTCTTACAGTCCATTAAAGTCAGTTTAGAAACATTATTGTCCATATTATACTCATATGAAGCATCATATATTCTTAGGATCAAGACATATCATGGTAAATCAAGTGGTATCTTGGACTAATTAAAAATACTTACATTGACAAGATATTAAAGAGATTTATTATGGAACAATCAAAGAGTTGATTGTTTCTAGTGTCATATGGTACTCATCTCTATAATAAAACGTTTCTTAGAACACCTGAATAGAAATAGAGGATGGTAAAGACTCTATGCATGTCATATATTAGGTCAGTAATGTATGATATTCTATGTATATGGCTAGATGTGGCACACACCTTAATCACAATATGAAGATATCAACCAGCCCCAGGTGACCTCTATTGGATGGAATTCTAGAGTATCCTTAAGTACCTGAGGTGTAATAATGATATGTTCTGGGTTTATGGAGGTGTTAAGGAAATATTCATGATATTATATATAGATTCTTGTTTATTAATAGATATAGATGATCTAAAATGAGAGTTAAGATATATATTCACTATTAATAGAGATATTGTGAGATGGAATATAAGGCCCCAGCCTTAAACCTTACTTAAAATTGAATTAAATGAATAATTCACATTGAAGATCTTTTTTAGGTTTAGAGTTTTAGAGAATTAGGACATAACTATTACATCTCAAAAGATTACAAAGTAGTCTCTTCTACTAAATTTCCATAAAATAAGAATTCTTAAAAAGAAACATGTCTAGTTTCATGTTTTAGGTAGCATGACTTTCCCTTGATCCAATCCTTGACCCTATTCCATGCTAAGTCCTGTGAAAAACATTTCAAAAACATGGGATGAGCATAAAAACTCAGTAAGGGATACACAAAGAATAAAAACTGTTAGTTTATCAAAACAAATAGTAAACCATGTATACTTTATCAAGGTAATGCTTTTCACCTTTATGAAGTAGTAAAAACTCTTCACTAAATAAAATATCATTACTTACCTTTTTGTAACCAAAGTATTACCATAAAACCCATATAAAGAACAGATAACATATATAAAGGTAACTTGGGACATAAACATACTTAAGTGGAATAACCATACGGTCGACTCCCACACATATCACTTAATGGAATAGCCATACGGCCAATTTCCATACATACTTAATGGAATAGCCATACGGCCGACTTCCATACCCAATGCATTGGAGGTTATAACGTAACCACCCGTCTTGGTATTCACGGCACCACCCGTCATATGGTTTATAACGTAACCACCCGTTAAAATGTCCAAGTACCAATATAAAATCATAAAACATAAAACCAATATAAAGGAATGATAACATTTCCACATTTCAATCACAATATATCATAAATATATTGACATAATAGAATCCTTTATCAAAACCATTTTCAATACCAAAATACATAAAAGAGTATATGGTATTTATTTTATTCTAAAAACATTACGGCTTGTTGAGGAAGCCAAAGACCAAATAATACTCACGGTGGCGGAAAAGGTCAATTTCGCCACGTACGTTAAAAGAAACATTCTTTTTTGTCATTTTGTAAAACGCTTCATAGAAAAATATTCATTTTGTATAAAAGTAAAGGCAAAGGGATTTATACACCGTATAAAATAAAGTTGTGTATAAAACGAAATATGCCTCAATGAAAGGAGATTGAGACGAAGTCCCTTACCCCGGGTCCGACTTGACTCGATCGTTCTTTAACGTCATGAATAATAAACTAGAGTTAATTTCTACTTGATTAAGAACCTTTTTAGAGTTCATTATTCCTTTTATACCACTTATTTCCATGTTATAAACATTATTTAACCAGTTAAGTTAATAATGTTTGTTTTGTCGATATTTGGTTCTTAAGTCGAAAGTGGACTTCTTACAATTACATGTTGTTCGTGTGGTCAAATGTTATTTATGTCCAAAATGACATTCATGATTTGGATATCATATATATCATATATATCCAGAATATAAATGTATTGATAATATTACATAATCATTTAGAGGTAAGAAATGAAATGCACCGTTCATGGAGACGGTAAGCCGTACGTACGCATGAACGGTACTTTCATTTCTTTCTCATATTAATGGAATTAAAATTAAATGAGAGGTATGTATATTTTAATTCCAGAATTATATTCATCATTTAGATGTATCATTCATTATATATATCCATTATATACATATACTTTTAATAGTACATTACATTTGGGGATAAGAAATGAAATGCACCGTTCATGTAGACGGTAAGCCGTACGTACGCATGAACGCTACTTTCATTTCTATCTCATACTTTAATGGAATGAAATAAAAATGATATAGAGGTATATTATAATTTCAGTATAACATCATATATAATAACTTTAAATCCATCCTTTACACGTCCCACATATGGCATTAACGAATCACATCACTTTGAGGGGACGGTAGTCCGCACTTCCTTAAATGAATATATCGTGTTTACCCACAATGGAAACCATAAACGTATGCCCAAAATGAAAAATACAGAATCTTAAATAAAAAAATAAACATATTATATATCATATATAAAAATAGTGACATCATAATGTCCACCTTTGAAGGTGTTAAATGAGTATTGAACAATCATCGTTTCGGGAGGCAGAATTTCACCATCCACGGAAACCGTATGTTCTTTAACCATTTGATGTAGTTGTGTGAGAGTTTAGCTCGAATAAATATTATAACAACATCCTAGTATATTGAAGATACCATTGTTGTTACAAAATAAGTAAATAAAAAGAGTTTAGGGGGTTGGAGAAACAAAATAAAACAAATGAACAAGAGAGAATGAATTACCTTTAAAAGTGAAACTCCTTTTGATTTGAGCCTAAAGGCTTCCTTTGAAAGGATTATTCCCAAAGGGAATCCTCTAGGATTAGGAGAGGGATGTGGAGAGAGTAAATGGGCAGGGGTTGGCCGAGCCAAAGGCTTGAGGAGTGTGTGAAATGAGGTAGAGGTGGGGGCCTTTTATAAAAGGAGAGGAGGGACACTTTTGGAAAGTAAGGAAATATTACTTTATTTGAAAATGTGTTTCGGTTTTAAAAGGTCCCAAATTGATATAATTCGTGGATAAGGTGATAAGGATTCGAAATCCACTCATACAATTGGTTTTGGAAATGTGTAGTTCATAGATTTTACATTATCTTTCCATTTTATTTAAATCGTTAAATAATGAGGTCATCACTGCATCATCATGATGTCATAAATAATTTAATTTATTTAGTGTCTAAAAATTATAAAAAAATTACTATGATGTAGGAAATTTTTTTAGATTTCCAATGACTATTTATAATCAAAAATCTGATCTTTATAACCCCATATAAAAATTGTTTTCGTAAAACATATTATGTTTGTGTCATTTTTACTTTTACATTAAATAAAAAGTTATTTATGTAATTTCCCAACCAAAGTGTCTCCATGGGGTCCCCAAGTTGCACCATGGCTTGTCTTGGTCGTCCATGAATCACCCAATAGGTGTAGGACAAGTGTCATGGTGTTTTCACATTCTTATAATATCATTTTTACCTTAAATTACACTAATTGCCTCTAATCGCGATTAAGAACATAATAAGTTACTATTCACAAAAAATTATTATAATCTCATTGAACCACATTTTACTTCTTAATGACAATCATGTATGTCGGATTTTTGAAATTCAAAACACAATGATGACAAAATTTCATTTAAACGGAAAAATCAGTTTTTATAAGTACCACTTAGTGGTTTCACTATTCATCAAAAATTGAAGTTTTTCAGAAAATTACCAAAAATTCACCCTAAGATATATTTGATATTCCGAATTCAAAAATGAAGTCTATTTTAAAAAATTCAAAACATATAAGTCACATTAATTAATTTAATAATTAATTCCCGCTGTCAGAGCAAATAGCGTGTTTTTATGAAACAATAAGTATCAAAAGATTGGCACTAGTTTAAGTCCGATTTCAAAGTGAAATTGATTCCAACGACCACTATTGGATTTAATGGTAAAAATATTTTCTAATTTAACTTTAAAAAAAATTCAAAAGGTAATCTAATCATATAAATAAATTATATTAAAAAGAGGTTTTGAATTAAAATACAACATTTTACACTATTCATTAAAAAAAATGAACTTTATCAGAAAAATACCAGAAATTTACACAAAGTAAAATTTAATGTCCCGATTCTAAAGAAGAGTTTTATTTGGTCCAAAAGAATGTATAAGAGTGATCAAAACTATATTTAATGACAGTTCACCATCAAAAGGCGATAAGTGAACCTTTAGTGAAAACTAGGGCATATACGCCTAAAATTGAACTCTTTCTGTATTTTAAGCCTTTATATTTTATTGGATAAATGTAAAAACATTTAAAAACATATATAATCGTATTTTAGTTATTTATATCCATTCCCGCCAATACAATGGCTACATGTTAACTACCATTTAAAATAATATTATTTTATTACTAGAGTGCAACGTAAGATTCCCAAGAAACTTGTTGTTGCGTGTTGGGTACGCCATCGAGCATAGCATCCCCTTTAAATTAATATTAATATTTGATTCACAAATATGGATAAATATAAAGATGTCATATTCTATATTTACCTGGGGTGTTACATGGAAGACCTCAAAGAAAGCCACAGTCACAGACTTTACAGTGGAGTTTTAGAATACTGATGTTTATTAGGAATCTATAGAAGTAGTTTGGATACACTACTTCATCTAAGATATTGATGTTGTGCCTATCAATAAGTACCCTACCAACTCAACTGTGATAACAATGTAATGGTTACTCTTTTAAAAGTGCCAAGGTCACATCAGTTGATGAAGAACATACTTTGGAAGTATCATATCTTGAGAGATTTTTCTTATAGATGTGACAAAACAGTGAGTAGAGACACAAGTAAAGAAAAATGGTAGAACCCTTAACTAAATCCTTAACTCAACGAAAACATGATTACCATATGAGAGATAACCGACTGAATGTTGCAATCAGTTGTCTCTAGTCCAAGTGGGAGTCTATTAGAGTTGGTGTCCTGGAACCAAATGTTTATACTTTAGATTGAATATATATTCAATTAAGTGGATATTAATCAAGATATATTATTACATATCTTTAATACCATGTGTTTTTATAAAATATTTTTTTTTCAAATAAAATAAATTTCTTTGATAGATTATGTTACATGCAACAACGAGTTTTAACGAACTGTGATATATTATCAATATTATTATTTAAACATGACTGTTATATCCCAGACGTTAAAATTTTAAATATTAATGAGATAAAAAATATTTTGAAAATTAAGCATAAAAGTTTTATATAAAAAAATAAATTTATAAATAAGTACTTATTTTATAGTAAATTCTTTATATGTTTTGAAAATATGTTTTTCTAAAAAAAATGATTTTTATTACTTTTTATTAAGAAAATATTAATTTTTTTTAATTTTAGAAAATTTAATTTTGAAAAATAAACTTTATTATTAAAATATACATGTAAAAATTATCTTTTAGTGAATTTTGAGAATTTTCTACAATGATTAATTTTTTGACGAATAGTTAAAAATTCCAATTTTAATTAAAATCATTCTTTTAATTTAAAGCTTTTATAGGCTCTCTTTTATGTTAATAAGGTTATAAAATTAAAAATAGTTAAATTATATATTTTTTAATTAAATTCATTTCATTGTAATCAATTTCATAATTAATTTTAATATTAAAACGTTCTATACATATGCATATTTTATCTTTCCAAACCTGATTTCTCATCAAGTCTGTGGATTTAATTTCAAATTTAATTCTTCCACTTATGTGAATTGAATTTGATAAATTGGATTCAAAATATATAATCATCATAATTTATATAATATAATTGTTTTAATTTAATTTTTTTCATAGAGATTATTAAAAATAATAAAAATTAATTACTGTAGTAGTACTATTCACTGAGGGGCCCTTTGGGTCTTCGAGCTATGTTATGGGTCTCCCTCTACCCATTCTAAAGAGGTCTTTGCTTTAAATAATAAAATGAGGATTCGACCCCAACCTTTAAAAAAACATAGACACTTTATTTAATAATTAGATTTAATATTTTGAATCACTGAGTCTAAATTACATAATAAGGATCATTTTAATTTTTTTTCTTTAAGCATATATTACATAGGTAAAAAAAGACTAGTCACCATGGTGGAAAATAAAATCGTAAAAGTGAGTAAACATACAGGTTAAGGAAAACATGTTTAAAAAATGAGTATTATTTTTGTGTTGGAGGTATGGATTAACCCTATAATACATACACTTATTTATTTATCAAAATTTTATGCAAATGTAATGAGAGTGACTTCCCATTATTTTTTAGTTTTGGGTATTTACAAAAATTCCACTCCCTCTCAATTATAAAAAGAGACCTCCTCCCCCAACTTCTTCACACCTCACAATCCATTTTACTCAACCAAAACCTACCAAAATTTCTCCCCAAATCCCTATACACATTATAGATCCACTTTTATTCCAAAAATACTAATCCTAGGGTCCTTAATAATTGATCAAAAATATGTTTTTCTAACCAAAGTTAATTTTCTTTTCCAAACTCTTTCTTTCTAATTATTCTATTACCACATTCATTCATGTACTAATAATTAAAATATTATAAAATATTATATTCAATATATTTATATGTCATTATGTTGATGGAACTATCTATATCTATCTTATCATCCATCAAATGTGAAACTGAATCGTCCATCGTGTGTGTGGCGGACTACCACCTCGCAAACCTATGTAATTCGTTTTCCATCACTACATATCATGAAAGGATATAATTATGGATTTAAATTATATATATAATATTAATTAAATAATTATATTCTGGGGATTATAATATCGTATATACCTTCTTAATTTCCATTTCATGGGAATACAATAATGTTGCTCTTGCGTACGGTGGACGACTGCCCATGCAAATCGATGTGATTAGTTTTTCACTATCACTTTAAATGGAAGGTAATAAGGATAAATATAATGAATATATGTGATATATATGAAATAATAATGAATTTTAAAGGTTATATAATATTTATTCCCCTTTTTCCCATCCTTCTAGAAAATGTAAACATTTTCTATGCGTACATACGACATACCGTCTCCATGAATGGTGTAATTCATTTTCTATCTCAAAATTTAATGGATAAATATAAACAAATATAAAATATTTATATATTTTATTTATATCATGGTTAAATATTTATATATTATGGAACCATGATAAAATTAAAATGACCAAAAATACCAAACCAAAACATACATGAAAAACAAAACTATTATTACCCGAAACAAGATTTTAACAAGGAATTCTTAATAAATGTCTAATAAAAGGTCACAAGTAAATCATAAATGATATTATATATATAATTATATTTATTAAAAATATTTATAATCAATATATATTTATGATACAATAGGTTATAATGAGTTTAAAGGAATTTAGGATTAGGGTATGAGATTTTTGTCTCAATTTGTCTTCTTTGAGACAAATGTTACGTTATGCACTTATGTTATTTTATGAGGTGTATATAATGACCCTTTTAATTTTAGTATCATGAATTTATTTATTATATTATTATTTTATGTTTCATTTAAAGTTAGTCTTTCATGGTGCTTATGATTCAAAAGTTACCAAAGTGGTAAGGGTTTTATAATATAGTCTCATTATTTATCAGGATTTTTATGATTATGTTTATGATGTAGAAATATTATGATATAAATCTCATAAAAATCATTAATTTTATTATCCTATTTTTATTTCATGAAAATACATATTTTCCCTTAATCTCCCCTCTTTATATACTCATGGTTCTAAAATAATGTTTTAAGGAAAACTAATTTATTTCTCTCTTTTGTCGAAAACAATTTTCTTTCATATCTATGTTTTTAATAAAATGTTTTAAAGAAAGATTTTAGTATTATGTAATTAATTTTTAAATAAATTTTTACCTATTTTTTATTTTTTTTAAAATGTTTTCTTTCCAAAAAAGGCCTTTTTGGATTTACTAAAAATGTGAAATAAATCTCCGTTTTAACATATACAACAAGAACAATATTTTATTCCATCATATATGATCAATTATTTAAAAATTAATTTAAAAATTTTCATGTTTATTTACAGATTAAATATTTTCTTTAATATTTGGGTTGTTTTTTAGATTTTTAATAAGTTATTTCAATGTGAAAATGATGTTTTTCTGAAGAAATATTCAAAGTGATCTTTCAAAATCATTTTCCATCTAGGATGACATAATTTGATGTCACTTAAGATTTACTAGGGATATGATCCAAGGATACCATGATTTTTTTGATTGTTTATGTTTATGATGAAAATATTTTTATGAAACTCATTCCTTTTCCACGGGTTATGTTATGATGAAATGATGAAATGTTTATTGAACCCATTTATTTTAAATAGGTTATGATATGATTAAATGCTTATAAAACCAATTTATTTTAATTGGTTATGATATTATTAATGTTTTATGATGTTTTGGAACACAAATTTATATATTATATGAAGTATGGGACCCATATCTACCTCCAATTCATTTGGTGAATATGGACATCTAATGAGATAAACAAGACTTGAATGGGAGTGAACCCAATTCAACAAAGGACTTTATCCACTATGATATTCTTGGGAGTTAAACTTGAATAATACTATTGTTTTGGGAGTGAACCCATTGCACTATGATATACTTGGAAATGATCCTTGACTAATAGTAAAATGATTTTTTATGCCTATGTGCATGCCACAATTATATGTCTTATGCCAATATTATACTCTCATTTCTCATGTCCTTTGATTCTATTATGATTGATGTCTTATGAACTACCAATATTTATTCCGTGAATCACGTTCATGATCTATGAAATTAAGGGTATGGTTTTCAAATTTTATTACCAATTTATCATACCCTTATGTTCATGTTATGTTTATATCTCAATTGTTTTCCCTTAATGAGAATCTGTACTCACTATTTCTTATGTTTCTTTTCCCCGAGTTATGAAGAAAGGTATTGTAAGGAACCAATGTTTTATCAATTGAAAATACCTTCTTATAATTATGTAATTTAATCATATGAAATAACAACACATTGTACTACTAAGTACTATGTGACATTTAAACATAATATTTTCACTTTTGTGATTTGAATTTTGAAAATCTGACACACACTGTTGCAATCAGTAAGATTTTTGGAGTCTAATAGAACAAAATAAATTTTTAGTGAATAGTAACCTACCCTTATGAATAGTAACCTACCCTTATGAATAGTAATATAAACCTTATGAATAGTAAATCATCCAAAAGAATATAAACCTCACTCATGAATGTATAAATAAAATTTAGGCATCTTATAAGTGATAATATGACCATAGTGAAAGTATTATTCTTTTTGTAAGTCAAAAATAATTAATTAAAAATAATTAATTAATTTAAAAGAAAATTTATTTTCCTAAAAGGTGTTCATAAATTGTCAATTTTATGTCTTCTAGTTTTAAGATAATTTTATAAGAACTTATGAAATTTTTGAAAGAATTATAAAATCCGTTATAGTTTTAAAATGTATATTTTTCAATTAAATTATGATTTTAATTAAAAATTATATTAACCATATTTATAAAATTATTTTTGAAAAATTTAGTTCAATTTTTTATTCTACACGTCAAAAAATGGTTTTGTTTATTTTTTGGGATTTTTCTAAAATACTTGAATTTTTGATGAATAGTAAAATATGATAATCACAATAAATGCTAAAACCTGAATTTCTGCATCATGATTGGGTCATGGATGATGTATATGGAAATTGTTTCAAACTCACACGAACATAATACTATTTTTGGTCATAAGAATCATTAATATTGATTGTCTTATAAAAAAATAATAAACTAATGATTAAAATATTAGGAAAACCCTCCTCCCCTCCACTATAAAAACATCCCACACGCCCCTCTTCTCTTCATGCCTCTCAAGCCTTTAAAATTCCCTAAATTCTATCCAAGTATCTTCAAAATATCCTCCCCCATGTCTGAAATTCATTTCTCTCCATAAAAGACTAAATCCTCTCCCCTTAAGAGGCTCTAAAAGGAGATAAACTCATGAGGTAAATTTTTCTTCGCGATTCTCTTATTTTCTTTCAAGTTATTTTATTTTCTTTTTTATTTCCCCACCTCCATCCTTTCAAATGGTATTATAACTATAGTAACATACATTTATTGTAATTTTATTTTTCTAATTTGATAGTTTATCATAATCTCTCCTTACCCCTCCTTTTATACTATAAATGAAAACACCATCTGAGATGTGTTGATTTATCACATTCAAGGATGATGAGTTTTTAATTTGCATTACCATATTCTAGACTGGTCATGAAGCCATTTTAATGGTAAAAAATATCATTATATATGTATTTTATCTTATTTAATTTTCTTTAATCATTATAAATTCATGATGTAAAATAATAATACAAAACAAGTTAATTATGAGAAAAATCACCAAATTAATCCAAGAATTTATAATTAATGTTTTATATAACGATTCACCTTCAATAAAAATAAAAAAAATGAATTTTACAACCATGTAAACTTTTTTTATGTTCAATAATAAAATATAACTTCAATTCTGGACAACCACTCTCATTATACATGTGTATCCGAACATGAATACAAGTTAACTGATCATTAAAACCAAGGAAACAAATAGACCTGAATAACGAAATTGAACCTCATAACCAATTTAAAATGTTATGAATGAACTCAAAAAGGTTATAATAAATCATTTACATGTAAAATAGTTTTTTAATTATTAATTATTGAACCTAATTTGATAACTTATGTCATTAATATTAAGTGGAGAACACCATCAGACTTAAGGTAAGGGATCCTCTCTATTTTACTTTTATTGAGGAATGTCCTCTATGTTATTCCCTTTTATGTGTCATTCCTAATGATGGGGTATGATTTTGAGCCTCCTAAATACTTCCCTCATGATGTATAAGTGATGATAAACCCCTTTCTCTCTCATTAATCCCTCTTAAGTACACCCGATACTATGCCAATAATCTGTAAGGGATTCTACCCAAACCTCCTTTATTCCTTCAGGTTGCCTCATCTTTATTAATACCAAAATGAAGTTATCTTATATTTTAATGTACATATTATAAATTTTATTTACATGTACCAAATTAATTTATCAATACCCTTTCATCATTATCTTTCAGGGATATACATGTTTTAAAGTGATTCCCTCCCCAATACTTCCTGATACGCAAACTTGTTTTAAGGGAACTTCTCAAATTATTACCTGATTTCAAGTGTACTCTATCCTCTATTTTAATCCACCATTGTATTTATAAAATCAGTATTTTTATTATGATAACCTTATTGGTACACTTCTGGTTTTATATAAAATATTTTCCCCTTTTCTATTTTAAAGGCTCTATACTATTTTCCTTTAAACCGCACAAAAATGTTTTGATGCTAAAATTTCATAAATAATTTTCTTACATGTTATTGCTTCTTCTTAAAATCAATTTCCATGATACATGCCTATTTTCACTTATGAATGTCCATGTATATTATAGTTCCTTTCTTTCATGGATACTTTTATGATACGCCCATTTTTTATGCTTTATGAATTGATTGTGTTACCCAATTCCTTCCATGGGTAAACCTTATGTTTATATAAGATTGATTATATATGATTGTTTATGTGAAATACTATTCATGATAAGTTAATATTGGTTTTCACAGATATCTCCCCAATGAATTGGGTAAATTTGAATGTCATGAGACATTATTTGTGTCGGCCTTGGAGATTAGCCTTGGCTTCTGCTTCCATGTGCGATGGTCATAGCGATTAGCCTTGACTTGTGATACTATGGGAAATGGTCTTGGAATTTGTCCTTGAATCATGATAAATTCTTGTTTTATATTGCTACCACATTATTATGACTCCGTTTTTATATGATTCCATGTTTATATGTTTTGATTCCATATGTTACATGCCTTTATGTATCAGCATGTCATGAATTCTATCCCATGTGCTAATGCTTTGTTCTTATGGTTATTCCCTTACTGGCCTATTTAGCTCATCCCTTGGTTCATGTCTTCCCTAGGGTATCCTATGTAGATGTTTTAGAACAATGGAATTTAGGAGCTCAATTTTAATATTAAATAAATAAATGTTTTGTTTAGTTCCATATTTTTAGTTTTATGAACATAGTTCTCTAAGACACTAGACTTCACGATACTTGTCTTGTAATCTGATATTTAATTATGCTTAAAATCATGTAATTTTATGTGTAAAAGGATTGGGCCGCTCTAGGTATTATGTATTGTATGTCTAAGAAGAGTGATAGTTTTGAATAATTTTTTGGGAGATTAAATTGTTCACTTATGAACTAGTTGTTTATGTTTCCATGTTTCTAAATATACTAGACCTATATGATTATGGTGTGGATCATTTTGTTATGTAATGAATATTCATTTATTCAGATGTGAAATCTATGTATGAGTAGTACGAGTTTCTAAAGTTGGTTTTAGAGTTTGGTTTAGTTATTATTTTGAAACTAGGATAAGAAAACATTAGTGATATCCCTATGGATATGTCTAAGGATAAGTTGAAGTATAGGAAAGTGTCCTAGAATTTTAGTAAAGAATAGAGAGAGTGGTTTCCAAGAAATTACACCCCAGTATGGTTTCTAAAAGTGGACGTGGATCTAGAATAGATGTACCTATGGGTAATAACTCTAAAAATATAACATTGAGATAGATATTATTATCAGCTGGTGTATGACACTGGGCCTTGATAAACACCTGGCTTGACACTCCTGAGAGATATGCTTTGGAAATTCACAAACTCTTTATGAACCATTATAAAGGATTTGAATTAGTGATTACCACAAATGACCTAGGTTATACCTAAGGTGTCATATATTGAAAATAAATTTTCATTACTTATAATTACTATGAAATATTTTTCATGATTAATATATATAATTAACAATTCTTGATGGTCATGCTAACCATTTTGGTTTTACTAAGGGATTGAAGATATAATGATAAAGTCGAGGTGGTTATTGATATGATCAAATATTAAAGTATCTTATTTGAGATTTTATATATGTATTCATATATTTTCTGAAAATTCTCATGGAATTTTAATTAATATCCTCAAATATTATTTGTTGAATAAGAAATGAAAATCCTTTATGGTTTGATGATCACATCTCAAGTCTACGATTCTTATCAAGTGAAAGTTTGTGGGAATGTGCTTCCTAAAGACCTCATAATTATTCCTCTGGATAAATTAGATATTATCAAATGAATGGATTGGATTTATTTACATAATTCACACATTAATAACTGAGGAAGGAAAGTCAAGTTTTATATTCCAAACCAACCTATAATCATTTATTAGCGTAAAGATAAATATGAACTTCTCAGGGAAACCACATCCATTGTATTGGTATTGATTCATTTTAAAAAGGTGTGTATATCCAATATAGTTGGGGATAAACTAGAAATTGATGAAATTGATATTGTGGGGGAGTTTTTTATGTGTTTTTAGAAGAGTTTCTTAGTCTTATATTGAATTGTGAAGTTGAGTTCACAATAGAACTAATACCCAGTGATACATCGATTTTAAAGAATCCCTGTAGAATGAATTAGATTTGGTTGAAGTAATTGAAGAAGTAACTCTATTAGATCATGGAAAAGGGATTCATTTGGCCATGTGTGTCACTATTGGGTGAAATTATCCTTTTTGTTAAGAAGAAATATGGATCTATCTAAATCTGCATTTATTATCAGAAACTGAACAAGATCATAATCAAGAAAAAGTATCCTCTACCCCATATTGATGATTTTTTTGACCAACTATGTGGATATAAATACTTTTAAAAGATTGGAATTCATTTTATATATCATTAATTGAGGGTCAAGGATGAGGATATACCCAAGACAACATTCTGTAAAATGTATATGTACTATAAATATATAATGATTCCATTTGGTCTTACTAATTCCCCTACTATCGTCATAGATTTAATGAATATAGTATTATGAGATTAACTTGATCAATTTGTATTATACTTTATAGTTGATATTATTATCTATTAAAATGTAAATTAAGAGAATGAATATCACTTGAGGATTATTATAAATACCTTAAGGAATGATAATTTTAGGAAAAATTTACCAAGTGAGAATTTTGGAAACAAAAAAGCTTCATTATTGGGTCATGTAATCTCAAGAGAGGGTATATATGTGGATACATAAAATATTGATGTTATTAAACATTATCCTAGACCAACCATGGATACATAGAGTTTCAGTTTTCTTCATTTTTCAAGTTATTATTGATTATTTTTGGAAAATTGTAACAGTTTTCCAATCCAATCACCAAGTTAACTATGAAGGGATTTGAGTTCCTTTTTAGAGACGAATGTAAGGAAAATTTCAAGGAAATAAAGAGAAGTATAGTAAATGAATCTTTTCTTAATTTAAATTATATTAGGGAATGGTTTTTAATCTATATTGATTCATCAATGAAGGGTTTTGGATGTGTTCTCATGAAAAATGATATGGTGATAGAATATGTCTCACAAAAATAGATGGTTCATAATCAAAATTACCCAACTCATGGAGTTATCTGTAGTAATTTTTAAATTGAAGATATGAAAAATTATCATTATGGAGAAGAGTGTGATATATATATATTTATATATATATTAATCCTAAGAGTTTAAAGTATATATTTCGATAGAAATAGTTGAACATGTTCTAGAGATAACGTTGGGAGATGAATAAATATTATAATTGATCAATAAATTACTACCCTGGGAAAGAAAACTTGGTGGATAATGCTTTGATTTGAAAGTATCATGAAAGATTATCAATAATGAGGATAAAAAAATATACAATATTTATGGACTTTAAAAGGATGGATCTTGAAATCATGATACAAGGGGAGAAATCTTATCTTTCTCAAATAAGTGTTCAACCATCAATCGAAGTGAATATTAATGAGGCAAAGTTGGAAGATATAGAGCTATAGAAGAATGTAATAAGTGTTACCTAGTTTAAACTTGACTATGATGGAATGATAAGGTTTATGAACCCTATATGTGTCCCATATATACCCAATTTGAATAAGGAGTTATTAGAGGAAGCCTGTATTTCTTAATTATCTATTCGTTCAAGAAGTAAAAAGATGTAAAGAGATTTGAGAGAGTATTTATAATGGGATTGAATGACGAGAGATATTGCAGAGTTTTTATCTCAATGATTGGTATGTTAGCAAGTTAAATATAAGAGACAAAATTATAAGGGTATGATGTTACCATTATTGATAACAGGATGGAAATGGGAAAACATCTCTATGTATTTTGTCATCGAACCCCCAAAAACATCCAAAGGGAACATTTCTATATGGGTTTTAGATAATATCCTTAAAAAGTTAGCACAATTCATTGATATTAGGGATATTTATCTCTATATATGATTTATAGGATATAAATTAAGTAATTTTTACAGTTTTATGGAGTACTACATTATATTGCGTCTTATTAGGATCCAAGGTTTACCTCAATGTGATTTGGAATTTGAAGCTGGTGAGTAGGGTTTTTTTTTGAATTTCTCCTTGGAATAATGTTACGATATTTTTAATGAGAGTAAAACTCATTTCTAGGTATATTTCCCATTTCTATATTCTTTATTGATTAGGTAGGGTTCTTTATCACTTGGTTCTCCCACCAAATATCTCTCAAGTCCATGTTATGTTC
The DNA here is from genome assembly GCA_963277665.1 of Viscum album. NCBI lineage: Eukaryota > Viridiplantae > Streptophyta > Magnoliopsida > Santalales > Viscaceae > Viscum > Viscum album. Next base: position 2,112,170,579 of record OY728157.1, on the reverse strand, counting down.
CATGTATCCCTCACAAGGAAGTACATACCCAATCGTTCACATATATTAAACTTAGAGGTCGTAACACTAGATCATGAAATTTCATATAAATAAAAACTATTATATATTCTATATCTTAGGTAGAAAGTGTTATGAAACAAGACCACTCACCTAGTCAAAATTTTGTGGCAAAACCACTAATTTGAATAAATTTCATGGGAACTTGAGGATTTGATGAGGAAAAAGTATCCAATTTTTTTATATTTGGTTGAGGAATTTCAAGGTTAAAATTAATTTTAAGGGGGGTATAATGAAACACCATTAATTGTTAGGAAATATTTTTTTGAATAAATTAAATTTCTTTGAGAGATTTCATTACATGTAACACCAAGTTTTAACGAAACATGATACTCTATTAATATTATTATTTAAACATAGCTGTTATAACCTAGTCATTATACTTGGTGGTATGAATATGAATAAAAATATTTTGAAAATTAAGTATAATATTTATATATATATAATTTTTTTAAATAGGTAACTAATTTTTAGTGAAGTATTTATAAGTTTTGAAAATACTTTTTTTTTCTAAAAAAATTATTTTTATTGATTTTTATGAGAAAATAATAAAATTATTTTTTTTGAAAATTTTAGAAGATTTATTTTTTTAAAAAATTTCTTTTACAAATATACATGTAAAAATTATCTTTGAGTTAATTTTTTTGAATTTTAGGAAAAGATAAATGTTTTGATGAATAGTAAAAAATATTGATTTTTATTAAAAACTCCCTTTTCATTTGAAATAGTTAAAAGCTCTAATTTATTTTTATATGGTTTTAAAAGTAAAAATTGTTTAAATATATATTTATTAATAAAATTTTGTTTATTGGAATAAATTTGATATTGAAACTTGATATAAAATCTTTATATACTAACCAATTTGTTTCTATAAAAAATCGCTTGTTCTTCATGTCTGTGGGTTTAATATTAAAATAAATAATACTTATTTTATGAATTCAATTTGATAAAGTGGATTATATAATTTTAAGAAAATTAATATATACTATATATTAAGTCCAAATCTATTAATTTTCTTAAAAATTAGTAAAAATAATAAAAATTTATTACTACAATTATGGTTAAAATAAGGTTTTGTGAGTTACATACGCATGTGTTAAAATTAATTTTCAACACACAAAGGATATTTATGTAATAAATTTTATTTAATAATTATATTTATTGGTTCTAAATTATCTACTAAGTATCATTTTAATTTTAGTCTTAAAGGATAAATTACCTAGGTAATGAAAAATAGACTAGTTCCTGTGGTGTAAAATAAAATTGTATAAGTGTGTAAATTTAGATGTTAATGAAAAAAATATTTAAAAAATGTGTATTTTTATGAGTTATTTGTATTAAAAATATCATCACTCCAATTATTTATTTATCTAATATGGGGGAACATGGAATGAGTGTGACTTCCCATTATTGAATAGTTTTGGGTATTTACAAAATTTCCACTCTTCATCAATTACAAAAGGGAACCTCCTTCCCTTACTTATTCACACATCATAATCCATTTGGATAAAAAAACTGAAAAAATATATCCCAAACATCCTTATTCACATTCTAGAGATTCTGGTAGTCCCAAAAGACCAATTCGATGGTTCTTAATAAGATATCCAAAGGAGGTTTCTCTAAGAGTAGGTACTTGTCTTCACTAAACTCTTTCTCTATAATTCTTCTCTTAACACCTTCATTCACATCCTAATAATTTGAATATAATAACAACAATATATTACATATATTTATATGTTATTATTTTTATGGAATAAACTATATGCATATTCTCTTCCATCAAATGGTAAATGAAACCGTTGATCATGTGTACGGTGGATTACCGCCCGACGAACAAATGTAATTAGTTTTCCATCACCAACTCTCAAGAAAGGATATAATGATGGATTTAAATTATATATATGATATTAATAACAAAATTATACTACTTTAATTATAATATAACATATAACTTCTGACCTTTCATTCCATTGGAATACGATAACGTCACTCTTATGTACAATAGATTATCAACTGGCGAAGTGATGTGATTGTTTTTTCACTTACACTTTACATAAAAGGTAATAAGGATAAATATAATGAATATATGTGGTATATATGACATAATAATTAATATATAAATGTTATATATTATTTACCTTGATTTTTTTCCATCCATTGAGAAAATTAAAATAGCATTCATGCATATGTATGACCCACCATCTCCACGATAAATGTAATTCATTTTCTTTATATAACTTTAATAGATTAAATTAAATACAAATATAATTAATATATATGATATTTATAACATTATTAAGATTATATATATTATTTAACCCTGATTAAATTAAGGGGATCAAAAATACCAAATGAAAACATACATGAAAAATGAAGCAGTTATTACCTGCAACATTATTTTAACATGAAATGTCTTATTAATAAGTAATAAAATGTTATAAGTAAATAATATATGGTATTATATACATAATTATTTTTCTTTAATATATTTATATTATACCTATATTTATTATATAGTATTTTCGAATGAGTATGAAGAAAATTTAGAGTCAAGGTATGAGATTTTGGTCTCAATTTGTCTTCTTTGGGACATATGTTATGTTATGTGCCTATCTTCTTTTATGATCTGTATATAATTATCATTTTAAAAGTAATATAATGTATTTATTTAATCTAATAATACATTATGTTTCATTTAATGTTATTATTTTATGGGTCTTATGGTTCAAAAGTTTCAAAAGTGGAATGTGTTTTAAGATAAAATCTCATTATTTATCAAGATTGTTTATGATTATGCTTACATTGATGAAATATGAAGACATATCTCTCAAGAAACTTACTAATGTTATTATACTATGGTTATTTAATTAATATAAATATTTACCTTCATTTCCACCTTTTTATGTACTCAAGGGTCAAAAATAATGTTTTTAATAAAAAATGAATTTATTTATTTCTTCGATCAAAAAACCATTTTCTTTCAAATCCATGTTTTTCCTAAAAATGTTTAAAAAAAGTTTTTAATATTCTAAAATGGTTGTTTAAATACATTTTTAACCATTTTTTTCTTTATAATAAATGGTGTAAGATGAGTCTTCTTATTGTTTTCCAAACAAGGTCTTATTGACTTTTACCGAAAATTAGAAAAGAATCTTAATTTTAACATGTATATCATGATTGGTATTTTCCGCTGTTGTGACCACTATATGATTTAAAAATCACTTTATAGTTTTTCAAGGTTATTTTAAATGAAAATGTATCCTCTAATATATAGGAATTTTTCATATTTTAAATATGTGATTTCAAATAGAAAAATATATTTTCCTCAAGAAATGTTCCAAGTGATATTTTAAAATCACTTTCCATATAATATTTAATTATTTATTATTACTTAATATTTACTAGGGATATGATACAAGGATACCATAATTATTATTTCTATGTATGTTTTATTTTTATTAGGAAAATATATTTATGAAACTCATTCCTTTTCCATGGTTTATGTTTTGTGGAAATGATAAAAAGTTTATTGAACCCATTTATTTTCCATAGGTTATGATTTGATTAAATGTTTATAAAACTCATTATTTTTATGTATTGTGAGAAGATGAATGTTTTATGATCATTGGGAACACAAATATATGGATTTTGTGACATGTGGGGCCTATATCTCCCTCTAGTTAATTGGGTGAATATGGATATGTCATGGGATAAACAAGACTATAATGTGGATTTAACCGAGTTCAATAAGGGAATTTTTCCACTATAATAGTCTTGGTAGTGAAACTTGAATAATAAAATGTCTTGGTGAGTGAAACCATTCCACTATTATAGTCTTGTTAATTATCCTTAAATATAGTGTAAATGATTTTATATACATATGTTTATGCCACAATTCTATATCTTGTGCCAATGTTATTCCCTCATGGATCATGTCCTTTGATTTGATTTTTATTCATGTCTTATAAACTACCAATATTTATTTCATGAATCATATTTATGATCTATTATTTAAATGGAGTGATTTTAAAATTTTATTATTATGTTATGAATCCCTTATTATCATTTTATTCAGATATCTCCCTTTTTCCCTTACTGAGCATCTGATCTCATCCTTTTTTTGTGTTTTCTTTACCTGGGTTATGAAGAAAGGTATTAAATATAATATGTCTAATATGGGTGATATTTATAAATAATTTAATTGGAGATGATGTAGTTCAACCGATTCGGGCCTTTAGGCCACCAGTTCAGGCCTACGGGTCTCAAGGGCCTTTGGGTCATCAAAGGCCTTCGGGCACAGGGCCTTCAGGCCATGTAGAACATGGAGTATCCCAATTCACATAGAACATGCCCCAGAAGAGGAGGAGAGAACAAGAGTAGCAGTCACCAGAAGAAGAGCTAACCAGATTGTAAGAATGAGAGGGTATGACAACCGCCATCAGGACTGGGCACCGTGCTGCTTTATACGAGGCAATGCTAGCTGATCAACAATGCAAGGTGGGGAGCTAGGTGATCAATGAAACAGATGATAGGGAGGGGAAGATCAAGTGGTCTGGTCCTATAGATCATGTATTGGGCATGGTATAACTCTAGGCATTTGGGTTATGTATTTCGGGTTAGTCGAGCCTTGTGACTTGGGCCTATGGGTCATGTACGGGTTCCCATTTAACCCATAAAAGGGGGATTATCCATAATAAAATAAAAAAATAAGTCCTTCGGGCCATTCAGGAGAAGAGGCCTTCCATTAGGAATTTCAAAAATTTATGTGTCATTAGATATTACTATATATAAATATGTGTGATGACACTTATACTTTAATATTATTATTAATTTCTGTCATGTCTCACATAATTTGATGTACTGACCAAAACTATGATGCCATATGTTCGTAGGAAGTAGTGTATATTGGGTACCTTGTGAATGATATATCATTAATGAATTATTCAAAGAAGGTTTTTTAACTTCCAAATTTCTGGAAGTTAATATCTTGACCCTTTTATTGAAATGTAACTATAATATTAAATTTAATTACTGTGGTGTAATGATGAGTTTATTTCCGAAAGTCAAACTATAATGTATCAATTATATAGGTTGATGACATGGGTGTGAAACATTCTTCATGAGATATCATGAAAAAGGGATTATATTATATAGTGAGTGTTCATATGTTCTTGTTATTGTTGTAACATATATTCTTCCTTTGTGGGTTCCTTGACCCACTGCTATACAGTAATCTTAGACTTTAGGTAAGCACACATAATTTCACTGATTAAGAGGTTTATAGGGTCACACATAAAGAGTTTACTTTGATCTTAGTTAAATATTATTTATATTTAACAATTGGAATAAATATTATTTTCCAGACCAAGAAGTAAAATTTATTCATGATTTATTAAATGATCAAAAATATTAAATAAATATTTATTTGAATGGTATTTTTTGAATTAGACAAATATATAATATTTATTTATCCTTATTGTATTCTCACTATAACAAATAGATTTATATTAGTTATGTAAATATTCTATAAATTTTAGTCATCAAACTATGAATAGAATATTTATTTATTTATTGACTGAATAATATTTATTTAAATATTTATTCAAGAATTCAATAAATGTTAAGGAGGACGAATGAAACAGATTTAATCTGGTGATTAATATTTATTTACTAGATTATAAAATAAATATTTATCATTGTGCGGGTTAGCGTAAACCATAAAATAAAGTTATAATATTATTTTATTACATGAAATGAGGTTTATATTGGGTTTAATATAGTATTAAGGGCCTTTATGAAAATAATTAATCATTAAAACCTAACCCCATGTTCATAACTAGAATACTATGTCAATGAGATAAAGGTTAATCCCTATGAACAAAAATTACCTCTCAAGATCTCTATGTTTCTCTATTCCTTTCAAGAATAAAGAGATCTAGGGAAATTCATTCAAGCACAAAGTAATGTGAAGAAATTAGAGAAAATAATTCAATATAATTAATAGTCTATGATATCACGTGACATTTTATAAATATTATTTGGAGATTTATGTATAACATATGGATCACTACTAGAGGGGATTTTCTTTAGGCCCTCTCTGTGCAACAATGATACACTGATCATATTAGAATGATCAACATCATCAATAAAGAAATATCTCATGGTTTAGGTAAACTTTCTTCTTATGTTTTTAAATTAGTTAAAAGTTGATGTCCAAAGATCCACTCTCTTGGTTTCGAAAAAATAAGTTTTTAATATTCATCAAAAAAAATTTCATTGGTCATGGGATTCACATCATGTCCATTGTGAATGATCCATTTAATTTGAAAAATTTTGAGTTGGGAATAGGCTGAATAGGAACTTCCATTATTTCCATAACCATCAATATAACCCATAAGATAACATCTTTTTAAATTCTAATAATCCATCCCAAATATAGTTCCATTATAACCACATATAGGTTCTATATAAATCTTCCTTATATCTTTCAAGATTAAGTCCAAAAATTATTGTTCAATACTTTATTCAAATTCCTTGAATAACACTCCATGATCTTCATCCTTTCAGTTTCATATTCTAATTTATGATCGAGCTAATTTTTCAATCATTAATCAAAGTCAAACCATCGATCCAAAAAATACATGGATATAACATTTTAAACCCTTCATCTGAAATATATGAATACAATAAAATCCAATATTATGGAATGTAATTTTTATTTAAAACAACTTCTTAAAATTTGGATGATATTTCTAGTTTAAATATCCTCTTAGGAATACATCCAATATCTTGAGTAAATGTTCTTTATAACATCCTTAAGATTTGGTAATTTTCTTCCTTTTAATTCAGTATAAAATAAGTGATTTAAACTCAATCTACATCTTCACGTGCATGAAGTCATGTGTTTTTTCCATGCAGACTTTTATCTTACAACGTAGAACATATCTCAGTATTTTCTTCATTCCTTCATAAATCTTAAATTTTATATTTCTTCAAGGATTATGCGCAAGTCATAAACTCATGAAAAGGATTACACTCATGCATTTTCATTTCTCTATCTCCACGAGGTCATATGATCAAGTCATATTGTCATGAACTCTTATTATCATGATGACATACATTTAACATGAGAATCATATAAGTCCCAAATACACCACACATTGAACTCTAACTTCTAGTGATTTATCAATTTACCAAATGTTTAAGCTCAACATACCATGTGTTGTAGTCCAACATACCATTTCGTTTTCAACTGCCCACATGAAGAGTTTGAAGCTACCATTCCTTGTTCAAATGAAAAAACGAAGAGTTCCAAGCTTATGTGAATTTGTAAAATGACCACATGAATAAATTCAAGCTTCAGTATGTATATTAAACTACTAAGAAATCATTAATTTATTGAACCAACCACAAAATCACTCTAATACACTACATGATTATCTAAGTAGCCACATGGTGACTCTAAACTTTCACAAAAACAAATGACAGTAAAACTTGAGTTACCTTTATGTAAACTTCTATAATTATCCAAAATCATCCAATAATCACCAAAATATGAAAACTTTAACCTTTTAAAATATCCCCAACATATCCAAAAAACATATATTCAAAGTCTTCTATAAACATGGACAAATATTTTCAACAAATGTTTCACCATAATTACATATGCACATTTTTAATAAATCCAATCACCTATAACCATGGTTACAATATTCTCCCTATTTGGATTTATATTGAAAATATCCAATGACATCATACTTATTACTCACTCATTTTTTAATAAAACACAAAGGGTTTTATTACCTCTTTCTTTATGAAATATTGACAGAGTCAACATTTCTGAGTTTTATACATGAATTTTAATGTTCACAATCCCACAAAACTATTAATTTATGAGTAATTATCACATATTCGGATTAAAAAAATAAATTATTTTGAACTAAAATATGGATTAAATATAATTTTAAAGTTTTATAATTTATATTTGATATTAATCATAAAATAAAAGATTTTTTTGTTATGATTTGATAAGAATTTGTAATTTAGGAAGGAATTTGGAAACTGAATGGAAGTTCTAGTTTTTCCCTCCCTTATTCACTTCAGTATTTTTGTTATAAAATTTGTATGTGTCTATTTTTTTTAAATTACTATGAACATTATTGGATATAGACTCTCTTTTATTAACATGATCTAGGAAATGATTTTCTAGGGTGATATCTTGCTTAGAAGTCAACCTTAGACAAGATTTGTCAATCTCAACCTCACTTCAATGATTGGGAAATAATATCATCATTTTTCCTTATGTCATTTTCAAATTATTAATAAAGATATAGGACTAAAAATAGATTATTTAATTCAATTATAGAAATCACTAGTTAGGTCATTATGATGGTTAACTAGGTTCCACAAAAATAGGGAAAGAAATAAAGAATTTTTAAATGGGAAGTAGAATATGGCCAAGGTGTTGATCGTAAGGATTTTTCCAACTCTTTGTAATACTTTGATACCACCATAATAAGAATTTATGTTACAAAAAATACTTCATCATAGGTTGTAAAATCTAGAGAAAAATACTTTATCCATCGTAATACTTCATGCCTTTATCAAAATTCAACTTATGGAAGATTGAGAGTATAATTTTGGGGATTCACTAGAACTTCAAGGAAAGACTTTTGGATACCACATGAGGACCAATGAAACTAATATGAGGAGGAAACATGGATAATTGAATTACAAATATTCTAATCAAATATGTAAGGAGAGAATTTGCATATTTTTTTGGAACATCGAATCACATGAGATCAACAACATGAGGGAAAAAGGGAAACATTTCATAATAAAAAACAGATGATCACAAAAATATTTAACCTAGCCATAGAGTAAGGATAGTTCATTTCTATAAATAAGAGTAAGTAACTATAGTGAATGTAATTGAATAGTAAACTAAATATCTAGCTATTAATATTTAGATTAATAATCTTCTATAGTTTCTCTTTCTGTAATCGTATATTCATATTTCTAATTCAAGTGTTCTTAAATTCCTTGACTTATTTCTCTCTCATTATCTATTATGATCCCTCAAACTCATAATTATGAGTGGGTAACCTAATTAATCTTATGGGGGAGTAATCTAGGGTCAAACCCTATCCATTTCACATTCATTCACAATGTATCATAATTTCTTGGAATTAGATCGATGGTATTATAAGTAGTGACCCTGTGTGTTTGTGCTTAGTATTTTAGGTGTTGTTTCTTAATTTTGAAACCATTTTACCTTAATAAAAGAGGTATATGTGTAGTTAATTTGATTATTTCACTGTATATTCACAATTGAGGAAATAGAGTTTGTTCATGCTCAATATAGTGTGTTCATGAAGTAATTATGAAACATATAATGATACATAGAAGTTTCAAACTAAATCATTTTTAGGAGAATTCCTTTCTTCATACAAATTTCATTCGGTTTACATATGTATATTAAATTTTATGTTTTTAATTCCTTAAAACCCAAAACAAAAAATTTAATTACTTTTATAAATATAGAAAACTCCAAAAAGATAATAATTTACTTATAAATAATAAGTTTTTCAACCACAATAGCTCCTCAAGTGAGATAACCCTTATCAGAAACTATATTGTATTAAGAAAATAAATTTTATCTTTTGTACTACCCTATGACAGACATGTGAAAACATGGAATCATTTCTATGGAGCTTGGCAGTTCTTTCCATTACTAATTTTATTTAATTTTTTTAATAATTTTCTTTATTTCCATATTTTTTTTATTTCTTCATGATTCAATCCAATTTTGATTATTATTATGAACTAACCACACACAGGTTGAAGAATAATTTTCTAATGGAAAATAATCTCAGTTATAAATACATAGAGAAAAAATTCACAAGTTGGAGATCAAAATAGAGTCACTAGATAAATATGTCCATGTATCTTAAGAGATAAATTTGGAGTAACCCATGCCTGAATCTAAAATAGAACCAGTGGGGGAATAACTATCCCACTAATGTTTCATTTTTAAGGACCTCAGGTGGGAAAGACTGTGTAACATGGTGGATTATTCTCACTAGCCGTCACTCTGCCATTATTAGAAAAGACTCATAAAGAAGTTTTTATTGGTTATATTAAAATTTAAAGAGTGGGGGTGTGGGTAAATTTATGATTAAAAATTTAAAGCAAAGAAGAAATATAAATAAGGAAATTGAGAAATAAAATAAAGCAATAAAATTAAGAACAACTGAATTGATATTCTTATTTAAAATTCAGACATAATAACATAGGGGAAACAAATCCTGTAATCCTTTCGACTCTTTTAGTCAATAAAATGTGCTTTGGTCTTTGACCGAGGAACCAATTTTCAAAAAAAAGGGGAAAAAAATAATGATAATGAAATGGATTGATTTTAAGATATTAAGTCATTGATGGATTAAACAATTTATTGATTAATTGATTGGAATTGATTAAATAAATAAAATATTTCAAAATAAAATAAGAATAAAAATTTGTGAAGGAAATTAACAAATAACTCCATAATGAGTTCCTAGGTATCCCACCTCAATGAATTATGGACTTTTAATATATATAGGCCTTTAATTTAGTGGTATCTAAGAACCTAAAATTAACAAAAACCATTTGTTTTAATAGTTATAGAGAAACCTAAAATGATTACCATGGTTTTAATAGTTTTTCGAGAACCTGAATAATGATCCCTTGGTTTTTCTAGTTTTCCTAGAACCACTACTACAAAACAAGGATATAGACACAGTTTGGAACCGTGGATATAGGACCAAAAACCATGGCTATAGGTTATATACATAGTTTAATGAACTTTGTATGGTATTGGCATGGAAATAGGGCAAATCCTCTAGCCATGGGTTGAAACTGTGGAAGAAGTTTAATCACACAAAGCCTATAGCCTCAGTTTGAAACTGTGGCTATAGGCCTTCCCATTTCTTAAAAAAAATAGCATAGTGAACTATGATAGCTCTTGAGAGGACTGTACTAAGTCCCCCTCCCCCACCCTATACCATCACCACCACCCCCTTGCACCTTTCCCTCCCCCCTTGCACCCCTACCCTACCCCTTTAACCCCCTCCCCCTCCTCACTGCGCACCCCCTTGCACCCCCTCTACCTCGTACCCCCTTCCCCACCCCTCCCCCTTGCACCCTTGCACTCCCCCTACACCCCTCCCTCCTTTTACCCCTCCCCTGACACCTTGCACCCCTACCCCATCCTCACTACACACCCCCTTGCACCCCCTTCCCCTTGCACCCCTTCCACTGCACACCCCCTGCACACTCCCATGCACCCCTCACAATTCCCCATACACACCACCTGCCCCGCCCCCCATGCACCGCCCTTCTCTTGCACACCCCCTACCCCACCCCCTCCCCATTGCACACTCCCTTGCACCCCCTCACCCTCCACACCCCTCCCCTCCACCATTTCACCCCTAATCCTTCCCCACCCCTTCACCTTGCACCCCAACTGCACCCTCCCCCCTTGTACTCCTTACCTTACCCCTTTAAACCCCTTACCTTCCTCACTTTACACCCCTTACACCCCCTCCTCCCTCCCCACCCCTTGCACCCATACCCCTCCTCACTACAAACCCACTTGAACCCCCTCCCCCTCACTATGCTCCTTCCCCTACCCCTTGAAATTATGAGTAAAGGAAAACAAGTGACACTACTATAATAATAATTGATTTTCCTTATCAAAATTAACAACAATCATTTGATGAGAAATATCATGGGATCGATGAATGTTGGTTCTTTTATAAAATTATACCTCATCTAATTGGTGTGTTTTCCCAATATAACCACATAGTACTTGGGTTATATATCTGATGGATTCTAGTACAATGTTTGTAGATGATAAATGTTCATTCACACTTTCTATGTGAACCTCATATTCTTATAGTTACATATTCTGTACAGTGACCCAATCATTGAGTTATGCTTCATTAGTAAACAATTTATGAATCTCCACAAAATTATATTCTAGAACTTCCGAATGATAGTAAGAAATGTCAAATTGTCTATGTTATCACTATTGGCTAGATATCTCATCCTAGTTGATATATATCCCACAAAAAAATATTTACCTCCCCATGTCGTAGATGAAATTTATTGGTATTTGAATATCAATGGTTAATAAATTCATGTATGAGCTTGATTGGTGGATACATTGAAAATTGGGAAACCCATACAGATTTATACAATCTAATAAACTCCAATCATTTAGAAAATTCAATGCATTTATGAAGAATATAGTTATCCTTATACAATTCATCATATAAAACATCATTATGTAGAATGTCCCACATAGAACTTCACCAACCATTCAAATTATCCATCGAAAGGATAAATATGGATGGGCAGTTTAAATTATCTTGTGAAATAGATATATCTTGGTTACCCTAGTTACCCCATATCTGTGAAGAGTTATTAAAAATGAATAATTTATCTGGAATTGACTCTTAGACTATATGGCTAGTGGAAGAGATGTTTACATTAACACAATTCAAGAAGATATCAAATCAAGAAGATGGAAAGATAGGGATAGACATCATTATCAATTGTAATTATTAAAATGCATAATTATGAAAAGGAAATATACTAAGAAAATGATGACTCTTGAACTCATGAAAAATATGGCACTTTGAGATCCCATATTGAGGAGTAATATTGTGTTGAGGGTCATCCACAACATTTAATGAAATAATATTTATCCTCTCAATAGAATTCATTGATCTAGATAGGTACCTAAGATTGTGACCAATTGTCTCTTAAAAAAAGTGAAATAAAGGACATCGATTCTAGAAAATATAGGGAAATAGATGTTAATTTATTAGAGTATTTAATTATTTATAGTGTACTAAATGATATGTGGATATCATGGGGTAATATAAGATGAACATAACAATAAGTTTACTATGATGATCTTCCAGTTTATATGTGATAATAGTTTCACCACAACCTATAGATTTGAATTCATGGAATAACTGGTTCACTTGTTTATTTGCTTTGGTATGTGGATGGGATGTTTATAAAGGTTGTGTGCTTTTTGGAAAGAGTCAATCGCAAAGATATTAATGTTCATGGAAAAGATAGATCAAGATATACCCCAGCACCAGCCCCCACCCCACTACACTGGCCCCCTCCTTGCACCAGCAACCCCTATACCTGAAACCCATGCCCCTACAGACTCCCCTTGCACCCCCTACCCCACCCCTCCACCTGTACCCCACCTATAACCTCTCCCTCCCCCTTTATTACCCTTCCCCCACCCCTACAAACCCCATTCCCCTGGCCCTATAGATCCCACTACACCCTCTCCCTACCCCTACAGACCCCCCGCACCCTCCCCCTTGAACCATACCTACACCCTCCACCTCCCCATGCTCTTGCAGACCCCCTAGACCCTCCCCTCCCCCTATCTCTATAGACACTCCTTGCAATGTCCCCCTACCCCTACATACCCCCTTTCACTGCACATGCACCCTCCAAACTTTCAAAACCACGTTTTCTACATCTTGAATCAGGGAGTAAATCAAACCCAGATAATGAAAACCTAGAAAATGAAATAAATAATTAGAACTCTAAGGTATCATTTTTATGGTTCATGTATGTGCTCACATGTATCATGTATTGGTAATTCATTATTATTCATTCCATTTGTATATTAGCTCACACATATACCTCTAATGATCATAAGATTCACTCTATCAAATAGAGGATATTACTAAAAAATAACCAACTCATGTTTAGAGATGTGGTAATGATGTTTCCATACCTATAAAATAGAGTATGATGTTTAGATTTAGTTGTATTATGTGAATTGGATTGTTAATTTTTGACGTAATGCTATGGTATTCATGAGTTTTATTATCTTACTAGTAAACCTCATATACGAGTGGTGGAAGATATATCATTTTCCCAAGACCTTTATAACCATACACCGACATCCCCTACTCCTATACCAGCACCACCTGCCCCTTCACACCACCTTACACCCCCTAAACCACCCCATGCCCCACTTTCACCCCCCTATACCCACCCCGTACCCCTTGCACCTCCTGTACCTTCCCCACCCCCTGCACCCCTCCTCCCCTGCACACCCTACCCCCTTCCCTAGAACCACCACCCCTAAAATAGAGAAAACATATGTTCAAAAATGTAGAAAGAATTAATTTATTAATAGGCTAAAAAATGAATATAATTAATGGTAAAACAAAAACTAATAAACAAAAAATAATAATAAAAAATAAAATACATGTGTCTCGATGATCACATATAATTCATCATGCCATATTGTCTTAGAATACAAGACAAAAAAAATAAAATGTTTTACAACTGGTCCCTACAATTTCCCAAACCATAAAATATAAAACAAACATTTATTCAATGATAAGAAATAAAACATGGTATTGGTAGTCCATATAAATTAACACAAAAAACTCCTTGCATTGAGGCACTCATGCCTGCCATCTTAGTAATCATATATTGAAACCTTATATGTTAACTCCAATTAAAACACAAAATCATTACCTTTTAAAGAAACATAATCTATCTTTCATTTTCATGGTAAAAAAAATCATGCACACATGATACAGCTACCACTACAAATAGGTGTAGGAAATTACCAAAATATCCCAAAAGAAAAAAATTACTACCCATTGATCCATATCTCACTACAAATATAAAAAACACGAGTTCTAAAATATAGAATGTATAATATGAAAAAATTGACTAATAATACATGAAAAATAAAAATAGTAAAAAAATACCCATGGATAATAATTTTTTGTTAATTGTGACATGTTTTCTCAGTCTACCAGCCAAAAGAAATACACAGTTTTAACAATATTTTCTTTTTTGGGAAAAGTAATTGGGGACAAAAAAGAAAATTTTAAATACATAATTTTTAAGTAAACAATTGAAAATATTAATGGACTATGGATATATAAACCCAGTACTACTTAAATACATGAAAACACATGCATCATAAAAAATAACATAGAAAATTAGAATTAATCAAAACCCCAACAACATAAATCGAACCAAGATTTCCAACCGTTCTCCTGCACACCTCCTGCCCCACCCCTTGCTCACTACACACCCCCACTTGCACCCCCTCCCCCTAGGAACACTACCTTCCCCCATAACCCTACCACATACACACCCTCTTCCCCTTCCCCCTCCCCCAACACTAGCCCCCCATCCGACTGCACTAGCCCCCCCACCCTACACCAGCACCCACTGGCACCATAAACCCATGCCCTTGAAGACCCCCTTGCACCCCCTCCCACTTAAAATCCACCTACAACCTCCCCATTCCCCTGTAGACCCCATGAACCATTCCCTTATAGACCCCCCCTACACTCTCCCCCCTCCCCCTGTCCCTACAGACCCCCTTCACCATTCACCATTGTACCCCACCAACACAATGACATGCACAATGATTATAAAAATAAACATAATCAAGTGGGAACAAAAAAAATATATATTTAGGACATGCTTGGAGACTACCATTAGAAATGCATCAGAATGAGTTCACCTAAAGAATAAATTTAAAAGATAAGAAAAATGAGGGGGATTAACTAATAATATAAAGATAAAAGAATCAACAAAAAATTTAAAATTGGAGTACATACCATCAGAGGTGCATCAGAGGAGGTAGAGGGGCCCCCTCAATGTAGAGTCTGTGAAAAGGTACGATGGTAACATCAGAGGAGGATACAATTAAATATAATAATAATAAAACTTAACTAGTACATAAAAAAAAATACATCATAATATAATAATTAAACATTTGTAGAAACAGACAGAAACACCACAATACAATAAAAAATTACAATAATCAAACATCAATGTATAATAAAATTCCACAATATTAATATTCCTAAAATAAAATTTATGTTAATAGTGAGTCTCAATATCTATATAATCAGAATCATAACGCTAATCTAAGCCTCCTAGAGAAACACCATCAGCACCTGTACCACCACCAACATCATCTTTGACATCAACATCAGTACTAGAACCAACACCAACATTGTGTCCAGCTCTAGCTCTGGCTTTAGCTTTGACAGAAGAATCTAAATAAGCTGAAAACATCTACATAAAATAGGCATCAACTGCTGTAGCTTCTTCTGGTGGAAGTGTAGAAGAAAGGGCATACATAACTTTCATCATATTTTCAGTTATCGCCTTTTCAGATTTTTGAGTTGCTTCTTTGATTGAGGCATTCATTTGTTCCATTGTGAAAAAACCATAACCATCCATCAAAGAAACTCTATCAAAAGACTAGTATTGAGATGGTACAATATTCTTTCCAAGTCGACAATGCACTCAGCTATGATTCTCATATCTTAATACCTGATGTAGATGATCGTTCAGGCTCAAATTTTCAGGTTCTTTTTCTACCAATGCCTCCAAAGAATTCTGTTTTTTGATATATGACATAAATTAAAATGAAAAAAATAATATAAGGAATTAAATTCAGTAAAAATAAAAGAAATTTAAATATACTTACAATTGTCTTATTAGTTTTAGTATTTGTCATAATATTATCTTTCTTTTTTCTGTTTGTACAAAACAAAGTAGAGCGAGGGATGCAACCCTTGATATTCAAGGCCTTTTTTGGAAGAAACAATAAAAAAATAAAAATTTTAAAGTCAAAAAAATTACACTAAACCAAGAAAATATTTTATATGTTAAATTACTTAAGTTTTCTTATGATCTAAGAGTGAAGCGTGTCCATGAGTATAAATGTATTTCATTTCACTATTATTTCATTCATTTATGTCTGATTTATTTTATAAAAAAATAATTATATAATTTCATTAAAATAAATAAAAAAATAAATTTATAATTTAGAAATCATTTTAAAATAAATAAATGAATATATATATATATATATATAAATTTAATAAATACCTTAAACTCTAGACTCTTCCAATAGCCAATCATCTATTTCTATTGTTATATTTGGGAATCATGAATCACCAGTACTTCTTCCAACTTTGTACCAACTCTCTTTTTCCAACCAAGATATAAGTCATACTTGTATGATCTCTACATTTAACTTAAATCCACCAACCTTGTAGCCTTGGAATTTTATCCATCATAAAAATTACATCGAAGCTATAATGGAAAAAAATATTTGCTAAGAAAATATTATAAATTAATATATATATAAAAGGTGATTAACATTAATTACTTAAATATCAACCTAGTAGTTGTTATTTATTTCTTCTCCAACTTCCCTCTAACTTATTAGTTAAACCAAAATTATATTTCTGTTTCTAGAAAGTGTTCCCATAAATATTTTATATTCCGTACCATTTTTTTAATTATAGCATTGTCCTCATTGTATTAAACCATGATTTTTGTGTGTCGATTCCAAATATCTCACATTTTTGTGTGGCCTCATTGTCTGGTAGAGGATAGAGCTAATCATGAAAATAATAATAAAGAAAAATAATATATATGAATTTATCATTAATCACTAACAGTAATGTTTAAACACATACCAGTAGATGGGGAATTTTATAACCCATGAAGTGAAACATCTAGAGGGGGAGTAGCCTCTGTGGTAGGTAGGATATCTATAGTAGGAGTACTCTATATAGTAGATTATGATAATTTTAATGATGTAGGGAGAAAAACCGATGGATAACCCTGTACAAATGAAGGTGGGAATGGATATAGATATGGAAGTTTGATATATGGTGGTGTAGTGCCCTGTACAGAGGATAGTTGGAATGGAAAATAAGGAGGGATGGGAGTCTGAGAACTACTATTTGATGTGGGTATGGGAAGAATGGGATAAGGGAATGGTGGGTATGGATAATATGGAGGTGCTATAATGGGAGGATGACCTCCTGGTGACTCAAGAGGCATAGTAGTAGGCTTAACTATAGAATCTGTACCCCCAGACATACTATCCACCTCAGTAGCATAATCTAACCATCTCCTTGATGATGTGGCCAAAAATAACACAAATTATAAAATAAAATTAATGATAAAAATATAATTAATATGAAATAACATAATATTCAAACATAAATTGTACTTACAGTGTTTCCCAGAGGAGACATACATTATCCACTTCTCTGTATTCTTTTATTTGTTCTAGTATCATCATAATCAAATATTTTGACCTAGAAATCTAGTATAATATTCTAAAATAAATAGAAATAATGAAAAATGTTAAATTATACAATTTTTTCATTAAACAATGAGATAAATTTTCATGTGTACTATTTATATTGATAAAATATCAAGAATTTTCTATACTCAATAATTATTAAAGATGTGATTAAACATAAATTGGTTAGACTATTAATTGTTTTATATTCAATAATGTTATAAAATATACTAGTTGATTTGATATAATGTATGAAATTTTAAGAAAACACATAAAATATTGTGATAATATCAGAAAAATACTTACAAATGTGTCAATGTTATGTGTGTTTTGTGATAATATTTGGTTCAAAATCTATTCTAACAATTGAATCATCTTTTTCATCAAATTAAACATTCAAAAAAATACTGACTGGTTCATCCAAAACATCATTTTCATCCATTTCTTTGTCAAAAATATGTCTAGGAATGACATCAATAATAACACAAAATTGTTATTATAACGAGTCAGTTACATAAAACACATGTTTAGCTTATGATGAGAGAATTTAAGGTTCATCGGTATGAAGATTTTAGTTCATATCAATCACTATAAATCCACAGTTATTAATATTCATTCACTATCGTGTCATTGAATAAAAAAACTTTCATTTCATCATTAAAACATGACCATGTGCATAGTAATCTAATAAAATGATTCTTTCAACAACACCGTAATATGAAATATTTTCTGATTAAGGTTTTCAGTTTGATGAACTCACATAATAATATGTTGTGCGGCTTATCGTGACACTATCATGCTATGTTTCCATTTCTTTCACATCTATTTGTAATAAATTTAAAACCATTGACAACCATTGTCATACAATCATATACCATATTGTTTGGACCAAAGGAAAATGATCTTACTTCATCTGATACTTTATTCATTGGTAGAGTTAAAACCTAAATGATACCAACATCAAATATTAAATAGAGACATGTGATTATGTTCTGAGAAGAAAAAAAGAAATCTATTACCTTTGACTTTAACCAAGAAGCAAATTATTTTCTATGAAACATTTCCTTATCTTAATAGTTAGATAGTGAAGTATTTTTTTTAATTTCTAAATTTTCTCTACAGATATTAAAGCTTTAGAATGTTAGAAGATATGAAGAAATCACATAATGGAAAAATGCATATTTACTAGTTTACTTACTTGATATAACCATCAAGCACACTGAAGTTGAATAATGCTATATGAATAGCTATTTCCCAATTTTACCTGCTTAAAGTACACAACGAGTATGATCTAGATATCCCCCCTGTTTGGGACAATGAAGGAAATATTGGCTCAGTGGGAAAATATTTCTCACCTTCAATTCTAATTAGTCGATTAAACCTCATAGTAAAATTATCCAAGTATGGTTAATAGAAATCCATGCATTCTTATGATAAATATCATTTCACAATAGAGACTTCAGGATGATATTTATTTCTCACATAATATTTCAATATAAACATCATTTTTTCTGTAGGATATATCGACCAAATCAAAACAGGACCACCAAAAAGAACTTTTGTGGGAAGATGCATAGTTAGATGTAACATACATGTTAAAAATAAATGCGGGAAAATTTTATCCAAGTCGCAAAGAATAATTAGTGCATATGCCTACAATTTACGAATAACACTTCTTCTCAGTCTTGTGGTATGAAGGTCTTGATAAAAATGACATAACTTAATCACTGTTACTCTAACATTATGAGAAAGTAAATGCCGAATGAATATAGGAATAAACTCATGTAACAAGACATGGTAATAATGGGTTTTAGGAGATTATAGTTTCACATCTTTTCTATTCAACATTTTCAAAATATTACATGAATAACCATCTAGAACCTTCAAACATTCCAAGACCTGAAGAAATTATTTCTTATCCATGTTTTTCATTGAATAACAGGATAAATGGACTTTCCACTTATTTTGACCTGTTAGCTCAGGATGCAATCTTACTCTTATACCCTAATCCATCAAATCATGATGAGACCACAAATCATCTTTTGTTTTGCATTTGAAATTTAAAATAGTATCAAGTAACATCTCACAAATTTTTTTCTTGATATGAATTACATCCAAACAATAATGCAATAAATTTGATGACCAATACAATAACTAAAAAATATGCTTTTCTTTCAACAATTGATATTTGAATTTGAATTAACATGCTTTCAATTTCAGATATTTTATTTACTTTTTCCAAGAAAATAATTCAAATTATCATGTTCTTTAAAAATATCATTCCCAGAAATTCATTAAGATGTCTCATCTCTCTCGATGGTATTATCAAACTGTCTTCTTTTCCTATAAGTATGATTCGTCGATAGAAATCATCAATACCCTATGAAGCCAAAATTTCATCAAAAATTTAATCTTCGGGAACATGTATTTTTCATATGAATAGGGAAGGACAATTTCCCTTTATTAATCCATCTAAACATCATTCCATAGGCAGGTAAATCATTTATCATCCATAATAAAGCTCCAGAAAACATAAATTACTCCTTCCTTAATGCATCATACGCTTGTGCACTAATAATCCAAAACTCCTTTAACTCATATACTTATAGATGAAAGTATATATAAATATCAACTCCAGGATTACTCGGTCTAGATATCAATATACTCATGATAATTAACGGATTCTTCATACACATTCATAAAGTAATGTTATAAATGTGAATAAAAATAGGCCAAGTACTATGTGCAGTATGCATTTGAAAAAATGGGTTGAAACCATCACAGGATAATCCCAATCTAATATTTTGTGGCTCAGATAAAAAATCAGGATATAACCTATCAAATTTCTTTCAAACCAAACCATATACAGAATTCACTATTTCATCATTATCATTATTTCTTTCATCTTCATGACATATCATATTCCTTGACATTTGTTCTGACATAAAAAGTTTTTGAAGACTAGAAATTAAAGGGAAGTTCCACATCACTTTCTATGGTATGCAAGATTGAGTTTCATATTTATTAGTCTTCCACATTGATGCGCCACAATTATTTCACTAACTCAGCTATGCATTTTCCTTCTAGAAAAGGAAAAAATATTTTAGAAATTAATGAATCTTAATAGATGAATATCCAAAATTTTCAACAAACTTTGATGCCATGTAATCATTTTCTGGAATACATGCATCATTAGGAAGTGAATAATTAATAAATGTAAAGAGATATTTGACTACAATATTACTAAATCCATGCATTGTTTTCCTATGATATAATCACATTAAAAACTCAAGTTTTCTCATTTTTACACATGGATGATATACTGGGGTATTTACATCTTCCATTAGCTTTCTTACACTCCCAATGTCATCGTCCTGATTAATAGATGAAAACTGTGTAGTGGTATTCATTTCCTCTTGCACTAGTCTACATGAGGATCTGGCTTCAGAAATATAAGTAAACCATTATAAAATCATATTTTTCATACCAATCCTTTCTGTTGAATCAATGTGATTCAACACTTGTTATTTTTATCAATTATGATACCACACATGATATTTTTTTTGGAAACCATGTTTTGTGATATGATAGCTCACTTCCTTATGAGTTAATGATGGTATTATAACACAATCAAAACATGAACATCAAATCAATCTACCATCAGAATCATTAGTGAATGCAAAGTTCAAAAAATATCATAACTGTTTTTGAAAGTTATCACTGATCCAATCAATATTTTACATCCAGTATCTATCCATTCTGAGGAATATAAACATACATTAAGTAAATAATATCTAAAATGAAATAACATTATATGTATTATTTCATAAGATAATAAGTAATCATTAATTAAATGTTTATAAAAAATTCATAAAAATATATTAAAATTATGGTTTAAGGAATTCATAGAATTTTTAAATTATAAAAAATCATGAATATTCATACATAATTTCCAAGAATGAGTATTGATTATAATAATAAGATTTTATATAAAATCTAAGAGATAAAAATAATCAATTCCCAAAAGTGTTTGGATGGATTCAAAATGATTTATGATGTTTTTTTATAAATTCTACAAAGATTTATTGAAATTTTGATACATTTTGAAAAACTAAAGAAACACTAGTGTTCCATTTAATTGAAGCCTCAACTGACCTCACATCACTCACACATCTCCTACCCATGAATAATTAAAGAAACTTATTCCATGTCTCTTATGACATGGTTTACTCTGAATACATCTCTATTAGTTTGGAAGACTATAATTCCAAATACTTTATTTACCTATTGATGGACCTTAATGGATAAGGTATCAATCAATGTAAAATTTGAATCCAAACATATCACTCATTGTATATAGTCACCCTTAAGCGATGAATGGAATATATTAAGTATAGGATTTTCCAAATCATCCTAATTTACAGATCTATCCTATGATAAAAGAGTCTAAAAACACCTAATTAATTTCATTTGCATCATAACTTACCTCATTGTAATCCATATTATATTCTATGTATAAAACCCAATGCCCTATATTTTATTACGATTAGTGAAATAAGGTATTGACTTACGAGGACCCATTCACAAAAGGGTAACAAGAATTTATTTCCAACATTTAATGATAATTGAATAAAACATAGGGATTAGTTCTGCAGAACCAACCTCAAGTGGATTTAACCCTTTGTGGAAATGTTTTCCATCATCTCATAAGCCTATAAAACCCAAATCAATCACTATTATCCAAATTCATACTATATTCGACCCTAATACCATCAAAATTTATGAAATTTATTTATAAAATAGTTATAATCAAGGAGGATGAGGATCACCGGGAGGGGGTGGCTGCGTCGAAGGCATGCCAGAGAAGGAGGTGTGGATGCCACCTAGGAGCAGTGTCAGTGGGGGGAGGTGAGGTGCCCCATGTTTACTTGTAGTGTCAGGGGAGGAGGGATGAAGATAATAACATGCAGTGGTGTTGAATCATTCTATGGTAGCAATGGGAAGCGACGCGAGGGGAACCGTCGTGAGGGGCACTGTCTGAGGATGAGGATAAGGGATACGATAGATTATGAAGGCCGCCGTCGGGGAAGATGATTGGGGAGAGAAGAGGTCACGTAGGCCACCATCGGGGAAGAAGGGTCCTGCCGAGAGGGTATCGAGATATGGGGCATCTGAGATTTAGGAAACACGATTTCAATAAACCTTAATACTACAGGTTTAATTTTAATTGTGGCTATAAATTAATCTATAGCTATAAACCTCTAAAATAGTGGCTATAGGTCTGTGGTTATAAGTCATATTTCTAGTAGTGAACCCAAGGAGATTATAAATGGATATTTTATTAGGCACACATCCTTTGAATAAAATAACTCAATCTCATTGAAATATATAAAATATTGTAATAAAGAGAATGAGAGAGAGAAAGATTGTAGATCAAGGAATTTAGAAGACAAATTATACAGAGATCTCAAGAGGAAACATAAATTAGTTGATTCTCATTGTTAACTGATTTGGATAGATGAAATGAAAAAATGGTCGATGTTATCTACTATGAATGGCTATAAAGGGTTTTATTTATAGATATTGAGGGTCTAGGGGAAAATATAGACGAGTTAAGAGGTTAGGAGAGCCATTTAAGTTTGTATTTAATTCTTCATTTGACTTTATAGATTAATTCCATTGGGTATCCACTATCTACCACTAGGCAGCTGGTGGGATCTATGTAACTCAATGGTTCTTCCCATATCTCATCAGCTAGCTGGTTTTCTATTTATATAATGAGAATCTATCCGACTACCACTATTTGGCTAGTTCTTTTGCACCAGGTATCTAATAGGTAGATACGAGTCTATTCTTCATTGAATCCCTCCTATCTTTTGATTACATTATTTGTTCCATTACCTTCTATATACAAAGAGAAAAAATTATAACTGAAGCACTCTTATTTTAGTTCATTAGAAGAAAAGATTAGTGTTTGTAATCCTTAAAACATAGTAAGAGAGTGAAGTATGATAATCTCACCCATTTGGATGATCACAAACACTAGGAATACAAAGAGATAAGAAAGGATTTTTAAATGAATACAAAGAGTACATCCAATGCATTTTCAAAAAAAATTCAATATTTCATAATTAAATTCAAATTATATATACCTTTTAACCCATAATTTCCCACCCATTATGAAACAAACAAAGAACATATTACCAAATTACATTGATATAAAGTTATCCCCCAATATAAAAGAGAACAAAACAATTAATTTCTGCAACATGATGATTACCAAAAAGAACCCATACTCATGGTAAAAAAATGGTTAATTTAAATAGATCTATTGTATATGAGAGAAAAAATTAACATAAAAATTATATATCTTATGTTATAAATTTTTGTGGTAACTTGAAAAAAATATTAAACTATCAAAATAAAATTATTTTTAATAAGCTCACATTTTTTTATCAATACAGGATCTTTTCTAGGGATATACAAAAATTTAGAAAAGGTTTTGATCCCCCTTAATTAATGATTTAAATAAAACGATATAAATAATAATTAAATTCCATAGATAAATTAAAAATAGAAATTATTTTAAACATAATAAATATTTTCCAATCCATCGTTATAGTTTTTAAGGGTTGGGTTAATAATCCAAATTATATTCCTTGAGAGTGTCAAACCAGGTGTGTAGTAAAGGCCCACTGCTTGTGCCCCATTTTACAACCAAACATATAATTGTATATTATTCATAAATAAATAATATTAAATATTTTCTTTCAAAAACTATAAAAAAAATAAAATGAAAACAGCCTTGTTATATTTTTAATATTAAATATGACCGTTAAAACATACTTATTAAATTAGTTGGTACAAATTAAATAAACCGTACCTCAAAATATATAAAATAGAAATGGAATATAGAAGAAGAATTATTCCTTATTATGCCCATTTTTTCTGATATTGAATAGGAATTATCCTTTATATTATTTTACCTGAACTAATCCCAAGAAAAACTTGAGTGATTATGGTTAGACTAAATCCATATATAGGAGAAGTTCTAGACTGTGGATATTTCCATATGATACAGACTAGTTGAAATGCCACATGAAACTATAATCATATATTATATAATTTTTAGGTCTCACATGAAGATCATAAGGGGTTATGTAAGTAGAAATTAGGATTATATTGGAATTTAATAAAATATTTATTTTTATAGACATATAACCAATTTTTATTTTTAGTCCATTCAATTTATGCAAAAAATGTTTTTTTTTAAAAATTGGTGTTTTATTTCAAGGATCTATATTTATTATGATCAAATAATAACAATATATATTGATATGATTAATAATAAGTTAACATTGGATTAATGAGTAATTTATAGGAAAAATAACAGTTAATATACCAAAATTCATTTATTATAAAAACAATTTTTTTTATTTTTAATTAAAAATAAAATTAATAAATTTAAGGATTAAATTTGAAAAAATAACATAAATTTTTTCATCATGTAAATATTAAATTAATATTAATTTTTAACATTTTAATGAAACAATTGATTTTTAGGTGAATAGTAAAAATACTAATTTTGCTATAATCTATCACTTTTATAATAAAACAATGACATAAAAGATTAATAAAAACTTTTGTTATAAAAAATATATATTCAATTAGTAATATAATTAATTTAAAAATGTTATGTTGAATTTATAAAACACATGTTTTATGTTTTTTAAATTCAATTAATATTTCACACTAAAAACTGTTTTTTACCCAATTATATTAAAAATTAGACTTTATTAGTTTTTGAATTTTAATATAATATTTTTAATATTTGAGTTCAATATATCAAGAATATTTAGTAAATTAAATTCCATTTCAGGCATAAATATAATATGATAAAGATTACAATTAATTACAATGATAATGGTGAAACATGTTTTTTTTAAATTAATTGTTTTATTAATATCATGTAATTTTTATCTAGCCGGTTAAATTGATATAATTTAAATAATGAATCTAAAATTATTTTAAAAACTATATTGAATTATAATAAAACTCATTCAATTGAAAATCATTATTAAATAACATTAAGTACATGTAATTGTTACAAGTCATTATTCTATAAAAATTATTTTTTATATATTATGTATTTTAATTTAAAAGTGAATTATCTATTATTTAGAAATTTATTTAGATTAAATAGAGGTTAAATTTAGGCTTAAAAATTGGTAATAGGTGATACCTTATTGTTTTAAAAAAATTATAACTTACTTAGTTAAAAACTAGCAACTAAGTTAAAAAACAAAATGTTAAAATGTAAAAACCTATGGTAAAGGACTTGAAAAATGTTTAAAACATGTGTTGAAATTCTTGGTTGAGGATTTATCAAACCGAGATCACCAAAAAATCTATTATTATGAAATTTTGGATTCATTGAATAAGGTATATAATATTGATATGATGGAAGGGTAAAGGGTATACCAAAAGATCCATTTTTCTTCACTTGTAAAAGCGGATCACTTCCAGCCCTCCACAGTTACACTTTGACTTCGATTTCCCATGAAACCTATACCCAAAATAAAATTAATAATATTAATTTGATCATCCTTAATTCACTAATCTCTAAAAGTTTTCTTAAGTCCTTCCCTTATAGGTAGATATTTTATAGAAGATATAGTCTCTAACGAAGTTAAGCGCAAGTGTAGAGCACATTTAGACATGAGTTAGAGAACTTCTCTACCACCCTCATTACTTTTTAGTTATACATCCCCTTTGTTTTTTCCCTTTTTAATCAATCTTATTCTTATTCTTATGATTTTATTTTATTTTTTATATATTTCTATTACATATACACCAATTTAAATATCTTTTACATTGCTAGATAAATACATGTTTTTAGTCCCCTTTGAAATTGTCACTTTTAATATAAACACAATTTAGGGTAAGTTTATTATTTCTTGTATCATTTCCAGAATCACCCCATAAATTTTTTTAACCATTAATAGATTAAAAAAACCCTAATTATTTCATATATACCTTTCTTGGTTCAATTATGGTTTTATGGAAAACATTAAGATATTTTTTTCTTTAAAATAATCCTTTACTTATTTCATAAAGAATCACCCAAGTAGTTCATTTTTATTCCTGATTATCTAGATCCTTCTCATGAATTTTATACAATATAATTAAATGTTAAATAACCATGTCCATTTTTAAATTTTAAAATTTTAAAATAATTTTATTCCTTCTTATCTTGGAAATCCTAATGATTTATCCTTCAATTATGACTTGAATCGTAATTATGAAACTGACTTCCTTCTCACGTGTTTGATCATGTTTATGGTTTTTGTATTATTTATTTTCCTCTTGTGACATGTATGAGTATGATTTTCTTTACATGATAGGTGGGACCAGAATTATATACTCCACCAATTCATTGGGAAAATATTTATATCTTGTGAGATGTTATGTATGAGATTATGGAAGGAATTTAAACCACCATGGGACTTTTTATACCCTATTTATGAGAATGGAGAGTTAACTCAATCCACCATGGTATACTGTCCACTATGTTTTTAGGAACGGGGAGTGAGCCTAGTCCATTATGGGACTTTTTATACTATGGTTATGGGAATGAGGTGTGAACCCAATCCACCCAGGACTTTGATCACTATGTTTATGGGAATATAGAGTGAACCAAATCCACTATGGGAATATTTACACTATGGTATTCTTATAAGTGATCCTTGAGTTACACTTATGATGTAATGGTTCATATTATTTTCATGTATTTGTGGTTCTATGATCTTATGATATCATTTAATTATATAATTTTTCTATTCTTATCTCCCAATATTATGTCATGGTACATGTTTATTCTTCTGAGATTACATGCCCTTATATCATGATTAATGGGAAAGTCTTATTTTTCCATGTTATTTTAATCATACATTTCTCCATGATCTTTCATTCTTATATGATTATAGCCCAACCCTTGATGTCATGTTGATAAGTTTTCCACTACTGAGCGTATGAGCTGACCCCTTTATTATTCTTCCCTTCCCATGGTAATAAAGATAAATATAACTTATAAGGTTATAAAAGGGGATATAAAAGAGTTCTATTATTGAGAAAATTTCAAAAGTTCTGTAAAATAAGTTTCCTATATAATTGGTCCTCAAAGACACTTAATCAAAAGGTTCTCTAATACATGTGATATCATTGTGATATGTAATGTTTAAAATATATAAATTATTTTAAATAAGGATTAATTTAGCATGGGTCATCATACCTAGTGTGAATATTAGATTAAGAATTCATTCATCCCCTTTTGAGGTTAATACAACTAGGTAAATCTATGCTAAAACCACATCCACTTTTTTCATCTTTACAAGAATTTATTTACTAGAAAGATTACAATCACTTTACTTCACTAAACATAATGTAATGCTTTAAATAATTTCAATATTTAAAATATTTTGAATTAAGTTCTAGAGATAAGAGAATTTTAAATAAACTGAATTGATAAGATATTTTTCAATGAATTCTAGAGATAATAGACTTTATAATAAATTCAAAAGATAAGATAATTTTCAATAAATTTAAGAAATTACATAATTTGAAATAAATTTAGAAGATAAGAGAACCTGTAAAAAATTCAAGAGATAAGAGAATTTTTAATAACTCCAAGGGTTAATAGAATCTACAATAAATTAGATGGGTAAGATAATTTTAAATAAATTCATGTTATAAAATAATTTTCAATAAATTAAAAATATAAGAGAAATTAAAATAAATTTAAAAAGTAAGAGAATTTTTGATAAATTCAAGATATAGGATAATTTTCAATAGATTCAAGTGATAAAAGAATTTATAATAATTTCATGTAATTGAAATAAATTCAAGAGATAATAAAATTTAGAAATTATTTCAATATGAAATTTTTTAAAAAAGGATTTCAAGATGAAAGAGAAAAAATGATTTTAAAATTAAATTAAAAAATTTTAAAAAACCTTTGGAATTATAAAAAAAATTAAAACAAAATAAAGCAATTTTAAGGAAAACCAATCAAGAAAAAAAATTCTATTTTCCCACCATGGTAAAAAAAAAGTATTCTCCCCTTATCAAAGAGAAACTCATAGAAATGGTCAAAAGGGAAGATCATATAAAAGAAATGGATCCATGAATAAATATTAAAAATATATATTTAAAGTCAAAAAAATTATACAAAGGATTAATTAATCACATAATGATGATAAAATGTTCAAAAAATAATAATGAATATTCTATTAAAGGGGTAGCTCCCCATTATATGGAGCATCATCTCAATGTTTAGAGAGATATTTAAAATAAGGGAAGAAATAAATATATTTGATCCAAAATGTAATTCCCTGACCCTAGTTACACAGAGTCGGTGCATTATTACATAACATAGGCATAATCACAAAAGATCAAGTCTCGAAAGACCGATTAGTTTAGTATCCTTGGAAATACTAGATATATTCATAAGGTTTACATTACATCATAAAATGGAAAAGTACAAAAAAATTGTTTCTATATACAACACTAAGGTCCCATAGACTATCTCTGTAGGTCAGTCATAATATACTTCTTCACATCCTGGAAAAAATAAATCATAGAAAGGGGTGAGCTTAGATGCTTAGTAAGGATAACAATATAGTGGAAACTTTCACAAATAAGTATAAAAATTTAATGAAATGTATAAAACTAAAAAAAATCCTTTTCAACATAAACTTCATCATAATATGGAAAATATAAATCAAAATAATTCCATTTACTTACTTACATGGATATTCTACTAGTCAAATAATCACATGCAATATCAAAAGTCACTTTCATAATGATGGAATGAATAATGCCAGACTTTCATAACCATATAGTCAAGGCCTTGTGCCAAAACTAAAAATAATATTTTTTCAAGGCCTTGTTCCATGACACTAGTTTGTCTCATGAGACCTACCGATGCATGGAGGAGCTATATCGGGCTCCACCCATCACATACTAAGTCCAATGCATTCCTCAGATGAAAATGTTTAAACATAAATAAACAATCATATTAAAACTATCATAAAAAATTTCAATACTTTGTCCATAAACCATGAATGGGGTAAAAATTACACATCCACAGTCAAACATATCACAAAACCTTCAATACAATATAGAAGTTTTGTATCCTAATAAATCAACTTCACATAAGCTTAAAATCCATTATAGGATGTTGACATAGATGAAATCCAAACCTTTTTTAGAGAAATATATCTTTCTATTTTGAAATCATTTAAGAAAATATTTATTTTGAAAATATTCTTATAAACTTGTAAGGGAAGCTTCAACGATGTTATAACAGAAGAAAATAGTCACACCCGCCGTGTAAGTTAAAAAATCATTCCTACTTTAGTTTTGTCGAAAAGGTCACAAAGTACCTTGTTTGGAAAATGATGGAAAGATTCCTTTCAAAACATATAAGTTCAAATAAGGGTATAAATTAATTTACCTTATTTTATAGTAAATAGTAAAACTATTTTGAAATACATTTTTAAGAAACATGGATGTGGATGATAAAGAGGTCCCAGTAGATAATCACGTATAAACAACCTCGGATAATAAAGAGATTGTAAAATTAACCCTAACCTTGTAATTTTCATTGGTCGAGGGTAGGTTAACCTCCTGGATAATTTTTAAATAATTGTTATTAGATTATATAATAATCATATACATTAATATGATATCATATATGATTTTTTAACATTGCTTTGTTAATAATATCATAGTATTATCGTCGTTTCGGGTGTTAACTAATTCGTTTTCCTTATTTTTATTTGTTACGTAAGTAATGTTTGTTATGAATGGGATGTATATTATTCATATTTAGAATGATATTAAGTCTTTAAACATTATTTTTAATCATCTAGTGAAAATTAGTCTTGAATGGATACGATGGGGAATGAATCTAATCGCATTCGTGGAGACGGTAATCCGTACGTACGCACGAGCGACAATATCATTATTTTGATATTAAAATAATATATAATTGGATGATATATCATACATACAGAATCATTATCATGTTATATTTATTATTTACATCAATTACACATCATTATTATACCCATCCAAATAATAATGTATTGAATAACAATTACACCATGACGTGGAGACGGTAAGCCGTGCGTACGCACGTATGGTGACACGTCATTAAAGGATGGATAGAATAATGAATTTGGTTGTACCATATTAATAATAACATCAAAGTATATATAAGATAATGGAGTTATTATTTTAGAATGGAAACAACAAAGAAAGAGGAAGTGGAAGAAGAAAATAACTTGAAAGAGGTGGTGAGATATTTACCTCTTAATCGGGTTCTTCCTTTTGATTTGATCAAAATGGATCCTTAAGTTGGCTTTATGAATAAAGGATGGACTATATGATGAAGGGAGGACATTTGAGAGGGTATTTGGGTAGGGTTTGGTAGAGGAAAATGGATTCTAAGGTGTGAATTAGAGAGAAGGGTGAGTTCCCTTTTATAAGAGGGGTGAGTGTAACCTTAGGAAATGCTAGAAACATTATTTTAAAATAAAATAATTTTCGGTTTCTAATGGACAAAAAATGGATTATTTAAAGGATAAGGCGGGGATGGGTTGAAAAACACTCAACCAATAAGTTTTAGAGAGGTTTGGGTTACTATATCAACTTTATCTTTTATATTTAACTCTTAGTTAAATAGTTTGTCATTTACCATGTCTCTTTGTATTTTTATATTATATGGTTAATAAACTTACTATATACTTCCTAGAGAACCCCAAGTGGTTCATTAGTTATAAAAATATCATTATATAAGTCCTTTTGATGAACCTTAGATTTTTAGGAATAGAATATCAATTAATAATATAATATTTTTTTTTAAAAACTCTTTTATGTCAATTTTGACACTATTTGGTATTTTGTTTTTTCTAAAATCATAACAACATTATTACTTCAAAAATAATTTATCGAACCAACCCTAATATGTCATATTAAACTATAAAATTATTTTAATTCATAAAAGTCTCAAATTACATTTATTTTTATATTTATAATGTCAAATATTTTAATCTTTATTAATTAGATAATTACTACATCATCATTGTTTCATAAATAAATTAAATTATTTAATGTCTAAAAAATATAAATAAAATACCATTATGTAGGAAATATTTTTATATTTCTAATTAATATTTATATTCTAATTTATATTATGTTTAACTCTATATTAAAAATGTCTTAGTTATTAAACTTTGATTTTAACTCTTTTAACTCTTCTTTGAATTAAATAATAATAAATGTCCTAATCTAATCCAAGTGGACCAAAGAGGTTCATATTGTATTACTAAGGTTTTTTTGGTTGAATTATACTTATCCAATAGAATTAGGACATGTTTTAGTGTAATAATAATATCATTTGTACTCTTAATTACATTATTAACTTTTAACCGTGGTAAATAAAAGTAAAAAGTTACTATTCACCAAAAATTATTTTCATCATATTGAACCACATTTTACTTACTGATATCAACCATGTATCTCAAAATTTTGAAATTCTACTCACATAAGCAGAGAAATTATGTTTTATGTGAATTTGCAAATTCTCATAGGAGGTGGGTAAAAGACGGTGAAAAGTTCAATAAAATTTATATATATATAAAATTATTATAAACTGACTCCAATGAATTACATTGAACTTATGTAAGTATTATGTATCTATTTTGACCAAACATAAATTTAAATAAAATACATAATTATTTAAATAAAAATTCAGTTTTTAAACATTAACTTATTGTTTTTCACTATTCATTAAAAATTGAATGTTTTCAGAAAAATAACAAAAATTCACCCTAAGCTAATTTCGATATTACGAATAAAAAAATGAAGTCCATTTTGAATGTTAAAATTTATAAAATTTCATAAAGTGGGTATTATTATTCATAACTGCTAGCTTGACTGGTTGTGGTGTGTTAGAACTTGATGTTGCATACAACACACGCTATCGTATTATTCATAGAGAAGCATACCGTGGAATCTTGGGGTGTTACATTCTACTCTCCTTCAAATAATTTTTTCCTTGAAATTTATAGAATATTACTGCATAAAAAGACTTGAGTGGTTCTTCATAATAAGTTCCTATGGTTCCCACGTTACTTCTTCTATCTTATGGTTTCTCCATAGAACTTTTACTAGACGAGCCATCCTGTTTCTCAGCACGTTTTCTCTTGTATCAATAATCTTGATAGGCTCTTCACAATAAGACATATTGGGTTCCAGCTCTAATTCCTCATAGGTGAGTACATGCATTGTGTCAGGCATGTATTTTCTAAATTGTGATATGTGAAACACATCCTGAACTTTGGAGATACTTGGAGGCATTTCCAAATGGTAATATACAACCCCAATTCATTCTAGAATTTCAAAAGGTCCGATGTACCTGAGACTCAATTTAACCTTCTTACGGAAACTTATAACACCCTTCCATAGAGATACCTTCAAGAGAACATGATCTCCTACCTGAAATTCCAAATCCTTCCTTTGGTTATCAGCATAGATCTTCTGTCTACTTTGACCTGCCTTGACGTGGTTTTGGATTACCTTCACCTTTTCCATCATTTACTCCATAAGTTCTGGGCCTATGAGTTTTCTTTCACCAACATCATCCCAACAGGTTGGTCTGCGACATATCTTTCCGTATAACGCTTCATATAGCGCCATCAAATACTTGAATGAAAGCTATTGTTATAGGAAAATTCTACCAGAGGTAAATATTGATCCCACGTACCTTGAATGTCTAGTGAGAAAGATCTCAATATGTCTTATAAGGTTTGAATATTCCATTCTGATTGTCCATCAGTTTGAGGGTGGTAGGCAGTTCTCAAATGAAGTTCAGTATCCAGGGCTTTCTGATTACTTTTCTAGAATCTTGATGTAAAATGGGGATCATGATAAAAAACAATTGATAGTGGTACTCCATGAAGTCTTATGACTTCATTAATATATAGTCTTTCTAAACATTCAAGTGATAAATCTTCTCTTATAGCAAGAAAATGTGCTGACTTTGTAAGAGGATCAATAATGACCCATATTGCATTGTTCCTTCTACGAGTATTTGGTAGTCCCATGAAAAAGTCCATTGCAATATTATCCCATTTACACTCAGGTATGGGAAGAGGTTTCAAGACTTTTCCAGGGTTTTTCCTTCCATATTTCACTTGTTAAAAAACAATACATCTTGACACAAAATCAACAATCTCCCTCTTCATGTTGTCCCACGAAAAATGTTCCTTCAAATCTCTATACATCGTGGTGATCCGAGGGTGTATAGAGAAATTGGAACTATGAGCATCATCCAAAAATTCTCTTTTTAGATCAGGTTTATCTGGAACACAAAGTCTCTTCCCAAATTTCAAAATCCTATCTTCATATACGAAGTCACTCAATCTCCCGTTATTCACAACTTCAATCTTCTTTTGAAACTCCTCATCATCAACCTGAGAACTTTTTATCCTTTCTAGTAAAGATGGTTTGGAAACCATTTGAAAAAGTATTGATGTTTCACCTTCCATGGTGATTCCCATATCCATATTTACTAGATCCATGTATATAGGATCCTTTTCAACTCTCATCTTGTTCAAAACTCCATGATCCATTCTGCTCAAAGAATTTGCCACCTTATTTGCCTACCCTGAGTGGTAGTGTATCATGAAATCATAATCCTTGAGTAGTTCAATCCATCTCCTTTGCCTCATGTTGAGTTATTTATGTGAGAAAATATATTTAAAACTCTTGTGATAAATATATATCTCACATTTTTCACCATAGAGATAGTGTCTCTAAATCTTCAAATAAAATATTACAGCTACTAACTCAAGATCATGAGTAGGATAGTTTTGATCATGAATTTTTAGCTGTTGTGATGCAGAGGCAATAACCCTATCATTCTGCATAAGGACAGAACCAAGTCCTTTATTTGAAGCATCATTATGAATAACAAACCCATCATTCCCCGATGGTAGAGTCAATACAAGAGCATTGACTAATCTTATCTTCATTTCTTCAAAACATTATTCACACTATTTTTTCCAAGAAAATTTAACCCCTTATCATGTGATCTTTGTTAATAGGTTAGCCAATCGGGAAAAATTATGGACAAAACATCGATAATAACCTGAAAAACTAATAAAACTACGTACCTCAGTTATACTCATCGGTGCTAGACATTCTTGGATTTCCATGGTATTAGAAAGATCAACAGAGATTCCATCCTTAGAGACAATATGGCTAAGAAAAGAAATCTCCTGAAGCCAGAATTCACACTTGCTAAACTTCCCATATAATTCATGTCTTCTAAGAGTCTTTAGGATAATGCGCAAGTGATTTTCATGATCTTCATAGATTTTGGAGTATACCAAGATATCATCAATAAATACCACTTAAATTTCATCAAGATATTCCTTGAAAACTCTATTCATTAGATCCATTAAGACAGAGGGTGCATTAGTGAATCCAAAAGGCTTTACTGTAAACTCGTAATGCCCATACCTGGTTTGAAATACTATTTTCGGAATGTATTCCTTCTTCACACACAATTAATGATATCCAGATCTAAGGTCAATCTTTGAAAAGTATTGAGCTCCATGCAGTTGGTCAAATAAATCATCAATGCAAGTTATATAATACTTGTTCTTTTTTGTTATAGCATTGATCTCTCTATAGTCAATGCACAACCTCATAGATCCATCCTTCTTCTTAACAAAAAGGACATGGGCTCCCTAAGGAGAAACACTAGGGAGAATAAATCCCTTATTACTCTATTCCTCTAGTTGTTTCTTTATTTCCACTAATTACAAAGTGGCAATTCTTTAAGGGGTCTTTGATAAGGGACTTGATCCAGGAATTAAATCAACAGAAAACTCAATTTCTCACTCTAAAGGATGTCTAGGTAAATCCTATGGAAACACATCAAAAAATTCTTTCAAAGTAGGAATGTACTCTATTCAAAAACTATTTTCCTATCCCATAATTATTTCATTCTATTCCTCCCCAATAATTGAATTTAGTTGAGCTACTGGGGGTGGATCTAGATAAGAATTAGGTGGTGACATTTCTGCTCTAAAGATAAGGTGTTCTTTATCATCGTCATCAAAAATAGTAACCTACTTCTTCTTACAATAAATTTTTGCATCATGGTATGAAATCCAATCCATTATAATGATTATATCGAATTAAATCATGGGTATGATGATGAGATCAGCAGATAAAGAACATTTATATGCCCTAATGGGGACAGATTCACAAAAATTTGTTACAATGATACTTCCCTTAGGAGTTTTGATTGACAAATACCTTGTTAAATAAAATTTTAAATATCTAATATTCTTAGAAAACTGGGAAGATATGAAACAATGTGATGATCCAAAATCAAATAAAGAATTTGCTAAACTTGAGGAAACCATCAAATTACCTACCACCACATCTTTCAGAGCTTCAACCTCAATAGTAGTGATAACATAAGCTTGGCCATTATCCCTTGTACTTTTATGAGGTAAGTTCCCATGATTATTAGAACATTAATTAGAATAATGTCCCTCTCTCTACAATTGTAGCATTCAACATCGACAACCTCTTTCTTCCCCTTGCAATCATGAGCTTGGTGGCCTTTTTCGCTACACTTGTAACAGACTCCCATTCCCTTCAGGAAAGTAGCAGGGTGTTCCTTCCCACATTTACTATAGGATGGATATTTAAATTTTCCATTCTTCCCCTTATTTACATTTCTAGAGTGTTTAATAGATCTCTTCTTATATTTCTTTTCTTTAAAGTCGTAAGACTTAGAGAATTATTTTTCTATCTTGATAGAACACAAGACAATATCTTCGTTCGATGAGAAGGATTGTGAGACTAATGATCGGTGGAGAAATATTTTTAACCCATCAAAGAAATGATCAATATTACTTCTTGGGTTACATATATAATTTGTAGCATGTCTCGCTAACCTTGTAAAGTTAGCTTCATACTTTGTGACATTCTAATCCTCCTTTTTTCCTCAGACTCAGAAATTGTATTTCCATATCCGCTCGATGGTCATGGAGTAAGTATTTTTCTAAGAAAATTTATTTAAAGTCCCTCCATTCCATATTTTATACTTCATCATATTCCTTTTTGTTTTGAATCAATGACCACCATTGATCATTATCTCCAGTGAGGCGGTAAACTGCCTTGACAAATTTCTCCCTTTTGCTACTCCCCAAGGAGTGGAATATTTTCTCTAAGGAATTTATCCATTGATTAGATACTAGTGGATTTGTACCCCATTGAATGTTGGTGGTTGTTTCATCATGAAGCAATATAACATTCATCCTCTACGTTGTGGATCAGGGTGCCCCATACGGGTAAGGTAATAATTCATAACCTGAGTGAGTTGTCCTAGTATGGTGATTAGCTGATCAACCCCAATTGCATCACCAGCTCCACTATAATTATCTTGAGTAGGAGGGAAATCCCTACATGGTGTGAATTCATTGATACAGTTTCCATTCCTCCCACTAGGTGCCATTTCTAAACAATGGCATAAACTAGATTATTTTATCAATCGCAATACATAAATCCAAACTTGTAAAACACTTAACATAAATTGAACAGTTTATGGATATAATCCATAGTCATAAAAATGTTTTCTTTGAGGAATTATATAATCATAATCCCATTATAATGGTTTGAAAAGAAAATGAGAATTATCATGAGCATATCCCTCGGGAGTGTCATAACCAGGAGTGCAGCAAGGCCCGTTGTCGTGCACCAGTTCCCGTTGTAGTCTAGCTCAAAGTGGTGTGTTCGGGTTTTACCCCTAGGTACATCTATGCCAGATCCACCTCTACCAGCTGGTATCCAGACAGGGATGTATTTCTTGGAAAACTCACAAAATCTTTACATTACCAAAATTCTCGGAAGTTCTTCTATACTAATCCTCAAAGTATATCTTTGGGTAATGTGCTCTAATCAGAGTTTATCTAAATCTAGTTTCCTAGGTTTGTACTAAAATTCCTCTGATACCAACTGTAATGCCCCGACCCCAGTTACCGAGAGTCAGTGTATTATTACATAACATTGGCATGATCACAAAATATCAAGTATCGAAAGAACGATTAGTTTAGTATCCATGGAAATACTAGATACATTCATAAGGTTTACATTACATCATAAAATGAAAAAATAGAACAACATTGTTTCCATATAAAACACTGAGATCCCATAGACAATACCTAAAGGCCAATCATAATATACTTCTTCACATCCTAGAAAAAATAAACATAGAAATGGGTGATCTCAGATGATCAGTAAGGATAACAATACAATAGAAACTTTCATAAATAAGCACAAAAATTTAAGGAAATGTATAAAACTAAAACAAATTCCTTTTCAACATAAACTTCATCATAATATGGCCAATATAAATCAAAATAATTCCATTTACTTACTCACATGGATATTCTACTTGTTGAATAATCACATACAATATCAAAAGCCACTTTCACAATGATGGAATGCATAATGCTAGAATTTCATAACCACATAGTCAAGGCCTTGTACCAAGACTACAAATAATATTTTTTCAAGGACTTATTCCAAGGCACTATTTTGTCTCATGAGACCTACCGATGCATCGAGGAGCTATAGCGGGCTCCACCCGTCACATACTAAGTCCAATGCATTCCTCACCTGAAAAGGTTTAAACATAACAAAAAAATTCGTATTAAAACTAGAATACGAAATGTCATTACTTTTTCCATAAACGA
Source organism: Viscum album (assembly GCA_963277665.1). Taxonomy (NCBI): domain Eukaryota; kingdom Viridiplantae; phylum Streptophyta; class Magnoliopsida; order Santalales; family Viscaceae; genus Viscum; species Viscum album. The sequence goes on along the minus strand of OY728157.1, from coordinate 2,112,131,507 downwards.
TGAATGGTGTAAAAATAAAACATCCACAGTCAAAAATATCACAAAACCTTCAATACAATATAGAAGTTTTGTGAGATAATAAATCAACTTCAAATAATCTTAAAATCCATCAAAGGATGTTGAAATAGATGAAATCAAAAGCTTTTTTAGAGAAATATATATTTCTATTTTGAAATAATTTAAGTAAACAATTATTTTGAAAATATTCTTATAAGATTGTAAGGTAAGCTTCAACAATTTTATAATGGTGGAAAATATCCCCACCCACCGTATAAGTTAAAAAAAACATTCTTACAACAGTTTTGTCGAAAAGGTCATAAAGTAACTTGTTCGGAAAATGACAGAAAGATTCATTTAAAAACATATAAGGTAAAATAAGGGTATAAATGACTTTATCCTACTGTCTAGTAAATAGTAAAAATGTTTTGAAATACATTTTTAAGAAACATGGATGTGGATTATAATGAGTTCCCAGTAGATAATCACGTATAAACAACCTCGGATAATAAAGAGATTGTGAAATTAACACTTACCTTGTACTTTTCGTTGGTCGAGGGTCGGTTAAACTCCTGTATAATGGTGAAATAATTGTTATTAAATTATACAATAATAATATACATTAATATGATATCATATATTATCTTTTAACATTGCTTTGTTAATAATATATTAGTATTATCTTCGTTTCAGGTGTTAATTGATTCGTTTTCCTTATTATGATTTGTTATGTAGGTAATGTTTGTTATGTATGGGATGTATCTTATTCATATTCAGAATGATATTAATTCTTTAAACATTATTTTTAATCATCTAATGAAAATTAGTCTTGAATGGATATGATGGGGAATGAATCTCGTCGCGTTCGTGGAGATGGTAATCCGTACGTACGCATGAGCGACAATATCATTATTTTGATATTAAAATAATATATAATTTGATGGTATATCATATATACATAAACATTATCATGTTATATTTATTATTTAAATTAATTACACATCATTATTATACCCATACAAATAATAATGTATTGAATAACAATTACACCACGATGTGGAGAGGGTAAGCCCTACATACGCACGTACGGTGACATGTCATTAAAAGGATGGATAGAATAAGGAATTTGGTTGTACCATATTTATAATAAAATCAAATTATATAGAATATAATGGAATTATTATTTAAAATGTAAACAACAAAGAAAGAGGAAGCAAAAAAAGAAAGGAACTTGAAAGAGGTGGTGAGATATTTACCTCTTCTTCAGGTTCTTCCTTTTGAGTTAATCAAAAGGACTCCTTAAGTTGGCTTTATTATTATAGGAAGGCCTATAGGATGAAGGGAGTACAGTTTATAGGGTATTTGGGAAGGGGTTGGCTGAGCCAAATGGCTTTGAAGGTGTGAATTAGAGAGAAGGGGGAGTGCCCTTTTATAAGAGGGGTGAAGGGCACCTTAGGAAGAGTTAGAAATATTATTTTATGATAAAATCATTTTCGGTTTCTAATGGCTAAAAAATAGATTATTTAAAGTATAAGGTGGGTATAGATTGAAAAACACTCAACCAATAGGTTTTAGTCATGTTTGGGTCACTATATTAACTTTATCTTTTAGATTTAACTCTTTGTTAAATAGTTTGACATTTACCACGTCTCTTTGTATTTTTATATTATATGGTTAATAAACTTACTATATACTTCCAAGTGAACCCCAATTGGTTAATTAATGATACAAATATATTTATATAAGTATTTTTGCCGAATATTAGATTTTTAGGAATAGAATATCAATTAATAATATAATATTTGTTTTAAAAACTCTTTTATGTCAATTTTGAAACTATTTGATATTTTGTTTTTTCTAAAATCATAACAACATTTTTACTTCGAAAAAAATTTATATAACCAACCCTAATATGTCATATTAACCTATAAAATTAGTTTAATTCATAAAAGTCTAAAATTAAATTTATTTGGATATTTATAATTTTAATTATTTTAATCTTTCATTAATTTGGAAATTACTGCATCATCATTGTGTCATAAATAAATTAAATTATTTAATGTATAAAAAATATAAATAAAATTCCATTATGTATAAAATATTCTTATATTTCTAATTAATTCTTGTAGTCGAATTTATCTTATGTTTAACCCTATATTAAAAATGTTTTAGTTATTAAACTTTGATTTTAACTCTTTTAACGCTTATTTGAATTAAATAATAATAAATATCCTAATCTAATCCAAGTGGACCAAAGAGGTTCATATTTTATTCCTAAGGTCTTTTTTGGTCGAATTATACTTATCCAATAGAATTATGACATGTGTTAGGGTAATAATAACATCATTTTTACCCTTAATTACCCTATTAACTTTTAACCGTGGTAAATAAAAGTAAGAAGTTACTATTCACAAAAAATTATTTTCATCTTATTGAATTACATTTTACTTACTGATATCAATAGTGTCTCTAGGATTTTTTAAATTTCTCTCACAAAAGCGGTAAAATTAAGTTTTATGTGTATTTGCAAATTCTCCTAGGAGGTGGGTAAAAGACGGTGAAAAGTTCAATAAACTTTTTATATATCTAATGTTATTATAAACTGAATCCAATGAATTACATTGAAATTATATAGGTATTATGTATCTATTTTGAGCTAAAATAAATTTAAGTAAAATAAATAATTATTTAAATAAAAATTCGGTTTTTAAATTATAACTTAGTGTTTTTCACTATTCATAAAAAATTGAAAGTTTTCAGAAAAATACCAAAAATTCACCCTAAGCTAATTTCGATATTCCGAATCCAAAAATTAAGTCCATTTTGAAATATAAAATTTATAAAATTTAAAAAAGTGGGTATTACTATTCATAACGGCTAGTTTGATTGGTTGTGGTGTGTTAGAACTCGAAGTTGCGTACAACACATACTATTGTATTATACAAAGAGAAGCGTACCGTGGAAGCTTGGGGTGTTACAAAGAATAATATTGAGAGATTTAAATACAATAAATAATGAGATTGATCATTAATTTCTCTAAAAAATATCAGAAGGTTAATTAAATAATTCTCACAAGATTCAAAATTGAATTCAATTAAAAGGGAAAAAATATAATTTAAAATATCTTAAAAATTTACTTTTGAATTAGATTTAATTTTAAATCATATAAAAGAAGTACTAAATAAATTTTAAAAATAGATTGAAAATTTAATCTAAAAGGTTTTTATAAAAATAAATGATTTAAAAACAATATCCATTATAAATAAAATATAATATAAATTTGAAATTTTGAAACATTTTCAAAAAAGAGGAAGGGATAAAGATCATTCTTATCTTGTTAAAAAAGTTAGAGACATAAAATAACTAAAAGAATTATTTTTAACCATATTTAAAACATAAATAAAACATTTTTAGTAAAGGTAGAATATAAAATCAAATAATTCAAATTCCAATGATTTTACTCCTTGAGTTAATATTGGAGTAGTCTCCACACATGTTTATCTGGAACCTTATATTAAAGTAACATTTAGCTCCATGATATTTGATTCTGAGACAACCTTTACTTTGAAATAAAGAGTGTAAATATTTGTTACCCAGAATTTGAGTCCACAAATTTAATTCAAAAGATATTTTTGAGGCCATACTTATTTAACATAATATTTTACATAATAATTCATAAATAAAGATTTATAAGAGAGAATAATTGGATTATACCTAACATAATGAGAATTTTTACAATCAAATTCATAAATATGATGATCAGTGATAAGATGAATTAATATATATATTTTGGAAACATTTTCTTGGTATTTATTCATGTTTTATTAGATAATTTCTTGGGTATTTCTTTGTTTTTCCATTAAATAGGGATTTAATTCTCAAAGGAGGTGTTGTTGTAATTTCATCAATTTTATACATTAAAGGTTGTGAAACCAATTCACTATATGTATTATTTAATCACAAGACCCATATAGACCAAAATCTAAACCATGGAACAAGTACAAGTCATGAACCCTATACACATACTGCAAGTTTCAAGGAAAAATTAATTTAAAGTGATCTCATGATGTTGAAACTTTACACATTGTGAAAGAAACAAGATTATAAATATAACTACACCCCAATGGGGAAACCAAACTTTTATTTTATTTATTTTATGGTACCTTATTTTTTCACTTTCCAGAGCTTGTTTTCACCCATTTCCTTTCTTGTTTTATTCAACCTTTTCTACTGCACATCCTTTTAAGGAATTTTATATTGCTCGAAGATTGTTCTGATTATTATTTATATTCTGATTACCACTTTCAATGTCAACTATTGTGTGTTATTATATACTTATATTTAGAGTATGTACATTGATTGTTTTTAATTATTTTAATTTTGAATTCCTTCAATCCTAAACTACTTTATGAATATGCTAAGCATGTTTTTATTTAATCTTTCATTTAATACCATTTTTATCATGAACTATTAATATTATAGGTTTAGTGGTCTAGATTATGGGTAACTTAAACCTAATTAATTCTTAGATCACAACTTGGGTACCCCTTTGGCAAGATATTAGGTTAAGAACTTATTTTAATCACATTATTTTTCATAACCATGATTTGGATAATTACAAAAGGAGGATCCTAACCTAATTTGAGTTGGTAAGACTAGGACCAATAGTCCATGATGCTTTCTTCCCTTGAAGCTAAGATTATTGAACCTAGGTTTTTGGCTACCAGTAGACCAAAGAACATTTTACAGCTTAGGTAGATCCAACTATTTTGACCAAAACCATTTGGTAACTTCTAAAATACTTCATAACCTATGCCATAGAACTATACCAAGTTAGATTCAGGACACCTTTTGAATAAACCATAAAATTTACCCTTATCCCTTATCTTTATTCTAAAGTAAAACTGAATTTATTCGCCTTATAAATTTAATCATATGAGTGTCACGTGAAGAATCACCATATCAAGTTTTGAACACAAAATCACAAGCTTTTCTAGCTTGTCCTTATGGATTCAACCCCAAACTACCACTGTATTATGAATTTGTTACTGGAGAAGTTTGGGACATAAAAATTTATAATCTGAACAACACCCGTGTGGAATCAATGATGCTGTGTTGGCTGATCAAATTTTGGAACCAATTTCATGGATCTTCTGTTGTTTTTGAAAAATAAACTTTGGTGAAAAAGTGGGATTAACTCACACCCTCTTTAATTTTTCCCATTTATTTTTATATTTTTGCACACAGACTTGAACCTGCATCTTACTTTTCATCTAGTATAGGAATCACATCCCTTTAACTCATTACAGGATCCTTGATGGTCGTGAACTATTTTATTTTGACTCCAAGATTAATACATACCTTTTTCAACACAGTAACTTCATTATGAATGATCAAAAAAATCTTATGCTATATAATCCTCAAAATATTCAATATGTGCCACATGAACTATAAGGGGAGTGAGAAATTCTGTAGAAGTACATCATTTTTTACTAGGGCTTTCCATCCTTTAGTAGTGTTCTACCCAATATTGTTATTCATCCTATTCAAGTTCATACTTTCAAAATAAAACTGAGACTCATCCATGTGATCCAAAATTAGGGAAAATTTAGTGTACTTCATATAGAATATCCTCATGAATATATTTCATGGTTCTAGGAAGTCTATGATACCTTTAGGAGTCAAGGTGTTATATATGATGAAATCATAATTTTTGTTTTCCAGGTATCCTTTTCTAAAAAATCCATGTATTCACTAAAAATACAAACTCTTGATTCCATTAATACTTGGGATGATTTAACTAAGAAATTTTAGACAAATATTTCCTAGTTATATGAACTTGGAAACTTTGAAATTACTTATAGAACTTGTCCCAAATAGATAGAGAATCAACTTGGGAAGCTTGGGATCAATTAAATGAACTAACCCAATGTTAAAAAAAACAAGTAATTGATGTGTGACTACTACATCGGAAATTTTACCAAGGAATAAAACCATCTACCCATAGTGTAGTGGATTCCACCGCTAATAGAATGGTCATGCTCAAGATGACAAAAGTTGGTTGAACACTTTTATATGAAATATACCACAATGACACTCTATGGAAGAGTGAAAGAGAACTAACGTAATTAAAAATTCACCCATTGTAAGAAAATAAATACCTTTAAACCCAAGTTTAATCCCTCATAAAGAATCTAGATACATTTCATCTGCCTTCTGCACCACTTTCACCTCCATCTCGTATTATAGAAATTTAAGCATGTGAAATTTATAGAGGCCCATAACCATATCTATATTATATATAAGGAATAGAGGAAAACCAAAATTAGGATTTTAATTATTTAAATTAAAATAAAAAAACCAATAATTTTAATAAACCTAAAAATATCAGTATCTGTATTATTATTAAATACTGGATTAGGATTGAAAAAAACTAATCAAGTTTACTACCAACAAAGGAGTGGTCAATAACCACCATGAAACGAGGGACCACCTAGGTTCCCACATTAGAATATATGTCCTCTAACTTGAAAAACATTTCCTCAACAAACTTAGAATCTAGCGCCTTAACCTCAATCACCATTTCCTCAACAAAATTTTCCTCATATAGCTCACCAATTTCCACCCACTCTGTAATAATAAATTCAGCGAGCCTCGCTAAGGTATACACAACAAGATACACCTTCCAAATCAAATCATGAAAACCTTCTCACCACATTTTTATAAAAGGTGAATCAAATAATGAATACCCAAGAAATTAACATGCAAAATTAGGGGGCTTCCCTCCACAACCTTGAGAACTAAGTGGGAAAAATCTCTTAGAGTCTTTCAGACCGATTATCTAGTATGTTTCCCATTAATACCAAGACACATCTAATAGAGGAGTTTAAGGCTGCAGTCCTTCATATTGGAAAGGATATAAGTTTTAAGTAACCATGAATAGGGAGGGAAACAAAGATTGAGGAACCTGAAATATGTGTAAAAATCATTATCAAAGAGAACGATGATAACACACCCAAATATGGTCAAGAATGTAATATGTAATTTGATCAAACTGAAGAACCTCACATAAAATAGAATCATAAAAAATAGTATATTTATGTGGAACCACCACCATAAAAACTACCAATCCCATTTCTAGATATAATCAGATAAGACAAGATAAAGGGAAAATACAAAAAGTTTTTAAAGATGCTTAAGAAACTACACATTAATATACCATTTGTAGAGGCCATCACTTAGATGATTGCTTACTTTAAATAATTAAGGGAGTTAATTTACAATAAAATAAAAATGGGAGACCTAGGAGTAATCTCTTTAAATGAATAATGAACTTTAGTTTTTTAGAATAAGTTCCCACCAAATATAAGAGAGCCTGTTTGCTTCTCAATTCCTTGCACTATCATAATGTGAAATTTCAAAAGGCCTTGTACGATCTGATTGAAAGTATTAATATCATTACTAGGAGTGTATTATAAAAGTTAGGTCTTATTTTTTTTGAAATTAATTAGAGTTTTAGTTTAGTTGGATGGCTAATCTGTAAAATATCCTCAATTCCTTCTTGAGGATGTTTTACTCAAGGTTGGTAAATTCATTTTTCATCCTAATTTATATATATTTGATATGGAAGAGTAAGGTGTTGTTCTCATCATTCTAGAGAGACCATTTCTCTCCACTGTCAAGGAATTTATTGATGTGAATTAGGGAATTGTGATTTTAAGATTTGGTGATGAACAAGTAGTGTTTGGCTTAGTGAATGCTGCCACAAAAAGTGGCGATTCATTTTATTATCAGGATATATTTTTTACTAATGAGAAAGATGATTTCATGGATTATAAGGAAAAAATAGAGACCCTATATCCTGAATAAGACGAGTGAATTAATTATGAGGAAGTTAATTATAGTGAATCTGTGATGATTGACCCCATCCCACCATTTATACCCTCATTCATTAATCCACCAAAATTGAATAATATACTAAGAACAATAAAATAAAATTTCTTAGAAAATGAAGCTACAATGAATGTTATCACTTGTTTATAGCAGAATCATGTTTAATAATTGAAACTAATTGAAGCCTAGAAAAGGAATTAAAACTCTATTTTCTTTGGGTGTAGTTGACAACAAGGGGTTTAAACACATGATTTTCACCTACAAAATTCTGTTGGAAGAAGGTTCCATACCAAAACATATACCTCAAAGGTTAATCGAACTTTTTATTAAAGAAGTCATTAAAAAGGAAGTTCTAAAACTTCTATAAGTAGGTATCATATTTTATATTTTCTGACAGCGAGTGGGTGAGTCTACTACAATTCATCATGTAGAAAGTTATCTTGACTGTTATAAAAAAAGATTATTTAATCTAAACTCAAAACAGTATTGGATGGTGAGTATGTGTTGACTATAGAAATATAAACACCTCAAATTGAAAAACCATTTTTGAATTCAATTAATAGAACATATATTATATATATTAGTTAAACATGAATTCTATTGTTTTATGGATTAATGCTCTAGATATAATCAAATTTCTATTGACCCTGATGAATACTCAAAGACTACAATCACATGTCCTTTCAGAAACTTAACATATAAAAGGATTTAATTTATCATGTTTAATGAACCAACAAATTTCTATTGGTGGATGAAACAAAATTTTCATGATATAGAGGATGTGTTTCTAGAGATTTTCATGGATGGTTTCTCCATGTACAAATGATTTTTTGAAGTTTTTCTTAGCAATCTATAATTGGTTTTTCAATGCTGTGAAGGGAAGTTTCTATTGATAAACTAGGGAAAATTTCAATTTATGGTATAAGGAGGCATAGTGCACATATATACAATATCAAAGTAAGGAATGAAAGTTAATCAGGAAAACATCAATGTGATTAAATATATACTTAAACCCATTATATTGAAAGTTATAAGAATTTTTTATAGTCCACATGGGATTCTATTACCACCTTTTCTAGATTGTGAAAAAATATCCCAACCACTCACACACCATTTTTCTATGGAAATATCATTTGATTTTAGTTAATAGTGTTGGAATTCATTCAATATTCTGTAAAATATCCCAGTGGATGATCCTATCATAATATCACCCAACTATGATACATATTTTAAAAGATGTGTGATTTCATTGAATTTGATGTGGGTTTTGTTTTAGGAGAGTGGGATGGAAACATCTTATACCCCATTTATTATGATATCTACACTCTAAATGAGTTCTAAATCAATTAAAAAATCACATATAAGGATATAAAGGTATTATATTTTCTACTTATAAATCTCGATCATACCTCGTTCTCTCCAAAGTCACAGTTTATATTGATCATGATACACTAAAGTACCTTCTAAGTGAAAGGGATTCCAAACCATAACTAAAATTGTGGATCCTACTTCAACAAGTATTTGAAATTTTCATCAAAGACACAAAAGGGACTGAGAATGTCATTTGTGACCACTTATCTTGACTTCCACTATTGGGTATTGAGGATGATGATCATCTAAAAATTGAAGATGATTTTTCTGATGATATTCCTTTCAATGTTGATAGGAAATCATGACCTTGATATTTTTATTTTTTGAACTATCTTAAAATGAGATATATATACACAAACTTATCTTATAAATAGTGGAATTTGTTCTTTGTCTATTCTTCATGCAATTACTGGGATAAAATATTATTATTTAATGCTCTATTGATGTATTGATCCGACACTGTATCCTAGAGAGTTAAATTCAAAGTGTTCTCAAACTATGTCATCTATCACCAATTATTAGACATCATGAGCCTATAGACACTGCGACTAAGATCATAAAAAGAATATTATTCGGGCTCAAACTCCATTGAGATGCAAGGAGTTTTGTGAAAAGTTGCGATCTATACAAGTGGACTTGTACCATTGGTAAGAATAATGAGTTTCCCTATAATCCCATTCTAGAAGTCAAAATATTTGAGGTGTGTGAAATTGATTATATGGCTCTATTCTCCAATTCCCATGGAAATTATTACATCCTTGTCAGCGTGGACTATATTTCAATGTCAGTAGAAGATGAATCCACCACCCCTAAAAAAACTAAGGTGGCCATGAAATTTTGGAGGGAATTTTTTTCCCCTAGATTTGGATTTCCTCAATTACTCATTTGTGATTGGGGAGTACACTAAAAAAATTAATTCCATTAAAGGAATTCTTGGAAAATATAGAATTTGATACAACACTGGAACTCCCTATCACCCAAAGACAAGCAAGAAAGTTGAATTATCTTATTATAAAATTAAAAATATATTGGAAAATATACTTATTATAATTAGAACGATCTAGAACCTCAAATCGGATGATGCACTCTTGGTGCATCACACAACATATAAAACACCCAGCAATACTACTCCATTTCAACTTTTTTATGGGAATCCTTATCACCTACCCGTATAATTAAAGCGTCAATCTTGTTGGTAGATCAAAAAGATAAAATTGGATGCTCAAAAGTATGGAAAAAATAATGATAGAAATGAATGATTTTGATTGTATGTATATAAAAATTATCAAATTTAAAAACAAAAAACAAAAATATAACATGATCAGCACATCAGGTGATGAAACATTACACCGGGGAAAAAGTTTTTTTGTTTGATTCCCACATGAAAATATTCCCCAAAAACTAAAAACATAGTGGTTAGGTACTTTTTATTTTTTTTATTTTTATGTATGGAACAATCAAAATTCAATGAGGTGAAGCACCACCCTTTAAGGTCAACATTCAGTGATTAAGAATATTTCACAAATTGTTTCATGAAGGGTACATTTTTTAATTAAAATTTATTTGACTTGAAGAATTTATGTATCTTATAATTAATATAAGTGTTGACTAAGAGAAAACCCAAGATATTTTCTATTGGTTAAAATATGTTTTCTGAAGTTTATGATGGTTTGGTAATGCTAGTAACAGTTTAATGGCTCTTAGCTATCAAGTTCCAAAAAATGGCCTTGTTCACAATATGTAAATCTTACATGACATGAATTGTTTGGGGCTAGGAAAAAAATTCCCATATTTTAAACATAATGAATAACATACTTGACATGAAATAATCTGAATGTCTTTATGAGCTGTGATCCTAGGGCTCACAGGTGACGCTTGGGTTCTCCCCCGACCGATCGACTCCCTTGTCTCCTCCTCTCTATACCTATACAGACCCAACTTTTAATAATCCTCTAGAACTATGAACAAGCTCCAATGTACACCCCCAATATTTCTCATCTCTCCACCATATTTTTGATGAATAGAGTCAACATTTATTCCTCCAAGTGTGTGACCTTGTGCACTGATCCTCCCCCACCGAAGATTTCGATGCATGATCCTCCACACCCACCAACAGATCCTTCCCCTTTATCACGTGAATCAGGCTTCACCACACCCTCATATTACAACCATTTTGATTATTCTCTCCATGGGTCATATGGAACTACCCATCCTATAAACCTACTTCCCTGACTAAACATCCCTAAGCTAGAGCATCATATAACCTTGGTCCATCATTAGGCCAAGCCTATGTGTTCAAAAAAGACACTCAATATGTCCGTAATCAAGAAGATCATAATAGATGATGAGGTCATGTAGATATTTAGGAAGATTCATCTATAAAAAATCATTCAAATACATGAGGAGACCTATCAAGAATTATTTCATTATTTCCTCACCACATTGAAGATTGACATTTCACACACCACCTTTCTTCTTGGTGGAAGACTATGGGAGATCATGTTTGTAAAATTTGACATTAGGATCAATATTTATACCTATAATTTAGTTTCTTATTAAGTTTATACTCTCTTGAGGACTGATCCAAATAATTAATATGTTCCACAGAGTTGGGCATAGATCGCCCGTGACCGTCAGAGCATTATGACCCATGTATGGAGAAGAACACCTAGATAAGGGGTGTTTCCTTGTGGATAGTTCATCAGAATATCACCCATGCTTGGATGGAAATAAGATATTCTCATAGGTCCATCATTTATATATAGGTGATCATGTTAGTCTCTTCCATGGGTAATCACACCATCAATAGGTCCCAACCATTCACGCTCGTCTATGAGGATCAGGCATGAAGGGATCATGGTAACCTGATGGGGGGAGACATTTCACTCATATCATGCATCATATAAATTTTTTTGATACCTATCATTACATTTACGATATTGGTAAGATGGATTCAATTGATCTCATGATTCTCCAAAATAGAGGGATTAGATGGAAGATCATGAGAAACTAGGCTTAGACTCCAGTGTTTGTTGAGGATATTGATGAATCCCCAACTCCTCCTACTCCAACCCCACCTAGTCTAGATCATGTGGTAGCTTCTACAGTTCCCCCAATTACCACCCCTTCCACCCACCCATATTCTACTAATTCCAATACCATACCACCCCTCCACTATTCCTCTATCTGAGATACCACTATATTCCAATTCTGAGCCCACCCCACTGATTCCATCAGAAATGTGGGCAGTGATTCCCCACCATGATAATGTTCTCTAGTGAATTCTGTAGAACCATTTGTGGATATGCCTTCATTTCAGTTTTATTTTTTAGATCCTACCCACCAGGACACTACCCCACCAGATACCGCCACCACACCATCTACCCCCATACACTACTACAGCTAAGCCAATTAATGGATTTTATATAGTACTATCACACCCTAGACCCTGTTGTTCCCTACACTCACATCCTTCTATAGATTACCGATGTTGATGCTTAGATGGTTTTTTAGTCATGTAGGATAGATGGGGTAATGGTAGTCCTTTACCTTGTATGTTTGAGGTTCCCTTTATTGATCCAACAATAAGACACGATTACTATATCGATCAAGACCTCACCAGTTTCAAGTAACTACACTACCAATACCAAGACAAGAGATTTAGAGTCTGAGTCATCTTCACCTCATTCAATTGCTTCCATAGATAGAGTGGGTAAGATCTAGATACCCCAAATTTGGGAGGGTACCTTTGATGCAAATAGTAGATAGTATGTCTACACTGTTTAGTCTTTTTCCAGTGTAACCCTCCCCTTTTGTACTCTATTTTTGGTTTATTTTGTACTCACTATATTTTCTGTTCCCAATTGTATTATTTATTTTATTAAATTTATGGGACATGATTTCTGATAGCATAAATTGACTACATTCTCATTCTCATTTTTTCATTCACTTCGATATGTCTCAGTCTTCTACCTCTACTATGACATTTGATGAGTCTATTAGGCCACCTATAGGCCTTCCCCATGAATAATTCCCTTAATTTTCTAATTTATAGATACATATCAAAGATCTGCATATATGAACTTTAAATATTTTACTACTTACACATGATATGTTTGGTCATGACCTTCCCAAGGTATTGAACTCCACTAAGTTCCCCCCATGATCTTGATGAAACAACTACTAGTTCCTACAAAGGAAAATAGATGTATGAGCTGATAGATTCCACCGTCAGATCTTGTATCTATCCATCTAGCTGATGATGTCATTATTATGACTTTATAGGAGGCAACCCATATTTTTTTCTTAGTTTTTTCTATGTTTATTTGGACCATTTATTTTTCTTTTTCTATCAATTTATGTTCATCATTCATCTGATTCCAAATTATATCCTGATCCATATATATATCTGAGATCTTTTTTACTATTATATATTATATGAACCTTCCCTTGTTTTGCTTATATATTGGTTATATATATTTAGTGATAATTCTTACTTCTTATATTTCCATTCCTTTAGTTTTTTAAATCACAAACAACTTCTTAAAAATATATTTACCAATTTTTTTTGTACCAAGTGTTTTAGTATTTTTTTTAGAAAACAATAATTTTTACAAAACATAGAAATAATTCAAATGTATTATGTATATGAACTTATAATTATTCAATATGATCCCTTGGGTCATGGAAAAGTCTGATTGATCAGACTGACCTTTATTCTGAAAAGTGGTTATACTTTTTTCCCTTTTCTATCGTACTAAAAAATTCATGACCATCAGATTGATATAGTTACTGATACATCAAAACAATCCATATAAGGTCCATCATTTTGAAAAATGATAAGGAATTCCATCAGACTATCCTAACTTCATAATCATAATATATAGACATTGTTTCTATCTTAAGGAATACAATTTAGCATTTTAATGGTTCTAAATAAAATGACATCAAGCATTCATTTACCAATTATGTTTCAAGTGCTAGCAATCTGCAACCATTAAAACTAACTCAGAAATATGACTGTTAGAGATTCACCTACAAATAACTAGTTATTTTAAGAGTTATAAGCTGATACCTTTCTCAACTCAAGTCTTCTAAATATTTCTTACCATTAACTTCTCATTCATAGTCTTTCTAATACTTCAATGAGTTTTCATTCTATGATATCCTTGTCAGGTTTGTTTCCTTTAGAACATTTGATTTTGTAATTTGTATCCGTTCATTGAAATAAATGGGGAATTCTTGGGATAGGAAGATAGTGAACTCGATCCATTATATTGAGGGATTATAGTGCAAGGAAGACAAATGTTGATCATCATATAGAGGTCTTCCAAGGATAGGAAGACAAATCTTATTTCGATCATCATATCGAGGGATTTATTGGTATGGAAAGATAGAATTCAAAGTAAGTATAAAATTGAGAATACCTTTAGTTAGGGTTGCTGACTACCTTTACTCTTAAGGTTAAAAGATTAAATTCTTTTAATATAGATTTTAAGTAATTATTTCTTTTACTAGTTATTATATTTCTTGTTTTTACAAGTCTTTATTCCACTGTGAATATTATGATAGAAATATAGTTTTATAAATATTTATAATCTTTTTTATCTGTATATCTTTGATAAAAATTAAAATATAGGATATATAATCAAATAATTTCAGGTTTAGATTCTAATATTCCGATCATCATATGATATGTGAATTTAATCTTTTTTACTTTAAGAGAAATTATGTTTTGTTTTAGTTTAATTTTTTAAACTAAAATTCACCCATATCTTATAATAATAACCACATTTTTTACTCTTTTGATCCAATAATTGATATCAGAGTAGGTTTCACTACTAATACTTTAGAATTTTTTACTTTCTTTATCAACTGCGTCCTTATTAGGTTTTTATATAAACATTCTATTTAAAAAACTTGTTACACTAATAAGTTTTATTAAAAAAAGTGTTTCAGTTTTTATTAGGATGGAAGGTATGAATTTTGGATCTCTTGATAATATTAATCCTAGTCAGCCCCTAATTTTTTGTGGGAATTACTATGAGTATTAGAGAGATACAATGAAAACTTTTGTGATCAACACCGAAGTTTAAAATTTCTTAATGGTTACTAGGAAGTAAAATATTACTACAAAGGAAGTTTGTGCTTTTACTAATTCTAAGAAGTCGGAATATCAGTTTTATTAGAAAGTTAGAAATACTTTATTATGTTCTATAATGATTAATATCTATAGTTATATGTCATCTTGTGAATATACCAATAGTATTTGGAGTAAATTGTAAGTAACACATTTTGGTACATCTAAAGTCATTGAAACAAAAAGATCTATGCTTAGAGTCTTTTACCAAGCCTTTGATTTTATACCTGGTGAGATAGTTTCCAAGATACAATAAAGTCTTATGAGTATTATCAATTTGTTACTATCTATTGGAGAAGAAATTATTGATGTTGATTTTTTGGTTGGAAATATTATTGATATAATTCCTAATGAGTGGGGGTCTAAAAGAACTGATGTGGATTACACAAGGAATATTACCAATTAAAATATTTATGATCTTATTATAAGCCTCACGAAATATTAATGGATAAAGTAGTGAAACCTACAGAGAAAAATAAATTTACTATTGGTACTAAAGTTCATTCAGTATAGAAAGTAGTGAAATCTACAAAGAAAAAGAAATTTATTATTGAATCTAATTGTAGTTCATTAGTACATTCTGTGGATAAATTAAAAAACATTGCAATAAGGATAAAAAAATACTTGGAAATAAATAATTTCAAAAAAGATATAAGAAAAGTCATAATTATAATAATGACAAAAAGGATTTGAAAGCTACTTGTTATGAATGAAAAAACATGACATATTAGACCATATTTTCCTAAGTTAAAAATGGAACTAAAGTAAGTATAGGAGTAAAAGAATAAATAAAAAAGAATTATTATAACTATAAGAATAAGAAAATTATAAAAGACAATGACACTTGGAGTGCTAGTGGTGGAGATTCTTCAAAAAGTTCTTTTGGTAAATAAAGTTCCAGGTAGAAGAATATTAGTTTATTTGAAAAATTATCTATGGTAAATCAATTTCCTACGGATAAGGTAAACACTGGTAAATCCCTTAAAAATTTATCATTAATTGAGAATTATCCTAAAACTGCTAAGGAGAAATTTTTTACATATTATTGTAATGTATTAGATTCTTTTGTGTATTATTTTTAAATATTATATGGGATTATTTTGAGGCTAGGATTTTTGCGGCGTGAGATTCCAAGGCCTCGAGTTCCTGGAATAAATGTTTGAAATAAATTAAACTTTCAAACAGTGCACTAGAGAGGTTTTCTCGAATGATAGGAATAACTTTTAAACCAGTTCTTGGATCTAAAATCTGAGGGCACCATTGCGTTTAGAGCAATAAATTTACCTTAGGCAGGGAATAACATCGAACAATGTGGGTCAGATGAATAATTTATTTTTTTGGATGTTTCAAAGGAAATAAAATAAATTAATAATTTATTTTATTTTAAATTTTTCCTTTAACACAGTAAACCTTATTTACTTTTAAATAAGTAGAATCCTAGGGCTAGAGTCATAACCCTGGAAAACTTCCTAGAAACCTTTGGATCTTCAGAGAGGATCCAACCTTGGAGGACTCTTGATGAATGCCGATGAACGTTGTTGCGAGTATCATTGGGTAGTGTGATTGAATCCCAAAAGATGTCCGCTCTTCCTCTTCATTGGTAATTGAGTTAGGGGTTTGTTATTTTATTTAGTTCTTCCCCGTTCTTTGATTAAATAACAAATGCGGATCAACCCACGAACAAGTTGATCTGTGGATTGTGCGTCCTTTCTGGAGGGCGTTATTTTCTGTTTCTTTTGGGGTTTAATTAGAGAAATTTATTTGTGACAATTGTTGGATTATCTTGTGATTTATCCTATTTAATCCTTCTAATGGGAGTGAATAGATTCTGTGAAGAATGAAGGTAGAGGTGCGTTCCTCTTTTGTTTATTAATTTTTCCCTTCTCACCCCACGTTCTTCGTGTTCTTTGTAGGGTGAAGAAAAATGGATCGTTTCAAATCCATTTCTCAATGCAATGATCCGAAATTTGATATCCAACATCACGACGACTTATAGAATGTGCGACGACGATGGCAGCAGAAGAATTGACACGGTTCAGAGAAATAGTTCTTCGACCATTCTTCATGCGGGTGGATCAAGACATGTTTTTGGGATGATCCAAGGTCTGAAAACAATTGAGATGACTTTGGGACATCGGGGTGACCTCAAACTTAGAGTTTCATGGAAAAAAATTGCCAGAATGAATTTCAAAGGATCTATGGAGGCGTGGAACGAAGAACTGCCGGTTATTGAAAATTCTGAATAACACGACATGTTATCCAAAGAACATGCCATGTGGGACCGGTGGCGGCATCTTCGGTTTTCACAATGGACGTGATGGATAACACAACATTCCTCTAGGGAGACACAACATGTGGTCCCCATCCAGTAGCGACTAGAGTTCTAGGTGATAGGAGGCGTAGACATGGCATTTGGCCAATGTCACACATTGTGTGGGTCCTCAGGTAGACTCAGTGTGTATCTTGGGTGATACATGGACATAGATTGAGTAAACAACAGTGTAATCCACCACCCGACTAGACTAGGCCAGCTTCACGGGTTACCCGATGTACCGGTCACATGGGATGACACACACGAGTTGAAGCCATGTATAGGCACACGACTGTGTGCACGGAAGGAACTCTGGTTACTCAGACACAGTGTGTGGTCTATCCTACACTTCGTGTACTTAACTTTCTATATGAAATGTTCCTTCTGACTTGGGCCTTAAACAAGGGCAGTAACCGGAGCCGTGAGACATGGCATGTGACCCTTTCTACACACCGTGTATATTATAGAACAAGGTATGTTCTCCTTGTCCACCATTCGTTGGAGAAGTTTTGTTCAAGTTAGTTCCCATTTTCTCTTTCCCCTGAAGTTGAGTGGAATAATTTATGATCCACAAGTGTATGACCCCCTTCAACAGGGATTCTCAGGTAGAGTTGGAGTCCCTCTGAGAGGCCCGGAGTGAGATCCTCTATCCTTCATTGTACCCTAAGTAGAGTCAAGTTATCGGTGCGACCAATCCTACTATATGTCGGTCCTCTACTTACCAGGTGAATCCAGATGAGTCGTGGTATCACCCCCATGGCCCTAGTGGTGTTCCTAATCTGTGTATAAAAATATTTACCACTCATGAGCGAGTTCTCCTGGAATGAGCGCCTGGTGATTTTCCCGACTTAGGAGCGAGTTCTCCCAGAATGATTCCATCCATCTGTTCTCTCTTCAGATCTATTGGCATATCTCTATATCTCATGACTTTTCCTAATGAACAATACTTCTTGGAAAAACTACATCAGAGCTATTAGACTCGTGGAGTGAGTTCTCTTGGATGAGTGCTTCGTGAAACCTTCGAACTGAATCCCTAGTGGTGGTATGCGGTTGTGTGACTTGTCCCAAGACTACATGTCTAGATTTTGAGTATATCTAGATTATGTTTCTATTACTATATTTTTAGTATACATATAATGTGTAGAGATGACTATACCTTTACCTTGTGTATTTCTTTCTAGTTTTTAGGGTCCTCTACTAAGTATTGTTATACTCACCCCTACACGGGCTTTTCTTGCACGTGTCGTGTCTTGTGCAGATGAGCAGACTTTCAATGGAGTCCAAGGAAGACCCACACTAGTAAAATCATTCATAGTTACCTACAAACTGAGGTCTCCCTACGTCTACAGTCATAAGTCCCAGTACCTCTTTGTGCATACAGGTTGTACTTTTTAGTTTGAAGACTCTTGTTTTTGGTGGGATTGTATTCTAGCCCAGTTTTACTTTTTTCACATTACTTTCATTGTAATATGTTGGTTGGGTTTAGTAGTTTTCATGAATTTCTGTTCCTCAAAGGTTTTTACATTTCAGCATTTTTTGGGATTAGAGATGTGTGTGTGTGTAGATACTTAGGAAATTCCTCCCATGTTAGTGATATTCCTACTCGGTGTAAGTCACCATCCCCTGACCCATTGGATGCAGGCTTGGAGAGTCATGGTACGAGCCCCACTGTGATGGGTCGTGACAGAGTGGTATTAGAGCTGGTCGGTTCTACCTTAGGACTGAGAGTCTATGATATTTGATTTGTGGAAATAGTGTTTAGTGTTTCGAGTTTGGATTTCAGGCCAGGGACTCCATTTTTGGTGTGGCAGTCGATATATCCACACACTAGGACTCTGATAACCTTCTTTTTGACTTGGTAAATTAGATAACTTGTTGTAGGGAAATAATTGTACATGTATCATATACAAGTGGGTTGTGTTTTCGATGGCCTCCGTTTCATATATCAAGATATACTCGTTGACCATGGTATATCTTATTTATTTACAGGATGCCTCCGTGATGCATACCTACTAGGATTCAGTAGCTCGATCATAAGGATGAACCCCTCAGTGGTGAGGCTTTGATATGGGGATCAATTCCTCAAATGACACCTTCAGGTAGTGCACCAGCCATACCGCCACCTGTAGAGAAGCACATGGTACCCGCAATACCATCGGATGAAGAGCGCATATTGAGCATGCTTCATGAGTTTCAGTAGTGGAGACCCCTCAGGTTTCGAGGTGATCCCGAAGCACATGATTCTGTTGACTAGCTTGAAGTAGTGAACCGGGTTTTATCTCTGGTCAGAACACCGACAAATCAGATGGTGGTCCTGGAGGCCAGCCTTGTCACACCCGTTTTTTAGTCATTTTATTTATTTTATTTCTCTTGGAGTCAAGTGATTTTGCATGAGTGCGAGTGATTCCTGGTTTAAATTTTTAATATTGGGATGAGTTTATTGTTTGGGATAGTGCGTGAACACCGTACGTTTAAGACGCGCAGTGAACTTGGGCATGTGCTTTCCGCTTGGGTATGTGTAGCCCACTTGCAGTCCGATTGGGTACCGTATGGTGCTCAAATACCGCACGGTCATCCAGTTTTAACGTTATTAAATTAGATGGTTGAGTGGATAAATAAATAAATAAATATGTGTATATATGTTTATATATGTTTATTTTTTGACATTATGTGTATATATATATGTTTATAGGTGTATATATGTTTATATGTGTAGATATATATATGTTTATATATGTTTATATATAGTTATATATGTGTATATATGTATATATATATAGATATATGTTTATATTTTTAAATGGTTTTATTATTATAAATGTTTTGATTATAATAATAATAATAATTATTATTATTGTTTTTATTGTTTGAATTAGTATTATTATTACGTAAAAAAATATGGCTAACCCTAGGCCTACCCGGCTGCCCACTCCCTTCCCTTTTTCGTGCTTAGCCGTCACCCCCTCCCCCATTCTGTTTCTCCCCTGCGCAACACCACTCAACCAAGCCTTGTGGCTCCAGATCCGCGCTCGCCTCCCCTGTTCGCAACCCTCCTCTCGAGCAGATGCATCGGCCGTGCCTCTCCCTCCAGGACCCCCGCTGCGCTCCCCCTCCACTTGACCTCACACCTCTTGGTCCTGGCCTCCGACATTTCATACTCCAGCATACCGTGGCGCACCTGGACCTCCTTCCCTTCGCACCTCATCCGCTCCCGCGCCTGTTCCAAGCAATGCTCCCCTCATCTCCCTCGCACCTTCAGACTGGCGAGCGATGCCCCACCGCACACCCTCCTCCTGCCTGTTCGGCCGCTGTGGCACACCCCACCTCCTCCTGCATCCAAGTCCAGCCGACCTCTCCTCACCGGTGCAACCCCCTTGTCCGGTTGCTCCTCCCCGCTTGTTCCCTCACCCTCGGCTCATTCATCCCTCATTTCCGACAACTTTTTTTCCCTTTTGGTATATTTAATCAGTTAATCAATATTTTTTTGTTTATTCATTTATTAATTATATTTATTTCATCCATGGTGTTTTTCTATTTGTTCAGGCTAAATCATAATACCACGATATGTGTTTTTCAAGTTCTTCTCGTTGTCTCGGGTGTGCAAATGGTTCGTTGACTATATTTCATCTTTCCGTGGATGCGTCGTTGTATCCGTGCTCAACTTTGAGGTAGGAAAATGCGCATTTTTCTTTCCGAATAAGTCCATATGATGATTTCATGTCTTTAATTAATTCATTTACTTGATTCATGCCTCTATAAGTTAATTGTTCAATATGATTTTATTATTTCAAGTGTTTTCAAATCTAAAATTGTGTTATTTGTTTTTATTTTGTGGTGCGTTAGATGTTTTGAAGTTGTTTGGGTTACTATTTGGAAAATCCTTTTATAAATTTTAAAGTGTTTTAGGAAATAATGTAAATGGTGTGTTTTTCATTTTGGTTATGCTTTGGTTATTTTATATAAGTGTTAATCAATTTTTTATTGGGTGTGAATTATTATTATTTTTAGGCGGTGAACATGTTTAAGTTTTGGGAACATAATTTTTAATGGAAAGCAGCGATGTTTTGTGTGTGCAAATGGGTGCGTTATTTTATAAAATGTTTTATGGGTTGGTTGTTAGGTGAAAGTCATGTTTTGGTGTGATGATGTTGTGTGTTTTATTTTAAAGTGTTTTCTTATGTGAAACTGAGTATGTTTTGAGGTGAACCTTGGTTTTACCTTTTTCAGGTGTTTTATAAATTATTCAAATGGCTTATTGCTTTAGTCATGTGGTGCGTATGATGTTTGTAAAGTGGTTTGGTAAAATTGTCAATGGTGTGGGTAGTGATCTGAAATTTTGTCGAGGTAGTTCTTTCACGTTGTTGGCTTGTTTGGATTGTTTTCAGTCTGTGTTTGTGTAATTTTAGTTACTGTGTTTTTGTTGCAACGTGTTTTCAATGGTACCCCACGATATTGCGGTCACCAGCTTGCGCTTTCTTGTGCGTCTGTGCGAGGTGTGATGCGCCATTGCGTTTGGATTGCGAGCTGAGGTAGGTCCCCCACTGCACTTACCTTTATATTTAGAATTTATTAATTGCTTTTTGTTTTATTAATTTTTAATGAATGAGAAATAATATAAAATAATTAATTTCTAAATGATTATTTGATGTAAAAGAGCCGTTTATTTTATACATTACACTTGAAACATTTTCTTGACGAGCGGACACCCATTATTGAAAGAATTACCATTTGGCCTTTAAATATAATTTACATAATTTCTAATGTAGTTCTAGTTTTAAAGATAAATAATTTCTTTTGAACAAGTGTTTTGGTTTTTCTCGAGAAATGAGGTATTTTGTTTAAAATTGGTGAAGGCACGTTTGACACTTTAATAAAATAGATTATTTTGGAAAACCCACTCAGGGGTGATCGTTGGTGTGCATTGATTGCGTGAGCTGTATGTGATGTTTGTGCATCATGACTGATTAATTTACATTATGGACACACCCCATTTTATTGCTTGTGTTGACATGAGAATCTGGCATAGTGAGTGAATATTCTGAGAACAATTTCCGCACTAGTTTAGAATACGCACTGGCTAGTGGCCCCATAGCTTGGGAATACTGAGTTATTTCTTCTATGGGGATTGGTCCCCCCAGTTAGGCCATGTCGGGATATTCCGGGCATTAGGGCCTTATGTCGTTATTAAGTTAGAGCATGCTTTCAAGATGATTCACATGTATGGTATGTTATGGATTGTTCACAATCTCCTAGGTTCGAACCATGTTTATTTTAATGTTTATTTGTATTTGGCGGATGATTGAGAGGTCGAGCTCAGTTGCTGACCCCTGTGTGCCACTTTTTCCATTTCCCTTAGTGTGTGTTGTGTGTTGTGTGATATTTTCCTTTTGACTAACAACTAAAGTTTGGATTTCTAAATTTTTTCGCAAAATGTTTTAAAATGAAATGCACCTGTTTCCTTCAACATTGAACTTGTTCTAAATTAAAAAGGGCAATGGAATATTACTTGTTTTAAAAATTAAAGTGTGTGTGTGTGGAAAAATTATTTTATATAATTTAGTGCAAACCTGGAATTGATAAATTCTTTGTTTAATTGTATGTGCATTGGGAATAGAATTAGTCGAGCCTACCTACTGAGTTTTAATACTCACACCTATAATGTTTTCTTGTTTCTAGTACTATTACAGGTTCCAGCTTCAGTTGTTCACCTTGAGAAACGTTGGTTGTGGTATTGGAGAGTATCCCACAGGGTCACATGGAGTTTTGGTCGTGATCAGGTTACTAGCGTTGTTGGTTGTTCCTTATTCATTTTCTTATGTTCTATTTATTTTTCCGCTGCTTAGTTTTTTTTTATTTTGGGCCAAATCATTCCCATCTGTTTATTTTGGGCCAAATCATTCCCATCTCCCTGGCTCGGGTGACTGGTTCAGGATTGACTCGGGTTGGTTCATGACAAGCCTTCTTTATGGATCAACAGGGAGATGGTGGGGTTTAGTTAAACTATCATACAATGAGGAAACCCATTCATGAGTGGAGTTCAAGAACCTTTTCAGAGGATGTTTCTCACATTATACTCTAAAGGTTCTTCATTTCCAGGAGCTTCTACTGCTCCGACAGGGCAACATGTCGGCGTCTGAATATTCATCAAGATTCAGCCAACTCTCTAGGTACTCGATGGATATGACACACAATCAACACTACATGGATTATAACTTCAAGAAAGGTCTATGTAGAGACATCCAAGCCGATGTATCCCCTATGGGCATTCCTACCTATGATGGAGTTCTAGAGCAGGCATTGGCATTTGAGAAATCATTGGTTGGGAAGATGCAACCACCAATGGTCAGCAGTGAGTAGACTGGTGCGGAGACCTCAGTAGCGGGAGGCCGACATCGGATAGGGAGGACTAGACATGGGATAATTTTAAGGAAGACCAATAGAAGGGGATCGAAAACACAAGGATCTCAGGGTAGATCCAGTCAGTGTAGAGAAAGGCGATGGTACTCATGCAACAGTAGGGGATATCTTGCTAGAGACTGTCCAACCTATCGAGTTGTTGACAGGGAATAGGTGGATGGACCACCAAGGAAGAGGCAGAGAGTAGAGCAGAAATACCATCCATGTGGTAGATGTGGAAGAGGATCAAGGAGAGTTGAAGTTGTTTTAATAAGAATCGATTGACTTCCACCACCACCCCTAGGAGGTCCACACCAGGCTCAACGAGCTGGGGACAACTACATGCGGTGAGGCGTGTGACCTAGGGACTCTAAGGATGATTCGAGGTATGGTTTTTTTCCTTTTCTACCTTAGCTTCCATAATTATAGACATAGGTTCTAGTCATTCCTTCCTTGTCACATGTCTTTTTTGAAACCTTGAGATTCTGTTAGAGTCGTTGACTCGACCCTTTCACTTGGAGACACCTATAGTAGGAGACTCGATGATCACACACCTTTGTATACGGTGTGATATTACCCTTGGAGGTGAGAGTTTCAGTTGTAACCTCTTGGTGGTAGCGTCGAGGCCTTACGATGTCATTCTTAGTATAGATTGGCTATCTTTGGTCCATGCCTAGATTGAATACTTTAGGCGAAGAGTGAAGTGTGTCTACAATGACAGGACAAGGTTTTCCTTTGTCAGTGAAAAGGAGGCCCAAGCAGGAAAAAATGGGATCATACATAAGAGGGTGCAACCAATCACTCGTGAGTTGACTAGACTTACCCTCAGAGAAGTAGATTTTATGAGCTTCCAGTTCCCAGTAGTAGTGGTGGAGTATGATGATGTATTTCCCAAAGATGTTCCAGGACTACCTCCCCACCAGGAGATCAACATCCACATTGATGTACACCCCACAACAACACCAATTTCCTCACCAGTGTATCAGATGTCTCCCGTAGATCTTCGTGATCTATGGGTGTTGTTGGAGGATTTACAGAGCAAAGTTTTTTTAAGACCCAATGTTTTACCCTAGGTGACCCCAGTTTTGTTTTCCAATAAGGAAGACAAGAGTTTGAGGTTATGTGTGGATTACCGGCACCTAAATCAGGTAATGGTGAAGAAAAATTATCCACTGATGAGGATCGACAAACTCTTCATCATCTTAGAGAGTCACAATGGTTATCAAAGGTTGACCTTTGATCAGGTCACCATCATTTAGGAGAATGAGATGAGGATATACCAAAGATGGATTTCAGATGCCTCTACGGTCACTACGAGTACTTGGTGATGCCTTTCGATGTGACGAATTCCCCCACAGTGTTCATTGGACTTATGAACCAGATATTGTAGCCTTATTTAGACTGGTTCATAGCGTTCTTCATCGAAGACATCCTTGTGTACTCGGTGTTAGAGTTGAAGCACATGAGACACCTGAAGATGGTTCTAGATGTACTCAGAGAGCACCATCAATACGGGAAGCCCTCGAAATGCCAGTTCTAGATTTAGGAGGTCCAATTTCTAGGACATGTCATCCTAGAAGATGGAGTAGCTATGGACCCATCCAAGGTGAAGGTAGTGTTAGCATGAGAGCCACCTCACAGCACGATAGAGGTGAAGAGCTTCCTTGGGTTAGCAGGATATTATTGGAGATCCATTCCTAAATTCTCTCGGATACCAACACTGATGATGACCTTGACTAGGAAAGGGAAGCCCTTCATATGGATGAGGAAGTTCCAGTAGTCTTTCAAGCAGTTTAGATAGATTTTGATGAGAGTCCCAATCCGGAGATTGCTAGAGGAGGGTGTGCAGTACATAGTTTCCTACGATTCATCAGGGACTGTCCATGGTTGTGTCCCGATGTAGAGACATATGGTGATTGCTTATGGTTCGTGGCGGCTTAGGCCACATGATCAGAAGTAGGGGTCCCATGATCTCGAGTTGGTAGAGGTAGTCTTCATGTTAAGGATGTGGTGACACTACCTTATGGGTGAGCGATTTATCTTCTAATTTGACCATAAGAGACTCAAATACATCTTCTCTCATAAGGATCTGAAACCGAGGTTGAGGCGATGGATAGAGTTCCTCCATGATTATGGCATTGAGATCATTTATACTCCTGGGAAGGGGAACTTTGTGGAATATGCTATCGTCATGAGATCGAGTTCACAACTGCTGAACAAGGCGACAAAGCAGTTGGCCACATTATAGTTATCCTTCATGGACAGAGAGGATGCAACTTACCTTCATTAGATGGCTGTCACCCTTCCACTCTTACATCGAGTTAGGAAGGAATATCTTGGGTATGTCGATAGTGAGAATTTATGTGCTCAATTATCCACATGACATGCTCCTGATTGATATTTACAAGGTAAGGAGCACGTAGTTATTTCAGGGGATGCACTTTTATAACAGTGGAATTGGGGGAGGAGGTCTTGTGGGAGTTTCATACACCCCCTTGGCGGTATATCCTAGAGTTGTGAAGATGTATCCGGATATCCGATGGTAGTTCTGGTGGTCAGGCATGCAGAAGTCAATAGTGATGTTTGTTTATCAGTGCCCTACATGCCACCAGGTGAAGGATGAGCACCAGGTTCATGTAGGGTTAGCTCACCCCTTAGAGGTACCTGAGTGGAAGTGGGTTGGGATATCAATGAACTTCATGATTGGCTTACCATGAATGTCCAAGGGGAATGATACCATCTGGGTGATCATTGACTGACTCACCATGATGACCCACTTCCTAGCTAACTAGGAGTAGTGTCCCGTAGGGTTATTGGGATGCCTCTATGTGTAAGAGATGGTTCGGCTTCCCAAGTTCCATAATGATAGTTGTAAATTGTGATTCTCTTTTACATCCCGATTGTGGAAGGGATTGTAGGAGGTGTTTGGGGATCAGTTACACTGGAGCATAGAATTCCACCCTCAAATAAAGGGCGTTGGAGTTTGAGGAAGGATTCCATATCTTCCTTTGGGTCTCACCTCAATGAGGGTTACATAGATTTGGTCGGGGCAGCAAGAAATCTCTAAGGTTCTTCAGATCTTTTCAGATATTGCACAGAGTTGGTGAGATGCCGTACTTCCTAGCTCTACCACCACAGTTTCACTAGGTACATGATGTCTTCCACGTGTCACAACTGAAGATGTATGTGCATGACCCATCACACTTCATTAACTATGGCTAGCTGAACATCGAGGATGGATCGACCTTTTTTTAGTACCCATCAGAGATTGAGGATCGACTGGAGAGTATCTTTCATGGTGATTGATTCCCTTGGTGCATATCTGGTGGCAACATGGGAATCTTCAGGAGAGCACGTTGGAGTGGGTGACTCAGATTCGTGCGTAGTAACCACATATGTTTGAGTAACATTTTGTTTTATCTTTTCGAGGACACAAATCCCTATGGTGGGTAGAATGTAATGTATCAGATTTTTTTTATTAAATGTTATATGTAATTATTTCTAGACTAGTATTTTCATCAACGTGCGATTCCGAGGCCTAAAGTGCCCAGAATAAATGCCTAAAAAAAATTAAACATTTAAACAGTACACATGAGAGGTTTTCATAAAAGAGTAGAATAAATTTTAAATGGCTGCCTGGATTAGAAATCCAAGGGCACCATTGCATTCAGAGCCACAACATTACCTTAGGTGGGGCCTAACATCAACCGACGTAGGTCAACTCGAAAAGTTAGTTTTTTAGTAGTTTTAAAGGAAATAAATTAAATTAATAATTTATTTTATTTTAAATGTTTCCTTTAATGCAGCGACACTTATTTACTTTTAAATAATCAGGATCCTAGGTCTACAGTCATAACCCTAGAAAACTCCATAGAAACCTATGGATCTTTGGAGAGGAGCCAACCTTGGAAGATTATTGAAGAACGCCGATGAACAGTGACGTGAGGATCATGGCATAGTGAGATCGAATCCCAAAAAATGACCATTCTTCCTCTTCATCAAAGATTGGGGTAGGGGTTTGTTATTTTGATTTATTTCTTCCTTTTTCTTCAATTTAATGATAAACATGGGTCAAACCACAAATAGGTTGATCCATGGATCGTGCATCCTTACAGTAGGGTGTTATTTTCCATTTCTTTTGGGTTTTGATTCGGGAAATTGATTTATGATAGTTTTTGGATTATCTTATGATTCTTCCAATTTAATCTTTCTAATGGGAGAGAATCAATGCTGTGACAAATGAAAAAGGAGGTGCATTACTCTTTTGTATATTAATTTCTTCCCTTTTTGCCCCACATTCTCCGCCTTCTTCATGAGGCGATGAAAAACCAATCATTGCAAATCTATTTCACAATGCAATGATCCCAAATTGGAGGTACGACATCGCAATGACTCAATGAAGGTGCGACGACGATGGTGGAAGACCAAGCAACACGGTTCAGTTCTTTGACTATTCTTCATGCCGATGGATTGAGATGTGTTTTTGGGATGATATGAGGCCCGAAAACAATGAATATGACTTCGGGAAGTCAGAGTGACCTCAACCTTAGAGTTTCGTGGCAATTGGATCGTCGGAATGAATTTTAGAGGATCAATGGAGGCGTAGAATGAAGAACCGCATGTTCATTAAAATCCCATAGAACAAGACATGTTCTCTGAAGAACATGCCACGTGGGACTGGCGGTGGAAGATATATTTTGCACGCTGCACGTGATAGAGAACACGACATGCCATCGGAGAGACACAACGTGTGGTCCCCATCCAACAACAACTAGAGTTCTAGGCAATAGGAGGCATAGACACGACGTGTGACCAATGTCACACGACGTGTGGGTCCTCACATAGACTTAGCGTGTATATCGGGCGATATATAGACACAGGTTGATTACGTGTCTGTGTAATCCACTAAAAAACCAAACTAGGATGACTGCATGGGTTACCCTATTTACTGGTCACACGGGATGGAACACACAGGTTGAAGCCGTGTATGGGCACATGACTGCGTACACTGTGGGAACCCTGGTTACTCGGACATAGCATGTGGTCCACCCTACACTCTGTGTTCTTTCCTTTATTCATGACATGTTCCCTTTGACTCAATCTGTTACACATGGGCAGTACCTGGAGTTGCGAGACATGGCTTGTGACCCTTTCTACATGTTGGGTATATTCTGGAACATCGCATGATCTTCTTGTCCACCATTCCTTGGAAAATTTTCATTTGGGTTAGTGCCCCTTTTCTTGTCCCACTGAAGGTGAGAGGAATCATTTCCTATCCATAGAAGTATAACCCCCTTCATCAGGGTCTTCCTGGGTAGTGTTGAAGCCCCTCCTAGAGGCCCTAAGCGAGATCCTATATACTTCTTTGTACCCTAAGTAGAGTCAGGTTATCGGAATGTCCAATCTGTAAGAACCTGATTTTTTCTACGAAAGACTTTGGAATATTCTTGACTATATTCCAGGGCAGTGCCTTCAGACAGCGTGCGATTCTGAGCCCCGGAGTGGCCGAAATTAAAATTTCCGTGTGTTCACACTGGAAATGCTAAATAAATGAGATAACTCCTAAACGAAGTTCCAAATCAGATATACAAGTGTACGTATGGGTCCGTAATGGGGTGTTTACCCTAGGAATGACATAAAACTTGTCGGCGCGGGATGTTTGGACCCCTCGCCCGCTTCTGGAACGTTAAACAGATTAAATAAATTAGTTTGTTCGTTTAATGTTGAAACACATGTATCTTTTAAATGGTGGCTCGGATTGGAAATCCGAGGGCACCGTTGTGTTCGTAGCATGCCTTTTACCC
Organism: Viscum album; assembly: GCA_963277665.1. Lineage (NCBI taxonomy): Eukaryota > Viridiplantae > Streptophyta > Magnoliopsida > Santalales > Viscaceae > Viscum > Viscum album. The sequence continues at coordinate 2,112,101,596 of OY728157.1, read as the reverse complement.
TATGAGGGGTGTAAGTTTTGCGGGTGCGGGCCGTCTGTGAAAAATTGCCCCAGGGGCGTTTTTGTAATTTGGCAGCCTCAGGCGCTAAGTTTAATAACTTTTGAACGGGGCCTCGGATTAAAATTACAAGGCCACTGTTGTGCTTGGGAGGTGGCGTTTACCCCAGGGGAGGCTTAACCTTGACCCCATCGGGAGTTTCGGATGCGGGTCTTTTCGGGGGTTTTAAATAAATTAAATTGTTAATTAATTTTATTTAAACTCTCCCCCTCCCCCTTCTCCCTTGAACCACCTGGCAGCCCTCCTCCCCCTCTCCTCCTCCACCTCCGGCAAGGTGGCTCCGGTGAGGTAGCTCCGACAAGGCGGCGGATCGTGCGGTGAAGCTTCAGGCGAAGCCCAAGAGGTAGGGTTATGTTTTTGCGTTTTAATTCCCGGACCTCCCTTTGAACCCCAATTTTAGCGACGATTTGATGTTTAATCTTCAAACAAATCCCATATATGCGTAGTACGTTTTCTGTTCTTCCCATCGCCTCTTTAGGATCAAAAATCCGAGTTCGGACATGGTCGAAAACACACGCCAAAGTTTGCGGGTTTTGGGATTTTGCGGCGGCAGCGTGGTGGTCGGGGGAGCTCCGGGGCGGCGCGACTTCTGTCCGAGGGGGCGACGAGCGGCAGAGGGCGCAGGGGATTCGGCCAGGCGAGCCAGGAAGCGAGCATAGGAGCCGGCTCTGGGCGGTTCGTGGGTCCTGCACGGCGCGACAAAGACTGGCCACAGGCCGGTCTGTTTGGAGAAAACCGGACCCCAGCAAAGGGGGTCCGGTGCTGCTGGACGGGCCGTGGGCCGGCTGTGGGTGGTCCGGCCGGACCGGGCCGGTCCGACCCAAGGGGGGGGGGTCCCCCCTTCTATCTTCCGACATCTCTAGCTTTCGCTACGGACGTCCGTTTTGCGCGCCGTCTACGGAGGAGCGGGCCTGACGCAAAGGCGAGACTTTTTAGATGGTTTTGGGAATTTTTAATTCCCGAAATGAGGGGCCGCGGAGGCGCGACGCGTCTTTAAATGGTTTGTCGTTTTCTAGGGGGGGGGAACTTGTTTTTGGCGGCGCGGACGCATCAGACGTCCGTTTTGAGCACCGTCAGTTGCGTTGGGACCCTGAAGCCGGGGTGAAGTTTTCCAGGGTAGTTTTGGGCGTTGACGCCGAAGTTGAGGTGCGGGCCCCACGGCCCGTCTTTCGAGCCGCGTGCAGCGTTTCACGCCTTTTTCCTCGGATGTCCATTCAGGGCATGCGAGCAGTCGATGTTGGGTGTTTTTCCGAGGGCAACGCGTTGGCGCAGTCTGCCTGCTATAATTCCGCACAATGGTGCGGGCCCCACGAGGTCCGTTTCAGGAGTTGACGGTGATTTCCAGTTTTATCACCGGTCGACCGTTTTGGACAAGTGAGTAGTCCATTTCGTGTAACTTTTCGAGAGGATCGCAATAGTGTGATCCGTTCGTTGAGTTTCGGGACCGGGATGCGGGTCCCACGTGGCACCGATCATGTGTGGTGCGCCGAGATGCACCTTTTTCTCTGGATATCCGTTGCACTCAAGTGAGTAGTGCTTTTGACGTGTTTTCCTGAGGGAATCACAATGGTGTGACGCGCCCGACTGTTTTTGGGGCCGAGGCTTGGGTTCACGGGACGTCGTTCGGGCGTGAGGCGGTGTTGGCGACTTTTACGTCGGATATTCATTAGAGGCGAGTAAGTAGTCAATCTCACGTGTTTTTCTACGAGGATTACAACGGTGCGATCTGTTTGGTTGTGAGAAGCCTCTTGCACGATCTTGTTGAATGTGGATCATGAGAGGTGCTCCGGTGGCGGTTCATCCTACCTTGTTTGTAGCGGACCCTTGGCGTTTGATCGCGCACTCTTGGGAGAGTGATACAAATGATTCACAAGATGTGGTTGGCCGTGCCGAGGCCTTTGAGGTGGAGTTGTTACGTCATGCCTTCGCGTTGACATTGGGTGCCGCGTGCACGATAGCCCTTGGGCTGGGGACGTGTTATACTCCGGAGTATACGGGAGCGCCTGGAGGTACGTGTTGTTTGTACCTGAGGATGTTTGTGCGCTCAGTTGGGGTTGACATGGGGCCACACGTCGTGTGGGACCCACGTACGTTCCATGATCTGTTTTACGTACTTCGACCTCTCGCGACGTAGAGGGTCCCTTTGTGCTCGTTTTTTTGACCAGCAGGGTGGAGTTTTCCCCTGGCTTTGTGCTTTTTTGTTTGACCAACAGGGTGGAGTTTCTCTTGTCCTGGTGCTCTTTTGTCTGACCAGTTGGGTTGAGCGGTCTCCCCCTGGTTTTCTTCTCGATGGATTGGCCGGTAGAGGTGCTGGTGACACCCAGTGATAGAACAGACACTAAAACCCCTTTGGGTGAGTTGTGCTGGAGTTGGGTGGTCGCGCGATACCCACTCCATGTTCGGTTGGCCAGTGTTGCACCCACCAGTGGGGATAGCCAGGTCAGTTCTGAGTTTTACCCTCTAGCGGGGCTGGGCAATGGGTTACTCATCGACTTCTTCGAGTTTACCCTCCAGCAGGGCTGGGAAGTGGGTTGCTCACTGACTTCTAGGGTTTACCCTCCAACAGAGACTGGGCAGTGGGTTACCTGATGCTCTTAGGGTCTACCCTCCAACAAAGACTGGGCAGTGGGTCACCCGACGCTATTAGGGTTTACCCTCGAGCAGGGTCTGGGCAGTGGGTCACCTGATGACCTATTACGGTCTACCCTCCAGTAGAGACTGGGTAGTGGGTCACCCGACGACCTCTTAGGGTCTACCCTCCAGCAGGGCTGGGCAGTGGGTCCCCCGTCGTCTAGCTCCAGGTCCGCCCTCCAGCAAGGCTGGGCAGTGGGTCGCCTGTCGACTTATTCCAGGTATACCCTCCAGCGGGGCTGGGCAGTGGGTCGCCGGATGATGTGTTATGGTTTACCCTCCAGCAGGGCTGGGCAGTGGGTCACCCAATATCTTATTATGAATTATCGTCCAGCAGGGCTGGGCAGTGGGGACACCAGTTGACATTCCAGACTCAGTCCTCTCGACTAGGCTAGTCTGTGGCTTACCTCCGTGATTACCATAGCGGGACCCTTGTTTGTTCGGGTCAGTGATGTGACGGCTTGGGATTTGAGGAATCCTCTCGACTGCAGGGCAGTGATTAGGTGTGGTTTGACTTTCCCTAGAACTCTCATGTGCGAGGAGCACTTTCCCCCACTGAGACGCGTCCTTGTGATGCGACCTAAAACCGTGCAGGTGAGTCAGTGCCGCCCAAAGAGGATAGTGTCGAGGTGTAGTGATGGAGCCCCTTGTCTTGCGGTTCGGGGCAGACGTGCGGGATTCTGGGCATCGATGGAGTTTACTTCTGGGACTGTTGGCTACTATTTTCTTGGGCTGAGCTACGGGATAGAGATCCCCTTACGATGTGGTTCGGGCTTCTCGATAGAGCATATGGATTTGTATATACCTCGTACGAGTACCCACTCCTTGGGTTTTGGCTACTCTCCTTCCAGGAGCTGCGAAGATGCACAGGGTATGCCACGTGCTTTCCGTGTCTAGCTTCTCGTGGTTGGATGAGTCTACTCTCCTGCTATAGGTAGCGAAGACTCGACGGGATGTTCATCTTCTCACCGTTTCCAGCTCCTTGTGCCTGGACGAGCCGACTTCCTTTCTCTTGTTGGGTTGAGTTGGATTCTTTGTTGTACTCTTACTGCACTTTCAGTTATACTCCTCTACGTTTTCATTCGCTCTACTACTCACCCTTCGGTACCTCCTTTATTGCTCCCTCGAGCCTTCGGGGTATCCTACTGAGTATTTTTATACTCACCCCTGTTTGGGCTTTTTCCGGACTTGGTGTGCCCTTGCAGATGACAGACATTTGGAGTGTGGCTTCGGTGGAGCGTAGGAGCTTGGGATCTTGGACCGCGTGCGATGGTCATGGTTATGTCCCAGGTGGGGGACCCCTTCCAGGTGTTTTTCTTTTTGTTTACCTGTTGCCGGGTTGTGGCACTTTTTGGTTGGGCGCGTGTTTTGCCCCTTTTCTTTTCAGTTTGTACTCTGTACTTGTAGAGGTCGATGCACTTTGTGGTATTTATATAGCAGTTGACCTTTCCTTTTCTTTGCTTGTCTTTAATTTTACTCTGCACCTTTGCATTGAGTTTGTTGCGTGTGCGTGTGTACAGGTGCTTAGGCAAAGGCCTCCCTGAGTTGTTGTGTCTTCGACGCTGGTCGCCTGCCCCTGGCCTATGGAGGCGGGCTTGGGGTAGTTGCGGCTCAAGCCCGGGTCGGGTCGGGTCGTGACAAAGTGGTATCAGAGGTGGTTCGTTCCTTGGGACGTTGTGAGGACGTCCTTAAAAGAGGAATTTGGTTGGGATATAGGGCAACAGTGTTAATGTGTCTCGAGAGCGGCTCTCAGGCCAGGGAGTCCAGTGATGGTGCAGCGGCAGACGTATCCATTCACCAGGACCTTGATAACCCGCTTGTCGACTCGTCATGCTGAGACATTTGTTGCAGGGAAAATTTTTTTGTGCATCACATAGGACTAAGTCTTGACTGTCCTTCTTGATTCAGCTCCCCATCGTTGTTGTTGTTGGTATATACATATATGCTCGTCTAACCGCGACACTCCTTGATAATATTCAGGATGTCTCCGCGAGGACAACCAACCAGGATACCATCTTTGGTTTGTGATGACGAACCTATGAGCTACGAGGCCACAGTCCAGGACCCATCATGCGAGCCCCTTTCTCCAGGTGGGCCGGTAGCAACACCCCCACCTGTTGATCAGCAGGCAGTTTTAGCAGAGTATGCTGAGCTTGAGCACGGGTTGAGCGCACTCCGTGAGTTCCAGCGGCAGGGACCGCTGACTTTCAGTGGTGAGCCAGACCCTCAGGCAGCAGAGGTTTATCTCGAGGTAGTGGTTTTCCTTTTCAGGCTTGTGCAGACGCTGACAGGTCAGAGAGTGGCTTTGGAAGCCACCCTTTTCGTGGAGCAGCTTGGAGTTGGTGGAGTCTGGTGACTCGGTTTCTTGACGAGTCTTCGCTTTCATGGGGCGACTTTCAGTTGTTGCTCTGTGAGGAGTTTTTCCCCTCCTGCTTACACTCCGTTCAGATTCAAGAGCTCCTGCAGTTTCAGCAGGGAGGGATGACGATGGCTGAGTACGCGACTAGTTTTGCAGACCGTGCACGTTTTTACCTGGACTTGGTCCATGACGACAACCTCTGAGCGCGGAAGTTTGAGCAGGGTCTCCGCCGAGAGATCTGTGCTTTCATAGTACCCTTGGGCATTTCCACGTATGCCGGGGTGCTAGAGCAGGTGCTGGTGACAGAGGGATTCCTGTCCTGTTTTGCGGTTGGTTGTGGCAGTGGGCGTGACGGATCTGGGATGTCTGTCGTAGCTAGCAGGCGCGAGATGACAGGAACTCGATGTAGGTGGCCTTCCCACTGCCGGTTTCGGAGACGTGGTCATATACCACTATGGCGAAAAGGCACAGGGCCTCAGCCGAGGATTCCCTTCCATGAGTGGATCCCGGGCCGTGGTCGTACACCACAATGGCGCCGAAGGGCACCAGGGCAGCCCAGAGAGCATCGGTGCTATGCTTGTGATGGGAGAGGTCACTTGGTACGAGACTGCCTGACCCGAGTTGCTGGGAGCTTTGGGCAGGCAGCAGGTGCACCACCCCGGCAGAGGCAGCGTCGTGATCGGAGTAGTGTCTAGAGAGGTTGTGCTAGAAGAGGAGCGGGAGGAGCTGGAGGTGGGGGATGACGTTACGAGATCTCCCCATCACCACTAGGCGGTCCACGTCAGGCTCTGAGAGATGACAGTTGGGACCGCGGGTAGCCGCGAGCTTTGGATGTCTACGATCCTGCAGAGCATGGGATGGTGAGAGGTACCCCTTGCGAATCTTCTACCTTTTGCAGTAGAATTGTTGGGCTCTGCGTGTGAAAGGCTTTTCTCCTTGCTCCTTGTTTGAGGTGTTACCAGGGTGACTCAGGGCGTCGGGTGTAACCCTGTGTTGGTGAGGAAAAAGGCGTGATACCTTTTCCTTTAGTCGATGGTGTTGACTCCTTCGCCTTTTGAGCGTGTAAGAGAGAATTGACTGTGGAACCTTGCATGACCAGATATCCTTGGGTGTTTCACCATATGGATATTATTAAGGAGGGAATCGCCGGGCCTTGTTCCAGGTGCGGGTGGTGATTCCAGTCGCGGCGTGCGATGTAGAGGTTTGACTGGGGAGGTGAGCTACTCCCAAGGGCCTTTGGGCCGTTTGAGACCATGCAAAGGGATGGCGAGGTATCCTACCGCCTTGCCCTATCACCAAAGTCTAGAGTGGGTGCACGACATCGGCAAGGGCTGACCTCGCATGAACAGATCAATCCTTTGGTCCGTGTATGGTGATGCAGAGCTGTGTGTGGGTTCTTCTGGGTATTGGAAAGCCAGGTGTGGGCTTAGTACCCTATGTTGCTCCCTAGATTTACTTTTCGGGGATGAAAAGATTGAATGTGGGAATGATGTAAGAACCCGGTTTTTGCTACGAAATACTTTGGAATATTCTTTACAATATTCTAGGGAAACGCCTTCAGACGGCGTGCGATTCCGAGCCCCGGAGTGGCAGGAATTAAAATTTCAGTGCCTTCACACTGGAAACGCAAAATAAATAAGATAACTCCTAAACGGAGTTCCGGATCAGAGATACGAGTGTACGGATGTGTTCGGAATGGGGTGTTTACCCTATTAATGACATAAAACTTGTCGTCGCGGGATGTTTGGACCCCTCACCCGCTTCTGGAACGTTAAACAGATTAAATAAATTAATTTGTTCGTTTAATGTTGAAACACAGGTATCTTTTAAAATATGGCTCAGATTGGAAAACCGAGGGCACCGTTGTGTTTGGAGCATTCTGTTTACCCTAGGAGGGGTGTAAGTTTTGCGGGCACGGGCCGTCTGTGAAAAATGGCCCAGGGGCGTTTTCGTAATTTGGCGGCCTCGGGCGCTAAGTTTAATAACTTTTGAACGGGGCCTCAGATTAAAATTCAGAGGCCACCATTGTGCTCAGGAGGTGGCTTTTACCCTAGGGGAGGCTTAACCTCGACCCCGTCAGGAGTTTCAGATGTGGGTCTTTTCGGGGGTTTTAAATTAATTAAATTGTTAATCAATTTTATTTAAACCCTCCCCCTCCCCTTTCTCCCTTGAACCACCTGGAAGCCCTCCTCCCCCTCTCCTACTCCACCTCCGGCAAGGCAGCTCCGGCGAGGCAGCTCCGACAAGGCAGCGGATCGTGTGGCGAAGCTTCGGGCAAAGCCCAAGAGGTAGGGTTATGTTTTTATGTTTTAATTCCCTGACCTCCCTTTGAACCCCAATTTTAGCATCGATTTGATGTTTAATCTTCAAACAAATCCCGTATATGCGTATTACACTTTCTGTTCTTCCCATCGCCTCTTTCGGATCGAAAATCCGAGTTCGGACATGGTCGCAAACACCCGCTGAAGTTTGCGGGTTTTGGGATTTTGCGGCGGCAGCGTGGTGGTCCAGGGAGCTCCGGGGCGGCGCGGCTTCTGTCCGAGGGGGCGGCGAGCGGCAGAGGGCGCAGGGGCTTTGGCCAGGCGAGCTAGGCGGTGAGCGGAGGAGCCGGCTCTAGGCGGCGCAGGCGGCGGTGCCGCAACGGGCCGCTGCAGATGAGGGGCGGCGGCGCCCTGCCGCGGTCGGAGAAGACCCCGAGGTCAGCGCCTCAGGGGTGCAGAGGAGGCAGGGACCCGCGGTTCGCGGGTCCTGCACGGCGCGACAAACACCGGCCATAGGCCGGTCTGTTTGGAGAAAACTGGACCCCAGCAAGGGGGGTCCAGTGCTGCCGGACGGGCCGCGGGCCTGCTGTGGGTGGTCCGGCCGGACCGGGCCGGTCCGGCCCAAGGGGGGGGGGGGGGGGGGTCCAGTGCTGCCGGATGGGCAGCGGGCCTGCTGTGGGTGGTCCGGCCCAAGGGGGGGGGTCCCCCTTCTATCTTCCAACGTCCGTAGCTTTCGCTACGGACGTCCCTTTTGCGCGCCGTCTGCGGCGGCGTGGGGCTGACGCAGAGGCGGGACTTTTGAGATGGTTTCGGGAATTTTTAATTCCCGAAACGAGGGGCCGTGGATGCGCGACGCGTCTTTAAATGGTTTATCGTTTTCTGGGGGGGACTTGTTTTTGGCGGCGCGGACGCATCAGACGTCCGTTTTGAGCTCCGTCAGTTGAGTTGGGACCCAGGCGCCGGGGCGATGTTTTCCAGGTTAGTTTTGGGCGTTGAAGCCGAAGTTGAGGTGTGGGCCCCATGGCCCGTCTTTCGAGCCGCGTGCAACGTTTCACACCTTTTTCCTTGGACGTCCGTTCAGGGCGTGCGAGCAGTCGATGTTGGGTGTTTTTCCGAGGACAACACGTTGGCACAGTCTGCCCACTGTAATTCCACACAATGGTGCGGGCCCCACGAGGGCCGTTTTGGGTGTTGACGGTGATTTCCAGCTTTATCACCGGTCGACTATTTTGGACAAGTGAGTAGTCCATTTCGTGTACTTTTTCAAGAGGATCACAACAGTGTGATTCGTTCGTTGAGTTTCGGGACCGGGATGTGGGTCCCATGTGTCACCGCTCATGTAGGGTGTACCGGGATGCACCTTTTTCTCCAGATATCCGTTTCACTCAAGTGAGTAGTGATTTTGACCTGTTTTCCTGAGGGAATCGCAATGGTGTGACGCGCCTAACTGTTTTTGGGGCCGAGGCTCAGGTTCATGGGACACCGTTCGGGTGTGAGGCGGTGTGGGCGACTTTTCCGTCGGATATCCGTTGGAAGCGAGTAAGTAGTCGATCTCACGTGTTTTTCCGCGAGGATTACAACGGTGTGATCCGTTTGGTTGTGCAGAGCCTCTTGCGCAATCTTGTTTAATGTGGAGCATGCGAGGTGCTCTGGTGGCGGTTCATCCTACCTTGTTTTTAGCGGACCCTTGGCGTGTGATCGCGCACTCTTGGGAGAGTGATACAAATGATTCACGAGATGTGGTTGGCCGTGCCTGGGCCTTTGAGGTGGAGTTGTTATGTCACACCTTCACGTTGACATTGGGTGCCGCGTGCACGATAGCCCTTGGGCTGGGGACGTGTTATACTCCGGGAGTATACAGGAGCGCTTGGAGGTACGTGTTGTTTGTACATGAGGATGTTTGTGCGCTCAGTTGGGGTTGACTTAGGGCCACACGTCGTGTGGGCCCCACATGTGTGCCATGATCTGTTTTACGTACTTCGACCTCTCGCGATGTAGAGGGTCCCTCTGTGCTCGTTTGTTTGACCAGCAGGGTGGTGTTTTCCCCTGGCTTTGTGCTTGTTTTCTTGACCAGCAGAGTGGAGTTTCCCCTGGCCTGATACTCTTTTGTCTGACCAGTAGGGTTGAGCGGTCTCCCCCTGGTTTCGTTCTTGATGTATCGGCCGGTAGCGGTGCTGGTGACACCCAGTGATGGAACAGGCACTGAAACCCCTTTGGGTGAGTTGTGCTGGAGTTGGGTGGTCGCGCGATACCCACTCAGTGGGTTGCTCACTGACTTCCAGGGTTTACCCACCAGCAGAGACTGGGCAGTGGGTTACCCGATGCTCTTAGGGTCTACCCTCCAACAGAGACTGGGCAGTGGGTCAGCCAACTCTATTAGGGTCTACCATCCAGCAGGGTCTGGGCATTGGGTCACCCGATGACCTATTAGGGTCTACCCTCCAGTAGATACTGGGCAGTGGGTCACCCGACGACCTCTTAGGGTCTACCCTCCTGTAGGGCTGGGCAGTGGGTCACCTGTCGTCTAGCTCCAGGTCTACCCTCCAGTAAGGCTGGGTAGTGGGTCGCCTGTTGACTTATTCTAGGTCTACCCTCCAGCGGGGCTGGGCAGTGGGTCGCCGGATGATGTGTTATGATTTACCCTCCAGCAGGGATTGGCAGTGGGTCACCCAGTATCTTATTATGAATTACCCTCTAGCAGGGCTGGGCAGTGGGGACACCAGTTGACATTACAGACTCAGTCCTCTCGACTAGGCTAGTCTGTGGCTTACCTCTGTGATTACCGGAGCGGGACCCTTGTTTGTTCGGGTCAGTGATGTGACAGCTTGGGCTTTGAGGAGACCTCTCGACTGCAGGGCAGTGATGAGGTGTGGTTTGACTTTCCCTAGAACTCTCAAGTACGAGGAGCGCTTTCCCCCACCGAGACGCGTCCTTGTGACGCGACCTAAAACCGTGCGGGCGAGTCAGTGCCACCCAAAGCAGATAGTGTCGAGGTGTAGTGATGGCGCCCCTTGGCTTGCAGTTCGGGGCAGACGTGCGGGATGCTAGGCATCGATGGAGTTTACTTCTGGGACTGTTGGATACTCTTTTCTTGGGCTGAGCTACGGGACAGAGATCCCCTTACGACGTGGTTCGGGATTCTCGACAGAGCTTATGGATTTGTATATACCTCGTATGAGTACCCACTTCTTGGGTTTTGGCTACTCTCCTTCCAGGAGAGGCGAAGACACGCGGGGTATGCCATGTGCTTTATGGTTTTCGGGGTCCTCTACTGAGTATTTTTATACTCACCCCTGCACGGGCTTAGCCTGCATGTGTCATGTCTTGTGGAGATGAGTGGCCTTTTGATGAGGTTTTGGGAGGACCAGAATAGGACCAACCTTTCTAAGTTCCCTACAGGTCAAGGTGTCCCTACGACTATTAGCAGAAATTTCAGCACCTCTTTGTTCTTACAGGGTAGACTTTGTAGTTTGTAGACTATTGTTTTTGGTGGGTTTGTATTCTGGCCCAGTTTTACTTTTTGCACTTTAATTTCATTGTACTCTATTGGTTGGTTTTAGTTGTAGGCATGTTTTTTTGTTCCTTAGTGGTTTTTACATTTTAGCATTTGTGGTCTTGGAGATGTGTTTGTGTGTATAGGTAGTTAGGAAATTCCTCCCATGTTAGTGATATGCCTACTCGATGCTAGTCACCTACCCCTGGCCTATTGGAGGTGGGCTTGAGGAGTCGCAGCATGGGCCCCACTGGGATGGGTCGTGATACTTATGATGAAGAATATTCCTTAGATAATGAGGATAATACCTTACCTAGTTAGGAATAAGTTTATAGATTTTCAAAACTCTTAGAAAATAAAAATTGTGAAGTTTGTAAAAAAACTTGATAATTCCAAAGATAAACCTTTTAAGGTAGACTCAAGAATAATTATTTTGATCAATAAAATATCATATCATTATAAATATCTCAATTAAAAAAAATTTAAAAATTAAATCTCTCTAAATACTTGAAAATTTTATTTCTAAAAAAATACTTTACAAAATGATTTTGTAAAAAATAGTTCTAACACTATTACTAATGAGAACAAAAACATAATTGTAAATATGTCAGAGAAAATATTTTCAAATATTTAAATTTTAAATTAAACATTTTTATCCCACAAAATTTTTATTTTTTGGTAAATTTTCAAATTTTATTGGTTTAGAATCATTTTGAGCTTAATTGATAAAATGACCTAATTTTGGATTTTAACTGTTTTAATTTATATGTGTATTTTCTCTATTAAATTTTTATACACTAAATTAATTTATTAATTTATTTTTTTGGAGGATTAAAAACATCTTGGTATTAAATTGATTCTTTTGGACCATGATCAGAATCCAACATTTGGAAGCCCAAAATAAGCTCACAATGTTGGCCTCAAAATATGTGAAGAGATCTGGATATCTTTGAAGTTAGGACTATATCTCATAAATGGATGAAAAAATGGAGCTATAATTTGACCTTGATAAAGATAAAATATTGAGGAACAACTTTCATGAATGTGTCCCCAATTTATTCTAGATATATTAGGTCCATAAATGCATGAGAAATAAGATTTTGTAAATTCAAAGATTCCTTTTATCTAGAATAAAATTTTAGAGTAAATGGGCAATAATTTCTTATAAATGTGGAATATGAAGCTAAAATTTAGTGGTAAAATAAAAAAAAAATTCTAATAACTTTCCATAATATAAATTTTTCCAATTCGGTCATTCAATGGATCTACCATGCACATAATTTTTGTGGAAAATTCTGGAGCCAAAATTACACCTCTTATGCATATAAATAGGAGTTTATGGGTGGATAGAAGAGTATTGATTGATTCCCAAGGATCTACCAATGTGATATGATATAGGGATACAAATGATTTATGATGTATTCCTTTTCTGTAAATTTCATTTTCTTTTACCATGTAATGGATACATATTTTTTATTAAAGTTGTAACGACCCAAAATTTTGAATAAATCCTCTTTCCTAATTTTGTGTGTTATTTTATTTATTTTTATACTCAAAAAAACTATTTCATTGGATAACATGTGTATAATTAAAATGAGACCGTTGGGTTTTGACTGTTATATGAACATTGGTCAATATGACCGCTGGAAACTAAACATTTCGATATTTGTCTCTAAATACAAGTGACCTTGGTTAATTAATATAGAAAGAAGATTCGATGGCCTCACCTAGTAGTCTTGGACCGATCGAATCCCATCTAACAGAACTTGGGAAGGAGGTAGCACCAATGGGATTTTCTCTGAACCAAACCCAAGCCTAACTTCATCATATGAAGCTAGAACGGAATCGCCTTCGCGAGAAGTTCAAACTGATAGAAATTACTACTCGTGCGATGTCGGATGAGCCTCCCTCAGATTCTCTCACCTTAGCACACCTTACACTTAGGTCCTATGCTTGTGTGATAAGGGGCTATGTAAGGAGACCATAACTACCTTGTGTAATAATTTGTTTTAAATAAAAATTGGCATTTCTTCTTATGATGAAGTTTATGAATTTTAAAATGACCGGATAAATATAGTATGCATATTTTTGATGAATTTTAGAAAAAAGGATATTTTAAAATTTTTTATGTAAACCTTAAATAATTAAAAATGTGTAATGATTTTCAAAAAATGGTCTTCTACAATTATGTCCAGTTCGAAATTTAGAGTCTAATAAGATCAACTTTATTTTTGATGAATAGTAAATTATGAATAGTGATTTTATGATTAGGATTAGTAATGTGTCCAAATGGATTAGTAATCTCACTTAAAGAAAGTATTAAAATAATCTAGGCACCTTGATTAAGTATTTTGATTCAATAAAATGTTTAAATAATGGTTTCATAAATTATTATTCAAGTATTAGTTTTTTCAGGGTGAATAGTGTTTTTTAATTAAAAATTTAATTAAAAATATTTAGAAAAATATTTTTATAAAATGGATTTCATTTTTGAACTCAGAGCATCAATATTATGTTAAGATAATTTTTGGGGATTTTTCTGAAAAAAATGAATTTTTGGTGAATAGTGTATTTATTTAAAAATTAAATTAAAAATATTTATAAAATTACTTTTATAAAATAGAGTTCATTTTTGAAATCAGATCACCGATATTTGTTTAAGGTGAAATTTTGGGATTTTTCTGAGAAGGTTGAATTTTCGATGAATAGTGAAAATACAGTTTTTAAGTTATGGGTGTTTAATGACATCATTAAGTGATGTATTAAGTATGTAATCAATATGTTCGACTTATGAATAGTAAGATAAGGTATGAGGTGTCCCAAGAGGCCAATACCATGGGAAAATACCATGGGAAAGCCCATGGTTTTTCCAAAACCACTAATGAGGTGTCCCTTGGCCATTAATGCCTTGTCCACTCACTTTCCCTATAAATATCAAGCCATCCTCTCATCAATTCGACTCCCAACTCTCCTCCAACGAAGTTATGATCTCATTACCTCCCAAGGAGTCCTTCCAAGGTTCCCCCAAGACCTCAAGGTCCCAACCTTTGAGTTTTAAGAGTTACATTTTAAGGTAAGGGATCCGACCTCTCTCTTTCTTTTCAAGTAATCTCTTTTATGTCATTTCTTTTATGCTCCATGTTCTTATGTTGGAGGATGTTCTTCTATATTCATCTTACTTCCCTTTTAATGTTCATAATATGAGAGACCCCCTCTTTCTCTCATAGATTCATTTTAGGAATGTTTAAGTGGCGCCGTTAGGCTGTCGAATTTTTAAGAGATTCTTTCACCATTCTCGTTTTCAAGTTCTATTTTCTTGTCAAGTCTTTCAAGTTCCTTTTTATTATGTTGGGGTATTATCTCTATATCTATCATACTGATATTTTATGATCATATGATGAGAGACCCCATTTTATCTCTTCAATTCAGTATTTTGAAGTTTTAAGTGGCGCCGTTAGGCTGCCGAATTTTTAAGTGGTTCTTTCACCTTTCTCCTTTTTCAAAGTTCTAATTCCATGTCAAGTATTGAAAGTTACTTTTTATTATGTTGGGTTATGATATATATATCTATCATACTGAACTTTTATGTTCATATGGTGAGATACCCTATTTGATCTCGTCAATTCATTTTTGTTGAAGTTTAAGTGACGCCATTCGGCTGCCAAATTTTTAAGGGATTCTTTCACCCTTCTCATTTTTCAAAGTTCTACTTTCATGTCAAGTATTTCAAGTTCCTTTTTATTTTGTTGGGGTATTATCTCTATATCAATCATACTGAACTTTTATGTTCATATGATGAGAGACCCTATTTGATCTCATCAATTCATTTTTTGAAGTTTAAGTGATGTCATTTGGCTGTCGAATTTTCATAAGAGAAATATTATTTTTGTCTTCCTTTCATGTTCTTAATTTCATAGGGTATGTCTTTCAAATTTCGTTACCATGTTCATATATCCTTCATATTATGTCCCTCTACTGTTTTATGGGTCATTTATGAATGTTTGACCCATGTCCCCTCTCTTTTCAACGTTTTCTAAAACCCTATAACGTAGCCGTTGTGCTGCAGAATTTTCGTCTCAAAATGCCTCTCTATTTTTCTAAAAATTACTTCATGTTATTAATTGAATACTCAAAGCTCTTATTTATATAAGGGTATTCACATATATATCAAAATTTTCTATTTTTAAATTCTGGAATTTACATACATGAAACCCACTTTCCCTTTCCGTAGGATTAAAGTGATATAAAGATCATGTCTTTAAAGAAGTTTTTAAAACGTTATGATTATGAAATGAAACCCATTTCTTTTATTCTATATGGTTTATTTATGAAATGTTTCATGATGATATATGTGGGTCACATGATAATAAATTAAAATTTAAGGGTGCGCCCTGATAGCGCTCCAATGCATTGGGTAATGATGTAACCACTAGAGATTACAATTTTCACGATATCTTGGTGAATAACCTTGGTAATTTTCAAATGACACCTTGGGGATGGACCTTGGTGATATGTTCATGATTGTCTATGTTAAATGATGTAGAAACATCTTCAAGTTATGAAAAATGTTATTTTTATTATGATATATCTCATGATTTCTTTCTCATGCCTTAAAGTTCTTTTCATGACCTTATTGAAGTATCTAAAGTTCACATGTAAAATGTTTCTCTTGTTTCCCTTACTATGCCTTCTTATCACCCTTTATTTTGATGTATGTCCCCAGGTTATGAGATGCAGTAATGAAACTAGGATGAACATAAGGAGAATCCTTTCAAGTGTTTAAGAAGAATGTTTTTTTTTGTTTCATGTATTAAGTTACTGGTTTCCAAGACACTAAACCTTAAAGATCCTCAGTTTTGTATAATGTAATGAAAGTTTATGTGATAAAAAGGAAGGATGTTATAAAAGTTTTTAACTTTTCATATTCCATCAATTTTTATTTTCCAGCCTTAATCTCATTCTCTATCTCTTCTATATTTCCATCATGATATCTTATCACTTTAGAATGGAAAGTGAATAACCCGAGGCCTGGACCTAGGGTAGGTTTCATGGTGTTTTTAATTATATTTCTTCAATTCAATATGTTTTAAATCTAGTTTTGGTGGATCTAAGAGTATAGTATGGATGTAGTAGTCATCCAAATTGACATTATTCCCATTTACATTACTTTTCTTTGATTCAATATTTTTCCCTCCCTTATCTCAGTAAAACCCTTCATATTCTAGAGATGGGGTTTACTAAAGAGATGAAATTATGTACAGTGGAGCCACATCTTTTTTTAATTGCATTCTTAGTTGAGGTTTTATCCTTTTTGACTATTAGAGTAGGTGAGGTTTGGTACATCGAAGGCATGCTAAAATCTCACACTCAATAAATCATAAGAAAGTAATTTTTTAAAGATATTTCATCAAATGAATTATCAAATTGAATTAAAATAATAATAATTAAAAACCCATGTGAAAAACTCTAGGACCAAGACCATTCTTTATGAATCTCATTTTATGCTTCATATTCATGTTAGTATAGTGTTATTTTATTTCATTTCACTATTTTCCAAAACCAGAAACCATTATTTTAAATAAATAATAATAAACCCAAAAATTAATTAGATTAGGTAAATTAGAAATTAATGATTGAACTAACTGTGATGATCCTCAAGTGAGAAGTATCTAGTCTGCCTATTTTATGAATTATAAAAATAAACATTTCTTTTTTCCTTTCCCTATAAAAGGCATGCTTAAAAACTAGTTCTGTATCCAGGAGCTAAGTGATCATTTGAAGAATATTTATATTTTACCATTATAGATAGTTTTTATTGTTTTCTAAATTAAAAAAAACTATAAAAAATATTTTTACATGATATATCAAAACATACCATATCTTTGTTCATGGAACAATTACTCACATATGCAAGAACAAGAATCAGACTACTCTAAGGAGGCCATCCAATAAAGGGGTGATGATATTATGATAATGGTAATGTAGAAACAAATAGGAATTGAGACATGGATCTAACCTCAATATTTAATGAGAATGGTTGATGAAATACTAACTAACAAGAAAAGATTTTAGGCTAAGAAGAATGTGCCATTAGAGCTGCCCAATTTTACTAAAGACATTAAAGAGGTTGAGGCCCAACTCAAGGATCATCAACAAACCAACCATATCAATGATCAAATTGAGGAGTACTATGAAGAGATAAAGAGTGAATATAGATATTCAAATTATAATTGGAATATGGGAAAATGATCGGATCAATTTTGGAGTAACTATGAAGAAGATGAAATGAAAAAAGATCTTCTCATCTATAAGATTGAATAATCCTCACCATTGCACCTCACCCTAGACTTGGAAGAAGAAGAAACCAAAAACTGGTGGAATTCGAAGGAATATTTTAGGATACCAACTACCTACCTCAGTCTAGTGAAAATAAACTCCAAGAGACACTTTAAATAGAAGAAGAATTTAAAACCGAAGCTACTTAGTGAGTTGACTATTTATTGAACTCAAAATAATTTTATTTTATTAAAACTGAATTTTCCACCACTCTTTTCTATTTTGATTTTAAATATTTGGACAACCCTTTTTCTTATATGGAGGAATAAGGAAAAAATATGCACAAATGGAAGAACACTTAGAGCCCCCTGAAGTCATTGTCCATTTACTAGAGGTGTACAAGAAGAGATCTCAATTTTTCTAATAGATGATCAAGAACACACAATACCGACATTAAAAAAAATATTTTTGAAAAATATTTTTGAAAAATATTTTTTTCATATTAAAGTTCATTATAAATTTCCATTAGATTACTCTTTTAATGTATCATGTCTCAAGAAACCATTAGATAGTGAATATGAGTTTTCAAAAGTTTCAACCAAAGAGGTGGAGGTTTCATACTTCAACCTACCCCTGCCATGAAATATGTACCTCATTGTGAAGTGGGTGGATTTAATGTACACCATGAGTTGAATTATCCTTAAAAAACATATAAATGAAATACGGGAAGAAAAAATATGGGGTGGTACAAATATAAGAAACTACACCCACCATAGAAATATGGAAAATAGTTGGTATTGACCTATAGAGGTAGTGAAAATTCAGGTCCCACTTGGGGGATAATACCAAGACATATCCCATTAATTTATTTCTAGGACTTTATATTTCATTTTCTTGGATTATTCCAACATGCATACCCACATCCACTTATATTTTTGAGATTAAGGTACACAATAATTTTTCTTAATCAAGTAATTTTCTTTTGTAGGTTCATGATGACACTAGGAAACCCCAAAATGGTGAATGATGTGGGTGTAAGATTCATGGGAAATTGATTTATATTTTAATTTTTATCTTTTAAACAATCTATATTTTTTCTATAACCTATTTTGATATTAAATTGGAAAATTGCATTCCCTTTCTTGAATTATGGTTTACTTGACTAATATTGGAGATGTTCATTTCTTAGTAATCTTGTGATACCATGTTTTAGATTTCAATGTTAATTAAGTTAAATGAGTAAAATGAATAATTGTATCCTTAAAATTAAGCATGGATGTTAAAATATAGACTCATGATTTAAAGGAATTATATTATTCATGTTAATGAAATTTCCCAAGAACTTTTCATACTTTGAATTTCTGAAATTGATGTGAATTGAATTTTTATTATTATCCATTCTAATGAGTGATTGTACAATATAAAATGTCCCATTTTCTATAGTATTTCTAGACTAAGTAATTTATATTTATTCTTGAGCATATTCCTTGAGTGATCCTGGGAAGTGTTAGCTACCAGAACTTTCATTTGAACTTGTAAAAGATACAACTATGGACAAACACATTTAAAATGATTAAGGAATATTTTGAGAAGCCCTTATACATAAATAACACAATTAAATCAATCCTTGTTTATCCCATGGAGACTATGAATGAACTATTTAGGGATATTCCCTGTTTTAAGATATTTTTATTCATTCCTACCATCCTCTTAGTATTTTCATGATATTTTAAGATGAAGTGTGGGGGGTGAATGAAGACATGGTGGAAGGGATGATTTGAATTGTAATGATTTTTTTGGGGTGATATATATGGGGATTGAAAATTTTTTTTAAACATTAATTGTACTATTTATTTTTTTACCTTGTTAAAAAAAGATAAAATGATGAAAAAACCAAAAAATGAAAAAAATGTGTTTTAATTTCAGAAAATCAAAAAACACCATTACAAGACCGATATTTTTTATTATATGTTGTTAAGTAATGGATGTGAGGTTTATTCAAAGCATAAATTTTAAAAAAAGTTAAAAGGTACTTAAAAATGTATAAAATTAGATAAAAAATTATATAGGGTACATAAATCATTCGTTATGATTTGCTTTGATTATGACTTACCTTAGGTTTTGGGAAGTGGGAGTTGTTACAATTTTAAGTTTATAATTTCATTGATCTTTTACTATTGAAATCATTCCCTTTACTTTATAAATTTACCCACTCTTTGAGATTTAATTTTTAATTCTCACCAACCTTAAGCCTTAGAGTCATTTGATCCTTTAATGAAAGTCCTCATAATTTCAAGTGTATTTTTCCTTTACAAAGTGGATAAAGTAGTTCCTTTATAAGACCATATATAGGGAGCATGTATTAATTATATGAGCATAACTTTACTTGATTTAATATCATGAATTATGAGTGAAATATAACAACCATGTTCTTTATTACAGATTAATTTTTGATTTATTACATGAAAGTATACATAATAAAACTCAGAAGGTCAATAAGTCTACAGTCTTTGAGAAATTGTTATATAACAACTTGAAATTAGGAATATATCATCTTTATTAAAAACTTCTTTAACATGATCATAATATGCCATCAAACTTAAAACCGCATGGGATAACCTGGGGAGATACATAAGAAAGGGGTTAGCAATAAAGACCATTAAGGG
Organism: Viscum album; assembly: GCA_963277665.1. Taxonomy (NCBI): domain Eukaryota; kingdom Viridiplantae; phylum Streptophyta; class Magnoliopsida; order Santalales; family Viscaceae; genus Viscum; species Viscum album. The sequence goes on along the minus strand of OY728157.1, from coordinate 2,112,081,853 downwards.
AATAAAATGAAGTAAGTAATACATTTTGGACAATAGGAAAATAAATGATGTATAAAAGAAACATTAATGAGAATTCATGATATTACATGATAATAATAACATTGGAATTGTGGAAACAGCTGACAACACTGCATCATAAACATCGGTCAAGGCTAAACCACCAAGATATAATGGTGGAAAAAGTTTAATAAAGGAATCAATTTCACTCTCTATCCCAAAATGACATTTCATGAGACTAAAAATTACCCAATTCATTGGAGAACTATATAATTCTGCGTGAACCTTTCACATTCATTTCATTATCGTGCTTAAATTTTCTATATAGATTATAAAACATGGAATCATTTGCCATCAAATTTTATTCCACGAACTTGTAGTGTGGAATAAATACATATAATTCCTCATTCAAATACGTATTATTTTTAATAGTTAACAAACTTGATAGGAAATGGTTATGGTATTCACTACATAATTGTTTTGGTATGGAAAATCATGGTAAATTTTGGCAGCATGACGACATCATGTAATAATTCATTAAATTGGTTGGTGAGAGAGAAAGGGGTCTCTAATAATTTGGAAATAAACTATTTAGTAAGGGGGATATGGAATAATATATCCAATAATAAGAAAATTAATATAAAATACACAAGGTAAAATATATATTGGAATAAATTGGAGAAAGAAAAATCACTTTTACTAAATTTCGGTATGGTAACAGGTGTACAAAAAGGATAATATGAAGATTAATGATAGTTAAAGGGGGATATCATCATTTATAAATTAAATTTACTTATAGGGAATGTTTAATAATGTATCCGAACATTATAAAATGGAATTTAGGAAATATAATATAAAACAAGTTCTTGAATGGAAATGAGAAGAGAGAAATACCTTGCTTGAGTGTGTGAAACAAAATGCTTGGGAGAAGCTTCTTGAGAGCATGGGGTTTCCTTGGTAGGATGATAAAGAGTGCAGGGAAGAGTGTGTAAATGATCCAAGTATTTTTAATGAAGATAAATGTGGTCTTGGGTGGGTTTATATTGGAAAAGAGGGGTATTTATTTATTATTTAGGTTTTGGACTCTACATAATAAAATTACCAAAACAACAAACCAACTCCTGGTTTTGAGTGAGGTTTCTATCAAAAGGGATTGGTTCTAATTATTTTATAAGACTAGGCTCCGAAATTAATAAATTAATTTCCATTATTATGTATAGGTGATTCATAATATTATAGAAATGATTTAAAAACTCTAAAATATAACAATGGTTTTAGAGGATTCACAAAGGATTTATAAAATTCATCAAATAAACATAAAATCACATTATTTTATAGGGAAAACATATATTTGGTTGTGGATACCCTTTATAGTAATTATTACATCACTTATGGATCATTATTATGTCATAAAACATGAAGTATATTTATAAGTTATTTACTTTTTACCCAAAAATTCCACTGTCTCAGAAAATTATTACAAATTAACCATTAGATAATTTCAATATTCTAATTCCAAAAAAAATTATATTATCTAAAAAAATTTATAAATATTTTAATTTTCAATTTTAAAATAAATCTACATTTATTAAGAAATTCTTGGTTTTTTAAAATAATAGTTTTTAAACCATTATAAAAATTACATTTGAATTCATAAAATTATATTATAATTTATTTTTAATAAAAATTATTTAATAATAATATTTTATTAAAATATTATTTATTTCAAAAATCTATTTATTCATAAAAAAATTCCTTTATTGAATATAAATATTACCGAAAAATTCTTTTTGGGTTTTATTGTATGAAAATAAAAAACATTTATAGAGTAATAATAATAGGATGAAAATATATCTATTATTCTATATAGAATAATGTTCATAATAATATTTATAGGTCATCTATACATATCCCTTTAATATAATTAAAAAATCCCTAAGATCAAGGTGCACGATGGTTGGCCATTCATCGGGTGGTTCGACAGACATGGTTTGGGCCATGATCTCGATGAACTTGAATTTATCCCATAAATAGTTTCACTTATGCTTAAGTTGTAGGATATGACCTTGGGGTTGGTTAAGGGAAAATCCCAGTGATGTTATCTCTATCAGAATCTCTAATAAATTTCCTTCATAGGGTATGATCCTACTAGTTGAGGACATCACTTCATTTTTCCATGTCAATTTGATTTGTAAAAATACTATATTTATACTAGTCATGTGATCAATGTTCAAAAACTATATTAACAATGGAAAATATGATTAACATTCTCTTATATCTGATAGGATATAATGAATCCAAATAAAGGAATGTGATTTATATATCCATATTATATAATAAGAAATTTAATTAAATTTCAATGGAAAATTAATTTACAACAGTTTGGGTCATTACCTGAAAATATTCAAAAGTGTGGTAAATCATGATTTGAAATATTTAATAATAATTAATTGGGGAACTTGAATGAAAGAAATAATAATTTCTACCATATTCAATAGGGTGAAAGTAAAATACTTGAATTAATTATTTCTTGGGAAAATGGTAAATTGAAATGATATTTTATGTAATATTTTAAAAAATTATTTAACATTGATTATTATTTATTTTTATTTCCTCAAAATTGGATTAATAATTACATTGGTTCCATCTAATTTTTAATGTTGAGATTTTATTCTTGAGGAAGATCATAGTTTAAGTGTGGGAGAATTGGAAGAGAAAATATTTTTAATTATTTTAATTTTCAATTCAATGTATTTAATTACACTAATGTGTTATTTTAAGGTCAATAATTTCATTTTATGGTTTTAGAAGCATTTCGAGATTAATTGCAAAAATTCCTAATTTTGTATTTTAACCATTTTCATGTATTCTTGTATTTAGAACATAACTTTTTATAAAATGAATTAATTTTTGAAATAAAATTTTTAGGCTTTGAGAAATATTGGATTTCATTTAATTCTTCTGAACCGAGTGTTTAATCGAACATTTGGAGGCCCAAAATAAGCTCACAAATCAGGACTCAAAATCTGTACACCTATCTGGATATTTTTAAAATTTGGTCCTATATCTCATAAATTTCCAGGAAAATTGAGATTAAATGAAACATTAATAAATAAAAATATTTAGGAACCACTTTCATAACATTTAACCCACTTTATTTTACTAATATCTTGTCCATATAAGTATGGGAAATTGAATTTTGGAAATTCAAATATTCCACTAGTCTAGGATAAAATTTCAGATAACATGGGATTTAAAATATTTTAAACATGGAGGATGAAGCTATAATTTGGTGGTTAATTGGGAGAATTTTTTTTAACAACTTTATAGAAGTATAATTTTCCAAATTCAGTAATTAAATTGGTATACCATACACATAGTTTTGGAGAAAAATTCTCGATCCAAAATTTCACCCCTTATGCCTATAAATATGAGGCCAAGGGTGGATTGAAGTGTATCAATTAGTTCCCAAGGATCTTCTATAGGGATTCACTGTAGGGATATCACTGTAGGGATATCACTGATTTTGGATTTATTTATTTTATTTTATAATTATTTTCTTTTCCCAAATAACACGTGCATATTTTTTGTTAAAGTGTTTCCCTTTTCTTCTTCTAGCTTTTTTTCTCTTCCAACCCTAATCTCATTTACTATCTATTCTATATTTCCATAATGATCTATTTTCACTTTGAAATGGAAAGTTACTTACACAAATCTTAGACCTAGGGGTTGTTTTGTGTAATTCTTAATTATTTTTATTCAATTCAACAAGTTTTAAATCTATTTTTGGTGGATGTGAGAGTATTGCAGAAGTGCGGTTGTCGTCCACCAAAACATTATTTTCAATTGCATTACTTTCCATTGGTTCATTATTTTTCCCTCCATTATCTTGGGGAAACCATTTATATGGTAGAGGTGGGGTTTCTTGAAGGGATGAAACGATATATGGTGGATTTGGGTCTTCTCGGAATTTCATTCTCGGTTGAGGTGTTATCCTAATTGACTATAGGATGAGGTGATGTTTGGTGTGCTGATGGTATACCAAAATCACACACTCTTTAAATCAAATGAAAGTATTTTTTAATTATTTTCCATCATAAAAATTATCAAAGTGAATTTAAAGAGTAATTAAATAATTAAGGAACTCATGTGACGAATCCTATGACCAAAAACTTTCTTTCTGACACTCATTTTGTGTTGCATCTTCATGTTAGGGCAGTGTCATTTTATTTCATTACATTATTTTACAAAAAAAATCCATTATTTTAAATAAATAATAAAAAAATCAAAAAAAATTATATTATGTGAATTAGACATTAGTTATTGAACTGACCGCGATGCCCCTCATGTGAAACAACCTTTGTTAGCCTCTATGCTGCATTTGAAAAATAAAATTTTCTTCATGCCCTATAATAGGCATTTAACAAAAAATAATGTCTAAAATATCTTATCTAAGTAAAATTCTATCCAAGTCTACTTATGGTAAGTAAAAATTTGATAATATGTAAAAAAATTAGACCTCAAATTAATATTTCTAGAAAGGGTTATACAAATCAAAAACACATTTTAGTAATAATTATTTTGTTCTAAAAGGTACCCCATTTTTCACTAAGTGATTAAATGGTGGACATTTGAAGAATTATTTTTCTTCAAACAAATTTTAATATTTATTTTTTTGTAAGGATTAATTTTATAAAGAAATTACATTTTGTCAATGAAGTAAATTTGGAAGAATTTCGTTACCCAAAATACTATTTATTGATAATAATGCACCCAAATAGGTTTGGATTCTGAAAAACTAATATATTTTTTTAGGAAAATAAAGATATTACCAACAATTAAAATATTTGGTACATAGATAGTGGTTTCTCTATATAATTTAATGGCAGCAAAGACTTCTTTAATAATATTATCAAGATGAAAAGTGTAAAAGTAACTTTCAAAGATAATGCTCACAGAGAAATCATCGTTATAGATAACATTGTACTTCTTAGAAAATATCTTATTTAAAATGTTTTATTTATTTTAGGATGTAATTAAAACCTTATAAGCATATTTAAATTATAAAATTAAGGTTAACTTGTGAAATTTAGAAATGATAAATGTACAGTACGTGGTTCCAAGGATGAATTTATTCTTTATTCCAATTGGCTTGAGAATGTTTATACACTAAACTTAGAAGAGCTTAGGATCAAAGACTTACCTTATCTTAGTTCAATGGAAGATAAATATTAGTTATGAAATAGATGGTTAGGAAACTGTAACCATATAAACTTATCTATGTTGACTAAGAAAGTCCTTGTTAAGGACTTACCAGAAATTATGTGTGATACTTAAAAAATCTGTGATCCTTGTCAATATGGTAAGAAACATAAGTGAATTTTTAAATATATTAGGGAAGTATTCACTTTTAATGATTTACAATTATTGAACACGAACTTATTATTTCCTACATAAACTAGAAGTATTGGTGTAAAATACTATGTATATGTTTTAGTTAATAATTACACTAGATACATGTGGGTCTATTTTCAAACAAAAAAAATCCGAAGCCTTTAGTTATTTAGAAATTTTTTATCCAATTTTGAAAATGAGAAAAAAACTCATTTAAAACTTTTCATAGTGACCGTGGCGGAGGATTTGAAAAAAAAATTGATATTTTTTTGTAAAAATGGTATTGAACATGACTTTTCTGTACCTAGAACTCCCCAAAAAAATGGTTTAGTTGAATGAAAAAATAACTAGCACCATGCTAAGTAAATATTCAGTTCCTAAATATTTTTGGGTTGAAGTGTTCACCACTACCTTCTATACTATAAATCGAGTTTTAATTAGACCATTTATTAATAAAACTCTTTATGAGTTGTGGACAGGAAGAAAACCAAAAGTTTCTTAATTCAAAGTATTTTAGGAAAATTATTCATATTAAATACCAAATATAACCTATATAAATTCACTCAAAAAACCAATGAAGGAATTTTTTTAGGTTATTACACTACTTCCAAGGCTTATAGATTTTCTAATAAATAATATTGTACAGTTGAGGATATAAAGAATTTTATATTTTATGAAACTGATCCCTTTGTTTTCAAAAAACCTCAACCTACATCCGTAGATGTTATTTCAAAAAACTAATTTCAACCTATATTAAAAAATAATTCTCATAAATAAATAACTGAAGAATATTTTTTTTGAAGTTTTTACTAAGGAATAATTTCATCCTTTTGTTGAAGAACCCAATTTTTAAAACCCAAGAAATCAATTATTTCTTAAGAATCATACTAATGAAAGTATTATCAGTGTTGTAGATTAAATTGTTAGGACTAGAAGTTATTTAAGAAATGAAATTGAACATATAAATTTTTTATCCCAGTTTGAACCTAATAATCCTGATAAGGTTTTAGGTGATGAGGATTCGACAAAATCTATGCAAGATGAACTCAATGAGTTTGGAAGGAACGAATTTTGTACTTTAGTTGAATGACTTAAAGAAACCTTTATAATTGGAGTTAAATGGGTGTTTGGAATAAATGTGATGAAAATGGAATAATAGTTTGAATTAAAGAAAGACTTGTTGATAAGGGATATAACCAACAAGAAGTAGTTGACTATGAAGAAACCTATACACCAATTGTAAGATTTGAGACTATTCAAATATTTGTAGTCTATTCAAAATTATTTAATTTAAAACTATCTCAAATGGAGGTGAAATGTGTTTTACTTAATAGAAATTCTTTGGAGGAAAATTATATAGAAAAACCCTTGGTTTGGAAAATAAAAAACTTCTAGAATATGTTTTTAAACCTAAAAAATCCCTATATATACTTAAACAAGATCTTAGATATTGGTATGATAGATTAACTGGATTTTTTGTTTCAAAAGAATTTTGTTAAGGGAACTGTGGATCTAAAAATATTTATAAAAGAATTTAATAATTTTTTTATTGTACAAATATATGTTTATGAAATTATATTTGGTTCAAATAAAAAATATTTCACCTATTCCATTTTGGATCTTATGAAATATGAGTTTGAAATGAGTATGATGGGTGAGTTAACATATTTTATCAGTTTTCAAATATCACTAAAACTTGAAGGCACATTTTTGTCTCAGCATAATTATGTAAAATAATTTCTTTAGAAATTTTGGTATGAAAACACTAAAAGTATTATTACTCCAATTTGTAGCTCCAATATATTAGATCTTTATTAGGTTGGGAAACTAGTTGATCAGAAAACTTTTAGGGGTATGATTGGAAGATTACTTTACTTAACATGTAGTCATTCAAATTTAATGTTTTTGGTATGATTATGTGATAGATATCAAGAAAATCCCAAATAATTCCATATTAAAGTAGTAAAATGATTTTTTCATTATCTTAAGTGATCTATGTATTTAGTCTTATTTTCTTTTTCTGGAAATGTTTTTTAACTAAAATGTTAATATGATACTGACTTTGGTGGATGTAGAATGGATAGAAAAGGTACATATAGAACATGTCAGTTCTTATGAGATTATCTAGTTTCTTGTTCATATTGGAAACAAAAAATTAGTAGCACTTTCCACTGTTGAAGCTGAATATGTAGCAGATGGAAGTTGTTGTGATCAAGTGTTGTAGATGAAACCAACACTCACAAACTACGGAATGATTTTTACTAAAAATTTAACACTTTTTGAAAACACATGTTCCATTTATTAAAGTAAAAACCCATAACATCACTTGAATTCTAAACATATATATATAATACACCTTTTACTTTATGATCACACACAATAAGGAGATATAATTTTATATTTAATTGAAATAGAATAACAACTTGGTTATATTTTTATTAAACCCCTAAGTTCTAATAGATTTAAATATATCAAACAAATGCTAGGAATGATCAATTATTTATAATTCTTGATTACCAATATACTTAAATTAATATACTCCTTTCATATGGGAGCCCATATGTTTTTTGTTTTCTAAAACTTTTGTTTTCTAAAAAATTTAGTTTTTCTAAAAAGTTTTTGTTTTCATATTTTTTTCTTAGACTCAATAACTTTAACACAATATTTTCAGTCAGATTTTCTTAAGTTAAACTCTAGAATAATAAATTATTAAAAACTATCGTAATCAGTTTTTATAATAAAAGTATCATAATATGTTTTTGTAATAAATCTATTGTAATTAGTTTTCATAATAAATCTGTTGTAATCAGTTTTCATAGTTAAACTATTATAATCAATTTTCATTATAAAACTATCATAATATATTTGTATAATAAAAACATCACAATCAATTTTCATAATAAAACTATCACAATTAGCTTTCATAATAAAACTATTTTAATAATTTTTCTAATAAAACAATCATAATATGTTTCTATTATAAAACTATCATAAGAGAGAGTAAATGTGAGTTTAGAATTCTCTAGTGATTAGCACTGCAGCTCTAGACTCCTTGGATAAGACAGAAATTCTTCTGAGTCATTCTCTGGTTTTTGTGTTCTAAAACAGAGTGTCGTGGTTCAACTTGTGTTCTTTTTGAGTGAAGATGTTCTCTATATTACAATGTACTTTGAATGTTCTTCAGTAGAGTTGGATTGCATGCATGAGACAATTTCTTCTTTGAAGATCTTGCAATCTCTTCTTCGTGGTCCTGCTTGTCAGCTATTTTTTCTGTTTAGTACAGTGCACTCGTGTTTGGAGTCGTCACGTGTTGTGTTGTATGTTCTTCCTCTTGGGAACACTTCTCTTTATCTTAGAATGCATGGGTTTTGGCTGACAGGTTCCATTTGCTTCATACCTCGTACCTCATACTGTATCTATAAAGAAACATTAATTATTGTCAGTATATTACAGGCGTCAAATATGACTGTTAAACATTAAATTTAAAGACAACAAAAGTGTTTAAGAAAAGGTGTCACATTAAGTTATGCAAATAGTGCCTTCTTCACGGTATATCCTTCATAGAGTCTCCTTCAACATTTCTCCTTCACGGTGTCTCATTAACGGTGTCTCCTTCATGGTGTCTCATTGTCACGGTGTCTTGCTTACGGTTTCTAGATTCACAGTGCCTTGATGAATGTGTCTTGATAAATGTGTCTGGAACTTAGGCAAACAGAGTGTCTGGATTACGATGTCTGTTCTTTGTGTCATGCTTCATGGTGTCAGGCTTACTGTGTCATGGTGTATTGTGGTCACGGTGTCTCATTGGTCATGTTGTCTCGTGGTCATAGTGTCTCATTGGTCACGGTGTCTCGTGGTCACAGGGTCTTACTTACTCTATCAAGCTTCAAGGTGTCTTGTACTTAGGAAAATAACTGTATTCAGACTTAAAAAATAATATGCATAAAATGAATTGAACTTAATCATTATAAATTATGAGATAACTTGAAACATAAATACACATTATTGATAATATTTGATAGATTTTTGATCATGAATAAGATTTGTAATTATTATTGAGATCTGTGATCATTAAAACACGATTAATACATGAGGATTACAACAATTTGTTTTCCTTCACATGGTTTTTTGAAACTGTGTTCCAACTATGTGTGTTCCCATTAACCCCTAAAACATGTTACATGATTTCCAAGAGGTGGTGCATGGTTTATATTAACTTTTCACAAACCGTGTACCTCTAGAAAACCCCTCCAAAACATGCCAAAATTTCTCTAAAACTAAAAAAACATAACCCAAGCATTACATAAGCTTACAATACATTAAGAAAGGATTAATTACCTTATACCAAGGGTGTAACATTTTCCCTTCCATTAGTCATTTCATTATTGGTAAGTATAAATATGATATTCTTCTGAAAGAAGTTGGGCCATTGTTCTAACATTTCATTTTCATGCTCCCATGTCACTTCATGAATTTGAGCTCACTACCAAAATTCCCATACTAGTCTGATGATTTTGTTCACGGGAGAGATTATCTTACCTATTCATAATCCATATTAGTATATGATTCAATGTTTCATTCGATTCAAGGTCAAAATGGTCCCATTTAATCACACGGTCAGATTAGTATGGTAATTCTTCAATCTAGATGCATGAAACACATTATGCACCAAATTAAACCTTGGAAGTAATGAAAATCGATATTCCACTTTACCCACTCATTAATGTATCTCAAAAGGGATAATTTACTGAGTATATGACATTCCTTTCTTACTAAATCACTAATGTACAAGACATGGAGTGATTCTCAAGAAAAAATGATCACCCACGTCAAATAACAATGGTTGATGATGGTGATCCCCATATGATTTTTGATTACATTGAACAATTACCTCTCCCTTTATAATATTTTAAATCTTCTCCATTGTCTCATTCACAAGTCTAGGTTCGATGAGTGAAACCTCACCTTTTTCTACCCAACAAAGTTGAGAATAATGAGGATGACCATAAAATAATTCAAAAGGGGCCATATGTATTAAGGCTTGATCCCTGTCATCATATGATAACTCCACTAAAGATATTTTATCTTCCCATTATCCTCAAAAATCCATCTCATAACCTCTAAGAATTTATTCAAAATTTTTCACAATCATTTTGGTTTTTCCATCAGTTTGAGGATGATATGTTGTGTTCATGGTCAATTGTCTTCCAAGGGTTTATTGTAGGGAATTTAAAAAATTAATAATAAACCTAGGTTCCTAGTAAATAAAAAACCGAATTGGTACACTATGTAGCTTTATAACATCTTTGATATAGATTTTGGACAAGCCTTTTACCTTATTGGTTTCATGAATCAGGATGAAGTGATCAATATTCACGAGGTGATCTACAATCGCCCATATGGAATCATGCTTCTAAACTGTTCCTGGAAGAACTATCACAAGATCTATAGTTATTTTATCCCATTTCTATATAGGAATTGGTAAGGAATGAAACATACTTACTGGCCGTTGGTGTTTTTCCTTGACCCACTGATATGTGAGATATTTAAAGAAAAACTCTGCCACTACTCTTTTTTTTCAATCCACCAAAACAATGCTTTTATCACCTTATATATATTCTATATTATTGTATGAATAGCCCATATCAAAACATGGTAGGCCTAAAAAAATATTTCTAACTAGTTGGAGGAACTATAATATGATCTTCACACTGCAAAATAGATTTCCCATATAGCTTAAATACTTCAATTTTTTCCACACCATTGAGTTTTAAACACAAAGTCAAACATTCTTAATATGATGTTTGAGAATTCCTAGCCTTTGCAACCAAATCAAGAACACCAGAAACTAGATAAAATATGATAATGTAACCCTTCTCAACACATTGTAGATGTATATCTGCTATGACTAACATTAGATACCACTGCTCTGAAGATTCTTTAGCTAGCTGATTGTATTTCTTCCTACTTAATGCATCAACGTTAGAGTTCCTTTTACCCGTTGTATACATAAAGTCAAAGTCATAAATTTTATGGTATTAATTCATCTTCATTACCTTATATTCAAATACATTTATGAGAAAATTCATTTCAAACTCTTATAATCCATAAAGAACATAAAATTCTCATAAAAAAGATAATGATGCCAAGTCTTTAAGGAATAAACTAATACAACAAATTCTAAATCATTTATCATATACTTCTACTCATGGAAGCATAACTTTCCTGATCTATAAGGAACAATGTAACATCCCGAAATTTTGAATAAATATTGTTTCCTAATTTTGTGTGTTATTTTATTTTATTTTTTATACTCAACAAAAATGTTTCATTTGATAACACGAGTATAATTAAAATGAGACCGTTGGGCTTTGACTGTTATATGACCATTGGTCAATATGACCACTGGAAACTAAACATTTTGATTATTGCCTCTAAATACAAGTAATCTTGGTTAATTATTATAGAAAAAAGATTCGATGGCCTCACCCAGTAGTCTTGGACCGATCGAAGCTCATCTAACAGAACTTGGGAAGGAGGTAGCACCACTGGGCTTTGATCTGGACCAAACCCAAGCCGAACTTCATCGTGTGAAGCTAGAACGGAATCACCTTTGCGAGAAGTTCAAACTAATAGAAATTACTACTCGTGCGATGTTAGCCGATCCTCCCTCAGATTCTCTCACCTTAGCACACCTTACACTTAGGTCTTATGCTGGTGTGATAAGGGGATATGTAAGGAGACTGTAACTGCCTTGTGTAATCCTTTGTTTTAAATAAAAATTGGGATTTCTTCTTATGATGAAGTTTATGAATTTTCAAATTACCGGATAAATATAGTATGCATATTTTTGATGAATTTTAGAAAAATGATATTTTAAAAATGGTTGTGTAAACCTTAAATAATTAAAAATGTGTAATGATTTTCAAAAAATGGTCTTCTACAATTATGTTCAGTACGAAATTTAGAGTCTAATAAGATCAACATAATTTTTGATGAATAGTAAATTATGAATAGTGATTTTATGATTAGGATTAGTAATGTGTCCAAATGGATTAGTAATCTCACTTAAATAAAGTATTAATATAATCTAGGCACCTTGATTAAGTAATGTGATTCAATAAAATGGTTAAATAACGGTTTCATAAATTATTATTCAAGTATTAGTTTTTTTCTGGTGAATAGCGTTTTTTAATTAAAAATTTAATTAAAAATATTTAGAAAATTATTTTTATAAAACATATTTCATTTTTGAACTCAGAGCACCGATATTATGCTATGGTAATTTTTGGGGTTTTTTCTGAAAAAATGAATTTTTGGTGAATAGTGTTTTTATTTAAAAATTAAATTAAAAATATTTAGGAAATTATTTTTATAAAATGGAGTTCATATTTGTAATCAGAGCGTTGATATTTGGTTAAGGTGAAATTTTGGGATTATTCTGAGAAAGTTGAATTTTCAATGAATAGTGAAAATACAGTTTTTAAGTTACGGGTGTCTAATGACATCATTAAATGATGTATTAAGTATGTAATCAATATGGTCGACTTATGAATAGTAATATAAGGTATGAGGTGTCCCAAGTGGCCAATACCATGGGCAAATACCATGGGCAAGCCCATGGTTTTGCCAAAACCACTAATGAGGTGTCCCTTGGCCATTAATGCCTTGTCCCCTCACTTTCCCTATAAATACCAAGACATCCTCTCATCCATTCGACTCCCCGCTCTTCCCCAACAAAGTTCTGGTATCATTACCTCCCAAGGAGTCCTCCCATGGTCCCCCAACCCCTCAAGGTCCCAACATTTGAGTTTTAAGAGTTATGTTTTAAGGTAAGGGATCTGACCTCTCTCTTTCATTTCAAGTAATCTCTTTTATGTCATTCCTTTTATGCTACATGTTCTTATGTTGGAGGATGTTCTTTTATAATACTCTTACTGCCCTTTTTATGTTCATATAATGAGAGATCCCCTCTTACTCTCATTATTTCGTTTTATGAAGTTTTAAGTGGCACCGTTAGGCTGCCGAATTTTTAAGTGGTTCTTCACCCTTCTCGTTTTGAAGTTCTACTTTCATGTCAATTCTTTCAAGTTCCTTTTTGTTATGTTGGGGTATGATATCTATATCTATCATACTGGACTCTTATGTTCATATGATGAGAGACCCCATTTGATCTCTTCAATTCAGTATTTTGAAGTTTTAAGTGGCGCCGTTAGGCTGCAGAATTTTTAAGTGGTTCTTCACCCTTCTTGTTTTGAAGTTCTACTTTCATGTCAATTCTTTCAAGTTCCTTTTTGTTATGTTTGGGTATTATCTCTATATCTATCATAATGGAATCTTATGTTAATATGATGAGAGACCCCATTTGATCTCTTCAATTCCATATTTTGAAGTTTTAAGTGGCGCCGTTAGGCTGCCGAATTTTTAAGTGGTTCTTCACCCTTCTCGTTTTGAAGTTCTACTTTCATGTCAAATATTTCAAGTTCCTTTTTGTTATGTTGGGGTATGATATCTATATCTATCATACTAGACTCTTATGTTCATATGATGAGAGACCCCATTTTATCTCTTCAATTTAGTATTTTGAAGTTTTAAGTGGCGCCGTTAGGCTGCCGAATTTTTTAAGGGATTCTTTCACCCTTCTCATTCTTTTCAAAGTTCTACTTTCATGTCAATTATTTCAAGTTCCTTTTTAATTATGTTGGGGAATTAACTATATATCTACTATAGTGAACTCTTATTTTCACATGATGAGAGACCCTATTTGATCTTTTCAAATCATTTTTGTTGAAATTTAAGTTACGCCGTTAGGCTGCCGAATTTTTAAGGGATTCTTTCACCCTTCTCATTTTTCAAGTTCGATTTTCATGTAAAGTATTTCAAGTTCCTTTTTATTATGTTGGGGTATGACCTCTATATCTATCATACTGATCTCTTATGATCATATGATGTGATACCCTATTTGATCTTGTCAATTAATTTTTTATTGAAGTTTAAGTGACGCCGTTAGGCTGCAGAATTTTCATAAGAGAAATATAATTTTTGTCTTCCTTCCATGTTTTTCATTTCAAATGGTATGTCCTCCAAATTTCATTACCATGTCCATATATCCTTCTTATTCCGTTCCCCTATTGTTTTATGGATCATTTATGAGTGGGTGACCCATGTCCCCTCTCTTTTCAATGTTTTCTAAAACCCCGAAACATAGCCGTTATGCTGCAGAATTTTTGGTCTCAGAATGCCTCTCTCTTTTCTCAAAATTATTTTATGTTATAAAGTGAATACTCAAAGCTCTTATTTCTACAAGGGTATTCACATATATATCAAAAGGTTCTATTTTAAATTCTGGTATTTACATACATGAGACCCGCTTTCCCTTTCCGTGGGTTTAAAGTGACGTAAGGATCATGTCTTTAAAGCAGTTTTTTAAACGTTATGATTATGAAATGAAACCCATTTATTTTATGCTATATGGGTTATTTATGAAATGTTTGATGATGATATATGTGTATCACATGATAATAAATGAAAATTTAAGGGTGTGCCCTGATAGCGCTCCAATGCATTGGGTAATGATGTAACCACTAGAGATTACAATTTTCACGCTACCTTGGTGAATAACCTTGGTAATTTTCAAATGACACCTTGGGGATGGACCTTGGTGATATTTTCATGATTGTCTATGTTAAATGATGTAGCCACATATTCAAGTTATGAAAATTTTATTTTTATTATGATATGCCTCATGATTTCATTCTCATGCCTTAAAGTTCTTTTCATGACCTTATTGAAGTATCTCAAGTTCACATGTAAAATGTTTCTCTTGTTTCCCTTACTGGTATTTTTGCTCACCCTTTCTTTTGATGTATGTCCCCAGGTTATGTGATGCATTAATGAACCTAGGATGAACATGAGGAGAAGCTTTTCAAGTTTTTTAGAAGAATGTTTTATGTTTTCATGTTTAAAGTTCCTGGTTTCCAAGACACTAAACCTTAAAGATCCCCAGTTTTGTAAAATGTAATTAAAGTTTATGGGATAAAAAGGCGGGATTCTATAGTTGGTATCAATGTATGGTTTAGTTATGTGTGGAAATTAGGATATGAAAACTCTAGGAAGAACCCTATAGAAAAGTTAAAGAAATAGGAAATCTTCCTTGTATTTTGGTGAGTATTGAGTAAGGGGTTGCCAAGAAAATACATCCCTGTCTGGATACGAGCAGGTAGAGGTGGCTCTGGAATAGATATACATAGGGGTAAAACCCAAAAACACCGCTTTGAGCTATACTCGAACAGGAACTGGTACACGACAACGGGCCTTGCTGCACTCTTGGTTACGACACTCCCGGGGGATATGCTTTGGTAAATTCATAAGCTTAGTATGAACCATTGTTAAAGGAACAAAGATAAAATAAAATAAAGATTCACATAAGAATATATGATCATGGATAACCTAGATGGGAACCTAGGGGATCACAAGTTAGGGTATACTTTTCTTCTACAAGTTATCCTTATATGCTTTCAGTTCCTTTTTATGATTATTGGCTAAGTACTTAAGCCCCTAATTATGCTTTCTCTTCTTAGTTAATGGTGGGAAATGGAAGAACATGTCCAAACAACCAATGTGATAGGAAATGAGATGATTTTCGTATTAATATGATAGTGATGATTAGGGGATTAAAATATGATTATTATTTTGGAAGATGTTCACTATTTTGGGGACCCTATATGATCGAGGTAAATAGATTACTACGGTATTTTCATTGAAGAGTAAGATTGACTTATATTTTGAAGAATCGATGAATTTAAGGTGGAATTATAGTAATTTAGGTTATTTATGGGAATGATTAACCTATCTTGGGTAAAATATGTTTAGGTTAGATACTTTTGTTATAAGATGTTAGGAGTGGTTGATGTTGTTTAGAGATGAACGATGAAGTTTATTTTGGAAGACTATGTTATCAAATCCTTCTTGTATTTGGGTTTAAATCTTAGTTTGGTTTATTTTGAGTAATTTTAAGGACCGTTATTTATGGAATGGACTATGATGAACTTTGGGTAGTACCATGGAACTTTGAAGATTTAAAAGTAGTTTCCATTCCTATGGGATTATTTCATTTTGAAGTGTTGTTTTACCTTACCCTTTCTGTTTTTGGGATAATGTTTAAAGATAGAAGAAATAGATAGTTAATTTTTTGTGGATTATAAAGATGATTCTTGTGTTTTGATGAGACCAAGTAGTTTTAAATGCTCATAGTTTGGAGAAAAGATTAGTTTTGCGTAGAAACTTATTAAAGGATGAAACTCTACATGAAGATAGGTATATTTTCTTATGTTTTTGTTTTATGTTGTAAATGAATTCCTAAAAATTATGAAAAGGAACATAAAACAAAAATGTTTTTGGTTTATGTTTCCTACTTGGTAATCAAATACCGTTTACACACATCATAAGTTTGGGATTTTCTTATGGTTAACGTTCTCCTAATCATGTTCTCTATCACTCTCCCCCAGAAATTGACCCTTTGTTTTTCTTCCATGTCCATGTTTTCCTCCATGTAATCCTAGTATGGGTTAACTCGGGTGACCTTTGTACTTCACTTTCTTTCTTTTAAAGTAATATTTTTTCTGACTCCTTTTCCGATGTGGGACTTTCAATGAAATTTCAAAACCCGTTTTTTTAAAAAAAATTGCGAGGATGCAATTTCTTAAGGGGGGAAGATTGTAACGTCCCGAAATTTTGAATAAATATTGTTTCCTAATTTTGTGTGTTATTTTATTTTATTTTTTATACTCAAAAAAAATGTTTCATTTGATAACATGAGTATAATTAAAATGAGACCGTTGGGCTTTGACTGTTATATGACCATTGGTCAATATGACCACTGGAAACTAAACATTTTGATTATTGCCTCTAAATACAAGTAATCTTGGTTAATTATTATAGAAAGAAGATTCGATGGCCTCACCCAGTAGTCTTGGACCGATCGAAGCCCATCTAACAGAACTTGGGAAGGAGGTAGCACCACTGGGCTTTGCTCTGGACCAAACCCAAGCCGAACTTCATCGTGTGAAGCTAGAACGGAATCGCCTTTGCGAGAAGTTCAAACTAATAGAAATTACTACTCGTGCGATGTTAGCCGATCCTCCCTCAGATTCTCTCACCTTAGCACACCTTACACTTAGGTCCTATGCTGGTGTGATAAGGGGATATGTAAGGAGACCGTAACTACCTTGTGTAATCCTTTGTTTTAAATAAAAATTGGGATTTCTTCTTATGATGAAGTTTATGAATTTTCAAATGACCGGATAAATATAGTATGCATATTTTTGATGAATTTTAGAAAAAGGATATTTTAAAAATGGTTGTGTAAACCTTAAATAATTAAAAATGTGTAATGATTTTCAAAAAATGGTCTTCTATAATTATGTTCAGTACGAAATTTAGAGTCTAATAAGATCAACTTAATTTTTGATGAATATTAAATTATGAATAGTGATTTTATGATTAGGATTAGTAATGTGTCCAAATGGATTAGTAATCTCACTTAAATAAAGTATTAATATAATCTAGGCACCTTGATTAAGTAATGTGATTCAATAAAATGGTTAAATAACGGTTTCATAAATTATTATTCAAGTATTAGTTTTTTTCGGGTGAATAGCGTTTTTTAATTAAAAATTTAATTAAAAATATTTAGAAAAATATTTTTATAAAACAGATTTCATTTTTGAACTCAGAACACCGATATTATGCTATGGTAATTTTTGGGGTTTTTTCTGAAAAAATGAATTTTCGGTGAATAGTGTTTTTATTTAAAAATTAAATTAAAAATATTTAGAAAATTATTTTTATAAAATGGAGTTCATATTTGTAATTAGAGCGTTGATATTTGGTTAAGGTGAAATTTTGGGATTATTCTGGGAAAGTTGAATTTTCGATGAATAGTGAAAATACAGTTTTTAAGTTACGGGTGTCTAATGACATCATTAAATGATGTATTAAGTATGTAATCAATATGGTCGACTTATGAATAGTAATATAAGGTATGAGGTGTACCAAGTGGCCAATACCATGGGCAAATACCATGGGCAAGCCCATGGTTTTGCCAAAACCACTAATGAGGTGTCCCTTGGCCATTAATGCCCTGTCCCCTCACTTTCCCTATAAATACCAAGCCATCCTCTCATCCATTCGACTCCCCACTCTCCCCCAACAAAGTTCTGGTCTCATTACCTCCCAAGGAGTCCTCCCATGGTGCCCCCAAGCCCTCAAGGTCCCAACCTTTGAGTTTTAAGAGTTATGTTTTAAGGTAAGGGATCTGACCTCTCTCTTTCATTTCAAGTAATCTCTTTTATGTCATTCCTTTTATGCTACATGTTCTTATGTTGGAGGATGTTCTTTTATACTCCTATTACTTCACTTTTTATGTTCATATAATGATAGATCCCCTATTACTCTCATTATTTCGTTTTATGAAGTTTTAAGTGGCACCGTTAGGCTGCTGAATTTTTAAGTGGTTCTTCACCCTTCTCGTTTTGAAGTTCTACTTTCATGTCAATTCTTTCAAGTTCCTTTTTGTTATGTTGGGGTATGATCTCTATATCTATCATACTGGACTCTTATGTTCATATGATGAGATACCCCATTTGATCTCTTCAATTCAGTATTTTGAAGTTTTAAGTGGCGCCGTTAGGCTGCAGAATTTTTAAGTGGTTTTTCACCCTTCTCGTTTTGAAGTTCTACTTTCATGTCAATTCTTTCAAGTTCCTTTTTGTTATGTTGGGGTATTATCTCTATATCTATCATAATGGAATCTTATGTTCATATGATTAGAGACCCCATTTTATCTCTTCAATTCAGTATTTTGAAGTTTTAAGTGGCGCCGTTAGGCTGCCGAATTTTTAAGTGGTTCTTCACCCTTCTCGTTTTGAAGTTCTACTTTCATGTCAATTATTTCAAGTTCTTTTTTGTTATGTTGGGGTGTGATCTCTATATCTATCATACTGTAATATTATGTTCGTATGATGAGAGACCCCATTTTATCTCTTCAATTCAGTATTTTGAAGTTTTAAGTGGCGCCGTTAGGCTGCTGAATTTTTTAAGGGATTCTTTCACCCTTCTCATTCTTTTCAAAGTTCTACTTTCATGTCAAGTATTTCAAGTTACTTTTTAATTATGTTTGGGAATTATCTAAATATCTTTCATAGTGAACTCTTATGTTCACATGATTAGAGACCCTATTTGATCTTTTCAAATCATTTTTTTTTGAAATTTAAGTTACGCCGTTAGGCTGCCGAATTTTTAAGGGATTCTTTCACCCTTCTCATTTTTCAAGTTTGATTTTCATGTAAAGTATTTCAAGTTCCTTTTTATTATGTTGGGGTATGACCTCTATATCTATCATACTGATCTTTTATGATCATATGATGAGAGACCCTATTTGATCTTGTCAATTCATTTTTTATTGAAGTTTAAGTGACGCCGTTAGGCTGCCGAATTTTCATAAGAGAAATCTAATTTTTTTCTTCCTTCCATGTTTTTCATTTCAAATGGTATGTCCTCCAAATTTCATTACCATGTCCATATATCCTTCTTATTCCGTTAACCTACTGTTTTATGGATCATTTATGAGTGCGTGACCCATGTCCCCTCTCTTTTCAATGTTTTCTAAAACCCCGAAACATAGCCGTTATGCTGCAGAATATTTGGTCTCAAAATGCCTCTCTCTTTTCTCAAAATTATTTTATGTTATAAAGTGAATACTCTAAGATCTTATTTCTACAAGGGTATTTACATATATATCAAAATGTTCTATTTTAAATTATGAGATTTACATACATGAGACCCGCTTTCCCTTTCCGTGGGTTTAAAGTGACGTAAGGATCATGTCTTTAAAGCAGTTTTTTAAACGTTATGATTATGAAATGAAACCCATTTATTTTATGCTATATGGGTTATTTATTAAATGTTTGATGATGATATATGTGGATCACATGATAATAAAGGCAAATTTAAGGGTGCGCCCTGATAGCTCTCCAATGCATTGGGTAATGATGTAACCACTAGAGATTACAATTTTCACGATACCTTGGTGAATAACCTTGGTAATTTTCAAATGACACCTTGGGGATGGACCTTGGTGATATGTTCATGATTGTCTATGTTAAATGATGTAGCCACATATTCAAGTTATGAAAATTTTATTTTTATTATGATATGCCTCATGATTTCATTCTCATGCCTTAAAGTTCTTTTCATGACCTTATTGAAGTATCTCAAGTTCACATGTAAAATGTTTCTCTTGTTTCCCTTACTGGACTTTTTGCTCACCCTTTCTTTTGATGTATGTCCCTAGGTTATGTGATGCAGTAATGAACCTAGGATGAACATGAGGAGAAGCTTTTCAAGTTTTTTAGAAGAATGTTTTATGTTTTCATGTTTAAAGTTCCTGGTTTCCAAGACACTAAACCTTAAATATCCTCGGTTTTGTAAAATGTAATTAAAGTTTATGTGATAAAAAGGCGGGATGCTATAAACAACATGATCTCGTTGTATAAGAACAGAACCCATACTAGATTACAATGTAACACCAAAGACTACAAAGCCCTATTTGGACTCTAGAAGCACAAGAATAAGTGCTAATTTAAGTCAGACTTTAAGATCATGGAAATTTTTTAAATAATCATCATTTGATTAGAAAGGTAAAAATTTCCTTTTCGAATATACCGTAAGTGAAAATGTCATGAAAACTCATGAAGAAATTGTATGTATTGTCCCTCTATTCCAAGGAAGATTCATATCTCAAAAACATTATTCAATGGAAGCCAAGAGATAATAACTTCTTTATTTTTAGGATCTAAAGAATTTCATTTTTTAGAGACAACTTGACTTTTTAATTTCCAATCTTGTATCCATAAATCACACTTCAAATCTTAGTAGACAGCCAATGTTCCCACATGATACCCAACACTATAACCATTTGTTCCCCATGATCAACTTTAGTCCTAGAATACAGTCGAATTTCATCAACCAACACCACCATAAAGGAACACAGATACCTATGGATGATACGATTCATCAATTTTATAGTGGTAGTTGGTGAATTCACAAGATAAAATGGCATAAACACATACTCATAATGTCTATAACGGATCATTAAGCCTATTTTTGAAATATATTTCTTCTGAATAAGAGTTGATGATACCATGATAAAAAATACATTTTAGAGAAACACCAGGATCCCCTAAATTGATCAAATAGGTCATAAATTCATGGAAGAGGATATCAGTTCTTTATTGAAACTTTTTAGAGATTATAATAATTCACATATAGCATAATATTTTTGTCATACCTCTTTAAAAAAGGAATTAATGCTAACCATGAGGATGTTCTCAGTCGAGTGAACCATTTAATTTCCAACACTTCTAGTCAGTTTTTATTTCTTTAAATTTTGTTGGTTCCATTCTATAATATAAGAGGGAAATAATACTGGCCCCCAATAGGGGATCAATCATAAAATCCACTTCTATTTTGTTTGTAAATGCTAAGAGATTTTTAGGAATAAAAAATAGAAATTGATTAACTATGGTCGGAAAATATCAATTTCAATTTCATCCATAGTTTCTAATGTTTCTACTTCCAATTGGTAAGGTATGGTTCCAATGAATGGTAAAAAAGGTCCTAATCTTCTTGTAATTACTTCCAAATCTCCTTTAAAGATATTTATAACACCATCAAAATATTTGAAACACACTTGTCATGGATAAAAATCAATATGGGCCTCAAAGTTCATCAGCCATTCCATTCCTAGAATTAGGCCATAATTATCCATTTCAAGAATAGAGAAATCCCATACCAATTAATCCCCATAAATAGTCATTGTACATGCTGCACTATTAAAATATCAACACTCTCATTAGCCTAGAGGTGTTTGTAGATTCAAAATAGAAGACTGTATATCAACATGGAAACCCATAAGATCAATATCATGAGATGAAATAAAATATGGGGCATAACTGTATCAAATAAGGCTTGTATAAGGGTAGAATTCACAAGCATCATAACTCATACCATAAAAGGATGATATTGAACCTCCATGATCAGTTTCTCCACAACATAAAATTTCTTACTTGATATCCCATACTCTTTGTTTCCCTATTGAGATTCCATAGCCCAAGGAGTCATGGTTGTTCTAGAATCCCCTTAGCTCATTAGATTATGAGGAAAAGAGTTATTCTAAAGAGATATTCTAGTTGAATCATAAGATGTTTGAGAGACATAAGATGTATTACGAGCATCCAAATTTGGAGTACTATGATAATAATACTGAAGATGTCCCATCTAGTTATAGTTGTGACATGATTTAGGTGGTTCCATCAATCCGACTTTATATGCTCAAATTAAAAACATTGGAAATATCCCTGCTTACTTTTAGGTTTGGGGGGGGGGGGGGTTGACTGATCCCTTGGTATGATTCTGAGACATACCACCACTTTGGAAATATGTGCTCATCGTCTGTACATTCCTATCATTGGAGTTCCTACCGATTCTCTTGGTGATAATCATGTTCCCTCCAACCAAATATCCTAAGATATACCTTCCTTCCACATTCGCACTATTTACCATATCTGTATATTCATTAACATAGAGGATGTATATATTTGAGCTAATTTATGATCACAGATGCGACTTTAAAATGAATTCATACAAGGATGAACATGCATATACTTTTGGTATAATGTGAACTAATTCCATAAACTTAGCCACATATCCTATCATCGATATATTATCTTAATTTAAGGCTAAAAAATCCAAATTTTGAAATCTAAAAGGTATGAGGATAGAATTATGTATTAAAAAATTATTCAAAATACTCCCATGTAATGATTTGGTCAACTTTATCTTGAATAAATAAATCCCACCATTTTATTTCTAGATCATTGAGCAAGTATCTTTCCAACATTAATTTTAGCTTGGCTAGTTTTCTAAGGAAATTAGAAATTTGATTCATCATCTTCATCCAAAATGTTTCTTTTTTCATGCTTCAAATCGATCTGAAATATGGATGGGTTCTATTTCTATAATTAGATGGATTGATCCTCTTATTAAGGATCTTCATTCTTGTTTACTCTGTCAATAGGTTGAAGATCCTGAACGAACCTTTGGACAAGTTGATGGTTCACCTATGGATAAAATGAAACCATATTTGCCACTACCTATTCTAGTTGATTCCTACAATGTATGATTAGTAAAATTCATTATAATCAGAATAAAAATCCATTTAGTCTCACTCAAAAGCAACTGAAGGCTAAGAAATTCAAAATTACCATATCAATAATTCCCATAAACTTCCTTTTCAAAATAAAACTATTTTTATTTCGGAATCCATTTACCATAACCATTTTCCATAAATCATGAAAGAAAAAATAAATGATGCAGTCCTAGTGGGAAGTCTCACTGCCGATTCATTATATGTAATATTCGTCGGCTAAACCCATGATGATGAGATGAAAATTCACCAAGAAGTGCACTAAAACACTTATGTACCCAATCACCATGTTAACTTTAAGTTTAACATTAAAATATTAGTTGCGTGTTTTTAAGTCATACATTTCATGCTCCAAAAATCATATCTCATTTATAAAATTCCCATACAATAGAAAGACCAACCAAGAATAATACCAATTATAACAGCCCACCTATCCTTAATGTATTGATAAGTGAAGAAGATATTACTGGATTTATGATACATCCCCAATAAAACAAATTCTAGCAATAAATACCAAGGTATGGGAAAAAATTAGGGGATTATTTTCCATTTAAAGATAAAAAAACATGTTAATATTAAACAGTAAACATACAATAATCCTATATTATTTATGAGAAGAAATAATTTAACCCAAATTAAAACCAATAAAATGATAAAAAAATTATACTGAAAATAAAACATGGAATATAAAATATAATAATAAAAGTAAACATGCCTCATAGGCCTCAAGTGACATCATCCAAAATAACACCCAACTAAGCTCCAAACTCCATATCCACCTTCTATTCCCATGGTATCAAGACTCATCACTGGAGAAAATTATATATTTACTTTACCTATATCCCCGTAAATGAAATGAACCAAAATGACCAAGAAAGGGGTGAGTATAAACTCAATAAGATTTCCTCAGATACTTACCAACCCATGACACTAAGGAAAGAACTAGTTTTTTTGCATTTATATAAAATTGTTTAAAGATTTATTTAAAGAAATTTATACCAAAACCATAAATAGTTCCATAGAAAATAGTAAATAAATTCTTCAGAATAGTTATTATAATTTAGTAAACACATTGATATATTTCCACAAACACACAAACATCCATTCGTTCTGAGTGATAGTTCCATACTCATGATAGGTATCTCATTGATCCACCAAGTCTTCACAAGGTGACCAATATCCAGGTGCCCGAATGTTAGACACCAATTCCAGAGGGTCACATACACAAATTAATTCACACAAACCATGTATTAAAAATACCATTATAATTTTCATTTGATGTAAAATCAATTATTTCATGAAGACATTTCATCAAAAAACTTGAATGTATCAAAAATACCATAACTTTGATCTATCATTTTAAAATTATAAACAAAGTGGGTTTTTCAAAAACTGTCCAATTCCCCAAAATCATAAAATTCATAACCAAAAAGGGATTTCCTTCAAGAATAAAACAAGGTTTTGAAAAAAGCTTCAAGAAAAACATTTAATCAAAAACTAGACTTCAAGTTATAGAATTATAGAGATGAGATAGAAGACACTTACCACTAAACCGATGGAGAAAATAAAGAAAATTAATAAGATATTCTAGTTTTGCACATGGAAATTTTTTAATTCAATAAATTAAACCATATATAATTAATATTCCTATTATTAATTATAGATTTATTCACGAAAGACTAGATATATAGTTCTAGAAGAGAGGATAAGAAAAAATATAAGAAGTACATTGAGAACAAATAATTAAAAATGAATCTATATCTCCAATGCACTTTGATTTTTGAAAATATGACTTCATATAAAATGGAATCTAGAATGGAGAAATGAGAGGAAAGCGAGTTTTATACCATGGAATAATAGGGGATTAATGGGGATTCAAAGCCCTAATTCAGATTAAAGCCACAATTTTTTAGGTTTCCAACTGTATATTTCCCAGTTTGTAAAATCATTGGTCAACTGTGCATGTGCTACTGGACAATACAAGTAGCCTCATTGTTTGGTTAACTTGGCTTGGAAAACTATGAACCAACCATGTGGTGCTACTGTATCAAGACCACACCCCAAACGATTGGCTCACATGGTTAGACAAACCATGCACCAACCATTCTATCCTCTCTGCTTTCCTTTACATGGTTCTCGTTGGGAAATCAATTGGTTTGTAAAAACAATGTACCAACCATGAGACTACCTAGTTACCCCAAAAACATGTTTTATGGTTTCTTGGATGTGGTTCATAATTTCTAGTAACCATGCACAAACTATGGACCTCTAGAAACACTTACAAAACATGCCAAAACCTCCTAGAACCTCATGAAACGTAACCCAAGAATTATAAAAGTTTTAAATAAATATAAAAAATGGTATAATAATTAAATAAGGGGTGTTATAGTTATTATGGTCAACCAGTTACCACAAAAATAATCAAGTATGCAAATTTTTTATAGGAATTAGTCTATGGGAAATGATTTAATTATAAGGATTTTCTTAATTCTTCATAAATATTTTCATCTAACATCGAAAATATTACAAGTTAAAGCAAAACACTTCATCATAGACTTTAATGTTGGATTGTAGGTTGTTTCTCTATCTTAATACTTTAGGTCATTTTTAAAATTCATACAATGGGAGATTAAGAGAAAACGTTAGGAGATTCACCAAGACTTAAATATAAGACATTGGGATACCATGTAAGTACTTATTTAACTATTAAAGGGGGGAATATATGGATAATTAAATTCAAAATATTCCCATAAAATAATCAAGGAGTGAAACTATATATTTTTTTGGAATACCGAATCACGTGAACTCTATAATATGGGAGAAAAGGGAAAACTTTTAAAGTTCAAAAGAGAAGATATCTAAATATTTATCCAAGACGGTGGAGAAGAAAAGTTCTTGCCTAAGTAAGATGAATGAGCTACAATGAAATAGACTAAACACTACACTGAAGATATATATTCTTATATTTATAGTAATCATCTACTATAGTATTAATTTCATTTTCTATAATTATATATTCATATTTTTAGTCTAAGTATTATTTAATCCCTTCTATTATTTATATATTATTTTACATAGTGAACTATCATACTCAGAATTATGATTTACTTACACAAGGACTCTCCTGAGGGAATAATCCAGTGTTGAACAAGTGGAATTGAAAATTCAACCATAATATTTCTTAATTTATTAGAATTATATTAAAGGTAATATAAGTAGTGACTCTATCTATTTTTTCTTAGTTACCTAAGGTCTTACTGCTTCCTTTTGAATCCACTATCCCACAATAATGGGGGTGGATGAACAATGAATTTTATGAGTACATTTCATATTCATAATCGGGGAAAAAGTGGGCATTCAAACTAAATAGAGTGTGTTCATTAAGTAATTATGAAATAAATAAAGAGAAATTAATGGTTTACTATGAATAATTTCATGTGATAGTTACTTTATTTTTTTAAAATTTCATTCTATCTATATCTTTATATTTAATTTTATATTTTTAATTACATTAAATCAAAAACTAAAAATTTATTGTCTTTCATAAATATATGTTAACATAAAAAATATAATAATAGTATTAGGAATGGTGATTGTTTGTGAAAAAATCATATCCTTAGGTGAGACAACCCTGGTCTTCCACTATGTTACATTTGGGAAATAAATTTTAGCTTTTGTACCATGTTATTATATACATGTTAAAACTTGGTGTTATTTATAGGGAATTAACTGCTCAGATCCTCAGAAATGAAGCTAGGTTTTGAGGCACTAATCATTGGGTGGTACAAATGGAACAATTTTTTTTCCTAATTCAATATAGTGGAAAGAAAGTGTTGTGTCATTTGTGGATCTTTTTTTAAACATTAACTATTCTAAATTCAATTATTATTTTATGGTGTTCTCTATATTTATGAAATAATGTAATATTTGGGTTTTTTATGGAATATAAAACATAAAATTAAATATAAAGATTCTAATATAATGAAATTTTTATGAAGAACTGAATTCTTTTAGGAAATAATTTTGAGTGAACCTTCATTGTCTCATTATGTTTCATAATTAATTAATGAATACACTCTACCAAGTGTGATCACCATATCTTTCCTTGACTATGTCTATGAAGTGCACCCATCAAATACACTATACATTCAGATCCTCTAATAAGGGAGAATGGTTTCAAAGGAAGCTACAATACCTTATATAACTAAATAGAAACACACAAGGTCACTACTTTGGCTACATCTGATCTTACTTCAAGAAATTAAGAAATATTTTCCATGAGTGTGAAATAACTTTAGTTAAAACCTATATTACTCTCCTGATAGAGTCTTATGTTTAGTCCATCATAATTTTTAGTGAGGGAGTTCACTATTGAAAATTAGGGTGAAATATTTAAAGGAATGAAAGAACACTTGAAGAAATTATAAATATGTCATTATAAAAAAACATTAAATCAATAACAGATGACCAATCTAAAAAATAGTAGCAAGATATTTAGTGTAGTGGATGATCCCTTTCACAACATCATCTTCATTTTATTTATATATTTGATGTTTTATTCTCCATCTGATTGCCCAATTATTTAGAGTTATTCTATTTTTAATTCTAAAAGGTTTTACTTTTTCCTTGTGTTGAAGATATCATGTGATTCGGAATTCGAAAACAACCCACAACATCACTCAATACATCATTGATAAGAATATTTATCATTTAATTATCCATTTTTATTCCCCTTGATGGAGGCATGAGTACTGATGTAGTGTCCCAGAGTCTCGGCTTGAAGTCCTGATGAATCCCCTAATATTTGAACTAATATTTCATTGGATGAATATCAAAATCGGAACTAAGAGTTATGATAGAACATAAAATTATGTTTTTTCTTTTAATATCTTTGATAAAGTATTATACCTGATCTTGAAGTATTATAATGGTCATAGAAAATTATTATGATGAGTTTGGAAAAGCATCAAGATCATCCCCTTTTCCATATTCTAATTCTGATAAAAAAATTAAAATTTTCCTTCCCTATTTTAGTGTAACCTAGTTGACCATCATAATAACATAACTAGATTTTACTACAATTTAATTAAATATTTTATTAGTACTATATCTTATTTCAAAATTTCAGACTAATCCAAGAAATAATGATGATTTTATGTCAATATCATTGAAGTAAGTCCAGGATTGAAAAATCAAGTCCATATATGACTTTAGAGGTAGTTTTCACCATAGATAATTATGAACCATCTTATTTTCATCAAATACAATTTTTATCCTGAAATGTTAATAATAATGTCACAAAATTAAAATTAAAATAATACATATATAAAATTTTATAATAAAAATAATAAAGTGTATTTGGAAGGGAAAAACTATAATTTTCATGCAGTTTCCAAATTCATGTTTAAATTTCAAAATCCTATAGAATCACCACATAAAAAATAATTTCTTTACCAATTAAAATTAAATATGAATAAAAAATATTTAAAACCACAATTAATCATTCATTTTCAATTTAACAAAGAAATATTATTTTAATCTGAATATGTGAAAATAAACCATAATTTAACAATTTTGATGAAATTTTAAAAATTAAAATTCAAGTGAGAAATATGAAAATATTTACTTAGTTAAATATAAACACCATATTTGAAAAATATATTTTCATTTTCACTCCACATATTTAAATAATTTTATTTCACTAACTTTTTCAAGGAAATTATTCTACTTACGAATCATTGAAGGTCTATAGATTTAGAGAAAATGCTCTCCACCTTAATAATTTCATACAAAACTATATATCCTTAATCATACCTTGATTCTCATTCAATTATAAAACATCTATTCAATATCCAATTTATTTATAGTTTCATTACTTCATTCAAACTCTAATGGGTGAATCACCTCTTGGTAATGTCTTATCAACCAATCCTATAAACCTACTGAGCTGATGATCAGTGTAAGAAATATGATTTAATGTCAAAATTTTCAATACTGTTCATTATAACCTCACTACTAAAACATTTCATCTTGAGAAATCAATAATCCCACTCGTACCATCAATGGGTACCACTTTCAATACCCACCAATTTAATCTACATTGTATCTTCTAACTCCCCACAGCACACCTTCTATCCTTTAAATAAGGACAAACAACCTGTAAATGCACATCTATAAATTCCCCATAATGTTTACACATTATTGAAACAAATTATTAAAAGGGTTTTAACATTATAAGAATTTTATGTGGACAATTAGTTTTAATGTTTTTTTACTTTAAGTAGATTTGAGATATCCTAAAAATCACTCAAATAACACCATCATGTTAACACATAACAAATACACATGAAATATTGAATATTATTTATTCTTAATTTATTATTCACAAACTTATTTTGGGTTTGAAATTGTATTATAAGGATTTCAAAAAACATTTCAACATTATCTATAAGTCTAAAACATGACTTTGACACTTAGATAATTTTAAATTATCCTTGGTATCCATAGTTTTATGAAATTTCAGTATATAAAGAAAGATTCTATAGTGAATGGACATATTCAACATGAATTCATAGGTTCCAACTAAACTAATCCATGTTTACAAATTTATAAGCATCGCTTAGATATTCTTGATACTGGCTAAATTTAGAAATTCTAGTAATCATAAACATGTATTACCTCTATCTTCCCAAGGATGATAACCACCTTAATTTCCTCCTATTAGTAGTACCTCTACCTCCACAATTCTTATAACATAGTTCAAATCAAGGGTATAAAGGATACTTTATTCTAACAATTATCTATATCAGAAATTACACTAACTCAAACTGTCTTTACCTTTTTGGTAACACCAACCCATGGATTGTACCTCCCCCTTGATCTTAAATATCTTTAGTAATTAGATATTACAATAAAGTATATGGGGAGAGGGGTTCTGTTGGGAATGTATTGTCTCAACAATACTCTATATTTTATGATGATTTTCATGCTTACAAATAATCTTGTTTGTGTTACTAATGATTTTACTTTAAGTGTATTTTAGGAAATTAATATTCATTATATTACTAATTCTGGAATTATTTTAAAGCTTATTATTTGTGTGGAAATTTTTTCAAAGGGTTCAGAATGCTTTTTAGCATTTTCTAGAAACACTATTCACACTGTACGTTGAAGAACGTAATGTAAGGAATAAACCTGATGTTCATTTTATATATGATTTTGGAGGATCGACACGTATGGTTAATAAACATTACAATGATAGAAAAGTATGGTAAAATAACCTTACATTTGGATGGAACTATACATTTGACATACGAGAAAATTATGGATGAAGAACCTTATGTATGTATGGAACCTTACATTTGAGAAGCAAACATATGGATCATCAACCTTACTTTTGTAATGAACCTTACGTCGAAAGAAAATTAT
This sequence comes from Viscum album, assembly GCA_963277665.1. Taxonomy (NCBI): domain Eukaryota; kingdom Viridiplantae; phylum Streptophyta; class Magnoliopsida; order Santalales; family Viscaceae; genus Viscum; species Viscum album. The sequence goes on along the minus strand of OY728157.1, from coordinate 2,112,050,769 downwards.
GTATTATATACCATAATTTTTCAAGTCAAAGAAGTATTGATCATAAACCTTATATTTGTGATCAATCTTACATTTTGATGTTTTATTAGCTTATGAAAAGAACCCTACGTTTGACTTCTTCAAGCGTTGAAGATTTGAATTTGCGACTCTTTCAGAGATTTTTTGCAACAATATTTTACCTAATATCAATATTATTTTATTCCCGATTCAAATCCATAATTTATAGAATGTCTTGGATTTATTTAAATTAACTTTTATTTGATTCAAAGGATCAATTTAAGTGGAGGAATTCTTTCCTTTTGTTAAATTAAGTTACAACTACTCTATTTTAAAATTTGAATTATCGTGGTATTTCAAGATATCTTTGTGGATCTAGATTTATGAACCAAGATATCTTATTTATTATATATATATGTGAATATGAGTTAAAATATATATACATACACATCTGCAAACATATAGAAGAACATACAATGATCTAAGAAATTCATTGTTTTGATAAGATCTTTTTCAGATCTGTTGCGATGAAATCGTTCAGACTTTGTTTTCTATAGAATAATAGACACATTAAAGATTTACCTATTCTAAATCTAAGATCTATTGTAAGTCTACTTATGATTTGTTTATGATCATATTTCAAGTTCTATTTCAACTAGATCATTTCAGAACTATACCTTCTTGAAGAAATATTTTTCTGAAGATGATGATCCATCTACTATCAGTTGCATACTACTGCAACTGTGGAGAACAATCATAAGAATTTTAAAACAATACCAATTTATTTTAAGGAGTAAAATTTTCTGAATCTAAGTTACGTTTTCATGGTTCTTTGTTTAAGAACCAGGAGGCTATGTTTCTAAGCCTTAATTTGTAGAGGTGTCAACTTCCTGCACTTAGTTGTGGATAGTCCTATGATAAGATGTCTAACCAGTGAAAATCACCAAGCTTGTGGAGAAGAGAATTGGTGGAGTGGACTAGGGGATTCTTGTCCCTAAACTACTATTTTATTCATGTACTATTTTTGTTTATTTTCATTGATTAAATCATATTTAACAGAGTTAAAATAAATAATTGGCTCTATTCAAGATTCTTGGGAAGTTTTTAAAGTCACAATTTACCCCCTCTTATAGTTATATAATATATTCTGACCTAATAATTGGTATAAAATGTTATCTTTCGAGAAATATATAACAAGATGAAATCATTAAAGTCTGTATAGAGAGATATCGATGGCTGATACTGTTGGGAAAAAATCCCTCAAGGTAACATTGCAGTATTTTTGGGTTGATTGTGTTTGTTGACAAAGAAGGTTTTCATGGATATTTGTCGAGTTCCCGAGATGTTGTTGAAAATAAATTTTGACAAAGAACGATGAAAAAGGAATGGACGATCTGGAGGCAGTACAATAGAGCAGTACAAGGTGGCGCCATTTCCCAGTGTTTGCCAAATTTTTTGGGGTCCAAAATTTGGAGTTTGGTGAGCATCGCGAAAAGTGAATTTCCATGAAGAGCATAAATTAATATGGAAAAGGCATGAATTTCGCGAAGATAGGATGCATGGTTTGGAAATCGTGAAGACCAGAAGAATGGAGGCGGTGATGCTTCACGATTACGTTAAGCTTCGCGAACGGCAGAGGCTGAAGCGCATCGCGGCGGTGAAGGGATTTTTGTGGGAGCATCGCGGCGAAGGTGCGAAGGAATGTTGGGCTTCACGAGGGAGCTTCGCGGTGAAGTCGCGAAGGTATGTTGACGGTGATTCTTCGCGACTACGTCAAGCTTCGCGAACGGTAAATTGCCGTGTTACTTCGCGATTTGGACAGAATTCCGGCGGAATATTTGGAGCTTCGCGATTTGAGATGACATGGCGTTGACTTCACGCAGAAGGGACGAGGGTCGGTGGAATGGCCTATAAATAGACGCCGACCCCTTCGAGCGATGTAGAGAGAATTTTCAGAGAAAATCCATTGCTCTCGGTTCGCAGAGGTGGTTCGCGAAGGCAGTGTGCTTCACGAAAGAGGAGCTTCGTGGTGGCTATTATAGCTCCGCAAAAGTTGTGTGCTCCACATTGGCTTAGTGAGCTTCACGAGAGAATTTTCTTTGCAACGAGTTGAGCTTCGCGGGAGTTATTCGCGAGAGAGCTTCGCGAGAGGGCTTTGCGAAAAGGTAGGAGCTTCGTGAAGGCTTGTTGAGATTTGTGAAATTGGGAGCCTATCGAAGTTGAGTGCTTTGTGGAGGTCTTTCCAAAGGTGGTTTTCCCAGTGTTCAGAGGGAAAGAGGTATTAATCAGTGGATGAAAGTTGGACTTCAACAGAGCATCTATCAACAGTTGAAGATGCATTATTTCATGCAAATGAAGAGACCTACAGGTCTATAAACTGTGAGTGAATCCCTTCCAAGAGCAGTGAGCTTAGGAAGAGGAAGAAGGTGATCCTCTCCACCGGCAGTGAGCCAGAGAGAGAGAAACAGGGAGTGACCCTTGGGAAAGCAGTGAGCTGACCCTAAACATTGTATAGGCAGTGAGCCCAGGCATAGAAGTTATCTAGCCCGAACATTGTAATCCACAGCTAGTGAATTCTAGTGGAATTGGTACGACCGGCAACTTGTCAGCGTATGCTCCTTGGACGTAGCCCTTTGTGGTGAACCAAGTAAAAATCTCTGCGTCTACCTGCTAATTTGCCTGCATTGCATTTAAAGCATCATCATCAGATAAAGGAGAAAGTAAGTGATCATAACATACACACAAGTGCAAACAAAGTGACCCTTGTAACAAAGAGGTCAAGATCCAACGGGGCAGGAAGAACTTTGAAAAAGAATATCCATACCCTGATTCACCCCCCCCCCTCTCAGGGTATATAGGCCCCTATTGGTCCTAACAAATGGTATCAGAGGGATAGGTTGATTTTATCAGATTTGTTTGCCTCGACTTGGTGTAGTCGATCTGTGTGGTTGAAGATACATTTTTCTCTTATCTCTCAATCTGCCATGGGAAAAGGAAATGCATCAAAGAAGAATCAGAAGTCAGGTAAATTCCCTCAGTGTGGAAGTGTTTTCGGAAAAAGTGTTATTCAACTAAAAGAATCAAACAACTTACTGAAGGAAGGTATAGATGAATCTGATAGGGAAAAGATTGATTCACTCAATCATGATGTTGGAATGAGTGAAGTACATGAGAATCTGAGTGATATTGAAACAGAAGAAGAAATTGAAGGAAGAATAGATATGCGAGCTGAGTTAGAGGCTGCTCTGGAAGAGATAGATGTTTGGAGAGCCAAAACCAAGAAAGCTAACAAAGTTTTTCGTGATGCCAAACTTTATATGCAGCAGCAGGAAGAAGAGAAGTCTGAGTTGATGGATAAAATTGAGAAACTCAAGTTAGCAGCACCAAAGAACTCATAATTAGTTGGTGAGTATAAGCTTAAGTTTGAAGAACAGAAAAGGGAGTTCGATGGCTTGAATAGAAAAGTGAAAGATCAAGTAAAGAGCATCGAAGAACCTAATATTCCAAGTGACGTTGGAAACACCGAAGAAGCCAAATCTAAAGATATCCGGATCAAGGTATTAGAGATTGAGGTCAACAAGCTAAGAGGCTTAAATCAAAGGCTTATTGATGTGGAAACTGACCTAAAGGAGAAGAATTATTCTCAAGGTGAGGAACTACAAAAGTTGGCTAAAATGAAAGGAAAACAAAAGGCTGATGATTATGAAGAGAATCAAAAGTCAGATAATGTTCAGAATCTGAAAGCTAGAAATGATGATCTAGTAGAAAAGTTGTCTGAAGAAGTTCAGAAGAATCGAAGCCTACAACAAGAGAATAAATCTGTCTCTAAGTCTGTTTCTGAGGAAAAATTGAAAGTAGAGAAACAAAGTGCAATGGTGGAAAAGCTGACACGTGAATTGGAAGATGAGATGAGTAGAGGGAAGCTTCTCAAAAGAGAATTTGATGTCCATCTTGAATCAAGGGAGACAGAGATTCAAAAGTTGGAAGAAGAGCTAGAATCAGTTAAGAAGGAATTAGAGAGTTCCAAGGATAGAGGAAAGCCTAAAATGAAGGATGCCTTGCACTTACTATTTGATCATCCTTCGATAAGTGATGATAAAATGAAGAACAAATATGCTATTTCTGAAGAAACACAACAAAATATTTTATCAGCTCAAAGACCAGCATGTTTCGGAAAAGATGGTATTGGATTTGATGAATCACCTCCCATGCATGATAAGAAGAGAGCCGTGAACAATTTTAGGAGTGGAGAAAAACCTGTAGGTGCTGGAGATAGGCCTAAGAGGTCAGCTACAAAAAGAAGTGACGACATGTGCTATTTCTGTGGGATTCACGGCCACACATCAATCTTCTGTCCAGAGGCTCAGGAATACATTTTGTATTGTGAAAATAGAAAATGTACAAAATCTGAGAATAAGATGAAGCGTCATGAGAAATCAGAAAGAATGGTCTCTCAAAGGAAATTATTTGTTAGATGCTATTACTGTTGAAGAATGGGACACACCATGAGTATGTGTCAGGAAGCTCAGGAGCTCAATTTCAGAGGAAGAACTCAAGATACATCAACATCTCGACATAGAAATGATGAAATGAGGTATGTCTTTCATGGAAGATGTTTCATATGTTCTGATCGTGGGCATTTGGCCAGACAGTGTAGCAAGAAGAATGCAGGGAAGGAAAAGGAACGTGAAAGTAGATTCCCGACTCTAGTAGTGTATAATGAGAAATCGTACACTGGAAGACAAGGAGGTAAATTGGAAAATAGGCTTAGAGCCTTAGGTGAATCACATGGAGCTGAACGAAAGGTGCATCAGTCACCTACTCTGTCAGACTCACAACCTCTCTCTAAGAAAGAACATAACCAAATCTGGAAGAAAAAGGGAGGAAAATCTACAGCTGTGAGTAAGGAGAAAGTACATTCAGTGGAGGACCCACCACCAATGAAAAATAGGGTGGCGACTCATAAATCTGATAAAAGACAGATAAATAAAGAATGCATTGAAAAAATTTTAAGTCGTGTGCCACAACAAGCAGTGGAGAAAAGAGGAAGACCCTTGTAATGGTGGAAGAAGCAAGGGATGATGGAAAGAAAGGAGATTCCTGCTCATAGAAATAATCAAGAAAAATGGAATTTTGGAAGAACATCAAAGATAGAGCTATGTACTAGTGGTTTTAAACCCCAAATGGTGAGAAAGGCCAAGCCTACCAAATCTACATATCAGAAAAAGGCTCAGAATGTAGGAAATGAATGCCTAGTCATATGACCAGAACAGTTGAAGTTGGCTAGGCAGTTGGAGGAAGCAAGAAAAGAGTGTGATGCCCTCCAAGAAAAAATCAAAGGGTTGACCCATCAGGATCAACCATCATCCTCATCTTGAGGATTTCGGAAGAACCCCCTCTCCCTATGTATAAAAATTCTATTAACTAATGATTCATGTGTTTCAGGTTCTAGGGAGATAAGATCCAAGGGGAAGTGGCATCTGAGGATGCGAAGTGGATATGTGATATGCTCTACAGTTTCAATTGATTCAAATCAGGTACCAGAGTTGAAGAAGAAAGAGAGCAACATAGCACAATAGAATATGATTGTGTTGTTAACATTGTCTCTTGTTTCCTACACCGAGTTCCAACTCAGTAGGCTTAGAGATTTGGTTAATGGCTCGATGCTGAGTGCCAGATTAGTATAAATTGTGCACATGGAGAAGAATGGTTATGGGTCTCTACCGTTGGGCCTACCAGATAGAAGTATTGTGTAACACAGGGGGAGCATTCTAAATCCAAATCAGATTCAAGAGCCATCAATGCAATAATTGGATGACTCAGCTCAAGTGTTTCCAATTGAGGGAAGAAAGAAACACAGGGAGAAGAAGTAGTAACAATCTATTTCATGCTTATCTATTTTCTCTAACAATATGGTATCAGCTGACTGTTTTCAGGATACAAAGAAGCTGCGAGAAGTAGTTTGAAGGAATGATGCCACTGAAAAATGAGTCAGTGAACAAATTCCTGATGAAAGTGATGAGGAAGTAAGTAACACAGGGAGAGAAGCAGTGGATGATAATGATTCAGAAGAAGACAACGATGATGAACACGAAAGTGTCTAGTTTGTGCTTACAATAAAGCCAAAGAGCTGAGCTGAAATTCATTGCTGATGCAACTAATGATGAAAACTGGGTTCATCCATGAATGAAGAGATAGATTAGATTGAGAAGAATCAGAAGTGGAAGATTGTTTTGAGGCTAGTAGATAAGAACATCATCAGGACTAAATGGGTCTTTCACAATAAGATGAATGAAGATGGCACAATGATTCGAAACAAAGAACGACTTTTGTGCAAAGCATACTCCCCAAGAGCGTGGTACTGAAGGCTATATCAGTATTTGAAGAAGATTGGTTTTCAGCGTGGGAGATTTGATTACAATCTTTTTTTCAAAATCAAAGGATGGTGAGGCTAGTAAAATAATAAGACATAATATTTGGAAGATCAGATGAAGCATAGTGGGGACAATCTTCTGAATTCAAGAAACATGAGTTCGAAATGTCTATGATTAGTGAGCTGATGTTTTTCCTTGGTTTACAGATTACACAAGGCAGGAATGGCACATTCATTTCTTAATCCAAGTATGCCAAGGAGGGTTTGAAATGATTTGGATTGGAAAATTCCAAGGAGACGAAGACTCCGGTTTCTACCTGGATAAAATCATCAAAAGATGACAGTGGCAGGGCAGTTAACTTCACTGAAAACAGGCAGATAATCAGCAGTTTGCTATACTTGACTGTAACAAAGCCTGATATTGTTTTCTCCACATGCCAAGCAGCGAGATATTAGAGAAAATCCCAAGGAAAGTCACATGCATGCAGTGAAAAGAATACTTCGGTATATCAAGGGCACAATGGATTTTGGCTTGACATGTACTGACAAATCTCAGACAGAGTTATTGAGATATACTGATGCAGACTCGGCCAGTTCAGTAGATGATAGAAAATCAATGTCATGTGGTGCATTCTATCTTGGTGGATTGTGTATTTCTTGGCTCAGCAAGCAGCAAGATTGCATTTCCTTGAGCACCGTACAAGCTGAGTATATTGCGGCCACTCAAGCATGCACACAGTTATTGTGGATGAAGCAGCAGCTTGAAGATATGGGAGTTGAAGTGAAGTCTCTGACCGAAATCTAGTGCGACAACTCAAGTACTATAAATCTTAGAAAAAATCCCGTCCATCATTCAAGGACAAATCACATTGAGATTAAGTATCATTTTATCAAGGAGAAGGTTGAGCAGGGAATCGTGAAGTTGGAGTACGTGCCTATAGAGCTATAGGTTGCAGACATTCTGACAAAGGCCTTACCCAAGGAAGCTTTTGAGAGGCATCGACTAGCTCTGGGAGCTCAGTCGATTCCCCGCACTTGAAAAAGTGTAGATGTGGGCTACCCCCCTCTCCCTGAGGTATGATGTGTTTTTCCCTACTGTGCTGATATGTGTTCTCTACTATGTTACAGACTATAAAGGAGTAAACTTTGGGTTTGTTGACAAAGGGGGAGAAAATAGTGATTGTTAAAGGGGGAGACAGTGTGGAGATTTGAAAAATCATGAATGATACAGGGAGAAGCTGACTAGTGGAGAAGCCAGATAGGGGGAGAAATGAGAAAGGGGGAGAGTATCAAATCTGACGATGATAGAAGTGATCGATCAAAGCATAGATATCACGACAGCTGAGGATCATGATAAAAGCAGAACAGTGGTGTTGGAATGGTGTGAAAAGGTTTCCAACTATCATCAATTGGTATCAGTGTGGTTCAACAATTGGTATCAATTTAAGATTTGGTATCAGGGAGGAATCGACAATTGGGGTCTGACATGAAGTGATTCATTGATGAACTTTTCATACTACTCTTGTTTCTCACACCAAGCATTGCTCATGTGGGCTTAGAGTACGTGTTAAGTGAATCCTTGAACGCTATCGGAATTGCAAGAGGCGAATGGTGGTAGCGACTGGAAGAAGACTCAGTGAGGTATCGAAGTGCAGAAAATCATCTTGAGCAGAGTTGTGAAGAGTTGTCAACAAACCCAAAGGGGGAGATTATTGGGAAAAAATCCCTCAAGGTAACATTGCAGTATTTTTGGGTTGATTGTGTTTGTTGACAAAGCAGGTTTTCAAGGATATTTGTCGAGTTCCCGAGAAGTTGTTGACAATCAATGTTGACAAAGAATGATGAAAAAGGAATGGACGATCTGGAGGCGGTACAAAAGAGCAGTACAAGGTGGCGCCGTTTCCCAGAATAATGGAGGCGGTGATGCTTCGCGATTACATCAAGCTTCGCGAACGACAGAGGCTGAAGCGCATCGCGGCGGTGAAGGGCTTTGCGTGGGAGCTTCGCAGCGAAGGCACGAAGGAATGTTGGGCTTTGCGAGGGAGCTTCGCGGTGAAGTCGCGAAGGTATGTTGATGGTGATTCTTCGCGACTACGTCAAGCTTCGCGAACGGAAAATTGCCGTGGTGCTTTGCGATTTGGACAGAATTCCAGCGGAATCTTTGGAGCTTCGCGATTTGAGATGACGTGGCGTTGACTTCGCGCGGAAGGGACGAGGGTCGGTGAAATGGCCTATAAATAGAGGCCGACCCCTTCGAGCGATGTAGAGAGAATTTTCAGAGAAAATCCATTGCTTTCGGTTCGCAGAGGTGGTTTGCGAAGGCAGTGTGCTTCGCGAAAGAGGAGCTTCACGATGACTATTGTAGCTCCGCAAAAGTTGTGTGCTCTGCGTTGGCTCAATGAGCTTCGTGAGAGGAGTTGCTTTGCAACAAGTTGAGCTTCGCGGGAGTTCTTCGCGAGAGAGCTTCGCGAGAGAGCTTTGCGAAAAGGTAGGAGCTTCGCGAAGGCTTGTTGAGATTCGTGAAATTGGGAGCCTAGCGAAGTTGAGTACTTTGCGGAGGTCTTTCCAAAGGTGGTTTGCCCAGTGTTCATAGGCAAAGAGGTATTCATCAGTGGATGAAAGTTGGACTTCAACAGAGAATCTATCAACAGTTGAAGATGCATTATTTCATGCAAATGAAGAGAACTACAGGTCTATAAACTGTGAGTGAATCCCTTCCAAGAGCAGTGAGCTTAGGAAGAGGAAGAAGGTGATCCTCTCCACCGGCAGTGAGCCAGAGAGAGAGAAACAGGGAGTGACCCTTGGGAAAGCAGTGAGCTGACCCTAAACATTGAATAGGCAGTGAGCCTGGGCATAGAAGTGATCTAGCCTGAACATTGTAATCCACAGCTAGTGAAGTCTAGTGGAATTTGTACGGCCGACAACTTGTCGGCGTATGCTCCTAGGGCGTAGCCCTTTGCGGTGAATGAAGTAAAAATCTCTGCGTCTGCCTGCTAATTTGCCTGCATTGCATTTAAAGCATAATCATCAGATAAAGGAGAAAGTAAGTGATCATAACATACAAACAAGTGCAAACAAATTGACCCTTGTAACAAAGAGGTCAAGATCCAGCGGGGCAGGAAGAACTTTGAAAAAGAATATCCATACCCTGATTCACCCCCCCTCTCAGGGTATATAGGCCCCTATTGGTCCTAACAGATACTTTATAAGGAATATCCTTGGTTCACACTGCTTATTTCAATGGTGAAAACTGTGGATTTTGGAAATCAAGAATGATTATCTACTTGAAGAATCTCTGGTTCAGAAACAACGTAAGGATGTCTTCTCCTTACTAGATTCCTGAAAAACCAGAAACATTGGATACTGCAACATAAGCCTAATACGACATGAATTCTAAATCAATGAATTCTATTATATGTGTCCTTAGACTAGTATAATTCAAATGAGTTTCACAGAGCCCAACTACCTACGAAATGTGGCAGACTATATCAGTTTCCTACTAAGGAATTGAAAATGTAATACATATGAGGAATGCAACAACGAAATTAAAATTCGATACTTTTAGAATGTTTTATGGAGAAAGCATCACTCAAATGAATGAAAGGATTAAAAAAATTGTCAAATACCTAAAAGTATTGGGATAACCTATTAAAAAAGCAGATCAATCATTGAAACTACTAAGAGTACTCCCTACCAAATGGAATGGAATATCAAATACCATTAGAAAATCATTACCAATTAAGGATTTAATAATGAGATAATTGATTGGAACTCTGATGATGTATGCAGACGAAATGAAATATGAATTTGATGATCATAAATTATTTTTGAAAAGGGAAAACACTACCTTAAAGGTAACTTATCAAAATAAAATCAGAAAGATAAAACAAGAAATCAAGAAAGAAGAGAATTATGATTCATCAGATTCTAAAATATAACTGGAATAATTATCCTGGAAATTATGCATGTTTTATAAGAAAAAGAAAGGATTCAAAAATCCCTTCAATACGGATGAGAAAGACTCAAGGGAATTGAGATTCTATGAGTGAAGATAATGGGTCATATAAGTCCCAACTATCCTCTTTTTAAAGGTGAAAAGAAAAAGAGATTCCAAAAAAATACTAAATATGAGCAGAAGGATAAAAGAGAAATGAAAGCTACATGGAGTGTTTTTAAAAACTCCATCAGTTGATCTAAATTTGACTCAAAAAAATAATCTAGACTAAAAGAAATCTTGTGCTTCATGGATAAAAATCATCTAGTATAATTATATTACTCCTCTACTTATGATTTTGATTCTATCTATTCAAATGAAAAAAATACAACCTTTAAAAAAATGCTAGAAGAAAGATATGATTCTCTATTAAGGAAGAATAAATCACTAAAGAATATTCACAATGTGGTTTTAGGATAAAGAGACACTTTACTAAAATAGTACCAAGAGTTAATTGGGAAATTTAGTTCATCAACCACAGATAGTGTAGAAAATGAAAACAAGATTAAGACACTACAAGGTGAAGTTGAAACCTATAAGAGTGCTCCTCTCTTCTTTTTAAAAATAGTAAATACTTTAAATGAAATTCTTGGTAAAAATGTTTTTAAAAAGGAATGATATGGTATAAGATTTAAATGTGAAAATCCTAAACTATTTAAAAACTATTTTATTCCCAATTCAAAAGGTGTAACTTGTCATTATTACAGAACAATATAAAATATTACCAAAAACTGTTATCCAAGAATTCCCTAAATTAGTGGAATTAAATAGGATTTTGTTTCAAATAGTTTATTTGATTCAAAAACAAAGAAAATATGGGTTTCTAGATCCCTGATATCTAACACTACTGGAACCAAGAGAATATGGATACCAAAAGAAACTCTTATTTAAATAGTCTTTGCAGGAAGCAAGTCACAAAAGCATAAAAGAAATATGGTACATGGACAATGTATTCTCTAGACACATGAGTGGAAACTCATAAAAATTTAAAACTTTAACACATAAGGATTGTGGATTAGTCAGCTTTGGTGATAATACAAAAAGAAAAATTATGGGTATTGGAAATATTGGAGATCCATAAACAGTCTCAATCAAAAAAGTACTATATGCAAAAGGACTAAAACATAACCTGATAAGTACCTCTAAACTTTGTGATGATGGATATTTTGTTTATTTTTCTAACAATTATGGTTATATATTTAAAGATAGAGAAATTATATTTAGAGAACCCCGAACAGATAATGTCTACACATTTAACATAGATTTATTATATAAACAGAAAGTGAAGTGTTTAACTGCTAAGATAAATAAATCATGGACCTGACATAAAATATTTGAACATTTTAATGTTTATCCTTTACATAAATTATCTAAGAAACAATTAGTTTCATATTTACCCAGTTTCTAGTTTGATAGTGATATATTCTATGATTCATGTCAAATTAGAAAACAAACCAAATCTTTCATTAAATCTATTAACAAAATTCCTACATAAAAACTCTTAGATTTTTCTCACATGTATTTGTTTGGACGATCAAGAGTATAAATTTTGGCTAGTAAAATATACGTATATGTATTTGTTGATGACTATTATAGATTCACTTGGATATATTTTCTAAAATATAAAAATGATGTTTTTACTATATTTTATTTTTTTGAAAAATTGTTCAAAATGAAAAAGGTTTTAAAATAATTTGAATAAAAAGTTATCATGGTGGAAAATTTGAGAATTAGGAATTTAATTCCTTTTTCTAAAATATGGGTATTAAACACACATTATCTACACCAAGAACACCTCAACAAAATGGAATTGTTGAAATAAGAAACATAACAATTCTTGAAATGGATAGGATTATGCTAAATGAATACAGTCTTCTTATCTATTTCTGAGTAGAAGCTGTAAGAACAACCTCCTACATAATGAATAGAGTTTTATTAGGCTAATTTTCAAAAAGACACCCTATGAAATTTGGAATAACAAAAAACCTAAAGTAAAGCACTTTAATGTTTTTGGATGCAAGGTATATATCTTTAACACCAAGGATAATCTTAGTAAGTTTGATCAAAAATCTGAAGAATTAATATTCTTAGTCTATTATACTACTTAAAAATACTATAGAGTTTTCAATAAAAAGTCAAGGACTGTTGAAAAATCCATTCATGTGAAATTTGATGAATCTGACCCTTTTGTCAAAATGAAAGAGAAAATTGATGAAGCTCACTCTAATGATAATATGATACTTGAGAACTTGAAATATGATTCTGAAAAAGATATAAATAAAATTCTGTCTAGTTCATAAGAACATGACACTGATGAACCAAATAGTATTTTACCTAGATAGTCTAGAACCCTAAAGAATCATCCTTTAGAAACTGTTATAGGAGTCCTAGACACAAGAATAAAAACTAGAACAAATATAGGAAATCTAGTTGCATTATCTACCTTTCTATCCCAATTAAAACCTAATTCTATAGAAGAATCTATAAATGATGATTTTTTTATGATATCAATTCAAGAAGAACTAAACCAATTCAAAAGAAATTAAGTTTTTGAATTATTTGAAAGACCAAAAAACTATCCTGTTATAGGAACTAAATGGGTCTTTAGAAATAAACAAGATCATCCAAGAATTATAACTAGTAATAAATCAAGACTATTAGCTAAAGGATATAATCAGGAAGAAGGTATAGATTATGATAAACCCTTTTCCCCTATAGCTAGACTAGAAGCCATTAAAATCCTTTTATCCTATGCATCTCATATGAATTTCAAATTATTTCAGATGGATGTTAAGTCTGCCTTTTTAAATGGTTATTTAAAGAGGAAGTCTATATTGAACAACCTCCTGGTTTTGAAAATTATAAAAAACTAGATTCTGTTTTTAACTTACTAATGCTCTTTATGGCCGTAAACGAGCACTTGGAGATTGGTATAAAAGATTAAGTTCTTTTCTTTTGAGAAATGATTTTATTGTTGGTATACCAGATCAAACACTTTTTAAGAAAAATCTAAAATCTAATATTTCATTATTTCAAATTTATATTGATGATGTAAATTTTGGGTCAACTAATAAAAATATTTTTCATGAGTTTTGAAATCTAATGCAAAATGAATTTGAAATGAGTAGGATGGCAGAAATAAATTTCTTTTTGGGAATTCAAATTTATAAAAAATATTTTGGAAATGTTTTGAATAAGATCAAATACATTATTGATTTACTAATGAAGTTTGGACATGAAAACATTAATATATATGTAACTTCTATGTGTACTAATATAAAAATTTATTTGGATGAAATTGGAAAACCAGTGGATAACAAGTTATATAGAGGTATGACTGGTAGTTTATTATATCTTACTACTGGCAGGTCACACATTATGTATTTAGTATTTCTTTGGGCAAGGTTTTAGTAAAATAAAAAATAATCTCATCTTATTGCTGTCAAAAGAGTTTTTAGATTTTTAAAAAGAACTTCTTTTCAATCTCTTCTTTATCAAAAAAACTTTCCATTTTAATTTAATTTCATACCGAGATGATGATTTTGGAAGTTTTAGATTATATATAAAAGGTACCTTAGGAACCTATCACTTTTTAGAAAAATCATTAGTGTCATGTTCTAGTAGGAAACAAAAATCAGTTTCTCTGTCAACAGTAAAGACATAATATATATCTGCTGGCAGTTGATGTGCACAAGTTTTGTGGATGAAAAACACTTATAAACTTGGGATTAAATTTTAATAGTACACATATTTTATGTGATAATACTAGTGCTATAAATATTTCAAAAAATCCTATAAGTCATTCTATAACAAAGCATATTTATATAAGACATCATTTTCTAAGAGATCATGTTCTTAAAAAGACATATTTTTTGAATTTGTAAATACTGAATAATAATTACCTAATATTTTTACTAAACCTATTCCCCCTACAAGTTTTGAGTTTATTAAGAGGAAGCTATGTTTATTTAATTTTAAATAAATTATATTTAATTTTAAATTTTAATTATATTAATTACAATATTTTATTACTATTTTTGTTATTTTTTATTTTTAAATATATACTTACATTAATGAGTTAACTTTTACAATTAAAATAATTTCTCTTCTTATTTTACATAGATAAGTTTTATTTATTATTGTTATTATTATTATTATTATTATTATTTTGTAATAATTTTAATACACTGTATACGGTTTGTTTATTTTATTTTTATAATAATTATCATACGTAATGACATAAGAATCAAGGTTCTGTTAGAAAATGCTTTGAATTCCAAACCCGCTCATTTTTCACACCCTTTCGAATACCTAAAACATGATATCTCTCATCTACCTCTATTTTCCCTTTGAAACCCTAAAAACCATTCAACCTCAAGTCCTCAGAGTTTTCAAGTCTAGTTTAACAAAAATGGAAAATACTAAGATAATCGTGGAGGGAGAGGCAAGTAACGCCAAGTGCTAGCCCTCAATGGGAAGAAAAATCCTTCAATGAAAAGTGGTCGATCTGGAGTGGCTTTATCAGATGAACCTATTCTTAAAGAAAGTTCTTCCATTTCAATGTCTCTAGATGACCTTCAATGTGGACCGCACTTATTTTTTATATGAATTTGAATTGCGGTGATTTTATAAATCTATTCAGTTTAGATTGGGCGACACTGAAGATTCAATAATCGCTAAAATTGAGGATAGGGATTTCTCTCTTTCTTTTATTGAGATTACAAAGATTTTGAACTGACCTCATGAGGGAGTTTTTTATTTCGACTTGAAATAAATAGGGGATCAAAAACCACAAATCAGAAGATATTATGTCTTTTCTATTTGGATCAATGAACATTAAGAAAATGTTTGAGAATGATTTGGAAACAGACCAGAAAATTTTAGTTAAGTTCACTCAAACAAGCATAACACCCCAGATGGCTAAAATAGAGAAAATTATATACCACAAAATGTATGTCATTTTTCTATTTCTAAGTAAAAATAGGATTAATTTTCCAAGATATCTGGTAAGATATTTGAACTATTTTTGTCAGCTAGAAGCAAGGAAGAATTTTTATCCGTATGGACAAATAATTCCCAAAACATGGTTTAAAAAGGGAATGATCAGATTGAATAATGCAAGGATGAGATTTCATCAAAGAAATTTCTTAAATCCTAGAACCATAAAAAAGTTAGGATTTTTTCTAGGGCACAGTCAAAGGGGAGATTATGCCTATTGGAGAATATGAGGACCAGATCTCTGATCAGGGGAAAAAGCTGGTGAATCTAAAAAAGGATTTTCAGAATCCAGGGCAGGAGAGGTTTCAAAAACCTAAAGGATATTATGTTTTTTATATGAAGATGAATCTGAATATTGAGGAAGTCAAGAATGAATTCTCAGGTGAAGGGATTTAGAGGTTCCACATGACCTTGCTCATAGAAATATTATAGTTTCAGTAGAACCTATCAATTATAAATTTTTAATGAGCCTATTTAAAAGGTTAGAGAAGAGGTACAAGAGGAATGGGAAGAAGAAGTACTAAATTAGTATCAAAGAGAACCTTAAGAAGAAGTGATGTATTAGGCAGAAGTGGTGCCCAGAATAGAAGAAGTAGCTCAAGAAAAATCTCAGGTTACAAAAACTATGGATCAATCAGTAGATTAAATTGGAAATGACTAAAAAGAAAATATGATTCAAGAAGATATTTCTCATGAGGAGAAACAAGCTATACAAAATTTTAATCAAGAAGAAGAAAATTTTTCTAAAGTTCAAACTGTAGTTTTAAATGAATCTTTTTCT
Organism: Viscum album; assembly: GCA_963277665.1. Lineage (NCBI taxonomy): Eukaryota > Viridiplantae > Streptophyta > Magnoliopsida > Santalales > Viscaceae > Viscum > Viscum album. Next base: position 2,112,034,626 of record OY728157.1, on the reverse strand, counting down.
ATTGAAAAGTTATAAGAGTAATATATTGAAAAATCAATAGAGAAGGATGATGAAGAGAAATATAATGCTCAATCTTTACCCTTGAAACTAGTAGATAAACCCCTGAATCAAGAACATGATTCCTCTGATTCATTATTAGATCATTTTTAAGAGATAGTTATGTAGTACAACAAAGCTCAAGAATAATATTATTTTCTTAAAAATTAGCTGGAAAAAGAAAGACAGAAATTGGAAGATCTGAAATAATGTACTACATAAAAAAGGAAGTTTGATGCATTCAAGGCTGAAATGTTGAATGAAATTGGAAATATAAAGTTAGAATCTCTTTCAAAATCATATTTTGTGGATTTAAAAAGATACTTTGGACAACAGTTTAAGTCTTTAAAAGAAAATAAAGCAAGTAAATCTAGTAATTCACATGATCTGTTAAAAATATTTTAGGCCATTATATATGTATTGAGAAATATGATTGATAGAATGCAATATTTTCAATGTAATAGTTCTCCATTTTCAGTTCTTTTAGACAACTATAAATATCTGATTGTGAAAATCACTTTTAGTAAATCAGGTATGAGAGACCTACTCAACAAATTTATTAAGAAGTTGAATGTTTTTATGGAAAAAATGGAAAGTCTGCATGAGTTTCTGAAGTTCAATTTAATCGAAGATATTCATGTGAGTCAGGAAGAAATATATTTAGTTATCAATATGGGAGATGTAATAATGAATAAGTTGAGGTTTCAATTAGCAGAATTGAAGGAACTATTTCAGAATTGTTGAAATTCCTTATCCAACCCCTAAGCCAAAAACCGCGATTCTTGATATTTATGTATCTATACACTGTATGATAAATGAAATATGTTTTATTAATATTTGATGTTTTTTAATTATTATACTATTTATGTCTATGTTAAACTTCCAAAAATTCAGATTCAATTATTAATAAAAAAAATTTCATAGCATTTATATATAATTCAATGATATATTAAAAATGTTTTATTCCATATTTTATAGTTTTGTTTTGATATCAGAAAACGGGTGAGAAAATTTGGGAAACACAACATTTATTTTATTTGAAAACTCCTTTATAAGAAGTATAGATTTGAAAAATTATTTGAGATATTTTTTTGGAAGGAAATTTCTATTGAAAAATGTGAGAAAACTGGATAAATGAATAAATATATTATTTTATTATTTTTAGATATGTGTGGGAGAAATATGAATAAACATATTATTTCTAAAGTAAGAAATTCACTTTGAAATAATTTTTTCAAAAGTAAAATTTGTTTTATACATTTGAAAAATTATAAATTTATGAAAACAATTTTTTGGGTTTTGTGATCATCAAAAAGGGGGAGATTATTGGGAATGTATTGTCTCAATAATAATCTATATTTTATGATGATTTTAATGGTCACAAATACTATTTTTTATTTTACTAATGATTTTACATTATGAGTATTTTAGAAAATTAATATTATTTATATTCCTAATTATGGATTAAATTAAAGCTTATTATTTATGTGTAATATTTGTTAAAGTGTTCGAAAATCTTTTTACTGTGTTCTAGAAATTCTTTTCATACCGTATATTGAATTATGTAACGTAAGGAATTAACCCTACGTTTGTTTTATATTTGATGTCAGAGGATCGACACGTATTGTTAATCAACATTAATTTAATAGAAAAGTATGGTAAAAGAAACTTAAGTTTATATGGAACCTCGCATTTGAAATATGAGAAAAGTATGGATGAAGAACCCTATGTAAGTATAGAGTCATACATTTGAGAAGAAAATGTAAGGATCATTAACCTTGATTTTGTAATGAAACTTACGTTGACAGAAAAGTATGGATCATATACCTTACATTCCGAAGTTAAAGAAGTATGTATCATCAACCTTATGTTAGTGATCAATATTATGTTTTGATGTTTTATTAGCTTATGAAAAGATCCCTATGTCTCACTTCTTCAAGAGTTGGAGATTTGAATTTGTGACTCTATCAAAGATTTTATGAAATGGTAATTTAAGAAATATCAGGATGATTTCTTAACCGATTCAATTCATAATTTTATAGCTCATATTTGAATAATTTGAATCCAATTTTATTTGATTCAAAGGATAGATTTAAGAGGAGGAATTCTTGCCTTTTATTATGGGAAGTTACGACTACTATGTTTTCAAATTTGAATTATCACAGTCTTTTAGGTGATCTTTGTGGATCTAGATTTATGAAGCAGAAGCTCGTATTTATTCTCTATATATGTGAATATGATTTATAATATATATACATACACATCCACATAGATATAGAAGAGCATAAAAAGATCAAATAAATTTATTTTTTTGAGAAGTTCTTTTTCATATCTATTGTGATGTAAATGTTCATCCTCTATTTTCTATAGAAGAAGAGAAACGTTGAATATTTACTTGTTCTACATCAATGATATATTATAAGTCTACTGTTAATTTGATACTGATCATATTTCAAGAAATATATCAATTGGATCATTTCATAACTGTACCTTTTTGAAGAAATCATTTTTTGAAGATGATGATCCATCTACTATTAGTTGCCTACTTCTAAAACTATGAAGAACAATTAGAATCATTTTAAAATAATAACCTTTTCTTCTAAGGAGTACAAGATTCTTGATCAAATATGTGTTTATATGGTTTTTGGTTTAAGAACTAGAAGGCTCTATTTTTAATCCTTACTTTGTATAGGTTTCAACTACTTGCACTCAGTTGTGGATAGTCCTGTGATAAGAGGGCTGACTAGTGAAAATCACCAAGATCGTGGAGAAGAGCATTGGTGGAGTGGACTAGGGGATTTTTGTGCCCTGAACTATTATATATACTTATGTACTATGCTCTATTTATTTCCACTGATTAAATCATATTTAACAGAGTTAAAATAAAGAATCAGTTCTATTCAAGATTGTCAAGAAGTTTTTAAAGTCACAATTCACCCCTCTTGTGGTTATCTCATATATTCGGACCTAACATATACCTACATACGTCCTTAGTTTTAGGATTGTGGTTGTTCATAGTGAATCAAAACATTTTTTTCTTTTACTTTCCTCCAATTATTTTTATTTTTTACCTTTACCTCAGAACTTGTGAATATTCCATTTCAGATGTTTTCTCATATATTATTTATCCCCACTGACCTGGTTTCCTTTTTTGTGGTGAGGCTAACTCTGTTGAAACTTTATTTTTTATTTTAATTTATTTTTATTCCATCCTCCAACATGATTTTTTTCCAATATATGGATCCTTCACCAACATTGACCTATTAGTTAATGGTGTGTTATGGGAGACCACTAAGGCATAAATCTTATATTTCCCCTTCTAGAATAGACATGGGAACTATTTTAGAGTTATTTATCCTTGATGAATTATTATTTAAATTCTTTCTCCTTTCTATCATAATTGGAGAAACCATTTTCTATTTCATTAATTTACATATTTTTTTTTCTTTTTCCTCTAAGCGGGTTGTTATGTTTGTATCTTTTTTTGTGCTCGATTCTCCTTCTATTTTGCTTCATTATTTTTCTCTAAAACATTTAACCTATTTCAAATCTCAAAATTATTTTTTCCAAGAAAATTCTATATTTAGATTCCATAGGATTAGAGTTATCTATTATGACTTATTTCACCCTCCCCCACCAATAATATCATTCCATATGTCTAGAGTAAGAAAAATTAAAAATTATCCCATAAAATTTATACCTATTACTGCCATGGATCAATTGGGATATTATTGAAATAGTTCTTCTTCCACTAAGGATCTCTTTCTCTTCTGTGCTCATTCTCATGAGTTTCCCCACTTTTCCATAATAGTAGCACATGATTTATAACTTTGCTAAAAATCCATATCCATCAAATTTGACATGAATATTTTGTTTTTTCACTTATTTTATATTAAAAAATTATGCATTTCCACTAGTTGGAAATTTTTTATTCTTATATGCTCCACTTATTGAGATTGTCTCAAAGTGTATCTTCTTTTCTTCATTAGAGGTTATCATCCTTTTCACTTGTTATTTAATACTCTCAGAATTATTCTTTATCTAGGCCACAATATTCCTTAATTCTATATTAGATTCCATTATATCCCATATCTTTTTTCTAGTTGAATTTTGAGCTGGATGATCTTTTCATTTAACTGTTTCTCCATGTCCATTTTCTTCCCTATTTATTGCCAATATTATTTGAAAAAATCTTGTTTCTATTTAATTTTTGTACCCATATTATTCATATAAAAATTCAAGGCCACATATATACCTCTTAAACACTTATTCTATATGAAAAATTATTTAATGGAGAAGTAGTTCACTCTAGAATAATTTATTTATAGTCCAGATTTTCATATAAGGCTTGGATCACTTTATGAGTACTTCATGTGAGTTTTCTAGACTAGAAACTCAATGTTGGTGCTATATTTCTTGTATAATACTTGTTTATAATATCCTACAATGGTGAATATAAATTTATAGATATGTAAGAAACTTAAAAAATATGGTTAGAGTTAGATAAATAATTAAAAACATCCAACCCAATAGAAGACTCAAACTTTCTAGGTTTCTAATTATTATTCTTCATATTTTTATTCTCATATTTATTCACCAGGTTTTGAGACTGAATTTGTTTTCTTTACTTAAACATTTTCCCATATAATATTTTCAATGTCTTAAATATTTCAAAAGAAGTGGAATAGTGGATGAATTTATTATGAACATCAATAGACAATGATGGTACTAAGATTTTCCCTTTCCTTGCATCCCCTTCTCAAACATTAGGATTTATTAGATATACACCTCATTGATATCCTTATACAGACCATTGAAATTAGATCCACTAAAATATGAAGGCTTTAAAATGGGATCCATATATGAAAAAAACCTCAAATATAATATATATGATGATTTAAGAATTAGAACATTTATTCTTTAATAACACTTGTTGGAACCAAAGTCACCTTGAGAGTGGAGGGGTGAATGAGGGTGAAATTTTTTTTACCTTTAAATTTCAGGATCTTGTCCCTAATTTTTTAGGAACATCCATTCAAATTATTCTTTCTTTTGAATATATCCACACCAAACATCATGCACATATGTAGAATGTAAAGAACATAAGGACACCGATAGTTTACTTAATTCACCAATAAGGGATACTCTAATATGCACACAAAAATAAGTTTTTAATGTTCTTGAAGTGTCAATGATCTTTTTAGTGATATTAAAATGGATTCAAGAAGGTCTCACTATAGGTCTTTGGTTTAGTGCCTATTCTCTTCTCTCACAGAATACTTAAGCGAGGAACGAGTTAGTTTATATAGTTGAGTATATCTTCCATAGTTTAATGACCTGTAGTCCCGTATCTATCAAGTAAAATACCTTTATTTTCATATTTATCTCTAGGTGGATGCTTTCTTATGCTCCTCCATCTGCCTATCCCTTATTCGTGTCCGAATGTTACTAAATCCTTATAGGGTGTCTAGTTTTTCACCTTCCTCTTCTAATGAAAAATGAGAGGATACTCAGTGTGACAAAAAATATTATATCTTATTAGAAACAACACATATCTTATACAGATGATGAAATGTTAAAATTGGATTTATCCTATAGATTTATTTGTATTTATTCAAATTTTTAGCAATGTAATATCATATTCTCTTGAGCCTTAAATATTTAATTTAAAACCAAATGTAGAAACAATGTTATATAAAGTCCCTCCTACTTTGTTTCTTCCTGAACTCAATATTAAAGTATGTAAATTTTTTTTCCTTCTCATATATTTTATATTATCACATATCCTCTATCTTCAGAACTCATTTATATAATATTTATACACACATTTTAAAATTCAATGCATGACAACCCATAGTCTAGATCACACCATGTTTTAGCCTACTATTCATGATTCTAGTATGTGTAACATGAATTATATTGTCAATAAAATTTCTAAAATAATCATTTTAAATATTAAATCCATAATGTAAATAACGAATGGATCTATAATTATTGAGCTCAAGATATTCTTTTTCAAGTTTCCCTAAAATTTGGTTCAACTATCTAGATAGTTTTATATGAGTAATATCTCCACACTCTTCTCAATCACCACTATCTGTCTTATGTGATAACAAGTTTTTAAATTATAATAATCCCTATTTATTATTTTCCCATGATTTTCACCTCTAGTTTCCATGTGAAAACTTCCTTATATATTTCAAGATTAACTCCACAAATTCTCAGACAACCGTTCGTCCAAACTCTTTGCATAATGTTTCATGATATTCTACCTTTATCATTTCCTTTTCTTATTCATACTGGGGTTGATTTTTCAATCATTAATAACAATACACCTATAAATCTATAGAATCCAGGGATATTTCCTTTTAAACCCACCAATTAAAATATTTGAATATCATATAAGGGTATTTTCATTTCAATCTCCCAATCTTATGGCATGAAATATTTATTTAATATGCATTCTTAAAATATGAAATATATTTCTAGAATGAATATTTTATTAAGAATCTATCAAATATATTGAGTCAATGTTCTTTAAAACCTCCATAAGAATCAATATTTATACTCATTTTAATTCCCCAAAAAATTAATTATTTATAACCCATCATGATCTTCATATGAATGTAATCTCATGTTTTTTTCCATGTGGACCTTCAACATACAATGTGGATCATATATAATTATTTTCTTCAGTCCATCAGAAATCATAATATTTATAATTCTTGAAGTCTTATGTTGAAGTCATACAATTATCAAAAGGATTATGCTCATGCCTATTAAATTTTCTATCTCAATTAAGTCATATATTGAATTTATAATCTCATGAACTCTTATGATACTGGAGATTTATGCTCAACATCATAGTTTTATAAGTACTGAATTGACCATATATTGAACACTATATTCCCTCACTGACTCAAAAAACCACATTTTAATGTTCAACAGATCGCATGTTGAATTCTAAACTTCTATTCACTTTTCAACCAACCACATGATGAGTTATAAGTTATTGTGACTTTTTAAACCAAGTGCACCAATAATTCCAAGATACCGTGCCTTTTTCAACTAACCACATGAAGAAATCCAAGTTGTTACATATGTATTCAACTAGTAAAAAATCAACATCATCTTGATTGACAATATTGTCACTCCAATCTACCTCATGAGTATATATGTTACCACATGGTAAGTATAAAAAATTCAAAATCAATGACCATGAGACCTGAGTTACCTTTTACATATACTACTATAATTGTCCACAATCCTCCAAGAATTAGAAACCCTAACATATTTAACCCTTAAGAATCTTCCGAACAAACCAATCTAAAATTCATTCATAGTATTCTATAAACATAAAAAATTATCATCAAAAATAATTTAACCATAACTTCTAGTCTATATTTTCAACAAATCCCATCACATAGAACCATGATTTCTATATAAAGAAATTGAAAAATGAGAATTTATATGTAAAGAATAGTAAATATGAGTTTTTGATGGTGGAAGAATTATTTTTGGGGAATTTTATCACCTATAAAGGGATATCTATTGATCCTTTGATTATATAGGTGATTGAGGAGTGACCCAAACCAATATTCATAATATATATCCTTATTTTCATTGGACTACCTGGGTACCATCGATTATTTGTGAGGAAATTGTCATGATTGTCAAACATGATGACTAAGCCCACTTGGAAGGGAGTGAAGTTTGTATGGACCAATGATTGTGAAGATATATTTAATGAATTTGAAAAGAGGATTATCACTAGACCATTAATTACACTACCCTCAAATGGGGAACTTTTCATGGTATACAATGCTACTTCAAATAAGGGATTTGGATGTGTATTGATGAAAAATGATAAAGTGACAACCTATACATCAAGGAAGTTGAAATTTCATGAGAATAACTATATAACACATTATTTGGAGTTATTATCATTGATTTTTAGATTGAATAATTTGCTACATTATCTATTTAAGGAGAAGTTTACAATATATATTTTCAATAAGATCCTAAGATATATATTCACATAAAAGAAGCTTAATATGTCCCCAAAAATATGGTTAAATATAATCAACGAATATGAATGATCAATCCAATAACACTTTGGGAAGTTGAATAAATTTTAAGATTATATTAGTAGAAATGACCCCATATACTTATGAATGATAATAATTAAGAAGGATCCAACATTGCTATAAATTTAAAGTAAGGGCATGGAATTTATAAAGATGGGAACAATATTTGACCTATCTCAAATCATTTACCAACCATCTATCCTGGATAAGATAAAGGATGATCAAAATAAATTTTGTGGAAATATAGATAAAGATAGAAGTTATAAGAATAAGGAAATAATTACAATTCATAATGGTTGAAGGATATATAAGATCCAGGACATGAAAATGTGTACCATCAGATCCAATGAGAAAGGATTTATTGAATAATGCACATAGCTCGACTTTATCCATCCACTCAGGGAGAAAAACATTGCATTGATATCTATGAGAGAACTATTTATGGGATAATATAATGAAATAGATTATATAATATAACTTAATGTGTCTATTATGTATATAAGTCATGTTAGAAAAAAAAATTCCAAGGTGATTTTGAAATCATTACCCATACCTTCATGGATACAGTAGAACATCACCACAGATTGTTTCATAGTCCTTTCAAAGAAAACGAATGGGAACAATTCCATATGGGTTGTGGTAGTCAAAATTACAAATATTCCCCATTTAATTTACATTAAAGAGGAATTATCACATGATAAAATGTCAAGGATATGCATTATGGAAGTGGTGAGGATAGTTGGAACACTATTATCAATTATATTTGATCAAGATATGAGATTTATTATAAAATTTTGTAGAATCTCAAAAATCCCCCAAACATAAAGTTGAACTTCAGTATGTATGGTCACCTTCAATCTAATATATAATATTAGTGGGAAATTGAGACACTTTGTGATATTTTGAGTGATTTATTAATGGAATTTAAGTAAATATAGTATCAATATCTTCATTTGTTTGAGTTCTCATACGATTATTATTTTCACTCAAGAATTTTGATGGATACTTATGAATTAAATTGTGGAAAGAAATTTTGAACTCTAACATGTTGGGATGAAGTTAGATAAAGAAAGGTATTGGGTCCCCAACTAGTGGAAGAAATGACTATGAAGGTCAAGGCCATTCAATAAAACATCATACCTGTACAATTTAAATAGAAGAGTTATGATAATAAATATTGATGAGTTTGAGGTTAGTGATAAAGTGTTAATTTTTATATCTCATTGAAATAAATTCATAAGGTGTGTTATGATGGGAAATCCAAATCTTATTTATATTGGTTCCTTTAAGAGTGAATGGGCACAGGAAGTATGGAGTTTTCTAGGAGTGGTTCTGACGCCGCATTGTTTGAATTTTCTGGAGGTCACCTATTTAGATGAGTGGTTTTATGGATCTAACATCAACATGGTGGAAAGAATTACTAGAGAGATTATATTGAATGCAGATTGCTGGTGTATCTGGTAGGCCAGAAATAAGGCCATGTATGAAGGAATTCTCACCTCTAGTAGAGCTATCGTTGTTAGAATAAAATCCTTACTCATGGATGTGGTTAGTGGTATTAGAAACTGGCATGAGGATCCTTCTTTGAGATGTTTACAGGGAAGTACACCACTTATTACTAATGGTAATGGAGGTGTTTGTGGTCAGTGGGTGTGGTGGCACCCCTCAGTTTCTGGTTTCAAGCTTAATGTTGACGGTTAGTGCAAGGGAGGTCACATTCGTGGGGGAGGAGTCATTCAAGATAATATGGGAAACATCCTTCTTGCTTTCTCTGCATATTATGGCCTAGGATCGTCAAAACAAGTAGAAGCTAAAGCATTGCTTACAGGTCTGAAATTATGTGTTCAGAAGAACATGGTTCTTTCCCAGGTTGAGACTGATTCCATGATCATCCTCGACTCCATGAAAGAAAAAGGTACCACTCCATGGTAAATCGGCTACATCAGTAAGATATACAAATGTATTCTTGATCAAAATACCTAGGTAACCCATACATGGAGGGAGGGAAATAGGGTGGATGACCACATTGCATCTTTTGCTGTGGTGGATCATGGTATTAGTGTCACTTGTTTTCCTAGCATCCTTATTTTTAAAAAATAAGGGGTTATTTTTATTTGAGGTGATGCTCTTGGCCTCCATTACTTCAGACCACATTAGGTCTTGTGTTTTGATACAATCCTTGTATGTTGGACCACTATTTTGGTTTATATAAAAATTTACCTTTGATAATGATAATAAACTTTTTCTAAGTATATGATGTATTTTATCTATATCTCATGAGGAAGTACATAATAGATCCCTCAAGTTTAATAAATAATGAGGTGGTACATTTGTATAATGATCTCTCTTATGAGGATAAGATAGTGAATATTTTAGACAATAGAGAAATATTTCTAAAGAATAATACAACTCACCTAGTTAAAGTACATTGGCATAATCATAAAAATGAAACATGATCTTGGAGACCTGGAGAACCAATAATGCAAAAATAGCCTAATTTTTTTCACCTTATTGTATGAAAATATATCTCAATAGTGAAATTTCTAAAGTGGTAAGAATGTAACGACTAAAAAATTACCTCTATTAGTAAATTAATTCATGATTCGCTATGACTGTTTTATTATGTTTTTACAATAGATGAACATGGAAAGATTTTACATTTCATAAGAACATTACCCAACTTGAAATAATGTTACCTTTAACATTTAGGAATATTCCAAGGATATTAATGAAAATGAACAATGCACACACTAATGTAAACTCCAAACGCGTGAATTCTCCCAAAAAGTTCATTTTTACTATAAAAACTATAGAAATAAATAGAAGCATAAAAAATATATTAGGAACTATGACGTCAAGTATAAAACCTTTTAATCAAAGTATTGAATGATGAGATATGGGGATGGTGGAGTATATATAGGGTGTAAAGGAAAATATAACCATTAATATTTGTTTGTTACTTAACCTTTGCAATGTGATCATTGGATTTGTAATACGACCATTAAGAATGATAAATTGACAAGTGGAATAGTAAAATGATATTGAGAAGATAATTTAAAGAGTTTTTATCATAATATAATGAAATAAACGTGTTAAATGTGATAAAATAAATGTTTTTATATTGAAATCATAATTATAGTTTTGAAAAAATATATATAATTTTTTTTCATTAAAATTAAATTTTATCAAAAATTTAAAAGTTTCAAATAAGATTTAACTTTAAGAAAATTATTTCATGAAACATTATATATTGGTATGAATATGATAATATAAATTTTTGAAACCATTAGTAATTTTTCTCTGTGTCAGAAATTTGATCATTTTATAAAAGCTATATTTTATAATTAAGTTTTTTTAAATATTCAATTTCCTATATTTATAAAACTATTTTGATAAAATGGATTTCATTTTTCAAATTAACACATCAAAAATTATCTTAGAGTGAATTTTTGGTACTTTTATGAAAATTTTGATTTCTTTGTGAATAGTAATATACAAAAAATAATGTATTTTACATTATAAGTTAAATACATGATTAATATAATAAGAGTTGATGTATGACATAATTAGATCATCCTAAAATGAAATCATTACTTAATTTATTCATAATATTCATCACTATTGATAGTCTGAATAAATAAAATAAACTAATGAATATTATAATCAAAACTCACCTCTCCCTCCCAATAAATTCCACCCCTCCCCACCCATTATCCTCACACTTTATAAGATTTGAAGGTATCAAAAACTCTACTCATTTATCTCAATAATAATATTCCCCATATAAAAATATTTTTGGTCTAATGAAAAGACCATTCATAGGAGCATTAAGGGGTCGCCAAGAGGAGACTCCCAAGGGAAGAGGTAAATTTATAAATCGAGTCTCTTTTGATTGTTTTGTTCTTATACCCACCACATATAATTTCCATAAACCTTTCATAGTCACATGATTATTTTCAATATAATAATATTCTATTATTATGGTGGAATATTTATTTTCTACCCTCTCCTCAATCGACACTAAAATTAAAACTTTTTTTATATTATGGTCGGTTCACTACCCCTAAGAATAGTGAATTTAATTTTACACCACCACCTTAATATACGGGTTGAATTCATTTATTATGGTTAAAAATGAGATTAATAAGTATATTTCATTTTTTTCTTATACATAAATGGTAAAATAATCTTAAAGTTAGACAAAACTATGTAATTTCATCATGGTGGAAAAAACTACCTAAACGAACTAACTATATTACAATACTACATATAATATCTAAATCATGATTATATAAATAATTTTGTATATTAAGAAACATATGAACCTATGGAAACTCATTAAATCTTTTCCATTACATCTATATAGTTATGTAACTAAATCATATGAACTCTCATACTTGCCTAAAATTAATTCGAACTTGGACACATGACACAAAGGAACATGTGAAAGTGAATATAGAATTGATATCTAATTTAAATGAACCTCAACTAACATTAAATATTAATAATAAATAGAATATAGTTTCATTATTATCTAAATAAAGTGTTTAATAAATATAATTTTATTACTTAGGATATTAAGTGAAAGTGTATAATGAATTAGAACCCGAGTTAAGGGAACTCTCCGAACCACACTATTTTATTTAGGTTATAAATTTTTCTCTATACCTCACTTTATTGGTTTATTTAACATTATTTAATTCTTTGAAATTATTTATAAATCCTCTTAATTTTTAACCTAGAATATTTTCCCTGTCATTACTAGGTTCATATATTCCTTGCTATCATTTCAAAAACACATTTTTTTAAATCAAACTTGATTAAGGGAAAATTTTATATCCATTAATCATTCCATGTAACACTATTTTAAAGTATTGTAACCATTATTGATTTCATGAATTGAAAAAAAAATTAGTGTTAACCATTATTTTTATCCTTTTTTTCAAAAAACTTCAAAATTATTTCATTATTTAAATGTTATTTACCAAATACTTAAAATACTTTTTTAAAAGTTCATTTCTATACCCAATTTTCTAAATTTTGTTATGAATTTCTAAAGTGATCTCAAAATTTAAGACATATGAATTTTGATTAAAATATGAGCATCCATGCTATTTTATTCCATATTCTCTTTGGAATCTGTATAAAAGATCCATTGATGAAATATTTTATAACCTATTGCTTTCCATCAATATTTCTTATCCTTAAGCCTTATGTTTGATTCTTTTATGTGGAATCCATATGCATGCACATGTTCTGATTGGTGTGACTTGATAGAACTCTAATGAATTGGGTAATATTTATATCTCTTGAGATGATATAAATGGGATTAGGGAGTAAAACTAATCCATTATAGGAATCTTTCCATTATGTTATGATGTCTCAACAGTGAGCCTTGAATTATGCTTATGATATCAGTTATTATAATGTTTCCACATTCCTATGATTCCTTTCTCTTATGATTACATGTTGTTTATGTTACTATTCCATATGATTATAAACTAGACTTATATTTTATGATATCATGCTATTATATTTGTCTCATGTAATATTCTACATTATCATGCTTATTACCATACTCGGATTTATAGCTCTCCCATTTGTTTATGTATTCCATAGGTTATCGTATATAGTTTTATAATAAAAAATAGATCTCAAATAACATTATGGAGTTAAAATAAATATTTTGTATTTTAGATTTATATTTATATTTTATAATCCTAGTCTCCCAAATACATTAGGCCTTTGGATCCCTGGGTTGTGTTTATTGGATATTTTTGTTAAAAATATTGTAATAATAAGTGTAAGTGGATGTTTTCATTATATTATCTGCTAGAAGTTCCAAGAATTAGGAAGGAAATTCATTTTAAATATTTTTATTAAATATTAATAGTATGTAGGGATCCTTTTTACATGAAGGTCTATACCTTGAACATCTAAAATAAAAACCATCAAAAGAAGTAGAAAAAAATAATGATATAATGGATTTTATGGAAAAATAATTATAGATAGAATAGTTCTCTTATATATTTTGTTTAACCAATAAAAAATGTTATCCCAATACTATTTTTTTATTATCATTCATTATATTCCTCAAACTCACATCATATATTCCAAGTAATGGTAAAAATGTTGAAAACCTACTCTCACTATTACACAACCATGGATGATTCCAAATTTTCAAAAACTAACCTTATAAAATTCCCTAAGAACCTTAATTTCTAGAAGATAAGTTTCCTTAATATTCTAAAACATAATTAAATATGTTGAAAACTAATACTTTCTAAAACAAATTAGTTCTTGTAAAATATTTTTTTATGAATTTTAGAGAAAAAATTGCTTACTAATAAAGAAATATGAGGACCCATGGGGAAGTATATCACTACTGAGAGTAGGAGGGGAGTGAATAAGTGGTTTTAGAAGGAACCAACCCTTAAAATACATGATCGATAATATTTATTATTTTGAAAATATCATGATGGTTATAATGTGACGATGCTAGATAGAATGAGAAATAATAGACAAAGAAACAAGGGTTATTGCAATAGTCACTCACCCTTATCACTCTTTGGATAATCCTTTGTTTGTAGTAGTTGTGATAAAACTACCCACATTAAAATTTATTATAAATACAATCAGGAATAGATTATTAGAATTTTCTTCTACACTGATTAAAATATGAGTTAAATGATACAACAATCCTATCTTTGCTTCTCATACCTCAAGTGCCTCTGAAATATGGACTTCGTTTTCACCCTTATTATTATCCTAATATCCTATAAAATCTATTTTGAAGCACTTCTTAGAATTGGTGTATGAATATCTTAGAGTCCCTCCTCATTTTTATGAAAAATAACTCTATATGAGTCACTATTTATTTTTAGAAAAAATATGCATTGCCGTGCGGGGCCTCTAGTTGCAGCATGACCACCATTTCTAGTAGACATAGAATGATAAATTCCAATGATAATAGAGAATATTTAACTATATTTTCATTAAAGATGATGTATTATTATTTCATAGGTTCACTATATCTATATCCAATAAACAATAAATGTTTTATGTCAAGAATCCTTGTGGCATGAGACAAACACTACTATATGGCATGCGTCAAACCTCTAGAATCAAGAAATCATAAAACCATAAATACATAGTTCATAGAGGTATGATTTATTCAATTATGATGTGGTATTATTCACTTACTCATACCCTTAAAGTTAAACCCTTTAATTATATCACATGACCACTTGGATCCCAAACTAACACACCACCAGTATCTCCCTTGTTGAACTCCACAACATAGTCAAATCCTCCGAATTTCTCAATTAAACACTCACAAAAAAATAGATATGATATTATTATTCTCATTTTGGATTTTTTTTCTTTATCTCATGAAATTAAAATTTCACAAAAAACCTCATATGTATGATTAACTAATTTTAATATCAATATCTTCTGGTGAAACCGATAGTAGTCGGTGACACATTCCTACTCACATCAGATAAAATTTTATGAATATAATAGTAATTCACACTGAAATCTGATGCCGGATAAACTCTTTTCTATCATGGTGTAACTCGATCAATCTTAAAATTGACCATCGCTATTCCTATAATTATTTCATTTTAAGTAGGAGAAATTCATTCCTTTCATTATTGTATATCTCTAATCATCTCCAAATATCATTAACCTCATTCGTGAACATGTTTTCAATAAATAAAACATGAAAAATATCCAAAGCTCTTTATTTAATGGCCTTAATAAAAATATCATAACTTTCCTCTAATGAGAAGGTTTTTAAACCCACACCATAGTATAAAATAGTGATTATTGGAGTAATTAAATCCATAGTGTAAGATCAATTACATAATGAACATATCTGAATTGGGAAAAAATTAACTCCACAATTTTCAACTCTTTTCAAAAGGATTCTATGTTATATAAAATGTATCTTCAATATTAATATTTTTATTTGTTGTAAACATGAAATAAAAAAATATCTTTTCTATTATTTAGATTCCAACACCTCAAGCTTCCCTTTAATGATAACAAGGTAAAGAAAAAATTGTCACTCCCCCTTTGTAAGAATATTTCCTTTTTTACTCTCTCTATTTTTCAAAATATTCATAGAAATAAAAGATATAAAACAACTTAGAAAAATTATATGGATTTCTAGAAATAATTCACCAATAATAACACTCTCAGGTATTAGAAGACATCCATTGACATAGGTCTCATCAAGATATCTGTGACTTTATCTTTATTTAAAACACATTCCATTGAAATATCACCACACTTCACCTTATTCTTGAAAATTTGGTGCTTTATTTCAATATTATTATACTAATAATGTTATATAGGATTCTTCAATAAGTTGATTTTAATTTTATTATCACATCCAATAACTAATAGGTATGAAATATCAACCTTTATAGATTCTATCTTAAACTTCATCCACTTCATTTGATTTGTGTCTTGTGATTCTAAAATATACTCAAGTTTTAATTATTTGAGATTTATAATTTTTCTACATAGAGTTCCATGAAACATATATTCCTTCGATAAAGAAATCACCACAAGAAGTAGACTTTAAATTTTTAAAATTTACTTCCCAATTTCAATATTTAAATCCATATATTTGTAATGATATAACTTTGTTAAACGAAAATCCATAATGAAGAGTTCCTTTTTTGTATCACAATACCTATTTGGATTCCATAATATATTAATACTTTGGGTTTCATTAAAATATTAAATAAAGAGTAAGTGAAAACATAATATCCAGTCTTTATGATGTTTAATAGAGTATGATGAAAATGAGCCTCTAGAAATCCATTTGATCAATAATCATTCATAATTCATCAAAAGAAAAATTATTCCTAAGTGCTATATATCTAGAAAATTTTCTTTATTCCCTAATTATAAACAATTTAAATAATTAAAAATCATACTTTTCATATGAGGGAAATATAAACCCCATTGTATTATTAACTTTAAAACCTATGAATAACATGACCTCCACAATTATTTAAAAAAATATTCTTATTTAGAAAGAAAATTCCCCAAAAGATTCTTTTTTGTTCCTTTTCATTTAAATACACAATTAAAATGATAGATTTTATTTTATCTTCATTGACATAGAGATTTTAATTAATGGACTTTTTTTGAATTTTATACTCTTTAATCTGTTATCTAGTTTTTAATACCATGGTCAGGGTTCTTATTCAATACCATAAAATTCCTTATTTTACTTACACACTTGAGAACCTAACTTTTCAAGAAAAAACCCCTTTAATTTTTCAATATATACTTCCTCCTCAATCTTACCCATAAGGAATGTCAAATTCAAATATACATGGAAAAATTTGTGGATCCATAGAGCATTAATCACAAGAAATATTTGAATTATTCCATTCACTTTGGATAGAGAAAGGTTATCATCAAAATCAATACCCTGAATTTGATATTTTCTTTTACAAACAAGATGATATTTGTTCCATGATAAAATGATTATCTCATTAAGCTAATTTTGAAAAAGACAATTTGTATTGATCACATTTTTTATTTTTGAATGTCACAATGATTCCCAAGTGTCATTATTCTAAATTTGGTTAATTTATTTTAATACCATTGTAACCCAATGTTGTTCCATTCAGGTTGCATTAACACTCCTTCAACATATGAAATGAAACTGATATAATTGAAAATTCATAATATTATTCATGTTTGTACACCCTTTATACAATCTATAAAAAACATTTCAAGATGAACATATTTTTTTAGTTTTTATAACTTATATGTTCATTGATATAAACCTTAATCATCTCTAAAAATTTTATAATCATCCTGAGTTATGAAAAACTACCAGATCTTTTAAAATACTCTCATGATATCTGGAATCTATAGCTCCTTCAGTATCATAATCAACTGTTAATGATCCTTGTAAATGATTTTTATTTTCCAACACAATTACATAAAAGTTTTCAATAATCATTATCGAATTATTATTTTAGAATTGTTAACTTATTGTACTGAGTGTGTAACTATTAAATACACCTTCTAGAGATATCTAATCAAAATTTCCAAAACCCATGCTTTTAATCGTGGTATACCCTGAAATTATGAATACCTCCAATATGTTAAATAATTAGTTCATCCTATACCATAACTCATATATTATATTGGAAGAATAGGGTTTATGTAATAAACTATTAATAATATGTACAACCATGTTGGTGGATTATCTCTAAAATAATTTTGAAGTTACATGCTCTAATAACATTATTTTTCCCATGTACTCGAAACTCAGATTCTTTCACTCTCTGAATCCATTTTATTGGGGTGTGAATGGAGCTCTATATTTATTTCTAATCCCATGTATCTCACTATATGACTCGAATAATTCATTCTTGAATTTAGATCTATTATCAAAATACAATCTTTTGATGACATACACTGTTTCAGTCTTAGAAACCCTTTAGATGTGTTTAAATATCTCAAGAGCAAGTGATTTAATCAACATAAAATAGGCATAATTCTTATTATTCAAATACTAAAAAAATTAATGAAACAATTTTCATCATTAATTGAATTCAAAGTCATCGGTCCTCACACATTCTAGATTAATAACTAAAGATGTTTCTTCATTTTTATTTCCTACTAATTTTAACTAATGTTCACCATATTTCCCTTTTTATATGTAACAATGCGTTGAGTCTTTTACACTGATGATTTAGCAGATTTATCATTGATTTATTCTTAACATGCTTGTATATATACTCCTTCCCAAAATGGAAAAGTCATATATTCCAAATATAGTTATCCTCTATCAAGATCATGAAACATTAATTTTTATTATCATAAATTTTCAATAATTTCTCATTTATTTACTTCTCTTTATGAAGGTTCAAAACGAAAAATAGTTTCCTATTTGAGCCATTCAAAACATAATTTTTTGTATTAAATAATTAACATGATGTGTATATGAAAATAAAATTCATTAACAATGAATTTATATAATGAGATGTTGAAAAATTTCACCAAAATCAAGAGAGGGAAGATATTTCATGTTAAATTTGTAATTAATTTAATACAATAAAAATAACTTTTCTTGGTTTCTTTTTCGATGAAAACATTGATCATTAAAACAATTGTTTAACTATACCTCAATTGCATCAAGAGGATACAAAGAAGAATCCCTCTAGGTGCTAGTGAAGTGGTGTCTATTATCTTTCATTACTCTATTTGACTTCCACACAATCCATCAGGGTTGAAGGATTGATTTTTTTGGTTTTCTTTTGAAGATGAGCAATTTAGAATCTCTCATTTATTTATAAAGTTCTATAAAATTTTCCCTCTATGGTTGAGAGAATCTTTATAGGGTTTGTATTGTGTGAAACAACATCTAACCCTAAGAAATGATATTACCGAGTATTAATTGAGCTATGATAGAGAAGAATTAATTACACACATGCTATTTATTATTATATTAATCACTAAAAAAACCCATGTGTAATTAATAATAATAATAATATTATTTACTCCACACAAGATAAACTCTTGGAATGAATAAATATCATTTATTTTAAAAATTAATTTAATATTTATTTAAATTATATTTGATATCTATTAGACCCGATAACTCAGTCAGAACTTCCTCTAAATTTACCAAAACATGAACAATAAATATCATTCATTAGAAAAATAAATAAATTATAATAATATTTACAATCTTATTAATAAATATATATTTTAATATTCAAATCACATATAAATATGGTGATGAAATATTTTAGATCAATATATCCCAAGTTAATATTATTCCATGGTTTGGATAATAATGCATATTCTAAAAATTAAATTGAAACATAATTTAATTAAGATCAACAGAAACACCTAGAGTGTGACCATTGATGATTCATATTTAGTGGAATTTGGTGGGTTTTATTAAAGACACATATCATCATCTAAGAACATGTAAAGGTACCCAAGATGAAGTAGTAAATGTCGCAATGATGAATCCACATATGAATATTCAGTATTTAATATAACCCTCTTGTCTCTATATTTCATCAATAATGTTTCACAATCATGTCATCAACTTATATACCCAATACATATTTCTTTGACTATATTAAATGATCCTATCAAAATAGTATGGTCATGGAATATAGTTCTATTATTGCATTCTAATTAAAGGGATAGGATATTAAATTATATAAATATATAAGGGAGAAACCCTTCATTGACTTATTCATTAATAGTATGTCATTAATGATTCACCCAATGTATGATACTTAACCAAAAATATATGGCATCAAAATTTTGATCAATTAATTAAATTACATAAGTCATTATATATTTAAATAATAATATTAAAGTTTAGTAATCATTAAACTTACTCATAGTAAATAATATACAAGGACAAAAAAATATTTCGAATTCCTACTAGCAGGTTTGTACTTATAATCTCATATCTTGGAGATTACCAAGTGAAAACTTTCTCAGATGAATTCTCATCCACTTATAATTATTTACACCTAAAAGTTAACATTCAATATATCCCATCATAGAATGTTATCCGACCATATAATAAATTTTTAGAATATATTCATGAAAATTCAAGGTTCTCATGATAGTTTAAAACTACCATTACCAATCCAATGTGATAAATAATATAGGAAATTATCACATTAATTTCACATTGAAAAATAATAAATATATAATAAATAATTTATTAATATCCAAATCCATGAATTTATAAGAAAAATAAAGTAAAAAGTAGTTGGTTCTAGGGGAAAAAATCAAAATACTCCCACTTTCATTAGATCCAATGATAGATGTATTTTGATATACTTTCTCTCACATGATATACATGCTTCTACTAAATATGGTTATAACTACCAGGCCTACCACATCATTTAATGGATAGTTTTAGTTTTTCCACATTCCTTTATAGATAATCTATTTACCATGACTTTAATCCCTTGAGAAATTCCCTCAAGAAGTGATATTATTGAGTATACACCTCTCCTTCCCTTGTTATAAACCTAAAATGTTGAATTACTCCATTATCAAGTATTGTCATAATAATGTTAATAATCTTACTATTGTTATTACCCAAAATTTGGGAATTACATTTCTAAACTACTTCTTAAGCTTCGTCAAAACATCCAACATAGTTGGATATAGTATATATGAAAGCCATTGATTATAACAAATTTTTATTACCTATGAACTTAGCCTCATTGAGATACTAGATAAAATTGATCTAAATGAGTACCAGTGTTTAATTAACCTTATCACTAGTATTTAGATTTCTAAAAACATCAATAACTTATATAGTTCACCCTTTCGAAGTACTACTAGATAGTTCTAACTACAAGTCAGTGCAGTTATCTTGGATATTTCTGATATCCACCTACTATGAATTTACATCAACAATATCAAACATCAACACTTATTGTTGAATATTTGATACATTATTACTATTAAGTATTTTCGAATTATATTTAACTCAATAATATCTTCCCAATCCCTTGCATGTCATACTAGAGAGATTATATGACAATAAAAATTTGATCTTCAATTTTTTCATGTTGTATTTTTTAATAATTTCAATATATATATATACTATGACTATATTTATTAAACCAATGGATCTATCTTTATAGATATTTTCCCCCTAATCTTGGTATCACATTTAAGAATTTTTTGGAGAAATTGATTTCTTAGTCTTTAAAAACTAGAGAGACATAATTTTTTTCCACATGTTATCAAAATATTTATATTGGAAAACTATATAACTCCCATTACCCTATTATAGACATATAGAACTCATTCATGTCATATGAACATTATATGATCAATATATACATTTTTATACAAAATATATATGTGTAACATTCATATTTTATGTAAATTTATTGATGTCACTAACCCTTCCTAGTTGTTCCATATTTACATATCCTATAGGGTCTTATTATGGTCACATCATATAGACTTGATTTGTATGTTGATGTCCAATGGAGGAGGCCTTGACAACCAATATTCCAATATGATAATCATAGAATAATACATTGAAATTATAGTTCATATGAGTTTATCATGAATATTGGTGTATAGATTTTATCATAAAATATGTATTGACACTGTATAAACCTTTCAATAGTAAATCATTATTTTTTGGATGTGAATTGTACCATTAATTTCTAGTTTCTCTTAAACTATCACTAGAAGCATCAAGTCTATAATCATCTAAAATATAGAGCACTTGAATTTTGGTACAAGGATTCCATTACTGAATTTATACATAATTTTAAATATTATCACATTTCCATTTACTTATTCCTTATAGGAATCATTATTAAAAATTAATTATATATATATATATATATTAATATTTATCACCTACCATGGAAAAAGAATCCAACTCTTTGGTTATGACTTCTTACGCAACATGTATCTCCAGAAAACCTCCTCGTAATGATCTTAGTAGAGCCCACTATTCCTTTGACAACTCCTGTATATCCAGACCCTTGACCTCAAAGAATTTAATCCTTCGACCACTATCTCAAAATAGGTTTGTTTCCCTCATACAAATATATAAAAATTTGACTAATATCTTTCTATCATTATTGATCTTCCTTTTACTACTATAACTATGTTGATGTATATAAGGAAATATGGGTTTATAAATACCTTCACTCTACGTGTATATGATCAATAATTTCATGGTTAATAAGTTCTCTATCATTACAGTCAAGAGAATTATATTTCCTTTACCATGTACCCTCCTTTACATCACCAATCATTACCTTTTTTAACGTAATCTTATAAACTATATGATCATACCTCTATATTTTTTTAAGTTGTTAATGTGGACTTGCAGAAAGAACACTAAAAGATCTATGGTGTGACTTTATTTCTAAAATTTTCTTCTTTAGAAAACATGATATGTAATTTGTTAGTATACCTACCATATTACCTCAAAAGTGACCAATACACTATTTTGGATATAATCAATCCCACTAATCTGATTATTTTTTGACGAAGAATTATCTTTCACCATTAAGTAATTATTTCTTATATATATTATTTATCATTATCGTTGGTTTGATATTTGTGATTCTATATTTATTGAACTATTTATAAAGTATGAAGTACCATAAAAACATAAATTTAATATATGAAGTAAGTTCTTATTACATAAAAAATAGATGAATTTAATTTCATTGGTAACACTCAAAACAAAATATTAGGTAAACTTAAATCATCCCACCATGAAATCTAGAAGTTCTATACTTTTCTTAAAAAATAATGGATTCATCATTATTTAGCTTCTTTAAGAATGAAACTTACTTCTTGTAATATTTTTATACATTAAATGGTTTTTTTAAATACACATATATGAAAACATATAACCAATAAGTATATTATAAAAATTACATGTAATGATGAATGTACCTGAATTAAATGTTTCTGATTTCTTCTTCTTCAATTCATAAAAATTCTTATTCTAATGGCCTTACTCTCCACATGAGAAGTAAATATTACCTTTTAATATTTTTTATCTTTGAATAATTTCATAAAATCATATTTGAATTTGAAATTGATATAGAATTTTTTAATGTTTCCCTTTTCTTTGTTTATTATAAGGGATAATGAAACTTGTACCAACCGAACCTTTTTCTTTAACGATAGATAACCAAAAAATTCCAGATTGATTTATCTATATTTTTAATCCATCCTTTGATGAATAAGGATAAACATGATGAAAAGGATGATAAAATGAGATTTATAGATGACTTATTATCTAAATGGTGGCCAAATGTTTCTAGATGATCAATGTACTCCCACATTTTGAATCATGATTTAGAGCTAGATATCCTTCTTCTAGTTTACAATGACATAGTTTAGTTATGATATCATTTACCTCCCACATATATTTCTCTCATTCAAGTGATGGGAGATGAGATATCATCATATAAGAATCCATGTCCCTATATTTTGTCATCATCTCTTTATACATAAATGATATCATGATACGACAGACATAAAAAGCATGCTCCAAAAATATATAATAGGCTTTATTTTCACCTTCAATCACTCGGTGAGGTGAATGATTAAGAGTAGGGGGTTCCAAAACATAAAACAATTATGTGATAGTAAATTAATATATAAAAATCAATGAAACTCAATGAAATTTTTCTTTGAGGAAATGTCTCAAGTTAAGGAATAATCATAGTGTTTTCATGGTTTCATTAGCAATTTATATATATATATATTTAAAAATTCTATCTACATTTCCTAATTACCAAAATATATGAGACAAAATAATTTAATTATATTATTAGTCTCCCACTAATTTATAAATCCTTACTTAATCTCACAATTAAACTCTGAATTTCATATCGCATCGACATTCTAGTGGTCATGATCCATATTTACATAGTAAGAACCCATTTCTTCATTGAGGTAAAAATACTTTACTTCGCATAAAATCTATTTTTAAATGTTTAAATAGGACCTAATATGAATTCCCATTGAGGTCATGGATGTATCAGAAGTTTTTTGGGGGCTAGTTCGGAGTTCGAAACCCAAGTTTGGGGTGAAATGTCCTGATGTATGTTTAGTGAAAATTGTGTGAGTTAGGTCGCATAACCGTCACTCAGGTCTAAAATATTGACATTGGGATTTTTCATGGTTTTCGCTTGGTTAGTCAAACTGTGTAGACCAACCATGTGACGCCCCTTATCCTACAGCTAATCGTGCATGGTTGGCACGTGGTTTGTCTAACCTTGTGCCTAAAACTCACGACCATAATATTTTGCGTAGAATAACTATTTTACCTTTAAAACTATATTAATGCTAAATCTAATTTCATTACCCTCATAGATATAAAGAATTACCTTTGGGAGAATTCCTTTGAGACTATTCTTAGATCTGAGATAGATCCTTCATTTGATCTCTGGTTTAAGTTCCTCTCACCTCATTGGATCCACATAAATGAGTTTTCAATTTCTTTTTAATCATATTCCATTATTCTTGGAAACAACTACACTATTTATGTGAAAGTTAATTTTCCCTGTTTTTATGTTCTTCATTATTTATTTTATTTTATCCTGATCTGAGCTGAATCAAGAGTTGATACTGGACGATCTATCAACTACGGACCTACAGTAGGTGGTCTCATGAATTTCTCTAAAAGTCAAGTTGTTTATATATACTGTTGTATTGTGCACCCATTTTTCAAGGCATTGATTTAAATATGTTTCTATTCTTATATTTAATTATTATGCATGGTATATGTAATTAAAGAGACTGTAGTTTGGTTATAGGTTTAGAACCTTGAATAGAACCACCCCCCTTTGGGTGTGTTTCTTAGTAATATGGTCCAAGTGATGGATTAATAATTGGATGCCTTAGGGTGTTCCCTTTACCCAATGTCATGGGATGTTAACTTTTAATTGAAAATTGATGATTAGAATTATAATTTGATATGTCAATTGGTTGGTTTTATCAATTGTAGATGAAATGGATTAAAGATATGGGATGAGATGACCCAAACCCTTGGCCCTTGTTATGTAATTACTTGATTAAGCTTCAATTACTCTTTATTTTTTATTACCTTGGGTGTTAAATATAGGTTATGACTTGTGTAGATTTTTCCACTTGAAACAATTGTTATGATGAATTTACCTTGTGAGTAGTTGAATTCCAAGACTTCTAAGATTGGCTAATTCCTTAGCCACCTTTAATGTGAGTTTGGATTGAATGTTCACAGTAATGACATTGAAATGTTTAAATGAAATTGATTAAATTAAATAATTTAAATGATATTTAATTGTTTAAAAGATTATAAACCTTGAGTGACACATGGATTCAAATGATAATGCCATGGAAGGATTCAATTGGCTTGAACCTTTCTTTTGCCTGGGTGATACTTGGGCTCTTTAGCAGACTACTAATGACAAACTCTAAGGCTTTACTTATAAGTTTAGTGATATATTAATTCATATGAGAATGATATGGATGGAATAAAAGGGAAAATTATCCTTATTACTTGGGTGATAATTAGGTTCCCTTAGTGTAACTCCAAGGAAAGACTTGAATGGAAGGGATGTTATACCACACCGAGAGCAATACCTAGGTTCTTAAGGATCACTATGGGAAAGCTCATAGGGTGTTGGTTTATATTATACCTAGATTGAGACTTGTATTGAAACTTAATAATTCCTAGGATGATATTAGTTTCATAAATTAATAATGAATGAAATGGTTTATATGACGTACCTACCAATCCAAATAAAAAGATTGGAATTAGTCATGGTCTTACACTTTCTAGATGGCCTGCTTAGACATCCTTTGATTATGTTATCATGTGGGATGTCGGGTTACGTTCTAGGAATCAAGACTTATAATTTAAATGAGATTGAAATGATAAATAAACTTGATTTAAGGGAACATGACTGAATGCTAAATCAAATACTTATTTATTAAATTAATACAATTAAAATAAATTGGAAATTAATCAAGAACCTAGACATATAAGATATATTTTTGAGTACTTCATTTATTTTTCATATATCTTCCCACACACTGTTGTTATATATATATATATATATATTCAATTACTAGATGGAAGATAACATGGGTGGTTTCATACAAGGATTATGTTTCACACCCTATTTGGGCCTCCTTTGGGTACCCAAACAGACTATATGATTATATGAATGGATAATGGAAAGCGCCCCACTATAGGTTCTTAATGTTTTATATGGAGTAGGGGAGCATGGGACTGAGCTGAGGCTCATGATTCTAGCTAAAAAATTTAATAATTTTTGAATTTTTTACATGTATTGTACACCTACTATGTATACATGTATTGGATGCTTTGTTTGAGACACATGACATGTACCATTATCATAGTATATGAGCTTCCTTTTGATATTTTTATATGTGCCTACTTTGTATCTATTATCTGTATGGTTTACTGCATCTTGTATTTATCTGTTACTGTTATTATCCTATGCTACATTTTTTAAGAGGGTATAGTCTCCCCATAGACAAACCCATGCCCTAGATGATAATATAAATCCTCTAGAATTTGGGGAGATTCTCTTGAGGCCTTGTGACCCACTAGGCTTAGGGAACTGTTTAGTGGAATCCATTTCTGAGACATTACAATGTGGTATCAGAGCATTCTTTTTTAGTTTGATTTTCTATTTGGAGACAACAGAAAGAGATTAGAAGGAAATAGAGTTTGGTAATGAGTTGTGCCCATGCGTAGCTAACCCATATACTATAAAAATACAAATTTCCTTATATTGATTTTCTATTTTATGTATTTTGGCTATTATAGTTGATTTGATTCACCCATTGGGTGAAAAAATTGATTTATTTTATTATTATTGATATAATCGTGGGTTATATTTTGTTGAAACCCAATGAGATGAGGGTATTCCATCTCCTGTATCATATTTGGCACTTTACAGGAATCACATGGCATGACATCTAGGATGCATTACTTATTAAGTGCTATTGTGATAGGTGTTGTGAATGTTTTACCTGTTGTTATGAAGGATTTTGTGTAGTGGGTGGAGAAGTGATGCCATATTTCAGTTCATAAGTAGTATATCCCCTTGTGGAATAGAAAGTTATGCACCTATTAATTTAATCATTTAATGTGAATGTGATATTGTCTAAATTATATGGGCAACACATATTTATTCATAAGGTGTATGTGCCCTTATGGATTAGAATTTACTGAACCCTTAGTTCAACCTTTTAAAATGAGTTGTGAAATATAATGAAATGAATATTATTTCAAATAGAGAATTGAAATTGGAAACATAGACTTGATCTAGACCCCACTTTTGAGTGGGAAAGAGGAAGTGTCTCTAGTAGTTTTTGGTGACTTTTATTTTTATAGCCTTGGATTTTGGAGCAGGTTGTGTGGTACAAACTGGTTTTAGGAGGGTTTTTACCTATCCGATAGATTTAATATGTGATCTTTGACATTGTTCTCTTTAGAGTCATGTGTTTAGAATTATAGAGGCATGAGACTATGACGACCTCCACTTATATACTAGGAGCTTGGGGACGACCATGCTCTGTAAGCAGTGGGCCATGGGCTACTGGTGGATCCCAAATTAGTGATATATATGGAACTGAATTTTTTTCGAGTCACAAGTTCTGAGGAACAGTTCTTTGAGGGATTATTTTTCTTCATGATTTTTTAGGGAGAATTGAATCCTGCCTCGTCTATGGATGAGCTGACACATGTGTTCCAATAGAAGCAACCTACAATGTTTTCGGGAGATAGAGGTCCACAGGATGATGAGATTTTTCTAGAGACTTAATGTGTGATCTTATACCATCTTGATACACCTTTTTATAGGAGAGTGAATCTCGCTACATACATGATTCATGTGGTAGAAAATAACTGGTGGTATGTACCAAAATAGGCTGACATGATGCGAGATATGGGTTGGGTTGATTTCTAAACTCAATTCTATAATTACATTTACCCTGAGATTGTGTGTAGAGCGGGATAGTGAGTTATTGAATCTGGAGTAGGGAATGATGATGATTATGGAGTATTCATAATGCTTAATATATTTTTAGTTTTTTTCACTTACATACCTTACTGATGAGCTATAGAGAGCGAGACTCTTCATGGAAATCCTTTAAAATGATATCAAATCTTAGATAAACATCTTCAGATTGAACTTTATCACTAAAATTGTAAATAAAGAACTGATTATAGAGAGGAATATAAGGGAATATGGGTGAGTAGAGCAGGGAAGTGTTATCTCTCTGTAAAGTTGTTCGACTTCTAGTGGTAGGAAGAGACATTTTTTAGGCTTTCTAGGAGATGAGTACCAGTCAGACTGTGAGGACTAGTAGCTCAAGTTTCTATCATCAGTGTGGTAGTTAAGGCCACATGAATAATTAATGTGATAATGAATTAGTTGAGTACCTATCTTGAAACATGATGGGCCATGTGCAACATTTTTGTTGTATCTTTCCTCCAGCAGTGAGTGATAGGGGGTCAGCTCCGACACCGAGTTATGGAGTAGGTTTCTCAGTTCCGCGTCTAACAGGGAACTAGATCTTTGTTAGTTGACCAGGACAAGGAAATGGTGGTTGTGGTTGAGGTATCCATACACCAGTTACACTAAGACATCATACTGGACCAACTTATAGAAATAAATTTGTTTCAAACTACTGTAGTTTAGACCAGATCTATTTTGTACACACTACCCCAGAGGAGATGGGTTCCAGACCATCTATGGTTAGAGGAATGATCTTAGTGTCCTCTATTATTGAATCCTCTATTTTTTATATAATATCATCACATATATTAATACCTTTACCTATAGTGACAAGCCTTGAGCTGTTAAGTATGTATTAGGGTCATCTCTGGAGTATACTAACATGGGTGTTAAATCAATCAAGCTGATCCCAATTCGTAGGATGACTTCTAAGATAATTAGTTTCACAATTATAAATTATTTGGATTAACTCTTGGACACTATCCATTTTCTTTTTAATTGACCTCTAGGAGGATGCCGCTCTGGCTTTAGTCAATGTTTTGAAGTGGAAATTTTGGCCTAGTACTGACACCACACTTGTAACACGGAGTATGGAATACCTTGGGTAGTTATCTGGACTCTAATTAAATGAATTTGAGGTTACCCAGGATTCATGAATGGATCAGAGGTGATGTTTAAAAATGGTGATGATTCTAGTGGGATGGGTCTGGGTTACCCCTTTTTTGTTCTGAGGCATGAAAGTTTACACAGTTTGGTAATGGTGTGAAAAAGGAATGTCAGCAGAATTCAGTAATAGACATCAGTGGAAATTTTCATGGTAAACTAATGATGATTTGGAATAATGTATTGAAATTTAGTTCATAATACTCTATCTATCTAATCTAAGCATTTTAAGAATAGTCAGCTAGGGTGGACCATCTTGTTATCCCTCTTGATCGATGTTTATGGTCATGTGGAACTAGTTTACACACATCTACAGGTTAAGGTGGGTGTGGTTAAAAGATAATCCGTGTCTTTTAGAAAATATTTCATGACTAGTTTCAGTTTGGTCGATCAGGAATAGTATATTCCTTTAGGGAGAGGTCCTTGATATGACGTCGGATGTAGTCAGTTTTTCCTAGTTAATGAGGTCATGCCAAAAGAATAGCTAGAATGCTTAGTTGCATGAATTTTATAGAAAGTATGATGAGGGAGGTATGATGATTCAAAATTGTCCAGTTTTACAATAAAATTCCATGAGGGGGAGAACGATAGGATGGATGTTTAAAGATAACATGACGTGACCCTGTCTCTATCTAAATTGTATCTCTAGTACTGGTGGCCAGGTATGAAGAGTGAGTTAACTTGTTTTATTAAGGGGTGTTCCATCTATATGCAGGTGAAGGAGTAACATTAGTGACCAACTATAATTTTAAAGGAGTTACCTATTACAGAGTAGAAATTGGATGACGTTATGATGGATTTCATGAAAGGTTTACTAAGGCTGCCTCGAGGTAATGATGATGTATGGTTTGTTGTTGGTAGGCTCACAAAGGTTTCTCATTTATTTCTGATTAAGGAGACCTTCAGTATGAATTAGCATGGGAAATTGTATATCTATGAGATAGTAGGATAACAACATTGGGATTCTTGGACATGGGTGAAAGAGAGCGGTGAAACCCTAGGAGGCGATGGACTCTCCGTCCCCTCCCCCTGGAGGGGGAGAATCCTCCACTAACACTCACTGGAGCTCGCCCAAAGCTCTTAATCCCCTTCTCAAATCCGGACTTCCTTACTTTCTTGCCCTATATTGGATTAATCCCTAAAGTAATTGAATGCTTCGATAGTATCCCACAATTGTCGATCTCAAATTCAGAATTCCCTGAATCTTCCTCTATTATTGATTTAACCTTGATTGCGAAATTTAAGCATCACCGACCATCAGTTGATTTCTTCGATCATTAGATTTTTGAAACATGGGGTCTTCAAGAACGAGCAACGGTGGGGATGCTGGACTCCA
Source organism: Viscum album (assembly GCA_963277665.1). Classification (NCBI taxonomy): domain Eukaryota; kingdom Viridiplantae; phylum Streptophyta; class Magnoliopsida; order Santalales; family Viscaceae; genus Viscum; species Viscum album. The sequence continues at coordinate 2,112,003,445 of OY728157.1, read as the reverse complement.
AACATATCATGATCCAATTTTCTTCTCAATATGATATGATTATCACCTGGTTGAGTTCTCCTCAAACCTGCGATGGCTCATGATTTCTTTTCATTAAATGGTCATATGATTTTCATATGCAATGGGATTCCTAATCAATGCCATTTTGGGTAATTTTTCCAGAGATTCCTATCCCATTTCCAAACCCTTTGATTATTCGTATTCTATGGAATACGGTAGGGTGATATCTTTGCTCAGACTATAGGACCCAGGCAGCGTGCCATCTAATCTTACCGAGGCTCTGTTTCGAAGTCGATGTATCTATAGTTCTTGTTGAATTATTCTAGATTACTGTGGGTGAAGGGTTCTGTTATAAGAAGCACGTGGTGTTTGAGTCTTGGTATGAGTTCTGTATATTGTGCAAGAAATTGGGGCATAATCTAGAGGTCTGTAGGCGCTGGGGGTTAAGGCATGGGGTTGTTCAGGTGACTCGGGCCTCAGTTGGTCCTACCTGTGTTAGTAGCAAGATCCCAAAGGTTAATAGAAATTATGGATTTATATGAGTTGTAAGTGTTGTGACTAATGGTGTTGATGCAGCAGGTAAGTAGACACATGCAGTGATGTTTCCTTCTGAACTGAGTGTCAACGAAGCTCCCAATTGGCTGAGCCATGATTTGGAAGGCCCTCCGAGAGATATTGGTCCTTTAAATTCCAGTGGAACCAACTAGGTGAGTTAGCAACAACCTCTTACTCTTCCTCCTGATCCAAAAGTCCAAGGTGTTTTTAGCAGATTGATAGGTGATCTCAATGTAATGAACATGTGAGTTACAATGATTTCTAATGACAATGAAACATTCACACTAGGTCAGTCAGGTCCTTCAGGTGCATCTACAGCTGAAAATATTGAGGGATGTCCTAGTGTGCATACTGCATGTGCAATTCAGGGTGTGGTTTTTCAAGACACTAACTCGAAGCCTCAATTCATGGGGTGTGGCTTTATACAGTCCAGTTATTCTGATGCAACAGACCAGATGTCTCTAGATGGTGATGTTGACTTGGGTATACATCATAATACTATTGTTGGTGGAAGTGGGCATATATAGGTAATGGAATATTAAATGGTGGATTATGGAGGATGTTCATACTTGATTCAGACCACAATTATTTTGTGCAATAGGTTATAAGGCCTTATAGAGGCTGAATTGTGTTCTAATTCCGTTATCCTAGGAAAGGGAGATGAGATCAATGTGAAGACAACCAAATTGATTGAATATAGCCACCTATTAGATGAGGATTCATGTCAAAAAAGTAGTAAGATTTTCAGGAGTAGGAAGAGGAAGAAGGATTACTCCTCACTACCTCCTCCTTTGGAGACTCGATCTACTAAAAATATGAGCGACCAGAAGATGGAAATGGAGAAGTTGAATTTTCACAGGGAAGAGGAATAGGGTGATCAAGCCTTGGTTGTTCTTTTATGTTCCAAAGAAGAAGTTATAGAGAAGGTCTTATTGCTCAACACAACTGAGGAGGAGGCAACTAAGATGATGGAGGGGTTGCTACAAGTGTCTCTCAATGAGGAACAATTTTCATGGATTGACAGACATGACTCAATCCTGGTATGATGTTAAAATAGAGGGAAAATCAGCATTGAGGAGTATATTAAGACCTGTGACCAACTTAATTATGAGCTCAGGAAGCTGATGTCAGATGTAAAAGATTTAAAATTTCTATCTTTATCCTAGAAACTATTTATGGAAATGGATCTGGGTAATATCACGTTTCTCTTTAATGATCCTGTTTAAGTTGGTGGTTTTAGTCGGTTGGTTTGATGGGATTTTTTATGTGAGTTGTGCTGTCCTTTGGATATTCTTTTTGTTTTCTTGTGTTAGGAAGTTTGGTACCTCTTTCCAGTACTATACTTGACCAGATCCATAAGGTAATAAGAGCATGTTGTCTTCACTGATGTAGGTCCTTTGGATTTGGATGCTCAAGAGGGTATGGCTTCGCCATTGGTTTTTTGCCTGTGCACTTTTGCACGGGAATGCTTGCCGAAGGGTACTTCATTGGTGAAGGCTTGTCATCATGTAACATTTACTAGGGTGGGGTAGGTCCTGTAGTTTCCTATGGTTTTTCTTTATCTGTTTATGTTGACATGCGATTGTTCATACAACTTTTGTGGTTTCTTACTTTTCCTTAAAAGTGTTTTGATAATAAAAAAAGTAATTTTCAGCCTTGAGATATGAGAAGTGTTTTTAGAAGAACATGATACATAGGTGATTCTAAAAAAACATACCTCCCTCAGACTGATGTCCAATAAGAGCGTATGATACTGGTGCTTGAGGATATGCTAGGAGCATGCATCCTAAATTTTAGGAGATATTAAGAGAGGAATATATTCTTGGTTGAGTTCTACTACAAAAACAACTATCTGGTGACTATACATATGGAACCTTATGATTCCTTGTATTGTAGTCCTTGTTGATTACCCATGTGCTTGTTATAGGTAGGTGAAAAAGACTTACTTTGCCCATATATTGTGAAGGGGACTTTTGATCAGGTCCCTATAGAATACCTATAGAGATTGAGATCGAGGATCAGGTTTTCTTATATTTTTCATAGAGGCTAGGATATAAGAGAATCGCGATAAATGTTGATATTTCACCATGATATCTCATGCTGTTTGGTATTATGGTAGAGTTGAGCCAATATCCTATTAGTTTCATTTACCATAGAGGTAATGAACCATGCATGACGTGTTCTACGAATCTCAGCTCAGCCATTATCACTCAGACTCATCACACACTTTTCTTCCGGAGGAGGTTGAGTTACAAGTTGATGCATCCTTTACGGAGCATCTGATTCGTATCATTGAGAGTATAATGAATGTTATTCAAGGACAATTAATTTATCTAGTATGGGTGCTATAGAAGAATGTCTATTTATAGGAAAACACCTAGGAGTGGGAGGCCGATGTATGATCGTATTGGCTGGAGTTATTCTCAGATATGGTTAACCACCCTCGAGAACGTAATTCGTGGATGAATTTTGTAATGGGGATGTTGGTAAGAACCCATTTCTTCTTTGAAGTTAAGGTCCTTTATATTACTTAAATTATAAATTTAAATGTTTAATTATGACCAACTATGAATTCCCTTTGAGATCATGGAGGTATTGGGAGTTTCAGGGGCTGGTTCATAGCATGGGACCCAAGTTTGGGGTGAAATGGACTAGCACATGGTGAAGGAAAACTGTATGACTGGAATTTTATGGTCATTCATGCACGTCTAAAATCTTGATAATGGGTTTTGGAATGGTTTGTAAAACCACATGGAAAAACAGTGCCCTGCCCCTTCTCTTATAGATAATCATGCACGGTTGGCACACAATTTGTCTAACCATGCTCTTAAAATGTGAGACCTAGATATTTTGGGTAAAATTACCATTGTTCCCCTAAAATCATATTTATGATAAAACTACATTCTTCCTCCTCACAAAAAACAAGAATCACCTTTGGAATCCCTCCTTTGAGACTATTCTTGGATTTGAGATAGATCCTCCTTCTGATCTTCGATTCAAGCGCCGCTATCCTTGTTCGATCTGAATCACTGAGTTACAAATTCCGTTATAATATTATGCTACTCTTCTTAGTATTGATGACACTATTTAGGTGAAATCGAATTTTCTCTATTATTAGGTTCTTTTTCTATTCTTCAATTTTCTCCCGATCTGAGCTGAATCAAGTTCTGATTCTGGATGAGCTATCAATTATGGACCTATGGTAGGTGGTGTCTTGCCTTTCTCTTAATGTCATGTTGTTTGTGTATGTCATTGTTCCGTGTGCCCATTTTTTAGGTGTTGCCTTAAATGGTTCATAATTCTTAGACTGAATTGTTATGTATGGTCTATGTAATTAAAGAGGCCGATATTGTTTGGTTATTGGTTTAGATCCTTGAATGGAACCACCCCATTTGGGTTTGTTTTTAGTTAAATGGTCTATTTTAAGGATTATGAATTATATGCCTTCGGGTGTTCCCTTTACACCATGTCATGGGATGTTAAATTTGAATTGAAAATTGATGAATGGAATCTTAATTTCATATGTAAATTGATTGGTGTTATGAACTGTAAATTAAATGGATTAAAGGTATGGGATGGGATGACTTTTATCCTTGTCCCTTTTTATTCCATTGCTTGATTAAGAATTAATTTTTCTTTATTTTGATATTACCTTGTGAGTTAAAAAGAGTTTATGCCCTGTACATATTGTTTAAGATTTAAACACTTGTTATGAAGAATTTACCATGCAATTAGATGAATGGAGATCCTTCAAATATTGGTCAATTCTTGAGTGACATTTAAGGTGAGATTGAGTTGAATGTTCAGAGTAATGACCATGACTTGTTTAAAAGAAATGTTTTAAATGAAATTGATTAAATGATATTGAATTGGAAAAATACTTATATTCCTTGGGTGAAACATGGATTCAAATGAGAATACCAAGGACAGACTGAATTAGATTGAACCTTGCTTATTCCTGAGCAATAATTGGACTCCCTAGAAGACTGCCAAGGAAAGACTCCGAGGCTTGAATTATATGTTGAGTGATACATGGATTCATATGATAATTCCACATACAGACTCAAAGGTAATGTGATCATTTTTCCATGGGTGATACTTTGGCTCCTATAGTGGACCACCAGGGATAGACTCAAATAGAATGGATGTTATACCAGACCTAGAGCGATACATGGGTTCTTGAGGAGCACCGTGGATGGGATCGTAGGGTGTTGGTATATATTATACCTGGAGAAGGACTTGGATTTCAACATAGGAATTCCAAGGGAAAGTTAAAGTTCATAATTTAATAACAAATGAAATGGTTTATATGATGTGTCTTCCAAGACAAATAAAAAACTTGGATTAGGTCTTGGTCTTACAATTTATGGATGGCATGTTGAGGCATCCTTTGATCATTTTATCCCATGGGACATTGAGATACATGATGGGTCTCAAGACTTATAATTTAAATGAGATTAAATAATTAAATAAACATGATTAAATGAAACATGATTGACTACTAAATCATAGAGTTATTTCATAAATAAATTTTATTAAATGAGTTAGGCATTAATTGAGAACCTAAACTTATTGGATGTTTACTTTTGAGCACTTCATTTATTTGTTATATATCTTCCTGCAAAATATTGTTATATATATATTCACCAACTATATGTCATAGAACTTGGGTGGTTTTATACTGGAATTATGTACCACAAACTGTTTGGGACACATTCATGTACCCTAAATGACTATATGATTATAGATATGGGTAAGGGAAAGAACCATACTACAACTTCTTGATTATTACTTAGGATCATGGGAGCATGGAACCGAGATGAGGCTCATGAAGCTATCGGGACAACATGGTATTCTTGTAATTTTGTTCCATGTATTGTACACCTATTATGTATACATATATTGGTTTCTTTTTTAGAGAAATACGACATATACCATGATAATTTTATATGATATTCCTTTTGATATTGTTATATGTTCCAGCTATGTATCTATCAGTTGTATTGTGTACTGCTTCCTCTATTTATCTTTTATTATTATTCTATTGTTCCACACTCAGTTAAGAGGGAATAGTCTCCCAATAAACACACCTAGGCACCTAAAACTCGTCAAAAACCTATTGTGTCTAGGGAGATGCACTTGAGGCCTTACGACCCACCGGGCTTAGGGAACTATTGAGTGTGATATGGTCTCAAGACATGACATCCAAACACATAATCCAAGAAAGGGTTTGTTCAATTACTCCAAGGTATTTAGGATGAATGTCTTTCCAATTGTAGGATTGATACTCTATGATCCATTGATTAAACTTCAGGATTTTGAAATTCTAACTCATATTTCCTCTTTGATGTTAACTTGGTCAATTCAACCAAAAATCTTCATAATAACTACCAAGTAAATGCATGTTTCCTCACATGTTTCATAAGAACACATAGTTCTATATTTGTATCCTTAATCATGTTTTGGAAGGTGAAACTGAATTAATATTTACATGAGAAATATTTCCTATATTATTTAAAAACATTTATATTTTATCCTTTTACATGTATTGTTTATATTAAGTGAATGTTTTGATAAAATAATCCACTTAATATCAAGTTTTAATTTATTTATTTTTGTGATCATGATAAGTCATCCATAAAATAAATCACCAAAGTTATAAGGATTAAATAAAAACTATAAGGGGTGTTTAATGAGGTTTTAAAAATTTATAAGTTTCAAAAATTTAGAAACATAACCCCGATAACCTATTAATGTTAATTACCTTATCATATTTTAGTGAAAACTCATGTCTGTAATAATTAGGAAAGAATATAAAGCACACAATATTTATAAGGTTAGAACTTAGTGTGATAACCTGTATCCTTTCCATAGCCACTCCCATTGGTCTATGGAAATTCACTATAATGATTAAGTGAATACAATTGGTACCAAATCCCATTATACACATTGAATATCCCGATAGGAATAATTATACTGACCTGTTACAATTTTTTTCTTACAAAACCAAGCCATAAAAAAGTATAAAAAATTTGTTCAATATTGTCCAAAAAAGTCACTAGGTTTAATGACCCTGAGTCTAATGGTCCTTAATCCAATGAACCTACCTTTTTTTACTCAGAATAATTTAATTTTTTTTATTTATCACCTCTCAAAATTTTTCTGAAACTCATGCCTATTTCATTTAATCTGATTTTCAATGTCTAATAATCTGAACAAACTTCAGTATGATATTATAAAAATATATATATTTGGAAACAAATTATTATATTATCATTGTAAGACTTCAACCATTCATCATAGGTGAACAAATTCAAAGTACATATGCAATGTGCATCTATTTAAAGGTTACCCAGAATAGGTAAAGGAAGGTAACTAAATTTTTTTCCGACTCACCCAAATTAAAAAAACTCAGATTTTCAATCACATTTTAAGTTCATATTTTACTGGTTTAAGCCTTCTCATATTTTCTGGTGTGTTCTCAAAAAATCTTGAATTTTCTAGAACCACTTTTCAAATTCTCAACAATAAATCATAATCTATAGTCTGGAAAAATTATTCCGTTACATATTCCTCAACTCATTCCATTAGAACTTCCTCAGTTCATTCAGATTGTATTTCTTCCTCATCTAAGTTCGATTGAATTTATTTTTCAACTCATTTTGATGGAAATTCCTTATATTTGTCAATTGGAACATCCTCATCTCATATTTTTGTAACATCCTCATCCCAGTTCAATTGAATTTCTTTTAGAAATTGAATTTGGTGTATAAGAATTTACAACCTTATGATGTACCGATTTCCATAACTCCTTCAACCATCTTTTTCTTTTATCATGACTACTTCATGATATTTTAGATACCTGAAATAAAAACAAAGCATTATAATATTTTTTTCGGAAGTTTTAAAACTTCCCATATTTGCTAACTCTATAAATTTATATCATTCTTTCTCAATAACTCAGAAAATTTTAATAAAAATAGAGTCCAATTTTCTAACTCCAATCCGATTGATTTGATCACAAACTTTATAGAAATTTATACCTTCATCTTTTTAACCAATTCCATATTCAATTTTCCTTGTATTGATAAACTACTTTAGATGAATATTCTGATTTAAAAAAATTTAAAAGAAACATTCTGTTTCCATATTCTCTGTATATTCTCACCATGAAATTTCTAAACTTTCATCCAAACTTATTTCAGTTTACTTTCCAAAACATTCTTTTATAAAAATATTGTTTTAAAAAAAATAAAAAACATTGTAAAAATAAAAAACATCACAAAGGTTTTTTAATATTCCCAAATTGATTTATTTAAAACTCTCATTAAAAACATTTCAACTCACCATCTTTTAAACACTTGAATTATTTATTTCCAAAAATTACTTTTTTAAACCACTCACGTTTTTTTTTAATTTTACCAAAACACAGTATTTTTGAAAAGAAAGTGTATTGAAACCACTCTATTGGATAAGGTAATGTTTTTGAAGGAATTCCATTTCATAGTAAAAGAAAAATTTTCATCCATATTAAGATAAACCCCCCCACTTTTATCTTTTCCTCTCACTTTTTTATCCCCCATTTTATGATAACCACAACTTCATATTCATTTATGTAAGAAAATAACTTATGTTTCCATAAAAAGATAAAGTTGTACATATTCTTCCCCTATGTAAACATAATAAAAATAAGGGTGGGTAATTTATTTAAGACGTTTTGGAAGACTTTGGTGGAGGGTGAACATGAATTCTTAGCCTCAATTCCAAAAATCCCTCTTTCAGAATTTTTTTCTAAAGATAAAGACAATTTGATATTTCATAGAAATATATTCTATCAAAACTTCTCCCCCAGTATACTTTTATCATATAAATTGAAACTTGATATCAATATGTTTTTATCTTGATTGTTGGAAAATATTTTTTGAAAAATAAATTACAATCTAATTATCACAAAGTATATTTAATGGTTTGCTAACTTTATGTTTTAAATATTCCAATTGATCTCTCATACAAAACATTTTAATACAATATTGAGTATCAAAAACATATTCTGATACTTATGTGATCAAAGTTACTGAGCTCAATTTCTTAATGTGCCGACTCACACAATATTCTCTGAATGAAAATATTCTTTTAGATTTTGATTTTCTGTCATTGTAATATCCAACTCAATCAATGTCAATATAACCAAGGAAGTCCGTTTCACAAATTATTTTTTATAAATTAACATGTGATGTTGTTCCTTTAACATATATTATAATTCTATTTTCTTACATAATATGAAACTATTTTGGATTTTTTTGATATCTGGAACATAAAGTTACAATATAAACTATATCAGGTCTCAAATCTATCAGATAAATAAAGCATCTAATAAATATTAAAAAATATTTTTGATTCAAAATTTTATTAGCTTCATCTTTACTCATATTCATTCTAACTAAAATGGGAGAAGAATCTCATTTGGATTGTTCCTTACTAAAATTTTGTAAAAATCAACTGGAATATATTTCTTGAGATATGAACATTTAGTTTTTCTTATGTTAAACTCATAATCCAAGGAATAAATTTATTTCTCCCAATATTTACACATCAAAATTATTCTTTATTTCCTCTAAAAATAAATTACAATATTTTTATTCATCCCAATAAAATATTATATCATCTACATAAATAATTATAATTATGGTTCAAGTTCTAACATCTTTCACATATAAGTTTCAATCAACTTTTCGTTTATATATATTCAACATTCTTAAATTATTTTTAGGTTTTGAATACAAATAATGTGATGATTATTTCAACCCATAAAAATATTTGTTCAACTAAAAAACTTTTCTTTCATATTTATCAAGTAATAACCCATAGGTTTTCTTAATGTAAACTTCTTCTTCAATTTCACCATTTAGAAAAGTTAACTTTACACATATACGATAAATGATATAATTTTGATGTGAAACCACTTATAGAGTGACAATAATAGTTTCTAATATTATAATTGGGAAACAGATTATTCAAAATCTACAACTTCAACCTTTTGATAGACTTTATAAACAATTATTTCTTAGTTTATTTAAACTTATCAATGTTAATTTAACTGGTTTCTGTAAACCCATTTTGTTTAATTTAAAATTTTATTTTCCGGTCAGACAACATGTTCCCAAGTGTTGTCTTTCTTAATCAGATTTAGCCCTTCATTCATTACATCAAACAACTCTTTGTGTTCCACTTCTTCTGAAATTGATTCTAGTTCAATTTTTGAAATGGGTGATTTCTGATTTTCTAATCTCACCCTTATTCTTTTCTAAACCAAATACTTCTGATCCTTAATAAAATTTCCAGTCAAAACATTTTTTGAAAAGTAAGAAATTTCATAATTTGTATTCCAACTTCATGTTCTTCATCCCATGATTGTTTTTAATGTTGATAATTCTGTTTTGGCCCACTTTTGTTTTCATTGGAAATCTTCTATTTTTCTTCCTCAACATTATCAATAAAATTTTTATGGATTATATATTTTTAATAACTTTCAAATCATATGATTCCACTAACTTTTGTAAACATTTGTTCTTATATTTTTTACTACTTCTGTTTGGTGAATATCCCATGTAAATTCCTTCTTCATCTTTCTCATCAAATTTTTTGAGTTCCATATTTTTTATTTCTAGAAAACAAGGACTTCCAAAATCCATTAAATAATTCAATGAAGGTTAATTGTTATACCACATTTCATAAGAAGTTATTTTAGATTCTGACCTCAAAAAAATATATTCCAAACATGTAAAATAGTATTAATAAATTCTCTCAAGAAGAACTTTGAAAGTTTTTATCATTATAACAAGATTCAAACCATTTACATTACATATCAATTTTTCCTTTCTACCACTCAATTTGTTTTGGAGAATAGGGGAACTATATCAATGTTTGATGTTGTGATTTCAAATAAAAGTTTAAAAAGAATTTAATGTGAAATTTTTTCCATTATATATTCTAAAATTCTTTATATAAACCCCCATTTTTTTCTCAATATCTTTTATGTAGAATCTGAACATTTCAAAAGACATTGACTTATGCTTCGTTAACAAGATTTTGGTTATTTAACTAAAATAATGAATAAAATTAAAAACGTAACAATCGCATTTTTTGATTGATGTCTCATTATCCTATATAAATTGGAATGAATAAGTTGAATAGGTCTTTTAGATTGAATCTAAACTATCTTGTGACTTTTATTAGTGATTTTCTATTTTTGAAAAGTTACACAAACATCTTATTCTCTTCTTCTAAATTCCAGAAAATTTAGAATAACATAAAATGTTTATGTATTTTTCATGTTAATCTATCCAAGGTGGTGAAGCCTTTAGTGCCACAACATATTGCCATCTTCATCACTTTGATATCATGAGTTTTTAGGTTCTACAGTCTGAAAAATATTTCTTCTTGTTATTTATACTCTTGTAATAAATTTTCTATCTTCAATACTTCTTATGATACAAGAATATTTTCAAAAAAAAACTTCTTTTACATTATCAAAATGTTGAATCACAATTATAATGTTTTGTTTGAGCCCATCAATAGACAATACGTATTTTCATTTATGTTTTTGAACACCATATTATCAGTCCCTATTAATATGACTTTCAAGGAACAATAATTTCAAAATTTTATTGCTCATACATCATAATTTTCAACATGTTTCAATATTTTTATATCACCTATCATGTGGGAAGAATAAACACTATATAGTATTTGTTGTTTTTTATAGGTACTTAATTTCTATTCTTTCTCTATAATAAAATTTATTTCCTCAACTTTAATATTTCTATCCTCCTTTCCTTTTCTACCACGAGAAACCTGTACTATAAAGAGTGTCATAATTTTTTTGAAATGATTACCAGGATGGAAAAATCTTCCACATACATTTTCCAGACATTAAAATTTATTTTTCTTTTTATTTCTTCTAACATATTTCTGGGTGGAGACATGTTTTACCAAAAATTGTAAGCTCTATGAGCATAAATTCCACAACACTACAAAAACCATAAAATATAAATTTTCTTTTGAAGTAAGATACTTATATCTAGAAAATTTACTAAGGTTGATAAATTCTTTTATATATAACATATTCTAGGAATGTGGAAACCTTCCTCAAGGGGTAATTTTATCTTTATGTTAATGTGATTGATTTTTGACAACCCTTATCACACAAAATATTACCCAAACTATTTCTAGAACCTGAATGGTTTGAAAATTTTGATGAAACATTATTTTTAGTGAATGAGGATTTCACCTAATTGTTTGTTTTCATTTTCTTTATTATATTAAGTGTCTAGGATTTTACTTTCATAGATTTGTTAAAGTTTTCATTCATATTTCATAAATTAATTTCAACCTCAATAATTTTTTATTCAGAGTTGTCAACTTCCACTTTCTTAGCTTCCAACATCTTGTTGTGATCTTGATTCATCTTTCAATATTCAGTAAATCTATGTTAGTATATTACGATATATTGGATACATTATTTTTTTTCTTTAAAAAATATTTTCCACCTTCAATAAAATTTCCACCATTATTATTAATCATTATGATTTTTCTCTTGAGAGTTCAATTTTTATCAAGATATAAAACAAGTTAAAATATATGATGATACTATCTATAATATTGTTCACCTAATCCTCTTTATTCACTATCTAAGGACTCTTTTTTTTTTCTAAACATTTTTTATGAATGTAAAAAAAATTTCCAAGCTTTCAACTTTTGAAGAATTGTTTTCAGTTGAGTCCATTTCAACTTTCTTACTCAATATAGTTCTTTTATTTCTAGTAAACTTCTTCTTATATTTTTTGGATCAATTTTATTCTTTATAAAGCATGTTCTTGTTCTTCCATTAAGGTTTTTAATTTGAATCATTTTGATATTCTCCAAATTTCTTCTCTGGAAAATTCATATAAAAGCTCCCAATTACACCATGCTCAAAACATTTGAGAGGATGTTTCCTCCATAATTTACTCTTCATATTCAAATTTTATTATATATAAGATATGTTATTTAATCATCCAACTCTTCATCCTATTTCTCTTTGTAATCTCAAGGATCAATACCTTCCACATATTTAATTTTCATTTTTCTCATAAATTCAAAATCCATTTCATATTTTACCATCTTTTTTAACATTGGAATTTTTTCATTGCATATGAAAGAATAATGTGATGAAATTCATCAAGAGACAAATAATATTTATCTTATAAAGTGGAAATTTTAGAATAAAAAATGTTCAAAAATTATCTCATGACTTTTTTCACAATTGTAGAATCTTCTATGACATCCCCAAAACCTCTGATATTGAAAAAAACTTCATTTAATCTACTGAATTATTCATCAATAGGTTAATTATATCTCATTATTATTTCTTTAAACATACTTATCCATATTTGTATCTTTTATTCTTTCAATTTCGTATTCCCTTCAAAATTACTTTACTCATTATCCCATATACTCTTTGATTTTTTGATACCCATCACATTCATATAAACATTTTATAATAGAGACATAAGGATTGAATTTCTAAACTTTTCATCATCATCAATATTTCACTTATTAATAAATTTCATAGGAGAATATTTCTCAATAGGTGGAAACCCAAATGTATTATCATCAGTAAAAATATAGTAAAAGAGATAGGAGATATGGAATCAACCTTTTTTTTCAAACCATAATAATTTTTTCTATCGAATGTAAGAGTCTCTTTACTATTAGTAGAATTGAGATTATCTATGGTGAGGATTCAATACGATAACCTTCTCCTGTGATTCTAATTTAATTTTTAAATATTTTAATAAGAACTGATAGGGGGGTTTAATCAGATATTAAATTTTTATATGTTTCAATATTTTTGAAAATTAATGCCTTAAACCTATGAAATTTCACTACCTTGTTAACTTTTAGTAAAATCCTATGGATGTATTAAGTAGGAAAGAAATTAACGAAAAAAAATTTAAATGGTTGATCCTCAATGTGAGAACCTATATAATTTCCATCGTCACTCCAATGGGTTTTTGGAAATTCACTAATGAAAAAAGTGAATACTACTTGTGCCAAATCTAGTTAGAAACTTTCTATCTCCTGATTGGAATTATTATACCGACTCATGTCAGATTATAATTTTTTTCTTAAAAAATAGATAAAAAAATATAAATACTTTGTTTAGTATCCTATACAAATTTAACTAGCTACGATGAACCTTTTTTTGATGGTCCTCAGTCCGATGAAGATAGTCTGATTGAATCAGTCCTATTTACTTTCTCTCAATCAGTACCCATCACACCTCTAATCAAACTCAAACTAATCTTCTTCAGTATTATATTCTAAATCTATTAACATGAACTAATGTGAGTATGATATTACGATGAGATCTCTCTCTAGAACAAACTTCTAACATGAACTCTACAGAACTTCCACCTTTACTCACACATGAACAACTTCAAAGTATATATGTATTGTGTATCTATTTATAGGTGACCTGGGATAGGTAAAAGTGGGAAAAACATTTTTTTGATGCTCACAAATATTAACAAAAACATAGAATTTAATTCACATTTGAAATAAATCTTTGACTACTTCAAACCGTCCCATCCATTCTGGTGTCTTCTGAAAAATTTTTAAATTCATTAAAACCTCTTCTTGAAATCTCAAAAAAAAGAGAAGCTATTATCTAGAAAACCTAGTCCATTAGAACATCCTAAACTCAGTCTGTTGGAACTTCCTCAGCTAAATCCTATTTTCTTTCTTCTTCAGCTCAATCCGATTAATCTTATTTCATAGCTTATTCTGATGGAAATTACTCAAATAAATTAATTTGAACTTCCTCAACTTAGTTTGATTGAATTTATTTCACAAACTGAATCTGGTGTATAGGTTTCAACAACCTTCTAATGTACAAGTTTCTAAAACTCTTATTAATTTATTCTAGTATCATGAATTCTTCATGATATTTCTACTACTTTAAAGAACAAAAAATCATTGTAAGATTTGTTTTTTATTGTTTACTAAGTCATATCCTTCGTGACTCTAGAATGTTTCAACATTCTTCTTTTTAAACAATTGAGAAACTTATGATAAAAACAACATCTGATTTCATGACTAGAATTTCATATTTATTATCACATACTTCAAAGAACTATGTACGTTTTTCTCCCTGATAGGTTTGACTTCTAATGTTCCCTGGTCCGATAACGCATGTCTATTAAATTATCCAATAGATAAAATTTTTAAAAACACTTCTTATTTTTGTATTCTCAAAAAATTCTCACCAATAAAGTTATAAACTTCCATCCAAACATATTTAACCATATTTTCAAAAACATTCTTGTACAAAAAATTTTAGTTGTCTAAGAATAAGAAATATTTCAAAAAAAAAACATCAGAAAGGATATTTGATAAACATGAATAATATAGAATAAAATACATTCCATGATTATTATCATTATCTAGTAGTATTCTTATTGAGTCCATCTACCATGAAAATAAACTCCATGTATCAAACCGAATATGTCATATAATTATGAAACACGTATTATCAATATATGACACAAAAACATGTGTTAATTAATGGGGTGTGTAATGAATTTAATGCATGATGAGTAATCAATATATTACGACTAAATATGTTATGAGATTTTTAATCTCACCCAAATATTGACTAAAATTTAATATTTTATAAAACCTACCAGATAGAGTGTACTACCAATAAGAGACACCCAAAAAGATAATGACTAGGTTTAATGGAGTAATTAATTAATTTTTGATTTCATGAAAATAGGTAAAGGATAAAAGATATGTGCATACCAGTTACACTACATGTGTATCTTTAACCACATGTCCATGATAAATTTGTAGGGACTCAACATGTATTTCGTCATGAACATTTATGATCTTAACAACATGTACAAGACACCTGCATAGAATATAACATCTGTGTTTCAAGGATTCTAGTCCTACGTGTCTTGTAATAAATGCATTCCATGTATTTAATCACATTATTTCCATCATGAATATGTGTTGACAATAGTATTTGTACACCAGATACACAACATTTAATCTGTAAAGTCATGTTCCTTCCTGAATCAGTCAATATATAGATTTTAAGGATTATGCATGTTAATTTGGATCATATATTTACGCTTCCAAAACTGAGGGGTGGGGGGGGGGGGAATCAATGTCTGAATACTTTTGTTCTAATTTCATTTTTATCCATTAATAACCTATTCACTTTTCTAGTGAGTGTATCTCTCTTTCCCATTCTCTCCTTTTCTTGATATACATATATGGAAACCTAATTTAGCTCATGAGGACATCAAGGTTTGTTAAAATGGATCCCCTCCCTAAAGATGACTATATACCTAGTACATGATGGATATTATTTCACATGCAAAAAATTCTTCCTATTATCAAATAAAGCTTGAAAAAGGGTATTACCTTGAACTCATTATACTTTAAATGGCTAGGTAAAAATAAAGTGAGGGATTTTTGTTCATTTTAAAATTAAATAAACATTCTCTTCCTTGAAGTAAGATCACCCATTTTAGCTCAATAACTTCCTAGACTGTATGGATTGATCTTCTTCCCCTCTTAAAGAAATAATTTTGGCTAACTCAAGATTCATTAGACTTTTACATTGGGGGATAATAGGTTGGATCTCTCAGCTTTTGGATTGGGTATATTCTAATGAAGAAAAGTCAGAATTAATCTTCTTTATACATTTACAACATGTAGGTTTTAGGATAGATATCTCAATTATATTATCTTTTATATAATCATCATTAATTTAGGTCTACAACTCTTATTATCTTCATCTTTTTCTTCTTTAGCACATCAAAATAACACTGTCTCTCTCTCTTCTCTATTTTGACTTGGAGATTATCTTCAGTTCACACACTATCAAGAATCAATCTCTTTATTTATTCAATCTAAAAATTTATCTATATATGTATTTAATATTTTTATTAGAATTATGTCTTTCTCATATTCAAAATCCTTTAAATATTGATCTTATATTCACAAAATATTTAGTAGTTTATAATGCATGTGTTTACTTTTAAATTTTCTCATAAAACTTGAATTAAGACTCATTTATTCATTACATTATAAAATATATGAATTATCATGATCGTTTTGTTTCCAAACAATTCTCACATTTTTATTCCACATGTGTCTGGGATCTCATGTAGTTACAGCCATGGTTTCTCGTTTATTTGAGTTTAAATAATCTCTATAAATCATCTTTATTTTCCTTTTAGTTTAAATCATAGAACACACCACATGATTATTTGAATTTGAATGATCATCAAAAGAATCATCAAATTCCATAATCATAAGTATTTTTAGAAGTCTTATAAATTTAATATATACATTAAAACACACAATTAGGAAAATGAGTTGATAAATTATAATGAAACTCAAATGTTTATGATCATATTTAGAAGTCGTATGATCCATAATGTCTCATAATGAATAATTACATTCAAATCAAACACATACACTCCAGCATTTTCCATTTTTTTCTATTAATTTGGAGCCATACTATGAGACCCACAAAACCTTATGATTGGGAAAAATAATATGAATAATAAATAAGAACCTTAAAATATAATGATCTCCTTATAATTCATACAATAATATATTTAATATGATCGTATATATCTTCTACACCTCAAATTTATCTTCTATGGTCCATAGTTTATCAACATGTAATTTTTAAACCAAATATATCACCATGTTTTTTCCTATGACATGGTCTCAGTCTTTTTATAATTTTTTAGTGACCACATGCTTCACTTTTTTATGGTCATATCCCTTTTGAAGTGGTTTACCTTCAATAAATTATATCATCTCCGACTATATCTTCTATCATCATTATCCGCAATTGAGTTCATCTTAACATGAATCAAAGCTTATTATAATTTTGATGTTTCCACCTTTATTGCACAACATTTTCTTTATATGATTTCAAATAATTTAGAATATAAAATTTTTATAAACTCAAATTTTTACCCAATAGACTCCATAAAAAGTTCTCTTATTATAGATCAATTGTGGGAAGACTAAACATAAAGATCAATAACATGTACAAAAATTTGACTGTGGAGATCTATAATGTGAATCAATTGTGTGAAGTGAAAATATGTGTTTCACAATTGTACAAAAGATATACTATGATGATGGACTATGTGAAATAGAAAAGTGACCATATTTGGTTGTTTGTTTGGAAAAATTATCAACCATCGGGACATACCGTTTTGGATCAATAACATGATCAAAGTATCAATTGTGTTGATAGAAAAAGTACAGAAATTATATATTTTGTTTAATTCAAATCAATGATTCTCTAACATTTTCATCCAAAATTATATTATTTCTATAGAGACAATATTCCTTAGTATGGATAATACTTGGAACTCTTCCATATCTATAAATAAAGTTTGCTTGAATCAGTTATGTATATGGAATACCAAGATGAAACATATTTAAAATTGATATGATCATTGAAAAGTGGATAGATCATAAAATAAATCTTATAAAAACAAAACCAATTATTCCTCTTCCATCTATTTTACATCAAGTAAATAGACCTCCTTATGTCTCAAGTAAACACCTTTAGAAAATTCACTTGAACAGATTTTGAACACTAACTATGAGAAGCTTCCTGATTTCTATTCCATATATATGATGGGATAATTTCCTTCAAATATATTTTTCTAGATAACCAATGACCATATAAGCACTTCAAAGTTTCAAGGTATTCCTTTAATCCTTATGATGAAGTATCTTCTTTCTTATGTACATAATGGAGCTTCTTAACATGTTTGATTTTTACAATATCCCTAAAGTTATCCCACATAATCTCTTATTGACATAATGCATTTATCCTCCATAATTTATGAATAATACAGCTCAAACATAAGTGGTTTCATCAACATATACCATTTTATTTATTTTCAATACCAATTCTAGAAAATGGGATGTTAATATGTGAACTTATTTTTTTATTTTCCCCCTTTTCTAATTATTAACTTATTTCATTTTTTATTCTTCCCCCTTAATGAAACTAATTACAAAAAATATAAGGGATCGTGTCATTATTTATTCCATAAGAAATGTTACATCAACTATTAAATTCCAAGTATACTTGAGCTAAGATCAGTGTGGAAAATAAGAGGGTTTGATTTTCGAAAAAGGCTATCTATAATCAATAGAATATGATACTGAGTGTCACCTTTTTTAATTCTCTTCCTATAGGGATATTCACATGTATCCAAGATGATTTTTATTTTTGATATCGATTGTTAAAAATATTCTAAAACATTTTACCCATAATTTATAATAAATACTTAAAATATAGATTAAAAACATTCTAGTTCAACTTACATGTTTTTATTTCAATCTTTCATAGAATAATTCAAGTTTAATTAAATTATTTTTATTAAATAAAACAAATTTATCACCCTCAATACCAAAACCAATTATTTGATAAACAAGGATAATAGAATAGGTATTCATACCTTATTAATGATTTCTTGTCAAGAACCATACATACAATCTTAATTTATATGAATTGAATGATCCTAGAAGCTTCATAATAAATTCCCACTCAAGGGATAAACTTCACCTTTAATCATCATGATTCATCTTATCATTAAATAATATTTTTAATTCAATTTGTTGAGATAAAATTAATATTTAAACATTTATTATTGTTATTGAAAGATTTGATTGAATCATTGAGTGGGGGTGGTGTTGAATCTATAAACACTTTTATTTTTATGATTTAACCTCCTTTAAAATAATATATTGATCTTGTTAGGTTCTCAGTCCACTCATTGATTTATCACAGCATCCCCTTTACATATTATGATAATAATAAAGTGCAGAATAAAAATATTTATATGGTTTGGTTAAAATGACCACTCATTATAATGTTGGATATACCCCCCAAAATAGATTATACCCTCTCTTCAAAAATAATTTACAACATAGAATCCACTATTCTCGCCAACACATCTAGATTCCATTAGAAGATAAAACAACTCTTCAATAAAATATCTAACAAATAAAAGGCTTCCTATTTATCCTAGTGTTCACAATTCCATAGGAAGTTTTTCCTCCTCTGGATGAAGATGGATTATTAGGTTTTTACATGTACTCCATTTAGAAATTCATCATCAATACTGGTGTCAAGTCTTCCTACAGATATTATGTGATCTAGATATTCCTTATCGTTCATAAAATCTTGGGTGCTCAGTACATCACATTATTCTTTATTGTCTCCCAACTTTGACTAAATATCTCTCCTCAATAATAATGTTTTTGGATCTCGAAATTATCATGTGTAGAATAGTATCTATGAGCACACATTCTTTAATTCTCACAAAAAATTTTATATTTATATTCACAAAGTAATATCCTAAAATTATTTTATTTCCATTAGAATTTAGAAACTCCATGATCTTTTTTAGGAATAATATCCTCCTTTTAATCTCAATGATATTTCCAATTTTAAATCACCCTTGATATTGCATTCAAAATCTATAACCAAACACTAAATCAAATTACCTTTAAGACATGGATGTTAATCATCTAATTTAAATTACCCAATGAATCTAGTGTTTCTTTCTTTTAAATCCACCAAAAATATTATTCATTATTTGTTTAGAAATTTCAACATGCATATCCACATGCATAATTACTAAATGGAACTCCTACTTGGATGTGGAATTCATCTCATTTCAAGATTCTCTCTCACCTTGATCTATAATGTATTGAATAGAGTCATAATCATTAAGAATATCATGATATTTTAATTACATGAAGAAACAATAACTAGGATTGTCTGATATTTGTTTCTTTAGAATATATGAATTCAAGAAACATAGTTTTCACATAGTATATTAATCAAAACTTTCACAAATTACATGAATAACCATGAGTCTAGAAACCATCTACATGGATAAATGTTTGGGTAATAGGATACCAGAAGCAACATCACTTGATTAATCAACCTTATAGTTCAATTATATGAGATTGTCTAGATTGACCATGTGTATTACTATATATTTATAATAGTTTTGTTCAACCACATGTAAAACTCATCATCTGTGAAAATCAACCAGGAGACCATATTCCTTATTTCTCTATATGTGTCAGATTGAACACATGTAAAAAGTATTGACCAATTAGAGAGACTATGATAAAATATTCTCTATTTCTATTTAAGTGTTATATCGATGTCATGTACAAGGTAACAACCATGTAGATCAACTATGAATTATATAAATCAACCATATTTGGCAACGGTTATTGGGTCAACCACATAGTAAAGTGACCACAAGATTCTAAATTCAGTGGAATAATAGTTCATTTTAATTAGTCCAAAAATTACAGATTTGCTTCACTTTTAAACTAAAGCCTCTAAAATCATCTTGAACACTTCTCAAGAACCTCAATACCACTTTGAAAATGTTTTTTATTGTAATCCAACATCCACAAATGATAAAGACCACACATATTATCTTTTTCATAAAAAATGATAAAAAATCACCCAACTTATGATCTTGGACATATTATAAATAATTACATTCCATGATAACTCATAAATCAATAACAATCCTCCAAGAAAAATCACCTCATTACTTCACTAAAAATATTCTGACTTATTGATGGGAGTCATAATTGTTACTTGGGAACATCAATACCCCCTTTGATTTTTTGTTAATAAGAGTTCACACTGATGTCAATATGTGTGATCCTATCATTAATATCCCACTATTTGATAATAAATTAAAATTCCAATGTAATAGGTATTATCACCCCTCATTTTTCAATTATCCTATCCATTTTAATATCTAAAATAACCTAAATACAAATGATAGAAATATGGAATCACATTGTTTTTTTGGAAAAGAGTTTTTATCTAGGAAACTCTATATCTTTGTGGAAAGCCCTTTAAAAAAACATGTTATCACAATCAGATTAAATACCCTAATAGAAGAGTGGGGGTGGGGGTGAATTAGGGTATTGAAGATAAAAACTACTTCCCCTTCAGATCTTGTTATTTATTAAATAAAACACTCTTCTATCTTCCTCCCATATAAATATATGAACAAAAATTAAATCATGCATGACACACAATGATTTTTACTTGGTTCACCCTCACTGGAATACGTCCAAGGAGCATATAATGAAAACGTGCTAATGTACCAACTCCACTACAAATTTCATCCAAATAAAAAGGTTTGGGTTAGATCACTTATATGCCTAGGATAACCTCCATTACACGATTTAGGGTCTAATCATTGCATTACCAAGGGTCACTACCTGTCTCTTTCTCTAGCTCACTACTAGTGGGAAGGATCACCATACTCCACATCCTTTGCTCACTACTCTTGGATGGGATCCAATAACAGTTTATGGGCTTGGAGGTGCATTCATTTGCATGAAATTGTGAATTCTAAACTATAGATTAATGCTCTGTTGAAGTCTATTTTT
Organism: Viscum album; assembly: GCA_963277665.1. Classification (NCBI taxonomy): domain Eukaryota; kingdom Viridiplantae; phylum Streptophyta; class Magnoliopsida; order Santalales; family Viscaceae; genus Viscum; species Viscum album. The sequence continues at coordinate 2,111,981,350 of OY728157.1, read as the reverse complement.
CACCCATAGTTGAAATCCACTTCTCTTTGTATTGTTAGTTTATAGAAATTGATTTTTCGAACTGTTTAAGTCCCTTGATGAACAACCTACCACCTCTGCAAACTACACTGTATCGCATAGTGTGTATGATTTGTGAATCGGCTCCCCTCTATGGACTAACTTCAATTTCATGGACTTAACTTCGTCAGGTACCACCTCCTCCTCTGTGGACCAACCCTTCTTCCATGAACTATCCCTACTTCATGGACAATTTATTCTTCCATGGAATGACTATCCTCTAAAAACCATTTGATGTCTTATGAAACACCTCTTCTCTTTAGATCCTTCTTCCTTTATGGGATACAGTTCCCTATAAAACCCATTCCACGAACTGAATTCATAGACCAATTTTCCTTTCTTGGAATCCTACTCATAAACCTCTTCTCCTTCATGGACTCTCCTACAAACTCTTTCGGACATAGACGAGTTTCTTCCAGGAGAAAAGATGTTCTATAATGAAGATTTATCCTTATACTACTAGGATTATAGGTACTTGTATAATCAAATAGATCCAAAAATTATAATAATCCATTTTATTTAAGTCTTCAATGAGGTAAAACCTTCACTGTATATTGTGCTCCTTTCATAAACCATTTTTCCTCTGTGGTCCATGTAGTGCCTTTTCTCCTCTACAGCGGATGATATCTTTTATGAATGAATCCCTTCACAGATCCACAATTCACCAGCTCACTTCCACTAACAATGATCCATCTCATGTACCACCAGAGTTCCTGTATCTACTTGCCTCCTACGAACCAAAAGCCTTCCCGTGAACAGTTTTTCCTACACAGTCAGCGTACCTTGATTTGTGGTCCGCATAACTGTTATGAATAAATATTACTTTTTTTTATTTTCATTCCCATTCCTCATACCTCTTATTTGGTCAACAAATTGTGTTTCACGGTCCACATACTATTTACCACTATACATAAATCATTACTTTTGAAAAAGTAATCTATTGATTTGAGGCCCAAAAATTGGGGAAACACTAGGAAAATTCATGACCTTAAACACCTGCTTTAGAAAACACCAACCATACTCATTCATGGTTATCTGGCTTTTTCATAAAATCCAATCACACCCAAAAATACCAAGTGGATGGATTAAGGGATTTTTTTTAACAATATCCCCCTTTGGGTTTGTTGACAACTCTTCTTAATTTGATACCTCGTTAAATATTTTTCTATATTCAAACAACATTAAATTCTGGTAATTTAAAAAAAATAAAAGATTTACTCAACACATAATCTAAGCCCACATGAGCCATGATCGATATGATAAACAAGATTGTAGTAAAAATTTCATCAATGAATAACTTCATTAAATTCCAACACCACTCATCTTCTTTCATCATGAACCTCAGCTGTCATGATATATAATCTTTGATAGATCACTTTAAGCATGTTCGGATGTAATACCCCCTATCTCATTGCTTCCCCTTTCATCTACTACTTCTCCCCCTTTCAGCTTCCCGTCTTCATTATGAAATTTTCTTCGATTTTGCAGATATAATTTCTCCCCCTTTTTACATTAACCCAAAGGCCATTCATTTTATGCCTAAAATAGAGTAATGATCATATATTAACACATTAGGGAAAAAACACCATACCTCTAGAAGATGGGGTCTCGCATCCACAATTTTTCATGTGTGGGGAGTCAACTGAACTCCCAAATTGATGACTTTAAACTATTTCTTTGGGTATGGTTTTTTTCAGAATGTCTGAAATGTATAGTTCTATAGGGTCATACTCCAACATCACAAGCCCTTGATACACATTCTCCTAAATGAAATGATAATTTATTTAAATGTTCATTTTCCTTGAGTGATATTCTAGTTTTTTCCTAATATTTATATCACTTAAATTATCACAATGGATTATAATTGGTGACTTCACTTCAACTCCCATATCATCAAGATTCTACTTATTCCAAAATAACTACATATAGGCTTGAGTAGCTGCAATATACTCATCTTCTATGGTGCTTAAAGAAATAAAATATTATTTCTTGATTATCCAAGAAATATAAAATCTACCAAGATAGAATGCACCACATGATATTGATTTTCTATCATTTGTTGAACCCTACCAATCTGCATGTGTGTATCCAAATACCTATTGTTGATATTTTTCATTATAAATCAAACCAAAATCCACCATTCCCTCGATATACCAAATTATTATTTGTTCAGAAAGAAATTGTATTTCCTTGGGATTGATTTGATACTAAACTAATTGATATGTGTCAAAAACAATATCCTATTGCATCTCTATTAAGTACAATATGCTTCCACTAATTGACCTATATTCAGTGAAATTAACCACTTTTCCTTCATCACCCCTTGAAAATTTCATGTGGGTAGACACCGAAGTCATCATATCATTGGAATTATCCATTACCAATCTTCTCAAAATATTCTTTGAATATTTTTATTGATAAATGAAGGTTTCATTCTTTCATTGTGTTACCTATAACCCTGAAAAAATAGTTAGTTCACCAATCATTGAAAATTTTAACACTCTTTTCATGAGTTTGGAAAATTTTTTACACTGTGCTTCATCCAATCCACCAAAGATTATGTCATCGACATATACCATCACCACCATCTTTTGATTACTTTGATTGTTGACATATAAATTGTAATCAACCCCACCACTTTGAAAACTGATTTTTTTTCTAAAATTGATCTTGCCTTGAATACCATGCTCTTGGTTCTTACTTCAAACCACATAAATCCTTTTTCAAACAAAAATTTCTATCTCATCTTCATGAATGATAAAACCATTATCTTTCTCAATATAAAATTCTTCTCCTAGAACACCATTCAAAAATGCTAATTTGATGTCTATCCTGAAAACCTTGACTTTTTTTTGCACTTCTATGTTCAAGAATAATCAGATTTTCTATATCCTTGTGATAGGCGTAAATGTCTCATCAACATCATTTCCCTCTATCTTGGAGTACCCTATGCACACTAGTCATTATTTATTTCGAATAACCACATCATATTTATTAATTTTGTTTTGAAATACCCATTTTGTACCTATAAAATACTTATATATTGTTCTCAAAACATGCTCCCGTGTCTGATTCTTCTTAATTTTTCTCAATATCCCTATTCATAACCTGATCCCAATTATCCTCTCCAACTGCTTCATCAAAATATGTACACTCTACCTATGAAAAGTAATATTATTTTTGTAGAGTCTTCATCTTCCTTTTTTGCACTGGTCCTGTTTAATCACCAAATATATTCTATCTATAAATTTCAGCTATTTTCTTTTGTTGTTTTGCAGATACTGAATTCATATCATCATTTTCCTTATTTTAATCTTTTTATGAATTTGTATTTGGAACAAGAACATCCCTTGAGATTATTATCTATTCATCACTATCCTTCCAAGACTTGTCATTGATTTGCTGAATTTTTTTCTCATTCTCCAATATAGCTACATTAATATTTTCAATAACTTTTCTCAGCCACTTATTTAAGTATTTATATGATTTTCTTTTCTCTGAGTAGCCAAGAAAAATTCCTTCATCTTCATGGGATTTAAACATCAATGGTTTATCCTTATTTAGAATGAAACATTTACTTTCAAAGACTCAAAAGTACTTTAATGTTGGATTATTTCCATACCATAGCACATATGCAGTCTTTTCTTATTATGTACATAATAAGGATCAGTTTGATTTGTAGACTGATTTCATCACTTCTTCTTTCTTGAACTTCTCTGGAAGCTCTTTATTATTGCACATTTTCTATCAATGTTGTGGATAATTAGATTTATTCTCTCAACTAATCCATTATTCAATGGAGTTATTACTACTGAAACTTGGTTCCTTATCCCATGTTTCTTGAGACAATCCCCCACTTGGCTATTTGTGAACTTTGTTCTATTATTTTCTTTGATCTTATGGATTTTAGGACCAAGCATCTTTTCAACTTCCCATCGATGTCTTGTAATGCAACTAAATACCTCATACTTGTGGGTGATTATTTATACAAATTAAATTCATCTAAAATCATTAATAAAGAGAATAAAGTATCTAATCCCATCAATATATCATGGTGAAATAGGCCCCCAAAAATCAATATGCGCCAGATCAAGAAATCTTGTTTTCCTTTTCTATTTTTCCATATATGTATTTCGAATGATCTTAACTTGTTGATAAACATCACACATATGATAATGATCACCAGATAACCTTGGGAGGTCATGAGAATATTCATATTTTACCAGATCTTCCATGGATTTTTTTATCAAGTGTCTAAGATGAATATTACATAACTTGTTTCCGTCTTCCTTGGATTGAAAACACATATCTTTTTCTCCACTCACAATATAGAGATTTACTTTCATATGTTTTCCCTACAAAATAATTGAACCATATTTTTCCTTGATGACAAATAATTTCTTTGAAAAGTTTAAGGAATGTCCCAAGTAACCTTGTTGACTGAAACTATGAAAGTTGTGATTGAGACCTTTAAAAAGTAATACATCAGCATGACTCATGTCTTTTTCCCCAAACATGGATTTTCCAAATCCAAAAATCTTTCAGCCTCCATAATTAACAAATATTGTGAAAACTTCCTTATCATACTAGATTATGGTTAGGAGATCTTTATTTCCTGTCATATGTGAGGTGCATCCGCTGTCACTGATCCACATTTATATGTGATGTGACGTTTTGAATTCAATCTCTACAACCAATTCATATTCATCTATTATATTTCTGATCAATGTTTTGACTTTATACATGATAGATATTGATAATATTTATCTTCTTTAGTGTATGATGGACCAACTTCATCCTATAGATTTGAAAATATATTTTTCATTTTCAGATCATTTGATGATACCTTCAGTGGATACTTATGTCTAAATTCATTCTAATTTAGCACATTTATATGTATTGTCGATGATCAGTATCTTTCAATGTACCTAAATCCTACACACCTGAAACAATGGACTTCAAATAATGTCCTGTAATATTTAGCCCTGTATTGTTACATCTGTTTGAGTTTTTCACTTTGATACAAATTTTCTATGGAATAAACATTTTATGAGTGCCCCATATTTCCACAAAAATAGCTTTAATGCAGGGTGCATTCTTGTATGGAAATACTACACTATTGTTTCTCCCTTGGGATCTTTGAGTCTTCTGATTCTGATTTTTAACCAAATCAATATTCAACTATAGAGTGGGAGCTTGTGGTCTAACTTCAACCATTACTGGTTTCTTTTTGCAGTCTAGTCCCATTCTAGCTGTATCATTCTGTTCAATAATTTTCATTTCTTGACACACCTTTGTCTGATTCACTAGGATAATATATTCTACTTTTCCTTTTTCTATAAACTATGTGTCCTACTTTTTGGGAATCAATAGTTTCTTCTGATCTTTCACTTTTCTTCACACATTGACAACTTATTCTTTAATCTCCTTGATAAGTTTGATTTGATGTTTTCTCATAGTAGTCAAACTATCAATATTCCTTTTTTTCTTCAATTTTGGGTTTTTATTCAAGTACCTTTTATGAGATTTTTGCTGTTAAAGACTGTATTTTTTAAATTTATTCTATCATCTCAGACTTCTCATCTTCCCTCTGCTACATGTAATGTTTGGCATCATGAATCACTTTATTAGATTTCTTTTTTGGCTCTCCAAACATCTATCTCTTCAAGAGTATCTTCCAATTCATCCTAAAGGTCAACTCTTCCTTCTACTTCTCCCCCATCACTGCCACTTTCTTCTTTGTTTGAAAATTTCACATAACTTTCACCATAACATCTTTTTTTTGATCCTTATTGTCCTTTAACTCTTTTTTCCTTAGATTCTTTTAAACTTTTTTCTTCTTTTGAAATCATTTTTTTGAAGAAATCTCTCTTCATACTTCTCCTACCTTTAAAACTATCTGAATACATCTTCTGAGTAATTTCATCTTTGTCTTCGTCGTCATCTTTAAAATTATTAGGAGACTTTTCTGCAAAATATCCAGTCTTTCCACATCAGAATCATGATTGTGGAATTTTACCATTGAACATTCCTCTTATTCTTTGCATATTTGAAGAGAGAAATGACATGAAATTATTCATGCTCAAATTTACCCAAGAGATGAAGGTAGAACGGTCCTTGTAGTCTATCTTGGGTTTTCGAATCCTCAGAGACCTAAGATGTAACCTATAGACATGTACATTCTATGGATTGTTTTTGTCTATGAAGTGGACAACTTGGGTGGATTTTATATGGTTTTAAGAGATATCTAATAGATTTAAGTGAATTCAATTTAAAATAATGAGTTGATCCTAGTTTATCACTTGGGTGGATTGGATGAATTCCTTTTTTAATGATTTCAATTTCTTATATTTGAGATGGGTTCATTTAATAAGATCAAAAATAATCATAACTTACTTGTTTAATTCCTACACAACCTAATACTAATCCCCATACACTTGAAGGATCAAATCATTGAGCACTCCAAGGTAAAGGTTCGTATTAGCACTTGAGATGTGTGACCTTAAATTCAATAAGGATGAAGATGTTTTAAAATCATCAAATAAAAATATCATTTAAAAGAAGTTATTAGCCATTAATAGAGTGAGAAATAACATCCAATCCATCCCCTTTCTACTCCCTTGGATCAACCCATAAAATAGTTAACCCTCCATTGATGACATGTCTTCAACGGAATCGGGATGTAGACTTATGAGGGTTGAATTGAAGAAGTAAAAAAACAACAACAAAAATTGATCACTCCACCGTTGTGTGATAAATATCACAAAGTATGGTGTGAATAAATTCATACCTTGAACCAAATGTATAAACTTTATATGTATAAAAACATAATAAAAGTATAAGAAGAACTTTTATTAAGAAACTAGGATGAATTAAAACAACTTACATGTGAAGGAAGAATGTTACAAAGAGAAATTGGAAGCATAACATTAAGATGAAAACAAAGCTCAAAGATCCTTAAATACTCCAACAACACTTCCTTAAATAAGAATTTTTGAGCCCTTTGGTCGAGCCTCCAATAGTCCAAGTCTCCTAAATTAATTTTGGTAGGTCATAGGTGGATGGAATGTAAGGGAGAGTTGATTTTTCCACCCTTGACCAGAGGTGGCAGCCAACTTTCCTTCACCAAACAGAAGCACTTGGAAGACATTCTAGATGGCCGAATCAGAGTGGTACATAGAAGAATAAAATGGATCCTAATATATCTTCTAACCGTCTGTAAAATGTGGGCACATTTGGAGTTTCGGATTTCGAGATGTGATTATATTAGTGGGCTGTTTTTCTGGACCGTAGAATCTGGTCCAGAATTTTATCTCTAAATTGGGACGCTTAAATAACCATAATGGAGGAATAATTAGCACTGTCTATTGATGAATTATTTCTTCCTATATATGTCTTCTATTATAATCTGAAATTTGGACTTCATTGGGCCGATATTGTGGGCCCCAAATTCTCATCAGTGGGCTGGTGTCCAATCTGCCTTCTCCAGAATTGTTTCTTTTCATCGCCAAATATCTCCATCGTCTTTTTTGAATAATCCATTGATCCCTAAATGAAAAATGTTTAAATTTAAGTGAAGATAAATTTCTCAAAATATAAAATTAAAATATGGATAATTACATTCCTTATAATCAGATGACTCATTGGGCCTAAATTGGTGTACATTAGGCATGAAGTGCACAAATGATGAGAATGGATGTTCAAAATCAAAATCCACTAACTAAGGCCCATAAGATCAAAAATTAACATTTAACACAATTAAAATTTAATTAACATATGTTTTTTTATTAGATTATCACACCCCCCAACTTGAGATTTTCTAGTCCCGAGCAAATAATTCAATAATATTTTTTTTGAATTCCTTTCTTCAAACACTCTATAACAAAGAGTGCTCACAATGTAAACTGCACACAAATATATCTTTATAACATATCAAAATAATTTTAAACAAGATAAATTTAAATGAAGATCCCAATCACAAGCCCATTCCTTTGATCAAATCCATCATCATACTTCATCAAACTCAATTAGGTGTAATGATGTATTCTGAATCACAATAGATATGGGGGTTCATTTTCATTCAATGGGGGAATCATGGAAGCACTACATGGAATCACATTTAATCTTAATATGAGTATTCTTCATTCCATTTTTTGGATTTTTTTTCTATATTTCCATAGTAATTGGGATTGCAGTTAATCAAATTAACCCATGTAGCAAGAATTTGCCGATGACTCCCAGAATCAAAGGACTTAGGGCACCAAGTGAAGCCCACATACTCGGGCATCGTCTCAAGTTAACATAATAAAAAACAAAGTCATATTACCATAAATAGAGATAGAGTGAAAAAATAAGCGCTAGAAAACTCTGGAGTCATGATCCCCAAGTGTCGAAAGCCTCACATTTTATCAATCCATTTCTCTACACACAAATTTTTATTTTATTTTATTTTTATTTTATTTATTTTAATACACATATTATTCATAAAAATCAAACCAGCCTATGCTATTTATTATGGGACCCAAAAAATTCAAATTAGTACCCCAAAGTCTAGTGGACGTGCATTGTGGCATTTTGATTTAATGGATGAAAATAAAAATGAATAAAATTTTCATTGGACTACCAAACTTCCAAAATCAATGATTTTAAACTTAATCATGAATTAAATTAAGTGTCAAGGAAATAAAAATTATTTTCTAGGTAGTTTTAATGTGAGAAAAGATGTTATTATATGAATGATAAAGGAATTTTACTTTAATTTTTTTTATCATTGTTTTTTTAACAAACATTTTGTTTCCACACCCCCCAACTTAGAATGAAACTTTACCTAGTTTTGTAAAAAGAAAATATAGGAGAACTGGGTGGGGGGGGGGGGAAATGAGTTGTAAAGGGCATGGAACAAGTTCACCTGGTGGCTTCATAATGATGATTGTGGTGGTCCCAAATCACTCTTTGGTCTCATAGGAGATGTAGGCACCTCCTTGATTGAATATGTATCACCAAAAAAATAGTCCCTAAACCATACAAACAAGAACAAACCAAACCAAACAAACAACACAACAATTTATTTAATACCAAGTCTCATCATTTTTATGGTTTCCCTTTTTTTTTGAAATCAACTGATGATACATTGTCTTATTTTTAATTTATGGTTAAGGTAGTACTCAGGGATCACACCACGTGACACGGATGAATATGGTTCTCCCCTTTAGTACCCATCTATACTCATAATAGAAGAACATATCAACAATCTATTTTTTTAATATCAAAATGATTAATAAAAGAAATTATTCCAAAAAGATTGAAAACATTAAAACCATGGGTTACCTCACATGCAACGTTTTGTTTAACGCCGTTAGCCCGACATGGATCCTAAATCTATCAATTTTTTTCTGGTTCATAGGTTGGCTCAGTTAACTCCACCTCTATTTCCTATTTATTGAATGATTCAATGAATGGTTTTAACCTTTGACCATTGACCTTGAAAATGTAACCACTTATGGGATCTTGAATATCTACTACCCCATGGGGGAATACATAATGCACTATGAAAGGACATGACCATCTAGCCCTTAAATTTCCCTGGTGTAAATGAAGTTTTGAACTATACAAGAGTACAAGTTTTCCCGGTTCAAAATGTTTGACCTTGATATTCCTAGATTAGTAGTCTTGAACTCTAGGTTTATTGATCCTTGAATTTTCATAAGCATCCATCCTTAATTCCTCCAGTTCATTGAGATCTAATTTACTTTTTTTGTTCCAGCCAATGAGAGGTCATAATCCATCTTCTTAATTTCCCAAAAGGCCTTATGCTCAATTTCAACAGGTAAATGGCATGCTTTTCCATAAACCAACCTATATGGGGGAATTCCAAGGATGGTTTTGAATGCTGTACAATATGCCCAAAGAGCATCTAAGAGTTTCTCAGACCAATCTTTCCTAGAGGGGCTGACCGTTTTTTCAAGAATTTTCTTAATCTCCCTATTTGCTAACTCGGCTTGACCATTGGTTTGAGGATGGTATGTAGTGGAAACTTTATGGGAAATACCATACTTAGATATGAGTTAAGAGAATGGGAAATTGTAGAAATGGGTTCCTCGATCACTGATTATATCCCTAGGAATTCCAAATCAAGAAAATATGTGATCTTTCAGAAATTAGATCACAAAATGATGGTCATTAGACTTGGTGGGAATGGCTTCAACCCATTTTGATACATAATCAACAGCTAAAAGGATATAGAGGTATCCCCTAGAGTTGGGGAAGGGTCCCATGAAATCAATTCCCCAACAATCAAAGATTTCAATGACCAGAATGGTAGTGAGGGTCATTTGATTCCTTTTAGTAATGGATCCTAATTTTTGACATTGAGGACAACTTTTTCAGAGTTGGTAGGAATCCTTAGTGAGGTTAGGCCAGTCGAAACCACTTTGGAGGACCTTTGCAGTGGTTTTCTTTGTGGAAAAGTGGACTCCACATTCCTCTGCATGACAGAATCTTATAATGGACTCTTGCTCAGACTCAAGAACACATCTCCTAATGATTTGATCAGGAAAGAACTTGAATTGGTAAGGATCCTCAAACACATAGTGTTCGACATCAGAAAGAAACTTCCTTCGATCTTGTGTCCCAAGGAATTTTGGAACGACTCTTGTAACTAAGAAATTGGCTATGTCAGCATACCAAGGGCAATCACTCACAGAGTATAGGTGTTCATCAGAAAATGAATCAGACATAGAAAGGTGATTTGTGTTTTCTTTGAATTCCATCCCAGAGAGGTGATTAGCTACAACATTTTCAACTCCCTTTTTATCCTTGATTGTGAGGTCAAATTATTGTAAGAGAAGGAACCACCTAATTAGTATAGCCTTAGCATCTTGTTTTTGGAATAGGTATTTTAGTGCAGAATGGTCAGTGAACACAGTGATGGGGTTTCCTAAGAGGTAGGACCTAAACTTCTCTAAGGCAAACACAATAGCAAGTAACTCCTTTTCAGTGGTGGTGTAGTTGATTTGGGAATCATTTAAGGATATTATTGCATAAGGAATGACATAAAGAGTTTTATCACAACGTTTTCCTAACACAAATCCTACAAAAAATTCACTGGCATCACACATAAGTTCGAAAGGAAGGTTCCAATTTGGAGATTTCATAATGGGAGGAGAGGTGAGAGAGGATTTGAGGGTTGAGAATGAACCCTCACATCTTTCTGTCCAAACAAATGGAGCATCCTTTACTAGGAGAGCATAGAGGGGATGGGAGATTGAACTAAAGTACTTAATGAATCTTCTATAGAAACTTGCATTTCCTAATAAAGACCTCACTTCCTTTACAGTTTCGGGTTATGGAAGGTGACGAATGATTTCAACCTTGGCTTTATCAACTTCTATCCCCCTACCTGAGACTAGATGGCCTAGAACTAGTCCCTCTTTAACCATGAAATGGAATTTTTCCCAGTTTAGGACTAGATTCTTTTCTTAAAATCTTGACAAAACTCTCTCTACATTCCTAAGAAATCTCTCAAAAGTATCCCCAAACACAAGGAAGTCATCCATGAAGACCTCAAGAAAATCCCCTACCATGTCTGAGAAGATTCCTATCATGCAATGCTGGAAGGTTCCAGGAGCATTGTATAAACCAAAGGGCATGTGTTAGAAGGAAATGGTACCAGATGGACATGTGAATGCAGTCTTCCCTTGATCCTATAGGGAGACCTCAATTTGATTATACCCCGAGTAACCATCTAAGAAACAGTGGAAGGCATGACCTGCCACTATCTCAAGGACTTGGTAAATGAATGGTAAGGGGAAATGGTCCTTCTTGGTGAATGAGTTTAGCTTCCTATAGTCAATTCAGACCCTCCATCCACTACTCACCCTTGTTGGAAGAATCTCTCCATCCTCATTGGTTATCACTGTGATTCTAGCCTTTTTTGAACCCCTTAGATTGGGCTCACCCATTCACTCTCAGATATGGGATATATGATACTAGATTTTAACAATTTCAGAAGTTTTTTACTTACAACTTCCATGAGATTAGGATTGATTCGCCATTAAGGTTGACGACATGGCTTTGAATCAGATTCCAGAACAATCCAATGAGTACCAATAAGTGGGATAATCCCAGGAATATCAGACAGGTTCCAACCAATTGCTTTCTTATGTTTCCTAAGGACATCTAGAAGAATCCTCTCATGATTGGATTCAAGAGAAGAAGAAGTGAAAATCGGATGTGTTTGATTGTCCCCTAAGAAGGAATACTTTAGTGCAGCAGGAAGTTCATTCAATTCAAGATCAGGTTGGTTCAGAATTTTAGTAGAAGATTGGGACATTGGATCAAGATCAATTTTATTTCCTAATGTTTTAGATAGGATTGATTCCCCACGTATAAGTTTCAGCTACTAGATTGGATTGATCAGATTTAGGGAAGGAAGTTAGAGTGGTAACCATGAAAGTGGTTTCTTGAAAGGTGTCACTGATTGTTGGACCTAAGACTTTATCATAAGAGTAATTTGAAAATGATTCTAGCCAAGGAGATAAACATCCTTCATGTGAACAAAGGAAATCAATCTCATTCTGACTTAAACATTCAGTAAATATTCATTGATGTTCTATGGATTCATTATCAATGCTTCCTATCATGTTTACTTCATTAATGTCCTCATTAGCCCCTATTTGTGAGCTTGCATTATAAATGTTCAAGTCTAGACTCATGTTCCCAAAGGTGATGGTCATGTTACCATTTCGGACTCAGATAACAGAGTTGATTGTTGCAAGAAAAGGAGAGCCAAGGTTGATTGGGGTTTGTTCCTTATTTTCTAAGTTTGGATGGTTTTCAAAGACAATGAAGTCAGCAGGGTAGATGATGTTTTCAACCTTTACCAGAACGTCCTTTAAAATACCCTTTGGAACACTAATGCTACGATCAGTAAGTTGAAGTGTGACAGATGTGGGTTGGAGTTCTTCTAGGCCTAACTGGAAGTACACGGCATAGGGGATGAGATTGACACTAGCACCTATATCACACAAGACCTTGACAACTTTGCTTTCTCCAAGTTCAACATTGATGTAAGTGAAATCTGGGTCTTTCAACTTAGGAGGAATGGTCCCTTGAATGGTGGTACTCACATTAGTATACAAAAGGACTTGGTTTTTATGAGAAAATTTTCTTTTGAAAGTGCACAAGTCCTTAAGGTAACTTGATTAGGAAGGTATGGTTTGGATGACATCGATAAGGGGAATGTTCACCTTGACTTGTGAGAATATTTCCCTCAATGTTTCACTCAGTTCAGGCTTGGGTTTCCCCCTCATGCGTTGAGGAAATGGTGCAGGTTGTGGGGTTGTTTGTTGAAGAGTTGTTTCTTTCACATTACTATCAGTTTCCTCAGTTTGATCTTGTGGTTCATTTGAGTTTTCATCCAAGTTTGAATCTTCGGGTGGGTTTTGAATTAGTTGTTCAGGTTTCTCAATTAATTTACCACTTTTTAAAATAGTCATAGCCTTTAGTTTTTCATGAGTTGTTTGAGCACAACTTGACTCTCCCCTTGAAGTTGAGGATGGAACCACCTGAGTAGGCATGGGTGTCTTTCCAGTTTTGATGGTTTGAAGTTATTGTTTAAGGGAAGATACTTCTGAGTACATCCTTTCCATTTGTTTACACAGTTCTTCTAGTAGGCTTTGTGGAATAGTTTGGGTTGCTGCTTGAGTAGATTGTTTTATCCTAAGGGGATATTTTGAAGGTGGGATGGTTTGTTGAAAATGGACCAGTGGCTGTTGGTATTGGATAGGTTGGGTTTGGAACTAGTTATGGGATTGGTAGTTCTGATGGGGGTAAGGATTTTTTCCCTGTGGTTTGCTAGATTTTTGGTTATCTTTCCAGCGGAAGCCTGTGTGGTCGTTATACCTTGGGATGAAGGTGTTTTGGTATTAAGGTTTTTGAAAGTTCAAAGAATTTACTTCCGCTGGGGGTCCTCCTAAAATAACATCCTTGATGGATGGAATGGTTGGGAAATTGTCTGTCTTATGGTCATGTTTGTCACAAATTGTGCAAACAAGGTCAACAGTTTGGATTTCATGGACTTTCCTAAGGTCTATCTCTTCAACCTTCCTAGAGAGTGCTGAAAGTTTATCCCTATGGATTTCCTCTTCTCTAAGTGTATAAATTCCAGTAGTTCTTTATGGCTTTTCAGAATAAGGTGAAGTTCCCCATGTTTGGTTTTGATCAGAAAGGCTTTCTAGATACTCGTAAGCAGCATTTGGGGATTTGTTTTTAAAGGTTCCATTACACATCATGTCAATGAATTGTTTGTTCCCCGGACTGAACCCTTCATAGAAAATTCTCACTTGTTCCAGAATATAAAAACCATGGTGTGGAACCATTTTTAGAGTGTCTTTGAATCACTCCCATGTTTCATAGAATGACTCTCCCTCTTTTTCAAAAAAGTTTTTGATACTCTTTTTAAGTGCAATTGTTTTGTGGTGGGGAAAGTATTTTTTATAGAATTCTCTTTGTAGTTGGTACCATGAGTTTATGGATGATGGTATCAAATTTTTTATCCATTTTGTATCTCTATCCTTTAATGAAAAAGGAAATATCCACATCTTAAATGATTCTAGTTGATGTGGGGGACACATGGTTTCTACAATATCATTGAATTCCTTAATGTGAAGGTAGGGCATCTCGGACTCCATTCCATGGAATGTGGGAAGATGGTTTAGGAAATGGGGGTTAAAGATGTATTTAGAATATACTATGGAGTTGTGTCTAATGCATGAGGGGGAGTTGGTACAGGAAGGTGTGAGTTAGTCATTCATGGTTTGATCAATTGCATTCCCCAAGTTTGGGGATGCCTCATTTGTGTTTCCATTTGGGTTCCCACCCGGGTTTATGAGTTGGTTTATTTGAAGATCTTCCATTAAAATGGGCTCAATTTTTGAATCTAGAGTATTAGGAAGATTATGATCTAATGGAAAGAGTTACCTTGGTGTACTCGACTCCCCAAGCCCAGGACTGTCCACCCTAAGTAGACGGTTTGATTTATCACGGGTGTAGGTGGACATGCGCCAAAAGAAAAAAAATGAGAAAGGGAAAAGATAAGAGAATTTGGATGAGAAAAGAATAAATGTGGGAGAATAGAATGGGTTTTTATATTACTTACATGGGTCCCTAGAAATGGCGCCAAAATTTTATTCACGCTCAAATTTACCCAAGAGATGAAGGTAGAACGATCCTTGTAGTCTAGTTTGGGTTGTCGAATCCTCAGAGACCTAAGAAGTAACCTATAGACATGTACATTCTATGGATTGTTTTTGTCTATGAAGTTTCCAACTTGGGTGGATTTTATATGGTTTTAAGAGATATCTAATAGATTTAAGTGAATTCAATTTAAAATAATGAGTTGATCCTAGTTTATCACTTGGGTGGATTGGATGAATTCCTTTTTTAATGATTTCAATTTCTTATATTTGAGATGGGTTCATTTAATAAGATCAAAAATAATCATCACTTACTTGTTTAATTCCTACACAACCTAAGACTAATCCCCATACACTTGAAGGATCAAATCATTGAGCACTCCAAGGTAAAGGTTCGTATTAGCACTTGAGATGTGTGACCTTAAATTCAATAAGGATGAAGATGTTTTAAAATCATCAAATAAAAATATCATTTAAAAGAAGTTTTTAGCCATTAATAGAGTGAGAAATAACATCCAATCCATCCCCTTGCTACTCCCTTGGATAAACCCATAAAATAGTTAACCCTCCATTGATGACATGTCTTCAACGGAATCGGGAAGTAGACTTATGAGGGTGGAATTGAAGAAGTAAAAAAAACAACAACAAAAATCGATCACTCCACCGTTGTGTGATAAATATCACAAAGTATGGTGTGAATAAATTCATACCTTGAACCAACAGTATCAATGTGATATGTATAACAACATAATAAGATTAGAAGAAGAACATTTATTAAGAAACTAGGATGAATTAAAACAACATACATGTGAAGGAAGAACGTTACAAAGAGAAATTGGCAGCATAACCTTATGATGAAAACAAAGCTCAAATATTTTTAAATCCTCCAACCCCATTGCCTTAAATATGAATTTTTGAGCCCTTGGGTCAAGCCTCTAATAGTCCAAGTCTCCTCAATTAATTTTGGTAGGACATATGTGGGTGGAATGTAAGGGAGAGTTGATTTTTCCACCCTTGACCCGAGGTGGAAACCACGTTTCCTTCACCGAATAGAAGTTCTTGTAAGGACTTCTAGATGGACGAATCATAGTGGGCCATAGACAAAGAAAATGGATCCTCGGATATATTCTAACCACCTATCAAACTTGGGCCCATTTGGAGTTGCGGATTGCGAGATATAATCATATTAGTGGGCTATTTTTCTGGGCTGCAGAATCTAGACCAGAGTTTTATCTCTAAATTGAACCGCTTAAATAACCATAATGGAGGAAGAATTAGCACTGGATACAGAAGAATTATTTGTTCCTATATATTTCTTCTAGTATCCTCATAAATTTGGGCTTCATTTGGTATGTATTGTGGGCCCCTCATTCTCATCAGTGGGCTGGTGTCCAATTTGCCTTCTCCAGAATTGTTTCTTTTCATCGCCAAATATCTCCATCATCCTTTATGAATCATCCATTGATCCATGAATGAATTTTTTTTAAATTTAAGTGAAGATACATTTCAAAAAATATCAAATTAAAATATGGATAATTACATTCCTTATAATCAGATGACTCATTGGGCCTAAATTGGAGTACATTAGGCATGAAGTGCACAAATGATGAGAATGGATGTTCAAAATCAAAATCCACTAACTCAGGCCCATAAGATCAAAAATGAACATTTAATACCATTATAATGTAATTAAAATATGTTTTTTATTAGATAATCATGACATCATCCAAATTTTATTCCTCCTGACTATCTTCATTAGATATATTCTTCATGGACTTGAATGCCACTTCTTTGGACTTCCCCTTTTTTACAACATTGTTATCATAATTTCTCAACTTATATGCAACAAGAGTACTATGCATGTTATCCAATGTTAGCTCCTTTAGATCATTATCTTCTAATATAAAAACCAATAGATTAAACCAAGGTGGTTGTTTTCTCAATATATGCTTTACAATATTTATGTCTTCAATAATTTCTTTGATATCACACAGGTATTCCATGATAACATTCCCCCGACTAAATAACGTATCAACAGAATCCTTAGAGATCATTCAGAGATCCTCATAATTATTTCATAGAACCTGTAGCTTTTCTTCTCTAAATTTTTAGTAACCCTCATAAATGTTCAAAAACTTTTCCCACAAAGCATGTTATGGTTTACATGACATCACCTTCGTATAAATTACATTGGATATGCCTCCCCATAAAGAATTAATCCCTTTAGTATTATCATCCAATTCCATTCTATTAGCTTCTATTAAAGCACCACTATAGATCATGGATGATATTCCATTCATAGATTTTTTAAAGACATCCATTAATAATGATCAAATGTAGTGATGCATCTGATTCTTTCATAATTGATAATTATTCCCATCAAAGCTCAGAATCACTTTGTGATTGAAAACCTCTATTTCTTCTACTGATAAGGAACAAATGAATTTTAATATATCCGTATGATACGAATTGTTATATCAATTTGTTATAATAACCTAATGGGGGGGGGGGTGAATCGGAAAATGATAGATAAAAACAACTACCCGTTTGGGTCATGTTTCATCATTAAAAAAACAATCTTCTCTATTCTTACCATAGGAATATATGAACAAAATTGAAATCATGAATGAGAAACATTGATTTTTTCATGGTTCTCCCTCACTGGGCTATGTCCAAGGGGAAAACAACAATAATGTGCTGATGTACCAAATACACTAAGGATCACTACCAAATTTTAATGTTCAGGATAACCCACTTCTATTTCCAGGCTCACTACCTTTATAATATTAAGGGTATTATCAATAAATTCCAAAGGGTCACTCCCTATGTATCATTATCAGGCTCAATTCCAGTGGAAAGGATCAATGTCTTCCCCTTAATTTTCTAGCTTCTCTTGGAAGATATCCACTCACCATTTATAGATTTGTAGGTACCTTCATTTACATGAAATAAGGCATCCTAAAATGTAGATAAATGCTCTGTTGAAGTCATATTTTCACCCGTAGATGAAATACACAGTTCTGGGTATTGTTAGTTAGCAGAAATAGATTTCACAAACCGTTGAAGTCTCTTCACAAATAACCTACCTCCTCTGCGAACTTCACTGCACCTCTTATGCAATATGCTTCACGGACTACATCTCCTCCGTGAAATGCCTTTTCTTTGGTGGATTGTATCTCCTTCACAGACTGCTTCTTCCTCTATGGACCTACCCTTCTTCCATGGACCATCCCTTCTTCATGGATGAGTTCTTATTCCACAGACTGCCTCTCCTACTTGGACTATTTGATGTCCTGCAGACCACCTCCTCTCCACATATCATTCATCCTTTGGGGGCTATAGTTCCACACAAAACCCCTTCCATGAACTGACTTCTTTGACCATTTTTCTTTTTTATAATCCTTATCGTGAATCTATTCTTTTTCACGGACTCTCCTGCAAACTCTTTCAGACTTAGCCAAAATTCTTCCTGGAGAAAAGATTTTCTCCAATGAAAATAGATCTTTATAATACATAGATTATAAGTCCATATATAGGAAAATAAATCCAATAAATCCAATAATATATTTTACTTGAGTCATCGATGTGGTATAACCTTCAACATATATTGTGATACTCTTATGAACCATTTTCCCTTTGTGGTCTGCATAGCGTCTTTGCTCCTCTACAGCGGATGATATCTTCCATGTGCAAATCCCTTCATGGATAAAAAAATCACCACCTCACTTATAAAATTGAATATCAATCTTGCTTACCACAAGAATTTCATTTAATACTTGCCTCCCGCAAATCACAAGCATTCCCACAAACTGTTTTCCCTACGCGGTACGCATAGCAGTGCTATGAAGAAATCATCCCTTTACCGATTTTCATTGTTATTCTATGTACCTATTATATAGTCCTCAAAGTTTACTTTTCGGTATTCACACGGTTCAATCCTAAGTATAAATCCTTCCTTTTCCAAAAAAACAACTCTGGATATTGAGGGCCAAAAATATGGCAAACACTGTGAAATTGTTCCAACTTAAACACCTGCTTTGACAAACACCAACCATAATTATTCATGATAATATGAATATTTCAAAAACACAATCACAAAAAAAACCACTAAGAGGATGGATAGTGGGATTGTTTCTAGATAAAACAAGAGTGTATGACCAAGTTGATCAAATCAATCCATAATTAATTAATCTTATGATACTATACTCAAAATCTTATTTTCGGGGATTATATTAGGAAATACAATGTATCCTGCACAAATATTGATAAAAAAATAAAAAATATGAATTTAAATTCATAAAAATCTCCCTTTGTCTCATAACATCATAAAAACACTCCCCCTTTATAACATATTTTATATAATCATAACCAAGGGTTGTCAGTGTGATTTTCATGCCGCATTTTTAGATTAGTTGGAGTCTTCCATATTTTTTTAAATTTAAAAAATCAAATATCTTGGGAGAAATTGACATATATACCTTCATTTGTTATCCAAATTAAGGGATACACTCACTCTAATCTTTCATGGAAGTTTCAAAATCATGAAACCAAACTTATTTTCTTCTCTATTAGTCATAACACTACCTCTCTCTTTTAATTAACTACAAGTTATCATATGTAAAAAATAATAACCAGGAATAAGGTTGTCCCTTTTTTTCCCCATTGGAAACATTCGATCTGAGAGTTTCCTATCACCCTTGACAACTCTTTTCCTCCACACTCATCAGGGGAAGTGCTCTTTGTACTTATTTTTCTGATTTATCCTCCATTAGTTTCTTGGACATCCCTTTATCATGGAATATTTTTTTATTTGAAGAAGAATTATTATAATACCCCAAGATTTTAAGATATGTATCCTCTTAAATAAATTCATTGCATTCAATAGCTTACATTATACAAAACACCGAGCTTAAATGAATAGTGATATACAATTAAGTGTTAACATGGCTGTTATAATATTAACGTGACCTTTATGAATTTTAAACCAGAAAATAAAATAGTAACCTCACCTATGAAGGTATAAATTTAATTTTTGTTTCTTATAAATGAAAATAGGATATATTTATATCATTAAATAATTAAATAAATTATTAAAAATGATAAATTAAGTGTTGTTTTCTTGTGAAACTTAAATGTTTATTTAAAATATTTTTTTAATATAATAATTTATGAAATTTTGTTTTCATAAAATAGATTCATAAATTAATATTTTTTTGTCTTGTGATTATAATTTAATTTTATGAGACCTTAATTAATTTTTCAAAGTGTCCTAAATTAGTAATAATTTTAAAAATGTTATTTTTTGAATAAATAATTATTTCAATTAAAAATTAAAATTATAATATTTAGAAAATTACTTTGAAAAAATTAGTCCATTTTTGAATTATACATTTTGAAAAATTGTTAGGGTGAATTTTTGGGATTTTTTTAAAATAGATGATTTTTTGGTGAATTGTGAAATACGATAATTTACAATATATACTAAATACCCTAGTTAATGAGTCATGAATGATGTGTGGCTGTTGTAAGCATGATTGGTTCAAAATCACACTAACTAGTTACTTTATTTAGTCCAAAAAATAAACTCTATTCACAGTCTTGATCAAAAATAATAAACTAGTGAATAAAATAATAAAAATCTCCTCTCTCCACCACCATAAATACAACCCTTACCACATCTTCTCCTTACAACACCAAAGCCTCGATGCTTGTAGATTTTCTCCCCAATACCTTTCTTAATACTCTCCCCCACATTTTCGTCTTTCACACCCTGACCTTGGAAATTCTTTTATTTTATTATTTTCTTGATGTTGGATCCTTTGGTTGAGGTTCTGGTTGAGTTCCAGATTTATTTTTTTTGTTTCGGGAGCCTTCAACTCAGTTATTATTGAAAAGTAGATTTTTTGGCATGAAATTAGGTGTCACATATTTTAATCATTGTTAGGGGAAACCATGCACCCTCACCCAGGAAACCATGCAGCTTGAGAGTGGGTGTCAGGGGCATGGGGCATGGCCTGCACACAGTTCGGGAAATTTTATGACAATAATGTAGCGAGGTTCTGGATTTTGGAAGTAGAATTTACCATGTTTTTAACATGATTTGGGAAACCACGTGGCCTATCTCTTCAGGGTACCCCTCCTATCCAATAGAGTGTGCACAATTGGCGCATGATTTGGAAAATAGTGCGACTATACCATGCATGTTTCTCAGATCATTAAATGTGTGAAATTAATCTTCCACCCCTCCAATGTTTTAACCTTATTTTGTGTTTTTATCCCTCTTATCTCATTTTTTGAACACAATGGTCCTTTCAAGATCCCTTACCCTGTCTCCTCTACCCTTTTTATGAATCTCCTTCGGATCTAAGGTTAGTTTTTTTTTTTATTTTTAGCCAATTTTTCTCTTCTCCTCTCTTCCCTATCTTGGGTAATTAATTATTATTTAGTGGAACCTCTATTGGAGAAACACTAAAAGAAAAGGTTTCTGTGTAGATCAATTTATTTTATCTTAGGGTGTGTGGATTGTCTCTTATGCTTGATTCTTCTTTCTCACAAAGTCTCATCACGTTCACATGTCATTAAGGTAGGTGTTTCCATATATTTCCTTTTCATATCATTCCATTTGATGCTTTATATTTTATATGTGATTTATAAATGTGTTTTCATTTCTTTTTATGTGTTATTATAATTATTTTGGTGTTTTAATGATTTAAAATTTGTGAAAAATGGTATTCAATGGGATTCTTTAACTATGTTATTTTTTGAATTCACAAAAGATGTTTGATGCAATTATTATTTGTATTATAATTTTAAATTGGGTGATTTGGGTGGTGTTTTCCTTGATTATGTTTAGAAAATGTGTTAGGGTTGTAAAATTTATATTGTATGCAAAAATTTGGGAACTTTTATGGTGTTCTACTTATGTGTAGTTTGTTTTATTGGTTTAAAATCTTATGACGTTTCTTTAAAATGGTGTTTTAAAAATGATTTTACGTGTGCATGTGTAGGAAATTGGTTTCTAAAATAAATAAATTGTGTTTCAAGTATGCGTCCTCATTGTGCATCATAAATATGTTTTATTCCTTTTTTTAAAGTCTTGAAATGTGTTTTCAAAGGTATTTAAAGGTTAAAGTGTGTTTAAAGTTGGTTTTTCAAAAGTGATTGACCTTGTTTATTGTGGGATTATTTGTTGTATACCTTGAATGGGGTTTTTTAATGGTTTAAGTGTTGTGAAATGTGTTTCTAAAATTGATTGGGTATGCATATAGATTTAAAAGGGGCCTTTCCAATGGAAATGGGTGGATTATTTATGGAATAATTTTGTTTGGTTTCCAAATGGGTTTCATGAGTTGTTTAAGAGGTGTAAAATCCATTTTGGAACTTTTTTGTGACATTGATTTTTTTTCTCTTACTTGGAGATGGTTTTGAATTTGAATTTCTAATTTCCTATTTGGAATAGTTTATGTCTAAGTGGTGTTTTATATTGTCTTTGTAAATGATGTGGAATAGGGATTTTTAAATTTTTTTGGATTGGAAATGTTAAAAGCCCAGTTGGAACTTTGTGTTGTCTTGGAAAAGGGGATTGATGGGATGTGATGTGAATGCCCGATTGAGATCTTATGATGTTTTGGAAATTAGTTTAGAACCCATATAATGTATGGTCTTGGTGGGTATCTTGTCATATTTTAAAAAATTGATTGAAAACTTGTGTAGCATGAAGACCCAACTGATATTTTAAAATGTTTGAAAAAATGGTTTTTGAAACTCAAATGAAGTGATGACCAGATTAGAACTTTTGAAGGAAATAGATTTCCATGTCTGTGTTGTGTTTCTTGGTGTGTATTTTGAGATCATTAGAACTTGGGAAGTGTTCCAATATAGTGGCTGGTGCATGGGACCATTGTTGGTATTGAGTCCATTATACCTTGGGATGTGATCCCAACTAATGAATTATCCCTGAGGTTATTGTGGGTAGTGGTTGCAATATAATGTGTTTCCAAGTATTATTTTTATTTTTATTATTATCATGGGATTCCTGAGCACCATCTGGAGGGTCGAGTGATAGATTCTGGTCGACCACAATTAGAAAGGTTGGTACGCCATTTAAAAGATAGTGCTAGGTGGGGTATTCTATAATATTGTCTAGTTTTGGGATACTAGTTGGTAATTGACTGTGTAGATGCATAATATTACAGATGTGAGTCCTAACTGAGTATATCTTGGTATTACCTCTAAAGATGTTTTAGAAATTCCCATGATTGTCTATATAGATGTTTTGTTTTTTTAAGGCATGTTCGATTTTGGATTTTCTAGTTTTACCTATCTATTTTGTTTCCTTTGTTTTCTACACATCCCTCTTTTTGGTTATGTGGTTGGGATTTTCATTGGGGTTTTGGATCCTGAAATGGGTCATGGAAACTAAAATCATTTAAAAAAAGGGAAAGATGCATGTGTTGTTTTAAAAAGTAAATTTTTTGAAATATATGTTTACTTTCTGAAGAATATTTAAAATCCAATTTTTAAAATGTATTTCAAATCAGTGTTTATGGACTGTTTCTCGAAATTTAATGCATGGAATCTATAGTGATTGACTACCGAGTTGTTTAAGCTCACACCCTAATTTTACAACTCTGTGTTGGTAGATCCAAGTAGTTCTATAGGTTCAATTTTCTTGTTCAATTAATATTGGAGGAGGTTGGTTTTTTTTTCTATAGTGGTGACCAAGAGTTCACATAGAGATCATTTTGGTATGGTATAATTTATGTTTTGTATTCATATTATGTTATGTTTAGTAGTTTTTGTATCTGGACCTAGTTTTTATTCATTGATATTATGTTATTATTTTTATATTTATATGTTCTCAGTTTATTTATTTGATCATGGTTTGTTTTGGAAAAAATTATTCCCACAATGATTACTTTGATCAGCCGCACCAGTTTTCAGCTCATGGGGATCGGGAATGCCGTTCGGGCGATGTCTCGGATCGGGTCAAATGTTAGGTTGGATGATATCCCATATTGGTTTGTTTCAAAATGGTATCATAGGAGGACATTTTTATTTTGGATGTTCAAGTAGATTTGTGGTTAGGACTATTAGGACTTGGGATGTTGGTTTGGTAAGGAATTCATGAACCCTTTCTCAATCTGATCCTTGAGTTTGTAGGGGTATTATGGGATTTGAGTCTTTGTTTTATTTTGGTTTGTGTGGATGAGGAATGAAAATGGAGGAGAGACGATGTTATGTTGTGATCTCATATAGAGTAGTGACCCATGCAGAGTCTAAGTACATAGTTCAAGGTCCTCTTAGTTTTTAATACTGACTAGGGGAATGTTCCACTATCCATGTCTTCAGTTAATGCATGGCCACTAGTTCCTCATTATAGTAGTTTTATGTGTGTTTTGTTTTGTTTTCGTTGTGGTTTGTATGAGTGGGATCCTCACATGATAATGGTTTTTAAATGGAAAAAAAATTCATTCAAGTGGGTTTTTATTGAAATGTAAAATGTGTTTTTAAAATATAATGTGATTCAATATTTTGGAATCATTATAGGAGTTTAGAAGAAACATGAATTGAAAATAGGGCGAATTCCTGGGTTTGGTGAGAAAGTGGTATGTATGACCCTTTTTATTCCATAAAGACATTAAAATTTGTACGGTGGGTGTATGGAAAGTGCATGCTGGAATGTTTTCATGGATAATATAAGTGTATATGGGATGGAAAAATATGTGACGGTTCATAGTATGCCATAAGTGAGTATTTGAAACCAATGGTTTGACTTTATTTTTTACAAAATGAATTATGAGTGAAAAATAATTTATGGGTTAGATTTAATTTAAAAAATGGATTCTTGTTTTTTGAAAATGGATTTGGGTGTTTGGAATGTGGAATAGGAAGAAAGAAGATTTTGAAATTCAAATGAAAATAATGACTTTTGAAAATATTATTGTTGGTTGTGTTTGTATTGTCCGTATTACGAGCAAGTTTTTTTATTGAGATTCTTTTTTGGTTAGGTTTTTTGGTTAATGTCGATGCTAATTTTGTGATCTTTGTGTTTTTTAGAATATTCATCCCAGAAAGCTCCCCAAGTTTTCTAGTGGGTCTATCCATATTTCTAGTTCTTCTTGGTTTATGTCTATCCTCCATGGGGATCGAGGTCCATTAGAGGCTATGGAATGTATTGGGGAAGTTGAGAGTATCATTAGATCATTAAGAACTCTTGAAGCTATGATTGTGTGTGTTGTTTTGGGTTTCATTGAGTGTATAACCTTGGAATAGTAGAAGGTGATTCCTCCATCAATGATGAAATTTGGGATAAAGAGAGTGGTGTTCAAGACCACTTTCACATGATGGTTTTTATCTGAGAAGATGAAGGTGAAGAAAGTGGAAGAGCTCCTGAGTACTCAGCAAGGCCAGGAACATTAAAGGCCTTTGTTGAAAAGTTCATGGAGTTGGTTTCCTTTTCCCTTAAGGTAGAATAACAAGATCTATTGATGGATCCAATTTTCATTTGGGGTATTTTTCTAGAGATTAAGGAGTGAGACCTCTCCTCTATGGATCTGCATTTAGAGATGTTGGTGGATGGGGAGTTCTTATTTGAGCTTGATTTTTGGGTACAGTCTGTGGTGAGTGATGAACTAACCTTTCTCATCATTCATAAAGGTTACCCATCTGGGGAGAGGTGTGTGTGAGAAGAACCCATTTTACACCTTTATTGGTTCAGTATTTTTATATGTCAGACCATTATCTCGTATATTTTCAGTTCTATTAGTTTATGTATTCAATAGGCCATAAAATTAAGTAATCATGTATTCAAGAATCCCCAAGTGTGTGGGGAGCCTAGGCTCATTTCCTTTCTCTAATATTAGAGTGGAGATAGTTGATGTTCCAGTTATAGATTTTTTACTTTTTATGAGTTTATCATATCCATATAAAGTGATCAGTGGTATTTTTATCTTGTAGAATATTTTTTCCTTGTATTTGGATCTTCAAATTGTTAGAATTTCATAAATCAGTTTTAGTTTTCGGTTGAAATTGTTTAAAGATATCTATGTTTGTGAAAATTGATGATTGTAGATTATTTTAAGGTTATTTATTTTTTTAGGTACCTTTTGTGGCTTTCAAATTATGTTAGGGGTTTGTTTAATGTTAGT
This sequence comes from Viscum album, assembly GCA_963277665.1. Taxonomy (NCBI): domain Eukaryota; kingdom Viridiplantae; phylum Streptophyta; class Magnoliopsida; order Santalales; family Viscaceae; genus Viscum; species Viscum album. The sequence goes on along the minus strand of OY728157.1, from coordinate 2,111,954,949 downwards.
AGTTTCTAATTGTATTTGTGTTTTTGTTTATCTTTTGTAGAGAAGTTGGGTTAGTTCTTACTGGGAGTTCCCACATTAGTCGACCCAGGGTGGTGTCCTCAGTATCTTCCACACTAGGTCGATCTGAAGTAATTCAATGGTGTTATTAAGGTTTTTATGGTGGGGATAACCCCCGTTGTGTTCTCCCCTTGTTCACCATGTATCTTTTCCCTCTAGTAATGGTTGTGTGTGACTTGTGATGCAAAATGCCACCCCCGAGATTAATGGTTTTGTTGAGATTTATTTGGTTTTGGGATCTAGTTTTGTTTTTCATCTGGTCGTGTGACTTTATTGGGGTAGAAAGTGTTTTTGGTGGGGATAATTATCACACCTCAACTATAAAAATTATTTTATTTTATTATTTTGTTGATATTTTATCCTTTAGTTGAGGTTTGAGTCGAGTACTAGTTTGGTTTTTGGATTTTTGGGAGCCTTTGGGAGAGTTGTTGAAAAGTGGATTTTTTAGGCCTGCCAATTGGTAGAACATGGATGGTTCATGGTTAGGGGATACCATGTTCCCTTTCCTAGGAAACTGTTTAGCTTGAGAGTGGGTATCTGAGGAAAAGTGCACGGCCTATTCACACTTAGGGAAATGATGTTAAAAGTGTGCAGTGATGTTTTAGATTCCGTAAGTGGAATTTATCACGATTGGCGCATGGTTTAAGAAACCAAGTGCTCAGACTATGTGGGATGATCCACATATTTTGTAGAGTGTACATAGTTCATGTTAATTTTGGAAAACACTACGTCCAGACCATGTGAGTTTCATAGATAATTAAAAGAGTGAATTTACTATTTTTCCCCTCTACTGTTTTGACATTATTTCGGGTTTTACTCCCTCATGTATCAATTTAGAACAGAAAGGGGCCCCCATGCTCCATTCCCTTGGTTCCTCTCCCCATTGTGATGCATATCCTTTGGATCTAAGGTCATTTTTATTGATTTTAGTCAATTTTCCTCCTCTCCTCTCTTTCCTCTCATAGTTCCTTGGGTTTTCTTCAGTGGAAACTCTCTAGGTCAACCCCTAGAGGCAAGGTTTTATGTGTGGATTTATTTATTTGATGTTATAGAGTGAGTATGGTATCTAATACTTGAATATTCCTTCTCCCAATGTCTTGTTTCATTCACATGTTGTTGAGCTAGTTGTTTTTTCCTTTCTCGCACATTCCATTCAATGCTTGAGATTTGCTAAATGATTTATAAATGTCTTTCTCTTTCTTTTGATGTGTTATTATTTATTTTTTTGGTGTTTCCATGATATAAAAGTGGTAAAAATGGGTTTTAAAGTTTTTCCCTAACTATGATTGTATTTAAATGCAGACAAAGTGTTTGATAAATTGCATATTGGTCTTCTAAAGTGAAATTGTCTAATTTGGGTGGTGTTTTCCCATGATTATGTTATGGTGATGTGGTTGGGTTATGAGTTGTATGTCTCATGTGTAAATTTGGAAACATTTATTGTGTGACACTTATTTATAGTTTTTTGTGTTGGTTTAAAATTAAGTGATGTTTCATTAAAAAGGAGTTTTAAAAATAATTTGGAGTTTGAATGTGTTAGAAAATGGGTTTCTAAAAGAAATTGATTATGTTTAATGTATTAATCCTCATCATTCCTCATAAATTTTTTTATAACTTGTGTTAGAAACATGATATGTGTTTTTGAAGGGATTTGATGGTGAAAGTGTTTTAATGTTCATTTTTTAAAAGAGATGGACATTGTTGGTTGTGGGATTCTTTGTTGTGTACCTTAAATGGGGTTTGTGAATGGTGCATGTGTCCTGAAATGTGCTTCAAAAATGGATTTGGTGTACATATATATTTGGAAGGGTACTTTCCCATGGGAATGGAAATATTCTATGTGGAATTATTATTTTTGGTTTCCAAAAGGGTTTTATGAGTTGTTCAAGAGGTGTAAATGCCCATTTTTCACTTTTTCATAACATTACATGTTTTTAATATTTCTTGTATATGGTTTTGAAATTGAATTTATAAATGGCCTTTAAGAATTGTGCATTTGAATATAGAGTTTTATATTTACTTTGGTAATGGTGTGGACAGGGCCTTTGGAAATGTTTGTGGATTGGAAATGTTAATGGCCCATTTGGATCTTTGTGTTGTCTTTGAAAAGTGGAATGGTGTGATGTAATATGAATGCTCTATTAGAATCTTGTGATTTATTCGAAATTGGTTTTTGAACCAATATAACAAATGGTACTAGTTTCAATCATGTCATATTTTAAAAAATGGATTAAAAACATGGGTAGCATGAACACCTTGTTATTTTAAAATGGTTGGTAAAATTGTTTTTGAAACACAAATGATTTGACAACCTAATTGTAACTTGTGAATGAAATGGATTTTCATATATGTGTTGTGATAATTGGATTTTATTTTGAGACCACTATTACTTTAGATGAGTTCCCCGCTTGTGGGTCAAGCATGGGAACATTTTTGGTATTGATTCCATTAGACCTTTTGATGGGATACCCCCAACGACTCAGGCATGATGACATTGTGGGTCATTGTTTCTATACCATGTGTTTCCAATAATTATTTCTTCTTCTTATTATTATCATGGGATTACTAGGTTTCATCTTGATGGTTTAATGGTGGCTGGTTGTCTAACCCATTTAAATGGGTTGGTACCCCCTGACTTGATGGGACTAGGTGGGACATGCTATTGGATTGGCTATTTTAGAGAGGCTAGTTGGTTATTGACTATGATGCTACACCTTATGCTGGAAGGTGATTCATAATTTAGTACATCTAGGTATTACCTCTAGATTTGTTTATGAAATTCCCATGATTTTCTAATTATATGTTCTCTTTATTTCTGATGCATTTCAAATATTGGATTTTCTAGTTGTGCATGTTTGTTTGGTTTCCCTTACATTCTTCACATCCTGCCTTTTGGTTATTTGGTTGGGATTTTCATTGAGGTTTTTTATCTTGAAATGGGTTGTGTAAAGTGAAACCATTTTTTAAAAAAGTCAACACTTTGTGTGTTTTTTAAAAAAAGAAATTTTTGGAATGCTAGGTTTACTTAGTGGAAAATATTTAAACGATTTTTTTCTAAATGTAATTCAAAATAGTATTTGGGGACTATTTAGAGAAAGGAAAAGCATGAAATCTATGGTGATTACCTAAAAATCTGTTTAATCTCACACCCTAATTATTCCCATCTTCATCATTAGACCTGATATATTTTTCTGAGGTAGATCTCTATTTAGGTTTCTCTTGGAGCAGGTTGGTTTTGTGGATAGTGATGAAAAAGAGGTCACATTGAGTTCAGGCTGGCATGGTCCAATTTTAGTTTTGTATTCAGATTTTGTTATGTTCAGAAGTTGTTTTATCTAGATAAGTTTAGTATTCATTGATATTTAGTTATTGTTGGGTTACTTATACATTCTCAGTTTTCTTATTTAGTCCTCGTTTGTTTGGGAAACAATCATTCCCATTGTGATTACTTTGATGCCTGACACATGTTGTCAGCCCATTTAGATTTGGAAAACCCTTTGGTCCATGTCTCATAGTGGTTAAAATTTTGGGTCGGATGGGATCCCAACTTTATTTTTGACACGGTCTTACTAGTCTCACCCAAAATACGATTTCAAATATCCTTAAGAAGGTCCTAAAGGATAGGAATTAAATTGGTAAAACCCCCTTTCATTCTTTTAATTCTCTTATTTTTTTTCATTTTCATATACCTCCCTTACCACCTCTATCAAAAAATGTATGATAAATCTAGTATCTTATATATTATTTAATTTTATAGTTTTAATAGAATATTGATCATAAAACCCCGTGTCCTCTCTCTTTTATTAATAAAATGAAAACATCATCCATGATGTGTCGATTTACCCCCATCGAGGATGATGGGTTTTTAATTTCCATTACTACCTTCAAGGATGGTAATAAAACAATAATAATGGATAAAAAATATTTGAAATTATATATTAAAAATTATATAGTGTTCTACAACAAGTATATATACATAATATTAGTCAATAAAACAAACCTACTGTGAAATGATAAAAAAATGCCAAAAATAATCTGAATGGTTATCATTACAGTTTTATCTAGAGAAATATTCCCATTTTGATGATCTTTCATACTTGTATACACATGAACTAATAATGAAAACCAAGGAAATGATGATTCTTGAACTACAAATTTGAACCTTATAACTTGTAATTTTTTTTTATAAATTAACATAATAAAATTATAATAAATAAAATAAATGTTTAATAGGTTCTTAGTTAAATTAATAATAAATCTAATCACATTATATAGTATATTAAGTACTAGTGCAAAATAATTTCAGACATAAGGTAAGGGTTTCTCTCCGAAGCCCCATTTTTCTTTCAAGTTTCGTTTTCTCTATCTTTACCACAAATTAATTCTTAATCGTACTTATATATTCCTCATAAATTATATATGTTTCTTTTTAACATATATAGTTATCAAAATTATTCTTTCTTTGATCGAGAAATACATGTTTTATAAGTTCCCCTTCTCAATTTCTCATGATAAACAAGACTGATTAAAGGGAACTTCCCAATTTATGATCCGTTTTTAAGTACCCTTCACCAAATAATTTAAGCTTTCATTATTAATATTATAAAAACACTCATTATATCATCAAAAACTAACTTAGTTCATTTCTATTTTTATATAAATAATTATTCCATTTCTATTTTAAGAGACTCATTAATATTTTCCATTAAACTACACTAATGGGGTTATTTTTTAAAGTTTATTAAACACTCTTTTAACATATTTTCACATCAGTTGGACATAATTTATCATGATATATACCTTTTTACCTTATGAATGTTCATTTCTGATTTAAATCCATTCTTTCATGGACACTATTATGATATTTCCTTTGGTTTTTCCTTATTCATGCTTAGTCATTGTTTATCATGTTTTTTTTCCTTCCTTTTATTTATGATAATCATTAATTGATGATTTAATTAAATATATATCTTTTTTATATCATGGAAATGATTTTTTCATAGTCGAATACCATTTTTATATTCATTATTTTATTTAAATTTTGTTCAAATGGAAAAATATTGATAAATTCATATTTTATACTCAATATAAATATTTTGATAAGTCATATTGTTCATTAATTAAATATATATATGAAGAATTCATTGTGCTTGTAGTGAAGGGGTACCTAGTATTATATAGTCTGTCGATGTGTCAATATGTCTCATGAGACAAAATAGTTGGTGACAAACCCATCATGTTCGTTTCTAAGAAAAATCAAATGGGTTTCTACCCAAAGACTTAAACCATATTGATGACATAATGGTTCATGTTATAGATACATTATTTCCAATAAATAATAATTTTCTTCATTTAGTATTAAATTATTACTTTCCATCAGATTTTCAATATGAAAAGTTATATGGATGAATTTTAATTCTCAGTTCATTGAGGGCATGCATTTTTCAGTTATTTACCTTGCTATAGTGATTCTACCTTATTTAATTTTCTTTATTTCTTATTGATTTGTGTCATACTTTCTGATAACTTGAGCTCAACATTTTATTTTTTTTCCTTCCCTAGGTTATGAAGTTGAAATTTTTGAATAAGTGTCCTGGAAGAAGTTTATTTTCCTATGTTACGTTCTATATTTAATTACCAATGTAATAAGGGATCCCTGAATGTATATAGTACTTCAAGACTACAAAAATAATCAATCCTTGGTGATGTGATGTCTTGTATCTATGGAATTGTAATAAAACTACCACCGAATCATAGCTACTAGGTTCGGGGTAGTTATAGTTGGTATTAGATAAATTTTCATTGAAACCCTTGGAACTAGATATTAAATAGATTTGAGAATTATAATAACTCTTTGTAATGCATTTTTGACTCAATACTGATGATTATTATGAGATAACTTAGTGTGTTCTATTATTTAGTGACGATGAAAAATATAAGTAAAGGAATCAATACCCACATACAATGTATATATTTTACTTATTAGAAATTTTATATAATTGGGTTTAAAGATGATAAGATCATGACAATAATAGGAAATCTTAATCAAGTTATGATGAATATCCATACCACACCTTGGTTGTATCTTTTCATGTGGAAGAAGCCCCCATATTTTTGTGGGAATACTAATGCAATGATATTTGAGTAGTGGATCAAGTCTCTTGAAAATATATTTCTAGAATTGGTATGTAATGAAAATGAAAAGGTAGTACTAGTAGTATATTTCCTTAAAGGGGATGTTGATCAATTGTTTTCATTGGTCCGTAATACTAAGGATAAAATAGAAATAGAAGATACAAAATAGAGAAATTTTAAAGAAACGTTCATTGAAAAAAAATTCCCATGTGAGAAATGAGCAGAAATGAATATAAAATCACTAACCTTAAAGAAATGGGATGAATAGAGTATTACAGAGTATCAATATACCTTCACAAGACTAGATAGATATGATATATATTACAAACATAATTTGGAAGAAAATGTTAATAATTTATTTGAAGGCCTCAAATGAGGCCTCCTAAGGGAACTGAATTTTCAAACATTTTCCAAATATGGTGAAATAGTATTAAGTGCCATCAAAATGGGAAATAAAGTTTATAGGTCTTATATTTTCAAAGAAGATCAAGAGAAGAATATGTTTTGTAATAACCATGGAAAGGGTGAAGCTTCAAATAAGAATAAGGAAATGAAGCTATTTCCATAATTCAAAAATTGTGGAAAGAATCATCTTGGGAAATTCTTAAAAGGCATGGTAGTCTATTACAAGTGTGGAGAAAAGGGTCATCAAATGCATGAAAGGGCAAGAAAAAAATCAATGATGCTCAATTATTCAACTGTAATGAAATGGTGAATTATTTAAATCAATGTCCCAAGAATGAAGGTAATTTTCCATAGAATATGCCAAGGAGAGATGGCCAAGATTTTCAATCACCACAGATGAATTAGAAGTACTTAATGATGTGGTGGAATATACATTAATTCTATATTCAAAATATTACAATGCTTTATTTGATTTGTTATCATCTAACACTTTTATATCTACCCAGTTTTACAAGAAAATTTGATATTTTCCTTTTTATTTAATAATGGAGTTGTTAGTAAAAACTCATAAGGGATGTCTCATTGCAACAAAAACATGTCATGAAGTTCCCATTATGAAATACAAAAATGTTTTATTTTTCTACCTTATCATCATACCTATGATTGGATTTGATATAATCCTTGAGTAATAATGGATTTATTCACCCTAGTGTATCTCTATGGGTACACCATGTTCTTTTTCTTAAGAAGAAATATGGATCCTTAAGGCTGGGCATTGAATATAGTGAAATCAATTCTATTAAAATAAGGAACAAGTATCGTCTACCTCGAATTGATGATTTATTTGATCAACTTCATTTTGTTAAATATTTTTCCCAGATTGACCTTCATTCTGGGTATCATAAATTGTGAGTAAATAATGAATACATTCCAAAGAAATATTTTTGGACGAGGTATATACATTATGAGTTCACAGTAATTCAATTTAGATTGACTAATGCACACTATATTTTCCGAGATCTAATGAATAGAGTATTCAAGAAATATCTTGATGATTTTTTTAGTATTTATTGATGATATTTTGGTTTTCCTAAAGTCTATGAAGAGTATGAGAATCATATGAGGATTATTCTTGAGACTCTTAGAAGGAAATAGTGATATGGTAAATTTAGCAACTATAAATTATGGCTCCAGGAAATTTATTTTCTTGGCCATATTATCTCTGAGGATGGAATGTTATTTTATCCTATAAATACAATGGTTATCCAAGAAAGGACTACACCAATAAGCCTCACTAAGGTACATAGTTTTATTGTCTTAACAAGTTACTATTGGGGTTTCATTCATAATTTTTCCAAATTGGTTAACCCATTAACCAAGAACACAGGTAAAGGGGTTCAGTTTGTATAGAAAAAATAATGTGTAGAATCTTTTGAAGAATTGAAGATAAGACTAGTCAATTCTCCAATTTTGTCTTTCCCATCAAGAAATGATGGGTTTTTGATATACAACGATTTATCGAAGAAAGGACTGGGATATTTCCTTATGAAAAATGATAATGTTATTGTATATGAATCAAGGAAGCTGAATACACATGAAAAAAATTATATGACTCATGATCTTGACGTAGTAGTTTTAATCCTTACTCGGAATGAATGGAGACACTATCTGTATGGTGAAATATGTGAGATATATACGGATCATAAGTGTTTAAAATACATATTTAAATAGAAATAACTCAACACAAGGAAACGATTATGGCTCGAGTTGCTCCAAGATTATGATTTCTCACTACACTACTGCCAAGGAAGAGAAAATAAGGTATAAGATTCATTAAGTAGGAAAGATCATGGAATTTTAACCCAAATGAGGACTGAGAAAGATCCAATGTTCTTAGATCTAGTAAATATGGATATGGGAATTGTTAAGGAAGAAGAATAATCACTCCTTTTTAAATTATTTCTAAGCCATATTTACTGGAGAAGATAAAAAACTCTCAATCTAATTATGATAATTTTGAAAAGAAAATTAATGTCTCTAAGTATGGAAGATTGGAAGAATTCATGTATGAGGATGGATTTTGAAATTTGTAAAGAGGATATGTATTCCATCATTACCCGAGCGAAAATGGAAATGTTGGAAGATGATCATAACTCAAACTTCTCTATACACCTTGGTAGTACCATGATGTATAGAGATTTGAAGGAACAAATTTGGTGTGATAATATGAAGTGGGAAATTGTTGACTATGTGTTAAGATGCCTAGTTTTTCAACAAGTGAAGGTTGAGAGAAATTATCCAAGGAGAGTCATGCAACCTCTAGCTATTCCTTCATGGAAGTGGGATGACATTACTATGGACTTCATCACTGGATTAGCAGTCAATCTAAGAAAGAATGATGTAGTATGGGTAATTGTTGATCAAATTACCAAATATGAACATTTTTCTCACTATAAGAGGGGATTGTTCACTAGAGTGCCTGGAAGGACTCTATATTAATGAATTTGTAATAATTCATGTTTCAATACTATTGATTGTGTCTGGTTTAGATCCCCATTTCACACAAAAATTCTTAAAGATTATTCAGAAGTCTCTAGATACTGAGCTTCATATGAGTACTGCTTATCAACCTTCAATCGACACACAGTCTGAAAGGAGTGTTAAAACCTTTAAAGACTTGTTGATATCATGATCAATTTGATTTCAAGGTATATGGGATGAATATTTACCTTTGGTGGAACTTACCTATAATAATAGTGTCCAATATAGTATTCAAATGGTGCCATATGAAGCATTATATGGGAAGATATGTCAAAATCCATCTTTTTAGGAAAAATTTGGTGGGAGGAAACTTATAGGACCATAGCTTATTAAAGAGACAACATCAATGGTAAAGTCTTTTCAAGATCAAATTTAATCATCTCAAAGTAGGAAATATAGTTATGCTGACAATAGGAGAAAGGATTTGGAATTTGATATGGGAGATCATATTTTTCTAAATGTATATCTGTATAAGGGTGTCTGAAGGTTCAGTAAATAAGGGAAACTAAGCTTGAGGTACATCAGAACATTTGAAATTCTGAAAGGAATTGGAGATGTAGATCACCAATTAGAAATGCAACAAAGTCTCTCCAATCTTCATGATGTGTTCCACATATCATTGTTAAAGAAGAACAAGCCAACCCCCACATTGGTACACCCATATGAATAAATAGAATCTGGACCTGACATGTTTTAGTTTAATGATCCTTTTGAGATTATTGACATAATAGATCAAGTATTGAGACATTAGATGACTCAACTGGTAATGGTTTTTTGGGAAACCATAAAATAAAAGAAGAAATGTGGGAACTGAAAAATTTTACGATGAAGAACCACCCACATCTATTTAAAAGGAAACATTCATGAGAAGTTTCTGGGATGAAATTTCTAAAGGAGGGAAGAATATAACACCCATAGATTTTATGTTTTGTATCCTCTTAAATAAATTCAATTCATTCGATAGCATCCTTTGCACACTACACTGAGGTTAAAAAATGGTGATATACTATTTAATATTTACATGGACATTGGAATATTAATGTAATGGAATGGACCCTCCGTGTTTATTACATTACCAGTTATGGTGTTTGGGGCACCCTGGACCCCATCAGTAAGTTTGAAGGGTGGCATGTTAGTGGCAGGATGTCACTGTGGTGTCACCCATCATTGACACCGATTGGTGTGTCACCGATCAGTGACTCACTGAATGGTGACTCACCAATTGGTGAGTCACCCATTAGTGTTTCCCGGATCACTGACTCACTGATCAGCGCCACACCCGATCGGTGCCACAGGGGCTTGTCAGGGTTTTTCTTTCCCCAGTTTTCTTGAAATGCCACATTTAAGTCTTTTAACCTTTTTAAAGTGGTTTAAGGTCATTTTTAGCCCCATAAACAATGTTTTAAATCCCCTAAGAGTGGGGTGACCATCAATGTACCCATTTTACTCCCTTTAAATGAAATCATTTTATTGAACAACTGTTTTTTCCACCTCTTGGATGAGAATTATTAAATAACTATTAATTCCATTTTGTCTAACCTTCCAACTGTGTGGTGGAACCACGATCTACCTTTAAATCAATTCAAGATTTCATATCTCATAACTACAGGATCTTGATTTTTTTTAACGCACGACAATTATTATTTCTTCTTCTTGGCCGGTATCTTTTTCTTTTCACAGAACCTTTGGATTTCTTCTTCCCAAGGCTAATGGTGTGCCTATGTTGAATCCTTTACTTATAATTCTTGGAGTCCCTAGAGTTCCTCCCTGGAAAGTCGTACATCTCCATTTCTTGGAGTGAGGATACAAACATCGATTGTTGATCATATAGGTAGGGTTTTCCTTCATCTATCTTACTGTGTATCATGCAGGGTGGGTATGATAATGTTTCCTTCAGGGATGGATGAAAACAATCCTTAATGAAGATAATAAATGGTTTTTAAAATATGAAGGGGTGTGTTTGATAGTGTTGTTATACTATTTTACAATTTCTCATATGTTTTAAATTGTATGGGATTATGTGCACTAAAAATCGTGGACGTTGGTGGTTCTTTATTGTGCACTAATGATCCTTTGTTTTCTGGATGATTGTGTGATTGAATGGATATAACATGGAAATTGGTTATTCACGTAAACTCGGTTGATTAAATGGATTTCTAGTGAAAAATAATCCTTAAGTGATCTCCTTGGTTAACCAAATAGGAAGAAGGAACTTAATGAATGGTGTGTTTGAATATGAAAAATCACTTTCTCTGTCTTGGTGACATGTGTGGTTGTTTTGCTTGAGGCTTGTGGGGTGACGTGGATTGGGATGGGATCCCTTGTTGTGGTTCATTGGTTTGTTTTAGAATCTGAGGCCTTGTGGGACTGTATGTTGGGGCTTGTTTTAGTTCTAGTACTTTGAGGGATCTCATAGATCCCTTTTTTTCTTGTGACATTACCAGAGAACCGGGTGTGAACGCTTAAATTGTTGCTTGACTGTTTTCCTTTCTTGGATTGTGGCTATTCTTATTAGTTGACCAGTAGTGAAGAACCACTCTAATGTGATGACAAGAATGGGTTCAATGGGGAATTGATTTCCTGGAATGAGTTGGGACTTGGTTGTGGCTGTTGTTCTTTTTAAGAATGAATAATAACAATGGTGTTTGTGTATGTGCTAGTTTTGGAACCCCTAGGATAGGATGAGTGCTTGTGTACATATATATATAATTTAGTTATTATGTTTCTTATTCGTGCCCCACCCATGTTGAGAACTTCGTGCCGAAAACCCCCATTTTATGGGGGAGGGTGTTTTCCCCAGACTCCTATGAGTGGCTGGTTATTAGCTCTTTTTCTTCTCCCTTTCCCGAGCAGCCCATGGCTCTTCGGGTAGGCTGTGATAACCTGAGGTCCATTAGAGCCCAAGTTTTTTTGGGCATGGTAGTTGTGGTGGTTGGCCCAGGTGTGTGCGGGTAGGTTGTTTCCCAAGTGTCTTCAAGATGAGACCTAGATGTCTTTGGGCATGGTAGTAGTTGTTCTAACCCAAGTGTCTACAGGCGTGGTTATGTGTGGTTGTTGTGGCCCAGGTTTTTGCGGGTGGGATGTGTGTTTATGGTATCCCAGGAGTGTGTGGGAAGGGTATGGTAGTGGGACTACTGTGAGAATGGCTGGGGAGGTCTGATGAGTGGATGTCTTTAATAACCATTGGGAAAGTAGTGTGGGGTACTGAAACAGTTATGGGTTATTACTATTACTTTACTTGTCTTGCGTTATTTGGGGTGTGTGCCTTGGTGAGGTTGGGTGGATTGTTTCCTTGCTAGGTGCTCTGTTTATCTCCTTCTCTCATAGGGCATTAGAACGCCTCCCCACTTGTGCATGAGAGCTTTTAGTTTTCCCTAATGAGTATACCTGTATACTCACCCTGCATATTTAAAACTTCTTTCAGGTTTCTAGGAGGACATCGAAGACCATGCTAGACCATTCTAGTTCAGACATTGAGACCGTTTAAATTGCTGTTTTCCTTTTCCTTTAGTAATTTCCTGCGGAGTTTCTTGTATTTTTGTAGCACTTATTATTGGAACATGCATATGGGAATGTATTGTTTTGGCCTTACTTTTACTTCTAGTTTTGGTGTTTTTTGGGATTTACTATCTTATCTTCTAATCCTACTAAATAAAAAGGGTAATGACTTCCATATTTCATGTGATTCTATACCTTTGGTGCTAGTCTCTACTCTAAGGCATTTTGAAGGTGGGCCTCAGAGGTCATTATCTCTCCTTCAACTTGAGGAAGGGATGGTCTGGCAATCTACTGTCCATTCCCTCATCTTGGTGAAGGTGGGTTGTGAAAATTAATGTGACCATTAGGAATAGTAAACCATCCCATAGAATTGTAAAATATCCTATGAGGTTATAAATATAATTTAGGTATCTTATTAATGTAAATATGATATCATTATATCATGGAATTAGTAAATAAATGTATTAAAAATGATAAATTAAGTGTTGGTATTTTTATGAAATGTAAATGTTTATTTATAATTTTATAATTAATATAATAATTTAAAATAATGTTTATTTTATTAAAATAGATTCATAAATTAATATCATTTTCTTCTTAGGATTATAAGATAATTTTTTGACTACTTAATTAATTTTTCAAAGTGTCATAAAATCTGTAATAATTTAAAATTTGGTATTTTTTGAATAAATGATGATTTTATTAAAAAATTAAAAAATTAAAAAATTAAAAATTAGATTTGTTTTAAAAAAAACATGGTCTCTAATTTTGAATTTAAAGGTCTAAAGATATTTAGGATAAATTTTGGGAGTTTCATAAAATAGTAGAATTTTTAGTGAATAGTGAAATGTAGTAATTTACGTTATAAGAAATATAGATGAATTATTGAGTCGTGGATGATGTATGGATGATGTAAGAACCGTTGGTTCAAAATATAATTCACTATTTATTGTGTTTAGTCATAAGAATCAACACTATTCATTGTCTTAATCCAAATAATAAACTAATGAATAAAATAATCATAAAACACCCTCTCCACCACTATAAATACCACCCCTCACCACTTATTCTCCTCACAACACCAATGCCTTAAGGAATTCCCAATTTTAGACCAATACCCCTCCCAAATATCTTCCCCACATTCTTAACTTTCTAGTCTCACCCCAAATTCCATTTTAAAGTTCCTTAAGATGGTTCTTAAGAAGAGTAATTCAGAAGGTAAAATCCCATTTTGTTCTTTTAATTTTCCTTAAATTTATTTTCTTTACATATCCTTTCCTTACCTACTCTATGAGAAAATGTATGATAACTCTAGTATCATCATACCCATTATTCTCTCCCTTTAATTCTAGAAATGACAACATCATCCGTGATGTGTCGATTTACCACCATCATCGATGATGCATTTTAATTTTTCATTAACACCTTCATGGATAGTCATAAAACCATTATAATGGATATAAAAGATTTTAAAATGGATATTAATATTATTTTAGTGTTCTGGAAGCAGTATATATACATAATAGTAGTTAATAAAACAAAACTACTGTGGGATGATTGGAAAACACAAAAATAATCAAAATGGTATTAAATAACATTTTATCAAATGAATCATCCTCATATATTTAAAAAATATGATATATAATACCATTTAATATTATATATGTTCATTAATGACATATAATTTCAATTATGGTAACTATTCCCAATTTATATGATCTTTTACACAAGTATACAAGTGGACTACTCAGGAAAACTAAGGAAAACAAACACTTCTAAATGAAAGACATGAATCGTACAACTCATTAAAAAGTATATAAATATTAGTAAAATTATACTAAATAGAATAAATGTTTAATAAGTTATGAATTAAATTATTATCTAATATATTTTCATTACTTATGATATTATGTACAAGTGTATAACACTTTCAAATATATGGTAAGGCTTTCTATCTTAACCCCCATTTTTCTTTTGGATTTTATTTTTTCTCTCTTTACACAAATATAATTATTAATTATTATTTTGTACTAATAATACATTTTTTATGTTCCAAACATCTATAATTATCTCAATTATTCATTATTTCATTGTTAAATACATGTTTTTTTAGTTTCCCTTCACAATCCCCCCAATAAGAAAGCCCTATTAAAGGGGAGTTCCCATTTTTTTACCCATTTTAAAGTACCATTAAAAATGTATTTTATACTACTATTGTTTTTATAAAATCAATAATTTTATCATGAGAAACTATTTTTGTTCATTTTTTATGCAAACAATTATGTCTATTCCCTTTTAAAAGAATCATTAACATTTACCCTTAAACCACACTAAAAAGGGTCTTCTCTAACATTTCTTACACAATATTTTTAATTTTTTTACATTAGTTGGATATAATTTATCATGATCTATGATTGGTTTCCTTTATTAATGTCCATGTATGATTTAGATCTATTATTTCATGGAAACTATGATGACATCCCCTTTTATTATGCCTTATTCACACTTACTCCTTGTGTGTGGTCTATGCATGATTCCATTTTATTTATGATCATCATTCATTGAATATTTCAATAAATATACATATTTCTTATATCATGGATGTGATTATTATCTTATACATATGCCATTTAACATACACTATTTTATTTGAATGTTTTTTAATAGGTGGAATATTAATAAATCCGTAATTTGTACTCAATAAATATATTTCTATAAGTCATATTGTTCATGAATTAAATCTATGTATGAAGAATGATTTGGAATAACAGTGATGGGTGGGGCCTAGTAATATATATACCCATTATGTATCGATAGGTCTCATGAGATAAACCACTTGGATATAAACACTTTGTTTTTATTTCCAAGAATAACTAGATGGGGGTTTTCCCATATACTTAAACCATCTTAACAGTTTAATGGTTCATGTGTCAGATACATGATGTTTAATACATAGGAATTTTCTACATTTAGTATTCATTTATTACTTTCAATGATATTTTAACTATGAAAAAAATATATGGATGTATTTTCATTCTATGTTTATTGGTGGTATCTGTTTTTTAGTTATTTAACTTTCCATAATGATTATGCCTTATTGACTTTTCTTCACTTTTTATTGATTCATGTAACCCTTACTGAGCATTTGATCTTACCCTTTTATTTGTTTTCTTTCACTAGGTTATGAAAATGGAATTTTAGAGTATGTTTTAGGGAAGTGTTTTATTTTACTTTTTATGTTCTATGTTAAATTACAAATATAATAAGGGAACCATGTATGTATATAGTTCTTTAAGACTACTAAACTAATTAATACATAGTGATGTTATCTCTTTTATATATGTTATTTTAATAAAATGACCACAAAATATGGTATACTATGGTCATGGTTATTACACTTATTATCCTTAGAAATTGAGGAAACTTATTTTCTAGTGTTTTCATTTACTTTCCTCAAAAATCTAATTGTGATTGTAATAATTTTATAAGATCATTTGTTCTATTACTAGACTAAATAGACCTTTTTACATGATTTATTTGAAACTTAAAATCAATTTGTTGTGGAAAACATTTCATGAGGTATGGTCTTAGAATCTAAAATAACTTTCACTCCTTTTACCTCAACGCTCACTTGTTCTTTCTCCATTTTTCCAGTCATTTCTAATTGGTCATACCACACTATCATTGACTCTATATTGACATGACATATTTTCTTAAGAATCTCATTTCATATTATTTATAGAATTAGTAGTTTATGAATTCACTTTAATAAAAAAGGGAACTTTTTCAAAGATTCTAGACTTGCATACATCAACATAGTGATGTTATTGTCCACATCAGCAACACTCTTCTTGTAAACAACTAAATATATTTTGGATACATTTGGTTTATTCCTTGAAATAGATTTATTATCCTTTAAATACATCCAATAATTACAAAAAAATATTTACATTGTTTATTAACTCTTCCTTAACAATGTAATACTAATAAAAAAATATATGATTTTCTTCCATACCTTCCAAATCAACCAGAAAAACCAATTAAACTAGATCATCCACTTTGATAAGAAACCTATTTAAAATTTTTATACCATTAGAATACTATTAACGAAGACTTATTAGTCCTAGGGGGTTATATCATTATTTTTTTCACCTACACTGTAAGAGATAATAGATTTAATATTGTATATATTTGGTCTAGATTTCTATTGTCTCTTTGAACCCATATTTTCACTAACTTGGGAAGATTCACCTTCAACCTCATAAATCATGATGAAGTATTCTCTAAATTTGTTCAGATCATTTTTAATGAATAGAAATATTGAATCTGTCTCCCTAGTTTTTCTTCTCATGTAGTCAATATATCCTCATGGTTTCTGATCATAATTTTCTCTGTTTCTTTAATCTTGTGATTTTTATCACATCAATATATACTTCTTCTTTGTTTATCAACTCTTCATTTTCTTAATCATGCATTATTTTTTCCTTTAACAAAATTCTATTTGTATTTCATGACTTATGTAACCTTCTTAAGATAGTATTACAACTTTCATTCAGCTCATACTCAAGATATATCATTTCCTTTCCATCATCATCACTACTTAATGAATCAAATCCTTTCTTAACATGATAAAATAAAGTAATTTCATTATCTTATTTTCTATATGAGTCATATTTCCCATTATTTCTCATAATGTTTTTTATTTTTCTACTAAAATAATTATTCTCCTTTATACCATTTTTGATTTTTTTTGTTTTCAAATTCACATCATATGATTTATGTTCTTTAACATTATTTCAAGATTTTTTTCAATATAGTCAATATCATAAAAATTATATAATATTAATAATTTCTTACCCTTTAATTTAAAATTTAAAATTATTTAATCTCTTTGATAGAATAAAAATAATTTGGATGAAGTATTTATCATCATAAAAATTTGAATAAATGGATTTAACTGCCTCTTTTTATCAAAAATTTCCTTTTCTCATAGATTCAAAGGCTATCACATATTTTACCATCTTTTTTTATGTTATAAAATTTATCATTTCATAAACTATGAGAATATTGTGAAGTATATTTAAGGAAAGGTCTTCTCTTTCTCCTAAACAAAAACATTGGAATCAACTCTATCTAAAAATTTTAACATCATATTTTTAACTATGAGGGAATCCTTCAGTTTCTCTCTAAGTCCTAAAATGTTTTTCACTAAGTCATTCACCTTAGTGAAATAGTCATTTTTTAAATTATTATATATTTTATTATCTTTAAATTTAATCCTACATACTTGTATTTTTTTTCTATCACCTTGATATTTCCTTCATAGTTGCTTCTTTATATTTCCTATATAACCTTTGTTATTTTAATTCCCATTATCTTTGTGAAGAATATTTCATAAAGAGAAATCAAGAGGAAATTTTAGCCTTTTTATCAAGATTCAAAACTTTATTTATAGATTTTTACATAGAATCATTCTTTAGAAATGGTTACAAAACCGATTGTTGAAAAATATATAACTTCTAAGATGATTTAAAATAGGTAAGGGAAAATTATGTCCCACCAAATTTTGTAGTTTTTGAAATTAAAAGTAGATATTCCTCCAAATTTTAAAAATATATTCTTTTTGATATTTTAATAGGAAACAGTTTTTGTTACCACTTTTTATTCTCATATCTAATTCGACGATTGGGAGGGGATGTGGTTGAATCATTTATCAATTTTATTTTCATGTTCCAATCAATTTGATACTAACCTATTAAATTTGTTAAGGTTCTTAATCCATTGAATTAATTCTCATAGCATAAGATTCATGTGTAGTAATAATAATAATGATTACGTCACATAATATTTACAAGGTTTGGATAAAAAACATAGTCCTTACCATG
This sequence comes from Viscum album, assembly GCA_963277665.1. Lineage (NCBI taxonomy): Eukaryota > Viridiplantae > Streptophyta > Magnoliopsida > Santalales > Viscaceae > Viscum > Viscum album. The sequence goes on along the minus strand of OY728157.1, from coordinate 2,111,936,428 downwards.
TTGGTTATACACCTCAATGTGAACTCTCCACGATCATAAAAAATCATCTAAAACAAAGAGTTCAATATTCTATACACTACTTCTAGAGTCTACTACGAGATACAATGATTCATTAATAAAATATCCAGAATATAAATTTCTTCTGCATGGTCCCGGTGTTATCTACATTAAAAGAAGTTGATGCTTATCCACAAACACATTAATTACTAGGTATGAACATGTATGACCCTCCATAAATTCATCAATAATAATGGTATCAATAGTTCCTCTAGACTTTTTATTATTTGGATCTTCGTCAGCCATCATGAATACTCAGGTGCGCAAATGACATTCTTCTTATTCAATGGATCCATGTTTCAACTCCTTTCTCCTCTATAATAATGTATTGGGGTCTTAGAATCATCAAGGATTGAAAATTATTTTTGAGAAAACATTCATTCTATCTAACTTTTATTTATACATATATAAGAATAATAACATTACATGAATATTTTTCATCTATTATAATTTGGAAACTACATTATCATCAGTAAGAAAAATCTCCTTAAAAAATTTGGAAGATATTTCCAATTTTAATTAACCCTTGAAATAACATTCAAAATTCTTAGACAAGCCATCAATTTAAATATCTTGAGGACCTATGTATTAATTTTCTATTTTAAATCACCCAAATAATTAGGTGTTTTCTTCTTTAAAATACTCCAAAAAATTTGAATATTTAATTCTATAGAAAACTCCATGTGTCTGGACACATTCATTATTTCTTCACAGACCTACAACTTGCACATGAAACTCATATCATTGTACAAATTATACCTTAGATGGATATACTTCATTATTGAATAGAATCATGACTATTTAGTTGATCATGATATTTTAATTCCTTGAAGAAAACCTTTGTTGCAACACCTGATCTTCATTTCATCATAATATATGAATTCTAAAAACACAATTTTTCACATAGAAGATTCCCAATTTTTTTTCTATGTATATGAATGTATATCATTCTAAAAACCAACTACATGGAATGACTGTGAGGTAAGTGTCCGTGTAAAGTGACCAAACTAACTCAATAGACCATGTGGATCAACTATAAGAAGCAATCTCAATCAAACTCATATCTTACTCTCGATGAAACCTAGTTTTAAGTGACTACATGTACAAAGCATCAACTATTCAGATCGATCATGAGATAATATTTTCTATTTCTATTTAAGTGTCTGATCAAGGACCTGTAAAAAGTATCTACCTTTTGGATTGACCATGATAAAACATTATTTGTTTTTCTATAAGTTTTATATGAACTACATTTATAATTTATCTATTTTTTGGATCAACTATCGTGTGGATAGATAGACTCTATGAGGATACAATTAGTTGGTTGACCACACAAATAAGTGACCACAAGAATCTATAGTTAGTGGATCAACTATGTATCTGTCTCAATATAGAAATTCAAGAATTTATTTATTTATAACAAGAGCCTCCTAAAATAATCACTATCATTTCAAAATAACATCAATATCACTTCTAAAATCTTATAGATAGCACCTGTACATCATCCAAAACTTTTCCTAAATTTTATTAAATAACAATACATCAATTTTCAAAATTAATGTTAGGAATTCATTTATTAAAAAATATTTTTTTAATGTAAAAATTTATAGAAGATAACTCAACTTATGGGACTGAATTTATTATCAAGCATAGAATGATATTAAGACTCATGATTCTATTAAAATTATAAAAGAATCATAACCATATTACTTAACCATACACATATTAACCTATTAATAATAAATGAAATTATTATTCTTGAATTTAAATTTTTTCTTCCTCAAGATAGATTCACTTCTTCAAAAACTATTCGGGATATTATGTATTTCATTCTTACCAAGATAGGTACTCACTCTAATATCTAGTTTTGATAGATTTTTCACATTAAGGATGTTTTTTATTTTATGAAGATTTTATTTAAAATTCCATTTGATAAATCACAAAAATATAATGGATTCTTCAGTTCTTAAATAGTTTTTCCAACTTATTTCAAGTCATTAGTTTTTCATTTTAGAATAAGAATCACATTCAATTCATGGTATGGTTAGAATACAAATACAAAAAAAATGGTATAGGGAATAAAGTGGACCTCTTTATTCATCAATGTGAGCTTTTGGATTGAAAATTTATTCTCAACATGTTTTCCCTTTTCAATTTATCTCTTTATTTTGATGGACTCTTCATGCCCACACAATAATTTTTCAAAAATGATTTTTTTAAATACATGGGTTATTTTGTTATTTCTTTGTTCGAGGTCTTATTTATAACATGATATATCAAGGCATATGCATCACCTAAAATTTTCTCCTTGAATTTAAAGATTTATTATTTGGATGTAATAATTACGAGATTGTCATTGGAATTGTGTCTATCCAGCTTCCACTTCCCACATAAAACATTTGAAATAATTGTGTTTCAGCTTGTTGAAAACCTCTCATGAAATTAGATTTATTATTTATATGGAATTATTTCTTTCCCTTTGGATCTTGAATTAAGTTAGGGATTATTTTTTATTTCCTTTCCATATAATTTGAAAACATTAAAAAAATATTTTAGAAACATTCTCCTCTTTATTGGATTTCCCATATGGATTCTTAATAGAGTTCTTCACCAAGTTAGACTTTTGATTTTTATTATTTGGAATATTCATCCATTATGTTTTATATTTTTTTATTTCATCTCCCAAACTCAAGGTTTTATAAAAGTTTCCATCATATTCCCTCTTATTCCAAAAAATAAACTCATCTTACCTTTTACCATAACACTCATCTTGAACTTCCCAATTGTTATTAATTGTATATATTTCTTCTAATTATCACCCAAGGATAACTCACATGCCTTATTCAAATATTTATTATAATTTTTTCATAATGTTTCTTATTGTTCCATCTAAAAGTAAGATTTTATTAACTCTTTATAATCTATGATATTCTTTTCTCATTTTTTTAGTTTCATGATTAAATGATTTATGTTTACTTTAAACTTCATTGTGACCACTCCCATTTAAAAAATCACATTATTCTTAAATAATTTCATATATTTTTATTGTATACATATTATTTTTATATTCTATGGATTTTACATACTTTCAAGCCTTCTATCCCTCACATTAATAAATTAAATTCTCATAGAGGTTGAAAAATTACGCTAATATTCCATATAAAAATTCAATAACTTAGAGGACCACTAATATTATACCAAAAAAACCAAGATATTTTTATCTAAGAATATATTTATAAAAACTTTCCAAAAATCTTTTGTTGTTTTTTCTCTTCCACTAAACTGGTTTACTTGGGTTAATAACTCTTTATACCATGATTTCAACAACATTTGAGGTTGTGGTGGGTTCTAAACTATTTTTCATAAATAAATTCCATACATTTTTATGTTTAAAACCTATATTTCTCATAAAAAACATACATAAATATTTATTTTATAGTGGATGATACCTTTCAATTTTTTTATACATTATAGTGACCATTTAAGGATATTAGGATTTTATTTCCTCCAGATAGAGGTATTTATTCATAATATTCCACCTTTTTTGTTTGTGTAATATCAAATTTCTTTTAAAAATATTTGGAATATATTTATTAAAATGGTTATAGATTCCTTAAATTAACAGAAAGAACTAATAATATAATATTCAGTATTATTATCTCATTATCCGATGATTTGTTTTTCTTCACAAGGATTTCTTTTTTTTTCAATTTTATCTTCATAAATTTTTATCTTTTATTAAAGTAGATGGTCTAGCTCGTTAATACTCTTATCCATGACCACAACATGATAATTTTAACAAAAATTACTTCTTTATATGCATGAATTATTTATTCAATAGTTTTCTAGGTTTCCCATGTCTACTTTATTATACTGATATAATCTTCTTCAAATTAGGTACATCATTTCTCTTGATCAATTTTCCTGGCACTTATGAATACAACTTTTTTAGAGATATTAACATATATATATACCATTTATTTTTAACAAACCTTTATATCCTTTCATTATCATCTACATGGGGGGTTATTGTTTCTAGAATACTTATAAAAATCCCAAAAATATATTTGATATGTTCTTTGGGGTAGTTATATAGGATAAATGTTATAGTTGGGACTAATTCATGAAGTGAATATTTAGAATCCTTTTCTTCCCTAGTGATAAATTGTTCTATAGTAGTACAAGGTTGAAAATAGATTTTTCTTAACCCTTAATCATATAGATATTATAAATTAAATGAGAATAAATTTTTTTAAAACCTTGGTGGGGTATTTATCCAACATATCTTCATCTTCCATGGATGATTTTTCGTTATTAAAATCTCTACCTAGGGAAAAAAAATTTTCTTCTTATTTACTTGAGAGGGTTTCCTTCTCATTACTGACTTCTTAAAGGTAAAAAATATTTAATGAATGTTATAATAAACCCTAATTTTATTTCCATCAACTGGTAGAGAACCATTATATTATTCATTTTAGATAAGCTCTTTCTGAACTTCTTTCCTTCCCTTTTATTCCTATCATTCATAGAATTGGTAGATTTATCTTCCATGGTTTTTTCATAGAATACCCATAGGATTATTAAAATATGAATATAACCTCTTTAAAGATAAATTAAATTCTTCAAAAACAAATGTCACATATAGTAATCAGATAGACATGTTAATGGAACTAATACGAATTGTTAGGATCACATAGGGATGTGTCTAACACTGAGAGGGAGGGGGAGGGTTATTTAGTATCGGTATACTTTTACTCATATTACACTTTTATACCTTAATCACATACTCACTAATTCAATGGGTGTATAACTATTTATCATTATATCCTTTGGTCTTTTTACAAATATGAAAATGTAAGAAAATATAACAAAACACCAGGTTTTTTTAACAAGGTTATCCTCTTTAAGAATGAATATGTACCCAATACATTGTGGTTATTCTGCCACATGTACTGATTCCTTCTTATAAGCATTGAAAACTCAAGGAAGGTTATGATCATGAACTCATTATCAAGGAAATGGCTAGGTATAAAGTAGTTGAGTGATTTCTATCCCTTTATACTAGAGAATAAACTTTTACTTACTTGAATAAAGATGACCTATATTAGATTGAGTCCCTCCTAGTCTATATCGATTGATATTTTTCCAATATTATAAAATTTATCTATTATACATAATGGCTGATTATACGTCTATAATGAACATGTATGTTGGATATCTCAACATCTTGACTTGGGTGTGGTTTGATGAAATACAAATAAACTCAATCTTTCTCAGACTTCTACAACCAAGAGGTTGTAGGATAGATTTTTAAACTATGTTATTTTGGATGTGATCAGCAGTAGTTTCTTCCAACAGTTCTTCACCCCTTATTCCTATTATTCAGTTCATATGAGTAACATAAGGCCTCTCGTAGCTTTCATTTTATTTTTAAAATATCATTGGTTATCAAAAAATTGGGAATATCTCACTCTTTTTCTTCAAACTAATAATATATTTATATATTTCAAGAATAGTTTCAATAGTATGATATATTTATTTTATTAAAAATATCTCAAATCTCATCATTAAATTAATAGAATCTTTAGTATTTCATAATTCATGATTTTCATTTTATAAGTCCCAAAGAGCATGGGTGAAGGATTATTTTAATTCTTTCCTTTAGGCAATATATTAATTATCACAATCTCCCCATTCCCACACAATCTTCTTATGCTTATTCCATGTGTGCATGAGATCTTATGAAATTGAACCCCTGGTTTATCTTTTATTTGTGGCCCATGCCTCACTACAAATATTCTCTTATTTTTTTCACATTAAATCATGTAATACACATCATGAGTATTTAGAATTTGAGTGATAAGTAAAAGAATCATCATATTCAGATATCTTACGAATTTTTAAAATACTTTTGAACTAAATAAATATGCTCAATGGTATAAAATCAAATACATATATTGAAGCTTCACAATGAAACTCAAAGGTTTACATTTATCCTCAGTGGTCATAGGATCCATGATGTTTTATGAAGAAGACATATATTCATATCAAATAATTACTCTTAGGAATTTTCCATTTTTTCACTTGATTCAAAGTAATAGGATTATAATTATAAATCATTACGATTAAATACACAAATGTTTTTTATATTTTTCAATTAAAAAAGACTTTAATGTTATATGAGAATCATAAAAGGCTAAATAATTATGATTATATGAGGTCATTGAAGAAGAAATACACTCCTAAAAAGTCTTGTGATATCCTCAAAAGCCATATGATCATCAAATTCATGTTATTGTATATATACTTTCCCCAAACAAAACATATTATAGACCATGGAGTTTATCATCATTCTATTTTGAAACAACAAACATCATTACTATTTTTCCTATGAAATGGTATGAATCTTGTTGTCATTTTGTAGTGACCATGATCTTATATATATAATGGTATTATCTACTTTGGTGTGGTTACTCTTCAAGAAATTATCTCTAATCTATTTATATCTTCGATCTTTATTCTCCACCACTGAGTTCATTATATCATGAATCAGAATTTATTAACATCATGATGGTTTCACCTAAACCACACAACATTTACATCATCTAATTTCAATTTATTTAGAATTTATTAATTATAGAATATCTAATTTTTACCCAATAGTATCAATAAAAATGTATCTAAGTACAGATCGACTGTGTGTAGATTGACCATGAAGATTAAACACATGTAAAACCTCTTAATCCTGGAGTTACGAAATGTGAAGTGTCCATGTAAAGAAGAAACTTGTAAAAATTATTTATGAAGATGATAGACCATGTAAAATAAAAAAGTGACTATAATAGATCAATTTCATGAATAATGTATCTAATTTTTGGATCAATCGTAGTCTAGAAATTCTAAAATTTATTCTCATTGAATTAGGGATTCTCTAACATTCATAACCAAAAATATAATATTCACAAAGATACAATATTAATTAGTAAGAATACTTCATGATACTCTTACTCCTCTAGAAATTAAGTTTTCTTGAATTAGATCTGTATATAGAATACAAATAAGATACATAATTGAACATAAAATGTTCATTTTCAAGTGGATAGATCATCAACCATATTCAATAGAGACATCATCAATTAATACTTTTAAATTCATTTTAAATTAATTCAATAAATTTATTTTAATATCCTAGAAACACCTTAAAAATATTCTCTAAAAGATTTTATACATTTACTACATAGAAATTCCTCATTTATATTCTATATGTATTATAGTAGATATAATTTATATTTCTATAACCACAAAACCATATATAATAGTGAAACTTCCAAGCTTTAGGATATTTTGTTAATTATTTACACATTGTAACATCTAGATTAGGTATATCCTAAACCTTCTCAACATGCTTAGGTTCTACACTTTACATCCAATATTTCACACTTCATCTCTTATTTAAATAATGAATGTTTCCACGTACATTGGTAAAAAATACAACTCAAACATAACGTGGTTTCAATAATTTCATCAAGACTAGGGTGAATATTCCCACTAGTGATTATATCATGTTTTTTATGCTCTGAGAGAAACAATGTATGATTTTTTATATCTTTAGAATCCAAACCATCTAGAAACCCATGAATGTAGTGAAATTTTACTTGACCTATTAATCAGATTGAAAATACACCTTATCATTATGAGGTACCCAGGTCTTGATAACATATTGAATACATTAATAGGGTGTTTAGTCCCCATCACAGACACTGAGGGGAGAATCAAACAACCATAGGTGTGACAAAATCTTCTTTAGTATTACCTTGGGGTTTGCAAAGATCCCCCCATGCATTGTTTACATGTTAGAAATAGGGTGAATCTTCCCACTAGCACTACAATCATGATTTTCTCCATTCTAGGAGCTACTATACAAGTTTATTTCTTTAATGGGAATCCCAACCATCTAGAAAATTCTAATTGATAAGGTGGGATTTCAAATATATTTATTCATCACATAATAAATAAACCATCTCCACATGTGGGACTCACATCTTACAAATAGATAACACTTTGTAATTGGGTGGTTAGTCCCTATGATATATACTAAGTGGAGCATAGCAGAACCCAAGGCACAATAGTGATTTTTATTACACAATGTATTAGAAAAAATTCCTAACTCATCCTATTTCAACGAATGAGTATACATAGAATGTACCTTTGGGAAACATGTAATTAAATCACTTGTAATCTGGATAGAATCATTAACACCAATAGATCATTTCTTGGGATTCTTTTTCATCATTATTAAACTATATATAAATTATAATGAATAATAATAATAGATATCAATATTAACATTAAAATAATAGTTAAAAAATAAATTAAATACTAATACAATATGCATAGAATTATAAAAAAATTAAATAATTATAAATTTTGAAATGAATTCTCTTCTACCACATGAAAGTTCTAGATGAAAAAATTTCATATTTGGGTTATGAAAAACTCAAATTTTGTGAGATTCAATGCATAATCTGACTTGTATATGACATAAAACTCCATGAACAATGAATTTATTTGAGGAAATATTTAAAAAGATCACAAAAGCTAGGAGGTACAATGAATCTTTCATATTAAATTTATTGTTAACATAACACAAGATGAATTTTATTGGTTTCTTTATTTGATAAAAATGTTGTACATTTAAACCTAATTTCTTCTGAAACACTATTATGTCGAGAAGATCCAATTATCAATCCCTATAGAGGTGATCCATAGGTTATCAAATGTTTTCGAAGCATCACCATTGGCACTTCGAGTGAAAACATGATGGTACCGACTATATTACGTCAATCCCTTGGATTACCACAAAATCCATCCTAATTGAAGGATTGATTCTTGTAATATTTCTTTGTATATGAGGAGGAAGGTGGAAGCTCTTGATTGTTGAGAGAGTTTTAGAGAATTTTTGTATATAGGAATGAGAGAATCTGTATAGTGTATTTGTTGTGTATGATAACATCTGTCCCTTGGAAATTATATATCAATATATTTATATATCTAGGTTAGAGAATAATTAATTTGACATAGGGTATTCATTATTATCTTAATCCCTATAAAACCCCATTTATAAATGATAATAATACTCTTAATTACTTGAAACATATTAAAATCTTTGTAAAAATAATGATCATTTCTTTAAATAAATAAATAAATACTTTTTAACTCATGTTTAATATACCATTCTATCCAGACTCGATAGTTTTTTCAGCACTTCCTCTACATTTTCCGAATCATTAATAAAACTATTTTTCATTCATTCAATAAATAAATTTTTATAATATTCATTGTCATGAAAATAAATATTTATATTAATATTCATCTCACACATAAATATAATGACATGATTTTTTTATCCATATATCAAAATATTGATTATTATATGTATAAGGAATAATATGGATTCTAATAGTTGAATTCATATAGGATTTAGTTGAAATGAATAGAAACACTAAATTTATGACCCTCTAGTATTTTTATTTTGTGTAATTAGGTGGGTTCAATTAAAGTCCAATATTATCATCCAGAAACACATAAATCCCCCAAAGGGGAAGGATTAAATGTAGCAATGTTGAAAACCACATAGAGATGCTGATTAGGTAATATAATTCTCATTAATAGGTTAAGAATATCATGTTATCATCCTATATGCTCGATAAATCATTGTTTGACTATCTGAAATGAACCTGTGAATGCACCATGAACACAAAATTTAGTTCGACAGTCCAATTCCAATCAAATGGATAAGAAGCAATGTACTTGGTAAAATTATTTTGAAGAAACCACAAGTTTAGAGAGGCACTGTGGGAACTAGAGGAGGTGGTGAAATAGATCTACCATCATCTATTTTGGATTGGGAAATGAAAATGTAGAGGATGAAATTTATTAAGGGGTAATATTGTAAGGACCTGAACTGTTATAAATAAAATTCCCCTCACAATTTAATTAATTGTCTTATTTTGTAATATGGATGTAGAAAACTGATGGACTTATTTGGTTTTATTATATCCTATAAAATATAATTGACCATTAATCATCATTATCATTTATAATAATGTCGTTGATCATTGACCCCATGATTAGTATAAATATAATATTTTAAAAAAAATCCAATTTCCACAGAAAAAGGAAGTGATGGCCTCAACTAGTATAATCTCACCCTATAAAGACCATTTATAAGAGATTATGAGAGAGATTGAATAAATGGGATTTTCTCTTGTCCAATCCCATGTTGTTATTCAACAACATAATAATTATTGAAACCATTAAAGGGAGATTTTCAAGCTCATCGTGCTCATGACGCAATCTATGTTATTCAAACCATCACATGAAAGTCCCACCATCGCACACCTCACTCTTATATAATTTGTAGGTGTATTGAATAGATATGTGTTAAGAACTTAGAAATATGATTATTTAAAATATTTTGTATAGAATAATGACTATATTTTCATCCTATTTTTGTTACATTATGAATGTTTTTTATTTTGGTACAATAAAACACAGACAATATTTTTGGGTAATATTCAAATTCAATAAATAAATTTATGTTGATGAATTTATGTACCTTTTAAAGAAATTATATTTTAATAAAATATTTTTATTAAATAATTTTTTAAATATAAATGATTAATAATTTTGATGAAGTAAAATGAAATTTTTATAAGGATTCAAAAGCTGTTATGGTCAAAAACCCATCGTTTCATATTAAATTTAATTTTAATTTTATGTGTGAAAAATAAAATATTTAGAAAATTATTTATAAAAAATGAATATTATTTTTGGAATTGGAATGTCAAAATTTTCTAGTGGTGAATTTTTCATAATTTTCTTATATAGAAAAATATTCAGGTAAAAATTTAATACCGTATAAATATTCATTGTGTTTTAATACATCATAATGACCACAAATTGATGTAATAAATATTATAAAAGTTATCCACAAACCAAATATATGTTTTTTATTTAAAATATTATTATTTTATTTCAATTTTATATTGTTCATAAATCCATTATGATTCCTCCTAAACTAATAATACATTTTAAGTGTTTTAAATCATTTCTATAAGAGTATGACTGACTGGCTGAAAATTAAATTTTTTATTAGCCAAACACTTTTATGGAAAAAGTGAGAAACTTAAATATTTACCTATATCAAACACAAAATGAAACCATATAATTTTTAAATGATATCTTAAGACTAATGGAAGCATTATGCATAAATAATTTCCCAGAATTAGTGGTTACATGTGTGTATGAATCCTCCTTTATAAGGTCTTAAAAGTGATACTCTTGTTTTTCCCAAGGTTTCATGTACTCATATTTTTTGAGATCCCCTTCATTGAAAACTCTTATCAGTAGAAGATATTTCTTGTAGACGGATGCACTCTTCCCATGATTAGGGGCCACACATATCAATTTTTCCATAATTTTTTTTCTATTCCCTCTGTTGTGAAATTATTCACAAAAACCTCATCCATTATATGTTTTTCTAGATGCATGATTAGATATTGAGTTTGATCAGAAAACAAAACTTTCTATAACTGATGTCTAGTTAATGAACGCTTAAGGGTAACTTACCCATGAGCTATATCCTATGTCTGGTCAGAATTTACAAAATCCTAGGGATCTCCTTCCATAACCTTGTATTTTGGAATTTTTATAATTTTTTCTCCATTGGTAGAGGTATGTAGTAATAGTTCTTTTGACATTTCAATTTACATATCCGAACCTTCCTCCATCTTGGACTAGAAATCCCACTACCTTGAATATATGATGCATTGTCTCCTGAGAACTGACTATAGGACTCACCACTGGACTCATCTTCAGGGAATCTCTGCTCATTATTGGATTTCTCTTCCTGAGCTATGAAATTCTTGTCCTACCCTTCACACCCAAATCCTTAAAATCAGTTAACAAGATTGATATATAGAAATCCATCCTCAGGCTTGACCCGATTAGAGACCCACCCCATTTAACCTGACCTTTACCACCCGATGGAGAACCCTCTCATGTCGTATTAGACCCATCAAGACCCCCACAAAGGTCCTGACTCATATGATTCCATATATCCATAGTTACCACATGAAAGTACTACATCTGCATTGGATGAAACATTGTGAGCTCCTACATCTCCCTCAATAGCCACATAAGTCTCTTCTATATGGTTTATACCATTAATAGCTCAAACTTCTCCCCCTTTCAAGACCTTATCTTATTTACAAGATGAAGAAAACAAAAAGCCAACATCACATACTCCATCAATACATATAGGTTCTGAAGTGGATTGCACAAAATTCTCAGGATCACTTAGGACCTTACTCAATAGACATAAAATATCATCAACCAATGGATTGATTTTTTGGGTCGTGCCTCATACCACTTTCACAGTACATGGGACAGTAGAAACACCAAAATAAAACTTCCCCATAAAACCATCACCATCACAAGGATACACTCCCTTTATAATGCCTCCCAAGTCATAAATCATCTTCTGATCAAATATTTGTACCCCATACCTACAGTTTTCTAATGAGTGATCCAATTTTTTACAGGGAGAGGATAAGTCCAACCATAGTTGAAAAAACACAACCTACTTGCAACAAAACTCTTTACCCACAAAAATCCAAATGTACAACAATAGTAATATTGAGATATATGATTCCATAAAGATTCCTCCCAATTGACTCCCATGCTCTGAATAATCCCCTACCAAGAATTTATTTCCACACACTCAAGTAAATAATTTTTGTCTTCTCATTTCCATTCAAGAACTAATTTTATGTTATCTCTATTAAATTAGATTTTATTATGTTTGGATATGTTCTTCTATACTACCCTAAATTCACATTTAATGTATAAATTATGAGATCCCTCATTCAATCTCCTTAATGCTCACTTGATAATTTATTTACACCAGTTACCATACCAAAACATAGTTAGGATTATTTTCTGGATTCAATCTTTATCTTTAACTTATTAATATAATGTCCAATTTCTAATTTTGAGATATTTTTTCCTATCTATATTAGTTCCTATTTCATGTCTCTTTGATGAGAAACCCACTTCCCTCTCATCAATCCGTTTTTTGAATCATTAATTGACGCCATTATGCTGTCCAAATTTCACAATGATTTTTCCATGACAAAACAATTATTTAGTGAATACAATACCCATTTTCTATCAAGGGTGTTCAAATTTTTTCAAATTTACTTTTGATTTGGGACTTAAATATATTTATTCCAATATCCTTGATCATGGAATAAATTGTGATGATGAGTCAATCTATGTTGTACGATCAATGTGTCACACTTCAGTATGAGAATGAAATGATGGTGGTGGGAATGATCAAAATTATATAGCGCTCCAATGCATTGGGTAATTTTTATTATCACGAGACATCATGTTGGTAAAGGAAGTGAACTCTATTCCATTATGGGACATTTTCCACCATGTTTTCTTGGCATTTTATCCTTAACCTATTTTATGATGCAATGTATTTTTTTGTTTCAAAATTTACCAAGTTTCCTTTATGATAATCATGTTATATCATGTATTATCATTCATGATTTTGATTATCATTTCTTTTTATGTGCTATTTAAAAAACTATTTTCTAACATTTATTATTTTCTTCATTTTATTCCATTTTTATTCCCTTTCAAGGCTGTATAGATCACCCATTTCTTATGTAAGTTGCTAGGTTACCCGATGAAGTTTTAAAATCCATGGAATTTTAGAAGCCTGTTAAGGAAGTTTTCAATAATGTTGTTGCTTCCCATTTCAACATGTTATTCTATATACCTAATTCCCAAAAAACACTTGACTTTTCAATATCTCAGGATGTATTATGTTTAACTTTATGTATTAAATCATGAATTAATGTAGAATAAAGAGTATAGTTTTTATTCCATACCTCCCTCAAATGGCTGGCCAGGAAGAGTGGCTGAATAAGACATTGGTAGACATTTTTTAGAATGTTTTTTTTTGATTTTGGATGCTCATTGGATTGTAATTTGTGATTGGATGAATTTTTATAGAATTAAATCTACCAATAATCGATTCAAATGGCATCTTTAAAGGTTTTTTAGGGTTAGCCATGCCAGTTCCCATTATGTTTGGATGAGGTAGGTGAGAACTTAAAGTTTGGACCGATCCTCATGCTAGAAACATATAATAAAGTAAAGTTAATCAGGTAGCATTTTTCGATAGTGCATAAAAATCATAATTCTAATGCTAATCAAAGGCACTAAATATTCTAGTTTTTCAGGGGTGAAAGGGTGTTTCTAATAGTGGAACCTTGTTTAGGTCACCACTGTGTGGATTAGAAATAGATGTTATTGGACAGGTATGTTGAAAAGTTTGAGATCACAGAGAGAGTTGATAAGGTTTCATAACAATTGGACTTTCCTTCAGAGTTAATTTCAATTCATGAAACATTTTATGTTCCTCAGTAGAAAAAGTATAATCTGAATCTGTTTTATGGGTTGAATTAGAAAGAGTGTGTATTGGAACTTGACTAGTCAGTGTTTTAGAGGCCAATATTAAATGTGGATTCTTCGGAAAAAGTAATTATTTGGATTTCCATATCATTGGTCTGAGTTTTTTGGAATCATGGTAGTGATGATGATGAGACATGGGAGTAGAGGACTTGGGTTGAAGAAGAGTATCCATTTTTGTTATCTGATCAGACTTTAGAATCACTTTATGGTGGAAGAATGTATTCATTATGGGGATAAATGTCACTTACATAATTTTATTTTGAGATATTTCTTTGATTTTTTGTTCCCATGTTTATTCTTTAGTTTCCCTTTGATTTTTTAGATAAAAAGTGATTTTTTGGGCTTGGCGGGAGGTGGTGCACAATTTGGGGAAACCATGTGACATTCTCCAGGAAACCATATGGCCTTATTTTTCTTTGATAGTAAGGAACAAATGGTTTCCGCACATTTTGGATAACCATGTGGGGGAAACCTTGTGGGTTTTCCATCTTGTATAGTGAGGGATGAATTGTTTCCACATGCATTGGAAAACTCTATGGGCTACCCATGCAACCAGTCCAGGTTATTAAAAAATAGAAAATCACTCATTTTCCCTCTACATATTTAACCCTAAAACACCTCTAATATGAACCCTATGGGAAATTCATCCATGAGAGACTTCGATAAACCTTCTTGGACATCTTTATCATCAATACTTGAGTTGTTTTGGCCTTGAATCTTCAAGGAATAATCAAGTATGTCTATTTTCTAATGATTTCTTCCTTCGTATATAGATTCTCTAAATCCATCATTTATTTCTTCTATTCTAGTGGGTTATTTGACCTAATGAGGGAGGTTTATCATGTGTTCTTGGGTGAAATCATGATGGTTGTTTTTTGATCTTTTCTTTATAGAGTCTTGATGAGGTGTAATTCTGATTTTTTCACAAGATTCAGGATGTTTCCTAGATTAAGGTTGGTGGTTCCATGATTTTACATTATTAGATGAGTTTGGAGTTCTTTATTGGTATCAAAAAATATTTTTTATAGATTATCTATGTGGTGAGAAACAATATTTGAAAACGGTTTGAGATATGTATGTGATGAAAGTTGATTTTATAAAGGAAAACGGTTATGTTTCACGTGTGATCTATTGCGGTGTTTCTTGAAACTATTTTATGATTTGGTGAAAGGATAAAAATGTGTTTTAAATTGGTATTTTTGGTGCGGATTCATTAAAAGTTGGTTTTCCAAAATAAATGATTCTTTCATTTTGACCTCTTTATTGTGAACCATTAATGTGTTTTGAATTGTAAAAGTGAAGTGAAGTATTTAATAAAATGTATTTGGTGTGAGTATAAATTTGAAAGGGTATTTTTTCATATAAATGGTTGATTTTTATATTTAATCTTCTTTTTTTGTTTCCAAATGGGTTCCACGATTTGAGAAGTTAGTGAAAAATGTATTTCCAAATGGTTTGGGTGTGCATGTAATGAAAAGTGGTTTTAATTATGAAAATGGTAGTTTAAATGTGAGTATTGATCTTTAGATCATTGTGAATTATGAAAGTGTTTATTTTATTGTGTTCTTATTATTTTTGGCATATATATGTGAAAGTGATGATTTATGTGACATGTGAAATGAAATTTTTGAACAAAGGGAATCCTGGGTATCTAGGTGGGTGAACTAGAACTATTATACTAGTTGATTTGGAAGGGATGAGGCCCAAATTCTTCTAGCAAGATTGATGTTACAACACTAACTAAACATTTGATATGGTCATAAAACTCTAGACCTTATGATAGGATCCCCTCCTATAGCTCATACACGAGATCACTATTTTTTTTGGTTTTTGATATGGGGACCAGTAAACCATTTTATGTGTTCCCATCTAGTGGATCATGCATGAGGGAATTTTTTGGTTCTTTTTGGAGGATTTTGAGCATCTTGGTATGAGTTTCATAAGGTCCCACTTGTGATAGTAACCTATAGGTTTTTCCATGGCACTCTATTGTGACATGATGGTTTGGGGATGTGGTTCTAACCTTAGGTATATAATGCACCATGCACACGTTTAACTTCAAAAAATATTATTTCTAAGAAAATTTTTTCCTTAAATTTTTTATCTTAAAATGATTCCTTTAAAATGAACCTTGAAAATGTTTCGAAAGTTCATAAGAAAATGTATATTTTTATGTTTATTTTAATTTTATAGCATGTAATATTTCTTTTGGGTGGAATACTTCTGGGCTTTAAAACACACCTTATATAGATCTTGGGGTTCATGTATACTTTTTTATTTATGTCCCAAGTAAAGGTAATATGTTCCATGGTCGTGAAGGTGGATTCAATTTGTAGTGTTATTCTTCTTGAAGGTGATGGTAGTGGTGGATTGAGGGTGATGTACCTATTGTAACATGGTGGTTTTTTGAAAGGTTTTTTTGTCCCTATTCCACTGTTGTACTTTTGGTATTGGTTAATTTCATAAATCATTTAATCTGAAAATTTTTGTTTCTTTTATGTTTATGACTATTAGTTATGTGATGTTTTATTCTCGTGGGTTATTTATTATTTTATTCATGTGTGAAATTGGTCCCAAAGTGTATTGTTTATACCCATGCACTAGTTACCATCCAATGGGGATCGAGAATTCCCTATGGGCCATTCCATAGTCCGAGTCAGATGTCAGTTTGGATGACACCCTAACATTGTTCGTGACATAAAAACTATTGACCATGATGATATACCATGTAGAATAAAAAAGTGACTGTATTAGATCAATTGCATGAATAGAGTATAAAATTTTTAGATCTAGGATAATATATAAATTTAATACATTATTCTCTTTAAATATGGGAATCTCCAACCTTCACAACCAAAAATATAATATTCATAGATATATAATATTCATAATTATGAATACTTCATGGAACTCTTACTTCTCAATAAATAAAATTTTCTTGAATTTGATCTTTATATAAAATACCAATAAGATACATATTTAAACTTAAAATTTTCTTTAACAATTTGATGGCCCATCAACCATATCCAATAACAAAATCATCAATTATTCCTTTAATATTAATTTTCAATTAAGTGAATGAATATCCATTAGTATTATAGAACCCCTTCTTAAAATCCACTCTAATAGATTCAGCACATTTACTCCAAGGGTATTTCCTATTTTAATTACATAGGTATTATGGTTGAACATTCTTTATATATCTTTTTACACACTACTAGTGATGGTTTTGAAACTTAAAATATTTTAGATATTCCCTTAATTATTAAAAAAAGTAACATCTTTCTTAGGGACATCATGAATCTTCTTAAAATTATAAGGTTCTATTCTTTCCTTCCAATATGTCATACTTCACCTCTAATTATAATAATGATGGTTTCCTCCTTTATTGGTGAAAAATATAACTCAATAACAATTTTGGTTCATTATTTTCATTAGGATTAGGGTGAATATCCCCACTAGTGCTGCTATAATGATTTTTTCTTCTCCAGGAGACACCCTATATGGTTTTTTATTTCTGTGGATTTGAAACATTTAAATACTCATGAAATTGGTTGATTTTAAATTGACCTATTAATAAAAATAAAAATACCCCCTCTCCCCATGTAGGAATCAAGTATTAATAAAAAATAAAACACATTAATAGAGTGGTTAGTCTCTATCAAAGAAAATGAAGGGATTATCATAGAACCATAGGTACAACAACTCCCCATTAATGTTATCTGATGGTGTACAAAAGTTTTCCCCTTGTATTAGTAACAAGTTAGGAAAAGGGTTAATCATACCACAAGTACTATATTAATGTTTTTGTATTCTCTAGGATCTATTTTTCATCGTTTTTTATGTCAAGGGAATCCCAACCATCTAGAAACATCAACTTGTTAATGGGGGATTAATACTAGAATTATTAATCCCATAAGAAATATACCCTCTCCTCATGTGATACTCAGATCTTACTGAAATATAACACCTGAAATTAGGGTGGTTAGTACCAGTAATAACCACTAAGGGGAGAATCATAGAACCTTGGGTATAAAAGTTCTTTTTATTGCATGATGTGTCAAAATAAATTCACGACTCATCGTGGTGCTATGAATGTGGATAAATAAAATGTTCCTTTAGGAAACATGCAATGTAATCTTATGTAATATGGACAAAATCACTAACACCTCTTGATGGGTTATATGGATTTTGTTCTTGTATTATTAGCATCTATATGAATGACAATGAAGAAGAAGAAGAGATCTTAATAATCACATTAAAACACTGGTAAAAAAATAAATGAAATTCTAATAAAAAATTCATATAATGATAAACAAATTCAATAATTATAAAATTTACCAAGAATGCTTTTCTACCTCTTGAATTTTATAAATGCAACAATAATAACTATTTGGCATATACCAAATTTGATTTTTTTAGATTAATTGCATAATATGACAAGTAAATGACATGAAACTCCTTAAAAATGATTTTTTGGAGGAAATATTGACAAATATCACTAGAACTAAGAGAGAGAAAGAATCTTTCATGTTAAATTTACAATTAATTTAACATCATTGTATTAAATTTTATCGGTTTATTTATTCAATGAAGACATTGATCATTTAAGCCTCTATTCGATTGGACCACTATTGCATTAGGAGGATCCAATTAAGAGTACATCTAATAGTGATCCACATGTGCTCCAATGATGTTGAAGCATCGTCAATAGAACTCTAGCTTCTAGCTTGATGGTACCAACCATATTATGTCAGTCCCTTTGATCCCACACCAACCTTCATGGTTGAGGGATTAATTCTTCCTCTCTCACTTTTGAGTTGAGGAGGAAGGAATAAGAATTTGATTATTGAGATAGTTTTAGATAATTGTTTCTCTAGATATGAGATAATCTGTAGAGGTTATGTGTTGTGCACAATAACGTCTAACCATAAGATATGACATAATCGTGTATTTATAGAGAAATGTTATAGAATATTTAATTGAACATAGAGAATTTATTATTCTCTTAATCCCTAGAAAAACCCATTTTTATATAATAATAATAATATTAATTACTTTACAAGCGTTTAACAATTGGTTAAAATAGATATCATTTTTTTAAATAAATAAATATTTATTTATTTAATTGATGTTTTATATATCATTATCACCCGACTCAATAGTTTGGTCAAAACTTCCTCTATATTTACTATTCCTTTAATAATAAATATTTTTCATTCAATAAATAAATAAATGTTTATAATATTCATGGTCATGAAAATAAATATTTATTTTGATATTCAACTCATACATAAATATAACGATTGGATGTTTATAATCAGTATATTTGGAATTAAAATTATTCGATGGATGAGGGAATCATATATATTATAATAATTAAATTCAAATATGATTTAATTGATATCAATAGAAACACTAAGTGTGTCACCCTATAGGATTTTTCCTCAGAAAAATTAGGCGTGTTCACTTAACGTACAATATCATCTTATATATGCACATAAAGCCACCCAAGAGGAAGTAGTAAATTAAACAATGATAAAAACCACACACATATGATCCCTATGTAAAATAGTCCTCGTTAAGAGATTTAAAAGATCATGTCACCAAAATATATGCTCAATATATCTTTCCTTAATTACCTGAAATGAAATCATTAGTACGCGATAGAAATTGAATTTAGTTCAGGAGTTCCATTCCAATCAAAGGGTTGTGATATGAACATCTATAAAGATGGAAGGGAAAAATTAATCCACAACTTTTTTATTAATAAAATATCTCTCATGAAACACCCAAAATGTCCTACTTCATCATGAACATATAGCAAAATAGTTATTTTTTCAATACATAAAAATACATGTTTCATGATGTGTATCAATAATAATATTAGTGTCTATGGATAATAATATATTCTAACATAAAGAAATTTCCAATTTCACAAACCATGTGTAATTCCAACTGGTGGGTCTATCCTTATGAAATACTCTCTTAGGGATTACAAAGTGTAAACTTAATGAGTTGATGTCTTGTCAAATTAAGAGAACTCTCACCTAACAGTCAATATACAATGAGTCTTATCATAAAATGTTATCTGAATATTGAATGGTATTTAAGAATAATGTCATAGAATTTCAAGGTTCTCATCATATTAGGGAACTGCCAGAACCTATTCAATATGACATATACTCGAGGAAATCATCACATTAATTTCACATAGAATAATAATAAATATGTGATAATGTATTTATAAATATTAAAAGCCATCAATATAAAATACCTATAAAATAAAAAGTAGTTAATTATAGGGAACCAACTATAACACCTATGATTTAATTATTCCATCCTTCAGAATCATTATGACACATTCATTATTCTAAAATATAACCTCATTAATAGTATCACAATGTTAAGAAAAACTAGGTATATTGTAACCAAAACAAAAAAAGACAAAATCACTAGATTACGTCTTAACAATCTTTTTGTATCAAACTCCTTTCACATTGAGTGATTCATCATTTCTTAAATTGATAACGCCTCCATAATATTATTGGATGTATTTCAAGAGATAGTTTTTTTCATCAATGTGTTATGGTAATCCACTATTAATTATACTTGTATTTTATCCTTTTTTCTATATTTAAATCCACATCTACCACTATTCCACGATCTTGATTATTCTTCCTCATGATGGATTTGGAATTTTTCTTACACAATAAAAATTCTAAAAGCATGGAAAGAATGTTTTTGGTGGTGTATTATGGTAGATCATACCCCCAAAAGTCTTATTAATAGAATTATAGGTATTTTACAATTTAACCTTCTCTTTGAGATGTTATTTTGGATGGTCTCTTGGAGATCTAGATTTACAATCTTGATTCTACACCCTTATTTAATTAATGGAGTGAGATCTTATACCATGACATATATTATTTATTTCTACAGACTATGTAACACCTACACAATCCTTCAAAGTGAAATGTACTTAGGTAGAACATATATTCATTAAAATATGATCATCACATTTTTATCTAATTTGATATCCAAAACTCATTTTCAACCTCATATTTCTTAGGAGCCTTATCCTTTTCTGTAACCTTTCCCTTAGGCTTAGCCTCAATATTCATTTCTTTCCAAAATTATTTTACATTAGAATTTCCAGCATTATACACCTTCACACATCATTTACATTTCATTGGCAGTGATAAGATTTGAGTTTTATAGTCCTAGACTACACTTACTACTCGGGCATAGTAAAGTGGCAGTGTAGGGTCAAACCCACAAGGATCACTGGAAGGTCAACAACCAATTGAATAAAACCATTTAGAACAATTACTCACTTTTACTCTTCAGTTTGGTCTTTACTAAAGGTATGTAGTTTGGAATTATGAAAGATAATAATTTAGAGATCATGGTCTATTTCAACTAACATTACAAAAGATAATCCTAGATTTATCATGGGATATTCCAACGAATTTTATTGGGAAGAAGTGAAAGATTTAGAATTTTTTTTGGTAAATCTAATTGGATATACCCATGTTGAAACTACCCCATGGTTAAGGTATGGCTGGAAACCTAAGATCAATATGCTTATCTTCTATATCAAAAGCATCATCAGCTAATGACTATAGTCCTGGTAAACTCCAATTTTTCTAGGTTTGTTCAATTGCATTTCCCATGGTCATGGTTGCATAATATAATGTGATTAAAACTTATTATTAACCTAATTACAAGACATAGGGTTAACAATGTTCAATCAATAGATTTTTTAGGCACAAAAATTCCCAAACACTAAATTGATTCCATAGTTACGATGAAAATGGGTTTATTAGGGGTTGTGGGAGGGAGATTAAACCAACGGACAACATTTATTTTTAAAGTTAAAATTATTTAAATAATATTTTATTTATATATTTTTCACCTTATATTATAAAAACTTCTAACTTTTTTCAATTTTTAAGCATTTTTTTGTGTATGAAATTGTTATATTTTATCCTTTTTTTAAATTCCAAGCATGTCCTGTCCCCCACTTGTCAAATGATACCTGTCCGTTATTTTATTTAAAGCACATTTATTCACATATATTGATCAAAACGTACCCAATTATATTCTAAAATTATATATCCATGAATTAGAAGTTCTTATCTTCATAAAACATCATTCCATGCATCCCTATGAAAATATCTAAAGGAGGCATACTAATGAAGTGGTAATCATCCTACTGAATCTATTCCAATTCATTTATTCTTATAGATTCTCTAGATATAAGTATTCATAATAAAATAATAAACATTGAATAATAAATATACTTAAATATTATTATTTATATTTTACCATAATTAATCACCCTATTTTCTACCCAATTAGATGTGAAAGTATTGCTCATGAATATGTATGGACTACTGAATCAATGTAGCGATACAATTAATTTTCCATAACCACATTTCATGGATGGTAATTTTGATGGGTTTAATGTTGATACATGATATTGATAACATAATTATGATTATGTTATTATAATATCATATCTAACTTCTTGCCTTCCAATGCAATGAAAAATGATAACGTCGCTCACGTGTACGTTGGACTACCACCTCCACAAAGCGATATGATTATGTGTTCATTTATGATTTAAATGGATGGTAATATGGATATATTTAATGAATATATTTGATATATAAAATTTTATAATGATTTTTAATGGTGAATTATTATTTAAGATTATTTCATTCCATCCATTGAGAAATGGAAACAACATTCACGTATATGTATATCTTACCATCTCTATGATCCATGTAAACCATTTTTCCACCTCTACCTTTTATGGATGACTATTTTCAAACCCAGAAACTAGTATCCTATAGTCACATGTTACTATATTAAATATCAACTAGATATCATTAATCACATCCCATAGTAAATAATAGATTAATATCCTGGGTAAACTAGATACATAATTCAAATCACCATTACATTTAAAAAAATACACAATGATTTTTCATTAATTCACCACTATTTACCTTATAATATTCTTAAATATGAATAAAAAAACACCTTCTAGTATCATGGGAAAAAATAAAACATAATAAAGCGTTGATATCAGATTCTCTATAAGGGTATGCATATAATAAAATCTATGAATAAATGAGGCCTAATCAATATAGAAAGAAAAATAATAGAAAAACTTGACATTTAATAAATATATTGATCATAATATGGTTGAAATAATTGATGATAAAATTATTCCAAAAAAATAATCACACGATTTTGAAAATTGACCATAGATATTCAAACTAATCTAATAATCACATGATCTTGAAACTTGACCATAGATATTATAAATAATCAAATAATCACATAGAATATTAATGTATGAATTCTTAGTGATGGAATGAATAATCACAAACATATTAAAAACATATCTGATAACTCATTCTTATAATTCTCACTATCATGTCCTTATGCAAAGACGTCTTACATAAATGGGTATGATCTCATCGAACTACCCAAGTTAATTTTTCTCATGAGACCTATCGATTCATCATGGTTCTATGTAATTCAGGGCCCCCACCCATCATATAATAATCCAAATTAATTACTCATATGAAACGTGTGAAACATAATCAACACAAAAATTTATTTTGGAGAACTAATTTTTTTCATACCTACCCTAATAAATAAACATATTCATAAACCATATGGATAAATATGGTTAATGATATTAAAACTAGAGAACTCTAGTCAAAATAATCACAAAAAGAATGGATAAAAAATATATATGGTATCAATACAACACATAACCAGTGTATTATAAGTATAATAATGGGTTGATTTCATTAATGAATAAAAATATTCTAAAGATTTCATAAAATACATTGATAAGGAAAATAACATTCTTCCTTCGATTTTTTTAAAACTTAAAGTCCAGAAAATATTTTAGTAACAATTATCTTTGAAAATAAACATTTAAAACTTATAGAATAATCCTTAAATTTTTTAGTGGTCATGATGGTTTTTAATTCCATTCATACCGTACATGTTAAAATAAAGATTCTTTTCACATTTTTGGTAAAATCCAAACATTCCTTGTATGGAAATGGACCTGAAGATTGCTTTGAAAATTTTTTTAACAATAAAAATGGGTAAAAATTTTTATATGAATTTTTTATGAAAATTTAAAAAAATTTAATTTTTTTAGAAAACACATATTTTTGTGGAAAAGGATTTTCAACCAAAGATAAAAATAGATTCAAATTTTCATAAAAACATTTTCTCAATCATATTTTGTGACAAATAGTGGATAAATGGTAATAATAATTGAAAAAGTTCATGAATAAATAGATTAGAATAAAATATATTGATATTAATTTAGAAATATCAAATAATTCCATCGCGTTGGACTTAAATAAAAACAGTCCTAAATAATGACAGGATTGTGAAATAAACCCTTACCACTTTGGTAACATTTTTAATATGAGCCCCGTGAAATTAATAAATTTAAATTAATATTAAAATAAAATTAATAGAAATATTTTAATGATATCATAAATAAAAAGGGTTTCTATATACACTACAGAAAGGTAGAAGTGCTAATTATGGAATACGTATCATGGAAGTGAAAGTGAGATTGGAAATCATTACAACTTATTTGAATTCCTTAGTTTTTGTCTTAAACTCATATCCATTAAGAAAACATACACATAAATCTCATAACAAACATGATCTACATATAGTCTTTTATCACTCTATTGTAAGCAATAATTTGTTAAAATCCAAGTTTTAGGTGGTAATTGCTTCATTATTCATGTATGATTTGGTTTGATAATTTTGGAACTTTTAATTTGATCATGGAAACATAATATACCAAATGATAAAGATGATATAAATATAAAATATATTCATTATTTATATATTTATTATAATCTATAAATTTTAACGATAGAAAATGGATTATATCGTTCATGGAGATGATTGACCATATGTACATATGAATGTTGTTTCCATTTTTCTCGATTGAACGAATTAAAAGAAAATAAATATTAATTAACATTTTATGAATCATTATCATTTTTTTGATTCCTGAAGGATAAATTTTTATTCGAAATCACTTTTTAGGAAAAGTGATTAATCGAAGTAGTTCAATGTAAAGTGTAGTGAACACACTAAGAGATCCCAAAATCATTAAAAACAAGAATAAAATTATTGGAATCAATTACCCTATATGTACCCCAATGAAGAGAATGTACCATCACATTAAGATCTTCTTTGACTAAATATTCCAAGTGGGTGGGAAGATTTTCCTAAGTTGGATGTATTCCATCACATTTATCCTCTTTTCATAATAGCCTCATGACAAGATTTGGTATTTCTTATATGATCAAAGCCCTTTAATCATCACTGACATTGACTTGAATTATTCTTTCTAAGAGTTTGTCTAAATCCTCACTCAATGCCTTAATCTAGAAGGATCCTTGAAATGCACGGCCGATTGTCACCTATCGACCGGTCAAGGTTTCGGTGCTCTGCTAATGTGTATAAGAGCACTGGGGTCGAATCTTCGGTGATGGTACTTCGTAATAGTCGTTTGTTTTTAGTTGATTGTATTTTGATTAGGGGAGTTTGTTTTCAGAGCTTAATTGAAATAATTTATAGATGATGTTTGATTTAACAAATTGATAAAGATTGGGTCGAGTTAATCATTAGGTAGTTAAGCTTGTGATATCCTTGATCTTTGCTTTATATTGAGTTAAATTAACACCCTTGTCACAAGATGTTTTTGATCAGAATTCCCAAGTGTTAAAGCTTTAATCCAAGTCGTAACTTAACTTAGGTTTCTAATCATTACCATTACTTGTTTATGGTAGTGTATTTGTGGTTGAAGTAATCCATAGAATCCACATATTAAACAAAACATGTCATTAATCCATGACATATAAAGTTCAACATACACAATATTAATTTAAAGAACATTTGTCTAGAAAAAGATCTCAATCACTTAACATACCTAAATTATAACTCACCCAAATTAAAGATTTACTCATCCATTAAAATGATTACTAATCTGGTTATAATGATTATGATGATAAATTAAGAAGATAAGATAAAGAAAGGGACAAGATAAGAGTAGTGTGCCGAACACACACACAAAATATTTTGAGAATCAAAAATGGAATTTCGATTGAATGAGGAAGAAAAATAAGGGACTTTTATTTAAAATGATTCAAACTATTTTAAGACCATGAATATTATAATACAGAAGGTAGAGACGAATAATAGGTATTGAAGAAGAAACAAGCACTAAAATTTGATTGAAATGAAAACAATGTTACACAATTACAATTGAACACAATCACAAACAAACGTGAAAGAGAAGTGGAGAAGAGGTCTCTCTTGTTGAAACAAGATCAAAGCATATCCTCCCAGAACCTTGTGAAAGCTCTAGTAATTCCAAACCTTCTCCTTAAGTTCTGAAGTGACAACCCTTTTGAAAGGAGAGGAGGGGATGTATTTATAGCCCAAGGTGGTGGACTGTTTACATTCCAGAAATACCCCTCCACTTGGCTCGCCGAAATGTACATCTAGACAGACTAATCATGAGAAATATCCTTCTTTAAAGTTGTATATAAAAATGTCTTCTGTCTCCTGTGAAACTTTGGTGGCCATTTTATTTATTGAGACAAAGTTATGGCGGTGTTAGTAAACAATTCGGATCTGTCCATTTCAATACAGACTTTTTCGAAGTCCATAATGTGAATGGGTTTTTGAATAGGAAGATGCCCTCAAATAAAAATACTTTATTCAACAAAGTTTGCCTAAACAATCTCCTCTTTCAAACCGAAAAATTGTATCTCGAATGGATCTATACATCAGGGAGAATTGCAAAATTAGTGTGGTGTTTTTAATTCCCTGACAGAATGGTGGGCTGGACTTCAATGCATCAGTTGGGCCCCTTGTATTTGTGATTGGGTTCTGAAATTTTTATCATGGGCTCCTTGAAATGTACTACGAACTTGGGATGATAATTAAGGTTTTTAGACTTCTTGATTGTGCTCAGTAATTCAATTTTGATGAATATTATAGTTTCTTCACAGCTTCATTGGTCTTGTTTGGGAGGACCATATGACCCTTCAAATGGTAGAATTGGCTCATGGTACCTTCTAATTAAATGTTTTATATTTAAATTAGAATCCTACAAAACAGGAACCATACAATTTGGATCAGTATAGTGATATTTATAATTAAAACAGTAAACTGACTCAATTGGACTACTTCAAAAAATGCTCAAAAATTATACTTAATATTTAGACATTAATATTTTACATAAATTATGAACATTTCATATAAAATAAGTAAAAGGAGTATATAATAAGTCATGAAAATATTAATAAAGTCAACTCCCCCACACTTAGTCTTGTGCATGTCCTCATGTGCAACAAATATAAAAACATGAAAAAATCATTTTTACTCACCAACAAATATTAAAATTTTGTTTTCTTCAATCAGGGGAGGTTTAGACTATTTAACTCATCCATTTTGAAATCCACCAAAAGTTGTTACAGAAAGAATGTTCCAAAACTAATTCATTTTTTGATGCTCAAATTTAGAAATTGAAAATGTGGATACTCAAAACTCACACCTCTCAAGATGATAAAATTCATTTGTGGAGGTTCACTCTTTCACCAACCAAAAGTGAAAATCATAGAGTTTGTAAGAGCTCTCAGCTTCCACTCCCTATAAAAAGTACTGAAAAATCAAGATGTATTTTTAAGGGGTTTTTCTATGGCTATGGGATGGTAGGAATATAATGTCCAAGAGAGAAGAAGAGGGGTAAAACACCAACATAGAAAAAGCAACGCACATTTTTTTTTGAAATAAAACATGGAAGGAAATGAAAACACATATTTACAAGGGAATGATTGTATGAAGAAAGAAACAATAGAGGAATAGAATATGAAGGGGATGAGAAGATGAAATATTTACCAACCACAAAACATCTCCCAATGATATAAGAATATAATGCAAGTGTTCAATTTTTTTCTTTTTTTTTCTTTGTTTTTTCGAAAGTTGAACTTGAAAAATATCTCACACTCATATCCCAACCCATGTTTTATCTCCTCAAGACACTAATTGTAATAGTTATAACAAGATCAAAGGCCGAGAAAGATTTATTTTTGACCTACCCAAGACACAACCCATTTTTGCAAAAAAAAATTGATTTTTTTTCATCATTTTTGATTTGTTTTTGAACACTTGTCAAAAACATTTACGAAATTACATAAATGGAAGTACATTACATTCCCCAAAACACACTGAATGACAAAATCTCCCCCACACTGAAATGGATGCTTTCCCTCAAGCAAAAGATAACTCGTTGAAAATCAATAATAGGGTACCCAAACAATGAAATCCATTCCCCCCACACTTAAATTTCAAAAAAAAATATGCAATGAAAATCCATGTTAATATTGGGTGGGAAAAGGTATTGGGCTTGTAATGTGGCTATCAAAGAAAAGGTATCCATAGGCTCGAAGGGGCTTTCAAAAGGAGGATTAATATAAGGGAAATAGGAGGCTATTTTGCTATTGTGATTCTCAGGTGGTTCAGAAAATGCCTCTATCATATTAATGCACACTAAGGAAGGAAATTCAGATCGAAGGTCCAAAAACTAAAGAC
The DNA here is from genome assembly GCA_963277665.1 of Viscum album. NCBI lineage: Eukaryota > Viridiplantae > Streptophyta > Magnoliopsida > Santalales > Viscaceae > Viscum > Viscum album. Next base: position 2,111,907,151 of record OY728157.1, on the reverse strand, counting down.
ACCCAAATGGGGTGAAAACACATAGTTTAAAAAGATGGCTAGAGGTGGCCTTGGCATGAAAGCAAATTTTGTTCCTCACCGTTTGGAAAAAGCATTTTCCAAATCAAAATTTGAGCATTCAAAATTTGTTAATTTTGAAAAAAAATTCTTTATCCAAAGTCATGATGAAAATAAAAAATTTTTGAGATGAAAATATGTCTGTTAACTCCCCAAAATTGTTGGAAAAAATTTCAAAACTCGATGGTGAGTAAACATAACTCTTTAATTTTTTTTATTTTTTTTAAGTGATTGTTTTCTTGGTTTTTTTAGTTTTTTAGGTTTTTATTTTTTTTTTTTTTTTATAAAGATACACCCACACAAAATAGAAAGTTAAAAAGAAAGGTTTTGATAAATAAAGTGGTAAAAAAAATTAAAGAGAGAGGAAAATGAAGAAAGCAGTAGAGAGAGGAAGAGATAGAGAGAGTTGAAGGGAAAGAGGTGCCCCCTGGTTTAGATTTGGTGGGTCGTCGTCTCCATCCGGTGGTGGGTTTAATGGAGAAGTTGGGTATCCAATGTAAGTAGATGATGATCTAGGATTGTGTGTCCTCTCATAGTGATGCTTTAACCGATGTCCCTTAACCATGAGTGTCCTTTTGGAAGAGGGGTCTTGGACTTGCACTACACCAAATGGGTAAACATTAGTAATTACAAAAGAACCTTCCCAATGAGAATTAAGCTTACCTGAGTGAAGTCGGAATCGAGAATTGAAGAGAATTACCTTTTCACCTTCATGAAATACCTTTCCCAGGATGTGTTTGTCATGGATTACCTTATCCTTCTCTTTGTACAAATTGGAATTCTCATAGGATTCAAGTCGAAGCTCCTCCAGTTCAACCAATTGCAACAATCTTTCTTCACCAGATTTTTCGCAATCAAAATTATAGGTTTTCACAGCCCAAAAAGACTTATGTTGGATTTCAACTGGTAGATGAAATTCTTTACCAAAAACTAGCCTAAAAGGAGACATCCCAATGGGTGTTTTATAGGCAGTTCGATATGCCCACAGTGCTTCACCAAGTCTTTCAGGCCAGTCTTTTCTGGTGGGTTTTACAATTCTCACAAGCACTCTTTTCACTTCTCTATTAGAAAGTTCATCCATGCCATTTTTGGGGGTGATATGCAGTTGAATTTTTATGAAAAACCCCATTTTTTTTCAAAATAGATTCCATGGTTTTATTACAAAAATGGGTTCCTAAGTCACTTATCAAGGCATGAGGTGTGCCAAATCTATAGAAGATGTGTGTCTTTAAGAACTCACTAACATTATGTGAATCATCCTTTCTAGTGGGTTTGGCCTCGAACCACCTAGAAACATAATCAACTACAAGAATGATGTTTGAGAATCCATTGGAAGGGGGAAATGGTCCCATGAAATCGATGCCCCAAACATCAAAGATCTCGCAGAAAATTAAAGGCTTTCGGGGAATTTCATTTCTCTTGGAAATTGTGCCAAACTTTTCGCAAGTGGGACATGATTGACAGAACTCATTTGAGTCCTTAAAGAGTGAAGGCCAGAAGAATCCAGAGTCTAGGAACTTTTGAGAGGTCCTTTGTGGTCCAAAGTGGCCACCTCCGGGAAGTGAGTGATAGAATTATAATATGGAAGAATGTTCATTTTCATTGACACATCTCCTTATTACCATGTCAGCCCCAGTTTTCCAAATATTATTTTCTTCCCAAAAATAGTATTTTGAATCACTTTTCAACTTCATTTTTTTGTTATTTTGAAAAATTTTCAGGAAAAACACCCGAAACCATGTAATTTACAATTGGGGAATACCATGGTATTTTTGGAGTGATAGATGAAAGGTTCTTAGTGGGGAATTCAGGATCAATGATTTCAGATTGAGAAGAATTAGAAATTATACTCAAGTGATCAGCAACAAGGTTTTCTTTTCCTGGTATATATTTGATTTCAAGGTCAAACTCTTTTAGCATTAGGATCCATCTTATTAGCCTCGGTTTGGAATCACTTTTCTTGAGTAATAACATTATAGCAGAATGGTCTGTGAAGATTATGATTTTGGCACCTAAGAGATAGGGCTGGAATTTATCTAAGGCAAAAACAACTGCTAAAAGTTCTTTTTTAGTGACATTGTATTGAGATTGAGTTTCATCCAATGTTTTTGAGGCATAATAGATGACATGAGGAAGTTTTTCACTTCTTTTACCAAGAACAGCTCCAACAGATCTATCAGAAGCATCACACATCAACTGAAAGGGTAAGGACCAATCTGGGGGTTGGATTATTGGGGCAGATGTAATAGAAGTTTTGAGTTCAATGAAGGGTCTCTTGAAAAACTCATCAAAATGGAACGTGACATCATTTTGGAGTAACCTAGTGAGTGGGAGGGAAATCCTACTGAAGTTATGGATGAATCTCCGATATAAACCGGCATGACCAAGGAATGAACGGATGTCTCGAACAGAAGTGGATTCAAGAAGTGATTGGATCACTTAAATTTTGGAAGAATCAACTTCAATACCATCCTTTGAAATTATGTGCCCCAGAACAATCCCATTTGCAACCATGAAGTGACATTTTTAAAAATTTAATACAAGGTTACACTTGACACACTTTTGGAGGACTAGAGAGAGTGAATTCAAACAAGATTAAAATGACTCATCATAAATGGTGAAGTCATCCATGAAGTCTTCCAAGCAGTGTTCAATTAATTCAGAAAAGATACTCATCATACACCTCTGGAATGTTGCAGGAGCATTGCAAAGTCCAAAAGGCATTCTTCTATATTCATATGTTCCAAAGGGGCATGTGAAAGTAGTCTTTTCTTGGTCCTAAGGTGATATTGGGATTTGAAAATAGCTGGTGTATCCATCAAGAAAGCAATAGTGCGACTTTCCAGCTAATCTTTATAGAATTTGATCAAGGAATGGAAGAGGTCAGTGATCTTTTCGTGTTTCAGCATTCATTTTTCGATAATCGATGCATACACGCCATTTGTTCTTCACTTGAGTTGTGACTACCTCCCCATGTTCATTTGTGACTACCTCCCCATGTTCATTTGTGACAATAGTTATCCCACCCTTCTTAGGTACAACTTGAATTGGACTAACCCATTCACTATCTAAAATTGGGTAGATAATACCAGCTTGAAGAAGCTTGGTGATCTCTTCCCTAACTACCTCAAGGATGAGTGGATTGAGTCTTTTTTGCAATTGTCTAATTGGTTTGGATGACTCCTCAAGATGGATGTGATGCATGAAAAGGGTAGAATTGATGCCTGGTATTTCATCTAGGGTCCAACCTAAGGCCATTTTGTTTTCCTCTAACACTTGAACAAGTTTAGAATCCCTGGTTTCAGTAAGTGTGGCAGAGGTAATGATAGGATATTAGTGATCATGGAAGAGGAATGCATATTTCAGGTGTTCATGAATAGGTTTTAGATCAGTTTCATCTCTCAATTGTCGTTTAGACATCTCTGGAATGGATGTAGGGACTTTAGTTGCTTCAGATTCATTTTCCTTAATACTGTCCAAGGTGGAGCAGTAGAGATCAGAGTTGATGTGGGATTTAAGAGAGTTTTCAAGTTCTTCAAGATTGATGGAGTCTATGAATGAGAGGTCCACATCAACTTCACCATTTATGACTTTGTTAATCATGGTGCAAATTTCACAAGATCCTTTATCATTAGAACATGAAGAACATGGTGGATTGGGGTTCGATTGACTCTTAGAAGTGTCCTCAGAAGAATTGATTGAGAATGCAGAGTGATCCTCAGATGGGTATCACATGGCTTGGAAAATGTTGAACTTGACCTGTTGGTCACTGAATTCCATGGATAAGATGCCTGAATGGACATAAATCTTGGTTCTCGCAGTCATGAGGAATGGTCTTCCTAGAATTAGGGTAGATCAAGAAGAGTTAGTCTCACCTTCTATGTCAAGAACATAGAAATCAGCAGGGAAGATAAGATCACTGACTCGGACAAGGACATCCTCAATTATTACGTCAAGACTGGCTGTGCTTCGATTGGCTAAGTGAATGACAACACCTGTCGGATGTAAGGTACCTAGACCAAGGTTGAAGAAGATACATTTGGGAATGACATTAATTGAGGCTCCTAGGTATATGAGTGCATCATGAAAGTTGGAACTTGCAATTCGGCATGGGACTGTAAAGTTCCCTAGATCTTTTCACTTTATGGGAATAGACTACTGGGTGGAAACATTTTCAAAGGTCCTATGTTTCCTCTTGTGGGTGCACAATTCCTTAAGAAACTTGGCATACTTAGGAATTTGTTTTATGGAATCTAAGAGGGGAATGTTGACTTCAACACATCTAAACATGTCGAGCATTTCAGGATCGGGTTGAAAGGACTTCCTTGGTTTAGAAATAGCTTGAGGAAATGGAATTGGGTTCCTAAGTGGAATTGAAAGAGGTGAGGGAATGGATTCAGGTTCCTTTTCAAGTTTCTTTTTCTTTTTATTTTCTTCTACAACATTCGATGGAGGGATAGAGGATTTATCTTGAGGCATAGCAAGTTTCTTTCCTGATCTAAGTGAAATTTCACTTACATTACCCTTGGTGTTGGGTAATAGTTGATTAGGGAGTTGGGAAGAATTTTATTGTTTTTGTTGGCTCGGGTGGGATGCAAGTTGACCTATTTAAGTTTCAATGTTTTTAAGGCTAGAATGGGTGAATGAGGAAAGATCTTCCACTGCACTTCCCCATGGTTTCTTGGAAGAAGAGGCTTTTCCCTGGTTGGGATTGCATTGATTTTGGTTCTTGGGAAATCGATTGTTTTGGTTTTGGAATTGGGAAGGCTCACTAGGATAATGGAATCTAGGAGGAGGATTGTTCCTTTGAGGCTGAGGAACAAAAGGATAAGGTTGATGTAAGTTACCACCACTTTGACCAGATTAAAATTGGTTTTGGTTTTGAGGAGGGAATTGAGGGGGGTGAAATATGGGATTACCATACCTAAGGCCTTGGTTATAGGAAGAAGAGAAGGGCTCAGAGTGAGGTTGGTTGAATTTTCTAACAAACTGACCTGATAGTTGAGGATTGGTGTTCCACTGAGCATATGCTGCATTGAGCTCCATTGGTCCAGATGAATCGGATTGATCCTCTTGAATTTGTGGACATGTGTTAGTTGGATGAGATGGAGAGTTACAGATTCCACAGTTTTTGATAGGTCCAGGAAAAATTGATTGTGGAGAAGACGAGGTTAGGGATTTGGTGGCCACAACTAGCTATCGCACAAGACTTGTAAGTTCACTCATCCACTCAGTCCTCTTGTTCATCTCAATTGATTGATTAACTTGGGCTTTTTTGACTTGTTCATGTGCTCGAGTATGGAATTGTTGTGTGTTTTCAGCCATGTTACTTATGAGATCTCTTACAGCTGCAGGAGTTTTATCAATAAGAGCACAGCCACTTGCAGCATCTATGAGAGTTATCTCCATAGCCAATAACCCCTCATAGAAGTATTGGATCAAGAGTTGGTCAGGGATTTGGTGATGTGGGCAGGTTTCCACAAGCTTATTGAACCTCTCCCAGTACTCATGGAGTGATTCACATGGGAATTGATGTATACCACATATTTCCTTTCGGATTGAAGCAGTATGAGAAGCAGGAAAGAATTTCTCTAAGAAGAGTCGCTTCATGTCATTCCATGTAGTTATGAAACCAGGAGGAAGGTTGTAGATCCATGACTTAGCAGTGTCAGCTAGGGAGAAAGGGAATGCTCGAAGTTTGATTTGTTCTTCAGAAACCCCTTGAGGATTCATGGTAGTGCACGCTACTTGGAACTCTTTAAGGTGGAGATGTGGATCCTCACCGGCTAGCCCATGAAAATGAGGGAGAATATGAATCAAACCCGATTTGAGTTCGAAGTCAGCTTCTATGTTTGGATATTGAATAACAAGAGGTTGGTAATTCATATTAGGGCAGCGAGTTCTTTAAGGGTTTGTTCCCTAGGATTGGCCATTTCAAATTCAACTGGTTGGACAAGGATTGCTTCTTGAATTATTTGATTATCTCTTATGTTCCTCCTAATTTGGTGAAGTGTTCGCTCAATTTCAGGGTCAAAAAAATCCAAGGGATTGTTTGGAAGGCTATGGGGAATTTAGAGAGATTTTGGAATAAAGAGAAAGACAGGTTTTTCTTTGTATTTTTTCCATTTATTATTTTTATGAGAAGACGAGTTTTTCTTTGTGTTTTTTTTTCAATTTCTTTTTAAAATTTTGTTTTTTTGGGTTTTTTATTACAATAACCAGAAACTAACGAATAATTAAAGAACCTTCCCTGGAAAAGGTGCCATATGAAATGCACGTCCGATTGTCTCCTATCGCCCAGTCAAGGTTCTGGTGCTCTGCTAATGTGTATAGAAGCACTCGGGTCAAATCCTCGGCGATGGTACTTCGTAATAGTCATTTGTTTTTAGTTGATTGTATTTTTATTAGAAAGGTTTGTTTGCAGAGCTTAATTGAAATAATTTATGGATGATTTTTGATTTAAAAAATTGATAAATATTGGGGTGAGTTCATCATTAGGTAGTTATGCTTCTGATATCCTTGAACTTTTCTTTATATTTCATTAAATTAACACCGATGTCACAAGATGATTTTGATCGAAATTCCCAAGTGTTAAAGCTTTAATCCAAGTAGTAACTTAACTTAGTTTTATAATCATTACCATTACTTGTTTATGGTGGTTTATTTTTGGTACCAATAATCCATGGAATCCACATATTAAACAAAACATGTCATTAATCCATGACATATAAAGTTCAACATACACAATATTAATTTAAAGAACATTCGTCGAGAAAAAGCTCTCAATCACTTAACATACCTAAATTATAACTCACCCCAATTAAAGATTTACCCATCCATTAAAATGATTAATAATCTGGTTATAATGATTATGATGATAAATTAAGAAGATAAGATAAAGAAAGGGACAAGATAAGAGTAGTGTGCCGAACACACACACAAAATATTTTGAGAATCAAAAATGGAATTTCGATTGAATGAGGAAGAAAAATAAGGGACTGTAATTTCAAATGATTCAAACTATTTTAAGACCATGAATATTATACTACAGAAGTTGGAGACAAATAATAGGTATTGAAGAAGAAACAAGCAATAAAATTTGATTGAAATGGAAACAAAGTTACACAATTACAATTGAACGCAAACATAAACAAACGTGAAAGAGAAGTGGAGGAGAGGTCTCTCTTGTTGAAACAAGATCAAAGCATATCCTACCAGAACCTTGTAAAGGCTCTAGTAATTCCAAACTTCCTCCTTAAGTGCTGAAGTGCCAACCCTTTTGAAAGGAGAGGAGGGGATGTATTTATAGCCCAAGGTGGTGGACTGTTTACATTCCAGAAATACCCCTCCACCTGGCTCGCTGAAATGTACATCTAGAAATCTGAATATTGAGAACTAGTATTCTTAAAAGTTGTAGATAAAAATTTCTTCTGTCTACTGTGAAAATTGGCCGGCCATTGGACTTGTTGAGCCAAAGTTATGTCGGTTATAGTAAACAATTCTGATCTGTCCATTTCGATACATACTTTTTCTAAGTTCATAATGTGAATGGGTTTTTGAATAGTAATATTCCCTCAAATAAAAATCATTTCTTCAAAAAAGTTGGCCAACCGAATCTCCTATTTCACACTGCAAAATCGCAGCTCTAATGAATGTCTACATCTGGAGAAATTGCAAAATTAGTGTGCTATTTTTATTTCACGGACAGAATGGTGGGATGGACTTAAAGGCATCAGTTGGGCCCATTGTATTTGTGATTGGGTTCTGAAATTTTTATCATGGACTCCATGAAATTTACTCAGAACTTGGGAAGAGAAGTAAGGTATTTGGACTTCTTGATTGAGCCCAGTAATTCAACTTTCATGAATAGTCCAGTTTCTTCCCAGCTTCTTTGGTCTTGTTTGTGAGGAGCAAATGAGCCTTTAAATGGAAGAATTAGTTCATGGTACCTTCTAATGAAATGTTTTATATTTAAAGGAGAATCCTAAAAAACAAGAACCATACAATTTGGATTAGTATAGGGATATTTATAATTAAAATAGTAAACTGACTCAATTGGACTACTTCAAAAAATGCTCAAAAATTATACTTAATATTTAAACATTAATATTTTACACAAATTATGCACATTTCATATAAAATAAGTAAAGGGAGTATATAATAAGTCATGAAAATATTAATAACATCAATCCTACCTGTATTTATTCATTATAATTTTATGATGAGATCAAGATGTCTGCGTTTGTCTTTTTCATTTTCCCATCCACCATCCCTACCCCACCACCCAACCCTTGTTCCTTGAGGTCACCACTCTTGGTCTTATGTTTTCCACTTCGTGTACCTAGAATCTTATTACATTCCTAGACCTGGATCATTGTTCCTTTAAACACCACCTCATTCCTTCTACTAGACCTTATTTCCATCAGCTTAGGTAGTTGATAGAAATATTATTGAGCTTTATCATTCTTCCCCTGGACCAAAATACACCCCCCGCATCATGGTTCCCCTTCTAATCCTTCTTCTTACTTAGACTATGAATTCATATATGACATTATCCCTCCACAATGTAATCTTAGAGTTGGATTGATTTCTCTTCATCGTAATTTGAATGAGATAAACCTTGGAAAATTATGGGTGTATCCTATGAAAAAGGTGTACACATTCCTAAATCAGCTAATACCTAAGTCCCTTATTCTTAAAATCACTTTGACTATATTTTTTTCCTTATCTGGAAATTTATCATACAACCACTCAAAATAATTACTTAAATTAATATTAAAACTGATATTACTCTTTCTTGGACTTATCCTACTCGTAGGGTTCTCCCATCCCCCTATAAACCTTGAGTATCGTGAGAGGTGTTCTCCTCAGCCTTGCCAGCCAGTGGGTGTCCTTTATTATCATTCTGGGATTGCCACCTCATCACGAGGTAAGGAATGTGTCTTGGGTGATCCTGGTTCCCTATAGATGACTCCACATACCTCCACAACCCCTCTAGGACCTGACAAACCCTCTATCAGATTGGAATCTTCTTGTGCTATTATAATCAGGTTCACTATAGGGTCATCATTAGCTTTTGTCCCAAATGTTGATCTCGGGATAGAGGCAGTCCCTTAGCAGTCCCCACGTCCTTGATGACAGGTTGAAATATGATTCCCCATCCATTTTCATGACGTACACAAATTAATCCGGGACTCAAAAACCACCATATGTTTCCACGAGAATTATTCCACAACCGCAATCCAAATCCATTATATAAGTGGCTTTGAAACATCGACCTCAACATAGATTCAAAGGCATATCGGGTAACAAAAAGATGTAGTTTGAATAAAAATACATAAATAATAACCTACCATGTTCCCCAAACAATTGATAATTGATGAATTTTGGAAGGGAAAAGCTAGTTCCGAAAAATTACCAACACATCCATGTAATGAACATCAAGTTTCAGGAGAAAATTGAAAGGCCATCAGAAAATATAAAAGTGGCACCCATAGAGGGATCAAGGAGCTCCGGACCAAGTGGTAATCAGATCATCCTCTAGAGAAAATCATATCATCATATGATGCTTGTTATGAAGACCAACCAATGCTCATTCTTGAAGACCCCAAGAGCCAAAGGCTAACCTGTCAAAGGAATCAAGTAAAGGTTAGTGATTCTTGAAGGGATCCACTAGTATTAGATTGAGAAGATCTGAAGCCTCTGTGAACTCTTTATCTGAAATCACTAGCTGATGAAAACCATTAAGGAGGTCTAAAACTTTAGGGTAAAGTAAAATCACTGGGAAAGTGGGGAATAAATTTCTATTAGATAAATTAAGGAAGTTATGATTCTTAGAATAACTAGAAAAGGGAGATTGTTCCCCTTACCTCCACTGGGGAGGGAGGGGCCGAAGCCACGACCATCACCACCTTATGGATCCACCATGAGAGGTGTTCACTTCCCATCCAAATATTTTGGGATAATCATTCTTATTCAACCCTTATTATGTTATATATGATGTATATTAATAAAATACATCCTTATTAAATTCCATGTAAATATAAAATGAACATCATTTCACCTCGCTACGTCAAGGTGGTAGTTTATACGCATGCACAAGAGACATTATTATTTTCTAAAGGATTGGTAGGTAAGAAGTTAGATGCAATATTATATTTCAAAAATTTAGGTTAGGTTATATATATCACAAGTATTAATTAAATTTATCCTTACCACCTTCCATGTAAAGATTAATTGAGAAACAAATCACATTACTTCGTGAGGTGGTGTTCCTCCATAAATATGATCTATGTTATCGTATCCATCACAGAATGGAAAGTAAGAAGGTTTATATGAAATTTGAACTCTAAAAGTTCAATAATACCACAAATATAATATAAATATGTTAAATCCTTCATTAAATCCATTATTTAAATGAGGTTATGGAAAATGAACTACATTAGTTCGTGTGGTAGTAGTGCATCGAACACATAATCGATAGTTTTGTTTTACATTTGATAGAAGTGGATATGGATATAGGTTATTCCAACAAAAAAATATAATTATTTATCATATACTAGTGTTATTATTTGGGAATATTTGGATAATAATTATTTTAAGAATAATTAAAATGAAATTTCATAGTTAGAAACTTTTCCTATTCTTTGAGATTCCTATTTAGGTTTAACCTAAAGCCTTCCCAGATTAGCTATCTAATATAACAAAGGATTCCAGGTTTTGGTTAAGGATATAAGGAGTAGTATTTTCAGTAATTGCTAAACCAAATGGATTTGGGAGTGTGAAGTGGTGAGGGTAAGGGGTGACCTTTTATATGTGGGGAAGATGACACAATTTGTACTTTTGAAATGAATCAAATAAAACCAAATTTTTATCATGAAAAATGCCTCCAAATTTTTTAATTATCAAATAATATAGTTTATGGATTTCAAATATGGACATTAAATGGGGTTTTAACATGTTGGTAGGCCATTTTAAACAATATAATTTTAGTTTCATCCCCGGTAAACCTATTTTAACCTTAATCATGGTAATTCATTTTTTTCTATTTTTACTATTCATAATGGTAAGAATATTATTTGACATTATTAGAAAATATAAATTAATTTAATTTAAAATATTTAATCCATTTTCCCAAATTCAATTCATAGAACTAGAATAATCCAATCCAAAATTATACTCACATACACGATGAAAATGGGGGTTTCTAGAGAGAAAATTAACATTAATATAGAATGTTTTAATATAAAAATTGAAAAATAAGTTGATTAAAATAACCTAAATCAGTTAAATTTTAATATAATTTAACTATTTTTTTCAAACCAATTTAAAATATAATTTATCATTATAAATAATTTAAATGAGAAGGGAGTTTTTAATTAAAAGTCAGTAGTTTTCACTATTCATCAGAAAATTAATGTTTTAAGAAAATTCTAAAAAATTAACCCCAAATATAATTTTGATATTTATATTTAAAAAATTGAGTTAATTTTTTCAAATAAATTTTACAAAATTGGTAAAAACATATTTTAAATTACATGCGTAGAGAGTGAATAATCTTCCATTTAGAAAAATATAGATTTTAAGAAGATATTTATTTACTTTTTAAATGGTTATTATTTTATTTATAATCAATAGATAATATGACAAATCTAATTTCATTAAACACCTAAATAATGATTTATTACATAAAACCATCACTTGATACAACATGGAAGATCGAGAGGTCTAGTTTCTTTGGGGATAAGGATCATTACATACCAACTTAAAACATGAAACACAACATCTTTATTGAAAACATCATTTACATTACCAATACATTCTATCAATCTTATCATTACATGGGATAACCTAATTACATGTATAAGAAAAGAGTGATCTATAAAGCCGAGTAAGGGAATAAAAAAGGTATCACATGAGGAATACAATACCAGTTAGAAAATAGGAATATCAATAAAACACAATAGAAACATGAACATAAAGGCATGATAAATCATGATAATCATAACATGTAAATGTGGCAACAACACCTAACATGGAATTAGCATGAGCCAAGGCTCATTGAACATGGAGCATGAGTAAACCCTCATTACACATGAAGAAAAATTAAACCCTCATTTCACTTAAATTAGTATGAGTAAACACTCATTGCACATGACGTATCATGATACTATACTTTACCCAATTCATTGGAGTGCTATCTGGGTGCACCCTTCTTATACATTTCATTTCATGTGTAAGTGTGACTCATGGATCATATAACAAGGAATCAATCAATATCATAAGTTATTACACGATTAAGTAATGTGGAATAAATACATGAAAGTACCATTCAATATGTATATTTTCATAAAGGTTAATACCCTTGATAGAGACAAGGGTATGCTATTCACTACACAATGATCTTGGCTAAGAAAAGCGCAGTGCTATTTTGGCATCATAACGGCGTAACATAAGAATACATGAAAAGGTTTATGAGAGAGAAATTGGTGTCACATAATATGTAAATGAAATTTATAGTAAGGGGTCATATAGATACATGTCCCATGAAACTTAATGGAATTTATATGCATAATACAAAAGAATTACTTGGATGTAAAAGAGGATAGAGAAATCCCTCATGGAATTTCAGCATGGTAATGGGTGTACATGGCAGGAATTAATGAGAGATAAAGGGGTCTCCCATCATCCAAACATAAATAGGGAATTATGGGGGAGGTGTAAAATTATACCCCCACATTTTTAATTGAATGAAAAAGGGTATAATAACTTAAAGAAAATTGGACAAAAATGAGAAAGGAAGAAATCTTATACTTGGATGTGTGATCCCAAAGGCTTGGGAGTGGCTTGAGAGAGGCTTTTTGGGATCTTAAGGCACCTTGGGAGGATTATAGATTGTTTAGGGTAGAGGTTGGATGAACTTAGAAGTCTTTGAGTGAAGAGGATGTGGGAGTTTCTTGTGGGTTTATATAGGAAAAGAGAGGAAATTCTTTGTTATATTGGTTTGGGTCACCACACATTAAAATAATCAACACCACAAACTATACAATTGTTTTTTCCCATGGTTTTTTAGAAACAGGATTGGAAAACAACATTTTATTTGGATAATGGTCTAAAATCTTAAAATAATAGGGTTTCTTATGTGGAGGTGAGTCACACTCACAAGGAAACCAATTTAAAAAGGAAAAATGTTTTATAATCCTTGAAGGGTCCACCAAAGCTTTGTAAAATAAATCAAAAAAACCCAAAATCACAATATTTTAGTGGTAAAATATATATTGGATGAACATAATGTTTATAGTATTTTATTACATCACTATAGGGTCAATATTATGTCATAAAACACATTATATATTTAAAAGGTACTTAATTGTTTCCCAAAAATTCGATTGTCTCAGAAAATTATGAAAAATTAACCATTGAATTATTTTGAAATAATGATTCCAAAAATAATATTCATTTTATCTAATTTTTTTCTAAATATGGGAATTTTCAATTTTAAAATAAAACTGACATTTATCGAAAATTAATGGGTTTTAACAAAAAAAAAATTCAAACCTTAATAAAAATTACAATTGTATTTATAAAAATTGAACTATAATTTATATTTTAAAAAAGTAATTTATTAATAATATTTTATTAAAATACTATTTAATTAAAAAAATCCATTAACTCATCAAAATAGATTTCTTAGTTTAATATTAAAAAAACTATTTGTGCTTTAAAAACTATTTACAAAGTAACAAAAATAAAATGAATGCACATTCTTTATGGAAAAATAATTTACTTAGCAATAGTGCTATGGTCTTGTTACATAACCCCTTATAACACCCGCATAAGACCGAAGGGTAAGGTGTGCGATGGTGACAGACTCATGGGGTGTCTTAGATAAATCGCTCGGGTGGTAATCTCAATTAACTTCCACATCTCCCGTAGTCAGTTCCGATCAAGCTTAACATGTTCAAGCTCGGCTTGGGATTGGTTAAGGGAGAAGACCAATGATGCCACATCCCTTTCGAGATCTGACAAATGGGATTCGTATGGGGAAAGTCTACTGGATGAGGCCATCACTTCATTTTTCTGAGTAAATTGTATTTGTCAAAGCCCTATATTTATACTAATCATGTGATCACTGTTCAACAACCATATTAGCAATAATCAAAATTAATAATTGTATTTTAAAATATAGAAACATAATACCAATTAAGTTCACATTTTATATAACCATAATAAGACATTTAATTAGATCAATAGGAATTTTCATTAATGAATGTTTGGGTCGTTACAATCTTACCCCCTTAAGAAATTTCGCCGTGGAAATTTCCTTTTTCCACACTAAGACAAATGTTGGTAACTTTGATTCATCACTTCCTACAATTATTATAGGCGATGAGTTATATTCATGGGATGTAATGATTTCCCCATTTTCCGTACTCACTGACATATTTACTTCCATGATTTGTGGTGGTGTTGGGATTGTTCTTCTAAACATTTAGGATATAGAATAATGCGTAGAAACTAAATCAAAAATTATGTTCACTATTCTTGAATGAATAACTAGTGTACCTATCCCCAATTCATTATCAGGGTTCACTTCGGCAGTAGTAATGGAAAAAGCTCTCCCTTTATTCCTTGAAGGTTGTTAGTTGCATCCAAAAACCATTGTCTTAGGGAACTGATTTGCAAGATGCCTTGGTTTATTGCAGTTAAATCAATGAACAATGCATTGAGAGTCGAATAGAGAGTTCCTCTCATCTATTGTAGCTACATGTTTTTCTTATCGGTAGTTAATGGCTTGGTGCCCTTATCTTCCACACCTAAAGCATTTCCTAGTCCCCTTCAGAAAAATTGTGGGGTGCTTCTTTCCACACCTTTGCCAAGTGGGGTACTAGATTTTCATAGCACTGTTGGAATTATCCATCGGACTGCTAGAATCGAATTCCACATTACACCTATTATCCCCATGATAATCCTGTGGTTCTTCGATCTCCATTTCAACCTTGAGAGAACATCGGAAAATTTCCTCATAGCTGTCAATGTCGCGGATCGCCAGGGCTTTCTGCAGGCTAGGTTTGATCCCACCAAAGAAGCGGTCAACCTTGAATTCGGGGGTAACGACTAATCTGGAAGTGTATCATGAAATCCTTTTGAAGTTTTCCTCATACGCTCGGACTGATTCACCATCTTTTTTCTTGAGGACAAGGAATTCCATTTCCATCTTAATCCAGAGGGTGCGCGGAAAATATTTATAAAAAAACATCTTTCAGAAATCCCTCCATTCTAACACCTCAATATCCTCCTCAGGATTCTTATTTTTTTTATCAATGTCCACCATTTATTGGATTCACCCTCTATATGATAAGCATCCAGAAGAACCCTATCTTGTTCAGAAAATTGAAGGATGGAGAAGATATTTTCAATAGAGTTGATCCATTATTTGGCGATTGAGGGATCAGATGATCCATTAAAAGTAGGAGGACTTTGTCTCTTGAAGCTCTCAATAACGACTTGTTATTTCTTCCAGGGGGGGTTGAACTTTCCCCTTGACCCATGTTTATATTCAAATCTTGATTTAACAGAGAGAGAATTGTAATAAAGTTCATGATTCATGCTCCCATTGGATTTGTCATCTCATTAGCATAGTCATCACATTGATCTTTACATCGGTTGTTAGCCAGAGTCCTCCAATTATCGGCCATTGGATAAAATAAAAGGAAAGTTAGGGGTAAAACATAAAGCGAAATCCAAAGACAAAACTAATCACTTATAAATATATTTTATTTCATTAACTTATGAATCTATAGGCTTCAATCTATATTATCCAAAATATATTCTTAGGGATTTTTTTAATTCTCTTAATATTGTTTCATATTAAGCTTGTGAATTGACCAATTCAAATCTCTCAAGAGTGTCGTAACCAAGAGTGCAGCAATGCCCATTGTCATGTACCAGAATACCCCAGGTCAAGCCCGAAACTCCTTTTCGGGGTTTTGACCCCTAGGTAAATCTGTGCCAGAGCAGCCTCTACCTTCTCGTATCCAGACAGGGATGTATTTTCTTGATAAACCACTTACTCAATACCCACCATGACTTAGGGATGTTTTTATTATACTTAGTCTTGTCTATAATGCTTCACTAGGTTTTTCTAATTCAAATCAAAAAAATAACTAAACCAATCCTATGATACCAACTATGAAAACCCTACTTTTATTACTCACTTAAATCATGATTTATTACATAAAACCCACGACCTGATACAACAGGGAATATCGAGAGGTCTAGTGTCTTTGGGGCTTAGGATCTATACATAAAAAATTAAAACATGAAACACAATATCTTTATTGAAAACTTCCTTTACATGACCACTATATTCCGTCATACATAGCATTGCATGGGATAACTTGAGGACATGCATAATAAAAGGGTGAGCTATAAAGCTGAATAAGGGAATAAACAAGGAATAACAGGAGGAATACAATACATGTTAGAAAATAGTCATATCAATGGATCACTAGAGAAACATGAACATAAAGTCATGATAAAGCATCATAATCCTAACATTGAAATGTGGAAACAACACTTAACATGGAATTAACATGAGCTAAGGCTCATTGCACATGAGGCATGAGTAAACCCTCATTAAACATGAAGAACAAGTAAAGCCTTGTCTCACTTGAATTAGTATGAGTAAAAAATCATTTCACATGACGTATCATGATATTATACTTTACCCAATTCATTGGAGCGCTATGAGGGCACATCCTTCATAAACATTTCATTTCATGCGTAAGTGTGCCACATGGACATATAACATGGAATCAATCAACATAAAAAGTTATTCCATGATTAAGTAATGTGGAATAAATTAATGAAATTACCATTCAATATGTATATGTGAATAAAGGTGAATACTCCTTATAGAGACATGGGTGTGGTATTCACTACAAAATGATCTTGGTTTGGAAAAACACGGTGCTATTTCTACAGCATAACGACGTGACATAAGGATACATGAAAAAGGTTGATGAGATATAAATGGGTGTCTCATAATATGTACATGAAATGGACAGTAAGGGGGTCATATAGATACCTGTCCCAACAAACATAATGTAATTTAGATGCATAATACAAAATAATTACTTGGCTGTAAAAGAGGAGAGAAAAATCCATCACGGAATTTCGGCATGGTAACAGGTGTACATGAGAGTCATTAATGAGAGTGAAAGGGGTATACCATCATAAAAACATAAAGTGTTCAGTATGGTGGAGGTTAAAAATCATACCCCAACATTTATAATTGAAAACCAAAGTGTATAACTTCTTAAACAAATTGGAAAAAATGAGAAAGGAGGAAATACCGTACTTTGAAGTGTGATCCCAAAGGCTTGGGAGAGGCTTGAGAGAGGATTTTTGGGAGCTTGAGGCACATTGGGAGGATTCTAGAGAGAGGATGGAAGTGGTTGGATGAACTCAAAATGCATTTAGTGAAGAAGAAGTGGGAGATTTGGTGGGATTATATAGGAAAAGAGAGGGAATTCTATATTATTTAGGTTTTTTTCACCACACATTAAACTAATCAATACCCCAAACCATCCCATGGTTTTTCCTATGATTTTTTACAAAGAGGAGTGGAAAAAAAAATTTATATGGAAAATGGCTGAATATATTAAAATAATAGGGTTGCTTATGTGGAGGTGAGTCCCACTCTCAAGAAAAACAATTTTAAAAGACAAAATATTTTATAAGCCTTGAAGGATCCACCAAAACATTGAAAAATAAATCAAACAAACCCAAAATAAAATTATTTTAATAGTAAAAAATATATTGGCATAACATAATGATTATATTATTTTATTACATCACTATTGGGTCATTATGATGTCATAAAATATATTATATATTTAAAAGGTATTTAATTTTTACCCAAAAATTCGATTGTCTTAGAAAATTATGAAATATTCACCATTGGATAATTTCAACATCCTGATTCCAAAAATAATATTCATCTTATCTAAATAATTTTCTAAATAAGTGATTTTTTACTTTTAAAATAAAACTTACCTTTATCGAAAATTCATGGGTTTTGACAAAAAGAGCTTTCAAACCATAATAAAAATTACAATTATATTCATAAAAATTGAATAATAACTTTTATTTAAGAAAAAGTAATTTATTCATAATATTTTATTAAAATATTATTCAATTACAAAAAAATCCATTAATTCATCAAAATATATTTCTTAGTTGAATATTAAATGAAAATAATATTTTTGCTTTAAAAACTATTTACAATGTAACAATAATAAAATGAATGCACATTCATTGTACAAAAATAATGTACATAGTCATAGTTCTATGGTCTTGTTACATTACCCCTTATAACACCCTCATAATACTAAAGGGTAAGGTGTGCGATGGTGAAAAACTCTTGGGTTGGCTCAGATAATATCTCTTGGGTGGTAATCTCTATTAACTTACACTTCTACCATAGTCGGTTCCGCTCAAGCATAACATGTTCAAGCTCAGCTGGGGCTTGGTAAAGAGAGATGCCCAATGACGCCACCTCATTTTAGAGCTCTGACAAATGTGTTTCGTATGGGGTAAGTCTATTGGATGAGGTCATCACTTCCTTTGTCTGAGTAAATTGGATTTATCAAAGCCCAATATTTATACTAATCATGTGATCACTATTCAACGACTATATTAGAAACATTCACAATTCATAATATTATTTTAATAACTAGAAACATAAAACTAATGAAGTTCAAATTTTATATAATCATTATAAGACATTTAATTAGATCAAGAGTAATATTTATTTATGAAAGTTTGGGTCATTACAAATAAGAAGTTAATTTATTTTATACATTTGTAAACCATATAATTGCCATAATTTTTTTACACTATTAATTCATTCAAACTCAACAGATTGTTAATAATGGTCATGTGTAAAGACTAAAATTTTAATAGAGTGTCATATTTCATTTAAACTCGAGATTTTATGCGTCACAAACTATCAATGATATTGAATTCATATTTTAAAAAATATATCATATAGTATTGGGGTGTTATATTATCTTCTAATATTGGTGTAGTGTGTCCTACACTTTATCAAACATTATGTTCATATTTTAAAATCTTGGGGTGTTATATTCTACCCCCTTAATTAAATTATGTCCTCACAATTTAATCATGGTCTCAATAATCAAGGGTTTTACATTTTGAAAATTTTCTTCTTGGAATCCCAAATCATGATAAGGGTCCATAAAACTTCCCCTTGATAAGAGATAATGGTATGTATTATGCTCCTTTGTAATAATCACATAACTAGGTTTCCTAGTAGGAGAACATAGGTTGGAAGTTAAGATATGGTCATGTAAAAACTGTAACACGCAAATACTGATGGAGGGTGATAGAGGTCATTTATCAAAAGAAGGTGAAGCATGGGGGGAAAGTTAACAACCACAAAACCATAAATCTGTGACAAGTTATGGTAACATTTTATTTATAAAAAATAAAGGTACTAAGATAACATTTTTTCTTTGAGATTATTTTACTGGAGTTGAGAAATTTCTTTTAATATCAAGAATAGGAACATATGAAAATTTAATTGATATATTATATTTCATTGGCACAATTTCAACCATTTTTTATTCTTCGATCAATTACCACATCATATAGTACTCTGAGAAATGAATATACAAAATGGTTTTTTATTCCAGAAGCACATTTAATATATCAATACAATGAAAATTTATTACTCATATCTCTAGATACTTTCAAAAGTACTTTTTTTAAAATTATCGAATAACACCGAAAGATTAACTTAATTCATTACATTTATATTTAACCATAATACTCATCCCAAATATGTCTCTCCAAATTAAAATTCCAATCTTTTTTGGAGGGAGGTCACTAAATCAACTTTATTTCCCCAAAAAAATATTATGTGGCTCTTAATGTCATATTCCATATATATTAATAACTAGATCACTGTAGATTCTTAAAGAAAAAAATACATGCTTACAAAAATAAAATATATGGTTATCGAATATATTCTATTGACCCAAACATGAAGTAAACTCCATAAATGATGAATTGAACAATACAATAACTAATTAATTTAATGGACACCAATATTGTCAAATAAATATTCCATTTTTATTATTATCTCAGCATAAATTGCATATTAATCATTATCGTCCTTTAATCACCTGTTTTCCAAAAATATCAACTCTCCACTAAATCACTTTTCTTGGTACCATTTAACACTTGATTTCAAATCCATAATGAAATTATACATCAGTAAAATAGTTATATGTTTCATAATTCTTATAATGATAATATCATTAAGAAAATACTTTTATAAAATATTTCTTCAATCAAAATACATAAGAACATTATTTATTCCACTTTAGTTGTATCAATAACATAAGCTTGACCTTGATCCCTCAGTTTTTTTCTAAGGTTTTATCTCTTGATTCTTGGATAATTTGTTGGAATATTTCCAATTATCCTTATAGTTAAATCAATTTACTTTTAGGGTTATTAGTTACCCATGAATTCATGATCATGATATCCCTTTTCTCCACACTTGAAGCACACTCCTTTTCTTTTTAGGAAAATACAATTGTGATTATTTCCATAAGTGTCATATATAAGAAAATATTTGTTTCCCCTCTTCTCGTTATCCATTTTTTTCCTTTCTATCATCTACTTATCTTTATTCCCTTAGAATCCCTTAGACTTGGTGTGTGGTCTCTATATCTTAATAACACATGATACTATGTCCTTGTATGATGGGAAAGTGTGGGAGACTAGTCCCCTCCAGAATGTTTTCTTAATACATCAAATAAATGGTTAGTATTTATATTTGGATAATGTATGAAGTCCGAAACATTCCCTAACAACCTTATAATGTTGGATTCAAACGCAAAAACATTTTCCTCTTATTACTATCTTAGACTCAAAAACTGTATTTCCATATCTGATCATTTCTCATAATGAAAATATTTTTTCCAAGAAGATTACCAGGAAATATTACCATTATAAGTTTGATATTTCTTTTTCATCCTTAGTTTCTTGAATCAATGGCCACCTTTGATCCAAATATCATAGTAGATGACAAACATGCATCAAAACTTTATCCCTTTTACTAATTCTTAGAGAATGAAATATCTTCTCTAAGGAACTTATAAAGTGATAAGTTAAAAATGGATTTGTAGTCCCCTTTAATGATAGAGGTTGCTGACACATGAAGTGTTATAAAATTTCTAGAACACCTGGTGGATCCATAGGAAACTTCATATGGTAAATTTTACTACTCAAAAACTAAATTAGATACCCCAATATGGTCATAATTTGATCTGTTCCAACTGTATCTTCAGCCCTAGATTCATTCCATTTCCAAGTATAGAAATTAGTACATAGATTATGTGCATTAATTTTGTCCCATTAATTCTATTAGGACCTATTTATAAAAAATTTAATACACTATATTAAACAATAACATTAGAAAACATAATCTATAATCCCAAAACTAGTTAAAAACATAACTTAAATTGAAAAATCTATGCGTAGAGATTTATATAATCATAAATATGGTTTCTTTGGGGTATATTTATTTTCAAATAATTCATAATGGTTTTTAAATAAAATTTGAATTATCATAAGAATATCAACCAGGAGTATTAAACCAAGTGTGTAGTAAGGCTCATGTCGTGATTGTGAGTTTTCAAAACTAGAAACTCATTGTTTTTTCTCTGTTTCCATTAGAATAAATGTTTCTAATACCCCCTGAATGTGAATATGAGATTCTAAATATATAATAAACATAAAAAATATTGTTAGAGTAAGATAATTAATTATAATCATCCACCCCAATACAAGAGTCCAACTTTCTAGTTTTCTTCTTCTTCTTCTTATTATTATTAATATTATTATTCTAATTAACTTTTTTCATATGGAAATATTCAACAGGTTTGGAGGTGAAAAATTATTTTTTATTTACTTAAATTTTTTCCCACAAACTATTTGTAATGTATTAAATATTTCAAATGAAATGGAAGAGTATATGAATTTATCAGTACTGTAAAATTGTTCAATCACCACATATCTATAGCAACGGTTTATAGAAACTATGGGTATAGATTTTTTTGGAATCTATCAATACCAACAGTATATATATATCATTGGTATAGAAATAATATTCAAATGGCTTTGAAAAATGTTTTGTATAGAATCCCTTATATTTTCCCATCCTCCCACCCTCCCCCATTACTCAATCTGTATTCCACCTTTAGTCGAGTCATGTTCTTCCCTCACCTGAGCAATGAAAGATGACTCTCCTCCTCCAGTGTTCTCCCATGTTTAACTGATTTCCTGATTTCAATCTTATTTTATAGTGAGATCCAAATATTTATTATATTCTACCGACTGTTGTTTTCATTTTTATATATGCATGAAAATTGAACCAAGATACAATTAGTTCATTATTCTTCTAGATTATTTGAAATAAGGTTCTTTGTGGGAGATGTTTTATTTTTGGAATTTTTGTTTAATGACTGTTATTTATAAAAGGCCTTATTATTCCATTGTTTAATATTTATGGGTGATATTTTATTTTCATTTATATCCATGATGGGAGTAAAAAGATATTCATAAACCCCATATAAGGTTGGTTTTCAAATTTGTAAACCAACCATTAGTTAGTGAATAGACAAACCAGATTTTATGTGTAATATTCCATCTCATACTCCACAGGTTATTATATATTTTTATATATTTGGGTTTAGATTGATAAATCAATGAAAATATATTGAATTTCAAATATTTTATTTTTTATTAAACCTTACACATTTGAGATTTGGGTACTAGTTGGTGGGAGTATTTTTCAAAGGGCTATTTATTTTTTTATTGTTTATATTATATTCTACATACATATTTATTTGATGTGTGATTCATGTGGTGAACATGGAAAACATAATAATTTTAGGAATTTGAATAATTAAATACAATGTGTATACTTCTATAATGAACTTGGATAATGTGTAGCATGATATAAGGATTTTGGATGAGGTAGTTCACTATATATTATTTTATCTAGTCTACAAATGGGTGTAATTTGTTGTTAATTTTAGGAATAATTATTATGATTTAAATTTTTTAGTATCATGAATATATAGTGTTGAAATGGGTATTTCCCTTTGGATATTTCTTACTATTTATGTAAATATTATCGAGCATATATACCCCCTTTTGGTCTGGATATTTCGATTGAATTTTATAAATGCATGGTGAAATTTAGTCGAGTTTAAGATGATTCCATATTATTTTCGAAAAGGATTTTTATGTGGATTATTTAAATTTTTTTCATAATTATATATCTGGAGGTAAGACATTTTCTAAATTATTCTAGTAATTAATTTAATATGGGGTGAAATCCTGAACATCTTTGGTAAGGAAAATTTTGGGTTTTGTTAAATTTGATTTATAGAGGTTTTTAGAAGTTATTTTCATGGTTTTAATTTGAATATTTGTTATTTTTAGATTCTAGAGATGATTAATTTGGAATAAATTGTTTATAGAAATTTATTTATTCATTGTAAGAGGTTTATTTATTATTATCAAAGCTTGAAGTGATCATCGATAGATTGCATTGGTATGTAGTCTCTTCCATACATGTAATTTTTCAGAACAAGCCTATGATGCGACTACACTTGATTTATTATATAAAATAAATATTTGAATGTATATATTTGAAAATATAACTATGAATTTTTTCAAGGTATTTATTTATGTTAACAAAAATGTTTTTAATTGGATGGTATATTGAAATAATATTTTTTTAAATTTTCTCATTATTTTTCAAATTCATTGTTAAGTAGTTTTGTGACCCTTTCCTATTTTTATATAATATTACCAATTTTTATTTATCAGTATTTAGGAAAATAATTAAAATAATTAAATTTATTTTTTTGTATTAAAATGAACAAAATAATATATAAGCATTTTATTTAAACATGATCTTTATATTATTCAAGTAATATGGTAATAGAATTTATTACTTTCATGACATCTCTTTAAGATTATAATTACATCTGTAATGAGAAATGGATTCATAAATGTTTTCAAGATAATGAAAAGTTTTCTAACAATATATATTTTTCTTTAAGATATCTGGAAATTATTCACATGAGTTATAAATTTTTTGAATTAAATATCCTTATATGATATGAAAAGATTCCTATTAAAGAAAAATTAATGGCCTCATTTCTATTATAAATTATGTGCATAGTTAGTTTTTATTAAATCCTTAATGAATCATATAGGAATCCTATTTCATAAATTAATCTTTTATAATAGTTCTTGATTTAATGTGATCATCCCTGAGGATGGATACCTACCTCATTATTGATCAAATTTGGGTTTTACACAATAATAGAATTCGAAGAAATTTAATCACTCAAATCACTTATCTCATGATTTTAAACTATTTACATATAACACATAATGGTTAGATTCAATTTTCAAAATAATATTCGAAACCTCTGTACTTCATAAAAACTTTTGGTATTATTCTGGCCTATAGAAGGAAACAAGTGGTACATTTTTCCTTTCCAATTAGAGTAGAGTAATTTTGTAACACCCCACCCCTATCTCATTTAATTGAGGAGGAGGTGAAGGATACTTGGACTTAAGCGACGTTCCCAAGATGCCAAAGGTTGGAAATAAATGTCTAGGGCTTCAAGATCAAATTGGGGAATGATTTTCCCTTACGACAAAACCAACCAAACAATCCATTAACCACCACTATATGATATATTCCAATAAAACATTCAAGCATGCATTCCCAAAAGACAAACAAGTTGTATCACAATACAACCAAAAAAAATACAACCAGACTTGTCTACACCACATCAGAGTACAAGCGGAAACCAACAACTAACTCTACGAGCCATGACACCCCACAGCTCCATTCCAAGCTCCAAGCTCCAAGCTCCACCAAGACATCACAATGCAATACTAAAGGAGGGAGACACCTTAACTTTACCCACGCCATGGAACACAACATCTGCAAAGACAAAAATGTGCCAAAGCAGGGGGTGAGTAAAACTAATTAGTAGGTTTTCCCCCAATTGATTTCCCTACACATGCCTCTAGGATAGAAAGGTTAATAACATTTATATAATGAACTGTTTATATAAAATTTTTTCTTAAAAGAAGTTTATAACTAAATATATAAAAGTTTCCCAAAATCATTAATAACCAAAGGCATTCCAAGAGAAAATTAAACTAATATTCCAGCAAGTTATTTTTCCAGAAAAATAACCAAACAAGATTTAGAAACATTTCACAAACATTGTTTTTTGGCATACACAACCATTCCACAAACCCATGCGACCAACCATGCATGCTACCTAAATGAGGCGTGAATACCTAACCATTATCTATGCCAACCATGATGGGGAGACTTATTACCCTTATCCAACCCAAAAGCACATGAATGTTTGACGGGGGAGAGACCTAACCCTTATCCATCCCAACACTGATGGGGGAGACTACTAACCCTTATCCGTACCGAATGTGGCATTAATGTTTGACGGGTGAGAGCCCTAACCCTTATCCATCCCAATACTAATGGGGGAGACTCCTTACACTTGTCTGTCCCGAATGAAATATGAACATATGCAACCACATTCCATTACACCTTTGGCACCGAGGACAAGGTCATATTTCAACCAAGCCTCGTATTTCCCATGTGCCATTAACCCTTTGGAACTGAGCAAAAGGTCATATTTCAACCAAGCCTTGTACATGAAATATGAACACACACCACACATTCACAAAAATCATGACAAAACTATCCTTTCAATACAACACCCTTTATTTAAAACCATTTCCATCAAAACATAGTGTGTTCAACCAATTCAAACCATTTCAATAAAACCGTACTTTTTTTGAAAACCTAAGAATGAACCAATTTCATCATTCCATTTCAATACCCAACCATTTCAATAAAACAACCCTTTTTATTGAAAACCCATCATTCATCAAACTATTTACCATTCCAACAAATCCATAATTTAAAGTCAACATTTTAAATTCAAGAAGCCAAATTACATTGCACAACAATTCACCAAGATTTCACAATTTTATCAAAACCATATATCATCACTAAAGAAGATTTATTCCATGCTTTCCACAATCAATTACATTCAAATAAACCAATTTAAAACCAAGGCAATAAATTCTAAAAAGAGAAGTTGAGAGTGAATACACCTACCTTTAGGGTTCCCGAGATATCGACCCATAAGTACCTGCACCTCAAATCCGGAGAACGCACCACCGAAACCTCTCTAGATCCCCTTCCCTAAAATTCACATGCCTTAAAATCATCACCGAAGGCAGCTACAACCCTAGATGTACACAAAAGAAGTGTAGATCTAGAAAAACAATAAAGAGGGAGATGTAGATCTAGAGGAAAACACCAAGAAATGAAGAGGAGAGACTTACCTGGGAGAAACCACCTTCAAACTGCCAAGAAACCTCTTCAAAATGATTCCAAAATGAGTGGAAGAGCCCCTAAAACCCTTGGAAACTGAAGAAACCGAGTGAGACTTGAGTGGGAAGATGTTTGGAGAGGAATGAGGCTTGCCCGAGTGAGCCCGGGTTTTAAAACCCTATTTTTTAATGGTCGCACGGTTAGCCTGCATGGTTTGGAAAACAGTGTGCTAACTGTGTGCACACTAATGCCTCAAGAGAAAGGGTCTGAATAGTTGCCTCACATGATTTGGAAAACCGTGCGTAGGCTGTGCAAAGCCTACTGTCTCCCCCTGCATGGTTTCCTGGAAAATCCGCACGGTTTCCACAAACCGTGCTCAAACCGTTCACCCATAGAAAAGCCTCCAAACTTATCCAAAACCATTAAAAACTCTCCCATATTGTTCCCAACTCACCCATGCACTTTCAACACATTAAAAGGAATAATAAAGGCTACATACCACAAACCGAGGGTACTACATTACCTCTATCATTTTTCTTTCCATCCTCGGAATGTAGTGAACCCAACCATTGCCGAAAGAGCTCAGGACATTGGTCGACCAACTCTTTCTCCCGTTCCCAAGTCTCCTCTTGAATATGACCATGTTTCCACAAAAAACGAAGTAAACTGATGCTTTTACCACACAAGACTTTGTCTTGCCTATACACAACCCACACTGGAACATGCACCAACAAAGTATCCGGTTCTAGATCAACATCATCCCATCGAATCACTTGGTCATGATCCGAATGATGCTTTGTCAACTGCGACACATGAAACACATTGTGAACCACACTGAACCTATGTGGAAAAGTCAAATGATAATTCACCTCACCAAACCGCTGAAGAATCTCAAAAGGTCCAATATACCTCATAGATTACTTTCCCTGATTCCCAAATCGACGATGTCCCATCCTAGGATAGATCCTTAAGAAAACATGATCACTAACCTCGAACGACAACAACCATCAACGATGATCCGCATATGATTTCTGACGACTTTGAGTCGTCTCCACTCTCTTCCTGGTTAGCTTGATCTTTTCTATAGTCTCCTAGATAAGGCTCGGTCCAACCATAGAGGAATCACCCGTTTCCACCCAACATAGTGGAGAACGACACGACTTCCCATACAATGCTTCAAACAGAGCCATATGTATGGATTCATGATAACTGTTATTGTACAAAAACTCAACCAATGACAAGTGCTCCTCCCACGAGCCACCAAAATCCATGACACAAGCCCACAACATATCCTCCAGAGTTTGTATAGTCCTCTTAGATTGACCATCCGTCTGAGGGTGATACGCCGTACTCATCGTCAAATGTGTCCCAAGGGATTGCAGCAAGGATTTCCAGAAACGATATGTAAACCACGGATCTCTATCTGATACAATCAAAACTAGAACACCATGCCTCTTTACCACCTCATGGATATCGATTTTGGATAGATTCTCCACCGTATGCGATTCACGAATTGGAATGAAATAGGCCGACTTTGTTAGTCGATCCACTATCACCCAAATGGCATCGTTCTTTCGGATCGTTCTTGGGAGACATGTGACAAAATCCATAGCTATTTGTTCCCACTTCCAAACAAGGATTGAGAAAGACTGCAACATTCCTGCTGGCCTCTGATGCTCTGCCTTGACCTGCTGACAAGTCAAGCTTGAAACAAACTCAATCACTCTTCTTTTCATACCAGCCCACCAGAACTGCACTTTCAATGCTTTATCCATTTTCTGAATTCTAGGGTGAACAACCCACCTAGAATGATGATACGCCCTGAGAAGATCCTCCTAAAAAACAACTGGTACAACAATTCGATTCCAAAAAAATAAAACCAAATCTCAATTCAGTTTCCAAACCTTAATGGTCTCCCCACCATTGAGTCTCGAACCCATGGTCACACACATAGAATTGTATATTTGTGCCTCTTTAACCATGACAACCAAGTCAGGAATCAACAAAACTAGAAAGAAGACCACTCCATCACCCTGGTCCTCACATTCCAACCGCATGTCAGCTATAATCGAGATCAACTGCCACTGGTCCAATGCTTGTTTCACCATCTGGGCATAAGATTTTCTACTTAATGCATCCACCACTGAATTTCCCCTACCCAGTGTGTACATAAAGTCAAAATCAAACATCTGGAGATATTACATCCATCTTTTTTGCCTCAAGTTCAATTCCCTTTGTGAGAAAATGTGCTTTAAGCTCTTATGATCTGTGTATACCGTGAATTTATGAATAAAGAGATAATGAAACCACACGTTCAAAGCATGAAGCACTACTGTCAACTCCAAATCATAAGTTGGGTAGTTCTTCTCATGCACCATCAACTGTCGTGATCCATACACAACAACCTGATTCCCTTGCATGAGAACTAACCCCAACCCTGATCCCGATGCATCACAATACACCACATGCCCTTTTCCTGATTCTGGAAAAATCAAGATTGGTGATGATGTAAGATGACACTTTAACTCTTTGAAACACTGCTGAAACTGTTAATTCAACTGGAATGGAACATTATTTCTTGTCAAATTTGTCATCGGTGAAGCCAAACGTGAAAAATCAGGAACAAAACGCCGATAATACCCAGCTAGACTAAGGAAACTCCGTATCTCAAACACATTTTTGGGTGGTTTCACAAGATAACAACCTCTATCTTTTCCAGATCCACTGAAACACCCCTTTCAGAAATCACATGGCCATGAAAATGAACCTTCTGTATCAAAAAGTCACACTTTGACAATTTGGCATACAACCGATGATCCCTCAAGATCCCCAACACAGTCACCAAGTGCTACTCATGCTCCACACTTTTCTTGGAATACACCAGAATATCATCTACAAATAGCACCACAAATGAATCCAAATATCTCTGAAATATCTGATTCATCAATGCCATGAACACCGCTGGCACATTAGTTAGACCAAAGGGCATAACCACATATTAATAATGGCCATAACTACTTATGAAAGATTTTTTAGGAATATCGTCCTTCCTCACATGCAATTGATAATATCCCAACCTCAGGTGGATCTTAGAGAACCACTGGGCTCCCCTCAACTGGTCAAAAAAATCATCAATTCATGGAAGTGGATATCTATTCTTTATCGTAACTTGGTTAAGTCTACGATAATCAACACATAGCCTCAAATTTCCATCCTCCTTTTTCACAAACAACACTAGCGCTGTCCACAGAGACATGCTAGGCCAGATAAACCCTATGTTTTCCAACACTTCTAACTGGACTTTCAATTCTAGCAATTCAGTAGGTGCCATCCAATAAGACGGAAGTGAGATAGGACTGGTCCCCGGAAGGAGATCAATCGTAAACTCCAATTCTCTTATGGGAGTTAACCCAAAGAATTATACAGGAAAAACATCCATGAACTGATCCACCACTGCTAGAAGAACACTATGCTCAACGCCCTCTACCAATTCCAATGATTTTACTACCAACTGATACGATAACGTGCCCACTAGTGGTTCCAACAAACCAGTTGCACCCTGCATTTCATGCCTCTCTCCTCCAAAGAGATGTCTAACTCTATCATGTGTCGTAAAAGACACTGTTCTCACATCACAGTCGATGTGGGCCTTAAAATACGCCTTCCAATCCATTCCCAGGATTACATCATACCCATCCATCTTAGTGTTAGAGTTCCGACTATTCCCCATGGGTACCACCTTGCTTCCTCTACCCAGAGCGCCAAACAGATCTCGCACAGCCACCACGGCTCTATTCTCCATCTCTGTGTAATCATCTATACACATCACCACTATCTTTGAACAGATTTCTTACCTTAACCCCACTTCAAAGATCCTTTCCTTCAACGACGTGCTACCTTCCACCTTGGGTGCAAATCTCACTATGTTCATAAACATAGCTTCATACTCCGTTACAGACATATGCTCTTGCTTCAGACTGAAGAAATCAGTCATGCACTGAATTCTAAACGTATGTGGGTAGAATTGTTTACTAAAAAATTCCTAAGAGTGTTCCCACATCATACACTAATCCATCTCATCTTGGGCTACCACCTCCCACCACTAAAAGGAAATATATTACAACATATATAGGTCCAACTTCAACTTTAACTCTCTGGGTGTTCCCAAAAACATGAAGATCTTGTTCATTCTATTCAACCATGCTTCATCCCTCTCCGGCTTTGAATCACCCCTAAATATGGGTGGATTATTATTTTGAAACTAAAGCACATGATCCACATGCCTTGGTTAATCCTTTTTATTTCCACTTTCAAACAGCTTGGAAGGCTTGCACTATGCTTTGAACTAGCTGCTGGTTCACCTGGGGCTCAGGTGCAACCACATTCTCATCGGCCAATTCTGGTTGGTCTCTATGCCACCTAACTGGTGACATTTCTATAAACAGAAAACAAACAACCATGAGTCTCACTTCCATAGAAAACACAAAATTCCATTTCTCATCTCATTACACAACACTATCACAATGAGGATTTCCACTTTTCCACATTTTCCATGTTTCACTGTAACACCCCGAGATTTTATGAAAAATATTCATTTTAATTTCATTAATGTATTGTGTTGTAAGCTAAAAGGAGCATGCACAACACGCATCCCTGACTTTCCTTTCATTACACGCAATCACGACCTTCCTCTATAGCATGTGTAGTACGCAATACCGAGTTTCACTAAACGAGATATTATTATAATATTATTATAAACTAGCCTTTATGAATAGTAATACCCACTTTTTGAAATTTTATAAATTTTATCTTTCAAAATGGACTTCATTTTTGGATTCAGAATATCGAAATTAGCTTAGGGTGAAATTTGGGTACTTTTCGGATAACTTTCATATTCTGATGAATAGTGAAAATTACTAAATTTTAATTAAAAACTACTTTTTTAATCGAAATAATTAATAGTGATAAATTATTAATTTGAGTGGTTTTAAGGTATATTTAGAATATAGTTTTACAATTTAATACAATATTGGTCATTGGATGTAATTTTACATTTAAACCAGACATAAACAAGTGTCAATCTTTTGATAGTTATTATCTCTTAAGAACACGCTATTTGTTTTGACGACGGGAATTAATTTTTAAATTAATTAATGAAACTGATATGATTTGAATTTGGTAAAATAGACATCATTTTTGAATTCATAATATCAAATATTTCTTAGGCCTAAATTTTGGTATTTTTCTGGAAACTTTCATTTTTTTGATGAATAGTGAAACCACTAAGTGGTAGTTAAAAAATTGAATTTTTCATAAAACATAATTTAACCGCTTCTGTGAGTGGAATTTTGAAAATACGAGAAACACGGTTAATATCAAGGACTAAAATATGGTTCAATGAGATGAAAATAATTTTTGGTGAATAGTAACTTTTTACTTTTTTTTTACCACAGTTAAAAGTAAATTGGGTAATTATGGGTAAAAATGATATTATTATTACCCTAACAGATGTCCTAATCCTATTGGATAAGTGTAATTCGACCTAAAACAACTTTAGGAATAAAATATGACCATTTAGTCTCACTTGGATTAGATTAGGACATTTATTATTAATTTATTTAAAGAAGGGTTAAAATAGTTAAAATCAATGTTTAATAACTAAATCATTTTTAATATAGGGTTATACATAAGATAAATTCGACTATAAATATTCATTAGAAAGATAAAAATATTTCCTATATAATAGTATTTTATTTGTAATTTTTAGACTTAAAATATTATAATTTATTTATGACACAATGATGATGCAGTAATTATCTTATTAATGAAATATTGACATAATTGATGTTATAAATATAAAAATAAATCTAATTTGAGACTTTTTATGAATTAAAATAATTTTATATGTTAATATGATATTTTAGTATTGATTTAATTAACTTTTTTTGAACTAATCATTCTGTTATGAGTTTCACAAAAATCAATTACCAAATAGTGTCAAAATTGACATAAAATAGTTTTTAAAACAAATATTTTATTATTAATTGTTATTATATTCCTAAAAATCAGAGGTTCGGACAATATACTTATATCCTGATAGGTGTATCATTAATGAACCACTTGGTGGTCTCTTGGATGTATATGGTAAGTTTAGGAACTATATAATATAAAAATACAAAGTGACATGGTAAATGTCAATCTAATTAACTAAGAGTTAAAACTAAAAGATAAGGTCAATATAATGACCTAAACTTGTATAAATTCTATTGGATGAGAGTATTTAGACCCATCCCCATATTATCTTTAAAATATATCAATTTGGAGCTATTAAAAACCGAATTTGACTTTATAATAAAATAATATTTTTAGTTATTCCAAAGGTGCCCCTCTCCTCCCTTATAAAAGGGAACCTCCTCCCTCTCTTCCTCACACCACATTGAGCCTTCAACCTCGGCCAACCCCTGAAAAATTCACTTCTACACTTCCCTAGAAGAATACTAGAGGTCCTGGTCTTCTCCAAGGACCAATTTTAGTGCCCAAAGAGGAGTTCTCAAAGAGGCGCTTCAAAGAAGAGGTAATGTCCATTACCGATTCTTTCAACTTTAATTCTTCTTACACTTATTCTTATTAGGTTGTTTCATTATGAAGTAATAAAATCAGTGTCACTAATATACTGATATGTTATTATAAGTATGAAACAACCCTATTTCACCATCTATCCATCTTACGGAAAATGAAATCACCGCGCGTGCGTACGTACGGAATACCGTCTCCACGCCGTAGTGTAATCTGTTTTTCCAACACCACCTTACTTGGATGGGTATAATGGTGTAAAGAATAACTATACATAGTTATTATAACATCATACTGATTCTGATATATTGTACCTTCCACTCCAATTCAATTCAATAATCATGGGAATGATATCATCTCTCATGCGTACGTACGGAATACCGTCTCCACGACGCGATGAGATTCATTTTCAATGATTAACCATTCATGAATGATTATAAAGTATATATAATAAGTAATAATGAAATATATGACATAATAATGATACTGGATTTATATATATATATATATATGTATTTATGTATGTCATCCAATTAATTCCATTCAATTCAATAAGGAAACGAAAACAATGTTCATGCGTACGTACGGCCTACCGTCTCCATGAACGGTGTATTTCTTTCCATTTATCGATCTATTATATATATGTGTATTCTGAATATATATTATATATAAATCATGTTTTATATTCTGGAATTAATTAATCATGATCTAAGTAATCATATGGATAATTACAAGACAAAACACGGACGACATATGAAACGATTTTACCCAAAACGCTCTTTAACATGGAATTTACAAAAGAACGGGTAATATAAAGTCATAAGTGAACCATATATGATATCATAACAATGAATATGATTCTTTAATAAGTCAGTGACATTATTTAAATCATTATATAGGAGGATTAGATTCGTACGAAGCATATCAGACCTAAGGTAAGGGATAATTTTTCAAATCTCATTTTTATCCGAGATTGCTTATTCGTAAGTATTTACTGGGGTTATTTATATCATCCATGTCCATGTTTTATAAAACTATTTACATGTATATTTAAATTAATTTTTTCCCATTTTTGACTTTTACTACATGGTATGTAAGGAATCTTTTTTTTACGTTACGAGGTACTTTTTTGACTTTTCCGGCAAAAGTACGAGAAGAATGTTTTTTTAACTTATACGGCATAAAAGGATTTTTACAGTTTTATAAAGCATTATTTTCGTGAATCATACTCCAAAATATTTCATAACGTTTTTCAATAAAATCCTTTTATTTTAAAATTAAATGACTTTTTGTGAAAAGAAATTGATTTTGAAGAAGAAATGATATTTTCCTCAACAATTCATTTCAAATGTTTTATCAAAACCGTTTTCCATCTAAGATGAAATTATTTCATATTTGTATGATTCAAGTTTAATGTCTCTATGATTTACATGGTTTCACTTTTCTTATGATGAAATGTCCATTTGTTTTATAGGGATTATGAAATGATGGGATGATGTTTATGAAACCCATTTTATTCTTTGGGTTATGGTGAATGTTTTAAGTTTATTTTGTGGCACAAGTAAGAATGATTTAATTATGATATGGGTGGGACCTATATCTCCCTCCAATGCATTGGGTAAAGATTTATATCTCATGATATAGACATGGTTGGAATGCTAAGTTAATCTGATTCAGTATTACAGGACTGGAACAAGGAGTGAACTCGATTCAGAAAGGGACTTTGTCCACTAAGATGGTCTTGGTAGCAATGCCTTGGCTACTATGGAAATCATTACATGTGCTTAATGGATGCCACAATTACATGTTTTATTCCCATGCTATGTTATCATGATTTATGTTTCATTATCATCTATGCCTTACGTACTTAAATGTTTTAAGTCGTTTCTCATGATTTTGATGTTTAAACATTATGTTCATGTTTTTAAGTTTAAATGTATATGGTATGTTTTATTTTATCCATGCTTACCCTTACTGAGCATTTGAGCTCACCCTTTTTATGTTTTATTTTTCCCCCAGGATTAAAAGAAAGGTTTTAGGTAAGGAAACAAAAGGTGGAAGATCTTTATGGGAGATGTTGAAGATCTTTCACCACGATTAGAAGATTACGTTCCAAGTTTCCAAAGACACTAAACTATTACGGTCCTTGTGTGTCTGTTTTTTCTATGTACTAAGTATTCCAAAAAATTAATGTAATGTCCATGTATGTCAAGATTCGGGTATATACAGTTGGTATCAAAGGAAACGTTTAGTCCACCTTTGGAAACTAGGATGCGAAAACATTAGTTAGATCCCTAGAGATATTTCTAAGATATGTCTAGGGATGTCCCTTAGGATAAGTATACGTATAGTATATAGTCCTAGAACTATGGTAACTATCTTATAATTTAACCTAAGATGTTAGATATTGAGGGTACTCCCCCTTTATTATGTTGTTTTCCCTAGCATGGTATTTTCCTCTCATACTATTCTTTTTGGGTTTTAGAAAATGGCTGGAAACAGAAAGATTCACGATAATGGAGGATATGATGGACAATGGAAATATATTATTCATGAGAAAACAAATGAAACGGGATTTGGAAGTCCAAACATCATTATTATGCCTAATCATCAATCTTATAATATGATCAATAATCTCAACTTTGGTAAGTTTCCCGACTTAGATAATAAGAGAAAGATGGAGTTTCATGATGATCATAGAGGAAAGAAAGTTCAAATTCTCTCATGTAAATCATGTGGGATGAGGCATTAGGGAGATTATTTCAAAGGAACTGGAAGATGCTTTGGGTGTGGAAAAGAAGGACACAAAGCCAGTAAGTGCAAAGGAAAAGGTTCAGGTAACACCATGGACGAGGATAATGGTATTGCTACGACATCAACAATGGTTAATTGTTTTAAATGTGGAATGTACAGGTATTATGAAAACCAATTCCCTAAGGGAAAGTCTCATGAAGAGAATCAGTACGGTCATATGGGTAGTATTTATGTTGATGATGATGAAGAGACTAAAAATGATATGTGAGATGAAAGAACTTTTGAAGCTCGGTCAATGGTTTAAGAAGGTAGTGGAATGATTACATGTTTATCAAGAGTAATGTTGTATAAGTAATCTCATGGTTCTATGGAATAAATATACATCTAAGGATTGTTACACTGTTGTCTTTCCTATGTTTTGAAAGTTTATGATTAATGGTACTAGTAATCGTGAAAGGTTATTCAGATATTTTTGGAAAGTAGATGATATGCGCATAATGAAGGGTTAAAGAGAAAATTAAATGTTTGATAGTATTCATGAGATCATGACTGATATAAGGAGAATGATATATCATGGTTTGAGTATATAGAATATTTGGATTTTGGTATGTGGAAAGATATAACTTTTGACAACATTCATGTTTTCACTAAGATTCAATGGGTATTCATTTTTAAATAGAATACATGATTAAGGCCTTCGAATGTTTGGAATGTGACCAAAAAGAAATATCTTATGATATATGGGGATCATTGATGGAATTAACATGCTTGTTATATGAAATCTATAGTAATCATTTTCACTATAATATGAGAATGGACTGCAGTATTATGGATAAGCCTAAAGATTGGAATGGATTATGTTGGACATAAGTTAGTATTGTTTAAGGATAGAAGTTTTTTTTGATATTATTTATGGGATGTTATAGTAATGTAGTTTTAGAAAAAGGAAAACCTGTAGGACGAGCGACAGCCCATCACGTCGGACAAGGCTATGGGAATCGAACCCACAACCGAAGTGCGACTGGCCTTTATTGCCTACCACTGGTCTACAAGAAGTCCCTGTTTAGTAAAAACTAGTTTTCTTATATTAAGCAGTATGATATATGAATTATAAGTCCATTTTAGGAACCATATATGATTAATCTCACCATAGATGGACTTATGTATTTTTGATAACTTTTATAACCTTTTGTTTGAGACAGATGGAATGACTCATCATTCTATCACATGATCTGCTAACACTTCATGAATGAAAAATTCAACTTCATTTCTTTAAGAGAAGAAGTGGAAATTGTCCAAAGAATGAACAATGGTGAGACTGTACCAAAATCACGAAAGTATTTCTTCTAATTCCAATTTCATCAACTTTAGGGAAATGATCTTGAAAACCAAAAATGTTTTCCTATTTCCCTTATATCCGATGAATCATATGGTACCTTAGATCATCAAAAATCTATGGCTTTGTGATTGATGGATTTTTCATATCCATGTTTTCTACCACTCTCCATCAGAACATGATGGTCAGATTTATCCTCCATATCCATATTTTCACATATGTTCTCCTATGTGGAAACCTAGTGATGAGTTATTTGGGTATCCGTTATGTTTCTAACATTATTTTTTTAAATGAAGTTTTAGTATTCCTTTTTACGATCTGGGTTTCTATTAAATAAACTTTCGAGTAGTAAATCATTTATAACCCCAACGAATTTCGAGGGCGAAATTCGTTTTAGGGGGGGTAGAATGTAACACCCCAAGATTTTATGAAAAATATTCGTTTTAATTTCATTAATGTATTGTGTTGTACGCTACAAGGAGCATGCACAACACACATCCCTAACTTTCCTTACATTACACGCAATCGCGACCTTCCTCGATAGCGTGTGTAGTACACAATACCAAGTTTCACTAAACGATATATTATTATAATATTATTATGAACTAGCCTTTATGAAAAGTAATACCCGCTTTTTAAAATTTTAAAAATTTTATATTTCAAAATGGACTTCATTTTTGGATTCGAAAAATCGAAATTAGCTTAGGGTGAAATTTTGGTACTTTTCGGATAACTTTCATATTCTAATGAATAGTGAAAATTACTAAATTTTAATTAAAAACAAATTTTTTAATAAAAATAATTAATAGTGATAAATTATTAATTTGAGTGGTTTTAATGTATATTTAGAATATATTTTTACAATTTAATACAATTTTGGTCATTGGATGTAATTTTACATTTAATCCAGACATAAACAAGTGTCAATCTTTTGATAGTTATTATCTCTTAAGAACACGCTATTTGTTTTGACGACGGGAATTAATTTTTAAATTAATTAATGCAACTGATATTTTTTGAATTTTTTAAAATAGACATCATTTTTGAATTCATAATATCAAATATTGGTTAGGCCTAATTTTGGGTATTTTTCTGGAAACTTTCATTTTTTGATGAATAGTGAAACCACTGAGTGGTAGTTAAAAAACTGAATTTTTCATAAAACTTAATTTAACTGCTTCTGTGAGTGGAATTTTGAAAATCTGAGAGACAAAATTAATATCAAGTACTAAAATGTGTGGATCAATGAGATGAAAATAATTTTTGGTGAATAGTAACTTTTTACTTTTTTTACCACGGTTAAAAGTAAATAGGGTAATTAAGGGTAAAATTGATATTATTATTACCCTAATACATGTCATAATTCTATTGGATAAGTGTAATTCGACCAAAAACAACCTTAGGAATAAAATATGACCATTTATGCCCACTTGTATTAGATTAGGACATTTATTATTAATTTATTTAAAGAAGGGTTAAAATAGTTAAAATCAAAGTTTAATAACGAAATCATTTGTAATATAGGGTTATACATAATATAAATTCGACTATAAATATTAATTAGAAAGATACAAATATTTCCTACATAATAGTATTTTTTTTAATTTTTAGACTTAAAATAATGTAATTTATTTATGACACAATGATGATTTAGTAATTATTTTATTAATGAAATATTGACATAATTGATGTTATAAATATCAACATAAATGTAATTTGAGACTTTTTATGAATTAAAAGAATTTTCTATATTAATAGGACATGTTATTATTGATTTAATTAACTTTTTTCGAACTAATCATTCTGTTATTATTTTCACAAAAATCAATTACCAAATAGTGTCAAAATTGACATAAAATAGTTTTTAAAACAAATATTTTATTATTAATTGTTATTTTATTTCTAAAAAAATAAGGTTCGGCCAAGATACTTATATCATGATAGGTGTATCATTAATGGACCACTTGGGGGTCTCTCAGATGTATATGATAAGTTTATTAACTATATAATGTAAAAATACAAAGTGACATGGTAAGTGTCAATCTAATTAACTAAGAGTTAAAACTAAAAGATAAGGTTAATATAATGACCTAAACTTGTCTAAATTCAATTATATTAGAGGATTTAGATCCATACCCACCTTATCTTCGAAATATATCAATTTGGAGCTATTAAAAACCGAATTTGACTTTATAATAAAATAATATTTTTAGTTATTCCAAAGGTGCCCCTCTCCTCCCTTATAATAGGTCACCTCCTCCCTCTCTTCCTCACACCACATTGATCCTTCAATCTCTGCCGAACCCTGAAAAAGTAACTTCCCCACTTACCTAGAAACATCCTAGTTGTTGTGGTCTTCTCCAAAGACCAATTTTATTGCCCTAAGAGGAGGTCTCAAAGAGGCGCTTCAAAGAAGAGGTAATGTCTGTTACTGATTATTTCAACTTTATTTCTTCTTCAACTTCTTCTTATTAGGTTGTTTCATTATGAAGTAATAACATCAGTGTCACTCATATACTGATATGTTATTATAAGTATGAAACAAACCTATTTCACCATCTATCCATCCTACGGAAAATGAAATCACCGCGCCGTGGTGTAATCTGTTTTTCCAACACCACCTTACTTTGATGGGTATAATGGTGTAAATAATAACTATAAATAGTTATTATAACATCATAATGATTCTGATATTTTGTATCATCCACTCCAATTCAATTCAATAATCAGGGGAACGATATCATCGCTCGTGCGTACGTACGGAATACCGTCTCCACGACGCGATGAGATTCATTCTCAATGATTAACCATTCATGAATGATTATAAAGTATATATAATAAGTAAAAATGAAATATATGACATAATAATTATACTGTATTTATGTATATATATATTTATGTCATCCAATTAATTCCATTCAATTCATTAAGGAAACGAAAACAACGTTCATTCGTACGTACGGCCTACCGTCTCCATGAACGGTGTATTTCTTTCCATTTATCGATCTATTATATATATTTATATTATGAATATATATTATATATAAATCATGTTTTATATTATAGAATTAATTAATCATGATCTATGTAATCATATGGATAATTATAAGTCAAAACACGGACGACAAATGAAACGATTTTACCTAAAACGCTCTTTAACATAGAATTTACAAAAGAACGGGTAATATAAAGTCATAACTGAACCATTTATGATATCATAAAAATGAATATGATTATGTAATAAGTCAATGACATTATTTAAATCGTTATACAGGAGGTTTGGATACGTACGAAGCATATCAGACCTAAGGTAAGGGATAATTTTGCAAATCTCATTTTTATCCGAGATTGCTTATTCGTAAGTATTTACTGGGGTTATTTATATAATCCATGTCCATGTTTTATAAAAGTGTTTTAATGTATGTTTAAAGTCCATTTTACCCATTTTTTACTTTTAGTACATGGTATGAAAGGAATATTTATTTTTTTACGTTACGAGGTACTTTTTTGACTTTTCCGGAAAAAGTACGAGAATAATGTTTTTTTAACTTATACGGCATGAAAGGATTTTTACTGTTTTATAAAGCCTTATTTTCGTGAAGCTTCCTCCAAAATATTTCATGACTATTTTCAATAAAATCCTTTTTATTTTAAAATTGAATGACGTTTTGTGAAAAGAAACTGATTTTGAAGAAGAAAGGATACTTTCCTCAAGAATTCATTTCAAATGTTTTATCAAAACCATTTTCCATCTAAGATGAAATTATTTCATATGTGTATGATTCAAGTTTAATGTCAATATGATTTACATGTTTTCACTTTTCTTATGATGAAATGTCTATTTGTTTTATATGGACTTTGAAATGATGGGATGATGTTTATGAAA
Source organism: Viscum album (assembly GCA_963277665.1). Lineage (NCBI taxonomy): Eukaryota > Viridiplantae > Streptophyta > Magnoliopsida > Santalales > Viscaceae > Viscum > Viscum album. Next base: position 2,111,866,042 of record OY728157.1, on the reverse strand, counting down.
CCCATTATATTCTTTGGGTTATGGTGAATGTTTTAAGTTTATTTTGTGGCACAAGTAAGAATGATTTCCTTATGATATGGGTGGGACCTATATCTCCCTCCAATGCATTGGGTAAAGATTTATATCTCATGAGATAGACATGGCTGGAACGATAAGTTAATCCGATTCAGTATTACAGGACTGGAACGAGGAGTTAACTCGATTCAGAAAGGGACTTTGTCCACTAAGATGGTCTTGGCAGCAATGCCTTGGCTACTATGGAAATCATTACATGTGCTTAATGGATGCCACAATTACATGTTTTATTCCCATGCTATGTTATCATGATTTATGTTTCATTATGATATATTCCTTACATACTTCCATGTTTTAAGTCGTTGCTCAAGATTTTGATGTTTAAACATTATGTTCATGGTTTTAAGTTCAAACGTATATGGTATGTTTTATTTTATCCATGCTTACCCTTACTGAGCATTTGAGCTCACCCTTTTTATGTTTTATTTTTCCCCTAGGATTAAAAGAAAGGTTTTAGGTAAGGAAACAAAAAGTGGAAGATCATTATGGGAGATGTTGAAGATCATTCACCACGATTAGAAGATTACGTTCCAAGTTTCCAAAGACACTAAAATATCACGGTCCTTGTGTGTTTATTTTTGCTATGTACTAAGTATTATGAAAAAGTAATGTAATGTCCATGTACGTCAAGCTTCGGGTCTCTACATTCACCATTTTTGAAAATCATACCATTTTCAAAACCCAAAATTTATTCAAATTATAGTTTCACACATTTGAAAACCCATTTCTCAATTCAGCTCATAATTCTTTATGCCCAATGAAATATGCATCCTAGAGGGAAGTCATTTCTACCATATATGTCATGAATATCTCATTGGATACACCCACAATAATGAGAATCCAATGCCTATAAGTGTCTCCAAAACACTTATGTACCCAACTATCTGGTAACTTGAAGTTCATCATAAAAGGGTTAGCTACGTCCTTTTATTCTATACATTCCAAGTTCCAACATTCCTACACCATGCTACCATCCCAACTTAAGGAATATACCACAATGAACGTAAAATCTAAATCTGAGAATCAACTACAATAGACCGAACAAGATGATACCACTTATAACACCCCGCCCCTACCTCATTGACTTGAGGAGGCAGTGAGGGATAATTGGCCTTAAGTAATGTTCCCAAGATGCCAAAGGCTGGAAATAAATTATGAGGGCTTCAAGATCAAATTGGGGAACTATTTTCCCTTAAGACAAAACCAACCAAAAAATCCATTAACCACCAATATATGATGTATGTCAATAAAACATTCAAGCATGCATTCCTAAAATAAAACCATGTTGTATCACAATACAACCCAAAAACAATACAACTAGACATGTGTACACCACATCAGAGTACAAGCGGAAACCAACAACCAACTCTATGATCAATGACACCCCCACAACTCCACACCATGGTCCATGCTCCAAGCTCCACCAAGACATCACAATGCACCACTAAAGGAGGCAGATGCCTTACCTTTTCCCACGTCACAGTACACAACATCTACAAAGACACCAAAGTGAAAAAGCAGGGGGTGAGTAGAACTACTCAGTAGGTTTTCCCTGAAATGACTTCCCTACACATGCCTCTATAATAGATAGGTTAGAAACATTTATATAAAGGATAGTTTATATAATTTTTTTCTCAAAAGAATTTTATAACTAAATATAAACAAGTTTCCCAAAACCATTCATAACAAAAGGAATTGTAAGAGAAAATTAAATCAATTTTCTAATAAGTTATTTTTCCAGAAAAATAGCCAAACAAGCTTTAGAACCATTTCACAATCATTCTTTTTTCACATACCCAACCATTCCAAAAACCCATGCAACCAACCATGCATGCTACTTGGATGAGGGGAGAAGACCTAAACCTTATCCATCCCAACCATGAGTAGGGAGACTTCTTACCCTTATCCAACCCAAATGCACATGAATGTTTGACAGGGGAGAGCCCTAACCCTTATCCATCCCAACACTGATGGGGGAGACTCCTAACCCTTATCCGTCCCAAATGCGATATGAATGTTTGACGGGGGAGAGCCCTAACCCTTATCCATCCCAAAACTGATGGGGGAGACTCCTAACCCTTGTCCGTCCCAAATTCAATATGAACATATGCAACCATATGCCATTACACCTTTGGCACCGAGCACAAGGTCATATTTCAATAAATCCCCATTTTTCCTATGTGTCATTAACCCTTTAGAACTGAGGACAAGGTAATATTTCAACCAATCCCCATACATGCAATATGAACACACACCACACATTCGAAACAATCATGAAAAAACCATCCTTTCAATAAAAAACCCTTTATTGAAAACCATTTCCATCAAAATTAAGTGTGTTCAACCAATTCAAACCATTTCAATAAAACCGTAATTATATTAAAAACCAAAGAATGATCCAATTTCATCAATCCATTTCAATACCCAACCATTTAAATAAAACACCCCTTTTTATTTAAAACCAATCTTTCATCAAACCATTTACTATTCTGGTAAATCCATAATTTAAAATCATCATTTTAAATTTAAGAAGCCAAATCAGTTTACACAACAATTCACCAAGATTTCAAAATTTCATCAAAACCATAAATCATCACTAAAGAAGTTTTATTCCATTATTTTCACCATCAATTACATTCAAATAACCCAATTTGAAACCAAGACAATCAATTATAACAAGAGGAGTCGAGAGTGAAGCCTCCTACCTTTGGGGTTCCTGAGAAATCGACCCACAAGCACCCGCACCTCAAATATAGCGAACGCTCCACCGAAACAGCTCTAGACCCCCTTCCCTAACATTCAAAATCCTTAAAATCATCACCCAAGGAAACTAAAACCCTATATCTACACACAACAAGTGTAGATCTAGAAAACCTAGAAAGAGGGATATGTAGATCCTAGAGGAAAACCCAAAGAAACCAAGTGGAGATACTTACCTAGGAGAAAACACCTTCAAAATGCCAAGAAACCTCTTAAAAATGATTCCAAAATGAGTGGAAGAGCCCCTCCAACCCTTGAAAACCGAAGAACCTGAGTAAGGATCATGTGGGAGGATGTTTGTAGAGGAATGAGGCAAGACCGAGTGAGCCCGAGTTTTAAAACCCTATTTTTAAGTGGCCGCACAGTTAGCCCACACGGTTTGGAAAACAGTGTGCTAACCGTGCACATGCTACTGCCTTGAGAGAAAGAGTCCACATGGTTACCTCGCACGGTTTGTAAAACCGTGCGTAGGACGTGTGAAGCCTACTGTCTCCCCCTACATGGTTTTCTGGAGAATCCGCACAGTTTCTACAAACCGTACTCAAATCGTGCACCCATATAAAAGCCTCCAAACTCATCCAAAACCATTCCAAACTCTCCCAACCTCTTCCCAACTCATACCATGTACTTTCGAAACATAAAAATTCATTAGAAAGGCTAAATACCACAAACGGTGGGTACTGAAAATTTATTATAACAAATATTTTTATTATATTTCATATATCATTAAACTGTTGGATTCCATCCCCTTTATTATATTTTGGGTATATTTTTATTATTTTCTAAATCTTAATTTCTATGATATTATGATTGAATGGTTATTTATATTTATATGGATTAGTGTATAATTTTCATGATGTTATTATACCATGTTTTTTGTGGTTTTAAGGCTTAGGGACATATTGTTATTATTCTTGCGTTAATGTTTTCCATCATAAAGACAAATGTATTTTGTTAGATTAATTACATATTCAGAAAATGGATTTAATAAAAAAAATATTTCCTAACATCATATTTATTTAATTGGATTGTGTAATAGATTTTTATGAATCAATGTATTATACTTGGTTAGTTTCGTTATTTATAGGAATCTCTTATAGCATATGTTGTTTCTATTATTCATTTTTTTGATTGCTACTAGCATGCTTTGATTATTTTCATATTGAAATTGGTTAAAATGATTTTTTCAATTATGGTTTTCATTTTTGATAGGAACATAAATTTTTTTCCTTAAAATTGAATGGAAAAAAGTTGAATGTATTATACCAATCATATTTACACTGAGTTTCAAAACAATTTTGTTATTTTTTTGGATTTTGAATTTAAGAGTGCTTCAGATAGAGGTCTTATACAATCTAAATGATATAATTGTGTTGGAAGACCATAGTTAATAAAGCAATATGTTAGTTAATGAATAAAAATATATTTATTTCAAACAGACTATTATGTTAGGTTTCACAATGGAGAGATGAGAAAATATTATACTATTCATGAATGGAAAGAAATATGTGGTACGGATAATTTGATATCTGATTGGTTTACATTTTTGCGCCATCATGAGGGAGATAATATGTGTCATGACCCATCCCAGAGGGGCCGGTGCTGTGACTACCCCAAGAACACCTCCAATAGGTTAAGGGCTGGTGACTAGTACTATGTAGGCATAACGCACAAATGAGAGGCATTTTCCTAAGTAACTACACACACACACACATAATATCACATACCAAAATTATGAAATGAAAAAAAACTGAGTATAAAATGCATGAATACACTAAGATACCAACCAAAAAGAAAGAAAGTAGGGAACAAGAATGTAATAGGGATAGAATACTAGCACACCAAAGAACGATTCTACAAAAGTGAATACACAAGTTCCTGAAACTCATCTACAAAAAACCCTACCTATAGGGTAGGCATAAGACAGATGTATGAATCTGTTAAATCACACCGTGTATGTTCGATCACTTTAAGAACCATCGGTTCATGGTTCAACTAGAAATATATGAATGTGTCGATCATCTGCACAAGATACGACATGTGTGGGAAAATCCCTTGTAGGGGTGAGTAAAATAATACTCATTTGGACACCCCAAAACCAAAAATGAATAAAACTAATAAATATATGAGTTACGCCAAAAATAAATACCTGAAGTACCCCACAAATAAATACATGAATTAATATGAAAAAAAAACATGAAGTATACCACAAACAAGTACATGAAGTATGCAACAAAGAAATACATGAGGTACACCACAAATAAATACATTAAGTACACCAGAAAGAAATACATGAAGTATACAAAAAATAAATACACGAAGTATACTGAAAATAAATACCGGAGGTACACAAAAAGGAAATACACAAATTACACCACTAACAAGATACATAGTTATCTCACATAGGTATAATTCAATAGCATGAAATGTAGGAATGTGAGACGTAGTCCACAAAACAGGCTGTATCAATAGGACACAAAGTCTCGATAACACATAGAGTTTCAATAACACATGGAGTTTTAATAACACAAAAAGTTTCGATAACCCAAGATGTTTCAATAAGTCATGCGACCCCTATGTCACATCGTCACCAAGTCACATAGTCACCAAGTAAAAGCCAGCCGCCGAATTCCACTCGTAGCGTGCTTATATCAGGAGAGCCTACACCTAAAGCCATTAGGTCATATTTCAACTTTCTAAAAAACTTATGTGAAGTAACTGAAAAGGAACATTTATTTATAGGGGTCCTAACACTACAAACATCTTGTCAAATGGACACATGGTTTTAAGGTAAAAACAGTTTTACTAAAAAGTTTCAACTTGGGTCTTGTCTGACCCACCAGACCCTACCTAGTCCAACTGACCCGACCAAGCCTAGTCCGGTCCGGTCCAGCCCAACCAACTGGGATGGCTAGACATGGCCTACTAGGTCATCTGGACCCAACCCACTGGGCTACTGGATCGGCCTGACAACTCTATTCCATCCAGCACTGTATGGGGTCATCCTTGACTGCGGTCCACCCGGACCCCATGCCACCCAAATACAATTGTACCACACAACATTAATGCATTAAATTTTCTATCCTCCTGCCCTATCGCCCGCTTTCCCTGCCGACCACCATCCTCACTGTCTGCCAGCCCCACTGTCCACCTTCCCCGTGGCTTCTCCACAACCATAATGTCCATATAGCCCACATGCCATGGAAGAGGCCCCTCGCTTCCGAATCCCTAGACACTGCCTACGTCCTCCGTCATGGGATCCCATACAGTCCTACTTAGGTCGCGACCTCAGGCTCTGCCGCATGCCACCCCACTTGCAGCCCTTTTAACCTCCACACACTTTATTAAAAAATGAAAATAATTCAACGAATTATTCCGGGCACACTGGACCTCAGAATCGAATGCAGTTGTAGTTCTTGGTTTCAAAAATTTTCTAATTAATTTATAAAAAAGAAATCAGAGAAAATCCAAGTCAATAAATTCACCCAAAGTTAGGGATTTATGTCCCAAAATTCCAAAATAAGGAATACTCAACAAAATGATGAGGGTACTGAGAATAAATCTGATCCACCCTCTCCCAAGTGGTCTCTGGAGATTCCCATTCTACCATATAATGTGTACCATAGGAATCGACCACCCAAGAAGGTTCCTCTCATGTAGATCTTAAATCTCCACTTTGTACTTCACAAAAGTCTCTCCATTTTCAATGTAAAAATCCTACCAGTCGATGATGTGTGATGGATCCCGCACATACCTACGATGTTGTGAAACATAGAATATATCATTTACCTGGTGAAACTACAAGGGTAGAGCTAGGCGGTACACCACCTCAACAACTATACTCTGAATCAAAAAAGGGCTGATCTATCTTTGAGAAAACATGCCAACCCAACCAACTATATGCAATCCCCATTATGGTCAGACATGGAGGAACACATTTTCTCAATCCTTGAACTAAAATGGAATCCTTCTCTTATCAGGATATAGATTATTCCAGATGTGTACAGTCTTCATTCGCTCCAGGATGATCGACACCTTCTTCGCGGTAGCCCGCACCCACTCTGGTCCCATGTTTGCTGACTCTCCTAGGTTAGTCCAACAAAGTGTTGACCATCATGGTTTCCCGTAAAAGGCCTAGAATAGTGTCATACCAATGGTGGAGTGTTATATATTGTTTTACAAAAACTCCACCAAACAAAGGCGATCCTCCCAACTCTGTCCAAAGTCTAGGATGCAAGCATGTAACATGCCATCAAGAACCTAAATGGTCCCCTCCATCTGGCTATCTTTCTAGGGATAAAATGCTACGCTCAAGCATAATTGATTCCCATATTCTCCTTTAATCCCTTCTGAAACTGGGATGTAAAATAAGTATCATGATCTGAAATGATCGTTGATGGTACTCTGTGAAGTTGAACAATCACTTGCATATAGAAGCGTCCCAATGTCTCTAGTAAACTTTGCTCATAGATCAGTAGGAAGTAGGCCATCATGGTGAGTCCGTCAATGATCAACCAGATAGTATCGTCTCCCATGGAAATTCATGGTAAACCCATCATTAATTCTATCGATATCCAATCCCACTTCCACTCTAGCACTTCAAGTGGTTGGGTCAATCCAACTGAAACGTGGTGCTCAACCTTTACTTATTGGCAAGTGAGGAATTGGGAAACAAACTTTTCCACTTCCTTAATCATCCCCGACCACCAGAACTACAATCAAAGGTCCTAGTACATCTTCATGTCACCTAGACGTACCGCTAAAGGGTATGTGTGGAACTCCATAGAAACCATATCCTGCAACGACACTAGTACAATAGTGTGCCCTCTAAAAAGAACGATGTGCTCCCCCCGCCTATCAAATAACCATTAAGTTCTTTCCCTATGGAAAACTGAGAATGTCAGGTATCACAGTTGGTATCCCCTAGTTTTGCCTCCCTAACCCACTATAGGAGTGTGGATGGGGTGACAACCATCAAAGGGATATAAGCTGATTCATATCCATTTAAAAAGGATATCTGCAAAACCACCAATAGCTCTGATGCATCAGTTAGCAACTGAAAGCTTAATCTCTTGATGAGAGCATCCCCCACTACATTCCGCTTCCTAGGAGTATATAAAATCTCAAAGTCATAGTCCTGGAGGAACTCTAGACATCACCTCTGTCTCATGTTCATATCTTTATGATAGAAGATATTCTTGAGACTCTTATGGTCGGAGTAGACGGTAAACTGCTCACCCATAAGGTAGAATCACCACATCTTCAATGAGAAGACTACAACTGTTTTCTCAAGGTCAGGGATCATGTAGTTATTCTCATTCTGTGCGAATTAATTCAAACTATAGGCAATAAATTCTTGCCCCTCTATCAGGACCCAACCAAGAACGGTCCCTAATGCATCACAAAACACTATATACCTGACACCCTCCTCTAGAAATATAACAATGGGTGTGATTTTCAACCTCCACCTCAGCTCCTAGAAGAACTAAAATAACTTCTACGTTGAAATAAAAGGATTCCACTTTGGTGTCGAAGACGTAAAGGGTGTTTATATTATGGAAATGTCGAGTACAAATCTACGATTGGACCTTTACAAACCTAGAAAACTCTGCCTCTCGGTAACACTCTTGGATGGATCCCAAGTAAGAACCACCTTAATCTCTGCTGGATCTACCTCAACTCCATACTTTGAAATGATGTGTCCTAGAAAGTGAACCTACAGAATACATAACTAACACTTAGAGAGATTCCCATAAAGATGGTTCTCTAAGAGTGTGTCCCATACCATCTTCACGTGTATCAAGTACTCCTACTTAGATGCCGAGTATACTAGGATTTCCTCAATGAATACAACCATGAACTAGTGTAAGTGAGATAAAATGATCATATTCATGAGTCCCATGAACACTGCCCAGACATTCATCATGGAAAACGACATCACTATGTACTCGTAGTGGGCGGGCCAACATATGAAGGCTATCTTCAGTACATTTTAATCTTGTACATGAAGCTGATGATAGCCAAACCTGAGGTCAATATTCAATATCCACCTTCCCCCCTTAAAATAATCGAAGAGGGAGTTGATCCTTGGTATTGGATACTTGTTCTTCACAATCACCTGATTTAGGCATCGAAAGTCCAAAAATAACCTCAAACTCCCACCTTCCTTCATGGAAAATAACATTGGGGCTGCCTAGGGTGAAACACTGGGTCTCATGAAGCCCTTCCTCTGCAAGTTCTCCAGCTATAACCTAATCTAACAAAGCTATATGGGATCTATCCAATACATAGGTGTAGATATTAGTTCCTTCACAGGGTATAGATTAATGCATAATTCAATCTCCATATGGGGCGGAAATCTAGGAACATCCTTAATAAACACATCCTCATACTCCGCCACCGCTATAGGAAACTGATGAATTCTATTATCCACTACACTAAGGGTGATACTGAACAACTAATGATTAATTGGTTGCGCCCTCCCATGATCAAGTACATCCTATGCTTCATGTGTTTCCTTTCACAAAAAATGTAAAATATGGTCCCATTACCATAGACACCCTGCACTATGCACCTAAAACTGTCAATCAAGGAATAGATTGTGGATAACCAGTCGATACTGAGAATAATGTCGTAAGGAAATGATGCCACTACCAAGATATATCAAATGAAACTCTCACCTCCATGAGTGATGTCACACTTTTTCCCTTAGGGTTTGATAATCGAATCTCCTCTCGTAGGAGTCTCTAAGAATCAGGGTCGAGTCAATAGTTCAACCAGAATCTATGAGTCCCGAACAAGGTTCATGGCAAGGAAAGAATGACTAGATCCTATGTCTATTAAAACTATATCTAAGTTGGAAATGAAATAGATCATACCTCTAACTTTCCCAAGAGTGCTGGGGTCATAGGCCTCCATTGCCTATAGTTTTCCTCATCCCAATCCACTAGCTCCCTAAGCCTATGATAGACCACCTGGGGGTAGTGGGGTAATACATCAAACCTCCACCCACCACTAGCTTCTCTACATGCTCCTCTGCCACATCCATCGCCATATTGACCACCCTACTCATATCCCCCCACTTCCTCGACAGAACCTTGACCATTTTCTAATCATCTCTATGATGTGTCAGGAAATATCATGCCAGATGTCCCCAACTGCCGCACAAGTAACATAACCTATCCTTCAACTATATCACTCTAACCTAGGAGCCTCATACCACTGATACCGTGTCCTGGGTTCATCCCTTGAAGTTATTGACCCACTTGGGTCCCTGTTTATATTATATAATACCTACCACCAAAGAGTTATCTACATGTTGCCTACTAGTAGCTCCCACTGCTGGAGTTTTCTCCATAGTAAAGCACTCCACTAGTAGAGATCACTCTTGTACCCCAACCAATGTAGGGATTATAATTGATATGATGGTTTCTCTAATCTCCTAGCTCAGCCCCTTCTTGAAGTTCTGATCCTTAAATAACAGGTATCACACCATATCCTTGGAGTAGTGAGAATGATCAGTAGACCTCGCAGAGTACTCTTCCACAGTCTGACTTCCCTATTGCAGGTGCAAGAGTTCCTTTATGCACACTGAGTGCAACGTAGAAGGGAATAAATTTGCTTCAAAGAGTGACTTAAAGTCTAGCCATGAGAGAGTCACCCAATCATGTTTATGGGTCACTAATCTCCACCATATCCGCATTGATCCCTGAAGAAGACTCGTGACTAGAACTGCCATCTTGTCACCAAGTGTTCCCACAAGGCCGAAGACATGTGTAACTACCTCTAGACAATCCTTAGAAATCTAGGATTATGGATCACCCATATTCCAGGGAGTTTTCTACCTATGGAACTGATGAAACACATTCATACTATGTGCATCCTCAATAGGTAGTGCTGGTAGTAACTACTGCTCGACGGGTGGTGGTATCACTGGTACACCACCCCGAGGTTCTATCTCCATTGTTGGAAGTATCTCCAGTACATGCCCTTGTATCAATGTCTCTTTTCTCGGTAGATCATACTCATGATCCTGAAATTGAATCCAAGCTGGCTCTCTATGTGGAGGCATCCTAAAAAAGATCAAGATATACCACAACCAATAGAGTTTACGTGGTGAGCTAGTTTAAGAAGGACATGAGGACACACCCAAATCCTATATGATGCATGTACCATTTTTTCCCTAAAACTAGTGTTTTCATGTAGTGAGTCGATGATAAGGTGTCCAGATTCCTAGAGTATGGATACATTGGCCACTACACCGACACTGGATTCCTTGGACTGAAATCCAAACTTGAAACACTTGAAACTATTTCTTAAAACCAACCTCACAGACTCTGAATACATAGGTAGAACCAACCCCACTGACACCACTCTGTCATGAACCGTCCCATAGGGGCACATGATGTGACTACCCCAAGCCAGTCTCAAATAGGCCAGGGGTTGAATACTAGCACCAAGTGGGCATATCCAAAAAATGGGAGGAATTTTCCTATGTACCCTTACACACTCCAATAATATCCAATCCCAAAAAGATGAAATGTAAAAACACTAAAGAAAAAATTCATGCATACAAAAAGATAACAACCACTGAGTATGAATGTCGTAAACTGGAAATTAACATGGCTAAAATACAAGCCCAAAAAAGGAAAATCCTATAAAAGTGAAAACCATGTTCCTAAAACTCATCCGCAGAAAACCCTGCCTGAAGGGTAGGTGTAGGACAACTGTCTGAAGTCGTAGGATTACACCACATCTGTCTGATCACTCTAATCACCAAATTTTCATAGTGCACCAAAAACTACATAAAAGAATAAATAATCTATACAAGACATGACATGTGTGGGAAAATCCCATGTAGGGGAGAGTAAAATAATACCTATAAAGACACCCAGAAACTATAAAGGAATACCACTAAGAGATACACGAAGTACACCACAAAGAAATGCATGATGTAAACCACGATGAAATACACAAAGTACACTACAAAGAAATATTAAAAGTATACCAAAAATAAATACAAAAAGTATAACAGAGATACATACATGTTTTACACTACTATGAAATACATGTAGTACACCTTAATTAAATATAGAAAGTAAACCACAAATAAAAATATGAAGTATACTATAAATAATTATATGAGGTACACCAAAAATAAATACATGATGTACACCACTAAGAAGATACATACTTATATCACACAAGAATATGTCTATAGCATGAAAAGTAGGATTATTGGATGTAGTCCATAGAACACTCAGTATCATTAATACAAGGAGTGTCAATAACTCACAAATAGTCAACAACACACGAATTGTCGATAAAACACAGGGTGTCGATAAAAAATGGAGTTTCAATAACCTAAGGAGTTTCGATACGTCATGCATCAACCAAGTCACATAGTCACCAAGTCACATAGTCACCAAGTCACATAGTCACCCAGTCATATCTATCCATAGGATTTTGCCCGTAGTGCGATTATACCAGAAAAACCTACTACTCAAGCCGTTAGGTCGTATTCAAACTTCTAAAATAACTCACTTAGATTACATAAAAAATACAGTCTCATTTGAATGGTCCAAACACCATAAATGACTCATCAAACAAACACATTGTTTGAATGTTACATTTTATTGACTGAAAAGGGCCGACCCGAGTCTAATCCAACTTTCCGGCTGACTCGACCCGGTACGACCCACCTGCCCTGACCTGACACAACCTACCCAACATTGCCTATTTTGGTATAGTCTATCATAAATCGTCCTTCCACTCGGTGTTTCCCACTGGGATCGGTATGTTGGATTGGCCTGGATCCTCCAGTCTGACCCACGTTGGGGGTCGGCTTGGTGCACTGCCCACAGTTTACCCTGACCTACCCCTCAATGCCGCTGAGGGGTCTACATTTCCCAACTGCCACAAACAAGACCCCTCATCATCATGTCCCCTGTCTCGTCCTCTGGTCTCCATCACCACATGCTCCCATACGGTCCCACTCGGACCATGACCTCATGCTCCACCGCGGGCCGCATAACCGTTTTCCTATTCCCCCACCACCGTCATTCCATCATGCTCCACCTAGACCAAAAATCACCACGCCCCCATAGTTTCACCTTAATAGTGTCATGGGGGTGTCAAATATTCAATCTCAGGTTATTATGCCATGAATCAAAGGTTTAACACTAAATCCACTCATATAATCATGAATAATGCGAAGAATGTGAAGAATGTGAAGAACGGGAAAAAAAGGAGAAAAAAACCACGTAAATGATAGATATTGTCCTTTGTTCATGTCTACCTTGATTCATCCATGTTTGAGGGATCAAGAATAACGAATTAATAAAAAAAATCAAATTCCAATTTAATTACCCACAAGATAACACCCATCCTACAATGACTGATCTGGAGATCAAAATGTTCATGGGTTGGTCTGTGTTCGTCATCGAATTTAAAAATGGGGAACGAATCAACAAGGAACAACACCCTAACATGAGTTTGGATTGATCATTGATGAAGGGTGATGCTACGTCATCATCATTCATATATCCATTGATCTTTGATCCAAGATCTGATATCCAATCCATGGTCGCTGATTCTCGATCCACTAACAATTGTTGGGGAGTACACTTTCTCCATGAGTTAGAGGAATTATAGGGTTATAAATGTTACGCTGAATTCTTTAACAAAGCTCATTTAAAAAACCCTTATTAAATCACAATAAAATATTTTTATTAAATATTTTATTACTCACTTGTCCAAAAACAATCTCTTTCTTATGGACCATGCCAGACGATGTTAGGCCCCACCTAAGGTAAAGTTGTTGTTTTGAACACAATGATGACCTCATATTTATAATATGTACATCTGTTTAGAAGTTATTTAGTTTTAAAGAAAAACCTCCTATAAACTTTATTAAAAACCGAACATAATTTATTGAACTATTTTGGGCACACTGGGCCATAGAATCACACACTATCTCAGCACCTGGTCTCCGAATTTTCCTAGTTAATTTATAAAAATAAAACTAGAGAAAATCAAAGACACCACAGCATGAAAATACAAGAAGAAAATGATTTCAATACACATGAAGAAAAGAATTAAGGTAATTATTTTAAAATAGTGAAAAACTTAATGAATGATTCTATCACTATTATATATCAAGAATATACTAAAATAAAAAATTATGATGTAAAATGTGGTTATATCATGGAGAAACCAATGTATGGAATTTATAAAACATCCATTGATTTTATTTTTACCTTTTTAAAGAATTTCTTCCTAATGGTTCATATATTCCCTCAAATCATTTTAAGACATGGAAGTAAATTAAGAAGTTCTTATTTTATACTAATAAAATTAATGCTTGTCAAAAATATTGTAGTTTATTATGAGAGGAAACATTAGAACTTAATGTATGTAAAGAATTTGATACATCTTAATAGAATGAAAATAAATATGAAACACCATCTCCTGTGCCATAGAAAGTCATGTGCACTTTATAATAATTCTTTGGATTAAAATATATTCATTTATGTTGAAATTTCAACCAATATGTGATGGAATGATGATGGGAAAATTAAAGGTAACAATTAGCTGGTTCATCCTATAGATATATTAGCATGGCCAAATGCTTGATGCAATATAACCAGATTTTTCATCTGAGGTGCGTAATGTGAGGATAGGTCTATCTTGTGATGGTTTAATACTATTTGGCCATATTCATACTTATCATAACAAGTGGAACGTTTTTATTCATGTTTGTAGTATTCATTTATGTATGTGTATGAGAAAACCTTTCACATTATTTATTAAACTAATGTATCGACATTCTAATCCTATAAGTGATATAAAAATCCACTTGAAGTCTTTAATAATTGAGTTGTAGAAAATTTGGGATATGGGTGTGTCTATATTCAATGGTTCTTCAAATAATATATTTTAGATATGTGCTACCATTCTATGGACTATAAATCATTATCCTACTTATGTAATGATTTATTATAAGGCCCCAGCCTTAAACATTACATAATCTTGATTTAAATCAAGAATTAAGAGTGAGGATATTTTTAATTTTATTGTTTTGTAGAATTATTCCATACCTATTATATAATAAATGAAAAATTAAAAAGTATGCATTTCTACTCACTATCCATTTTGTCACAAAATGAAACTCTTTAAAGTAAAACATGATTTTTTATTTATTAAAATCTTTATAAAATTCATCTTGACTTCTTCATTTGTTTTACCCATACTTATACCCTATATAGAAAATTTCAAAAACTAGGGATGATCATAAAAAGATCAGTACTGGAATGTAAAATTAGGAAAGAAAATGTTTTTCCATTAATAATTATAAACCTAAGAAATCATAATTTTCACCCAAAAAACATAAGCTCTTTAACATACCTAATGAAATCATAAGATACCTAAAAATATCATAGGTATAATAAATCAGAAAAGTAACATTTGTCATCCATAACATAATTACATTGTAGCTTTCACAAATACATAGGGGGTAACATGCATGACTACATATGGAATACCCATCAGAGTATATTCAAAAAATATCTTAGGAGAAACCTTATCATTTAAATTGTACTCATTACCCAATGAACTGGAGAGATATCATAGGCTCACACACCCTTGGTCTATCATAGAACCACCAGTATACAAAAATAATTCCCAAGAACCATAACATAATCATTAAACATAAAGAAATCATAATGGAAAAATAACATTTCCACATTGCAATAAAAATATATCATTTCAAGATATTGACATAATTAATCCCTTCTCAAAACCATTTTTAATACCAAAATACATGAAAAGGCAATACAATATTTAAATTTCTTTTAAAAACATTATGACTTGTTGAGTAATCCAAATATCAAATAATGGTCATGGAGGAAAAAAATTAATTGTCGATGCCTACATAAGAAAAACATTTATTTTTTCATTTAGTAAAACAATCCATAAAAAAAATTCTTTTGGAAAACGTTGAATGGAATTAAAATTAAAAGGGTTTTATTAAGCACTTTATAAAATAAGGTGATGTAAAATATCAAAATATGTTTAAATAAAAGGGGATTGAGATGAAGTCCCTTACCTAGAGTTCGAATCATCACTTAAAATCATTATATTCCTAAATAATAAACTTAGGTCAATTTATACATTGTTGAAAACCTTTTTCAAGTTGATAATTTATTTCTTATCACTTATTACCATGTTATAAAACTTACATAATTATTTATGTTCATATAGGATGTTTTGTTGATATTCAGTACTTGAGTTGAAATTGAACTTGGATTGATGTCAATAGTAAATGTGGTCATAATTCCATAATCTCCAGATTGACATTCATGAAAAAATAATGACTTTTATACATAAAATATACTTTTTAAATAAAAACATTCATTTATGGTATGAAAAATGAGAAACATTATAATCACGGAGACGGTAGGTCATACGTACGATTGAGTGACATTTTTCATTTTTTATTGATCATTATGGAAAGAAAGTAATGATTGCTTTAAATTTCAGGAATCATAATAAAATAATTAAAATATTAATAATCATTTAAAAACACTTATATATATCATAAAAGTGATATAATGAATAAAAACGAGTCACATCGCTTCGTGAAGGTGATAGTTCACACGTACGCACGAACGATGTTATCATTTTTATGTGAATGGAATGTTAGAACGTAATTGATATATTATTATCTTATATTGATTAATATTTCATGAATATAACATATGAACATTAATTCCATTATTATAACTAGTCATGAGATATGGATATGGAAGATGAATTAGATCAGTTCATGGAGGTGATAGTTCACACCTACGAACGAATGATTAATTCCTTTCCCATCTAATGGAAGTGGAGATTGATTTTAGTGATGATATTAAAATAAAAAATATTAGTTTATTGAGGATACTGGATTCATTATTTCATCTTGGAATAAGAATATTTAAAATTGGAAGAAGAAATAAAATATAACTACTTAAAGAAAAAGATACCTCTTAATCGGTTGATCACCTTCAAAGAACACATTAAACTTATAAGGATTCTTTTATACCTCAAATAAGTCATCAATAATGTGTGTTGGGGGGGGGGTTATAGGAATGGTTTTGTATAGATCATGGGTGATAAAAATGGTTCTATAAGGGAGAGTATTAGGGAAGAGTTGGAACCTTTTTATATGAGAGGGGAGAGGCACCCTTGGTAACTCTTAAAATATTAAATTAATATAAATTAATTTCTTAATATAAATGACTCCAACATGAGTTATGTAAATGATAATATGAGGATATTTTTAAATCCTCTCATCCAATAATTTTTAGACTTGTATTCATTTTATTTTAAACCTAATCTTTTTGGTTTACCCTTAATTTGTCTCTTTTAATTTTAACTACGGTTACAAAATTTTAAATATTAATAGGCTATAAATTTTACTTATACAAGATTAATTCTAAATAATCAGATTATTAACTTATGGAACTTATTATAGAAACTTTTTAATTTTATTTTTTTTTGTATTTTCAAATAATTTAATAATTTTTTATTTTTATAAAATATCATTTATGTCAATTTTGACACTCTTAATTGTAATGAATTTAAATAACATCCAAATAGTGAGATAAATTTGAATAAAATCATTGAATAGACATATAACATGTCATAGTAAACTAAAAAATTCATGGATGGCATCAGATATTTCAAATTATATTTATTTTAATATTATTAATATCATTTATTTGATTCTTCCCTTAAACAATCTATAATTGCATCATCGTTGTGTCATAATTAAATTTAATATTCTATTTCCAAAAAATAATAAAAAAAAATTCCATGATGTGGGTAATTTTTTTATCTTTTTAGTTACTACTTATAGTATAATATATCACTTATATTACACCATATTAAATTTTATTTACTAATAAGAGACATGTATGTGATATTTTTATTTTTACTTTAAATAAAATGTTATTAATGTCATAGTCACACCCAAGTGGCTTCCAAAGGCCCCAATTTCGGCCCATGTATTCTCTTGGTCTTCCAAAACTCATTAAATAACATTATGACAAGTGTAATTGTAGTTTTAAATTATTATAATATTTTTTTACCTTTAATTACCCGATTTACCATTAACAGTGGTAAATAAAATAATAAAGTTATTATTCACGAAAAATTATTTTGATCATATTAGATCACATTTTCATACTTATTACTACCATATATGTCCATTTTTTTGAAAATTTAATTAAAAAAATTGACTAAAATTAATTTAATGTTAATTTTATTGACGGAGTGAGGAAACAAGTTTTTTAAAAGGTAAAAGTATATAAAGATTGACATGTGTTTATATCCAATTTAAATGAAAAATTACTTCCAATGGAAAAAATTGGATTAAATGATAAAAAATTAATCTAATTATATCTTAAAATAGTTTAAAATTATATTCTAACCATATTATTAAATTAATAATAAAAGGAAGATTGGAATTAAAATGCAGTACTTTTCAGTATTCCTTAAAAAATTGAATTTTATATGAAAAATATGAAACTTTAATCTAAAGTGAATTTTTATGTCCCTTTTCTTAAGAAGAAGATTATTTTGTCAAATAAAACATATAAAAGTGAAAAAAAAATTTAAAAAGGGTTCTCCATCAAAAGGTGGTAAAACTACGTTTTAGAAATATTAGAGTGTTTTATGATTAAAATTTGATTTATTCTCATTTTAAGCCTCTAAAATTTATTGTAATAAAGTTAATATATTTAACAAACATGTGTAAATTTAATTTATGTAGTTCTATTTATTCTCTCCACTATGACAGTTAGGCCTTAAATACCATTTAAAATAATAATATTAATAATGTATTATGTATCAGTATATCTTAGTCTTGTGTGCAATAATATATTTCAGAGAAAACCATTGTTGCGTGTAGGGTACAATTTCTGATAAATAATCCCTTTCAAAATAAAATTAATATCTAATTCATAAATATTAATATATATGAAAATTTCTTATTCTATAATTAACTGAGATGTTAGATCCTTACCACCCTTTTGAAAACTACATCCTCACAATTTTATTCACCTATCAAATAAGTGGGGGTATTTCTGCCTCATAGAATTTTCAGATTCCCATGTTGCCTCTTCAAACATATTGTTTTCCACAAATCCATAACATAGAGAATCACCTTATTCCATAAAACTGCTCTCTATATTGTAGAATCTAGATCGGATATTCATTATAAGATAGTTTCTCTTCCAACTGACCTACTTCTGGACTCAAAACATGAGATGGATTCGACATATATTTTCTTAACATTGAAACTTGAAAAAATTGTGTACCTAGGATAAACTTGGAGGTAAATCCCCTCGATAGGTAACTGATCCAACTTTATCTAGGATTTGATAGGGTCCAATGAAACATGGACTTAGCTTCCCTTTCTTACCAAAACGCATTACGACTATGGCTATTATGATGTTTGATCTGATGTTGTTTTGTGTGGTTCGTCGTTCTGGTTACCTTGATCTTGTTTGGCTTTATGTACTGGGTACCGGACACCCTTAAACCGGCTTTGATAATACCAAAAAAATTGATTTGTCCCATATAATCCCTCAAATGGTCTATCTATATGCTGGAATGAAAAATTTTATTATAGGAAAAATCAACCAAAGAATATTGTTAGTCCCCACATACCTGGTAATCCCTTGGACAAGCACATAGTATATCCTCCAATGTCAGACTTTTTCATTCTGTCTTCCAATCTGATTGAGGATGAAAAGCTATTCTAAAATTTAATTTAGTACCTAATGACTTCTGAAGACCTTTCCAAAAGTTATAAGTGAACATGAGATCATGATAAAAAATAATAGAGGGAAACTCCATATAACCTAACTATATCTTTTTGATATAGTTGAGAAAGTTGATCTAGAGACAGAGTATCACGAATGAGATGAAAATGAGTAGATTTAGTCAATATATCATTAATTACTCAAATAAAATTATTACCTTGACAAATATTTGGTAATACCACTACGAAATCCAATGATATATTTTCCCCTGTCCACTCTGGTATTGTAAAAGGCTGAAGGATACCTTTTGTAAATTATCACTCTACTTTCACCTACTAACAAGTCAAACACATCATCGTAAATTCAGAAATATATCTATCGTAATTCCATCACACCAGAACTAATTTTTAAGGTCACTATATATCTTAGTACTTCCAGGATGCAGTGATAAACAGAGAACTATGAGCTTCACATAAAAACTCTTTCTTCAATTTTGAATCCCAAGGCACACATATCATCTTCCCAAATCTAAAAAAACAATCTTTATCAATGTTAAATTCAGATAACATACCCTTATGAACCAATTATACTTTTTTTTTGAAACTCACTATCTTCCTTTTATTATTACTAAATTCTGTCTGATAGAGATGATTTCACTAACACCCAAAACAAAATAGAAGAATTTCTTACACCAAAAACATCCATGAAAAAGTTTATCAAATCATTCCAAAGGTTCAAATTTGAAATATCACATGGTTAATGTAGAATTACGTTTCTAACCCAAAGCATCCACCACTTTGTTCGATTTTACATGTTAGTAATGAACTATACAACCACGATCTTTGATTAATTCCATCCATCTCCTATTTATCATGTTTAATTCTTTCTAAGTGAGTATATACTTCAAATTTTTTTGGTTAATTTATATTTCACATTTTACTCCATCCAGATGATGCCCCTAAATTTTTAAAGAAAAAATAGCAGCAACTAATTCCAAATCATGGGTAGGGTAATTTAACTCATGAGTTATCAACTAACGTGAATCATAAGTAATCACTTAATGATTATGAATTAGGATACAACCAAGGAATTGTAACAAAGAATCACTGTCGATAAAAAATTATCTATTTTTGAAAGTTAATGGAAATACTGAAGCATTCACCAATCTTATTTTCAATTATTGAATACAATCATCACATTATTTTGTCTAGATGAACATAAAAACTTTTCGAGTTAACTTATTCAGTGGGAAAGATAACCATGAAAAAATTTCAACAAACCTACAGAAATTTCCTGCTAAACCAATAAAACTAAGAATATTAGTTATATTTTTGTGTCTTGGCCATTCTTCCACAACTTTTGTGTTATCACGATCAATAGTTATTCCATCTTTAGAAAAAATGTGACCAAGGAATAAAATTTTTTATGACCAAAACAAAAAATTGAGGAATTTACCATATAGTTTGTTTTTTATGGTTTGAAAAATACCCATAGATGACTTTCATACTCCTCTTTACTTTTAGAATATACTAAAATTTCATCAATAAACACAACCACACACTTATCTAAGAACTCACAGAAACATCTAATCATAAGATCCATGAATAAATAATGTGCATTCGTTAACCAAAAATTCATAACAACAAATTCATAATGGACATATCTAGTATTTAATGAGGTCTTTTGAATTTATGATTCCTTTACTTTCAACTGAGGGTACCCCAACCTAAAGTCAAACTTTGAAAAATATTGTGCTCCCTAGAGCTCATCAAACAAAGCATTGATATGAGGAAAATGATACTTGTTATTAAGAGTGATATTATTAAAGTCTCTATAATCAATGAAAAGTCTAATTAACAAATAATATAGGATCACCCCATGGTGATGTGATAGGATGAATGAAACTTTATCTAAAAAATATTTTAATTGCTTCATTAAGTTTAACGGTTCAATTTGAGCCATTCTATAAGGGGATTTGAAATTGTACTTGCACCAGGAACTAATTAAATAGTAAATTAAAATTATTGATCAGGTATAATACTAGGAAAATCCTAAGAAAAAATATCAAGATAATAAATTACTATAAGAACATCATTAATCTAAATAGTTCCTTTATTTTCAACAATATATTCATGATAACATTCATTTACATATTTTAATAATTTCTCATCTTCTTGATATGTTATCAAAGGTGAGGGTTCATTATTATACACAAATTGAAACTCTTTCTGAAAAGAAAACTCATTATCTCTATAGTCAATAGTTTCATTGTAAAAAAAAATTCATTATATACCCAAAATAACATCCAACTCTATTAGAGGAAAAACAACAAGTTTTGTAGGAATATTGTTTACAAAAATATGGACAAAAAGATTATTATAATTTCAATTTTCCTCAACATTTCCTCTAGTGTTTTTACCATAAGTTTTTTATTCATTTATTGAGGTTGAATTTCCAATTTGTCAAAAATGAAAGAATGTGTAGACCATGAATTAAAAAAAATTAAAAAAAATATAAATAAAAAAATAGTGTACCGGATACCACTTTATTTTATGGACCAACATGTTCTAAAGTAGTTGAAATGTATTTCAACACACCTTTCTTCATGTAGTTTGACTACTTCCCATCATTTGACTTTTTCATCTAACACTCATTCCCATAATGACCCATCTAATTACACTTAAAACATTTTTATGAATATAAATAATATTTTTTCTTACCACTTTATTGATATTTTTTATTGTAATTATGAGCCTTATATCCCATCTTACCACATTGAAATCACCTAACATAATTCAAAAGTCATTCCCCAATGTGATTGTTTCCACAATTTTCACAAACTGGAAACTTAATTTTTGTACCATCATACATTATTGAATAATTATTCCCTTTTTCCTACATGTTGACCTCTTATTTTGTTATTTGTTGAAGAACACTTGATCATCAGAGAACTCCATTAGTACCTTCTTCACTCTTTGAAATTGTTTTTCGTAACTTATGAAATCTCTAGAAGCCCATGCCTTTAGATGTAACGCCTCAACCCCTGTTACCCAGAGTCAGTTCATTATTACACAACATTGGCATGATCATAAGGAAATCATATCTTGAAAGACAGATCAATCTATAATTATTGGAAACAATATTCATACATAAGTTCAACTTTACAACTTGAAAAGAAATACGACACAAATATATTTCATTAGAAACATCCAAGCCTCCTAGATTATGCCTGCTGGTAACTCATAACTAACTTCTTAATATCCTGGGAAAATGAAACATAAGAAATGGGTGAGCTCAAACACTCAGTAAGTGTATGTAATACAATGGAAAATGACATAAATATTAAGCATGGTAAATAATTGAAACCACATGCCTTTACCAATAATAAACATGAATACTTTTATGTCAAGAATATGAGATGAGTAAATAATGCCATAATAAAACATAATCATGGGTATTCCACTAGTTGAACGACCACATGAACCATCAATATTATTTCCATAATGAGGGAATGTATAATTCCTGACATTCTGAAACATTTTGTCAAGGCCTCAGCAAAGACATCTAAAAATGATTAATGCCTCTGCCAAAACCATAAATAAAATTGGGAAATGGCCTTGGCCAATTACACGTCTAAATGTCTCATGAGACCTACTGATGCATCAAGGAGCTATAGCGGGCTCCACCCGTAACTTACTAAGTCAAATACATTCCTCATATTGAAAGGTTTAAACATATCATAAACACTTGTATTAAAACTAGCATACGAAATGTCAATAATTTAAACATAAATCATGAATGGTATAAAAATAGCACATCCACAGTAAAAAAATATCACAAAACATTCAATACAATATGGAAGTTTTGTATCATAATAAATCAACTCCAAATAAACTTAAAATCCATCAAAGGATGTTGACATAGATGAAATCAAAACTATTTTTAGATAAATATCTCTTTCTATTTTGAAATCATTTAAGAGTCACATAATTATAAAATAAAACATTTACTTTGAAAATATTCTTATAAGATTTTAAGGTAAGCTTCTATGAGTTTATAACGGTATAAAATAGCCGCACCTGATGTATAATTTAAAAAAAGACATTCTTAATTTAATTTTGTTGAAAAGGTTAAAAAGAACCTTGTTTGGAAAATGACGAAAATATTCCTTTATAAACATCTGATAAAAAGTTAAACAAGGGTATAAATGACTTTAACCCATATTCTGTAATATATTAAGAATGTTTTTAAATATATTTTTATGAATCATGGATGTGGATGATAAAGAGGTCCCAGTAGATAATTAGGTATAAACAACCACAGATAATAAAGAGATTGTGAAATAAACCCTTACCTTTTACTTTTCATTGGTTGAGGGTAGGTTAACCTCCTGTATAATGGTGAAATAATTGTTATTAAATTATACAAGAATCATATACATTAATATTATATCATATATGATCTTTTAACATTTATTATTTTAATAATATCTTTGTATTATCATCGTTTCAGGTGTTAACTTACTCATTTTCTTTTATATATTTTGTTACATAATCCGTGTTTGTTATGGATATATTGTATATTATTCATATCCATAATGATATCATGTCTTTAAAAATTATTTTTAATCATCAAATTAGAATTATAATTGCCAGGATACGATGGGGAATGAATCTCATCGCGTTCGTGGAGACGATAATCCATACGTACGCACGAGCAACAATATCATTCTTTTGATATTAAAATAATATATAAATGGATGGTATATCATATATACAAAATAATTATCATTGTGATATTTATTATTTACATCAATTACATATTATTATCATACCCATACAAATAAAAATGTTTTTGAATAACAATTACACCCCAACGTGGAGATGGTAAGCCGTACGTACGCACGTATGGTGACATGTCATTCAAAGGATGGATAGAATACTGAATATGGTTGTACCATATTTATAATAACATCACCTTATATAGAATATACCGGAGTTATTGTTTTAGAAAGGAAATAACAAAGAAATAAGAAGTCGATGAAGAAAGGAACTTGAAAAAGGGTGGTGAAAACATTACCTCTTCTTCGGGTTCTTCGTTTTGTTTTGATAAAAAGGGCTCATTATGTTTGCTTTCTGATCAAAATAAGGACTCTAGGTTGAATTGAGGGAAGTTTAGAGAGTATTTGGGCAGGGGTTGGCCGAACCAAAATGCTTTAAAGTTGTGAAGAATTGGTTAGAAGTGGTGTCCTTTTATAAAGGGGAGGAGGGGCTCTTTAAGAATATCTTAAAGTATTAATTTATAATAAATTAATATTCGGTTTTTAATGGCTCAAAAGTGGATTATTAAAATTATAAGGTGGGTATGAGACGAGATAATTTCACCCAATATATTTTAGACAGGTTTGGGTCACTATATTAACCTTATCAGTTATATTTAACTCTTAGTTAAATAGTTTTCCATTTACCATGTCACTCTGTATTTTTATATTATAGGGGTAATAAACTTACTATATACTTCCAAGAGAACCCCAAGTGGTCCATTAATGATACACCTATCATTATATAAGTCCTTTGGCCGAACCTTATATTTTTAGGAAAAGAATATCAATTAATAATATAATATTTGTTTTAAAAACTCATTTATGTCAATTTTGACACTATTCAATAATTGATTTTTGTAAAAGTCTTAAAAAATTTATTCATTCAAATAAAATTAATCCAAGAAATCCTAACAAGTAATATTAACCAAAAAATTCTTTGATGGAATCAAAAATTTCAAAATATATTTATTTTAACATTTATA
The DNA here is from genome assembly GCA_963277665.1 of Viscum album. Taxonomy (NCBI): domain Eukaryota; kingdom Viridiplantae; phylum Streptophyta; class Magnoliopsida; order Santalales; family Viscaceae; genus Viscum; species Viscum album. The sequence continues at coordinate 2,111,840,594 of OY728157.1, read as the reverse complement.
ATACCAATTTTTTTGATTCTTTCTTTAATAAGGAAAATACTATATCATTATTGTGTCATAAAAAAATTTATTTATTCAATTTTTAAAAATTAATAATTAAATTAAATTATGTAGGAAATAGTTTTATATTTCTAATGAATATTTATAGTCGAAAATATAACATATATAACCTCATGTAAAAATTGTTTTTCTAAAAGATATATGTTTATGTCATTTTTGTATTTACTTTAACTTAATTAATATAAAGTGTCATTATCACCTACAACTGGCTCCATGTGGTCCCAAAATCGACCCAAAGATTCCCATGGTCGGAAATGTATCAACAAATAATGTTAGGATATGTTTTAGGGTAATTTACTACTATTATAATATTATTTTTTTACCCTTATTTACCGGACTTACCCTTTAACCATGGTAAATAAAATATTTACCGAAGTAATTATTTAAAATGTCTTAAAATAAAAGTTACCTATTTACACAGTTTGGCCATCATGATTCTAAATATGTAATCTATTATTATAAATTCAAAACATAGATGTGGAAGAAATTAATTTAAAATTAATTGCCAATGTCAAAACGAAAAGCGTGGTTTTAAGAAATAATAACAATCAAAATATTTACACTTGTTTATGTACGGATTAAATGTGAAATTACATCCAATGACCAACATTGTATTAAGTTGTAAAACTATATTCTAAATATACTTTAAAATCACTCAAATTCATAATTTATCAATATTAAATATTTCAATTAAAAAAGTTGCTTTTAATTAAAATTTAATAATTTTCACTATTTGTCAAAAATTGAATGTTTTTTGAAAAATACAAAAAAATTCACCCTAAGATAATTTTTATATTTTGAATCCAAAAATGAAGTCCATTTTGAAAGATAAAATGTATAAAATTTCAAAAAGTGGGTATTACTATTCATAACAGATAGTTTGATTGGTTGTGGTGTGTTTTAGAACTCGAAGTTGCGTAAAACACACGCTACTATTTTATTCAAAGAGAATTGTACCGTGGAAGATTGGGGGGTTACGTTGTCCCCTACTTCAAACAATTTCATCCTCAAAATTTATAGATTATTATTGTATAAAAAGACTCGGGTGGTTCGTCATCATAAGTTCCTCGGGTTCCCACATTGCCTCTTCTATCTTATGGTTTCTCCATAGAACTTTTACCAGAAGAGTCATCCAGTTTCTCAGCACTTGTTCTCTTTTATCAAGAATCTGGATGGTCTCTTCGCAATAAGACATATTGGGTTCCAGTTCTAATTCCTCGTAAGTGAGTACATGCGTTGGGTCAGGCATGTATTTTCTCAATAGTGATACGTGGAACACATCGTGAAATTTGGAGAGACTTGGCGACATTGCCAAACGGTAAGCTACATCCCCAATTCGTTCTAGAATTTCGAAAAGCCCAATGTACCAGAGACTCAATTTACCTTTCTTACCGAAATGTATAACTCCCTTCCATGGAGATACCTTCAAGAAAACATGATATCCATCCTAAAATTCCAAATCCTTCCTTCGGTTATTGGCATAGCTCTTCTGCCTGCTTTGAGATGCTTTGATGTGGTTTTGGATTACCTTCATCTTTTCCATTGTTTCCTCCACCAATTATGGTCTTACGAGTTTACTTTCACTAACATCATCCCAACAGGTTGGTGTGCGACATCTCTTTCTGTATAACGCTTCATATGGGGCCATCTTAATACTTGTGTAAAGGCCCGAAAAATTCAAGGGATTTTTTTTCTTAATTTTCTTTAGGTTTTAACAAGAACGCAGTTTCTGACAGCACCTGATTCTGAGGCCTGGTGAGCCCAGAATAAATTTCGAAAGTTTAGCTTGGGTACATTTAGTGAACAAACGAGTGGAAATTTCCTAACTTTTGAACCAGTGCTTGGAATCTAAATATGAGGGCACCGATTGAACCGCAGCGCCGGTAATTGGCTAAGAACACCTTTTCCAGAGTTGCGTTTTCTCGGGAGGAGTTGTTAAAAATTGTGGAAGGTAAAATAAAATTTAGTTACAATTTTATTTCTTTTTAAGTGGTTATATCTTTTGAGTGGAAGTTGGGGAACTAACCATGAGAGGTTAAGAGGGAGGTGGGGCCCACACGAACCCCACCCCTTCATTTTCCCTAACTCCCTTAACCCTCCATTTAATATGAAAACATAGGTTTAATTAATTATGCTGTTTCATTTTTGAATTTGAAATGAAATATTGGCTTGTGTGTTAATTAAATAAGACTAAGTCTTATTTCGTGAGAGGTTAGTTCATTGTGTGACAGGATTTAGAGAGGAAAGCTCTATGTTCCGAAGAACATTCTTCCTCCTTGAAGAACGCGAATAACGCACCGTCGCCGACGAAGAACGCTGAACTCCGACGACGGACGACGGTGAGAGACGCCTTCCTCGGAGATCGACGACGCGACAACGTGTACCACGATGCCAACAACCCTCTTCTTCCGCGACGCCTTCTTCCGCGACTTTCAATTCCGTGACGAACCTTCGTTCAACGATTCCATTGACATAGGGGATTATTTGTTTTTGTTCGTGATTACTTTCATCGCCGATCATCATCTCTAATTGAGCCGCCTAATATCGCAATAACGGGAGGAGGTCAGACCGCACGAACACAGACGACCCTCCTCCCCCCTTAATTGTTTTAATTTGTTGCGGCACGTGCAAAGGCAGTGTGGTGCCGTTGCACTGCGTGGTAACATGAGAATGGGCGAAGAAGCGTGGTGCCGTCGCGCCACACCGTTGAAGTCGAACAAATTCACGGCGCTGTCGCGCCGCGCCGGAGAACCTCGAAGAGAATGCTGCAGAAGGGGCACGGCGCTGTCGCGCCGCGCCAATCGGACAACGCCGCGGCCTATGGCCGCGCTGGTGCGGGGGAGCAGCGGCCGGATTCCGGTCGCCGGAGTAGGAGGGCGGGACTGCGGTGGTCCCGCGACAGTAGCAACCGGCTGGACGGACCGGGTCGGCCAGTCACCGAGAAGGCCGGGGGTCGTAACCCCGTCTGGCCGAAGGAGCGGCCCCCCACATGGGTGCAGCGGTTAGACAATAGGGGGGCAGCACCCCCCCCCCTTCCGCTCAGCCATTTCGGCCGAGCCACCTGGCCACGCTGGCTAGGACGGACCGCGCCCTAATGGGCCAGACCTGGACCCGGGTCGGGTCGGACCGGGCCCGAACCCCCTATTTTCGGACCTCTTTTCGTCTTTTTCCCATAAATTAGGCTAAGAACCTCTGATCGATGCCCCGTCTATTTCGATGCGATCCTTGGATCGAGATAGTCATTTTGGTATATTACAATCTAGGTTTATGAGAACTTTGGGTTCAGCTGGGATGGTTCGAACACGAAACCAACCGGGCCCTCGGAACAGAAATGCTTATAACTTGAGCTCCAGACATCCGAATGACGTGCCGTCAACTTTGTTGGATTACAATTAGTGAGACAGAACTTTTGGATAACTCCACTTGAGGTTTGGACTTAGTTGGAGTACGGCTGGGTTGGTTTTGACTTAAAAACCAACCGAGCCCGTGGGACGAAAAAGCCAATAACTCTTAGACCGGGCATCTGATTGACGCGCCGTCTGTCGTGTTGAGTTCCCTTTGACAATACTAAACTTTTGGATAAATATACTCCAGACTTCATGTCAACTGATGTATCAGCCCCTCGGCTCATGGAGCGAACCCTCCCAAACGAGCTTGCTGTGTGCAGGAACCCTAGAGCTAGCTGCGACTGCGACGACGATGACGACTGTACAGAAATCCTCCGTGGATTCGAAGGCGACCACTACAACACTGAACGATCCAATGTGGATCAGTGCTACCGATCCTGTGTGGGTTAGCGCTCAGTGGTCCTATGTGGGCCAGCGCATACCGATCCTGTGTGGGTCAGATCCTGTGTGGGTCATTGCGGGGGTTAGTACCTAATGATCCTTTGTGGTTCATTGCGGGGGTTAGTACCTATCAATCCTTTGTGGTTCATTGCGGGGGTTATTACCTATCGATCCTATGTGGGTCCAATGGCTTAAACGAATCAGTGGCTACACCTGATCATCTCTTTCATCTTGCGAAGAAGTATTCCTGTGTTAGTTGAGTCTTGACATTCAATATTTATCTTCGATATGATTGACTTGACATCTTGTGTGGATTACGTAATGCTTTCCTGGGTGGATTGGGTTGTATTTTTCCTATGTGGACTGGGTTGTACTTGGGCTCGGATGTTGGAGCCAAACTAGAATTGATGACTTATGTATATGTATGGGCATATACCTATGTAATGTCAGAGTTTACTTCGTGATATTATCTTTCCTTTGTGGATTCTGGGAAACCTTAAGGGGTCTCAGGGTCCCTACTGAGTAGCTTATACTCACCGCTTCACGGGCTATGCCCGCACTACGTTGTGTCAGATGCAGACGACAGACAACACTGATCATGGTGGAGACTTGTGGAGAAAGTCAGTACCTGGAGGTGGACCACTGGGCGGGATGTACACGGAGTGGACAGAAGGACTCATGGAGCTGAGGAGGCTATTTGTACCCACCCTTCAGGTGGGACTTCTAGTGGACGGCTCGACGTTGCGGCTTTAATTTTTTGTATCTGTACTTTCTTTCCATTTTTACTTTACTTTCAGTTTGGGTTTGTATTCTGGCCCACTTACTTTTCCGCACTTACTTTTGTACCCAGTTTTACTTAGTGTTTACTTCTTCTTGTTTGATCTGTGGTGTTTGTTTACTTTAAAAAGATAATGCCTTCCCTTTTTATCAGGAATTACGCCTTGGTGCTAGTCGCCAGCCCCTGGCATATGGAAGGCGGGATTTGGGTAGTCACGACACGGGCACTGAGGACGGGTCGTGACAGATTGGTATCATAGGAGTTCAGTTCTACCGCAGAACTCAGGACTCTGATCTTTTTCTATGTGAAGCAAATAGTGTTAAGAGTATTGAGTGTGGTTATTATTCCTGGGAGTCCAGTGTTGGTGCGGCGGCCGACGTATCTGTACAGCAGGACCCTGACTTCTGATTTCCGACTCAATGCAGGAAAAATTGATTGCATGTGTGTTTCATGTTTTCTTTGTGATTACTTTGTGTCAGTTCACCAGGTATACTGTATTAACCATGACGCACCTGTTTTTTTTTTCAGGATGGCCCCACGACGGCATCCAGCTAGGGTTCTGAGTTTCGTGCATGACTGCAGCCCACCGAGCGACGAGGCATCAGTTCATGGCCCTATTACAGCGGAGGCACCGATGATACCACTACCCACCGAGCCACCGATGCTACTAGCCCCAGCCTTTGATAGAGCACGTCGCCTTACTGCACTTCATGAGTTTCAGCGTTAGCGACCGCCTAGGTTCCACAGGCAGACGGACCCTCAGGCAGCCGAGGATTGGCTGGAGGTAGTTGTATGAGTTTTCCGTTTGGTAGGGACACCAGCAGACCTCATGGTGATCCTTGCAGCGAGTCTCCTACACGTGACAAAAGGCAGATAGTGGAGCTTGATGCTCCAGGTACACGACGAGGCATCTCTCCTCCGGACAGACTTTGAGAGCCTCTTCCGCTCGGAGTTCTTCCTAGCCACCCTCCGTGCGGTGTGAATCCAGGAGCTACTACTGCTGCGGTAGGACAGCTTGACGGTCGCCCAGTACTCGGCGAGATTTACCGATCTCTCGCGCTATTCGACGAACATGGTACGAGACCCATTCTTCTGGGCCCGGACCTTCGAGCCGGGACTGAGGCATGAGATCAGGGCATCACTGATCTCCCTCAGCATTCCGACACATGCAGGGGTACTGGAGCGAACCCTTCTCATTGAGAGCTTTCTTTCTGAGCCTACACCTGCAGCGAGACCTACTGCAGGGCGGCACGTAGCAGAGTCTTCTTCAGCTGGCAGTCGACGGATGACACATGGGTCCAGGCGGACCAGACCCTCAGGCGGACGACATCAGGACACTGGCTCAGAGGTGCGGGCCACACAGTGCAGAGCCAGTCTTACGAGAGGCATACAGTGCTACACATGCAACGGGAATGGCCACATGGCTCGTGACTGCCCGACCTGCCGTACAGAGGAGCAGCAGATGGTTGAGGGACCACCCAGTCAGAGGCAGAGGGTCGACCATGGTGGTCCGCAGGGAGCAGGCAGATGAGGCAGAGGAGCTGGCCTAGCAGCAGGTGGTGGGCGATGCTTTGAGGATCTACCACCACCACCACCAGGAGGTCCACCCTGACCACAAGGAGCTGGTGGGAAGTGACAAGCACAGCTTCAGGCAGCAGAGGCCTACAACCACGACGCACCCGAGATGATTCGAGGTACCATCTATGTCTATTTCACCCTTTATTTAGTTCTTATAGACACAGGAGTGATTCATTCTTTCATTGCCACTACCCTTGTTCAGAGCTCGAAGATTCCGACGGAGCCGTTGGGTCGATCCTTACGGCTAGAGACTCATACGGGATAAGACTCGATGATTACGCACTAGTGCCGGCAGTGTGAGCTTACTTTAGGAGGCGAGAGCTTCGGCTGGGATCTCTTTATAGTGGCGTCGAGGACTTATGACACCATCTTGGGCATGTATTGGTTATCTACAATCCATACTCAGATCGACGGCATTAGGCGCAAGGTAAGATGTGTTCGCACTGATGGGAGAAGGTTCAACTTCACTGGCGATAAGGGAGCCTTTTCAGCACATGATGGACTCACACAGAGGAGAGGACATCCCATCACTCATCATTTGTCTATCCTCATCCTAGGAGAAGGTTACGTGCGTAGTCCGAGCATACCTGCAGTGGTGGATCAGTATGTGGACGTTTTTCCCGACGACGTTCCAGGACTACCTCCTCACAGAGAGGTATACTTTTATATTGGCCTGTACCCCAGGACAACCCTGATATCCACCCCATCATATCGGATGGTTCCCTCCAATATTCGAGAGCTACGGGTACAGTTGGAGGACTTGCAGGGCAAGGGATTCATCTGACACAGTGTTTTACCCTGGTCATCCCCGATATTGTTCGACAAGAAGGTGGACGGGAGCTTGCGACTATGTGTAGACTATCATCGCCTGAACCAGGTGACCATGAGGAACAAGTATCCACTACCTAGGATTGATGAACTTTTCGATCAGCTCAAGGGAGCACGGTGGTTCTCAAAGATAAACCTCAGGTCAGGCTATCATCAGCTCAGAGTTCGGGACGAGGACGTGCAGAAGACGACCTTCAGATGTCGGTATGGCCACTAAGAGTTCTTGGTTATGCCATTCGGCGTAACCAATTCTCTAGAAGTGTTCATGGGCCACAAGAACAGGATCTTTCAGCCTTACCTCGATCGATTTTTCGTGGTCTTCATCGACGACATTTTGATATACACGACGACAGAGGAGGAGCACGCCTACCACTTGTGGGTTGTACTGGACACACTCCAAGAGCACCAGATTTATGGTAAGCTCTCGAAGTGTCAGTTCTGGATATGTGAAGTGCACTTCTTAGGACATGTCATCTCAGTGGTGGGAGTTGCGGTGGATCCTACGAAGATCGAGGCAGTGCTAGTTTGGGAGCCACCCAGGAGCGTGATGGAGGTGCGGAGTTTCATGGGTCTAGCTGGGTACTACCGGAGATTCATGCCAGACTTCTCTAGAGTTACGGAACCACTTTCATCTTTGAGGAAGAAGGGGAAACCCATCGTGTGGTCAGACAGATGTCATCATAACTTCCAGGAGCTGAGACAGAGATTGACCAGCGCACCTATCTTGAGGCTTATGGAGGAGAGAGTAGGGTACGTAGTCTACTACGATGCATCAGGGACCGGACTCGAATGTGTTCTGATTCAGGAGCGGGCAGTGATCGCCTATGGATCACGTCAGTTGAGGCAGCATGAGCAGAACTACGCTGCCCATGAACTGGAGTTAGCAGCCATGGTCTTTTCTCTAAATATGTGGCGACACTATCTGATGGGTGAGAGCTTTACAATCTATTCTAACCACCAGAGTCTCAGGTACATCTTCTCGTAGAAGTACCTAAACCTGAGACAGCGACGATGGCTCGAGTTCTTGTAGGACTATGACTTTGGGATAGTCTATACTCATGGAAAGGGAAACATAGTAGCCGATGCCCTCAGCAGGAGGACGAGCATTCAACTACTTGGGGAGGAGACAGAGCTGCTAACTGCTTTGCAGATATCTTTCATGGATAGTGATGGAGCAGCCTTTCTATAGTTACTCACAGTCACTCCTCCACTTCTACAGCGGGTCAGAAAGGCATAGCGTGGGGACGATGACTGTGAGACGTGGCGTGCACAGATATCCTCTGGACATGCACCTGATGTATTCTATGTGGGAGGAGAGCATATCATCCTTTTCAAGGGATGTACCATGGTACCAAATGATTTACAGGAGGATGTTCTGGGGGAGTTCCACACTTCCCCTCTAGTGGTATATCGAGGAGTGGAGAAGATGTACCAGGACCTCAGATGACAGCACTGGTGGCTGGGTATTAAGAAGGCTGTAGAAGAGTTCGTTTCTCGATGCCTCACCTGCCAGCAGGTGAAGGCAGAGAACCAGGTACCAGATGGCTTGGTACAACCCTTGGAGGTCCCGGAGTGGATGTGGGATAGGATATCTATGGACTTCGTGACTGGACTTCCACGCACTTCCAGAGGTCATGACTCCATTTGGGTGATTGTCGACCGACTCACCAAGTCGGCTCACTTCTTACCCACCAGAGAGCAAGGCTCAGTGGAGAGATTGGGATGCCTCTACATTCAGGAGATTGTACGGCTTCATGTTGTGCCATCATCTATCATATCCGATCGAGATGCACACTTTACTTCTCGGCTTTGGAAGGGGTTGCAGGAGGTGTTCGGGACGTAGCTACGTCTGAGCACCGCCTTTCACCCTCAGATGGATGGTCAGACGGAGAGGACCATTCAGACTCTCGAGGACATGCTCCGCGCATGTGTCCTTGACTTTGGTCATAGCTGGGAGGACCACCTACCTTTGGTGGAGTTCACGTACAACAACAGCTACCACTCCACCATCGGGATGGCACCATACGAGGCATTGTACGACCGACCTTGCAGATCACCGCTGTGCTGGACATACCCTAGGGAGTCAGCACTTGTGGGACCGGAGATGGTCCAGGCCACGACATAGAAGGTCCAAGTCATCCAGGAGCGGATGAGGACAACTCAGAGCTGGTAGAAGTCTTATGCTGACAAGAGGCAGAGAACACTAGAGTTCGAGAATGGCAACCACGTCTTTTTACGGGTATCACCTCGATGTGGAATGCAGAGATTTGGCTGAGGCGTCAAGTTGTCTCCACGCTTCATCGGACCATTCCAAGTCCTCAACAAGATTGGCGAGGTGGCTTATCACCTAGCTCTACCACCTCAGTTGCACCGGGTGCATGACGTCTTCCACGTATCTCAGCTGAGGAGATACGTGCATTACCCAATGCATATCATTGACCATGGGGAGTTGGACATTGATGATGGGGAAAATTTTGCAGAGGTCCTAGTGGAAATCGAGGATCGACATGAGCGGGTCCTACGTGGACAGTCGATTCATCTAGTGTGCATCAAGTGGCAACACGGGAACCTCCAGGAGAGCATTTGGGAGTGGGAGGCTCAGATGCGTGCACAGTACCCACATTTGTTTCCCTAGTTTATGATGTATCTTTACGAGGATGTAAAGCCCTGAGGTTGGAGTAATGTAAAGACCCATAAAATTCAAGGGAAGTTTTTTCTTAATTTTCTTTGGGACTTTACAGGAATGCAGTTTCTGATGGAACCTAATTTCGAGGCCCTGTGAGCCTAGAATAAATTTCTGAATTTTAGCTCGTGTACATTCATTGAACGAACGAGCGGTAATTACCTAACTTTTGAACCGGTGCTCGAAATCGAAATCTGAGGGCACCGATGGAACCGCAACATCGGTAATTGCCTAAGAACACCATTTCTGGAGTTACATTTTCTCGAGAGGAGTTGTTAAAAATTATGGAAGGTAAAATAAAATTGAGCTACAATTTTATTTCTTTTTAAGTGGTTATATCCTTTGAGTGGAAGTTGGGGAACTACCCATGAGAGGTTAAGAGGGCGGTGGGGCCCACACAAACCCCACCCCTTCATTTTCCCTAACTCCCTTAACCCTCCATTTAATATGACAACATAGGTTTAATTACTTAAGTTATTTCATTTTTGAATTTGAAATGAAATATTGGCTTGTGTGTTAATTAAATAAGACTAAGTCTTATTTCGTGGGAGGTTAGTTTGTTGTGCGAGAGGGTTTAGAGAGGAAAGCTATAAGTTCAAAAGAATGTTCTTACTCCTTGAAGAATGCGATGAAAGCACCGTCGCCGACGAAGAATGCCGACCTCCGACGACGGACAACGGTGAGAAACGCCTTCCTCAGAGATCGACGACACGATGCCATGTACCGCGATGCCAACGAACCTCTTCTTCTGCGATGTTCAATTCCATGACGATGCTTCGTTCAACGATTTCATCGAGGTATGGGATTATTTGTTTTTATCATGATTACATTCGTCGCCGATCATCGTCTCTAATTGAGTCGCCTGATATCGCAATAACGGCAGGAGGTCGGACCGCACGAACATGTCCGACCCTCCTCCCCCCTTGATTCTTTGAATTTGTTGCGGCACGTGCAAAGGCAGCGAGGTGCCGTTGCACCGCGCAGTAACATGAGAATGGGCGAAGAAGCGCGACACCGTCGTGCCGTGCCGGAGAACCTTGAAGAGACCGCGGCCAGAGTGGGGCCGCGGCGCCGTCGCGCCATACCAATCGGACAAGGCCGCTGCCTATGGTCGTGGTGGTGCGGGGGAGCGGCGGCCGGCTTCCGGTCGCCGGAGTAAGAGGACAGGACCGCGGCGGTCCTGCGACAACAGCAACTGGCTGGCCGGACCAGCCCGGCCGGTCACCGAGAAGGCCGGGGGTTGTAACCCCCGGCTGTCCGAAGGAGTGGCCCCCCACATGGGGGCCACGGTTACACAAAAGGGTGGCAGCGCCCCCCCCCCCCTTCCGCTTGGCCGTTTTGGCCAAGCCGTCTGGCCACGCCGGCCAGGCCGAGCGTGCCAGGCTGGGCCGTGCCGGCGGGCCTGGCCGCACCCTAATGGGCCGAACCCGGACCTGGGTCGGGTCGACCCGGTTCGGGCCGACACAGGGGGTATTGGGCCGGGTCGGACCGGGCTCGAACCCCCTATTTTCGAACCTCTTTCAGTCTTTTGCCCATAACTTGGGCTAAGGACCTCCGATCGATGCACCATTAGCTGCGATGCAATTTTTGGATCGAGACGGTCGTTTCGGTATATTAAAATCAAGGTTTCGGATAACTTTGGGTTTGACCGGGTTGGTTCGAACACGAAACCAACCGGGACCTCAGAGCAGAAATGCTTATAACTTGAGCTCCAGACGTCCGAATGACGTTCCATCAACTTTGTTGGATTTCACTTAGTGAGACGGACCTTTTGTATTACTCCGCTCGAGGTTTGGACATAGTTGGAGTATGGCCGGGTTGGTTTTGAATTAAAAACTAACCGGGCCCCTAGGAGGAAAAAGTCAATAACTCTTAGACCAGGCGTCTGATTAAAACGCCGTCTGTCGCGTTGAGTTCCTTTTTGACGATACATAAATTCTGGATAAATCAACTCCGAACTTCATGCTAGTTGATGTATCAGCCCCTCGGCTCGTGGAGAGAATCCTCCCAAATGAGCTTACTGCGTGTGGGACCCCTAGAACTGGCTACAACTACGACGATGATGACGACTGTACAAAAATCCTCCGTGGATTCGACGGAAAAGACTACAACACTCAGCGATACTGTGTGGATCAGTGCTACCGATCCTGTGTGGGTCAGATCCTATGTGGGTCAGTGCTCAGTGGTCTTATGTGGGCCAACGCATACCGATCCTGTGTGTGTCAGATCCTGTGTGGGTCATTGCGGGGGTTAGTACCTAATGATACTTTGTGAGTCATTACGGGGGTTAGTACCTATCGATCCTTTGTCGGTCCTGGCGGGGGTCAGTACCTATCGATCCTATGTGGTTCCGATGGCTTAGACGAATTAGTGGCTACACCAGATCATCTCTATCGTCTTGCAAATAAGTATTCCTATGTGAGCTGAGTCTTGACTTTCAATCTTTATCTTCAATAAGATTGACTTGACATCCTGTGTGGATTACGTTATGCTTTCTTGTGTGGATTGGGTTGTATTTTTCCTGTGTGGACTGTGTTGTACTTGGGCTCAGATGTTGGAGAAAAACTAGAATTGATGACTTAGGTATATGTATGGGCATATACCTAAGTAGTGTCGGATGTTACTTCATGATCTTAACTTTCCTTTGTGGATTCTGGGAGACCGTCGGGGGTCTTGGGGTCCCTACAGAGTAGCTTATAATCACCCCTACACAGGATATTCCTGCACTACGTTGTGTTGGATGCAGACGACAGACAATGCTGATCGTGGTGGAGGCTTGTAGAGAAAGTCGGTACCTGGAGGTGGACCACTGGGCGGGACGTACACGGAGTGGACGACAGTACCTGTGGAGCTGAGGAGGCTATCTGTACCCACCCTTCTGGTGGGACTTCTAGTGGACGGCTCGACGTTACGGCTTTACTTTTTAGTTGTTGTACTTTCTTTCCAGTTTCACTTTACTTTCAGTTTGGGTTTGTATTCTGGCCCACTTAATTTTTCTCACTTACTTTTGCACCCAGTTTTACTTAGTGTTTACTTCTGCTTGCTTTCTCTATGGTGTTTGTTTACTTTACAAAGGCAATGCCTTCCCTTTTTATCGGGAATTACGCCTTGGTACTAGTCACCAGCCCCTGGCCTATGGAAGGCAGGCTTGGGGTAGTCACAACATGGGCCCCGAGGACAGGTCGTGACAACTCGAATGGAATATATTGTTATAGGAAAATTCTAATAGAGGTAAATATTGATCCCATATACCTTGAATGTCAAGTGACAAGGATCTTCACATGTCTTCTAAGGTTTTAAAAATCCATTTTGATTGTCCATCTGTTTGAGGGTGGTAGGCAGTGCTCAAACGAAGTTCAGTATCCAAGGCCTTTTGAAGACTTTTCCAGAATCTTGAAGTAAAATGGGGAACATGATTAGAAAAAATCAATATGGGTACTCCATTAAGTCTCACAACTTCATTAATATATAGTCTTTCTAGAATTTCGAGTGGTAAATCTTCTTTTATAGTAAGAAAATGTGCTGACTTGGTAAGACGATCAACAATTACCCATATTTCATCGTTCTTTCTAGGAGTATTTGGTAGTACCATGATAAAGTCCATCATAATATTATCCCATTTCAACTTAGGTATGAGAACAGGTTGCATGACTCCTCCAGGATGTTGCCTTCCATCTTTCACTTGTTGACAAACCATACATCTTGACACAAAATCAGCAATCTCCTTCTTCATGTTATCCCACCAAAAATGTTCCTTCAAATCTCTATAAATTTTGGTTCTCCCATGTTGTATAGAGAAATCGGAACTATGAGAATCATCCAACAATTCCCTTTTTAGATCAGGTATATCGGGAACACAAAGTCTCTTTCGAAATTTCAAAATTCCATATTCATACACAAAGTCTCTCAATCTCCCATCATTCACAGCTTTAATCATCTTTTGAAACTCTTCATCACCGGTCTGAGAACTCTTTATTCTTTCTAGTAAATATGGGTTGGAAACCATTTGAAAAATCATTGATGTTTCACCTTCCATGGTGATTCCCATATCCATATTCACTAGATCCATTAAAATGGGATCCCTTTCAATTCTCATCATGTTCAAAACTCCATGATCCTTTCTACTCAAATCATCTGCCACCTTATTTTACTTCCCCATGTGGTATTTTATCATACAATCATAATCCTTGTGTAGTTTAAGCCATCTCTTTTGCCTCATGTTGAATTCTTTCTATGAGAAAATATACTTCAAACTCTTGTGATCAGTATAAATCTCACATTTTTCACCATAGAGATAGTGTCTCAAAATCTTCAGAGAAAAGATTACAGCATCTAACTCAAGATCATGATTAGGATAGTTTTGCTCATGAATTTTCAGCTGTCTTTATGCAAAGTCAATAACTCTATCATTCTGCATAAGGACACAACCAAGACATTTCTTCGATGCATCAATATAAATAACAAACCCGTCATTTCCCGATGGTAGAGTCAAAATAAGAGCATTGACTAATCTCCCCTTCATTTCCTCAAAACATTCTTCACACTCTTTTTTTCAAACAAATTTAACCCCTTTACGTGTGAGCTTCGTTAATGGTTTAGCCAATCAGGAAAGGTTCTGCACGAAACGCCGATAATAACCTGCTAAGCCAATAAAACTGCATACCTCGGTTATACTCGTCAGTGCTGGCCATTCTTGGATTTCTCTTGCCTTAGAAGGATCAACATAGATTCTATCTTTAGAGACAATATGGCCAACAAAAGAAATCTCTTGAATCTAGAATTTACACTTTCTAAACTTCTCCTATAATTCATGTCTTCTAAGGGTCTTTAGGATAATGCGAATGTGATTTTCATGATCCTCGTAGTTTTTTGATTATACCAAGATATCATCAATAAATACCACCAAAAAATCATCAATATATTCCTTGAAAACTCTATTCATTTGATCCATGAATACAGAGTGTCCATTAGTCAATCCAAAAGACATTATTGTAAACTCGTAATACACATACCTGGTTCGAAATGCTATCTTCGGAATGTATTCCTTCTTCACACACAATTGATGATATCCATATCAAAGGTCAATATTTGAAAATTATTGATCTCCATGTAGTTGATCAAATAAATCATCAATGCGAGGTAGGGGATACTTGTTATTTATTGTTATAGCATTTATTTCCCTGTAGTCGATACATAACATCATAGATCCATCTTTCTTCTTACCAAAAAGGACAAGGGCTCCCCATGGAGAAACACTAGGGAGAATAAATCCCTTATTACTAAATTCCTCTAGTTGTTTCTTTAGTTAAACTAATTCCATAGTGGCTATTCTATAAGGGGTCTTTGATATAGGCCTTAAACCAAGAATTAAATCAATAAAAAACTCAATTTCTCATTCTAGAGGATGTCCAAGTAAAGCTTCTGGAAACACATCAACACATTCTCTCACAATAGGTACATCATCTATTTGAACATTCCTTTCCTCACCCACAGTTATTTCATTCTCTTCCTCCCCGATAATTGAATTGAGTTGAGCTACTGGAGGTGGATCTAGATAAGAATCAATTGGTGAAGATTCTGCTCAAAAGATAAGGTGTTCTTTATCATCATCATCAAAATTGTAACCTTCTTCTTCTTATAATAAATTTTTGCATCATGGTTCGAAAGACAATCCATACTGAGGATTATATCAAATTCAGTCATGGGTATGATGATGATAATAATAGATAAAGAACATTTATATGCCCTAATGGGAATGGATCCACAGAACATTATAGCACTGATACTTCCCTTAAGAGTTTTAACTGACAACTCCCTTGTTAAATAAAATTGGAAATATCTAATTTTCTTAGAAAAATCGGAAGATATGAGATCATGTGATGATCCACAATCAAATAAAGCATTTTCTAAACTTGAGGAAACCATTAAATTACCTACCACTACGTCTTTCGGGGCTTCAACCTCAGTAGTAGTGATTACATAAGATTGGCCTTGATCCCTTGGCCTTTTCTGAGGTAAGTTTCCCAGATTCTTAGGAAATTCATTTGCATAATGTCCCAGATCCCTGCAATTGTAGCATTGAACATTGGCTGCATCTTTCTTTCCTTTACAATCACCAGCTAGATGGCCTTTCTGTCCACACTTGTAGCATACTACTTTTCCTTTTAGACAGGCACCGGGGTGCTTCCTTCTGCAATTATCACAAGGTGGAAATTCAATTCTTCCTTTCTTCCCTATTTCCTTATTTCCTTTTCCATATTGTTCAGAAGATCTCTTTTTCTCTTTCTTTGATTTAATGTCATAAGACTTAGAGAATTATTTTTCTGTCTTGATAGCACACAAGACAATATCTTCGTATGACGAGATGGATTGTGAGACCAATGCTTGACGGAGAAATGGTTTTAACCCATCAAATAAATGATCAATATTACTTCTTGGGTTATGTATATAATCTGCAACATACCTTGCTAACATTGTAATGTTTTCCTCATACTTTGAGACATTCTCATCCTCCTTTTGTCTCAGACTCAAAAATTGCCTTTCCATATATGCTCGATGGTCACCAGGAAAGTATTTTTCTAAAAACAAATCTTTGAACTCCCTCCATTACATATTTGATACTTCATCATCTTCCTTTGGGTTTTGAATCGATGACCACCATTGATCAGAATCTCCAGTGAGGCGGTAAACTTCCATGATAACGTTTTCCATTTCACTACTCCCCAATGCATGAAATATTTTCTCTAAAAAATTTATACATTTCTCAGATACTAAGGTATTTTTAATCCTATTTAATGTTGGTGGTTGTTTCCTCATGAAGCCATCTAACATTGATCCTCCATGCTGTGGATCAGGGTGCTCTATACGGGTAAGATTATTATTCATAACCTGAGTGAGTTGTCCCAGTATGGTGATTAGCTGATCAGCACCAGTTTCATCACTAGATCTACTATAATTATTTTGAAGAGGATCATAATCCATACATGGAGTGAGTGAATTGATACGGTTTCCATTTATTCCACAAGGCTCCATTTCTAAACAATGACATACACTATATTAGTTTATGAATCGCAACACATAAATTCAAACTTGAAAAAAAATTAACATAAATTGAAAAGTTTATGGATATAATTCATAATCATAAAAATGTTTTCTTTAAGGATGTATATACTCATAAACCCTTCATAATGGTTTGTAAAGAAAATTAGAATTATCCTAAGCATATCCCCCGGGAGTGTCGTAACCAAGAGTGCAGCATGGCCTGTGGTCGTGCACCAGTTCCTATTCAAGTCAAGATCAAAGCGGTGTTTTTGGGTTTTACCCCTAGGTACATCTGTGCCAGAGCCGCCTCTACCTACTCATATCTAGACAGGGATGTATTGCTAAAAAAATTCACAAAATTTCTAAAATACAAAAATTCTAGGAAGTTCTTCTCTACTAATCCTCAAAGTGCATCTTAGTTTTATGTGCTCTAATCAGAGTTTATCTAAATCTAGTTTCCAATGTTTGTACTAAACCTCCCTCTGATACCAACTGTAACGCTCTGAACCCAGTTACCCAGAGTCGGTGAATTATTACATAACATTGGCATGATCATAAGGAAATAATGTCTTGAAAGACCGATCAGTTTATAATTATTAGAAACAATATTCATACATATGTTCAACTTTACAACTTGAAAAGAAATACAACACAAATATATTTCATTAGAAACATCCAAGCCTCTTAGATTATGCCTGCTGGTCACTCATAACTAACTTCTTAATATCCTGGGAAAATGAAATGTAAGAAAGGGGTGAGCTCAAACACTTAGTAAAGGTATGTAATACAATGGAAAATGACATAAATATTAAGCATGGTAAATAATTGAAACCACATGCCTTTACCAATAATAAACATGAATAATTTTATGGAAAGAATATGAGCTGAGTAAATAATGCCATAATAAAACATAATCATGGGTATTCTACTAGTCGAATGACCACATGTACCATCAATATTATTTCTATAATGAGGGAATGTATAATACCGGACATTCGGAAACATTTTTTTGAAGGCCTCGTCCAAGACGTCTAAAAATGATTACGTCCTAGGCCAAAACCATAAACCAAATTGGGAAAGGGCCTCAGCCAATTTCACGTATAGTTGTCTCATGAGACCTACGGATGCATCAAGGATATATAGCGGGCCCCACCCGTCACTTACTAAGTCCAATACATTCCTCATATGAACAGGTTTAAACATATCATAAACATTCGTATTAAAACTAGCATACGAAATGTCAATACTTTAACCATAAATCATGAATGGTATAAAAATATCTTATCCATAGTCAAAAATATCATAAAACCTTCAATAAAATATGGAAGTTTTGTATCATAATAAATCAACTCCAGATAAACATAAAATCCATCAAAGGATGTTGACATAGATGAAATCAAAACACTTTTTAGAGAAATATTTCTTTCTATTTTGAAATCATTTAAGAGTCACATAATTATAAAATAAAACATTTACTTTGAAAATATTCTTATAATATTGTATGTGAAGCTTCGACGAGTTTATAATGGTAGAAAATAGCCGCACCCGATGTATAAGTTAAAAAAGACTTTCTTACCTTAATTTTGTTGAAAATGTTATAAAGGACCTTGTTTTGAAAATGACGAAAAGGTTCCTTTATAAACATATTATAAAAATTCAAACAAGTGTATAAAATACTTTAACCCATATTCTGTAAAATAGTAAGAATTTTTTTAAATAAATTTTTAAGAAACATGGATGTGGATGATAAAGAGATCCTAGTAGATAATTATGTATAAACAACCTTAGATATGAAGAGATTGTGAAACAAACCCTTACCTTGTACTTTTCCTCGGTTGAGGGTAGGTTAAACTCCTGTATAATGGTGAAATAATTGTTATTAAATTATACAAGAATCATATACATTAATATGATATCATATATGATCTTTTAACATTTATTTGTTAACAATATTCTAGTACTATCATCGTTTCGGGTGTTAACTTACTCATTTTATTTTATATATTTTGTTACATAATCCTTGTTTTTTATGGATGAGTTGTATATTATTCATATCCATAAGGATATCAAGTCCTTAAAAATTATTTTTAATCATCAAATGAGAATTATAATTACATGGATACGATGGGGAATGAATCTCATCACGTTCGTGGAGACAGTTGTCCGTACGTAGGCACAAGCGACAATATCATTATTTTGATATTAAAATAATATATAAATTGATGGTATATCATATATAAAGAATAATTATAATGTAATATTTATTATTTACATCAATTAAATATCATTATCATACCCATCCAAATAATAATGTTTTTGAATAACAATTACACCACGATGTGGAGACGGTAAGCCGTACGTACGCACGTATGGTGACATGTCATTCAAAGGATGGATAGAATACTGAATATGGTTTTAAGATATTTATAATAACATCACAATATATATAAGATACTAGATTTATTATTTTATAAAGGAAATAACAAAGAAAGAAGAAGTTGAAGAAGAAAGGAACTTGAAAATGGGTGGTGAAAACATTACCTCTTCTTCGGGTTCTTCCTTTTTATTTGATCAAATAGGATCCTTAGGTTTAATTTATGATCAAACTAAGGCCTATAGGTTGAAGTGAGGGAAGTTGAGAGAGTATTTGGGCAGGTTTTGGCCTAACCAAAAGGCTTTTAAGGTGTGAATAATTGGTTAGAAGTGGTGTCCTTTTATAACGGGGAGGAGGGGCTCTTTAGAAAAAACATAAAGTATTAATTTATAATAAATTCTTATTCGGTTTATAATGAATCCAAAGTGGATTATTCAATGTCTAAGGTGGGGATGGTTCTAAATAATTTCTTCCAATATATTTTAGAGTGGTTTGGGTCACTATATTAACCTTATCATTTATATTTAACTCTTAGTTAAATAGTTTGACATTTACCATGTCACTTTGTATTTATACATTATATGGTTAATAAACAAACTATATACTTCTAATAGACCCCCAAGTGGTCCATTAATGATAAAACTATCATTATATAAGTAATTTGGAAGAAACTTAGATTTTTAGGAATAGAATATCAATTAATAATATAATATTTGTTTTAAAAACTCATTTATGTCAATTTTGACACTATTCACTAATTTATTTTTGTTAAAGTCTTAAAAACTTTATTAATTCAAATAAAATTCATCCATGAAATCATAACAAGTACTATTAACCAATAAAATTAGTGTATGGCATCAAAACATTCAAAATATATTTGTTTTAATATTTATAATACCAATTATCTTATTCATTCATTAATAAGGAAAATGCTGCATCATTATTGTGTCATAAATAAATTTAATTATTAAATGTCTAAAAATTATAAACAAAATTCCATTATGTAGGAAATATTTTTATATTTCTAATAAATATTTATAGTTGAAAATATAACATTTATAACCCTATTTAAATTTTTTTTTTCTAAAAGATATATGCTTTTGTCATTTTTTTATTCACTTTAACTTAATTAATATAAAGTGTCCTTATCACCTATAAGTGTCTCCATGTAGTCCCCAAATCCACCCAAAGATGCCCATGGTATGAAATGTATAAAAAAATAAGGTTAGGACTTGTTTTAGGGTAATTGATTATTATTATAATATTATTTTTTTACCCTTATTTACTGGACTTACCCTTTAACCATGGTAAATGAAATATTTACCGAAGTAATTATTCAAAATGTATAAAAATAAAATTACCTATTAACACAATTTGGACCTCCAGATTCTAAATATGGAATCCATTTATCTAAATTCAAAACACAGAAGTGGCAGAAATTAATTTAAAATTAATTCCCGCTGTGAAAACAAAAAGCGTGCTTTTAAGAAATCATAACTATCAAAAGATTGACACTTGTCTATGTCTGGTTTAAATGTGAAATTATGTCCAATGACTAACATTGTATTAAGTGGTAAAAATATATTCTAAATATAATTTAAAATAACTAAAATTCATAATTTATCACTATTAAATATTTCAATTAAAAAAGTGGTTTTTAATTAAAATTTAGTAATTTTCACTATTCATCAAAAATTGAATGTTTTCAGAAAAATACCAAAAATTCACCCTAATATAATTTCAAAATTCCTAATCCAAAAATAAAGTCCATTTTTAATGATAAAATTTATAAAATTTCAAAAAGTGGGTATTACTATTCATAACGGCTAGTTTGATTGGTTGTGGTGTGTGTTAGAATTTGAAGTTGCGTACAACACACTCTACTGTATTATTCAAAGAGAATCGTACTATGGAAGCTTGGGGTGTTAAATTAGATAATTTGGATTTAATACTAAGTTAAAATGATTGATTTTACTATCAAAATCTTAGATAAAATTTTGAGCATTCTTTTTTAGTTGAGTGAATTTTTCTTTGTAAGATGCCACTGAGTCATCCTCCTACCTCAATTCCAATAATAATTTTCCATCCTATGTTGAACCACCTTAGGAAAATATTTTGGAACAAACATACTATTGAATTAATCCCAATCAAGAGAATAAATCTCCTCACTATCTCTGATATTCTTAACCATCGACCACCACTGATCAGCTTCACCTTCAAAATGGTAAATTTCAAGGCTAACCATTTGATTGTTTGAACTCTTCATGAAATCAAAAATATTTTCTAGTTCTTTAATCCACCCTTCAGCTAGCACATGGTTAGATTATTCTTTGAATGATAGAGGATGTTGTCTCAGGAAATGCTCCAATACCAACATGTTCTTATATGGTTGATCTGTCTGATCTCAAGCATTGATACCATAACCATTTATTACTTAAGTAAACTATTCCATAATTTAAACAATATATTCAGTTCCAATTATGACAATCTCAGGTTGCTGATTTGGAAGGTTGTTTTCCTCTTGATCTCATCCCAGCATAGCTGCCCTATTTCCTCTCTATAAAAACATTCTAAACAAACAGATCACAAATAAAGAAACATGGAAATATTCAAATGATATATCTTTTCAACTTTACTATAATATAAAAAATCATTTATGGATATTCTATTAACAATATACTCACCCCAAAAGTTATCTAAACTGACATCTAATACCAACTATAATGCCCCAACATTAAAATTACATAATTTTCTATTAAATCATGAATTCTCTTTGATTATCTTTTCAGGATTGTATTTTTAGAGAATTAGGCCATAACGAATACATAACAACTCCAAAATTACAAAGTATACACTTCTACTCACCACCCCTTTTTCATAAAATGAAACAATTTAAAATTAAACATGATTTATTTTTCATTATAAAAATATTCATAACATTAATATTGACTTATTAATTTCTTTTAACCATCATTATACCCTTTGAAAAGTATTTCAAAAACTGGGGACAAGCACAAAAAGCTTAGTAATGGAATGTAAAATAAGCAAAGAAAACATGATCCCATGAATACTTATAAACCCATGAAATTATATTTTTCACCCATAAAATATAAGATATTTAACATACCTCATGAAGTCATAAGATACTTTAAAAAATAACAGGAATCATAAATCATAAAGGTAACTTGTGGAATCTATATCATTCTTACATTATAGATTTACCAGATACATAGGGGGTAACCTTCATGGATACATTTTGAATAACCATCACGATATATTCCCTAAATATATTAAGAGAAACCTTATAATTTAAATCGTTCTAATTAACCAATTAATTAGAGATAAATCATAGGCTCACCAACCCTTGGTTTATCACGGAACCACCAGTATACATAAACAATGACCAAGAACCATAACATTTTCATAACACATAAAACAAGAATAAAGGAAAAATAACACTTCCACATTGCAATCACAAGATATAATTTCAATATATTGAAATAATCAATTCCTTCTCAAAAACTTTTTAATTCCAAAATAATTTAAAAGGTAATATGATATTTATTTTTCTTTTAAAAACATTATTGATTATATAGGAATCCATATATCAAATAATGGTCATGACAGTAGAAAAGTCATTATCTCTACGTACGTAAAAATCATTCCTTTTTTTATTTAGAAAAAAGATTTGTAGAAAATGATTTTGTTTGAAAACATTTGAATGAAATTAAAATTCAATGTGTTTTATTATACGCCATATTAAATAAGGTGGTGTATAATATCAAAATATGCCTCAATGAAAGGAAATTGAGACAAAGTCTCTTACCTTGAGTCCGACTCATCATGTGCAAACATTATATTCCTGAATAATAAACATAGGTTCTTTTATATTTGCTTGAGAAACTTTTTCAATTTAATTATTCAATTTTATCACTTATTACCATGTTTTAAATCATACATAACTATTTATGTTCACATAGGACATTTTTTTGATATTCCGTATTTCAGTCGAAAATGAACTCGGATTGCATTCAATAGTCCATGTGATAAAAATTCCATCATCTCCAGAATAACTTTAATGAAATAAAAATAATTTTTATACATTAATTATATTTTTTAAATAAAACCATTCAATTATGGTTTGAAAAATGAGCAATGTTATAATCATGGAGATGGTAGGCCGTAGGTATGAAGGAGAAACATTTCAATTTTTCATTAATCATTATGAAAATATGGTAATTATTATTTTATCTCTAAAAAATGATAGTAATGTAATTAAAATAACAATAATCATCTAAATAAACATATATATGCCATACACGTGGTATAATGAATAAAAACTATTCACATCGCTTTGCGGATGTGAAAGTTCACACATACACACGAACTACAATTTCATTTTTTTGTGTATGGAAAGTAAGAATGTAATTGATATATTATTGTCATATAATGATTAATATGTCATGAATATCACATGTTAACATTAATTAAATTATTATAAACAGTCATGAGAGATGGAAATAGAAAGGAAATTAGACCAGTTCGAGGATGCAGTAGTTCACACGTACACATGAATGATTAATTACTTTTCTATTTAATGGAAGTGGTGATGGATTTAAGTGATGATATTAACTTAATAAAATCTCATTATATTGAGTAAAATGGAGTTATTATTTTATATTGAAGAATAATATTTAAATGAAGTTGAAGAATAAATAAAATAGAGTTACTTAAACAAAACGACACATCTTCTTCGGTTGATCACCTCTGAAGAACACGTTAACACCTCTAAGGAGGGTGTTCTACCAATAATAATTCCAAAATAATGTTATTATGGATTCTAGGAATGGTTTTTGAAGGATATTGGTTGTGACAAATAGTTTTTGGAAGTTTTAGTATTGGAGAAGAGTGTGTACTTTTTTATAGGTGAGGGGAGGGGCACCCTTGGAAACTCTTAAAATATTAAATAAGTATAAATTAATTTATTAATAAAATTGACTCAAACTTGAGTTATGTATAATATAATATCATTATTCTTCTAAATCCTCTCATATAATATTTTTATACTTGTATTGATTTTATTTTAAACCTTATCTTTTCGGTTTAGCATTAATTTTTCTCTTTTAATTTTAATTATGGTAACAACATTTATAAATATTAAGTGGCAATAAATTTTACTTATATCGGGTAAATTATCCATAATTAGACACATTATAAACGTATAGACCTTATTATATCCAATTTTAAATTTTAAAATATTTTTTATTATTTTAAAATATTTTAAATATTTTTTATTTTTATAAAATATAAATTATGTCAATTTTGAAACTATTCATTTTATTGAATTTAAATAAAATCAAAAAAAAGTGATAACTTTAAAAAAATAATTTAATAGACTTATAACATGTCATAATACCTTAGAAAATTTGTGGATGACATAAAATTATCAAAGTTATATATATTTTAATATTATTAGTATCATTTATTTGATTCTTCCTTTAAAAAATATATTATTTCATCATCATTGTGTTAGAATAAAATAAAATTTGCAATTCATCAAAAATTAAAAATAAATTACCATGATGTTGTAAATATTTTTATCTTTCTAATTAATATTTATAGTTGAAAATATCAATTATATAACATCACATTTTAAGTACTTTAATAATAAGAGAAATATTAATGATATTTTTATTTTTACATTAAATAAAATGTTATTAATTCCATAATCACTCCAAAGTGGCTTCCAAAGGCCAAAATATCGGCCAATGTATTTTCTTAGTTATCTGTAACTCATACAATAAGATTAGGACATGTGTTAGGGCAGTTTAATATTATTATAATATTATTTTTACCTTTAATTACCTAATTTACCTTTAAATTTGGTAAATAAAATACAAATGTTACTATTCAACAAATATATTATTGATCCTTTTAGATCAAATTTTAAATAGTGACTACAAAAATTTATGTCCGTTTTTAAAAATTAAATCCACAAAAGTGAAAAAATTAATTTAAAGTTAACCTAATTGATGGATTGAGGAAACATGTTTTTATAAAGTAAACACCATCAAAAGATTGACATGTGTTTATATCAAATTTAAATGTGAAATTACTTCCAATGGCCAAAATCAGATTAAATGATAATAAAATAATATAATTATACCTTAAAACCATGTATAAGTTTAATCTAAAATATAATTAAATTAGATAAGAAGGCAATTTTAAATTAAAATGCAATGTTTTTCACTATTCAGTAAAAAAACGAATTTTATGTGAAAAATACCAAAAATTAAACCAAAGATAATTTTGATGTCCATCTTCTAAATGAAGAAGTTTAGTTTTTCAAATATAACATATAAAAGTGATAAAAATAGATTTAAAATGGGTGCTCCATCAAAAGGAAATAAAACTACCTTTTAAAAATATTAGAGGGTTTTATGTTAAAATTGGGTTTATTCTCATTTTAAGACTCTAAATTTATTTGTAAAAAATTTAAAACATTTAATAAACATTTCTAAACATAATCTAGGTTTTTCTGTTCATCCTCTCCAATATAATGGCAATGAATTAACTACCATTTAAAATTATTATATCAATATTGTATTATTTTTCAGTATATGTCAGTCTTGTTTGCAACATAATATTTCAGAGAAAACCATTGTTGTATGTTGGTTACACTACTAGAAGAATCATCCCTTTTAAATTAAATTTAATTTCTAATTAATTAGTATTAATATATATGAAAATTTATTATTCTATAATTACCTGAGATGTTAAATTTATGTTTGGGGAACATAGGGATCACCATAATGTCCTATTAGTATGAAGAATACACGATTGAGAAGGATTATATATCATCATTATTTGATTTTCATGGGTAATTGACAAATATATCTAATGCATCATAAATACAGGAAGAATCCCCATAGGTTTGATAATACTATTGACCCTGAACAAACACCTCAATGTATGTTTGGAACAGATGTGCTTAATGGATTGAAGATTTCTATTTTTTATTAGGGAAAGGTCAGATGAAATATAAAAAGTGAAATAATGTTGACACTGGATCCACTTAGAATTAGAAAAAGAAAATTACCATTTTTGAGTTTCCATATTGTTCTACAATTTTTTTACATAATTATTTAGATGTAATGAACATTGAGAAAAATATACTTGACAAGTTTCTTTCAATTATTTTAAATATCAATGGGACTACCACATATGGCTTATGTCTCCCTAAGAATTTTTGGATTGGGGTATTTCACCATAACTCCATCGTATGTGTATCGGTGAATGGAAATGGGAAGTTCATTTTCCTTATTATGCGATGAAAAAATTAGAGAAAAATAAATTTATAGAAGCATTGAAGAATATCGTGGTTCTTAATGGATATTTAGCAACATATATAAATTTTTCAATAGAAGGGAGTTGAAGAAAAAGTCCTTAAAATTTATGATTACCACATCCTTCTTCATGAATTGATTCCAATAACTGTCCAACATTTAATGTCCAATAATTTACTAGTTACTATGATTCTATAGGGCCAGTATTTTAGAAAAATATATACTAAATGATAATCGAATTATATATTGATAAAAATTCAGTATGAGGTTCCATTAATTGTTTATGAGTTGGAATTTGTTTCGCCATAATTTTTCAATTACATGTTGAATTTGACACTTCATCTTTCAAATGAAACACTTATTGAGGGAACCATTTATTTTTGGTGGATTTATCACATTGAAATAAATATTTGAATAGTGAAATCTTATGTCTGATAGAAGAATCATCTTGGAGGTTCCATTGTGAGATGTTTTTTTGGCTTAAGTGTGTATGGATTTTTCTCAATGTATTTATCTAAGGTGAGAAAAGTACATAACTAGAAAATGGGAAGTGACGATTAGTAGTATGGGAAAGTTTATTCCTCATTTCCATCTCTTCCCCAAACAGTAGGAATTCATTGGTCTTATACATTGAATACATTGATCTTTGACGGCTGGGATGTGGCACGTCACATAGTATTGTTTAAGTGTTCTTTATTCGATGAATATATCAAGTAAGTAATTTGTATGTTTATATGTTATCACATACTATGTAATTTCACATATACCTTAAAATTTTATTATCATTTTATATAGGTAACATAAACAAATTATATGTAGAGTTCATAGATCTATTCATATGAGATGGAGAGATTCATTTAATAGAAAAGAGTTTCTTACTTTGTTGAAATCAAAGGTATTACCATTAAATCAATAAACAGAAAATATAGGTATTCATTTAATTATATTATTCACATATTTTTTAGGTATCGAGTTTACCTATTGACTTCATCTCTCCAGATTTAAGATTGTTGGCTTTGGTTCCCTATTATTTGGTTCGTGAATACAAATATTTAATTATCAATGTGTATAAATATTATACAACTAATTGACCAATGAAAATGAGAAAAAAATGATGCCATTATGTTAACTTATACAATATATTTTTTTCTAGTTCATAATATAGTAGGCCTCAATATGAAAATGTTTCTTATTATTGACTTGTTGAGAAAATATTTTATTGGATTACTACTCTCATGGTTGAGTCACTATAATGAAATGAAAATGGTTTGATTCAGTGATGAAACATGGTATATTTGTTGATGATGCTGGATTTAGAGTCATTTACATGACTCAATTTCTGGATACTAATAAACCATATATATTAGCATCAATGAAAAAACAAGTGTTTTATGTGAAAGATAATCTGAGAACAGATTACTATGTCCTGATTGAAGTAATCCCAGGATATATTTTTCATGATGGTGGGGATGCAATTTACACTATTGACGCCCCCATTTGTGTTAACCAAAATATTGTATTTAATGAATTAAATTGTCCCATTGTTAGAGTTGATTTTGAACCAAAATTAGTGGTCAGTAATATATAGAACCAATCATATATGTGCATAGTTCCTTGAGTTTACATTTAAATGGGTCTCTTAGGTTGTTACTACTAAAATAACTTTAATTTCGTTTTAGTTTTGAATTATATGTTCGTTTTGGATTTTTTTCATTTCATTTAATTAGATTTATTTCAATTTAGAAAGTAGAGTTTAAAATAGGTTTTTAAAAAATGTATAACTTAGTTTTAAATTATAGATTCAAAAACAATTTAGGATATTTTTTATGAATTCTTTTACTTATACATTGTATGTAGGATTTTTAAAATCTATATATAAAAAATACATGTCATTCTTATTCATATTATGAATGATATTTAAGAATTTTTAACGAAGTGATTATTTCCTAATGATCGAGGGATGCATGATCTGGGGTTGCCTCCTCTTGTTACTATAGTGAGTATAATAATAATATTTTTTTACTTATGAATTATATTTAATATCATGTTATTATTATTTGTAAATTGTTTAGGTATATACATTATTTTTTTTTTTGAATTATACTAAGAATTTTAGTATGGATATGTGTTGGGGTGATCCAAGATATTGATAGAGTACCCTAGTACCCATTCACACCCTGACTCGCCAGAAAAACCCCCATCTACAACACCTTTTCATCATCCCCTTGAGCCTTATGGGATATTACCACCCATGTATCCAAAATAATCTTCTTATTTACCCTCTTATTCTCAAAAAAATTCTACACCACCACTAGGGATGTTCCCACATATTCCATATCCATATCCTATGATGTATCCTCATCCCTTGTATCCTTATCCTACCATGTATACTTCTTAGCTCTTTCTTACTATCCATCCAATATTCAATGATTATTTTCCTTTATCTTCTACTCTAGTACATGGAGATGACACGGTGCATGCATTGTGATAATGACATCCATTAGAGGATACTGATCTAGGACAACCCACAAATCCATCAGAGTTTAATGAGTTTCTTGCATCATGATTTTTTATTATAATTGTGTCAAATTATATCACATCATTTTTTTCTTGTTCTTGTGTAAATCAATTGTTTTTACCCTTGTACTTATTTAGTGGGATCTTCTAATAGGCGATGGGATTTTATCCATTTGAGTGAATAATATTATCTGTAGACACAAATAATGGTGGATTACATTGAAGATAATCAGATGATATGAAAAACTACCAGGAGGTGTATTAGTTTCATGGGATCCTTATCTAATTATAATTATATCATTTGGGTGAAACCAGTCTCATTTAATAATAGAGATAATGAGATTATAGATAAATCATTAACATAGTTTTGGGTTTTAAAATTTATTAAATTTATTTATATATTATTGTTGTATTTATAAAAATTAATATGTTCATTATAGCTTCAATTTTACATTCCCAACGACGAAGATTATATGGTTTCATGGTAGATGGATCTTAGAGAGTTCCGAATATTGTATAAGCATGAGTTATGGGTTGGTTAGAAGAGTAGAGTCTGTTTTGATATGTAGGGTGTACTGATAATCGTTGAATATCCAATAATACAATATCAATTTAAGATTTCATACTAGATGAGTAATGAGTTTAAGGTATTCCTAACCATTAATGGTTATCATAGAAAAATTAATTCTTATTAATTCTATTTAATTTTTTTAGGATGCATAAAAAAATAGATTATATAAAATATTTTCACACATTGGGGTGAAATACAATGCCTAATCATTTCAGGTGTGAGGTTCATCAATATGAATAGAAATAATGTCTATATTTATAGTATTATTTAGTTATATTTTTATGTTAAAAATTATGTTTTCTTATCATTAATCCTATTATTATATGGCTGGAAAATACCCTTTAAATGGGCAAGTAACAAAATGGAAAATGGAAAAATGGAAAAATAGAAAAATGGCCAATTTCACAAATGAAAAAATAAAAAATGTCCAAAAAACCTAACAAAAAAATGAACCTAATGACAATATGATAAAAATTACCAAGTGAATGAATAACTAAATGGAAAAATATTAATTAGAAAAATGGATAAATTACCAAATGACAAAATGATTAATTGATCAAATTACCAAACAATCTAACCCTAAAAATGAAAATGATGACCAAATGATTAAAGGTACCAAGTGGCTAGACAAATAAGTGGTCAAATGACTAAATGGGAAAATGACCAAATGGACAAATTGATAAATGTCGAAAAAGAAAAATCACCAATTAGATAAATGAATAAATTACAAAACAATCTAATAAAAAATTAACCTAATGACCAAATGATAAAAATTACAATGTGAGCAAATAACCAAATGAACAAATGGATAAACAGCCACATGGAAAGTTTTAAAATTAAAGAAATGTAGAAATGGTTAAATGGAAAATTGGAAAATTGTCCAAATGGGCAATTGGTAAAATTCTCAAATTAATGAACTACCCAACAATATATCGAAAAAATGAACCTAATTAAAAAATGATTAAAATTTCCATGTGACTGAATAACAAAGGGAAAAGATTCCAAATGAAAAAAATACCAACGAAACTATGAAAAAATTGAGCGAAATGACCAAGTGATCAAAATTACCATGTAAGAAAATTACAAAATGGAAAATGGTCAAATGGAAAATTGGTTGAATGTATTAATGAACAAATTTCCAAACAAACTAATAAAAAAATAAAACTAATGACCCAATGATCAAAATTACCATGTGATTGAAGGTCCTAATGACCAAATGAACAAATTTAACAGCTGACTAAATAACCAGTTTTACAAATTTCCATATATCCAAATTGATAAATGGTCAAATGGAAAAATGAAAAATGGCCAAATTTCCAAATGGACAAATGGACAAATAGCCAAATGTCTAAATATACAAATGAACAAATTACCCAACATCCTAACCAAAAAATAAACGCAAAAACCAAATTATAAAAATTAACTGGAGACCGGAAAACCTAATTATATAACACAAATAGAATTGGAGAGAAATGAACTTATAAGAGGAATACATATGATACCCATGTTTTTCATGATAATTTGTATATATTGTTCATGTTATGCAACAAGTATAAAATTTATATTAAATTTATATTTAGAAGCTTCTTCATTTTATGGATTTCTTCAATAACTACAATTTTAAATCATTCTTTGTTTATTAGTTTAAAATTATTCAATAATGTAATATTATAATAATCAATGTAATTTTTAAAAAGTGGCATTGAACATTGAAGACCATGTGCCTTGATCAAAATTATTTTTCTCAAGTAGGAAGAAAAATAATGGAAGTGTTGTAAACGTAAAAACACAAGAAAATATTGTAAGTATCCTTGTGGATATTTCAAATTTGGATACTTAATTAATAATTAAATATCTTGTTTATATTTTCAACATTGTTCCCTAGAGTCCCTCGATGAGAAAGTAGATGACACCTACAGTCCAAATGATCATTTTCGACAGGTATTAGGTGAGGAGAACTAGGGTAGAGTCCAATGTTGACCTAGAAAAAAACATCCTCACTAGGTTTTGGCCCTTATAATGTTCCTCTATAACCTCTCAGTCCAAAAAGATTAAAAATGATCATGTACAAGTAGACATTTCCAAAAAAGGCAATACGTGGGTGTGAAAAATAAAAACAGGTCTCCAAACACTTTCTAAAAGCTATGTCAGTTCTATTTCAACTACTTCTATTAGAGGATTCTATTATTTTTTATTAATATATGGCATCATTTATCTCTATATATGATTCCTTGAGTGATGTCAATGAGGATACTAGTGGACATTGATCTGATGGTACTCATGTTGGTGGTGGCAGTGGTAGTGGTGGTGATTGTGATGATGATGA
Organism: Viscum album; assembly: GCA_963277665.1. Classification (NCBI taxonomy): domain Eukaryota; kingdom Viridiplantae; phylum Streptophyta; class Magnoliopsida; order Santalales; family Viscaceae; genus Viscum; species Viscum album. The sequence continues at coordinate 2,111,808,704 of OY728157.1, read as the reverse complement.
CGATGTTCCATGTGCTAATGTTGATGATAATTATGATGGTACCGATGGGGATGAGTGAGATATTGATTCTCTATATTTTGAGTTTATTTAGAGAAATATTTATATGGATACAACTAATTGATGATGGGAACTATATATTTATGTTTTTGTATTTTCAATGGTTTGAAAACTATATATAACTCGATCCATAAATGATAAATATATAATAAGTGTACTTCATTAAATGTGTGCTATGTTTTTTAGTTTATTTTCATGTTCTTTAATAGGTGTAGGATGGTGAAACTCCTATCCAATGGGGGTATGTATCTATAACCAATGTTCACAAAGATTTGGGTAGAAATGATTTCTAGAAAATAACCTGTACTATAGTTCATGAAAGTGTTGGTATAAGCTAAACGCAAGGTTTCAATTGAACTGTGAGTATTATAAAATCAAGATAGTCTATACCAATTATTTCTATAGATACCATGGCTCTAGGGTTATCATGATAGATTAACCACACATGGTTTATAGAACCATGTGTATAGCCTATACACATGGTTTTTTGGTCTATAACCATAGTTCTAAAACATGGGTATAAGATAAGATTCTAGTAGTGTATTATGAACATTAATAGAAAATGATGATACTGAGATTTCCTCTTTCCTTTCACTCCCTTATGATCCATTATGATTTTTTAGATTTGTACCACACTAAATAAACTCTATAACCTACATTATAGAAGAATTTAAAAAAAACTCATTATACCGACAAAATAAATTAGATCTACTAAAAACTAAGTATTTAAAATGAGATACATATATGAAAAAATCTCAAATATAATATATAAGATTATTTGAAAATAAGTACCTTTATTATTTAATACCACTTGTTGGGACAAAACTCATCCTGAGAGGGGATGTGTGAATGAGGGTGACACCAAATTTTTACCCTTAATGTTTAGTATATTGTCCCTAAGTTTTTAGGAACATTCATTCAACCTATTATTATTTTTGAATATATACACACAACACATCATCCACATATTAGAAAAGTATAGTACAAAAAGAAATTGAAATTTTACTTAATTAACCACTAAGGGGTACTCTAAGAAGAAAGAACCAGTAATTTCATAATGTTATAGGGGTTTTAATACTATTTGTAAGAATATAAAAATGGATTTGGGAAGGCCTCACTATAGATCCTATTCGTAATTCTTATTTTCTACTATCACACATTACTCAAGTTAGAAATGAGTCAATTTATTGAGTTTATGGTCTCTTATATAGTTTTATGACCTGTATGCCTATCTCTATCAATCATGATACCACTCTTTTCAAGTTTATATATTGGTATACGAGTTTTTACACACCTCTATCTTATTATCCATTCAATGTGTCCAAAAGTGACTAACTCGTTACCAGGTTTCTAGTAATTTTTCTTCTTATTCTAATTCCAAATGATAGAATCATCATCGCAAGGAAAAATCTTATACATTTTCCTAATAAACACTTCTATTGTCTAGATGATGATATTTCCAAATAGGATTTATCTGATAGGTTTCTTATTCTTTATTCACAATGTATAAATGTTACTATCTTATTCTCTTGAACCATCAATATTGAATATAAAACTGATATAACAATATTTTTCTACAAAGGATCTCCCTCTTAGTTTCTTCAAAAATTATATATTGAAGTATTCCAAAAAAATTCCTTCTCATATCCCTAATATTATTAAATATCCCCTATCTCCAAAACTACTTCATGTAATATTTATAAACATATTTTTGAATTCAAAACATGAAAAACCATGGTGTAGATCACACCATGTATCACCCTACCATTCACAATTCTATCATGCATCACATACATTATCTTATCAATAAACTTTTCAAAATAAGTTGTTACAATCTTTTTCCCATATTGTCAATAAAGTATTCTTCCATCATTATTGGGGTCGAGATCTTATTTTTCAAGTTTCCCCAAAACTTGATTCAGATAGCTGGATATTTCTATATGAGTAATCTCTCTATACTCTTCTTGATCATATCTAGATTTCCTATATAATAGAACTTAATCAAATTATAATAAGATATATTGAATTTTGTTCCACGATTCTTTCATGTAATTTCCATGTAAAACCTTCCATATATATTTTTCTAGAGTAACTCCACAAATTCTTCTTCAATCATTCATACAAAATCCCTAAATAATTTTTGCACAATATTTTACCTTTACTCTTTCCTATTCTCATTCATGGTTGAGATTATTTGTCAATAAGTAATAAAGATAAACCATTAATCTAAAAAATACATGTGTATCACCTTTTAAATACACCACAACAAATATATGAATATCATATAAGAAAATTGTCATTTCAATCTCCCAATATTATGGCATGGAATCTTTATTCAAGACAGCTTTTTAAAATATATAATATATTTATATTTTTAATACTTTATTACCAATTTATCAAATATCTTGATTCAAAGTTCTTCACAACCTCCTTAAGGTTCAATATCCATCCTCCTTTTAATTCCCTATAAAATTGATGATTTAAAACCAATCAAGATTTTCACATGCATGAAATATCTTGTTTTTCTCCACATGGACCTTTAACATAGAATACCGAACATATCTCAACATTTTATTCATTCCTTGATACATTATAATTTACAAATTATTAATGTATTACATCAAATTCATACACTTACCCAAAGGATTATGATTATGCCTCATCCATTTTATATCTTTGTGAAGTTATAACTTCAAGTAATATGCTCATGAAGTCTTATAATCATGAATATTTATGACCAATATCATTGTTTTATAAGTCCTAAATTGGCCATTTGTTGAACCATAACTTCCATTTCTAACTCAACTTACTGCATGTTGAAGGTTAAATGATTTAAACTTAAATTCAGACCTAATGTTCCTTTTTTAAACAACCATATAAAGATCTCTAAGATACTGTGACTTTTTCATCCTAGTTGATGAAGAGTTCTAATCTACCATTCCTTTTTTAACTCACCACACAAATACTTTCAAGCTATCACATGATTATTCAACTTTTGAAAAATCATCATTGTTTGGGACCTACCACATTGTCACTATAATCTATCACATAAATATATATTTTTACACATGGTAACTACATAAAAAATCAAAATAAATGACCATGAGACTTGATTTATGATTTATTTTGAATTATATAATTCTCCACAATACTCTAAGAATCAATATATTCTTCAAACTTCACCCTTACCAATATACTCAACAAATCCATATAATATTCAATCAAGGGATTCTATAAATATGAAAAATTATTGTCAATGATTTTTCACCATATTTCCACATCTATATTTTCAAAAAAACCAATAACCTGGAATCATGATTTAAATATAAATATACTATGAAAGGGTAATATAGATGTAAATTACAGTAAATATGAGTTTTGGAAGGAGGAAGAATCATTCTTAGGGAATGTTCTCACCTAAAAAGGGATATATGTGGATGCTTTTATAAAAAAGGTTATTTAATAGTAACTTATAAAAATATTTGTAAGTGATATATGGAGTTTCATTGGACAAGATGTATACTATTGATGATTTGGGAGGAAATTTTCATGATTTTCTAACCTAATGAACAATATCATTCAGAGAGAGTGAAGTTTGTATGGACCAATGATTGCGAAGAGAGATACAAGGAATTAGAAAAGAGGCTGATCACTAAACCCTTAATTCCACTACCATCAAGTGGTAAAATTTTCCTATTATATTATAATGCTTTAGTGAAGGGACATGGATGTGTATTAATGAAAAATGATAAAGTGATTTTCAATGCATCAAATCAGTAAAAATTACATGATTAGAACTGTATAATACATGATCTAGATTTGGTGGTAGTGATTTTTAGATTTAAGAATTTGTGGAACTATTTATACATAGAGAAGTGTGAAATATATATAGATTAAAAGATCCTAAAATAAATATTAAAATACAACGAGCATAATATGCACCAATATAGATGGCTATGTTAATCAAGGACTATGAATGATCAATTCAATACCATCATAGGAAGGTGAAAAAATTAAAATTTGAACATTGTGGAAAGGATCCCACTAACTTATTAATGATAATAATTAATAAGGATCTAATATCCGTATACTTTAAAAGGATGGACATGAATTTTATAAGGGAAGGAACGATATCTGACCTAGCTCAAATTTTTTCCTTATAATCCATTATGTAGAAGACAATGGATGATCAATGTGATTATGTGTAAATAATGGTGAAGTTGGAAGAATAAGAAAATGGAAATTCTTAGAATTAAAAATGGTTAAAGGAGTTATAATATTTAGAATATCTCTATATATACCATAAATCTGATGATAAAGGAGCTATTGAATTAATTCCCATATATCGATATAATCCATTCACCTAGCGGTCAAAGGATGTATTAAGATCTCTGAGGTAATTATTTATGAGATAATATTAATAAATAGATTATATAATAGAAATTCTTGTGTCTAGTATGTATGTAAGTAAAGGGAGATTGTAAAATGTACAAGTTGATGATGAAACCATTTCCTATACCATTTTGGATATGGTAGAACATCATCAAAGATTTTTTTTCATGGGACTTTTGAAGAAAAGAAATTGGAATAATGTTATATGGGTTATGTTATTCAAAATTATAATGAATAGTCGTTTCATTACTATTCAAGAGGATATATCACTTGATCAAAAATCATGGATATGCATTAGAGAAGTGTAGAGTCTCTATGGAACATTGATATCACTTATATCTGGTTGAGATTTAAGATTTACTATAAAATTCTAGACAATATCCAAAATTATATGAAAATAGATTTAAAATTTAGTATGGGCCACCACCTTCAAAATAGTGGATAATATGTGTGGAAAATTGAGAAACTTGGGAATATATTAAGAGTTTTATTAATGGAATTTAAATGACGCTGGGATCATCATCATCCATTGTTTGTGTTATCATACAATAATTGTTTTCACTCAGGCATTTAGATGGATCCTTATGAATACCTCTATAAAAATAAACATAGAACTCCAACATGTTGGGATGAAGTTAGAGAATTAAAGATATTGGGGATAAAAATAGTGGAATAAATGACTAATAAGGTAAAGTCATTTCAACAAAACAAAAGATAAGCATACTGTTAATATAGGACTTCTGGTGATAACCATCAATGAGACACGAAGTTTGAGTTCGGTTATAAAGTATTGATTTTAATATCTCATTGGAATTAATTCATGAGGTTTTTGAATATGGGAAATAAAAATCCTATGTATATTAGCCCCTTTGTGATTCATGATCGTATCAGAGCTGGGGTCTATCGACTTTCACTCTTATCGGTCTTTTTATGAGTATATTATGCATTCCATGTATCTATCTTGAGGATATACATACTAGATAGTTCACATTTACTAAATCATGAGGTGGTACATTTGGAGAATCATATGTCCTTTGAGGATAAGATAGTGAATACATTATAATATAGAAACAAATTTTTACAGAAAAATAAAACTCACATAATTAAAAAGCTTCAGAAGAATCATAAAAATGAAAAGCTGACCTGGATACCTGAATAACCAGTTAAGGAAAAATACCATCTTTTATTTTCACCATAGATTATGAAGTGAAATTTCAATGGTGAAATATTTTTCAGGGGAAGAGTGTAACGGACTAGAAATTACCGATATAAGTAAAAGTAATTATGATTCACAATGAATGTTTTATTTTTGTATTTACAATATATATACATTGAAAGATTTTAAATTTCATAGGAACATTGGAATAATATTAAATATAATAACTAGGAATAGTCCATGGAGATAAATGAAAAAGAACAAGGAATACTCTAATTTAAGCTACACATGCCAGAATTCTCCTATGAAGATCACTTCTACTATAAAAAAATATAAAAAGAAATAAAATCATAAAAAATATGATGGATATTATTAAGGGAAGTATATATCATTTTAATCATAGTCGTAAATGATGAGGTGTGATAATGGTGGAGTATATTTAAGGTGTAAAAGGAAATATGACTGTTGTGATTTGACAGTTACCTGACCTTTGCAATGTGAACATTGGAATAGAAATCTGACCATTAGTAATGTTTAATTGACAAGTGGAATTTTAGATTGATATTTAGAGAATAATATAATTATTTTTGACACAATATAATGAAAAAATGTGTTAAATATGAAAATAATTTTTTTCATAATAAAATCATAATTATATTTTTGAAACAATATATAGAATTTATCTTCATTAAACTAAATTTTATGAAAAATTAAAAGTTTTAAATAATATTTAAATATAAGAAGATTATTTACTGAAATAATAAATATTGGTATATATTTGATAATATAATTTTTTGAAACCATAGCTAAATTTTCTATGTGTTAAAATTTTGATCATTTCATAAAAGATATTTTTTTTTATAAAAAATGGTTTTAATTTAAATACTAATGTTACCATATTTATATTTTTTTATAAAATATATTTAATTTTTTGAATCAACATGTCTAAATTATCCTATATTGTTTTTTTGATATTTTTCAGAAAATGTTGAATTATTCCTGAATAGTAATATACGAAAAAATACGATATTTGACATTATTAGTTAAATATATGATTAATTTCAGAAGAGGTGATGTAATATAACATTATATCATACTAACCTACAATATTTAGTAGATTTATTTAGAATATTCGTCATAAAGGATAATGTAGAGAAATAATAATAAACAATTTAATATTATGTTCAAACCCCCCTCTCCCCAATTATAAGTTCTACCCCTCACAACCCCTTTTAATCTCACCTTATAGAACATAGAGGTTTCCAGAACACTATTAATGTCTCTAAAAAACAATCTTTGTGACATATAAATAGTTTTGGTCTTACCAAAGGACTATCCCAAGGATAATTAAGGGGTATCCAGGAGGAGAATCCCAAAGGAAGAAGTAAATTTCTCAAAAAAGTCTCTTTTAATTGTTTTCTTCTTCTACCTCCCGCATATTAATTCTATACACCTTTAAATACTTAAATAAATATCTTAAATATTACAACATTCTATTATTATTTCAAAGTATATATTTTCTTCCCTATCCTCAGTCGATTCTAAAATGAAAAAGTTGTTTATATTATTGTTACTTCACTGCCCCCATGAATGATGAATTTAATTTTATACCTCAAACTTCATGGATAGTTTAAATTCATTTATTATGGTTAAAATTTATATTAATAAGTATATTTTAGTTTTTTTCTTATTTTTAAGTGGTCAAATTCTCTTAATGTTAAATTAAATCATGCAAGTTTAATGTGGTCGAAAACATTTCTTAACTGAACTAACTATATTAAAATAAAAAATATAATATATAAATAATGATTATATATGAATAATTTTGGATATTAAGAACCTTATTAACTTATATAAACTCATTAAATCTATTAAATAAAATCTCTAGAGTTATGGAACTAAATCATATAAACTCTCATATTTACGTAAAACTAATTCGACATCAGACACTCAATAATAACAGCCGTGGGATAGTGTATTTATAATTTATATCTAATTTAAATGAACCAAAACTAATATTAAATATTAATAATAAACCAAATATACTTTAACTATAACATTAAATAAGTTTTTCATAAGTATAATTTTATTACCCAAGATGTTAAGTGAAAGTATACAACGAATTATAACCGGAGATAAGGGAACTCTCTAAACCATACTCTTTTCTTTTGGTTGTGAATTTTTCTCTCAAACTCAGTTTATTTATTTATTTAAAATTATGTAATTATTCTAAAATGTTTATATATATCTCTTAAATATACATCTTTAATCTTCTCTCTTTTATTACTTGGTTTATATATTCCTTGAATTCATTTTAAAAACACCTTCCTTAAAATCAAACCTCATTTCGAGGAACTTTTCTACAAATTTACTATTTCATTTAATGCTCTTTTAAAGTATTTTAATCATTCATAATTTCCAAAAATTAGAACAATTTTAGTTTTAACTATTATTTTTTAATATTGTTTCAAATAAAATTTCATATTCCTTCCTTCTTTATAATTCATTTACTAATTCCATAAAAATAAATTGTAAAGGTTCAATTATACACCAAAATTTCTACCCTATATTTTGAATTTTTCAAATGAATTACATATTTCATACCATTTATTTTTATTAAAATATTAACAATCATGATATTTGATTATATATTCTATTGTTAATCATTATGAAAATCCTTTGGTGAAATATTATATAATCCATTACTTTCAATTAGTATTTATTATGCTTATGACTTGAAGTTTATTTATTTATGTTGCATAAATATGCATTCACATGTCATTATGTGAGTTCATAGATAGAAATATAATGAATTGGGTAATTTTTATATCTCTTGAGATGATATAACTGAGATTATTGATTAATCCTAATCCATTACAGGAATATATCCTCAATTTTATGATTTCACGACAATAATCCTTGACTTATTATTATGATTCCATTTATTATAATTTTTCCTAATTCCTATGCCGAAATTTTCTCGTGACTACATTTTCTTTATGTCATGCTTCCATATGATTATACATGTAACCATTCTTTTGTGATATCTCATTTTTCCATTTTCCTCATATACTATTATTACTTATCATGCTTATTCCATTATTGGTATTTATAGATTACACATTTTTTATGTATTTCCCAACTTATAATATATTGTTTTACAAGAATAAATGGATCTATGGGAACATTAGGGAGTTTGAAATGATTTTTTAATTTCAGATTCAGATTTATGTTCTATAAACCGAGTGTTCATATTACATTAGGACTTTAGATCCATGGGTTATTTTTTATATATTTTTGTTAAAAATCATGTAATTATATGTGGAAGAGGATGGGGTCATTGAATTATCTTATATATGTTCCAGAAATTAGGATTAATATACAATTTTAAATATATATTTTTAAAATCTGATTAGTAGATGAGGATCCTTCTAACATGCTAATCTATACCTGGACACATTAAATAGGAAACATCAAAATAATCATAAAAAATAATGATCCAATGGATTTCATGGGAAAATAAGGATATATAGAATAGTGCTCCGACATATTTTGTAAAACCAAGCCAAAATGTTATCACTACACCAATCTGTTGTATTATATTTCATGATATTCCTCCTACTCACATCATACATTCCTTGTAGTGGTAAAGAAGTTACAAAAATTACATCAATATTTCACAACCATGGATCATACTAAATTTTCAGAAATTAACCTTATAAAATTCCTAAAAACACTACTTTATAGAAGATAAATTCCGCCACAAATTTTAAACTATAAATAACTAGGCTAAATATTATTACTTTCAATAAAAAAGTAATTTTTCAAAAATATTTTTCTTGAGGAATTTTATAAAAAATAATGGGTTTATAATAACGTAATATGAGGCCCCATGAGTATGTATATCACCACTGAGGGTGAGGGGGGGAGTGAATAAGTTGTTTTTGAAGGAGGTAACCCTTGGAATATACTATTCCTCATATTGATTATTGTGAAAAGATATCTATGTTGATAATATGATGATGTAAGATAGAATAAGAAATAATACACATAGAAACAAGGGTTATTGCATGGTCCACTCACCCTTATCACAATATGGATAATCCTTGGTGTGTCGTAGTTGTGATCCCACTACCAATGTTTCAATTTATTATAAAAGGAATAGGGAATAGAGTAAGAGAATTATATGGATTAAAATATGATTAACATGAGCCAACGAGCCTATCTTCACTTCTTGTACCTCTAGTGCCTCCAAAATTTTGCCTTAGTTTTCACCCTTATTATTCTACTAAATGTTCTAGTAAATAAATATTGAAACAATCTTTTTATTGGGTGTAGAGGTATCTCATATTAGCTACTCATTTATGAAAAAATAACTCGAGGTGATTTACTATATATATTGAAAAACCTCTATTATTACATGGTTCCTCTTTTTGGAGCTTGTACCCTAGTTATTAAAGACATGTAATGATAAATCCTAACGATATTAGAGAATATTTAAGTAGATTTATAGTAAATATGATGGATTATTATGTCATAGGATCAACATGTCTTGATCTAATAAACAAGAAGACTTATATAGATAGAATCATTGTAGCATGAAATAAACACTGTGGAGTGACATGCTTCAAACCTCTAAAACTAAGGGATCCTCAAACTAATAATACCTAGTTCATAGTGGTGTGTTTTATTCAAATTTAATGTGGTATTATTAACTTCATCATACTCTGAAATCTAAACCCTTTCATTTCAGCACATGACCACTTGGATCCCAAACTAGTGCACTACCTGTGTTTCCCCAGTTGATCTACATGGAATAGTAAGCTCCTCAAAATTTATCAATTGAATACTCAAAAAAAAAATATAGGTGTGCTTTTATTTTTCTCATTTATGATTAATTATTTTATCTCATAAAATTAACCTATAACTACCAACATTATATGTAAAATTAACTCATTATTATATGAATATCAATCTGGTACAACTAATAGTCGATGACACAGTCCTGCTCGCATATAATAATTTTTTACCAAATAAGAGTAATTCACACTAAATTCTTATGTCTTGTAATCTATTTTCTGTAGAAGTGTATGTCTACCTCCTTCCAAAGTGACCGTTACCATTCTCATTATTATTTAATCAGCTACAGAATAAATTCCTCACTTTCATTCCTATACATCAATACTCAACTCCAAAGTGATTTAACCTCATACATGAACATGTTTTAAATATAAAAAACATGGAAATATCAGAAACTCATGATGGTCTTTCCTCAATAAAAAATTCATAAAATTCCTATAATGAGATGGTTTTGTAATCCAAAACATAGGATAAAATAATGATTGTTGGAATACTCCAATACTTAGTGTAGTATTAATTCTATATTTAAGATGTATGAATTGAGATCAAATCATTCTCACCCTTTATCAATTCATTTCATGAGGAATATTTATTATATAAAAGGTCTCTTAAATCTCCCTATTTGTATTTTTTGGAAACAATAATTCAAAACCCTGATTTTCTTCTATATATTTTAGCTACCATAACCCTAAGATTCCCTTTGATGATTACCAGGCAAAGAAACAAGCATCACTCCAAATTTTCAAGAATATTATGTTTTTTACTCTTTTAAATTGAGAAAAAATGAAACAGAATAATAGAGAGAAAATATCCATGAAAAAATATTGGGATTTTTGGAAAGAATTCACCACAACAACACTATCATGTTTCAGAATACATAATTTGAAATAGGATTAGTCAAGATATATATTACTTGATCATTATTTGAATCATATTACACTGAAATATCTCCATATTCTACCTTCTTCTCGATTAATATATTCTTGATTTCAATATCAGTAGACCTTGAATGTTGTATTGGATTCTTCAATAAGTTGATTTTAATTTTATTGTCACATCCAATCACCAGTGGATATGAAATATCAACCTTTATAAATTTATGGAACAACTTAATCCACATCATTCAGGGTGTGGATTTTTATGATACAATATATTCAAATTTCATTGATATAAAGGTGATAGTTTTTATTCTTATAGTTTCATGAACTAAGTATTCCTATGATAAAGAAAGAACCTCAAGAAGTATACATTCTATCTTGAAAATTTCCTTCCAATTTTAATTTTAAAATCCAGTAATTTGTATTGATATGTGTTTTTCATACCTAAATCCTTAATCAATAGTTCCATTGATGTATAAAAATATCTTTTTTCCTTACATAATATACCAATTTTTTTTCATTTGGAATCATGAATAAAGAGAAACTGCACACCCCATATCTATTATTGATGCCTCTTAATAGAGCCGGATGACAATAAACCATTAAAAATCAATTTGATCTACACTTATTCCATATTCATCTAAGGAAAACTTAGTCACATGGGATATTAATGTGGAAACTTTTATTTATTCCACTATTTAGAACAACTTAAATAATTCAAAATCATACTTTTCTTGTTAGGGAAATGTTAAAAATACTATATTAGTAACTTCGAAACCTATAAATAAAGTTATCACATGAATTATTTCAAAATTTATTTTATTTAGGTAGAAATTTGATAAAAAGTTTCTTCTTTTGTCTTGAAAAAAATAATTAAATTAATATATGCAATCATAATGGGAGAGTTTGTTTCATCTTCTTTGACATAAATATTTGAATCAATAGACATTTTTTTAAATGCACAGTCCATAATATTTTGTATCAAGTTTATTAACATGATCATGGTGCTTATTCAGATCCATATAATTCTATCTTTAATTTACTCACTAAAGAACTGTCACTTTTAAGGAAAAACCCCTCAGATTTTTAATGCATACTCCTTCCTCAATTTCACCATTAAGGAATGGAAACCTTAAATCTACTTGAAAAAATTTGTAATTCTATGAAGCATAAATAAAAATAAATATTTCAATTGTTTCTAGCACCGTGACTAGAGAAAAAGTCTCATAAAATCACAAACATCAATTTTAGAGTGTCATTTAAAAACAATATGATATTTTTTCCATGATATATATCCTTTATTGTTAATCTTATTCTAAAAAACCACATTGTACTGCTCACATTTTTGTTTTTTGGATGGCACAGAAATTTGAAAGTGTTAGTATTCTCAATTTTTTCAACTATTTTAATACCTATATAACCTAATGATATTGGTTTAATATTTCATTAATAATTATTAAAATGTTAAATAAAGTTGATATGATTTAAAATTCTGAAGATTATTCAATTTTTTACACCCTAAAGTTTCTAATAATATTTTCCAAATCAACATATGTTCTAAATATTTATAACTTATAACTTCTTTGATCTAAACCACAATAATCATAGGAAATTTCATAATCATCTAGAGTTATTAAAAACTACTTGTACTTCTCAAATATAGGCATGCTATCCAGCATCCCTATCTCATTCATTATTATCATCAATAGTCAATAATTCTTGTAAAGTATTTTTATTTTACAACACAATTACATAAAGGTTTTTAATAATTTTTCTCAAATTCTTATTATATCATTGGTAACTTCTTCTACTCAGTGTGTACCTAATAACTATACCAAGTTCACCTCTATCATAAAAATTTCCTAAAACATACCTTTAATATTGATATAACATGTAATTATAAATACCTTCAAGCTCTTAAAAAATGAATTCTTCCTATATGATAAGTCATACATTATATTGAATGAAGTGGGTCAATGTGGGAAATTATTAATAATATATACAACGATAATTGTGGTCTATGTCAAAAATCATTTTTACGTTCATTCTCTAATAAAATTATTCTTCCCTTATTCAACAAACTCAGATTCTTCCCCCCGGTGACTCCATTTTAATTGGTTGTGTATTGAGCTCTATATTTATGTCTAATCACATGTTTCTCTAGATATGTAACTAAATTTTCATTCATGAATTCAGAAACATTATCGAAATATAATATTTTCATTAAATTCTTTATTTGATTCTTAGAAATCATATATAAGTGTTTAAATATATCAATAGCATGTGATTTATTCTACATAAATTATAAATAAGTCTTATGAGAGAAATAATTAAAAAATATCATGAAAAAATTATCATCATTAGTTGAAATTAATATCATCGGTCCTCACACATTTAAGTTCACTAACTCAAGAGTTTTATTCATTTTTTTCTTTCAAACAGATTGAAACTATTTTTCACCATATTTTCCTTTCAACGAGTAACAAATGAATTAAGTATTTCACATTATAGCTTCATTATAATTATCATAGATTTATACTTAACAAGATTGTCTTTATTATTCTTCCCCAAATGGACAAGTTATATATTCCAAAGATGGTTCTACTTTTTCAATATCATAAATCATAAATATTTATCATCATAAAGTTGAAATAAGTTTGAATTAGTTTACTTCCCCTTACAAATATAGTTCTCCTTTTTCATGAAAAATGAATTTATCTAATGAGAATTTAGAAATATCACCAAAATCAATAGAGGTAAGATATTTCTTGTTAAAATTTTAATTAATTTAATATGAGAATAATAAGTTTTCATGGTTTTTTTTCATTTATTAAGATGTTGATAATTCAAACCTTTTTCTAACTATACCTCTACTTCATTAAGAGGATCCCAAGAAGAATCTATCTAGAGGTGTTCCACATGTTGTCTTATGATTTTAAGGCATCGACAATGGTACTCTGGGTGCTAGTATTGTGATATCTACTATCTCAAATCTCTCTCGTTGACTACCACACAATCCTATATAGCTTAAGGATTGATAATTTTTATCTCATTATTTTGAGGATGAGGAATGTAGAAGATATGATTTCATGAGTGTGTTCTAGAGACTTTTCTCTCCAGGGTTGAGAGAATATCCCAAAGGTTTGTGTTCTGAACAATAACATCTAACCCTTGGAAATGATATAAAAAGGTATTTGTTGATCTAGGATAGAGAATAGTTAATTACAGACATTCTATTTATTATTCTATTAATATCTAGGAAACCAATGTGTAATTATTAAAAATAATATTTTTATTTTCTTGACATGTTCTAAACTCATGTATGGAATAAATATAATCTAATTAAATAATTGTATTTTTATTATTTCAAATGATATTTAATATAAAATTCCCATTAGACCTGTTAACCAAATCAACACTTCCTCTGCATTTACCCAACCAGGAATTATAATTACATTTTACTTCAATAAATAAATAAATAATTATAATATTAATCGTATTATTAATAAATATTTATTTTAATATTTATATCACACATAAATCTGGTGACTGAATATTTGAGATCAATATGTCCCGAATAAATACTATTAAATGGTTTGGAGAATAATATGTATTCCAATAACTAAATTAAAATATATTCTAATTGAGATTAATAGAAACACTAAATGTGTGATCCTCTATGATTCTTAATCAGTGGAATTAGGTGGGTTTTCTTAAAGTGTAATATCATCATCTATCAACATATAAAGGCACCCAATAATAATAATTAAATGTTGTAATGATGAAAACAACATATGAAGAAAAACAATGTAATATAACCACATTTTTTAATATTTCATCAACCCAGTTTCAAAATTGTATCATCAACTTATATGCTTGATATATATTTCTTTGACTATATGAAATTTACTTATCAATACTATATGATCCTAGAATTTATTTTGATAGATCCATTCTGATCAAAGTTTCGAGATATGATCTTTTATAAATATATAGGAAAAAATCATTCCTTTACTTATTTATTAATAATATGTCATTAATGATTCACCCAATGTATCCTTATTCACCATGAACATGTGGAATAACAATTTTCAAGAATACATAAAAAAACAATTCACCATTTTTATAACAATTACATTAAAGTTTAAGAATAATTAAACTTACACATAGTCATGAATATCCTATGGCATAAAATATTTAAAATTCCTACTTGTGGGGTTTTCCTTATAAGGTCCTCTCTTAGAGATTACTAAGTGAAAGATTCAAGTGATGAAGTTTAATCCACTTATAAATAATTACCCCTAAAATTAAACATACCCTGTATCCCATTATATAATATTACCTGACCATAGAATAATATTTAAAAATATATTCATAACATTTCATGGTTTCCATCACAGTGTGGAACTACTATGGCCTATTCAATGTGATGGAAAATCATGGAAATTATCACATTAATTTCATATAGAAGAACAATCATTATGTGATAAGGTATTTAAGAACATCCAAATCCATTAATATATAGGAAATATAAATTAAAAAAGTAGTTTGTTATAGGAAATAAACTCAAACAAACTCCCACTTTCACTAGATACAACAACTAAAGTATTTTAACCCAGTTTATCTTACTTGATATACATGCTTCTTCTAAATATGGTAATGCCTTTTGGGACTACCACATCATTGAATGGATAGTTTGTGGTTTTTACACATGCCTCTATGGCAAATCTATTTATTGTGACTATAATCCCTTGATAAAATCCCACAAGTAGTGATATCATTGATTATCCACCTCTTATTTACTTTTCAGAAACCTAGCATATTGAATAATTACATTATCAATTATTATCATAATAATTATAATACTATTACTATTGGTATAACCCAAAATTTTAGAAGGGGATTTCTAAACAACTTTGTAAGCTTCATCAGAAGATACAATGTACTCAGATATAATATATATGATATCCATTTACTGCAATAGGTTTGTATTTATTATTAAGTTAGACTCATTGAGATACTAGATCAAATTTATGTAAATTACCATTAGTGTTTGATGCCCTTTATCACTTTTATTTGAACCTCTCAGGGCATCAATAACTTGTCGAGATCAAATTTTTCAAGCACTAACAAATAGTTCAAACTAAAAGTCAGTGTAATTATCTTGGATAAATCTAAAATTTACCTACTATGAATTTACATCAACAATATCAAACATAAACAAATATCATATAATATGTTATAGATTCATATAATTATGTGTTGTGAAATTCTATTTATCTCAATAATCTATTCCCATTCCCATGCATGTCATACTAGAAAAATTATATTCCAATAAAAATTTGGTCTTGAATTATATCATCAATTATTTTTTAATTATTTGAATATATATATACTATGAACATATTTATTAAACCCATGGATCTGTATATGTTTATATTATTCCATTGATCTTGGTTTCTACTTCAAGACATTCTTAGAGAAATTCATTATTTAGTATCGAAAAATTTCAAGATATAATATTTTTTTCCCATATGTTATCAATATATTTATCATAGAAGACTATATCACTCCCACTAACCACTTATATTGATATAGAACTCCTTTATTTCAAAGTAACATTATATGATCAATATTCATGTTTTTATCTATAAATGGATATGTGTAACTTTTATATTTTATTGGAATTTATTGGTGTCACCAACCATTTCTAGTTGTTACATATTTACATAGTCTATAGGGTATCCTTCTTGTCACATCATATTAACATATTTCATAAGGATTCATATAAGGTATGTGGCCTTGACAACCAATATTCCAATATATTAATACTTTGAAAGTACAACTCAAATGAATTTTTCATTAATATTGGTATACTGGTTTTAACATAAACTATGCATATACATTTTATAATCCTTTAAATATTCAATAATTCTTTATTTTTGTTTACTTGTAACATTAATTTATTGTTTTTTTAAATTATCACTAGAATCATCAATTCGGGAAATATCTAAAATATAGATCCCTTGAATTTTTGAACATGGATTCCATTTCAAATTTGTTACAAAATTTTCAATATAATCACATTTCTATTTACTTATTCCTTATAGGAATTATTGTTCTAAAATAATTATAATTATATATATATGAAAATGTATCACCTACTATGGTAAAAAAATACCAACTCTCTGGTAACAACTTGTTACATAGTATGTTTCTCGGGAACAAATCCCACCACTGAGAATAGGTGAGTCAATTGTTCTTATTCTAACTCATGTATATACAGAGACTTAACCTCTAAGGTGTTTTTATTTCTACTAAAATCTAAAAATAGATGTGTTTCTCTTATATAAATATAATCATATTTGACTAATATCTTTATATCATCATTAATATTCTTTTTTACTTCCATCTTTATATTTACGTATATAAGGATGTGCGAGTTTATAAATACCTTAACTCTACGTGTATCTAATCAATGATTACATGCTTAATATGTTCTCTTAAATTATATTTAGGAGGATCCTATATACTTTACCATTTACCCTCAATTACATTCCTGATAATTCCTAATTTTTTTAAGTTAGTCTTATAAACAATATGATCATACCTCTATTTTTTTTAATGTTGTTATTGTGACCTTTTTGTAATAAATCTAAAATATTTGTTGTGTACCCTTATTTATGAAACTATTTTTTTTCAAAAATTACAATAAGTAATTTTATAGTATACCTATCCTCTTATCTGAAATGAGGGTAATAAATTTTTTTGAATATAAAAAATCCCACTACTATCACTATGTTTTAAAAAATAATTTTATTTCCACCATTAGGTAATTAAGTCTTATATATATTATTCATCATTATCTCTGGTTGGTTGTTTGTGATTCAAGATTCATTGAAATATTAAATAATTATAAAATACTATAATAATAAAAATTTAAAATATGAAATATTTTCTTATTATATCTCAAATATACTTTGATTTACTTTTTTTCAAATATACAATAAAAAAAGTAGTTTGACTTGAATCATATAACAACACATCTAGAAGATAAGTAGTTTTTATAAGAAATATTGGAATCACACTTCTTCAAATCAATAATGAATTAAAATTAAATCCTATAATATTTATATACTTACATGGTTTTTTATTTTAAATACATATATATAAAAACATTCATCCAATAGGTGTATATTTAAAAAATTACACTTAATTATGAATATACATGAAGTAAATCATTCAGATTTCTTCTTCTTTAATTCATCAAAATTCTTATTCCAATGGGATTTCTTTCCACATGAGAAGAAAATAACTTCTTGTTCATCACATCATATTTGAATCTTTTTTCTTTTTGAATAATTTCATAAAAAGAACCATTGACTCTAAAAGTTCTATATAATTTTTAAACATTTTCCCTTTCTTTTGTTATTATATGGCATGATGAAACATGTACAAACAAAACATTTTTTATTTGATGATGCGTAATCAAAATATTCTGGAGTGTTTTATCGATCCTGTTCATCCATCCTTCATTGAATAAGTATAAACATGGTGGTAAGGATGATAACACAAGATTTATAGACAATTTATTATCCCAACAGAATCCAAATGTTTCTTGATGATCTTTTCACTCTTTCATTTTGAAGTCATTAATAGTAGCTAGATGGCCTTTTCTAGTTTACACTGATATATTTTAGTACCAATATCATTTATCTCTCACCTCTATTTCTCCAATTATAGTGCTTTTAAATGAGATATCTTGGTAAACACATATGTGTCCTTATATTCCATCTTCATCTCCTTAGACATAACTGATAACATGATGTGAAGGACATAGGAAGAATCCTCCATAAATCTATAGTAGGCTTTATTTTCACCTTCTCCCACTCAGTGAGGTAGATGATAGGGAACAAGGGATTCAAACACATAATAAAAAATTTATAATAGTAAATTAATCTATAAAAATCTATTCCAATCAATGAAATTTGCCTATGAGTATATGTCCCGAGTCAAGGAATAATCATAGTTTTTTCATGGTTTTGTGGCTATTTTTTTAAATCATTAATAATTATTCTAATTACATTTCTTGATTACCAAAATATATGAGATGAAATAATTTAATTATGTTATTAGTTTCCCACTATTTCAATAAGACTAAATGAGTATCCCAATTGATGTCTGAATGCCCTATCAGATATAAATTCTAGTGGTAAAAATCTATATTACTGTTCTCGTAAACCAAAAAAGGGTCTGGTCAAATACTTGATGGTGTTATTATTGAACGTATTTCCAACTGTAGGCTTGATGATCCTAGATCCATTGAGTAGACTCAAAATTTTTTAAATCCTAACTCACATTTCCTCTTTGATGTTAACTTAGTTTTTTCAACCCAAAACAATTGTAATAACTCACTGATAAAAGTGTGTTTCCCGCAAAGGGAAATAACAAACCATAGTTATATAGTGTTATCCTTTGTCTTATTCTGGATGGTGTAAATGGATTAATATTTCCATGAGGTCATTTTCATTTATTATGTGAAAAAATTATTATTTTATCCTTTTACATGTATTGTTAATATTAAGTGAATGTTTTGATAAAAAATTAACACATAATCATTTTATCTTATTCCATTTGATCATGATTTTTATTTAATTCAGTTATTTTTTGATCATGAATAATCATCCATAAAACACTTAACCAAAAAAAATACAAAATAAAATATGTTTCATGATTGTTATAATTATGTACCAAGTTTTTTATTCAGAGTGTAATAAACAAACATTTATCATAGGGGAAAAAACTTCTTGATCCATTATTGCCTAGAGTTTTTGGATTCCACCTTTGTCTTGTGTATCACCGGAGTCGATTTCACATCAGCTTCATCTGAAACCACTTCGAATTTCTTGGGATCTCAATACATACATATTATTTACTAACATACAGTTGAGGGGAACCAATGAAATGGTTTTTTGTTTACATAAAAGAAACTTCAAACAAAAAATTCCTTATATAATAAGAGGAGGGGATGACACATAATCTCTAATTGTAAATTAATAATAGTTATTACAAAACCCATGATATAATTAAATTAAATGTAAAAATAGTACAAAAAATGTCAATAAATCTCATTATCATTCACATATACAATGAATATTCATTTAATAAAATACTATTCATTTCATATATTCTTTATTAAGATAAACATCTCTCAAATTAATCAATTATATTAATTAATTTATATTAATACAGATCCAAATATTACTTGAGTTCCTCTTCCAATATTTTTTTATAAAATGAAATAATTAATTTTATTTATAATTTAATATATTTAAAGTATGTACTTTGAGGAAACATGACACATACCTTTTTGAACTACACAACTTATATTGAGTCCATATACCATGAAAACAAAATCTATGTATCATGCCCATCATTTAACAAAATTATAAGTAATGTAATATCAATAGATATTAGACAAACATATTTTAATTAATGTGGTGTGTAATGAATTTAAGGCATGCGGAGTACTCAACATATTATTACTAAACATGGTATGAAGTTCTGAATCTCACAAAATATTAATTAAATATTTAATATTTTATAAAACCTACCACATGGAATGTACTACCAATAAATTACACACAAACACATATTGACTAGATGTAATGAATAAATTAATTAATTTTCCCCTTCATTTAAATAGGTAAAAGGTAGACAATGTGTGCATACTAGATACATGTCGTTTATGCATTTCACTAATTTTCTGGGATACATTCATAGGGACTCAACATCTATTTCACCATTAACATTTATGAGTTACATGAAATTTACAATCCACCAACATAGAATGTAACCTCTATGTTGTGTGGATTAAAATCTTACGTGTTGTGTAATAAATTCATGAAAATGATTTGACCACACGCTTTCCACAATAAAAATACATTGACTATAAAACATGTACTCCATATACACACTGTGTAATATGAAAAACTATGTTCCACCATTGTGTAATCATAATATAGTATTTAAGGATTATGCATGCTAATTAGTATCACATAGTGACGTTTCCAACACCAAAGGGTGGGGGGGGGGAATCAATGATGGTATAATTTTATTCCAAATTCACTTTTATACCTTAATCTTCTCGCCTATTATTTATTGATAGGATCTATCTTTATCAATATCTCTATTTATAGTATACTTATATGGAAATATAAATTAGCTCAAGAGGTAATCATGGTTTGGTAAGGTTTCTCACCTTCCTAAGTATGACAGTGTCCCTTGTATGTCAAAGGCATTACCCCATATTCAAAACATCCTTCTTATTATCATATAAATCTCAACCAAGGGTATGACCTTGAAATGATAATCCTAGAAATTTTTAGGGAAAAATTATTTTAGGGCTTGTTTTATATTTGTAAAATATAATAAACATGGCCTTCCTTGAAGCACTATAACCTATGTTTTCTCAAGTACCTCCGAGACTGTATGGATTGATCTTATTCCCCTATTATAGAAATCATATGGGCTACCTCAAGCTTCATCATTCTTTTATAATGGAGGACTATATGTTGTATATCTCATGTTTTTGATAGGGTAGGGTCAAATGTAGCAGATTCATACTCACTCTTCCTTTTTCTTTTAAAACATGAATGATATAGGGTGGATCACTCAATTATACAATCCTAGATATGATTAGTATTAATAAATTTAAAAAACTATTATCATCTTTCTACTTTTATTCTTATGATAATCAAAATAACACTAGTTATCTCTCTATTTTATTTTTTAGTTAAAGAATATCTTCAGTCGACACATTGTTAAGAATCACTCTCTTTATTTATTCTACATGAAAATGTATTATATAATAGTAGTAGCAGAATTAGGAATTTCTTATATTCAAACTCCCTTAAATATTGATATTCTATTTAAAAAATATTTAGTTTTTTTATAATGCATGTGTTTACTTTTCATGTTCTCCAGAAATCTTGGATAAAGACTAATTGATTTTGTCCATTGTATGGTATATGAATTATCCTGATCTTCCTCTTCCCAAAAATTCCACACATTTATATTCAACATTTTTATGGTATCTAATGTATTTGTATTCACATTTTATCCTTTATTTGATTTTAAATAATATTTATAAATATTATTTAGTTTCCTTTAGTTTAAATTATAGAACATACCTCTTGATTACTTAAATTTTAATGGGAATAAAAATCCATACCAAATTATGAAATAATAGGAATTTTTAGAAGACTTATGAACTGAATACAAACACTAAAACATATGGTCAAATATACATTATGATTAATTATAATGAATCTCAAAGGTTTATGCCCAGCTTCGAAAGTCATATGATCTATTATGTATCAAAATGAAGACAAAAATTCATCTCAAATACTTAGACTCTTAACTTTTCTATTTTCCTCTTAAATTTGAGTCATGTGATCTGATCCTCAAATCCATATGATTTGAAAAATTAATATAATGAATAAATAAGCACCTTAAATTCTTACAATCTCCTTAAAATTCATAAAATCATCAATGTCATATTTTTGTATATATCTTTTTCACCGCAATGATCATTTCTATGGTGCATATTTTATCATCATAAAATTTTCAACCAAAAATATCACCATGGTTTTTTGTATGACGAGGTCTCAACATTGTTCCCATTTTTTACCAACCATAAGCTTCAATTTTTCATGGTCTTCTCCCTTTTGGCAATATATCTCTTAAATTTTTTTATCATCTTCAACTATATCTTCTATACTAATTCTCCATTACATAGTTTTTATGAACATGAAGCCCATATTATTTGAATTTTGATTTTTTCACCAGGTTTTTCAAACATTTACATTAAATTATTTCATTTTATTTCAAATATACAAATACCAGAAACTCTTATTTTCACTTAGAAGAATCTATAGGAAATTATTTATGTATAGACCGATTGTATGATGATTGACCACGGAGATCAGCCACATGTACAATCTTTTGATTGAAAAGATCAATCATGTGAACCAATTGTGTGAAGTTACAATATATATCTACAAAGTGAAAAAAATACCAACTAAGATGAGTGACTATGTAAAATAGATTGGTGACCATATTTGATTGGTTTTTTTGAAAAAATTATCAAATGTAAGGATCAACCATTTTGGAACAACTATATGAACAACGTAACAACTATGTGGATAGAATATTTTGTTCAAATTATATATTTTATTTACATTAAATCTAGGATTATCTAACATTCCCATCCAAAATTATAATCTTTATAGAGATATAATATTCATCAGTATGAATACTCCAAAGAACTTTTCCTTATCTATATATAAATTCTATTTGAATAAAATATGTATATAGAATACCAAGAAGAAACATATTTATAATTAATATGATTATTGAAATGTTGATAGATCATCAACCATATATAATAAAAATGATTTCAATTATTCATTTTCCATCCCTTTTCTAATAAGTGAGTGGATCTACTGAAGTCTCATGGAAACACTTTCTAGAAATGTACTTTAATAGATACTACACATTAACTCCTAGAAGTTTCCTTATTTCTATTCCATATATATGATGAAATAATATCCCTAGTAACTATTTTTCCATAGAACCAATGATCATAGAAGAACCTTCAGGCTTTAAGTTATTCATTTAATCTTTAACGTGAAGTAGCATATTGCATTTGTACATTATGGTCTTTTTTAACAATCATGGGTTCTAAAATCTTCTTCAAAGCTATCCTACTTCATCATATATTGACATCATTATTGTATCCTACATTATTTATAAAAAAATACACAAACAGATAGTGGGTTCATCTATATACCCCTTTGTATTTATTTTCAATACCAATTCTAAAAAATGGAATTTTAATATGTGAAATCATTTTCTTATTTCCCCAAAATTTATTATTATTAAATGATATTATTATTTTTATCTCCACCTTTATTGATAATAATTACAAATAAAATTAGAGATTATATAATAATTTATTACATAAAATATGCTCCATCAATCTTTTCACTATAATTATACTTGAACTATGCTTAGTCTGTAAAATAAGTGAGCTTGATTTTGGAAAAAACACTAACCATAATCAATAAAATAAGATACCAAATTTCACCTTTTTTCAATTCTCTTTCTCAAGGTATATTGACATGTATCCAAGGTAATATTTCTTATTGATATCAATTGTAAAAAATATTCTTAAAATTTTTTATCCTTAATTTCTTATAATTATTCAACACAAAGAGAAAACAAATTATGTTGCAACCAGTAGGTTTTTATAATAAGATTTCATAGAACACTTAATGTTTCATTAACTACTTGTAATTGAATAAAAAAATTCTCCCCCTAATTTAAAATCCAATTCTTAGAGAAAAATGGATGATAAAATAGGGATCCGTACATTATTAATGATTATTTTTCAAAAACCTTCCAAAACCTTTGAATTTATATGATTTGAATGATCCTATATGCTTATTAAGAAATTAACCATTAAGGGATAAACATCACCCTTAATAATAAAGAGTGCTATCATCATTAAATAATCTTTTTGGTTTCATTTTCTAAGATAATACCATGAAGTAAACATTCATTAAAATTATTCATAGATCCGATTGAATCATTTTGTTGGGGAGTGGTGAATCTGTGAAAAAAAAATTATGAGTTATTATATTTTATACCAAACTATTTAAATTGTTACTGTTATCAATCCAATCATTTATTTATCATATAATTACCTTCACATGTACTGATAATAAGAAAGGTAACAATAAAAAATATCCCTAAGGTTAAACTAGAAGGCCCACTCTTTTTCTTGTTTCCTATACCAAAAAATATGGATTGTACCTTCGCTTCAAAAATACTTTTACTTTAGAGAGTCTTGTATTCTCTCTATAATATCAAAATTCCATTATAAGATACAAAAACTCTTCAAAACAAAATTACAAGAAATAAAGAGCTTCATATTTCTCCTAGTGTTGTCTATACCATATAATGTTGGTCCTCCTATACATGTATATGGATTAACAGGTATATATATGTACTCCATTTGAAATTTCTTTAGCAATAATAGTCTTGAGAATACCTCCATAACATTTGTGATTTGAATATTCCTTAGCATTCACGAATACATGGGTGGTTAATAGATCACGTTATTCTTTATTAGATTCGAACATTAACTAAATATCTATCCTTGGTAATAATGTTTCCAGATCTCAGACTTTTCAAGGGTAGAATAATATATGTGAGCACACATTCTTTATTCTCACCTATATATGTATATATATATACAAAAATAATATCACATAAATATTTAGTTTCCATTAGAATTTATAAACTCCAAATTTTTTTGCTCATGCAGTATCCTCAATTAAATTCAAAAGGTACTTTAAATTTTATTTCACCATTTATATTTCATTGAAAATACCCAATAAAACCCGACATTTAAGTCACCCAAAGACATGGGTATTAATTCTATAATTTAAATTACCCAAAGTATCTGGAGTTTCCTTATTTGAAATCCTAATGAATATGGTTCTTTAACTTTTTAGAAATCTGAGCCTTCATAGACACATGCATCATTGCAACATAGAACTCCTACTTGAATTTGTAACTCATCTCATTTCCATATTTTATCTCACCTGGCTCCTCATCCATATCAGGTTGAGTCATGATAATTTTTAAGATCATGATAATTAAATTCCAAGATGAAAAAAACTGCAGGATTGTATAATATTCATTTCTTCAGAATATATAAATTCTAGTAACTCATTTTTTCACCCATTATATTCATAAATTTTTTTATAAATACATGATTGACCGTGATTATAAAAAACAACTTCATGGATATAACTTGTGGTTAGAGACTGTGTGAAGTGACCACACTAAATTAATTGAACATGTGGATAAATGAAATGAGGAAGTCAAGATTAACCATGTGTCTTACTCCAAAATTAATTATAGTTTGGATCAAACTCATGTAAAAACCATCATTTGTGTAGATCAACTATGAGACATTATTCTATATTTCTTTCTATGTGTCTGATTGACTGCATGTACAAATTATCAACAATGTGGTTTGACCATGATAAAATATTATCTATTTATATTTAAGATTCAAATAAATCTATGGTAAAAGGTATCAAATTTGAAAATCAATCATGATGCATATAAATTGACTGTATGTGGCTATGGTTAGTGGATGAACCACACAAACAAGTGACCAAATGAGTTTATAGTCAATGGGTTAAAATTTCAGTTTTCTCAGTATGAAAATTATAGAATTTCTTCACTTCAAGATAGATCCTCTTAAAATCATATCAAACCCTTCAAAAGCACCACTAAATCAATTAAATTTTATTATATACTCTGAATCTACAACTACCAATGATTACAACACCACATCTTCCCTTTTCTAGAAACAGTGACAACAACTCATTCAACTAATGGAATTGGATGTACTATCAAGAGTTACATTCAATGATAAATTATAAATATATAAAAATCCTCTAATAAAAATCAATTCATTTCTTCCCCAAACATATTTTGACTTATTGATGGCAATTAAATTTCTTACGTAAGAACTTTAATCTCCCCTTTCAATATTTTTGGAAATACTAATTCTCATCGATGTCAGTATGTGTGATACTACATTTCTTCTCCCCTGTATTTATAATAAATGAAAAGTTCAATGAAAGAGTTTTCTCACCACTAATGTTTCCCTTATCTTAACCCTTTTAATATCAAAAAACACCTATATCCATTAGAATGTAAGGTGAATTACATTGTTTTATAGGTAAAGAACCTTTAGTTTGGAAACACTATATCATTGGGGAAAACCATTGTAGAAAACACGAGTGTAAAAAATAACATGATCAAATGCACAAATGAATTAATAATCTTGTGATACTAGACTCAAAATACCATTTTTAGTGATTCTTATATAGATTTTGTAAGAAATACATTTTATCCTTCACAAATCTTGATAAAACACACAATCAAAGTTAATTATCAAATCATACAACTATACCTTTTTGTCATAGCATCATAAGCCAATAGTCCCCATTTATAAAATGATTTATATTATCTTTAACATGGTATGAAGGTTTTATTTTTATACCTCATTTTCAGATCTCATGGAGTTTTCCATATTTTCTGAAATTTCCAAATTAATAAAGATTGTACTATTTTGATAGATCCATATTTATTTTTAATCCCCCTTATTGGATATACCCACTCTAATATTTTATGGAAGCTGAAAAACCAATAGACCAACCTTATTTTTTCTTTAGTAGTAATAAAACGACACATATCCCATAATTACATACAAGTTATCATAGAAAAACAAAAATAGTTGAGAATAAGGTGGGAATTTTTTTTCATCAGAGGAAACACTCGGGCTAAGTGTTTCCTATAACCCTTACTATTTTTCTTCAAATTCATCATGGGGAGAGTTCTATATAATTATTATTTTGATATTATACATAATGATTTCTTGAGTATCTCTTCTTATTGAACTATTTTTTCATATTAGGAAATGTTCTTATCCTAAAAAACAAATGAAACTTATGTTTCTTGTGATTGGATCAGTTTTCTCCAAAACTCTTATTGAGATGGTAATATTTTCATAAAATCATTTGATTAATTCCTTAACTGGATACACCTTTAAAATGATTTTTTTGAACCTTAAAATCTATATTTGTGGAAAACAAATATTCTGGTATGGTATCTAAATCAAATATAACTTTCATTCCTTTTAACTCAATACTTACTTATCCTTCTCCATTTGTCTAGCACTTTCCAATTATTCTGGAACACTGTTATTCTCTCCTTATTGACTTGTCAAGTTTCTTTAAGATTCTCATTATGGGTTCTTTATAGACTTAGTAGTTTATTAAATCTATTTGAAATAATTGGGAAATTTTTCTTAGAGTCTATTCATGCATACCTCAACATAGTGATCTTCTTTCCCACACATGCCACACACTTCTTATAAACAACAATAACTATTTTGGATAGATAGATTTGGTTCATTCTCAGCAACATCATTATTATACTTTAAATATATCTTCTATTTCTTATAAAATCTCTACCTTGGTTCTTTCCTCTTGCCTAACAATTACATACTATACCAAAAGAATAGGAATTTTTTCATACATTTATCATCACCAAGAGAAAACAATTAGATTTGATATTCTACTTTAATAAAAAATATATTTATAATTTTAATTCTTGTGGACTTATGTAAACCGACCCCCTTATGTCTTAGGGATATTTTATTCTTGTATTTTTACATAGACTATTAGATTTGGAATATTTAATATGGGATAGATTTGATGTCGATTCATCTTACCTATTTGAATCCACATTGTCACTAACGTGGAAAGATTCATCTTTAACCTCACGAGACTTGTTGACATCTTCTCTAAATTTTTTCAGATTAAATTGAATAATGATATATATTTATTTTATCTCTAAAAGTTATTATTCTAATTTTTTAAATATCTCCTCATAGTGTATAATAATCATTTCTTACAAAACTTATTTAGGCTTGTTTTTTTATCACATCATTATATACTGCTTCTTTATTGATCAAATATTTTTTTTCAATATAATGATTTCTTTTCTCCTTCAAAAAATTCCTTTTCTATTTCTTGACATATGTAATATTAATAATACAATATTTCAACTTACATTTAATCTCATACTTAAGCTATTTCCCTTCCTTTCCCTCATCATTACTACTTGATGAATCAAATAATTTCTTAAAATTAGAAAATAAAGAAACTTCAAAATAACAGTTTCTATATGTTTCATATTTTCCTTTCCTTATCAAAAATGTTTTTTTCTTCTATTAAAATACTTAATCTTATTCATACTTTTTTTTTATTTTTTGTGTTTTCATATCCACCTAGTATAATTTAGATTCATTAACCTTATTTTTAGACAATATTTTGTAATATGAACAATATGATCACAATTATAGAATTATAATAATTTATTACCCATTATTATTCCATTTATTATTATTTAAACTCATTGATAGATGATA
This sequence comes from Viscum album, assembly GCA_963277665.1. Lineage (NCBI taxonomy): Eukaryota > Viridiplantae > Streptophyta > Magnoliopsida > Santalales > Viscaceae > Viscum > Viscum album. The sequence goes on along the minus strand of OY728157.1, from coordinate 2,111,779,279 downwards.
AAAAACTTGGTTAAAGTATTTGTCATACAAAACATCTGAATCATTGGATTTAACAACCTATTCTTCTAGAACTTTTACTTTTCTCAATGATTAAATGGGTACCACATAATTTAACTTATTTATGAATGATGGAGCCTTTTTCATTTAATATTTAATGATAATATTGTGGCATTGCTTCTAGGAAATATATTCCATTTATCATGAATATAAAACCTTTGAATCAAATCTATCTAAGAATTTTATCATCATTTGTTTATATATTATGGAATCCTGCAGTTTTTATATAAATCATCAAATGTTTTATACTATCACATTGTCCTTGGTTGAATTTCTATATATATTCTCATTATTATCCATTTTATTATCCTCATTCTTACTCCTCAATAATTTTACTTTACTTTTCTTTATCTTAACATTTCCTTCATCTTTGCTTCTCAATATTTCCCACATCACATTTTCTATTTGAATTCCCATGACCTTTAAGGAGTTTTTTTTGAAAGGGAAATAAAGTTATAATTTTGAGCCTTTTCATCAGTCATCATAGTTTTCTTATCAGATTGTGTCATATAATCATTTTAAAAAATGGGTAAAAAACTCATTGCAGTAGAATATCTAACTTCTAAGATGAGGGAAATGAGGAAAGTAAACAATATATTCATCCTAATATGGTAGTTTTTTAAATTAAAAGATGGTGTTCTACTATAGTTTTCAAAAATTTTGTTCTATATATCTCATAAATTTATTTTAGATACTTTTTAGGGAACCATGATTTGTTACCGATTTTTATTCCTATTTCTGATTGGATCTCTGAGAGGGGGTGGGGGTGAATAAGTAATCACTTTTACTTTCATGAAATATTCTATTTAAACCTAAACTATTAAATTTGGTAAGTATATTGATCCAATTAATGATTTCTCACAACCGAAACTTCATGAGCAGAAATAATAGGAAAGAAATTATCACATAATATTTACAATGTTTGGCTAAAAATCATATTCTTTACCATATTGGTTATTCCTCCCAACATGAACTCAACACTTTGTTCAACAATCATCTAAAACAAATAGATCACTATACTCAAAAATACTTTTAGATTCTACTGGAATATACAATGAAACATTAATAAAATATCCAATAATGAAATACCATTATCTTCCTCATGGTTTTCTCTAAATCACAAGAAGTTGTTGCTTATCCTTATGTAGAATAATTAGTATGTTTACACATGTAATACCTCAATAAATTCATCAACATTATTTTAATCAATACTTACTCAAGATATTATTATATTTGGATATTTCTTATCCATCATGAATACTTGGGTGCTAAACTAATCTCATTGTTCTTCAAGGGATCCATGTTTTAACTCCTCTCTCCTCAATAATAATTTTTCAGGCTCTAAAAATTCTAAAGGATCGAATAATATTTGTTATAAAACATTCATTCCTTCTCAATTATACACACACACACACACACACAATAATATCATATGAATACTTTTCATTCATTATAATTTTAAAAATATATGATATTCAGTAGGAACAATACCCTTATTTAAATTGGGAAGATATTTCTAGTTTTAATTCGCCCTTGAAATCACATTGAAAATTTCTAGAAAAACCATACATTTAAATATTCTAAAGATCTAGGTATTAATTATTTAAATTAAATCTCCCAAATATTCGAGTTTATAATTCATTGAAATCCAAAAAAAATTACTTCATTAATTATGTATAAAATTACACATATCTTTCCACAAGCATTATTTCCATGTAATCCTCCAACTTGCACTAGGAACTCATCTCATTTTCCAACATCTCACTTAACTGTATCTACTTCATTCTTTACATGAGTCATGTTAATTTAGTTGATCATGATATTTTAATTCCATTAATAAAACCTCTTTAGCATCACCTGATCTTTATTTCCTCAGAATATATGAATTCTAAAAACTCAATTTTTAACCGAGAAGAATCAATTGTTTTTGGAAGAGTTCATGACTGTCCATGATTCTAAAATCTAGATACATGTAATTACTATGATTCTAGTGACCATGTAAAGAAACTATTATATATTAATAAATTGAATATATTGACCATATAAATTATTCAGGATCAACCTCATATCATACTTTGGATAAAACAAATATTGGATTGACTGCATGTATAACCCATCAACTGTGTAGATTGATCATGAGAAAACATTCTCTATTTCTCTTTAATTGTAAGATAAATCACATTTAAAAAGTATTTACAACGTGGATTGACTATGATACAAGATTCTGGATTTCTATCTATGTTTCATGTCAATGACATTTTTAAGGTATTGAGAATGCAGATCAACTACGAAGTAGAAAAATCAACCATTTGAGGCTATTATTAGTGGATCGAATCTAAAAATAAATAACCCTAGGAATCCACAATCAGTGGATTTGTTGTTCATTTGTTCATCATAGAAGTTCTAGAATTGATTCACTTAGATCAAGATCCTCCTCAAATCATCGCTGTATTTTCTAAAAATAGTAAAAATCACTTCCATAATCTTGTAGTTAGAGAATCTACCTCAACCAACACATTTCATTGATTTAATTAAGAATCAAGAAATCATTCATCTCATTTAAAGGGATGCCTTCATGTAGAATTTTTTTTACCTATATCATAAATAATTATATAAGATCACTCAACATATGGGGTTGGTTTCATTATCAAGCATGGATTTCAATAAAAACTCAGGAATCTATTATAATACTCCCTGAATCATCATCTCGTTACTTTACCAAACACATATTGACCTATTGAAAATAAATGATATTCTGATTTTGGAACATTAATTATTTCATTATCAGAAAATATTGACTTCTTCAAACACTGTTCAAGATATCTTATATTTTATTCCTACCAAGATGGATACTTTTTTCACCATGCTATATAGTTTTGATATCCGGTTCAATTTTGTCCTGACCCATCCTTCGTAAGCCACAACTCAAAACTAGGTAAACAAGTGGGGGGTACTGAGCACGCATCTGAGCCTCTTGCTTCCATGTTCTCTCCTAAATGTTTATATACTGCCAGCGAACGCGCAATAGAGGTATCGTCTATCCATGAAAGACTCATTCCTGTCGATCCTCAATCTCCACTTTAACCTTTGTAAAAGTCGCCCCATCGTCAACATCCAACTCTCCATGGTCGATGACCTAGGAAGGGTCACACACGTATATCCTCAGCTAGGATACGTGTAACATGTCATGCATCCGGTGTAACTGGGGTGGAAGAGCTAAGCGGTAATCCACCTCTCCAACTCTGATGGGGACCTGAAAAGGTCCGATTAACCTCAGAGATAACTTTTCGTCTCGTCCTAATCTCCGTAAACCTCATTGAGGTGAGACCCATAGAAAGATGTGGTCACCATCCTCGAATTCCAGAGGTCTCTATATCCTGTCGGCATACGACTTTTGTATGCTCTATGTAGTCTCCATCTGCTCCTGGATGTACCATAAGAGGGGATGTTGAAATCCCTCAACACTTCCTCCGGAAGTAACACTAGTACTATGGTACGTCCTCTAAAGAGGTTGACGTGCTCTCCATCTTTAGAAAAACCACCAGGAGACTGTCCTGAAGATATCTGAGCACGTTGGGCCTCTCATTCAACGTCTCAAGATATGCCTCCCGAATTCGCTGAAGAATAGGGAACTTAAAGGCATAGACTTGAGGTAAGCTGCTCCATCCTTATCCATGAAGGATATCTGTAAAGCAGCCAGTTGTTATGTCGCCTCTCATTGTAGCTGTATACCATATCTCCTACTGAGTGCATCTGCAACAACATTCCCCTTCCCATGAGTATAGACTATCTCAAAGTCATAGTCCTGGAGGAACTGAAAACTCAAAACTCATGCTGCCAGGAGGGTAAGGCTGGCCGACTCAAGAGTGATCGGTTGCACCCTCTTATGCATGAGTTTAACATGTGCTACCTGGGTTTCCTTTTTCACCGACTAAAGAAAAACTCATCTCAACATTTTAGATAAACCAAAACTTTTTTTCCTAATACATTCAATCTGTGTATGAATTGTGATTGCCCAATCCATATCCAAACTAACGTAGTAAGGCCTCGACAGTACCATAAAAGGGTTCCAACCGAAACTCTCACCTCAAGGGTCAAATCACACCGTCGGCGTAATTGTGATTATCTATTCTTCTTCCAAATTTATATCCAGATGTGAGGGTCAAGTCGATGCGTTAACCCGAAACTCTAGGTCTGGGATAAGATTCATGGAAGGAAGGAAGGATTGGTACCATTGTTTATTGATACAACAGCTATTAGTAGACACAGTTCATACCTCAAATCATTCTTAGAGTCCTTGGGTCACACTCGTTGACCACATGCAACTATTATCTTCTTATTCCCTCTAGCTCCCTGAGCCTGGTAGGTACTTTAAAGGTGGGTGGTTGTAACATGTCAAAATGTACACCACATCATGCTGCTCTCCTAGATCTGCTTCCACATCTACTGCCCTGCAGATTCATCTGTCCATGTTATATCCTCTTTCTGAAATATTTTACACACCCAAGTCTCTAAGACTAGCGCTAGTTTCTTGCTTTCCCACTATAAATGTTCACTGGATATATCAACTCATCCAAAGAACATTCAAATGAAAATTTTCTCTCTCGCATCCTAACATAGGTAGGAATGAACAGAGAAAAAATAAAGTGATGGCCCAGATGTCCCTAAACACATCTCACTCAGAGGTCCAAGCTCCTAAGCACTGATCGGATCGTATTCATCAAGTACTAGGAACGATCAGAATGCCTCAATGAAAACTCAGCTATTGAGACGTCGTCCTGCCAAAGATGTAGAAGTTCTAGAGAACTCTTAGCCAAATTCTTAGCCTATCCCTCAGCCGTCTGTAAGTCAGGTTCACCACAGAATCTGAGGGGTATCTGATGATGAAACACATGTAATGCACTAAGCCTACATGTGTCATCAACCGGTACCACCGGTTGAAACTCCTGACCAACAGGAAATGATATAGCTGAAACACTACCTGAAGGTACAATCTCAAAAAACTATCAATTTACCGGAACCTCATCACTATGCGGACCAACCTCATGGTCACTCATTGGGAAACACTAGTAGACAAGATCACCATATACTCTAATAGTTTCTCAACTTGGTGGAGATCTCTAGCAAATGCCTCCAGTCAGTCCTCTACTGCCTGGGAATTTGTCTCGCCTTGTAACCTTGAAGGCTTCTGCTGCGGGAACTCATGCAACGCGCTAAGTCGGCATGCACTATCCTCCAGTGTGGCTTGTGGAATCTACTTCCCAACGGGTGATGGGGCTGCTGGTACACCACCCAAAGGTACCAACATAGTAAGAGGGCCCATCACCGGATTCTTATTGCTCAGTGGGCCGTCATCGGGTACTCTCTCGAAACTCAAATTGGCTGTATGCGTGGAGGCATCTGAATAGATGTGACAAGGTTAAAAGATTATATCTGGTGAGCTGACCTGGTTTGAGATAACTTAAAAAAAACTTCTGAAAACATGCAAGCAATCAGTGTTTTCATGTACTAAGTCGGAAATCAGTAGTCAGTGTATTGGTGTATGAATATGTCAGCCGTCGCACTAACACTGGACTCCCTGAACTGAAAACCACACTCAGTACCCATAACACTACTGATTCACAGATAGAAAATATCAGTGTCCTAAGTTCTGTGGTAGAACCGACTCCTCTGATACCAATTTTTCATGACCCGTCCCCTAGGACCCACATCGTGACAACCCCAAGCCCGCCTTCCATAGGCCATGAGCTAGTGACTAACACCAAAGGTGTAAATCCCTAAAACTGGGAATGCGTTGCCTTTATAAAATATAAACACACACAAGAAGAGTACAAGCGGAAGAAAACACTAAGTAAAAACTGTATAACAAGTGTACTGAATGTAAAGGGGGCCAAAATACAAGCCCAACTATAAAGTACAAGTAAAAGATAAAACATGTACTTCTAAAAGACAAACAACTGGAGGGTGTCTAGAAGCTCCTGGATCATCCACCACGGATCCTACCTGAAGGGTAGGTACATATAGCCTCCTCATCACTCCACAACTGCCCGTCTCCTTCGGTTATTGTCTCATCATGAGGTCCACCTCCGTGGGTCTTCTTCTACAAAAAACCGCTCCCCATTGGGCCATCCGAATCACTCCGAGTCAATCGACCAGCAGTCGTGAAGTCTCATCCAGCTACTAGGTCTCTGAAATCAGCTCGCTCGTCACCAGGAGGGTCTACTCCACGTGCCACAAGATGATACTCCAAGTGTCTCAAAAACTCACATAGAAGTATCACAAGGACCTCCACATCATAGAAGTCCCAACACAATAGATGGTGCGTCAATCGGATGCCTGGTCTGTAAGTTATTAGCCTTTTAGTCTCGGGGGCCCGATTGGTTTTGTGTACGAACCAACCCGACCGTATCTCAACTATACCCCGAACTCCCATGGGGTATTTTTAAATGGAATGTTTCTCAATGAGATTACCAGTGCTGCTGACGGTTCATCAAATAGACATCCTATGCCAAAGATATGGTTAAAGTAAGCAATGGGTCATTAGTGGGCCCAAGTCTGGTCCGACCCGGTCGGACTGACTCGGCCCAACCCATTCTGGGTCGACCCGGTCAGACATGTTGGGTATGACTCAGCCTGTTGGGCGGGTCGGCCCGCTATGTTTCGTCCTGGTCCGCTGGGCCCGACTGAGAGGACTGCGAGGGAAATTTGGCCGGATGCCTCCACGCAGGCGGGATCAACCAGAAAGCTAGGGCTGGTTTGGCCAGGACTGAGAAGGGTGTGGCTCAATAGGTGACCAGTCGGAAGACCATCGGGCAGGCCGTACGGGGTGAGGGTAGCTCGGCGGAACTCATGGCAGGCCGCGGGTGCACTGGGCAGGGTGCTGGGGTTCCGGGCATCACGTCGGGGCAGTGCGCTAGGGCGCGGGAAGCGCACCGGGAAGACCGCGGTAGGGGGTCGTGGGGGCACCGGTAGGGAACCTGGGTGCCGGGTAGGCCGCCGGTAGGGGTCAGGCAGGCCTCCGGCTGGGCGCGGGTGCGCCTAGTAGCGCACCAGAGTGCTGGGAGGGCCGCCGGCTGGGCACGAGGGCGTCAGGCAGCACACTGGAGATGTGCAGGGGTGCCGAGCAGCACGTTGTTGGGGCGTGTGTAGCATGTCAGGGATGTCACGGGTAGGCGGTTCGGGAGCAACTTGGTCGACGATGTTGGGCCGAGAGCATTGGTGCGCTGTGGGGGTGGCGCAATTCGCAGAGGTTGCGAGTAGCACGACCATCATCGGTGTCGCCTTCACCATCGTCGCCTCAACGCCTTTCCGTAGAATTCCACATTAGAGAAGAAAACGATGGAGGTTGTCGGGACATGTTAGGTTGGCCCACATCCTCCACATTTAATGTGATAATAATTATCTCAACAAGAAGGAAGGATATTTTCTTCAATTGTTTTTAAAACAGCACATCAAATATTTTTCAATCCGAAGAAGAGAAAAAGAACAGGATATTATTCAAGAACAAAACCCCTACCTTTTGATTAATGTACGATCATTCATTGACGTCATGGTAGGTTGGTCGTCGATCCGTGGGAGATGATCATGTCCCACGTCGAAGGGGACCGAGGAAGAAGGTCGAAGAAGAAGATCTTCGTCAGCGTTCTTCACGTTCTTCGCTTTCTTCTTTTTGAGGGGCGTAATCCTCCAAGTGTTGGGTGACATGTCTCTTTTTCAGCGTTTCGTAGCTTGGTGAAGCCATCCCAAAACCTTCCCCTAAGATTTCTTTAAATAGGAGAGGGAGGGTTTGTCTAAAAATCATGTTGGAATGAAATTCAAATGGTAGAATTAATTAATTGGAGCCTCTTGACATCCTCCAAATTAATTGTGACACCCCTCGTGCAATTAATTTGTTGGATCCAGGTTAATTGATTCTACCATTTGAATTACGTTCCAACGTGATTTTTAGACAAACCCTCCCTCTCCAATTTAAAGGAAGATTAGGGGAAGGTCTTGGGACGACTTCATCAAGTGGTGAAATGCTGGCAAAGAGACACGTCACCCAACACTTGGAGGATTATGCCCCTCCCAACGAAGAAAGTAAAGAACAGAAAGAACGCTGACGACGATCTTCTTCTCCAACCTTCTTCCTCAGACCCATTCGACGGGGGATGTGATCTTCTACCACCGATTGACGGCCAACCTACCGCGACGTCAATGAACGATCACCCGTTAATCTAAAGGTATGGGTTTTGTTCTAGCACAATATCCTGTTCTTTTTCTCTTCTTCAGATTGAAAAAGATTTGATGCACGTTTTTAAAAACAATTGAAGAACATCTCCTTCCTTCATGTTGAGATTATTGTTATCACTTTAAACGCAAGGGATACGGGCCGACCTAACACGACCTGACATCCTCCGTCGATTTCTTCTCTCTTGTGGCGTTCTACAACAAGGCACTAAGGTGACGATGATGAAGGTGACAACGACGACGACCGCACTACTCACAGCCTCTGTGAATCGCGCCGCCCCCACGGTGGACCGATGTGTCCGGCCAAACATTGCCGAGCAAGCGGCGCCTGACCCGCCAACCTTCGGCATCCCTAGCGCGCTACACACGCCCCGCTGGCGTGCTGCCCGGCACCCCCGCGCCCCGCCGACGTGCTTCCCAATGCCCCCGCACCCGGCCGACGGCCTGCCCGTCCCCTGCCGACGTCCTGCCCGGCACCTCGGCACCCTGATGACACCCCCATGGCCCCGACTAAGGTTTTCCCGGTGCCCCGGCGCGATGGTTAGCGGATCAGGTCATAACTTAGTGGGATGACCCACACAATGGGCTGAGTCAGACCCAACAAGTATGACCGGGTCGAACCATATTGGGTTGGGCCGAGTCGGTCCGACCGGGTCAGACCAGACTCGGGCCCTCTAATGACCCATTTCTTACTTTGGCCATATCTTTGGCACCAGATGTCCATTTGAAAAACCGTCAACGACATAGGTTATCTCATCGAGAAACGGTCCCTTTAAAAATACCCAATGGGAGTTCGCGGTATAGATGAGATACGGTCAGGTTGGTTCACACAAAAAACCAACCAGGCCCCCGGGACTAAAAGGCTAATAACTCATAGACCGGGCGTCCGATTGACGCTCTATCTATTGCGTTGGGACCTTTATGACGTGAGGGTCCTTGTGATAATTCTACGTGAGTTTTCATGACACTTGGAGTATCGGCTGGTGGAACGTGGTGGGGACCCTCCCGGTGACGAGCAAACAGATTGCAAAGACCTAGTAACTGGATGAGACTTGACGACTACTGATCGATCGACTCGAAGTGATTCAGATGTCTTAGTTGGGAGTTCTTGGTTGTAGCGGCAGACCAACGATGAAGGACCTCTTGGTTATAGCGGCAGACGCATGGTAGTTCATAGAAGGAGTAACTCTGTAGGCTATGAGGGGGAGCGCTTGGTTGTAGTAGCAGACCCATGGTTATAAGCACTTGGTTGTAGTAGCAGGCCCGCAATACTCGACAGGTGGAGTACTTCACTAGTCAAAGGTTAGTTGGAAGCGCTTGGTTGTAGTAGCAGGCCCACTATACTCGACAGAGGAGGTGTTCTCCAGCAGCCGTGGTTTCAACATCGTGAATAAAAATCCTGGTTTGAGCTAAGTAAACGACCCTTGTGTTTTCTTCATGATTGATATGCGTTACTTGATAACTTAGGTATATGTATGGGCATATACCTAAGTAAGGGTTATCTGTTGATTTCATACTTTTTGGTTTATCCTTGTTGAATTTTGGAAGACCATGAGGGTCTCGGGGTCCCTACTGAGTATCATTATACACACCCATGCACGGGTTATGCTCGCAGCTCGTTGTGTTGGATGCAGATGACGGACAACGCTGACCGAGGCGGAGTGTGCGAGGACTGGACAGTACACGGAGGTGGACCTCACGACCAGATAGTACCCAGAGGAGACGGGCGGACGTGGAGAACTAAGGAGGCTATCTGTACCTACCCTTCAGGTAGGATCAGTGGTGGATGATCCAGGAGCTGCTAGACACCCTCCAGTTGTTTGTCTTTTAGTTGTACCTCTTTTTTCTTTTACTTGTACTTTATAGTTGGGCTTGTATTCTAGCCTCCCATTACATTTAGTACACTTGTTATACAATTTTTACTTAGTGTTTGCTTCCTCTTTTACTCTGCTTGTGTGTGTTTACATTTTATAAAGGCAACACCTTCCCATTTTCAGGGATTTACGCCTTTGGTGCTAATCAGCATCCCCTGGACTATGGAAGGTGGGCTTGGGGTAGTCACGATGCGGGCCTCGGGGGACGGGTCATGACAACTTTCATCATTATTGGTATTTTCTCTAGGTGTTATTTAAAACATTATATGAAAAATCCCAATAATATGGTGAATTTTATAGTTCTAAAATAGTTATTCCATCTAATTTCATTTTATCAGTTTTCTATTTGAGAACAAGTATCACCTTCAATTTCGGAAATTTTTAGCATAAAAATAAATCAAATATTATTTAGGGAATAATTTTGACGTCCTTATTCATCAATGTGAGTAGTTTTATTGAAAATTTATTCTCAAAAAATTCCCCTTCCCAATTTATTTTTTTTCTTGGATGGAGTCATCATGACACACAATCATTTTTAAAATTTTTTTCTTTGGGAAACATGGGTTCTTTTATTTTTTTTCTTTATCTTAGGTCTTCTTTATGACATGATTTATCAAGGCACATGAATCACCTAAAACTATCTCCTTGTATTTAATTATTTTTTATTTGGATGGAATAGTTTTGAGACAATCATTAGAATTGTGTTCACCCATATTCAACCTCCAACATTAAACATTTGAAACAATTGTGTTGTCATTTGTTGACAAAATCTAATGAAATTTGATTTATTCTTTATATGGAATCATTTATTTCCCTTTCTATATTAAATTCAATTTGTATTCCTTTTATTTTTTCCTTCCCCCAAAAATCTATCTATATTATTAAAAATCTTTTGGTATTATGATCAACTTTCTTTTATTTTCCATATGGATTCCAAGCAGTGTTATTTACCAAGTTAGTATTTTGATTTATTTTTCTTTTCAATTTTCTTAAATTATGTTTTAATGTTTTCATTTCATATCCCATACTCATGTTATATTTACAAGTTTCTATGATATACACTCTTATGCCACTAATGAAAACTATATTTCTTTTTAATGTATCACCCATCTTGAAATAATAAAGTGTTTTGATTTCTATATATTTCTTCTAATTATCACCCAAGGATACCTCACTAGCCTTATTTATAGACTTCTTAGAATGTTTTTTATAATTTTTATCATGATCCTTCTCAAAGTAAGTCTTTTTAAAATCATTAGCTTCTATAGTCTTTTCATTTAATTTATTTTAGTTTCATGCTTGAATGATTTATATTCTTATTCACCTTTATTTTTACCACTCCACTTGTAAACATCACATATTTATTTATGAATTTCAATTCTATTAATTATATAAAAATTAATTTTCTAGCCCATGTATGTTGAAAAGTCTACGGATTCATCCCCCTAACAATAAGACTTTCAATTCTTCTCATGGTCTAAAAATTTGGATAATATTCCATATCCATATTCCCAAACATATAGGATCACCAACATTATCCTAGAAACCTCAATATTTTTCTCTGATATAATATTTATATATAATTTCCTACATGATAGTTTTTTTCTTTCTTAATCTCTAAATGGGATTACATTTGGTAATAACACCATATATCAGGATTACAACCACCTTGGTTGTTGTCGCCATTTCCAAGCTATTTTTCTTAATCCAACATCATAAAAAATTACGTTATAAACCTATATTCCACGTGAAAAAAAATTCATATTTTTTTAGAAGTGAACAAAAATTCCCCATTTTTGGCTAATTTATACTGATCATTAGATGATCTTAGGAAGTTATTTCCACTAGATAAAGGTATTTAATCCTAAGAATCCATATTTTTGTGTTTTTTAGTATAAAAATTCTTTTAAAAATATTGGAAAGAAATATCTTGAACTGATTATAAATTCAATAATTTAATAAAAAACTCGAAGAATTTCAAATTGTGATAATCTTATTCAAATAAAGAGCATCATTTCTCAAGCTCCATTTTCATTTCAACTTTTACTCCAACTTTTTTAGAGATATTAACATATATTTTCATTCTAAAACCTTCTCTATGATTTAATTCTAATCTTCATGGTGAGTGATATGTTCCAGGATACTTTGCAAATTTTCTAAAAATATATGACTTCCTTTTTTATGGTATTTATACTAGATATATTTTATATCACTAATTGATTCGTACCGTGAATCCTTAGAATTTTGATCTTCCACACTAATACATGGTTCAATAGGAGGAAAATTTTTACATTATATTATTCATACCCATTATTCATATAGAAATGATAAAGTAAATGATAGCAATTTTTATCCCAATCCTTGGTGGAGAATTCATCCACTAGATCTTCATCACCCATGTATTATATTTCATTATCAAAATTGCTTCATAGGGAAACAAATATTTCCTCCAATTTACATGATAGGGTTAGATTCTCATCACCAGATTCTTTAAGACATAGATTATTTAATGATTTTTTTAATCAAGTCATCTTTGGTTTCCTTCAATTGGTAGATATATATTATGTTCTTCATTTTACATGAGGTATTTCTCAACTTCTTTCCTTCTCATTTATTCCAATTCTTCAAGGAATTGGTATGTTTGTCTTCCATGGTTTCGTTCATTGGATTACCATATGATTCTTCATATATGAATATAGACTTTATAAATTAAAATTCAATTATTCAAAATGAACCTCACATATGAGAACCAAATAGAGGAGTGACTGGCTCTAATACTAACTATTAGAATCATATATGGATGTTTCCAACACTGATTGTGGGGTGGGGTGAATTAGTGTTGGTATTATTTTATGAAAATTATTCTTTTATCCCTTAATCAAATATATACTAATTCATTGAGTGGATATATATTTATCATTCTATCCTTTGGTCTGTTTATAGATATGGAAATGTAAAACAACATAACTAAAAATTGTGGTTTAGTAAAGAGTTTATCCTATTAAAGGCTGAAAATTTCCCCAATAAATCTATGTTAATATCCGAAATTTATAAATTCATAGTATAAATAATTAAAACTCAATTAATTTTATGAAATTGAACTCATTATCCTAGAATGGACTAGGTAAAAAGAAATCTTAGGATTGATGTCCCTTTAGACAAGATAATAGACATGAACTTCCTTGAATATACATCACCTTTATTGGATCGGGTCCCTACTAGGCTATATGGATTTATCTTGTTCATATATTAAAACAATTTTTTGGGACACATCAAGAATCCTTAGACTTCTATAATGAACATTTATGTTGGCTCTCTCAACTTCTTTACCTGGGTGTGGTCTAATGAAGAACAACTAAACTAACTCTTACATAGACTTTTAATGTTAGGAGGCTATATGATATCTCTCTAAACTACTTTATTCTAGATTCAATTAGTATTATTGTAGGCTAGAATATCTTAACTCTTTATTCCTATTATTCATTTCATAGAAGTAACACATTACCTCTCTTTTCATTCATTTGAATTGTAAAATATCTTTGGTTATCCAACAATAGAGAATCTATCACTATACTTCTTGACCCTATTAATATATTTATATATGTTGAGAATTGTTTCATTATACTGATGTCTTCCTAAAATTAAAAAACCCTCAAATTTCCTACGTCAATTCCTAGAATCATCAGTATTTAATAAAGAATGTTCTTCCTTTTCAAGTTACTATAGAACATGGCTGATGACTCACATTTTTATTTCCTTCATGTGATATATGAATTATCAAAATCTCTATATTAACATAAAATATTCATATACCTATTCCATTTATTCAAGGTATTTATAGATTTTAACCTCTTATTTTTCTTGATTTGAGGCACACATATATCTATAGATATTCTTTTCTTTTATTCTTATAAAATCCTGGAAAACACCTTGTGAGTATTTGGATTTGAATGAGTACTAAAAGAATCATCATATTCAAATATTGTAAGTATTTGTAAAAGGATAAAAAATGAATAATTATTCTCAAACATAAACCATTGAAGATATCTATCAAAGTTTTATAATGAGACTCAAAGGTTTGCACTCATCCTCAAAATTCATACAATCCATGAAGTCTCATTAAGAAGAATTACATTCAGCTCAACGAATTAAGCTCCTAGAATTTACATTTTATCATTTGATTCAAATTCATATGTTTATACCTAAAATTCATATGATTACAAACAATTTTTTTATATTTTTCAAATAAAATACACCTTAAGGTTATGTGAGAATCGTACAAGGTAAATCAATTATGATTAGATGAAGTCACATGAATAAGAAATACATTTTTCAAAAGTTTTATGACCTCTTAAAAAGTCATATTATCATTAAATTCATGTCATTTTATGTATCTTTTTCTCCAAAAAATCTCTTATTTAGCATGGAGTTTAACATCATTCTATTTTGAAACCACAAATATCATCATAGATTTTCCTATGACATGGTCTCTATGTTGTTGCTATTTTGTAGTGAACACGTGCTTATTTGTAGAATGGTGTCTTGTTATTTGGTGTGATTACTATTCAAGATATTATATCATCTATAGTTATATCATAAATCTTCATTCTCCACCACCAATTTCATCATATCATGAATCCTAGAATATTAACATTGTGATATTTTCACCCTAACCACACAATATTTAAATCACGTGATTTCTATTTCTTCTGATTATATAAATTATGGAAACCCATTTTTTTAGGCAATATTCTCCATAAAAATTTATCTTACTATAGATCGACTATAGGAATATTGACCATGATGATTAACCACATGTATAACCTTTTGATTATGGATATCGACCATGGAAATTGAGAATGTGAAGAAACCACATGTACAAAGTCACATCCTTTATTTTGTTTTGAGGTATTCATTTTTTGGTTTTTATTCCTACATTTATTCTTTATTTTTCCATGAGTTTTTAGAAAAAAAGTAGTTATTTTTCTTAGAAGTAGGTGTCACACAGTTGGCATACACAGGGGAAACTATACACCGTTATCCAGGAAACAATGTTGCCTCATTCCTCTTGGACAGTGAGGAACACATGGTTGATGAACGGTTTGGAAATTTTTTTGAGGAAGCCTTTCATCTTTTCCCTACTAGATAGTGAGGGATTAAAGGATTCCAGATGGTTTCGATAACTATGAGGGATCACTATGCAAGCTGCCTTGGTCATCAAAAACTAGAAACTTACTCTTTTCCCTCTTCAGAGTTAAACCTAAAAAACCTACAATCCAAACCCTATGGTATTTTCAGCCATGGGAGACTCATTAAAACCATATTGGATCTCCGGGTCATCAATACATGGGTCGTTGTATCCTTGGATATTGAAAGAATTATCAAGTATGACTATTTCTCATGATTTTCCCCTTTTAATTGGGTTTCTCTCACTCCATATTTTGGTTCTTATCTTTTATTGGGCTGTTTGACCTAAAGAGGGATCTATCTTGTATTTTTGGGTTAAATCAAGATGGTAGTTGTTTGATATTTCCTTTTTAGGGTGTTTTTTATGTGATATTGTGATTTTCCATTATAGTTTAGAAGTTTTTAAGCTTAAGGTATGTGGTTCCATGGTGATACATTATTAGATGAGTTTGATGTACTTTCATGGTTTCTTTAAATATGTTCGATGTATTATTTTATTGGTGAAAAACATATTTTGAAAAGTATTTGACATTTTTATGTGACAAAAGTTGATTTTCTAGAGGAAAATGGCTATGTTTCATGTGTTCATTACTATGGTGTTTCTTGAATGTTTTTTTTATGATTTTTGTAAAAGGTGAGAAATGTGTTTTCTAAAGGTATTTGAGGTGAAGATGCATTGAACATTGGTTTTCCAAAATGATTGATTTTTTTTCATGTTGTCCTCAGTTTTGTGAACCATAAATGTGTTTATGAATTGTGAATTTTATGGTAAGTATGTTGTAAATTGGATTTGGTGTGAGTATGAATTTTAATGGGGGTTTTCCTTTGAAATGGTTGGATTTCATATGTACTCTTATTTTCTTGTTTCCAAAAAGGGTTTCATAAATTTTTAAAGTTGTGTTAAATGTATTCTCAAATGGGTTTTATGTGTGTGTGAAATGGAAAGTGTATTTGTTTATGTAAAATGGTGGTTTCTATGTGTGTGTTGATCTTTGGATCAATGTTAATTTTGAAATATGTGATTTTCTTGTGTGATTATGATGCTTGTAATTTGTATGTGAAAGGGATGCGTTATTTGACACATGATATAATATTTTCAAACAAAGGAAATTTTGGTTATCTATGTGGGTGAACTAGAACGGGTACACTATTTGATTTGGAAGGACTGAGGCCTATATTCTTCTAGTAGGATTGACTCTACAACACTTGTTAAATGTGTGATATGATCAGATACCACTATAATTTAGGCTGAGATATCATCTAGTGGATCATTCATGAAAACACTATTTTTTGCTTATGATATGTATAACACTAGAAATTTGGAAGAGTTCCCATATAGTGTCTCATGCATGAGGAGGATACAGGTTTTTTTTGGAGGGTTTTTAGCCCCGAAGTTACAAGGTTCATAGGGTCCCACATGTGCAAGCTCTCTTGAGGTATTTATTATGGTTCACTCCTATGACATAATTATTATTGTGATGTGGTGATAACCATCATTATATGTTGGAACTTATGTATGTTTAATTTCAAAGGAAGATTTTTTGAAGAAATTTTTTTCCAAAAAATTCTTTCTTTTAAATAAACCTTGAAAATGGTTTCAAAGTTCTCATGAAAATGTGCATGTTGATTTGTATTCTAACATGATATCATGTAATATTTTTTTTGGGTGGAATCCTATTGAGATTTTGAATAAACCCTACATACACCATTTCGTGTATGCATATTTTGTTATGTATGACCCTAAGTAAAGGTAATATGTTCCGTGATTATGATGGTGGATCTGGTTTATAGTGTTCCACTTCTTGTTGGTGTTGGTGGTGGTACTTTGAGGGTCATGTAACTCTTGTTACCTAGAGGTTTTTGGGATGGATTTTTTGTTCCTTTTCCATTTCGGTACTTTTTTATTGGTTAATGTTGTAAAACCTTGAATCTGAAATTTTTTGTATCTCTCTTGGTTATGGTTGTTAGTTTTTTGGTGTTTTATTCTCGTGGGTTGGTTTTTTGTATTCACGAGTGAAATAATAACCAATGTGTATTTTCGATACTCAGGCACTGGTTTCTTTCCCATGGGATTGGGAACACCCTTTATGCCATTCCATGGGATAGGTTAGATGTTGGTTTGAATGGAACCTATCTTGGTTCATGGAAAAATTGTATCAATTAATTTTTCAATATTTCTGTGTCATGTTAGTTGGGAAGAGTCTGGATAGACTGATGCTAGGATTGTTGGGGATTGAAGTTATGGTTGTGAGTGAGGTCTCAAACCAAGACACCTCATGAAAAATCTAGAGTCTCTATGGGATATTGGGTGAATTGGTTTTACTATTCCTCCTGGTGATATGTACAGGCTATAGACTATTTATGGACACTGGATGGTGGTGGAGTGGTTTTTTTGACTTTTTATTATGTAGAAAAAGGAATTTGTTGATTTTCAAAAGTGTTTGGAAATTTTTTTTATTGTTGAAAATCTTTAGAATGTTGTGTTAATAGTTATATTGATGGTTTATTCTTTATGGTTATTGCTTTCTGTAGAAAAATTCCTATCTAGAGACCTCCTGTGTAGGAACTAGAAGATTCCTTAGAGATTTTTCCCTCACCAATTGACTAGAGACTAGTTGAAGCTATTGTTCCGGGTATCTAATCTTAGAGTTAATGAGTTGGTTCTAGTTTTACTCAGGTTATAGAATCAAAAATATGAACTCTAAGGGATAAATATCAGGTGTTTATCAAGAACAAGCCTCATTCTTTATAATGTAGAATGGAACCTATGGAAGTTGTGTATTGGCTTGAGAATATTGAGGGGATTCTTGAGTCTATGGACACTATTGTAGTGGTTTGGGTGATGTGTGATTCTTTTTTCTTTGAAGGTCCCAATAAGAAGTGGTGGGACTCAGTTGTGAAATTTGGGAAGCATAAATAGATGGGTTGGAATTTTTTAAGGTCATCTTCAATGTGAAGTATTGTTGGGATATTTTGGACTTCGCCAACTATTTAGAGTTCATTGATATTTTTTAGGGAGACCTGACCATGATGGAGTTTGATAAACACTCAACAGAATTGGTTTTATTTTCACCTGACATGGTTTATAATGAGCAGCTTAAGGTTCAAAAGTTTGAGATGTGGTTGTGACCAGAAATATGATCTCATGTCTTCTTGTACAAGCTAAAATCCTATGCGGAGGTATCCGATCATGCATGCAGGTAGAAATTTATCATAGAGACATGTTTGGTTTATCTATACTATTGTCCATAGTGGGAATTCAAAGTTTATATAAGAAGAAGAAAAATTGGGACGACTTGGAGAAGAGGGGTGGTGGTAATTCAGGCTATTCTCCTCAAATATCTTCATCTGTGGCTTTAGGTTCTTGTTCTGTTGTGTGCCACTAGTTTGAGAATGTTGGAAACATGAAATCTATATGTTCACTCCCAACATAACCTCACCATTAATGTAGAGATTTCGGGAACTTTCAACATTTTCTCAAGGTGGATTTCCCCTATTAGAGTGGGGAAAAATCTGTAGCCTTCAAAGGGATATTAGCTCAGCTAGAACCATCTAGGACAATGGGTTCTTAGTTCAGTGGTTGTGGTGGTAGGTATGGATATTCTTTTAGATAGAGTTATTTTAGGAAAGATCCATAGGTCAATATTTTTTCCCAGGGTTTGGAATATATGAGGTTGCTACATGCTTTGGATCGAGCACTAGTGAAATAAGATACAGGGTCCCCAATAATTTGAGGTATAGTTTTTATAGCATCATCGATAGATTTTGTTCTGTTTGACACCGATGCCTATATTTTATTTCATTCTATATTCTGGATGTTTCAATGTTGTTAAATGAGATAATTCCATATGTAATGGAGTTAGGGACACTATTTGGTAAGAAGTGAGGGAAGGGTTTCAGGCGTCCGTCTTTCATGCTCAGTGTGTTAGGGGTCAAGCTAGAATGGGATTTCCTAGTTTTGGAAATGGTTCTATTTTTTATTATTGCTGGTATGGATTGGATGGTGTGATTCCAAGAACACATTGTGTAAAGACCCATAAAATTCAAGGAATTTTGTTTTCTTAATTTTCTTTGGGATTTTACAAAAAACGCAGATTCTGACGGCACCTGATTCTGAGGCCCGATGTGCTCGGAATCATTTTCTGAAGTTTAGTTCGGGTACGTTCAGTGAACGAATGAGCGGGTTTTTCTATCTTTTGAACCGGTGCTCGGAATCGAATTCCGAGGGCACCGACGTAATCACAACGCCGGTAATTGCTCAGAAACACCCTTTCCGGATTGCGTTTTCTCGGGTGTGGTTTTAAAATTTTGGGGTTATGTAAAGGAATAAAATAAAAGTGGTGCAACCAATTTTATTTTATTTTTGTTTAACCTAAGCTAATTGGATGATGTGGGACTCACAATATCCTACCCACTTGGTAGGATATTTGAGAGGTCGGTCCCACACGAGCCCCACCGTTTCTTTTCTTCCTAAACCCCCTCCTTTATTAAGGTAACACACCCGCACCCCTACTAATTATAAGTCAACCCTTGTGTTTTTCTGTTATGAAATGCCTCATTTAATTTCGGAAGTTTAAACATTTCAATTAATTCAATTAATTGTTTGATTCATTTTTGAATTTTAAAATGCATGGGTTGAGAAATAAAATAAGACAACTCTTATTTTATTATTCTGGTTGTGTTGAGGGGGGGGGGGGGGGGTTGGGAGAAAGAGGGGAAGCTTGAAGATCTTCATCTTCTTTGTCGAAGAACGCGAAGAACATGAAGAACTTGAAGAAAGTGAAGAACGCACCAATATCCGATGAAGAATGTCGAATCCTCGGATATCGACTATGTGACGTCGTGTACCGCGATGCCAACGACACTCTCCTTCTGAGACACCTTCTTCTGCGACGAACCCTTGCTCAACGAATTCGATGAGGTAGGGGGATTATTATTTCATTTGTTCTTGATTACTTCATCATTGACTTATCGTCTGATTTGGGCCGCCTGTTATTGGAATAACGGGAGGAGTTCAGACCGCACGAACACGGCCGACCCTCCTCTCCCCTTTGGTTTTTTGATACTGTTTGTGGAACGAACAAGGAAATGCGGTGCCGAAGCACAGCGTGTGAAATATTAAAGAAAGGGGGAGAAGCGCAGTACCGTCGCACTGTGCTGTTGAAGAGGAACCAAAGACGTGGCACCATCGTGCCACGCTGGAGAACCAAAAAAGTGCCACGGCCGGAGCGGGGCCGCGGCGGAGGGGCGCGACACCGGACGGACCAAGGTTGCGGCTTAGGCCACGGCGGAGCGGGGAGACCGGTGGCCGGTTCCGGGCCGCCGGCGTCGGAGCAGAAGGACTGGCTAGTGCCTGTCCCGTGGCGGTAGCAGCCGGCCAGCCGGAGCGGGCCATCCAGTCAAGGGAGGAGCCGGGGGTTACGACCCCTGGCTGGCCAGCAGGTGCGGCCCCCCATCATGGGGTCTGTAGTTACGAAACAGGGGGGCATGCGCCTCCCCCCCCATCCGCTCGGCCGAAACGGCCGAGCCACCTGGCGACCGGGCTGTGCCACCCGGGCCGGGCCACACCCAAGCGGGCTGGACCCAGACCCGGGTCGGGTCGACCTGGTTCGGGCCGACCCATGGGGTCTCGGGCCGGGTCGGTCCGGGCCCGAAACCCCCACTTCCGGTTCTCTCACGGTCTTTTGCCCATAACTAGGGCTGTGGACCTCCGATCGACGCACCGTCAGCTGTGATGCGATCCTTGGACCGAGACGGTCATTTCGGTATATTAAACTCAAGGTTTCTAAGAACTTTGGGTTCTGCCGGGTTGGTTCGTACACGAACCCATCCGGGCCCTCGGAGTGGAAATGCTTATAACTTGAGCTCCGGACGTCTGATTAGCGTACCGTCGACTTGTTGGATTTCTCTTAGTGACACTGACCTTTTGGATTACTTCGCTCGAGGTTTGGATGCAGTTGGAGTACGGTCGGGTTGGTTTTGACTTAAAAACCAACCGGGCCCCTAGGACAGAAAAGCCAATAACTCTCAGACCGGGCGTCCGATTGATGCACCATCTGTGACGTTGAGTTCCTGTTGACGATATGGAACTTTTCGATACATCAAATCCGGACTATGTATCAGTTGATGTATCAGCCTCTCGGCTCGGGGAGCGGACCCTCCCGAACGAGCTTGATGTGTGCGGGAACCCTAGAGCTGGCTGCGACTACGACGATGATGACGACTGTACAGAAATCCTCCGTGGATTCGACAGCGATGACTACAACACTCAGTGATCCTACATGGATCAATTCTACTGATCATGTGTCGGTCAGATCCTGTGTGGGTCAGCGCTCAGCGGTCCTGTGTGGGCCAGCACCTACAGATCTTGTGTGGGTCTGATCCTGTGTGGGTCATTGCGG
Organism: Viscum album; assembly: GCA_963277665.1. NCBI lineage: Eukaryota > Viridiplantae > Streptophyta > Magnoliopsida > Santalales > Viscaceae > Viscum > Viscum album. The sequence goes on along the minus strand of OY728157.1, from coordinate 2,111,757,531 downwards.
GGGTTAGTTACCTATCGATCCTTTGTGGGTCATTGCGGGGGTTAGTTACCTATCTATCCTTTGTGGGTCTTTGCAGGGGTTAGTTACCTATCAATCCTTTGTGGGTCATTGCAGGGGTATGATACCTATCGTTCCTTTGTGGGTCATTGCGTGGGTTAGTACCTATCGATCCTGTGTGGGTCCAACGACTTAGATGAATCAGTGGAAATATCTGATCATCTCTATCGTCTTACGAAGAAGTATACCTGTGTGAGCTGAATCTTGTTTTTCTTTCCTATGTGGATTGTGTTGTGCTATCCTGTGTGGACGTGATCAAACTTGGGCTCAGATGTTGGAGCCGAACTAGAATTGATGACTTAGGTATATGTATGGGCATATACATAAGTGGTGTCAGATGTTACTTCATGACTGTGTCTTCCTTTGTGGATTATCCTTTGTGGATTCTGGGAGACCTTAGGAGGTCTCGGGGTCCCTAATGAGTAGCTTATACTCACCCCTTCATGGGCTATGCCCGTACGACGTTGTGTTGGTTGCAGATGACGGACATTGCTGATCCTGGTTGAGGCTTGCGTAGCAGGTCGGTACCTGGAGGTGGACCACTGGGCGGGACGTACTCGGAGCGGGCGACTGGACCAGAGGAGCTATGGAGGCTATCTGTACCCACCCTTCAATTGGGACTTCCAGTGGACGGCTCGAGGCCACGACTTTACTTTTCAGTTGCTGTACTCTATTTTTCAGTTGTACTTTACTTTCAGTTTGACTTTGTATTCTGACCCACTTACTTTTCTGCACTTACTATTGTACCCAGTTTTTACATAGTGTTTACTTCTGCTTTCTTGGTCTGTGTTGTTTGTTTACTTTACAAAGGCAATGCCTTCCCTTTTTACTGGGAATTATGCCTTGGTGCTAGTCGCTGGCCCCTGGCCTATGGAAGGCGGGCATGGGGTAGTCACAGCACGGGCGCCGAGGACGGGTCGTGACAAATTGGTATCAGAGGAGTTCAGTTCTACCGCAGGACTCAGGACTCCGATCTTTTTCTATATGAAGCAATAATGTTAAGAGTATTGAGTGTGGTTATCAGTCCAGGGAGTCCAGTGTTAGTGCGGCGGCCGACGTATCCGTACACCAGAACCCTGACATCTGATTTCAGACTTAATGCATGAAAACATTGAGTGCATGTGTGTTTCAAGTTTTCTTTGTGATTACTTTGTGTCAGCTCACCAGGTATACTGTTCTCACCATGGCGCACCTGTCTCTTTTCAGAATGGGCCCACGACGGCAGCCAGCTAGGGTTCCGAGCATTGTGCGTGATGACAGCCCACCGAGCGATGGGGCCTTGGTACAGGGCCCTTTGAGAGCAGAGGCACCGACAATACCTCTACCCGCCGAGCCACCGATGCTACTAGCCCCATCCTCTGACGATGCACATCGACTTAGTGCACTGTACAAGTTTCAGTATTAGCAGCCACCCATGTTTTGCAGGGATACAGACCCTCAGGAAGCCGAGGAATGGCTGGAGGCAGTTGTACGAGTTTTCAGGTTAGTGAGGACACCAGCAGACCTCATGGTGATCCTCGCATTGAGCCTCCTGCATGCGGAAGTAGGCAGATGGTGGAGCTTAATGCTTCAGGTGTATGATGAGGCATCTCTTCTCTGGAAAGACTTTGAGTGCCTCTTCTGATCGGAGTTCATTCCATCCACCCTCGATGCGGTGCGCATCCAGGAGCTTCTACAGCTGCGGCAGGGCAGTTTGACGGTCGCCCAGTACTCGGCGAGATTTACTGATCTCTCGCGCTATTCGACATACATGGTAAGAGACCCATTCTTCCGGGCTCGGACCTTTGAGCAGGGATTGAGGCATGAGATCCGGGCATCACTGATCTCCCTCAACATTCTGACATAGGTAGGGGTACTGGAGCGAGCCCTTCTGATAGAGAGCTTCCTTGCTGAGCCTACATCAGCAGCGAGACCTACCGCAGGGCGGCACATAGCAGAGTCTTCTGCATCAGGCAGTCGATGAATGACTCATGGGTCCAGGTAGACCAGACCCTTAGGCAGACAACCTGAGGACACTGGCTCAGTGGTGTGGGGCACACAGTGCGAAGCCAGTCTTTCGAGAGGTAGACAGTGCTACGCATGCGGCGGGCAGGGCCACATGGCTCGTGACTGCCTGACCCAACGTGCAGAGGAGCAGGAGACGGTTGAGGGACCACCCAGGCAGAGGCAGAGGGTCGACCGTGGTGGTCCGCATGGAGCAGGCTGACGAGGCATAGGATCTGACCGAGCATCAGGTGGTGGGCAACACTTTGTGGCTCTACCACCACCAACTCCGGGAGGTCCACCCTGACCACAGAGAGTTGGCAGGCAGAGACAGGCACAACTTCAGGCAATGGAGGCCTATGACCACGGCATGCCCGAGATGATTCGAGGTACTATCTGTGTCTATTCCACCCTTGATGAAGTTTTTATAGACACAGGAGTGAGTCATTATTTCATAGCCTCTGCCCTTGTTCGGAGCTCGGAGATTCTGACGGAGCCGTTGGCTTGATCCTTACGGCTATAGACTCCTACGAGAGCAGACTCGGCGATTACGCACTGGTGCCGGAAGTTTGAGCTTACTATAGGAAGTGAGAGCTTCAGCTGGGATCTTCTTGTAGCAGCATCGAGGCCTTACAACATCATCTTGGGCATGGATTGGTTATCTACAGTCCTTGATCAGATTGACTGTATTAGGCGCAAGGTGCAATGTGTACGCACCGACGAGAGTAGGTTCACCTTCACCGGCGAGAAGGGAGCCTTCACAACATAGGATGGACTCTCAAAGAGGAGTGGACAAACCATCACTCATCAGTTGTCTAGCCTCATCCTAGGAGCAGTTGACGTGCGGATTCCTGGTTTTCCTGCAGTGGTGGATCAGTATGCAGACGTTTTCCCCGACGACATTCCAGGACTACCTCCTCATAGAGAGGTAGACTTTTATATTGATATGTACCTCGGGACAGCCCCCATATCCACTCCAGCATATCAGATATCCCCTGCTAAGCTTCGAGGGATATGGGTATAGTTGGAGGACTTGCAGGGCAAGGGATTCATCCAACACAGTGTTTCACCCTGGGCTTCCATGATATTGTTCCCCAAGAAGGCGGATGGGAGCTTGTGACTTTGTGTCATCTATCGTCGCCTGAACCATGTGACAATGAGAAACAAGTATCCGCTACCTAGGATTCATGACCTCCTTGATCATCTCAAGGGAGCACGGTGGTTCTCAAAGATAGGCATCAGGTCAGGCTATCATCAGCTCAGAGTTCGGGATGAGGACGTGAAGAAGACGACCTTCAGATGTTGGTATGGCTACGATGAGTTCTTGGTTATGCGATTCGGCATAACCAATGATCCAGCAGTTTTCATGGGCCTCATGAATATTATTTTTCAGCCTTACCTCGATCGATTTGTTGTGGTATTCATAGACTACATTTTGATTTACTCGACAATTGAGGAGGAGCACGCCAAGCACTTACGGGTTGTACTAGACACACTCCGAGAGCACCAGCTTTATGGTAAGCTCTCGAAGTGTCAGTTTTGGATACGCGAGGTCCACTTCTTGGGACATGTCATCTCTGAGGAGGGATTTGCAGTAGATCCTGTGAAGATCGAGGTATTTCTAGCTTGGGATCCACCCAAGAGTGTGATAGAGGTGCATAGTTTCTTGGGACTAGCTGGATACTACCAGAGATTTATGCCAGACTTATCCAAAGTTGGTGCACCACTCTCAGCTTTGACAAAGAATGGGAAACCCTTTGTGTGGTCAGACAGATGTCACCAGAGCTTCCATGAGATAAGACAGAGATTGACTAGTGTGCCTATCTTGAGGATACCGAAGGAGGGAGTTGGGTACGTAGTTTACGAAGATGCATCAGGGACAAGAATCAGATGTGTCCTGATGCAGGAGCGGGCTGTGATCACCTACGAATCACATTAGTTGAGGCAGTATGAGCAGAAATACGCTACCCATGACCCGGAGTTAGCAATAGTGGTCTTCAATCTGAATATGTGGCAACACTATCTGATGGGCGAGCACTTTATAGTCTACTCTGACCATTAGAGTCTCAGGTACATCTTCTCGTAGAAGAACCTGAACCTGAGACAGCGGCGATGGCTGGAGTTCCTCCAGGACTATTACTTTGAGATAGTCTATATTTCTGTAAATGGGAACGTGGTATCCTATGCTCTCAATAGGAGAACGGGCATTCAGCTACTTGGGGAGGCGACAGAGCAGCTTGCCGCTTTGCAGATATCCTTCGTGGATAGAGATGGAGTATCCTTTCTTCAGTCGCTAACAGTCACTCCTCCACTACAGCAGTGGGTCAGAGAGGCACAACATGGGGACGCTGACTGTGAGACGCGGTGTGCACAGATATCCTCAGGACATTCACCTGATGGTTTCTCCTTAGGAGGAGATCACGACATTCTTTTCAGAGGAAGTACCTTGGTACCCGTTTCTTTACTGGAGGAGGTGATGAGAGAGTTTCACACTTCCCCTTTGGCGGTACATCCTGGAGTGGAGAAAATAAACCAGGATCTCAGACGACAGCACTGGTGGCCGGACATAAAGAAGGTTGTGTAAGAGTTCGTTTCTCGATTCCTCACCTGCCAGCAGGTGAAGGCAGAGCACCAGGTACCAGCAGGCTTGGTACAGACCTTGGAGGTCCTGGAGTGGAATTGGTACTACATATCTATGGACTTCGTGACTGGACTTCCACGCACTTCCAGAGGTCACGACTCCATTTGGGTGATTGTCAATCGACTCGCCAAGTTGGCTCATTTATCATCTCCGATTGAGATTCTCTCTTTACTTCCCGGCTTTGGAAGGGGTTGCAGGATGCATTCGGGACGCAGCTATGTCTGAGTACCGCCTTTCACCCTCATACAGACGGTCAGACGGAGAGGACCATTAAGACTCTCGAGGACATGCTCCATGCATGTGTCCTCGACTTTGGTCGTAGCTGGGAGGACCACCTACCCTTGGTGGAGTTCGCATACAACAACAGCTACCACTCCACCATCGGGATGGCACCATACGAGGCGTTGTACGACCGACCTTGCAGATCACCTCTGTGCTGGACAGACCCTGGGGAGTCAGCACTTGTGGGACCGGAGATGGTCCAGGCCACAATGGAGGAGGTCCAGGTCATCCAGGAGCAGATGAGGACAACTCAGACCCGGCAGAAGTCTTATACTGACAGGAGGCAGATGCCACTAGAGTTCGAGGATGGCGATGACGTCTTCTTGCGAGTATCACCTCGACGTGGATTACAGAGATTTGGCTGAGGCGACAAGTTGTCTCCACGCTTCATCGGACCATTCCAGGTCCTTATCAGGATTTGTGAGGTGTCTTATCACCTGGCTCTACCACCTTAGTTGCACCGGGTGCACGACGTCTTCCACGTATCCCAGCTGAGGAGATACGTGCATGACCCGACGCACATCATTGACCATCGGGAGATGGAAGTTGATGATGGGGTGACTTTTGCGGAGGTCCCGGTGGAGATTGAGGATCGACAGGAGTGGGGCCTACATGGACGGTCAATTCCTCTAGTGCGCATCAAATGGAAACATAGGAACCTCCAGGAGAGCACTTAGGAGTGGGAGGCTCAGATACGTTCTCAGTACCCACTTTTGTTTCCCTATTTTATGATGTATCTTTACGGGGATGTAAAGCCCCGAGGTGGGAGTGATGTAAAGACCCGTAAAATTCAAGGGAATTTTTTTTCCTTAATTTTCATTGGGATTTTACAAGAACGCAGTTTCTTGACGGCACCTAATTTCGAGGCCCGGTGTGCCTGGAATCATTTTTTGAAGTTTAGCTCGGGTACGTTCAGTGAACGAACAAGCGAGTTTTTCTAACTTTTAAACCAGTGCTCGGAATCAAATTTTGAGGGCATCGATTGAATCGTAGCGCCGATAATTGCTCAGAAACACCTTTTCTAGAGTTGCGTTTGCTCAGGTGTGGTTTTTAAATTTTTGGGTTAAGTAAAGGAATAAAATATAAGTGGTGCAACCAATTTTATTTTATTTTTTTTAACCTAAGCTAAGTGGATGATGTGGGACCCACAATATCCTACCCACGCGGTAGGATATTTATGATGTGGGGCCCACATGATCCCCACCATTTCTTTTCTTCCTAAACCCCCTCCTTTATTAAGGTAACACACCCGCACCCCTACTAATTGGAAGTCAACCATTGCATTTTTCTGTTATGAAACACCTCATTTAATTTGGGTAGTTTAAACGTTGCAATTAATTAAATTTATTGTTTGATTTGTTTTTTAATTTTAAAACGCATGGCATGAGAAATAAAATAAGATAACTCTTATTTTATTAGTCTGGTTGTGTTGAGAGGGGATTGGGAAAAAGAGGGGAAGCTTGAAGATCTTCATCTTCTTCGTTGATGAACGCAAAGAACACGAAGAACGCGATGAACACACCGATCTCTGACAAAGAACACCGAATCCTCGGAGATCGACTACACAACGCCGTGTACCGCGACGCCAACGACACTCTCCTTCCACAACACTTTCTTATACGATGAAACCTCTCTCAATGAATTCGACGAGGTAGGGGGATTATTATTTCATTTGTTCCTAATTACTTCATCGTTGACTTATCGTCTAATTTGACCGCCTGTTATCGGAATAACGGGAGGAGGTCGTACTGCACGAACACGGCCCACCCACCTCTCCCCTTTGGTTATTTGATACTGTTTGCAGCACGAACAAGGCAACAGGGTGCCGAAGCACCATGCGGGAAATATTAAAGAAAGGGGGAGAAGCGCAACACCGTTGCGCCGCACCATTGAAGACGAACCAAAGACGCGGCCCCGTTGCGCCACGCCGGAGAACCACAAAAGCTCCGCGACTGGAGTGGGGCCACGGTGGAGGGGCACGGCTCCGTCGCGCCGTGCTGGATGGACCAAGGTCGTGGCGGAGCGGGGAGACCGGTGGCCGGTTCCGGGCCGCTGGCGTCGGAGCAGGGGTACCGGCCAACGCCGGTCCCATCGCGGCAGCAGCCTGCCGACCAGAGCGGGCCAGCCGGTCAAGGGAGGAGCCGGGGGTTACGACCCCTGGCTGGCCAGCAGGTGTGGCCCCCCATCATGGGGGCCGCCATTACGAAACAGGGGGGCAGGCCCCCCCCATCCTCTCGGCTGAAACGGCCGAGCCACCTTGAAACTGGGCCGCGCCCAGGCCGGGCCGGGCCGCGCCAGCTGGGTAGGGCCACGCCCAAGCATTCCAGACTTGGACCCGGGTCGGGTCGACCCGGTTCGGGCTGACCCAGGGGGTCTCGCGCTGGGTCGGTCCGGGCCCAAAACCCCCACTTCCGTACCTCTTACGGTCTTTTGCTCATAACTAGGATTGCGGACCTCCGATCGAGCACCATCAGCTGCGATGAGATCCTTGGACGGAGTCGGTCATTTCAGTATATTACACTCAAGGTTTTAGAGACCTTTGGGTTCGGCCGGGTTGGTTCGTACACGATACCAACCGGGCCCTCGGAGCGGAAACACTTATAACTTGAGCTCCGGATGTCCGATTGACGTGCCGTAGACTTTGTTTGATTCCTCTTAGTGACACAGACCTTTTGACTTACTCCAATTGAGGTTTGGACGTAGTTAGAGTATGGTCGGGTTGGTTTTGACTTAAAAACCAACCGGACCCCTAGGACAGAAAATCCAATAACTCTCAGACCGGGCGTCCGATTGACGTGTCATCTCTGACGTTGAGTTCCTGTTGACGATACTGATATTTTGGATACATCTACCCCGGACTATGTTTCAGTTGATGTATCAGCCCCTTAGCTCGTGGAGCGGACCCTCCCGAATGAGCTTGCTGTGTGCGGGAACCCAAGAGGTGGCTGCGACTACGACGTCGATGTCGAATGTACAAAAATCTTCCGTGGATTCCACGACGATGACTACAACACTCAGCGATCCTACGTGGATCAGTGCTACCGATCCTATGTGGGTCAGCGCTCAGCAGTCCTATGTGGGCCAGCGCCGACAGATCCTATGTGGGTTTGATCCTGTGTGGGTCATTGTGGGGGTTAGTTACCTATCGATCCATTGTGGTTCATTGCGGGGGTTAGTTACCTATCGATCCTTTGTGGGTCATTGTGGGGGTTAGTTACCTATTGATACTTTGTGGGTCATTGCGGGGGTTAGATAGCTATCGATCATTTGTGGGTCATTGCGGGGGTTAGTACCTATCGATCCTGTGTGGGTCCGACGACTTAGATGAATAAGTGGCAATATCTGATCATCTCTATCGTCTTACGAAGAAGTATACCTGTGTGAGCTGAATCTTGTTTTGCTTTCCTATGTGGATTGTGTTGTACTATCCTGTGTGGAAGTGATCAAACTTGGGGTCGGATGTTGGAGCCGAACTGGAATTGATGACTTAGGTATATACCTAAGTGGTGTCAGATGTTACTTCGTGATTGTATCTTCCTTTGTGGATTATCATTTGTGGATTCTGGGAGACCTTCGGGGGTCCCCGAGGTCCCTACTGAATAGCTTATAGTCACCCCTGCATGGGCTATGCCCGCACTACATTGTGTTGGTTGCAGACGATGGACAACGCTGATCGTGGTTGAGGCTTGCAGAGGAGGTCGGTACCTGGAGGTCGACCACTGGGCAGGACGTACTCGGAGCGGACGGCTGGACCCGAGGAGCTGTGGAGGCTATCTGTACCCACCCTTCAGGGGGGACTTCCAGTGGACGGCTCGAGGCTGCGGCGTTACTTTTCAGTTGATGTACTCCCTTTTTCAATTGTACTTTACTTTCAGTTTGGGTTTGTATTCTGGCCCACTTACTTTTCTGCACTTACTATTGTACTTAGTTTTTTATTAGTGTATAATTCTGCTTGCTTGCTCTATGGTGTTTGTTTACTTTAAAAAGGCAATGCCTTCCCTTTTTACCCGGAATTACGCCTTGGTGCTGTAAGGGTTGGTGTCCTCAGAACCATCTGTTTTGTACTTTGATTACATGAATGTTCACTTATTATATGTTGTTCATTGTTCTGCATAACTATAATATAATAATGTACTGGAATATTTGTTGCATTAATAAGGTCATGGAAGATCCCCACTATGATGAGAACTTTGAAATGCTATAAAAATATTATTAAATAAAGTTCTGCGGTTGGATGACATACTATGATAGGAAACATAGTATACAGACCGTCATGTGTGAGTACTCGTAAGAAGACGAGACTCTCTCTCATGGAGTTCGCACTTGGTAATCTCCAAGATGGGAGATTATGAGAACAGACCTGCCAATAGCAATTCTGCATGTCTTGGTGTCATCAGACATTGCTATCTACGAGTGTATGTAATGGTCCTTAGACTGGAAGATTATCATTAACTCATGTCATGACTCGCGCACATAGATTTACTGACGAAAACCGTCACGCAGACAGTTGGTGGGAAGTAGGGTATGTTGGGTGCGTCATGAGAGACATGTTGTTAATGGGTAAGTCGAGGAATGATTTGTCACTTCCATTTATGGAAGTTGATATCTTGTCCCTTTGATTGAAATACAACTGTCGCATTAAATTCCATGGCCATGGTGTGAACGACGAGTTTATTTCAGGTAGTCAAAGAACGACAGATCAAGCATACAGGTTTATGACACTGCCATGAAACCTGCTTGATGAGATATCGAGACAAAGGGATTAAATTACACAGTAAGCGTTCATATGAGGTGATACGTCAATGCGGTGTCAACTTCTTTCTCTTGGGTGCCTTGACCCGTTACTAGACAGTAATCTTGGACTTTAGGCAAGCCCGCCTAATGCCAACGAGAAAGAGGCCTAGAGGGTAACACACTAAGTGTATCCAAGTATCTCAAGTTGAAAAAGGATTATTCCTGTACGTGGTTTAATAATTATTCAGGGAAGCCTAAGTTGTTTTAAATGATGGAGGAAAAATAAAATAAAACTAGTACACGTCGTGTATTATGAAATGTACATGCCGTGTAGTTTTATTTTAGAAAGGAAATGAATAAATGAAAAAAAGATATACACACCGTGTAAATTTAATATACACCTTGTGTAGTTTTCAATGAAAAACAAGTACACACCACGTATTTATTATTACATGCCGTGTAGTTTTTCCAGTCTAGATTTTGAGGATATAATATTGTTTTAAATGATATTTATTATAATCAGCGTGGGTGCATGTCAAGGAATTATTTATTTGACATGGGGGTTTTAAATAAGAGTTAATGAAATACATAAAACGCGTAACACATTTATTTATTATCATAACCCTATAACCCCACACACCCAATTATAAATATCCTCACAACCCCAAATATTTTCCAACACATAAGAGAATTGTTGTGCACAACATCTCTGGAGAATTCTTTCAAGGCCAAAATAACCTCTTCCTCCAAGAATTCTCTCAAGACCTAGAGAGATCCTCTTCCATCGGATCATGATGATCTAAGGTAGACAATGCAAGCAAATGCTTCTCCACGTTAGCACCCAGAGAATCCTTTGGCGGCGTCTAGAGATACGAGGTACACGTGTGGATCACCGCTAGAGGGATTCTACACTTGGCTTATGCGACGCAACGACGGATCACATCGACAACGTGATAAAAAACATCAATGAAGAAAGAACACCCAAAAGGTATTTCATTATAACTAATTAAATTAATTATAATCAACCTGTAAAGATCCTTGTTTGTGGTTCCAGGACAAACCATCTTCTTTGTCTTTTTCTGTGATTCGATCCGTGGAGACTGGCATTTATCGTCATATTGATCCCGGATTGATCATTGCTAATGAAAAAAAATACAAGTGGGCACATCCACCCATGTGCTTCCGCTGTGCCTAGAACCTTCAAATGGTACCAGAGTGAGGTTACAATGTTGATTATAGTTATTTAATTTTCGCTGATAATTTACGCATTTATATTTGATTAAATTTGAAATATATCGTTCTATTAATCTGAATAAACAAGATCTATTCTTCGTCCTTCATTTCTCGATTCATATCCCAGAAATGACTTTTTAATTTTCATTTTGATTAAAATAAAAATGATGAATTCATTCGGATGAGTTACTCCTTCTGTCTGTACAACACGGGATTACATGGCGTGTAATTAAAACTACACAACGTGTACTTAGGTTCAACGAACCAACACTAGTCCGCCAAACCACACCACGTGAATTGATTATGCATAAGTTTTAATCATGCTGTGTTGACCAGAATTGAATGGAACATGGAAATCGAAATACACGGCGTGTATGTTGGAGCAACACGCCGTGTAGTCCGTTCCGCCCCAGGTGAAACCGTGTACAAAGATAAGACGTGTACCGCGTACATGGGATCGCCAGGCCGGTTACCGCGTAACAAGGAAGTACACGCCGTGTATGATTCATCTACACACCGTGTACTCCTAAATTTCCAAAGTACAAAAAACACGTCAAAGCCCCAGTGTGTACTTTGGATAAAGGGTGAAAAGAAAAATACACGCCGTGTAATTATAAACTAAATGCCGTGTACTTTCCAGAAATTTAATTTCACCAGGTTTCCTCCAATGTACAATGACCCATACAAGGAATATGGATGAGAAGAATATCAAGGAAATTCAGAAAGGAATTTAAGATAAAGAATTGATTAATTATAAGATCATAATTAATTGAATTCCAGTGCATCTTATCTTAAATAAAAAACAATTAAAAGAATTTGAATTCTAAATATGCGTAAATGTCATTGCATATTATGGATGATCATGAGCTAGACCAAAGACCCATTTTATGTGTATAATTTCATTTAAATTTATTTAATTTAAATTTGTTGGCTTGCGAGCCTTCTTCCAATAAAATGAAGGGCCTCCGTGCCCATGGTTTCTTTAATATAAACCCATGTAATGGAGGATCTCCCAAGCCAGAGGAGACGGTTCAAATACAGAAGCTGAGGCGAAACTGACATAAGAAGATACAAAGGTGGACAGGTGGGAGATGAAAAACATGAACCAATAGGTTCAAGGTGTTTTCCCTAGGTCGTGGTTAGCTTATCAAAACCGCTAGATAGGCTAACCAATAGAATCTCATGATCATGCCATATTATTTTATTTCTGTCTAATTGCATAGTTTATTTATTATGTATGTGTTGTCGCGATCACATAATTAATAAAATGAACAATCATGCAAGGATGGAACAACATAAAAACCAGACTATGCGTAAACATTATTAGAACATGGTTAATTACTTAAGCAAGCATCACTTAATATTAACAAACATGTGATAATGTGAAACTATGCATAAAGGAATAAAATCCCTCAATACCATATTAAGTCAGACCAATCTTTCGGTTACCTGATTAAGGGCAAGACTCAATAAAACTATGTGTTTGACCAACCCTTGTTGGGACACTTACTTTTATAAAGGAAGCTCTTATGAAATGTTTCGGGTTGACTTAACCATATTACATCTAGAGAAGTATCCCTTGCTAGACTTGGTGTAATATTGGAGGCAAGATTTGAGGAAATCCAAGTCAGGATTTCGGGATTGGGGAGTACACTCAATAGATCAAGGAACTGTAAGATCATAGTTGGAAAAGACCTGCCTACCTAAATACCTCAAATATCTTGACCAAACCTTGTTGGGGTTATGCGAAGGGAAATATGGATCCTTGCCACTAGAATGTCAAAGCAACTGGACATTCCGAATTCAATGATGAGGGCCATTGGGAATTGATAAAATAGTGGGAGAATTAATTAATTTATTATTTCTCATAAAATGTAATAAAAAAAAGTAGTGATAAATCTGCTTTTTTAATTTGTAGAATCGAAATGAAAAACTCATCAACCACATTTTCTCTACGATCAATACTGGATAAAGACAATATCCTCATTGGCAGTAACTTTCAAGAATGGTTTAGGTGCCCTCGGGTTATCCTACGCCATGAAAAAAAGTTTTACGTGCTGGATTCCACACTTCCTGATTCTCCTACACCAGGGGTGAGTGATGAATATTTCCTAGTCTATGATCAACATTTGAACGACGCTCTCGACGTTCAATGTTTAATGCTATCCTCGATGTCTATTGAGTTGATGAAGTGTCATGAAGACATGGATTCCTATAGCATGCTCGAGCACCTCCGTGGTCTATACTAGGAGAGAGAATGATAGAAAAGGTTTGAGATCTCCAAGGCTCTATTTCAGAGCAATCTTGGAGAGGGTGCCCCAGTCGGGCCTCATGTAGTCAAACTCATTGGCTACATTGAGCGCTTGAAGGTTCTAGGGTTTAAAATCCCTGAAGAACAGGGTACCAATCTCATTCTTGCATCACTCCCCCAAAGATTCTCAAACTTTGTTGTGAACTTCAATATGAAAAACATTGAGAAGTCTCTGTCTGATCTTCTCATCCTCATTCTCCAAGTGGACACTAACTTGAAGCGTGAAAAGCCTTCTGTCCTCATGGTGAATAAAAGGAAAGGGAAGGCGTAGAGATTTAAGGCCAAAGCTTCTTCAAGGCCTTCCATGAGAAGGAAGATCAAAGGGGAGGCAAAGGAACATGATTCTATTTGTTTTGCATGTGGCAAGAAGGGCCACTGGAAGAAAAACTGCACCCAGCCAAAGAAGCAAGGGGAAGCTTCAGGTGCGTTTTTTATCGAATGAAATCTATATGTTTCTACTAATTAGGTATTAGATACTGCTTGTGGTGCTAACATATGTATCCAAATATAGGAACCAAGTAGATTCAAGAATATTGATCGAGGGGAGGTAGATCTATGAGAAGCCAACGGAGCCAGACTTGCTGCTGTAGCTGTCGGGGACTACCACCTAACATTGCCTATGGGGATGGTCTTGGTTTTGAAAGGATGTTATTATGTACCCTATGTAACCAAAAACATTATTTTAGTATCCAGATTAGATACTAATGGATTCATCTTCAATTTTGGAAGTGGATGTTTCTATTTTTATAAAGATAGCATTTGTTTTGGTAGGGCACATTTATATAACGGCCTTTATGTGTTAGACTACACAAACCAAGTAATGGCAATCTATGACAAAGTTAATTCACATGACTCATACCACACCCAAATTTGGCATCACTGGCTAGGTCATGTCAATGAGAAACGTTTGAAAAAATTACATCAATATGGGTATTTAGATTCTTTCGAACTAAAACCACTTGGTGTATGTCATGCGTGACTACAAGGAAAAATGACCAAAGCCCCATTTAGTGGGAAAGGTGAAAGAGATAAAGAGATTCTAGAATTAGTTCACATAGATGTGTGTAGGCCATTTCCTATTGATTCAAGGTGTTGGTTCTCATACTTCAGAACATTTATTGATGATTCTAATAGATCTTAATATATCTACTTAATGAGGTATAAGTCAGATTCTTTTGATCGGTTCAAAGATTACAAGAATGAAGTTGAGAACCAGATTGGTAAGATGATTAAAAAACTCCGCTCAGATAGAGGAGGAGAATATCTTAATCATGACTTCATTGATTTCTTACGGGAGTTTGGGATTCTATCTCATCTCACTCCTCCTTACACGCCACAGTGGAATGGTGTAAGTGAAAGGAGGAACCTCACCCTGTTGGACATGGTGAGATCAATGATGAGTCGTGCGAGTCTTCCATTATCCTTTTGGGGATATGAATTACAAACAACAACACACATACTAAACCATGTACCAACTAAATCGATAAATGGTATTCCATACGAGTTATGGAGTGGACGCAAAGCCATGTTATCGAATTTACATGTGTGGGGTAGTGAAGCATTTGTTAAGGCCTCTTCAGGTAACAAACTCGGGCCCCGAGGCACAAAATGTATCTTTATAGGATATCCCAAGGAAACAAGGGGATATTACCTATACAACCCCTTAGACGAAAAGGTTATAGTGGAAAGACACGCTATATTACTTGAGAGGGATCACATCTCTAAATGAGATTGTGGGTGCGAGATAGACTTCGATGAAGTCGAAGCTCAAGATACAGATGAGTTGGTACAAGAATAGATTCCAAAAATCCCCATGGAAGAACAATCTATTCCAGAGACACAAGAACTGTTTAAGAGCACGAGAGAGGTGAGATAACTAGAATGATATGGTTTTCTTGTCACCGAGGATGGTCAATCATTATTGGTTGACAATGATGATCCTCTTACCTAAAAGGAAGCAGTTGAAGGCACAGACGTTGCCAAGTGGCAAGAATCCATGAATTCTGAAATGGATTCCATGTACCAAAACCAAGTCTGGATTTTGGTAGATCCTCCAGTTGATGTAAAGCCTATTGGTAATAAATGGGTATTCAAGAAGAAACTAGACATGGAGGGGCAAGTCAGCACCTACAAGGCATGACTGGTTGCAAAAGGTTTTAGACAACTTCAAGGAATTGACTATGATGGAACCTTTTCACCGGTTGCGATGCTGAAATCCATCAGAATTTTATTGGCCATCGCTGCTTACCATGACTATGAAATTTAGAAAAATGGATGTCAAAAAAGCTTTCATTAACAGGAACCTTCCGGAAGATGTCTACATGACACAACCTGAAGGGTTTGTGACTCCAAAGGATTCCAACAAGGTATGAAAGTTACAGAAATCCATTTATGGATTAAATCAAGCATCGAGGTCATGGAACATTCGTTTTGATGAAGTTATAATGGAATTTGTCTTTGTTAAGATCGAATGTGAGCCTTGTGTCTACAAGAGGTTTAGTGGGAGTGCAGTCATTTTCCTAATAGTATATGTTGATGACATATTACTAATTGGAAACGAAGTACCTGTCTTACAGTCAGTTAAGGCATGGTTTCATAAATGCTTCTCCATGAAAGACTTGGGAAAGGCGGCATATATTCTTGGGATCAAGATCCATCGTGATAGATCCAAGAGAATGCTGGGCTTGAGTCAAAGTACAAACATTGACAAGATACTGAAGAGATTAAATATGGAACAGTCCAAGAGGGGATTGTTTCCAGTGTCACATGGCATTCATCTTTCCAAGAAAATGTGTCCTCATACACATGAGGAAAGCAAGAGAATGGCAAGGATACCTTACACATCTGCAATTGGGTAAGTCTTGTATGCTATTCTATGTACGAGGATGGATGTTGCTTCTGCATTAAGTGCGGTAGGCAGATATCAAGCTGATCCAGGAGACCGCCATTGGATGGCAGTCAAGACTATCCTTAAGTATCTGAGGCATACTAAGGATATGTTCTTGGTTTATGGTGGAGATGAGGAACTAGTCATCAGAGGACATGTAGATGCTAGTTTTGAGACTGATCAAGATGACATGAAGTCACAGACTGGATACATATTCAGTTTGAATGGAGGTGTAGTGAGCTGGAAGAGCTCAAAGCAAAGTGTGGGGGAAGACTCTACAGCAGAGTTCGAGTATATCGCAGCTTCTGAGGCAGCTAAAGAAGCAGTATGGATGCGAAGCTTCATCCAAGAGCTTGATGTAGTACCGAGAAGTAAAGATCCTATCACACTCTATTGTGATAATACTGCAGTGGTGGCACTCGAAAAAGAACCAAGGTCACATCAGCGAACAAAGCACATACTTCGGAAGTATCATCTCTTGAGGGATTTTTCTCATAGAGGTGAAGTTACAGTGAGCAGTATTTCCACGGAAGACAACGTGGAGGACCCATTGACTAAATCCTTGACTCAGAAGAAACATGATCATCATGTGAGGTCTAGCAGACTAAAAGTCGTAGGCAGTTGGCTCTAGTCCAGGTGGAAGTTTGTAAGGGTTGGTGTCCTCAGAACCAACTGTTTTGTACTTTGATTACATGAATGTTCACTTATTATATATTTTTCATTGTTCTGCATAACTATAATATAATAATGTCCTGGAATATTTGTTGCATTAATAAGGTCATAGAAGATCCCCGCTATGAAGAGAACCTTGAAATTCTATAACAATATTCTTAAATAAAGTTCTGTGGTTGGATGACATACTATGATAGGACACATAGTATACAGACCGTCATGTGTGAGTACTCGTAAGAATATTAGACTCTCTCTCATGGATTTCACACTTGGTAATCTCCAAGATGGGAGATTATGAGAATAGACCCGCCAATAGAAATTCTGAATGTCTTGGTGTCATCGGACATTGCTATATACGAGCATATGTAATGGTCATTAGACTGGAATATTATCATTAACTCATGTCATGACTCGCGCACTTAGATTTACTGACGAAAACTGTCACACAGACAATTGGTGGGAAGTAGGGTATGTTGGGTGCATCACGAGTGGCATGTTGTTAATGGATAAGTCGAGGAAGGATTTGTCCCTTCCCTTTATGGATTTTGATATCTCGGCCCTTTGATTGAAATAGAACTGTCACATTAAATTTCATGGCCATGGTGTAAACGACGAGTTTATTTCAGGTAGTCAAAGAACGATGGATCAAGAATATAGGTTTATGACACTACCATGAAACCTGCTTGATGAGATATCGAGACAAAGGGATTAAATTACACAGTAAGCATTCGTATGAGGTGATACGTCAATGCGGCGTCAAATTCTTTGTCTTGGGTGCCTTGACCTATTACTAAACAGTAATCTTGGACTTTAGGCAAGCCCCGCCTAATGCCAACGAGAAAGAGGCCTAGAGGGTCACTCACTAAGTTTATCCAAGTATCTCAAGTTGAATAAAGATTATTCCCGTACGTGGTTTAATAATTATTCAAGGAAGCCTATGTTGTTTTAAATGATGGAGGAAAAATAAAATAAAACAAGTACACGCCGTGTATTATTAAATGTATACACCGTGTAGTTTTATTTTGGAAAAGAAATGAATAAATGAAAACAAGATATGCACGCCGTGTACATTTAATGTACACGCCGTGTAGTTTTCAATGAAAAACAAGTACACGCCGTGTATTTTTTATTACACACCGTGTAGTTTTTCCAGTCGATATTTTGAGAACATAATATTGTTTTAAATGATATTTATATAATTAGCGTGGGATCATGTCAAGGAATTATTTATTCGACATGGGGGTTTTAAATAAGAGTCAATGAAATAAATAAAATGTGTAATGCGTTTATTTATTGTCATAGCTCTATAACCCCACACACCCGATTATAAATATCCTCACAACCCCAACTCTTTTCCAACACACAAGAGAATCGTTGTGTACAACATCTTTGGAGAATTCTTTGAAGGCCGAAAGAACCTATTCCTCCAAGAATGCTCTAAGACCGAGAGAGATCCTCTTCCATCGGATCAAGACGATCTAAGGTGGAAAACGCAAGCAAAGGATTCTCCACGCTAGCACATGTAGAATCCTTTGGAGACATCCAGAGATACGAGGTACACGTGTGGATCACCGCTAGAGGGAGTCTACACTTGGCTTCTGTGACGCAACTATGGATCACATCGAAAACGTGATCAAAAACATCAACGAAGAAAGAACACCCAAAAGGTATTTCTTTATAATTAATTAAATTAATTATAATCAACCTGTAACGATCCTTGTTTGTGATTCCAGGACAAACCATCTTCTTTGTGTTTTTCTATGATTTGATCCGTGGAGACTGGCATTTATTGTCGTATTGATCCCGGATTGATCATTTATAATGACAGAAAGCCAAGTGGGCACATCCACCCACGTGCTTCCGCTGTGCCCGAATCCTTCAGGTGCTAGTCGCCAGCCCCTGGCCTATGGAAGGTGGGCTTGGGGTAGTCACGACACGGGCCCCAAGGATGGGTCATGACACATTGATTGTTGTCGTCAGCAAGTGAGTTTCGTGGAACTTGATGGAAGTAATCAATTTTTTCAAAGAGAATGGGATCCTTAGTTGGAACATGATGGACCTACACTTCTAAATTTGGGAAAATTTATTTTTTTAGATCTCATCTCTCACATTGAAGGACAATGATAATGCTACTAAGGGAGGATTAACTTTTGAGGTGGATGTATTCTGAGAGGTATTTATTAAGGATTTATCTTGTTTTCCCCCATATCGGGATGAGTATTTTACCATATATATGGTGATGGGAACACATATGATTTCTCTTCCCTACAAAGATCAAGGTAGTTTTCCAAGATCGATCTGTATTTTGGGTATCAACAAGTAAGAGTAAGAAAGGAAATTGTTTCAAAGAAATATTATATAGAAGGTATGGCCATTTTGAATATTTGGTCATGCCTTTGAGATTGAAAAATTATCCAGTGGTCTTTAAGGATCCTCTGATGGTGTTCCATCAGTATCTTGATTAGTTTATCATGTTTTTTGTACATAAAATCTTGGTCTATTCTTGGAATGAAGAGGAGCATGATCATCATTTGAGGATTGTTCTAGTCACCCTTTGGGATCATCTTCACTATTCGAATATATCCAAGTGCACCTTCTAGATCAAGGAGGTGAAGTTTCTAGGTCATGCGGGGTTGGAACATGGGGTTTTGGTGAACTCTAAGAAGGTCATTATAGTGATTTCATGAAACAATTTAAATAGTCTATTCAATATTGAGAGATTTTTAGGCCTCATCGGGCGTTACATGAAATTCTTTCTGGATTTCTCTCAGATTTCTTCACCCATGATAGCCCTCAATTAGAAAGGGGTGATGTTTAAATGGATCTCTGAGTATCAAGAATCCTTTGAGGATCTTAAGTGATGGTTGACCACATCCCTTATTTTGATCTTTATAATGTTTCGAAAGGGATGCATGGTCTACTATGATTCTTTAGGTATTGGTATGGGGTGTGTGATCATGTAGGATTACCATGGGTTGATGTTTGGTTTTCTAAAGCTTCTTCCACAAGGAAATAATTACCCAACCCATGACATAGAGTTATTGGTCATAACATATTATTTTAAGTCATAGTGTTATTATCTTTTTGGAGAGAATTGTGTATTTTATTATAATCATAAGATTTTGTACTACATATTTTACAAGAAAAATATGAATTTGAGGCTATGGGGTTAAATATATTTAGGGGTTTGATATTGATATCTTGTATACCCCATGAAATGTAAATGTGGTTACTGACGCCTTGAGTAGAATGGTGCTAATGAAATCATTTAAGGAGTCCATTGATGAGTGGAATTTTGTGGGGTTTACTGCTGAGATGAAGCTAAGACGAAAGGGTGCAGTAGAGGTGTGGTATCAGATAGTTTTTAGATAAATCCACCCCTTATGGAGTTGATTAGGTGAGATCATACTTGTGATAAACTATGCTAGTGTTTTGTGCAGTTCCTAAATGGTGGGGAGGTTCTCTGTGAGTAGGAATTGTCTCTAGATGGAGTTTTGTGCTTCAAGGTTTTCTCCCTAGTGTCGTTGCCATTGTGAAAGTTGGTGATGATGGATATAAACTAGTCTCAATGGGACGTTAATCCTTGTTCCACCAAGATGTTTTATGATATGTATCATAAATTCTGGTGGCCAAGTATATGGTGAGACATAGTTGACTTTTTATCACACTGTTAACATGTTAAAGGGTTAAAGAAGATAACTAAAGGCCTTTCTATTTTCTTCATCCTCATCCAATTCTGACCTTAAAGTGGGATGATATCGCCATGGATTTTATTGATGGATTACCTCTTCCACATAGGGGAAGGATTTCCATGAGGGTATTGATTGACCATCTGACCGAATCATCCCACTTCATTCCAATCAGTGATTCAACTAAGGTGGATGTGTTGGATTAGTTGTATGTTCCAGAAATAGTGAGGCTTCATGGTTTGATGTTTTCAATTGTTTTAGAAAGGTACCCTTCCTTTACCTCTTAGTTTTGGGAATTTCCTTTGAAGGTGAGGAGATCACATGTCATGTAGAGTACAACACATGTAATGAATAGAACTATTGTAAATAAAATTCCCCATTCAATTTAATTAAATTTTACTATTATGTAATATGGATATAGAAGACACATGAACTTATTTGGTTTTATTATATATTATTAGATATAAATGACCTTTAATAATCTTTACCATAAATAATATAGTTTTCGAATAGTGATCACATGATTTGTATAAATATATAGATTTAACAAATCCAGTTGACACAGACAAAGGATGTGATGGCCTAAACCAGTTGGATCATACCCTATGAAACTAATTTATCAGAGCTTATGAGGGAGATAACATAAATGATATTTCACTTTACCAAACCCAATATGATATCCAACAACTAAATCATGAGAAAAAACCATATATGGGATAAGTTCAAGCTCATTGAGATCATGACCCAAACCATGTTCACTGAGCCACCCGATTAAAGTCCCACCAACACACACATTACTCTTAGGGGTTTTGTGGGTGTATTTAAGGGATATATATCAATACCCTATAAAAATTATTATGTAAATTGTTTTATAGAATATTGAATATATTTTTTATCCTATTTTTGTTACTTAATAAATGATTTTTATTTTGATATAATAAAACAAGAAAAATATGTTTGGGTAATATTCAAACTAAATTAAGTAATATATTTTTATGAATTAATGGATCTTTGAAATAAATAATATTTTTAAAAAATATTATTATTAAATAATGTTTATTAAATATAAATAATAATATAATTTATATGAAGTCAAATGTAATTTTTATAAGGGTTCAAAAACTATTATTATAAAAAACCCAAAATTTCATAATCAATGTTTATTTTATATTAAAATTAAAAAATAACATTTTTAGAAAATGCTTTAGATAAAATTAAAATCATTTTTTAATCATAACATCATTATTATATAGTGACGAATTTTCCCTAATTTCTTAGACAGTCAAATTTTCAGGTAAAAAATAAATACTGTATAAATATACTCTAGGTTTTATGACATAAAAATGACCTAAAAGTTATTAAATAAATACTATAAAAGGTATACAAGACCAAATATATGTTTTTTATTTAAAATATTTTCATTTTTTTTGTTTATTTGACTTATTTTAAAAATTCATTACGAATCCTCCCATCCTTATAATATATTTTTTGCTTCTAAAATCCTTTCCTTAAGAGTGTGACTCACCTCCACATAAGAAAGGGAATTGTTTTATTAATTTCAACCCCTGGATATATAAAATATTGATAACCACTAACATTTGGCTAAAATAATGGGAAAAACCTTAATGTGTTTTGTGGTTATTTTATTTTATTTTGTATAATCCAAGACTTAAATAACAAAGAAATATCCATATTTTCCAATATAACCCCACCAAATATCACATTTATCTTCACTAAAACTTCTTTTATCACATCTATAATATAACCTTCACTCAATAGAGTTCTCCCAAGGTTCCCCATGCTATCAGGAATCCCCTACTTATTATTTGGAGTCACACACTCAAGTAAGGGATTTCTCTCTTCTCATTTCCATTCAAGCACTTGTTTTCTGTTATGTATCTTAAATTACATTTTATTATGTTGGGATATGTTCTCTCATATTCTATTTATATTAAATTTAATTTATAAATGATGATATACCTCTTTAAATCTCTTTAAGACTCCCATAAACCATTTTGTTCACCCATTACTGTGATGAATTATAGTTAGGATTATTTTATTTTTTCAAGTTTCTTCATTGATATATGCATTAAATTTTAAATTTCTAATTTTGGGATATGTTTTTACATGTACCTATGACTTCACATTTGTTTTCTATGTGATGAGATACCCCATTTTCTCTAATAAAACCATTTTTATGAATCTTTATGTGATGCCTCTATGCTATAAAAATTTCACCATGATTTGCCATGCCAAAACAATTGTTTTGTGAATACCATAACCATTTTCTGTCAATGGTGTTCACATTTACGTACATATACTTTTTATTTGGGACTTACATGTATGTATTCCACACTCCTTGATCAGGTAATAGGTTATGATATTGAATGAATTCATGTTTTATGATATGTGTGGAACACTAATACATTAGAATGAAATGAAAGTGATGAGTGAATAGAAAATTATATAGTTATCCAATGCATTGGGAAATTTTTAGTCTCACGAGACATCATGTTGGTACAAAGAGTGAACCTAATTCCTTTAGAGACTTTTTTCATCATAATATCTTGGTTGTTTAGCCTTGAAATATGTTTATAATGAATTGTTTTATGTTGTTTCCACATTTCCCTTCTTTCCTTTATGATTATCATGCTATATCATGTCATATATTTCAACCTTATTATTAACATTACTTTTAGGCCATTGATATTCATATTGTCTAACATGTATTATTTTATTCATGTTACTGCATATTTATTCCCTTACTAGTATTTATACCTCAGCTATTTATTATGTATTTTCCCAGGTTATCCTGTGTAGTTTTAATGTCCATGGAATTTAAAAGCATGTTAAAGAATTTTTTAATAATGTTTTTGTATTCCGTGTTCAAGATGTTATTATATGCACCTAATTACAAAATAAATTATAATTCCTGACCTTATGGGTTTTATTATGTGTAAATTTAAGTACTAAATTCTGAATTAAATTGATATAAATAAGATGGTTTTTGTAGTTAGTATCAAATGGAGGTTTAGGTATTTTTGGGATTAGTATTAGAAAACACTAGAGAAATCTTTTAGGATAAGACTAAGTATAAGAAGAAATTCTCAATTTTTGGTAAGTAAATAATAAGTGGTTTATCAAGAAAATACATCCCTATATGGAAACTACAATTCGATGTTGTTCTGGAATATATGTACCAAGGGGTAATAACTATTACAAGGTATGTCGGGCCTAACTCAGTGCAACCTAGTATACAAAAACAGGCCTTACTATGCACCTAGTTTGACACTACTGACAGATATGATTTTATAAATTCATAACGTCATTATGAACCATTATTAAGAGAACAAACAAAATACCTATAAGAGTTTATATCAAGAAATAGATCATTGATAACATAAATAGAAGCCTAGAACTTCAAAAGTTATGGAAATTCATGTTATTTTTTTGTATTTATTTAATGTCATTGGATTACCATCATTAATTCAATATTTTAAAAATAACCATCCCTAAGTATATCATTTATTAAGTAAATTTTTCAAACTAGAAACAAAAAGTGAATGATAGGGTTACTGTCCAAGGTTCTATGCATTCCTTTATATCATGAAAGTTTAGTAGAACTATTCAAACCCCACCAAAAAGCAATTGAGTTGTGTTTTCAGTGAAAATAAAAAAGGAGAAATTATTTCATCTTAATTATATAACTCACCCCTATCACAATTTGGGGTTGAACATCCCAATAAAAAATTTAATACTACCTTTTTTGGAATTTGATGTAATTTATTGTATGGATTTTATTTCTCTGCATAGATCCAACATATATTATTGTGAGAAAGAAATCACTCTTCGTATTAAAAATTGACCACTAATTCTATACAAGGTTAAGGAGGAGAATAAATATTAATTAGCACGAACATCTCAAGAATGGATATTATTACCCATGAGAATTTATATCTAGAATAAATGATTGAGTCTATGGAAATAACCATCATCGAAGACATGTCTATTGTGAGGGAATAGACTAATCGGTTTCTAGAGGAATTTACTCATCTTTGTCTAGCACGAGTGGTCTAATTTTCAATTGATCATATACCTATGGTATTTCCATAATCGCACACTCTATATAGAATGGATTTTGTAAAACACGAGGAGCTCAAGAAACAACTATAGGAGAATCTGGATAAAGGGTTCATATGCTCGAGTGATTCATCATGGTGTGAACCAGTCCTTTTCATCCAGAATAAGGGTGGTTTAATTCACCTTTTCATTGATTATCTCAAGCTCAAAAATATCATGATAAAGAACAAGTATCCTCTTCCATGGATTGATGACTTATTTGATCAGCTACATGGAGAACTACACTTTTCTAAGGTGGATCAGTAGACGAGATATTACCATGGTAGGTTGAAAAATGAAGATATCACCGAGGATTATTTTTCATGCAAGGTAAGAAAACTATATGTTAATAGTAATTCAAATCGTTTTCACTACTGCTCAAAAAATCTCTATGGTTTTAATGAATAGAGTCTTTAGATATTACCTAAAAAAATTTGGTAGTCTTTATATATGATATTCCATTATACACCGAAACCAAGTATGATCATGATGAGCTTCTGATCACTATGCTAAATATCATGAAAAAGAAAAAGATTTATTCCGTGTATAAAAAGTATGATTTTTGGCTGAAGAAGTCCGTTTATTAGGGTATATTATCACACGAAATGGGATATCTATGGCCCCTTCAAATATAGAAGCAATTGAAGGATATACAGGGCCAACATCAGTGATAGATATCTGTAGTTTCCTTATTTTATATGGGTATTTTATTGATTTTTTGAGACATTTCTCATCATTTTAAAACCCTCTTAACAAGATAACTCAGAAGGGATTATAGTTTTCTTAGGGAAATTATTTTAAAGAGAGATTTGTGGAGATGAAAATGAGGCTTATCACTAAACATGTAATCACACTACCCACAAGTGGAGAACTTTTCTTGGTGTTCAATAATGAATTGAAGAAGGGTAGGAGCTATTTGTGAATATTTAATGAAAATGTTATATACTATGCTTCAAGGCAGTTGAATGTTCAGGAAAAAAAGTTCCCAACACATGATCTGGAGTTATCTACAATGATCTTTACTTAGAAAATATGGCGGCATTATCTCTTTGGGGGAAGTCTGAAATATATCAAGATCACAAAATCCTCAATTACATATTTAAATTGAAATAACTGAATATGTTCCTATGAAGATGTTTAGAGTTGATCAAGGACTATGGCTACTCAATTCACTACCATCCTGGGAAAGTAAATAAACATTTAGATTATCTAAGTAGAAAAGATATAGAAATTAGATTATTGATGAGAATAAAGAGGTATATGAAATTCTTTGATTTAGAATGTATGTACATGGGAATCATAATCGAAGGAACATTATAAATCATTTCACAAGTGATTGAACAACTATCAATTCTAGAGAGATTAATAGATTCTCAATGGGATGATGTGATAATTTAAATGAATTTGAAAACTATAAGAAAATATAAATTTATAGAGTTCAATAATAAATAAGATGATGTGCATAGTTTGAATTTCTCCATTCACTCAGGAAGCACATAGATATTTCAAGATCACTGAGAGAACTATTGGTCTGACAATATTAATAAAGAGATCATTGAATATACATCAATGTTCCTTGTATGAAAATAAGTGAAGGCATAAAGAAAAATTTCTAAGGGGATGATGAAACCATTACCTATACCAAAATGGAAATTGGAAAATATCTCCATGGAATTTGTCCCAAGACTTATGAAGACATCCTAGGGAAACAATGTTATATGAGTTTTTTTGGATTGTATTACAAATAAATCTCACTTTATTGAAATTTGATGGGACTTATCACTAGATCAACTTGCATAGATATACATACTAAATGTGGTTAGGCTACATGGAGTACCACTATCAACTGTATCTGATCGAGATCAGATATTCCCCTCCATGTTCTATAAATGTCTCCAATATGATCTGAACACTAATTTAAATTTTATTATGACCTGTCATCAAAAACATGATGTCCAATATGAGTAGACTATTTATACACTTGTAGAAATTTGGAGAGAATTCTCTACTGACTTCAAAAGATTATGGGACCAACATATTAATTTTTTCAAGTTCTTTTAGAACAATAGTTTCCACTCAAGCATAAAAACGTTTCAATATGAAGGCCTTTGTGTGAGGAGGTCTAAAAAAACTACATGTTGGAATGAATTTGGGGAATGAAACTACTAGGCCCTAAAATGGTCAGGGGAATGGTGGAAAAGGTCATGACCATTCAACATCACATTGAGGCTACTCAGGGTCGAAAAAAGAGCTATGATGAAAATTTTCAATGATACCTAGAGTTTTATGTGGGAGACATGGTAATCCTCTTCAAATCTCCCTGGAATAAAGTGATGAGTTTTTAGAAAAAGGGAACGCTTAGTCCAAGAAACATTGGACCCTTTGAGATCCTGGATTACATCGGAGTAGTGGCCTAATAACTTGTACACTCAACCAACCTATCCCAAGTAAATGATGTATTCGATGTATCACTCTTGAGAAATTAAATTCTAGGACCCTCACATGTACTCAATACAAAGATTATACAATTGGAGAATGAACCTTCCTATGAGGAGCATTCAGTGAAGATCTTATTCTATAGATACAAAGTTATATAGAATAAAAAAATGTACCTTGTAAAAGTATTGTGGTGAAACCACAAGTTTGAAGAAACAATGTCGGAACTGGAGGAGGTTGTGAAATATATCTACCATGATCTGTTTTGGAGTGGGAAATGGAAATTTAGAGGGTGAAATTTCATAAGGGAGAACATTGTAAGGACCTAAACTGTTATTAATAAAAACCCCCTTGCAATTTAATTATTTTTCTTATTGTGTAATACGAATATAGAAAACTCATGCACTTATTTGGTTTTATTACATCCCATAAAATATAATTGATATTTAATCATAATTATCATTGATAATAAAGTCGTTGTCCATTGATCACATGATTAGTATAAATATATGGTTTTAAAAAATCCAATTTCCATCGACAAAGGAAGTGATGGCCTCAGATAGTAGAATCACACTCAATAAACCCCATATATCAAAGTTTCTGAGAGAGATGGAGTAAATGGAATTTTCACTTGACCAATCCAAAGATGATATCCAAGAAATTATGAATGAGTGAAACCATTAAAGGGAAAAGTTGAAGCTCATCGTGATCATGACCCAATCTATGTTCTTCGAACCATCACATGAAAGTCGTACCATCACACACCATACTCTTATGACATATATTGGTGTATTGAAGGGATATGTGTCAAGAACCTAGAAATATTATTATGTAAATTATTTTGTATAGAATAATTAATATATTTTCATCCTATTATTTTTACTTTATGAATGTTTTTTATTTTGGTACTATAAAACACAAACAATATTTTTGGGTTATATTAATATTCAATCAAGAAATTTATATTGATGAATTTAGGGATTTTTTAAATAAATTATATTTTAATAATATATTTTTATAAAATATTTTTTTAAATATGAATGATCAATAATTTTGATGAATTCAAACGTAATTTTTATAGGGACTTGAAAGCTGTTATGGTAAAAACCCCATTATTTCTTAATAAATGTAAATATTATTTTAAGTGGGAAAAATAAAATGTCTAGAAAATTATTTATATAAAATGAATATTATTTTAGGATTTTTAATGTCAAAATTATCCAATGGGGAATTTTTCAAAATTTTCTTAGAAATTCGAATATTCAGGTGAAAATTTAATACCATATAAATATAATTTATGTTTTAAGACATCATAATGACCATAAATTGATGTAATAAATACTATAAAAGGTATCTGGAACCAAAAATATCTTTTTACTTTTAAATGGTATGGTTTTATGTCTATTTTATTTAATTTATAAATCCATTATGAATCCTCCTAAATATATAATAAATTTTATGTGTTTTAAATCATTTCTTTAAGAGTGTGACTGACTAGATGAAAATTATCGTTTTTATTAGCAAAAAAATTTTAATTAAGGAGTGAGAAACTTAAATTTTTACCCAGATCAAACACAAGAAGAAACCATATAATTTCTAAAAGATATCTTAAGACTACTACAAGCATTCTGGGTGAATAATTTATCAGAATGGGTGGTTTCATGGGTCTAAATAATCCTTTATAAGGTCTTAAAAGTGATATTCCAGTTTGTCCCAAGGTTTCTTGTACTCCAATTTTTTGATAAACCATTCATTGAAACCTCTTATTAGTAAAGATATTTCTTGTTGATGGATTCACTCTGCTCTTGATAAGGGTCCACTCATTTCAATTTTCCCATAATTTTTTCCCTTACCCTTTGGTGTGGAATTATTTACAAGCACCTCATAAAATATATGTTCTTCCAAATACATTATTAGATCTAGAATTTGATCATAAAACATAAATTTATTTTTCTACTATCTAGTTAATGAACCCTTAAGGGGAACTTACCCATGAGCTATATCCTATGTCCGCTTAGAATTTCCAAAATCCTAGGGATCGCCTTCCATAACCTTATCTTTCAATATTTTGACAAATTGTTTTTCCATTGGTTGGGGTAAGTAGTAATTGTGCTTTTGAATTTTCATTTTACCTCTCCAACCCTTCTTTTGTCTTGGATTAGAAATACAATTACCTTGAAAATTTGTTGCATTGTCTTCTAAGAACTGACAATATGACTCACACTAGACTCATCTTCGGGTAATCCCTACTCAATGTGTGATTTCTCTTCCTGAGTGGCAACATCGCAGCCCAGCCCTTCAGAGACCAATCCTTTAAATCAGTTAACAATATTGATTTCAAGAAAATACATCCTCATGCGTGACTAGATCTGAGACCCCCCCTTTCACTTGATCATTACCACCCGATAAAGAACCCTCTCTTGTCGTATTAGACCCATCAAGCCCCCCAAAGGTCTTGACTATTAGGATTCCATAAATCTATAGTTTCCACCTGATAGTACTACATATGCATAGAATGAATCTTTGGGAGGCCTTACATCACCCTCAATAGCCACACAACTCTCTGCTATATAAGTTATACCATTACTAGATCACACTTCTTCCCCCATGGAAGAACTTGGCTGATTTAAAAGATGAAGAAACAAGAACACCAACATCATATACCACATCACTACATGTAGATTATAAAGTGTATTGCAGAAAAGTATCAGAATCACTCAGGACCTTACTCAAATAATTTAAAATATCATTATCCAATGGATTGTTTTTTTGTATTGTGCCATGCACCACCTTCACAGTACATGGGAAAATAAGAACACCCCACAGGAACTGCCCCATCAACCCTTCACCATAATAAGGATACACTCCCTTTTCAATGCCTCCTAAGTCATAAATAATATTCTGATCAAATCTATTGACCCCACACCTACAGTTTTTTGATGAGTGGTATAATTTCTTACTGGGAGAGTAGAAGTCCAACCACAATTGAAAAAACAAAGACTACTTGCATCAGAACTCTATCCCCCACAAAAAATCCGAAAGTACACCACTTGTAATCTTCATACATATGCTTCCAAAGAGATTCCTCCCAAGTCACCCCAAGCTCTAAAGTATCCCCTACTAAGAATTTGTATCCACACGCTCAATTAAGTTATTTGTCTCTTCTAACTTCCATTGAAGCACTAATTTTATGTTATCTCTCTTAAATTAAATTTCATTATTTTTCGATATGTTCTTCCATACTCCCCTTAATTCCCATTTAATGTATAAATTAAGAGATCCCTCATTCAATATCATTAATCCACCCATGATCCTTTATTTACACCAGTTAACATACCAAAATATAGTTATGATTATTTTCTAGATTCAAGCTTAATCCTTAACTTATGACTGTAATTTCCAATTTCTAATTTTTCGATATTTTTTCCATATCTTTATTAGATCATATTTCAGGTCTATTTTATGGGAGACCCCCTTCTCTCTCATCAACCCATTTTTTAAATCATTACTTGATGCCATTATGCTTTCGAAATTTCACCATGTTTTTTCCATTACAAAACAATAGTGTAGTGAATACCATACCCATTTAATATCAAGGGTGTTCACATTTATACATATTTACTTTCAATTGGGGACTTACATATATGTATTCCAATATCATCAATCATGGAATAAATTGTAATGACAAATCAAACCATGCTGTATGATCTATGTGTCATACTTCAGTGTGAGAATGAAATGAAGGTGATGGGCGTGCTTGAAATTATATAACAGTCCAATTCATAGGGTAATGTTTATTCTCACGAGACATCATGTTGGGACATGAAGTGAACTTTGTTTCTTTATGGGACATTTTCCACCATAATTTCTTGACAGTTTATCCTGGTCCTATTTTATTATGCATTGTATTTTTTTGTTTCAACATTTACCATGTTTCCTTTATGATTATCATGATATATCAAGTATTATCATTAATGATTATGTTTATCATTCCTTTCATGTGATATTAATATACCTATTTTATAACATGAATCGTTTTCTTCATTTTATGCCATTTTTATTCCCTTTCTGGGATTTATAGATCACCTATTTCTTATGTATGTCCCTAGGTTATCCCATGCATTTTTAAATGCCACATAATTTTAGAATCATGATAAGGAAGAATTTAGTCATACTGTTGTTTCCCATTTTCAACATGTTATTCTATGTACCTAATTCCCCAAAACACTTGAATTTTCGATATTTCAGGTTTTATTATGTGTACTTTTATGTAATAAATCATGAATTAATTTGTAATAAAGAGTTTTGTTTTTATTCCATACCTCCCTCAAATGGATGGTCAGATAGAGTGGTTGAATCAAACATTGAAAGACATTATTTTAGAATGTTTTTTTATTTGGATTCTCATGGGATTGTAATTTGTGATTGGATAAATTTTAATAGAACATAATCAACCAATAATCGATTCAAATGGATTCTTTTGTGGTGCTACATGGTCAGCCTTGCCGGTCCCCATTATGTTTGGCTAAGGTAGGTGAGACCTTAATGTTTGGACTGTGACTTATGTTGTAAACATATAATAAATTAACGTTGATTAGGTAACATTTTTTGATAGCGCATAACAATCATAATTAATATGCTAATCAAAGGCACCAAGCATTCGAGTTTTCTAGGCACGACAGGGTGTTCCTAATGTTGCACCTAGTTTAGGTCACCACTGTTTGGGTTAGAAATAAAAGTTAACACTTAGGTATATCGAGAAGATTCAGATCATAGAGAGAGTTGGTAAGGTGGAATACCGGTTTGATTTTCCCTCAGAGTTAATGTTAAATCATGACATGTTAAATGTTTCTCAACATAAATAGTATAATCAGGATCTGTTTCATGTGTTGAATTGGAAAGTGTGGGTATTGCAACCTAACTTTTTAGTGTTTTAGAGGCCAATATTAATTATCGATTCTTAGGAGAAAGTGATTCTTGGGAGGTCCATATCATTGGTATAAGTTTTTTGGTAGCATGGTAGGGATGATGATGATACATGGGAGTAGAGGTCTCGAGTTGAAGAAGAGTATCCATTTTTGTCATCTGATCAAAAATTAATATGACTTTCCGGGTGATAAATGTCTTCATTATGGGGATAATTTTCACTTTCAGGATTTTATTTTGAGACATTCCTTTGTTTTTTAGTCCCATGTATTTTCTTTAGTTTCCCTATGATTTTTTAGAAAAATTGATTTTTTCAGGCTTCATAGGAGGTGGTGCATGATTAAGGGAAACCGTGTTCCATTCTCTAAGAAACCATGCAGGCTTATTCCTCTTTGGTATTGAGGAACAAATTTTTTCTACACATTTTGGATAACCATGTGGGGGAAACCTTGTGGATTTTCCCTCTTGGATAGTGAGGGATTAATAGTATCCATATGAATTGGAAAACTGTGTGGGATACCCATGAGACCGGTCTAGTTCATCAAAAACTAGAAAAATACCCTTTATCTCGTTATATTTAACCCTAAAACACCTATAGTATGAACTATATGGGACATTAAACCATGAGATACTCCTAAAAACCTTCTTGGACATCATGATAATCAATCCTTGAGTTGTTTTTTCCTTAGATCTTCAAGGAATAATTAAGTAAGTCTCTTTTCTCCCAATTTCTTACTTATTATAGGGATTATCTCAATCCCTCATTGTGTTATTCTATTCTAGAAAGATATTTGACCAAATGAGGGGGTCAATGTTGTGTTTTTGGGAGAAATCATGATCATTGTTGTTTGATCTTTTCTTTATAGAGTCTTGTTGAGGTGGATTTGTGATTTTATGCAAGATTCAAGATGTTTCCAAGATTGAGGTAGGTGGTTCTATGATTTTACATTATTAGATGAGTTTGGTGTTCTTTTATAATATAAAAAACATGTTCTATGAATTATCAGTGTGGTGGGAAACATTATTTTAATAGGGTTTGAGATATGTATGTGATATAAGTTGATTTTCTAAAGGAAAATGGTTAGGTTTCATGTGTGATCGATTGTGGTGTTTCTTGAAAGTGTATTATTATTTCTGTGAAAGGTGAAAATTGTGTTTTCAATTTGGATTTTTGGTCTGGATGCATTGAAATTTGGTTTTCCAAAATAAATGTTTTTTGCATGTTGGAATCTTTGTTGTGAAACATAAATGTGTTTTTCAATTGTGAAAGTGATGTGATGTATTTTATAAAATGTATTTGGTGTGAGTATGAATTTTAAAAGGGATTTTTTCAATATAAATGGTCGAATTTCATATGTAATCTTATTTTTATGTTTCCAAATGGGTTCCACGATTTTAGAAAGTGGTGAAAAATTTACTTCCTAATGGTTTGTGTGTTTGTGAAATGAAAAGTGGTTTTTTTATTAAAATGTTTTTTCCAATGTGAGTATTGATATTTGGATCAATGTGAATTATACAAGTGGTGATTTCATTGTGTTCTTATGATTCTTATCATTCATATTTGAAAGTGATGATTTATGTGACATGGGAAATACAATATCTACACAAAGGAAATCTTGGGTATCTAGGTGGGTGAACTATAACTAGTACACTAGTTGATTTGGAAGGGATGAGGCCTATAGTTTTCAAGTAATATTGATGCTACAACACTAACTAAACATATTATATGATCGGAAAACACTAGTCCTTAGGATGGGATCCCATCCTATAGCTCATACAGAAGAACATTTTTTGTTTTGGTTTATGATATGGAGATCAGTAAACCTTTTGATATGTTACCATCTAGTGGATCATGCATGAGGAAATTGTTGGCCTTGGTTGGAGGATTTTGATCATCTTGGTATGAGTTTCATAGGGTCCCACTTGTGACAGTTACCTATAGGTGTTTACCATGGTTCTCTCTTGTGACATGATGCTTTGGTGATGTGGTGCTAACCTTCGTATATAGTGGAACATGCATATGTTTATATTTTAAAAAGTTTGTTTTTAATGAAATGAATTCCTTAAAACTGTTTTATTGAAAATTTTTACTTTAAAATGATTCTAGAAAATGTTTTTAAAGTTCATAAGAAAATGTGTATTTTGATGTTTATTATAATTTTACAGCATGGGATATTTCTTTTTTTGTGGATTACTATTGGGCTTTAGAACACACCATATATACATATTGGGGTGTAGGTATAATTTCTTATGTATGTACTAGGTAAAGGTAATATGTTCTATGGTGGTGAAGGTGGATTCAGTTTCTAGTGTTCTTCTTATTGCAGATGTTGGTAGTGGTGGCTAGAGGGTGATGTACCTCTTGTTACATGGAGGTTTTTAGAATGGTTTTGTTGTCCCCATTCCATTTTGGTAATTCTGGTATTGGTTAATGTTGAAAAACATTTAATCTGAAAATTGTTGTATTATTTTGTTTATGATTATTAGTTATGTGATGTTTTATTATTGTGGGTTGTTTATTATGTTATTCTTGGGTGAAATTAGTCCCAAAGTGTATTGTTTATACCCATTCACTAGTTACCAACCAATGGGGATCAAAAATTCACTTTGGTCCATGCCATAGTCTGGATCAGATATCGGTTTGGATGACCCCACAAATTTGTTCATGACAGAAAAAATATTGACCGTGATGATATACCATGTGGAAGAAAAATGTGACTGTATTAGATCAATTTCTGGAATAGAGTATCAATTTTTCAATGTAATATAGTCTAGAAATTTCATACATTATTCTCTTTAAATAAAGGATTCTCCAACCTTCACAGCCAAAAATATAATATTCACACAGATATAATATTACTCATTATGAATACTTCATGGAACTTTTAATTATCTCTAAATCAAGTTTTCTTGAATTTTATCATTAAATAAAATACCTATAAGCTACATTTTTAAACATAAATTGGTATTTTTACAAGTGGATGGCTCATAAACCATATCAAATAAAAAAATCATAAAATATTCATTTGATATTCATTTTCAATTAAGTGACTTAATATCCTTTAATATCATATAAACCCCTTCTTAGAATCTACTATAACAGATTCAGTAAATTTACTCCATGGGTATTTCTTATTTCTATTCCATATGTATTATGGTTGAACATTCTTTATATATCTTTTTCCACACAACTAGTGATGGTAGTGAAACTTCCAATATTTTAGATATTCCATTAATTATTAAAAAATTAATATCTTTATTAGGGACATTATGAATTTTCCCAACATTATTAGGTTCTATTCATTCCATCTAATATGTAATAATTCACCTCCTATTAAAATAATTATGGTTTCCTCCTTCATTGGTGACAAATATAACTAAAAAAATTTGGGTTTATTATTTTCATCAAGATTAGGGTGAATATCCCCACTAGTGTTACTATAATGATTTCTCTCCTATAGGAGACACCCTGTATGGTTTTTCATTTCTGGGGAAACCAACACATTTAGAGACTCTAGAAATTGGTTGATTTGGAATTGACCTATTAATTAAAATGAAAATACCCCCTCTCCCCATGTAGGAATCATGTATTAATAACAAATCATACCCACTAATATGGTGGTTATTCCCTATCAAAGATAATGAGGGGATCATTATTAAACCATAGGTACAAAAACTCCCCATTAACATTATCTAATGGTGTCAAAATGTTTTCCCCTTACTTCAGTAACATGTGAGGAATAGGGTGAATCATACCAGAAGTACTGTAATAATATTTTTGTCTTCTCTAGGATCCAATTTTCATGGGTTTTTATGTTTAGGGAATCCCAACCATATAGAAATATCAACTCATTAATGGGGAATTTAGAATAGAATTACTAATCAGGTAAGAAATACCCCCTCTCCTCATGTGGGATTCACATCTTACTAAAAGATAACACCTGGTAGCAGGTTGGTTAGTCCCAGTGATAGCCACTAAGGGAGGAATCATATAAACTTGGGTACAATAGTTTTTTTTGTTTCCCGATGTTTCAAAATAAATTAATGACTCATCATGGTGCAATGAATGAGGATAAAAAGAATGTACCTTTGGGAAACACGAAATGTAATATTACATAATATGGACATAATCATTGACAACTCCAGATGGGTTATAGAGATATTTTTCATGTATTATTAGCCTGTATATGAATGAAAATTAATAAGAAGAAGATATATCAATATTCACATTACCATAAAGGTTTAAAAAGAAATTAAATTCTAATAGAGAATTCATATAATGAAAAACAAATTTGATAATTATATATTTTACCATGAATTCTATTCTACTACTTTAATTTTATAGATGCAACCATAGTGCCAAATTGGCATATACCAAACTCGATTTTTTAGATTCATTGCATAATACGACATGTTCATGACATGAAACTACATTAAAAATGTTTTTTTGGTGGAAATATTTACAAATATCACTAGAACTAAGAAAGAGAAAGAATCTTTCAGGTTAAATTTACAAATAATTTAATATTCTAGAAATATATTTTATCAATTTATTTATTCTATGAAGACATTGATCATTTCAGCCTCCATTCGATTAGATCACTATTTCATTAGGAGGATTGAAATAACAATCCCTCTAATAGTGATCCACGTATGCTCTAATGATGTTAAAGCATCATAAATAGAACTACAAGTGCTATCGTGATGGTACCAACCATATTGTGTCACTACCATTGATCCCCACACCAACCTTCATGGGTTAAGGGTTGATTATTCCTCTCACTTTTGAGTTTAAGATAAAGGAAGAAGCACTTGATTATCGAGATAGTTTTAAATAATTTATTGATCAAATATGAGAGATGTGTTGTAAACAATAAAGTCTAACCCGAGGAAATGACATAACTAGGTATTTATAGAGAAAGGTTATAGAATAATTAATTTAACAGAAGGAATTTATTATTCTCTTAATCCATATAAAAACTTATTTCTATATAATAATAATATTATTAATCACTTTACATGTGTTAAACTATTGGTTAAAATAGATATCATTTTTTAAGTAAATATATAAATATTCATTTAATTGATGTTTACTATATCTTTGTCACCAGACTCGATGGCTTGGTCAAAACTTCTTCTGTATTTACTAATCCTTGAGTAATAAATATTTTTCATTCGATAAATAAATAAATTTTTATAACATTCATGGTCATAAAAATAAATATTTATTATGATATGAAACTCATACATAAATATAATGTTTGGATATTTGTGATCAATATATCTGGAATTCAAATTATTCAATGGAAGATAAAATATTACGTATTCTAATAATTAAATTTAAATAGGATTTAATTGATATCAATAGAAACACTAAGTGTGTGACCTTCTATTATTTTTCTTTAGTAAAATTAGACGGGTTCACTTAAAGTATAATATCATCTTATAAAAGCACATAAAGCCACCAAAGAAAAAGTAGTAAATTAAAAAAATGATAAAAACCGCATACATATGATCCCTATTTATAATAGTCCTCATCAAGAGGGTCTCAAACTCTTATCATCAAGCTATATGCTCAATACATATTTCCTTTATTATCTGAAATGAAATCATTAATACACGATGGACATTGAATTTAGTTCAAGAGTTCCATTTCAATCAAAGGGATGGGATATGAACATCTATAAAGATGGTAGGGAAAAATTCATCCTCAACTTATTTATTAATAAAATATTATTCATGAAACACCCAACATGTCTTAATTCATTTTGAACATATAGTGTATGTTTTTAAATACATCGAAGAACATGAGTCATGATGTTTATCAATAATAATCATAAAGTCCATCAATCATTACAAATGCTATTAAATAGAAATATCCAATGCCAAAAAAATAGGTGGAATTTCTACTAGTGGGTCGGTCCTCATAATCTCCTCTCTTTGATATTACCAAATGAAAACATTATCTATTAATGTTTCATCCAATTATGATTACTCTCACATAATAGTCTATATACTATGTGTCTCATCTTATAATGTTATATTACTACTGAACTATATTTAAATATATTTTCATAGAATTTAAATGTTCTCATCATATTAGTCAACTACCATGAAATATTTCATATGGAAGATACTATATGACATTATCACATTAATGTCACATTGAAGAAAAATCAATACATGGGAAGGTATTACTTAATATCCAAATACAAGAATATATATGATAGATGAAGTAAAAATTAGTTGGTTCTAGAGAACTAAATCCAACTCCTTCCATATAATTGTTCCATTCATCATTCTATTTATGACACATGCATTGTTATAAAACATCACCTCATAATTATTATCATAATGTTTAGAATAACTATGTAGATTGTATGGAAGACCACTAATAAAAATAACATCACTTGATTTCCTTTTAACGAACTTATTGAATCCAACTTCGTTCACATTGAGTGATCCATCATTTCTTAAAGTGATAATACCTCCATTATATTATTGGATATAATTTAAGAGATTTTTTAGTCAGGTGTTATGGGAATCCACTATCAATTATCCTCATATTATCTCCTTTTTCTATATTTCAAGACACCTATACCATTATTCCTTGATCTGGATCATGCTTCCTTATGATGGATTTGGAATTTTAAATTCATAAAAAAAATTCCAAAATTATGGAATGTCATTTTCTTGGTGGCATGTTAAGGTTGATGACACCACCCACAAGTATCCTTAATTGAATCATAGATATTTTATAGTTTCACCTTATCTTTTTTATGTTATACTGGATTCTATCTTGGATATTTGGATTTAACCCCATGATTCTACACCATTATTTGATTTATGGAGCGAGATCATAAATTGTGACATATATTCTTTGTATCTATATACTATGTAACACTAATATATTCCTTAAAAGAAAAATATCCTTAAGTATAACATAGATTATTTAAAATTTGATCATCATATTTCTCTCTAATTTTATATCCACTAATTATTTTGAACCTATTCTCACTTACGATCCATATCATTTACCATTACCTTTCCCTTTATCTTATGCTCTATATTTTACACTTTATATACCTATTTGCCTTATAAATTTACTGCATGACATGACTGCTCGAGTCATTAAATTCATATGGGTGATGAACAGATTAAAACTTTATTGTACAAAAAACACTTACTACTATTGATTATTTAAGTGGTAGTGTGGGGTCAAACCCACATGGATCCTTGGTAGTTCATCAACCAATCGAAAAAAATATTTAGAAGGATTATTCACTTTATATAATCTATTTTTAATAACACAATGTTTTTTAGGGATATGATTCATAAAATTTTATGTCTATGTCTGAATTTTATGCTCTTGTTAGAATGTAATCCTAGATTTATCTTAGGATAATCCTATGTCTTAAGTTGTAAAGTTGTGAAAGATTTTCCAATTTTTTTTAGTAAAACCAATTGGATATACCCATGATATAACTTTCCCATTGATAGGGTATAACTAAAAACCTTTGTGAATTACACTTAGATTTTATGTGGAAAGAATAATATATTAATTTTAATAGTCATGATCAACTCTAGTTAGGATAGGTTTGTTTAATTAAACTTCCTATGGTCATGGATCTATAAAATAATGTTAATAAAACTTATTATTAACCTAACTACAATCCATAGGGTTTACAAGGATCCATTTATAGATTCATCAGGAATATAAACAACCATAATCTCAACCCCTAACCCTTAGTGGTTTATGCACACATGGCAGTGATGATGAAAAGTAAGAAAATATAAGCATGATATGTATAATCATGGAACAATTGATAAATAAGTAATACAGTTTTAAAATAATTAAGAATCAAGAAAAAAATTGGAATCAATTCAAATCCAACCCAACACTCACTACACATAAAGAAATAAATAATAACATTGCATAAGTTTTTGAAGAATGGTGAGTGTTGATGAAATGAATATTTAAAATGAAAACAGATTCACAAAATATGTTAAATGAGTGTAGAATGGTTAATAAATCAAGGGGATTTTATAAAAAAAATTAAAGGAATGGATTAAAATTGGTTTGGAATAAAATTATATGAAAAATAAGAGAAAACATCATGAGAAAATTAGAGAAAAAATTGTATTATTTTTTTACACAAAGAGGAGAACTAGAATATTAATAGGCTGAAAATATACATGATGTATAGGTCATTGACTTCATGTACTAGTTTAAGAGACTTTTTACTTGTATATAAACATCATTTAAGTAGGATTCACATTGTGTATTTGAGATCCACATTTACCACCGATGAATTTGAATGTATCATTGGCTCTGTGGGCCTTCGAACTTTACACTTTATGAAATCTATGGACATAATGTATGTGATACACTTTTAGTGGGATTATGATATTTGAAATCTTCATGTTGTGTAATGAATGTACACATCATGTATTGTATTCACGTCGTTTAAATGATTCATGGGCGGGTCTTTGGACTTGTAAGATTTCTTTGATCGAGTGTCACATATTGTCTATGTGATAGATGATATATAAATCCTATTTTTGGAACTTTTCAACATTTCTTAATTTGATTCCATAATTCCAAATTCTAGTGAAAAAAACCAAATACTAAGTTCATTATCGATTAAATTATCAATAAATCTTAATTAAATGTTTCAAATATGTTTTTATTATTTCATGTTATCGAATTTCACCATACATGAACATATTCATGTTTTCAAGAAAAAATATATCAATATGGATTCCAAAATAAATAATTTCTAAAACCTAAAATATTTATTATATTAAGGAAAATATAACTAAGTGTTTTTAGAAAAATTCATCCCTATAAAATGAATCATGCAAAGAAAATTATTCTTGTCTCACAGTTCAATTATTTATACATAATATATATTAATATAATTCTAATTTCACAAAAATTATTTAAATCCTATACTAATTTTTCAATTTATCTCATAATGAATTTTCCCTCATCACTCAAGGTAAAATTTATCTAGAGTTATTCTCATACATTGAATACATGTTCTTAACCATAGGTGTTCACTGGTTCAACTATCTCCACTACATGAATACAAATACAAAATCAATCATGAGGGATTTGGAAAAAAGAGTTTAAATGACTCTGAAACTGAGGGTAGACAGGTAGAATGTAAAAAACAAGCTCAAAATGATCGCAATATATACTATATAATGCATGATAAATATAAATAGTTCCAAAAATTAAACCCTACAAGACCAAATGGGTTCCATTCTAAAAAAACTAAAGTTGGGTCCATGAGTCTATTATGTAATTATAAAAAATATAAATTATTCAATTATTTTTTAATTTTTCAAATGTCATGTCTATGCTCAGTCTCACTTCCATCCCATAATAACATATGATCCATCAAAGGATTCATTGATCAAGAAATTGTGATTTGTGACCTTCCTGATACACAACCAAATATCTTTTTATTTTTCTTTCAATAAATATATATATTTTTTAAAAAGAAAATTGTAGGAATGGATGATTCCTAATGTAATCATGGACTAGATCATATCATTCTAGTGAAATTTCCATTATAAATATCCTACATAAAAACACTTCGTGTCCATCAGTAGTGAAAATTCCAACACACTTGCTCAAAGGAAAAACATACATAATACAAAGATTAGTGTAGGAAGGGATAATCAGATTTGAAATGACTCCATCCATAAAAGTTTATTCATGGATAATATTGTCTAGGGAAGGTAAAATGTATAGGTGGGTATCAGGAAAAAGTTTCTTAATAAATATTGTCTCAATCATATTAAAAATGTTTTTTTAATTATATCCTTAATATTATTTCAATGGAAGTTCTGATTGGTTTACAAGTCCCATGTGTTTATCAATAAATATGCTCAGAAAATATTATAAAAGTGTTGGTATGGAATCCCCTCATGAATGGGCGTACAAAAAAATAATTGGAAATCACTCAGGGTATAAAATTAAGTAATAAGTCAATCAAAATAAATTGAAAAAGTCTTGAATTAGAATTAGATAACTAAAGTCAAAATCCTAATAAAAATAAAAATAGGAGTAAAAAATAGATTTAAATAATTTATGATCTTTATTTTTTTTATTTATATTAGTGTAAGGAGTTTTCATGTGTAAATCATGCTTTTAGTGAAACAAATATCCTAGAAAAATGAAACCATGAAATAATCCATGTGTATCAATAATTAATCTCAAGGAAGAATCCACCACACATATAATGATATAGTTCGAGCACTATCCTATAAGGAATCAAGGGAGTGTTATCACTAAAAATATAGAAAAAATGAAAGGGAAATTGATTTTCAAAAGGTAGGGAATCAAGAGATCCATGTACTGAATGTCATTCAATGGGGAAACACGGTGGATAGTGTGTGGAGGTTGTATGAATTTCAATTTTTTGTAAAAATAAAAAACCTTCCTTATATAAAACATTATCATATAGTGTTATCCAAATTGGAAGTAGAACACTGTGTAGGTGCATACAGTTAGAACTAGGAGAAATAAGCTGAGATAAATGTGGAAATTTGAGTACAGTTTAGTTCTGGGATGACATTTGAAAAACAATTCTTCCAAAATTTTAAAAATACACTAATAACATGATTGAAAATACATAAAACAAAACAATATATGTTTCCTCACATAATATTCTAATAATAATTTCATTAGCCAAACATATCAATAAAGGGATCATGTAGTGTCTTCCAAATGCTCATAGGTCCGCTGTCTCCTCTAAAAAATGGTGGTTGTTTCATCGATCTCACAGGGAATATTGGGGATATTAACCACCTATAAAGACACTAATAATGAATATTATGGGGAAGGAAAAGAATCTATGATCATTTTTGTGGGTATCTGTGTTGAGAAAAGATCTCAAGTGAGAGATCCTCAAGATGGTGCTTGACATGAGATAGATTCTGATAAATCTTAAGCATAAGGGAAGATAGTTGAGTGAAAGTTGTTTCAACAATATAATGTGATGTATAAGAGTTATAAATGGATAAATTAATACATTAATAGAATAAAAATAATCCAACCATCAGTAAAGAAAAAAACTATGTCCCAAGTATATAAAGGGAAAGGCTA
Source organism: Viscum album (assembly GCA_963277665.1). Taxonomy (NCBI): domain Eukaryota; kingdom Viridiplantae; phylum Streptophyta; class Magnoliopsida; order Santalales; family Viscaceae; genus Viscum; species Viscum album. The sequence goes on along the minus strand of OY728157.1, from coordinate 2,111,714,442 downwards.
CATCACTGAGGAATGGAATACAAGTAGTTCAAAAAGTTTCACCCAAATAGAATAGAAAAATGATTAAGGGGACCAGAAAAAACTAGGACGTAAGCTCAATGTCTTTAGGTTCCACACAAGCTATCCCCTACTATGAAATGTGTGCCTGAAACTAGCCTGCCCTATCGATATAAGAGATCATGTAAGGTTCTAGGGGATCATCCTACATAGTGGGTGTTAGGGTGTTGACAACTATTTTAGTAGATGTTGGAGGTGAGCTTGTGATCCTAAAAGTGGACATTTATTTGAAAGTTGGGATGCTGAATAGAACCTCGGTAGATGGTGGGATTTCTAGGACTCTTCTCCTCTAGCCCTACACTACATGAAAATCTTACTGGTCTATAAGGTCTTTGAGATCTGATTATAGGTCGGTCAGGGTGTCATAGGTATGAGGTTTGGGGGTAGATGTAGGGTCTAAAGTGGGTGGTGTATGGAATATTTTTTGGGATGGTGGTGGGGTAGGGATGATAAATAATAGTGGTGTAATGAATGGTATGTCTAGGCAGTGACAGATCTGATATTGGTTTTCCATAATTTAATGGTGCACGATCTAGAGATCTGTAGGGTCGGATGGGAAGGGTGTTGTTGTGGGAAAGGTATTACTGAATGTAGAAGGTAAATTCATGGTGAAAGGGGTATGTATGTGCATGGTAATGGGTTAGGGAATGGTGGTGGGGTGATGGGGTGAGATGGAAGTAGTTGTAGTAGGGGATTAGATGGTTGTAGGGGTTGGTGAGGGAGTTGGGGCATGAGGCAGGGAGGCTGTTATGGCTAGTTCTGCAACATGTCATATAAGGGCCTCATCTGTATCCTCTATGTACACCGATTCCCATTTTTATATACTACTATCATTCATGAGAATCCCTATCTTATTGAGAAGTAATAGGATGATTCCCTCCATATAGATTAGTGAGGTGTGGGGTTGGGCGACCTCAAAGGTATCGATATGTCTGGACAAATGGGTGATTAAAGAACCTCCCATTAACTTACCACGAGTCCTCTTGGCAAGGGTATGGTAGAAATCTTCGAAATTCATGTCCATGTTTATGGATATCCCACCCATGGCTATTGTGAGAATGAAACTATGAATTTTTCTCACTTATATGTGAGAATTATCACTATCCATCGAAGTGTGAGCATGGGAACAATGTAGGATCTAGAAGAAAATAGCTCTATAAAAAGGTTATCTTCATGGTGTGAGGATCATAAACGCTCTGATAGTATCTAGTGATACTGACCCAAATTTATAAATCCTTGAGTTTGTCAGGATCAAGATGGAATGTTTGAAATATAGGAAAGGTGATGATCTTGGTTGAGTAGATTCATAATACAATGCATAAATCACACATGAAGAGATTCCAAGGCCTATAGTTGATTTTGAAGTGGTATAAAGTGATGAGAAAATTAAAAGTGTCTTGGAACTCATGGAAGAGATCCCTAAAAGTATCTTCTCTCAGCTGGGTAATTATTTTTAGGTTCCACCAGCCAATGAGGTTAAGGACCTCCTAGTGGTTGTGGATTTAATCCAGTTTTATGAGGTCCAACCTATTGTTGGTCTGTATTGGCTTGGCCTAGATGTGGACCAGCCAAATATGATGATGAGGGTCAGAAAAGTGGATGTAGGGATGAAGGTGATGAAAAGAAGGGACCTGTGATCCATTGTATTATGACATTAAGTCCCTATATGTGCATTATCACACATAGGCGGAAGTGGATGGTGAGGTGGAGGGTTCATTTAGTGGTGGAATAAGGGAAGCTTTCCATCATTTTTATGGAAGTGGCGTTTTCTCATGCTTGGGAATATAGTTTGTGGGTGAGGTGCACATGGTCTTTGTTCATTCCATGTATGATGGAGGGGAATATGTAAGGGGTGAATAATATGGAGAATATGATATGAGGAGGATAGGTGTCTAGTGGTAGGGATGAAAATCCATCAAGGGGGTGTAGGTTCAGGCAATGGAGTTCATGATATGGGATGAATCGTGCAAAAGGAGGAGCATTGGGGGTGGGGGTGGTGTGAACCCTAGGCTCTTAGGTTTTTAAAGAAACTTAAAATTTACACACTATGTATTCAATACGTGACCTGTATTTATCGAATTGTTAATTTTTCATGTGCTTGACCTTTTTCACACTTTGTAAGTATTACATGTTGTAGTTTTAATTTTGTGACCATTTCTGGGCTAGGTCCTTTATTTTAGCCTCCAATAGCTCTAAACCCTCTTAAAGACAAAATTAATTTATTCTAACCTATTAAACATACCCTAGGTTTCCTCCCATTGAGAGATTTATTTATTTTCTAGTGCTAGACTTTGTTCAAATTCGAATATTTTATCTTTGAGTTGATACCAATTGAATATCGATTTTTGAAGACAAAGGTTACAAATGGAAGGATGACCTACCTTGTGTGAGGTACAATAGAATTTTAATTCTTGATAACATTGGATCCTTTTCCATTAAAAGGTAGTTTCTTATTGATTCTATAACTAGTAACATGTTCATTTTTCTGATTATCAAGGGAGATGGGTTTATTATAGAATAACTCCTTTCTTTCATTATTGGACTTCTCTAAATTGAACACAACATGTTATTTAGAAAATCTAATAATAAATATTCTTTGGTTAACATAAGTCAATTCCATTAAAGCGGTGAGAAATCATTTTACTAGAATGAGTCGGATTGGTCCATTTTCTTCCATATATAGAACATGTAATCAATTAGGGAAAATGAATTTTATAACCTTTTCCAAGATGTACTTGTGCCATCATTAAGGATTCTTGACTAAACTGTTATTGAGTTTGAGTGTAATAATAGTTGGTTTTAATTATCCAAGTCCCTATTTTTTAAAATAGTCATGAGCATGATATTTATACTTATTCCTAGATCTCATATGGCTCTCTCAAAGTTTCATTCTACTATAATGCAGGGAATTGAGAAACTATCAAGGTATCACATTTTTGTAGGTAGCTTCTATTATATAACTACACAGTATTCTTCATTTTAATTGATGAATACTAAGTCTTCCCTTTTCTTTTTGATTGAGTGAAATTATTTATTAAATCTTTAGTAAGTGGTTACATGTTAAATTTCTTCTGCAAATAGAAAATTGATATGAAATTGTTTAAACATCTCCAAGAATTTTTTATATTACCACTTATTTTTTCCATGTTTCATCTATTTAGAAAGGTGGAGAGACGGGTTGTATGCTGATGGTGCCACATAGACATCACCCTTTTAAGGATATTAATTTGGTGTTTTCTCATATGGTTCTACTTCTTGAGTTATATCCTGACTAGATTTATTTGGTTATTTTAATTGATTTTCTTAAGTCTTCATGGTTATTAAAAATCTAGAAACTCTCCAATTTTAAAAATTATAGATTTATCCTTTCTCTTAGATCTAAATTGTTGTTATTGAAAAAATTACATGATATTCACCTAGACAATGGTTTAGTGAACTACCAAATTTGACCCACAAAGATGTATAATGAATAATTACAGATTTTCATTTCAATTTCTTGATTTTTCATCATTTGATATTATTTTTTCACAAATAAAGTGAGAAGGGTTTTAGTATTGGTCTAAAGAGGATGAGATTATTTTGGTGGTATTAGTGGGGATTATTGAAATTGATGTTGTTTTGATGGTGGGAGATATTGAGATATAGGAAATGGTTGTTGTGATTTATTCTATGGTTGAGGAGATGGACCTTGTGGTCGGTCCCAAGGTGGTCCTTGATTCTTTTGTGGCATCTTTCGACTCCTCTCCCGAAAATAAAATTGGTTATGCTAATGTGGTAGTTGATCTGACATTTTCTGATAGTTTTGAAGATATTTATAGTGCTGGGGATGAAGGTATTATTGGCCTTGTTGATTTTAATTGACATAAATAAAATATTGATATTGCAGTTATTTAATCCATGCCCTACTGTTTTGGTAGGAACGTGAGCCTCTCCACATTTTTCAAGATTGAATATCTATAATAGGATCATGATGGGTGGTGGTGCAACAAGTAATTGAAATGAATCTAGTTTCTTTTTCACAGCCTCTATATGAGCTTCTTGGAAGGTAGTCTCCTTATCTATCTAGATTCCACATATAGGTGGTCCTTTATCACTTTTCCACAAAATGGAATTGTGGAAAAATTTATCTTGAATTTCTTGGATGTCTTCTGACGTCTTGAGAATGAGTCCTCCATTAGTAGTGGAATGAACTAATGTATATGCAGAGAGATATAGTCATTTATTGAATATATGAAGTTAGATCAAAATATATTATTCATGATGTGGGAATTTATGGTTTAGATCCTTGATTCTATCCCATTCTTCCCATACTGATTATTTTTCTCCCTGGGTGAACTCTTTGAATGTCTTATAGTGCTTCCTTGTCTAAATTGGTGGGAAGTATTTGATTAAATTTTTTTTTCTAAATCATCACAAGTCATGATTGGATCAGGGGATTGGCTCTTTAGCTAATCCTTGGATCTATCATGCAAGGATAATTGGAGAATATAGATTCATATAATTTTTGATGATATTCCGTGGTTGTAATAGGTGTCACAGACCTAAGAAATTGGATATATGTTTATGGGGGTCTTTACATTAAAGTAAACTAAATTAACCCATGTTTTAGATTATGTGAATGAGTCTATGAGTAATTTAAAAAATGAGAACCTAAATTGGTGGAATTATAATTCTTGTCTTAACACCAATAATGGATGACAAGACATACTCCATTATGGAGTGCTCCTGTAGTTCTGGTCGCTCACCCACATTGTCAAGTGGTGAATATTTCATATTTTCTTGGTGTGGTAGTGTATTATCCTTATGATCAACCATTATAAATTAGTGGCATGGAATTTTATTTATATTGATATCAGGATCAAAAGAAAGCTTTTCTTGTGCGTTCATGCATCTTAAGTGAGTCAAGGGTCCCTGACGCATGTGCTTTCATGAAGAAGAAGAAGAAGAAAAAGAGAGAGGGAATAGAGATAGTGAGAGGGAGAGGGACCTGTTGTTAGAAATGAAAAAAATTTAAAATATAAAAAATGTTGGAAAAAAGAAGAAAATGGGGAGGGATGAGGTAATATATGGTTCAATCCAAAAGTTATTAAGGATGAGAAATGTTAATCCCTATAAATGATGCTAAAATTTGATGCAGCCACACACATCATTGAATTTGTGTGCGCTGTGATCTAATTTGAAATTTATTTTCTAAGACTATACAAACTAATAAGGAGTAGTAAAGTGGTAGTGTGGGGTTAAAACCATTAGGATCACTGGAAGGTTATCCACCAATAAGAAATATACTTTATAAGGATTCCCCACTTTCACTCTTTAGATATGTATTTTACTATATCCTAGTAGGTTTAATTTATGGAAGATAAAAAATGAAGGGATTGAGGTTAATTTCAGGGCTCCGGATAGAAGATAATCCTAGATTTAGCTTGGGATAGTCATATGGCTTCAACATTGATATAGATAAAGAATAACCAATTGGTTTTAGTCAAACCAATTGGATATATCTATGATGAAACTATCCCATTTTCAGGGTATAAATGAAAACCTTGGTGCATTATTCTTTTCATATATCCAAAAAGTGTCATAGGATAATGTTTATAGTCATTCAAATCTCTAGTTAGGTTAGATAAGTTCAATTTCACGTCCCATGGTTAAGGTTTTTCAAAATAATGTGATTAAGAATTATTATTAACCTAATTAATATCCATAGGAATACCAAGGATCAATATATATATTCATTAGACACAGAAACAACTCTAATCTCAAACACTACCCGTATTTGGATTATATTTACATGGCAGTGATGATAACAAGAAGGAAGATATAACACATTTTATGTATAATAATGAAACAGCTGACAAAGAAGAAATACAGTATTAAAGAAAATTAAGAATCAAGACCAATTTTTTTAATGAAATATAAATCCATCCAATTACTCATTGCATATAATGTAACAATGAAGATCATTACAAGCATTGTTAAAGAACAATGAGTGGTGATTAAACATATTTCAAAAATGAAAAAATATTTAAAATTGATATAAAATGATCATATAATGATTAGAAACTCAAAAAAAATTCTAACACAATTAATGGAATGAATTGAAATAAGTTCGAATTGAATGAAATTGAAAAACAGGTGAAACGTCAGGATAAAACATGAGAAAATATGGATTATTGTTCTGTACTCGAAGGAGTACTGGAATATTAATAGGATAGAAAATTACATGATGTGTACATCATGAACATAGATTACTGAATTAGGTTAATTATTTCTAGACTTCTTCACTCCATGTAAGTCTGTTTCACATCATGTATTGGAGATCCACATTTTTTCTAATGAATCGACTCACATCTATGACTGGTTGAGCCTTTGAACATTGCACATCATGTATTTGGTTTTGTTTTAGTAGGATTTTGATCTTTGAAATCTTCATATCATTTAATAAATGTACACATCATGATCTTTGAAATATAAACATCATTTATTGAATATACATATCGTGTATTTCCTTCACATTATTTAAGGGCTTCATGGGTAGGTCTGTAAACTTCCAAGCATGATGTGAATTAGGAACACAAATCGTGTATGTGATATACAACATGTAAAACCTATTTTTTGGAACTTTTATGCATTTCTTAATTTTAGTCTAGAATTCCAAATTCCAGATATATCAAACAGAAGACCCATTTCATTATCTAATAAATAATGATAAAAGATCAATTAAATATATCTAGTATTTATATATAATTTCATCTTATCACAACAACATCATCAAATGTATCTATGGGTGTGTTTTCTTTTTTAGATGAAGAAATGAAATTTTTTTACCTATGAGACCTATTTGAATACACATGATTATAGAACTCTAAATAATAGAATTTGGCCTCCTATATTTTTCCTTTTCTCTTTAAGACTGGTTATATTCTTATCTTATAAGTGGTCAAAGAAATATTTATTTTTTAATGGTCCACTCAACCAAGTCTTCATTCCAAAGGGATGAACGTTTTGAATAAAATTTATCTAGGTGGATTCTGATGAGTTAATTTATAATTTTACATCATCAATAACTTCACCATTGATTTAAATAGAGGTTATAATCTTGTTTACTCAAATGAATCAATCATCCCCCAATTCATGTTATTCTATCATGATATCTTCAAACTAATATCAATAGGTTTGTTACCAAGAATATTTATTATTCTTATATCTATAAACGATACCATAGAGTTTCCCCATGTTTTTTTCTCTCTCTAATCCCCTGAATCATTTCATCTATTTCTTAGTGAGTTATAGTAGAATTACATTTCACATTCTTCTACAAACATTGATATTACTTTTTTCCTGTAAAGTGTAGGTTTTCCACACTTCAAGAATATTAACACTTTTCTCTATGATATCATGAATTTCTAGGATGAGTTATAGAAGATAAAAAATTATCTCTCTCTCTTTATAAATTGATTCCCCGACCATTGAACATGGAGGCACCTTTTTTGTTGGTTTTTTTCATTGTCTCTATAGATATCATTGATCGGTGATATAATAAACTAAAAGAAAACACTCATATGTGAGAATAATACATAGAAAACTGATCTATATTTCCCTTATACTAATTGTGAGGCACCAAAATAGTGTATTCCTCCACCGAAACGGGTGGGGGTGGTAAATAAGTGGTCAGAGAAAATAGAAAATCCAAGACTATGTGATTCCCATCACTGTTATTATAAATAGATCTTTATTGTGGTGATGTGATGATGTGCAATAAAGTGTGAAATAACACACATAGACCCAATGGTTTTTAATGTTCCACCACCCTTATTATCATATTGAAAATATTTGATGTGTGTTGGTTATGATCTTTTCAACCACATTCTAGTTTGTTATTAAAGGATTAAGGATTGGAGCATGAAAGTTTTCTTGAACTCTGATTACAAGACAAATGAAAAGTTACAAAAATCTAAATGATAATTTATTCCCCCACCAATATCCTATATAACTATCTCTATAATGGGTGGTCGAATATCTTAGAATCTCTCCCATTTTTCTCACATAGGACTGTTGGTGGGTCACCATTTATTTATAGAGAAAAATTGTTTTTTAGTTTGGTTCCTCTGATTTAAACATGGACCTTAGCTCCAAAATGTATGTAAGGAAAAATACAAAATATCTTATAGTATATATTTTTTGATTTACAGTAGGACTAGCATACTTTAGTGTGATAGGTTTCATAAATTTAAAACCAAAGAAGACTATAATTTTATAGGATGTCTTATTGTGGTGTGAATCAAAAACCACAAAGTGGCCATCCTAAAACCTCTAGAACCAAAAAAGTCCTTAATATATTATCTCCTAGTTCGTAGTGGCATGGTTTATTCAAATATATAATTGTATTCTTCCCCTCACTAAACCCTATAGAATGAAACCTTTCATAATAGGGAATGACCAATTGGAACCCAAACGAGTGAGAAACCAATATAAGTTGTGTTGAACTTTATGAAACAGTCTATAATTCATAATTTATAATAAGACCACTAATAACATAAATAATTCATCCCTAACATTATTATTCAAATTTCATATTAATTCCTTCTATCATCAAAATAAACCAGCAGAAAAACCCTCATGCATAATATTAACTCATTTTTCTATTAACATCATCATATGCAACCAATAATATGTGATATGTTCCAATCTTCATCCGATAAAATTTTACCTACATAATAGAAACTCATGAACCGTTACATCTCATTTTGGATAAACTATTTTATATAGATGAGTAACATAAGAACATTATTGTGTGATCATCACCATTGATGTTGTTATTCTATCACATGCAGCAGAGCTTCATGTCTTTCATTCCTATGCATCTCCATTGTTCTCCAAAGTGATTTAAACTTATTATTAATTATTTTTTAAGTAAATAAAAAAAAAATAAAATAACATAAAACATGAATTAATTATCTTAATAAATATGTTATGGAATAAATCTAATGTAAATATTATCTAAACACGACACTATAAGATAAAATTCTGTTTGGGAGAGTACTCCAACTCTCAGGGGGAAATTAATTACACAATGACCATTTATCAGTTAAAATAAACAGAGTATCGTAGTTTAAAATTGTTTCATGACGATTATCTATTATATAAAAGGCCTCTTCTAATAGTCCCCACCATTTTTGGAAGAATAACATTATTAAAATTACCTAAATTCCAAAATCCGATTCCACCAATAACATTTCTATCATAAAGCTTACCCTAATGAAAAGTGTACCTTATTATGTCCCAAATAATTTCCACCTAAAAACCAAGCCAATCATGAATTAATACAATCCACATGAAATTCAGTTAATTTAAACATAGATATGACTATTAATATAATGGTATGTATGACTAATTAAATCTTAACCTACTTCCTAGGATGAGATATATTTTTCCATATCTACCATGTATCCTATTTTTAAAATTTATTTTCAATTTCAAAAAATATATTGTTCTTTAAAAAAATAATAAAGGTTGGTATACCTAAAAATTTATTATTTTTTCCCCATGTTTAGACACCGAGATCACAAAAAGTTCTTCTCTTATCTCCTTCATCACCCATCAACTATAATACTTCAAATTATTTACTCTTTGAAACTAATTCTTAATTTTCTATTTGGTTTATAATTGAAAGGCATTCCCCCTTTTATGTCTATTAAAGAGAATATTATCATATATTAATAACAAACATCAGATTTATATCCCCAAATTACTTTCTTTATCACCGTGAATGGATCCTTTAGGCGTCATATATAAAATCTGTTTAAAGAAAACATTTACAATGATTATAAATAAATATGATTAAAGTAGATATCCCTATAATAACTCTATTTTTGGGTTAATATTTATTGAATATTTTCTATTATAATTGATCTTATAAGTAATATAATAAATAAACATAATAATATTTTGAAACAAATAATTCATTAAATTGATTAACTATTATAAAACTAGCCTTTTACATGGTTTCAAACCGTGACCATAGGTACAAAGTTTCATTGTTTCTTAACCATTTCTATAGATTTAAAACCTTTTTTATAGGTATCCAATATTAATGAAAAAAACATGGAACTATGTTTTTAACCCTCAAATTTAAATTTATTACATAGATTACTTAACCCCTAGACAAAAAATTATTTTCAATACATATATTTATATATATATATTAATAAAGTTATAAAATATTATTTTTTTGTATCGTTATTATCATCATCATAAATTTAAATAAAATAATTTTACCTATGGTCATGGTTTTCCGAAACTATGAATATTTGTTGACTTATGGTCACTTATTTTTGATACTGTAATCATAGCTCTAGCCTATGATCAAAATTTTATAATACTATGAAAATAAGTTTACTATTTTCTATTATACACTTTATTTTAATAAAACATGACTGTATGATCATCCTAGGGTCTCAGTTTGAATAAACCATCACCATAGGTCACCTATGGTAATATTTTTCAAAATATAGATAAAAAACTATGATCATAAGTTAATTTTCTTGTAGTGATTTCCCATAAAAAGAACTACATAAACCCTCATTCCACTAAATTATATTATTTCATTATATCGATCTTAAGAACCTTGATACCTCACCGTGATGTGTAATGAGCATTCGTTGAGAGAAAAAAAATTGACTACACATAATATAGTTGTTTTGATTAACTATTTTTAAATAAAAGATGAATTATCTTTTGAAATAATAAGATGGAAAATAAAATACAAACTTTTCACAAGAATTTAAGCAAAAATAATTATAAATAATATTGAAAAAAATAATTAGATTATATTCTGTGTTAAAAGATGAGTTTTAAATATTTAATATAAAAGTGATAAAAGTTCCATTTAATTGACCAAATTCAACTTCCTATTTAACAAAATATTTCATAAGATAAAAAATCTCACCCCTAAAATTATTCAATTTTTTTTAAATTCTGAATTAAATATATCAATACCTGGTGATTTTGTATGAAGAATATGTTCAAGAGCTAACACAAATTTTCTTGTATAAATATCATGATCCAATACACCATTCCAAGAATATGTAATCAAAACTTCAATACCATCATATAAAAAATCTAAAATATTATATAAACTTATATAAATAATGTCAATATAAAAGTATGTGATTATATTTTTAATACATGATGGAACTTTAACCAAGATACTTTCCCCATTTTTAGTTTTTTTATCATATTTTCCCTCCCATTAAATATTCTTCAAACTAAAATAAGAGAGGTTTCATTTTCCATTCATAATATGTGACACTTTGGACCTTATATAAAAACTTTATCCTACGACTATAATAACCCTTATAACTCTTTTTACAGATGTGAAACTCTTTTAATCATGTAATTATAAAATTTGGATATATAACATTTTTATAACTCATATTCTATTTTACCAATTATATTATTCAGATTATTGAATATAGACCAATTTTATTTCATTATCTTAAGACCAATACACAGTATTTTACTTTACATGTCTAAATGAAAATGCTACCATATTTATTTAAAAATATTGAATTATCTAAGGTCTTTAGTCCATATCATATAAAATTTAATTTTTTTTATTTCCCCAAAATAAATTTGTTTTGTCTTGAATACAACAAGATGATACAATAATCAAATGAAACCTCTTCCAAATAAGTTATTATGAAGATAGGACACACATTTTTCTATTCAATAGAGCCTAAAAATGATTCATCCTCTCACTAGGCTTATTCAAAATATTCATATCCCATAAAAAACTAAAAAATTTCTGTCAAAAAAAATATGAACATGTGTAGCCATATCATGATCACCCTGAAAGGAGTTCATTGCAAGAAAATTTTTGGAGAAACCACTCCACTTTTAAAAACTATAAAAAAGTTTATTCAAATATTTCTTAATAAGTAAACTCCGAATTAAGTCATTATACACCCACATCAACAATTATATTTTTTCTACTTATCTAGAATTCTATGAAAACCATAAAACCTTAAAAAATTCCACTCATGTTTAACCACTAGAAAAATATACATTACAATATGACTTTATGATTTTTTTAATAATAATATTAACATTTTCATTCCATGAAATGAAAAAATCTTCTGAATGAACATTATTTGTACTAGGGAAAGAATTATGAAAACCACTTTTAGTTTTAATAAGATTAATGTGTATATGATTAGTTATTTATTTAGATAAGAAAATATTACTGGGATGAAAGATTTACGCTTCCTATGGAGTACCTAAACTGTTAAATAATTTCAATACCCAATATTGTTAATGTATTTGAGTTTTACAATACATTTTGGGGTTATAACTCTTAAACCATCACCTTTTTGAAATATGGATACATCAATTCATCAAAAAAAGTTACTTTAAAACCAATAAACATTCCATTTTCATCCAAATACTCTTTAATACCCCTCTTTGAGACTATCCTTGTTTCATTAACATATTCGAAAAACTGATGTACTTATCTCATAGAAGAACCACTATTTCCAGTATTCTTTAAGAGTGGATGTTTCTTCTATTTAACCAACATTGTAAAAATGTTATTGACAAACAATTATAATGAAATTGAAAATGTAATAAAACATACAATATTATTCAAATGAGATAAATCATCCTTATCAAAATCTGTGAAGATAACTTAGCATTTAGTTTTGATGATTTTAGAAAATTCTTCTAAAAAAGGATTATATATCTGTTGTGATTTTATAGTTTAATGTTTTTATATATATAATTAATAATATAAACAATACAATCTACTAGAAAATATATTAATCTTTATATAGTGCATAAAAACTAATAAATTAATTTACTCCTTTTATGATTGTTGACTAACCAAACCTTTAATTTTGAAATTTTATGCAATCCCTCTCTTTTTTATCCTCAAAATATAGGATGACCTAAATTTTTTTCATTCATAACCTTGTTACATATTTTTTTATTGATTTTTCATTATCAAATAACATCATTTACTAGAAATTAATTATCCATAAATCCTAATATTAAATATAAATAAAAATGGGAAGTCACTCATATTAAAAAAGAAGATGTTTTTATCCAATTGATTATTGTGATAAACCTATATTTATAGGCTCATTGATGAACATAAATACTCAAAACCTTATAAATTTTTCCACTCTTTATTTTCTCCTAAGAGACAAGTAATCTGATAAATAAAATTTTAGTTTATGTAACCCTAGATGAGATGCTTGACCCTAACATAGAGGGATAATTTTTTTCAATAAAAAATAGTAATACACCCCTATAGAATGTTTAATAATTGAAGTGAGGTCATTATCAAAACTCTATGTTCTTCTCTTTAATTTTTTCTTATCATTATATGAAAATAATTGGTACAAATATATTCTTAAATTGATTTACAGTGTATAAAATCAATCATTTAATAATTAAATAATTCAAAATGAATTATTGAAATCCAAAAAATTGAGTCTTTATCTAAAAACATATAACCTTAAAATAAGAACATATATTTTCCTATTCATACCACCATGTTGATCAATATCAAATTTAAAATTTTTTGATTTCTCTTCATATAAAATAATAAATTTTTATACAACCCTCAAAATATCTACTTCCATGTCAGACCACTAAACAAATATGGTAAAACATGAGAACTAGCTATATGATAAATATATTCAAGGAAACCCCTATATACAATAGTAAGTAAGTTCAAAAAGATTCATGGAGATCATTGAGATAAATCTTTGAAAAAACCAACCCAACAGTCCACCCAAATGTTGGAAAATATAGATACCCCAAACAACTCTATCACATGTCAGAAGAGATTCTATATACATAAATATATATTTTTATGAAAATTAATTTGAATAAGTGTAAAAAAAATAAATATATAAAAAATCTATAATTATTGAAGATAGTTACCAAGGTTAGTGGTCTGGGTGGGTTTTTATAATTGGAATGAATGATGAATGAGAAACAACATGGAAAATTTTATCATATAATGACAAACCATGCCTTGAGTTTTTACAATTTAGAGAAACATGAGTGTATAGAAAAATAAAATACATAAATATATAATGAAAAACTATATTTTTAATAAGTAAATATATTTTAAAAAAATCTTATACTAAAGCACAAATAACTAAAACATAAATAATTTGGTTTAAAAAATAATATTTAATAATTGATGCATGTTTTGTTTCCTAGAAACCAAATATATATAAATTATATCATAAAAAATTTATATATATTGGGAATTTTTTAAAGTATAAATATGAAAATATATAGATAAAAAATTGTTTAGGAGATAATATTTCTACCTCAATGCACATTAGTATCGAGATATATCTTCACTAACCAAATAGAAGGCATTAGTGATATGGTTCTTCTAAGGGAGGGTCTTATTTTTATCTATAGAATTCCTCACATGTTCTATCATTATTCCAAGTTTCATTTTTTTTTATTTTTATACTTTGGTCTTATGTCTATTTTATTCCTAGTTTGGTTGGATTTCTTTATCTTATATATCTCTGAAGACATTCCCCCTAGATCCAGGGCTTTAAATTTGATTTTTATTGTCACTAGGTTGGTTATTTATAGTGGTTTTTCTTTATTACCCTTACATTGACTTATATATATTTTTCAACAGATGAAATTGATAATCTCATTAATTGAAAACATTTTTTAAAATAAAATGAATTTATTATGATATTTTTTATTGTTAATATATTCTAGTGTTCCTGTTGTTTTATTCATTTTCTTCAGGATTATATAAGTTATGTGATATGAGAAAAATACATGGAAACAATAATAATATCCACCTAATACAATGTTTTCTAAAACAATGGTTGATCATAGAGCAATTCGAAAATACATAACTAAAGGAACAAGGTAAAAAGAGGCCTCCGAAGGTGAAAACTAACTTTACATGTCGTCAAATGGTGCAATTCTTGGAAGTAATACAAGTTGTAAAGTTGAAGAAATCAACGTGGAATGATGATAACATGTTTCACGAAGTGACATTTATGTTTCACACATTGACCCATCTGAATATGAACCATGAATCCATCATCCCATGAGTTACGTACACATGGTGCATGATTTAAATGTGGTGTAATAATTACATGATGTTTAAAGGTAGTTACGGCCTAAAAACATCTTATTTCATCATATTTTGCAATATTGACTTGTTTTTGGACCTATAACTCACATATGACCACCTTTTGACCCATTCTTAATGATATTGATTTATGTATGATCCAATATGGAGTCTATAAATAGAGAGCTAGGCAACTTCTATTGGGGACATCCTAGAGATGAAAGCATAGAGCGAGAAGCTGAGCAGTGTATGGTCCTTATTGGTTCCACATCTAATTTTTCATTATGATTTCCTTTTCTTTACTTCCCTATTATTCTATCATCACTAGTATTATGGGTAAAACTGCCTTATTCTAGTGTTATTTAGTATAAGGGGCAAGGTGATGTTGGATTTTTTTATTTTACATTATCCATGTATTTGTATTATCGTTGTTTTTTCAGTTAATTCCCAATCCATTTATTTCACTTTTATTAGGACCATTTGTATTTGAATATGAAATGGGAATTAAATAAAAAATATTTTACCCTTAATCATGGAATGAAAATTGTTTCAATTTGTTCCATCAGGTTTAAAAATGGTATCAATACAAACTTGATTCGGTGAAACCCAAAATTATCCGAGCGATAGAAATAGGAGATTGTTGCCTCAAGGAGGGGATACAATAAAAATTTGATCTCCATGATCCCTACTCTGACTCCAAGTATTTATTAATCATTCCTCCAATGGTTATTAAACTGAACCCCTAAATTTTATTTCCTAGACAAGACCTCTAACAAACCGTTTTTATTATAGTGGGTTCTTGAAATTTTTATGAGAATATGGGTTTTGATGGTCCAGGAACCACTTTCCTTCATCAACATTGTGGGTTTATAATGCCAGGTCATGATATCAAGAAAATTTAGATTGTGCTCAGAGTATTTTGATTCTACCCTAAATCAAAACAAGTATATTGGTGGATTGAATACCTTATGGTTAGGGGTAATGGTTCTATAGAAGGTATTATTTGGATTATTTTGTTTAAGTGGAGTCAGATTTGGTGTTTCAGTTTATCTTGTTATTTACATCCTTATCGATTTGAGATAGAGAAGATAGAGACCTATTTACTTATGAGTATTTAGGATTACTCCTTTTAATGGGTAAAAGTTATTGGATTATCCATATTTTGTATTTTAAGACTATCGAATGTGTTGTTCATTCTCAGTGTATTGTTTTGTGACTTTACTTCTTATTCTTCTTCACTTTACAGTGGTGGGTTTGAAGTGTTTTTCAAGGTGTTACCACTAATTTTGTGGTGGGTTTACTATTAATCATGATTTGGGGGAGAAATTATTTTGGATAAGGTCAATTTTTTGAGGTTCACATAGGAATTTCCATTGAGCTAATAAACATAGGGGAGTCTCCAAATCAGTTTAGTTCAATAGTGGTGGATGATGAATTGATGAAATCCATATTAATTCATAGTTTTGGAGGTTATTTTGTCATATGTGATCAATAGTATGGTTCATTATTGATGTAGGGGTTGTTCTCATTCTCAGTATTTTGTTTAGGCAGGGCAGATGTTGGGATTGATGAGAACAATGTCGTGTGGTTTTGCTGTCAATTTTAGTTTTTTGATTGATTTCTTAGGTTTTTAAATATGTTCATACATTTCTTTTTTAGTTTACTAGGTAAAGTGTGGTCTAGATTTTGATGTTTTGGTTTCAAATTTGAAACATCTTATAGTTCGACATTCACGCAATTGAAAATTCCAAATTCATTGAGTCCTCTCTCAGTTGTGTATGATTAATAAATCAGAATTTGTCGGTCCTGAGGTGTAAGGTGAAATCATGAGACATTACATTTTTCTATTTATTTAATTTTAGGTGATGTTCATTTTTTATACAAAAAATATAGTATTTATCCATTTCCAAATTTTTAGTTAAACACACCTGTCATAAATTATAAATTCTATAAATTTTTTTAATATGTTTAAAAAAATTAAAAATTATCAATAGGATAAGTAGTTTTAAGTATTTATTGTCATAATATTTTTTGATTAAACATACCTAAAACTATTTAATGCATATTACTAATTAATATTTTAATTAACATTTAAAATTAAATGGTATATAAGTTTCTCCGAAAAAAATATTTTTTATTAGATTTCGTATTAAATTTAATAAAACAACTGACTCAGAAATGAATTTTGATGAATAATTTAAACATTTCTACATTAATCTATAAATTAATATAAATCTTATTCTTATTCTTTTTTATATTATTTATATCCAATTTAATAAAAATATATTAATAATGGAATAAATAATTAATATTTTAATGTAAAATTTATATATGAAGAAATTAATAGATATTATAAGTACATTTTATAGGTTATTTGTCATTTTATTAAATATGAAATATTTAACAAATTTACAAATATAGTTATAGAAACAATGATAATTTTTTATTTTTTAAAAATCAAAAAATTATCAAAAATTTAATAAGGTTTTTAAGACCTCAAAATAATAAAGTAAGAACCTTGTATTTGATAGTGTGTATAGCCCACGACACCAAGCTTATACGGGAGAATAATATCCATCGAATGTACTATAAATTTACTATTTCAAATAAATTCAATACATGATATAATTTGTGATTCATGCAACACATAGTTATCTTGTGTTACACGCAAGAGAGACCTTCTTTGATAGCTTGCGTTACATGTAAGATAGAGTTTTGCCATGTAACATTGTTTTATTAAATATTATTATTTAATATGATATAACCTAACTGTTATGTTAGTGGTTATGAATATTATTAACTAATTTAGGAATATTTATGTTTTATATAAATATAAATTGGATTCTTGGGTTACCAATTAATGAGAAATGTAAATAAGAATCAATTGGATATAAAAAGATTTTTTTTGATATTTATGATTCTAAAGAGTTTTATCTTAATAAAAACAATTAATTAAAATTAGTGAATTATTTTAATGAATCATATATGTTATATACTCAATTACAAATTTATGATATTTATAAATTATGTTTGATATGCATAAGATAAAACAAACCCTATTTCGTAGATAAAAACATATATTTTTATAAAACTGTTTAACTGCATTTTAATGAAGAACCAATTTTAAATCCAATTTTGACACATTTATAAGTTATATTTTACGGAATAATTTTATTCTTCAGAATAGGTACAAAAAATGTTTCTTTGGTTCAATTTTTCTACTTTTTTGATAAATTTTCTATCAAATGAATTGTGAAAAATACTGCATTTTAATTCGAAACAACTTTTTAATATAATTTATTTGTATATATTGACTCTAATTTTAACTGGTTTTAAAGTATATTTAGATTACTGTTTTTATAAATTAATACAATTTTGGTCAATATAATCATTTTCAAATTGATATTATATATAAAAACATTCCAAACATTTGAAAGTTTCACTTCAAAAACCAGCTTCTTAGTTTTTTCTAATGAATTAATTTTAAATATCATTTTCCCAATTCTTTGAATTGAATTAGGTAAAATTAATTTTATTTTTTTAATCATAAGGTATGAATTTGGTTTCATTTTTAGTTTTGTTTTTAAAAATAAAAAAGTTACCATGGTAATAAAAAATTATTTGCAGTAGTAAAAGTAAAATTTTGAGAAGGGATAAAATTAA
The DNA here is from genome assembly GCA_963277665.1 of Viscum album. Classification (NCBI taxonomy): domain Eukaryota; kingdom Viridiplantae; phylum Streptophyta; class Magnoliopsida; order Santalales; family Viscaceae; genus Viscum; species Viscum album. The sequence continues at coordinate 2,111,695,598 of OY728157.1, read as the reverse complement.
AGGTTAAAATATTAACATATATAAAAACTAATACATTTAAAGGGATGTTAAGGTGTTTATTGAAACTAATCAACCTATAAATCATTAATTACTTTCCATGGTTTTGTAATTTAACTCCACCTTAATGTGGATAGCATTAAATATTAAATAAACAATAATTTAATCACTTGAACCCAGCTCTCCTCAAGTATAAATGTCGCCCCTCACATCCCCATTTTGACATAAAATGACTTGTAGATCCAAAATTCTCTACCCTAAAATATAATAATAACTATAACCACAAATAAGTTCTTTTAGAATCACCAAAATCCAAATCCAAGGATCTCAATGGCCATTCAAGGAGGTGATATTGAAGAGGTAATTTTCTCAAAGTACCCCTCTTAATTTATTTTTTTCTGCCTTTTCCTCACCTCTTTCATATATTAATGGACGATAAATATAGAATCATTTATACAATGGAGTAATATTTTTATAATGTAATATCTCATTTACATGTCATTTCTCCCCTCTTTTTCAAAGATACAAAATTGTTGTCCAAGTTAGCCAGCTAATGAATTCCGTGAATACTGTTTTGTTCCTTTTCCATTTCTGCCTTGATGGATGTACTTGAAACTATTTTTTATGGTTAAATAATATTTGAATATATAAATTATAACATATTTAATTTTATTTATATTTTATATGAAAAACTCCTTCATTATTTCCATATTGTGGATATATGATATCACCGTTGGTGGAAGTGTGGACTACAACACCCTCAAAGCGATGTGATTCATTCACGCTATGCATTGAACATATTAAGTATAATTTTAATAAAAATATATAAAATATATAACATAGAAATGATACTGAAATTATAATATACGTATGTATCATTCACTTTTCAATATTTTAATATCAAAGATAAATTATATTAGTGTTGAAGCATACGTACGACGTACAGTCTCCATGAACGATGCATTTCATTTCTTATCTCTAAACATTATAGATTATCATAAATACATATGTACTCAATATATTATATAATTAAGTCATGGTATACATTCTAGAGATAATGAAATCAAGATCTATGTAATATGATAAGGAAATAACAAGTCAAAACATACTTGAGGAAACTAAAAACTTAACACCCAAAATAGTTATAATAATAAAATGTTATTAAAAATGGGAAATAAGATATTATAATTGAATCATATATAATATCATAAATATTAATATATTTATTTTATAAGTTAGTAACATGTTTAAACCCAATATATATTAGGATAAAGGCCACACAACACAAATAATTTTAAGGTAAGGGATTCTCCCCTCACTTTTTACATATGTGGGATAAATTTCAGGTTCACTGGTTATATATTTTTTTGTGGTGTATAAAATTCCCATATTATAGTATTGTATCATCAAAAATATTACCTTAATGGTTTTTAATTCTTTTACTTTATATTATTCATTCATAATTTTCATGATTTAAGATGTTTCATGGTGTTATGGGATATTTTGGAATGTTTAAATATTATTTTTCTCAATAAAATTTTTAATGATATTTTAATGGAATTTATATTTGAGGAAATTATATAACTATTTAAAAAAATACTTTTATTCTCCTCTGGTTAATCATAAATATATTAAATTACAATTACTATTTCTTTAGTTATTGGTACTCAATGAATTTTAGAAAATGATTTCAAGAAAACACAAATTTATTTCTCCCTTGAGTCGAAGAACTTGTTTTGTTATAAAAACCATGTTTTATTAAATTGTTTTGAAATATAATTTAGTAAATAAATATATACCTTCATTATTTTACATTTAAAAAAAATAAATATTATTTTATCCTTCCCAAATAAGTTATTTTATAACTTTTTTATTGTGAAAAAATAATATTCTTTTTTCTCATATAGATTGTACATATTTATCCACTATAATTTTGTTGAAGCCTCATTTTCAGGTTTAAAAGGTTTATTGTTAATTAAAATTCTTTTAAAAGGAATTTCAAATAAAAAATATTTTTAAAATATTTTTGAAAAGAAAAGGATGTTTTCCTCATGAATATTTTTAAAATTTATTCATTTATTTCATCATCAACAACATCCTTTTATTTTTACTCCACTTGGGATATGTTGAATCTATAGCATCCTTAATATTCTTCTATACGGTCTAATATTTATTTATACAAGTATAGAATTCAATTTCTATTCATTGATTCATTCTTTAAGTCCCCTTGAAATATTCAATTCCATTTGATCGTTGAGCACTGAATATCTCAAAATTACGCTTTTCATTTATGATAGAAAAAAACTATTTCTCAAGCCATATAACATTTATCATATGGTGTTTAATTTGAAAGATATTTGATTCAATGTGGAATATTTTTAAATATTTATTCCTCATTCAATACAGTTATTTGATAAGTCATATTAGATATTTTTGTTATTCATTATGAGGATTGATTTGGACTGGAAATGATGGGAGGATCCTGAACATTATATAGTCCATTGATACATCAACAGGTTCTCATGAGAAAAACAGTTATGAAAATGGGTTTATACCCTTAGTTTTAAAAACTCTTGTAAAAGGTCTTGATGGTAATTGGTTTTCATGTCCCTCAGACATGATTTCTAAAAGTTTATCTTTTTCCTCTTATTTGTTTTAGTTATTATTCGTCTATGATATTTTGCATTGGCATATCTATGAATATTGTTCATTTCAATTCATTGATTAAATGACATATGTTTTAGTTTCATACCATTCCATAATTATTTTTCCTTACCTAGATATTTGAATGTAATTTATTTCCAATTATTAACATTTCATATTGTTTACATACATCCATTTAGTTTATTGATTACATGGTATGCGTGTACTGTTATTTACCATGCCAAAATTAATTATCTCGTTGATTCCTTATTTCTTCCAAGATATATTTTCCTTACTGAGCATTTGAGCTCACCCTTATTATGTTTTTAGGAATACAAGAAGTGTACTATGAATGATAAGCAGGGATTTATGATATGGAAAAGTGTTATCCTAAAAAATATTTATTTAGAAAGAAGAAACAAATTATGTTGTAATTATTGTATCTATTTATAATAAAAGATTCATTTTTGTATATAGGTTACCAGGAATGCTGAATTGATTTTTCTTTTGGTGATCGATTTATAGTAATCATGCCAATATAATTGATATTAGACACTGGCACTCAGTTATCTAGAGCCTCGTCGCTAAAGTTGGTATCTGAGGAAGTTTAGAAGAAACCTTGGGAACAAGATTTAGGAAAACATAGATAATTGAACATTAAACTAAGGTATAATTTAGGGATAAGAATTAATGAAAAACCTAGGATTTTGTTAAAATAAATATTTTTTGGGTCCTTATAGAAAAACATCTCTATCCGATACAACAAGTGGATATGGTTCCATAAAAGATATACATAGGAGTAACAACTCCAACAAGGTGTTTTGGGCTTGACTTGGGGTAACCTGGTACACAACAACAAGCTTTAAAATGCACCTAGTTCAACACTCCTGGGGAATACATTTAGGATAATCCAGATTTTCTTTAAAAATGACTAAGATGGATTATGATGACGAATGATCAAGGTTTAACCTAATATTTTTTAGACTAAGGATAAGGTCCCTTGATATAGAAATCCTATGAATGATATTATGGATAAAACCTAGACCTTATAAGGACTAATGTGGAAATAAATGGATGTAGTTTTTATGTATTGATGTTTTATTAGCTAAAAGGATATTTCATGAATAACCTTTTTTCAAGTATTTTTATCATATTTTTTTTAGAAATTATATAAATTTGATTTTAGAAAAGGAAAAATTGTATGTTGGGAGATAACCAATAAAATTCAACAAGTTCGTGGGTCTTGAAACAATGATTGAAATATGATAAGGGTTTCACACCAACCAATGACTTTCATAATTTCCATGTTAATTTTTAATTGTTTTTAGTGTAACAGTTTAAGAAAAAAATTAGTAATGAACTAGTAGTATCAATTTTGTTGATTAGAGATTAATATATATACCACATTGGTTTTGGAAGATATTAAGACACAAATATTTAGACTTTTTACTCTATTATACCCCATAAAATCCTTTAAAAGTTTCTTTAATTAGTTTAATAATAAAAAAATCATTACTGGTTATTAATTTTTTGAAGTAATGGGATAATTTATAATTTATCCAATGTAGAACCAAATGTTAGGATTGTTCATATAAAATTGAAACATATCAATTAATAATATTTCATTATATTCTTGGTTAGTACACAAATTAACCAACATTAAGAAAATGACATAAAAATAATTTTTTTGTAAAAGCTTAATTTATGTTGAACTAATGGTGTATTAAATCACTTAAGACCTAAAGATTCGAGTCCCACAACTTTATGTTGATTAATAAATTATTTGTTATTGATTTCCTAATTCACTCATATAAATATTTTTTCTTTTCCTCCATGTATGTATCTATATTTTCCACTGATGTTCTTCTACTTAAAGACCTAGTTACATGGTAGTCAATGTGACCTTTGTAATTTCCATTATCTCTTTTATAGTGGATGACTTAGAAACCCTTCTCACGATGTGTGATTTAAAACATAGGATGTATACAAAAATATATCACCATAATTGAGATTAAATTTCAAGGATGAAATTTAATTATGGTGGGGAGAATGTAACACCTCGAAATTATAAAGTAATAACATTTTATTTGATAGCGTGTATAGAACGTGATACTAAGTGCATAAGGGATAATAATATCCTGAGACTATATTATATATTTAATATTTTAAATAAGTTCAATACACGATATTTACTCTTATTCATGCATTAACTAATTAACTTTTGTTACATGAAATAAATACATTCATCGATAGCTTGCGTTACATGAAAGACCAAGTTTCTCTAAATAACACAATTTTATTAAAATATTGTTATTTATTATGATATAACCTAACTATTATGTTATTAGTTATGAATATTATTAACTATCTTATTAAAATTTATGTATTATATAAATATAAATTTAATTCATTGGTTACCAATTAATGATAAATGAAAATTAGAATCAATTGGATATAAAAAGAAATATAATAATATTTATGCTTCCAAGGAGTTTTATCTTAATAAAATTAATTAATTAAAATTAGTGAATTATTTTAATTAAAAATATAAATTATATATTCAATATTTTTTTATTTATCCATCATGTTTTTTATTCATAAGATAAGAACAAACCCTATTTCACAAAAAAATAAATGTTTTCATAAAACAAGTTTTACATCCTTTTAATGGTGAACCTTTTTAAGATCTAATTTTTATGAATTTATAAGTTATATACGAAAAAATAATTCTCTTATTCAGAATAAAGATATAAAAATTTACTTTGGTAGTGTTTTTTTATGTTTCTGGTAAAATTTATATTTAATATATAACGGAAAAGACTTTATTTTAATTCAAAATTTCTTTTTTGTCTAATTTATTTATATAGTTAGAATATAATTGTGACTGGGTTTTAATTATATTAATATTATTATTTTTTCATTTTATATATATTTGTCTATTTTAATCAATTTAAAATTGAAATTAGATATAAAAACATTTCAATCTTTGGAACGTTTTACTTTAAAAACCCACTTTTTAGTTTTATCTGCAGAATTAATTTAAAATCCATTTTTCTAAAATATATTAATTGAATCAAGTAAAATGGATTCCATATTTAGAATAAAAAGGTTAAAATTATGTTTTAAGGTCAATTTTTTTTTAGATATAAAAAATTTACAATAGTAAAAAAATTATTTACCATAGTAAAAATAAAATTCTGACAAGGTTTAAAAATAAATGTTAAAAGCCTAACATAAAAAAATACAACATTAAAAGGGAGTTTTATGTGTGGATCAACTCTAACCATCCTATAAAACATTTATTATAGCATAAATTGATGAAATTTAATGCCACCTCAATGTGGTTTGTTTTTAATATGTAATAATCAACAAATTAATCACTTGAACCCACCACTCCTCAATTATAAATAACACACCTCACCTCTCCATGTCGACCCAAAAATCGTTTTAGATTCTCATATCTCTTCCCAAAACTCTCCTACTCACTTTACCAATGTCCACATTATTATGGAATCACCAAAAGATCAAATCCAAGGATCTCATGTGTCTTTAAAGAGGTGATATTCAAGATGTAATTTTCTTAATGTACCTCTTTTATTTTTTTTCTATTTTAAAATTCATTCAAACTCATTAATAAATTAATAAATTATAAACCCGGAATCATGTGTATAATGGATTTCTATGTCTCAAATGTGATATCAAATATCCATGTCGTTTTTCACGTCCTCTTATTAAGAGAAATGAAATATTTGTCTAAGTTTTGTCAGTTAATCAACTCTGTGAATATCGTTCTTGTTATTTTTTCCATTACCACCTTAATGGATGGTATTAAAACTATTTTTGTGGTTAAATAATATTTTAATATTTTAATTTTAAATTTTTTAATATTAGGTAAATTTTATGTTAAACATACCTTCATGATTTCCATATTGTGGATATATAATATCAGCGTTTGTGGAAGTGTGGGCTACCGACCCTACAAAGCGATGTGATTATTTCACACTATGCACGAAACATGTTAAGGATATTTTTAATAACATTAAATAATATATATTACAAATATATGATAATGGAATAATAATATACATATTAAAAATTTACTTTTCTATATTTTAGTATGACAAGAAAATGAATGTAGTGTTCATCCGTACATACAACCAACCGTCTCTATGAATGGTGCATTTTATTTATTATCTCAAAACTTTATAGATTTTTATAAATACATATTTACTCAATATATATGATAATTAATTCATGGTTCAGATTATTAACATGAATAAATCATTATCTAAGAAATATTAAAAGTAAATAAAAAATCATAACATGCATGAGAAAAATAGGAAACTAACACAAAAATAGTAAAAATAATAAAAGGTTATTAAAAAAATGGTAACAAGATATTATAAGAGGACAATATATGATATAATAAATATTAATATGGTTATTTTATAAGTTATTAACATGTTTAAACCAACTATAAATGAGGATAATGATCACACAACACAATGACGTTTAATGTATTTTGTTGTCCTATCGCTTTTTTACATTAGTTTAATAAATTTCATGTTAAACACTTACATATTGTACGTGGTCTATAGATTACCAATATTTTTATATTATATCATTGATAATATTACCTTCATGGTATTTAAGAAATTAATTGTATATTATTCCTTTATCATGTTTATGATTTAAGATGTTTTAGGATGGTATAGGACACTTTGGAATGTTTAAAGATTGTTTTCCTTAACTATGTCTTCAATGAGATTTCAATGGAATTTAAATTCTTAGAAATTATATAACCATTTTTAAATATATATATAAGTTTATTAAACTGTATTTAATAATAAAAAAATTAAATTACTAGTACCATATTTCCACTCATTGCTACTAAAAGTGTTTTAGAAAAAGTTTTTAAAAAACCCCAACTTTATTTCTCTCTTTAGTCGGAGAACCTATTTTCTTCTAAAAACCATGTTTTAATAGATTTTTTTAAAAAATAATTTGTTAAATAATTTTCTATTATTTATTTATTTTACCTATGTTTTAAAATGAATCTTTTTGTCTAGTTGCTGATATGGTACTTTTCTATCCTTTTTACAGTGAAAAAGGAATGTTCTTTTAACTCGTATGGCTTGTATAGATTTATCTGCCGCCATTTTTTTGAAGTATCCTTTTTAATATTAAAAATTTTATTTTTCAATAAAAATTTTTTAAAATGGATTTTTAATGAAAAATATTTTTTAAAATATTTTTTCAAAAGCAAAGGACATTTTCCTCGAGAATAATTTTAAATGTTATTCATTTATTTCATCAACAAATTAACCCTCAATTTTTACTATACCTGGGACATGTTATATTAATATCATCCTTATTATTCCTATGGATTTTTTATGATTTATTTCTCCAAGTATAGTATTGATATTCAATTTTATGATTCATTTTTTAAGTCCCTATAAAATAGTCAACTTCATATGATCATTGAGAATTAAATTTCTCATAATTATCCATTTCATTTAACATAGATATTAATATTTACCAAACTATATTCCATTTATCATATGATTCTCACATCACACATTAAATAAAACATTTTAACTTGTTAAATTAGAGTGTATCATTGATTAAGATATGAAAATTTATCCATTAATATCTTCAAAATTTGAGACAAATAATTCATATATAGATCCCATGATATCTCCCAAAAGATAAGAAATTTTATTTAAATGTTATTTTGTAACTCAATAAACCATGGAATATGGATTTTCACAATGACATAAATTTGGTCTTCATACCAAAATTTAACTATCACCACACTAAAATTCATCCAAACCTTTCAAAACACCATGTAATGAATCTTTTTTGAGATTTTGAGTAATTTATAGTATTTCACACTAACTTTGTTAAAAAACAGAACAAAAAATTACATTGATGTGTTATTTCTAATAATATAACCTATTAGGAATATTAACCAAACTATTCAACCAAAAGTGCCTTAAAATAAAGCATTAAATATCCCCTTCAGATACCACAAACACACATCTAATGTTGTAATAATTTATTCCCACTTTATTAACTATAACCTCCTACAAGTCATGATTGAAATGTGAAATATGATCTAAATGAGAATTTAATCAATGAAACACTCTATTTTCCCTATTAGTATAAGACCATTTTTTCTATTTTTCTCTAAAAATAAAATTTTTATATTTTTACAATAAGAAACTTTGATACCAATTAATTTTGAGATTATAATATTTATCTTCAAAAAATTGATTTTAATTTTAAATTATCATATCCTTCTCTACATATTATCAATGAAACAACCTTTCCTTTTATCAACATTTTGAGAGAATACACCCTATCTGCATTAGAAAATCCCTTTATCATTACCTTTAATAACATATTCCCTTAAACTATCTCCACCAATGAGGAAATATAATCCAATATATCTCATACTTTTCCAAAGAAACCCCAAAATAATTTCATTTAATGTTACAAGGAATATAAAATAACATAGTTAGTAAAACCATTAGAGATACAATATCTTTAGATATTATTTAATATCATATTCCTAATGATGATTCTCAAAATATCCCTTGGAAAGTACCTTTATCATGATATATAAGATTTGAAATGTGCATACCTATATTTTGATATAACAAATATTTCTCCAACTTCTCTTTAATAAATAATATTTGATCTTAATATGATTTTTCCTTGAAGGATGGATATGATTTTTTATATAATTAATATAACTTCATTTATCGAACATGATTGAAATGTGGTAATTCTCTCCAACCACAATATATTAATTCTATATCTTTATCTATAAGGGTTATGAATAGGGTTGTGTAGCCTCTCTATATTTATATTTTTTTAGTTCTATATTAGATCCAATATTTCTTATTTATAAGATATGAAACATGCAAATTCCTAAGATAATATGAACATCCCTATATTGACTTCTTATCATCCACTTAACTGAACAAATATATAACCATAAATCACAATAAATCATATTATGATGTTGAATTATAGAAGAAAAATACACTATGCCTTTAATACATCAAGGTATTCTTTTGACGAATAGAATTTCTGTTTCTTTGGGATAACTTTTATACCTCAGAATTTGAGCATCCTTCATTAATAAAATCATTATGTTATCCATATATAAGAGAACTATCCTCATTTTATCATTATTCTTCTAAACATATAGATATTGATAATATTCTCCATGTTTGAAACCACACTTTCTCAAATATAGACCAATCTTGAAATTTTATTTCCTTTGATATTTCTTTATCCCATAAAATGACATCTTTAATTTCTATAATTTGTTTTTATCTTCATGAATGATAAATACTTATGGTCTCTCAATGTACAATTCCAATTCTAGAAATCTATTATCGAATAAATATTTCAATTCGACTTGATGGATGTTGAATCTATTTTTTATTTCTATTTAAAGGAATATTAAAATAATTTCCAAACTAATCATAAGAGGAAATATATTTTCCAAGTCCACCCCATCAAGTTGGGATTATCATTGTTACACAAGTGACATCTTATTTAGAATAAAATTTAATTATTTATTTTATACATTATGAAAAACATTTTTTTCAATAAAATTATTAACCTAAGACCTCAAAACAATATCTGATGTATGTTTTTTCTTGAATTGTTCAAGATCTTCATTAATATACTCAATCCAAATATATTTACATTTCTTATAAAAACTCATAGTATATACTTATCATAAGGTGTATGTTTTTTAGGGACTTCAATATTTATTTTCAATAGAGTTAATGGGTCACCAATAGTGCTATATCAGTAAATTTGAGCCATAAATCTTAAATTTACTATATTTGAAGTGTTTTTAAACCTCTCCATTATCAATATATTTATTTTAAATAATAACACCTATTTATACTCCCTAAATTTTACCCACTCATCAATTATTTCATCTGAATGTTTATAAGTGTTTTATTGAAAAATTGATCTTTATCCACCATAATAAAATATTGAATATCAATATATTTTGGAAACTATTTCTTGAAACCATTATACACTTTTCTCATATATGATTAGATAAGAATAATTTCGTTATCTTTAGAGATTCATTACACTTATGGATTTTTTATTTCTTGAAAATAAAATATTTACTTTCAAAGATTAAAAATTATATCAATTCTTGCTTATTTATATACAATATCTTTTATAGAGTCATTCTCACCCATAAAAAAATAGGAATCAATTTTTGGTATAGATTAATATTGAGAATTATTTCTTTTAAATGTTTTTTGATATCTAATCTTTAATGAGCAACATTTGGAGACATGTTTTCTATAATTTTTTTCCTATGCTCAACTACGGAATTTTTTCTTGAGATTCATTACTCTTATGTAATTTTAATTTCTTGAAAATAAAATGTTTACACTCAAAGATTAAAAATTAAATTAATGCAGGCTTATTTCTATAAAACATATTTAACAAAGTCACTTTCACCCATAAAAAACAGGAATCAATTTTTGGTACAGATTGATATCGAGACTTCTTCCTTTTAAATGTTTTTAGATATCTATTTTTCCATGAGTGTCATTTAGAGACATGTTTTTTTATAAATTTTTTACTCTGCTCAACTATGAAATTATATTAAGTATTCCTCACTATTGAGAAATGATGTATTATAAAATTCATTAGGATATATTCCTTCACATGGATATTATGGAAATCCATGCCATTTTTTGTGTGGCATTTCAGAATTTTCTATCCAACCATATTCTTTTACAATCTCTAATAGTGTGTTATGAAATTAAAAACTATAGATTTTTTATTAATGACCATAAACCATTCCATAATTATATAATCATTAATTAATTATATATAGTAACTCTTCCTATCATTATCTATTTAGTATATTTCCCTAAAAATATCAACGTGAAAAAATTCCTACAATCATGTGAAATTCTTATATTTCGGCATATATAACTTTTGAATGATATTTCCATTTTATCCAATTCCATCTTATGAGAGTGATCATGAGTATGCTTTGGAATATTATGTGATTCATCATATTTCACAAACACAAGAAATAATTTTTTTTTCTCAAATAGACAATCTATTGATGTCATAATCAATTTTCATCTTAATTAGATAGAATGAACATATATACGTCTCCATTAAAAAGGGAGATATTTTCCATTTTATATTATCTTAGATCAAATTAACACCATACTTTTACATAATACTATAGGTATTATTGGTAAAATTTATTTTATTCACCAATTCACACAATTTACTAACACTCAATAAATTAGGAATATATCATTTAACAACCAAGGGATCTATCTTTCTCATGACTCCTCCACTAATTTTAGATTTCCAATAGCCAGAAATCATTAATCTTTCACCATTAAAACACTATAAGACAACTTTTTTGGTCTATATGCTACCCATGATAAGATTATTATTTTCTATCATATGGGAAGTACTTTCTTCTTCAATAATCAACACTCTATCCTGACCCATTGCTTTTAAAAAAACATCAATTATATTTTCATTCCCAAAACAATTATTAACCTATGCTCGTTACTTAAATATTTTTTTTCAAATATGATTTTTCTTCTTATTGATTTAATGTTTCTTCCTAATCTCATAATATAACATACCTAATTTTTGTTTTAACTTACTTTATGTCTCTTTGAGTTACTATCCTCTATAAACTTTAGTCTCCCTTGGAACATTCCATCATATCCCTGATTCAAAAAATATATATATTTATCTATATCCTTAAAAAAATTATCTATAAGAACATACTAAGAATATGATTTTATATTTTTCCCCATTTATATTATTATTTATAGTATCTCTTTGATATGGAACACTTGTTCTGTGTATTACCCATATTTCAACATTAATAACACTGGATTTTTGGTATATTATTATGTGTCTTCTTTATTACTCTAATGGTATTTTGGGTATCTTCAAAATCATTCCTCATTTGAGAATAAGGTTCATATGTATTAGGATTTTTAATGATATTTGTTTTATTATGATCAACATCGACACCACATTTTTATTTTTTGATAATACATTTTATATTATAGAAAATCCTCCAAATTATTTGTTAGATCCCTATGTTTCTCATTTTCATTCTCTATAGCCTACGAAATCCAACTTCCTAATATCATCCCAAGACTTATGTATGTTTTTATCGTTAAACATTTACCTCTTTTCAATGAATTATTGAATGATCTCTTAAACATTATTAACCCTTTGTTTTATTGTGTTGGTCAATCCATCAATTACCTAGTCTTACTATTCCATTTTAGTATTTATTTCCCTAAATTTCAATTATTTTCCAAGATTTCATATTAACGATTTTCTATCTATTACTTAACCCCAAAATTCTAATTCTCTTACTTATATATATAAATTTTGAAATCATATAAAAATCCATTGTACTTCTTCATTTTTATTCTCAAAATATATATTTCTTCATGAGTAGCCTTCAACTCCTCCTTGAGTTATATAACACCCACAACCTTAGTATCATCACTATTTATTTTACCAAAAAATCTATGTTAAATATGATATAAAAAATAAATTACTCATTGTATACTTTTCAGTCCTCAATATCATTCACTTTCATTTCTTTTTTGACTCTTTCTTCTTATGAAAGTGTGTTTTTCTTCTTTAAAATTTTTTAATTGGTACTTTTCTATCCTAAAAAATACTCACAAGATTTATTCATGGATAAATATTCTTCTTTATTATCTAATAACATATTGGAACATATAGATTAAATTTTCATAAACATTTATTGTTAAAATATTTATATTAAAAGAATTATTTTTTAAACAAACTCTCACGATATTTAAATTTGAGAAATAGAATTCCACCATTTCATCAAAATTATATTCCGTAGGGACATAATCCCTCAAAATCTTATTCCTATAGTTGAATTTCATTCCATTATATTTATTACTTTGCATCTGATCATTATAAATATTCCTCATATAATATTAAATAAGAGTACTAAGAATATTTTCTAATGTATCTTTCTTTGGATCATTGTCATAATTAACTAAAGCATTTAGATTGAAATGATGTATCAATGATATGAAGATATACTTTCTAATGTTTATATCATTAATGGTTTCTATATGGAAGTGTATATCCTCCATTAAAACATTCACCCAATCAAAATATTTATAAACAATTTCATTATGTTGAACCCTAAAATCCTTATTCTTGTTCCATAATAATTTTAATTTTGATTCTCATATCTTCTTGTTACTTTTATTGATATTATGATACTTCTCAGATTTCATTTTTTTTTTGATTTATATGGTATTAAATTCTTTAAAATTAAGAAGGAATTTTTTTATAACTATATATATCTCATTGTTCTTAACAGATAAAAAATTATTAACTGTGTTCCTTAAACATTTATTAAAGTGAATTTTATTTTCATTATTTAGACTTATAGTCACGACATTTATATAATTAATGAATCAATTAGGAGAATCTTGTTGAATCCTATTTCGATATGTTGAAATCCGAAAGGAATATTCCAGAAAATTATAAAGGATGTGAATTAATCTTTAAATGTTCTAAGTTATGATTGAAAATTAAAAGTTGCATTGACTAGCCATTATAAAGAACTATCTATCCAATTACATGTGCAAAGAATCATCATAGCAGTAGTATTCCACTGATAATTTGGTAGAGGAGGACAAATCATCTAGTGGGCAATCCAGAATGGTAGTATTTCTTTTAGTTCTCCTGACTAGCAGATTTAGGAGAACCATATACATGGTGGAAGGCCACAAGAATTTCTTAAGTCCAGGTATATCATTGACTACTCGATGGAGGATGACGTCTAGTCAGGGACATTGAAACAAAGAAACATGTGGTTAATTTTTATTGTAAAAAGTGAAATTAGTGGGTCTTCTTTGGGGTTAACGACGTCATTATAATTACTAATGGTTTCTAGAATCATTGATTTCTATAAATAGTTGAACATGGGGTCTTGGATCAATACATTTCGTACCAGTGGAATTAAAAAGTTCCAATGATGAATCAAAGTGATCTTATAGAGGATCACTTTCAAAATAAAATTTCATTTCACTATCTCTTAATGAAATAATATCCCTCAAATATATATCTTTCCTCTTAATCATATGATCATTTTTCATATATAAGGGAGTGGATTTTAAAGGTATTTTCATCGATAAAATATATATCTTCTCCTAATAGCTTCTTTAAAAATTTATAAGCAACAAAATATGTGGGATGAGTGCTTACTACCACTAAAGTATGGAATGAATGATTATCACAAACAACAAGGTGTGAGAGATTAGTTTATTTATATTTCTATAAAAAATAAACAGATAATTTTGTATTTTTTCTACCTTAAAATAAAGGGAAAAATAAGACTAAACTCACCCCCTGAGGGGAGGAGATGTAGGGAATCACATTTTTATATTTGTGAACTCCACTATCAAACTATGTTTTCTTATTATTTTATTTTTTTGTATCAAGTATTTATTTTTTTTACAAAAAAAACTCAATATGCATTATTACATTAACTCTATATGATTATTTCTAGTGCGAATACACGATTAAATAATATAGAAATTAACTTTTCAATATGAAAAAATATTTTTCTTTATTGTATTAATATATTTTAATTTTGATTTTATTGTTTCAGAATTTGTATTAATTTTTTAGAAAGGAAATTCATCCCCTCTCATTAGATTTTACTCTGACGAACTATTGGTCTTATAGGAAAAATTATTTATTTTCTTTTTGGATATTAACTAGTTTTTTAGGTTAAAATTATTTTAAATTAGATCTAACTCTTACTCACATGATCTTATCTCTGATGACACATATTATTCCTATTTAAAAAAATAACATGTTTAGTTTTCTACTAGAATATTTTAGACTATCTAGAAAATGTATATACATGAATATAATCTTACTAATGAATGATTAGATTACTACACACCAGAAGATATTAAATCCTTGGAGTTTAAAGGGAAATCCATAAACTCTCTACACCGAGATCTTGAAAAAAAACCAGTTTAATTATATTTATATTTTCAAAACAACCCGTGAAATATTTAAATTCTTAGAATTCATTCATGAAGGAACCAAAATAGTTAAATTCACAATATTATAATTATATTGGAAAGATTTTATAATCTTCTCTATAAATAAATATGAATTAATATCTTATTTTTTATATATTTTAATAATAAATAAAATAAGGAATAGTATATTTGTGATGATTTTCCTAAATAATTCTTGGTAAAATAGATCATATAGGTCATGGAACGAAATTTATAACCCATGTTTATAACTATATAATAAGTGAAGTATTTAAAGAAAATAGTGGGCTAAATTTTTTTTAGACCTCTAATGATGTAAGAGATTACAATGAAGTAACAAGCTATCAAGGGAGCCCAATAACACAAATATATAAAGTAAACTATTTATTTTAAATCCCTTAAAATTTTGGATTTATCAAATAATGAATCATTAAATAACTTCTTGACCAAGGGATTTAATAAACAGAAGAAAAAGAAGAAAGCATCACACAATTCCCAAAAGAAAAATTAATTTCAAGCACTGAATGTGACATGTTATGAATGTAACAAGAATAGACATTCTAGAATGAATTTCCTAAAAAAAAGATAAAATCAAATAATAAAGGTAAGAAATAACTTCAAGTATGTACTATAGTGCAAGAAATGCCTCTATGGACTAAACGTACTCAAACTCCTTAGGTGTCTCAAGTCCTAAATGAATCATGGATCATATAGGGGTAGGTAATGAGGTTATTTCTCTCACTTCTTATTCCTATTATCATTCTTCCTATTTCTCATCAATCCATCATAATAATAAATAACTAAATAATGATAAAAATAAACTATAGAATTTTTTGATGAACTCATGGAAAAATAAAAATATCTCAAAAAAATATACAAAAAAGTATTATTTATAAAGACCACATTTCTGAAGAAAAATATGTTTTCATTTTAAAATTACAAGAAAAACCAAATAATTAGAATTTTTAAAAAATAAATGTTCCTAAAAAAGTCCTAAAACATTATCCCATGGTGATCAATATATTGATACATTTTTTTACCTCATCAATTTTTTAACAAATTGATAGAATTGGTTTTCCAATTTAAATAATTTATCTCATAAGAAAATTTTTGTAATGGTATGTTCCCAATTGTTTTTTAAACATTTTCAATAATTTTGACATGTTATTAAATGAGTGAGATTTAAAAAACTATAGATATGGTAAAAAAATCTATTCATAATTATTATCATATTTGTTTTAGAAAATGTGGGAATAAATAAGCCTGGTTTCAACTATCACTTTTAGCGATCATTGTTGGACCCAAAATCTGGGTATCAAAATGTTCTCGAATATGAGTTTATAATAGGAATATTCCAATAGAGAATATTTGAATATAATATCATTGATTATCAATGAAAATTGACTTAAAAAGTTGAAATTTATTATCCATAAAGCTCAAAAGTGTTTCATTTATAATTTTTTTATATAATTAGTATATTAGCTCTTATAGTTTTATGGGGCATAGATGATTTTTAATTATTTTATATGTTGGTCCTATTATTTAATTATTCAATAATTTTTTAATTTTATAATTTTTTATGATCTAGTAGAATGTGAATTATTATATTATCATTTATTATATTTAATCAGATAACATGTAATTGAATGTATTACATCATGGAATGATTTAAAATGTTACATAATTAAAGTTTCTTTCAAATCATTCTACAACTTCTATCCTTGAATTTTTTGGTGGGGCTTTCTAGTTTTTTTTTAAAATCATCATCTTTATTTTATGTTTTAATTTTTGTTTCATTGAAAAATTTTAATTTACCTATTGAATCTTTTTAAAAATTCTTTTTTTCTTGAAAATAATGAATAAAATTTTCTATTCCTTGAATTTTTTTATTTTTATGAAAAAAGAGATCAATAAAATTTCATGTTATTTCTTTGTATTGAGCTCTTGAAATTATCAATGTATTATTGAATTTTTAATATTGGAATCTTGGAAATTATGATTACTCTCACTCTCTCATATTTTAAAGTTTTTATTTTCTTGTTAATTTCACCAGTCAATGGGGATCCTTATTCAGGTTTCTTAGACCTACCCCCTTACTTATTTTCCCTCTATTTCTATTTGTATACATCTCAAATACACTTACTTGTTTTTTCATGATTTCTTTTTCTGATAATAGTTGATTTGAAAAGAAAATTTTCTTCTTTAATGGGGATTTTACCTAAAGAGGAGAAGTTAATGTTTTGAATTTCATTTTATTATTTATTCCTATTATTTGGAATTTTATTTCAAAATCTTTATATTTTTATCAATTTCAAGTTTAATTTTAAAATATTTTTTATTTTTCATTCTCATTTTTATCTTTTTCAAAATCCATATTTTCACTCATTTATTTTACTTCATTCTACCTTATGGATTGTTTTTTTACATTCATTATTATCTAATCATTGTTTTTAAGATTATGATAATATTTTTTGAGGATATAGTATTGCACATATCAATTTTTATTATTAGTTATTTTTCTCTATCTATTTTTTTATTGATAATATAAAGGTGTAGATGTTTTTTCCAATATCAAAGGTAAAGGAATTTATTGTTATGTATTTGATTTAATATTTAACAAAGGGGGAGTATAATTTTTATTTGTTGAATGAATTTTAAATTCGAATAGAATTTTAATTTATTTGGTTATTAATAATTTAAATATTATGTTTGAAATATTTTGAATACATTTCTATACAAGTTACTCTTTTTTTAAACATGATATATATTTTCATGTTAAATGTTATTTATTATAAAAATGGGGGTTATTATAATACACCTCTCTTTCTCATAAAGTTTTTATAATAAAAATTCTCAATTTTTTTTCTAGCACACTATATTAAGGGAATTATAGTTTTATTATTTTTGGAATTATATACATGAAATTGATGGAATTAAAAATCATTTAACACCCAGATATTTTTTTTGATATATTACTCTTCAAATAAGTTTAATATATTTTGGTTATTGTGATACATAGAACCCCTAATATAAATAAGTTGTAATATAAAATTCCATAATAATCTATCCATTAAATTGGTAGGGTGAATAAGAATAACCTATTTTAAAAAATATTTTTAATGGTTTCACATAAATAAAATATATTCATACATTAGTTTTCAATTTCATTAAACTTATTATATTCTTTAAAAATTACCTTTTTCTTGAAAATGATTTTTATTTCCTTTTTTAAGAAAATAATAAAATTAATTTTTCCCTTTTGAGAATTTTTTTCTTAAAAAAAAGGAGCTTAATTTTTGAAATCAAAAAGTAAAAATTATTTTAGAATTATTTTATGATAATTTTTTGAAAAAAATTATTTTTTGATGAATATTTAAATAATTTTTTTTGAAAATTATCTTTTTGTTTAATGAATTATAATGTTTAACTTGGTTTTAAAAGGATTATGAAATTATAATTACTAAAATTATTTTATTTATAATTTAATTTATTTCATTTGAATTAATTTTATATTAGATTTTGGTAAAAAACTTTTTATAATTAAGTAAAGAAAATTCTAGAAAATTCCTTTTCATTTATTTTTATGGGAAAATTTTTAAATTAAATTATTCCACTTTTGTGAATTTAATTTGATAAAAATGAATTTATATTTTTAATCACCTTAATGAATTTCTTTTAATAAGTTCAACTTAAAATTTTCTCATAATAAAAAGTATAAACAATAAAAATGTGTTACTATGGTTAAGGAGAAAACAAGTTTATTATGGGGGAGTTAAACTGTGGGATAATGGTACTTTTTATAAGTAAAATTGAATAAATCCAATTATATTAAAATATTTTTAACGTATATACTCAGACATTTGAACTTATGTCTATTTAGAAGAATTTTTATTTTGTACAAAATTATAATATTTTATCTTTTTTCGAAATTGCATGTGTCTCTACTCGCACACTTTTAAATTGAAAGATATAATTTCTATTATTAACAACACTTCAATGTGTATACATTGACCAAAACCTACCCAGTTATTTTCTAAAATTCCATTTCAATGAATTATAGATACATATCTTCTTAAATGAACATTTAAAGGGTCCTTAAGAAAAGATCAAAATGAGTCCTGTCGAAGAAGAGGTGATCATTCTACCTGACATATTTCAATTTATTTCTTATTAAAACACCAAAAACTCTATAGTATTCATTGTAAAAGAATAATTAATTAATCCTAAATTTATTTAAATGTTATTATGATTATTTTATCAAAAACTTTCACCCAATTTTCCATTAAATGGGAAGTGACATTATCACCCATGCGTACGTGTTGGCTACTACATACACGTTGAGATACAATTTATTTTCCACCATGATATATAATGGATAGTAGATATGATGGACTTATGGTTGTTATATGATATTAATCAAATAATTATACTTATATAATTATAGTACCATATCTACCCTCTTACCTTCGAATCCATTGGAAAATGATAACATATGTTGGACCACTATCTACATGAAGCGATGCGAATCATTTTAATTTATAAATTACAAGGATGGTAATAAGAATTTATTTAATGAACATATATTATTTATAAGATTTAATAATTATTTTTTAACTATTATTTATTATTTTACTTTCTTTCATTCCATCCGTTGAAATATGGAAACAAAATTCATGTGTACATACAATTTTTCATCTCCACGAGCGGTGTAAACTATTTTTCTATATCTAAATTTTATTAATGACTATATAGAAACCCAAAACCCAATATTCCAGAGTTCATGTTTAATTCATTTTATTAGCAATAAATATTATAAACCATATCCAAATGGAGAAAATAGTTTTTTAGAAATTTTAAACGAGTTACAAACTTGAAATTCACATTACATTTTAATACATAAAATAAAAAAAAGAATTTTCTTTGAGATTTCCATTATTAACTTTGGTTTGTCCCTATATAACAAGTATAAAAAACATCCTTGTATCCTATAGAAAAATAAAAAAATAATAAATGGGGGAGCTTAGACGCTTTATAAGGGTATTCCTACGATAAAATCTGTGAACAAAAAATTAATAATCAGTATAGAATGGTAAATAAATGAAACACATTACATTTAATCAATATATAGAGAATAATATGGTAGGAATAAATGATTATAAAATAATTACATATAAATAATCACATGAACTTGAAAATTAACCAAAAATAATTTAATTAATCAAACAATCATATGATCATACATCTTAACTACATTATTTTAACTAATAGAATAATCACAGGAAATATCAATGAATGAACTCATAATGATGGAATTAATAATTCCATGCATCTTAAAAATATCATTTAGGACTCAATCCAAAACTTCTTACCATCAATTCCATATGCCAATACATCTTACATAAATGGATAATTCCTCATCTAAATTCCCAAGATAATTTATTTCGTGAGACTTACCGATACCTCAAGGGGCTATGTATTTCAAGGCCCCACCCATGATTTAAAAATTTCAATTCATTCCTCTTATTAATGGGTTGAAACATAATAATTATAAATATTTGTGTTGGGAAACTATATTTAAAAATTTTAATACATTACCTAATAAATAAACTTAATCATAAACCATATAGAGTAATATAGCGACTGATATTAATATTCTACATCGCCAGTGAAACTGAGCATAAACCATATAGAAAAATAATAAGCAAGGGTTTAATAAAACATATCCCTAGCATATTATAGTTATAATAAATCTGTCATGTCATTGATGAATATAAATACTATAAAAAGGTAATTAAATGTTTTTTTGGGTAAGATAAACCTTTTCCTTTGAAAATATTTTTATAAATAAAGGTTCAAAAATTATTTTTTGAAACACTAATCATTTAAATTAATATTTTAAAAAATGAAAAATAATTTTTAAAACGTTGAGTAGTCATGATTGATGACATTTTTTCGATGTAGTACAGATTAAATCAAAGATTACTTTCCAATTTTTTTGTAAAAGTAAAACATTCCTTGTTCTGAAAAATAACTAAAGATTAAATTCAAAATATTTTGTAAAAGTCAAATATGTTGAGTAGTCTTTATGGATGACATTTGTTTTCACATAGTACACATTAAAACAATGATTACTTTCCCATTTTCTTTGTTGTAAAAGTCAAACATGCGTTGTTTTGAAAATGAACTGAATATTCCTTTCAAAATATTTTATAAATAGTAAAAATGGGTGAAATGGAATTTAATAAATCTTTTTAAAACTGGTACATATAAAATATTTTTAGAAAACATATATTTCAATGAAAAAGCAGTTTCAACAGAAGAAAAAATAAAATAACATTTTCTTAAAAACATTTTCTCAATCATTTTAAGTAACATTGAGTGGAAAAATACTACCAATACTTGAAAAGGATAATTGATAACTATTGTATAATAAAATATATTTATTTTAATATATAAATATCAAATAATACCCCAATGGAGACTTATAAAAAACAATCATGAATAATGATGATATTTTGAAATAAACCCTTACCACTATGGTTTCTTTTGAATCATAAGACTTTTGAAAGAAATAAAAAAATGAATATTTAAATATAACAAATTGAAATATTTTAATTATAAAATATATTAAAAGGGGAAGTATTTACACCACACAAATGAATAACAGGTGATTATGGAGTATGAATTACCGATGTAAAAGTGAGACAAGAAACCCTTAAGGCTTGGTTAAATTCCACCATATGTCTCAAAATATCCTATATAATAAATATATTTTTATTAAGAATACATTATAAAAAAATAATTATATAACTCATAACACCTATGATCTACTCATTGTCTTTTATCCCCGTTTTATTTTCAATACTTTGTTAAAATCACTGTTTTGAGTGATAATTGGTTCTTTTTTCGTGTATGTTTTGGTTAATTTGTTTTGGTTGTTTTAATTTGATCATGGTTACACCAAATATATAATTTTTATGATTATATAAATATCATATATATTTATTATAAATTTATTTATAGTAATCTATAAAATTTAGAGATAGAAAATATATCACACCATTCATAGTGATGGTAGGTCATATGTATGCATGAATGCTGCTTCCATTTTTATTGACAGATAAAATTAAAGGAAAATAAATATTAATTAAACATTAATAAATAATTATTTTTTTATATATATTATTTATTCTAATGAAATCAATCATTATTACCGTCTATTTAAAAATAAAATGAACAACATTTCACATCGCTATGTGGAGGTGGTAGTCCACACTCACACATGATAGATGTTATTATTTTTAAAAGGATTGGAATGTAATAAGTAATATGGGATATTATAATTAAAATATTATTTATAGGTTATATATATCACAAAAATTTATTAAATTTACCTTTTCTTCCTTCCAAGTAAAGTGTATTAAAAAAATAACATTTCTTTGTGAGGCAGTACTTCATCGAACACATGAGTGATGGTATCATATCCATCATGGAATGGAATTTAAGAAGATATATATGATATTATAATTAAAAAATTATAATAATATCATAAATATCATATAAATACATTAAATCATTCATTATATCAATCATTTAACTACAATGATATAAAATCAACAACATCAGTTCATTTGGCAGTAGTTCACCGTACACATGATCGATAGTTTCTCCATCCATTTGATGGAAGTGGATATGGATATAGATAATTCCATTAAAATAATAGAATCTATGTATATAATGTATAATGGAGTTATTATTTTGTCATATTTGGACAATATTATAAGGATTTTAATAAGAAGTAAAATAAAACACATTGTTAAAAACTGGTCCTCTTCTTTGAGAAACCTATTTATGTTTAAAATAAAGCCTTATAAGATTATCTCTATTATATAACCCATGAATATAGTATGTTTTTAGGTATTTAAGGAATATATTTGGTTATTTATTGTATTATCTAATGGGATCTAGGAGTCTGAATAAGAGAGGAGAGGGGGTGGCATTTTATAAGTGGGGGAGAGGACCCACTTGGTACTTTTGGTATTATTCAATTAAACCCCAATTTTTATGATTCCAAATCCTCCAAATTTAGTAATTAACAATCCATATAAATTATCGGTTTTCAATATGTCTATAAAAGTAGTTTTGGACAAGTTGGTAGGTCATTGTAACCCATAGAATTGTAGTTTAACCCACGATAAACCTATTTCTAACTTAATCACTATAATTAATTTTTTTTATACTTTTACTATTCATAATGGTAAAGGTATAGTTTGAAATTATTAGATAAGATAAATTAATTTTATTCTATATATTTACTCAATTTTTCAAAATTCAATTCATAGAATTCACATAATCCAATTCAAAATTAAACTAGCAGATGTGACGAAAAAGTAGGTTTCCAAGGAGAAAATTAGCATAAATAGAGAATATTTTAATATAAAAGCCATTATTAAACATATTAAAATGTAATAATTTTTTTATATTGTAATTTATTTGAACTAATGTTACATTGAAATTATTTTAAAATATAATTTAACTTTATAATTTTTTTTAAAAAATCTGTTTTCAATTATAATTTAGTATTTTTCACTATTCATTAAAAAATTAATCTTTTTAGTAAATTCATAAACTTTAAAATCAACTATATTTTTGATATTTTATTTTAAAAATGGATTTTATAATTTCAAATAAATTTCATATAATTGGTAAAAATTACTTTAAATTATTTCTCAAATTACGACTAATCCACCATTCAGAAAAGTGTAATTTTATAAAAATAATTTTTTCTATTTCAAATGGTGATTTTTTTAAAATAAATAGATAAACATTGAATTTATTTTATATATGTATAAACCATATAATTTCATTAATTTCGTTAGTCATATTCATTCATTCTAACTTAATGTATTATTTATAATGGGCTTGTTTAAATAATAATATTTTATTAGAGGGCAACGTTTCATTTAATCTTGGTAATGTGTGCATAAAAAACTATCAAAGATATTGCATTTATTTAAATAAAAATACATCATAAAGTTTTATGGTTTAACATATTATTATAATCATGGTGTTTTTTGTCATACACTCTCACTAAAATGATGTTTCTATTTTTAAATCTTAGGGTGTTACATTCTACCCCCTTAAATAAATTATATCCTTACAAATTAATATTGATCTCAATTATCAAGGGATTTCCATTTGAAAATTATATTCTTAAAATCCCATATCATGATAATGGTCAATAAGAATTAATGTTGACAAGATATAATGGTAAGTATTAAGTTCATCTAGAATAATCACATACTCGGGTTTCCTAGTTAGAGAAAAATTGTGGGAAGTGAAGATACCGACACAGAATAAGAGAGTAATGCCTAAATAATCATGGAGGGTGATAGATGTCACTGACCACAAGAAGGTGAATGATCAAGAGAACGTAAATAAATAGAAAACCATAATTCTATGATGAGTTAAGGGAATATTTTATTCATCAGGAATGAAGGTACTGTGATTTTGTTTTGTTTCATGATCCTTTTATAATAGTTGAGGAATTACTTTATTATCTAGATGGATAACATTTGAATATGTAAGTAATATATTTATATTTCATTGGAAAATTTTAATCTAATGTTTTTTCTTCAATCAATTCCCACATCATTTTATTATCTAAAAAATGAATATCCAAAATGTTTTTTATACCCAAATCACATTTAACAGATTAGTTTAATTCCTTGTCATTCCTTCGATCTATATATATTTTCCAAAAGAAAAATAGTTGGAAAACATTATATAATAAAACCCAATGTTCAACATAATCCATTACATATATATTTAACCTTAACACTCATCTAAATTATGTCTCTTTATATTCAAAGTCAAATTTTTTTAAAGGATGGTCACAAAATCAACATTATATTCGCTTAAAAAATATTAAGTGGATATTTATGTCAAATTAAAAATATTTTAATACCTTGATCACCATAAAATCTTAAATAATAGTAGTATTCTACCAAATATAAAATATTAGTTTATCAAAAATATTATATAGATCCAAACATGTAGTAGACTCTAGAAAAGATAACATAAACCATTAAATCACTAATTAATTTCATGGTCACCAATATTATCCCAAAAATATATCATTTTCATTATTATATCGAAATTAGGCACATACTATGTGTTTTATTTCCTTAATAATGTTTTCTCCCAAAAATATTGACTTTCCATTGAATCGCTATTCTAATTAGGATTCAACACATTCTTTCAAATCCTTAAAGAAATACTACTATAGTAAAATCCTTATATGTTTTATGATTCTTATTCCGAGAATATCATTAATAAAATACTTGTACAAAAAAAATTAGTTAATCTAAATAGAAAAATAAAATTATTCATTCCAATTTATCTATGTCGAAGTTATGATCTTGACCATGACCCCTTCATTTATTCAGTGGTATATTCCCTTAACACTTGGGGAAATGGTTGGAATAATTCCCCATCTAGTTGAAGATAATGCAATGCACTTTGAGGGTTTTACCTTACCATTTAATTCATGATAATGACATACTTTTTATTCACACTTTAAGATTACTAATTTTCCTTTTATTAATTTACCAATGTGATTATTTTTCACAAGTTTCACATGTGGGAAAATCCTTCCTTCCTTTCATCTCTTTTTATATATTTGATTATTCGTACTCTTCTTCTCTTGATTCCCTTTGAATCCTTAAGACTTGTTTAGTCAGTTCTCTATCTTTATATCCTATGATACTATGTCTTTTTATGATGGAAAAAATGGGATAATATTTCCGTTTGACTGATTATCTTAATACCATTTGAGAAATGGTTAATCTTTCTATTTGGATTATATATGTAGTCTATAACATTACTTGATAACCTTGAAATGTTGGATTCATACTTAATAGAATTTTCTTATTATTTTTATTTTAGACTAAAGAACTATATTTACATATATGATAATTACTCATGAGGAAAATATTTTTTCAAAGAAGATTACCTTGAAATAATTCAATTCTATGTTTAGTATTTCGTCTTAATCCTTTTTGTTTTGAATCAATGGACAACATTGATCTTCATATCCTAGAATAATATATATTTCGTGGAAAACTTTATCCCTTTTAATACTTTCCAGAGAAATAAATATCTTAACTAAATATTTTTTCTATTTCTATGTTAAAAATAGATTTGTAGTTCCATTGAATGATGTATGTTTTGATGCATAAATAAGTTTGAAACTACTACACCATGCAAAATATGAGTAGGATGATCCATATGAGAATGGTTATTACTCATAACCTGAGTCTAATACCTCAATATGGTTATAATTTGATTATTTATATCTATATATGAATCTCCAGCTTCATTATGACTCCGAGGAGGGAAATATAAACATGGAGTACGTTTATTAAAATAGATCACATTCCTTCTATCGTATTCCATTTCTAGTCTATAGAACACACTAGATTAGATCATGACATTATGAACCATAATGTATAATCTCAAAATTGGTGAAACACATAATATAAATTGAATCAAATGATGCATAGTTAGTCACAGAATAATAAACATTATTCAATTGAGGATATGTTTATTTTGAAATACTTCATAATGGGTTTTAATGAAAATGTGAGTTATCTAGAGAATATCACTTGGGTTGTCAAAATAGGGGCACAATAAGTTCAATTATCAGGAATGTATGTTTTAAAAATGGGAAACTCAATGTCTTTGCTGTGTTTCAATTAGAATACATGTTTCTAATATCCCCCAAAGGTGAATATTGATTTCTATATATATATAAATCTTCCAAAATATGGTTAGAGTTAGATAAATAATTTGATTCATACACATTGATAAAAGAGTAAAAATTTCTAGGTTTCTTATAATTCTTATTCTACTTACATTTTTATTCATAAGGAAATATTCATCAGGTTTGGAGACTAGAAATTCTTTTTTCTTTACTTACACATTTCATATAACCTATTTCCAATGTGTTTCATATTTCAAAATAAGTGGAGCAATGGATTAATTTATTATGAACATCAATGGAAAATGATGGCACTATAATTTTATCATTCATTTCAACCCATTCAAATTCTTTATGATTTATTTGATCTACCCCTCATTGAATAAAATCCTTAACCTCAATTCCACAATGCTATAAAAATAAAAACATCTCCTTCTTTGTACCATGTAAATTCAATATAATGGAGGCTTGAAAATGGGATCAGTATATGAAATGATATCAAATATAATATATAGGATTATTTAAAATTTATAACCTTTATTTTTTAATTCCACTTGGTGAAATCAAAGTCACCCTAGGAGAGGAAGGATGAATAATGGTGACAAAAAAGTTTTACCTTTTAGTTTCAGGATCATGTCCCCAAGTTTTCAGTATCATTAATTAAACATACAATTTCATTTGAATGTATCCACACCACACATCATTCACATATAGTGAAAGTAAAGAAAATAAATACACCAATATTTTACTTATTTCAACACTAAGGGATAATTTAAGAAGCACATCCCAATAATTTATTAATGTTATAGAGGTTATAATACTCATTTTTGGGATATTATAGTGGATTTAGGATGGGGTCACAATAGATTCCATGTGCAATTCATATTCGATAATCTTTCACACTACTCAAGTGAGGAATGTGTCATTTTTTATAGTTGAGGGTATCTTCCATATTTTAATGCCCCATAGGCCTATCTATATCAAGTTTGAGACCAATCTTTACATATTTATCTCTTGGTATATGATTTTGATTGAATCAATATCTTCTTCTCTCTTCTTAGGGTCTAAATTTAACAAACCCTTTTTTGGATGTTTAGTCTTTAAAATTCATATTTTAATGCCAAATGAGAGAATCGTCATTGTGAGTATAGATCATAGGTATTCTCAACAAAAAATGTTCTCCTATCCAGATAATGAAATTAACAAACTAAATTTTACTTTTATGTTTATTATTCTTTATTCCAAATAAATTAATGTAATTTTCTTCTTCTCAAGAGCCTTCAATATTCAATATAAAACTAGATATGTAAATAATATTATACAAAAGATTTCCTTCATCATTTATTCAGGAACTAGATATTGAAGTATATACAATCTTTTTCTTTATCATTTCTTCAATATTAGTGCATATCCCCTATATTACTAACTACATCATGTTGTATTAACACTTAAATTTTTGAGTTCAATACATCAAAACCCACAGTGTATATCACACCTTGTTTCACATTACCTTTCTCAATTATAGTGTGTGTCGTATGAAATATGTTCTCAATAAAAATTCCAAAAAAAATCAGTTTAAATCTTCTTTCAATATTGAAAATAATATTTTTTTTGATAATTATTGGTCTCAAGTTCATCTTTTTTAATTTTCTGTAACAACCCACTGTTTTCAATGGAAATTTCCTTTTTTTTTAATATCATAAAATCACAATAAAACACAACATAATGAACTACTAAGTGCTATGTAACCTTTAAATATAATTTTTTCACTTCTGTGTATTGATGTTTGAAAATCTAACATACACTGTTGTGATCATTAAGTTATTTGTAGTCTAATACGACCAACATAATGTTTGGTGAATAGTAACATACCCATATGAATAATAATGTTACCCATATGAATAGTGATATACTGCAATGAATAGTAACCTTACCTATAATAGTATATAAATACAATTTAAGTGAAAGTATGTGGTACCTATATTTTGGAATAAGTAAATAAATGTTTTAAAACTATTTTTTAGAATAAATTATTGTATTAATTAAATAATAAATTAATTCTATTTAGAAAATTAAATTTGAAAAATGGAGTTCATTTTTGGATTCTATAGGTTGAAAAATTCTTAGGGTAAATTTTTGGGATTTTTCTAGAATCTTTGAAATTTTGATGAATAGTAAAATATAAATATTCACAATAAATGATAAAACCTGAATTTATGCATCATGCTTGAGTCATGGATGATGTAGATGGAAATGTTTTCTAACTAACATGCAAATATAACTATTTTTGGTTACAATAATCATCAATAGTACTTGTATTATTGAAAAATAAACTAATTATTATAATATTATGAAAACCCTCCTCTCCTCCACTATAAATACCACCCCTTCTTACCACTTCTATTCACTTCTCGAAAGCCTTGTACCTTGATTATATTCTGCCAAAGTTTCCCTTATATATCCTACCCAATTTCCAAAAAAACATATTCTCTTTAAAAGACCAAAACCTCTCCACTTAAGAGGTTCTCAAAGAAGATAAACTCAAGAGGTAAATTCCCCTTTCCAATTCATTTATTTCCTTCCATGTTCTTTTCTTTTCTTGTTTCTATACTGACCTACTTTCACCCAAATGGTATTATAACTCTATTAATATAAATGTATGTTAATTATTTTATACTAATGGTATAATTTCATCATTATCCTTTCTTTTATAACCTTTTATTTGAAAGAAATGAAAACACTGTTTGAGATGTGTTAATTTAGCCCAATAAAGGACAACATGTTATCAATTTCTATTAAAATCTTAAATTCTGATAATGAAACCATTTTTATGGTTGAAAAAAATATTATATATTTATTTTATCTTATTTAATGTTCTGTAATCATTATTAACTCATGATGTAAAATAATAATAGAAAAAAAGTTAGTTGTGAGGAAAATCGCTAAAATTAATTCAAGTGTTCGTCATTAATGTTTTGTATAACGATTCAACTTCACTATATGTAACAAAATTAAATTTGCAATAATTAATTATACTGGATGTTGAAAAATGTCATATAACATCAATTATGGACAACCACTTTTATCCTACATGTTTATCTGAACATGAATATAAGTGAACCGACCAGTAAAACCAAGTAAGAAAACAGACCCGAACAAAAAAATTGAACCTCATAACCAATCAAAATGGTTATAAATTAACTTAAAAATGTTATACTAAGTCAATTAAATATATAAAAGGTTATTAAATTATTAATTAATAAACCTGTTTTTTTATTTCGGTCATTAATAACAAGTGGAGAACACCATCAGATTTAAGGTAATGAATATTCTCTAATTCACTTTTATTCAAGAGTTTCCTCTTTGTTATGCTACTTTATGTTTAATTCCTAGTGATGGGGTATGATTTCACACCTCTCTAATACTTACCTCATTATTTATAAGTGATTATAATCCCCATTATCTCCCATTAATCTCTCTTATGTGAACCCAATACCATGAAGATAATCTGTATGGAATTATTCCCGAACAACCTTTATTCCTTTGGGTTGATATATCTTTCTTTTTAACCAATTGAAGTTGTTCTTTATTTTTATGTAAAACTTATAAATTATATATATATTCTCAAAAATCATGCTTCATTATCCATCCATGATTCTCTTTCAGGGATACACATTCTTTTATGTAAATCTATCCTCGATAATTCTCAATAAGAAAACATGTTTGAGGGTAACATCCCAAAATTTTAACCAATTTCAAGTGAAATCTATCATATATTTTAATCCCCATTGTATTTATAAAATTGGTATTTTTATTATGGGTAACATTATTGGTTCAGTTCTGGTTTTATATAAAATATTGTTTCCTTTTCTGTTTTAAAATCTCAATATTATTTTCCTTAAAATAGCATAAAAATGTTTGAATGCTAAAATATCTCAAATACATTTATTACACGTTTTCAATTCTATTTGACATAACTTACTGTGATATATATCTATTATAACTTATAAATGTACATTTATGTTCTAATTCCTTTCTTTTATGGAATATTTCGTGATACGCCCATTGGTTATGCTTTATGTCCTGATTGTGGTACCCAATTCTTTCCATGGGTAACCCTTATGTTTATGTAAGATTAATTGTATAAGATTATTTATGTAGAAAACAAATTAAAGAAATGTAAGATGCGTTCACTCAGATATATCTTTAATTAAATGCGTAACATTGAGCCTCATGAGATGTTTTGTGCAATGGTCTTGGCAGTTAGACTTGGCTTCTGCTACTACGTGTAATAGTCTTGGCAGTTAGAATGGGCTTGTGGTATCATAGGAAATGGCCTTGGTGGTTAGCCTTGAATCATACTAAATTCATGTTTTGTGTTTCTGCCACATTTCTATGATTCCATGTATAAATGATCCCTTGTTTATATTTTTTGATATCATATGTTACATGCCTTTTTATATCATCATGTCTTGCCTTCTTTCCCATGTGTTAATGATTTGTTCTTCTGGTTATTACCTTAATATGATTTTAGCTTATCTTTTTGTCCATGTTATCCATAGGTTTTTATATGAATATGTATGAGAACACTATAATATAGGATCTCATTATAGAGTTTTAATGAAAAATTGTTTTTATAATGTTTGATTATGTACCTAGTCTTCCAAGACACTAGACATTACGATCCTTGGATTGTACTCTGATGTATAATTATGATTAAAATCATTTCATGTTAGATGTAAAAGGATGGGGTCACTATAGTTTGTATCAGAGGTTGGTTTAGTTATTTTTGGAGACTTGGAATAGAGCACCTTAGTGAGAACCTTAAGGATGAGATGAAGTATAAGAAAACATCCCTAAATTTTGGTAAGTATGGAGTAAGTGGTTTATTAAGAAAATACATACCAATATGGATTCAAATAGATAGAGGTGACTCTGGCACTGATGTTCCTTGGATTGAAAACCATAACAAGGAGTTTTAGGCTAGACTTGGGGAATCCTGGTATATGACAACGAGACTTGCTGCACTGTTTGTTTGACACTCTCGGGGGATATGCTTTAGTAAATTCATGAGGTAAGTACAAACAATTATTAAGGGAGTAAAAAAATCCCATAAAAATATAAGTTAAGAAATAGATCTAGGATAACCTAGATTTAAACTTAAGTGATCAAAAGTTAGGATATACTTCTCCTATACAAGACTATCCTTTTAATTTACAATGTTTCCATTTTATGTTCATTAACTTAGTATTTAATCTCTCTAATTGTAAGTTATTTTTCCTAGTTGATTACAAGAAATATAAGAACACATTCTAACAACAAATGTGATTAGAAATGTGAATATTTTCCAAACAATATTCCAGATATTATGGGAACTGGAGGAGATAATGAAGGAAAAGTACCCATACCTGTTTATGGCCTATAATGTAAAATGAAATTTCGAGGGAGAAATTTCTTTAAGGGGGAATAATGTGACGACCCAATGTTTTCAATGGAAATTTAATTCATAGGGTTATTTCATAAAATCACAGGAAAACACATCATAATGAACTACTATGTTCTATGTGATCTTTAATCATAAGTTTGTCACTTATGTGTTTTGAATTTCAAAAATCAGACATTCACGGTTGCGATCAGTAAGTTATTTGGAGTTTAATATGACCAGCATAATTTTTAGTGAATAGTTACATACCCTTATGAATAGTAATGTTACTCTCATGAATAGTGATATATCCTAATGAATAGTAACCTTACCTATGATATTATATAAGTAATATTTAAGTGAAAGTATGATGTGTCTATATTTGGGAATAAGTAAATAAATTTTATAAAAAATATTTTTTAGAATAAATTATGATTTTAATTAAATATTACATTAGTCATAGAAAATAAAATTATTTTTGAAAAAGGAGTTCATTTTTGGATTCTACACACTGAAAATTTGTTAGGGTTAATTTTTTGGATTTCTTTGAAATTCATGATTTTTTTTATAAATAGTAAAATACGATAATTCACAATATATGCTAAAATTTGAATTTTTGCATCATTCTTGAGTCATGGATTATATAAAGGGAAATTGGTTAGAACTCACATACACATATTACTTTTTTCGTTCATAAGAATCATCAATATTTCTTGTATTATAGAAAAAATAATAAACTAGTGATTATAAAATTCTGAAAACCCACATCTTTTCCACTATATATACCATCCCTACTTACCTCTTCTATTCACTCCTCTCGAGCCTTTTTCTTTGCCTATATTCTAACGAAATCTCTCCTGAAGCTCCTCCCTCATGTCCTACATCCCCCAGTCTCTTAAAAATACCAAAACCTCTCCCCTTAAGATGTTCTCAAAGGAGATATACTCAACAGGCAAATTTCTCTTTCTAATTCTTTTATTTCCATTCATGTTCTTTTATTTTTCATGTTTATATCCAAACCTCCTTTCACCCAAATGGTATGATAAATCCAGTAATATACATCTATTGGAATGAAATTTTACAAATGTGTGAAGTCCATATTCGTCTCTCATTTCCTAACCTTTTATTTGAATGAAATGAAAACAATGTTTGAGATGTGTTAATTTAGCACATTCATGGATGACGAGTTGTAAAATTCTATTACAATATTTAATTCTAGTCATGAAACCATTTTTAGGGTTGAGACATCATATTATAAGTTTATTTTATCTTATTTAATTATTTTTAGTCATTATTCATTCATGATGTAAAATAATAATACAAAACAAGTTAGTTGTGAGAAAAACCCTTAAAATTAATTCAAGAGTTTATCATTAATGTTTTTTATAATGATTAATCTTAACTATAAGTAACAAAATTAAATTTGAAACCATGAAATCTCTTATATGTTCACTAATATCATATAACTTCAATTATGGACAACAAATTTCTTCCTACATGTTTTTTCAAACCTGAATATAAGTGAACCGATCATTAAAACCAAGTAAGCAAATGAACCCGAACAATGAAATTGAACCTCATAACCAATAAAAATGGTTATAAATGAAATTAAAGGGGTTATAATAAAGAAATTTTACATAAAATAGGTTCTGGAATTATTAATTAATAAACCTAGATTTTTTATTCAGGTCATTTATAATAAGTTGAGAACACCATCAAATTTAAGGTAAGGGATCCTCTATATTTCACTTTTATTCTAGATTGTCCTCTATGTTATCCCATTTTATGCGAAATTCATAGTAATGGGGTATTATTTATCGACTCTCTCATACTTCACTAATTATTTATATGTGATGATAAACCCATTTCTCTATCACGAATCCAAATTAAGTTCACTCGATACCATGCTGATAATTCGTCTACCCGAACTGCATTTATTCCTTCAGGTTGCTCTATCTTTCATTATACCCAAATGTAGTTTTATTTTATTTTTATGTAAAAAATTATAAATTCTGTTTATATGATCCAAACTCATGTTTCAAGGTACATCCCTCATTCTCTTTTGGGTATATATATTCTTTTAAGTGAATCCATCTTCGATACTTCCCAATAAGCAAACTCGTGTTAAGGGAACTTCCCAAATTTTTACCCAATTTAAAATGAACTATATCATCTATTATAATCCAACATTTTATTTAAAAAATAATTCTTTTTATTATGAAAAAACTTATTTTTTCACTTATGGTTTTATATAAAATATTTTTCACATTTCAATTTTAAATGCTCTATAGAATTTTCCTTAAAACCGCAGGAAAATGTTTTAATGTAAAAATTTATAATATATCGTTTTTTATTGTTTTAACATTAATTTGACATCACATACCATGATATAAGAATATTTTACCTAATTATTTTATATTTATGTTCTAATTCATTTGTTTCATGGACACTTTCATGATATGCCCATCGGTTACGCTTTATGTCATAATTGTGGTACCCAATTCATTCCATGGGTATCATTTATGTTTATGTAAGATTGATTATGTAAGATTATTTTTGTGGAGAAAATATTCATGAAATTTAAGATGGGTGTTCCTAAAAGGCACTACAATGCATTGGGTGAAGTTGAGTCTCATGAGATGTTATATTCAACGGTCATGGCAGTTAGCCTTGGTTTGTACTACAATGTGAAACAGTCTTGGTTGTTAGGATTGGCTTGTACTACCATTAGAACTAGTCTTGGAGGTTCGCCTTTAATCATAATGAATTCATGTTTTATGTTTCTTCCACATTTATGTGATTCCATCTATAAATGATCTCATTTTTTGATGCAATGATTTCATATGTTACATTCCTTTTTATATCATCATGCCAAGCCTTATTTCCCATGTGCTAATGCATTG
The DNA here is from genome assembly GCA_963277665.1 of Viscum album. Taxonomy (NCBI): domain Eukaryota; kingdom Viridiplantae; phylum Streptophyta; class Magnoliopsida; order Santalales; family Viscaceae; genus Viscum; species Viscum album. The sequence goes on along the minus strand of OY728157.1, from coordinate 2,111,659,751 downwards.
TTCTTATGGTTATTCCCTTACTGGGATTTTAGCTCATCCCTTTATCCTATGAATATTTATGGTTACAATAGGAGATAGGAGGTCATTATAGAGATTAAATAAAAATTGGTTTTCATAATGTTTTATTTCATACAAACTCTTCCAGGAAACTAGAATTTACAAATCATGGCTTGTAATCTAATGTATAATTATGTTTAAAATCATATTATGTTATATTAAAAAGGATAGAGTTGATAAAGTTTCCATAAAACATGATTCAGCTAGTTTGATATTTCTATATGATTAATATATGTACAATCTTTTCAATCATAGCCATATGTCTTATGTAATAGCACTTGTTTAAATTCAAATAATACATATCTAACATATTTCATTGATTCATGTATTCTGTTTCCATATAAAAACTTCCTTATATCTTTCTAGAGATTCACTAAGGATTCTTAGTCAATCATTCATCCAAAATCCTTGAATAATGTTCTATGTTCTTCTAGCTTTACTATTTCTTATCATTATTCATGCTCATTTTGATTTGTCAATCATTAATCATAGTCATATTATTAATCTATTGATTCCATAGATATCTAATTTTAAATTCACCACTTAAAATATCTAAATATCATGTAATTATATTTTTATTTCAATCTCCCAATATCATGATATGGAATCTTTATTTAAGACGCCTTCTTAAAATATGGAATATATTTGAAGTTTGAATATTTTATTAGGTGACCCACAAAAATTCAAGGTCAAATTTCTTAACAACCTCCATCAGATTCAATCTTTATCATATTATTAACTCACTAAAAAATTAATTCCTTAAAACCAGTCAAGATATTCATGTGGATGTAATATCATTTTTCATCAATGCACGCCTTTAACTTATAATTAGGAACATATCTCATTATTTTATTTATTACATCGTAAATTATAATTTTTTTTATTCTTGATGTCTTATATATAGTTTATGCAGATTTATGATTGTTTTCCCTCATTACTATTCCATTTTATATCTCAATTATTTCACACTGTCATGTCATGAAGTTTTATGAACATACAGAATTATACTCAACATCATAGTTTTATATATCCTGAATTGACAGCATGTTGAACCCATAATTTTTAGGTCGAATTAACTAAATGCACAGTGATGTTCAAATGATCACACACTGAATTATAACTTACCATGAATTAGAAACCAACAACACGAATACTTATAAGATACCTCAACTTTAGCATCCATATGTATCAATAGTTCCAAGCTACCATGACTTTTTCATCTGACTTCATGATGAAATTCATGTCATCACAAGAGTATTAACCTACTATAAAATCATCATAGCCTTGAACCTGCCACACTATCACTCTAATCAACTTCATTATTATACATGGTTCTATAAAGAAACTTCTATAAAATTTAAAATCAATGATCATGAGTCTTGGGTTACCTTTTTTATGGATATCTAGAATTCTCCAAAATCCTCCAAGAATCAAAAACATCTAAAACATCACCTTTATAAAGATTCTCAAAAAATCTATCTAAAATTCATTCATAGTATTTATAAGCATGAATAATTATTATCATGGCTTTTATTCACCAAAATTACATGTTTATTTTTTCAATAAATCCAATCACCTAGAACCATGATTGCAAAATAAAGACATTGATAATGGATATTGTATATGTAAAGTATAGTAAATATGAGATTTTTATTAAATAATAATCATTCTTGGGGCATGTTGTACACTATAAAAGGATATATGTGGATACTTTGATGAAACGATGATTTAGGAGTGACCTAGAGTAATATTTGTAATAGACATCTATAGTTTCCTTGGAAAAGCTAGGTACTATCAATGATTTGTGAGGAACTTGTCACAATTTTTAGACCTGATGACCAAGATCACTCGAAAGGGAGTGAATCTTGTATGGACCATTGAATGGGAAGATAAATTAAAATAATTAGAAAAGAGTCTTATCAATGCACTGTTACATACACTACCCTCAATTGGGTAACTTTTCATAGAATAAAATGATTCTTTAAAGAAGTTATTTGGTTTTCAATTGATACAAAATGATAAATTGATATCCTATGCATCATGTAAGTTGAAACATCACGATAAAGACTATATAAAACATGATATAGAGTTGGTTTAAGTTATTTTAAGATTGATAAATTTGTGAAATTATCTTTATGGAGAGAAGTGTGAAATATATATAGAACATAATACCCAAAAATATATATTCACATATAATTATCTTAATATATGGAAACAAAGATGGTTAAATACAATCACGTACTATAACTGATCAATCCAATACCATCATGGGAAGGTGAATAAATTAAAATATTTTATTAGTATAAAGGATCCCACATCCTTATTAATGATAAAAATTAAGAAGGATTCAAAATTATTAGATATTAATAGGATGTACATGGAAGTTATAAAGGGCATAATTATATTTGACCCAACTTAAATTATTTTCAAACCATCTATTTTGTAGATGATAAAGGTGGATACAATAGAAGGCATGGTAATAAAATTGAATCTAGAATTTATAATGAAAGTTAAATTCTAATAATTAATAATTGATGAAGGTGCTTTAAGAGTTTGGTAATGAATATTAGTACCATCAAATCCAATAATAAAGGATCAATTGAATAATGCATATATCTCATGATTACCTATCCGTCTAGGGATCAAAAAGATATATTGATATCTATGATAGAACTATTTATTGGATACTATGAAGAAATAAATTGTATAATATAACTTAATTTTTCTAGTATATTTTTAAGTTAATGAATTAAGGAAAAATTCCAAGGTCATGATGCAACCATTACCCATACCTTCATGGATATCGTAGAACATCACCATATATTTGTTCATCATCCTTTTGAAGAAAACCGATGTGAAAAATACCATATGGTTTTGGTAGTAAAAATTACAAAAATTACTCATTTAATTTCGAATAAAGATGACTTTCCACATGTAAAAATTTCTAGGATATACATTAGATAAATGTTGAGGCTAGATGGAACAATAATATAAATTATATGTGGTTTAGATATGAGATTTTCTATAAATTCTGAAAAATATCCAAAATTCATTGAACATAGAGTTGAACTTCAATATGGTCTACCATATTCAAACTAATGGATAATATTATTGTAAAATTGATTAACTTGGGGATATATTTACATTTTTATTAATGGGATTTAAATGAGGTAGGTATCAACATCTTTCTTTGTATTAATTCTGATAAAATAATCTTTCTCACTCAATAATTCAGATGGATTGTTATAAACACCACCATGGAGAGAAATTTGGGACATAGAAAAGATGGGATGAAGTTAGAGAAGGAAATCTGTTGGTGCCAAAATTGGTGGAAGAATTGACTAAGAATTTCAAGTCCATTCAATAATACATCAGAGCATCACAATGTCAATATAAGAGATATGATGATAATAATTGATGAGACCTGATGTTTGATAATGGAGATAATGTTTTTTGTATTTAAATCTCACTAGAATAAAGTCACGAGGGTTGTGAATATGGGAAATTCAATTCCTATGTATATTGGACCCTTTTTTATTTTTGATCATATCAACACTAATGTCTTTTGACATACACTCTTACCGAACATTTCCCATGTGTAGGATGCATTCCATGTATCCCTCTTGAAGAATGTACATAACATATCCCTCATATTTTATAATTCATGAGGTATTAAATTTGGAGAATGATATCTCTTATGAGGAGAAGCTAATGAATATATTAGATTATAAAGATCGATTTATACATAATAATAATACTCCACTAGACATAGTACTCAGAAAGAAAAAAAAATTAAATAGTTATCAGGAAACCTTAAGAACCAATGAATAAAAAATACAATCATTTTATTTCACCATAATTTATGAAATGAAATATTAAGGGTGAAATTTCTTAATGGGTAGTAATTTAGTGGACCAAAAATTCCCTCTGTTAGTAAAATAATTCATGATTCACGATCACTATTTTTTTATGTTTCTACAATAGATGCACTTTGAATGATTTTACAATTTACAGGAATATTACACATCCTAATGTAATGTTAACTATAACATCTAGGAATAATCCAATGAGATAATTAAAAAAGAACAATTCTTACACTAATTAAAAATGCACATTCAAAAATTATCTTTGGAAGATCAATTATTCTTTAAAAATTATACAAAAAATAGAAAAATTAAAAATTAGATCGAGATTATTAAGGTAAGTATATAATCTTCTAATCAAAGTAGTGAATGATGTTGTATCTAAACGGTGGAACATATATAGATTATAAAGTGAAATATGGCCATTAGAATTCTGCTATTACAGAACCATTGCAATGTGATTGTTGGAATAGTAATATGACCACTAGGAATGTTAAATTTTTTATTAGAATAGTAAAATGATATTTATAAAATATTCTAAGGAGTTTTTATCATATTTTAATGAAATAAATGTTTTAAATATGATAAAATAATTTTTTTTCATAAAAAAAATAATTATATTTTTTTTTACAAAATATAACTAATTTGACTTTATTAAAATAATTTTTTTATGAAAAAATTAAATGTTTTAAATAACAAGACACTTAATGAAAATTATTTCATTAAATAATATATATCAGTATAAATATGATAGTTTAATTTTATAAAACCATACGTAATATTTCTATGTGTAAAAAATTAGATCATTTCATAAAAGCTGTTTTTTATGAATACAGTTTGTATTTAAATATTAAATTTACCATATTTATAAAATGGATCAATAAAACTTATTTTATTTTTCAAATAAACACCTCTAAATTATCTTAGACTGATTTTTGGTATTTTTATGAAAATATAAAATTTTTAGTGCAATATAATATATGAAAATATACATTATTTTATATTATAAGTTAAATAAGTGATTAATTACATAAGGGGTGATGTAAGAATCTATTATGTAATCCTAACATGAAATTATTACTTCATTTAATCTGAATATTCATCACTAATTATTGTCTTTAAGGAAACTAATAATCTATTGAATATTATATTAAAAAATCCACCCACCCTCTAATAAATTTCAAATTCGCAACATATTCTCCCCACACCTTCTAAGCCTTAGAGGGAGCCAAAAATCTACTCATATTTCTCAAAAAATCTCCTCCCCACATATAAACGGATTTGGTATTACTAAATGACTATCATTGGGAGAATTAACGGGTAGCCAAGAGGACACTCTTAAAGAAAGAGGTAAATATCTCAATTTAGTCTCTTTCAATTGTCTTATTCTTCTACCACACACGTAAGAATTACAAAAACCTTGGAATAGTAACATAAATATCATAAATATACTAATATTTTTTATTATTATTGTGGAATATATTTTTTAACCATATCCTTAATCGATTCTAAAATGAAAACGTTGTTCATACTATGGTCGATTTATTTACCCCCTAAATGATGAATTTAATTTTAAACCACCACCATCATGGATGGTTTAAAATTATATATTATGGTTAAAATTGTTATTAATAATTATATATTTTTTGTTTCTTATTCTGAAATTGTCAAATTCTCTTATAGTTAAATAAAACATAGTAATTTTATCATGGTCAAAAAACCAGCATAAATTAACTAACTATATTAAAATAAAAACTATAATATCTAAATAATGATTATATTATAATAATTTTGGATACTAATAATCTTAAAAACTTATGTAATATAATTAAATCCATGACACCACATCTCTGGAGTTATGAAATTAAATCATATGAACACTCATATTTACCTACAACTAATTTTACCTTAGAAAAATGGAATGAATGACCTTGGGATAGTGAATATAGAATTGATTTATATTTCAAAATACCCTAAGATAAAATTAAATCTTAATAATAAATGAAATATAGTTTAATCAATATCTAAATCAGGTGGTCAATAAATATAATTTTTTTACATAGGGTGTTAAGTGAAAGTACAGAACAAATAACATCCTGAGGTAAGGTAACTCTAGGAAGCACAATATTTTCTTTGGTTTATTAATTTTTATCTCTACCACATTTTATTAATTTATTTATAATTTATCAATTTTATAAAATTATTTACATATGACCATTAAATATTCACCTAGAATATTCTCTCTTTCTTTACTAGGGTTATATATTCCTTGAAATCGTTTCAAAAATAGGTTATTTAAAATCAAACATAAATAAGGGAAATGTTTCTATCCCTTAATCCTCTAATGTAACACTATTTTAAATTATTTTAACCAATCATGATTTCATATAAAGAGATAAATTTTAGGATGGGCCATAATTTATAATTTTTTTTCAAATAAAACTTTATTTTTTCCTTCGTTAAAATTTATTTACCAATTCCTCATAATACCATTTTAATGGTTCATTTCTAGAAAAAAGTTTCTACCATTAATTTTGTGTTTTGAAATTAATTCCTTCTTTGTGACCTATTTCTTAATTATCATACGAAAATAAATTATATTTTATTCCACATTCTCTTTGGAAGATTTATGAAATATACTTTGGGGTAATATTACATAACCTGTAGCTTTCTATCGATATTTCGTATTCTTTTTCCTTATGTTAAATTCATTTATGTGGAATAAATATACATAAACATGTTTTGATGGGTGTTCCTAGATATAACTATAATTAATAGTGTAAATTTCAAATCTCTTGATATGATATTAATGGGATTAGGTAATAAACCAAATTAATTACAAGTATTTTTCCACTATTTATTAATGTCTCGGTAATGAGCCTTCAATTATGGTTATGACGTGGTCTATTATAATGTCTACACATTCCTATGATTCTATGATATTATGACTACATGTTCTTTATTTTATTCTTTCATATGATTATACAAGAGATTTATCTTTTAATATATCATGTTATTCCATTTGGCACATATACTACTCTTCCATATCATTCTTATTCCATTAATGGGTTGTATAGATAACCCCTTTTGTTTATGTATTTCCCAAGTTATCCTATATAGTTTTTAGAGAAAAAGGGGATTTAGGAGAACATTATTTAGTTTAAAATAAGTAATTTTCATTTTTTATTCATATTTTTGTTTTATAATCCAATTTCCTCAAATTCATTAGGGCTTTACATCCTTGAGTTTTGTTTATCGAATATTTTTTTTATAATTCATGTAATTATATATGCAATGGGATGGGGATATTATATTGGATTCTAGAAGTTCCAGACATTAGGAATGATATTAAATTTTGAATTTTTTTTAAAATATGACGTGTAGATGATGATACTTCTTACATTACAATATATACCCCAAACACATAAAATAAACACCATCAAAATAATCTAAAAAATATGATCCTCAGGATTTGGTGGGAAAATAAACATGGATAGAATAGTTCTCTTATCTATTATGTTAAACCAAGAAATAATTTCATCCTAATACCAATTTTTTATATTATTATTCATGATATTCCTCATACTTATATCTTGCATCCCAAGAAGCAGTTTTGAAATTTAAAACCTACCAACACTATTACACAACCATGGATACTTACAAATTTATACAAAGGAAACTTATACAATTCCCTATGAAATCAGCTTTCTATAATATAAATTTCCCCACAAATTTACCCCATAAATTACTATGTTGGATACTAATACTTTCTAAAAAATATTTTCTTTGAAAATATGTTTCCTAAATAATTTTATAGAAAAAAGGTTTACTAATAAAGGAATATGAGGACCCGTAAGTATGTATATATTCATTTATTGTGTGTGTTTGGGGGGGGGGGGGGTAGAGTGAATCAGTGGTTTTATAAAGAACCCTCCCATAGACTACATGGTTCCTAATATAAATTATTGTGAAAATATATTAATTGTGAAAATTTGATAATGTGAGATAGAAAAAGAAATAATACACTCATAAACAATAGTTATTATAATATTCAATCACCATTGTGAATGTGTGTCTAATCCTTGGTGTGCAGTACTTATGATGTGACTACCCATATTAAAATTTATTATCAAAAAATTAGGAATAGGGAAAAATAATTGACTTTAACAAAGATTAAAAGTTGATTTAAATGAGATAACAAGCATATCCTTACTTATCATACCTCAAGAGCCTCTAAAATTTGGAGTTAGTTTGCACGATTATTATTATACTTGATATCATAGATAATATAGATTGAAGCACTCATAAAAATGGGTGTCTAAATCTCTCATATTCACTACCCATTTTTCCAAAAATAACTCTAGGAGAATAACTATTTATTTTTTGAATAATTTTTCATTGTTTCATGGTTCCTCCAATTGCAATATGACCCCCAGTTCTAAAAGGCAAGAAATGATAAATACCAATAAATTCAGATAATATATAACTAGATTAATTTTTCAGATTGTAGATTATAATGTGATAAGTTTAAAATATCTAGATCCAATAAAAAACACTTTTATAGCCAGAATCATTGCGATATAAAACAAATTCTATGGAGTGGAATGCCTCAAACCTCAAGAACCATGAAATACTCAATACATTACTACCTATTTCATAGTGAGTGGTTTTATTCACTTATAACGTGTTGTTATTCAATTCCCCATTCACCAAAAAGTAAGATAAATTCACAGAAGATAAAATTTTACCTATATAAGAGAAATTATAATTGACTTCTCATGCCATATAAAATCTTTTCTATGAAGTGTAACTCAATCACTCTATTTAGTGACCATCACCATTCCCGTCTTGATTTCATCACCAACAATAGAACTTCATTCTGTTCATTCTAGTTTTTTCTCTATCAAACTCCAAATATAATTGAACTAATAAATGACAATGTTCTAAATAAATATATCCTAAAAATTTCCAAAACCCTTTATTGAATGGACTCAATAAACAAGTCATAACATTCCTCTAAGGCGATGGTTTTTTGAAAACCACACCATATGATAAAATGGCGATTGTTCGAGTGATCCAGTCATCTTTGTAAGATAAGTTCCATAATGAACATGTATGAATTGAGTTCAAATTATCTCCCCATTTTTCATTTTATTTCATGAGAATTGTCTATGATATAAAAGGTCCCTTAAATATCTCACTTTTTTGGAAACATGAAATAAAAACACTAAAGATATTATATGAATTTTATCTTTCAAAACCTCAATATTCCATTTTATAATTACCAGCAAAAGAAATAAGTGTCACTCCCTCATTTAAAGGATATTTCATTTTTTACTCACTACCTTTGTCAAAAAATGAAAAGGAATTAAATAGGGAAAATAACCAATAATATTTATTAGGATTTTTGGAAGTAAATAAAAAAAATACACTCTAAAGTATTTGAAGAAATACTTTGACATGGTCTTTGCCATGATTTCTAGGACTTGATCATTAATTAAATCATATTCCATTGAAATATCACCATACTCCGCCTTCTTATTAATGAAGCATTTCTTGATGTCAAAATTATGACTACTCAAATTTTTTATGGGATTCTTCAATAATTTTATTTTAATTTTTTTTTCACATCCAATCACCACTAGGTATGAAATATCAACCTTTTAATATTCATGTTGAAAATTCATCCACATAATTTGAGTTGTGGATTGTGGTGTTATAATAAACTCAGTTTTTATTGATCTAAGAGTAATAATTTTTCTTCTTATAGTTCCATGATAGAAATCTTCATATTATAAAGAACACACCTTCTGAAGTAAACTTCCTATCTAAAAAATTTCATTCCAAATTTTTATTGTTAATGCCATAAATTTTTAATGATATACCTTTATCATATGAAAATCCATAACCAATAGTTTATTTTTATGTAGTAGAAATCCTATTTGGATTCCATAAAATACGAACACTTTGTTTTTTTGGGATCATGCATAATGAGTAACTACAAATACAATATCCAGTTTTGAGGCCTCTTAATTGAGTATGGTGACAATGATCCTTTAGAACTGCATTTTCTCCACAACCATTCATTATTCATTGACTACAAAATTAGACCCAAGTTCCACTAATGTCTAAAATTTTCTTGATTCCTCCGTTAAAAACATTTTAAATATTTAAAAATATTATTTTATTGTGGGAGAAATATAAAACCAACTGTATTTGAAACATTAATTCCGAAGAATAAATTTATCTCACCAATTATTTCAAAAAGTATTTTTATTTGGAAATAAATTTCCCCACATGTTTCTTATTTGTTCCTAAAAACAATAAATCCATTGACATACACAATACTAATAAGAGATATTATTTCATCTCCCTTGACATATATATTTGAATCAATTCAATTTTTTTTATTCCATAATTAATAATTTGTTTTATATCTTTGAATACCATGCTCATAGTGATTATTCAAGCCCATATAATGCATCCATTAACTTACACACCAGTTAATAGTCACTGTCAAGGAAAAAATCCTGGAATTTTTCAATGTATACATCTTCCTCAATTTCACCATTATGGAATTACAATTTCAAATATACATGAAATGAATATATAGTTCCATAGAAAATAAATCACTAGAAAGATTAGAATTGTTTCAAGTCCTATGACTAGATAAAAAGTATCATAAAAATTAATAACCGTAATTTTAGGGTATCTTTTTCAAACAAGATGAGATCTTCCCTATAATACATTTCCTTTATCATTAATAATATTCTAAAAGTTAGAACTTTTTAATGATCATTTTTTTCATTTTTGGATGTCACAAAAATTACAAGTTTCATCAATCTAATTTTTATCCATCTATTCTACTACCTCTATAACCCAATGATCTTGTTTTCAGGATTCATTAAAACTCTTTCAACCTATGAAATAAAGTTTAAATGATTGAAAATTCTTAATATTTTTCATATTTTTATACCCTTTCTACAATCTTTATGAATATGTCCAAGATCAATATATTTTTCAAGTCATTATAAATTATAATTTCATTAATCTAAACCTGAATCATCACTATAAATTTCATAATCATCTCATGTTGTGAGATAAATCTTGACCTTATAAAATACTCTCATGTTATCTAAAATTTATATATCCTTCAGTGTCATTATTGAAAGTCAATTATCCTTGAAAAAGATTTTAATTTTCAAGTACAATTATAATTTTTTTGATAATCTTTCCCATATTATTATTTTAGCATCAATAACTTCTTCTGTTGAGTCTTTACCCAATAAATATTCCTTCTTCATCTCCCTAATGAAGTTTTCCTAAATCCATAAATTTAATAATGATATAAAATTGATTTATGAATACATTTATTATCTTCCTGAATTAATTCTTCTTATAAAATAACTCATATATTATATAGATAGAATTGCATCCATGTATTAAAATATTCAAAATATATACAACCATATTTTTGTATTATCCCTAATATATATTTGAAGTGTCATTATCTAATAACAATATTCTTCCCATTCCCTCCATAGTCAAATTATTCCACTCAGTGACTCCATTTTACTGGGGTGTGTATGCAGCTCTATATTTTTGTCTATTCCCATATTTCTCAAAATACTCCTTGAACTATTTACTACATTATTCAGATCCATTTTCAGAATAGAATATTTTGATGACATACACTATTTGATTATTAGAAATCCTATAGAAGTGTTTAAATTTATCAAGATAATGTGATTTAATAAACATAAAATAGACATAATTCTTTTTATTAAAATCATAAAAAAATGTTTTGAAAAACTTATATTCAGTAGTTGAATTCAACCACATCTATCCTCACACATTAGAGTTTACAAAATACAGAGGTTTCTTGATTTTTATTTGCAATGAACTGTAACTCTTGTTCATTATATTTCCCTTATAAAAAGTAATACTTGTATTGAGTCTTTCACACTGCAGCTTCATTATATTTCTCATAGCCTTATTATTAACAAGATTTTGTATATTATTCTTCCCCAAATGGACATGTCATATATTCCAATGGTGGTTCTCTTTCTTCTAGCTCATGTAACGTAAATTTTTATCCTCATAAATATAGAATAAGTTTCTATTTTTTTACTTTCACTTTTGAGGGTTCTATATGAAATAGAAGTTCTTATTTGAGCAATTAAATACATAACCTTTGTTCAGTTAAATAAATAACCTAATAGGTATATAAAAATAAAATTCATGAACATTGAATTTCTCTAATGATATATTGAAAAATATCACAAAAATCAAGAGAGAAAGGATCTTTCATGACATATTTATAATTAATTTAATATAATAATAAAAAATTATCTTGGTTTATTTCATTGACTAAGAATTCCATCATTCAAACCTCTATTTCAATGTACCTCTATTTCATCCAGAGGATCCGAAGAAGAAATCCTAAATAGGTGTTCCACATGTGCTCATATAATATAACTATTCACCATTGGTACTCTAGGTTCTAGTGTAGTGGTACCAATTATCTTTCATCACTCTATTGACTGCCACAAAATCCTTTATGGTTAAAGGATTGATTCATTTTCTATTGTTATTTAGAAGATGATGAATGTGGATGCTATCAATTATTGAAAGAGTTGTAGAGAATATTCTCTCTAGGGTTGAGAGAATATCTAGAGGGGGTGTTTTGTGTATAATAACATCTAACACTAGGAAATAATATAACAAGGTATTTTTTGAGATAGGCTGGAGAATAATTTATTACAAACATGCTATTTATTATTATATTAATATCTAGAAATCCCACATGTATGTAATAATATAATTATTATTACTTACATGACATGTTCTAAATCCATGTATGGAATAAATATCATTTAATTAAATAAATAATTTAATATTTATTTAAATGATATTTAATATATCATTCCTATCAGACATGATAGGTTGGTGAACACTTACGCAACATTCACCCAACAATGATAATTAAATACCACCAATTCGATAAATAAATAAACATTTATCAGATTGATGGTATTACCAATATATGTTTATTTAATAGTAAAATCAAACATAAATATGGTGGTTGAATATTTGAGATCATTCCATCCTGAATAAAAATAATTCCATGGTTTAGAGAATAATATATATTCCAATAATTAAATTCAAATATAACCTAATTGAGATCAATAAAAACACTAAGTGTGTGAACCCATGGGATTATTACTTAGGGGCATTATGTGGGTTTCCATAATGTCCAATATGAGCATGTAAATACATGTAAAGGTACCCCTGATGAAGAAGAAAATGTTGTAATGATGAAAACCACATACTAATGCTCAACATGTAATATAACCCATTTGTCTTGATATTTCATCAACAAGGTTGCAAACCTGTGTCATCAAACTATATGATCAATATATCTTTCTTTGACTATATGAAAAAAACCTATCAATATAGAATGGTCATGGGATATAGTTCGATTGATCCATTCTGATAAAAGGGTTGAGTTTTTAACTTCTATAAATATAGAATGTAAAATTCTTTCAATGAAATTTTCATTAATAATATATAGTTAATGACAATCCCAATGAATCATACTTCATTGAAAACATATTGCATCATAGTTTTAATCATTACAACAAAGTTCAAATGTCATGAAATATATAAATAAAAATATTAATTTTTAATAATCATTAAACTTACTCACAATCAATAATATCCAATGACACTAAAACATTTGGAATTTCAACTAGCGGGATTTTCATTATCATCAACCCTCTTGGAGATTACTATGTCTGAACTTCTTCCGACTAATTATCATCCACATACAAGTATTTACACCTAAAATTAAACTTACAATATATCCTATCAAAGAATTTTATCTTCCATTGAATAATGTTTAAGAATATTGTAATGAAAGTTTAAGGTTCTCATCACAGCAGGTACTACCATGACATACTCAATATGGTGGACACTCTAATAAATTATCACATTAATTTGACAAGGAAGAATAATCAATAAATTATAAATTATTCATTAATATCCAAATCCATGAATATATAGGAACCATAAAGTAATTCATATGTGGTTATAAGGAACAAACTCACACTTTGTCTAGTGATAATGACTAATTTCGTTTAAACCACTTGGTCACACATGATATACATGAATCCTATAAATATTCTTAGAACTACCAGGACAACCACATCATTTAATTGACAATGTTGTTTTTTCCACATGCCTCTATGGTGAATCTGTTTAGTATGAATTTACTCCCTTGAAAAAATTCCTCATGTAGGGATATCATTGAGTATCCACCACTTATACCACAGTCAGAAACCTAAAATTTTGAAATATTTCATTATCAAGTATTATGATTACATTGATAATACTCTAACTATTGGTTTAACCAAAATTTTATCATGGCATTGCTAAACTAGTTTTTTGACATCATCAACTGATGCAATGTACTTAGATATTGTAGATATGAAATCCATTGAATGTAATAAGTTTTTATTTATTATTTAATTATCCGTATTGAGATACTAGATGAAATTTACCTAAATTTGGACAAATTTTGAACTCCATTTGTCACTAGTATTCCAACTTATCTATACATCAATAAGATATGTTCTAAAAAAATTTACGTACTTCAAGATGGTTCTAACTCCAAGTTAGTGAAATTATCATGGATATATATGATATTCACTTTATTTGAATTTAGATAAACATTATAAAACATCAATAACTATAATAGAATATGTTATAGATTCCTAGAATTATGTCCTATGACATTATGTTTTTCACAATAATCTCTTTCAAAGCCCATGAATGTTTTACCAGAAAGATTATATACCAATAAAAATTTGTTCTTTAGTTTTTTCATATTGTATTTTAATACATTTAAAATAAATATTTTTTGACTATATTATGTAAACCCATGGATCTATATATATTGATATTTTCCCCGTGACCTTGGTTGCTACTGTAAGACATTGTTAGAGAAATTTATTCCTTGGTATTGAAAAACTGGTGAGACATAATGTTTTTCTATATGTTATCAATATATTTAGATTAGAAATATATAGCACTACCAATAATATATTATATAAATATAACACTCCCTAATTTCAGAATAATGACCTATTATCAATATTCATGGTTTAATCCATATATAGATGTGTGTTATATTACTATTTTATTAGAATCTATTGATGCCACTAACCCATTCTAGTTGTTCAGTATTTAATTTTTTTATATGTTCTCATTATTGTAGCATCATATATAAATATTTCATGGGGTTTTTTATATATGATGTGGCGTTGACATCTAATATTCCAATCTAATAATCCCAAAATAATACATTGATATTATAATTCAAATTAATTTATTTTAAATATTGGTGTATAGGTTTTATCATAAACTATGACAAAACATTGTATCAACATTTAAATAATAAATCGGTATTCATGGGGACTAAACTATACTATTTATTTAAAGTTTCTCTTAAATGCTCACTGAAATCAGAAAGTCTAGAAACATCTAAAATAAATAGCCCCAGAATTTTGGTACATGGATTCTATTACTGAAATCATACATAATTTTCAACATTATCACCTTTCCATTTACTTCTTACCAATAAGAATCACTATTCTAAAAGAGACAGTTAGATATATATATATATATATAATTATATATATAAGTATATGTATCACCTATTATTTTACACATAAACAATCTATTTGGTTATGACTTCTTACACAATATGTGTCTCTAGAACACATCCTCCCACTGAGCTTAGTGGGGTCCACAGTTCTTATTCAAACTCATGCACATCCAAACCCTTAATTTAAATTGATTTAATACTTCTACCTATATCTAAATATAGATGTGCTTCCATCATGTAAATATAGTAAAATTTTATTAATATCCTTCTATAAACATTGATACTTTTCTACCATCACTATATTAATGTATATAAGGAAATGAGAGTTTATCAATACCTTATGTCTACATGTATATGATCAATGATTACATGGTTAATATGTTCTTTGAAATTACACTATAGAGGATCCTATATCCTTTACAATGTACCTTCATTTACTTTTTTTAGAATTATAATTTTTTTAAAGTATTCTTATAAACTGAATGAGCATATGTAGAGAGTTTTTTAAAAACAATTCATGAAGCCTTTCTGAAGTAACTCTAAATGATTTTTCTCGTACCTTTATTTTAAAAGATTTATTTTCTTAAAAATTATAATTAGTTTTTTAGTATACAGACCATCTTATGTAAAAATCAACTAATACACTTTTTTGGATATAAAGAAGCCCACTACTATCAATATCTTTAGAAAAATAATTATCTTTTCAAGATAAGGTAATTAAGTTTTATATATATTATTAATTATTATTCATGTTTGGATTTTTTTTACTATATATATATTAAACTAATAATTAAGTATCAAATAAAATAAAAACATAAAGAAAATATGAATCAACTTCATATTATATATAAATAAACACTGAGTTAATTTGTTTTTTGGTAAAACTAATTCCTAAATAGTATCGTAACATGAATCATTCCATCATTTAATCCATACATTATACACTTTTCTTCAAAAATATAGGAATATCACTTTTATACCTCCCTTCATAACAAAAATTACTTCTTCTAATATTTCAATACTTAGTTGGTTTTTGTATTTGAAAACATATATGTGGTAACATACACCCAATATGTATTTGATAGAAATTGCACGTAATGATGAATATACCAGAAATTAAATTTTCTAATTTATTATTCATAAATTAATTACTCTTACTATTCCAATGGAATTTATCACCCCATGAGAACAAAATAGGGTCATATTTATTGCTTTATCCTTGAATATTTTGTTGCTGTAAAGAATTTCATAAAATCACCATTGACTCTACAATTGCTGTGGAATTTTTTAAAATTTTCATTTTCATTGTTTATTATAAGGGATGTAGATACTTTTACCAACAAAAACTTATTTGTTTCATGATGTATAATAAAAATATTTTGGATTGATTTATCCACATTTTTCATCAATTCTTGGATGAATAAGGATGATCATGGTGTTAAGAATGCATGTATAAGAATGCATGTATTTATGTTACAATCTAATTTATTTTTCATCCATATTTCTACCATTAATTTATCAGGAGATGATATATAATGGTATAAGAATGCATGTATTTATATTACATCGTTATATCTTTATAAATTATTGATAAAATGATGTGATAGAGATAATAAGAATCCTATATGATTAAATAATAGGGCTTGTTTTTCACCTTGGATCACTCAGTGAGGTGAATAATAAGGAATAAAGTATTTCAACACATAATTGAAATAATCTGATATTAAATTAATATATAAACATTTATGCCACTAAATGTAATGTTTCTTTGAGGACATGTCATGAGTCATGAAATAATCATAGTGTTTTCATGGTTTCATTGGTCATTATTTTTAAAAGTATTAAAAAATATTCTAAGTATATTTCTTGATTTCCAAAATTCATGAGAAGAAATAATTTAATTATGCTATCAGTTCCCCATTATTTCATCATGAATAAATGAATCTCACCAATGAACTCTTAATGTCATATGGAATATACATTCTCGTGATAATGATCCATGTTTATATTCTTAAAACACATACTAGAGAATGTTCAACGAATCGATGGTATTTAGGTTGAAAATCTTTCCAACTTATAGATTGAAGCTTATAGATCCATTCATTTGAATCCACAAATCAGAAATCCAAACTCATATTTAATTATTGATGTCATCTATGTTAATTCAACCAAAAACCTTCATAATAACTACATAATAAAAGTATTTTTCTTGAAATGGGATAGAACAACCCTTATTATTATAGTTATATCCTTAATTATTCTTTGGAAGGTGTAAATAAATTAATATTTACATGTTGTATTTTAAATTTATTATGTGAAAATATTATTATTTTATAATTTTACATGTCTTGTTAATATTAAAAGAATTTTTTTGAAAAAATATTTACACATAATCCTTTTATTTCATTCCAAATGAATGTGCTTCTTATTGAATTAATTTAATTTTGAGATTGTGTTAAATCATCCATTAAAGACATAGCCTTGAATAATATATAACAAAATATGTATCATGATCATGATCGCTAAATACTAGTTTTTAGTGAGAGGATAATGAAAAACAATTAAAATTATGGGAAAAAACTTCATAAGACACTCTTGCCTCATGTTATATAATCCCATGTTTGTATTGTGTATCAATTGTGTTGATTTCACATCACCTTCATATCATACAACTTCCAAATTTATGGGAGGTTAATTCTTATATATTATTTACTCACATATAGGTAAGGGGAACTAATTGAATTATTATGATTTTATAAAAAAGAAACCATATAAATTCATCTTCTCACACAATAAGAGAGGGGATGTTAAAAAATCTATAATCTTAATTTGATAATTATTATTGGAAATGCCAAGAAATAATTAAATTAAAAGTAAACCAACACATAAAAAATCGAATCAATCTAATGATCATAAATGCCTAAAATGAATAAAAATTTAATAAATTATGATTCATTTTAATCATTCTTGATTAAGATAAAACTAAATGGAATTAATTAATTATATTTACTAATTTATATTAATATTCATTCAAATATTTCTAGAGATCCTCATACTATATAATTTTAAAAAAATTGAGAAAATTAATTTTATTTATAATTAACTAGGTTTAAATCATCTACTTGGTGGAAAGATAACACCTACCAATCACAACTACCCAATGTGTATTGAGGTCATCTACCATGCACAAAAACTTCATGTATCATACCCAAAATGTCACATAATTAAAATAGATGTACTATTAATTGATGATATGAAAACATGTGTTAATCAATGTGTTGTGTAATTCATTAAATGCAAGTATATTACTCAACATATTATGAATAGACGTGGTTTGTAGTTCCAAATCTCACAAAAAATTAATTAAATATTTAATATTTTATAAAACCTACAACATGATGTGATCTACAAATAAATGAAACATGAACACATATTGACTAGGTTTAATGATGAAATTAATTAATTTTCTATTTAAAATAAATAGGTATAGGATATAAGATGTGTATGTACCATATACAAACCATGTATATATTTCACCACATGTCTATGATACATGAATATCAACTCAACATGTGTTTCACCATGAACATTTATGAGGTACATGGCATTTACAAGCCACCTACCAAGCATGTAACCTCGGTTTTTCATGGATTCCAGACCTACGTGTCATGTAATAAATGTATGACATGTATTTGACCATGTGATTTTTACCATGAAAACACACCGACTATAAAATGTTTATTCCTGTTACACCATGTAATTCGTCATGTCATGTTCTAGCATGTCTCATTCAACATATAGTGTTTAAGGATTACACGTTCTAATTTTGATCATATTGTGATTTTTTCAACACTTAGGGGTGGGGGATCAATGTTAGTATATTTTATTCCAATTTCACATTTATACCTTAATAACCTCTTCACTAATTCATTGAGTGGATATCTATTTGTCATTATATCCTTTGTTTGGTATAATATATGGAAATATAATGTTGCTCAAGAGGACATCTGAGTTTGTAAACATGGTTCTCCTCCCTAAGGATGACTATATACCCTACATCATGGACATTACACCTCATGGACTACTTCCTTATTATTATAAAGTAAAGCTTAACCAATGGTATGATCTTGAACTCAATATCTTAGAAATGACTAGTTACTATGTTTTTGAGGTCTTTCTATCCATTTCCCAACTAGAATAGACATACACTACCTTGAAGGAAGATCAAATTTGTTTACTCATGTACCACATAGAATATATGGATTTATCTTCTTCCCATCTTGTAGTAATTATATGGGATACCTCATGATATATCAGAATTTTAATATAGAGGCCTATAGGTTGGATCTCTTAGCTTTCAGCTTGGGTGTGTTATAATGAAGTAGATTCAGAAGCACTCTTCCTTATAATTTGTCATTATAAAGGATATTAGTTGGATATCTTAATTATATCATCA
This sequence comes from Viscum album, assembly GCA_963277665.1. Lineage (NCBI taxonomy): Eukaryota > Viridiplantae > Streptophyta > Magnoliopsida > Santalales > Viscaceae > Viscum > Viscum album. The sequence goes on along the minus strand of OY728157.1, from coordinate 2,111,639,707 downwards.
TATATTTGATCATCATTAATATCACCCATAAACCCTTCTCACCTTCCACTTTTTATTCTTTAGAGAATATGAATAACACTAGATCTCTCCTTTATTTATTTCAACTTTCATATTATAGTTTATGCACACATAGTCAAGAATCACTCTCATTATTTTTTAAACATACATATATATATATATATATTATTTAATATGATAATTAGGCCACTATTATATTGAAACTCAATTAAATATCTCTCATATATTCAGAAGATATTTAGTATTTTATAATGCATGTGTTCACTTTTCCAATTCCCAAGAAAACAAGATTGAATACTCATTATTTTTTCCCATTATATGATATATGAATTATCATGATCTTACTCTTACCACAAAATTTAAACATATTTATTCGACATGTATATGGGATCTCATATAGTTATTGTCATGTATGATCATTGTTTTGAGATTAAATACTCTCTATGAACTTATTTCATTTTCATTTGTTTAGATCAATGAAAACTCCTCTTAATTATTAGAAGTTGAATGAGCATTAAATGAAAATTCATATTATTGACTTATAATTATTTTCATAAGAATTATGAATTAAATACATATGCTTAAACATATGATAAAATAAATACACTGGAGACGTATAACGTAATTCAATGGTTTACGATCAACCTCAGAAGTCATTTTAGTGATCAAGAATCATAATGAAGACTTAAGTTAATCTCAATGAATTACATTCCTACCATTTCCATTATTTTCTATTAATTTAGAGTAATTTGATCCAACTGTCAAATACTAATGATTTTCCAAATTCATATAATGATGAGATAAAAAACTTAAGGTCCTACAATATCCTTAGAAGTCATACAATCATCAATTTCATATGATAGTAAATATATTTTACACCTTTATGAGCTCCTCTATGGTACAGAATTTATTATCATGGATTATTTCAACCAAATATATCTCCATGGTTTTTTCTATGATGTGGTCTTAATAATATTCATGTTTTTTTGACCACAAGATTCACATTGAATTGGTATTCTCCCATTTTTCATGATTTCTTTTCATGAAATTGTATCATCTATAACTATATGTTATATCATCATCATTTACCACTGAGTTCAACCCAACATGAATCACAACATTTTATAATTTTCTTGTTTCCACCTTTATTTCATGAAATTTTCATTATATGATTTATATTTCATCAGAATATAATTTTTTTTGAAACTTATATTTTCTCCTAAAAGAATGAAAAAAATACATAAGCATAGATTAATTTTGTGAATATTGTCCATGAAGATTAAATTCATATACAACATTCTAATTATGGGGATTAGTCATGTGAAATAATTTTTTAATGTTAAAATATGTATCTACTACATGTAAGAAAGATCAAATATGACAATAAACTGTGTGAAATAGTTAAGTGACCATATTTTATAGTTCCTTTGAAAAAACTATCGACTATTGGATTGACCTTTTGGATAAAATGAATGAACAAAGTATAAATTGTGCGTTCAACCATTGAATTGAAATTATAGATTTTATTTACATTAAATCTGGGCTTCTTCAAAATTCTAATAAATTTTTTTAATCTTTATAGAGATATAATATTTATCAGTATGAATACTCAATGGAAGTCATCCATCTATGAAAATAAAGTCTTCTTGAAGCTGATCTGTAAAGGGAATATAGAGAAGAATCATATTTAAATTTGATATGATCATTTATAAGTGGATCTATCATCAACCAAATATAATAAATAGAACATTAATTATTCCTTTTCCATCCTTTTTCCATTATGTGAATGAATATCTTTAAGTCTTATGGGAAATAATTAGAAATCAACATCAACAGATTCTATAGATTAACTCTTTCAGCTTTCTTATTTTAATTCCATATATATAATGGACTAATGTCTATAATATCACTTTTCCCACATAAAAAATTATCATATAATCACTTCTAGGCTTCATGTTATCCTTTAATCCATAGTATGAAGTAAAACCTTACATGCGTACATCATTGAACTTCTCAACATTCTTGGGTTCAACAATTTCCATAAAATCTATCCAACTTCATCTCATATTTACATCATGGAAGTATGCTCCCTAATTGACAAAAAATACAACTCAATCAAAAGTGGGTTCATCAATCTCCCCTTAATATTTAATATCAATACAAATGTATGAAAATGGAATGTTAATATGTAAAAACATTTCCTTCTTTTAGACCCTTTTTCATCATATCTCCTTTAATTTTCTTACCTATACACATAATTGATAATGATTAAAATTAATGTGAGAGAGTATGTATTTATTTCTTCCATAATAAATGTTTCATCAATCATTCCAAACTAAGTCTATTAGTTCTTTTCTTGGTGTATAAAATAATATGTCTTGATTGAAGAAAACATGATATATATAATCAATAAAAAAATGATACCAGTTATCACATTTTTCAGTTATCTTCTTTAAAGTATATTTTCATGTATCCAAGATGAAATTTTTTTTATTGGTATCAATTTATAAAAATATTCATAAGATTTTTATTCTTAATTAATTATACTTACTCAATAGATAGATATAATAAATTACAGTAAAGCCAATAGGTTTTAATTTCAATATTCCATAGAACACTTGAAGTTTTATTAACATCTTGTTATTAAATAAAATAATTTTCTTGAACATAATATAAAAAACAATTATTTTTTAAAATAAGTTGATATAATATAAATTCATTACTTATAAATGAGTTTTTTCCAATAACTTTCCATAAATTCCTAATTTATATGAATTGAATGACCCTAAAATATTCTTATGAATTTCCCTATAAAGGGATACACTTCACCATCAATCATCATGAGTGGTATCATTAATAAATAATCTATCTTATTACATTTTTTTGAGATAAAAAATATAAATACATTCATTATTGTTATTCATAGATTATGTTGAATCATTGAGTAGGGGAGGGTGTGAAACTATGAAAACACAGGTTTTTTATGAGTTATTATCTTTTAAAATAACTTCTTTAACTTATTAATGTTCTCAATATAATCATTTATTTCTCATAGAAACACCTTCAAACTCCGTGATAATAAGAAATATCACAATAAAAAATTTATAAAGGTTTGTTGAAAGACCATCTCTTAACAATGTTGGATATACCCCAAAATGGATTACACCCTCTCTTCAGCAATAATTTTCAGCATAATGTACATTATACCCTCCACCACATCAAGATTCTATTGGAAGATAAAACAAATCTTTAATAAAAGATCCATCAAAGTGTACTATGTCACGACCCGACCTCGGGGCCCGTGCCGTGACTACCCCAAGCCCGCCTTCCATAGGCCAGGGGCTGGCGACTAGCACCAAGGCGTAAAATCCCGGTAAACAGGGAAGGCATTGCCTTTAAAAGTAACAACCACCACGGAGTCAGCAAGCGGAAAGTAACTACAAAGTGCATAAAAGTAAAGGGGGCCGGAAATACAAGCCCAACTGTAAAGTACAACTGAAAAAGTAAAGAACAGCAACTGAAGGAAAGACGGCGGCCTCGTGTCGTCCACTGGCAATCCCACCTGAAGGGTGGGTACAGATAGCCTCCAGGCTCCTCGGGTCCCACGTCCGCTCCGAGCACGTCCCGTCCAGTGGTCCACCTCCAGGTACTGTCCTGCTCCACGCCCCAACCGTGATCAGCGCTGTCTGTCGTCTGCAACCAACACAACAAGGTGCGGGCATAGCCCGTGCAGGGGTGAGTATAAGCTACTCAGTAAGGACCCCGAGACCCCCGAAGGTCTCCCGAAATCCACAAAGGATATAGCACAAAAGAAAGATGCAATCACGAAGTAACATCTGACTCGACTTAGGTATATGCCCATACATATACCTAAGTCCCCAATTCTAGCTCTGCTCACGAGCTCAAGAACAACTCAATCCACAAAGGAAAGCAAGACTCAAATCCACAAGGAGAGTAAACAGTAAATCCACATAGGATAGTTCAACACAATCCACAAAGGAGAGTAACATAAGATTCAGCTCAACCAGGTATACTTTTTCAGATGACGTCAAAGATGATCACTGATCCATCTAAGTCGTCGGACCCACGAAGGATCGATAGGTACTAACTCCCGCAAAAGACCCACATAGGATCGGGCTCACACAGAACCTGTAGGCAGTGGCTCACACAGAACTGGTAGTAAGGACCCACATAGGATCGGGCTCACACAGAACCTGCAGCACTGATCCACGTAGGATCGCTGAGTGCAGTAGTCGACGCAGTCCACTGAGGATCTCTGCACAGTCGTCGCCGCAGTCCACGAAGGATCTCTGCTCTGCCGTCGCCGCAGTCCACGGAGGATCTCTTCTCTTCCGTCGCCGCAGTCCACGGAGGATCTCTGCTCTGTCGTCGCCGCAGTCCACGGAGGATCTCTGCTCTGCCTTCGTCGCAGTCCACGGAGGATCTCTGCTCTGTCGTCGAAGTCACAGCCAGCGCTAGGGTTCCCGCACATAGCGAGCTCGTTTAGGAGGGTCCGCTCCACGAGCCGAGAGGCTGATACATCAACTGACACGTAGTTTGAAGTTGATGTATCCAAAAGTTCCGTAACGACAACAGGATCTCAACGCAACAGACGGCGCGTCGATCGGACGCCCGGTCTGAGAGTTATTGGCATTTTCGTCCCAGGGGCCCGGTTGGTTTTTAAGGCAAAACCAACCCGACCGTACTCCGCCTGTGTCCGATCCTCGGGCGGAGTATGCCAAAAGTTCCATCTCACTTAGAGGAAACTACCACAGCTGACGGTACGTCGATCGGACGTCCGTAGCTCAAGTTATGAGCGTTTCCGCTCCGAGGGCCCGGTTGGTTTCGTGTACGAACCAACCCGGCCGAACCCAAAGTCGTCCGAAACCTTGAGTATAGTATATCGAAACGACCGTATCGATCCAAGGATCGCGTAGCCACTGACGGTTCGTCAATCGGAGGTCCCAGGCCCAAGATATGGGCAAAAGACCGAAGAAGGCCCGAAACGGGGGTTCTGGGCCCGGGGCGACCCGGCCCGAACCCCCCCTGGGTCGGCCGAACCGGGTCGGCCCGAACCGGGTCGACCCGACCCGGCCCGCCCCGGCTAGGCCGGGTCCGGTCCGGCCTGGGCGCGGCCCGGCCGACCGGACCGGCCGGCTCGGCTTCGGCCGAGCGGCCGAAGCAACCGCCGCGGGTTTGACCCGCGGCTTGGAGGAAAACGCAGCCCCGCGGGGGGCCGCCTGTCACGCGGACGCGGCCGCGGAACCGGCCGCCGCCGCCGTGGCTTCAGCCGCGGCGGAACTTTTCCACGGCGGCGCGCCGGGCGCCGCCGCCGTCTTCCGCGGGCCGCCGGAGTTGCTCCGGTGGCCCGTTTTGCCTCCCGTCTGCGCCGTTGCTCCTCCCGGGGGCCGATCTTCACTGCGGGATCAACGGATCGCCCTTGCCGCACGGTTCGTCGTCGTCCGCCAAATCCGCACAACAAAAGATCCGCGGAGGGTTGCCGGGTCTTGTTCGTTAGACCCGCACCCTCCGTGTTAGTCATAAACTCAACGGGGTAAAAGGAAAAACCAATCAACAATTTTAAACAAATTAAAATTGTTCCGTGATCGGGTTCTTTATTTCAAAAGAATAAACACGGGAAAGAATCATCAAGAAATATAAACCCCTACCTTGTCGTCGTCGGACGTGAGGTCGTCGCGGAATCGCTCGTCGCGGAAGGGACGTTCGTCGCACCGCGGGAAAAACGTCGCGCCGACGATCTCCGGATCTAGAACAAACGGATTTAATTAATTAAATCCGTTGTTATTGAAATTAAAAAAAAAAGAGAAATAAACGATTCATTTCTCACCTTAATTGCCGAACGAGGATCGGCCGCGGAAGAAGAGGCGTCGCCGAAGAACGTCGCGGGTAGAGCTCGTCGACGTCGCAGATCACGGTGTGCGTCGTCGAATTCCGGTCGCCGGCGTTCTTCGCGTTCTTCACGTTCTTCGCGTTCTTCGCGTTATTCGCGAGGAGGGGAGATGAAGAAACAAAGGTCCTCTCAAATCCTTTCAAAGGATTTTTAGGTTGGTCTTATTTTATAAACATGCCAACAAACGCAAAAGCGTAAGTAACGACCCATCAGTTCGTTGAATTAATTCAACGAGCGAAACAGCCCATTTAATTCACGAAATAAACCGCTCAATTAAATGGTCTGTTAAGAATTTAAGAAAACGCGTCGGTTGACTTTTCAGTTACTTTGACGGGTTTTCGCGGGTGCGTTACTTAGCGAAAGAAACGGCGGGGCTCGTGCGGGCCCCACCTCACAAATATCCTACCAAGGGGGTAGGATATTTCTGGATAGCATCCTATCCAGTTCAGCTCAGATCAAGCCGCCTTTAAGTGGCTTCAAGTGGCTTCCAAGCAGCTTAAGTGAAATAAAATAAAGTTGTCGCACAAATTTTATTTTATTTCTGACTTAAAGCCCCAAAATTTAAAAACCACGTCTGAGCAAACGCAACTCCGGAAGAGGCGTTTCTAAGCAAATACCGGCGCTGCGATTTCATCGGTGCCCTCAGAATTCGATTCTGGGCACCGGTTCAAAAGATAGAAAAACCCGCTCGTCCGTTCACTGAACGTACCCGAGCCAAACTTCAGAAATTGATTCCGGGCACACCGGGCCTCGGAATCAGGTGCCGTCTGAAGCTGTGCTCTTGTAAAATTCCAAAGAAAATTAAGAAAAAAATTTCCTTGAAATTTGCGGGTCTTTACATTACTCCCACCTCAGGGCTTTACGTCCCCGTAAAGATACATCAAAAACTAGGGGAACAAATGGGGGTACTGAGCACGCATCTGAGCCTCCCGCTCCCAAGTGCTCTCCTGGAGGTTCCCGTGCTGCCATCTGACGTGCACAAGAGGAATAGACCGCCCACGTAGGACCCGCTCCTGTCGATCCTCGATCTCCACTGGGACCTCCGCAAAAGTCGCCCCATCGTCCACGTCCAGCTCCCCAAAGTCGATGATGTGCGTCCGGTCGTGCACGTATCTCCTCAGCTGAGACACGTGGAAGACGTCGTGCACCCGGTGCAACTGAGGTGGTAGAGCCAGGCGATAAGCCACCTCTCCTATCCTGCTGAGGACCTGGAAAGGCCCGATGAAGCGTGGAGACAACTTGCCGCCTCGGCCAAATCTCCGTAAACCACGTCGAGGTGAGACACGCAAAAAGACGTGGTCGCCATCCTCGAACTCCAGTGGCCTCCGCCTCCTGTCAGCATATGACTTCTGCCGGCTCTGAGCTGTCCTCATCCTCTCCTGGATGATCTGGACCTTCTCTGTCGTGGCTCGGACCATCTCTGGTCCCACGAGTGCTGACTCCCCAGGGTCTGTCCAGCACAACGGTGATCTGCAGGGTCTGTCGTACAACACCTCGTATGGTGCCATCCCGATGGTGGAGTGGTAGCTGTTGTTGTACGCGAACTCCACCAAGGGTAGGTGGTCCTCCCAGCTGCAACCAAAGTCGAGAACACATGCACGGAGCATGTCCTCGAGTGTCTGTATGGTCCTCTCCGTCTGACCATCCGTCTGAGGGTGGAAGGCTGTGCTCAGATGGATCCGCGTCCCGAACGCCTCCTGCAACCCCTTCCAAAGCCGGGAAGTGAAACGAGCATCTCGATCGGAGACGATAGACGATGGCACACCGTGAAGCCGTACGATCTCCTGGACGTAAAGACGTCCCAAGCTCTCCACTGAGCCCTGCTCTCTGATGGGTAAGAAGTGCGCCGACTTGGTGAGTCGGTCGACAATCACCCAAATGGAGTCGTGACCTCTGGAAGTGCGTGGAAGTCCAGTCACGAAGTCCATAGATATGCCGTCCCACTTCCACTTCGGGACCTCCAAGGGATGTACCAAGCCTGCTGGTACCTGATGTTCTGCCTTCACCTGATGGCAGGTGAGGCATCGTGAAACGAACTCTGCCACAGCTTTCTTCATGCCCGGCCACCAGTGCTGTCGCCTGAGATCCTGGTACATCTTCGCCACTCCGGGATGCACTGCCAAGGGAGAAGTGTGAAACTCTCTCAGCACCTCCTCTCGTAAAGCGACTGGTACGAAGGTACGTCCTCTGAAAAGGATGTCGTGCTCTGCTCCAAGGGAGAAGCCATCAGGCGCCTGACCTGAGGATATCAGTGCACGCCGGGTCTCACAGTCAGCGTCCCCACGCTGAGCCTCTCTAATGGGTAAGAAGTGGAGGAGAGACTGTGAGAGACTGAAGAAAGGTTGCTCCGTCTCTATCCACGAAGGATATCCGTAAGGAGGCTAGCTGCTCCGTCGCCTCCTCAAGTAGCTGAATGCTCGTCCTCCTGCTGAGGGCATCGGCTACCACGTTCCCCTTCACAGGAGTATAGACTATCTCAAAGTCATAGTCCTGGAGGAACTCAAGCCATCTCCGCTGTCTCAGGTTCAGGTCCTTCTGAGAGAAGATATACCTGAGACTCTGGTGATCAGAAAAGACTGTGAAGCGCTCGCCCATCAGATAGTGCCGCCAAGTCTTCAGAGCGAAGACCACTGCTGCTAACTCCAGGTCATGAGTGGCGTAGTTCTGCTCATGCGGCCTCAACTGACGTGATCCGTAGGCGATCACGGCCCGCTCCTGCATCAGGACGCAACCGAGTCCAGTCCCTGACGCATCGTAGTAAACTACGTATCCAACTCCCTCCTCAGGCAACCTCAAGATAGGTGTGCTGGTCAATCTCTGTCTCAGCTCCTGGAAGCTCTGCTGACATCTATCTGACCACACGAAGGGTTTCCCCTTCTTTGTCAAAGCTGAGAGTGGTGCCGCAACTCTGGAGAAGTCTGGCACGAATCTCCGATAGTATCCGGCTAGGCCCAAGAAGCTCAGCACCTCCGTCACGCTCTTGGGTGGCTCCCAAGCTAGCACTGCCTCGATCTTCGCGGGATCCACTGCAACTCCCGCCTCAGAGATGACGTGCCCCAAGAAATGGACCTCACGTAACCAGAACTGGCATTTTGAGAGCTTGCCATAAAGCTGGTGCTCTCGGAGTGTGTCTAGCACAACTCGCAGGTGGTAGGCATGCTCCTCCTCAGTCGTCGAGTATACAAAAATGTCGTCAATGAAGACAACGACAAATCGGTCGAGGTATGGCTGGAAGATCCTGTTCATGAGGCTCATGAACACTGCTGGAGCATTGGTTACGCCGAACGGCATAACCAAGAACTCATAATGCCCATACCGACACCTGAAGGCCGTCTTCTGCACGTCCTCGTCTCGAACTCTGAGCTGATGATAGCCTGACCGGAGGTCTATCTTCGAGAACCACCGCGCTCCCTTGAGCTGATAGAAGAGGTCATCAATCCGTGGCAGCGGATACTTGTTCCTCACTGTCACCTGGTTCAGGCGACGATAGTCGACACACAGTCGCAAGCTCCCGTCCGCCTTCTTGGCGAACAAAATCGGGGAAGCCCAGGGTGAAACACTGGGTCGGATAAACCCCTTGCTCTGCAAGTCCTCCAACTGTACCCGCAGCTCTCGAAGCTCGGCGGGGGCCATCCGATATACTGGAGTAGATATCGGGGCTGTCCCGGGGTACAAGTCGATGTAAAAGTCTACCTCTCTACGAGGAGGTAGCCCTGGAACGTCGTCGGGAAAGACGTCCACGTACTGGTCCACCACTGCAGGAAAAACTGGACTCCGCACGTCCACTGCTCCTAGGATGAGGCTAGCCAATTGATGAGAGATGGGATGCACTCTCCTCCGCGGAAGTCCATCCTGTGCTGCAAAGGTTCCCTTCTCGCCGGTGAAGGTAAACCTGCTCCCGTCGGTGCGAACACATCGCACCTTGCGCCTAAAACAGTCGATCTGGGCATGAACCGTGGATAGCCAATCCATGCCCAAGATGACGTCGTAAGGCCTCGACGCCGCTACAAGGAGATCCCAGCCGAAGCTCTCGCCTCCTAGAGTAAGCTCACACTGCCGGCACCAGTGTGTAATTGTCGAGTCTGCTCCCGTAGGAGTCTCTAGCCGTAAAGATCGAGCCAACGACTCAGTCGGAATCTCCGAGCTCCGAACAAGGGAAGAGGCTATGAAAGAGTGACTCGCTCTTGTGTCTATAAGTACTGCAGCAAGGGTGGAATAGACACAGATCGTACCTCGAATCATCTCTGTCATGTCGGGGTCGTAGGCCTCCACTGCCTGGAGCTGGGCCTGTCCCTGCCCGCCAGCTCCCTGTGGTCGAGGTGGCCCTCCTGGTGGTGGTGGGGGTAGAGCCTGGAAGCGTCGCCCACCACCCGCTGCTCGGCCAGCTCCTCTGCCTCGTCCGCCTCCTCCCTGCGGACCGCCACGGTCGACCCTCTGCCTCTGCCTGGGTGGCCCCTCCACCGTCTGCTGCTCCTCTGATCGGCGAGTCGGGCAGTCACGAGCCATGTGACCCTGCCCGCCGCAGGAGTAGCACAGCCTGCCTCTCGGAAGGCTGGCACTCCGCTGTGTGCCCCGCACTGCTGAGCCGGTGTCCTGAGGCCGTCTGCGTGGGGGTCTGGTCTGCCTGGACCCGAGAGTCATCCGTCGGCTACCTGCTACCGAAGACTCAGCTACCTGCCGCCCTGCGCTAGGTCTCGCCGCTGAAGAAGGCTCTGCCAGGAAGCTCTCGATCTGGAGGGCTCGCTCCAGCACTCCCGCCTGGGTCGGAATGCTGAGGGAGACCAGCGACGCCCGAATCTCCTGTCGCAAGCCCTGCTCGAAGGTCCAGGCCCGGAAGAAGGGGTCCCGTACCATGTCGGTCGAGTAGCGAGATAGGTCAGTGAACCTCGCCGCGTACTGAGCGACCGTCATGCTGCCCTGGCTCGGCTAGAGAAGCTCCTGGATGCGCACCGCTCGGAGGGTGGCCGGGACGAACTCAGAGCGGAAGAGGCTCTCGAAGTCCGCCCAGAGCAAGGATGCCTCATCGTGAACCTGGAGCATCAAGCTCCACCATCGTCCTGCTGCCGCCTGCAGGAGGCTCGCCGCGAGAATCACCATGAGATCCGCTGGTGTCCTCACTAGCCTAAAGATCCGTACCACCGCCTCTAGCCAGTCCTCGGCGGCCTGGGGGTCCGCCTCACCGCGAAACCTGGGCGGTCGCTGGCTCTGAAACTCATGCAGTGCCCTGAGGCGACGTGCATCGTCAGCGTCTGGTACTGGTAGAATCGGTGGCTCGGCGGGTAAAGCTTCCGCCGGTGCCACTACTGGCAAAGGGCCCTGCACTGAGGCCTCGTCGCTCGGTGGGCTGCCGTCGCGCCCTACACTCGGAACCCTAGCTGGCTGTCGTCGCGGGGCCATCCTGAAAAGGAGAACAAGAGCACCACAGTCAGAACAGTATACCTGGTGAGCTGGCACAAGTAATCACAAGGAAAACTTGATACTTTCATAAAGCAGATCAGTATACCCGGTGAGCTGACACAAGTAATCACAAAGAAAACTTGGAACACACACGCAATCAATGTTTTCATGCATTAAGTCGGAAATCAGGAGTCAGGGTCCTGGTGTACGGATACGTCGGCCGCCGCACCAACACTGGGCTCCCTGAACTGATAACCACACTCAATACACTAAACACTATTGCTTCACATAGAAAGAAAAGACGATCAGAGTCTGCGGTAGAACCGACCACCTCTGATACCAATTTGTCACGACCCGACCTCGGGGCCCGTGCCGTGACTACCCCAAGCCCGCCTTCCATAGGCCAGGGGCTGGCGACTAGCACCAAGGCGTAAAATCCCGGTAAACAGGGAAGGCATTGCCTTTAAAGGTAACAACCACCACGGAGTCAGCAAGCGGAAAGTAACTACAAAGTGCAGAAAAGTAAAGGGGGCCGGAAATACAAGCCCAACTGTAAAGTACAACTGAAAAAGTAAAGAACAGCAACTGAAGGAAAGACGGCGGCCTCGTGTCGTCCACTGGCAATCCCACCTGAAGGGTGGGTACAGATAGCCTCCAGGCTCCTCGGGTCCCACGTCCGCTCCGAGCACGTCCCGTCCAGTGGTCCACCTCCAGGTACTGTCCTGCTCCACGCCCCAACCGTGATCAGCGCTGTCCGTCGTCTGCAACCAACACAACAAGGTGCGGGCATAGCCCGTGCAGGGGTGAGTATAAGCTACTCAGTAAGGACCCCGAGACCCCCGAAGGTCTCCCGAAATCCACAAAGGATATAGCAAAAAAGAAAGATGCAATCACGATGTAACATCTGACTCGACTTAGGTATATGCCCATACATATACCTAAGTCCCCAATTCTAGCTCTGCTCACGAGCCCAAGAACAACTCAATCCACAAAGGAAAGCAAGACTCAAATCCACAAGGAGAGTAAACAGTAAATCCACATAGGATAGTTCAACACAATCCAAAAAGGAGAGTAACATAAGATTCAGCTCAACCAGGTATACTTTTTCAGATGACGTCAAAGATGATCACTGATCCATCTAAGTCGTCGGACCCACGAAGGATCGATAGGTACTAACCCCCGCAAAAGACCCACATAGGATCGGGCTCACACAGAACCTGTAGGCAGTGGCTCACACAGAACCGGTAGTAAGGACCCACATAGGATCGGGCTCACACAGAACCTGCAGCACTGATCCACGTAGGATCGCTGAGTGCAGTAGTCGACGCAGTCCACTGAGGATCTCTGCACAGTCGTCGCCGCAGTCCACGAAGGATCTCTGCTCTGCCGTCGCCGCAGTCCACGGAGGATCTCTGCTTTGCCGTCGCCGCAGTCCATGGAGGATCTATGCTCTGTCGTCGCCGCAGTCCACGGAGGATCTCTGCTCTGCCGTCGTCGCAGTCCACGGAGGATCTCTGCTCTGTCGTCGAAGTCACAGCCAGCGCTAGGGTTCCCGCACATAGCGAGCTCGTTTAGGAGGGTCCGCTCCACGAGCCGAGAGGCTGATACATCAACTGACACGTAGTCCGATGTTGATGTATCCAAAAGTTCCGTAACGACAACAGGATCTCAACGCAACAGACGGCGCGTCGATCGGACGCCCGGTCTGAGAGTTATTGGCATTTTCGTCCCAGGGGCCCGGTTGGTTTTTAAGGCAAAACCAACCCGACCGTACTCCGCTTATGTCCGATCCTCGGGCGGAGTATGCCAAAAGTTCTGTCTCACTTAGAGGAAACTACCACAGCTGACGGTACGTCGATCGGACGTCCGTAGCTCAAGTTATGAGCGTTTCCGCTCCGAGGGCCCGGTTGGTTTCGTGTACGAACCAACCCGGCCGAACCCAAAGTCTTCCGAAACCTTGAGTATAATATACCGAAACGACCGTATCGATCCAAGGATCGCGTATCCGCTGACGGTTCGTCAATCGGAGGTCCCAGGCCCAAGATATGGGCAAAAGACCGAAGAAGGCCCGAAACGGGGGTTCTGGGCCCGGGGCGACCCGACCCGAACCCCCCCTGGGTCGGCCGAACCGGGTCGGCCCGAACCGGGTCGACCCGACCCGGCCCGACCCGGCTAGGCCGGGTCCGGTCCGGCCTGGGCGCGGCCCGGCCGACCGGACCGGCCGGCTCGGCTTCGGCCGAGCGGCCGAAGCAACCGCCGCGGGTTTGACCCACGGCTTGGAGGAAAACGCGGCCCCGCGGGGGGCCGCCTGTCACGCGGACGCGGCCGGGCCGCCGCGTCCCTCCCCGGTTCCGCGCGGCCGCGGCTTCAGCCGCAGCGGAACTCCTCCACGGCGGCGCGCCGGGCGCCGCCGCCGTCTTCCGCGGGCCGCCGGAGTTGCTCCGGGGGCCCGTTTTGCCTCCCGTCAGCGCCGTTGCTCCTCCCGGGGGCCGATCTTCACTGCGGGATCAACGGATCGCCCTTGCCGCACGGTTCATCGTCGTCCGCCAAATCCGCACAACAAAAGATCGGCGGAGGGTTGCCGGGTCTTGTTCGTTAGACCCGCACCCTCCGCGTTAGTCATAAACTCAACGGGGGAAAAGGAAAAACCAATCAACAATTTTAAACAAATTAAAATTGTTCCGTGATCGGGTTCTTTATTTCAAAAGAATAAACACGGGAAAGAATCATCAAGAAAAATAAACCCCTACCTTGTCGTCGTCGGACGTGAGGTCGTCGCGGAATCGCTCGTCGCGGAAGGGACGTTCGTCGCACCGCGGGAAAAACGTCGCGCCGACGATCTCCGGATCTAGAACAAACAGATTTAATTAATTAAATCCGTTGTTATTGAAATTAAAAAAAAAAGGAGAAATAAACGATTCATTTCTCACCTTAATTGCCGAACGAGGATCGGCCGCGGAAGAAGAGGCGTCGCCGAAGAACGTCGCGGGTAGAGCTCGTCGACGTCGCAGATCACGGTGTGCGTCGTCGAATTCCGGTCGCCGGCGTTCTTCGCGTTCTTCGCGTTCTTCGCGTTCTTCGCGTTCTTCGCGAGGAGGGGAGATGAAGAAACAAAGGTCCTCTCAAATCCTTTCAAAGGATTTTTAGGTTGGTCTTATTTTATAAACATGCCAACAAACGCAAAAGCGTAAGTAACGACCCATCAGTTCGTTGAATTAATTCAACGAGCGAAACAGCCCATTTAATTCACGAAATAAACCGCTCAATTAAATGGTCTGTTAAGAATTTAAGAAAACGCGTCGGTTGACTTTTCAGTTACTTTGACGGGTTTTCGCGGGTGCGTTACTTAGCGAAAGAAACGGCGGGGCTCGTGCGGGCCCCACCTCACAAATATCCTACCAAGGGGGTAGGATATTTCTGGATAGCATCCTATCCAGTTCAGCTCAGATCAAGCTGCCTTTAAGTGGCTTCAAGTGGCTTCCAAGCAGCTTAAGTGAAATAAAATAAAGTTGTCGCACAAATTTTATTTTATTTTCTGACTTAAAGCCCCAAAATTTAAAAACCACGTCTGAGCAAACGCAACTCCGGAAGAGGCGTTTCTAAGCAAATACCGGCGCTGCGATTTCATCGGTGCCCTCAGAATTCGATTCCGGGCACCGGTTCAAAAGATAGAAAAACCCGCTCGTCCGTTCACTGAACGTACCCGAGCCAAACTTCGGAAATTGATTCCGGGCACACCGGGCCTCGGAATTAGGTGCCGTCTGAAGCTGTGCTCTTGTAAAATTCCAAAAAAAATTAAGAAAAAAATTTCCTTGAAATTTGCGGGTCTTTACATACTATATACCATTGAATTCTGCCCATCCTCTATATGGAGATAGATTAACAGGATTGTACATATACTCCCTTGTGAATGTTAGTAGTAATGTTGTTATCGAGACTTTCTTGAGATATTATGTTATCGAGATATTTCTTATCCATTATGAATATTTGGGTTCTTAGAAGATTTCATTCTTCAGTATTGGATCCTAACTTCAACTCAATATCTTTCCTTCATAATACTGTATTGGGCATTCCGAATTATCAAGGGTAGAATTGTACATATGTGCATACTTTCTCTATCTATCAAATACAATAGTATATGTATAAACAAAATAATATAACATGAATATGTTTTTTCCATTAGTATTTTTAATCTCCAAGATCTTTGGCTGACACAATATCTTCATTTAAATATGGAAGATTTTTTGAATTTTAATTCAACATTGATATTTCATTAAAAATTCCCAATCAAACCCTGCATTTAAGTTTCGTATATACTTTTTTATTAATTACCTCATTTAATTTACCCAAATAATCTGGTGTTTTATCCTTTGCAATCCTCCAAAATTATTCTTCTTTATTTTTTTTATAAATATCAACATGTATTGCCACATGAATCATTGGTACATAGACCTCCTAATTGTATGTGGAACTGATCACATTTTCAGAATCTCTCATTCATGGATCTTCATCTCTATCAGCTATATTCATGATCATTTAGAATATTATTATATTTAAATTCCAAGAAGAAGAAAAACTATACTATTTTCTAATATACATTTCTTCAGAATATATGAATTTAATAAACTCAGTTTTTCCCTAGTAGATTCATCAAAATTTCACTACGTGAATATGAAGTCCAACTGGATGGAGAGACTATGAGGCAAGAGACCATATGAAGTGACCAAACACTCTTTATTGTCCATTTGGATGAATTAAATGAGGCATTATGGATTAACCATGTGCATTAATATAGATTTAATGTAGTTTGGATCAACTGCATGCAGATCTCATCATTTATGTAGATAAACCATGAGACAATATTCTATATTTACCAGTACGTGTATGATTGACCGCATGTAAAATTATCAACCATGTGGATAGACTATTATACAATACTATTTATTTATATTTATGTGTCAGATTGATTTCATATACAACTAATCAGTAGTGATGATCAAATGTGAAGAATATAAATTAACCATATGTGGCTATGTTTAGTAGACCAACCATGCAGGAAAGTGATTTGATGAGTCCATAACCAGTGGATTAACAATTAATTTTTATCTGTCTAAAAATTATAGACTTTTTTCACTTCTTACCATAGCATCCAAAAAATATAGCAAACCCTTATAAAGAACCTCAAGATCACTTTGAATATATTATAGATAGAGAATCTACATCCACCAATGATAACATCAACACATTTTTTCTTCTTCATAAATAGTGACAACAACTCACTCCGCTTATATAGTTGGTTGTATTACCAAGAATTTCATTCAATGATATCTCATGAATACATAACATTCCTACAAGAAAAATAAAGTCATTGCATCACCAAATTTTATTTTGACTTGTTGATGGTCATCATAATTCTTACTTAGGAACTTCAATCTCCCCCTTTCAATTTTTTGGAAATACCAATTCTTACTAATTTAAATTTATGTGATCATATCTTTATTATCCACATTATATATGATAAATGAAAAGTTAAATATACATGATATTCTAACCACTTCTATTTCCATTCTCATATATATTTTAATATCTAAGAAAACCCTACAACCTCTTGAGAGAAAGATGATATCATGTTTTTTTATTGGAAAAGACCCTTTAGCTAGGAAACTATATTTCTATGTGGAATAAAATTATATAAAAACAATGTGTATAACCATGTTGATAAAATCCATTCATAAATAAATAATCATGTGATACCATACTCAAAATCTAATTTTTGGGAATGGTCATATATATTCATTAGTAAATACATTTTATCCTTCACACACCTTGATAATACACATAAAAAAGTATAATTGAAAATCATACAAATCCCCCACCCCATTATAATATATTCATAAAAAACACTCCCCCATTATAACATGTTTGATATAATGATGAACACGAGTTATAAGTGTGATTTTAATACATTATTTTTAGATAAAATGGAGTTTTCTAGATTTTCTGAAATTTATTGATTAACACAATTTGAGATAAATGGATTGAACCGTATTTATTTTTTATAACCATTAAGGGATATACTCACTATTCTATTTCATGGATGTTTAAAAACAATGAAACCAAACTTATTTTATCTCCATTACTCATATAAATACCCATATTCATTAATTTCCTAAAATTTGTCACAGTTGAGGAAAAATAATTTTGAATAAGGTGGGACCTTTTTATTACTGATAGGAAAGACTTGGGATAAGAGTTTCCTATCACCCCTGAATGCTCTTTTCCTCAAAAATAATCATGGGAAGAGTTCTTTTTTACTTCTTTTTTAATTTTATCCCCAACTAGTTCATTGAACACAACTTTAATTTGAGCTATTTTTTCATTGGAATCAGTCTTCATATCCTCAGAAACCAAGGAAAATTCTTTTCATTGTGATTGAATATGCTTTATTAAAAACTCTTCTTGATATGGTAATAGTTTCATACGATTATTAGATACTCACCCAAACTGACTACACATTGCACATATTTTTTTTTCAACCTTAATATCAATATTTGTAGAAAATGTATTATGAGTTGTGGTTGTAGAATCTAAAATAAATTTCATTCCTTTTACAGCATCACTTACATGATCCTTATCCATTTTTCTATCCTTATCCAACTGTTCAAAACACAATATTATTAAATTCTTATTGTCATGAAAAGTTTCATAAAGATTATCCTTTTTGATTCTATATAGACTTAGTAGTTTCTGTATTGACTTTTAAATTATAGGGAACTTTTTCACAGAGTCTAGTCATACATACCTCAGCAAAATGATATTCTTGTCCATATATGCAACACTCTTCTTGTAAACAACCAAATCTATTTTCAATAGATAGATTTGGTTAATTTCTAGAACCAGATTTCTTTTCCTTTAAATCTATCATCTAATGATTACCAAATCTCCACATTGGTTCTATCCTCTTCCCTAAAAATGATATAAAAAACAACAAATATATGATTTTTCCTCATACCTACTAAATCACTAGTAAATACCAATTAAAATAGAACATCCACTTTGATATGGAATCTATCTATATTTTTTATACAGTGGGACAACTATTAATCAAGCCCCATTAATCCTATGGTGTTCATCATTATTTTATTTTTCACCTATACTGTTAAAGATAACTTATTTAATATTCGATAGATTTTTTATAGATTTTTATTGCCTGTTTGAACCTATCTTGTCACTAACTTGGGAATATTCCCCTTAAAACTCATCAAACATGTTAAAGTACTCAAAAAAATTTCCAGATCATTTTAAATAAGGATACATAATTATTGTGTCTCCCCCAATTCTTCTTCTCATACAATAAAAATATTCTCAAGGATACTAATAATAAATTCTTACACACAATCTTTAATCTTGTTCTTTTTTATAACATAAATATATAAATATTTTTACTAGTTTACACAAATTTTTCTTTATCATGCTTTCTTTTATCATTTAAAAAATACATGTTTTTTCTTTCTTGACTTAGGTTGTCATCTCTAGACAATATGTCAACAGTCCTTACAGCTCTTACTCATGCCCAATCCTTTCCTCTCCATAATCATCACTATTTGATTAATCAAATCCATTCTTAACAAAAGAAAATTAAGATACTTCATTATATGAGTGTATAGATGGGTCATCATTATGTTTATTTCTCATATAGTTGTTTCTTTTTCTACTAAGAGGCTTCTTATTGTTCATAAATGTTGAGTTTCTGTGTTTTTCCATTCAACTCATCTAATTCATGCAATTTATCTTTATTTTTTGGAAAATAGTTTTCAATATGAACAATATCATCACAAATATAGAATACTAATAATTTATTACCCTTTGACTTTCCATTTATAACTATTGAATATATATTTTATTGAAGAGAAAAATTTTTGTTGATGTATTTATCATCTTAATCATCTGAATCATTGGATTTAATAGTATCTTTATCTCAAAAATTTCCTTTTATTATGGATTCAAAGGCTATAACATCTTTTACGTTCTTTTTTAATGTTGTAGACTTTATAATTTTATATACAATGAGAATATTTTAATGTTCATACAAGGATAAATATTCTCTTTCTCCTAATGATAAAACCTTGGAATCAAATCAATCTAAATTTTTTTTCATCATCATTTCAACTATGATGTAATATTGAAGATTCTATATAAAACCTATAATGATTTTTGACTATCTCATTCACCTTGGTAAAATAGGATTATTTTTTCTAATTATTATCTATTTTAATATTATCAAATTCACTACTCAGTACTTATATCTTTATTTCCTTCATAATGTTGTTTACCACATAGTTTCTTCTAAATGATTCCCATATTTAATTTGATGTTTTAATTGACATTAAAATTTTATAAATTTTTTATTAAAGGTAAATGAAGATGTAATTATGAGGCGTTTCATCTAGCCTCATAATTTTATTATCACATTGTGTTAGATAATCATTTTAAAAAATGGGTAGAATACCCAATACATCATAATATATAACTTCTTAGATGAGTGAACGGTGGTAAAAAAATTAAATTCCTATAAATGTGGTAGTTTAGGATATTAAAGGTAGTTATTCCTCAGAATTTTAGAATATTTATTTTATCTATATCTCAAAAAACTTTTTGGTTCTTTTAGTGGGAACTAAGCTTGGTTACCACTTTTTATTCCCAGATCAAATTGGATAAATGTGATGGGGTGGGGGTTAATTAGTAATAACTTTTCCTTCCATGTATTACTATATTTGAACACTAAAAATTGGATTTGTTTAGGTTCTTTATCCAATAAAATATTTCCCACAGCCTAAACTACATGTGAAATAATAATAATAAAGACTATAACACACAATATTAATAAGGTTTGGCTGAGAAGAATAGTTCTTTCTATTTTGGGTATACTCCCATGATGAATTCTCCAATTTCATCATCAATAATTTGAAATGGAGGGTTAAAAAAGATCCAAGAAACATTTATAGTCTATTAGAAGATACAATGACTCTTTGAAAAACGATCTAGCAAAGAAATACCTTCATCTTTCTCCTGGTGTTATCTGCATCACAAGAAGTTGTTCCTAAAAAATGTACATATTAATTAGAATGTTCTCCGATGAAAAATATCAAGAAATTAATCAACCATAATGAAATCAAGAGATCCTAAATATTTTATGATATTTGGATCTTTCTTAGCCATCATGAATACTCAGGTGATCAACTCATCTCATTATTCTTCTATGGATCCTTGTTTAGACTTGTCTCTCCCCAAAAATAACGTATCAGACTCTTAGAATTAATTGGAATCAATCAATATTTGTGAGAAAACATTCATTCCATATCAATTTTTGTGTATATATATTCACATTATAATTTAACTTGAAATTTTTTCATCCATTAGAATTTTGAAACTACATGAACATTAGAAGGCACAATCTTCTTAATTAAATCTGGAAGATATTTCCAATTTTAATTCACCCATAAAATCAGATTCAAAATTCAAATTCAAAGAATTCATTTAAATATAATGAATACCTAGGTATGAATTATCTCATTTACATAACCCAATAATTAGGTGTTATCTTCTTTAAAATCCTCAAAAAAATTCATTATTTAATTATGTGGAAAACTCCACATGTTTGGTCACATGCATTAGTTCCACAGAGATATCCTATGAAATCATGGAACTCATATCATTGTCCTACTTCTCCCTTAGGCATATCTCCATTATTCTTGAATAGAATTATGATCATTTAGTGGATCATGATATTTGAAATTCCAGGAATAAAACCTCTTTACCACCACCCGATCATCATTACTTCAGAATATATGAATTCTAAAAACACAATTTTTCACAAAGAATATGCAGTTATTTTAAAACATTATGAATGTCCATGATTCTAAAATATATTCATTTGACAACTATGAGTCAATTGATCATGTAATGAAACCACATTAGATTAATTTACCATGTGGATTAACGATATCAAGGATTCTAGATCGAACTCATATCTTACTTTGGATAAAACATAGTTTGGATCAACTACATGTACAACCCATTGACTATGAAGATCAATTGTGAGACAAAATTATCTATTTCTCTCTAAGTGTTATATCAAACCCATGTAAAAAGCATCTACCATGTAGATTGAATATGGGATAACATTATAGATATATTTCCATATTTTAGATCAATCAAATTATAAGATATCAATTGTGAAGAGAATGTATAATGTAAACAGATCGAAATTATGAGGCTACACTCAATAGATTGATCGCACAAAGAAGTGACCATGTGAATTGAATGTTAGTGGTTATATTGTGAATTCATTTAAATAATGAAATTCTATAATTACTTTACTTCGAACAAGAGACTCCTAACATCATCTATGTCCTTTTTAAAGAACCTCAATATCACTTAAAAAATATTTTACGTAGAGACTCCACATCAACCCACACTTTTCCTTGATTTCATTAAAGAAAAAAACACATAAATCATCACATTTTAAGGGATGACTTCATACATCAGTGTATATTAATTTTATCATATATAATGTTATAGGATCACTCAAATTATGAGATTTCATTTATTACAAATCTTTAAATGAAATTAAAACTCATGAATCTTTTAAAATATTAAAATAGTCATCACCTTATTACTTCACCAAACACATATTGACCTTATTAAAATAAATGAAATTATTATTCTGGAACATGAATTATTTCTTCCTCAAAATATATTAACATTCTCAAATAATATTTAGAAAATCATGTATTTAATTACTACCATGATGGGTACATTTGTCACTCTGTTGTACAACATTCATAGCCTTTTCAAATTCATATTGTTTGGTATTTTGTCAAGATGTTTTTAGAATAATATTTTAATAATCACACTAATATGGTGACTTCTATATTTATGAAATAGTTATTCCATCATAATTCATTCCATTAGTTCTCAATTTTTGAACAAGTATCATATATAATCATGTCATGGTTAGCATAAAAATAAATAAAATCAGGGAATAAGGTTTACCTCTTTATTCATTAATGAGAATAGTTTTATTGAAAATTTATTCTTGATTTGTTTCCATTTCAAATTTATCTCTTTGTCTGGATAGACTTTTCATACAGACCAAATCATTTTTCAAATATGATTTTTCTTTCTGAAACCTAGATACTTTTTCTTCCTTCTTTTTTTGTCATCTCATTTCTAACATGATCTTTTAAGGAACATGCATCACCTGACACTTTTTCCTTTTATTTCAGTATTTCTTATTAGCTTGGAATAATTGTGAGAAAATCAATTTAATTGTGTGTATCCATATTTCATGTCACACATTTAAATTTTGAAACAATAGTGTTTTCATTTATTAAAAACCTCTCATTAAATTGAATTTTTTATTTATGTAGAATCATTTATTTCCCTTTAGATCTTGAATTCTATTAGGTTTCCTTTTTTTCTTTCCTTATCCAAATAATACGACCATATTGATAGACATGTTTCAGAAATATGATCAACCTTCATGGATTTTCCATATGGATTCTTAAAATAGTTGTGCACTAAGTTAGTCGTTTTTTTCATTTTAATATTTTCAATTATGTTTAAATTTTTTCCTTTCATCTCTCATATTAATGGTTTGTTTAAAAATGTCAACGATATTCTCTCCTATACCTACCAAATAATACCGTCCTTAATTTCATTGTAGCACTCATATTGAACTTCCCTGGTGTTTTGAATTATATATATTTATCCTTCTTATCACCCAAGTATAACTCATCCACCAAATTCATATATTTCAAATTTGTTTTTTCATAATTTTACTCATGATTACTTTTCAATGTAAGCTTACCTCAATTATTTTGGTTATATGATCTTCTATTCTCATTTTTTTTAGTTTCATGCATGAATAATTTATATTTTCTTTCCTATATATAATGACCACTCCATTTTAAAACATCACATAGTTCTTCAATAATTTCAAATATTTTTACTATATATATATTACTTTTCTAGTAAATGTGTGTCTCAGACTCTCAATATTGATACCCTTAGCTTCAGGGCTTTCCATACATCCAATGGTTGAAAATTAGTATGATATTATATATATATATATATGTGTGTCCAAACTTATATGATCACCAACATTATCCAAAAACCTTTATATTTTTCTATGAGATTATATTTATAAATAATTTCCTACATGCTAGTTTTATGATTTCTTATTCACTAAATGAGACTAATTTGGGGTATAACTTTATATATAATGATTCAAACCATATTATATTTTGGGTTGTATTGCCAAATATTTTTCTTAATCCAATTTCATACAAATTTTATTTTCAATTATATATTTCACATGAAAAAAATTAATAAATTGTTTTTATTTAAGAATTATACAATACCAATCCTTTTTTGGATACTTTAGATAGATCATTAGATGATCATAGGATTTTATTACTGTGAGATAGAGGCATTTCATCATAATATTTCTTCTTTTATGTTTTTATAGAATCAATTTTCTTTTAAATATATTGGGAATAAATTTTTTGAACTGATTCTATATTTTTTAATTAATAAAATAATATAAGAGTTTTATAGTGAGGATTATTATCTCATTTTCCAATAATATTATTTTATATTCACTATAATTTCTTATTTATTTAATTTTGTCTCCATGAATTTTTCTCTTTTATTGCTATAGATGGTAAAGCTCTTTAATAATATTGGATTTGACCTCAAAATGAGAATTTTAAAAGACACTTACTTCTTTATATGTGTGTATTATTTAATTAATAATTTTCTTGGATTTTCCAATATATTTTATTATATTGAGATAATCTTCTTCAAATCATGAACATCATTCCTCAAGATCCATTTTTATTTTACACGCGACTCCAACCTTTTTATAGATATTAACATATATTTTTACCATTTCTTTTGAATCATTGTCTATCAATTCATGCTCATCTCCATGGTGGGGTATTTTTCGAGCATTCTTCTAAAAATAGCAAAAATATATGAGATAATTTTTTGGGGTTGTTATACATGATATATATTATAGCACCAATTGATTCATGTAGTGAATCATCAAAATTGTGATATTTTTTACAGATAAATGGTTCCATAGTAGAACAATTTTTACTATACATTATTCTTAAACTTTCATCATATAAAAAATATAAAGTTAAAGAAAAAAATTTATCCAAATCCTTAGTGGTCAATTCAGCCACCAGATATTTACCTTCCATGTGTGATTCCTTATTATCCAAATTTTTTCCTTTGGGAAAATTTTTTTATTCTTATATTATAATTATGGTTTGATTATTAGAACACGATTTTTCAAAAGAAAAACCATTAAAATAAATGAAATATTTAATTTTACTTTTATTTCCATCAATTTCTATTGAACCACTATATTATCCATTTTAGATGAGGTATTTCTTAACTTCTTTCCTTCTATTTTATTTCTATTATTTATTGAATTGGTATACTTTTCATCAATGGTATCCTTCAAATGATTCCCATAGACTTATCCAAAACTGAATATATCCACTCTAAAGAGAAATTAAATTCTTTAAAATAAAACTTCGAATAGAAGAATCAGATAGAGGTGTGACAGGCTCTAATTTTAATTGTTAGGATCACATAGTATTGTGTACGACACTATGTTTGGTAGGGGTGAATTAGAGTTGGTATACTTTTAATCTAATTTAACTTTTATCCCATAATCACATTTTTTCTAATTTAGTGATTAGATCTCTATTTATCTGTGTATCCATTAGTCTGGTTACAAATATGGAAATGTAATGAAATGTAATAGAACACAGGGTTTATAACATGGTTATCCTATTTATGTATGACTATATCCCCAATACATCATGGTTATTTTACCATTTTTATTGATTACATATTATAATCAATGAAAACCCAATAATGTGTATAAACTTGAACTCTCTATCCTAGCGCCATCCATGTATAAAGCATGTCAGGGCTTACTTTCCCATTAAACAATAGAATAGACATGTAATTCCTTGAAAAAAGATCACCAGTATTGGCTTGAGTCCAACCTAGGATATATGTATTGATCTTCTTCCTATTATAAAAAATGTTTGGTAGAAAAATATATTCCTTATACCTCTACAATGAACCTATATTTTGGATCTCTCAACTTCTTAACTTATATGTGGTCTAATGAGGCATAACTAAACTCAACCTTCCTTAGACTTCTATAGACTGGAGGCTGTAGGATAATACTCTCAATTAAATTATTATATATGTGATTCATGGTAGTGTAGGTCTCTAACTCTTTACCACTTATTGTTCTTCTTTAGTGCATATGATTAACACCAAACCTCCATTTTCTTCCATTTGACTTGTAAAATATATTTTGTTCTTAAATAATCGAGAATCTTTCACTCCATCTCTCCAACCTACAAATATATTAATATATGTAGAGAATATTTTC
Source organism: Viscum album (assembly GCA_963277665.1). Classification (NCBI taxonomy): domain Eukaryota; kingdom Viridiplantae; phylum Streptophyta; class Magnoliopsida; order Santalales; family Viscaceae; genus Viscum; species Viscum album. The sequence continues at coordinate 2,111,613,893 of OY728157.1, read as the reverse complement.
TATATTGTTATTTCCTTCTCATATTCAAACTCCTTAAAAATCATACTTCAATCCATACTATAACATTTATTTCATAATTCTTGTGTTTTATTTTTCAGATTCCCAGAGAATGTGGCTGAAGAATTAGTTTCTTATTTCCATTATGAAATATATAAATTATCCAAATCTCACTATTCCTACAAAATATTAATATTCCTATTCCATGTGTTCATGGGATATTATGGGGTTTCACTCCCAGTTTCTCTTTGATTTGATGAACATGTCTATTTTTATATATTATCTCATTTTCTTCATCTTAAATAATTGAATACATCTTATGAGTATTTATATTTTAATAATCATTAAAAAATAATCATATTAAAATTCCATAATTATTTGGAAAAGACATTCAAGATAAAGAAATATAATCAAAGATATATAATCAAATACATATATTAATGTTTTACAAAGAAACTCAATGGTTTATAGTTATCCTTAGAAGACATATAATCCGTGAAGTCTCATGAGGAAGGATTACATTCATCTCAAAGACATTGGCTCGCAAATTTTCCATTTTTCACATGATTCAAAGTCATAGAGTCATACCTTCAAAGTCTTATGATCGTATACCACACTATTTTTTGTGTTAAAAGACTATTTTGTTAATTTTAGAATAATAAAATTCCAATAACTTATGACTGGATGAAGTTTTATGAAAAATACATACACTCCTAAAATGTCTTATGATCACCTAAAAAGTGATATGAGCATCAAATTCATGTGTTTGTATATATATTTTCCTAAAAAAGATCTTATATTGAATGGAGTACATCATCATTTCATTTTGAAACCAAAAAATTCGGCATAATTATTCCTACAACATTGTCTCAATCTTGTTTTCATTTTTTGAGTTACCATTAGATTCTTTATAGAATGTTACTCCTCTCTATTAATGTGGTTACTCTTCAAGAAAGTATATTAGTTGTAGTTATATCTTTGATTTTCATAATAAACCGCCATTTTAATTAAACCATGAATCACATTTAATTAACATCATGATGTTTTCACCTTAACCACACAACATTTAGATCATCTGATTTATATTTCTTGAGAATATAAAATTTTTGGAAACTCATATTTCCACCTGATAATCTCCATAAATATTTATCTAAGTACTTAAAAACTACGTGCAGATCGACCATGAATATTGACCACATATAAAACCTTATGATCATGGATGTTGACCATGTGAAGTGACCTTGTGAAGACCTCACATGTACAAACTATTAACTATGATTATTGTCTTTGTAAAATAAACAGGTGGATGTATTAGATTAATTTCATGAATAGATTATTGAACATTATAAACAATTTTTAACTAGAAATTGTAGAATTTATTATCCTGAAATCAAGGATTATCTACTAATGAATACCAAAAAAATATTCACAGATATATAATATTCATGAGTTTGATAACTTCATGGAACAAAAAATTCCTTATAAATTATTTTTACTTGAATTAGTTCTATATATAGAATACTATGAATCTACAACATTAAATATCATATGTTATTTTCGATGTGGATAGATCACCAACCATATCCAATAGAAACATAATAAATTATTAATTTTTCATTACACTTCAATTAATTGAATGAATAACTTTTCATATCATTGAAATAACATCTTAAATTCTACTCTAACAGATTCTGTGCATTAACTCCACGGATCTTCCTTATTTTTGTTCGATATGTATGATGGTATAACATCCATAACATATATTTTTTCACAAAACAAATTATGATAGTGACACTTCCATGTTTTAAGATATTCCCTTTACCCTTAAAAAAATGTTGCATCTTTATTTGGGACATCATGGACCTTCTCATCATACATGGGTACTACAATTTCCTTCAAATTTGTTCAACTTCATCTCTTATAGACATAAATCTAGTTTCCTCTTTTATTGGTGAAAAATATTACTCAAAACCAATGTGGGTTTATTATTTTCTTTAGGATTACTATGGTATTTCCACCAATGCCTCTATAATGATTTCTAATGCTTTGGTAGACACCCTTTATGTTTTTTTCTTCTTCGTAATCCAACCCATATGGAAACTCTTGACAGTAGTGGTTTTTTACTTAACCTATTAATGAGATTTGAGACACCCCTTATTCCCATGCAAGACTATCTTCATGAAAGTAGATCAAATCCATTTATACAGTGTTTAGTACCAATCACAAACCCTAAGGGTTGAATCATACAACCATAGTTACAAAAAACTCCCCCTAAACATTACCAAAGAGTGTCAAAAGAATCCTACCATCTATTGGTAACATTCTAGGACTTGGAAAATTCTTCCAACTCTCACTACAATCATGATTTTGTATGCTCTAGGATCCACTCTACATGATTTTTTCATTATTGGGAATCTCATCCATCTAGAAAAGTAAACTATATAATGGGGGCTTTATACATGACTTATTCATTTCATAAGAAATATCCCCTATCGAAATGTGGGACTCACATCTTACTTAGAGGTAAAACATGAGATCATGGTGGTAATTCCTTATGATAGAAACTGAGGGCTACATTGTAGAACCCCGGGAACAATAGTTATTTTTAGTGCACAATGTGTTATAATAAAATCATGACTCATCCTATTGTAATGAATTAGGATACTAAGAATGTTCCTTTAGGAAACACACAATGTAATATTGTGAAATGTGGCCAAAATAATTGACTCCTATTGATGGGTTCTTGGTATTTTATTAATATATTATTGATCTATATAAGAATTATAATGATGAATTAGAAGAGAACTCAATATTCACATTAAAACAATGGTTTAAAAATATATTAAATAATAATAGAAAATGAATATAATGTCAAAAAATTAAAAAATTATAAATTATAATATGAATCATCTTCTATCACTTGAATGTTCTAGAGAAAAAAAGTTTATATTAGGGATATTTCAAACACAAATTTTATGTGATTCAATTTATAATATGAAATATAAACAACATGAAACTTCATGAAAATGAAATACATTGAAGAATTATTGAGAAAGATCACGAGATATAAGAGTGATAGTGAGTATTTCATGTTATATTTATAATTTATATAATACAAGAATAATAAATTATATTGGGTTCTTTCTTTGTTTAACACATTTATCATTTAAACCTCTATTCTATTTCACCAATCTCGTACTGATAGGATCCAAAGAATAATCCCTATAGGGGTGATCCACAGGTGGTCCAGTGATCTCAAAGCCACAGCAATGAAAATCTAGGTTCTAGCATGATAGTTTTGACAATATTACATCACTCCCATTGATCTCTACAAAATCCTTCACGGTTAAAGAATTAATTTTTGTTCTCTCACTTTAGAGATGATGATTAAGGTGGCATCCTTTTATTTTTGTGAGAGTATTAGGGAATTTTTCCTATAGAAATGTAAGAATATATAGGTGGAATGTGTTGTGTACAATAATGTGTAACCCTAGGAAATGGTATGGCTAGGTATTAATAGATATAGGTTAGAGAATAATTAATTAAACAAAAGGAATTTAGTATTCTATTAATCCATAGAAAATATCATTTATAAATACTAATAGTAATATTCTTAATTACTTGATATATATTAATTACCATGTAAAAAAACATAATTTCTTTAAATAAATAAATGAATATTACTTTAACTGGTGTTTATTATATAATTCTCTCTTAAATAGTTATCTAGATCAAAATTTCCTATGTATTTACTAAACCTTGAATAATAAATATTTTTCATTCAATAAATAAATAATTATTTCTAATTTTCACAGTTATGAATATATATTTTTTTTTATATTCAACTCACACATAAATATAATTAAAAGAAATTTATTTTCAATATATCTTTTATAAAAATTAACCCATGCCTTTGAGAATAATATATATCTAATAATTATATTGAAATATAATTTTTGTAAATATCAATAGAAACACTTAGTGCGTGACCCTCTTATATTGTCCCTTAGTTCCATTAGGAGAGTTCATATAAAGTCTAATATGATATTCAAACAACACATAAATCCACCTAATAGGAAGGATTCAATGAAATAATTATGAAAACCACATACAAATGTTCGTAATGTAATGTAATCTCTATCAAGGGGTTTAAAACTCTTTTCATCAAACTATTTTATTGATACCTATCTCTTTAACATTCTAAAATGATCGTGTTAATACACCTTGTCCATGAAATTTTCTATGACAGTTCCATTCAAATAAAAGGGATAGAATATCAACATTTACAAATATTGGAGGGAAAATCAATCCTCAAATTATTTATTAAATTCATATAAGTTCTGAAACAACCAACATGTCCTAATTCATTGTGAAAATATAATGTAACAATTATTTTCAAAACATCAACATACATAAGTCAGGTTGTGTATCAATAGTAGTCTTGTTGTCTAAGAATAATTACATATTCTCAAAGATAATAATATCCAATGACATAGAACATGTTGAATTATTACTGGTGGTTCTTTCCTCATAATATTTTCTATTAGTGATTACCAATTTAAAACTTTATGGGTTTCATTCTCATCCACATATGATTAATCTCACATAACATTCAATATACTTCGTGTCTCACCATATAAGTTTATCCGACTATTAACCAATATTAAGGGATATTATCATAGAATTTCATGATTTTTATTATATTAGGGAACTAACATGACCTATTCAATATGAAATATACTCAAGGTCATTTTCCAATTAACGTCACATAGAAGAATAATCAATTTCTGATAAGGTATTTATTAATATTTAATTCCAATAATATAAAAGTCATATAAAACACAAATTAGTTGATTTTAGAGAACAAAATCCAACACCTTCAATGTAATTATTCCATTATTTAGACACTTTTGAGATAATAATTATTCTAAAATGTCACCTCATTCATTTTACGACAATTTCTTGAAACACAATATAGTTGGTACCAGAAACCGATGAAAATTATAACATCACAATATTCCGCCTTAATAATCTTATTCTATCCAACTTTTTTCAAATTTAGTAAATTTTCATTTTTAAAAGTTAAATATCCTCCATAATGTTATTCTATTTATACCAAGATATTTTTTTTTGTAGTCATGTGGTATTGGAATCCACTATTCATTATCCTTTTTTTAAATTCCAATCCACCTCAACCATTATTCCAAGATATTTCTTGTTATTCCTCATGATGGGTTTTTAATTTTCTTGTCACCTCAATAATTTCTGCATAATATAAAGACTTATTTTTAGTGATTTGATAAGGTTTATCACACCTCCCACAAGTATCCTTAAGAAAATTAGTGGTATCTTTCAATTTCATCTTTTATTTAAGATGTTATATTGGATGGTATCTAAGATATTTATAAAAAAACTTTGATTCTACACCATTATTCAACTGATGGAGTGATATATTATACTAGAAAATATATTCTTTGTGTTTATGTACTCTATAACACCATCATATTTCTTCAAAGATAAATATCCTTAGGTATAATGTAGATTTTTTTTAAAATACGATCATCCTATTTCAATCTAATTCAATATCCAATACTTATTTTAAACCACATATTTCTTAGGATCATTATACTTTACATTGGCAATCACCTTAGGTATAACTTCAATATTCTTCTCCTTCCAAACATCATTTACTTTCGAATTTTTAGAGTGACATTCCCACACAAATTTTTGAATTCACATGGGTGATGATTAGAATATAAATTTATAGCCCCAACATACAATTACTACTTGGGAATAGTAATGTGGAAGTGCGGGGCCGAACCTATGAGGATCACTAGAAGGTTATCAAATAATCAACCAAAACACATTATATGGATTCCTTATATTCACTTTTATGTTTTGGTTTATACCCTAGATATTTAGTTTTGATATATGATATATAAAAAAGGTAAGGATAGGGAACAATTTCAATGCTCTTGAAAGAAGAAAATCCTAGATTTATCTTTGGATAGTCTTTTGGAATAGGATATAAAGCATTGAAATATTCAATAATTTAATTTAGTCAAACATATTAAATCTTCCCGCGCGGAAAACTATGCCATGGTCATGTAATAATAGACATACTAGTTGCATTAATCTTAGCTTCTATTAAGAAAGTGTCATAGGCAATTGTTCATGGTCCTACTCAACCCCAGTTAGATCAAGTTTGTTCGATTACACTTCCCATAGATAGATTTATTCAAAATAACATGATGATAAATTATTGTTAACAAAATTAAAATCCATAGGTTTTTTAAGGTCCAATCAAAAGATTCACCAGTCATAGAATAACCCCTACTCTCGACCCCAAACCAAAGGTGGATTAACTGTGCATGGTAGTGATGATTAAAAGAAGGAATATACTACATATCCTATGTAAAATCATGAAATAGTTGATAAAGAATGAATTTTGGGTTATAAAAATTTGTAATCAAGAGAAAAACATTGAAATTAATGTTAATCTAATCTAAAAATCACTCCACATAAAAACAATAATGAAGGAATTTGCCGGCGTTGATGAAAAATGGTGAGTGGTATTGAAACTAAGGTTTAAGAAGAAAACAGATTCACATTGGATATAGAATGAGCGTAGAATAATTTAAAACTCAAAATTATTTTCTAAAAAATGTTAAATTAATGGATATAAATAGTTTTGGAATTAAAGAGGATAAAAAATAGTGGAAAAAGTCATGAGAAAATGAGAGAAAAAGTCAAAGAACAAATGATCTATATACGGAGGAGCACTGTAATATTAATAGGTCCGAAAAGTACATGTCATATACATTATGAATGTTTCATACTAGATTAGGTAACCTATATCCCAAAATATCTACACCATTTAAGTTGGATTCATATCATGTATTTGATATCTATATTTCTTACCGAATAATCGGTATATATCTTTGATTGGGTGAGCCTTCAAACATTGAAAATAGAAAAATATTTACAGGTCATGTGTGTGATTCACTTTTATTGAGATTATATTATGTGAAATATACAAGATATATAATTAATGTAAACACCATATATTGGATTCTTGTCATGTAGAGGATTCACAGTCAGTTCTGTGGTGTTTTAGTAATGTTTTGATTGAGGTCTACACATCGTGTTTGTGATACAAAGTGTGTAAATCCTATTTATGGAACATTTCAGAATTTATTCTTTTGAGTCTGAAATTCCAAATCCCTATGAACTAAAACCAATAACCCCTTACAATATCTAATAAATAATCGAAAATCCTTAATTAAATGTATACAATATATATATATATATATCTCATATTATCAAATTCCCTCATACTTGAACATTGGATTCTTATCCATAAAAAAGATCTCGACAAGGGTTCCAACAAAACAATTTTTAATAAAAGAAATATTCATTAAAACTAAGAAAATAAAAGTAAGTTTAATTAGAAAAAATATGCCTTTCATAATCAATCATCTAGATAAAATTATTCATTCTTTATTGTTCAGTTATTTATCAAGATTACTTATTCATTTAATTAAAATTTCATAACACTTATAGAAATTATATACCCTTTTTATATTTATCTCACAATTATTTTTTTCTCATCACTCAATGAAAAATTTAACTGGAGTTATACTCAAACCCTAAATACATGTTCCGAACTATAGGCTCACATTGATTCTAATATCTCCACTTTGTAAATACAAGTACAAAATTAATCATGAGGTATTCTGAAAAAACAATTCAAATGACTGTAAGGGGAGGGAAGGTAGGTAAAATGTAAAAAAAAAGCTCAGAAGGAGGGTAATCTCTCTATGATAATTCATGGTTAATATAAATAGTGAAATTATATAACACCTCCAAGATCAAATGGTGTCTATTCTCTAATAGATCAAAGTGACTCCTTGAGTATATCAAGTAAGAATATAATATTTACCCTATTCACTTATTTTTTATGTTTAATTTATTTCTATGAACTTATTTCTAGTATAGGTCTCACATCCATCCCCTAAGCACATGATATCCATTGGAGAATTCTTCTGTCCAAAAATTGTGATTTTTTTCCTTCCTTATACACGACCAAATATGTTTTTCATTTTCTTTCAATAAATATATTTTTTCTTTTTCAAAGGAACATAGTCAGTGTAGAATATGCCAAAATTAATCATAGAGAACATCATATCATTCATGTAAAAGTTCTATAGTAAATATCCTAAATAAAAATATCCCATTGACATCAATAGAGAAAATACATCCACACCTGTTCAAAGTATAATCATTTAAAATACCAAGATCATGGTAGGAATGGATTAAAAACCTGAAACAGATCCATCCTAACATGTTTATTCATGGATACTATGGGATAAATAATGGAAAACATATAAGTGGGTCAATGGAAAGTGTGGCCCAATAAATATTGCATCAATCATGTTAAAAATGTAGTTGTTCAATCATATTCTCAATAAGATCTCAATGAATGTTTTTATAAGTTTACATGCCCCAGGTGTCTCTCAAGAAATACATTATCAAAATAATAGGAAATTATGGGTCTTTAATCCTGTCAGGAATGATTGTATAATAAAATGACTGACAGTCACCTAGGGTATAAAATCAATTTATAATTAAATCAAAATTAATTGAAAAAATATTAAATTTTAATTAGGTTACTAAACCCACCAATCATTGTAGAAGTCTAAACATGAGAAAATAATGGATTTTAAAAACTTCCAACCTTAGTTCGTTTTTTATTTAAGTGGGCGTAATGAGTTTTCATGTTTGAAGAATTATACCAGTGAAACGTTTCTCCTAGATAAGTGAAAATAGAAAATAATCCATGCGTACTAAATATAAATCTCCAGAAAGACCCCCCATACATAAAATGGGATAGTGTCTTCACTATCCTAGAATGCAACATGACAGTGTTATCAATAAAAACATATACGAAAAAAATGAAATTGAGATTTGAAATTTAGGGAATCAAGAGAACCATCTGTTGAATTTTATTCCATGGGGAAACTTGGTGGAAAGTAAGTGGAGTCTATGGAAACTGAGATATTTGTTAAAATGACAAAATATTTACAAGAACGTCATATAGTGGAGGGATAGTCATGTTAATACCCATAGATATGGAATAAAATATGGAAAAGGCTAAAGTAATATAGCAATAGTATGAAAATAAGACTAGAAAAATGATATAAAAAAGTATGTATCCCATTTATATATAGAACAATGATACATCAATGAGGAATAGAGTACAACCATTACAAAAAGTGTGACCCAAATAGAATTAAAAAACAAGGGAGGGGACCAATACAACCCTGGGAATTAAACATTAAGTCATGAAGTTCCACATAAATTTTCCCCTCTTTAATAGTGGGTGTATGTAGCAAGAATTCCTTATCTATAATAGCGATGATGGAAGGGGTTGGTGCATAATCCGTCATGATGTGTTCTGTAATACTGTTGTCTTTTTTAGTTGAGGGTGGAGGCGAGGTGTCAATATTGATGGTTGAAATTTGTATGGAAGTTTTTTTGTTTAATGACACCACAGTAGATGGTGGTATGGCTCGGCCCTTGACCCACCATTACTTCTCATCCAGAAAAGACTACAGCTCTGCAGGGTCGGTGAGCTCTGAGGGTATGTCGGTTGGGGTTTCGGTGGTATAAGGTATGTATGAAGATATAGGAACTAAAGTGGGTTTTGGATGGAATGCTGTAGGGGATAGAGGTGGTGTGATGGTGTTAAAAAAAATTGTTTCAATGAATGGGATGTCTAGGTGGCAATAGATCTGATGTAGGTTTTTCCAGAATATACTTGTGCATAGTGAATAGTTTTTTAGGGTAGGATGGGGTGGCTGATGGTTTGTTAAGTTAGTGGTGGATGAAAAAGGGAAATGAGTGGTGTTAGTTATAGGTGTGGTCAAGGTAATGGGCTAGGTAAGGGTGGTGGATTGATGGTGTGAGATGAAGTAAGAGGTAGAATGGGTTGAGGTGGTAGTAGAGGATGGGTAGGGAGCAGGGGCACAATGGGAGGAGGCTAGTGTGGCTGGGTCAGCTACATACTGAGTAAGGTCCTCGTCATCATCCTCTATATACACCAACAACCATCATTGGAAGTAGATATCCTTTGTGAGAAAATCCATCTTATGGATTCCATCCACTCCTCTACTGAAAATAACCTTGGTTTTACTACTATGGAAGTTGAGAAAGCATTTGTTGATAGTCTTTCTATTGTTGATATTAATGGGGATGGTTGTATTACTGGACTTTTTGACTATAATTAATGTTATTAAAATCACTATATTGGGGTTCTTCCATCTCTTCCCTACAGCCATGTTAAGAATTTAGGACTCCATATAATTCACAGTATTGAATCTCCATTATAGGAGAATGAGGGGGTGGTAGCGCAACATGTAATTGAGATGACTCCAGATTCTTTTTTAGAGCCTCCACATGATCTTCTAGGTGTGTAGTCTCTTACACTTGGTGTATTATTCATTGAGGTGGCACTCTATCACTTTTTCATAGACTATAGTTATGGGAAACATCATTTAAAATTTCTTGGTCAGTGTATGGAATCTTGAGCAAGAGTTTTCCATCACTAGTGACATCTACTATAGTACAAATAGTGGATGGAGTCACTAATAGAATGTCTAATGATGGAGCCATATATCTATTCTATGATGTGGGAATTTATGGGAAAGCTCCTTAATTCCTTCCCATGCTTCCCATAATTATTATCCATCAACCTAGGTAATGTTTGGAATGTCATTATAGAGAATCCAAGTTAGGATTGGTGAGTAGTATTTTCAAATAAATTTATTTTCTTATTCATATAATGTTGTGATTGACTTGGGGGGTTGAATCTTTATTAAATACTTAGCTCTATCATGCAAGGAGAATTGGAAAATATGAAGTCTTATTGCATCTAATGATGCACCCTGGTTATAAAAGTTATCATAAACCTCTAATAAATTGGAGATATGTTCAAGGGGGTCTTTACATTGATTCTCACTAAAATGACCCGTTTTTTGGATTATATAAATGAGTTTATAATTAATTTTGGAAGAATTCACCTCAATTGGTGCACACACAATGATTATTGAGTCACAATTAATGGACGGGAAACCATAGTCCTTGATGGTGAACTTCTATACTCCTGGTATCTCACCCTAATTTTAATTCAGTGCATATTGAAGGTTTTTATAGTGTGGTAGTGTATGATATTTATTCTCAACCATTTTATTGTTGTGGCATGAAATGTTTTTTCTATCAATATCATGATTGAAAATAATCTGTTTTTGTTTATCCAGTATTCTTGAGTGATTGAAGGGTACCTAGAGAATGCACTAGCTGTGAAGAAGAGAGAGAGAGTGGGAGGGAGGGAGAGAGAGAGAGAGATAGTGTTCTTGTAAGAGAAAAATATGAAAAGGATAAGGGGGATTAAAAATAAGAAAGGGGTGAGGTAATTAGGGGTTCAATACAACGGTCATTATGCATAATAAATAGTGATCCCCAAAAATGATGCTAAAATTTGATGTGCCATCACATGTTGTTGAATTCACATGGGTATAGATCAGATAAGATATTCATAGTCCCAAATCACACTTACTACTTGTGTGTAGTAAAGTGGCAGTGTGGGGTCAAACCCATGTCGTTCACTATCATGTCAGCAACCAATTGAATGAAACCCTTCAGAAGGATTCCACAATTTCACACTTCGGTTTTGGGTTTTACTAAAGATAAGTATTTTTCTTTTATGAAAGATAACAAATGTAGGTATCATTATCAATTTCTTGGATCTTGATAGAAAATAATCCAATATTTATCATCATATAGTCCTATGAATTATTTTGTAAAGCGGTTAACGATTCACCAATTGTTTTTGGTTAAAGAAATTAGATCAACACATGATACAACTATTACATAGTCTAGGTATTGTTGATAACCTAGGTGTATTACCCTTATCTTATATGTAGAAAGGGTCTCAAGTTAATTGTCACAGTTCTGATCAACTCTAATTTGGTGTGGTTCATTCAATTGCACTTCCCATGGTCGAGATGTTTCAAAAGAATGCGGTGAATAATTATTATTAACCTAATTACTAGGCATAGGGTTAACAAGTATCAATATATAGATCCATTAGTCACAAAAAACTCAAATCTTGACCCATAAACCTAGTTATATGATCCATTCATAGAAGTGATTATTAAAATATAGAATACATGAATCATGCTATGTATAATCATGTATCATTTGATACAGAATCAACCAATGATTAAATAATTGAATAATAAATATAAAACCATTGAAATAAGTCTAATTACAAACAGAATATCACTTCTCATGAAGAAAGAATGAAAAAAATTACATGAATTGATAAAGAACAATGATCAGTGGTGAAAAGGATCTCGAAAATGAAAACATAATCATAATGGACATAGAATGAGTGTATGTTGATTGACAACCCAAATGGGATTTCTAAAATTTTTAAATGAATGGATTAATTTTTTTTAATGAATGAATACAGGAAATTAATGAAAACATTAGGATAAAACGAGGGAAAAATAAAAGGGCTTAACATTCTGTACGCAAAGGAGCACATGAATATTAATAGGAATGAAAATTACACGATGTGTAGGTCATGAAAACCGGGTAGTGGATTAAGTGACATATATACCAACATTTTCATTACATTTAAGTTGGATACACCTCATGTATTTGAGATCCTTATTTTCGGATAAATAATCAGCTCACATCATTGAATAGAAATGCCTTAAAATGCTACACATGAAATCTCTGCATGTAATGTAAGGGATTCACATTTACCAGGATTTTAATCTTTGGAATTTTCACATCCTATAATGAATTCAAACAAAATGTATTGAACTCATATCATTTAAAGGCTTTAAAGACTCTTCATTGGCTTTTCAATCATGCTATGAATGTGGTATACACATCCTGTATATGTTACAAGATGTTTAAAACTAGTTTTTTTTCACCTTTCATCATTTCTTCTTTTGAGTTCAGAATTCCAATTTCTTGTTAAAAAAACCAACAATCAAGTTTATTATCAAATAAATCATGAATAAACAATAATTTAATGTATCGAATAAATATATATAATTTCATATTATCACAACTATATAATTGAACATAGATTTGGGTGTGTTATCTTTTTTAGATGATACAATCCAATTATTTTTACTTATGATACTTTTTTTAATGAAGAAAGATATATCCTTTTAAATAATGGATTGTGGTATCTTCTATTTTTACTTTCCCCCATAATTATCCTCCTATTATCAACTTATATTTGACTATTTTTTTGAGTTTTTTGATGGTCCACCCATCCATGTCTTGATTTTTAAGGGGTGAATTCATTGCATTAAATTTTTCTAGGAGGATTTTGGTAAGTTTATTTGTAATGGTATAATAGTTAATAATTTCACCATTTATTTTAATAGATTTTATAATCTTGATTAAATAAAATAAAAAATCCAATTTTTTCTATTATTCTATCTTTATATCCTCAAAAAGAGATCAATATTTTCTTAACTAAGAATATTTCACATTCTTATCTCTTTAATGGATACTGTGGACTTTCCTCATGTTCTTTTTCTTTCACTATTCCCATAACTCGTGTCAACTCTTTTTTAAAGATTGATGAGAGTAACACATTGAAAATTATTATATCAGATTTTATATTCTTCTTATCCCATAGAGTCTAGGTTATCTCAACTTTAATAATATATTCACTTTTCTCAGTGATATCATGAGTTCCTAGGATGAGTGCTAGAAGACAAATAACCATTCTCTATCTCTTGATAGATTGATTAAACAACCATATAACAAAGAGACTTATTTATTTTTGATATTATTTATAGGATCTATAATCTCATCGATAAAATACATAAGTAAATAAAATAAAACTCATATCTGTGGGAATTGTACTAGGAACATCTTCTCAATAATGATCTGATAACAATTGAGAGGCACCAAGATAGTGGATCCCACCACTCCAGGAGGGTAAATTATTGGTTATAAAAAATATAAACTACAAGACCATGTGATTCCCATCCCTGGTTAGTACAAATAGATATTAATAAAGATGTTGTGATGATGCGATGATTAATGAAAAAACACACATGGACATAAGAGTTTTTATAAGGCCAACTCACACTTATTATCGTATTGAAAATCCTTAGTATTTAGTGGTTATGATTATTCCACCCACAATCTAGTTTATTATCAAAGGATCATGGAATGGAGAATGAATATTGAATTGAACAGTAATTACAATATAAATGACTAGATATAACATCTTAAATGATTCTTCTCATATCGTATTAACTCCTCTCATCAGAATAATATAGCAGTACAAACATCATATGTAAGGTTAACTCATTTTTCTATTAACATAATCATTGTGAAATTGATAATATTTTATGTGGTCCAATTAGATTTAGATAAAATTTTACCGAAGTAAGAGTCACTCATTAATATTACCTTATAATGTTAGATAAAATATTTTCTACAGAAGAGTAACCCAAGAACACTGACTCATTATCATAACCATTGATGTTGTTATTTCATCACATGCAAAAGAACATAATTCCTTTCATTCCTATATATCTAAAATAATCTCCAATGTGATTTAATCATATTTGTAAGACTTCTTTAAATAAATAAAACATAATAAAATCCCAAAACAATATAAATTAATTACATTATTATATAATTGATGGAATTCCACCAATATAAAGACTATATAAACCCAACACCGTAGGATAGAATGGTGTTTTTGAGAGTATTCAAACCCTCATTGAAATATTAATTCTGCAATGACTAACTCTCAATTCAAACCAACTCATCTATCCTATTTTAAATTTACTTCATGATGATTATATATTCTATTAACAATATCTTCAAGGAGTATTTACCCTTTTTTTAATAATTTCCTGTTTAAAATTACCTAAATTCCTAAATCCCATTCCAACAATAGAATTTCACTCAAAAATATTTTCCCATAAAAAATATACCTTATTATTACCTACCAAATTTCAACACCAAAACATTTATAATGATGAATGAAGACAATCTATGTAGAATTCAGGTAATTTAAAAATGGATATGAATTTTAATATAATGAAATGCATGATTGATTTAATCAAAACAAACTTCCTAGGATGAGATATATTTTTTATATACCAACCATATATCTTATTCTTAAATATTATTTACAATTTATGAAAATAATTTATTCTCTAATTCACTATTAATTGTTGGGATCCTGAAATATTTATTATTTTCATCCCAAAGTTGAAACATTGAGATCAAATGAAGTTACTCTCTTCTCTCTTTCACCACCCATATACTAAAACATAGGATTTTATACTTGTAAACTCATTCATAATTTTTTATTTGGTTTATAATTGAATAACATCCCCATATCTTTCTCTATTAAATATAAGAGTATTGTTGATAAATAATAAATGTGGTATTTTTAGCCCCAACTTACAATCCTTTTCCCCATGATTGAATGATTTAGATATCATATATTAAATCATTTGGAAGAAAAAATTTATAATGATTTTTAATAAATATGGTGAAGGTGGATCACCCAAGAATATTCCTATTGTGGTTGAATATGTTTTGAAAAGTTTTATTTAACATTGATCTTATATGTAATAGAAGAAATAAATTTCATAATAATTTGAACCCAAGAATTTCTGAAATCAATTCATCATTATAAAAACTATATTTTCCATGGTTTCAAACCATGAACATTGGAAAGAGTATTAATTATTTTCAATCCATTACCATATTTTTAAAACTATATCCATATGTATCCAATAATAATGGAAAAAATATGGCATTGGGTTTTTAACCCTTAACTTTAATGTTATTACATAGAATACTTAACCCCAAGACAAATAAACATTTTCTATAAATATATTTATGTATGCATATATGAAAATAATTCAAAAATATTAAATATTTAGTATAATAATTATTAATATTACCATAAATATTAATAAAAAACATGACATATGGTCATTTTTTTCCAAAATCGTGACAATTCGTTAAGCTATGGTTACAATTATTTAATATTAAAATTTTATATCCAAACAAGAGTCACAATTTTAAAAAACTATTATAATTGGTTTACTATTTCCCCCAAAAGTCATGATTCAAAAAAAACATAAACATAAGATGCCACTTGGGTCTCAACTTGAATAAAACATCACTATACATCACCTATGGACTTGGTTTTCAAAATCACCGATAAAAAACTATATCCTTACTTTAATTTTATAGTAGTTATTTTCCAAAAAATGAACATTCATTAAACCTCCTTACACTCAATAACATGCTTCCATCATGTTGTGATTAAGAGACATGACACCTCACCTTAATGTATAATGAACCATTATAGTGATAAAAAACTCATTCATAGTAATATAACTGTTTTTAATTATCTATTTGGGAGAAAAAACAATTACATTTTGAAATAATAAGAAGAAAAATTAAATACAACCTATTCAAAAGATTTTCATAAAATATTTATAAAATTAATTTCACAAACTAATTAACATATACTAATTGATAAATTTTGGTTGTTAAATTTTCAATATAAAAGGGATAAACAATGTTATTTTACTCCCCAAAATCAACTTTACCCTTTTAAAAATAGTTCATGAGATAAAAAAACTACCCCCAAAAATATTCCAAAAATTATTCGCAAATAATTCTTGAAATCATTCCATCCCTAGTTCTTTTGAATGATGCATATGTTTAAGTGCTAATACAGCATCCCTATGATAAATATTATGAGTAAATAAACCCTTCATAGAATATGTTATCAAAAAATCAATACCATTAGAAATTAAATCTAAAATATTATATATATGTATAAATATATTTATTTAGAAATAATATATTGATAAAAGTTTATGATTATATTTTTAGTACATGATGTATCTACAACAAAAAAACATTCCCCATTTATAGTTTGGTTTTCATATATTTTTCCCAACATAAATATTATTTCTAATGAATAAAATTATTATTTTGGTCTCTATTCAAAATATGTGACCCCTTGGATAGCTTATAAAAATATTTATCCTTTGAATATAATAGTTCATATAACTCTTTTTCCAGAATAAAGATTCTTTAAATCATATAATCATACAATGTAGAATTATAAATTATATGACACTTATCATCATGTAGAAAAACTCTATTATTTAGATTATTGAATATAGATTAGATATATTTCTCAAACATAAGACTAATTTAAATATTTTAGCATTTATAGCCATATTAGAATGCTCCAATATTTATTTATGAATTCTGATGTAGCTAGGATATTTAGTTAATATAATTTCTAATTTAAATTATTATTATTTCACCAAATTAATTTTGTTTTTGTTAAAATATAACAAGATGGTGCAATAATAAGATGATAACTATTTTAGATAAATTATTCTAAAGAAAGGAAACACATTTTTATAGTCAATACAACCTATAAAATGTCCAAACTCTCACTAATACTATTTTAATTCTTCTTATCCTAGATTCAAATATATGATTTCCATTCCAAAAAAATATGAACATGTCAATCCTTCTTATGGACCTCCTGAAAGGAATTCATTATGAGAACATTTCAGAAGAAACCAATTTACATTCCAGTGGTATATAATATTATATTTAAATCTCACCTAATAATTATAAACTCAATAAAATCATCCTGCAACCACTTCAATAGTTCTTTTAATAGCCATTTATCAGAATTTCAAGGCCAACCATACATCCTTAAAAAAATCCACAAATGTTTACGCACTAGAAAAACATGAACTAAAATATGAATCTATGAATGTTTTTATGATAATATTAACATTGTACTTCATGAAATGAAAAAACCAACTAAACATCCATTATTAACAATTAATAATGAATTATGAAAACAAATTTTTGTTTTAAGGGGATTAATGTCTATAAAATTAGTCATAGTATTAGACAAGAAAGCTATACTATGGATGAAATTTTTAACACTACTATAAAGTGATTGAACTATTAAAGGATTTTTATACCCTCAATAGTTATAATATTATATTGTCACAATCCTTAGTTGTGTTTTACCTTTCCAACCCTTTCCTTTTTTGAAATACTGAAACATCGATTCATTAAAAAATTTCCTGTGCCTATCGCTGAACTTTTCATTTTCATAAAAACACTCTTCAAACCAAGAAATTGATAATGTACTAGTTTCATTAAAAACATTCACAAACTGAATTGTTTGTATCATCTAAAAATCCTTTTTTACATTCCTCCACAATATTAATATTTTCCTTTATTTAACCCGCACTATACCAATTATATTGAAAAATAATTCTTGATAATTTTAAATTGAAATTAAACTTACAATAAAATTAAAATTCCTAAAATAATAATATGGAAAATTATTATTAGATAACTCAAAATTAAATGTCAATGATTTGAGAAAATCTTCCCAAAATTGAATTTTTAATTATTATACTTTTGCAGTTTAATTTTTTTCACATATCATTATGAGTATTCACATCATAATATAGAATAAAAATATCCAAATAATCTTATAGTGGGTATAAAAAAATAACTTATATAACTCATTTAAAGTTTTTTACCAACCAACCTACTAACTCTATATTTTGGTGTGATCTTTCTCCTTTTCATCCTTAGAATATAAATTGTCTTAAAATATTTCAAACATGATGTTGATCTATATTGTTGAATGCTTTTACCTTATTGAATAAACTCATTATCCATAAATTCCTTATCCTTAAATTAAAATAATCTATATAAATAAATAACATGTAGTATCTAATATTCAAAATTAAGATGTTTTTGATCAAATAGTTTATAGTGATAAACATTTAATTAATGGTTGATGGAAGAATATAAATACTATTAACCTTATAAATTTTCACATTTTAATTGGAATATCTTGGTCCCAATCAATATGTCATATTAAGACATCAGTGATCATGTGTAGACTATTTATGTTTCTTTAACCCGTGAAGATACTCTTGACCCTAAAACTGCGTAAAGACTTTTTGAAATAAATATTAAAAAACACAGCTATAAAATGTTTGATAACTATAGTGAGGTCATTATATAGGCTCCAAGGCCTTCCCTATATTTTATTTTAATATCATCTTGTGCAAATAATTAGTAAAAAAATATTCCCGACCATATTTCCGTGACAGAAATTCAGTAATTTAATCATGAGAAATAGAAATGGATTCTTGGAATATGGAAAATATAGTAATAAACTAAAAATAAATTACCCATAAAAAATATAATATATTTTCAGATTCATACCACCGTGATGATCGATGACTCATTTAATAATGAATTATTTATCTTTTTCTTAAAATGTATACTTTAGATATGGTTCAAAAGATCAAATTACATATCCAACCACTTGAAAGCTATAGTAATTCCTAAAAACCACTTATATAAAAAAATTATTCAAAGGAATCCCTATATAAAATAAGAAGTAAGGACAATTGGATTCATGCAGATTGATGAGATAAATACAAGAAAAAACCAACCCAAAAGTCCACATTGAGGTTAAGAAATCTAGATACCCTAGACAACCTTCTCACATGTCAGGAGAGCCTCTATATACATAAATATAAAAATTTATAATTTTTTAAATAAGTGAAAATAAATATAAATATATTTGAAAATACATAATTATTAAAGATAGTTTCCCATGTTAGTTTTCTGGGTGGTTTTACGTAAACTATCGGGCAAGGGTTCAAATCATGAATATATATATAGACACACACACACACACACACACATCTATATATATATATATATATATATCTAGTGTTTTTAAGGAAAATGGTTTCTAGGGTAGCAAATAAAAATGGGATAGAAATGTTCGAGGATCATTTTACCATGAAAAGTATGGGGGTTGATCGGTGCCAACATGTGGGAGGGTCAATACAGTGTGTCTTGAAGGGAATTATGGATTGTGTTTGAGTGTAGGGCTTGATGTTTAATGGAATTCTTCTGAATTTCGGATAAGTGGGTGGGGATATTGGATAAATTGTAGGATCTTGGGGGGAACTTTCCCTCTATTTTATTAAATTATTTTTATAAATATTTTATTTTACAATTATCTTTAAAATATTATTATTTGTTTTCAAAAAAATTGTGTTTATTTTATTCTACATAGTTTTTTTACAAAAAAAATATAGTGTCTTTGAAATTCTATTAAAATAAATACAACTAACATTTTCAATTAAACAATTCATCCTAATAACATTTAGAAAAAAAATTATTTTTTCTAGTGGATTATTTTCATAATCGATGATAAATAATCTTTCATGGGTTATGAACAACATTAATTAGAATATACTCTTCTAATGACAATATATTTTTTATAGTAAAATATTAAAGGTTTCATCAACTTTTCCAATGATATATATATACCCCAAAATCTCATAGAAAATATGAATCCCTCCTTAGTATCTATCGATTATATAAATCTCTTAATATTATCTATAAAAATTTATTAGTTAGAGCTTTACCCCATTCAAATAGTGAAATTTCAATATAAAGGAACCAAAAAAATAAATTGACATAAAATTTTCACTAAGGAAAATTTAGAAAGAATATTGAGATTCATTTGGTGAAGTATATTAAATTATATATTTTTAATTAATTTATTAACCATGATCTATATAGATGTAATTCCTCCCCAACATATCATAACCAATAACCTCTTCTGTATAACACTTTGGTACATGATGCTTCACAATGTTGCAATTCCCCCTTCAAATTGTCTTGTACGATAACACTAATCATTAAAATTTAATCCATTTTAATATTATAATTTAATGTATAATTAATTGTGATTATAATAACCCCTCACACATAGTCTCATAGTATAGGTTTTTTATTCTTATAATGTAAGTTACATTTATTTATTTGTGTATTTATAGTTAACAAAATGTTATTAATTATTGGGTATATTAATGAAAAAAATCCTAGATGAATAAAATTTAAAATGATAACAACAAATTTTTTGGTGATAATACGTGAAATCAATAGCTAAAAACTTTTAATTTTATCATGTAAAAAATTCATCTGGGACCTTCTAAATTTTAAACAAACACATTATTCCAAAATCATACCCTTTTAAAATTTTAACAGATTATGAATTCTAAAACATTAAACATCAGAAAATATAATAGTATTATAAACATTAATTTTTATCATGCCATAATGTATTCTTATGGGATTATCATCAAGAACATATATATAAATATAATCTACTCTTTCATGAGATAAAATTTATCCAAGGGATATGAAACATGTCTTTCTCAAATAAGTAAACTCAAAAGTATTTGATTCCTTATGTATACCGATTCAAGTAAATGAACATCTCACTTTATTTTCTTTTGATTTTAATTTATTTTAATTGAGGTTTCATACATATTAAATTATCATTTTAGTAGAACAATACATTATTGGATTCAAAAATATCTCTCTGTGATCAGTATCAAACTTAATCACCATTCATTTGATATATTCATAGAAAATGAGTATGGTGGTTTTAAAAGTAACAATGTTTAAATTAGATAACTCTCTTAACATTGATTTAATGGGTTATTGTGTATTATAAACTACATGTACACCAATTTTGTGTGTGTGCATGAACACACATGACATTCTAATAACTATAATAGAATTTCCCTTTATTAGTGTTTAAATTTTTTTTTACCAATGTTTATAAAGGGTTAATATTTCCCAAAATAATAAAATACCCCCTTTATCAGTGGTTATTCCAAAACTCCTAAATCCAAAAAAACATTAGTTGATACATTAATTAATATATGAACCCTATAATAAAAAACTGAAATCTGAATAATTCATCACATCTCTAATTGTAAATAATTATTTTTTTAATTATTAAAAATTATTTATTATTTTAAAAGATTTATAAAAATTTAAAACTTAAATAAAAATTGTAATAAATAAAAAAAAAATTATTTTTATTTTTACATGTTGAACCAAAAATAAATTAGGTAAAAAAACTTGCATAAGATAATGTTGAATGAGAAACACCATAGAACATCTTATAAAATAATGACCAACTATACCTTGAGATCATACCATATAGAATATAATGAGTGTATATTACAATAAAATCTAAAAATATATAATTATAAATACTATTATATATATATATATTTTAAAAAACTTATACAAAAGAAAAAATCACTAAAACAGAAATAATTTTTTATAAAAAATAACATTTATTAGTTGATATATGTTTTTTATCTTAGAAACCACATATCAATAAATTATATGATAAAACCTTTTAAATAATTATATAAATTCTTAAAGTATAAATATGAAAATAATTAGATAAAAAATCATAATTTAATAGAGATACTTTATCTCTCTAAGTATATTTTTGTCCATTGATATCTTCTTCCACCACATATTTGGCATTGCTTATTTGAATCTTCTGGGGGAATTATTTTAATATATATGATTATTCTTTTCTTCAATAATTATTTTTATTTTTTTGTATTATTTATTCTTTTTTCTTATAGTTATTTATATTCTTAATGTGGTTGGTGGTCTTTATATTCTCTATTCCCAAATTCATTCTCCCTAAATTTGGGAATTAAATTGTATTTCTAGTGTCTGTTGGGTTTTTATTTATTATGGTTGTTCTTTCATACCCTTAAATTGACATATTCGGCATGTTAGTCCTGAGTTATTGATAAGTGAATTAATTTAGTAATTTCTTTATAATCAAATGAATTTATTTTAATGATTTTTATTGTTTATACATGCATGTGTGCCTGTTGTTTTATTCATATTCTTCAAGATACTATAAGTTATTGGAGATGAAAAAAAGGCCTATGCAATATAATAAAATCAACCTAAAAGAAGGTTTTTCACAATGAATTATGATTATAGATAATTTATATGTAACAATACTGATGAACCCAAGAAAAATGAGGCTTATAGTGCTAAAAACTGACTTTACACATCATTTAATCAGTACACGTCCTGGATTGGTGCAAGTCAAAAAAGTAATAGAGGTATTAAAGTGGAGTAAATCATCCTGGAATGAAATGACATGAGTCAAAACATGAAAAATATGTGTGAAATTGTGACACCTATGAATATGACCCATAATGAAATCATAGAATTAAATACATACACATGGTGCAAGATTTAAACATTGTATAATCATTAAATGATTTTTAGAGGTTGTGACGACCCAAAAACTACTGTATTTTTTGTATTTTTTAATTTTGAACTATTTTAAGACACTAGACCCATATATGACCACCCTTTTACCCATCCTTAATTCCATTGAATTATTAAAGAGCACATCTATACTCTATAAAAAGAGATCCCAACTACTACTGTTAGGGAGATCCTCGAGATAAAATCTTGGAGTAAGAAGTTACTATTTCTTAGGTCATCACCAGTTCCATCTTCAGGTTCTCATTATTATTTTTTTCATTACTTCCCTATAAATTTTAATCACTTAGATGAAGGGGAAAAAATAATTTATTCTAGGGTTATGTAGTAGAAGGGGAAGGTGCTATTGGATTTTCCCCTTTTTCTTTATTCATGTATTTGGATTGTCATAGTCTTTTTAGTAAATTCACAATCCATTTATTTTAATTCTATCATTAACATTGTAATTTTATTATAAAAGGACATTTAATTTTTCAACTAGTCACCCTATACCAAATAATGACCATTTATTAATTCATGGTGACCAGGTTTAAAATTTTTATTGAGACATACATGATTCAGCAAAATCCTAAATTATTTAACTAAGGGAAATAAGAGATTTTAACCTTAAGGATGTGATACCATGAAAATTTTACATATTTCCTCTCAAATATAACACCAATAGTGGA
This sequence comes from Viscum album, assembly GCA_963277665.1. Lineage (NCBI taxonomy): Eukaryota > Viridiplantae > Streptophyta > Magnoliopsida > Santalales > Viscaceae > Viscum > Viscum album. The sequence goes on along the minus strand of OY728157.1, from coordinate 2,111,589,933 downwards.
TTAATAAAATTATTTTATAAAATCAAATTACCCCCAACACCTGAAACTACAAAGCACCAGCACTGATTTAAAATACAATTTCAGACCAAACAATTTTTTGTTATTTACTATATTCTTTCATTTTCTCAAAATAATTTTTAAAATACCAATATTCTTTTATTATTCTTTTTTAAAATTAAAAAAAAACTGAAATTTTCTTCCACTAACTTCTTAAAATCTTTAAAATAAATCATTTTTCTTTTGAAAACCTAAATAAAAAAATTCACCATCTCTTTGGGTTCAACCTTGACCTGCTTCTTTACTCATTTTAATTAATTAGATTCTTATATTTCAATTTATAAATATTTATTTTACTTAGACCTAAGGTAAATAATAATGACCTTTGGGACTATCATACATGGATACAATCCTTCTTCACTTTGGGGTGTTGTTCATTTGTCTAGTTGTGTTCAAGCTTGTGTTGTCCAACTTCAATATATGATGTTTTCACATGTGATTTAATTAATCAAATTTGTTTTCCCATACTCTTCAACCCAATAGATTTCCTCATGGTATTATATAGGATGTAATTATTATTATTTGATGGGTTGGTTTTTATTAGTCACCCAATCAAATCTATTAATAATAGTATAACCTAGGTGTATTTTTTTCTATTAATTCATTCTAGATTTAGAAAAAATTAAAAATAGAGGCTTGAAATAATAAATTCCCTAAAAATATTTGGTGTCTCTTAATTGTTTTTGGGTTTTTATTGAGGGAATTTATTTCATACCATCTTTATGATAGATGGTACTTCATTATTTTCTTCTTCAACCAATTATGTTACTACCTTTCCTTTAATGGTTATTACATTACACCCCCTGAATTTTTGTTCATAGTTAGGATATAAAACGTCCATTTTATTTTACTTTTAGTGATTTCTTGTAATTTTTATGATTTTTAGAGTTTTTGATTGTTTGAGAACTACTTCTCTTTGTCACATTATTGGGGTTATAATGTGTGGTCACGATATTAAGTAAATGTGGATTGTCCTCTAAGTATTTTGATTCTCCCTTGAATCAAAACAAGCATATTGGTTTATTGAATACATTATGGTTAGATCGAATAGTTTTCTAAATGGCTGTGGTTGGATTATTTTGTTTACATTGTGTCATATTTTATGATTTAGTTGATCTTATTCCTAACATCCTTATTGATGTGAGAATAGTGCTTTAGTGTTAGATAGTCATGTCCCAATTTACTAATGAGTATGTAGGCTTCTTTACTTTCATTTGTAATGGATTATGGATCTTTAACCTTTTTTAGTTTAATACTATGAATAGTACTATTAGTTCTAAATGTGTTGTTTTGTGTTTTTCTTTCTTCTTATAATTCAATTTACTGTGGCAGTATTTAGGTGTTTTAAAAAGGGTTACCACTACTATTACATATTCATTGGTGGATAATGTTATTTATACAGTTATGTTTTTTTAGTTTTACAAGTTATTTGAAATTGTATTCTAAGCTCAGGGGAGTATTAAAATTAGTTTATTTCTACCAAGGTGGATTTTGAAGTGATGAAATACATTTTTATTTATAGTGTTGGAGTTTTATTTGTCTTATGTGATTAGTCGTAGGGTTCATTACTGATGTGGGGTTTGTTTCCATTATAATTATTCTATAAATGTAGGGCTAATGTTGGGATCAATGAAAACAATGTCGCATGGTGTTTCTATTGGATTTGGACTTTTTTATGGATTTATTCGGTTTTTCAATACTTTCCTACATTTCCTTTTCACTTTCCTAGGTAATATGGGTGCTTGGTTTTGGTGTTATGGGTTCTATTTTCAAACATATTATGGTTTCACTTTCACATTATTGAAAATTTCAAATTATTTTGGCCCTCCCTCCATTTTTTATGATTTTGAAATCATAATTTTTTGGTCATGAGGTGTATGGTGGAATCATGAGACATTAAATTTTTCCCATTATTTTATTAAAATATTTTTTCAATTTTTTCAGATACAAAATATTTATTTTAGCATTTTAACAAAGATAGAAAAACATACCTATCGTAAATAATAAGTTTTATAAATATTTTTAATATTTTTAATAAAATGAAAAATTCTCTATAGATTAAGTAGTTTTCAGTAATTGTTGTCATAATTTTGTTTCGAAATAACACACTTAAAACTATTAAATTAATATAACTAATTGATATGATAACTAATATAGAAAATTGAATCGTATTTCTCTTAAATAATCCTTATCATATTTCGTAATAAATATAATGAAATATATTACTGGGAAATTTATTTTCATGAATTTTTAAAACATTTAAACATTCATCCGAAAAATAATATAGATCTTCTTCTAAATATGATTTATATTATTGATATTCAATGTACTAAAAATATATTAATAAAAGAATGATTAATAAATATCTTAATGTAAAAAAGTACATATGAAAAAATTTATAGATATCATAAATACTTTTTATGGGATACTAGTTATTTGATATAACATGACTTATTTAGAAAATTTAGAAATATAGTTAGAGCAATGGTCATAAATTGTTTTTCTTAATTTAGAAAATATTTAAAATTAAATATTTTTTTTACAATTCTGAAATTGTAAAATTTAATTAAATTTGTCACATATAAGAAAGATACCTCTATATGCATGTGAATTTGCGTATAAAAACAAAAAACATCCCTTCACTATGATCTTTTTCTATAGTTAATTGAGACATAAATCACTCTATCAATGTGAATGGAAGTGATAAAACATAAAGAGAGACACATTTTTATTACTTGTATGACCCAGACTCGGATTCGTCCATTGTGTATAAACTTAGTGATGCGCTTATGTGCCAACATATACTATAAACACAATAATTGTTCATAAAAATTTATATTAGACTCAATATACTATTAATTTTACAATCTTCATAAATATTTAGAGAATGGAACTCTCTTAAATTAAGAGAACTCAGTACACCTCCAACTGAACACATTAATCTTCCAAAAACCTATAAAAATAGATTTTACTAAAAATGGTGTATCAATATGCACTATATTTATCCATATTATACACTCTATGATTTTTTTAGAAATATGAATCCTATAAATAACAATATATTTTCATAAAAAGAGATCTAGAATTTATTGTTTCCTACACATGAGTCTTCTCTTTCCAAAGAGAACATGTTTCTCTCATCACCAATTTAAAACACCATTTTACCATGATAATAATTTCATGTTTCTTTGAGTATGATAGTAAAATTAATCCACTAGAATCCTCCCAATTCAAGATAAATAATTCCCATTTAGATTATAAGAAATCTCTAAAAAGATAATTAATTTTATTTATGTTTCTTTACTACTCTATCTACTATGGAATAGGGATTTCCACAACAATATAAACTTGGTATTAATATCAAAATTCAACCATCCTCATTCAAAACATCCTCCAAATCATCCAAACCTCATGTGAGGAATGTTCATTGAGCTTGTGAGTCATTTTTAGGATTTAACAGTAACGTTTTCAACAAACACAACCCAAAAAAGCATCATTGTTTTAAATCTAATAATCTAACACTATAGGTTTCTTAACAATTGTATTGAACCAGAAACACCTTAAAATTAAACACATACCCTCAATTAGCTACCCCCATCAAGCATCTGAGGGTTTAATAATTGACACACTCATCATTTACATTAATATCACAAGATTCATGTTTGATAGGTGACATATGAGATAAATGAAAATTCATCAATGAAACACTTTATTTTCCTCATTATATTAATAATAGTTTATCAAAGTTTCTCTAAAAATCACTTTTTTGATAATAATATTATAAAAAACACAGCTAGCAATTAATTATATATTTATAAATTCATCTTTATAAAAATATATCTTGACTATATATTCTAATAATATTTTTATCATCTTCCCAAAGAAAAAACCTTTTATTTTATCAACATTTTGAGTTGATACCCCCCACCCCCCTATTTTTTAATGTATGTAAAAAACGTTATAATTTCATTTCAGAAAATCTCCTCTTAAATGATCTTCACCTACGAGGAAATATAAGAATATATGTCTCTCAATTTTCCAATAAAAACAAAGATATATTATTTAAAGGTTACTAGGAAGATATATTAACATAGTCAATCAAACCATGGGAGATAAAATATATTTCTATGATCCACCTATTGATGAAACCAAGTTTTATCTACCTTTCATTATGAATAAAAACTAGAATGGAAACTAACATCGGGGAGGGGATATACACTATTTAAAACTTTCTAGTGAATATATATTGTTAATTTCCATGTTACTAAAGATAAATCCAAAAATATCTCTCAGAAAGTACCATTTTAATGACATTTGGAATTCGAATTTGTGCATTTGTATATTCAAGTATCACAAGCTTTTCTCAGAATTCTCCCAAATAAAGTGATATCTGATCTCAATATTATTTTTTCAAGAATGATGGATATGATTTTTTCCAAAATTAACAACATTTTAGTAATGAAAAATTATATAAATATGATAATTCACCCAACCCAAATATCATAATGTTATAGCTTTATTCATAATGGTTGTATGCAAGGTTTTGTAGCCTCTATATATTCCAATTATTTAGTTATGAATTAGATCAAATATTTCTTCTTTATATTCTATCTAATAAAACAATTCCCAAGATAATATTTACTTCCCCATGTTGACTTCTTATCATCCAATGAACAGACCCAATCAGTATCCATATATCCAAATAAATCATATTTTTTATGCTGATTTGAAGAAAAAACTAAAATCCGCTCTGACTTTAATATGTTAAGGATTTTATAGACCGAAAGAATTTGGGTTTCATTAGGATAAAATTAATACCTCACAGATTTAAAATTTTAAAAAATAAAGTCAGGTCTTGAAGCTATTAGTTACATTTGACCTATGATAATTCTTCAATGGTAATTTAGGTTAACACCTTTTCCATTTTCATCTGTTGACTCCTTTATCTACATTGAAAATAGTGTGGTGACATTATTTAAATCCTATATTCTAATTAAATTTATCCCTTATTTTATATTTTTATATTGATAAATAAATTCCAATTACTTCTTTTAATGATGTGAAAATGAAGGAAAAATATAAACTCACAAATCAGTAAAAATTCAAACTTATACTCATAAATTTTGAAAAACAATTGCATTGAGCATCGTTCAGTCCTCCAAATATTATTTTATATTTATATTTCATCACTATCATAATTTTATCATTATTATTCTTAATACATAGATAATAATATAATATTCCATGTTGGAAACCAATCATTCTCAAATAGTGATCAAACCTAGGATTCTATGCTCTTTGTTATTTAGCCATCCCATAAATTAAATTATTCAATTACTAGTTTTTTTCATTTTCCCAAATGAAAAATACATATGGTTTCTCAATATACAATTCCTCTATATAAAATTCATTATGGAATGAATATTTGAATTTCATTTCATGTATTCTCAATCACTTTATCATTGTTAGTCTATCAATAATAAAGAAATTCCAAACTAGTCATGCAAAGAAAAAACATTTCCACGTCGATCCATTTAATTTGGGATTATCCTTTTAAAAAAAATTCACCTTATTTAGAATACTTTTTCCTTATTTATTGAATATTTTATGCAAACCCATTTCCTTCCAATAAGATTCTTAAACAATGACCTAAAAAAATATCTATTGTTAGTTTCTTACTTAATTTGTTGTGTTATTGATTCATATCCTTGATCTAAATATCCCTAGTAATCATATAAAAACTCTTAGGATTTGTTTATCATTAGGGTAAAGATTTTTTAGTGATTTCATTCCATTTTCATGAAGATATATTGGGTCACCAATAGTGATTTACCCTTTAACTTTATCCATGTATTTATAATTTATTACATTTGAATAATTTTTTCAATCTCTTCACTATTAGTGACATCATTTAAACTAATAAAAACTCTTAATGCTCCCTAAATTTGACTCACTCATCCTATATTTATTCTGAATATTGTAATTTTTTTCTTAAAAAATCGATCATTCTCCACCATTGTGAGTTATTGATTACAAATAATTTTTTAACATTATTTCCTTAATCATTTATAAAAACCTCTACTATATTATTATATTAGAATAATTCCACTATCATCCTGGGATTTAATATTCTTGTGTATTTTCTAATTATTGGGATTAAAATATTTACTTTCAAAGATTGATAAATACTTCAATGTTGTCTTTATCTTATACCATTTCATGAATGGAGTATTTTTCTCACCTATTCATAACAAGAATCCTTTTTTATATAGATTGATGTCGATACTGATTCCCTTTAATACTTCTTATATAAGTATTTTTTAATGAGCATCATATTGATTCATGTTTTTAATAATATGGTTCCTCTTCTAAAATACACCATTATTTGGGGATACATCACTACTGAGACTTTATGTCTAATAAAATCTTTATGAGATAACCTTATACTTGGATATTATTGAACTCAATTCCCTTTTTTGGGTCATAATTTCATAATATTCAATCCTACCATTTTCTTTGACAATATATAATAGTGTTTTATGAAATTAAACACTTAAGAATTTTTTATTTATCACCATCAACCATTCCATCATTCTGTAATAAATAATGATTTTTATATACTACTCTTCCCATTAATATCAATTGGGAATATTTCCCCAAAAATACCAATTGAAAAAAATTCATACAATAATGTGAAATTATAATATTTTGGAATATATGGCTTCTGAATGATCGTTACCTTATCCCACTTATAAGAGAGATCATGGGTATACTTAGGAATATTATGCGCCCCTTCATATTTCACAAACTCATTCAATGAATTTTGTCTCAAATAGACAATAAATTTGTCTCATAATCTATTTTCATGTTCCTTGGATAGAGTTAACACATATTCTTCTACATTAACAATGGGGAGATTCCCCCTTTTTCACTTTTCATACTCCGAATTTTCATCATACTATTCTTTAATAGTAAAAGTATTCTTGATAAATTTTATTTCATTGCAGAAGTCAAAAAATCTAATAACTCTTAGTAAATTTGGTCCACGGATATCATCTACAAATGGATGCATCATTCTCATGACTATTCCACCAATTTTTCCTTTCAAATATTGAATAATATTTAATATTTCATTGTTACCAAACTATAATATTCCTTTATTGTTCTATTTGATACCTATGACATGATTCTTATTTTCTATCATATTATAGGTCCATCAATTAAAAATAATAAACACTACAACATGATCCATTGGTTTTAAATAAACCTATACTATAATAAGATTCTAAACCCATTTATTTTTAAATTACACAAATCACATCACATATCTTTGTTACTGTTTGTTACTCTTTTAGATATAATTTGTCTTACTAATCTCACAAAATCGCGTATCTATTTATGGTTTTTAACATACTTGATGTCTCTTTGAGATATTCTCCTCTATCACCTTTAGTCTCCCTTTCAATGTTCTATTGTATCCTTCATTCAAAATATATGTATTTGTGTCTATGTCCTTCAATCCAAAATTAGTATCCATAAAAACATTTTGAGAATATTATTTCATATTTTTTATCTACATTTATATTATACCTTTATGTATCTATTTCACTTCTATTTCACCTAATTTTTTTTGTTCTTATGAATGTGTGTTATTATTCTTTAAAAACATATTCTTGGTACCTCTCTTTCATCTCACTTCTTTACAGGATTTATTCATGGATAAATATTTATTTTTATTAACAAAAAATAATAGGGAAAACATAAAATAATTTTTACTAAATTTTTGTTGTTAAATGAAAGAGATTGAAATGATTACATTTAACCTTAATTTCAACATTTTAATTTTTTTTTGAATAGAATGCCACCATTTCATCAAACTCTCATTCTTAAGGGACATAAAACCTCAAAATATTCTTCCAAGACATGAATTAAAATTCATGATATGTTTTATTTTACATATGGTCATTATCATTATTACTTATATATTATGGAATAATAGTACTATAAATATTTTTCATGTATATTAATTTGGATCTTTTCTTTATTCACTAAATCAGTTAGATTGAAATGACGTACAAATATACCAAAGATATACTTTGCAATATTGATATCATTGATGGTTTCTCCATGTCTTTGGGGAGTTGGCTCGCGAAACACTCTAATTCTCTCCCTCAGCCGATGACTACGACGTCTAGTCTAGCTCCTCCCCCATTTGTGGGGGATGGGGATCATCATTCCCAAGGATATCAAGGCCTTCGTTCCAGCCCTTCTCCAATACTTACTTTCTTTCACCATTTCTAAAATCATTTGTGATCCCTAAAGTTACATATATTTTTGATGGAAACCCTAATCTTCATATTTCGACATCCGAGTTCACAGAATCATCTTCGCTATTGATTCTTACTCTAGTTGCCCGGTTCAGATAGGGGAGACCTTCTATCGATACGTTCGACAAGTTTGTTTTGTTCTCTTGGGATCTTTAAGAAAGGGCGACAATCGGGTTACTGTATAGGTAGTATATTATGATTAGTTTTGAGTTAGAAGAAGACCTCATCAAGGCTTGGTCATGATCTCCTCATAGTTTCAATGGTATTCAGTTCTTATTTCTTTGATGGTTGTTTGATTTTCATATGAAACGGGATTCTCCTTTGGCAGTAGTTTGGGTTAGTTTCCGTAATCTCCCCTTATCTTTTCAGAATCCCTCTGTTATAATAATGTTGGGTAATCTTGTGGGTAGATTTCTGTTTTCGGATTGCTGTACTGAAGCAGTGTTCTATCCGCTTAACCCTTGTGTATGTGTTGAGGTGGATGCTTCTAGGGTTTCATTCAAGCTTGTCTGGATTACAATTGGTGAGGAATACAGGTGTAAACAACATGTTATTTTTGAGAACTGGTACGATTTTTTCTGTACTTGTAATCATTTTTTACATCCTCCGGAGAGATGTCGAAGAAATTCATCAACACAGGTGCAGAAGCCTCAGTTTCGAGAGTTCTAGGCTTTAGTTAGGAAGGAGGATGCAGTGGGGAAAACCCCTGTGACCCAGACAATGGTGGGTCTGGAGCTAAGGACAACTGATGTTGAGGGGGAAAATGGAGGTCCCCAGTCATTGGTCCCTTTGGTCCAGAAGCTAGAAGAAGGGGTTGGTATGGTTTCTAAGAGGAATGGTTTTAGATCATCCTTAATGGATTTTATGACGACTCAACACAATCTGGAGGTTCCTCATGTAGGCAAGAGACAAAGATAAAAGAATTCTAACAATCAGAGCTCTCAGAAGAATGGTGAACCATCTGTTGAGGAGAATTTGGGGGATCATCATCTAATTGGTGCTCTGGAGATGAGGGAATAGAGGTAGGAAAGTGAAAAAGGTCCCTCAGTAGTGGAATTGGTCAGAATTGGGAGAAACTAGGATAGTGGGGGACTAGGTATCTCATCTAAACCTTTGCTTTCATTGAGTAACGGGTTCTAGGGACTTGCTGAAAAGGGTTTGAATTATGTTTCATCGAAGCAGGATGAATCTTTTGAGGTCTGTATGAGGAATTTCGTGGTAATAGAAGTTTACCATGAGGATTCCTGTAAGGCTGTGGAGGAATACACTGTGGTGAATACCGATTATCAGAAGTGGAAATATACCAACTTGGGAAATGTTGTTGAGGGGAAAGGAAAAGGATCATTTAAGGATGATGGTGTCTTGGGAAAATATCTTTATGGGATTCACTAAAACACACCTAATCAGAGGAGAGGAAGAGATGTAGAGGAAAATGAATCAAACTAGGATAGAATCCTTGGGAGGAAGGGGATGCTTTCCAGGTGCGAAAAGGAGAATAGAGGTAGTGTGTTCAATCACTCCTTCAGTGATATAGTGTAATGTGGAGATAGAACCAGGACTGAGGATGGAAGAGTGGCATCTACTACTCTAAAAAGAAAAGGCAAGAAGGATTACTCCTATCTTCCTTGACTGTTGTGCACCAGATCCTCCTTTAGGCAAGATCATGTGATGACCCTGGCATTTAAAAAAGGCTGTCTATCTAACCAAGATAGTCTTGGGAGAATCACATTGGATGATCTGAGGCGAGACTATAATGGTGATTTCATGAGGTGTTTTCATCTATCTTCTGAATGGGGAACAACCACCACGTAGGAGGACTCCTATGTTTGTTGAAATGAAGGGAATAGATATTATGGTTTTTAGTTTTTTTGGGTTGCTCTAGATGTTTGTTTGCTTTTTCGGCTTTGGATGTTTTTTGTGGGATTGAAAGTGACTTTTGGATTCTAACTTTTATTAAAAGTGTTTGGAAAATAATTTAAAAAAATTATTTCAGCATATCCATGTCTATGTATATCCTCTATAACCACATTAAACCAATCAAATAATACATCAACGAATTCATTAGGGTGTATCCGAAAATCCTTACACTTATTTTATAAGTATATAAATTATTTTTCACAGAAATTCATGTAACCATTATTAATATTAAGAAACAGATTACATATGATATTTGAGAATTTATATAGTTATAACATCATGTTAATTTTTCTGGAAAATGTTTTTGTACCTCTCTATCTCCTGTAGTGTTTTCATGATCATAGATACACTATTTTTATTCTAACACATTCATTTTTAGTGAATTTCAATTTCACTATTTAGATTTATATTCATTCCATTGATGGTATTAATAAATCAATTAGAAGAATAATGTTGAAGGTGGATATGTTAAAATTATGAAGAAATGTGAAACGAATTTATAATGGCTACTAATGTCATTTTAAAGGTCCAATATGGTGATTGAAAACTTCAAGATGCACCAACAAGTCGTTATAGAGAACTTTCTAGCCAGTTTCATATGGGAAGAATCATCCATATAGTAGTAGTCTATAAAAAATAGGTGGATAAACATTGGACAGCTAGTGGCCAATGTTGAATAGTAGTAGTTATTATTGTTCCACCAATTACCTGATGAAAGAGAAACAAATACATGGTTTAAACCCACTATAATCTCTTAAGTCCAAGAATACCATCGAATTCTTAGTGGGGGCTTCTGGATAGATGTTGGCATTATGGCAGAGAAAATGGGTGTGCAATATTTATAGAAATAAGTGAAATAATTTGGTTTTATTTAGATTAAATGGCCGCAAAAAAATTATAAAATGATTTTAGAATACTTAGATGTAATAAATGGGGCTACTTGGTGTCCTAGATCAACAAATATCATACCAGTGGAATCATATTTTTATAATAACGAATCAATTTGATCTTATTGAGTCTCTCTTTCAAACCCAAATTTCATATCTCGGCCTCCGAAGGCTCTCATCTGAATTAATGCACAATCTCTTATCTTAATTGTACTATCCTTATTGATATATATGGGAGTATATTTTATTGAATTTTTCATCAAATATATATATATCTTGACATAATAACTTATAGAAAGGGTTATCATATCAAAAAGTGATGGATAAGTTCTTACTACCTCTAGAGAATGTGATGAATAAATCTCACTACTGAAAATGTGTGGGATATTTGTTTCTTTCTACTTCTGTAAAATATAAAAGGGAGAAATTGGTCACATGATCTCAATTAATATAAAGCGATAAATAATATGAGACTTTTTTCTAGAGGGGAGGAGATGTAGGGAATCATATTAATCTAATTATGAACTCCTTTATCATACTTGGTTTCATTCATCTTTTATTTTTATGAATGAATTATTTAGTTTCCTCTAAAGGAATATTTAAATTCATAATCACATAAATTAAATATGATTATTTCCACTATTAATACATGAATAATTAATATAGAAATTTTCTTTCGAATATGCACAAAACTTATTTCATTATTTTTTAAATATCGCTTAGATTTTAATTTTTTTTCATTTATTTTAATTTTTAAAATCCAATTACCCCTTCTCTTTAGATATTACTGAAAACAATGATTGGAGTTAGGGGAAAAATAATTTATTTTATTTTTAAATTTTAACAAGTATTTTGAGTGGCCAATTTACCAAAAATTTGTATAACTCTTATTTACTTTCTCTTATATTTGTGGAAACATATTCTACCTGTTTAATAAATCACATGTCAAATTTTGTACTAGTATAGGTTAAACTTTATTGAAAATAGTCATGAATGAATATACACATACTAATGAACCAAAATATTACTATATATCTGATTATATTAAATCCTTTGAGGTTATTGAAAATTAAATTAACTCTCTAAATTGAGATCGTTACCAAAACAAATTAAATGGTGTTTCAATATGTAAAACTACACATAATAAATATAAATTTCTATAAGTTTCTCATGAAGAAACCATGATATTTAAGGATACCGAATTATAATTGTGTAAGTTGTTTTTTGGAAGCTTTTCTATATATCCATACGAATTAACAACTAGTTTTTCACATTGTTTAATGACATATTCAATAGATGAAATTTTCAGGGGGATGATTTAGATATATAAATTTAAGTAAAATATATCCTATGGGTATTGGAAAGAGGTTCAGCACCCAAGTTCATAACTATACAGTAAGATAAGGATATAAAGTAAATATTGGTCAAAGAATATACTAGATCTCTAATGACATATGAGATTATGATGAAACAAAAATTTACGAAGGAATCTAAAGAATAAATATGTATAAACAATACAATTTTTTGAAAGCTATTAAAGATGGTGATTCATCCAATAATGAATCCATGATTGAATTCTTTATTAATAGGTTGAATAAATTGAATGAAATAGATAATCCTACAGTTCCAAAAAGAAAAATAAATTTTAAGCACTAGATGTGACAAGTTGCGAATGTAACAAGAAAGTAAATATTATGATATATTTAACTACATAAAATATAAAATATAAAATAAAAGAATAAATTTAATAGAGAATATTAAGTGTCTACGAATAACGTAAGAGATGACTCCATGAACTAAACATTCTCAAACCCGTCAAGTGGCTGAAGAACAAAATGACTAATAGATTATATAAAGTTAGGTGATGGGGTTAGTTCTCAACCTTATTGTTTTCATATTTTTCTTTCCCTTTTTTCTCATATATAGATCTCCATAATAAAGACCTAAATTATGTTATATATAAACATGAGAATTTTTTTAATAAGATAATTTTAAAATAAATATATCTAAACTAATAATATTGAAAAAAAATTAATGAGATGTATCTTTTTTTAATGAAAAGGATTATATAGTTTTGAAATTAAAAGAGAAACCAAATATTGAAAATTTTTGAATGAAAAAGATATTTTAAAAACTCTCTTCCAATAAAACTATGGTGATAAATATCTAGAAAAAATTTTGTTTTCTAAAAATTTGGTTAAAAATATTTCTTAGATTTGTTTCCTAATTCAAATAATATCTCTCAAAAAATTGCTTTTGTAAACGAAATATCCCAGTTTTTTTAAATAATTCCATAAATTTGGCCATGTTATTTAAGAGGGATATTTAAAAAAATATGGATATGGGAAACTAAAACCTTTACATCATTATTATCATATTTTTAGTAGAAAATATTGTAATAAATTATCCTTGGTACCTAATCCACTTTTGGCTAACATTACTACCCCCAAAATCTGTGTACCAAAAGGAAATTATATTTGAATTTTTTATATTAATATTCCAATAGACCATTTTTTATATATTATATGGTATATTATAAATGAAAAATTACAATAAATAAATAAATTTATGATCCATCAATCTTAAATGTTTTCCATTTAAATTTTTAGTTATATAATTATTTAATTTTCTATAACTTCTTTTTACGGGGGTGATGAATTTTAGTTATTTTAACTGGTACACCTCTTCATTAAATATTCTATATTTTATTTGTATTTATAAATTTTTTTATTATTTATTGTAATGTGATTTATTATATTATAATTTATGTTATTTAATCATGTAACATGAAATTGGATGTATTACTTCATGGAATGGTTTGAAATGTTACCTTAATGTTGTTTCTTTCCAATGTTTTTATAACTCATATCCTATAGTGTTTTTCATGGGGAGGGGGGTTCACCATTTCCAATATATTTAATTATATTTTTTTAAATTGGAATGTTTTTTTAGTGTATATTTTAAATTTCACTCTTGAATATTATTGAAAATATTCCCTTTTATAAATTTTGAAAAACTTTTTATTTTCCATGAAATTTATTGGTCTTATGAAAGGGAATTCAACATATTTTTGAGGTTTTTTAAACTATTAAAATAATAAAATAATTTTTTAAATATTTTATCTTGAAATAATTTAAATATTGATTACACTTACCCTCTCTTATAGTTAATTTTACATTTTCTCATTAATTTCACCAGTCGAGGGGGATTTTATTTAGTAAATTTTGGACCAATACTATTATCTATCTTCCCTCTATTTCTCTCTTTATACTTATAATATATTCCTAATTTTTCTTTCAGGATTTATTTTTGAGAGAATAATAGAATTAAAAGGTCTATGTTCTTCTTTAAATGGTTGTTTAATTTGAAGAGGAGAAGTTAGTGGTTTGAATTTATTCTTCATATTTCTTATATTTTTTATTAATTTGATTTAAAAATAATTATATTTTTTTCGTTTTCAAATTAATTTATCAAAAAACTTAATTTTCATTCCCAAATGTTAATCTATTTCAAAATATTTAGTTTTACACAAATATTTTATTGTTTCTACGTTATGTGTTTTATTTATTTTACATTAATTATTCTCTAATCACAGTTTCTTAAGCGTATGCTAATATTTAAGGAGGATATAGTATTGAATGTATCAATTTGGAAAATTAGTTATTTTCTTCTACTTGATTTATTTTTTATAATCATAATGGGGATAATTTTTTTCTAATATAAAGGATGGATGAAATTATTGTTATATTTTTGTTTTATTATTTTAAAAAAAGGGGAGTTAATTGGTTTATTATTGGAATTATTTTCAAATCATTATGGTATGTTTATTTATTTCATTGTTAGGAATACTAAATATTTTATTTCAAATATATTGAATTAATTTCTATGTATTTAACTATTTTTTAAAATTGATATATCTTTTTAGGTTAAGTGTTCATTATTATAAAGATGGGGTAGATTTATTTACCTTTCTCTCTAAAAGTGTTTTTATGATCACAAATTCTCTATTGTTTTCTAAAACATTCATTTAATAGAATTTCAGTTTCATTATATATAATTATTTCCATGAAATTTGTGGAATTAATAAATCATGTAACACTGTAATATTTTATGATATATTCCTCTTAAAATAAGTTTAATTTCTTTGATATATTGTGATACACACCACCCCATGTCTTAATAAACTATAATAAAATATGTTTTTATAACCTAGATTTTAATTTCGTAGAGTGAATAGTAAGAGGATTTTTTAAAAAAACCTTCTTCAAATTTTTTATGTAATGAAAATATATTGATCAATAATTACTAAATTTTAGTAATATAATTATAGGATTTAACAAGTACATTTTTCCTCAAAAAATTGTTTTCTTGGTTTTTGTGTGGAAATAATAAAATTACATTTTTCACTTTTCATTTTCTTTGAAAAAAAACATTTTTTAAATAATGATGTTAAAATTATCTTATAATGAAATCTTGATTAATTTTTGAAAAACTACATTTTCACTCAAGAAAACATTTTTTTTAAGAAAATTGATTTTTATTTATTTTTGTGGGATAAATTTAAAATAAGATTATGCCAATTTTTTGAATTTAATTTTCTAAATATGATTTAGTTTTTGTAATAATAATAATTAATATTTTTATAAGTTCAAATATATTTTTTGTTCATAATAAATATTAGAAATTTAATAATATGGTACATATGTTAAGGTGAAAACATGTTTGTCGGGGGGGGTTAAACCAATGAATATGCCTAATTTTTCAAGTTAAAATTATTGAAATATTATTTTGTTTCCATATATAAACCTTATACTATCAAAATTTTAAAATTATATCCATTTGGAAGCATTTGGTTTGTGGAAGACATTATTAAATTTTTACCTTTTAAGAAATTCTTGGTGTGTCTGCTCCCCCAATAATAAAATGAGACCCATCCATTATTTTATATTAAAAAAATTGGTCCACATATGTTGACCAAAACCTATAAAATTATCTTACCAAATTCAATATCCCTTAATTTGAGGCTTCGATATTCTTAAAATATCATTCAATGGGTCCTTTATAAAAGATATAAAGGAGGCCTACTAAGGAAGAGGTAATCATCCTACCTGACCAATTTAAAATAATTTCTTCTTCTATGTCCTATATATATGTGTTATTCAACATAAAATATTAATCATAGACCCTAAATATAGTTATATGTTATTATAATTATTCTACCACAATTATTCACCCTCTTTTTCATCAAATGGGAACTAAAAGTATCACTACTTCGTACATATAGACTACTGCCTCCGTGTTGTGATATAATTAATTTTCAATAACAATATTTCATGGGTGGTTATTATGATAGGTTTAATATTTATAAATTATATGTAGGAAATAATTATTCTTATATAATTATAATATCATATCCATCTTCTTACCTTCCAATCCATTGGAAAATGATAACATTTCTCATGTGTTCATTGGATTACCACCTCTATGAAGCAATGTTATACCCTTTCATTTATGATTTATGTGAATGATAAAAAAGAATGATTTAGTTAATATATATAATTTATAATATGAAATAATTTTAATAATAGTGAATTATTATTTACATTTCTTTCATTCGATCTGTTCAAAAATGAGAACAACTTTCATGCAAATGTACAGCTTACCATCTCCATGAATGGTGTAAACTATTTGTTATCTCTACCTTTAATGTATGAATCTGTAGAAACCCAAAACCCAATATCCCACATTCAATGGTTAATTTATTACATTGGTCCTATATGATATCAATCACAAACCAAAGGATCAAATAGTTTAAGATTCTTATTAAACTTGATACATACCTGAAATTTAAATCAAATTTTATTATATAAAATACACAATGAATTTTCTTTGAGGTCTCCCTTATTCACCAGTTCGTATCCATATATTACAAGATAAATACACTACATCATATCTTGGGGAAAAATAAAATATATAAAATGGGTGAGCTCAGATTCTATATAGGGGTCTGTGTACAATAAATGCTTTGAATAAATAAGGAATAATCGAATTGGAAAGATAAATAAATGAAACACATTCCATTTAATTAATATATTAATCAAAATATGGAAGAAATGAATTACAATCAAATAATTATATATCAGTAATCAGAAAATCTTGAAACATAACCACAAATATTCTATCTCATAAAATAATCACATGATCTGGAGAATAATCAGGGATATTGAAACTAATCAAATAATCACATTTAAAATCAATGACTGAATTCATAATTATGGAATGAATAATGTCAAAAATCATAAAAATACTTATATGCCTTATGTCAAGACTATTTACCATAAAAGGGCTATGTAATTCAGTCCCCACCCATCACATGACAATTATAATAAATTCCTTATTTGAAAGGGGTGAAATAATAATCAAAAAAAATAATTTTGAAAAAAAAACATATGAAATGTTAGTACTTACCAAAATAAATAACTATAATAATAAACCATCAAATGTAATATAGTGAATGATATTAAAATTATACATCCCTAGTCAGATAATCGTAAACTATCTAGATAAATAACAGGAATACAATATATCCCTAGTGTATAAGAAGTATAATAAAAGGATGATTCCATTGATTAATATAAATACCATATAAATGTCATTAATTTCAATAAATATTTAATTAAAAATATTCTACGAAAAATAAATTTTT
Source organism: Viscum album (assembly GCA_963277665.1). NCBI lineage: Eukaryota > Viridiplantae > Streptophyta > Magnoliopsida > Santalales > Viscaceae > Viscum > Viscum album. The sequence continues at coordinate 2,111,572,039 of OY728157.1, read as the reverse complement.
TAATGAAAATTTTTTTTAAACTAAAATTTCATGAAATATTTCAGGAAACATTATCTTTCAAAAGATTATTTTATAAAATTTAAAATAATATTTGAAAATTTGAGTTTTCACCATGGTGAAAAATTCTATTCAAATCGTACATGTTGTAATAAATATTCCTTTTCATTTTTTTGGAAAATGCCAAATGGTCCTTAATTCAAAAATGACAAAAATATTTCTTTCGAAACCTTTTTTAAATAGTAATAACGGGTAAAAATATATTCAATACATTTTTTATAAAAAATAAAAACGTTTTTTGAAAATATTTTTAAGTACTTTAGGTTTTGAGGAAAAATTAATTTCGACTAAAGAACGAAATAAAGTCAAATTTTCTAAAAAACATTTTCTCAATCATTTTCAGTAATAAAGAGTATGAAAATGGAACTATTACTTGAAATAATTCCTAAATAACTAGAGGAAAATGAAATATATATATTTTAATATTGAAATATCAAATAATTTCACAAATGAATACTTAAAAAAAACAACCCCAAATAGTTATGATATTGTGATATAAACCATTAACACTTTGGTATTATTTGAATCATAATCTCTATGAAAGAAAATACTTCGAATTAAAATTTAAATAAAAATTTAGGAAATATATTAATCATATAATATATCAAAAGAGTCATTATATACACCAAAAAAATGAATTAGTATGGATTATGGAATATGTCTCACGAAAGTAAAAGTGAGATGATAAAATACTACAACTTTTTTGACATTCATCGTATATGTTTGAAAATATAGTATAATAAATATAGTATTATTACAAATCTTATTAAAAACCCAATCACTTATATAATTATATATATTATCTACTTATAGTTATTTAACAATCATTTATTATTAATTCTTTGTTATAATACCATTTAATAGTTGGATAATATAATAATGGACTTACGAAGAAGTAAAATGAAAATTCATAGTTAAAAAGATTTCCTATTATTTAATAAAACAATTTAGGTTTAACTTAAAGCCTTCCTAGAATAACTCTATAATCTAAAAAATGCATCAGGTATGTGGGATGGTTTGTATGGAAGATATTTTCTTAGGTATTGGCTGAACCAAGGGGGTTTGGGAGTGTGAAAAGGGGAGGAGAGCGGGTGGCTTTTTATTTTTGGGGGAGAGGACCGATTTAGTATTTTTCAAAAGAATCAAGTAAACCCACATTTGTATCATGAAAACAACATAAAAAATATGTAATTATCAAGTAATATAGAATATAGTGTCAATTAATGTTCATAAAATGGGAATTAAAAAAATATTTAAGTCATTTTAACCAATATATTTTTAGTATAAACCCTATTACACCCATTTTTACCTTAATTGTGATAATTTTTTTAATGTTTTTACTATTCTTAATGGTAAAAAATATTTTTAAATTATTAGATAATATAAATTATTTTGAACACAAATATTTAATCTATTTTTTTTAAATTCAATTCATATAAGTGTAAGAATCCAATTCTAATTTATACCCAAAGACGTGATGAAAAAGTGGGCTTCCAGAGAGAAAAGTTTCACAAGTACAAATAGTTTTAATAATGAAATTCAATATAAAATTGATCCTAATATCCTAAATAAATTAAAATTTTATATAATTTGAAAAAAATATACTTTAGAACGGAATTAAAAAATAATTTAACTTGAAAATTAATTTAAACTAAAATGATATTTTCAATTAAAATTCAGTATTTTCACTATTTATCAACAAATTAATAATTTCAAAAAATTACTAAAATTTGACCCCAAAGATAAATTTTATTTTTATATTTGAAAAAATAATTTTATTTTTTTAAAAAAATTATATTCTATGATAGGTAAAAATCAATATCTATTTTAAAATGGGTTGAATCTTGAAAAAGTTCTGGTAACTCCATTGTTGTCTAAAATAATTCATCTCCATGCAACTACACTACCTTCGAATCTTCCTTGTCCCGCTTGTGCTTTACATATCTCCATTCAAGGGTTTCAACAGAATATCAATTACTCCTTCCTTGCCTCCAATTCCTAGATCATATTCTGGAACCAAATTATCATCCTTATACTTCTATAGTCTGGTTATCCCTAAGAATCAATTTATGTGATCTGTCCTCTATATATTACTTCATCTTCGAGCACCAACTCCTACTACATCAAAAAACACTATCGGGTTCCACGTGAAAGTTGACTCTTACATCATCACTTATGAATTCTTGTAAATATTATACCCCCATATTCACATCTAATTGCCAAAAGTCTTGGGTTATTATTGAAGGTCGAATCCTATATGATATCTATAGATAGTTCATTTAGGTTCAACCACCTTCCCCTTATCCCTCTATCAGCACATTTAGGTTATTGATAAAGAACGATTTCTGCAACCTACACTCATTTTCTTGTCCAATCCCAACTCTTCTAACACATGACTTCTTTCACCTTATCCTTCAGTTACCCTACCGTAATCAATTAAATTTTCTATATCACTATCCACCACCATGCATGATCCCCTCAATATTCATCATGAACCCCTTACCATCAACGATAGCTTATTATGAGGTCTTAGAGATCAATATTTTCATAGAAGTTATGTTTTTCTAATGTCATTAAAATTTTGTCCCTAATTTCCATAATTATTTTTTGGCAATTAAAAATGTTTTAATGAAACTTTTATTCTACAGATATTCTATTTTGATACTCCAGCTACCCATAACATTCATTTTCTTAGCTATTTCTTCTTTAACTATCATTCGTATCAAGGTTTATATTGATTTCCTCATCGCATGAATGTATGGTTTATAGTTAGGTAGTTGTAACATATTTCATTCAATATATGATTATTCCAGTGTGATTACTATAGATTTAATATAGATTTTCTTGATTTCGGTATAGTTGTCATTTATTACATGCACGGTAGACTAATTACATGGGTTTAAGAGTTATATTATATGTAATACAATCATAGTATTTAATAACATTATTATGTGCAAATCCTTGACAATTAAATAAAAAGATACAAAATAAAAACTTGAAATCTTCATCGATATGTAGGGAGACAAGGTTTTAAAGATGACTACTGAGATAACAATGGAAAACATGTTTTCTTATTTGTATTGTGTTCACCTTAAACTTTTCCATTATTTATCATTCAACCTAGGTAAATATTTACAATATTTTCACTTCTTTAGGATCAAGATATCTTGAAAATATTACTGTAACTCATCCTCTAACACCAAAACAAGCATGAAAATAGGAGAAATCACTCTATTATCACCAATATCCATTTATGGTAACTCCATTTTACAATATCCATTACATTTTTTGGTTTCATTATGAAAATGAAATTATCATTAATGGGTTAAACTATCACCTTTCTTTCTAAAAATATATATTTTAACTTAAATTTCACTGTTACAGGATCAATAACTATTGAAAATTATTCTATAGATGAACTGATCTAACCAACTAATAACACACAAATACGAACACACATTCTACTACCAGTAATGTCCATAAATGGTTAGTTCATTTTAATATTGTCTTAAAGAATAGTTTTATTTCATAATGAAAAAAATAACTATATGTTGGTTTAATTTATCATATCTATGTTTAACAGTATATCAATAATGTTCTAATCTGTTAACCTTATCTGCTAGATCAAACAAGAAAAGATAAATAAGTGATACCTTGATACAAAATAGTCATCCATTCTATAATAATATTTTCATTGTACTAAAATTAACAACATGGTTACTTTCTTATCTTTTTATATAACAATTAACTTCTACTTCTTTAATATTTCAAGTTATGACTAAAAATTCTGGTATACTATGGATTCAAGTATTAACTCCTCCTCACACTATGCATAAAATAGTATGGTGTGATTATGACATGGTACTAATAAGTAGAAGGTCCTAACCAACTGCTAGAGGTTCCAAATTAAGTGAATCATATATTGACATAAACAACTAATATAAGAAATTATAACATATATCTTGTAGTCCATTTTATTTTCCCCTCAACATACACATTATATTGTAAATAATGAAATATATACATATTTTATTAATTTTACAAAATATTTAAATGTATGACTAAAAAATATTGCATACAATGGATTCAAGTATTACCTCCTCATCACACTAAGCACAAAATAGTATGATGTGCTTATGACATTGTACTAATAAGTATACGGTACCACCCAAATGATAGAGGTTCTAAATTAAATGAATCATATATTGATGGAAACAACTATTACAAGAAATTTTAACATAGATCTTGTAGTATTTTTTATAGGTATGTCAACAAACACATTATATTTTAAACTATGAAATATTTACATGTTTTATTAATATTGATAAATATAAAATAGTAGCATATAATGTATTATTACCTGCTAAAAATAATTCACTACAATTTCAATCTACATAACACACAGGATATTTAGATTATCTGAACTGTTATATTACAAAACTAATGATGTAAATTTTTTTATGATAGCAATGTTAATTTACCATATAAACTGAAATACTATAATCCTTTTTTTCCTCAGCATATTTTGATATTGTAGATCCTTTTAGTATTGTGAGTACCACATTTCAAAATTTGTGTTTTAATAGAGGAATAAAAAATATAGCAATAGACATATCCCACCTTTCTCATTATGATTCTTTTTGGTAATTATTTCTTTATAGGTATTTCCTACATTTACAAAATACCTTAGATCATTAATTTTTAATAATAACTATACACCATTCAAGAACATTTCCAGACTACATGCACATCTGGAAATCTCTATTTTCATTCAAATCAAAGGTCATGAAATTTAAAATGTCTATGAACAATCATGGGTCTAAAAATATATTTAGATTAAATGGAAAACACTAGCATAACATAGTAAGTTTATGTCCTCATGATGGAAAACAACCCATTTTTAGCATATATATGTTTAAAACACTAAAAATGAATCCCAAAATAAAATATAATCTTTCACTTTTCTTTTAAATTTAGTGGTAAAAAATTTATTAACTTTATGTTCTTACCATTTTATGATCACATCTATCATTTTTTCTTTGATTCAAATACCAAAAGTCAAATATTGATTTAAATTTGGTTGATAAACTCAAAGAAATTAATTATGTGGACATATTTTTATCATGTTAATTCAGAAATACAAGGGAGGTTTTTTAGTGATAGGGTGTTGAAAATTTAAATCTCCCCCTTCTTAAAAGACGAGGTAGGGATTCCAAAACATTTAACTTACAAACCACTTCTGAGAGTGAAATGTTCATTATTGGGGTCATTGAATACTTTAATCATGAGTGGGATATCATCATATAAAGAAAAATTGGTGACATAAAATGTATATATTAACATCACTTATTGTACCTTCCTTTTTAATATCCATTAGTTTTATGGGTTGTGAGGATGAATATTTTTGAAAACATATAACAATGTGCTTCATTTTTTAATAAAAATGAAAAACTTGAGAAATTAATAATGTGAGTAGTTTTCTTTTCACTTGCAATTCGGTTACAACGATGCATCAACTCTTTCTTATTCTAGAAAGATTCTATAATAGTTTATTGTATATGCATATACAATGATTGTTTCTCAAAGACTATTTTTTATTCTCATTAATCAAAATCACTTGATTACATAACTATATAATGGGTTGCAAAATGAATTCCTTATAGGTGATTGATATGGGTTTTCAAGTGGGGAGTGTATCATTTTACCTTCTACATGTACATATAGTCCATGGAGTATGATTCATATTTACCAAGATACTATGTATATTTTTAATTTGGTTGGGTATCCTGATTTGTTTTTGACTTTTACATGTTATCCTATGTGGCCTGAAATTTCAAGATTTGTTAGATTAAACAATTTTATCCCATCGGGATGTCCTTAAATGGTGTCATGTATTTTCAATATTAAGCCCAAACATCTCATGAATAATTTATGAGAGGGGTGTTTCTTCATAAAATCTAAATCAATTACTAATCATTGTTCCTACAATTATATAGGTTTACCATGACCATTTTTATTTTTTTATGTTACATGTTTATTTATTTACCATACTGTCTCCAATGTTATTTTTCTTACTATGGAGCTTCAAAAAAGAGGGTTCCCACATGGTCCCATTCTGTTACTTCCATTTTTATAAAGGCAATGTTATCACTACAACAGACATTAACAGAATTGTTTATACAAAATATCCAAATAATGATACCTTCCCAAAACCTCATGATGCAGTCACTAATTAAATGATACATGGACCATTTGGTGATGCTAATCACTACTCACCCTGTACATGGTATGGAAAATGCTAAAAGTTTTATCCAAAATAAAATTTCACGCATACTACAACTGATGATGCTAGTTATTTTGTATATCAGAGAAGAAATTTTGGAAGTAATGTCATAAAGAATTGAATTTCATTGGACGATCAGTTTGTTGTCCCATATAATCTTATTTTGAGGCTGGAGTATCAATCACATATAAATGTATAAATTTTCAATCAATCATCTTCTATAAAATACCGTATTAAATATATAAGCAAGGTTGATGATCTTGTCACAACAACACTGTACTACACCAATAGAAAAAAAATGTCATACAATAGCGTAGGCGAGATTAAAATGTACTACGAATGCCGATTAATCTCACCTTCTAAAGATTCTAAGAGGATATTATCAAATGATATCCATTATATATGTCATTGTGTTGACAAGTTTCATTTTCATTTACTAGGACAAAACATTTCCACCTACACGGATGGTGAAAATATTGAAGACATCTTGAATAATGGAAACATCTCTATTTCCATGTTTACAGCTTTGTTTAAAGAAGATATGACGTACCCAAAATGAAGAATTCTATCATACGTAGAATTCCTAACAAGATTTTCTTCAACTCTCATGATAAAAAATGGTATCTGTGCAAGCTGGGATTCTATATTTGTAGGTTATACTACATGCCACATACATCTGGAGAACTATATTACTTAGGATACTTTTTAAAAAGGTAATAGGTGTGGCTTCATATGATTATATTATATCAATGAACAACATTACGCATAAAACATTCTGACAGGTCTATTCAGATTTGGGATTATTAGCTAATGAAAATGAGTTAATTGAATCACTATAATCTGTTTCAAAATGGAAAATGGGGAATGATTGTGAAGAATGTTTGACAATATTTTATTTTCAAATACCATTTATCAACCAAACATTTTCTAGAATGAAAACTACAACATCCTACCCTATTATATTCTATATTCCAGATGACATAGGCTGAAAATATGAGGTTACTATATTTTACATGATTTGTGAATTTATTTTATATAAGATTAATTCTTTAACCATTACAATTTTCTTTAAGATATTTATTATATTATTGAATTTTTCTATTACATAATAACTTCTAATGATAATAATAATTCAATGCATGCTACACAACGTATATATATTTGTTATAACTACAGAGTGAGTGTATTTCAAAAGAAAAAAATTATTATTTCTTATGTTGTCTATAGTTTATTAATATTGGATTTTAGTACATGCTTCCACCATACAATACAAAAGTAGTTTATCTAGGTTATATTAGATTGTTTTTTATGTAACATAAGTTGAATCCTTTAATTATAAAATCCAATGGTGATAACTGAATAAATATATTATTTTATTGTCTTGTAACACTTATACCCTCTCTTTTATTTGGGACTCTCACACATCATCAATGGAAAATTTATACTTTGAATGAGATATACAACATTAATCATAGAAATGTGAGATCTCTTTCATGTTATCATCAAATTATAGTTATGGATACTTCAATTGATACCCCTAAAAAATTGGTTGATTTTAGAAGAACATAATTAAAATCGGAAAAATCCTCATAATGATTTAAAATATTTTCATTTTTGGGAATATTTTTGAACAAAAATAGGTAACGGGTGTCATTATTTCTATGTTATATTTTTTTTTGGGTTTTATTTCTTGAATTGATATGAATACACCATTTAAACTATTATTTATAGAGTCTTAACATGTGTACTAAGGTCATAAGGTAATATTATTCACATAGTTACATCTAGTGGAATAACATCATTACTCTTACCAGGTGGAAGGGAAACCCAATCTAAATTTAGAAATCAACTATCTATTAATGATCAGTCTCTTTGAAATATTCAACAATAGAGTGTTATTGTAGAACATCTTCAGTAAATAAAATTTATTTTCTAGGATGAGCCTCCAATGCTTCAAAAACATTCTTTCGATGCTCTTGATCATACTTTGAGAAATATATTCTTAGTTAAAAATTTATATTATTCTAAATTACCATTTAGTGGTATAATAGTAGTATTGGGTGGAGATTTCATAATAATACTTCTCATGGTCCTTGGCGGTCAAAGAAGTGACATTGTGTTTTCAAATTGAAAGTCATCATATCTATGGAAATACTGTCAAATTTTATCATTGGATAAAAACATGGGGTTGTATTAAAATGATAAAAATGATGATTGAAATGAAGTTCAAGAGTTTCCTAAGTGGACATTGAGATTGTTGAAGGTCAAATTAGTGAGATCAATGATGTTGAACCGGTCCATCAAATTCTATCATGATATCTTCTAATATTGGATTATTCCCCAATGGCTTCATCTGTTGAGTTTTCATACCCAAATATCAATTATAATTGTGGATATGTATCTTATTTGAATGGTCATTCTATATTAGCCCCAACCAATGACATTTTCATGAAATAAATGACAACATGTTAACTATTATTATTTCTGAAAGAAATTATTACATCAGTTCTGATTCTATTTTAAATTCCAGTTTTGATATAGACAGGCCAAAGAACATATATACAGTTAATGTTTTATATGGTATCAATGTCTCCGGGTTTCTTGCACACAAATTTACATTGAATATCAGGGTACCCATTATATTTATTAGAAATATAGACCAATCAAAGGGATTATGTAATGATACTGTTATGATTGTTATACACTTGAGTGACCAAGTAATTAGAGAAAAAAATTAGTGCCTAAAATTTAGTGCATCTACCTTTCAGTACAAGAATAAATATGAAACACACTGACAATAGATGACCTTCCAAATTACAAAGATGACAATACCCTTTAACTATATCATATATAATTAATATTAATAAAAGTCTATCCCAATATCTTCCTTGGATTTTCTAATATATTTAAAAGAATGTGTTATATCATGGTAAACTTTATGTTTCTGTATCTAGGGTCACATCAAAGAGGGGTTTGAAAATAGTTTTTGATGATAGAGATCACCCCGACTCTAATTTAAACATTATATACAATGAAATTTTTGATAACTTTTATTGAGTATATTTAAGTTTAGAATAAATATATTTCAATGTGTTTATCCTTTCTGGATACATATATATACATGACTTCCATTACTATTTACTATGTTATAACTGTAATGTAATTTACATCATAAATAAGTTGAAAATTTTCATGATAACCAACTCATTTGAATGAGATTACTTTTGGTGATAATGAAACAATGAAGATACAAGTCTGTGTACAGAATATGTGATGAAAATTATCAACCATGTATGAAATAACTGTTGTCAATCTGATTCTTGGTTATGAATAAGTGAGTTTACTATATTACCATGTTATAATTATTATATTATTTCTATAAATTAGTTATTATGTACTACTAATATTACTAGAAAATATTCTATAGAAATGATATGTGATATCTATTTTTAAAAGGGTCTTTTTCACCTGTGCAAACTAACTACCATAGGGGACAACAATACAATGTACAATTACAAGTCACCCACTAATCTCCAAGTACAAACTGCTCATGCATGAGGGATTATGATAAATTATAAAAATATTTCAAATTTATCCTAAGCAAGGAAGATACTTGGGGACGAGACATGATTGCAGAATATTTTTCACTACAACAATGTATGTTCGACCAACTGATGTTCAACTTCCAATGTTCAATTTTGAATTCACTTTTTTTTTATGAAATTTTTCATAAAAAGGTCATATAACACCACTTAATAGGTATATTTCATTACCAATAAATTATTTGAAATTCTATGATTATTCAATTCATGTTTACTGCATGTTTTTAAAGAACACATTGTATACAAAGACTAAGAGCACTGCATTGTCATGAGTCTGATCCTTTCTTGTAACATATAATACTATTTCATTTGATAATGCTTTCATAATGTAATAATGTTTTTAAATTGGTTTTTAAATTAGTTTTCAATGTTATAGAAATTATTGGACATCTTATTTATTTATACCCTATACAGTCTATCGGGACTACAAACCAAAATTTCCAAATTGTTTTAAAGGATTATAGGTTTGCGAGATTCATTTCTAAAATCATTTGACTGAAATATTACAATTAGAAAAAATGTTTTTATATTTTCTTATAGAGGCTTACGAATTAACTAAATAATATGGGGAGAGTTTTCCAAAAAAATAACACAATACATAGAAACAAACTTGTCTCTTCTATAGTATATATCTTGAAATTGGTTAGAGAAAAGAGATTGAGGTGTGCACTTTCTCGTTATATATTACCAAATCCCTATGAATATTTATTTTTCTTAGGAATTTTAAGCACTTAACAATATAATGCTATTCTGGAACTTCTTCTATTATTAGTTATTGTCACCACTTCAAATAGTGTAAGGAAAATAAAAATCCACCAAGACAATCCAATAGTAAAAACATTAGAAAAAGGTGCAATGTTCACTGTTATGATTTAGAGAGCCTTTATGTCTTAGAAACCCAACATCATGGATGAATTCTCCATAATTTTTTCAATGCTTCCTATTATTCATTTATCAGGTCTAGGTTGATCATTCAATCACAAATTCAGATTCCACCATCAACATATTCTAATAGAACTATTACACTGCTACTTTTTTGTAAAAACAAGAAAAAACAAATTGAGATGTTAAAAACTATTTCAAGGGAACTAAGATATCATGAAATTGTAGTTTCAGTATGTCGACTTTATTACAGTAAGACTAAGTCACACTATAATTTATATAATAATATCACTAACTGATTTGTAGCCAACAAGGTGTTAGATTTTTAGTATAATAAAATTTTTTCAAAGAACCCATAATATGTATTTTAAAACAAATAACTCTTTGATAAAGAAGGTACAAACTAGGGATTTCAACTCTAGGGGCTAGAATCAAAAAATGTCACCAACCTACACCACTCATAGTTTTCCATCTTTTTTTATTTAGTACTAATTATTACATCAGTATTCTCTTAGTATCAAACTAAAAACTATTTAAATAATCAATGAATTTTGAAAACTTTAAATAAAATATATTTAGATTAAAAATGATTATGATAGTTCACAAAGACCTATTTTCAGTCATTCTCTTTGACTAGTAGGTCATGAAATTTATAAGCAAAATAGATTCTCATCAGAGATATGATTTTATATATGTCAGATAATTCAATTATTCTTTCATTCATAGATTTTTGGATTATTTAACCTCACACTATTTTTTAATTACAAATTAGGATGATAATGATTTTGTTTTTCCAATAGACATAAAAAAATTTAAATAAAAAAAATTATGCTGTCAATATATTTCACAAGTTACAACATTCAAAATCATCACTTTTCTTCATAACAGAACACGTAAAAAGTTCACTTCATTTCTGATTATGAAAATTATATCAGTGATCTTTATCAAATTTTGAAAACCTCCTGGTAACTAGATATTTCAATTTCATTAATTTCATTAATAACCTTATAAATTTAGCATAACATCACTGCATTTTCACCTTTTATGTAGGATAATAATTATAGTGAATCTTCTTAAGTAAATTTTACGATTGACCAATACCAAGTACTAATTTTATAATTTTTAAATTTAATTTATTTGAAAACATATACCACATGATTGAAATATTAATTTTATACTTATGTTATAGGAAAATGAAATTGATGGATGTTTGAGAGTGAGCTACAATAATGACACTAGATTTCTTACAACAACTACAAATATTTCATCTAATAAGGTAGATGTTTTTTACATTGTATTTTTTTTCATTACATCATTTGGGTAGAATACACTAATATTTTTTTCAGTTCTATTAAAAATGTTTATATGATTAAGAAAATTCATTTGTTCTTCTCATTTTACAATTGGAAAATATCATAATTAGGCTTTGATGATTACACTTATTAGTATTTTTTTATAGTTATTGATTGAAGTCAGTTCTTCTTATAGAAAAATATGTTGAGTGAGGTCGATTTTGATGATGTGGCCTAATGAAATGTTACAATGTCTTAAGACTCTACGGTAAAAATAAGACATGGAAATAAACTGCATAACTATTTAAATGAATACATAAACAAAATGGATAAGAAAATTGATTGAAATTAGATTATGGAAATACAACATATTAGAAAAACCATATTGAATGTGTTATTTTCAAATTATATTTTTCATTTTTTTGATCCAATTTTAAATCTATTTTTATTAAATTCAACACAAAATGTATAAGAACACATATAAGAAACAAATTTATCCTTTTTTTCCGAGAATACACTATACACATAATATATTTCCTAGTTTCTTTTTTCCAACTATTATTATGAACTTTAGGGAGTTCCATTACATTCAAACAACATCCAAGAGTTTTGGTCCACTACATAAATGAGGCACAATAATTTTGGTTGGCTATTACTGATATGAAATGATGAAGAGAGTGTGAGTCTGAAAGGAACAATAGATACTGATAAAAATGATAGCTATTTGTTTTAGTTTAAACCATTTGTTTTCTATTTAAACCATCTATCTAAACATTTTGTTATGTTTCTTTAGCATCAAAACAATCTCTATTATGTTACACTCACAATTTCAATTTTTATGTCTCAATGTTTTTTTTATTTTTCTTATTTAAAATTTATGATATTTCATGTTTTTATTTATGAATGTTGAAAATAAATTTTCATTATTTTTCATATATAATTTAATTATACAACTATTGTGATGATTTCCGAGAAATTTTTACAACTATTACTATATTATCTATCAATAAACATGTAATGTTAACATATTTTTATTTAATTTTCCTTGTTAACTTCTTAAATTATTAATATATCATAAAATTTGATTTGACGTATAGAATCATGTGTATACACATCTAAGGTACTAGTAAGTTAAAAATATATCCACAAATCATGATTAATCCTCCTTTTAGAAAAATAATATATCTCAGAAAACATTTATTTTTCTTTAAAATAGTTAATATTTTATTTATATTCAATATATAATCATTGAATTTATTTTATACATATGTAAACCATGTAATTTTTGTAATTCAGTTATCAATATTTATTCTATACAACTTAAATGATAGTTTATAATGGTCATTTTTAAAGAATAATACTTTAATAGAGTGTCATGTCTCATTTAAACATGATATTGTGTGGATCAAAACTATCAAAGAGATTTAATTTGTTTAAAATTAAATATATTTTAAACTCATGGAGTGTAATATTTTCTTTAATTATTAGTGTTATGTTCTACACACACTATCAAACATGATGTTTATATTTTTATATATCAGGGTTTTAGATTCTACCCCCATAAATAAATTGCATCATCATAATTTAATATTAATCACAATATTAAAGTGTATGACATTTGAAAATTCCCTTCTTGAAATACCTCATCATAAGAAGGCTCAATATAATTTCATTCTGATAAGAGATAATGGGATATATTAAGGTAATATGTAATAATCATGTGTCTAGGATTATTAGTAATAAAATATAGGTAGAAAGTGAAGATATGGACATGTAAGAATACTATAATGACCAAAAAATGAGGGAGGGCGATATATGTCATTAATCAAAAGAAGTTGAATGATCAAGAGAAATTCAATATCTATGAAACCAAAAATCTGTTATGGGTTAAGGGAACATTTGATTAATCATAAATCAAGGTACTGGGATAACAAATGTTTTAGGATCATTTTCATGGTGTTGAGGAATTCCTTTAATATCTAGAGTGAAAACATATGAAAATGTACATGATATTTTTCTATTTCAATTGAAAATTTTCATCCATTGGATGGGATTCAATCAATTCTCACTTCATTTCTTACTCTTTTAAATGAATATCAAAAATGAATTTTTATGTCCAAGGAATATTTAAAAGATCACTATAATTTCAAATCATTCCTACCATCTCTAGATATTTTAAAAAATTATAATTGTTAGAAAAAATCATCCAACATCACCCAATGTTAAACTTAATCAATTACATGTATAGTAAACCTTAATAGTCATCCAAAATATGTCTCTCCAAAATCAAAGTGCAAAATTTTTGAAGGAAGGTCACTAAATCAACATTATATTCCCATGAAAATATATTGTGGATCTTAATGACACATTAAAAATATATGAATACATTGATCATCATGAAATCTTAATGAAAGAATGCATGCTTCAAAAAATACAATCTTTAGATATCTAATATATTCCATAGATCCAAACCTGAAGTAAACTCTAAAAAATACGACCCAAACCATAGAAAATAATTAATTTAATAGTCACCAATATTATTCAAAAAATATATAATTTTATTTAATATCTCAAAATAGGGAACATATTAAATGTTATATTCCCTTAATAATGTGATTTACAAAAATATCAATATTCAACTAAATCACCCTTCTTGGTATCCTTCAAAAAATACTATAAAATATGTAAAAAATAATATTGAAGTACATTTCTTATACGTTTCTTGATTCTTATAATGATAATATAATTAATAAAATTATTTTACAACATATTTATTCAATTCAAATAGACACTAAAATTAATTATTTGAATTTATATATATAAATAGAATAATATTCACATTTTTCATCCCTTGGAATCTATAAGTATTAGAGAATGGTTGCCTTTCTTGATAGCACATGATACCATGTCCTTCTATGATGAGAAATTTTGAGAGATTAGTTTCCTTGAATGGATTGATTAATACCTTCAAAGAGATTATCAATCTTGAACTATGTATTATTTATATAGTCTGAATCATGCCAAACTAATCTTATAAAGAAAGATTCATACTCAGAAACATTATAATCTACTTTATATCTTACTCTCAAGGACTATATTTCTATATATTATCGTTACTCGAGAGGAAAATATTTTTTCCAAGAAGAGTACCTTGAAATCCTTCCATTATATGTTTGGTATTTCTTCCCCATTCATAGTGTTTTGAATTAATGTCCACCACTGATCTCCCTCTCCTGAGAGACAATAAAATTCAAGAAAAACATTATTCCTCTCAATTCTTCCCAGAGTGAGAATTTTCTTTTGTAAGGAACCTATCCAATATATAGTTAAAAATATACTTTTAATCCTATTTAATAATAAAGTTTCCTGATGCATGAATTAGTTTAAAATTTCTACACCACATGGTGGATCAGTAGGATGCTGTATACCAGAAAAGTTAATACTCATAACATGAATCTACTACCCCAATATGTTTATAATTTAATCAATCTCACCTACACCTTTTTCTCCATATTTACTATGTTTCCAAGTAGTGAAATCCCTTCATGGATTATGTGCATTAATACTATTACCATTACATCCCTTAAGATCCATTTATAAAAAAATTCATTCACTAGACTAGAGCATAACATTTTGAAAGATAGTCCATAATCCCAAATCAAGTGAATGACTTAACGTAAATCAAAATATTTATGAAAAGAAAATCACATAATAAGAACCATAATTTATTTGTGGATATATTTATTTTCAAATCCTTCACAATGGTATGTAACACTACTAGAAATCTGACCTTTCCCAATGCTTCTATACCAACTATTTGTAAAAATCGTTGGTATAGGTCCCCTTTCCCAATGGTTTGGCCAAACTATGGGGAAATCCCACTTTGAGGTCACTTTTCCCAACGGTTTGGACAAACCGTTGGGAAAATTCCACTTTGTGGCCACTTTTCCGTACGGTTTGGCCAAACCGTTGGGAAAAGTAAACTTTGAGTCCACTTTCTTAATGGTTTGTCCAAACCATTGGGAAAGGGTGGGTACCTATCCCAATGGTTTGGCCAAACCGTTGGGAAAGGTCCTACATATACCAACGTTACTCCCACAATAAAAGGACCTATACCAACGGTTTTGACAACCGTTGTTATAGGTCCTTTGATTTTTTATCGAATCTTCTTAACGAGAACATTATATAAATCAAAATTTTAAATAATTATGATAATAAATAAATATATTTATGAAATTATGTTCACAAAAGTCATGTTAGGTTAGTGGTTAGGTCGTTCAATGATAAACTAGAGGTCCTTGGATCAAATCCCACCGATTTTTTTTTGAAATACATATACCAACAATTTATGGAACCATTGGTATCGATATTCATATTACTTATACCAACGGTTTTCAAAACTGTTGGTATAGGTCTATACCAACTTTTTTCCAAAAAACTGTTGGTATAGACCTATCCCCACAACTTACTTGCCAACGTTCCTCCAAACCGTTGGTATAGGTTAGTTTTCCGGTAGTGTAAATTAAATGTGAAATATCCTAAGTATATCCCATAGGAGTGTCAATCCAGGTGCACTGTAAATCCATTTTCGTACAACAGGTGAATATACAGTTAAGGACATTGTGCTCTTTTGTATTTACTACCCCTAGGTACATCTGTTATTGAACCATCTATAATTTTTTTTATCCAGATAGAGATTAATTTATTTTAAAAATCACATAATCACTTCCATACTAAATCTTTACTATGTTCTTATATAATTATCCTCAAATTTTCTCATATGGTTCTATTCCTGAATAGATTTTTTTCTAAATCTAGTTATCACGTATTCTACTAAAATTCCTATAATACTAACTATAGTGACCCCACACGCAATAGCTCAAAGCAGGTGGTCAATTTATTAAATAAGAACTGGTTACCAGCAACCATATCACATTGGACCAAATAAAATAGTAGTAATGGTAAAAAATATACATACATGAAACTCACAATTCATTTTATAACATAAAATAAATAAATGATTTGTTTTGAGATCTACCATATTTCCCTTATTTTATCCCTTCATATCAATCAAAAAAATTATTGGTAACACAGATAAAATTAAAACATAAGAAAGGGGTGAGATTAGATGTTGATTAAGGGATGTGTATAGTGGAAACTATGAATAAAGGGGATATATATCTCTAAACAACAAACTTCACAAAATTAGTCCATTTAATTCCTCCTATGAAAGGGATAAAACATAATCAACGTAAACATTCACAATGAAAAACTAACATTCAAAATGTTAATTCTTATCCCAATCAATAAACATAATCACAGACCATCCAAAGTAAAATTATGAATAATAATTAAATTATAAATTCCCAATCAAAATGATCACAAACCATCAACATAAATAATAAGTAATGTTTCAATAAAACATATTCCTAGAAGCTCCAAATTACAACAAAAGGGTTTATTTCATTTATGAATATAAACAACATAAAATTTTAGTCAAAAATATTATTTGGAAAATAACTATTTCCATTTAAAAATATTTTTAAAAATAAAATTTCCAAAAGTATTTTGAAAAATAAAATTACAAAATGTTTTTTTGAAAATAATATTTATTAAAAATTATCATTCAATAAATTTTAAAAATTATATAAAACATTGAGTGGTAAGGATAAAAGAATATCTTGTTCATTCTATACATGTTAGAACAAATATTCTTTTCTCATTTTTGATAAAATCCAAACATGCCTTCATTTTATGAGTACATGAATATTCCTTTGATTTCTTTTGAAATAGTAAAAAAGTGTAAAAATTTATTTAATAAATCATTCTTATAAGGAAATTTTTTTAATTATTTTAGATAAAATATATTTTCATGAAAAAAAATTCTCGACCAAAGAGAGATAAAAAATTACATTTTCTAAAAATTATTTTTCCAGTATTTTTTAACTCCCAAGGAGTTAAAAAATGGTAGTATTACTTGGAAAATTTTAGGAATAACCATATTTTAATAAAATATATTGATTTTAATATATAAATATCAAAGAATTCCCCCTATATAAAAATAAACAAAAATAATTCCAAATAAATATGAGATTGTGAAATAAACCCATAACACTTTGGAAATATTATAATAATAAGTACCATTAAAGAAATAAATTCATATAAACATTAAATAAAATTAATTTGGAATAGAATTATGATTTAACATACCAAAATGGGAATTATATACACCATACCAAGGAATAATTTGTTATTATCATGTATGACTTGTTAAAGTAAAAGAGAGAGGTGAAACCCTTACCTCTTGTTTGAATTTCTTATTATGTGTCTGATAGTCATGTATAATAGATATAGTTTCATTAAAATATATTAAATAACCATAATCATATATATAATACCATATATGATTTACTTACATTCTTTATTATTCATTTATTAGCAACTTTTGGTTAAAATCATTTTTTGGGTGATAATTGCTACGTTTTTCTTGTATGTTTTGGTTTAGAGAACTTTTCCCTTTCAATTTGATCATTTTTACATAATATATATAATTATAACCATGATATAACTTTAATATATATTAATTTTATATTTATTGAGATTAATCCCTAAAATTTAGAGAATGAAATTGGATTACACCATTCATGGAGATAATACAATGTACGTATGTATGAACATTATTTCCATTTTTCTCAATAGATAGAATTAAAATAAAATAAATATTAATTAAATTTTAAAAAATTATTATTATTTATATATCATTAATATTAATGAAATATTTCCTAATTATCATTCATTTAAAAATTAAATGAAAAAAATTCTACATCGTTGTGTAGAGGCGGTAGTCCATACATACAAATAAGAAACCTTATTATTTTCTAATAGATTGTAATGTAAGATGTTATTTGTGAATTTTTGTTTTCTAAAAATAAGGTTAAACTATATATATCACTTATATTCATTAACTATATCCCTAAAACCATCTATGTAAAGCGTAAGCGAGAAATAAATCACATCACTTCGCGAGACCGTAATCTACTATACACACGAGCGACATTAGTATCTCCATCATAGAATATAAAGTAAGAAGGTATATGTGATTCTATAATTTTATAATTATAATAATATCATAAAAATAATATACATATGTTAAATCTTCCATTATATCAAGCCTTCAATGATTGTGGTGGAAATCAAACTACCTTAGTACGCGAAGCGGTTTTTAAACATTGACATGATCAACGGTTTCATTTTACATTTTGAAAAAGTGGTGATGGTTTTAGGTTATGAAATTTACATAAAAACGTCTCTTTATATAGTGTATACCAGTTTTATTATTTTATAATTGTTAGAAATTATTTTATAGAGTTATAAGAATAAGTAAAATGAAAGTGCATAATTAAAAAATTTTCCACTTTTTCGAGAAACCTATTTATGTTAAAACTAAATCCTTGCTATGTTATATAATAATAAAATTTAACTTATTTTAATTCAATAAAAATTTAAAATATAATTTACCTTTATTAAATAAGTTAAATGAAAATTTACCTTGCAATTAATTTTTTTTATTTTCCTCTATTCCTCAAAAACATAATTTTTTGATAATGTTCTAAAAAATTCACACAAAGTTAATTAATATTTAGATTTAGAAAATAATGTTATTTTTTAAATTTAATTTTTCTAAATGTGGTAATAATCAATTTTAAATAATTTTAGAAAATCATAATTAATCATCCATTCATAAAAATTGATTTTTTTGAAAATAGTTATTTCTATTTTATATGGTTCTTATTTTATTTTCAATAAGTAGATAAGTATTGAGTTTAATTTATATATATGTAAACCATGTTATTTCCACAATTTATTTTTTCCTATTCATACCCTCTAACATAAATACTATTTTATAATTTTCATTTTTAAAGAATTATATTTAAAGAGATTGCAACATTTTGTTTTAAATCCTTGTGTGCTCATAAGTTATCAAAGGGATATAATTTATTATAAAAGAAATATATTCAAAAGTTATTGAGTTTCCCACCTTTATCTAATATTCGTGTTGAGAATCACACACACTATGGAACATCATGTTTCTATTTTAAAATCTCAAGGTATTGAAGATTCTATATATATCAATATATAGAATTAATATGTTTTATATTTTTACCATGACTAACATTCTAAAGATTATGAAACTATGATCAAATTATAAGGATTGGAACTTCCAAATTTAAATTCTCCTAAAAAACCAAAAAAAATTACTCCTTGAATTGATCATTTTAATAAGTAATTATAAAATAATGTGTGTTGAAATGTTACAAGTGGATCGTAAAGGATATTTTAAGTATTTAATTAAATATTATAGATAAATATGATAAATTTAAATTTATTTTAAAGGTGGGTAGTTAGCTTTTGTATTAAATCAAACTTGAGTTAAGATATTTTTAACTCGTTTTATTACAATGAGACACAAACCATATTCACCACTAGTTTCCTTTATATGGTGTATATACTTCCCATGAATTCATTTCATGTTGATGGTAACGATAATTATAGGTATTTATATATCCATTCAAGGATCTATTTTTCATGGGGGTTTGACTTGAAATATGTAACATCCTTACCTGTGATCCACTTAACCCGTGCCCCGAGTCGTTGGGTCACATGGCCACAATCACACCCCTCATATTCTAGAGGCTACCGACTAGCATAAAGGGTGTAAATGTCGTATAATAGAGAGACTATACCCTCATGTCAGAGTATCAAAATAGATACAACCAATAATAATCAATTATAGCAGATTCATATATAAACTGACAGAGTTAATAAACTACGGAAGCGTAAACATATAAATGAATAAATAATCAGTGGAGGAAAAGTTAACTAAACATCTGATGATAATAAAAATCTAGTAAATTAGTGTCTGATACATGGATTCATGGAAATTCTATAATACAGAAAGGAAATAGGTGGATATAGTAATGCAATACAATAATACAAAAATAAAAGAATATATAAAATCTCCTTGAATCTCGATGTTATGCCTGATCCTGTACTCCTAAGATCCAAAAAAAGGTATTAATTTCAACATCTTGAAGTAAGGTGCTTTCCCTTATCAATACTTTTAGACAAATGATCTTCTATAGTGCCAAAGGTAGCCTGAGTAGGGAATGAGATAAATATCATTAGGCCACCACCAACAATGTCTACATATAACACATGAAGTGATTATACCTAAAAACTATTCAATTATAATAGAATAAGTAATGAAACGTTGAATAAATAAATAACCTATCCCCTCAGGTTTTTAAAGGACATCTGATGCCTATACATGCTTCAAATCATTTTCAGAAGGAATGACGAACAGTTACAATATACATAGTTTTAATATTTATATATATATAGTATAATTATATATATTTAATTCCATTTAACTCATTTAATTCATTTAAAACTTGGAAACACAACTTATAAGATCAATGGGTCATTTTCTAGATGGAATGATCATTAAGGCAATTTACCACTTGGGAAATTACAACAATAAGAGGTATAGGCACCCTATAGTAGCCTTGAGATACATTTATTACCCATGCAACAAGGGAATATTCATTATAAAGGCAAGATGTTATCTCATTAGGAGATTAAGGCATTATGAAAAAAATTTTCATAATGTCCAATTCTACTTGGAAGACCCATGTGGTGACCATATGTGGTATTTTAAACCTAAAAACCCCCAAATGAGAATCACTATGCATATAAAAAATGTAGGGATCAATTAGACATGATGTACACAATATAATTGGGATGCTCAAAAAAATCATTCTTGTAGCACAATGACATAATTAAAAAATGACAAAACTCATTGTGATAAAAATGTGGCCACCTACCTCAGAGCCATAGATGACTCTTCTCTCAGTATCTACCTCGTATTTGGAGTACTTTAGATGATATTTTAGAAATGGTCCAATTTCATGAAAATATGTCATATGAACCTACACCTAAATATTGAAAAGGATTCAAATATTAACTTTGGTAGGAGTTGAGAGACTAGGAAATATTACTGAGACATATCCAATGTTCTTGACAAATCAAGTAATAGAAATCGAAAGGAGGGTCTAGCTCAATTATATCATGAGGTGTTTTTTAGCTCAAAGGAGAAGAAAACCCATGGAAGGACACTGTATAAGAAAGTTAAATAAATACAGATTTTGAAAAAAGTGGGGGATTTAATATCAACTAAAAATATCAAGGTACACAGTATGGTCATATGATTTTTCCAAATTTTACAAAAAATACTTTGTTCACTACTACTTGGGTCACACAACATGGTTTGGAAAAGTGTTTTACTAATCGGGTGCAAATCATGCAGAATGGATCTCTCTCATGTATGAAAATGGATGCACAACCAGGTTCCCTGGGTCTCATGGTTATAAAAAACCATGTGGCCCCATAAAGTTTTCCCATTTCCAATCTTTGATCTCCAAATGAAACCCAAGTTCTCATGTGACCTCTGTGAATTGATTATATATCATTATTATGTCCGTTTTAGGTTTTCAAATTGAAAAACTAATGATCTTTACCTTTGTTGAAAAGATGTATCATTAAAACCTTTGCTCCTTAAAGAAAAATCTTCATTTAGTTGGACTTTTGAGGGTAAATAGGTATCTTCAAAGAACAGTTCCTACCATTAAGATCATATATCAGCTTCTCGCACCAGGGTATCTTCTAATACTCGTATGTGTTTCCATAGAACCTATACTAAATGAATATACCTACCTAAGAGTTCTTACTTATCTAATCCACTATATGCACTGGATACTCCTTGAAAGAATCATCCAAATACATTTCTACCATCATCAGGTTGAATGAAATGTGTCAGATATGGATAATATTGTCAAATTTGAGATACATGAAAGATATCATTAATGGGATGATATTTCTGAGGAAGAACTATCTGGTTAGCCACTGGTATATCTTGTTTCACAACCTAAATGGTTCCAAAAAAACATAGTGATAGCTTACCTGGCTTCTAAATATGTCTATTCAGTAACCTAGGTGATACTCACTAGAAAGCCTGGTCTCTGGCCTCGAACTTGAGAGGTCACCAGTTTTTTTTTGGAATACAACAACTATCTCGACTTAGCTATCAACATGCACTTTGTGATAAACTATAACTACAATGTTGTATCCTACACAAGATGTGGTCTAAGAATATCTTCCTCACCTACCACTATTCAGTATAAAGTTGAGTAGAAAGGAGTAGCATATAAGGCTTCACATGGATTCAACACGATGGTATCATGAATGTTGTTATTATAACTGATCCCCGCAAGAGTAATTCGTTTATCCAAAGAACCCCCAAAGTCTAGGACACATTCACATAGCGTTTTTTTAATCACCTGAATCATATGTTTCGTCTATCCATAGTCCTTTGGGTGATAGACCATTCTCATAAGGACCTGTGTACCCAAGGACTTCTCCAACCCCTTCTAGAACCGTGAAATGAAATGAGCATCTATGTTAGAAACGATTGAATGAGGTGCTCCATGTACATGTATAACCACTATGAATTACATACTTTCTATAACATATACTGTTATGGTTTCTCAAACTGGTAAGAATTGTGCGACCTTCATCAAATGATCAATGAAAATCCACACTATATCATTAAAACAGGGTGATCTGGGTAGATTAGTCATGAAATCCATCAATACATCATCCCATTTCCCATATGAAATGGAAATGGTTGTAAAATACCTTTTGGTCACTTATTTTCCGCCTTCACCTACTGATAAGTGGAACACCTAGTGATGAAGGCATGGATATCACATTTTATACATAGCCACTAGTACTGGTGGTAAAGATCCCAATACATTTTTGTGAAACTGGTATGAACTGCATATCCCGAGGCATGTAATTACAGCATCATTTCATCTCTAGTCTATAATTGGACCCCTACATTCCCATAGTACAATAATGTATCATCCCCATCCATGGCCTAATCCAAATATGTATCAAAATCAAAAAAAAATCCCTCAGGAGAAGGCTTTTAGGATCTAATAACTACCTCATTCACACCCATTTTATATGAGTACACATCACTACAAAGGCTGTGAGGATAGTATGACCATGGTCCTTATGAAACTTAATGTGAATCTTTAATAAAAAGGCAATAGGCTTCCAATCACCAATGTATGTCTAAAAATATTGTGCCTGAGGATTTCAGCTCAGAGAATTGGATACTAAATTTCTCTTACTAAGAGTGTAAGTAAGCTTGAGATCAAATGACTCTAGGTACTCAACCCACCTGCATTTCCTAAGATTCAGATCCTGTTGTGTGATGATGTATTTGAGTCCTTTGTGATCAATGAATATCAGAAAATGATCTCCTATTTTATAGTTTCTCAAATAACATAAGGAATGAACAACAACAACGATCATGAGGTCATGTGTCTAGTAATTCCGCTCATGATACCCCAATTAACAATACTCATACACAATGACTCAATTTTCATGCATCCAAAAAGATCCAATCTTGAGACCTGATGTGTCATAGTATACTATATAGATCCTTACTAGACCTAAAAGTATTAATATGAGTGATCAAGTGAATATTTCCTTCTACTTCTGAATGGATGCTTTTAAAACTTCTGACCAAATGAATTTCATTCCCTATATTGTCATGCCCATAAGCGCATTGAAATGCTTGGGAAATCCTTAATAAAGCTTATATAATATTCTGAAATCCCAAACAAACATAGAACTTCAATGTTCTTATGAATATTCTTATAGGACACTATAGTTATGACTTCCCCAAGGTCTACTAAAATTCCTGATTTTGAGATGATGTGACCCATGAAGTGAACTATATCAATCCCAAAGTGGAATTTAATGAGTTTAACATAGAGTTATTTATATCTTAGTGTATTCATCATGATCTAAGAATTATTGAAATGACCATTTCTATATCCTGAATACACCAAGAAACTATTAAAAAATACAAACACAAATGATTGCTAATATGGGTGGAATACTTTATTCGTTAGAACCAAAAAGATATCAAGTCTATTAGTGAGTTTGAACAACATAACCAGTTACTCGTATAGACTATAAATGATCTTAAAAGATTTGTGGGTTATTTATGAATTTTTAAAACCCCTATGATGATTTACCTAACATGGATTTATATTTGAAAACACTTTCGATCTTTAGTGCAGATCAAATCGATAATCTATTCTAGGTACTAGGTTCTGATTCTTTACTATGAGCTAATCAAATGAAGGTAACCCACACAGAACTTGGAATTACCATTCTCATTCATGGTTAAAATGAACAATTAACCCTAAGGAGAAGTTTTTGGGTGTATAAATCATTTGACCTCTAGATCCTTCATATTCTTATTGAGCTCCAAAATCTCCTTAGGTCCCATCCTATAAGGAGGTATGGTCACTTATGCTGCTCTGGGGTTCTAGATGAATAATAATTTCGTTATCTTGCACTGGTGGTAGATGACATAATTCATCAGAAAACATGTTTATGAAACTCTCTACTATCGAAGGGAAAATTGTGGGTTGTATCCCCGGGTCATTGAGCATAAGACTAGAAATATGATGTGTCACACTACAAAACCTCTACTTCTCAGGTCCTATTCACATCGCACTAATACCCTATTCACTCTTATACACATGATTGACAACCCATGGTGATGTAAACGTCACCCTTCAATGATTGAATACAATATGGACTTGATAGGGAACTAACTAGTCCATCTTGATGATTATCCCAAAGCCTGTCAAGTCAAGGATGTACAGATTACCCAAGAAAATGTAACCGTCTATCTCAAGGGGGAAGTCCCTAAAATGGAGGAAACCCTCTGAATAGAGACCTTACAGTGTGTCTAGCATCATAATTCAATGAAATTAATCAATCTCAAGGCCCATACATCCCATAGTAATCTAAGATATAAAAAAGTGAGACACACCTATGTTAGAAAAATGGGACACCAAAGAGGATGATACTATAATAGTACCTCGAATATTTGAATGTCCAAAACTTTTCTTCCCTGGGGTAGGTTAGACTACATGTAACTGGGGTGTACCATGGCCTTGAGTCACAACCTGAATTCCCTAAGAATGACCGCTCTGCTATCACTATGAATCATTAGTATCAATACCTACACCTCGACTCCCACATTATTCTAATCTGCCAGTGGTATTCCATCTACCTTCCTAACGTGATCTTACTAGTTGAGGTCCTGAATAAGGAGTAGGTGAATATCCCCTCTATCTAAAAACTAAAGGAATAGAACTACAAATTTTTTGAATATGGACAATTCTTTAGCATCATCTACTCTCTAATGGATCTTGAGAACACTATGGTTTGATACATCTTAGATTCCCACACTAATGAAAAACAAAAAATATATCTTTGTGCCAATCTTGAGTACTGCTATTTCTATGAGTAGCCTCAAAGAACTCCTTCCTACCAGAAGATGAACCACTGATAGAACTAGGAACCAAAACACCATCACTTGAAATTTCAGCTTCGCTAAAGTTCCTCTCTATAATAAGGGCTTGGTTATTGATCTTAGAAATGGTCATTATCCAAAACTCATTAACCTGTAATCAGATGAAGTGTATAAATGCATCCCCGAATCGCCTTGTGATCATAAGATCATCAAAATCTAGAGTTGTAATAAACTGATTCGGAATAGTGAACCGAGTAGAATAATACAAGATAGAATTGCTCCCCTACTACAGGTTCATGAATTATATTTCTCTTTCAGCCCTTAGAGTATAGGTAAAGAACTAGTTATAGAATATGGTATAAAAATATACCCAATGCATGTAATGATGCAAATATTCCTACGTGATACCATACCACCACTACCATTTTAAATATCATTGCTTATACACCACTATAATGACTCTATACTCTAGAGGAATCTCTAGATACTCAAATATAGATAGAAGCACCTTGATCCAAGACTCCTTAGTATGTGGTCCGCCCTCCCCCAAAAGGTGGGAGGATGTTGCTGTTAAAACACATGAGAAAACTCTTCCTTGTTTGGGGCAGTTTGAACTACAACTTGCATCAACTGAAACATATAAAGGAATCCCTCTTCTAACTACGAATCTGCGCCTATATAAAAAACACGAAGAGGATTTGTAGGTTGAATAGCATGAGGAATCACCACTGTATTAGATACCTCCACCTCAAAAGCATGGCCTTCACCACCTTCAGGGTGTTTTATTGGAGGAAATCATGGGAGCATGACACTAAAATGAAAAACACCCTCCTGATAATAGATTTAATCCATTAAAAAGATTCCATTTAAGAAACTAGGATAGGTATAATGCCTCCCTATAGCAATGATCATTCCTCCCTACTAATAATGAATAAAATCCTTAATCATAAAAATAATAATAACCATAACACATCATGTGTGTCACCCAATGGTGATGTTACATCAATAGTAATAGGAAAAGTAGAACAATAATTATAATTTAGTAAACTCGTTTTTTACGCCAACCATGGGTTAGTGATGCCCAAGCAAGGATTATGGCCATATTCCATGTGTTCCCACCACCCAATAAATTGTCTCTAAATATCAAGTAAAGAAAGGAACCAATCTTATTCAAATTTGTAACATCCCGACCTGGGATCCACTTTACCCAAGCCTTGGTCTAGTGGTTCACAGGGCCTCAAGTGCTCCACCCTATATGCCAGAGGCTGTTAAATAACAGTGAGGGTATAAAGGTGGTATTGTGGGGAGAATATAACCTAATGTGAGAGTATCATAGTGGATACAGCCAATAATAAAAAATAGTGGTGGAAGAATATAGAAACACACTATAACAACCCAAGCTTCCACGGTACGCTTCTCTTTGAAAAATACAATAGTGTGTGTTGTACGCAACTTCGAGTTCTTACACACAACAACAAATCAAACTAGCCATTATGAATAGTAATACCCACTTTTTGAAATTTTTTAAATTTTATCTTTCAAAATGGACTTCATTTTTAGATTCATAATATCGAAATTAGCTTAGGGTGAATTTTTGGTATTTTTCTGAAAACTTTCAATTCCTGGTGAATAGTGAAAAATTCTGAGTTATAGTTTAAAACCGATTTTTTATTTAAATAATTATTTATTTTATTTAAATTTATTTTAGGTCAAAATAGATACATAATACCTATATAATTTCAATGTAATTCATCAGAGTCAGTTTATAATAATTTTGGATATATAAAATATTTATTGAACTTTTTACCGTCTTTTACCCACCTCCTAGTAGCATTTTCTAATTTACATAAAACTTAATTTTACTGCTTCTATGAGTTGAATTTTAAAACTCTGGGAGACATGGTTGATATCAGTATGTAAAATGTTTTTCAATAAGATGAAAATAATTTTTTGGTGAATAGTAACATTTTACTTTTATTTACCACGGCTAAAAGTAAATAGGGTAATTAAGGGAAAAAATGAGATTATTATTACCATAACACATGTCCTAATTATAATGGATAAGTATAATTAGACCAAAAAACCTTAGGAATAAAATATGAACCTCCGTGGTCCACTTGGATTAGATTGGGACATTTAGTATTATTTTATTAAAAGAGGAGTTAAAAGAGTTAAATTCAATGTTTAATAACTAATTTTTTTTAATATAGGTTTACACAGAAGATAAATTTGAATATAAATATTCATTAGAAAGATAAAAATATTTCCTACATAATTGTATTTTATTCATAATTTTTAGACATTATATAATTTAATTTATTTATGACACAATAATGATGTAGTAATTACCTAATTAATGAAAGATTAAAATAATTGACATTATAAATAACCAAAAAATGTAATTTGAAACTTTTTATGAATTAAAATAATTTTCTATGTTAATATGAATTATTAGGGTTGGTTAGTTGAATTTTTTAGAAGTAATAATGCTGTTATGAATTTAGAAAAAAATACCAAATAGTGTCAAAATTGACATAAAAGAGTTTTTAAAACAATGATTATATAATTAACTAATATTATATTCCTAAAAATCAATTGTTCAGACAAAATACATATATAATGATATTTGTATCATTAATGAAACACTTGTGGTTCTTTTGGAAGTATATAGTATGTTTATTAACCATATAATATAAAAATATAAAGAGACGTGGTAAATGTCAAACTATTTAACTAAGAGTTAAATCTAAAAGATAAAGTTAATATAGTGACCCAAACCTGTCTAAAACCTATTGGTTGAGTTGTTTTTGACCAATCACCACCATATCCTTTAAATAAACCATTTTTGAGCCACTATAGACCAAAAATGATTTTATTATAAAATAATATTTCTATCTTTTCCTAAGGTGCCCCTCACCCCTCTTATAAAAGGGCACTCCCACTTCGCTCTAATTTACACATTCAAAGACATTTGGATCAGCCAACCCCAGTCCAAATACCCTCTCAACTGTCCTCCCTTCAACCTAGAGGCCTTAATTTAGTTTTAAATCCAACCTAAGGATCACTTTTTATCAAATCAAAAGGATGAACCCGAAGAATAGGTAAATATTTCATCACCTCTTTCAAGTTAATTTCTTCTTCCACTACTTCTTTCATTGTTGTTTCAAATATAAAATAATAACTCCAATATCTTATATATACTTTGATGTTATTATAAATATGGTACAACCATATTCATTATTCTATCCATCCTTTGAATGACATGTCACCATACATGCATATGTACGGCTTACCGTCTCCACGTCGTGGTGTAATTGTTATTCAATACACTATTATTTGGATGGGTATAATAATGATGGGTAATTGATGTAAATAATAAATATAACATTATAATTATTCATTATATATGATATACCATCCAATTATATTTTATTTTAAAATCAAAATAAATATATTATCGCTCGTGCGTGCGTACGGATTACCGTCTCCACGAACGCGATGAGATTCGTTCCCCATCGTATCCATTCAAGACTAATTTTAATTTTATGATTAAAAATAATTTTTAAATACTTGATATCATTCTGGATATGAATAAGATACATCCCTTTCATAACAAACATTACTTACGTAATAAATCATATAAAGGAAAAAAAATCAGTTAACCCCCAAAACGACGATAATATTAAGATATTATTAACAAAGAAATATTAAAAGATCATATATGATATCATATTAATTTATATGATTCTAGTATAATTTAATAATAGTTATTTCACCATTATATGGTAGGTTAACCTACCCTCAACAAAGGAAAAGTACTAGGTAAGGGTTAATTTCACAATCACTTCGTTATCCGAGGTTGGTTTTACGTAAGTATCTATTAGGACCTCTTTATCATCCACATCCATTTTCTTAAAGATCTATTCCAAAATATTTTTACTATTTACTAGACTGTGGTATAAATTCATTTATACCCTTGTTTGACTTTTTATAAAATGGATTTAAGGGAATCTTTACCTCGTTTTCCAAACAAGTTACTTTTTGACCTTTTCGACAAATTTTAGGTAAGAATGTTTTTTTAACTTATATGGCGGGTGTGCCGATTTTTCGCCATTATAACATTGTCAGAGCTTCCCTTACAAGCTTATAAGAATGTTTTCAAAATAATTTTTTTCTTAAATGACTTCAGAATACAAATGAGATATTTCTCTAATAAATGTTTTGATTTCATCTTTGTTAACATCCTTTGGTAGATTTTCAGTTTATTTGAAGTTGATTTATTATGATACAAAACTTCCATATTTTATTTAAGTTTTTTCGATATGTTTGACTATGGATGTGATATTTTTATACCATTCATGGTTTATGGTTAAACTATTAACATTTCGTATGTCATTTTTAATGCAAATGTTTATGTTATATTTCAACATTTTTATATGAGGAATGTATTAGACTTAGTAAGTGATGGGTAGAGAACACTATACCTCTTCGATGCATCTGTAAGTATCATGAGATAACTAGATGTAGAATTGTCCGAGGCCTTTTACAATTTGATATATGGTATTGGCCGAGGCCTTAATCATTTTTAGACGTCTTGGCCGAGGTCTTGACAAAATGTTTCAGAATGTATAGCATTATACATTCCCTCATTATGAAAATAATATTGATGGTCCATGTGGTCATTAGACTAGTAGAATACCCGTGATTATGTTTTATTGTGGAATTATTTACTCATCTCATATTACTTTCATAAAAGTATTAATTTTTATTATTGGTAAAGGCATGTGGTTTCAATTATACACCATGCTTAATATTTATGTTATCTTCCACTGTATTGTTTACCCTTACTGATCATTTGAGCTCACCCCTTTCATATGTTTCGTTTTCCTAGGATATGAAGAAGTTAGTTATGAGTGACTTTCAGGCATAATCATGGAGTCTTGGATGTCTCTAATGGAATAAATTCATGTTGTATTTATTTTCAAGTTGTAAAGTTGAACTTATGTATGAATATTGTTTCCAATAAAACTAAACTGATCAGTCTTTTGAGACATGATTTCCATGTGATCATTACAATGTTATTTAATAATGAAATAACTCTAGGTAACTAGGGTTGGGGCATTATAGTTTGTATTAGAGGAAGTTTAGTAGAAACCTTGGAAACTGGATTTAGATAAACTCTGATTAGATCATATTACCCTAAGATAGAATTTGAGGATTATTATAGAAGAACTTCCTAGAATTTTGGTTTTGTAGAGATTTTGCGAGTTTTACAAGAAATATATCCCTTTTTCGGTACAAGTAGGTAGAGGCGGCTCTGGCATAGATTTACTTAGGGGTAAAACCCGAAAACACAAATTTAAACAAGACTCGAACGGGAACTGGTTCCCGACAATGGGCCTTGCTGCACTCTTGGTTATGACCCTTCTAGGTGATATGCTTAAGATAATTCTAAATTTATTTACAAACCATTATGAATGGTTTATGAGTATATACTTCCTCAAAGAAAACATTTTTATGATTATAGATTATATCCATAAATTGTTCAATTTATGTTAAGTCTTTTATAAGTTTGGATTTATATATTGCGATTCATAAACTAATATAGTGTATGACATTTTTTAGAAATGTTGCCTAGTGGAAGTAATGGAAAACATATCAATGCACACACTCCATGTATGGATTTTCATCATACCCAAGATAGTTATAGTAGAGCCAGTGATATAACTGGTGCTGATCCGCTTATCACTATACTGGGAAAAATCACATAGGTTTTGAATAATAAACTTACCTGTATGGATCAGCCTGATCCACAAGGTATAGGATCAATGTTAGAGAACTTCATTAGGTAAATACCACCAAAATTAAATGGAGGTAAAAATCCATTAGTAGCTGTGAAATGGATAAATTCATTATAGAAAATATTCCACTCCATGGGGAGTAGTGAAAGGGAAAAAGTTTTCATGGTAGTTTACCACCTCAATGGAGATGCTGATCAATGGTGGTCATTGATTCAAAACACAAACGAAGATGATGAAGTATCAAATATGGAATGGATGGAGTTTAAATAAATTTTCTTAGAAAAATACTTTCTTCATGGCCATCGAGCGGATATGGAAAGACAATTTCGAAGTCTGATGGAAAAAGAGGACGAGAATGTCGCAAATTCTGAAGCTAACATTAGAAGGTTTACAAGGCATGCCGCAGATTATATATGTAACCCAAGAAGTAAGATTGAACATTTCTTTGATGGGTTCAAACCAATTCTCTATTGATCATTATTATCACAATCCTTCTCATCATATGAAGATATTCTCTCATGTGCTATCAAGACAGAAAAAGAATTATCTTAGTCTTATGACTTTAATGAAATGAAAGAGAAGAAGAGATCTGTTAATCTATCTAGGAAAGGAAATAAGGAAATAGGGAAAAAGGGAAAAATTGAATTTCCACCCTGTGATAATTTTGGAAGGAAGCACCATGGTGCCTATCTAAAAGGAAAAGGAGTCTCCTACAAATGTGGATAGAAAGGCCATTATGCTGGTGATTGTAAGGGAGAAAAATACACTACCAATGTTTAATGAAAAAATTGCAGGGAGATGGAAAATTATGAAAATGAATGTCATAAGAGTTAGGGAAACTTATCTCAGAAAAGGACAAGGGATCAAGACCAAGCTTATGCGATCATTACTGCTAAGATTGCAGCCCCAAAAGACGTGGTACTAGGTAATTTAATGGTTTCCTCAATTTTATCTGATGCTTTATTTGATTCTGGATCATCACATTGTTTCATATCTTCCTAGTTTGCTAAGAAAATTAGATATTTCAAATTTGATTTAACAAGGGAGTTGTCAGTCAAAACTCTTAAGGGAAGTATCATTGCTACAATGTCTTGTGAATCAGTTCCCATTAGGGCATATAAATGTTCTGTATCTACTTATCTCATCGTCATACCCAATATTGAATTGGATATAATCCTTAGTATGCATTGGATTTCGGACAATGATGAAAAAATTTATTATAAGAAGAAGGAAGTTACTATTTTTGATGATGATGATAAAGAACACATTATCATTAGAGCATAATCATCACCAACTAATTCTTATCAAGATCCTCCCTCAGTAACTCAACTAAATTCAATTATTTGGGAGGAAGAGAATGAAATAACTGTGGGTGGGGAAAATAATGTTCAAATAGAGGATGTACCTATTGTGCAAGAGAATGTTGATGTATTTCTGGAGGATATACCTAGACATCCTTCAGAATGAGAAATTGAGTTTTCCATTGATTTACTTCCTGGTTCAAGACCCATATAGAAGACCTCTTATAGAATGGCCACTGTGGAATTAGTGGAACTAAAAAAACAACTAGAGGAATTGAGTAATAAGGGATTTATTCGGCATAGTGTTTCTCCATGGGGAGCCCCTGTCCTTTTTGTTATGAAGAAAGATAGATCTTTGAGGTTGTGAATTGACTACAGGGAGATCAATTATATAACAATAAATAACAAGTATCCCCTACCTCGCATTGATTATTTATTCAACCAACTTCATGGAGCTCAATAATTTTTAAAGATTGACCTTTGATCTGGATATCATCAGTTGTCTGTGAAGAAGGAAAACATTTCGAAAAAAGCATTTAGAACCAGGAATGAGCATTATGAGTTTACAGTAATGCCTTTTTGATTGACTAATGCACTATATTTATTCATGGATCTAATGAATAGAGTTATCAAGGAATATATTGATGACTTTGTAGTGGTATTTATTGATGATATCTTGGTATACTCCAAAAGATATGAAGATCATGAAAATAACTTGGGCATTATCATGAAGACTCTGAGAAGACATGAATTATATGGGATGTTTTGAAAGTGTGAATTATGGCTTCAGAAGATATATTTTCTTGTCCATATTGTCTCCAAAGATGGAATCTCTGTTAATCCTTCTATGACCCAGGAAATCCAAGAATGGCCAGCACTGATTATTATAACTAAGGTATGTTTTTTTATTGGTTTAGAAGGTTATTATTGACGTTTCATCCAGAATTTTTCCGGGTTGGCTAACCCATTAACAAAGCTCACATGAAAAGGGGTTAAATTTGTTTTAAAAAAGAGTGTGAAGAATTTTTTGAAGAATTGAAGATAATATTAGTCAATTCTCCTATCTTGACTCTGCCATAGGGTTATAATGGGTTTGTCATTTATAATGATGCAAAGAAGAAAGGACTTGGTTGTGTCCTTTTGCAGAATGATAGAGTTATTGCCTATGAATTATGATAGCTAAAAATTCATGAGAAAAACTATCATACTCATGATCTTAAGTTAGCAGCAGTAATATTTGATTTGATGATTTGGAGAAACTATCTCTATGGTGAAAAATGTGAGATTTATATTGATCACAAGAGTTTGAAGTATATTTTCTCACATAAATAACACAACATGTGGTAATGGAGATTGCTTGAACTACTAAAGGATTATGATTGCACAATACAGTACCACCCAGGGAAGGAAAATAAGGTGGAAGATGCTTTGAGCAGAAAGAATCATGGAGTTTTTGACAAGATGAGAGTTAAAAAGGATATGATATACCTGGATCTAGTAAAGATGGATATGGAAATCACCATGGAAGGTGAAACATCAATACATTTTCAAATAGTTTCCAAACCATCATTACTAGAAACGATAAAGAGTTATTAGACCAATGATGAAGAGTTTCAAAAGAATATTAAAGCTATGAATGATTGGAGATTGAGTGACTTTGTGTATGAAGGTGGAATTTTGAAATTTGGGATGATACTTTGTGTTCCCGATATACCAGATCTAAAAAAGAGAATTTTTGGATGATGACCATAGCTCCAATTTCTCTATACACACTGGGAGCACCAAAATGAATAGAGATTTGAAGGAAAATATTTTGTGTGACAACATGAAGATAGAGATTGCTGATTTTGTGTCAAGACGTATCGTTTGTCAACAAGTGAAAGTTAGAAGGCAACAGCCTGGAGAAGTCTTGAAACATCATTCCATACCTGAGTGGAAATGGTATAATATTACAATGGAAATTTTCATGGGACTTCCAAATACTACCATAAGGAACGTTGCAATATGGGTCATTGCTGATCATCTTACCAAGTCAGCACATTTTCTTTCTATAAGAGAAGATTTACCACCTGAACAATTAGTAGGACTATATATTAATGAAGATGTAAGACTTCATGGAGTACTAATATCGATTGTTTCTGATTGTGATCCCCATTTTACATCAAGATTCTAGAAAATTCTTCATAAATCCCTAGATATTGAACTTCATTTGAGCACTTCCTACCACCCCCAAACTAATGTACAATCATAAAGGACTATTCAAACCTTAGAAGACATGTTGAGATCATGCTCACTTGACTTTCAAGGTATGTGGGATCAATATTTACCTCTGGTAGAATTTTTCTATAATAATATCTTCCATTCAAGTATTAAGATGGCACCATATAAAGCGTTATATAGAAAGAGATGTCTCACACCAACCTGTTGGGATGATGTTAGTGAAAGAAAACTCATAGGACTAGAACTTGTTGAGGAAATGATGGAAAAGGTGAAGGTAATCCAAACCCACATTAAAGAATCTCAAACTAAAAAGAAGAGATATGCTGGTAACCGAAGGAAATATTTGGAATTTCAGGTAGGAGATCATGTTTTCTTGAAGTTATCTCCATGGAAGGGTGTTATACATTTCGGTAAGAAGGGTAAATTGAGTCCCAAGTACATCGGGCCTTTCAAAATTCTAGAAAGAATTGGGGCTGTAGATTACGATTTGACAATGCCACCCAGTATCTTGAAATTTCAAGGATGAAATTATTTTAAGGAGGGTAGAATGTTACATCCCAAGCTTCCACGGTACGCTTCTCTTTGAATAATACAATAGCGTGTGTTGTACACAACTTCAAGTTCTAACACACCACAAGCAATCAAACTAGCCGTTATGAATAGTAATTCCCACTTTTTGAAATTTTATAAATGAAATCTTTCAAAATGGACTTCATTTTTGGATTTGGTATATCGAAATTATCTTAGAGTCAATTTTTGGTAATTTTCTGAAAATGTTCAATTCTTGATGAATAGTGAAAAACAACGAGTTATAGTTTAAAACCGGGTTTTTTATTTAAATAATTATTTTATTTTATTTAAATTTATTTTAGGTCAAAATAGATACATAATACCTATATAATTTCAATGTAATTCATTGGAGTCAGTTTATAATAATTTTAGATATATAAAAATTTTATTGAACTTTTTACCCTCTTTTACCCACCTCGTAGGAGCATTTGAAAATTTACATAAATAATAATTGTACTACTTCTGTGAGTTGAATTTCAAAAATCCGAGAAACATGGTTGATATTAGTAAGTAAAATGTGGTTCAATAAGATGAAAATAATTTTTGGTGAATAGTAACTTTTTACTTTTATTTACCACGGTTAAAAGTAAATAACGTAATTAAGGGTAAAAATTATATTATTATTACCCTAAAACATGTCATAATTCTATTGGATAAGTATAATTAGACCAAAAAGAACCTTAGAAATAAAATATGACCCTCTTTGGTTCACTTGGATTAGATTAGGACATTTATTATTATTTTATTTAAAAAAGAGTTAAAAGAGTTAAATTCAAAGTTTAATAACTAAAACATTTTTAATATGTGTTCACAAATACGATAAATTAGAATATAAATATTTATTATAAAGCTAAAAATATTTCCTACATAATAGTTGTTTATTCATATTTTTTAGGCATTAAATAATTTAATTTATTTATGACACAATAATGATGCATTAATTACCTTATTAATGAAAGATTAAAATAATTGAAATTATAAATATCCAAATAAATGTAATTTGAGTCTTTTATGAATTAAACTAATTATATAGGTTATTATGACATATTAGTGTTGTTTAGATGATTTTTTTCGAAGTAATAATGCTTTTATGAATTTAGAAAAAACAAAATACCAAATAGTATCAAAATTGATATAAAAGAGTTTATTAAAAACTATTTTATTATTAATTGATATTATATTTCTAAAAATATAAGGATCGTCCAAAAGTCTTATATAATGATATTTGTATCATTAATGAACCACTTGGCGTTCTATTGGAAGTATATAGTGTGTATTTTAACTATACAATATAAATATACAAAGAAACATAGTAAATGTCAAAATATTTAACTAAGAGTTAAATCTAAACGATAAAGTTAATATAGTGACCCAAACCTATCTGAAACCTATTGGTTGAGTGGTTTTAGACCCATCCCCACCTTATCCTTTAAATAATTTATTTTTGATCCATTTTAAACCCAAAATGAGTTTTTTATAAAATAATATTTCTAGCTTTTCCTAAAGTGCCCCTCACCCCTCTTATAAATGGGCACTCCCCCTTATCTCTAATTCACACATTAAAAGCCATTTGACTTGGCCAAACCTTGCCAAAATACCCTCTCAACTTTACTACTTTCACCCTAGAGGCCTTACTCTAGTCAGTAAGCCATCCTAAGGAGCTCTTTTGATCAGATCAAAAGGAAGAACCCGAAGAAGAGGTAAATATTTCATCACCTCTTTCAAGTTCCTTTCTTCTTCCACTTCCTCTTTCTTTGTTGTTTACATTATAAAATAATAACTCCAGTATATTCTATATACTATGATGTTTTTATAAATATGGTACAACCATATTCATTATTCTATCCAACCTTTGAATGACATGTCACCATAAGTGCGTACGTACGACTTACCGTCTCCACGTCGTGGTGTAATTGTTATTCAATACATTATTATTTAGATGGGTATAATAATGATGTGTAATTGATGTAACTAATTAATATAACATGATAATTATTCTGTATATATGATATACCATCCAATTATATACTATTTTAATATCAAAAGAATGATAATGTCGCTCCTGCGTACGTACGGATTACCGTCTCCACGAACGCGATGAGATTCCTTCCCCATCGTATCCATTCAAGACTAATTTTCATTTGATGATTAAAAATAATGTTTAAATACTTGATATCATTCTGGGTATGAATTAGATACATCCCATCTATAACAAACTTTACTTACGTAGAAAAGAATATAAAGGTAAATGCATCAGCTAACACACAAAATGACGATAATACTAAGATATTATTAACAAAGAAATATTAAAAGATCGTATATGATATCATATTAATGTATATGATTATTGTATAATTTAATAACAATTATTTCATAATTATATAGGAGTTTAACCAACCATCGACCAAGGAATAGTACAAGGTAAGGGTTAATTTCACAATGTCTTTATTATCCGAGGTTGTTTTTACGTAAGTATCTTCTAGGACCTCTTTATCATCCACATCCATGTTTATTAAAAATGTATTCCAAAACATTTTTACTATTTACTAGATTATGGGTTAAATTCATTTATACCCTTGTTTGAATTTTTATAAAATGGATTTAAAGGAATATTTCTGTCATTTTCCAAACAAGGTACTTTTTGAACTTTTCAAGAAATTTAAGGTAAGAATGTTTATTTAAGTTAGATGGCAGGTGCAACTATTTTTCGTCATTATAACATTGTTTAAGCTTACCTTGCAATCTTATAATAATATTTTCAAAATAAATGTTTTCTTAAATGATTTCAAAATAGAAAGAGATATTTCTCTAAAAAATGTTTTGATTTCATCTTTGTCAACATCCTTAATGGATTTTAAGTTTATTTGAAGTTGATTTATTATGATACTAAAAATCTATATTTTATTCAAGGTTTTGTGATATGTTTGACTATGGATGTTCTATTTTTATACCATTCATGTTTTATGGTTAAAGTATTGACATTTCGTATGCTATTTTTAATGTGAATGTTTATGTAATATTTCAAAATTTTTATATGAGGAATGTATTGGACTTAGTAAGTGACGGGTAGAGTCTGATATAGCTCCTCGATTCATCAATGGGTATCATGAGACAACTAGAATTAGAATTGGATGAGGCCTTTCCCAATTTGATATATGATTTTGGGCAAGGCCTTAATCATTTTTAGACATCTTGGCTGAAGCCTTGACAAAATGTTTCAGAATGTCTGGCATTATACGTTCCCTCATTATGAAAATAATATTGATGGTTCATGTGGACATTCAACTAGTAGAATACCCTTGATTATGTTTTATTATGGAATTATATACTTAAATTATATTCCTGCATTAAAATTATTCATGTTTATTATTGATAAAGGCATGTGGTTTCAATTATTCACCATGCTTAATACTTAAGTTATCTTCCACTGTATTTCTTACCCTTACTGAGAATTTGAGATCACCCCTTTCTTATGTTTCATTTTCCCAGGATATGAAGAAGTTAGTTATGAGTGACTTTAAGGCATAATCTAGGGGGATTGGATGTTTCTAATGGAATAAATTTGTGTTGTATTTATTTTCAAGTTGTAAAGTTGAACTTATGTTTGAATATTGTTTCCAATAATACTAAACTGAACAATCTTTTGAGACATGATTTTCTTGTGATCATTCCAATGTTATGTAATTATCGACTCACTCTAGGTAACTAGGTTCAGGGTATTACACACACAAATTCAATAAACTTTGAATTCTTAAGTAGATAGCTAAATAGATAAGTAGTGGAGGAAAAGATAACTGAAAAACTAATATTAATCAAAAGTCCCTAAGGTAATGTTTGATACAAGGATGCATGGAATGATATAATACAGAAAGGAAACAGGTGGATTCAAGGATTCTATATAATAATAAAAAAATAAAAAAATACCCAAAAGGTCTTATAATCTCGATTTTAGGCCTTATCGCCTCCTCATAAGCTCCAACTAAAGGTAATGATGTCAACATGCTTAAGTATAGAACTTTCCCTTATCAATACGTGTAGACAGATGATCTCTTCGGGTACCAATGGAAACCCATGTATGTGGTGAGATAAATCTCAGTATGCCACCACCAATTATGTCTACGTATAATCCAAGCAGTGATCATAACTAAACAATGTAAAATTATAAAAAAAATTGTAAAGAACTGGTGAATAAATAAATAAACTGGCTACTAAGGTTCCTAAGGGACACCTGACAACCCTACCTTCTTTAGCTCATTACAAGAAGGAAATTTATGAACAGTCACTATACATATAGTAGTAATATATATATAGTATAATTATATATATTTAATCCAATAATATGATCCATTTACATGCATATATGAGTGTCCATATACCTCGAATATATGTCTTGGATGGACAGGGGCGTAACTAAGACATCAAATACTAGTCAAACGATCCTATAAGATAATGCAATAGGATACATGCCCTACATACCAATAGTGTGAGAGACGTCATGCTACAACACTCATGATGGTGAGTGAGAAACCATGGAAACACTCTAACCATGGAATATGAAACATATAATCCAATGCCCATATATTATCATGGGGGAAAGACATCATGCTCAACACCCGATGTAAGGGAGCATGATACTACCACTCTCAACTTTCCCTTACCATCGTATCACTACCTATATAAAGGCATATTATAATTATAATTGGAATGGGTTGTTATATCCCATCCATTTCTTTCATATATTCCATATACATATAAGATGCATAATCATTTATAATATAACACATAAGAAATAACCTCTTATTCATTTCATTATCCAAGTTAAATTCCATTTTAGTCATTAAAATTCATATGAACCCTTTTATAAAGAATAAAGAAAGGGGATGGCATTACCATACATTAGGGTCATTCCATTTAAACCCTATTGATTCATAAAAGTTAAGGAAACCATTATGAATAATCCATCAAATGGTATGAATTCAACTTAACTTGTTTAATTTATTTAAAATTTTCAAACACCATTTATAAGATCAATGGGTCTTTTAGATGATGACATGATCATTAAGAAAATTGCCAACTTGGTAAATTACAACAATAAGATAGACAAGAACATAATAGGTTTCTTAAAATACATTTAATACCCATATCTCAAGCGCAAATTCATTCAAAACCCAAGCCATTTTCTCATTTGGAGTTCAAGTCATTTGGAACAAATTGGATATAATGGCTAGTTCAACTTGCCAGACCCATGGGGTGACCAAATATGGTAAGTTAAACCTCTAAACCGCCAAATGAGAATCAATAAGCTTATAAGAAAATTCAAGGATTTACTAGACATGAATGAATAAAATTAATTGAAAGGATCAATAAAATATGGCATGTGGTATAATGGCATAATTATGAAATGACAAAAATCAACAGGAAATGACGTGACAACCTTCCTCAAGGCCGTAGATGACTCCTTGCTCAGTATCATACTCAAATCCAAATTTGGTTGGAAGATATCTGAGAAATATTCCAATGCCCTGAAAAAAGGGCTTATGGACCTATACCAAAATATCAAAAAGGATTTGAATATTTTCTTTGGGAGGAGTTGAGATACTAGGGTTGCTTCCTGATATGGATCCAATGCTTTTTCTAGATCGAGGAACGAACACCGAATATAAGAAATAGGTAAATGAATAGCTTGATGTGTTTTTTTAGCTCAAAGGACAACAAAAGGCATAGATATCCACTGGATAATAACAAAAAAATTAATAATTATTTTGAAACATATGTGGGGGAAAATGTAATTTCACCCCAAAATATCAAGGTGTATGGTTTGGCAGAACAGTTTGGAGAAATCATGCACAAACTTTTCCTAGTTCACTTCTAGTTAGGGAAAACCACATGGTTAGGAACACAATTTCACTAACCAAGTAGAATCTATATAAAATCACATTATCCCATGTCTATAATTGGTTGCAAAATCTTGCACCCTAGGTCACACGGTAGTAGACAAATCATGTGTCCCAATATATTTTTCCCATTTTAGAGCTCTAACCTTCAAACAATCCTTGGACGCTTCTATAACCTCAATGTCCTGATTAGATATCATTATTATAGTATTTTTAGGTTTTTAAATTGGGAAAATAATGATATATACCTTCATTGAAAAGACGATTTGTTAAAAAAGTTACCAATGAGGATAGAGATTTATGTTGGAATCACATTTTTTGTTGATATTGTTTATAATTATGTATCCAGTGATGAAATTTTATAACCCATATCTCAATAATCTTTGGATTTATCTTAACCTATGATAAATTCTTTAGATTATGTGTTGTCATTTAATTTTACTCTTTTTAAGAACTTAAGAGACTAAATGAATGTTATTAAATAAATCCAAAGTTATTTCCCTATTAGTTTAAAAATCCTTTTCCATCCATATCCATTTTTTCTAAAATGTCATCATGAATGTTTTTAGTGATATCAAATGTTTATTTAGAGAAATTTTTACCCATTTATGACTTTCAAAAAATTGTTTAAATGGAACATTATTATGGTTTTTTCTATTGATTCACTTCTAATTTTTATTGAAAATTTGAACTGAATCTTTTTTATATGAAAAAATTGAGTAACATTTCTTAGAATCAAGACAAATAAATTATTTTAGTATTAATTTAAATATTTCCATGATAATTTTCAAAGAATGTAGTTTTTGATAAATTTTATTATTTTTTTATTTGAAATATATAATATTAAAATTAGTTGGGAATTTTTCTTAAGAAATATTTCAAATATCTTTTAATATTTTTTCATTTATGATAAAATCATGTTATTTGTGATTTACTAGGGATACGTTCCAAGGATACTTTCCTTATTCTTTATCTTGATAGTTTTTTATTTTGATTTTGAGATGTTTATGAATCTCACTTGTTTTCCACTGGTTAAGTTATGATGAAATATTGAAATTTTTATGAGAAACATATCCTTTCCATGTGTTATGATATTTTATGAATGAATTTTTATCTTGTTTCTAATATTATAATGGATCGAAATTGTGTTATGGGTGGGCCCAAAAAAATATCCCCAAAATTCATTTGGTGATGATGCATATCTCATGTGCTAATAAGGATTGGAATGGGTAGAAAATCCAGTTTAGTAAAAGAATTTTTCTGTTATGTTAGTCTTTGGAATAAACCATGAATAAGGATATGACGGAATGGGGAGGTGACCCAATCCAATATAATAGTCTTTGAAGTGATAATTGACTATGGAAACTATTTTTAATTCTAATGTGTACTTGAAAAACATATTTCTTATGCTAATGTTATTCTCTAATGGATCATGTTGTTTGATTCATTCGTGATTCCTATCTTATTTACCATGTAGAATTATTCCAGGACTCAATATTATGAAATATGATATGTTGGGTATGGTTTTATATTATTATACTCATTTTCTCATGCCCTTATTCTC
Organism: Viscum album; assembly: GCA_963277665.1. NCBI lineage: Eukaryota > Viridiplantae > Streptophyta > Magnoliopsida > Santalales > Viscaceae > Viscum > Viscum album. The sequence continues at coordinate 2,111,528,109 of OY728157.1, read as the reverse complement.
ATGTTATGTTTAAGTGAACTTTTATATCTCCCTTATTTATAATTATTTAGATGTTGAGATCGCTCTTTCTTATGTTTCTTTTCATAATGTTATGAAGAATGGTTTGATGATATGTATAATAAGGGTCTCTAATATGAATAACTATGTGGGATATAATTTATATATCTTATGAAAAATTGGTTTATGTATCCAAGTTTCAAACGACACAAAATGAAAACGAATCTATCATGGATCGTAATGTCAGTTTTTTAATATTTTTATAATAATATGTAATATTTATCTATGAAAAGTATGTCTTTCTATATTTTGTATTAAATCATGGATTCGTTAATTTTTGGAGATTATAATTAAATAACATCATAAAAACACATGGGTTTGATTCCAATTATAGTATAAAGTCATATAGGTTTGGCGAGGTATAAATTATATGGTTTCCCTAGCAATATGTGCAAGTCCATATACTAAAAGTGGATGTGGTTTTGTAATGGATGCATCTAGGAGTAATACCCTATAAAATATTTTGTTGAGTATATCTTGACCATCATTTAATACATAGTGAATATTCACTTAATATAACCCATGTTTAGGAATCCTATGAAATGTTTTTCTGATTATGTGATAAATCAATAACATTAATGATTCCTTATAGTCAAGTTAACCCTTTAGGTTTTTTAAAGTATTGAATATTGATCAATGAACATGAGGTAGTTATAGGTATGCTCAAATAATGAAGTATCTTAATTGAGATTATATATATAAAGTCACTTTTGTCATGAAAAGTATCTAGTAATTTTAGTTGTTATCCAAAATGAGTAGATGCAGAATTAACAGGGAAAAATATTAATGGTATGATGATCGTATCTCAAGTATATTATTATTATCCGATAAATTTCTGATATATTTTACTTCCGGAAAATATTATTATTATCCCGCAATTTAATTTTATATTATTTTGGTAATGGATTAGATTAATTTATATAAATTACAAAAAAAAATTCAAGGATGGGAAGTCTGATTTAATATTCCTTACTATCCTGTGACCATCTATCTGTGCAGTGATAAATATGAACTTCTAATAGAAATTATGTCAATTTTGTGGGTTTGTATTTATATTAAAATGGTTTTTGTATCTCTAATATTTAGTGTGGAACACAACATTAATTATATGCATATTTTATGATAGTTTATTAATGTTTTTCAGAAAGAGTTTCTCAATGTACCTCAAAATCCTAAATTTGATTCCATAATAGAACTCATATATGGTGATACACCTATTTCAAATACATCATTTAGATTGGACTATATAGTGTTAATGGAATTAAATTAGAACCTCAAAAAGAATCTTGATAATGGATTCATTAATGAATGTGTGTCACTATAGGGTTAACCTATTGTTTTTATGAAATGTGGATGAATGTCACTCTGCATTGATTATCACTAACATTACAGGAGATAATCAGGAATGATAATATGAGGTCACATTTTTATGATTAGTTCAATAAATTTGGTGGAGGTCAATATTTTCATAATATTGATCTTTGACATGGATACTATCAGTTGAGGTTCAAAAATAAAGACATTTTCATGATGGCCTTCTATATGAGGTATGGAAACTATGAATTTATTATGATGGACTTTGGTTTTACTAATTCCTCCATTATCATGATGAATTAAAGAAATAACATCTATTGATATTTCCATAACCATAATTTGGTCTTTCTCTAAGATAACATTATTTTATATTCCAAGAGTAATGAAGAGAATAGATATCGCTTGAGGATTATATTGAAGACCTTATGGAAGGTCAAATAGTATAGAAAAATTAACAATGTTTGTGTTTTGGATAGAACAAGTTACATTTTTATCATATAATCTCAAGAGATGACATATCAATGGATCTATCAGAGATGGAAGTTATTGTTCAAAAGACCAGACCAACCAATATGTATGAGATCTGTATTTTTCTTGGTTCAGATAGATATTATTAATTATTTCTAAAAAATTTATAATGGCTATATGATATACTCATAAAGATATCATAAACGATATCCTTGTTCCTATAAATATATTAATGTGAAGATAATTTCAAGAAACATAAGAGATGGTTAATCAGTGCACCAATTATTATAGTACCATGTTTTGTAGAAGGCATTTTCATATTTAGTGTTGTATCAAAGAAGGGGATAAGATGTGACCTCACGCTAGAAAATTTTGTGATATCTTAAACCTCATGATTATTAAAGGTTCGTGAGAAAAATTATCCAACACATGATTTGGAGTTATCTTTGGTATTTTTTTTTTGAATAAAGATACATAGACGTTATATTTACGGGGAAAGGTGTGAAATGTTTACCAATCATGAAATTCTAAATTATATATTCTCTGGGGAATATTTGAATATGGACAAGGAGGATGGTTGGAGGTTATTAACTATTTTGAATTCTTAATACATTACCATTAATGGGAAGTGAAATAGTTAGTTGATTCCCTGAGTGGAAAGGATCGTGTTATCATATATATAATGAGGATTATAAGAGATCCAATATTTATTAAAATCATATTTACCTTGAAATCGTAAAGAAGGGGATAAATAATTTTTTTCTCACATGAGTGTTCATCCATATATCTATGTAAATATTAAGGAGGAACATAAGGATGTTTTTTTGTTGAAACAGAAGGCAAGAAATTTTCATTTGGTAAAATTTTATTATGATGTAATTGTATGGTTTAAGAGTTGTGTATGTGTCCCATACATACTAGATTTGAAGATAGAGTTGTTTGATGAAGCTCACAGTTCATCATTATTTATTCTTCCTACAAAGCATGAATATGTTAAGAGATTTGAAAGAATATTTATAATAGGAAAAATTAATAAAGATATTGAAGATTATATATATTAGTTCTTTGTGTCTTTGCGTGTTAAGGATAATATATAGAAGTATAAAAGGATTTAATAACCATTACCCGTACATGAATCTAAATGGGAAAAAATCACAAAGGATATTTTCATCAGACTCCCAAAACATGTAAAGGACATGATGCTATATAGGTTGTAGTTGATCACTTTATGAAGTTATCCCACTTTTTTTATAAGAGAATATTCATCTATTGATTAGCTTTACAGAATGTACATTAAGAAAATGTAAATATTAAATGGAGTTACACATTATATTATTTCTGATCAGGATCCAGGATTTATATAATTGTTTTAGTGAAGTGTTTTGAATGGTATAGATTTTGGGGTGTGTTTTGGAACTACTCATCATCCTTAGAGAGAAGGTCATTCTAGGAGAACCATTCAAACACTAGAGGATATAATGATATATTTCTTTATAAATTTAAAAGGAGGTTGGGATAAAAACATCATATAGTCACATATTCTTACAATAGTAACTTTCACTCAAGCATTCAAATGGATCCTTATGAAGCCCTCTATATAATGATATATAGAAATCTAACATGATAGGATAAAGTTTAAAAAATACTTCTATTTTTATATAAGCCAGCTGAAGAAATGGAAGAGTTTGTGTTATCTATTTAGTTTCATATTAAGGAATCTTATATTTTAAAAATAGGTTTTCAAAATTCATGAATTAGTATGCACATAACTGTCAAATTAATATTAAGTTACCCACTTATGACCATGGTCATGGTGTAAATATTGATTAAAAACTCAATCACTACATTACATATGAGAGGAATGAAGGGGTTTGAATAAAAATACTTATATAGAAAGAAAAAATTGAAACCCCCATTTGTTATGGGGAAGTTCTATTCGACCGAGTGGTAGCACCATCACCATTGAGTTCCAACCCATAATTCAAATGGATGAAACTAGTTTTATAATGAAAATTTTACTCAACATTTACAAAATCATACATGATATATAATTAGGTCAGCTATCTTTTCAGTAGTTCTCTCCACCTTTAGGGGAAAACCATGTTTCTTATTGGATTATGTACATCTATTCTTAGTAGTTTCAAGTAAAAATTATGTGGGGCCAATTTACATGGTGTTAATCCTCAATTTATTCAACCAAAAACTTCTATAATGGGAATACATAATGTTTTTCATAATGTATAAGACATGTGGGTTCATTTACAGAGCTTGTTATTTTATGTGAGCTGATAAATCCTAGCTTCTTAAAACTATAACTAAAAAGTAATTATTATTTACACACCATGTATTTTAAATTTTTACTGAAAATCATACTTGATGAGTTCTTTCTATGAGAAATTCTAGAAAAAAATAGACAAATAGTGGAATTAGGCACTTGATTCATAAAACATTATGTATCTTTTTAAAGAATATTTTATATAAGAATTAATTAGTGTACACATAACATAATCATGTTAGAAGTTAGTATATGATCAAAAATAAATAATTACATTAATTATTTAATAGAAAGACATGACATACTCAATTCTTCAAGTTCATTTTTTGAAAAATAATGTTCAAAAACATTAAATTCAAAATAATTTTGGTGTACATCATTACATTCTACCATAGTTGAATCAGAAAAAGAAACCCTTATAACACCCTGAACCCAGTTACCTAGAGTCAGTGCGTTATTACATAACATTTTCATGATCACAAGGGATAAAATCCTAAAAGACCGGTCAGTTTAGTAGCCTTGGAAGTACTAGATATATTCATATTATTTACATTATATTTTAATATTAAAAAAACAACATTTTTTCCCTTTTGAACACACTTATATCACTATCCTATCCCTACAGGTCAACCATAAAATACTTTTTCACATCCTGGGAAAAATAAAACATAAAAAATGGTGAGCTTATATTCTCAGTAAGGATAACAATACAGAGTAAAATGTCATAAATAAGAATAAACATTTAAGGCAATGTATAAGACTAAAAAAAACTTTTAAACTTAAACTTTAGCATAATAGTGAAAATATAAAATAAAATAATGCAATTTAATTATTCACATGGATATTGTACTAGTATAATAACCACATACAATATTCATAGCCACTTTCATAATGATGAAATGCATAATGCCAGAGTTCATAACCATATAGTCAAAGCTTTGTTCCAAGACTAAAAATAATATTTTGTCAAGTCCTTGTACCAAGATAGTATTTTGTCTCACGAGACCTACCGATGCATCAAGGAGCTATAGCGGGCTCCACCCGTAATTTACTAAGTCCAATGCATTCCTCATATTAAAAGGTTTAAACATAACATAAATATTCGTATTAAAACTAGCATACAAAATGTCAATAATTTACCCATAAACCTTGAATGGTGTAAAAATAACACATCTACAGTCAAACATATCACAAAAACATAATTACAATATGGAATATTTGAATTATAATAAATTAACTTGAAACAAATTTAAAATCCATCAAAGGATGTTGACATAGATGAAATGAAAACTTTTTGAAATAAATACCTCTTTCTCTTTTCAAATAATTTAAAAGTCACATTATTATAAAAGAAAACATTTATTTTGAAAATATTATTATAATATTTTATGGGAAGCTTTGACGAGGAAATAATGGTGGAAAATAGCCACACCATCCATATAAGTTAAAAAAAGACATTCTTACTATAATTTTGTCAAGAAGGTCATAAAATACCTTGTTTGGAAAACGACAGAAAAATTCTGTTCAAACCATTTTATAAAAAGTCAAGCAAGGGTATAAATGAATTTAAGCCATAGTTTAGTAAATAGTAAATTTTTTTGAAAGACATTTTTAAGAAACATGGATGTGGATGATAAAGAGGTCCTAGTAGATATTCATGTAAAAATAAACTTGGATAATAAAGAGATTGTGAAATTAACTCTTACGTTGTACTTTTCCTTGGTTGAGGGTACGTTAACCACCTGTATAACAGTTAAATCATTGTTATTAAATTATAAAATAACTATATACATAAATATTATATCATATATGATCCTATAATATTCCATTGTCAATAATATTTTAATACTATCATCGTTTTGGGTGTTAACTGATCCGTTTTCCTTTATATACTCGATTACGTAAGCCATGTCTGTTTTGGATAGGATGTATTTTATTCATATCCAGAATGATATTAAGTTATCAGACGTTATTTTTAATCATAAAATGAAAATTATTTTTTAATGTTTACAATGGGAATGAATCTCATCACGTTCGTGGAGACAGTATTCCGTACATACACACAAGCAAAAATATCATTATATTTATGGTGAAATCATATATAATTGGATGGTATATCATATATAAATAATAATTAACTTTTTATAGATTTTATTTTCATCAGTTATACTCATTATTATACCCATTAAAATAATGAAGTGTTTGAATAACAAACTACACCACGACGTGGAGACGGTAAGCCGTACATACGCACGTATGGTGATTCGTCATTCATATGATGGATAAAATAATGAATATGGCTGTACAATTTTAATAATAACATCACAGTATATATAACTTACTATAGTTATTATTTTATAATGGAAGTAAAAAAGAAAGAGGAATTGGAGGAAGAAAAGAACATGAAAGAGGGTGGAGAAATTATTACCTCTTCTTCGGGTGTTTCCTTTTGATTTGATCAAAAGGGGTCCATTGGTTGATATTATGATCAAAGTAAGGACTGTAGTTTGATTTGAGATAAGTTGGGAGGATAGTTGGATATGGTTTGGCCAAGCCAAATGTCTTTGGAGGTGTGAAATTAACATAATGGGGAGTACCCTTTTATAAGAGAGGTGAGGGTCACTTTAGGAAAATCTTGAAATATTATTTTATAATAAAATCATTTTCGGTTTTTAATGGATTAAAAATGAATTATTTAGATTATAAGGTTGGAATTAGTATAAACCCTATCAACCAATAAGTTTTAGACAGGTTTAGGTCACCATATTAACCTTATCTTTTAGATTTAACTCTTAGTTAAATAGTTTGACATTTACCATGTCACATTGTATTTTTATATTATATGGTTAATAAAATTACTATAAACATCAAAAAAACCCATAGTGGTTAATTGTTAATATATATAATCTTATATAAGTCCTTTGGTTGAACCTTATATTTTTATGAATATGATATCACTTAATAATATAGTATTTGTTTTAAAAAATCAATTATGTCAATTTTACACTATTTAGTATTTTATTATTTTAAAAGCCATAAATGCTTTATAACATCGAATAAAATTTATTTAATCAACAATATAATGTTATATTAACCAATAAAATTAGTGGAATTAATCATAGGTTTTAATTTACATTTATTTGGATATTTATAATATCAATTGTTTAATATTTTATTAATAAGGCAATTACTACATCATCATTATGTCATAAATAAATTAAATTATTTAATGTATAAAAATTATAAATAAAATAAAATTATGTAGGAAATATTTCTATATTTCTAATGAATATTTATAGTCTAAATTATATAGTGTTTACCCCTATATTAAAAATGGTTTAGTTATTAAACATTGGATTTAACACTTTTAACTGTTCTTTAAATAAAATAATAATAAATGTCCTAATCTAATACAAGTAGACCAAAAGGATAATATTTTATTCTTAATGTTTTGTTGTCTAATTACACTTATCCAATATAATTCAGAAATGTTATAGGGTAATTATAATATTATTTTTACCCTTAATTATTATATTTACTTATAACCATGGTAAATAAAAGTCAAAAGTTATTATTCACCAAATATTATTTTCATCTCATTGAACCACATTTTACTTAATTATGTAAACTATGTCTCTCAGTTTTTTGAAATTCAACTCAAAGAAGTGGTAAAATTATGTTTTATTCATATTTGTAAATTCTCTTAGAAGGTGGGTAAAATGCGGTAAAAAGTTCAACAAAATTTTATAAATCTAGAATTATTATAAAATGACCCCAATAAATTACATCGAACATATATAGGTATTAAATATCTATTTTGATCGAAAATAAATTAAAATAAAACAACTAATTATTTAAATAAAAAGTCGGTTTAAATAATAACGTAGTATTTTTCACTATTCATAAAAAATTGAAAGTTCTCAGAAAAATACAAAAAATTCACCCTAAGCTAATTTTGATATTACGAATCAAAAAATGAAATCCATTTTTAAAATTAAAATTTATAAAATTTCAAAAAAGTGGGTATTACTATTCATAACGGCTAGTTTCATTTGTCATGGTGTGTTAAAACATCAAGTTGTGTACAATGCAAGCTACTACATTATTCAAAGGGAAATGTACCATGGAAGCTTGGGGTTTTACAACCATATCTTTATACTTAATTTAATCATCCATATTTTTAATTATATCAAATATTTTCTCTTCCACAGTTCTAAGTCTTCCCAACCTGTCTATTTGGTCCAACTAATTGGTGGTAAAGGATTCCATCACTAATAATAATTTTTTGTTATTATCTTAGGATGATTCTAGAAAATAAGAATAGGGTCGGAATTAGAATGTGCATGGGTAATCCATGTATTAGAACCCATCATCCATGTATATATAGTATCCCTTCGAATAAAAGTTCAACACTGGATCATATAGATGAATTTCCTCCCTAGGTGAATCATACCAACCTACAATCGAATACACATAAATTCAGATTTGATATTTTGGTTACCATGAAAAGAAAGAAGAAAATAAAAAAGACAAATCTTAATTAAACATTCGTATCTCAATATTCATTCTAATTATTTTCATTATTTCTTGAAATTGTTCTAAAATATATCACACACATCACAAGACATGATATATTATTTTCCAAAACTAACTAACAAGGTGCTAGTAAAATTGTTCTGAATCCTATAGGGAGTAATGGAGAAGTAATTATAGTTTAAATTTAGTGGGTATCATCCTATTATCTTGTAAATAAAATATTGGGAGAAGGGGTAATTTTTTTGAAAAAAAACCTGTAAAGAATAATAAAAAACTTAGAAAGCAAGGGCCTTATTTTTGTAATTCAATCAGTGTAGTTAAAAATGTCATTCATTAACATTTAAAATAATTATGAAATTATCTATCTAGATTATTCAATTTTGTTATAATTTCAAGGTCCAAAAAAGGTAACTTTGGATTTTATAAATTTACCCCCTGGTTCATTGATTTATTAATTCAAAACATGTTTTTAAAACAATACCCCTAAAATAGTTAAAATGCGACTAAATTAGGGTCATGGGATCTCCAATTATAACTCTATTAGTTTTAATTATTGGTTTTATTCTTGGTATGATATGAAAACAAAATTAAATTTGGAAATAATTAATTAAATTACTTAGAAAGTACATACCTTAATTAAAATAAACACATCACAATTTATATTAATATAGACCCATAACCTTATTATTACCCCAACATGAAGAACTTATGATCTTATGACCATTTTAAATGTGTAAATATTGATTAAAAACTAAATCCCTTCTATGGACATAAGAGCGAAGAAGGGGTGAAAAGAGAAACATAAAAATAGAAAGAAAAACAAAGAAAAAACTCCAATGGATCAGGGGAAGATCATCTTTACAGAGTGGTAGCACCACCCCCTTGAATAAGAACAACCACATTTTTAAAAATCTATATTTAATCATTTTATATAATGGGAATATATTGAGAAAAAATTATTTAATTTTTAATTATGTATTTAAATTCCTTAAATATACATTTTTTCAAAAATGGAATATAGCATTTTTGTGAGAAAATAATATAATTAAATTTTACACTTTTATAAAATTTATCAAAGAAAATGAAATTAGTTTCTTAAATCACCATGTCAAAAATATATTATAATGATACTTTTAGAATTTTCTGTGAATAATTGTTTTACAATTAAAAGTGAAAAGTACTGATTTTTATTGAAAATAATATTTTAATTTTATGAATTTAAAAATTTTCATTATAATTTTAAATGATTTTAAAAGTAAAATTAATTCATTTATATTATTTATAATACAATTTTTTACATTTAAATTAATATTTTTTGTATTTTGGTATAAAATGTTTTTATTTTGAGGAAAATATTTTTTTCTAAAAACTACCTCTTATTGCATTTTTCATGTTTAATTTTAAATTAAATTATTTATATTATATGGATTTAATTTTATAAAATTTATTTTAAATTTGGAATAAGAATAATTAGTACTGGTTATATTTTCAACTTAATTTATGGTTATAATTAATATTAAAAACAATAAATATATATTTCCATAGTTAAGGGGAAATTTGCTTACCGGGGGAGTTAAACCAAGAGATTTATGTTATTGTTTCAATAAAAATTATCTAAATCCTATTTTACAGACATATTTATACCAAATATTATCCCACCAACTAACCTAATTCTATTTATAGGAACTTTTCTTGAGTATGATGTAATTATATTTTAATATTTTAAGACATTTCCTAGTGTTTCTTCTCCCACACTTATAAAAGGACACACATACATATTGTTATTTATACCAAATTGAGACATATAGATCATGAAAACCATACCCAATTATATTATTAAATTATGTAGACAAAAATTAGATTTTAATGGTATTCTTTATATACCAATCCAAGTGTCATTAAGAAAGGATCGGAGGAGGCCTACCAAAGAATATGTACACATCCAACCAGATATCTTTCAATTTATATCTCCTTTTATGAATGAAAGTACCATTTAATTCATCAAAGAACAATAACTTCTATATACTAAATATAATGAAATATTTTTATTATTATTTAAACATAATTATTCGAACTCTTTCCCATTAAATATAATGTGGATGTATTGCTCGTGCATACATGTGGACAACCACCTTCGCATAGCAATATGGTTCATTTTTCATCACCGTATTCCATGAATTGTTATTATGATGTATTTAATTTTTATAAATGATATTTATGAAATATTTATGCCTCTGTAATTATAATATCATATCTTAATTCTTACCTTTCATTTAATTGGAAAATGATAACATCATTTGTCTGTACTTGTAGAGTACCACCCTCATGATGGGATATGATTCATTCTAAATTTATAATTTACATGGATAGTAATAGTGATATATTTAATGAATATATAATATATACTTGATTTTATTCTTATTTGATTTTGAATTATTATGTACCTATCTTTTTTTGAATTTGTCAAAAAATTGGAAAGAACATTCATGAATACGTACAACTAACGATCTCCATAAAAAGTATAAATCTTTTCTCTATATATAACTTTTATGGATTATTATATTTATATAATGAATATATGGGATATTAATATCATTATTAATATTATGGAGATGATGGAACCATGACCAACATAAAAGGATCAGAACTATCAAATCAAAATTCTCATAAAAAACTAAACAGTTATCACCCTAAAAAAATGATTTTACTAAGGAATTATTAATAAATGTGTATATAAAAGTAATAAGTGGATCATAAATGATATTTAATTTATTTAACTTAATATTTTATATAATTAAAATAAATTATTATTTTTATAAAGGATTTTAGAGAACCTTCCATGAAATTCAAACTTGAGGTAAGGGATTTTCATCACACTTTTATTTTTATGAGACACATGTCATATTTAACACTTTTTTAATTCTATGTGGTCTATATAATGGTAATAAATATATTTTAAAATTATTAAAAATAAAATTATATAGATTTAAGAATCCATATAAGGTTCGGAATTTCATTATATTTTGGTTTTAAGGTTAACAAATTGGTAAGTGGTTTATGTTACAATCTCATTGTTTATTTAGATTGATTATTATTATGTTTCTGATGGTAAAACTTAATGACATATATCTAAATAATACAATAAATTTTCATATCATTTGGTTATTTATAATTATTAAATAATTTATTTCATTTTATTCTCTTCTTTATATCAAGAGACTCAATGAATAATTTTATATACATTAGACATTCTTTCTCTCTTCTATTGAGAATCCTTTTTCTTCCATATCCAGTGTTTCAAAAAATTCATCAAGAATATTTGTACTAATTTTAAATTATTATTTATACTCATTTGAAACCATGTTTTACTTTTTACAAAATGGGTTAAATTTAATCTTCATGTCATTTTCTAAATGTGGTACATTGTATTTTTTACAAAAAATCTGTGTGTAATATTTGTTTTTTCATACATGAAAGGAACATAATTTCCCTCCATCATAACCGCTTATTGTTTTTAATATATCTTCACTGTTTTCCATGGTTATTTCCAAAAACAATGTTTCAAATATATTTTGATTGTTTTTTTGATTTTAAATAAGTGATTTAAAAATGAAATGTAAATTTTCCTCAAGAAATATTTCATAGATCATTAAAAAAATTATTTATGGTAAGATTATTGGATGTTAATTATCCCATGATGGGTATATGATCCATGGATACCATAATTATTATTTATATGTATGTTTTTTGACTATGATAAAAATATTATTATGAATCCCATTTATTTCCCATGGTTTATATTGTGGGGAAGGTGAATGTTTGATTAAAACCTATCCCTTTACACATGTTATGATATATGACGAATAAATTATGATCTCATGGAATACATATGAATGAATTATGATTATGTAATAGGTTAGAATATAATTATATATCCCTCTAATAAATTGGTTAAATATTGGTATCTTGTGATATAATAAGGGAAAAAATTGGGAGTGGACCATGTTTAGTAAGGTACTATATCTACTATGATAATCTTGGTAATGAACCTTGACTAAGGAAATGATGGAATAAGGAGTGAACCTAGTCTAATAAGATAGTCATGGAAGATATCCTTGATAATAGAATAAATTTTAAATGACCAAGTCTGTTCCAAAAACATATTTTTATGCCAATGTTATTCTCTTAGGGATCATGTTCATTGATTTCTTTACAATTTATGTCTTTTCAACTACCAAAATTTATTCTATGAGTCAATATTATGATATATGATATTAGGGGTCAGGTTTTCAAATGAAAATCTCAATTTATAAAACACTTATGATATTTTTATGATTAGGTGATCTTTGACATCTCTCTTGTTTAATCTTAATGAGTTTCTAAGCTCACACTTTATTATGTTTCCTTTCCCCAGTCCATGAAAAATGGCTTTAAGTATGATATCACTAAAAAGGATAATAAAAATGATTAAATTAGTTGGAGATGGTGTATATGTATTATGAATAAGTTTTTTATTTTTAATATTCTCTACAAGAACTATACATATATCATTCTCACCTAGATATTAATTTTTCTTATTGAATATTCATATAAGAAGATGTAAAATTTATGTACGAAATGTATGGATTTCAATAAATCAAATGAAATAATCTTATTGAATTATTGGTGTATAATTTCAAAACATTTATTAATATAAAAGGAAATCATGATGTATTTGAATGATGTTTATAAGGGACATTGAGATGATTAGAAAATTTTATATTTCCTCAGTTAGTCGATGCTATGTGGATAGAGTTATCCTTGCAGCAGGAGTCTAGTGACTACCTAGTTGTGGATTGTAAGGTTACCAATAACCAATCTAAAATAGAAGTAGTTTTTCTAGTCCCTTCATCAACGAGGTGGTGAATCACTAGCTACATGGTAGAAGAATCACAAATTCTCTTGAGACTAGGTGTGCCACTGATTACCTGATGGATACTACCATCATGCCAATAACATTAATATAAAAAATCAGAGGATGTATTTATTACTGTAAAAATGAAACTATTTTTCCTTGTTTGGATTCAATAAACAAAAAAATATTCCAAAAGGTTCCTAAAATAATTTTAGTCTATTAATATAGAACATTTTTCCTTGTGTAACACCATGAAATTTAGAAAATAAAATTATAATCAATAACGTATTTGACATGAAACAACAAACATAAACGACCCGTGAAATATATGACTTTTACAACCCATCCATTTAATTTAAGGGCACAAATATTATTAAATAAAATTATGATATTTATATATATATTCATATGTCCTACTCAATATAAATTAGTTATATATTTTTAGTAAATAATTAATAAATTTTGGAGAATTAATTTTAATTTTCAAAAATACGTTTTCTACGAATAAGATTTTTATTTATTCTCCAGAAAAAATATTAAAATGAAATTTTGGAAATTTTTTAAATTTTATTCAATTAAACTAATTTTTTTTAAATCCTCATAAAAAATATAGTTTGGGTAAAAATTATGGGTTCTTCAAAAAATATTGGTTTTTCGTTGAATAGTGAAAAATTATAATTCTTGTAAGAATGTCATTTCCATTCAATAAATGATGAAATTTAAAAGATTTATAATGTTTTTAATATAATTTAAAGTTACATAAGTCTTATTTAGTGATATTTATTCCAGTTAATTTATTTTTAATCAATTAATTTTTTATGTTTGTATAATTTGGTCATTGGGTTCAAAATCATGATTTTTCAGAAAACTGTTTTAAAATACATAATGTGTGTCCATTTTAGTTAATTAAGATGTACCATAATGAGGAATTTATTATATAAAATATATAGTTTATAAATAAATAAATAATATATGAAATTTATAAAATAATTATTGTTTTTCCTATAGTTAATATAAAATCATATTTTCTTTGAAAATACATGCCCAGATAACCAACTTTTCTTCACTTTTTTCGGTATAATTTTATATTAATATTTTCCAATCCTTAAAAATAAGTTACCACAGTTAGGGTAAAAACATGTTTATTGGCGGTTAAACATTAAATTATAAGGGTAAAAATGACCTAAAAAGTTGTTTAAAAAATATTTTATGTACATATATAGACATTGTCATGTTTATTTATCGATACTAATCCATTTTAGGCTTTTTTACATGTTAAAAAATGGGCACACCTTTTATATTTTGAAAAATTACCATTGTTCCACTCACCTCACTTATTAAAGGCCACAACTCTACTCTCTTATTAACAATTTAAAAACATTTTGTTTCATCCAAAAACTACTCAAATAACTTCAAATATTCTATAAATGTTCCTAAAACACTATTTTTGGTCATAAATCCATTCTTGGAGATCTTTTTCATATTCTTAAAGAGGTAGTCTGAGATGAAGTAAACTTCATAACTGTGAATTTTTATTTTATTGATTACTACACCTCCATAAAATCTTATTAAAATATGATAATATGATAAAAACATTTCTACTATATACTTATATTTTTTTATTTTAATATAATTACTTAAATCCATCTCCTCTTCCATAAAATGGGATACAAAAGCATCATTTATGTGTATGGTAGACTACCGCCTCTCATTTTAATGCCATTTGTTTTCTATTATATTCTTCCAGGAATTTTTATAATGAGGGATTTAAAAAATATAGATAATATTTGTAGAATATTTTCAAATTTATAGTTATGATTTCAATTATAATTTTTTTACTTTCCATTCAATGGTGGATACGATAACTTCTCTCATGTGTAGAACAAGCCACCACCTCACGAAGCAATGTAATTCATTTTTCACTAATGATATAAATGGAATGTAATGAGGATTATTTTAAAGAATATATGTGATATAAATGAATGAAAAATTATATTAATGGAATATTTATCATTATTAAATGATATTATATCATTTTATTTCTTACACTAAAAATGATAATGTTGTTCGTGTTTGTGAGGACTACCACCTCCAAGAATCGATGTGATTTGTTTTCATTACCACATAAAAAAGAATTATATATATAAATAAATTTAATTATTTAATATGGTATTTATGATATTATTATCATTATTTAAATATAAAATAATACATAACTTCTTTTTATAATGATCATTGAAAAATGAAATTGTTACTCATGTGTATGTACGACCTACTATATCCATAATCGTAACATAGTTAATTTTTCATAACAATTTGTCATGATTTATTTTAAATTATAATTTATGAATAAATATTATAATTATGTCATGATTATTATACAGTATATCTTTAAATAATGACCTCTTTGACTATGGTTGACACTCTAAATCTCTATTGACACAATGCACTAAATGGCCTCAAAACCCGATATATAAACTTATAGGGATAAATAGTTAAATATTTCATTAAAAAATAAAATAACTGATTTAATTTTAATTTATTAATAATTTAATATTTTCTTAAGAAATAAAATAATTTATTTAATATTATTTAACAAGATTCGAAATACATACAAGGAAAATCCGGACTTAATGTAATGGATTTTTATCTCCCTTTTTTACTTATATGAGACACATACCATGTTCACCCCCTCATTATTATATGTGTTGTATATAATGATTGTGAATTAGTTTTATTATTCCTATAATAGAAATTATGGGGATATACAAATACATCTAGAGATATCTCTGTTGACACTCCTTTCGTCACAGAATATAAAGATCGGAAAAAGGGAATATCTAAGAAAAAAGTGATTCATCCTTTAAAGAAACATCCAAAATCGACAAAGGGATGAACAATGAGAACATTGCCCATAGGTCGCGCAAGTTCCCTCATGGTCGCGCAAGTACACTTGCGCGCCGCCTAGTGGTCGTGCAAGTACTAGCGCGACGCCTTATGGTCGTGCAGGTGACTTGCGCGACCTAAGTGGTAACCGCCCGGTAACCGCCCGAGGTCTTCTTTTGCCTATAAATAGACCCTTTGGGCCCCCCATTCGAAGAGGATCTTTTTCCAGAAACTCGGATTGAAGCTCCCGACGCCCAATTCTCTTCTCAAAGCTTCCGGAACACTTCTAAGGTAATTTCTTACCTAGAACGGAAGATTTAAAGAGAAGAAGGAAGGCCTAAGTGTTGAAACTTATCAAACACTTGCATGCCAACTTATTTCCATCAATATAACTTGCACGTCCCTTTTCTGGAAGAACCGAAAGAAAATTATAAAGGGTTTTAAAAAGAGTCGCTCAAGTATTTCAATGCTGGTTGAAAATCGCGCAAGTAAACTATGTGTCGTGCAGGTATACCTGCGCGACCATACTTGTGCGCCCACGGAAGACTTGCGCGCCTTGCAATACTTGCACGCCCCTATCTTTTTGGGTGCCCATCTTGCCCATTTTTACCCCTCTTAAGCCATCACACCTTTTCTTTTCAAGATTCAGTCTTCAAGACACTCTTCAAAGCCATTTATGGCATGATTTCTTGATTTGACTTCCTTATCTGAAAGGAATTCTGTGGAATATCTCTCAAAGTCTAGTGATTTAAATATCCTTATGTCATTAAATATGGAGAGTTCATTCATTCAACCTCATCCTATAAGATGAGAGAATCCTAACCTGAGTCTCCTTTTCAGGAATAATCCCCAGTTATAAATCCTTTAATCTGGGCATCCTCCTCAAGAGTAAGCCCCAAACCATAATTCCTTAACTTGGGCATCCTCCTTAGGAGTAAGCCCCAATCAACCTCAAATATGGGCATCCTCCTCAGGAGTAATCCCCAAACCTTAATCCCTAACCTGGGTCTCCTTTTCTGGAATAAGACTCAGTCATAACCTTGGGTTTCCTTTTCAGGAGTAAGCCCCAAGTCCCCTAACCTGGGCCTCCTTTTTAGGAGTAAGTCCCAGTCATAATCTTGGGTTCCCTTTTCAGGAGTAAACCCCAAGCCCCCTTAAATTTCTCTTAACCAGTCCTAATTTACCCTTGATTTGGGTTTCCTTTTTAGGAGTAAAACCCAATCATAAGTCCCCTCCTAACTTGGGCATCCTCCTTAGGAGTAAGCCCCAAGATTAGAGTATTCAAATCTCCATGAAGCACATATAACATTATGGACCCTGTTCATGGATTTTCTCCCTAAAAGTAAATCCTAAACCTTCATCTATCTGGGCAGTCATACATGCATAAGCCCCAAACAAATTCTTATGATTGCATCTTTCATGGCACAATTGTCTAAATTTTTACCAATACCTCTTGTTTCTCACACCGAGCATGACTCACGTGATCTTAGAGTGTAAAAGTAATTATGACATTCTTCTTTGAGCCATCAATCATAAACATCATACTCCATTACTCGAACTACGTGGGTTCTGATTCCTTTTCCAAAACAAAGGATACGTAGGTAGCCCATTCATGGGTTCGATCCCAACTTTGAAATAATCCATGTCCTTCTGAATGACGATAAACTTCAAGTGCCTCACTGAGTGGCTTTAAAACCAGCCTGGTCATCATAATGACCAAGAGACTTTTATATAAATGTTTTGAAGGATACCATTTACCAAGAATCTCTAAAAAGATATAGATGATTCTCTATTGATGAAGAACCTTGAATACATATAAAAGATTCTCTAAATTTCTTGCATATTTAATCATTGATTGTTAAAACTAAAGGAAAGCTCATTTTATACTTGGTAATGTAATAAGGATTCACAGAAATAGCTTAAATCTATAAAGAGAGTCCCGGAGTAGACAATAATTCCCCTCAAAAAGGTGTGATGAGTCCGACCTCCCATCCTCTCGACCAATGCAAATTCCTAAGCCTCATTAGTCCACAAGCTAATGAGCGCCTGCCTTTGGAAAGTAGGTCCAAACGGATGTGGAATCATTGGATGTTTCCGGTTCTACGATCAAACCCGTTAGAAACCGATCGGAACGTTTGAATCTCCCGTCCAGGAGGTCATCCCCGGATTCCGTGAGGAAACAAAAATGGTGAACCCGACGTGAATCCTTAACCAAGTTAAAGTGATGTTTTTTTATTTGTTAGGCCCCTTGGGCCAACAAATCAATCATTGACATGTGCTCATCCAAAAGATGCAGTGGCCGGATTCATCTTGATTATGTCTGTTATATGGAATAGGCACTCTTTTCTCAAGATCTTCTGCAAAATGGCTTTCCTTAAATTCACCCCTGTGAATACTGCTGCTGTGAACACCTCTACTGTGAGGTCTGCTGCTGTGAAAACCAATGCTGCTACTCCTGCTGGAACGTCATCTGCTCTGAGGATGACATCACCAACTCAGCGTCTTTAACGCTGGGTTTCTAATGCACTGGTTAAGGAGTACCGTCGCAATGGTACCATCCCAACTCTGGAGGCCGCTCGTCAAGCCCTCCAAGTTAACAACTCTACCTGGTCGTCCGGACAACGGCGGCCAGCAATCAAGAAGCAGGCGGTGCTGACTACCGTCTCCAACCGTTTCGGGTCGTTATCCCCGGAACACAATTTCCATTCACTCCCTTACTCTGAGGAAGTGAATGAGCAGGTCCCTCAGGGCCTTAGTTCAAAAATACAGGAGTCCTTCCCGAGGGCTCCCATCAACAATCGCCGCCAGACTCGTGCAGTAGTGCGCCCTCAACATGATGAGGGTACCGACTCCAGGCATTCAGCTCAGGTTCCTCGAACCCGAGCAGGCAAGATGAACCGCCAGAGACGGAATCCGGTTAACAGTAGGCAGGTTTTCATCCCTGCCATCTCCGGAGAAGTCCACCAACCTAACTTGGTGGCAAATAACGAGCAGGCACAATCACCTGCCCGTTTTAATTCCATTGTCCAGCAGACTCGCCTGGCAGCATCAAGCCGATCCCACCAGGCAATTCCGGCAGAGTACAATAGGCAGGAACATACACCTGCTTATACATCACCAGTTAGTCAGCAGGCTCATCTGACTACATATGATGGATCTCGTCAACCGCGTTTGGCGAAGTGTAAACAGCAGGCACATACACCTGCTAATACTAATCAATCCTACCAACAGTCTCGCTTGGTAGCGCACGGAGAAGTCAGTCGGAAAGTCCCGATGACAAACAGGAGGCAGACTCAACTCTCTTCCTCCACACTTGAGTACTGTCAGGATTCACTGAAAGGAAAAGGAGGACAGTAGCAGGCACATACACCTACTCCAAGCCCGGAATGGATGTATATCCTCGTTCCGGCGGCTGAAGTCACCAAACATATTTTGTCAATGGTGAAAGAGCAGAAGCAAATTCCTGCTCATATTCTGGATGCTTGCCAGGATATCATAACAGCTTCAGCATCATCACAGGGACAGACACATAAATCTATCCCTAGCAATGGAGTGACACATCAACGATTCACTCCAGAACAGACACACACATCTGTTCCAGTCCAAGAGGGTTATGGGGCATACTCCCCCATATCATACGGACGACCAAGTCAGGCACATACACCTGATTTGAGTGGAGATCGTCAGCCTAACCTGGCCATCTTTCCTGATCAGGCACATACACCTGCTCAGAGCAATCACTTTCATCATCAAGTGGTTTCTAAAGCGAGTAAAAAGGCATCTAAGAAAATGATCCGCCCAGCACAGTCAGGAGATCAAAGGCCAATCTGCAACAAGGCCTTACTCGATGCTGGAGTTCTTGAATCCCTCAGACATTTATCTGTCGGAATTCAAGATTCTACTCCCTCAGCTCCCAATAACGGGAACATTAATTCTGAAGGTCTTCAACAGACTCTTCCTCATGAAGACTTGCTTCATGAAAATTTGGTCAATCTTGAAGTTTCTTCTTCAGATGAGAGCCACAGGAACCCTCTATGTGGTCAGAAGACCAAGGAGCAAGAGATTTCATCTTTTGCTGTAACCCATCATGACGGTCCTCCTCATGGTGATGAACTTCGCTGCGAAAGTCCTCTCCGCAGTAGTGATTCGCGTTGTCTCGAAAATTCTTCAGAAGGCAATGTAGTGACGAGAAAGCCCTCCTATCTCGAGTCACTTGCAAACGTAAAACCAGTCATGTCTGATTCTTTACTATCGGCAGGTGAAACTCTTTCTCCATCATAAGATAGCCTGGGGTTCAGGTTATTCTCCGAACCATCCCTGGGTCATTCATCTTCCAGCATGAATAGTGATTTCTCTAACAATCTTGTTGAATCCGATGAAGCAACAAGGAAACACCAACTTTGGTCCAAACAGGTAGAAGAATCTTCATTTAATGATAAAGAGGAAATGCTGAACATGAGGAAAAAACTGGAAAAAGGTGAAGTACCAGTCATGTTTTGGCCTTTGGCTGACTCCCAGTACGACATTCCAAATATATTGACGGATGATGGAATCCATGATATTCGTCTCAACATATGTAAACCTATTTTTCAATTAAAGAAGAAGGTATTATCTTACGATGAATATGAAAATCATCTTAAGATAATAGAAGGGATACAACGTCAGATTGATTTGGCATCTCTATCAGTCTCTCGGTATCCGAATGCTGAAAAGCAACAGAGAACCCTTCAACGTTCATGCCTTGGCGCACTAAGAAGATTGCGTCAGTTAATTTCCAATGCTCCATCTGATGTTCATATCAGAGGATGGGGTGTTCACGGAGCACTACATTTCACAGTTCTTTCCAGTCAGCAAAGCCCGCCGAAAATGGTCTCATGCAATGTTATTGCGCATGGCCGGCCACAGTCAATGGGCTTTGTTCATAATCAAAAGCTTGCTCAATAACAGGCTTCAACTAGTTCCTATAAAAATCAAGTATATAGAGAACAAGTTGGTGAATTGCTCCTACATCAAGCAGGCGAGAATATTGCACAAGCCTCTCGTCTGGAGCAAACACGTCATCAAATGACAGAAGTTTCGGAAATCATCCAACGGTCTGTTGAACCAGGTGATAAAAGTGGATACAGGTTAATGCATCCAGCTAATTTCCGAACTAAAATTCGCAAGATCAAGAGAGATTTTAAGAAGATCTCAGACATAGCATGTCAAGAGACACCCCAGCTTGTCAGACTGGGGACTTCTCTAACCCAACCCTCAGAGTCAACAAATGGGATTCGAGGAGTTGAGCGGAAGCAGCAGGAATATCCCCAGTCCACCGGACTGGGGAATTTTTCAAATCCTCAATCCCTCCTTCAGATAAAGTCAGTATTATCTCGATTAGGGAATAAGCCTCAAGAGGAACGAAGAGCCAAGATATCAGGAGATTCTCTCCAAGTGACGGTTCTCCAATAAGTTCTTGAGGGATCAAGTCAACGGAATGCCATGTCTCATCATGGACATAGAAGAAGACAATATCACAGAAATGCTGATAGAAAGGATTCCATGAAATATGCATCCATTAATGTCATCAATGTCGTTGCTACTGATTCACCAGATGAGGCTCAATCAGAGGGATCAGACGAAGAGGTTCCTGCTCAAGAAGTTGCGCACACAGACCTAAATGAAGAAGGTGTGCGCACACGTAATCAAAGGCTTACCCAAAATCTGGGTATTCCTTCAAGTAACCCAATTCCCCCTCTCCGAAAAGGATCCAATAAGGGGAAAGGAAAGAATCAGGTTACTTATCACCCTTCCTCTGAATGAGGTCAATCTCTCTCATTAGAGCAATGGTTTGCACAACAGGAGGAAGAAATGAAAGAATTAAGAAGGTTGAATGCAGAACTACTTCAGAGTAGTCTTCTTCTTAAGAATGCTGACGTCCGACAGCCGAAAGAATTTGTTGTAACTACTGAGATGGATCAAGAATATCCTCCTTTATCAGTACACCCACAGAGGTCTAATCCTACGGGTCAAACGCAACAACGGTTGGCAGCACTACCATCCGTTGCAGCACTAACCACCACGTCTGTCCAAGCTCCATTCATTGCACCTACCCAAAACCAAGTTCAACCTGACGTTTCTCAAAAGTTAATAACTACTATTGAGTCATTAACAGCTCGGTTAGAAACTATGGAAGGTAAACAGGCGCAAGTTCAACCTGAAAAGAAAGTTTACCCTGAATGGGTAGATTCAATTTCTCCTCCATCCAGTTTTGGAAACCCTATTTTCCCTACTTTCAATGGATCAGGCGACCCCGAACAACATTTGACGCATTACGTGTCTTGTTGTGATCCTATGATGGGAACTACAGAGCAGCAAGAAGCAGTGAAACTCAGATGCTTCGTGCGAACCTTGCAAGGACCAGCTTTTGTCTGGTATACATGCTTGCAATCCCGGTCAGTCATCGGATGGGAGGATCTTCGTCAAAAATTCCTTCTTCAGTTAAGCTCAACTTTGCCAAAAACAAAAGTTTTCGATCTTACAAACTTCAAGCAAAGGGAGAATGAAAGAGTCTCTGATTTCATTGCTCGTTGGAAGAGATTAACGTATTCCTTGAGTTTAGCACTCCCTAAGGAGGAATTGTTTCCAATCTGTGTGGAAAATCTGCGTGACGAATTATGCACGCCATTGATCCCTGTGAAATACACAGGAGGGTTTCGAGACCTTACTTCAATCGCTCAGCAGATTGAAGATTCCCTTATACAGGCTAAGGTTAAATCTCGTATAATTCCATCAGCTCCAGGAAGAAGAATCGGTAAAGCAGAAACTGCTATAGTTATGCTTAAACAAGCACCTGTACCTATTTCTACTTCAAAACCTTCATCTTCTCGAAGGGCTCCACCTCCTGAACGCCAACAACAAAGGCTGTTTCGTCCAAATGATCAAAAAGATCAACGACGAAAACAATTTGAGGATATGAAGAGTAAAACATACTCTTTCCGAAGTGAGAAAGTTCCTGGTTACTTCATTTCAGCTCTGGAAAATAATTTGGTTCAATTACCAGTGCCCAAGAGGCCAAACAAGGAAGGAGATGAAGACCGTCCCAATTATTGTCCCTTTCATCAAATGTTGGGGCATCCCATCCAGGAGTGTTTTGTCTTTAAAGACCTCCTGCAAAAGATGGTCGACTTGGGACAAGTCAAATTGAAGGGTTCTTCAGCTCATGTAGCGTGTATTACCGCTACAGATCCAGAGGAAGGAGGCGCGTGGCAGGAAGTCAAAAGCAAAACTGCGAAAAAATATGATGATTGGATGGTCAGAAAGATAATCAATTGGACCCATTCCATTTTGCGAACACAATTAAAGAAGCCAATTGTGTCTCCTACAAAAGCTGCAGTAAAGCCTCCATCAAAAGAGAAATCCTCAAAAGGACAGCGCAATTCAAAGAAGAAAGAGGAATCAGGAGAAGATGAGTATGTGTCAAAGCCTAAATTGTCTTTGACTCTGGCAGATTTCATGCCATCTACTTCAAAGCCACGGGCACCGCCCCATCAAACGGCACAGCCTAAACAGGCTAACCAGGCAGAGTCTTTATCAGACGAAGAGTTAATCTTTGGTTCTGTTATTATGATTCAATTAACAGATCCATATTCCAGTCTTTATGAGCCTGAATTCCCTGTATCAAATAAGGGAATCCGAAGAGGTTCTAGAGGTTCAGGATATAGGGGAAGACGTGGATCTTTCTGAAGCCACTACTCTAATTTTACCCCTGCTAGCGCTGTATATGCAGCAGAAACTCGTGGTAGAGCCCTTCAGCGAGCTCAAAAAGAACAAGCAAGTTCTTCTGCCAATGGCCAACTTAGTTTTGGCACAGTTATTTTGGAAGACCGATTAAAGGTTCCATATTCTTTATCTCAGCAAGTAAATGGATCTAATCAGTCTAATCTTCCAAAACCAAGGATGTTGCCAACTTCAATACAAGATGCATCATCTTCCAAAGCATCTGCTTCCAAGGTACCTACTAAACCGCATATTACTATTGGGAAACAGAGACCTCTAGATCAAAAGTATGATATATTGAAACACTTGGCCCATGTACCAGCCAAGTTATCAATTTTGAATGCTTTGAATCTGTCAAGAGATCTTTGGGAAGCACTCGTCGAAGCTTTGTCAAGTCCTCAGGAGTTTGAAGCTGAAATTACTGCAGCTGAAATCTATCACATAGAGAATAATCCTGCAGAATGCCATGCAGTGATATCTTTTACTGATAAAGATGAAGATGATGTTGTTCATGGGAATATAAAACCTTTGTACTTATCTGGAAAAGTCAATGCTATAGATGTTCGAAGAGCTTTCATTGACAATGGTTCAGGAGTCAACCTCATGCCCATTCGTACACTTCATCGATTGGGCCTCATGGAATCTGATTTATCTCCTTCTACCATGATGTTGTAAGGATATGATAAAAATGAACAAGAACCAATGGGAGAAGTTACACTCAGAACTCAGTTTGGAGATCTTGTTTCCAATTCGGATTTCATGATTGTTGATCAAGACTCAGCTTTCAATATCTTGCTTGGATGACCCTGGCTACATCAGCATGCAGCTATTCCGTCATCATACCATCAATGTCTCAAATACTGTTTCGATGGTAAAGTTGGAACATTGTATGGTGATAAGGCCCCATTCAAGACATGTGAGTCTCAATACATTGAGGCGGAATTTTATCACATGAAGGGTAGAGAAAAATCTACAATGAAGGAAATTACCAAAGTTAATGCTCCATATGGTTTGGAGAAAATTCCAATAAATCAATTTTCACATATGAGTACAGATTATGTCTTACCTATCAGTCAAATTGACAAAATAGGCCCAAATCAAAATACTCTTATGGAAAGATCCATAATGTCAATTACGGCAATCGAGCCAGACAACATGGAAGAAATTGGTAACTTACCAAGCAGTGATGAAAGCATAAGTGGTGACGTTTTCATTTCGTCTGCTGAAGTCCAACAAGTCTATACTTCGCTAATCAGGCTAGAAGTAATAGCAACACCAGAGGTGAATAATGATGTCGATTCTCAATCCATCATCTCCTCTTTATTTCCCAAAGAAGACCCTTTATCATCAATAGGGTCGGAAACAGAAGCTTCTTCTTCAAAATGTGAAAATTTTGACATCTCTTATGATCATGAGAATTTCGTTTTTTCATCTACTTTGCAAGTAGAAACGGAAGAAATAACACATGATGAAGAGGAAGAGGAAGATCTTAGAGATGCTCCTCTAGCATTTGAAGAGGGTATCTCCACCACTGTGGATGAACTCAGAGAAGTAAATCTGGGTACAGAGAAAGATCCACGCCCCACTTTAATTAGTGTGGCCATGACCCTTGAAGAGCAAGAGATGTATATTTCTTTTCTAAAGAAAAATAAAGATATTTTTGCTTGGAATTATACAGAGATGTTTGGCCTTGATCTTGATGTTGCCACCCATCATTTGGGTTTGCCAAAAGAACATCGAGGATTCAAGCAAGCTGCGAGAAGAACACACCCAACCTATGCTTCCAAAATTGAGGCTGAAGTGGATAAGCTTATCAAAGCTAACTTCTTCAGAGAAGTTCAATATCCCAAGTGGTCGGCTAATATTGTCCCTGTAAAGAAGAAGAATGGATAAATTAGGGTTTGCATCGATTTCAGAGATCTTAATCGGTATTGTCCTAAAGATGATTTCCCAGTTCCGATTACAGAACTCTTAATTGATGCGACGGCTGGCTATGAAGTACTTTCTTTCATGGATGGATATTCTGGATATAATCAGATCTGAATGGCCCCCAAAGATGAGGAATATACAGCCTTCAGAGCTCCTCAAGGTGTGTTTTGTTACCGGGTGATGCCCTTTGGTTTAAAGAATGCAGGTGCAACATATCAACGCGCCATGAATCGTATCTTCAAACCTCTTTTAGGGAAGTTTGTTGAATGATATGTAGATGATTTGGTGGTTAAATCCAAACAACGTTCTAATCACTTGGCTGATTTGGAAGTCATATTCCACAAGCTTCGACAACATAATTTGAAGATGAACCCCTTAAAATGTGCTTTTGGGGTAACCTCAGGAAAATTCCTCGGCTTTGTTGTACGCCATCGTGGTATTGAAGTCGATCCTGAGAAGACCAAATCAATCCATGGTATGTCACCTCCTAGGAATTTGAAAGAATTTAGAGGACTTCAAGGACACTTAGCCTATATTCGGCGTTTCATCGCCAATTTGGCAGGCAAAAGTTTACCCTTTACCAAATTATTGAAGAAAGGAGTCACTTACCAGTGGACTGAATAATGTCAAGAAGCATTTGATGTTCTCAAGAAATACCTCTTGAGTCCACCAGTACTCATGCCACCTATTGAGGGTAGACCTCTTATCCTCTATGTGACAGCTTTAGAGCGATCATTGGGTGCCTTTCTCGCTCAAAAGAATGATGCTGGGAATGAAAATAGTCTCTACTATCTCAGTAGAACTATGCTTGAAGCAGAAACCCGGTATTCAAGTATTGAAAAATGATGCCTAGCATTAATCTTTGCAGTTCAGAAACTGAGACACTACCTGCAACATCCTGAGGTCCAATTGGTATCTCGTAATAATCCGCTCAAATTCATCCTTAGTCGTCCAATACTTACAGGACGTCTGGCAAGGTGGGCGGTTATTCTACAGCAGTTCGACATTCAGTATGTGTCTCAAAAGGCAATTAAGGTCCAAGCTCTGGCTGATTTCCTGGCTGAACATCCTTCAGTGGAAGACACGTATTCAGATATCGAACTCCCTGATGAGGAAGTTTTCTCTATTCAAGAGAGTCCTCAAACATGGGAAATGTATTTTGATGGTGCTTCTAGAAGTCCAACAGGGAAGAAAATGGAAAATCCTAAATTCAACAAAGTTGGTTTAGGAATTGTGCTCATTTCTCCAAATAAGGCAGTGTTACCTTATTCCTTTTTGTTGTGGGAAGGTTGTACCAATAATGAAGCTGAATACCAAGCTCTCATTACAGGCTTGGAGTTAGCGCTTCAAGCACAGGTGAATCACTTAAAGGTGAAAGGTGATTCAGACCTGGTAATCAAACAAGTCAATGGGGATTATGCCATCAGAAAAGAAGAATTAATCCCTTTGTATGATTACGTCAGAGAGTTAATGTCGGAATTCCCTTCAGAACCGACATTTTCTTATGTCCCAAGATCACAAAATGCTCAAGCTGATGCACTGGCTAATATAGCCACAGCTTTAGCAGATCCAAATCGGGACGAGACAACCATTTTTATTGCCCACCGTCGTGCAATTTCACCTTATGTTCAAGTCAGAACAGAGGAAATTAATGAAATTAGTCCCATTCCTGAACCGTATGGTCATACTACAGGATGGATGTCACCTATCAGGGAATACCTTCAAAATGGAACACTTCCACTTGATAGAGCCGAGAAAGAACAAATTCGGCGACGTGTGGTCAATTTTACTCTTTATGATAGCCCAAACCACCTCGAGAAAATTCTCTACAAACGTGGTTTTGATGGAGTTCTCTTCAGATGAATTGATGGTGAAGAGACAATGGTTTTCATAAAAGAAGTGCATGCAGGAGTGTGTGGTGCCCACCAGTCTGGACATAGACTGTCTGATCAAATTCGAAGGCTTGGATACTTTTGTCCTTCAATGATACAAGATTGTGTTAATTTCACAAAGAAGTGTCATTCATGCCAAGTATATGCCAACTTCATTCATAAACCTCCAGAGTTTCTTCATACAGCTAAATACTCATGGCCATTTTCCACATGGGGAATGGATGTGATGGGACCTTACCCTTCAGCTACGACCAAGCAGTTTAAGTACATTATTACTACTACTGATTTCTTTTCCAAATGGGCAGAGGCAGTACCTCTCAAAGAAGTCAGTTCTAAATTCATTGTTAGCTTCATCAAGTCTAACATCATTACTAGATTTGGTGTCCCTCATACCATATTGACGGATAACGACACCAACTTCTGTTCTTCTGAGGTAAAGAAATTGTATCAAGAATACAACATTAAGTCCAACAATTCATCTCGATATCATGAAGCGGCTAATGGCCAGATAGAGGCCTTCAACAAGACTCTTTCAAATATACTGCAAAAGATGGTGGATAAAGATAAGAGGTCATGGCCTGATAAACTCTTTCATGCTTTATGGGCTTATCAGACTACCACTCACAATGCAACGTGGTCAACTCCATATTCATTGGTATATGGAACAGAAGCAGTCTTTCCAATTGAAGTTCAATTGCCCTCACTCAGAATAGCCATTTCTGATCAGTTATCTACAGATGAGCAATCCCAAAAGCGGTTGAATGAATTGGAACAGTTATATGAGAAAAGATTGTGCACTTTGCACCACTTGGAAATCTATCAGAATCGAATAGCACGAGCTTTTAACAAAAAAGTTCATCTTCGTTCATTCATTCAGGGAGAACTGGTATTGGTTCTCAGAGCACCAATGATACCAGGAAAGAAGCCTCCCATGCTTGAACCAAAATGGGAAGGACCTTATTCAATACATAAGGTCTACTCCAATGGAGCATATTCTCTAATCTCAATGGATGGAGAACACATCACAACTCCAACTAATGCCAGATTTCTGAAGAAGTATTTTGTATAAACACAAAATATTGTTCCCAGATCCAAAACAATCACATTGGTTCATGATTTTGTCCTACATGACACAAAACTGTATTTTGTCCTACATGACACTAAACTGTATTTTGTCCTACATGACACTAAAATGTATTTTGTCCTACATGACACTAAACTGTATTTTGTCCTACATGACACTAAACTGTATTTTGTCCTACATGACACTAAACTGTATTTTGTCCTACATGACACTAAACTGTATTTTATCCTACATGACACTAAACTGTATTATGTCCTATCTACATGACGTTAAACTGTACAGAAGTTCCTACATGATGTCCTACATGAAATTAAACTGTATTTTGTCCTACATGACATTAAACTGTATTTTGTCCTACATGACATTAAACTGTATTATGTCCTACATGACATTAAACTGTATTTTGTCCTACATGACATTAAACTGTATTTTGTCCTACATGACATTAAACTGTATTTTGTCCTACATGACATTAAACTGTATTTTGTCCTACATGACATTAAACTGTATTATGTCCTACATGACATTAAACTGTATTTTGTCCTACACTACATTAAACTGTATTTTGTACTACATGACATTAAACTGAATTTTGTCCTACATGACATTAAACTGTATTATGTCCTACATGACATTAAACTGTATTTTGTCCTACATGACATTAAACTGTATTTTGTCATACATGACATTAAACTGTATTATGTCCTACATGACATTAAACTGTATTTTGTCCTACATGACATTAAACTGTATTTTGTCCTACATGACATTAAACTGTATTTTGTCCTACATGACATTAAACTGTATTTTGTCCTACATGACATTAAACTGTATTTTTTCATACATGACATTAAACTGTATTATGTCCTACATGACATTAAACTGTATTTTTTCCTACATGACATTAAACTGTATTTTGTCCTACATGACATTAAACTGTATTTTGTCCTACATGACATTAAACTGTATTTTGTCCTACATGACATTAAACTGTATTTTGTCCTACATGACATTAAACTGTATTTTGTCCTACATGACATTAAACTGTATTTTTTCCTACATGACATTAAACTGTATTTTGTCCTACATGACATTAAACTGTATTTTGTCCTACATGAAATTAAACTGTATTTTGTCCTACATGACATTAAACTGTATTTTGTCTTACATGACATTAAACTGTATTATGTCCTACATGACATTAAACTGTATTTTGTCCTACATGACATTAAACTATATTTTGTCCTACATGACATTAAACTGTATTTTGTCCTACATGACATTAAACTGTATTTTGTCCTACATGACATTAAACTGTATTATGTCCTACATGACATTAAACTGTATTTTTTCCTACATGACATTAAACTGTATTTTGTCCTACATGACATTAAAATGTATTTTGTCCGAGATGACATTAAACTATATTTTTTCCGAGATGACATTAAACTATATTTTGTCCTAGCAACATGACATTGAACTGTGTGGCACATTCATCGTCCAGCATGGCGATAAACTGTAAAAAGTCCCCAGAACTGATATCCTTGTATTGGTTCACCTTAGTACTAGCTACATGACTTTAAACTATACATCACCAGTTCATCCTTGCTATATGACGTTAAACTATACAGCAATGGTCCAGTATGACTTTAAACTGCAACTTCGTCCCACACGACATTAAACTGTGAAAAAGTTCCCTAAACCGTCCAGCAAGACGTTAAACTGTGATGTCCTAACTACATGACGCTAAACTGTATAAAAGTCCCTCACATCCGGAAAGACGTTAACCTATATAATCATCAAAGGTCAAGCATGATATTAAACTGCACAATCCCCCTTTCGTTCAATATGACGTTAAACTGTATTGTCCCCATCGTCTTAACTACATGACGGTAAACTGTACAGAAAGTCCTTGATATTTCCTACATGACATTAAACTGTTATTTTGTCCCTGCTACATGACACTAAACTGTGCAGCACCAATAGTCCTAACTGCAAGACTTTAAACTACATAGTCCCTTTTTTATGTCCTACATGACATTAAACTGTGCATCGTTAAGGTTGTTATTACCTCTTGTTTATCACACCGAGTATGACTCACGTGAGCTTAGAGAAAATATCAACCATAATACTCCCTTTGGGCAACTAACCATGTGGAAGTCCCAACAACATTTTTTATTAGATCATTGTCCCCAAGAACAACTTGATCATTAATTCATTCTTTAATTGAACTACACGGACTTTGATCCTTGCCCTCCAGGCTGGGTATGTAGGCAACCTCCCAGGGTTCAAGCCCAAAAATAATCTCTTCACGTCGGTTCACCACCATCTCATATGATGTTGATTCGTGAAACCGCCCCTAGAATCAATATTTTTTTACATTGATTCACTTTCTTCCTTGTTATATGACGTTAAACTATGCAACACTTTTGTCCGGTACGAAAATAAACTACAATATTCTTTGATTTCCTCATTTGAGAGAGAACTATTATTGACATTGATTTTTCAATCATGGTTTTCATTTTCAAAAGACTACATGCATACATGGTAATGCCTAAACTTTTTATCTTAGGTTAAAACCATCATTACACTAAAGTCCCCTTTCACCCTTCACATGTACGAACCAAATTTGTAGAAAGGGTAGTTCTAAAACTACGTGGACTTGATTCCCATCCTTATGGGATACGTAGGAACATTCGAGTGTCCCTCGAATCCAGTCCCAAGTCTTTTGGGCCTAACCCCAAATTTCACTTTCAGTCTCTTGGCTGAAAAGTCCTCATGAAAACACACACTGTGTATTCATTATTATGGTCCGAATTCTATGACCCTAAACTAAGATCACTCATACTTTCGTCCTGCACGACGTTAAACTGCATTTCAAGAACTACGTATGACTTGATTCTCATTCTTATGAGATACGTAGTGAAGTCCAGGTTTTCAGGACCCAGCCACAACATGATTATGGTTATCATTGACCTGTGTATCTCTATATACATTGGACAATACCCATCATTATGTGTTATAATCCTAACCTTAAATATTTTCAGGTCTTCATAACCCTTTTTCATGACCTCTAGTCACAAAAATGTCAAACTTCTGAGAATTCTTTTGCCTGACTATGCAGCACGTGCCCATAGGTGGCCTTGCATAAACAGTCCACATAACAGACTTGTCAGCTGAAAGAAGCTATTTATTTGACCATGCAGCCAATGCCCTTAGGTGGTCCTGCATATTTCAACCCCCTAACGGGTTTTGTTAAATAATAGTAACTTCATTCTTGGGAAGGATGCCTCTTTTGTCCTTATTTGTCTTAAACGACAGTATGTAGGGATCCGCAAAAAATAGCCATCCTTAACATATTTGTCCCAAATCCTTTTTCATGATCTGAAAGTATTCAAGTCTATTGTTTATTCTTCTTCCCTACATTTGGGTCAGACCTTTGTAGGAGTGATATTCATCCAGTTCTTCGATATTCTTGTTCGGAAATATCTTCTCCATATTCAAGTACCTCTTTCCATACAACAAACTCTATACTTTAGAAAATTTGAATCTCCATAAACATTCACTGGCTTCTGTGCACTAGGAAAGTAAATTTCTGAGAGTTCTTTTGCCTGACTATGCAGCACGTGCCCATAGGTGGCCTTGCATAAACAGTCCACATAACAGACTTGTCAGCCGAAAGATGCTATTTATTTAACCATGCAGCCAATGCCCTTAGGTGGCCCTGCATATTTCAACCCCCTAACGGGTTTGTTAAATAATAGTAACTTCATTCTTGGAAACTACTTCTTCTAATTCCTTTTAGCTATTTTTCATATCATTCCTCGGATTCAAATATTCTTAAGCCAAAGTTTACATATTTTCCCTCATACTTGAGTATGGTAGTATGTTTTCAGATGAACTTTCAAGGAATTGTGTCAATTCTAATCCATTTCGGTCAAATCTATTTCGACCTTAAACATTATCCCCTTTATGTCCGGCATGCATGACTTTAAACTGCCCACAAAAGAGAAAGGAACTCTGAATAAAAGTCAAGTTCCAGCACACTTGCGCTGCCTTCTGCGCACTGAAGACTTGGAAACCACCTTTTCCTTTGGATGTCTTTGATTTCCTCAGAGTCAAATCCTCATTTCTCTCCGGATCCAACTCTGAGGGGGGACTTTTGTTGACACTCCTTTCGTCACAGAATATAAAGATCGGAAAAGGGATGAACAATGAGAACATTGCCCATAGGTCGCACAATTTCCCTCATGGTCGCGCAAGTACACTTGCGCGCCGCCTAGTGGTCGTGCAAGTACTTGCGTGACGCCTTATGGTCGTGCAAGTGACTTGCGTGACCTAAGTGGTAACCGCCCAGGGTCTTCTTCTGCCTATAAATAGACCCTGTGGGCCCCCCATTCGGAGAGGATCTTTTTCCAGAAACTCGGATTGAAGCTCCCGACGCCCAAGTCTCTTCTCAAAGCTTCCGGAACACTTCTAAGGTAATTTCTTACCTAGAACAGAAGATTTAAAGAGAAGAAGGAAGGCCTAAGTGTTGAAACTTATCAAACACTTGCGCGCCGACTTATTTCCTTCAATATAACTTGCGCGTCCCTTTTCTGGAAGAACCTCAAGAAAATTCTAAAGGGTTTTAAAAAGAGTTGCTCAAGTATTTCAATGCTGGTTGAAAATCGTGCAAGTACACTATGTGTCGCGCAGGTATACCTGCGCGACCATACTTGCACGCCCATGGAAGACTTGCGCTCCTTCCAAGACTTGTGCGCCCCTATCTTTTTGGGTGCCCATCTTGCCCATTTTTACCCCTCTTAAGCCATCACACCTTTCCTTTTCATGATTCAGTCTTCAAGACACTCTTCAAAGCCATTTATGGCATGATTTCGTGATTTGAGTTCCTTATCTGAAAGGAATTCTGTGGAATATCTCTCAAAGTCTAGTGATTTAAATATCCTTATGTCATTAAATATGGAGAGTTCATTCATTAAACCTCATCCTTTAAGATGAGAGAATCCTAACCTGGGTCTCCTTTTCAGGAATAATCCCCAGTTATAAATCCTTTAATCTGGGCATCCTCCTCAGGAGTAAGCCCCAAACCATAATTCCTTAACTTGGGCATCCTCCTTAGGAGTAAGCCCCAATCAACCTCAAATATGGGCATCCTCCTCAGGAGTAAGCCCCAAACCTTAATCCCTAACCTGGGTCTCCTTTTCAGGAATAAGACTCAGTCATAACCTTGGGTTTCCTTTTCAGGAGTATGCCCCAAGTCCCCTAACCGGGGCCTCCTTTTTAGGAGTAAGTCCCAGTCATAATCTTGGGTTCCCTTTTCAGGAGTAAACCCCAAGCCCCCTTAAATTTCTCTTAACCAGTCCTAATTTACCCTTAATTTGGGTTTCCTTTTCAGGATTAAAACCCAATCATAAGTCCCCTCCTAACTTGGGAATCCTCCTTAGGAGTAATCCCCAAGATTAGAGTATTCAAATCTCCATGAAGCACATATAACTTTATGGACCCTATTCATGGATTTTCTCCCTAAAAGTAAATCCTAAACCTTAATCTATCTGGGCAGTCATACATGCATAAGCTCCAAACAAATTCTTATGATTGCATCTTTCATGGCACAATTGTCTAAATTTTTACCAATACCTCTTGTTTCTCACACCGATCATGACTCACGTGAGCTTAGAGTGTAAAAGTAATTATGACATTCTTCTTTGAGACATCAATCATAAACATCATACTCCATTACTCAAACTACGTGGGTTCTGATTCCTTTTCCAAAACAAAGGATACATAGGTAGCCCATTCATGGGTTCGATCCCATCTTTGAAATAATGCATGTCCTTCTGAATGACGATAAACTTCAAGTGCCTCACTGAGTGGCTTTAAAACCAGCCTGGTCATCATAATGACCAAGATACTTTTATATAAATGTTTTGAAGGATACCATTTACCAAGAATCTCTAAACAGATATAGATGATTCCCTATTTATGAAGAACCTCGAATACATATAAAATATTCTCTAAATTTCTTGCATATTTAATCATTGATTGTTAAAACTAAAGGAAAGCTCATTTTATACTTGGTAATGTAATAAGGATTAATGAACATAACTTAAATCTATAAAGAGAGTCCCGGAGTAGACAATAATTCCCCTCAAAAAGGTGTGATGAGTCTGACCTCCCATCCTCTCGACCAATGCAAATTCCTAAGCCTCATTAGTCCACAAGCTAATGAGCGCCTGCCTTTGGAAAGTAGGTCCAAACGGATGTGGAATCATTGGATGTTTCCGGTTCTACGAACAAACCCGTTAGAAACTGATCGGAACGTTTGAATCTCTCGTCCAGGAGGTCATCCCTGGATTCCGTGAGGAAACAATCTCTTTCATGGGGTTTACGGTTCAAAGGTTATCAAAGTGGTAAGGGATTTTGTCTCTTTTTGACTTCTTTGGAATATACGTTATATTTTGCACCTATATTATTTTATGAAGCTCATAAGCATAAAAATTGGAATTTAATATAATAATAATATTATTTTATAGATATTCTATGATTCATATAATTTTATTCTTTCATGGAGTTTATGATTCTAATGTTCCCAAAGTGGTAATGGATTTTTGTCTCAATTTTCCTTCCATGTTGCATATTATATTTTATTCACTGATCTTTTGTTATGGAGAGTATATACAAACCCTATTACTTGTAATATCAGTAAATAATTTATTATAATTATATTCTATGATTTATTTAATGTTATTCTTTCATAGGGCTTACAATTTAATGATAACAATGTTGCAGAGATTTTATGTTACAATCTCAACGCTAATCAAGATTTTTTTATAATTATGTTTCCAATGATAAAATATTATAATCCATATCTAAAGAAACTCATGAATATTATTCCACTATGTATATATCATTATAATACAAATTTACAGTTCATTTTCCTCTCTTAATGTACTCAAGAGTTTAAAGAATATTTTTATAAAAAATCATCTACATTTTTATCTTCAGTTGAAAACGCTTTTTCATGCAAGGCTATGTTGACTAAAAATGTTTTCAAAAATGTTTTTAACATTTTTAAAATGAAATATTTTAGATATTTTTAACACTTATTAAATTGTTGTATTATTTTTTTAAAGTAATATTTATGTTGTTTTCCAAATAATGTATGTTTGGATGTTATCAAAAATGTGAAAGGAATCATTATTTTAACATGTATGTAATGAAACAAAATTATAGTCATCATGAAAATTGTTTTCTTTGTATATTCCTTTATATGTTTTTCATGTTACTTTCATATGAAATGATTTTCAAAATATTTGATTTTTTATAAGTTCTTTTCACAATAGAAATGTTTTTTTCTCCAAGAAATGTGTCAAAAGATTTTTAATGCATATTTTATATGTTTTTAAGGTTATTTAAAAAAATGAATTTCCAAATGTATTATTATTTTAAAAAAATAATGGAAAGATAATTTCACTCTTTTATTTTTATAAATTATTTTTAAATATTCTTTTATATTTTTTAAGGTTATTTTCATAGAAAATGATTCCCAATTTGTTTTCTTTTTTAAAAACTATTTTTCAAAAAATAAATAATATTTTCCTCAAAAATTATTCTAAATAGTTTTTAAATATTTATTTATAAGATTAAATCTCATATTCAATGAATTTTTTTTTCAAAATATTAAATTAATTTTAATTTTTTTTAATGTGGGTTTCTAAAATGAAAAGATTTATTTTCCTCAAAATGACATTAATTATAACTTTTTTTCACTCCCAATCATCATCACTAATAACACTTTTTTAAAATATTCTCAAATAATGATATTTTTTATGATACCATATTCATTATTTTTTGGAATGGATTAAGATTAACTTAAATATATGGTTAAGGAACCCATCTCTATTATTCTAGTTAATCATGTTTCAAGAGATTGTTACAAAACACATTTCTTTTCCACGTGTTAATTATTTTTCAAAGAGATTGTTATATAACCCTTTTATTTTCTACTAGTTAATCATTTTTCTTATATTTTGTTATGTAACATGTTTCTCTTCCATGGGTTAGGCATGTTATGAATGGTATAATGAGTTTTTTATAAGTTTTATGATAAAAATCAAGCTCTATTTACATTATTTATAGTTTATGTACATTATATTCAATGGGGGATCCCAGATAGTGTTGGGGGAGCTTGATATAACATATACTATGGGAGAAACCATATAACACAAGGTGAGCCCAATATATCTTATATGATGGGTGTGACTATATATCACTCCAATACATTGGGTAATAACTATGTTCTCCAATGAAATATACAAAAAGTCGTCTGTGTAGTTATTTCAAATATAAGGGTTCTCTAAGGGTTTCATATGATAATTTCAATAGTAACTTCTTGGTTTTTTATGTGGATATGGGTTATAAATATATCATTTGATAAATATTGATACCACATGGATCATTATTATTGATTCAAATTAGTTTTTCCTTTGTTAAATCCAAATTCCATGTTTTCATGTTTGATGATCCAAGTAATTTTGGGTAATATCTCTTTTATGATTTTCTTATGCACTCTAATTATGTCAACATACCCATATTAACTTCTTATTCTCATTTATGACATTTAATTTCAAAATCATTATTTACCCTTATTGAGTATTTGATCTCACACTTATTATGTTTACTTTTCCCTAGGTTATTAAGAATGGTTCTTAAATAATTATGTATACAAGGGTTTCATATGGATAATAATTATTATTTAATGTGAAATAAGAAAAGAATGGTTTATTTAAAGAAATTATTATTTAATAAAATGGGTATTGTTTATGTATGAGTTATTCCCCATTCTATAAAACTCTAAACCCAAAATATCTTGGATAATATAAGTGATTCAATTTTTTCGTTTGATGTTGTAAGGTTTTTATGGAATCAATTGTATCATGTTAATCAATATTAAATATGTAAACATAAAGATCATTTTTTAGCGTTATATCAGGGTGTTTGGGTTTTTAGATGATATATCATAGATCAACAATGTTGATAATGGTGTAATTATAATTCTCCAATGACATAACAATATGATATCCTCTAATCCCTCATTGAAAATCCAATTTCATTTTTCAATCTCCTAAGGGTATAATCTTTAGTACCTCACTATATATCCTCTAAGTTAAAATATTTTTTTTGAGATATAAGATTGAGTATTTGTAATTTATTTTCATTAAGAAATTCTCTCTCATCTCAAAACCTCTTATACAAAAGTTTCTCATAATCAAAAAGTGAGAGACATATTCATACTACCACTATTTTAAGGTATGATGGGTTTTCACATCTAGAAAAATGATGGAGATTGGTTTTTTCATATCTATCAAAATGTAAGGGAGAAATTGGATACAAGATCTAATTTATAATTAGAGGATAAATAAGAATTACCTCTCAACTTGATTATATTATATATAAGGTCTCACATTTAGTTATTGTCCAGGTCCTTTATCAAATAGTGTTTTATTCTTCTTTTTATTTTATACATCAATTATTTATTTTCTTATGTGGATCAAAATTGATATGCTTAGTAGTGTAAATTATATACGTCTATTTCATTTATTCTTAATCACTTAATAAATATTGAAAATAATTATTAATACATATCAAAATTATTTATTTATTATGTCAATAAATTTTTATTTTTACCTTTATTTTTTTCATTTGTTTTAATCATTAAAAGGAAAATTCACCTTCTATCTATCTTACTCTGACCAAAAAAGGTTGCCTTATTACCTTGATTTCTTTGAGGTCGATCTATAATTTTTTATAATCTCTTTTTAATTAGTAATCCCTATACATATTAACTAAAAATCCATGAAATAATACTATCTACACATCCATAACTAATGATTATAAATTGTGTTGTATCAAATTATTATAAAGATGAATGTTGTGAACATTGAAAATTGGAATTACCTAGTGATTTAGTATTATTTCCCTACGATCAAATGTAATTATTTTGTTTCCAATTTTACCTTCTAATATAATGCAACTTCTAATTCCAATAAAAGGAAGATAAAATGGGGGTGATTTAATGTATAACAACTTTAAATACCCATTCTCAATGATCATTTTTCTTATATATTAGAAACTCACTTCTCCATATCATAACAAATTAAAGAAATAAATCATTAATTGTGGCACTAAAATTTTTTATTTGGTTTTCACACACTAGTGTATGTACATGTAGTACACATTCAAGGATGTCACAATTTTCCAATATCAACTATAACTTTAGGAATTGTTTCTAAGAATTTATAGGGAAGTTATTATCCCTCTAGGTTTACAACCCCCACAAATATTGAGGACGAATTTCTATTAACTAAAAATGACTTACCACTCCTCTATGTTGTAACTTCATAGTTTCAGGAGCCGCCCAAAGGTGCCTTGTACCCAATTGGTCACATGGCCTCAAGCGAATTTCCCCAAATTCCAACAGCTTCTGACTAGCAGTGAGGGCCTTGGGTGTGATAGTGGGGAAACTATGACCTCATTGGAAGAGTAACACAGAAGAAGAGAAATATATTACATTAGCGGAAGTAGTAATAATACCATACATTAGTAAATAGTTTAAGATTGTAGATATAAATAACTGGAGCACATATATAAATGTTGCATGATATATATGTCTAGGAAAGCAGACAAACAATTCATAATGATAGAATATAGCACATAACCTAAGTAAAAAAGAAAAACAAGAAACAACTCCTCAGCATCACAAGCCTCATCTTGGTCCCATGATCTTATACTCCAAGCAGTCAAGTACCGAAAGTAGTATGGCGCTTTCCCTTATCTATACCTGGAAAAAATATAATCTGTTTGGGCCCAAAAACATGACCCGAATAGAATGTGAAACTAAATCTTAATAGGAATCCTCCAAGAGATATGTGCCTAATGGTCAGTGAATATATATGGTAGGTAATAAGAAAAATAAGCAGTAAACAAGTAAGTACTCAATAGTAAATATTCCTATAGTTTCTAAGCATTCAAATACCACATATCATGTAAGCAGATAATCGCAAAAAGGTAACCCTCTAGGATGTTCTGACAACCTAATCCCCTCCGGTACTACCTATCAAACACAAGAAACCTTCTAGGAAGTACACATAGTCTAACCCCTTTGGATCAAAATTAGCACAACCTCTATGAGGATGCACTCACTGTCAATTCCCCATATAGTATTGTATCTATAACTAAAAGGATATCTAGGGAATCCCTTACAACTCATTCCCCCAATGGCCCACGTCGAGGAACTATAGACACTCTGAGTAAGAACTTACATCAATTCACCCTATAGTCTCGCATCGTAATAGTAAAAACAACAGACCCTCTAGAGAATCCCTCACATCCATTCTTCCTATGGTTTACTACACCAGGTTCTCATGGCCCTGTGTAAGTCAAATGAGAACAACAATAAATATTATCCAAAGTAATCCTCAAGAATAACTTGGCTAAACAGTCTACAACATAACATCATGTCAGATAAAACACTCCATCTTAACAATACTAGGTTTGGAAAACAAAGCAACAACCTAACAAGAAAAACTAGACCAAATGGTAAAAAAACAAGAAAACATGGTAAAAACCTCCATAGCATGGAAAAATAAACCCTATTCACAACATATATCCTCTATCTAAACAACCAAGTAAAAACATGCAAACATTAGGTCTAAAAACATAAACACGTAAAACCTTTTTCAAGGGTATTGGTAACCTTTTCACATATAACTCAAATACTAACAACGGAAAGGCACAAACCGCCTACCTCAGTGTTGTAGGATCATTATACGTGAACCTCAAG
Source organism: Viscum album (assembly GCA_963277665.1). Taxonomy (NCBI): domain Eukaryota; kingdom Viridiplantae; phylum Streptophyta; class Magnoliopsida; order Santalales; family Viscaceae; genus Viscum; species Viscum album. The sequence continues at coordinate 2,111,487,171 of OY728157.1, read as the reverse complement.
CCTTGAATCGCCCTAGAATACCGAAGATATAAAAAACATCTAAAATTTTTAACCAAAGATAACTCTTGAAATAGGAGGAATCCAAAAACGAAGATCTAGACGAAGGAAGAGATTACCTTGGTGATTCCAACGCAATCGATGACAATTGATTCAGAGAATGGATGCTCGATCAGGGGCTCGGCGAAGATTCGTGTCGTACAGATGCTTTCGGACAAACTTGGTCAAGAAGAGATGTGTTTTGTCCGTCAGAGGTGATCCAAGTATGTTTAATGAAAAAAATAAGAAAGTGCATGGAATTTACATTAGAAGTTCGTGGCGTGTACATTAGAAGTATATGTCATGTACTTGCCCTTATCGGCCACTGCATTAAGCGGTCTCCAGGTCAGAACACAAGCTTGTGTGCTCGGCCATTACATGTCCAGCACACGGCTACCTGTGGTAACTGAGTCCATGGTGTGTACTCATAAAGTACACAACATGTACTTAAGAAATTTTCAGAAATTCCTCTTTTTCCCAAAAACACCAGAAAAATGTAACATACCTGAAAATAAGATCTAGGTTCTTACATAAGTAAACTCCATGATCTCCCACGAATCAAGAACAATAGATTTCACCAAGGGTTTTATCATTCTAAGCCATATTTATCAATATAATGAACTCCATGAATTTTATAAATAGATAAACTCATGTAGAACTCTCTTTATTTTGCATAAAATAAATCTTGAATTATTTCTTCCCACAATATCTATTTCCTAGTTTAAAAGTGAATGTTATTTCCTGACATAGGTAACATTAATAGAAACATGAATGGCTAGAACATAACCTCAAAAACACCTCCTAATCACCATGTTCTGGTGTCACATTGAGGAGAAATGAAATAAAAATGGTAGATTATTTACCATCTATATAATCTAATACAAAGGAAAAATTAATATAGAGTGCTGCATGGAAATATGACATGAACCATGGGAACATTGGACCTAGGTAACCTCACACAAGTACCAACCGTGGGATACCAATCCACTGAGGACTTGGTCCAAACATAATGAAATATCTACATAAACCTGTTTACATAACATTTCAAGACACAAAGAATCCACATAATCTATAAAGGGGTGAAACTAGAAAAAAACACACATTATAGATATGGTGTGTACCTAACATTGACTAAAGATACAAAATTATATTACCAAAGGATAAATCATCTTCATTAATATTAAAATAAAACCTGGCATTACACCTCTCATGAGTCCTCCAAAAAGATAAAATAGTTCAACCTAACTCTATGCGACATGTGAGGAAACCCTTCATACCCTATGAAGATTAACTATCAATGTCATGTGACTTACCCCTATCCAAATCTTGTAAAATAGGGTGTATACACATCCCAAAGAATACACATATAGAGTGTGAGTACAAAAGACCCCGTGAATTTACGAACCAACATTATCCAATCTATTATAGTGGCTGGTGAGGAATATAGGGATATAAAGTAGGAAGGTCCAGTTAAACATAAATGTCTGTCATCATGGAAGTATTAAAAATGTTTCTATAATAAACCATGAAAAATTAAATTCAAATTGAATATTGGATAAATATCATGACTTGGTATTTCTTTAAGGTATTTTTAGCCACATCATCTAGACTGGCTTCAATCCATGTTTGTATTTCAGATAGTGTTCCTATCTACCAAAAGCAACATATCTGTTAGAGATATCTAACAAAATAAATCTTCTTTAAGAGAAAACGTATATATATATATATATAACGATCCTATTAGGGAGGAATGTATACGTACTTTAACTTGGAATTACAACTATCCCTTTTTAGGGTGCTTCCATATATCATCACCCTCACCTGGGATGCACTATCTTCTTATAGGAAAGAGAACATATATTTATGTTTCATAGATATATATATATACCTTATATTTCTTCAATATAATGTAATTTACATTAATATATCAATGAACCTTATGTGTAAGCATCATACATCCCTTGAGAATGAATCTGTAAGACTAGGATCAAGACTTGTATATACCATACATAAAAATAAGGTTATACATATGTAATAAAAACCGTAGGCCCCCAAGAAATACAGACATTCTAAATATACAAAAAAATACATGAATGTATCATATTTAAATATATATTTTTTCTGACATTCATTAAGGGATCAAATAAAATCATAAGCAATTAATTTATAACCATTTGAGTCACACAATGACACTACAACGAACATCAATAGAGGGAATCCTAAAACACGTCATATTAGATATGAGATTTAACTTTAGAAAAAAATAAGTAAATCTGCTTGGTGTTTGGTACTTGAGTAATTGATGTCATAGTTTAACCACGATCGAAATGCATGTTTGAAATTATATTATTTTACATCAATATAGGGTGACTTGAAAAGAACTAAAATATTTTTGTGAGTAATACAGTCAAGATAATACTAATTAATTTAAAAAAAATTATTTATCATTAATCAACCCAAAAAGTGTTTTAAAATTATGTAAATCAGGTACAATAACTCAAGAAATAAAATACACATCCGAAAAGCATGTGATCAAACTTATGGAAGCATGTACAAGGCAAAATGATTGGATTTATTGGCTAATAAAAAATCAATTGAAACCATGCCAATAAAATAAGGGTAGGCCTTAAAATTCATTATAACTCCTAAAAATATTATATAGGATTTATTAAAAAGGATTAACCACAACTAGAATCTCAATTCATATCTGTGGAAATAAATTATAGGAATATTTCCTCATTGATAAATATGGTACAAATGAATTAGCTATGGTCATTTAGGAAAACATTTTATTAAATTTATTTTTAACATAATATCATTAGGTAGTTCATTATCATTATACTCTATTCCATTACAATTTCTACACATAAATAATAAAAGAGAAATAGAGTAGGATCACCCAACTATGAATGTACATATTCTATGCTCGAATACCAAAATTAGGCACATGACACCATCAACAAAATTAGGAACCCTGGGTGAGGTTAAAGGAAGGGTTAAGCTACTTCCCCTATTAGAGAATCCAAATCCATCAACAATAGGTGCAACTATATGTCTTGGGTGGAAATTATGATCTTTTTATACCATCTATAGAAAGAGAAAATAGAAAAAAAATTAATTTGATCCCTAGATGATTGGTGATATTTTAGGATAAGTGATGTTTTCATAACAATAGTATAAATTCTAATAATAAGGGAGAACCAACATCATCTTTGACTATAGAGGACCCCGTAGAGAGATAGAAAATATTTAACTTCAATATCAATTTTTGGTTTAAAGGGAGTTGAATAAAAATAGAGTAATATTTCTCAAGGGATAAAAATGTAAAATAATAATAATAATTTCTTATTTTTGTTAATATGGTATTTATTTAGTGTGTGAATAGACCAAAATTCCATTTTAAAGTGAATTCCACCCAGATGTCTACCATGTATTTTTTTTAGGTCCACCTATTACCTAGTGAACTTGAAAGTTATATAGTAACACATGTTCTTCCACAGGTCACCCCATTAAAATTTTCATACTCATTCCATTATTTTTTTCAATGGCCCCAACCATTCTAACACCATGAACTAAACCTAAAATGTGTTTAAAATATTCATTTGAATGATAAAACAACAAGTTTATGGGACTTTAAATCATTAATAGAATCATTTTCTCATCATTAAGAATATTTTTCTCACATCTTAAGGGAAAAGGTTTTCCCATTGTGAAATTATATTGAATTTATGTTCCCATATCTCATTTTAATATCTCCCATGCTTCCATCATACTCGTAATAAAGTAATTATATTACCACATAATACATTCTCACTCCAATCGAAGATCGAAATATGTTTCTCCAAAAAGCTACCATATGACTCCAAATCCATATCCTTTTATCGGGTAACTTGATTTGGAACAAGAACTTACTTCAAAAACATTAATACATTGAAATAATAATAGATTGTGAAAATAAATGAGGAAAATCTAAAAAATAATACAAATCCTCATCATGATCCAAGATTAAAAATCATATAATGAAGTGGTGTGAAATATTTACATTCTTTCCCATCAATCATTGAACTGATTTAGGGGAGACATGGATAAATACATGATCACAATCTTGGAATTCCAAAGTCTATCATCTCTGATAGGTTCCATAATTTTGATGACAGTAAACCATTAGAAGCTACTTTGGAATTAATTTAAAATTCTCTCATCTCCGAAACAAAGATAAACTAATAAGTGATGAATATCTAATCACAATATATTTTAATAAATAATGACATGTTATACCATAAAGTTCCTCTAATGGATCCATATAAATATATGCATGATAGATTTTATTGTAGGAAAAATATTCGAGCATTATTTGAATCACCCAAGAGCCACCAAAAGCGGTGATGCCTACCTATAATATATTATCCAAAAATATAAATGGTATTTTTTTGACTAACTTTCCTTATCAGGTTAATATAATATTCTTAGCTTTAACTGAGATATGAGTTCCACATAAAAACCATGTTAAAAATGGGAGGTAAATCTTGTGATGTAAATAGATACAATAGTAACTATCAATATATAGAGTCTCAGAATCATTAAAACATAGAACTTTTCCAATTATTCATATATATATTCTTCTAATATTGGTAGGAAATTTTTTTTCTTGGTTTGGTGATCCACTATGACCCATACTTTAACAACCCATACTTTTCTTACATAGATATAAAATATACTTAGATGAATATTTATTACATAACATTTCAATCCACGCTATAATCATATATGTTTTGTTCCATTAGAAAAATATACCTATAAACTATTGGTTCATTATTATCTCCCACTATGTTCATCATAATTAACTCCGGTATTCGAATTATTGTAATCAATAAATTTATTCACAACCTAGGGAAATAGAACAATATGGAAGGTTGATCTCAAATGCTCAGTAAGGGTGAACATGGGATATATCAATATATAATCATATGAATGAATAATATAATAATAAGTTTATGAGATCAAGACTATAAAATAAAATATTACTACGCAATATCATAATGATCATAAATAAGAGTTATGATATAAAAGATTAATGTCTGTGGAATCATATTAAGTATATGAACCAATTCACATGTCAAGGTTAACTACCAAGACCATCATACCAGGAATCAAAAACTAGTTCCCATTGTAGATCGAGAACATTGACATGTTTACCAAAATGGATCAACCACTTGAAATTATTCCCCATAATGTATTTATAACATCGACTTGTTTCCCATAAATATATCATGACATATAATACATTACCCAACATATTGGAGAGAGATATATGTATCGTCCATCACATAATTAAAACCATATATATATGTGACACAAGATCATAAATAATTTATCATACCATAATTGTTGTTCCCGATTTGTGTATACATTTTCATACATTATAATGAAAATAAAAAAAATATTTATACTGAAGACACATATTTTTTATTATAAAATTATTTAATTTAGTTCTCATAATGATTTTTGAGTATTTTACAGCCAATGTAACAAACTCTAAAATCATAAAAAAATTTCACTTATACAAGGAATGTACTTTATCAACACATGTCGTGTACCATTTCCTGGACACGGATCAGCTAGAATGAGTACACTCCCATGTCACCAACCATATATAACACAATGTGTACAACCCATTCATATGATGTGTCTGACATTATAGATGTGGTTGGTGGCTGAATTCAATAATACACACCACGTGTGGTGGCACTACATGTCAGGTACCTGCACCATCTGACCAGTAACATATTCAAAGTGAAGGAGCGATGTAGAGGATCCCCTACCGGTGTAAAAAACAAGTCCATGAAAATTTGAAATGAGTATACACCATGCACTTTATGGTACATGCCTAGTATTTCTAGAATCTATAAATTATAGGTGAATCCCTACATGTTCGAGATTGTACATCCTAGAGTGGTGCTTCTGATCTACCCATTGAAACTCCCTCGAATCCATTTTGATTTTACCCTTACTGTTTTCATTTCTACTCTATGGTAATTCTCCTCTTTACATTTATTCTTCTCATATACATGGTAGGTATTGAGTCTCGACTCAAAACACACACCGTAAACACGTTCATAAGGGGGGTAGTTTTCATTATGTTGGGGTTTTAAAAATTATTGTGTTTTATTTGTAATCGAAAACCCCAAGTGTTTTTATATTAGGAATTTAGTTTACAATTTCATCAATGAATCTAACTCCTTACTCACAGTTGGTTTTGTATTAGACCAAGAATGACACTAACGGAAAAAACTAAAGGAGTTGCAATGAGAAAATCCACAACCATTGGGTGTTCTCATTTACACTTTCTTTTGGGGTAAATAACATAAAACATGATTTCTATTGTTAGTTACCAGACCAAGGAATTAACCATTAAATGTGTAATCAGTTGTTTTCATTGCAAAGAATAATCATTTTATTTAATCCCCATGGTAAAATACTTTTCATTAATAAATTCAATGTTTCAGAATAAATCATCAAATAAAACATGATCAGAGTTGCAACCCCGACACACATTTCTTCTTTTTGATTCATTCTTTTTTGTTTTAATTTAAATTTTCACAAACTGTTTCATAGTCTCACTATTCCCTTCACAATTTCTATCTGGAAAACCAATGAAGACTCTCGAAGTTACACATCACTTTTTTGGGGTTTTTCCCTATGTGATCAACCCCAACTGGCCGTAGCCACCTAATAGATGGTTTATAATAAAAAAATAATATCTAATTTGGACTGCTTTTTACGATGGGAGAGATGTCAAATTCTGACACCGTTATTGGGGAGTGCGAATAAAAGGAGTTTGATTTTGGGTCAAAGATTAGTTTACCCTGATTTTCCAATTTTATGTCTTCTTGTCTACATTATTTTTGTTGGGACCCTCAAACTCACATCCAATGGATTATTATCCAACTGGGGAGTGTTACGATCCACCTGGAGAGGTTTTCTATCCATAAGATCCAGAGTTGGTGTACCCCCCTCAGAAGTGTATTATTTATTTATGGGTGATGGGTTTCAATATGAAAATAAACCTTGTACATTTTTCACCCCAACCTTCCCTTATACTCTATTGGAACCATTTTTAGGTAATAAAAAAAGGTTTTTATCAATTATGGAGGAAGTCACCACATTCCAGTTCGACCAAACTAAAATGTTGAGATGACTTGAAAATATGATAAAATGATCTCTAGGAAAATTTCCAATATAGATCCTATGGTTGAATTTTAGGATGGGTGTTCTAACATTGTTTCTACTAAAGAGACATGTTATGATGTGGGCCCCATTTTTTATTCATTAAAATTTTCAAAAATTAATTTTTAGAACTCAAATTTTCAATACCAGAACACTTCACATCATGTTATGAATGAAATTTATCACATATTTATAACAGAACCCTCAATTGATTACATACCTATTTTGGAGGATGCCTGTATGTATTTTTAAGCCATTAGCCATTCAATGAAGGAACCTGAGGAGGTGGGGGACATACCAGATCAAACTAATAACATATTTCACCTTCAAAAACTATTGGACACAGATCAGGGATACAACATGCTTCCGCCCAGACCACCTAAAGGTCAATAATCATGGAATCAAGATGAGGGAACCAGACACATTTGGTGGGTCGCACTGTGAAGGCCACACCCATCTTCAGATTATAGGTAAGTACCCATAAGTCAGGTCCATTCAAAGACCTAAAAAAGGAAACTTTCAAGGAGGAAACCCAACCATTCCTTTCTCACCTTTTTTTTAATAAAGACACAACATGTCCTTCTACTCAGCACGTTGTGTACTAGATTCTCTTTAATCTACTATTGTAATAAGTGAAATAAATTATACACATCATGTAGTACACATAACATGGTGTGTAATTTTATTTTTAGTATATATTTTAATAGAACACTTAGTATTAGTGCATATTAATAATGTTAATAAATAGTGATGAGGCCTATGTTGATGGCAAGGTCACTAGAGTGTATCTGAGTTGTTGTTGGTTCGATTCAATCCTTACATGCCTTCAAAACAAAAATAATTCTTTTGGGACCCATATTTTTATTAAATAGAATGTTATTTATCTTCCAAATAAAATAAAAGTTTTTCAAAACAAAATAAAACCCATTGTGGGTCTGAATCGATTGGCAGGGTCGTAACACACTGATCCCAAAGACGCAGGTTTGAATCCCAAAACCGACCTAGTTTCATTATTTTTCACTTGAATAAAACCACAAGTCATGCATTTCGATAAAAATTATGTAATTCATGTTTTCATAATACCATAAAAGGTTTTTAAAAATTAAAAATCATGCATGGATGATGTAGGTATATTGGTAGTGATGTATCCTAGGGTCCAAAAGACTTGGGTTCGAACTCGGATAATCTCCCAAGTCCATCCCAATCATTCAACAATAGTAACTATATTCCATGCATTGTTCTTTTCCCCATGTAGTACTACACCTATACATAAAGTATATAAAGATGGTAAAACTATGCAGTACTACAACCTTCGCTCTAGTGGTTGAATTCTTACATTAGGAATGACCGAGCACTGGTTCTAATCACAATCCAAGCACCGTACTAAAGGTTTTTGTACTATTTTTTTAATTTTAGAATACACGACATGTATTTATTTGATATGTTACATGTATAGGTTTTATTTTCATTTTAAAACTATATATATTTCATCTATATTTATTTTTAAAAATAGTAAATAATAATTATTATACAGTTTATTATAATTAAATTACACCTTATAATAATAATAATAATAAAATACATACATGGTGTGTAGGACAGTCCACATTCCATGTGGTTGGCCTATAAAAGTTGGAAGCCCTACTCGGCCTGACCCCAGGTCACAACCCCCTCTTCTACTTTTTCCCCCTCCTACAGCTTCCTATGTATGCCTCTCGGCCTCCCCTCCTTCAATCCACTCTTTTATTTTATTTCAAGATGAAATTTCAACCCCATTTTGATCCCTAGACCAGATATTTCATTCGACACACTCTATTGAAAAGTTTCAGTCATGTTTAGGTTGATTTTTGAGTTCAGTTGACCATTCGGATTCACCATTGTATACGGGTTCAATGAAGAAAAAATGTCATGTACTCTAGTTACATGGTCACACATGATCTATTTCTCAAATTTTGAAAACACATGCCATATATATTTGGTACACTCCATATACATAGTGTTAGCCCGAACATTAGGAATATCCCATGTAAAGAAACCACATGGCTCAAACCCCAAGTATCTATACATATTGTATATATTTGACACATGTTTTATACCCTGTTCATCAAGATTAGTTAGTGTCCAGGGAGTTTATGGATTAAAATCCATGTTCTTACACACGCTGTGTAATGCTGACACATAAAGTGTACTTTTTGATTGATCCCATTGAGGAAAAATCTATGTATGGGTACTTATATAGAAAACACCCCATGTTATCACAGATGACTTGTATACATTATGACACATTGTGTACTGGAAATTTCTCAAAATAGGCCCACTAGGTGTGATCATTCAGAGTACAAAAATTCCTTAACCTGTCTTACTACACATTGTTTACTCGGGATCCACAAGTCATGTACTTTTTTTCTCACTTTTCTTCTTTCTTTTTCATTTAATTTTCTTTTATTGTTTTTCTTTCTTTTTTTTGATTATGGAAGATTGAGATTCTGTAAGTGGGAAGTGGCCCCAACCTGTTACTTTTGGGGATAGACACACACGCTTCCATATTTGACATCGTCCTTCTGCAGTTCCAGTGACTGGGACTCTTCTAGTATTCTAGAAACCGGCCTTGGTGACTCTGAATCCTCTAATACTAGCACCTGCACCTTCACCATCAACTAGTCTAGTAGACGACATGATACCTTATACAAAGGCTAATTATCCACTGACTACGATGTTTGTAACTAATGAGGTCCCCACTACCTTAATTCCCACTACCAGTGCGACACCTTATGAGCCATCCACAATAGTTCTAGACCCTAATATGTATGTTCCACCTAATAAAGATGGAACAACATCAGATCCAACCCTGGTCTCAGTTTCTTCACCAACTGCTTCAAGAGTTAGACCCTCCACCTCTATAGTTGAGGCTCCACCATAAATAGATCAGGAAAGTGGAGACCCCAACCACTTATCTTCTTTGTATTTGATGATAGAAATACTACGGTATACTGGTTAAAACAATTTTAACATCACAAATTCTAGTTGAGTAGCTGCTTATCCAACATTACTATTCCTTAGTGCCTTCGTATTTGGGAGGTGATTGTGGAGATCTTCATGCACACCCATTTGATTGAGATACTCAGGGCTAGGACTCCCACATTTCAAGATTTATTTTATTTGTGTTTTTTATGACCTTTGAGTTTGATGGGTCTGCATACTATGAGACACCCACCGATACAGCTGTGTCAGTTACATTTAGGTTGGGAGGCTAACCCTTTTCACTGACTATAGACGACTTTGGTTGAGGGTGTGGATTTTACCCCCATCCAACCATCCCACCTCATATATCCACTCCCACCCACCCTAAGCACTCAAATATTATTTCCATGTGGATGGATCTTGTTGGAAAAGACCACAGGTATGCCCCCAATTCCTAGAAGAGAATGATCATTATTTAACTTCCCATTAATTACATCCATCGGTGCTTCAATACTATCCTCATCCCTCACCATGAGGAAATGGTTTTTGTGTCTGTATGAGACCTATAACATCTCACCAATGTTGTCTTGAATGACTACCCTAACCTCCCCTATATTTCCACCTCCTGCTTTCACTCCATGATCACTGATCGTTAGGGCAACCTAAATAGAAGTTTCTGTAACACTCGTTTGGCACACAATTTGGGTATTTTTTATACATCTTTACATCACAATCACCTAATATCTCCCAAGTGTATGGAATTCATCATGAATATCCACAAAAGGATGGTCGAATGTCGGGGATTCAACATTGTGCTCGTCCAGGATTCCCTAGCTCCTATTAGTGCAAGAGATGACCCAGTTGCTCCCACTGGTGTTGTTGATCAAGTCCCACACCATCCACTAGTAGATGTTCCTTCTCCACACTACACCACTTATTCCTCCCTTAATTCTTCATCCATAATACCTTCTTCTTTCATACCATAAACATCCCCACCTCTAGTCGTACCCTCAGATGATTTACCCATTTCAATCTGACGGGCCATGATGGAGTGCTTCCAGGATATTATGTCTAAGACAATTGGACAACTAGAGAAGATATTGGGGGTACTTCATCAGTACCATGGATTTCAATGACCCCCAGTTCCTAGTCCTCCATCCATTCCTCAGTCTATAGAATCACAACCAATATTGATGACACTAGCCATGAATTCCATTCTCTTATTCACTACCGGACTAGCTGCTACAACTACTACTACCATCCCGGTTGGGCCCATCAAGCCTCCTTCTTATAGAATCAATACAATGCCTCCAACTACCACTAAATATTATATCACCATAGATATTTCCACTGCAACCACCACACGGAGCACACAACCCAAGTATCTCACTTCCTCTACCGTTAATCATACTCTGTTAGATCCCACTGTTACCAATGATGCCTCTTCTGAGGCCACACCGTGACTAGTTCTTTAACTCCTTTTTCATTATATATATATATATATATATATCTTTTTTTGTTATTCTTGTGTTGTGATGGTCTATGTGCATGAAAAATTCTTCTTCCCTTTCATCGATAGTCATAAGCACTCTAGAGTGGCATGGGGTTCTCTTTTTGACTCCTTCCTATATTTTTGAGCTCACCATGAGGGGAGTATTATTTTAGAGTGTATTTTCATTTTTATTTCAGAATTAATTATATTACTTATTTCCCTCATCCTTGACCACCTGTGTTTTCCCACTTCCTCTAACTCTCCTTAGTGTTGCACTTAGTGGACCATGGGAAATATTAAGTATGGGGGAGATTCTCTAACTATAAGAGTCTTCTCTCTTAAACTGATATTGGAGACATCATTAATAGATGAAATGTTTTAAAATATGGAATTGTTTTGATTAATTATATTTATAAATAATAAATATATAAAAGGGAAATTTATAAGTTACATAATTATTTTTAATTCTAAAATTATTTTAAAATTATTGTTGATATAGTTTAATTGTTGATTTAAATTCTTGGACATTTACATTTATTAGAGTGCTCATTTTTATTCATTTCTTGACATTATTAACCCATTATTTTTTACATTCCCGAGTGGTATTATGATCCTTTTGAAATGTTATTTCTAATACACTTTTCTCGATAGATTATCAAGATATGAATAACTACTAAACGTTCAAGTTTTTATCTTCAAAACAAGATGATTTTGAAACACATTAAAATGATTAATGCATTTGATTTCTTTTCAGTCCCTTTTGACCTTGAGACCTACCTTACATCTAAAATTCATAAAATCCATGGAAACCGTAAATTTACATGATAGGAATCCACATTACAAGAATATTTATCCTTCATACAATAATTCTTTTATAATTGTTCTTGATTATTAATTTGAGCTTATAATATAAAATTTGGCTATTTATGGTACATTTTTGTGAGAAACCATGAAATTAAGTGTGTCAGAGTGTTCCTATTGTTTATTTGGGAAGAAGGGTTCCATTACAATATTCATTGTATTCTTGATGGTCCCTATAAAAAAGTATTGAAATTTTAAAAAGAGGGACCAGATTTATTCATTACTCTTTATCAATGGTTTCTAGACCCATGTTGGAAAGGTGATTTTTATCATGGTGAAGTTACCTATCGAGATATCTTTCTGGGGATATAATTTTCATTAAGATTTATTTCTAAATGTAATCCATTGTTATTTAAGAATACAGACTCCTTTTTCAAGCCTTTGAGATTATTTTTCACTTCATTACCCACTTACCTGAAGCCTCATAATAATCTGAAAATTATTGAAAGTCCTTGTTATTTTTTATTTGATTTCTGATATATATAATGTGAATACTTACAGTCCTTTAGAAAAAGTTCATATAATTTATATTGAGCATAACTCTGATTAAATGTTTTTGAGTGATGATTATGGTATTTTATGGTAAGGTAAATCAACAAGGGGGATAATTATATATGAAATGATGAACAATGTGTATTGAAGAGGATGAAAAATCCTTAATTGAATTACAAAGGATGCATGATTATTGTATATTTGAAATTGAAATATATTTCATTCTTTATAAGATACTCATATTTGGCTATAGTATTTATAAATATAATTTATTTAATTCTTCCCTTTTTAGAGTATGGATTCTATTAATTAGATTTTGTGATTTTACTTGAGGGAAATGAAATGACTAAGTGTGGGGGAGTTTGATGTGCCTGATTTTTCTATACATTTTCACACATTCTATTGAAAAAAACATGTTTTCACTAGATACATGTTGTTTTGAAGATAAAAAGTAGAAATTTATTATTCATAATGATTTTCTTGTATTTTCCATCCAAAGTTACGAATTAGGAAAAATTAGAAGAAAAGTTCATATAAACACAGCATGTAGTTTATCCACACACACTGTGTACCATTTCCCAGACAAGGATCAGTGAGAATGAGTACATGCCCATGTCATTGGCCAAATATCACATGTCATTTAATACACATTCACATGTTGTGTATGCCCTTATAGATGTAATTGGTGGCTGAAATCGATACAACATACCATGTTGGGAAGCGCTACATGCCGTGAAGCCACACCAACTGACCACTAATTCATTAAAAGTCAATGAGAATTATGGAAGATCATCCACTAGAAGAGAAAAAAAGTTTGATCCAAGTTTACTTGAGTACACATCATGTTCATTATGGTACACAAAGTGTTTTTCTAAATTCCATAAATAAGTTGAAAACCTTCTATGTTCGAGGTTGAAAATCCAAAGGAGGTGTTTTCACTCTTCCATTAATTCCTCTGTCAGATCTATTTCGAGTTTTTCATTACTGTTTTCATTTCTATTTTAGTGAAACTATCCTATTATCCCTTTTTACCCTCATATCCATGGTAGGAATGAGTCTCGACTCAATCCACACAACATGGACATGGTCATAAGAGGTATGTTTCCCTTATGTTGGGAAACTAATAGAAATTGTGACTTATTTATAATCAAAATCATGAAGTTTTGTTTTTATTATGAATTGTTTTTTCAATTTATTCAGTGAATCTAATACCTTACTCATTTTTGGTGTCTTATCAAACCAAGAATAACTCCAATGTAGAAAATTGAAGGAGTTGCAATTAACGAATCCATGAAAATTGGGTGAGCCTGTTACTAATTTATTTTGGGTCGACGAACTTAGACATGTTTTATGTAGTTAATTACCGGACAAAGGAATTATCCTTTAAATGTATAATCATTTTATTTCAAGCCAAGAAATAATGATTTTATTGAATCCCCATGGGAAAATTCTTTTCATTAATTAATTTAATGTTAAAGAATATTTTTTCCATAAAACATGATTAGAGTTGCAACCCCGACATGCCTATATTTTTTTATGTTCTTCTTTTGTTTTAATTTCAATTTTCACAAATTTTTTCACTACCTCTATGTTCACTTCACCATTCTATCTGGAAAACAAATCAATGCTCTCCAACTTGTGATAAAAATTTATTTTTCCACATTTCCCTATTGGATCAACCTATAAATCCACTAGATACCTAGTATTTAGTTCAAAAGGGAACAATAAATTCTAATTTTGACTGATCCTTGTGATGGGAGAAGTTACAATAACCCATGAAAAAAATGAGTTTATTAGATATTTTATAACAATATAACCCATGGAAAATAAATGGATTTCATAAAGATTTATTACTTTCATCATAAACATAATGAATCTAGAGAAATAAAAAAATTATCATTATACAATATTCTATGTAAATATTAAGTAACATCCAAGGAAGATATCTTAGATTTAAAATGATTTTGAAAGAGAACTTTGAATAATCCTGGAGGAAAAGAGACTTTCAATTTTAATATCTATTTATTTTAAATTCATAAACTTAAAAATGATAAAATATTATTTGAAAAAAATACTATAATATTATAAAGTAATATTCAATTAATTGATCTTTCGCGAATGGAGAAAAATCTACTCCTTCCGTCTATGTTAACAAACAATTTCTTCCATATTTTTGATGGAAAATTCAAAAACTATCACATTTGGAAAATGATACAATATTCCTATCATTTTTTTAAAAAAAAGTAAAACATTTGGTAAAATTATTTAAAATAATAATATTAGAATAGTGAAAACCATTTTTCCAAATAATCATATAAAACATGGATAAGGAATAGAAATATTTTGCAGGAGATACTTAAACATAAAAAATAATGAATAATGAAGAAATTTAAAAAAAAACCCTACCATTTTGGAATCATTTTATTCGAAAGTCCTTTAAAGAAGGAAAAATATATGGAGAGATAAATCCAATAAGATTTATGATAAGAATCATAAAATAAATTAATTGGAAGTATATACACCACACAAAATAAACTAGTGTTATATAATATATATGTCCTACATAAGTAAAAGGGAGATAAAAATCCCTTACCTTAGGTCCAAAATCCTCCGTACAAATTTTATCCTTCTATATAATAAATATATATTTAATATACATACATTAAAATACCATACACATTTATATATTGTCATTACCTGAACCAAGGGGGCTCGAGATGAAACTTCTAAATCCCTCCTCCAATAGTCCAGGGGATGAAGACTTACGCCGAGTAGGCTATCACACAAATGGGAGGCCTTATCCTAAGGTATATGTTTTCACACAACCACATACACCTCTATGAAATAGTGAAGAGATATATAAAACAAACAGAAAATAAATTCATGCATACAACTGTCCGAAACTAGAGTACAATAGAAGTACAAAATGGGGAAAAATAGGTCCCACCAAACTAAAATTGAAAAAGTGTCCAACCTGCTCTGTAAGTGGGGATTTATGTCAAATTCACCCACCAAAAAGTTCCTTTGTATATTTTACTATTCATCAAAAATTTAATCTTTTCAAAAAACTCATAAACATTGACCTCAATAATAATGATGATATTTTGATTTTAAATATAAATAATATGTATTCAAATAAATTTTATATAATTGGTGCAAAATATTTTAAATTATTTCTCAAATTATGACTAATCATCTAGTCAGAAAAGTACTATTTTTCAAAATTATTTTCTTTCTATTTTAATGAATGGTTATTTTTTTTATAATTAGTAGATATCAATTGAATTTAATTTATACAGTCATAATCCATATAATTTCCATAATTTAGTTTGTCCTATTCATTCCTACTAATTTAATGGATTGTTTGTAATAGACATGTTTAAAGAATAATATTTTAATAGAGTTCCATGTTTCATTTAATCCTGGAACTGTATGCATCAAAAACTATCAAAGAGATTAAATTTATTTAAATATAAATATATCATAAAGTATTGTGGTGTTAAATTTTCTTATAATTGTGGGATTTTGTTTCATACACTCTCTCAAACATGATGCTTCTATTTTTAAATATTTGGGGTGTTACATTCCACATCCTTAAATAAATTTCATCCTCATAAATTAATCTTTATCTCCATAATGAATGGATTTCCATTTGAAAATTATCTTATTAGAATCTCATATGATGAGAAGGGTCAATAAGAATTCATTTTGATAAGAGATAAGGGTAAGTGTTCAGTTCATCTAGAATAATCACATATAAAGGTTTCCTAGTTAAAGAACAAGGGTGCGAAGTGAAGATATGGACATAGAAGAAAAGATTAATTCCCAAATAAAGATGGAGGCGGGTAGTGGTCATTGACCACAAGAAGGTGAATGAAAAAGAGAAATTCAACAACAGAAAACCATAAATCTATGATGAGTTGAGGTAACATTTTATTCATGATGAACGAAGGTACTATTTTTTTGTTTCATGATCTATTAATTATAGTTGAGGAATTCCTTTATTATCTATATATAGATCATTTGAAAATGTAATTGATATACTTCAATTTCATTGGAAAAAATTCATTCGATGGTTATTTACTATATAAATTCCCACTCCATTTCATTCTACAAAAAATTAATATCAAAAATGAATTTTTATTCCCAAAGAACATTTAATAGATCAGTATATTTCTGAGTCATTCCCTCGATATATATATATTTTTAAGAAATAAAAATGTTTAGAAAAAATTATATAACAACACCCAATTTTCAACTTAATACATTACATATATAGTTAACCTTAATACTCACC
This sequence comes from Viscum album, assembly GCA_963277665.1. Classification (NCBI taxonomy): domain Eukaryota; kingdom Viridiplantae; phylum Streptophyta; class Magnoliopsida; order Santalales; family Viscaceae; genus Viscum; species Viscum album. The sequence goes on along the minus strand of OY728157.1, from coordinate 2,111,469,805 downwards.
GAAATTATGTCTCTTTAAATTTAAAGTCAGCTTTTTTGAAGGAAGGTCACCAAATCAACATTATATTCCCTAGAAAATTTTAAGTGTCTTTTTATGTCACATTACAAATATTTTAATACCTTGATCAACATAAAATCATGATGAAAACAAGGATGCTTCCAAATATAAAATATTAGTTTATCAAAAATATTACATAGATCCAAACATGAAATAGGCTCTAGAAAAGATTACATAAACCATTAAACCAATAATTAATTTCATGGTCACCAATATTATCCCAAATATAGATCATTTTCATTATTATATCAAAATTAAGCACATATTAAAGGTTTTCTTTCCCTAATCGTTTTTTCTACAAAAAATAACAACTTTCCACTGAAAAACATTTCTTATTACTATTCAACACATTATTTCAAATGATTAAATAAATATTACTATAGTAAAATCTTTAGATGTTTCATGATTCTTATACCAAAAGAATCATTAGTAAAATAATTTTAAAAAAAAATCAATCTAAATATAAAAATAAAATTAATCATTACACTTTATATATATCAATATTATGATCTTGACCTTGACCCCTTAGTTTATTCTGGGGTATATTCCCTCGATACTTGGGTAATTGGTTCGAATAGTTCCCTATATCCTTATAGTTAATGCTATGTACTTTGAGGGTTATCCTATACCCTTGAATTCATGATCATGACATACTTATTCTCCACACTTTAAGATTATGACTTTTCCTTTTAGGAATTTACCAAGGAGATGATTTTCAAAAGTATTAGATGTGGGAAAATACATCATTCCATTCATCCCATTATCCATATTTTTATTGTCCATCCTATTCTTCTCTTGATTCCCTTTGAAGTGTTAAAACTTATTAAGTCAGTTCTCTATCTTGATATCATATGATACTATGTCCCTATATGATGGGAAAGACTGTTAGACTATTTCCCTTTAAATTATTTTCTTAATACCATTCGAGAAATGGTAAATCTTTCTCTTTGAATTATGTACGTAGTCTATAGCATTCCCTAATAACCTTGTACTGTCATATTCATACTATATATCATTTTACTATTCTTTCTATTTTAGACTCATGAATTATATTTTCATATTAGATCATTACTCAGGAAAAAAATATTTTTCCAAGTAGTTTACCATGAAGTAATTCCATTACATGTTTAGTATTTCTTTTTCACCCTTTGTTTTTTGAATAAATGAACACCATTGATCTTCATCTCTATGAAGATGATATATTTCATTGAAAACATTATCCTTTTCACTACTTTCTAGAGAAAGAACTATCTTATCTAATGAGTTTTTGTATTTCTTAGTTAAAAATGTATTTTTAGTACTATTGAATGATGTATTTTTTTGATGCATGAAGAAGTTTGACACAACTAAACCACATGGAAGATTAGTAGGATGATCCATAAGAGAAAAGTTATTACTCATAACCTGAGTCATCTACCCCAATATAGTTATAATTTGATCAGGTATATCTATATATGATACTCCATATTCATTATGATTCCTATGAGGGAAATCTATACATGGAGTACATTCATTAATAATGTTATCATTCCTTCCATTATGTTCCATTTCTATTTTATAAAGCATGATAGATTAGATCATAAAATTTTGAAACAGAATGTATTATCCCAAAACTGGTGAAACACTTGACATAACATGAAATAATTATTCTTAGTAAATAAAACAATTATAAACATGGTTCCTTTTGGGATATGTTTGTTATAAAATCCTTCATAATGGTTTGTAATGTAGATGTGAGTTATCTAGAGAATATCACTTGCGAGTGTCAAACCAGGTGAGCAACATGTTCCATTGTTAAGCATCTGAGTTTTCCAAATAATAAATTCAATGTTGTTTCTATGTTCCCCTTAGAATACGTATTTCTAATATCATCCAAAGTTGAATATTGATTTCTATATATATATATATATCTTCCAAAATATGGTTAGAATTAGATAAATAATTCGAGTCATCCACCCTGATAGAAGAGTAAATATTTCTAGGTCTCTTCTTCTTATTCTTCTTCTTACATTTTTATTCATTATGAAATCTTCATTAGGATTGGAGACTATAACTTCCGTTTTCTTTACTTAAACATTTCTTATAAACTATTTCCTATGACGTTCATATTTCAAAAAAAGTGGAACAATGGATGAATTTCTTATAAACATCAATTTAAAATGATAGTACTATAATTTTATCTTTCATTGCATTCCATTATAATTAATTATGATTTATTATATCTACACCTTATTGGATAAAATTCATAACATCAATTCCACAATCCTATAAAAATGAAAATAAATCTCATTCTTCCAACCATGTAAATTAGATGTAATGGATTCTTCTAAATGGGATCCATATATGAAAAAAATACCAAATATAATATATAGGATGATTTAAAATTAATAACCTTTATTCTTTGATTTTTCTTACTCAAATCAAAGTCACACTAATAGAGGAGGGATGAATAAGGGAGACACAAAATTTTTACCATTCAGTTTCAGGATCTTCTCTCCAAGTTGTCAGTATCATTTATTAAACATACTATTTATTTTGATAGTATCCACACAACACATAATTCACATATGGAGAGTTTAAAGAACACAAAGACATTGATATTTTACTTAACTAAACACTAAGGGATACTCTAAGAAGCACATACCAACAATTTCTTGATGTTTATGAGGTTACAATACTATTTTTAGGGATATTACCATGGATTGAGGATGGGGTCACTTTAGATTTTATGTGTAATTCACATTCGATAATATTTCACACTACATAAGTGAGGAATGAGTCATTTTTTAGAGTTGAGGGCCTCTTCCATAGTTTTATGACCAACAATCCATCCTTTATCTAGTGTGATACCACTCTTTGTAGATTTATCTCTAGTAGATTTATTTTTATTCACTTATATCTTCTTATACCTTCTTCGGGTCCAAATGTGAATAACCCTTTATAGGATTTTTAGTCTTATTCCTTCATCATCTAATGTGAAATGAGAAAATCCTCATTGTGAGCATAACTCATATGTATTCCCAACACCAATAGTTTTATTATCTAGATGATGAAATTTACAAATCATATTTTACTTGTAGCTTTATTCTTTGTTATTCAAAATTCATAAATGTTATTATTTTTTTCTCAAGAGCCTTAAATATTCAAGCATGTGTCACCAAAAATTGCTTCACAATAAAAATTCCAAAACAACCAGTTGAAATATTAATTCCATTTTGAAAATAATGAATTCTTCAATAATTAATGGGATCAATTTCTTCATTTTTATATTTCCCTAAAATATGATTTAGCTATTTGGAAATTTCTATATAATTAATATTTCTACACTCTTCTCAATCATAGTCATATGCCCCATATAATTCACTTATTTAAAGTCAACTAATCCATATCAAATATTTTTCTTTGATTCCTATATGAAATTAAAATATAAGACCTTCTTTATATATTTGTTGGCGCTCCTTTCCATCATAATGTCTAAAGGACTGAAAAAGGGGAATACCTTAGCACAAAGAGATTCATCCTTTAAAGAAACATCAAAAATTGACAAAGGCATGAACAAGGATTTCTTTGAGCATGGGCCACAAAAGTTTCATCATGGTCACGCAAGTATACTTGTCCGCCACAAATTGGGAGCGCAGGTGACTTGCACACCCTATTTTATTTTTTCCCAAGATCTTCAGAAGCCTATAAATACCCCTTGTGGGCCCCCTATTTCAGAGAAGAAAAATTCCAAAAGTTAGATTTAGTCTCCCGGTGCCCTAGTCTCTACTTGAAGTCTTCCGAACACTTCTAAGGTAATTTCTTGCCTATAATGTAGGATGTAAAGAGGGGGAACAAGACCTAAGTGTTGAAACTCACCAACACTTATGCACCTAAGTGTCTAACCCTTAATGGAAATGAAGACACTTGTGCGCCACCTTATCCCTTCAACAAAATTTGTGTGCTACACTTTTGGAAGCCTTTAGGGATAATACTAAGGGCTTGAGCCAAGTCTCTTCCAAGTATTACCATATGGGTTAACTGTCTCACAAGTACACATGTGTCGTGCAAGTATACTTTCATGACCAGTACTTGCGCACCCCAACAAGACTTGCGCGCCAACCTCATTTTGAGTGGCCCTCCTGCTTATTCAATTATTTTCTTCAAATTAACCTCTCCTCTTCAAGATTTAGCCTTAAAAACCTTATTCAATGCCATTTTTGGTAGGTTTCCTTTGTTGGATTCCTTATCTGAAAGGAATTCTGTGGAACATCTCTCAAAACCTAGTGATTTACATATATTTATGTCACTAAGGTTAGAGATTTCATACATTCAATATCATCCATTAAATATGAGAAGATATTTAATCTGGGAATATTTCTTAGGAGTAATCCCCAAGTTCCCTAACCTGGGCCTTATTTCCAGAAGTAATCCCAAGTCCAAGTTCCCTTAATATGGGCATCCTCCTCAGGAGTAAGACCCAATCATTATTTTCCCTAAACTTGGCATCCTCCTCAGGAGTAACCTCGGTCTCAAATTCCTTTAATATGGGAATCCTCCTCAGGAATAAGCCCCAAAATCTCAAGTCCTATTAAACAGGGCCTCCACTTTAAGAGTAATCCCCAGTATTAATTTACTTTTGATTTGGACTTCCTTCTCAGGGGTAAAACCCAATCATAATTATCCTCTAATTTGGGCATCCTTCTCAAGAGTAAGACCTAAGTTATGTATGAAAACCTCCATAAAGCACATATACAATTATGGACCCTGTACATGGGTTTCTTCCCTGAAGTAAATCCCAATCCTCATCTATCTAAGCAGTCATAAATACATAATCCCCACATTATTTCTTATGATTTCATCTTTTGTAGCACAATCTTTAGGTTTTTCTGATACCTCTTGTTTCTTACACCGAGCATGACTCACATCAGCTTAGAGCGTAAAAGTAATTATGAATTTTTTTTGTGGACCATCAATCATGCATGAACCTCATACTTCTTTCCTCAAACTACATGGGTTCTGATTCCTTTTCTAAATAAGGATACATAGGTAGCCCATATGTGGGTACGATCCCAAATCTGAAATATTCCACATCCTTCTGAATGACAATAAACTTCAAGTTCCCCACTGAGTGGCTTTATAACCAGTATGGTTATCATAATGACCAATATATTTCTATATAATGTGTCGAAGGATACCATTTAATAAGAATCTCTAACAAATACAGATGATTCTCTATCGATGAAGAACCTCAAATACATATAAAATATTCCCTAAATCTCATACATATCCATCATTGATTGTCATAACTAAAGAAAATCTCATTTTCATACTTGGTAATTTAATAATTATTCACGAACATAACTCAAATCTATAAAGAGATTCCCAGAGTAGACAATAATTCCCCCCAAAATGTGTGATGAGTCCGACTTCCCATTTTCTTGACCAATGCAAATTTTTAAGCCTTATCGGTTCACAACTAATGAGAACCTACCTTTGGAAAGTAGGTCCAAATGGATATAGAATCATTGGATGATTTCGGTTCTACGAACAAACCCATCAGAAACCGATTGGAATATTTAAACCTTACACAAACAAGTTCATCCCCATTTCCAGAGGAAACAAAAAATGGTGAACCTGGCGGGTATCCTTAACCAAGTTAAAATGATGTTTTACTTATTTTTAGGGCCCTATTTAAACTCAATGAGAAGGACAAAAAACAATCAATAACATATCTGCTCATCCAAAAGATGTAGTGGCCGAATTTATCTTGATTATATCTGTTATATCAAACATGCACTCATTTCCAAGATCTCTTATCATTATAGAAATGGATTCTCTAAAGTTCACACCTGTGAATGCATCTGCAGCTAATCCTGTGGGATCTTCGTCCGCTCCATGGAAGACATCACCTACTCAGTGTCTTCAACACTAGATATCAAATGAACAGGTTAAGGAATACCGTCCACATAGTACCATTCCGACTCTAGAGGCCTCTCGACAAGCAATCCATGTCAATAATTTACCATGGTTGTCCAGACAGCGACGACCAGTGATCAAGAAGCAGGTGGCGCCAACCACCGTCTCCAACCGTTTTGGGTCGTTATCCCTGGAACATAATCACCAGTCCCTCCAATATTATGGGGAGGTGAATGAGAAGGTCACTGAAGGCCTAAATTCAAGGATACAGGAGTCCTTCTTGAGAGATCCAATCAACAATCGCCGCCAGACTCGTGCGGCAGTGCACCCTCAACATGATGTGGGTATCGCCTTTAGGGGTTCGGCTCAAGTCCCTCAGACCCGAGCACACAAGAAGAACCGCCAGAGGCAAAATCTGGTCAATAGGGAGCAGTTTCTTACTGCTTCCCCCTCCGGAGAAGTCCATCAATCCAACTTGATGGAACGCAATGAGCGGGCACATACACCTATCCGTCCTAATGTTACTGCCCAGCAGACTCGTCTTGCAGCAACACGCCAATCCCACCAGGAAATTCTGGTGGTGTATTATAGGCAGCCATATACACCTATTTATAACTCATCAATTAGTCAGCGAGCTCGTCTGACTACAACCAAATAAGCTCACCAATCTGATATGGTGGCAACTGATAATCATAAACATACACCTGTTTATAATAAAAAAGTATTTCAACAGTCTCATCTGCCAGTATTGAAGGAATGTCGTCAACCATACTTGAAAAAAAATACACAGCAGGCACATACACCTACCAAAGTTAATAAATCCTAACAACAGTCTCATTTTTTAGCACCCGGAGAAGTCAGTCAAAAATCTCCACCAACAAATTTGGAGCAGACTCAAATCTCTGCCCCTACACATGAGTACTGTCAGAATTTACTGACAAGAAAAGGAGAACAGGAGTAGGAATACACACCTACTTCAAGCACAGAATAAATGTATTTCCCGTTCCAGTAGCTGAAGTCACTAAGCACATTCTAACAATGGTCATAGAGAAGAAGAAAATCTCTTCTCATATTCTGGATGCTGGATTCCTGGGAGAATATTATAACAGCTTCAGCAGCATCACAGGGAATGAAATGCAAATTTTTCCCTACCAGTGGAGTGACACATCAACATATCACTCTGGAATAGATACACACTACAATTCTAGTCCAAGAGAGTTGTGGAGCATACTCCCCCATGTCATACGAACAATCAAGTCAGGCACATACACCTGATTTTAATGGAGATAATCTACCTAACCTGACTATTTATCCTAAGAAGGCACATACACCTGACCATAATAACCACTTTATTCAACAATTGGTTCCCAAAGTGAGTAAGAAGGCGTTTAATAAAAATACATATTCATCACAGCGAAGAAATAATGGTCCAATCTATAACAAGTCCTTGTTCGATGTTGGAGTCCTTGAAGCCCTCAGACAATTATCTATTGGAACTCAAGATTCTACTCTCTCATTTCCCAATTGTGGGAACATTAATTCTAAAGGTATTCATTAGAAACTTCCTCATGAAGGCTTTCTTCATGATAGTTCATTTGATCTCAAAGTATAATCTTCAGATGATAGCCACAATAACCCTCTGTGTGGTCAGAAGATCAAGGAGAAAAAGGTTTCATCTTTTGTTGTAACCCACCATGGTGGTCCTCCCCATGATGATGAATTTAGCTGTGAAAGTCCTCTCCGTAGTAGTAATTCGCATTTCCTGTAAAATTCTTCAAAGGATAATGAAGTAATGAGAAATACCTCTTATCTTAAGGCACTTGAAAATGTGAAGCCAGTAATGTATGATTCTTTAATGCTAGAAGGTGAAATACTTTCTCAATCAGAGGATATCCCAGGGTGTAAGTCATTCTCCGAACCACTCCTAGGTCATTCATCTTCTAGTCTGGTAAATGAATTATCTACCAATCGTGTTGAATCTGATGAAGAAACAAGGAAGCACCAGCTTTGGTTTAATCAGGTAGAAGAATATTCATTGGATGCTAATGAGGAAGTGCTGAATATGTGAAAGAAAATGGAGAAAGGTGAAGTGCTAGTTATGTTTTGGCCTTTGGCTAACTCTCAATATGACATTCCTGAGATGTTGATGAAAGACAGTATTCACTATATTCATCTCAACATGTGGATAAATCTTTGTCAATTGAAAAGTAAAATATTATCTTATGATGAATATGAAAATCATGTCAAGATAATAGAAGGGTTACAATGCCAAATTGATTTGGCCTCTCTCTCTCAGTTTCTCGATATCCGAAGGCTGAAAAGAAGTAGAGATCCCTTCAGCGTTGATGCCTTGGCGCACTAAAAAGATTTCGTCAGTTAATTTCCAATGCCCCATATGGTATTCGTATCAGGGGATGGGGTGTTCATGGAGCACTGCATTTCACTATACTCTCCAGTCAACGAAGCCTGCCAAAAATGACCTCATTCAACGTTATTTCCCATGGTTGACCACAGCCAGTTGGTTTTGTTTGTAATCAAAGGCTTGTTCAGGAACATGCCTCAAAAAATTCTTCCCAAAGTCAGGAATAAAAAGAAAAAGTTTTGAAATTACTCTTACATCAGGCAAATGAGAATATCAAACATGTTTCTCATTTAGAGTGGGTGCATCATCAGGTGATAGAAGTTTCAGAAATCATCCAACGATCATTTGACCCAGGTGATTTGAGTGGATTTTGGTTGATGCATCCAACCAATTTCCGGACTAAAGTCTGCATGATTAGGAGAGCTTTTAAGAAATTCTCAGATGTAGTAGCTCAAGAACCACCCCATCTTGCCAGACTGGGGTTCTTTTAACCCAACCCTCAAAATCAAGAAATAGGATTCGAGGAGTTGAGCAGGAACAGCAGGAACAACCCCAGTCAACCGGACTGAGGAATTTTTCAAATCCTCAATCTCTTTCTCAGATAATGTCATTATTCTCTCGATTAGGGAAGAAGACACAAGAGGAACGAAGAGCCGAAATATCAGGAGATTACCTCCAGATTATGGTTCATCAAGAAGTTCTTGAGGGATCAACTCAACAGAATTTAGTGTCTCGTCAGGGACATAAAAAAATACAATGTCACAGAAGTTCCAATAGAATGGATGGAATGAGTTATGCATCAATAAATGTCATCAATTCAATTATTGTTGATCCTACAGAACAAGAGGCTCACTCAGAGGGATCTGATGAAAAAGTTTCTACTCAAGAGACTATACACACAGAGGCAAATGAAGAAGGTGTGCATACAAGAAATCAAAGGATTTCCCAAAATCTAGGTATTCCTTCAAATAATCAACTTCCCCATCTCTGAAAGGCATCCAAAAAGGGGAAAGGAAATAATCAGGTTACATTCCACCCTTCCTCTGGAGAAGTCAAATAATTCTCACTAGTGAAAAGATTTGCATAACAGGAGGAAGAAATGAAGGAATTACGGAGGCTAAATGGAGAACTTCTACAAGGTAGTCTTCCTCCTAAGCATGCTGAAGTCAGTCAGCAAAGGGAATTTTTTGCAGCTACTGAGATGGATCAAGAATATCCTCCTTTACCAGTACACCCTCATAGGTATAATCCTATGGGTCATGCACAACAATAATCGGCGGGGCTACCATTAGTTGCAGTACCAGCCACCACACCTGTCCAAGCTCCAGTTATTGCACCTTCTCAGGTCCAAGCTCAACCGGATGTTTCTCAAAAGTTAATAACTACTATTGATTCATTAACATATTGGTTGGAAGCTATGGAAGGAAGGTGTGAACACATTCAACCAGAAAAAAGAGATTTCCCTGAATGGTTTGATGCAATTCCTCCCCCACCAAATTTTGAAAGTACCACATTCCCAATCTTTAATGGTTCGGGAAACCCAGAGCAACACTTAACAAATTTTGTTTCTCATTTTCATCCTATGATGGGAACCCCTCAGCAACTAGAAGAATTTAAGCTCAGGTGTTTTGTATAGTCATTACAAGGGCCTGATTTTGTCTAGTATACAAGCTTGCAATCCCTGTCAATTACCGGGTGGGAAGATCTCTGCCAATGATTTATTCTTCAATTCAGCTCAAGGTTACCAAAGACAACAGTTTTTATCTAACAAATTGTAAGAAAAGAGAGAATGAAAGGGTTTCAGATTTCATTTCTCTTTGGAAGGGATTAACATATTCCCTGATCTTAGCACTCCCATAAGAACAATTGTTTCCAATTTGTGTGGAAAATTTGTGTGATGAGTTACGCACACTGTTGATCCTTGTGAAATACACAGGTGGGTTTCGAGACCTTACTTCAATCGCTCAATAGATTGAAGACACTCTTACAAAGACTAAGGATAAAACTCGTGTAATTCCTTCATCTCTAGGAAAGAGAATGGGTAGAGCAGAGACTGCTACAGTTTTGGTTAAACAAGCACCTATACCTGCTTCTACTTCAAAACCTTCATCTTATCAAATGGCTCCACCTCCTATGCATCAACAAGAGAGTCCATTTCATCAAGATTATCAAAGAGATCAAAGAAGGAAACAATTTGAGGAGTTAAAGAGAAAATATTATTCTTTCCAAAAAGAAAAAGTTCCTGGTTACTTCATTTCGACACTGGAAAATAATTCAGTTCAATTGCCAATGCCCAAAAGGCCAAAAAAGGAAGGAGATGTAGATCATCCCAAATATTTTCCATTTAATCAGATGTTGGGGAATCCCATTCAGGAGTGTTTTGTTTTAAAAGACCTCCTGCAAAAATAGTGGACTCGGGAAAAGTCAAATTGAATGGTTCTTCAGCTCAGGTAGCATGTGTTACTACTACACATCCATAGGAAGAAGAAGAGTGGCAGGAAGTCAAAAGAAAAAATGGCCATAAATATAATGATTAGATGGTCAGAAAAATGATCAACCGAAATCATTCCATTTTACGAACACAACTGAACAAACAAATTGTGTCTTCTTCTATGAATGCCACAGCAAAACCCCCGTTACTATAAGGAAAATCCTCAAAGAAACGACATAATTCAACGAAAGAATAATGGTTAGAATAAGATGAGATCATGTCAAAGCCCAAGTTGTCTTTGACTCTGGAAGATTTTATGCCATCTACTTCAAAGCCACGGGCACCGTCCCACCAAATGGAACAACCTAAATTAGCTAACCATTCAATGTCTTCATCAGATGAAGAGTTGATCTTTGGTTTTGTTAACATGATTCACTTAAAAGATCGTTATTCTAGTCACAGTTTCTATCTTGATGAACTTGAGTTCCCTGTATCAAATAGAGGTAGTAGAGGGAGTTCCAGAGGTCTAGGATACAGAGGAAGACATGGATATCCTAGAATACACTATTCTAATTCTACCCCTGCTAGAACTGTGTATGCAGTAGAAAATCATGGAAAATCCTTTCAACGATCTCAAAAAGAATAAGAAATTTCTTCCATGCATGGAATATTCAGTCCTGGAACAATTATTCTAGAGGATCGGGTGGAGGTTACACCTTATTCCTATCAACAAATAAATATAACTAGTCGATCTAATCTTCCAAATCCAGGAGTATTTCCAACTCCTACCCCGATACAGGAAGAAACAACTTCTAAGGAACCTGTGAAACCACATGTTCTTGTTGGGAAACACAGACCTTCAGACCAAAAGTATGATTTCTTAAAGCATTTGGCCCAAGTACCGGTCAAGTTATCAATTCTGGATGCCTTGAATCTATCAATGGATCTTCATGAGGCACTCATCATGTCTTTGTCAAGTCCTCAAGAATTCAAAACTGAAATTTATGCATCTGAAGACTACCATGTAGAGAATAATCCTTCAGAATTCCATGCAGTGATATCTCTCATAGATGAAGAAGAAGATGATGTTGTGAATGGACATATTAGACCTTTGTATTTATCTAGCAAGGTCAATGATGTAGACATCCGAAAAGATTTCATTGATAATGGTTTAGGGGTCAACCTCATCCCCATTTGTACACTTCATTGATTGGGCCTCACCGAATCTGATTTATCTCCTTCTACTTTGATGTTGAAAAGATATGATAAAAATGAACTAGAACCTCTGGACGAGATCACACTCCGAACTCAGTTTGGAGATCTTATATCCAATTCAGATTTCATGGTTGTTCGTCATGACATAGCTTTCAACATTTTGCTTAGATGACCTTGGATACATCAACATGTAGCTATCCCTTCATCATACCATCAATGTATCAAATATTGTTTCAATGGTCAAATTGGTACATTGTATGGTGATAAATCCCCATTCAAAACATGTGAATCTCAATACATTGAGGCAGAATTCTATCACGTGGAGGGTATGTATAAATCCACAAAAAGGGAGGTTACTAAAGTTAATGCTCCATATGTCTTGGAAAAGATTCCAGTAAACCCATTCATACATGTGAGTACAGATTATGTGTTTCCTATCAGTCAAATTGACAGGATAAACCAGAATCCAAATACTCTTATGGAAACATCCATAATGTCAATTATGGAAATCAAGCCAGACAGCATGGGAGAAATTGGTGATTCACCAAGCAATGATGAAAGCTCAAATGTAGATGTGTTCCTTTCATCAGCTAAAATCTAGCCAGTCTATACTTCTCCAACTAGGCCAGAAGAAGTTTTAGCAATGTCAGAGATGAACGATGATGTCAATTCTCAATCCATCATCTCATCTTTATTACCCAAGGAAGACACGTCATCATCAATAGGGTCAGAAATGAAATCTTATTCTTCAAGATGTTCAAATTTTATCATCTCTCTTGATCATGGAAATTATGTATCATCATCTACGATGAAAGTAGAAACGAAAGAAATAAAATGTGTTGAAGAAGAAGAGGAAGATCTCAGAGATGCTCCTCCAACTTTTGAAGTGTGTATCTCTACCACTGTGGATGAACTCAAGGAAATAAATCTTGGTATATAAGAAGATAAACGCCCCACTTTAATTAGTGCGACCATGACTCTTGAAGATAAATAAATTCATATTTCATTCTAAAGAAAAATCGAGATATATTTGCTTGGAACTATACAGAGATGTTAGGCCTTGATCCAAATGATGCTACTCATCGTTTGGGTTTTCCATAACAACATCAAGGATTCAAGAAAGCTGCAAGAAGAACACAACCAAATTATTCTTCCAAAATTGAAGCTAAAGAGGATAGTATTATCAAAGCTAACTTCTTCAGAGAAGTTCAATATCCCAAATGGTTGGCTAATATTGTCCCTGTGAAAATGAATAATGGAAAAATTAGAGTTTGCATTGATTTCAGAGATCTTAATCGGCATTGTCCCAAGGATGATTGTCCAGTTCCGATCACAGAACTCTTAATTAATACAAAAGCTAGATATGAAGCACTTTCTATCATGGATGTATATTTTGGGTATAATCAAATCCAAATGGCTCCAAAAGATGAAGAATCTACAGCCTTCAGAGCCCCTCAGGGTGTGTTTTGCTATCGTGTAATTCCCTTTGGCCTGAAGAATGCAGGCGCAACATATATGTGTGCCATGCATCATACCTTCAAACCCTATTTAGGAAAGTTTTTTTAATGTTATGTGGACGATTTGGTGGTTAAATCTAGATAATTTTATAATCACCTGGCTGATTTGGAAATCATATTCCAAAAACTTTGACAACACAATTTCAAGATGAACCCATTAAAATGTGCTTTTGGGGTAACCTTAGGAAAATTTCTTAGCTTTCTTGTATGCCATCATGGTATTGAAGTCGATCCTAAGAAGACAAAGTCAATATTTGGTATGTCACCTCCATGAAATTTGAAGGAACTGAGAGGACTTCGAGGACACTTAGCCTATATTCGGCGTTTCATCTCCAATTTGGCAGGAAAAAGTTTACCTTTCACCAAATTGTTGAAGAAGGGAGTCACTTACCAGTGGAATGAAGAATTTCAAGAAGAATTCAATATTTTCAAGAAATATCTCTTGAGTCCACCAGTATTAATGCCGCCTGTTGAAGGAAGACCACTTATTCATTATGTGACAGCTTTAGAGATATCATTGGGTCTATTACTTTCCCAGAAGAATGATTCTAGGATTGAAGAAAACCTTTACTATCTTAGTAGGACTATTCTTGAAGCAAAAACCCGATATTCAAGTATTGAAAAGTGCGGCCTAGCATTAGTCTTTCCAGTTCAGAAATTGAGACACTACTTGAAATATCATGAGGTCCGATTTGTATCTCGTAATAACCCGCTCAAATTCATCCTTAGTCATCCAATGCTTACCGGACGTCTGGCAGGGTGGGAGTTATTTTGCAGCAATTTGATATCCAGTATGTGTCTCAAAAGGCAATAAAGGTCCAAGATCTGGCAGATTTCCTTGCTGAACACCCTTCATTAGAAGATACATCTTTAGATATTGACTGATGATGTAGTCTTTTCTATTCAAGATAATCTTTAAAAAAGGGAAATGTACTTTGGTGGTGCTTCGAGAAGTCCAACATGGAAGAAAATTGAAGATCCTAAATTCAACAAAGTTGGGATAGGAATCGTGCTTATTTCCTCGAAAAAGGCAGTGCTACCCTATTCATACTTATTGTGGGAAGGTGGTACAAATAATGAAGCAGAATATCAAGCTCTCATCGCAGGACTGGAGTTGGCACTTCAGGAAAAAGAGAATCCCTTAATAGTGAAAGGCGATTCAGACCTAGTAATCAAAATATCATTGGGGGATTATACCATCATAAAATAAGATTTAATCCCTTTTTATGATTATGTCTAAGAGTTAATGGAGCAATTTCCTTCAAAACCGACATTTTCTTATGTCCCGCGATCACAAAATGCCCAAGATGATGCACTGGCTAATATAGCCACAGCTCTGGGAGATCCAAATCGGGATGAAACAATCATCAGTATTTCCCACCGTCGTACAATTTCACCTTATGTTCAAACCAGAACAGAGGAAATCAATGAAATTAGTCCCATTACTAAACCATATGGTCATACTACAGGATGGATGACACCTTTCAGGGAATACCTTCAAAATGGAACACTTCCACCTGATAGAGCCAGGAAAGAACAAATCTGGTGACGTGTGGTCAATTTTACTCTTAATGATAGCCCTAATCACCTAGAAAAATTCTCTACAAAAGATTTTTTGGTGGATTTATCTTCAGATGCATTGATGGTGAAGAGAAAATGGATATAATGGAAGAAGTACATGCATGAGTCTATGGTGCCCACCAGTCTGGACATAGACTGTCTGATCAAATTCGAAGGCTTGGATAATTTTAACCTTCAATGATACAAGATTATGTTGATTCCATAAAGAAGTTTCATTCATGCCAAGTATGTGAAAACTTCATTCATCAGCCCCCAGATTTTATTCATACAGCTAAATACTCATGGCCATTTACCACATGGGGAATGGATGTAGTAGGACCTTATCCTTCAACTACAGCCAAGTAGTTTAAGTATATTATTACTGCTACTGACTTATTTTCCAAATAGCCAGGGGAAATACCTCTAAAAGAAGTTAGTTATAAAATAATTTTTAGCTTCATCAAGTCTAAAATCGTTACCAGATTTGGTGTCCCTCATACCATACTGACGGACAATGGCACCAACTTCTATTCATCCAAGGTAAGGAATTTGTATCAAGAATAAAACATCAAATCCAACCATTCATCTCAGTATCATTCAGTGGCCAATGGCTAGATAGAATCCTTCAATAAGACTCTTTCAAATATACTACAAAAGATAGTGGATAAAGATAAGAAATCATGGCCTGATAAACTATTTCATACTTTATGGGCTTATCAAACCACCACCCGCACTGCAACGTGGTCAACTACATATTCATTGGTGTATGGAATAGAAGCACTCTTTCCCATTGAAGTTCAATTACCTTCGATCAGAGTATCCATTTGTGATCAGTCATCTACAGATGAACAATCTCAAAAGCAATTGGATTAATTGGAATGACTAGATGGGAAAATATTGTTCACCCTACATCACTTGGAAGTCTATCAGAATCGAATAGAATGAGATTTCAACAAAAAAGTTTGTCTACATTCATTCATTCAAGGGGAATTGGTATTGGTTCTCAGAACTCCAATGATACAAGGAAAGAAACCTCACAAGCTTGAGCCAAAGTGGGAAGGACCTTACCAATACATAAGGTATACTCCAATGGAGCTTATTCATTAATCTCAACTAATGGAGAACTCATCACGACTCCAACAAATGAAAGATTCTTGAAGAAGTATTTTTTGTAACACAAATACCCTCCAAAATCCAACACGACGTTAAACTATGTCATCCTTACTATATGAAATTAAACTATACCGCCCCATTTTTTCCTTACTACATGACTTTAAACTGCATAGTCATCCATTGTCCAACATGACATTAAACTGTGTTCAGTCCCTTATACGTCCAACATGACATTAAATTGTGAATCATTAGGGTTTTTTCTACCTCTTGTTTCTCACACTGAGTATGACTCACGTGAGCTTAGAGTAAACTTCAACCATTACACCCTCTATAGGCCGCTAACCATGCCTAAGTCCCAACACCATTTTTTAGTTCGTTGTCCTCAAGAACAACTTGATCACAAATTCAATCTTCAATTGAACTACGCGGACTTTTATCCTTGCCTTATAGGCTGGGTACATAGGTAACCTCCCGAGGTTCAAGCCCAAAACCAATCTCTTCACATCGGTTCACCTCCATCTCATACAATATTGATTCGTGAAGCCACCCCCAGAACCAATATTTTTTACATTGGTTCACCATCTTCCTTGCTATATGACATCAAAATATTCACACTTTTTTCATGTATGAAAATAAACTACAACATACTTTGACACCCTCACCTAAGTGGAAATCATTAATTACATTGATTTCCAATCATGTTATATTCCAAAGACTACATGCATACATGGATATTCCTGAACCTTTAATCTTGGGTCAAACCATCATTGCACTAAAGTCTCCTTTTCACCCTTCAGATGTACGAACCAAATCCGTATAGAGGATATTTCAAGAACTTTGTGCAGCTTGATTCCCATCCTTATGGGATATGTAGGAACATTCGAGCGTCCCTCGAATCCAGCCCCAAGTCTTTGGGCCTAACCCCAAATTTCACATTCAGTCCCTTAGCTAAAAATTCCCCCTTATGAAAACATGAATGTGGTATGAAAACCCTGGTTTTCATTCACATCAGGTTTATAAAACACACACTGTGTATTTATTATTATGGTGCAAGCTCTATAACCCTAAACTAAGATCTCATATACGCTCGTCCCACATGACATCAGACTAAATTTCAAGAACTACATTTTTCTTGATTATCATTCTATTGAGATATGTAGTGAAGTCCAACATCTCAATTCAGGACCCAGCCACAACATGATTATGGTTAGCATTGGTCTGTGTATCTCTACATGCATTGAACAATGCCCATTTTGATGTTTCATACTCCTAACCTAAAATATTACCAGATCTCCATAACCCTTTTCTTGACATCTGGTCACAAAATGGTTGATACTCATGAATTCTTTTCTTGACTATGCAGCATGTGCCCTTAGGCGCCCTTGCATAAGTAGTCTACATAACAAACCTATCAACTGAAAGATGCTATTATTTAACTATGAATCCAATGCCCTTAGGTGGCCCTGCATAATTCAACCCCTAACAGGTTTGTTAAATAATTGTAACTTCATTATTTGGAAGAAAACCTCTTTTTTCCTTTGTTGTCTTAATGAAAATATTTAGGGATCTGCAAAAATATTCATCCTTAACATATTTGTCCCATGCTCTTTTTCATGATCTAAAAGTATTTACATTTATGATTTATATTTCTCTTCCCTACATTTGGGTAAGACCTTCGCAGGAGTGACATTGATCCAATTCTTTGAAAATCTTGATTAGAATTATCCTCTCAATATTCATGTACCTCTCTCCATACAGAAGACTCTATGCTTTGGAAAATTTGAATCTCTATAAACTTTCCCTGGATTTTTTGCTATAGAAAAGTAAAATTTCTGAGAGTTCTTTTGCCTGACTATGCAGCACGTGCCCTTAGGTGCCCTTGCATAAGTAGTCTACATAACGGACCTGTCAGCCAAAAGATGTTATTATTTGACTATGCAGCCAATTCCCTTAGGTGGCCCTGCATAATTCAACCCCCTAACGAGTTTTTTGAATAATGGTAACTTCACTCTAATGAAATACATCTTCTAATGCCTCTTAGTACTTTTTTTATATCATTCCTCAGATTCAAAATTTCTTAAGTCATAGTTTACATATTTTTCTCCATACTTGAGTGTGGTAATATGTTTTCAAATAAATTATCATGGAATTGAGTCAATTTTAATCCATTCGTTCAAAGATATTCGACCGTAAACATTAGCCATTCCTTTTATGTCTGACTTGCATGACTCTAAACTGCCCACGAAAGACAAGGGAACTCTGAAAAAAAGTCAAGTCCTTACTCACTAAACATTAATTTTGTATGATTTAGGTAATATTGAGAAATAAAGAGATTCAATGTTTTTAGGGTTATTTTTATAATCCTAGAAAAAAAATCATACTATGCTTACTAGGCCCATTATATTAGGTAAAATTTTAAGCAGGTAGCAAGAGAATGTAGGCACAATTGATTAAAGATGAAAGAGTTTTTCATTGATGAACAAGATTTAGAAGGACATCAATAGACTGGAGTCTCTTCACTTTTCCAAGAATTAAAAGAGGCTTTCAATATAACTCTTCATTTGATTTACTGGATCCCGAGCTTCATCAGCAGCCACTTGAAGTTCATGTACTCGACCAACTTCACTCTTTTCAGCTTGAGGGAGTGATTTCTTAGCTTCAGTGATGGATTTATTACCATTTGTTTGAACTCCTTCCAGTGAATTGTTAAGAAGGTCAAGTTCTCCAGTAACATCATTTAACTGTGGCTGAAGGTGCATCTGCTGGACAACTTTCTCCTTGATCTTATGCCTCATATCCTTCAATATAGCAGCATGACCAGCCTCAGCTCGGGACACTACAGCCTCAAATTCACTAATATTGGATGACAGCCTTACTCTGGTCAGGTCTTTACGGTACCTCTTCTCCTGCACCCTTCTTAAGATTAATTGTTTCACCGCAGCATGGATCTCTTGATATCAAAAACTGCCAACTCCCAACATGACGAATAGGGATGACAGTCGGGGGATCTTCGATGATAGCTCTTCAAGAGGCACTTCAGTTATGATCTTTCATATGTTCTTCCATGCCTTGTGTTGTGAAAATTGGAGTGCCTTTTGTTCCTCCGGGTCTGATTTGACATCACTGTCATAGGGGGGAATATAATCTAGAATTAACGCACTTAAAGAAGTTCCATGTTCTGCTCCTTCCCCCTGACTCGTGTTACTTCACTTTCTATTACCATTGGGGCGGAGGCTGAGGATTCACCTCCAGATCTAGCCACTGAAATCGATGGCCCTACATAGTCAATTGAATGTTTTTGGTTAGTTTCAAAGGATGAAAAAAGTTGATTAAGTTGTCTTGAAAATTAAGTACAGCCACAAATATTGTTATCTATTGACCAACGGTAGATCAACAGCAGGAGAAGGATCCTCCCCATCTTTCCTAGCTTCAACAAGATTTTCAGGATGAGTTTCAAGATGCTCTACTAGGTTCAGCTCTACTTGAGCTAGTGTCTCTACAATAGTAGGGTTGTCCATACCCCCTTCAGGCATTGGAAGTTCAACAGCTTGCTCAGATGGAACTGCACATTATTAACCAATCATTGTCATAGATGTAATAAGAAGTTATTTTAATTGGACGAAAGATAACACTCACATCCAAAATCTTATAAATTAAATGGTAATTTAACATGATCTAAAAATTCTTCAAAAGATGCGCCAAGTTTCATCATTTCATCTAATGATATCTGAGATTCTTAGTTAGTCTCACCATTGGAAGAATTTTATGTGTCTTATTGGAGACCCTCATCCTGCAACCTCTGACCTTGGATAGCTTCTTCATATAAAATTACGGCATCATTTGCAGTGTCCGCAAAATGCTATAGTACAGGGGTTGAACCTAAAGTATCATAGAATGGAAGTCAGTTGATGTTTTCGTTCAACATCTTATAGAGCATTGTTAATTTACTAGAAGCAGGCTCTTCTCTCCTTGCATCAGCTGTAGGAGCGATACTGGGAACAGATGTTGGCTATACTTTAGGAGCATCCAAGTCAGCAAGAATTTACGACTATTCACTAGCACCATCCATCATTCTCAAAGGAGGGTCAGTCCACTCCCTCAAAGGGAAATTGAAGAAGACACTGCAATCCAAAAAAGTATGAGCAATCTTTTCATGGGTTAAGACTCATGACTATCTGAAGGACTTACCACTATTAATGAAGCGTTGAACTGTGGACTTCTTCCTTCGATGTCTTAGATTCTTTGGATTTTTGGGATTGATGACATCATCATATCCAAATACAGGAATTGGAGAATGAAGAGTCGTGTCTAAATTCTCCTCCATGGCATGCTGGATTGGAGATACCTCACCCGGCTCATGAGGAGATTCATTAGCCTTGATGGTAGTACCACCAGGGCTATACAATGGTGAAGGAACCTTACCAGTTCCTTTCTTTGCAAGATGCAAGATGAAGAAAATAATTTCCTTGAGTAAAAAATATTTAACTATAATTAAGTTGAAATGTAAATAAGGAAAGAGACTTAAATCATCAGGAGCCACGTAATTGTTCCACTCCTCATCTCCGGAAGCACTAGTCCCATCAATGGGGCCACGATATATCATTTCCTTCACCCTCTTGGATACATGAATAGAATCATCGGTGGCATATATGATCATCTCCAGCTCTCTAATGTAATCCCACACTTCATTGGGGTTATCCTCAAAATGGATATTAGTAAAGCCTCGAAGATTCTCTATTCCAGAGATTTGTAGCCCCTCGCACAGATCCATCCAGGAATCTTCAACATCGCAATATAAACTCCTCCATGTCTGGATAGCCTTTGGTCATAGATATTCATCATATGTACCAGAAGGCTGTGAGGAGGGTCCTACAATCATGGACTTCAGCTTCCTCCCAGCTCCTACAACTACAGAAAAAGAATAAGAAAATAAAACTTGTTTCTCTCTAAAGTAATGGAGATTAAATTTACCCAATGAAGTAACTCACTAAGAGTCGATGGAGTTGGTATCTTGATTCAAACATGAGGATTATATCTGGAACGAGGACACTTTGACCCATGTTGCGCCTCATCATCCCCATATTGGGAATCCGACGAGTCATCCCTGGGTGAGGAACCTAGTGAATCAGATCGATGTGGGGAAGAGTCACCTTCTAGATGAAGGGTTTCTTTCTCTACAATTTTTTTCTTTTTCCCCGCCTGATGAACCAGATGATTCAGCACCCCTTCAGGGTATGATTCTATCCAGTTCTTGGCATACCATGTAGTCAAGTTACACTCCGCTTTAGAAACTGGTAGATCAAACACGTCCCTGGTCTTCTCCACATATGTCAGCAACCATAGTTGTCAGGTAACCATCAGAGGCTGCTCTAACCTGACATGCACGGGAGTGGATACAAAAGTATTCTTTAGACACTTGAATTGGAGTGTAAATATGTATAGAGAATAGGCCTCAGATATAATCTCTCTATCAATCCAGGTGGCCAGTACACCATCTCTGCAAGCCATAATGCATGACCTCAATTCTAGGTCGGTTGTTCCATCATAAACAAACTGACCGGTTGGCGGGTTTCCATAAGTAAAGAAATTGAATTCCTTGAACATGCCCAGCCTCACCTTCATATCATAGGAGTTGACAGCTAACAGATCAATTCCAGAAAATTCCTACACAGATGGCCTGAAATAACTTCCAAGAACCTGTACTCCATTCTGTATACCATATGTCCTGAAATTAGTGGCAAGCCATCCCCACAAAACTTGGAATGGTCCCATTATTCTCAAAGGAGACTTACCCATAAAAACATGGAGTAACTCCAGTTAATCTTTTCTAAAATTGGGATGGCCAACCCAACCATTTTCTTCTCAGCCAACTTGTCTGTAACTACTAAGGTCCCTAGCCTGACGCCTCCTTTCAAATCCCTGACTGGAAAAAAGATAACCACTGAGCCACAAGGCTAAGAAGCCCTCCAGATGGGTTTTTTTTGGGATTCTCTGATCCACTTCGTACCCCCACTTCTCAAATTCTTTTGCTTCTAGAGTCGGCCAGAATGTGCCAGAAGCACCACTCCTCTCTGTTCTGGGGAAGGTAGTAGGACGAGTATAGGTGGGACCCTTCACCTTCTTCATGGTAAAAAACATATCCATCCACTCCTCCAGATGAATATCCTTTCTAGAATGAGTTTTGGAGGTCTTTGAGTTCTTGATCTTGTAGAAACTTTTCAATAATTACCATGCCAAAACCAGAGTCTTGTCCAAATCATTCTAAATCACCTTGGGGGGGATTAATTCATCATACATATCACCCAAAATTGGAGCCCTCGAGATCTTTTTGACATCCCAAAAACTGATGCCTACTTCTCCATGAGTCAGATAGAAAGAATTGGTTTATAGGCTTCAGCAGCTGATTAGCTCAAGTAGAATGTCATCATTCCTATAGGAATATGTTTTCCGAGCCCAGACGGCTTCATATTTTGTATCTCCATTCAAATCCACAACCAACTCTACACAGGTTTGTCGCACCCAATATGCCCACATCCATGTTTTCTTCCCAACTCCCCTAGGAAAGAAGTACCAACTCTTCTTCCAGCCATTGGATTGATCCATCTGAGAATTTTGGAAGATTAAAGGATAACAATGTGGTTGAAATTCAGGTTTGTGAGGTTTCAAATCTGGGGAACAAGGGATATGATGCATTATGTAGTCCTTATACACTATTCCAGTATTAACAAATGATCCTCCAATTGAGATATTTGTTGATGCAAAATTGGTGTAATTTTGAAACCAAGAATGCGGGAGATAGTTCTTTGGCTCTGGAATGTTGACTTCTTGAAGATGACCATTCCCATACAAAGGCTGGTAGTTTCTTTGTGGGAAATTATGATGATACTTCTTCAAGTATATTTCTAGATATGGGAGAGTGCTGTTGCAGACATTATAGTAATCATGGACAACAATGTTCATCATATCATCAATTCACTTGCTAGCTAGTTCATCATCCATTCCAATTCTTCTAGGAGCCATTTAATCTACACAACGGTCGAATAATTAACTCTAAAGTAAGTTGATTTTTCATAAACTTTTTGAAGAAAAATGAAAAAAATGGCTAAGGCATTAGGGCGCACAAGTCCTATGTTGGCGCACAATTGTAACTGTGTCGCACAGGTTTTGGCGTGCATGTATCAACGCGCAAGCAAAAATACCTCTGTAGAAGCATAAAACGAACATAAGAAATGAAACCACAGAAAATCAGTATACTTGCGTGATGATAGCAACCTGCGCGGTGAGATCTCAAAAGCGTTAAAATTCGGCTTCTTTGCGCGAGAATAGTGCTCATATTTATTGGCAAGGCCGCACCCCTGCGCGCCGATGCCTACGTGAATCTCACCTGCGCGCCGCTAGCTGCGCACTCAAAACTTGTGCGCCGCCCTTCCATGGTTTTCTCCTTTACCTTAGAGTCAAATCCTTCTTCTTTTCATATCCAACTCTCAGGGGGGACTTTTTTGATGCTCCTTTCCATCACAGAGTCTATATAACTGAAAAAGGGGAATACCTTAGCACAAAGAGATTCATCCTTTGAAGAAACATTAAAAATTGACAAAGGCATTAATAAGGATTTGTTTGAGAATGGGTCGTGAAAGTTTCATCATGGTCACATAAGCATACTTGTGCACCACATATTGGGTGTGCAGGTGACTTGCAAGCCCTATTTTATTTTCTCCCAAGGTCTTCAGTAGCCTATAAATACCCCTTGTGGGCCCCCCATTTTGGAGACGAAAAATTCCAAAAGTCATATTTAAGCTCCCAGTTCCCTAGTCTCTACTTGAATTCTTCTGAACACTTCTAAGGTAATTTCTTACCTAGAATGGAAGATCTAAAGAGGGGGGACAAGGACTAAGTGTTGAAATTCACCAACTCTTGTGCGCCTAAGTGTCTAACCATTGAGGGAAATGAAGACACTTGCACGACACCTTGTCTATTCAAAAAAAACTTTCACACCACACTTTTGGAAGCCTTTAGGTATAATACTAAGTGATTGTTCCAAGTCTCGCCCATGTATTACCCTATGGGTTAAGCGTCGCGCAAGTACACATGTGTTGCGCAAGTATACTTGCGCGACTAGTACTTGTGCACCCCAACAGGACTTGCGTGCCTACCTATTTTTGAGTGGCCCTCCTGGTTATTCAATTATCTTCTTCAAATCCACCTTGCTTTTTCATGATTTAGCCTTAAAAACCCTCTTCAAGGCATTTTTGGCATGGTTCCATTGTTGGCTTCCTTATCTGAAAGGAATTCTATGGAACATCTCTCAAAACCTAGTGATTTACATATATTTATGTCGCTAAGGTTAGAGATTTTATTCATTCAACCTCATCCTTTAAAGATGATAAGATCTTTAATCTGGGCATCTTACTTAGGAGTATGCCCCAAGTTCCCTAACCTCAGCCTCTTTTTTAGGAGTAAGCCCCAGTACAAGTTCTCTTAATATTGGAATCCTCCTCAGGAGTAATCCCCAATCATAATTTTCCTTAAACATGGGCATCCTCTTCAAGAGTAATCCCCAATCTCAGATTCCCTTAATATGGGAATCCTCCTTAGGAATAATCCCCAAAGTCTCAAGTACTCTTAACCTGGGCCTCCTCTTTAGGAGTAAGCCCCAATATTAATTTACTTTTGATTTGGGATACCTTATCAGGGGTAAACCCCAATCATAAGTCTCCTCTAATTTGGGCATCATTCTGAAGAGTACGCCCTAATTTAAGTATCCAAACATCCATAAAGAAAATATACCATTATGGACCTTGTTCTCGGGTTTCTTCCCTGAAGTAAATCCCAATACTCATCTATCTGGGCAGTCATACATACATATGCCCCACATTATTTATTATGATTGCATTTTTTGCGGCACAATCATCAGGTTTTTTTGATACCTCTTGTTTCAAACACCGAGCATGACTCCTGTGAGCTAAGAGCATAAAAGCAATTATGACATCTTTCTGTGGACTATCAATCATGCATAAACCTCATACTTCTTTACTCAAAATATGTGGGTTCTGATTCCTTTTCTAAATAAGGATACATTGTTATCCCATCTGCGGGTACGATCCCAACTCTGAAATAATCCATGTCCTTCTGAATGACAGTAAACTTCAAGTGCCCCACTGGGTGGCTTTAAAACCAGTATGGTTATCATAATGACCAAGAGATTTCTATATAATGTGTTGGAGGATACCATTGACTAAGAATATCTAACAAATACAGATGATTCTCTATCAATGAAGAACCTCAAATACATATAAAAGATTCTCTAAATCTCATACATATCAATCATTGATTGTCATATCTAAAGAAAATATCATTTCCATACTTGGTAATTTAATAAGGATTCACAAATATAACTCAAATATATAAAGAGATTCCGGGAGTAGATAATAATTCCCTCCAATAAGGTGTGATTAGTCCGACCTCCCATCCTCTCAACCAATGCAAATTCTTAAGCCTCATTGGTTTAAAACTAATGAGAACCTACATTTGGAAAGTAGGTCCAAATAGATATAGAATCATTGGATGTTTCCGGTTCTACAAATAACCTCATTAGAAACTGATTGGAATGTTTGAACCATAAACAAACAAGGTCATCCCCATTTCCAGAGGAAACAATATTTCTAGAGAAACTATTTAAATTCTTCGTAAATAATTCATCCAAAATCTGTGAATAATATTCCATGATCTAAAAAATTTACGGTTTCTAATCATTATCCATGCTTAGTTTTATTTTTCAATCACTAATCACAGTCAAACTATTAACACATAAAATACATAGATATCTAATTTTAAATCCACCACTTAAAATATCTGAATATCATGCAAGGAATTTTTTATTCTAGTCTCCCAATATTATTACATGGAATGTGTATTTAAGATGCCTTCTTAAAATATGGAATATATTTTCAGTTTGAATATTTTATTTAGAGACCATCCAATATCGGAATTCATATTTCTTAACAGCCTCCTTAGTATCCAATTTTTATCCTCCTTTTAATTCTCTATAAACATTCATGATTTAGAACCTATTAAGATATCCATGTGTATGGAATCTTGTGTTTTTTCCATGTGGGCCTTCAACTTACAATGTGGAACATATATAATCATTTTCTTCATTACTTCATAAATTATAATTTTTTAATTCATTAAGTCTTATATCTTGTTCATACACATTTCCAATGGTTTGTGCTAATTACCATTCCATTTTATATCTTATTGAAGTTATACACTCAATTCATACGATCATCATTATTTATGATCATAAATAACTATGCTCAACATCATAGTTTTATATATCCTGAATTGACTGTATGTTGAACCCTTACTTCAGAGGTTGAATTAATGAAACACATGGTGAAGTTAAAATGATCACACATTTAATTATAACTTACGATTATTTTCTCAACCAACCACATCAAAAGTTCTAAGATACTATGAATTTTTCATCCATGTGTATGAATAGTTACAAGCTACCATGACTTTTTCAATTAACCACATATAAAAATTCAATTCATCACATGAGTATTCAACTACTAAAAAATCAACATAGCCTTGATCCTACCACTCTATCACTCAAATACACTATATTATTATATATTTTTACACATGGAAACTCTAATAGACATCCAAATAAATGGTCATGAGTCATGGTTTACCTACTATGAAGGTAAATTGAATTATATAATATCCTCTAAGAATAAAAAACTTATACAAACTTCAGAGTTACAAATATTCTCAAAAAATTCAACTAAATTTCACATTATGTCTTTTATAAACATTAACAATTATTACCAACACATTTTCACCATAATTTCTTGTTTATATTTTCAATAAATCTAATCACCAAGAACAATTATTGAAACATAAATAAATTTATAAAATAGAATATATTTGTAAATTATAGTAAATATGTGTTTTGGATTGAAGAAGAATCATTATTAGGTTAGTTTGTCAAATATAAAGGGATATTTGGGATACTTTGATGAAAAAGTGATTGAGCAGTAACCCATACAAATATTTTCTATAGATATCTATAGTTTCCTTGGAAAATATGGGTACTATTAATGATTTGTGAAGAACATGTAATGATTTTCAGAGATGATGACCAAAATCACTCAAAATTTAGTGAAGTTTGTATGGTCCAAGGAATGAGTAGAGAAATCCATGGAATTAGAAAAGAGTCATATCACTACATCATTATATACACTACCCTCAATTGGGTAACATTTAATTATATATAATGTTGTTTTAAAGAATTTATTTGGTTTTGTATTGATACAAAATGATAAAGTGATATCCTATTCATCAAGTAAGTTAAAACTCCATGAGTAGTACTATATAATAGATGAGATAGAGTTGGTGTAATTTATTTTTAGATTGATGAATTTGACCAATATATTTATAAAGAGAAGTATAAAATATATATAGATCATAAGACCAGAAAATATATATTTACATAGAATTAAATTAATATATTCCCACAAATATGGTTAAATATAATCAAGGACTATGATGGATCAATCTAATACCATCATGGGATGGTGACTAAATTATAATATTATCTTATAATAAAGGATACCACATCCATATGAATGATAACAATTAATAAGGATTCAATATTATTAGACATTAAAAGGCTTCATATGGAAGTTGTAAAGGAAAAAATGATATCTGACCCAGCTTAA
This sequence comes from Viscum album, assembly GCA_963277665.1. Taxonomy (NCBI): domain Eukaryota; kingdom Viridiplantae; phylum Streptophyta; class Magnoliopsida; order Santalales; family Viscaceae; genus Viscum; species Viscum album. The sequence continues at coordinate 2,111,441,926 of OY728157.1, read as the reverse complement.
ATTATTTCCCAACCATCCATTCTGGAGAAGATAAAGGTTGATAAAAGAGATTAAGTGGTAATATAATTGAATCCAGAAGTTATAATAAAAGTGAAATTATAATAATTAAAAATGGTTGAAGGTGTTGTAAGATCTGGGTCATGAATATGTGTACCATTAAATCTAATAATAAAGGATCGATTGAATAATTCACATAGCTCAAGATTATCCATCCACCTAGGGAACAAAAAGATATTTTGATAACTATGAGAGAACTATTTATGGGATAACCAGTAGAATTAAATTGTATAATATACGTTAATTTTTCTAGTATGTTTATAAGTTAAGTAATTGAGTAAAAATTCAAAGTTAAGGATGCAACCATTACCCATACATTCATAGATATTGTATAATATCACCATATATATTTTTATCAGCCTTTTGAAGAAAAAAAATGTAAACAATTCCATACAGGTTTTGGTAGTCAAAATTACAAATACTACTCATTTTGGTTTCATTCAGGAAGACTTGTCACATGTTCAAATTTCTAGGATATAAATTATAGAAGTGGTGAGGCTATATAGAACACAAATATTAATTATAAATGGCCAAGATATGAGATTTAGAATAAAATTCTAAAAAATATCCAAAATTATTTGAACGTAGAGTGGAACATTAGTATGGACTATCATCTTCAAACTAATGAGTAATATGATTGAAAAATTGATAAACCTTGGGATATATTTATATTTTGATTAATGGGATTTAAATAAATCATGTTTTAACATATTCATTTGTTGTAATTCTCATAAAATAATTTATTTCGCTCAATAAGGCATATAGATCCTTATAAATACCACTATGGAGAGAAATTTGGGACACTGACAAGTTGGGAAGAAGTTAGAGAATGAAATCTATTGGTGCCTAAACAGGTGGAATAATTTTCTAAGAAGATAATTACCAGTCAATAATACATCAAAGCATCACAATGTCAATAGAAGAGCTATGATGATAATAATTGATGAGACATGAAGTTTGATAATGGTGATAATATTTTTGTCTTTATATCTTGCTAGAATAAAGTCATGGCCTTTGTGAATATGGTAAATCCAATCCCTATGTATATTAGACCTTTTTTATTTTTGATCATATCAAAGCTGTTTTCTTATTGACATATACTATTACCAAAACATTCCAAAGTATAATATTCCTTCCATGTATCCATCTTAAAGAATTATATAATATATCCCTCATATTTTCTAATTCATGAGTTAGAACATTTGGATAGTTATATCTCTTATGAGGAGAAGCTGGTGAATATCATAGATTATAGTGACAAATTGATAAATAATAATAAAACTCAACTTGTTATAGTACTCTAGAATAATAATAAAAACCAAATGGTAACCTAGAAACCTAAAGAACCATTAAATAAAAAAATATCCACTTTTCATTTCACCTTAAGGTGTGAAATGAAATATTAAGGGTGAAATTTCATAAAGGGGTAGGAATTTAATGGATAAAAAATTCCCTCTGTTAGTAAAAGAATTCATGATTCACGATCATTACATTATTATGATTCTACAATAAATGCACATGGAAAGATTTTACATTTTATAGGAAAATTACACATCCTGAAATAATGTTAACTATAACATCTTGGAATAGTTCAATGAGATTAATGAAAATGAACAATGCATACACTAATGAAAACTCCACATTAACAAATTCTCCTATGAAAATCAATTCTACATTAAAAATTATTCTAAAAATATAAGAATAAAAATTTTTATAAATATTATTAAGGTAATTATATAACCTTCTAATAAATGTAGTGAATGATGAGGTATGCGAATGGTGGCGTATATATATAATATAAAGGAAAATATGACCATTATGATTTCATAGTTACAGGACCGTTGCAATGTGATTGTTGGAATAGTAATATGACCATTTAGAATGATAAATTGACTAATTGAGTAGTCAAATGTTATTTATAAAATAATATAATGAGTTCTAATCACATTATAATGAACTAAATATGTAAAATATGATAAAATAAATTTTTTTTTCAACAAAATCATAATTATATTTTTTTTAAAATCATATCAAATTTAACTTCATTAAAATAAATTTTTATAAACAAATTAAAATTTTTAAATAAAATGTCACTTATTGAAAATTATTTCATCAAATAACATATATTAATATAAATATGATGATATAATTTTATTAAACCATATGTAATTTTTCTATGTGTTAAAAATTTGATCATTTCATAAAAGCTATTTTTTATGAATATGGTTTTTATTTAAATATTAAATTTCCCATATTTATAAAATTATGTAGATAAAATGGATTTTATTTTTCAAATAATCAAATTGAAATTATATTGGAATGATGTTTTGGTATTTTTATGAAAATTTATAACATTTAGTGAAACATAATATATGATAAAATATATTGTTTTAAAATATATGTTAAATACATGATTAATTTCATAAGGGGTGATGAAAGAAACCATTATATCATCCTCAAATGAAATAATTCCTACATTTCGTCAGAATATTCATAAATATTGATAGTCTTTATAAAAAATAATAATATATTTAATAATATATTAAATATCCCCTATCCCCTTTATAAATTTCACCATCACTACATATTCTCCCCACACCATCTAAGCATTAGAGTTAGCCAAAAATCTACTCATTTTTTCTGGAAAACACTCTTCCCCACATATAATGGGGTTTGGTATTACTAAAATACCATCCTAGGGAGCATTATGGGGTGGCCATGAGGACACTCTTAAAGGAAGAGGTAAATTTCTAAAACTAGTCTCTTCTGATTATCTTCTTCTTCTACCTCACACAAATGAATTACATACACCTTGGAACAGTAACATAAATATCCTAAATATACTACTATACTGTTATTATGATGGAATATATATTTTTAACCATATCCTCGATAAATTATAAAATGAAAACATTGTTCCTACTATGGTCAGTTAATTTCCCATATGAATGATGAATTTTATTTTACACCACCACAATCATGGATAGTTTAAATTTATATTTTATGGTTAAAATTGTGATTAATATGTATATTTTTTTTTTCTTTCTTATTCTGAAATTGTCAAATTCTCATACAGTTAATAAAACAACATAAGTTCATCATGGTCATAAGACCCACATAAATGAACAAACTATATTACAATAAATACTATAATATCTAAATAATGATTATGTATGAATAATTTTGGGTATTAATAACCTTAATATATTATGTACAATAACAAAATCCATGACACCACATCTCTGGAGTTTTGAAACAAAATCATATGAGAACTCATATTTACCTAAAACTATTTCGACCTAGGAAACATGGCATGAACGACCATAGGGAAGTGAATATATATTTGATATATCATTTAAAAGACCCTAAACTAACATTAAATATTAATAATGACTAAAATATACTTTATCATTATCTAAATCCGATGGTCAATAAATACCACCTTATTACTCAGGACATTAAGTGAAAGTGTAAAAAAATCATATCTTAAGGAAAGTAATCTCTACAAAACACATCATTTTCTTTGGTTAATTAATTTTTTTCTCTACCTAATTTTAATGATTTATTTAGAATTTTTCAATTTTTTATAATTATTTACATATTACTCTTCAATATTCAATTTGAATATCCTTTATTTCTTTAATAGGGTTATATATTACTTGTAATCATTTCAAAAACACATTCATTAAAATCAAACATGAATAAGGGAAACTTTTATATCCATTTATCTTTTAATGTAACACGATTTTAAAGTATTTTAACCAATATTAATTTCATAAAATGAGATAAATTTTTGGATTGTAAATTATTTGATGTTTTTTCCAAATAAAATTACATATTATTATTTTGTTAAAAGTTATTTATAGATTCCTCAAAATACAGTTTTAAAGGTTCATTTTTATACCCAATTTTCTACCATTTATTATGATTTTTTTCAAATGAGATCCTTATTTGAGACCAATTTTCTTGATTAAAATATTACAATACATGGAATTTGATTCCATATTCTCTTTGTAATCTTTATGAAATATTTTTTGGTGTAATATTACATAACTCATAGCTTTACATCGATATTTCGTATTATTATTCCTTATGTTTGATTAATTTATGTGTGATAAATATGCATACACATGTTTTGATGGGTGTTCATAGATATAACTCTAATTAACTGTGTAATGTTTATATCTATTGATATGATATAAATGAGATTAGTTAGTAATCCTAATAAATTACAAGAATATGTCCACCGTGTTATAATATCTCAGTAGTGAGCCTTGAATTATGGGTATGATGTGGTCTATTATAATGTTTGAAAATTCCTATGATGTTGTGATCTTATGACTTCATATTCTTTATATCATGCTTCAATATGATTATACATGAGACTTATCTTTTTGGATATCATGTTATTCTAATTGGTCTATATACTATTCTTCCATATCATTCTTATTCCATTGATGGGATGTATAGATCACCCCTTTTGTTTATGTATTCCCCAGGTTATCCTATATAGATTTTATGAAAAATAATATAAAGGAGAACATTATTGAGTAAAAAATAAATATTTTTCATTTTATATTCATATTTATGTTTTATAAATCGATTTACCCAAATTCATTATGTCTTTAGATCATAAAGTCATGTTTATTGGATATTTTTGTTAAAATTCGTGTAATTATATGTTAAATGGGATGGGGACATTATATTCCATGCTAGAAGTTCCAAGAATAAGGAATGATATTAAAGTTTGAATATTTTTTAAAATTTTATTTTTAAATGGGGATATTTATGACATTCCTATCTATACCCCAACACATAAAATAAATACCATCAAAATAATCAGAAATAACCATGATCCAAAGGATTTGATGGAAAAATAAAGATGGATAAAGGAGTTCTCATATCTATTATGTTAAACCAAGAAAACATTTCATCTTAACACCAATTTATTGTATTATCAATCATGATATTCCTCATACTCACATCTTACATCCCCAGAAGTGGTAATGAAGTTAAAAACCTACCCTCTCATTTATAAAACCAAGGATAATTACAAATTTATATAAAGACATTTTATAAAATTATCTATGAAATCAAATTTATATAACATAAATTTCTGCACAAATTTAACACATAAGTGACTAGGATAGATACTAATACTTTCTATAAAAATCATTTGTTAGAAAACATGTTTCTTTAATAATTTTAGAGAAAAAAGGTTTAATAATAAAGGAATATGAGTTCCCATGAGTAAGTATATCACCATCGAGTGGGAGGGTGAGTGAATTAGTGGTTTTCAAAAGAACACTCCCTTAGACTACATAATTCCTAATATCGATTGTTGTGAAAATATCTCGATGGTGAAAATGTGAAAATGTGATATAGAAAAAGAAATAATACACACATAACCAACAGTTATTATAAGGTCCACTCAACCTTATAAATATGTGTCTAATGCTTAATGTTTAGTAATTATGATATGAATATCCCTATTAAAATTTTTTATCAAATAAATTTAGAATAGTGTAAAATAATGGTCTTGAACAATGATTAAAAGATCATTGAAATGTTCCTACAAGAATATACTTTCTTCTTGTAACTCAAGAGACTCTAAAATTTGGGGTTAGTTTTTAACCTTATTATTCTAGTCAATATAATAGGAAATACATATTGAATCACTCCTTAGAATTGTTGTCTAAATCACTCATATTCTCTCATCATTTTTTCAAAAATCTATCTAGGAGAATCATTATTTTTTTGTTGAATAAACTATAAATACTACATGGTTCCTCCCATTTCAGCATGACCCACAATTTTAAAATACCAGAAATGATAAATCCGAATGATCTCAGATAATATATAACATGATTTATTTTAAAAATGGTGGATTGTGATGTGATAATTTCAAAATATCTAGATACAATAAAGAAAAATACTTCTATATCCAGAATAATTGTGATATAAAATAAATACTATCGAGTTGTGTTAATCAAACCTAAAGAACCTATAAATACTCAATCTATTACTACCTAGTTCAAAGTGGTAGGTTTTATTCAATTATAACTTGGTGTTATTCACTTCCTCATTCCCTAAAAAAACCTTATATTAAAACACATGGACACTTTTCTCTAAAACCAGTGCACCACCATTACATCCCCAGTTGATCTCTATAGTGTAGTGAATTCATTATAATTTCTCAATAGATTTCTCATTATTTAAATAATATTACTCAAGTATGATTATTCTAATTTTACATTAATTGTTTCATCACTTGAAATTGGAATATAACTATAAACATGATATATATGATCATATTGTTTTTATATCAATAATTATGGGGAAACATAAAGTAGATGATATGGTCCTCCTCACAATAGATAAAATTTTACCTATATATGAGTAATTCACATTAACTTCTCATTCTAGATAAAATATTTTCTATGAAGTGTAACTCAATCACTCTGTGAAGTGACCATCACCATTCCCATCATGATTTCATTACCTACAGTAGAACCTTATTCCATTCATTCTATTATTTCTCTATTAAACTCCAAATAGAATTGAACTAACAAATAAAAGTGTTTAAAATAAATAATACATAAAAATCACCCATACCATTTATTGAATGGACTCGATAAACAAGTCATAACATTCCTCTAATGCGATGGTTATTGAAAACCTTTCCGTTGGATAAAAGGGTTATTATCATGTTGATCCATTCTTTGTGTAAGATCAATTACATAATGAAAATGTATGAAATGAGATCAATTTATCTCCCCCTTTTTCAATTTATTTCATGAGAATTTTATATTATATAAAAGTTCCCTGAAATCTCCCTCGTTTTATTTTGCAGAAAAATGAAATTAAAAAACTCTAAATCTTATATGTATTTTATCTACCAACACCTAAATGTTCTATTTCATAATTACCAGAAAAAGAAACAAGTTTCACTCCCCCTTTTAAAGAATATTTCATTTTTTTAATATCTCCCTTAGTCAGGAAATCAAAAGTAATTAAAGAGTGAAAATGACAAAGAATACTTATTATGATTTTTGGAAAGAATGAACCCACAACAACACTATCATGTATTGGAAGACATCCTTTTACATGAGCTTTGTTAAGATGTCTATGAATTTATCTTTAGTTTAATCATATTACAATGAAGTATCACCAATCAACACCTTCTTCTTAATGAAGCAGATATTTATGTCAATATTATTAGACCACAAATTTTCTATTAGATTCTTCAATATGTTGATTTTAATTTTTCTGTCACGTCCAAAAACCATTGGGTATGAAAAATATACCTTTTAATATTCAAGATAAAACTTCATCCACATCATTTGTTTTGTGTCTTGTGATGTTATAATAAAATCAATTTTCATTAATCTGAGGGTGATAATTTTTCTTTTTATAGTTCCATGGAACAAATCTTCCAATGATACAGAAATCACCCCAGGATGTAAACGTTTGTTCTCTAAATTGTATTACCTAATTTTTATTGTTAATGCCATAAATTTTTAATGATATACCATTATCATACAAAAATCCATAACCATGAGTTTCTTTTTATGTAGAAGAAGACCTATTTGGATTCCGAAATATGCGAAGACATTGTTTTTTGGGGATCATGCATAATGAGTAGCTATAAACACAATATCCAGTCATGATGCCTCTTAATTGAGTAAGGTGAAAATGGGTATTTATAAATGCATTTAATCAACACCCATTCCCCATTCATTAAAGGAAAAATTCGTCTCAAGTGCCACAAATGTCAAAAAATTTCTTGATTCATCGATTTCAAACATTTTAAATATTTAAAAAACATATTTTATTGTGGGAGAAATATAAAACCAGCTGTATTAGAAACATTCAAACCTAAGAATAAATTTATCTCACCAATTATTTAAAAATGACTTTTTATTTGGAAATAAAATTCCCCTGATTTTTCTTCATTGTTCTTGAAAACAATAATTCCATTGACATACACAATAATAATGAGAGATTTTATTTCATATCCCTTGACATATAGATTTGAATCAATTCAATTTTTTTAATTAAATAATGCATAATTTTTTTATATCTTTGAATACCATGCTCATGGTGATTATTCAAGCCCATATAATTCGTCCTTTAACTTACACACCTGATAAAAATCACTATCAAGGAAAAAATCCTACAATTTTTCAATGTATACTTCTTCCTCAATTTCAATATTAATGAATTTTAATTTCAAATATACTTGAAAATTTTTATAGTTACATGAAGAATAAATCACAAGAAATATTCAAATTCTTTCAAGCCCTATAATCGAAGAAAAAGTATCATCAAAATAAATATCCATAATTTGAGGGTATCCTTTTCAAACAAGATGATATTTTCTCAATACTAAATTTCCTTTATTATAATTACTAATAAAAAAGGGAACTTTTTACTGATCAGATTTTTTATTTTTTTATTTCAAAACAATTACAAAGTGTAATTAATCTCAATTATGTCCATCTATTATACTACCTCTATTACCCAATGCTCTTGTTTAAAGGTCTCATTAACACTCTTTCAACCTATGAAATGAAGCTTAAATGATTGAAAATTCTTATTATTTTTCAAGTTTGTATACCCTTTATATATTATTAAGGAATATTTTCAAGATAAACATGTATTCTAAGTCAGTATAAATTAAAACTTAATTGATCTAAACCTGAATCGTAACTATAAATTTAATAATCATCTCATGTTATGAAATAAAAATTGACCTTCTATAATACTCTCATGTTATCTAGAATTTATATATATTTCAGTATCATCATCAAAAGTCAACTATCCTTGAAAAATATTTTAATTTTAAAGCCCAGTAATAAAAAATATTTTGATAATTTTTCTAAAATTATTATTTTAGTATCAATAACTTCTTATGATGAGTCATTACTCAATAAATATTCCTTATTCATCTCTTAAATTAAGTTTTCATAAATCCAAGAATTTAATTGTGATATAGCATATAATAATGAATGTATTTATAATATTCATGAATTAATTATTCCTATAAAATTACTCATATATTATATAGATATAATTGGGTCAATGTATAAAACTATTAATAATATATAAAACCATGTTTTTGTATTATCCCTAATAGATATTTGAAGTGTCATTATCTAATAAAATAATTCTTCCCATGCCCTCCAGACACATATTCTTCCACTTAGTGACCCCATTTTACTAGGGTGTGTACAAAGCTATATATTTTTGTCTATTCCCATGTTTTTTAATATACTCCATGAACTCTTTATTATTTCATTCAGATCCATTATTAGAATAGTTTATTTTGACGACATATATTGTTTGATTATTAGATATCCTATAGAAGTGTTTAACTTTCTCAAGATAAAGTGATTAAATGAACATAAAATAGAAATAAGTCTTATGATTAAAATCAGAAAAAAAATTATGAAAAACATTTCTTCATTAGATGAATTCAATATCATCGGTCCTCACACAACAGAGTTTACTAACTCTAGAGGTTTTTTTGCTAATGAATATTAACTCTTTTCCAACATATTTCCCTTATGAAAAGTAACACATTCATTGAGTCTTTCACATTGTATCTTCATTAGACTTCTCATATATTTATTCTTAACACGATTTTATATATTATTCTTCCCCGAATGGCAAAGTCATATATTCCAAAGGAGGTTCTCCTCCTTCGAGTTCATGTAACATAAATTTTTATCTTTAGAAATTTTTAATACGATTATATTTGTTTACATTACCTTATAAGGGTTCTAGACACAATAGTAGTTTCTATTAGAACAATGAAAGACATAACTTTTGTTCGATTAAATAAATAACCAGACAAGTATATTAAAATTAACTTCCTGAAAAATTAATTTCTCTAATGATATACTGAAAAAATATCAAGAAAATAAAGAGGTAGGATCTTTCATGACATATTTATAACTAATTCAATATAAGAATAATAAATTTTCGTAGTTTCTTTCATTGAATAAGACATCCATCATTCGAAACTTTGTTTGAATGTACCTTTATTACGTAATGAGGATCCAATGAAGAATTCATATAGAGGTGTTCTACATGTGCTTATATTCTCTCAAGGCATCACCAATGGTATTCTGGGTGCTAATGTAGTGGTACCAATTATCTTGCAAAACTCTATTGACTTCCACACAATAATTTATAGTTAAAGGATTAATTATTTAACTATTTTTATTCATATTATGAATAATGTGGATGTCCCAATTCTTGAGTGAGTTATAAAGTATTTTCTCTCCAGGGTTTAGAGAATCTCTAGAAGGGATGCTTTGTTCAAAATAACATTTAACACAAGGAAATAATATAACTAGGTATTTATTGAGATAATCTAGAGAATAATTTATTACAAATATAATATTTATTATTATATTAATATCTAGAAAGCCAATGTGTATTTAATTATATAATAATTATTATTTACATGAAATGTGATAAATCTAGGGATTGAATAAACATCATTTTTTTAAATAAATAAATTAATAGTTATTTAAATAATATTTTATTATATCATTCCTATTAGACTTGATAGGTTGGTCAAAATATATACAACATTCACCCAACCATGAGTATTAAATATCATTCATTCGATAAATAAATAAACATTTATTATATTTATTGTATTATTAATAAATATTTATTTTAATTATCAAATCACACATAAATATGGTGACTGAGTATTTGAGATCAATGCATTCTAAATAAATATTATTCCATGGTTTGGGGAATAATATGTATTCCAATAAATAAATTCAAATATAACTTAATTAAGATTAGTAGAAATACTAAGTCTGTGAACCCCTAGGATTCTTACTCAGGGGCATTACATGGGTTTTCTTAAAGTCAAATATAAGAATATAAAAACATATAAAGTTACCCTTGATGAAGAAGAAAATATCATAATAATGAAATCTATATATGAACCATCAACGTGTAATATATCCCCTTTGTCCCTATATTTCATTGACCAGGTTACACACTCATGTCATCAAACTATATGATCAATACATCATTCATTGACTATTTAAAATAAACCTATCAATATAGCATAGTCAAGGTATTTAGTTCGATTATTTCATTCTATTCATAGTGTTAAGATATTAACTTCTATAAATATAGAATAGAAAAAACCTTCATTGACTGTTTCATTCATAATATGTATTTAATGACGCCCCCAATGTATCCTACTTCATAGAGAACATATTGCATCATAAATTTCATCAATAAAAAAAGTACATATTCTATGGTATATATCAATAATAATATTAATGTTTAAGAATAATTGAACTTACTGACATTCAAAAATATCCAATGACACTAAAACAATTGGAATTTCTACTAGTGGTTTTCCCTTAGCATCTCCTCTCCTGGAGATTACAATTTACAAACTTCATGCGATGAAAAATCATCCACATATAATTTTTTAAACCTAAAATTAAAAATATAATATATCCTATCATATAATGTTATCTAACCATAGAAAAATATTTAATAACATAGTAATAACATTTTAAGGTTTTCATCATAGTAGGAACGACCATGACCTACTCGATATGGTTGAAACTATAAAAAATAATCTCATTAATATCAGAAAGAAGAATAATCACTATGTGTTAAGGTATTTATTAATATCCAAATCCAAGAATATATAGAAATCATAAAGTAATTAGTATGTGGTTTTAGTGAATAAACTCCAACAGACTCCCACTTTCACTAGAGATAATGACTATTGTCTTTTAACCCACATGGTCTCACATGATATACATGCTTCTTCTAAATATTTATACAACTACTAGTACTACCACATCATTGAATGGTTAGTGTTGTTTCTTACACATTCCTCTATGGTGAATCTATTTACTATGACTTTACTCCCTTGAATAAATTCCTCAATTAGTGTTATAATTTAGTATCCACCTCTTATTCCACTGTTTGAAACCTAAAATTTTGAATTATTTAATTATCATGTATTATCATTTTAATGATAATACTCTTTCTACTGGTATAACCCAAATTTTATCATGGCTTTTCTAAACTAGTTTTTAGGCTTCATCAAATGTTGTAATGTACTTAGATACAACAAATATGAAAACCATTGAATATAATAAGTTTTTATTTCTTATTTACTTATCCTTATTGAGATAATAGATAAAATTTACCTAAATGTGGACTAGTTTTCAAATCTAACTTTCACTAGTATTACAACTCTTCCAGACATTAATAATATATCTTGTTCAAAATTTACATGTAATTCTAGATGGTTCTAACTCAGAGTTAGTGAATTTATCTTGGATCTATCTGAGATTAACATTCATTGAATTCACATAAACAATATCAAAAATCAATAACTATCATATAATATGAGATATATTTCTAGAATTATGTCTTGTGAAATTATTTTTTCTCAATAACCTCTTCCCAAGACCCAGAATGTTTTACCCAAAAGATTATATACTAATAAACAGTTGGTATTTTGTTTTTTACATTGTTTTTTAGTACATTAAAAATATATATACTATAAATATATTAATTAAACCCATCATTCGATATATATTGATATTTTCACCTTTATCTTGGTTGCTAATTTATGGAATTCTTAGATAAATTCATTCCTTAGTATTGAAAAACTGGTGAGACATATTTTTTCCATATGTTAAAATTGTATTTATCTTGGAAAACTATATCACTACCAATACCCTATTGTATACATCCTTCATTTTAGAAGAATTTTCTATGATCAATATTCATGTTTTATCCATATATATATGTTTTTAACATTCATATTTTATTAGAATCTATTGATTCCACTAATCCATTCTAGTTGTTCCATATTTACTTGTTCCATATTATCTCCTTATTATATTATCATATAAACATATTTTATAAGGTTTTTTTCTATAGGATGTGGCCTTGACATCCAATATTTCAATTTAATAATCATACAATTATACATTGAAAGTAAATTTCAAATGAATTTAGCATAAATATTGGTGTATATGTTTTATCATAAACTATGTATAAACATTGTATAAACCTTTATATAATCAATTATTATTTATTGGTACTAAACTATTCTATATTTTTATAGTTTCCCTTAAATTATCACCGAAATAATAAAGTCTAGAAATATATAAAATATAGAACCCTTGAATTTTGGTACATGGATTCCATTAATTAATTCATACATACTTTTCAATATTATCACTTTTCCATTTACTTCTTCCCTGTAAGAATAGTTATTCTACAATAGAGAGTGAGGTATAAATATAAATATGTATATGTATGAACTATTAAAGTACACACAAACCAACTCTTTGGTTGTGAATTATTACACATTATGTGTCTCTGGAACACCTCCTCCCACTGAAATTAGTGGGGTCCATAATTCTTATTCCCACGCATGCATATCAAAACCCTTAAACAAAATTGAGGTAATACTTCAGCCTCTATCTCGATATATATTTGATTCCCTCATATAAATATATAACATTTCATTAATATCCCACTATCAACGTTGATATTCCTTTTACTACCATCACTATATTAATGTATATAAGAAAATGTGAGTTTTCAAATACCTTCAGTCTATGTGTATATGATCAATCATTACATGGTTAATATGTTCATTGAAATTAAATTATGGAGGGTCCTATGTCCTTTACCATTTACACTCATTAACTTTAGTGAGCATTCCAAAAAAATTAAAGTACTCTTATAAACTATATGATAATACATAGAGTTTTTTTGAACTTTTTTTTGAAGCCTTGCTGAAGTAACTCTAAAATATTTGTGGGGTACCATTATTTACAAAAGACTCATTTTCTAAAACATTAATAGTAGTTTTTTTGTATACCCACCATCTTCTCTAAAAATAAATTAATACACTTTTTTATATAAACAAGAAAACTACTATCAATATTATTAGACAAATAATTATATTTATGTGATTAGGCAATTATGTTAAATATATATTATTAATGATTATGCATGTTTGGATATTTTTTATTATAAATTTATTAAAATAGTATTTAAGTATGAAATATCGTAACAAAATAAATTTAAAATGTGAAATGATTTCTTATTATATCTAAAATGGACATTGAGTTAATTTTTCTTGGTAATACTCATTACAAAATAGTATCTTAACGTGAATCATTCCATCGTGAAATCTAGAATTTATACACTTTTCTTACAAAAATATAGGAATCACCCTTTTATACCTCCATTGAGAATGAAACATACTTCTTGTAATATTTATATAATTCATTGGTTTTTGTATTTTATATTCATATATATGGAAATATACACCCAATAAGTATATGAGAACATTTACACATAATGATGAATATACGTGAAATAAAAGTATCCAATTTATTCTTCATCAATTCATTAAAATTATTATTTCAATGTAATTTATCACCATAAGAGAACCAAATAGGGTCATATTTATTGCATTATCTTTAAATATTTTGTCTCTTTGAAGAGTGACATAAAAGCACCATTGAATCTGAAATGGATATGGAAATTTTTAACATTGTCATTTTTATTGTTTATTATATGGGATGTTGAAACTTGAACCAACCAAACCTTTTTTTGTTTCATGATGCATATTCAAATTATTTTTGATTGATTTATCCATATTTTTCATCTATTCTTGGATGAATAAAGATAAACATAGTGGTAAGAACAATAAAATTAGATTTATAAAAAATTATTCTTCAAATGGAAGTATAATTTTTCTAGATGATCAATGCACTCTAACATTTTGATGTCATTATTAGTAGCAAGACAAACTTCTTCCAGTTTATGCTTATATAGTTTAGTTCCAATAAAATTTATCTGGAACCTATCTTTCTTCTGATAATTTGTTGGGAGATGATATATCATGGTATTTAAATGCATGTATTTATGTTGCAGAATCATATATCAATAAATTACCAATACCATGATGTGACATGCATAAGAAGAATCCCCTATAAATATATAGTATGGTTTATTTTAAACTTTGCTCACTCAGTGAGGTGGATGATAAGGAATAAAGTATTACAACACATAATAAAAATTATGTGATATTAAATTAATATATAAACATCTATTCCACTCAATTAAAATATTCCTTGACGACATGTCACGAGTCACATAATAATCAGAGTGTTTTCACGGTTTCATTGGTCATTAATTTTTAAATTATTAAAAAAATATTCTAAGTACATTCTTGATTACAAAAATACATGAGATGAAAAAATTTAATTAGGTTATTAGTCCCCAATTATTTCATCAAGAATAAATGAATCTCACCATTGAACTTTTAATATGTTATGGCATAGACATTCTAGTGGTAATTATCCATATTTCCATTCTCATAACCCATACTAGTGCATGTTCAATGACTCAAAGGCATTTAGGTTGAAATCATTCTAACATATGTCTTGCAACTCATAGATCCATTCAGTAGAATCCACAATTCATAAATCTTGACTCATATTTCTTCATTGATGTTAAATTTGTTAATTCAACCAATAACCTTCATAAAAACTCCTCGATAAGTGTATGTTTCTTGAAAATAGCTAGAACTACACTTATTTCAATAGTCATATCCTTAATCAATCATTGGAAGGTGTAAGTGAATTAATATTTCCATGATGAATTTTATATATATTATGTGAAAATATTATTATTTTATCGTTTTACATGTCTTATTAATACTAAGTGATTGTTTTGATAAACTATATACACATAATCCTTTTATTTTATTATATATGAGTGTGATTCTTATTTAATTCATTTATTTTTTATATCATGATAAATCATCCATAAAATATGTAGCCATGAATAAGTTTGAATAAAATATGTGTCATGATCTTGATCATTATATACTAGTTTTTTTGTGAGAGGATAATAAACAAAACATTGAACTTATGGGGAAAATCTTCTTGAGACACTCTTTCCTCATTTAGTAGAATTCCATGTTTTTATTGTGTGTCACTGATATTGATTTCACATCACCTTCATATCAAACAACTACCAAATTCATAGGAGGTTAAGCCTTAAATATTATTTACTAACATAAAGGTAAGGGGAACTAATGACATGATTTTGACTTTATATAAAAGAAACCATAGAAAGGCTAGTCCTCACACAATATGAGGAGGGGATGATAAAAAATCCATAATTTTAATTTAAGAATTATTATTGGAAAACCCATGAAATAATTAAATTAAATGTAAACCAATACATACACAACTCAATCAATCTCATGATCATATATGCACATAATGAATACACATTTAATAAAGTACAACTCATTTCATTCACTCTTGATAAAGATAAAACACAATTTAATTAATTAATTATATTTACTAATTTATATTAATATCCATCCATATAGTCTTATAGATCCTCATCCTATATAATTTTAAAAAATTAGGAAAATTAATTTTATTTATCATTAACTATGTTTAAATAATGTAATTGAAGGAAACATAACACATACTCATCAAAATTACAGAGCATGTATTGAGGCCATCTACCATGAACCAAAAATCCATGTATCATACCCAAGATTTCATATAATTAGAATAGATGTGATGTTGATTGATGATATATAAACATGTGTTAATCAATGTGGTGTGTAATGCATTGAATGAGTGTATATTATTTGATATATTATGAATAAATATGGTTTGTATTTCCAAATCCCACAAAAAATTAAAAATTTAATATTTTATAAAACCTACCACATGACGTGAACTGCAAATAAATGACACACGAACAAATATTGAAGAGGTTTAATGAAGTAATTAATTAATTGTACCTCTCAAATAAATAGGTATAAGATATACAATGTGTACATACCAGCAACAAACCAAATATATTTTTCACCACATGTCCATGATACATGCATAGAGACTCATAATTTATTTCACCATGAACAATTATGAGGTAAATGACATGTAAAATCCACTAACATAGCATGTAACCACTGTGTTTCATGGATTCCATACCTATGTTTCATTTAATAAATTTATGACATGTATTTGACAATGTGATTTTTAACATGAAAACGCATTGACTATATGACGTGTATGCCAGTTACACCATGAAATTTGGCACATCATGTGCTAGCATAGCTCGATCAACATATTGTGTTTAAGGATTATTCATGCTTATTTTGATCATATAGTTATTTTTCCAACACTTAGGGGTGGGGGATCAATGTTGGTATACTTTCTTCCAATTTCAATTTTATCCCTTATTTACCTATTCACTTATTCAGTGATTTTATATTGCTTTCTCATTATATCCTTTGGTCAGTATACATATATGAAAATATAAAGTAGCTCAAGAGGATATTTATGTTTGTTATCATGGTTCACCTCCCTTAGGATGACTATGTCCCCTACATCATGGTCATTATCCCTCATGCACAACCTGTATCTGATTAGTAATGAAAGTTTAACCAATGGTATGATCTGGAACTGAATATCTTAGAAACAACTAGTTTCAAAGTAAGTGATGTCTTTCTTTCCATTTAAAAACTAGAATAGACATACAATTCCTTAAATAAATATCAAATATGTTTAATCATGTACCTCATGGACTATATGTATTGATATTATTCCAATCATATAGTAATGATATGGGATGCCTCAAGCTACATAAGACTTTTAATACAGAGGACTATAGGTTGGATCTCTTAGATTTGGGCTTGGGTATGTTATAATGAAGTAGATTTAGACTCTGTATTCATTATAATTTTATATTATGAAGGATATATGTTGGATATATTAGTTATATCATCTTATATTTGATCATTATTAATATAGAAAAACAACACTTCTCACCTTCTTATTTTCTTATTTATAGAATAAGAATAACACTGGATATCTCCCTTCTTTATTTTTACTTTCATAATATCTTTACTGAACACATAGTCAAGAATCACTCTCATTATTCGTTCAACAAAAAAATATATATATATATACATATATATATATATATATAATCGTTAATATTTTAATTATCCCTATCTTACATTCAAACTCAATTAAATATTTACCTTATATTCATAAAAATATTAAGTATTTTAAAATTCATGTGTTCACTTTTCCAGTTTTATAGAAAACATGATTGAATACTCATTTATTTTTTCCATTTTATGATATATAAATAGACTTGATATTACACATCACACAAAATATAAAAATTTGTATTCAATATTTATATGGGATCTCATGTAGTCAAAATCATGGATGATCTTTTTTTTAGTTGAAATACTCTCTATAAACTTTTTTATTTTTATTTTGTTTAAATCAAAGAACACCTCTCTTAATTATTTGAATTTTAATGGGAATCAAACGAATAATTATATTCCTAACTTAAAATTATTTTTGTAATAATTTTAAATTGAATACATACAGTTTAACATATGATCAAATACATACACTTGATAAATATAATGCAACTCAATGGTTTATGATCAACCTCAGAACTCATTTGATCCATAAATAATCACAATGAAGACTTACATTCATCTCAATGAATTACACTCCAACCAAAGACAATCGATTTTAAAAATTCATATGATTATGATATTAGAACCTTAAAGTCTTACAATATCCTTATAAGTCATACAATCATCAATGTCATACAATTATATATATGTTTTACACCTTTAAAATTTCTTCTATGTTGAAGAGTTTATTATCACGTATTTTTTCAACCAAAAATATCTCCATGGTTTTTTCTACGATGTGGTCTCAATATTATTCCTCTTTTTTAGTGACCACATGATTCACTTTGGAATTGTATTTTTCCATTTGGTATGGTTTCTATTTAGGAAATTATATCATCTCCAGCTACATATTTTATCATCATCATCCAATACATATTTCATCTCAACATGAATCACAAATTTTTGTAATTTTTATGTTTCCACCTTTATTTCAATGCATTTTTATTATATGATTTCTATTTCTTTAAAATATAAATTTTTTGTAAAATTGTATTTTCTCCCAAATGAATGATTTTTTTAAGTATATGTCAATTGTGTGACTATTGATTAGGATGATGAAATTCATGTGTGACCTTCTGATTATGGGGATTAGTTATGTGAAACAATTTTTTAATGTTAAAATATGTATCTAGCGCATGTAAAAAAGATCAACTATGACTATAAATATTTTTTAAATAGATAAGTGACCATATTTTATCAGTCATTTAAAAAACTACCGACTATATGGGTTGACATTTTGGAAAAAATGCATGGAAAATGTATAAACTGCGTGGTTCAACCATTGAATTGAAATTTCACATTTCTTTTACTCTAAATCAGGTCTTCTCCAAAATTATCATACAAAATTATAATCATTATAGAGATATAATATTAATCGGTATTGATACTCCATGGAACTCTTCCATCTTTGTAAATGAAGTTTTCTCGAAGGTGATCTGTAATGGGAATACTGAGTTGAAACATATTTAAACTTGATATAATTATTTTGAAGTGGATCTATCATCAACCAAATATAATAAAAAGAAAAATAATTATGCTTTTTTCATCCCTTCTCCATTAATTGAATGGATATCTTTAAGTCTCAAAGAAAAAAATTAGAAATCTATATCAAAAGATTCTATACATTAAATTCTTCAACTTTATTATTTATATTCCATATATATAATGGACTAGTGTCTATAATATCTATTTTCCACACAACCAATGATCATAGAAGCACATTCAATCATAAAGTTATTCATTTAATCCTTAGTATGAAGTAAATAATTACATTCGTACATCATTGCCCATCTCAACATGCATGGGTTATAAAATTTATGTAAAAGATATCCCACTTAATCTCATATTGACCTCATGCAGTATCCTCCATGATTGATAGAAAATAAAACTCAATCAAAAAGTGGGTTCATCAATCTCCCTTTAAAATTTATTATAAACATAAATGCTAGAAAATAGAATGGTAATATGTGAAATCATTTCTTTATCCCCCCCTTCTCATTATATCTCCTTTAATTTTATTACTGATCCACCTTATTGATAATAATTACAAATCATGTGAGAGAGTATGGAATTTTTTCTTCCATAATAAATTTTCCATTAATCATTCCAAACTAAGTCTACTTGTGTTTTTATCGGTGTATAAAATAAGTGGTCTTGATTTAGGAAAAATGGAATCCATAATCAGTAGAAAATGATAAAAAAAAATTACAATTTTCAATTATCTTTATTAAAGGTTGTTTTCATGTATCTCAAATGATAATTTTTTTGATATCAGTTCATAAAATTATTTTCAAACATTTTTATCCTAAATTAATTATACTTACTCAGAACATAGATATAAAAAATTAATGTGTAACCAACAGGCTTTGACTTCAAAATTACATTACGCACTTGACGTTTCATTGACATTTTTTTATTCAAAAAATAAATTTCAATAACATAATATAAGAACCGATTATTTTAGAAACAAAGTAGATAGAATACACATTCATAGATTCTCAATGAGATTTTTCCAATAAAATTCCAAAAATTAATAATTTATATGACTTGAATAACCCTAAAATATTCTTATGAAATTCCTTATCAAGGGATACACTTCACCATAAATCATCATGAGTGAACTCGTTTTTAAATAATCACTTTTATCACATATTTTCAGATAAAAAATTATAGATTCATCCATTATTTTTATTCGTAGATTTGGTTGAATCAATGAGTATGAGAGGGTGAGAAACTATGAACACTTTTGTTCTTTATGAGTTATTCTCTTTTAAACTAACATATTGAAATTTTTATGGTTATAAATATAATCATTTATTTCTCATAGAATCACCTTCACATTCCATGATAATAATAAATATAACAATAAAAATTATGGTTTATTTGAAAGGCCATCTCATAACCATGTTGGATATACCCCAAAATGGATTAAACCATCTCTTAAACAATAATTTTCTATATGAAGTCCTCTATGCACTCAACCAATTCAATATTCCATTATAAAAGGAAAGAAATATTCAAAAAAAGATACATCAATGTTTTCTCTTAACAATATGAAGTTTTTCCTCCTTTACATTCAGATGGATTAACAGGTTTATGCACGTACTCTCTTATGAAAGTTAGCAAAAATGTTGGTATCAAGACTTACCCTAGATCTTATGTGATCAGTATATTCCTTATCCTCAATGAGTTTTTGGGTTATTTGTTGATAACATTCTTCAGTATTGAATAGTAACATAAACTCAATATCTCTCCTCGATAATAATGTTTCAAACATTCAGAATTATCAACGGTAGAATAGTACATGTTGGCATACTTTCTCTCTTTATCATATATATTGGTATATATATGAACAAAATAATATCACATGAATATTTTTATTCCATTAGTATTTAGAAACTCCATGGTATTTTCCCGGCCCAATATCCCCATTTAAATCTGGATGATTTTTTGGAATTTTATGTCACTATTAATATTTCATTAAAAATCCCTAATCAAACCGTATGTTTAAGTCTCCTAAAGACTTGAATTTTTATTCAATAATTTAATATATCATAAGAATCTGGTGTTTTTTTATGTTAAATCCTCCAAAAATATAATTCATTAATTTTTTTGAAATCTCAACATGTGTTTCCATATGAATCATTTCTATTTAGAAATCCTATTTTCATGTGGAATTGATCACATTTATAGAATCTATCGTTCCTGGATCTTCATCTCTTTTGGCTGGATTCATGATTATTTAGAAGATCATGATATTTTAATTCAATGAAGAAACCAACTTTAATATTTTATAACATGAATTTATTGAGAATATATGAATTCTATAGACTCAGTTTTTTCCCGAGTAGATTCATCCAAAATTCCCGACGTTACTATGAAATATAACTAAATGGAGATACTATGAGGAAAAAGACCACATGAAGTTACTACAAAATCTTAATTTACTATGTTGATGAATGAAATTTGGAATTATAGATTAACCATGTTTCTCACTGTAGATAGATTTTAGTTTTGGTCAACTACATGTACAACTCATCATCTATATAGATAAACCATGAGACAATATTCTCTATTTCTCTGTACATGTAGGATTGACCGCATATACAAAGTATTAACCATGTGGATACAATATGATACAATAATATCTATTTCTATTTATGTGTCATATTGATATCATATACAACTAATCAAAAATGATGATCAAACTTGAAGCATATAAATTGACCATATGTGGCTATGGTCAGTCGACCAACCATGTAGGCAAGTGGCTGCATGAGTCCATTGCTAGTGGATTAACAATTAATTTGTATCTGTCTAAAAAATATAGACTTTATTCAATTAATACCACAATATCCAAAAAAAATCTCAAACCCTTACCATGAATCGTAAGATCGCTTTGAAAATGTTATAGATAGAGAATCTATATCCACCAATGATTATAGCAGCACATTTGGACTTTATCAGAAACAGTGAAAATCACCAACTCCAAATATGGTCTATATTGAATTATCAAGAATTTCATTGAATTATATCTCATGAATATATAACATTACTCTAAGAAATATCCCCTCATTACTTCACCAAACATATTTTTGACTTATTGATGGTAATCATAATTATTTCTTAGGAACTTCAATCTCCACCATTCAATTTTTTTTGGAAATACCAGTTCTCAATGATGTCAATTTGTGTGATCATATCTTTCATGTCCTCATTATATGTGAAAAATGAAAAGTTAAATATAATTTTTATTCTATCCAATTATATTTCATTTATCATATCGTTTTCAATATCTAATAAAAACCTAAAACCTCTTGAGAGAAAGATGAAATCACATTGTTTTATAGGAAAAGGGCCTTTAGCTAGGAAAAAATATTTCTATGTGGAAAAATTATATAAAACAAGAGTGTATAACCAAGGTGATCAAATAAATCCATAAATAAATAAGCATGTGATACTATACTCAAAATATCATTTTTGGGAATGGTTATACAAATTTATTAGGAAATAAATTTTTTTCCCTCACACATATTGATGAAACACATCAAAAAGTGGAATCGTAAATCCTACAACTCCCTCGTTTTATCATATATTCATAAAAAACACTCCCCCTATATAACATGTTTGATATTACCATGAACACAGGTTATATGTGTGATTTACATACCTCATTTTTAGATCACATAGATTTTTCTAGAATTTTTGAAATTCCTAGATTCACATATCTTGTGATAAATGGATAGATCCCTCTTCATTTTTCCCCATTAAGGGATAGACTCACACTTTTATTTTTTTATGTTTAAAAACAATGTAACCAACCTTATTTTATCTTCATTACTAATATAAATACCCTTTTACTTTAATTACCTAAATGTTTTCATTGTTAAGGAAAAATAATATTGAATAAGGTGGGACCTTTTTATTCCTTTGAAGAAACAATTGAGAATAGTGTTTCCCATCACCCTTGAACATTATTTTCCACTTGAATCTTCATGGGAATGGTTCTTATTTACTTATTTTTTTATCCAAAAATAGTTCCTTACACACCACTTTCATTTGAACTATTTTTTCATCTAAATCTATCTTATTATCCTCAGAAACCAAGGAAAATTATTTTATTTGTGATTGAATATGCTTTATCCAAAACTATTATTGATCTAGTAAAAGTTTCATACGATTATTTGATCCATGACTAAATGACTATAAATTTAAAATATTTGTTTTTGAACCTTAATATCAATATTTTTATGAAATTTATTATGAGTTATGGTCTTAGAATCTAAAATAACTTTCCTTACTTTTACCGCATCACTTACTTGTTCCATATTTTTTTTCTATACTTGTCCAATTATTCAAGACATGCTATCATTAAATCTCTATTTAAATAAAAAGTTTCTTTAAGATAATCATTTTTTATTCTTTATAAACTTAGTAGTTTATATATTACTATTTACATTATAGGGAACATTTTCATGGAGTCTAGCCATGAATACCTCAGAAATGTGACATTCTTGTCCATATATGCAATACACTTCTTGTAAACAACCAAATCTATTTTCACTAGATAGACTCAGTTAATTTCATGAACCAACTTTCTTTTCCTTAAAATATATCCTCTAATTATTACCAAATATTCACCTTGGTTATATCCTCCTCCCTTACAACGATATAAAAAACAAAAAATATATGGGCTTTTCCCCATACCATCCACATAACTATGAAATACCAATAAAAATAGAACATCTTATTTGATATGAAATCTACCTATAATTTATATATTGTTGGACAAATATTAAGAAAGCCTCATTATTCCTATGGTATAACACCATTCTTGTGTTTTTACCTAAAATTTTAGAGATAACATATTTAGTGTTGGGTATATTTGGTGTCTATTTCTATTGCCCATTTGAACACATCCTATCCCAGACTTGGAAATATTCACCTTTTACCTCATCCAACATGTTGAAGTATTCTAAACAAATGTCCATATTATTTGTATTAATGAGACATAACTTTTATGTCTCCCCCAATTCTTATTCTCATACAATCAACATCTTTTCAAGGATACTAATAATAATTTTTTTCTCATATTCTTTAATATTCTTCTGTTTTATCAAATTAATATATGATTATTATTTTTAATTTAACTATTATTTTTCATCACCGTGATTTCTTTTTTCATTTAACAAAAAAAATCTTTCTTGACTTATGTAGTCATATCAAGACAATATATCAATTATCCTTTCAACTCGAACTCAAGAACTATCCTTTCCTCTCCATCATCATCACTACATGATTAATCAAATCCTTTCTTAATATGAGAAAATTAAGATACTTCATTATAAGAGTATATAGATGATTCATCTTTCTCTTTATATCTCATAACATTTATTCTTTTTCTACTAAAATGCTTCTTCTTATTCATAAATTTTGTGTTTTTGTGTTTTCCATCCACCTCATCTGATTCATACTATTTATATTTATTTTTGGAAAATATTTTATAGTATGAACAATATCATAAAAAATATAGAATCATAATCATTTATTTCCATTTTCTTTTCTATTTATAAATAGTTAATACATTTGATATAAGAAATGTTTTTTTGAAATAATTATCATCTTAATAATCTGAATCATTGGATTTAATAGCCTCTTTTTCTAAAACATTTATTTTTTTTCATGGATTAAAAGGCTATCACATCATTTAACTTCTTTTTGAATGTTAGAGACTTTCTAATTTGATATATAATGATAATATTTTTAATTTCCTACAAGGATAGAAATTATATTTCCCATAAATATAAAACCTTAGAATCAAATTTATCTAAAAATTTTATCATCATCATTTAAAATATGGTGGAATCTTGCAGTTTCTCTCTAAATACTCAATTTTTTTTAATATCTAATTTACCTCAGTAAATAGACCTATTTTTTCAAATTATTATCCATTTTAATATAATAAAATTTTCTACTCTATACTAGTATCATTATTTCCTTCACCTTGATATTACCTTCATAGTTTCTTATCAATGTTTTCCATATTTCCTTTGATGTTTTAATGAACAATGAATTTGTATAAATTTTTTGTATAAGGTAAATAAACATGTAATTATGTGTATTTTCATCAACCATGATAATTTTATTGTCATATTATATTAGATAATCATTTTAATAAATGGGTAGAATACCCAATGCAGAAGAATATATAACTTCTATGACGAGTGAAATAAGGTAAAGAAAAATTAAATTCTAAAAAATGTAGAAGTTTGTGATAGTAAGGATAGGTATTCCTATTAATTTTATAAAATTTATTTTCTCTATATCTCAAATGCATTTTGGTTATCTTATTAGGAACCAATCCTGGTTACCACTTGTTATTACTAGATCAAATTAGATTACTGGGAGGGGGTGGGGTGAATTAGTAATCTATTTTCCTCTCATGTGTTATTATATTTGAACCCCAGTAATTGGATTTGATTAGTTTCTTGATCTAATAAAATATTTTTCATATCCTATCTTACATGTGCAATAATAAGATGAAATATAATAACACCTAATATTTACAAGGTTCAGTTGAAAAGACTAATTCTTACCGTATTGGGTATACACCCAAGTTGAACTCTCTATTATCTTCATAAATCCTATGAAATGGAGGGTTCATTAATATCTACACTACATTCATAGTCTATTAGAAGATATAATGACTTTTGAAAAAGTATCAACCAAGAAATACCTTCAGATTTATCCTGGTGTTCTCAGCATCCCCAGAAGTTATTCCTTATGTGTATGGGGTTAATTTGAATGTTTTTACTTGTAATCCATCAATAAATTCATCAAAAATAATTCTATCAATACATCAAAAATATTTTAGGATATATGGATCTTTTTAAGCCATCATGAATACTCGGGTAATCAACTCATCTCATTTTTCTTCACTAGATCCATTTTTCGACTCATCTCTTCTAAAAAATAATGTATCAGGCTCTCATAATTCTTAGGTATCAAAAAATATTTGTGAGAATAGTTTTATTACTCTTTAATTTGTTATGTATATATATGCACATAATAATATAACCCAAATATTTTTCATCTATTAATTTTTTGGAAACTACATAAACATCAAAAGTCACAATCTTCTTAATTAAATATGGATGATATTCCCAATTTTAATACACCAGTTGAAATCAGATTCAAAATTCCCAGTAAAACCTTTCATTTAAATATCCAGATAATGAGTAATTAATTATATTATTTAAATCACCCAATTTTCAGGTGTTTACTTCTTTGAAATCCTAGAAAAAAATTTATATCATTAATTATATAGAAAACTTCACATGTCTTGTCATATGAATTAGTTCCCCATATATCTCCTACCTACAAATGGAAATCATGTCATTTTCCAGCTTCTCCTATAGGTGACTCACCATTATTCTTGATTAGAACCATGAGTACTTAGTTGATCATGATTTTTTATTTCCATGAATAAAATAACTTTAACACCACCTGATCTTCATTTACTCAAAATATATTTATTCTAAATACTCAATTTTTCACATAAGTGATTAAAAATATTTTTCCAAACTATGTGAATATCTATGATTCTAAAAAAAATAATGCATGGGATGACTGTGAGAAAATTTACCAAGTAAAGAACCCACAGTGGCTTAATTTACCTTGTGTGTCAACCGTATCAAGGATTATAAATCGAACTCATATCTTACTTTGGATCAAACATAGTTTGGATCAACAGAATATACAACCGCGTATGCCGATCGTCTATGAGACAAAAATATATATTTCTCTTTAAGAGACTGATCAACCTCAAATAAAAGGTATCTACCATGTAGATTGAATATGGGATAACATTCTCTATATCTATCTGTGTTTTAGATCAAGCACATTTATAAGATTTAAATTGTGAAGATCATTTATGAAGAAAATAGATTGACTGTATGAGGCTACAGTCAATAAATAGGCCTCCCAAATAAGTGACCACATGAATCTAAAGTCAGTTGTTATATTTTACATTTGTCTCAATATTTAAATTCTATAAATACTTTACTTTGTACCATATAATCCTAACAACATCTATATAATTTCTATAGAACCTAAATATTAAAAAAAATCGTCTAGATAGAGACTCTACATCAATCATAACTTTTCCTTCATTTCATTAATGAAAAAATACATCAATCATCACATTTTATATGATTCCTTCATGTTTCAATGTGTTATCCTTTTATCATAAACAATGATAGAGGATCACTCAAATTATGTGATTTCATGTATTACCAATATTGAAATGCAATGAAAACTCATGAATATATTATAATCCTCAAATAATCATCACCTCATTACTTCACCAAACACATATTTACCTATTAAAAATAAATTAAATTATTATTATGGAAGATGAACTATTTCATCATCAGGATATATTATAATTTTCAAATACTCTTCTGAATATCTTGTTTTTTCATCCTAAAAAGATGTGTACATTTTTCACACAGTTTTATAGTTTTGATATACATTTCAAATTCATTTTGGTTTTCCTCTTCTCTAGAAGTTTTTTATAATAATATTTAAAAAATCACACTAATATGGTGACTTCTATAATTATGAAATAGTTATTACAACATATTTCATTCTATTAGGTCTATATTTGAGAACAATTATCATCTTTAATTCATGTCTTGGTTAGAATACAAGTGAAAAAAATATTAGCGAATAAGGTGTACCTCTTTATTCATCAATTTGAGTAGTTGGGTTGACAATTTATTCTCAAATTTTATTCCATTTTCAACATATCTCTTTTCTTTGATTGAATTTCATGCTGACACAAAAATTTATCAAATATGATTTTTCTTTGGGAATCCTATTTTCTTTTTATTCTTTATTTTTGGTGGTTTCATTTTTAACATGATCTTTCAAGGAACATGTATCACCAGACACCTTTTCTTTGTATTTAAATATTTCTTATTGGCATGGAATAATTCTGAGAAAATAATTTCAATTGTGTGTAGCCACCTTTTGAGTCCCACATAGAACTTTTGAAACAACAAGGTTTTTATTTATCAACAACCTCTCATGAAATTGAGTTTATTATTTATGTGGAATAATTTCTATTCCATTTGTTCTTGATTTATATTAAGTTTCCATTTTTTCATTCCATATCCAAATAATCTAGAATGAATAGTATACATATTTTAGAATTATCCTCAACCATCTTGGATTTTTCATATGGGATCTTAGGATAGTTATCAACTGAGTTAGTTATTTGATTTTTTTGTTTCAATATTCTTAAATTATGTTTTAAATTTTTCATTTCATATCCTCTACTAATGGTTTATTTACAAATTTCCACGATATTCCCTCTTATTACTACAAAATAATCTCATCCTCTATTTCACTATAGCACCCATCTTGAACTTCCTCGGTGTTTTCATTTCTATATATTTGTTCTAATTATCACCCAAGTATTACTCACTATCCAAATTCATGGATTTCATATAATTTTGTTTCATAATTTTAGTCATGATTCATTTTCAATGTAAGCTTACCTCAATTAGGTTTATTTTGTTGTCTTCTATTCTCATTTTTTTAGTTTCATGCATGAATGATTTATTTTATATTTCTTATCCATTATGACCACTCCCTTTGAAAAAATAAAATAGTTATTTTATAAATTTAAATATTTTTATTGTAGATATATTATTTTTCTATTCATTTTCTGTTTCAGACTCTCAAGATTTATACCCCTCAATTTAGGACATTCACTTCGTCCAGTGGTTGAAAAATTAATCTGACATTCCATATATATATTACCAAACTTATATGAGCACCAACATTATCCCAAAAAAATATTATATTTTTCTATGATAGTGTATTTATAAATGATTTCATATATTCTAGTTTTATGCTCTCTTATTCACTAAATGGGATTCCTTAGGAGGATAACTCCTTATAAATTGATTCCAATAACCTTGTATGTCATGGTGAGTTTACAACTATTTTTATTAAACTAATTTCGTACAGATTTAGGTTTCAATCACATATTTCACTTGAAAAATAATTAATAAAAAATTTGGACAATACATTTCCTTTTTGGAATACTTTAAACTGATCATTGGATGATCATATGATGTTCTTACCATGAGATAGAGGTATTTCATCATAATATTCCTCCTTTTATGTTTTTTTATTATTAATATTATTTTAAATATATTGGGAAAAAATTGATTAAAAAAATTTGGATTTTGTAATTTAATAGAAAAATATATGAATTTCAACCTAGGTATTATTATCTCATTCACACTAATATAATTTTATCTTCACTATAGTTTTTTATTTTTGCAATTTGGTATCCATAAATGTTTATCTATTCTTTCTATAGATGGTCAAGCCCTTTAATAAACATGGAAATGACCTCAATATGGGAATTTTTAACAACACATACTTCATTATATGCATGAATTATTTATTTCATATTTTTAGGGGGTTTCACTATTTTATTTATTATACTGAGATACTCTTCTTGAAATCATAAGAATCATTACTTAAGCTCCATATTCATTTCTCATGTTACTACAACTTCTTAGAGAGATTAACATATATTTATACCACTTCATTCGAATCCTTCTCTATCCACTCATGATAATCTTCATGGTGGGTGATTTGTTCCAACATACTTCTAAAAATAGAACCAATATATGAGATAATTTCCTTAGGGTTGCTATAAAATATATATTTTATATAATCAATTGATTCATGTAGTGAATCCTCAAAACTAAAATATTTTTCATAGATAAATGTTTATTTAGTATATCAATGTTTACATTAGGTTTTTATACCCCTTTATCATATAAAAATTGTAAGGCTAATCAGAGAAATATTTATCAAAATATTTGGGGGTGAATTCAACCACCCGATCTTTACCTTCCATGTATGATTTATCATTATAGATATTGTTTACAATGGATATTAATTTTTATTCTTATTTAATGACTAGAGTAGGATTATAATAACAGAATTTTTCAATGGAAAAAATTATTTAAATAAATTATAGATTTAACTCTACTTTTCTTTTTTTCTTTTTCTAGAGAGCCATTATATTCTTCATTTTAGATGAGTAATTTTTTAACTTATTTACATCTATTTTCTTAATATTCTTCATGTAAAAGGTAGGATTATCATCCATGTTTTCATTCAAATGATTACCATATATATCTTCAAAAATTAATATAGCCTCTCTAAAGAGAAATTCAATTCCTCAAAAAAAAAATTAAATATGAGAACCAGATAGAGGTGTGACTGGATCTAATTCCAATATTTAGAATCACATAGAATTGTATACAAAAATATATCGAGGAAGTGTAAATTAGTGTTAGTATACTTTTATTATAATTTCACTTTTATCCCTTAATAAAATTTCAACTAATTCATTGAGATGATATCTATTTATACTTTTATCCTTTAGTCTATTTAGAGATATGGAAATGTCATGCAAGGTAATAGAACACCATGGTCTGTTAACATGGTTATCCTATTTAAGGATAACTATATTCCCAATAAATCATGGTTATTATCCCATTTTTATTTATTCCATATTATATTCAATGAAAATTGAATAAAGCGTATGAAATTGAACTCGCTATCCTACCACCATCTGGGTACAAAGTAGGATATGGATTTCTTTCCCCTTAAACAATAGAATATAATTGTACCTTCTTGAATAAAGATCACTTTTATTAGCTTGAGTCCCTCCTAGGATATATTGATTGATCTTATTCCTATTAGAAATAAAAAATATATAAACATCTTCATTATACTTCTACAACGGACATATATGTTGGATCTCTCCACTTTTTAACTTGGATGTGGTCTAATAAACCACAAAAAAACTAATCCTTCCTCATAATTCTATATACTATAGGTTATAAGATAACACTATCAAATAATCTATTCTAAATGTGATTTTTAGTTGCTTATTTTGTTAACTCTTAAAATATTATTCTTCTTCTTCAGTGCAGATGCATGACACACAATCTTCATTTTCTTTTATTTGACTTGTAAAATATATTTTCTTCTAAAATAATAGAAAATCTATCAATCTCTTTATTCAACATATAAATATATTTATACATGTAGAGAATAGTTACTTTATCAGGATGTATTTCTAATATTAAAACTCCTTAAAATTTCATCATTCAGTCCATATATCATCTTTATTTCATAATTCATGTGTTTTATTTTTCAGATTCTCAAAGAATTTTTTTTAAGAGTTAGTTTATTCTTTCCATCATGTGATATAAAAATTATAAAAATCTAACTATTACTACAAAATATTCATTTTCCTATTCCATGTGTGCATGGGATCTTAGGATGTTTCCCCACTGGGTTGTCTTTGATTTGATAAACATGTATCTTTATATTTATTTTCTCATTTTCTTTATCATTAATAATGGAATAAATCTTGTGAGTATTTAGATTTTAATGATCAATAATAAATTATAATATTAAAATATCATAGGTATTTGGAAAAGGATTTAGAACTAACTGAATATACACAAAGATATATAATCAAATACATATATTTAAGTTTTCTAAAGAAACTAAATGCTCTGCCTTTATCCTTAGAAGTTATATAATCTATAAAGTATCACTAAGAATGATTACATTTATCTCAAAGTCATCAACTCATGAAATTTCCTTTTATTCACATAATTCAAAGCCATAAGAGAATACATACAGAGTCTAATGATCATATACCGAACTATTTTTTTATACTAAAAAACACTTTATATTAATTTTAGAATCGTAAAATTACAATAACCTAGGATTGGATGAAGTCATATGAACAAGTCATACATTCCTCAAATGTATTATGATCTCTTCAAAAGTGATACGAGCATAAAATTCATGTGATTTTATATATCTTTTCCTAAAAAATACCTTATATGGAATGGAGTTCATCATCATTCCATTTTGAAATGAAAAATATCAATATAGTTGTTCCTACAACATGGTCTCAATCTTGTTGTCCTTTTGGAGTTACCATGAGCTTCTTTATAGAATGGTACCTCTCTATTAGTGTGGTTACACTTCAAGAAAGTATATTATTTATATTTCTATATTACATCTTTATTATCCACCACGATTTTCATTATATCACGAATCATAGTTTATTAATAACTTGATGTTTTCACCTTAAGCACACAACATTTAGATCATATGATTTTATTTTCATGGGAATATACAAATTTGGGAAACTCATATTTTTACCCGATAGTCTCCATAAAATATTTTCTAGGTAATGATCAACTTTTTGAAGATCGACCAAAAAGATTGACCACATATAGAACCTTCTGATCAAGGATGTTAACCATGTGAAGTTACCTTTTGAATAACTCACACGTATAAACTATTAACCATGATGATAGTCCTTGTGGAATAAACAAGTGGATATATTATATCAATTTCAGGAATAGTGTATCGCATTTTAAGATTAATTTTATTATAGAAATTATAGAATTTTATATATTTGAATCGGGGATTCTCCAATAATCAAAACCAAAAAAATATTCACCGAGTTATAATATTCATCAATAAGATTACTTAATGGAATGATCACATATCAATAAATCAAGTCTTCTTGAATTAGTTCTGTATATATAATACTATGAAGCTATATATTTAAATAAAAAATATTATTTTCCATGTGGATGGATCAGAACCATATCAAATAGAAAAATAATAAATTATTCATTTTTCAATCCTTTTAAATTAATTGAATGAATCTATTTTTGTATCATTGAAATCACTTAATAAATTCTATACTAACACATTCTGTGCATTAAATCCAAGGTTCTTTCTTATTTTTGTTCCATATGTATTATGGTTTGACTTCCATCATATATATTTCTCCACACAACCAGTGATGATAGTGACACTTCCAAGCATTAAGAAATTCCCTTTATCATAAACATAAAGTATCATCTTTCTTAGGGACATCATGAACCTTCTCATCATTCTTAGGCTCTATAATTTCCTTCTAATATTCCTAACACCATATCTTATTGACATAAATATAGTTTCCTCATTCATTGGTGAAAAATATTACTCAAATCCAATGTGGGTTCATTATTGTCTTCATGATTATGGTGAATATTTCAACTAGTGTTGCTATAATGATTTTTTATGCTTTGGTAGACACCATGTATGTTTTTTCATCTTGGGCATCCAAACCATATAGAAACGCATAACAGTGGTGTATTTTTAATTGACCTATTAATGAAATATGAGACACCCATTATCCCCTTGTGAGACTCTCTTCTTGGTAGAATATCACATCCATTATTATGGTTTTTAGTCCCTATCACAGACCATAAAGGTTTAATTATACAAAAATAGGTACAATAAACTCCCCCTAAACATTACCCAAGGGTGTCCAAATCATACCCCCATGCATTGGTAACATTCTAGGACTAGGGTGAATTTTCACTCTCACACTTCAATCATGATTTTTTCTGCTCTGGTATCCACTCTGCATGAATTTTTCATTATTGAGTATCACATCCATCTAGAAAAGTCCACTGTATGATGGGGGATTTTTACTTGACTTATTAATTTCATAAGAAATAGCTCATGTCCCAATGTGGGCTCACATCTTATAAAGAGATAACACATGGGAGCAAGATTATTATTCCTTATGATAGACACTCAAGGGTCCATTGAACAACCCTGGAAAGAATATTGATTTTTATTGCACTATGTGTTAGAATAAAATCATGACTCATCTTATTGTAATGAATGAGGACACTCATAATATAGCTTTGGGAAACACACAATGTAATATCGTGTAATTTTTCCAAAATTATTGACTCCTATAGATGGGTTCTTGGTATTTTATTTATATATTATTATCCTATATATGAATGATAATATAGAAGAAGAATAGAACTCAATATTAATACTAAAATAATGGTTAAAAAAATTAAATAATAATATCAAATGAATATAATATTAAAAAAATTATTAATTATAAATTTTAATAGGAATGCTCTTCTACCACATAAATGTTCAACAGACCAAAAAATCATATTCAGGCTATTCCAGACACAAATTTTACGATATTAAATTAATAATATGACATGTACATGACATGTATCTTCATGAACAATGATTTAAATTGGAGAAATATTGAAAAATATCACAAGAAGTAAGAGAGATAGATAATATTTCATGTTATATTTATAATTAATTTTATACAACAATAATAAATTATATTGGTTTCTATATGTGATTATGTAATTGATAATTTAAATATCCATTCTATTTCACCACCCTTGTACCGATTGGATCCAAATAAGAATCTCTCTAGGGGTAATCCAGGTGTTATCTAATAATCTCAAAGAATCACCAATGTAACACTAGGTTCTAGCATAAAAAATTCAACCATATTACATCATTCCCATTGATCCCCACAAAATCATTCATGGTTGAAGGATTATTTATTTTTCTCCCACATTGGAGATGATGATTAAGGGAAAATACTTTTATTGATGAGAGTGTTTTTGGAGAAATTTTATCTCTAGGAATTCAGGCATATGTAGAGGGTATGTGTTGTGAACAATAATTTTTAACCCTAGGAAATGATATAATTAGGAATTTATAGATCTAGGTTAAAGAATAATTAATTGAATGTCAATTTATTATTTTATCAATCCCTAGACAAGATAATTTCTAAATATAAATAATAATAATAATAATCTTAATTACTTGATAAATATTAAACTCTTAGTAAAAATATATCATTTAATTAAATAAATAATTACATACTTCTTTAATTATTGTCGATTATATCATTCTATCTTTAATCGATATCTTGATCAATATTTCATCAGCATTTACTAAACCTTGAATAATAGATATTTTTCTTTTCAAAAATAATTAATTATTTCTAATTTTCACAGTCAGGTATATATATATTTTATAATATTCAACTGAAACATAAATATAATAAATGGATATTTATGATCAATATATCTTGAATAAAAATTAGTCCATGGATAGATAATAATATGTATTCTAATAATTATTTTCAAATAGGATTTTGTTAATATCAATAGAAGCAATTAGTGTGTGAACCTCTTGTATTCTTTCTTAGTGGTATTAGGTAGGTTCACATAAAGTCCAATATTAGAGTCTAGCAACACATAAATCCACCCAAGAAGAAGGTGTAAATGAAAGAATTATGAAAAACACATAAAAATGCTCAGTATGTAACAAAATCCTTATCAAGTGGGTTGCGAAATTGTGTCATAAACATATTTTCTCAATACATGTTTCTTAAAATTTCTGAAATGAATGTGTTAATACACCATATCCATGGAATTTAGTATGATCATTCTATTCAAATCAAAGGGATAGGATATAAAAAACTATAAATATTGAAGGTAAAATCCATCGTCAAACTATTTATTAAATTCATATCACTCATGAAACACCCAACATGTCCTACTTTATAGTGAAAACATAGTGTAATAATGTTTTTCAATACATCAATGTACATGAGTCATGATTTGTATCAATAATACTCTTATTGTCTAAGGATAATTACATATTCTCATAGATAGTAATATCGAATGATACAAAACATGTTGAATTATTACTAGTGGGATTTTCCTTATACTATTATCTATTAGTGATTACCAATTGAAAACTTTATGAGATGAAGTATCATACACATACTAGTACTCTCACCAAATAGTCAATATTCTTCATGTCTCACCATATAATGTTATCCAACTATTAAAAAATATTATTGAATATTATCATAGAATTTCAAGGTTCTTATCATATTAGGGAACTACCATGACCTATTAAATATAACAGATACTCAAGGTCATTATCACATTAATGCCATATAGAAGAATAACAAATATGTGATAAGGTATTTATTAATATTCAAACCAAAGAATATAAAAGACTTATAAAACAAAAATTAATTGGTTTTATGGAACCAACTACAAAACCATCAATGTAATTGTTCCATTATTTAGACTCTGTGAGAAATTTATTATTCTAAATGGTAACCTCATTCATTTAGTTACATATTTAGAAATACTATATAGATTGTACTGGAAACTGCAGATAATTATAACATAACTAGATTTCAACTTAAAAATCGTTTTGTATCCAACTCCTTTCACATTTAGTGAGTTATCATTTTTAAATGTGAAAGAGCCTCTATAATATTATTGTAATTATTTCAAGATTTTTTTTTGTTTTTAGTAATGTGTTATGGGATTCCACTATCAATTATCCTTGTTTTTAATAAATTTCTATCCACCTCAACTATTATTCTAGGATATTTATTATTATTATTTATGATGATTTTTTAATTTTACTTTAACATCAACAATTCCATAAGAATGGAATGTCTTTTTTGGTGACTTTTTATGGTTTATCACACCTCCCAAAAGTCTTCTTAAGATAACCATTGGTATTTTACAATTTCATCATATATTTTAGAAGTTATATTGGATGTTATCTAAGAGATTTAGAAACACCCTTTGATTCTACAACTTTATTAGACTGACGGACTGAGATATTATACTTGGAAATAAATTATTTGTGTTTATGGACTCCGTAACACCATAATATTTCTTCAAAAAGAAATATCCTCAGGTACAAGATAGATGTTTTAAAATATGATCATCAGATTTCACTGTAATTCGATATCCAATACATCTTTTAAACCACATATTTATTTGGATCATTATACATTATATTGACAATTCCTTTAGGAATAATCTGAATATTCTTCTCTTTCCACACTTCTTTGCCTTCGGAATTTCTAGCATGACATGCCCACACATGTTGTTGAATTCTCATGGGTGATGATAGGAATATAAATTTATAGTACCAAGATATGATTACTAATTTGGCATGGTAATGTGGTAGTGTAGGGATGAACCTATGAGGATCACTAGAAGGTAATCAACTAATCGACAAAAATAATTTATTTGGATTCCTCACATTCACTTTTCTTGTTTGAATTTTACTCAAGCTAAGTAGTTTTGATTTATGCTATATATAAAAAGTAGATATAGGGAAAATTTTCATTTCTCTTGAAAGAAGATAAACCTATATTTAGCTTTGGATAGTATTTTGGAATAGAATATGTAGTAGTGAAATATTAAATAATTAGTTTTAGTCAAACATATTATATCTTCCCAGGCTACAAATATCCCATGGCCATGGTATAAAAGACTTCCTAAGTGCATTTTTCTTAGCATCTATGAAGAAAGTTTCATAGGCTAAGGGTCAAGGTCCTACTCCAACCCAATTAGGATAGGTTTGTTCAATTTCACTTCTAATGGATAAGGTTGTACAAAATAATGTTATGAGAAATTATTTTTAACCAAATTACAAGCCATAGTGTTTCCATGGTTCAATCTATAGATTCTCCAGTCAAAAAATAACCCCTACTCTCAACCCAAAACCGAAGGTGGATTAGTTGTGCATAGAAGTGATTAGTAAAATAATGAATATATGACACATCCTATGTATAATCATGAAACAGTTTATAAAGTATGAATTTAGGATTATAAAAATAAGGAATCAAGAGAAAAAATTGAAATTAATTTTAATCTAATAAATAACTCACTCCGTCCAAATAAATAATGAATTTATTTTTATTT
This sequence comes from Viscum album, assembly GCA_963277665.1. Taxonomy (NCBI): domain Eukaryota; kingdom Viridiplantae; phylum Streptophyta; class Magnoliopsida; order Santalales; family Viscaceae; genus Viscum; species Viscum album. The sequence continues at coordinate 2,111,403,598 of OY728157.1, read as the reverse complement.
GTTGATGGAGAATGGTGAGAAGTAATGAGACTGATGTCGAAGATGAAAACAATTTCACATTGGATATATAATGAGTGTAGAATGATTACAAACTCAAAACTATATTCTAAGAAAAATTAAATAATAGAATAGAAATAGTTTTGGAATGAAAGAGGATGAAAACATGTGAAAACGTCAAGAGAAAATGAAAGAAAAAGTAAATGCCCAAACGTTCTATATACGGAGGAGCACTATAATATTAATAGGTCATAAAAGTACACATTATGTATGTCATGAATGTTTCATACTAAATTAGGTGACTTCAATCCCAACATAGGTACACCGTGTAAGTTGGATGCATATTTTTTATTTGAGATCTATATATTCTAATGAATAATAGGTTTATATATTTGATTGGGTGAGCCTTCAAACATTGCACATTGTAAAATATTTATGAGTCATGTATGAGATTCAGTTTTATAAATATTATATTCTTTGAAAGATCTATGTCATATAATGAATGTAATCACCGTGTATTGGATTCTCATCATGTAGAGGCTTCACGGTCGGGTATGTGGTGTTTTAATAATGTTTTGATTTAGGTCTACACATAGTTTTTGTGATACAGAGCATGTAAATCCAATTTTTTTAAACTTTTTACCATTTATTCCTTTAAGTATAAAATTCTGAATCACTATGAACTTAAACCAAAAAACCCATGACATTATCTAATATATCATCTAAAATACTAAATTAAATTTATAGAATATATATATGTATATATAAAAATATATATAACTCATCTTATCAAATTCCCCCTTACTTGAAGAATGACTTATCCTTAACAAAAAAATATCTCAACATGTTTTCCAAAAAAACAATTCTAAAAGAAGAAACATTCATTACAACCAAAAAAATAAAAATAAGTGTAAGAAGAAAAATTATATCTTTCATAATCAATCCTGTATAGAAAGTAATCCATTACTTATAGTTCAGTTCTTTATCAATATTATTTATTATCTTAATTATAATTGCATCACACTTCTATAAATTATATACCCTTTTGAAATTTATCTCTCAATAAATATTCTCTCATAACTCACTGTAAAATTTAACCGGTGTTATAATCATACCCTGAATACATTTTCTTAACTATAGGCTTAAATTGGTTCTAACATATCCACTTTCATAAGAAAAATACAAAATTTATCCTGAGGGGTTCTAAAAAAGTGTTCAAATGACTCTAAGGTGAGGGACGATTGGTAGAAAGTAACAATCATGATCAAAATAAGGGTAAGATCTATATGATAATTCATGATAAATATAAATAGTGAAATGATATAACTCTTCTAAGATAAAATGGTGTCCATGTTATAATAGATCAAGGTATGTCATTGTGTATATAATGTAAGAATAAAATATTTACCCAATTCACTTATTTTTTTATTTTATTTATTTCCAAAAAATCATTTCTAGGATAGATATCACATCCATCCAATAAGAACATGTGATCTATCAAAGGATTCATTGGTCTAAAAATTGTGATTTTTGACCTTCCTTACACATAAAGAAATAGCTTTTTCTTTTTCTTTTAATAAATATATTTTTTCTTTTTAAAAGGAATAAGGTTGGTGTGGAAGATTCCAAAATTAATCTTGGACCACATCACAAAATTCTTGTAAAAGTACCATATTAAATATCCTCAGTAAAAACATTACATTTACATCATTAGATAAAATTCCCTAACAATTGTTCAAAGTACAATCAATTATAATACAAATAGTAGGGTAGGAATGGATAACCAGCTCGAAACAGATCCATCCTAAAAAGTTTATTCATGGATAATATGAGATAAATAGGGGAAAATATATAGGTGGGTCTCGAGAAAATGTGGTTCCAAAAATATTTCAACAATCAAATTAAAATTGTAGTTGTTAAGTCATATCCTCAATACTATCTCAATGAATGTTTTGATTGGTTGACATGACCCCTGTGTCGCTCAAGAAATATGATATTAAATAATAGGAAATTCTGGGTCTAGAATCCTCTCAAGAATGAGTGTATATAAAATAATTTAAAGTCACCTGGGGTATAAAATCAATTAATAATTCAATCAAAATAAATTGAAAAAAAAATTAATTTGAATTTAATTACTAAACACACCAATCATGCTAAAAGAAAAATAAGAGAAAATGATGATTTTAAAACCTTCCAACCTGACTTTATCTTTTATTTAATTGGGAATAATGGTTTTTCAGGATTAAAGCATTATTTTAGGGAAACATATCTCCAATATTAGTGAAAATAAGAAATAATCCGTGTGTATTAACAATAAAACTCAAGAAAGACACCCCCACACTTAAAATGGGATAGTGACTGCACATTCTTAGAAAGTATCATGAGAGTGTTATCAATAAAGATATATCCAAAAATAAAAAATGAAATTGAGATTTTAAATTTAGGGAATCAAGAGCACCCAATATTGAATGTCATTCCATGGGGAAATATGGTGAATAGTGCATGGAGGATGTGGGAACTAAAATATTTGTTAAAATTACAAAACCTACACAATAAGGTCATTTCGTGGATTGATGGGCATGTCAATGACCATATATGAGGAAAAATATCTCGATAAGGATAAAGTACTATTGTAATAGTATGAAAAATAATCCAACAAGTAGTAAATAAAAAATATGTATCCCATTTATATATAAAACAATGATACATTAATGAAGAATACAGTATAACTAGTTTAAAAAGTGTGATCCCAATAAAATTAAAAAACAAGGTATGGGACAAATAAAACACTAAGAATTAAACAATAAGTCATCATGTTCCACATCAATTATACCCTCTCAAATTGTGGGTGTATGTAGCTACCCTACCCTATCGATATCCTCAATGATTGACGGGGTTGGGGGATAATCCATTGTGATGGGTTCCGTAACGTATGAAGCTATTTCAGTTGATAGTAGAGGTGAGGTACTAATCCTAATGGTGTAAAATTGTATGGAAGTATTGTTGATTAATGAAACCTTAGTAGATATTGGTGTTTCTCAGTCCTTTCCCCACTATTCCATCTTTTCATGAAATGTCTGCTGCTCTGCTGGGTCGGTGATCTCTGAGGGTATATCAGATGGGGTTTTGGGGGTATGAGGTATTGAGTAATATGTAGGATATAAATTGGGTGATGGATTGAATGTTTTAGGGGCTGGTGGTGGGGCGAGGATGGTAAATAATTTTGGTTCAATGGATGGGATGTCTAGGTGGAAACAGATCTGATGAAAGTTTTTCTAGAATATACTGGTGCACGTCCATAGATCTGTAGGGTGGGATGGGGAGGGTGGTGGTTAGATAAGGTAGTGGAGGATGAAAAAGGGAAATTAGTGTTTTTAGTAGTAGGAATGGTCTAGGTAATGGGTTAGGGAAGGGTGTTGGATTGATGGAATGAGATGGAGGTAGTGGGAGAATGGATTGGGGTGGTAGTAGAGAATGGGTTGGGAGAAGGGGCGTGATGGGGGAAGGATGGTGAGGAAGGATCAACTACATATTGAGTAGGAGACTCATATTTATCCTCTATATAAACAAGTATCCATTAGTAGAAAAATATATCCATTGCGAGAAGTCCCTCTTTAGGGAGTCTATCTACTCCTCTACTGAAAATAACCTTGGTTTTACTACTGTGGAAGTTGAGCAATCATTTGATGATAGAATTTCTGTTGTTAATATTGATGGGGATGGTAGTATTGTTGTAATTGTTTACTATAATTAATGTAATTATAATCTTGTTATTGGGTTTCATCATCCCTTCCATACATTCTGGTTAAGAATTAATAACTCCACACATTTCACAGGATTGAATCTTTTTTATGGGAGAATGAGGGGTGGTGGAGCAACAGGTAGTTGAAATGACCCAAGATTCTTTTTCAGAGCCTCTATTGGAGCTTCCAAGTGGGTAGCCTCTTCAACATGGTGGATTCTACAATGAGGTGGTGCACTATCACTTTTCCACATATTGGAATTATGGGAAACATCATATATCATTTCTTGGTCAATGTCTGGCATCTTGAGCATGATTTTCCATCATTAGTGGATTTTTTTATAATAAAAATAGTATATGGAGTCCATAGTATAATGTCTAAAGTTGTATCCATATATATAGTGTAACACCCGAGATTTTTATGAGTAATATTTTTTTTATATATATCATCAAAGGAATCTTTCACTACACACTTGCTTGGCTTACTTTACACGCAATCACGACCTTCCTCGATAGCTTGCGTCATACGCAATACCGAGTTTCACTAAACAACGATATGCTATTAAAATATTATTAAAACTAGCCATTATGAAAAGTAATAACCACTTTTTAAATTTTATAAATTTTATTTTTCAAAATGGACTTCATTTTTGGATTCGGAATACCGAAAGTAGCCTAGGGTGAAATTTTGGTATTTTTCTGAAAACTTTCAATTTTTGATGAATAGTGAAACCACTAAGTGGTAGGTTAAAAAGTGAATTTTTGCATAAAACATGATTTTGCCGCTTCTGTGAACGGAATTTCGAAAATCCGACAGACACGGTTGATATCAGTATGTAAAATGTGGTTCAATGAGATAAAAATAATTTTTTGGTGAATAGTAACTTTTTACTTTTTTTTACCGCAGTTAATAGTAAATAGGGTAACTAAGGGATAAAAATGATATTACTATTACCCTAACACATGTCCTAATTCTATTGGATAAGTTTAATTCGACCAAAAACAAACTTAGGAATAAAATATGACCATTTAGGCTCACTTGGGTTAGATTAGGACATTTATTATTAATTTATTTAAAGAAGGGTTAAAATAGTTAAAATCAATGTTTAATAAGTAAATCATTTTTCATATGGGGTTATACAGAAGATAAATTCGACTATAAATATTCATTAGAAAGATAAAAAGATTTTCTATATAATGGTATTTTATTTTTAATTTTTAGACATTAAATAATTTAATTTATTTATGACACAATGATGATGCAGTAATTATCTTATTAATGAAATATTGACATAATTGATGTTATAAACACCAAAATAAATGTAATTTGAGACTTTTTATGAATTCCACTAATTTTCTAGGTTACTATTATATATTAGTGTTGATTTAATCAACTTTGTTAGAACGTATAATTCTGTTATGACTTTCACAAAAATCATATATCAAATAGTGTCAAACTTGACAAAAAATAGTTTTTAAATCAAATATTATATTACTAATTGTTATTTTATTCCTAAAAATCTATGGTTCGGCCAAATGACTTAGATAAGGATATATATATTAATAATAAAAAATTTGGGGTTCGTTTGGCAAGTTATAGTAAGTGTATTAACCATATAGTGAAAGAAAACAAAAAGACATGGTAAAAGTTAAATTATTTAAATTAGAGTTAAATCTAATTGATAAGGTTAAAATAATACCCTAAACATGTATAAATCCTATTTGTTGAAAGGATTTCGACCCATCCCCACTTTAGCTTCGAAATAAGTCCCTTTGGAACCATTATAAACCGATTTTGACTTTAATATAAAATAATATTTTGAGATATTCCTAAGGTGCCCCTCTCCTCCCTTATAAAAGGGCACCTCCTCCCCCTCCTCCTCACACCAATTTGAGCACTCAAGCTCGGACAACCCCTTCCATTTTCTCCTCTCCACTTCCCTAGAATAATCCTAGAGGTCCTGGTCTTCTTCAAAGACAAATCTTAGTTCCCTAAGTGGAGGATTCAAAGAGGCGTTCCAAAGAAGAGGTAATATCCATTACCGATCTTTTCAATTTCTTTCTTCTTCAACTTCTTCTTCTTTAGTTTTTTCATGATAAAGTAATAAAATCAGTATTACTTACATACTAATATGTTATTATAAATATGAAACAACCCTAATTCACCTTCTATCCATCCTACGGAAAAATGAAATCACCGCGCGTGCGTACGTACGGAATATCGTCTCCACGCTGTGGTGTAATCTATTTTCCACCATCACCTTACAAGGATGGGTATAATGGTTTAATGAGAAACTATTTAAGATTATTATAAAGTAATATTGATACTGAAATAATATATATATACTCCAATACAGTTCCACGATCATAGGAATGATATCATCACTCGTGCGTACGTACGGAATACCGTCTCCACAATGTGATGCGACTCGTTCTACATGATCATCATTACATAGTAATTATATAAATGAATTTAATGAATAACTATGATATATGTTACACTAATAACATTATGGATATAAGGTATCTATAACCCTAAAAGAAGAATAAGAATTTATTCGGCAAAACACGCATAAGAACAAAAGGCAAGAAGGACCCGAGTAACAAGTAACAATGAAATATTACTAACAAGAAGCTAAGAATATGACCATATATGATATCATATCAATATGTATGATTCTGGAATAAGTCAATAACATTATTTAAACCATTATACAGGAGTTTCGGACACGTACAAAGCAAATCAGACTAAGGTAAGGGAAATATCACAATCTCATTTTTATCCGAGATTGTTTATTCGTAAGTATTTACTGGGGTGTATTTTATCATCCACATCCATGTTCCCTCAATATGTAATATTGTTTCCATCCACTTACAATAGTTTAAATCCAATTTTACCCTTTGGTGAGTTTTTAGTAAATAATATGAAAGGAATCTTTTGTCGTTTTTTCGTACGAGGTACTTTTTGACTTTTCCGAAAAAGGTACGAAGAATGTTTTTTTTAACTTATACGGCATGAATGGATTTTTAAAAAATTATTTCCAAGAATCTTACTTTATAAGTTTTCAAGTTTATTTTTAATCAACTTCTTTTAGTTTATAATTGTATGACATGTTAAGAAAAGAAAATTATTTTTCAAGTAGAAAGGATATTTTCCTCAAGAATGGAGTTCAAATGTTTTATCAAAATTATTTTCATCTAAGATAATACAGGGTTCTGTTTTTATTCCTATTATTACATTGATTTGATTATGTTGTGAGGGAATTATTTTTATGAATTCATTTACCTTATATGATTTGTTTTATGATGTCATGATGTTTCAAGAATCCCATTTTTGTTACATGTGTTATGCGATGATTTATGATTATGTGGAACACATAAGAAAGGATTCATTATAAGATGGGTGGGACCTATATCTCACTCCAATGCATTGGGTAAAGATTTTATATCTCATGGGATAGACATGGCTAGAACGGTAGGTTATACCGGTTCAGTGAAACAGGACTGGAACGAGGGTGACTCGGTTCAGAAAGGGACTCTGTCCACTAAGATAGTCTTGGCAATGAGTCATGACTAACAAGAAATGATTTTCCATGATTATGTGTGCATGCCACAAAGTTTCAAGTTTCATGTTATGATTATGGGGATCTCATTTTCACTTCTATGATTTATTCCATGTTAAGATATTATGATCTCTTTTGCAGGTTATGATTTTCAAAAAGATATGATATGATTTTTATTTCCTTTATTTGCCCTTGCTGAGCATTTGAGCTCACCCTTTTATGTTTTCTTTTCCCCAGGTCAGGAAGATGGATATTAAGTAGAATATGCTAAAAGGGACCCTAGATATGATGAAATAAATGGGAGACACTGTAGAAGATTAATGAACCAGTTTTTTATGTTTACCAGTTTCTAAAGACACTATACCTATACGGTCCTTTGTGGTTTTGTCATATTTTGTAATAAGTGTGCTTCAATTTTGAAGCATTAACAATGTATGTAAAGTATGGGTCGTTATAGTTGGTATCAGAAGAAAGGTATAGTCAACCTTTGGAAACTAGGATGTGAAAGCCTTAGTAAGAACCCTAAGGATAAGTCTAAGCATAGAACACAATCTTAGTGTTTTAGAAATGGCCATGAATACCCTAGGATAAGACCTTAAGTGTGAAATTTTATCCTTGATTATGTGGTTTTCCTATTATAATTAGTGTTTCTCACACTATTCTTCTTGGTTTTAGTCAATGGCTGGAACCCGAAAGAACCGTGTTAATGCGGAATGCGATGGGCAATGCAATGATTGTCCCCCTGAGCAACCAAACGATATGGGAGCTGGAATGCAAAATCTTGTAGCCATGCTCACACAACTTTCTCAAGTTATGAATCATGCAGGACTTCCAAATGAGCAAAGGAAGGAGCAACATTCTGTTGAATCCTTCATGAGGCAGCGTCCACCTTCTTTCAGCGGGTCTACTGATCCATTAGTTGCTGAACAATGGATTAGTACTACTGAAAAACTATTTTCAGTTCTTCAATGTTCTGAACATGATAAAGTCATCCTAGCAGTGTATCGTTTGGAAGGAGATGCTGATCAATGGTGGAATCTTATTAAGAATACGAGGAAAAGGGATGAAATTGATTCTATGGAATGGGACGAGTTCATGAACTTATTTTTCAATAAGTACTTCCCTCGTATTCTCCGAACAAAGATGGAGAAAGAGTTTCTTGAATTGAAGCAAAGGGATGATGAATCTGTTGGTACCTATGAAGAAAATTTTACAAGACTTGCAAGGTACGCTTCTGGTATTATTATCCAACCTGAGAGTAAGATCGATCGATTCTTTAGTGGCTTAAAACCAAGTCTTCGAAGGGCGTTAGCCATAAGGGACTTCAATAGCTACGAGGAAATCGTTTGATGTGCTCTCAAAGTCGAGATGGAGATTGGAGTAACCCATCAGTCACATGGGTTTCATAAGAAGGGGAATATGGAATTCAAAGGAAAATCTAAAGAGCACACTGAAAAGAAGATGAGCTTTCCCTTATTCTCAAAGTGTGGAAAGAAACATGGAGGGAGTTGTCTTAAAGGGACAAGTAAATGTTTTAAATGTGTAAAGGAAGGTCATCGGGCATTTGAATGCCGCGATAATGGGAAGAATATGTCTAATGATGCAAAAAAAGGAAGGGATACACAGAATGAACCTACTACACTTCAATGTTTCAAGTGCAAGGAGATATGGCATTATTCCAATCAATGCCCAAATCCAAGGGTAGATGATGATGGTCGACGTCAACAAAATATTAAGGCTAAAGAAAAAGGAAAGTCACATGCAATTTCTATCAGCAATGTGGAGTACGATAAAGAAGTGGTGAAAGGTACACTTACCGTCCACTCTAAAGTAGAAAATGTTTTATTTGATTCTAGATCCACCCACTCTTTTATTTCTGAAAAATTTTCTAAGGGTATCACCGTATTACCTCAACAATTAGATGTTGAGTTATCTGTGACAACACCTAATGGCACAACAGTCGCATCAAAAGTTTATAATTCTTCTCCGATCGAAGTTTGTGGGAAAGTGCTTCCTGCAAATCTTGTGATCCTTCCTTTAGTGGAATTTGATGTGATTCTTGGCATGGATTGGCTTTCTCTACATGGAGCTCATATCAATTGCCAAAGAAGGGAAGTCACATTTCATATTCCAGATCAATCTACGATCGTCTATCAATGCAAGGATGAACATAACCTTCCAGTGGAAATTTCTTCCATTTTATGGGTATTGATTCCACTAAATGAAGGTTATTTATCTCAAATGGCTGGTGAGAAACTCACGATTAAGAATATGCCCATTGTACGGGAGTTTGATGATGTCTTTCCGGAGGAATTACCGGGTCTTCCACCAAATCGTGAAGTTGAGTTTTCAATAGAACTCGTACCGGGCGCTTTGCCAATTTCAAAGACACCTTATAGAATGGCCCCAATTGAGTTGCAGGAATTGAAGAAGCAACTCCAAGAGAATCTTGATAAGGGATTCATACGCCCTAGTGCGTCACCTTGGGGAGCACTTGTTCTATTTGTTAAGAAGAAAGATGGATCAATGAGACTCTGCATTGATTATCGAGAACTTAACAAGATCACTATCAAGAACAAATATCCTCTCCCACGCATTGATGACTTATTTGACCAACTATGCGGAGCTCAATACTTTTCCAAGATTGATCTTCGTTCAGGGTATCATCAATTAAGGGTCAAAAGGGAGGATATACCAAAGACGGCTTTCCGTACAAGGTATGGACACTATGAATTTATAGTGATGCCATTTGGTCTTACTAATGCCCCTGCTATCTTCATGGATCTAATGAATAGAGTCTTTAGAGACTATCTTGATCAATTTGTGGTAGTCTTTATAGACGATATTCTTGTCTATTCAAAGAGCAAGGAAGAGAATGAAGATCACTTGAGAATTATATTGAAGACCCTGAGAAAGGAGAAGCTTTATGCCAAATTTACCAAGTGTGAATTTTGGCTTTAAAAAGTTGCATTTTTGGGTCACATAATCTCAAAAGAGGGGATATCTGTGGATCCAGCAAAAACAGAGGTTATCGAAAGATGGTCAAGACCAACAACAGTAACTGAGATCCGAAGTTTTCTTGGTTTGGCTGGATATTATCGACGTTTTGTAAAAGATTTTTCACGATTATCTAATCCACTCACCAAATTGACTCGGAAAGGAGTTAAGTTTGTTTGGACAGAGGAATGTGAAGAGAATTTCAAGGAGTTGAAAAGATGGTTATCCAGTGCACCTGTGCTCACACTGCCTTGTAGTGGAAAAAGGTTTGTGATCTACAGTGATGCATCCAAGAAGGGATTGGGGTGTGTTCTTATGAAAAATGATATGGTGATAGCTTATGCCTCACGACAGTTGAAAATCCATGAGAAAAATTACCCAACACATGATTTGGAGTTGGCTACGGTAATCTTTGCATTAAAGATTTGGAGGCATTACCTTTATGGTGAAAGGTGTGATATTTATACTGATCATAAAATTTCAAAGTATATTTTCACAAAAAAGGAGTTGAATATGAGTCAAAGAAGATGGTTGGAGCTGATTAAGGATTACGACTGCTCAATCCATTACCACCCTGGGAAAGCAAACAAGGTGGCAGATGCATTAAGTCGACAAGACCGTGCTAGTTTATCCATTATGAGGATCACAAAAGATCCAATATTTATGGATTTACAAAGGATGGATCTTGGAATTATAATGGAAGGGGAAAAATCATTTCTTTCTCAAATGAATGTTCAACCATCTATACATGTGAAGATTAAAGAGGCACAGAAAGAAGATGTCGAGTTACAAAAGAAGGTGAGAAATGTTCCTGAATTCAACCTTGATTGTGATGGGATAATAAAGTTCAGGAATCGGGTTTGTATTCCTCCCATCCCCTAATTAAATAAGGAGCTGCTGGATGAGGCTCATAGTTCATCATTCTCTATTCATCCTGTAAGCACGAAGATGTATAGGGACCTGAAAGAGTACTTCTGGTGGGATGGCATAAAAAGAGATGTTGCTGAATATGTCTCTCGATGCTTGGTTTGTCAATAAGTTAAAGCTGAGAGACAGAAGTCTAACAGGATGTTACAACCATTACCCATACCTGAATGGAAATGGGAAAACATCACTATGGACTTTGTCACAGGACTTCCTAAAACATCCAAAGGCAATAATGCTATTTGGGTCATAGTTGATCATCTTACAAAGTCTGCACACTTCATTGCTATTAGAGAGGATTTCTCTCTAGATCAGCTTGCTAGGATATATGTAAAGGAAGTGGTAAGATTGCATGGAGTACCACTTTCTATTATATCTGATCGGGATCCGAGATTTACCTCGAAGTTCTGGCGAAGTCTTCAGCATACTCTGGATACAGAGTTGAGTTTCAGCACTGCTTATCATCCCCAGACAGACGGTCAGTCTGAAAGAACAATTCAAACCCTAGAAGATATGTTGAGAGCTTGCTCTATGGATTTCAAAGGATGTTGGGATGAACACCTACCTTTGGTGGAATTTTCTTATAATAATAGCTTTCACTCCAGTATTCAGATGGCTCCTTATGAAGCTCTCTATGGAAAGAAATGCAGGACTCCAACTTGCTGGGATGAAGTTGGGGAAAGAAAGCTATTAGGACCTGATCTCGTTGATGAAATGGCAGAAAAGGTCAGATCTATTCAACAACACATAAGAGCAGCTCAGAGTCGACAGAAAATTTATGACAACAACCGAATAAAAGACCTAGAGTTTGAAGTGGGTGATAAAGTGTTCTTACGAATATCTCCCTGGAAGAGGGTTATGAGATTTGGAAAGAAGGGGAAGTTGAGCCCTAGATATATCGGTCCTTTCAAAATACTGGATCGTGTTGGGAAGGTAGGTTACCGATTGGCGCTTCCACCGAATCTCTCTCAAGTTCATGATGTGTTCCATGTATCTCTCCTGAGAAAGTACATACCAGATCCTTCACATGTACTCGGCTCAGAAGTTGTACCGTTGGAGCAAGATCTTTCTTATGAAGAACAGCCGATAGAGATTCTGGATCGTAGCGAAAAATTCCTACGAAACAAGACCACTCGCTTGGTGAAAGTTTTATGGAGGAACCACCAACTTGAAGAAGCTACATGGGAGCTTGAGGATATGATGAGGGAGAAGTATCCTCATCTGTTTGTTACAACGTGACGAATTTCGAGGGCGAAATTCTTTTTAAGGGGGGTAGAATGTAACACCCGAGATTTTTATGAGTAATATTTTGTTTTTATATATCGTCAAAGGAATATTTCACTACACACTTGCTTGGCTTAATTTACACGCAATCACGACCTTCCTCGATAGCTTGCGTCGTACGCAATACCGAGTTTCACTAAACAACGATATGCTATTAAAATATTATTAAAACTAGCCGTTATGAATAGTAATAACCACTTTTTGAAATTTTATAAATTTTATTTTTCAAAATGGACTTCATTTTTGGATTCGGAATACCAAAATTAGCCTAGGGTGAAATTTTGGTATTTTTCTGAAAACTTTCAATTTTTGATGAATAGTGAAACCACTAAGTGGTAGGTTAAAAACTGAATTTTTGCATAAAACTTAATTTTACCGCTTCTGTGAATGGAATTTCAAAAATCCGACAGACACGGTTGATATCAGTAAGTAAAATGTGGTTCAATGAGATAAAAATAATTTTTTGGTGAATAGTAACTTTTTACTTTTTTTTTACCGCGATTAATAGTAAATAGGGTAACTAAGGGTAAAAATGAGATTAATATTACCCTAACACATGTCCTAATTCTATTGGATAAGTTTAATTCGACAAAAAACAAACTTAGGAATAAAATATGACCATTTAGGCCCACTTGGGTTAGATTAGGACATTTATTATTAATTTATTTAAAGAAGGGTTAAAATAGTTAAAATCAAAGTTTAATAAGTAAATCATTTTTAATATGAGGTTATACATAATATAAATTCGACTATAAATATTCATTAGAAAGATAAAAAGATTTCATATATAATGGTATTTTATTTGTAATTTTTATACATTAAATAATTTAATTTATGTATGACACAATGATGATTCAGTGATTATCTTATTAATGAAATATTGACATAACTGATTTTATAAACACCAAAATAAATGTAATTTGAGACTTTTTATGAATTAAACTAATTTTCTAGGTTACTATGATATATTAGTGTTGATTTAATCAACTTGGTTCGAACATATAATTCTGTTATGACTTTCACAAAAATCATATATCAAATAGTGTCAAAATTGACACAAAATAGTTTTTAAATAAAATATTATATTACTAATTGTTATTTTATTCCTAAAAATCTAAGGTTTGGCCAAATGACTTAGATAAGGATATATATATTAATAATAAACAATTTGGGGTTCGTTTGTCATGTTATAGTAAGTGTATTAACCATATAGTGAAAGAAAACAAAAAGACACGGTAAAAGTTAAATTATTTAACTTAGAGTTAAATCTAATTGATAAGGTTAAAATAATACCCTAAACTTGTCTAAATCCTATTGGTTGATAGGATTTCGACCCATCCCCACTTTATCTTCAAAATAAGACCCTTTGGAACCATTATAAACCGATTTTGACTTTAATATAAAATAATATTTTGAGATATTCCTAAGGTGCCCCTCTCCTCCCTTATAAAAGGGAACCTCCTCCCCCTCCTCCTCACACCAATTTGAGCACTCAAGCTCGTCCTACCCCTGCCATTTTATCCTCTCCACTTCCCTAGAATAATCCTAGAGGTCCTGGTCTTCTTCAAAGACCAATCTTAGTTCCCTAAGTGGAGGATTCAAAGAGGCGTTCCAAAGAAGATGTAATATCCATTACCGATCTTTTCAATTTCTTTCTTCTTCAACTTCTTCTTCTTTAGTTGTTTCATGATAAAGTAATAACATCAGTATTACATACATACTGATATGTTATTATAAATATGAAACAACCCTAATTCCCCTTCTATCCATCCTACGGAAAAATGAAATCACTGCTCGTGCGTACGTACGGAATACCGCCTCCACGCTGTGGTGTAATCTATTTTCCACCATCACCTTACAAGGATGGGTATAATGGTGTGATGAGAAACTATTTATGATTATTATAAATTAATATTGATACTTAAATAATATATATATACTCCAATACAGTTCCACGATCATAGGAACGATATCATCCCTCGTGCGTACGTACGGAATACTGTCTCCACGATGTGATGCGACTCGTTCTACATGATCATCATTACATAGTAATTATATAAATGAATTGAATGAATAAATATGATATATGTTACACTAATACCATTCTGGATATAAGTTATCTATAACCTCAAAATAAGAATAAGAATTTATTCGGCAAAACACGCATAAGAACAAAAGGCAAGAAGGACCCGAGTAACAAGTAACAATGAAATATTACTAACAAGAAGCTAAGAATATGACCATATATGATATCATATCAATATGTATGATTCTGGAAGAAGTAAATAACATTATTTAAACCATTATACAGGAGCTTCGGACACGTACAAAGCAAATCGGACCTAAGGTAAGGGAAATATCACAATCTCATTTTTATCCGAGATTGTTTATTCATAAGTATTTACTGGGGTGTATTTTATCATCCACATCCATGTTCCCTCAATATTTAATATTTTTTCCATCCACTTACAATAGTTTAAATCCAAATTTACCCTTCGGTGAGTTTTTAGTAAATAATATGAAAGGAATCTTTTGTCGTTTTTTCGTACGAGGTACTTTTTGACTTTTCCGACAAAGGTACGAAGAATGTTTTTTTTAACTTATACGGCATGAATGGATTTTTAAAACATTATTTCCAAGAATCTTCCTTTATAAGTTTTTAAGTTTATTTTTAATCAACTTCTTTTAGTTTATAATTGTATGACATGTTAAGAAAAGAGAAGTGTTTTTGAAGTAGAAAGGATATTTTCCTCAAGAATGGAGTTCAAATGTTTTATCAAAATTATTTTCCATCTAAGATAATATAGGGTTCTGTTTTTATCCCTATTATTACATTAATTTTATTATGTTGTCAGGGAATTATTTTTATGAATTCATTTACCTTATATGATTTTTTTTATGATGTCATGATGTTTCAAGAATCCCATTTTTGTTACATGTGTTATGCGATGATTTATGATTATGTGGCACACATAAGAAAGGATTCATTATAAGATGGGTGGGACCTATATCTCCCTCAAATGCATTGGGTAAATATTTTATATCTCATGGGATAGACATGGCTGGAATGGTAGGTTATACCGGTTCAGTGAAACAGGACTGGAACGAGGGTGACTCAGTTCAGAAAGGGACTCTGTCCACTAAGATAGTCTTGGCAATGAGTCATGACTAACAAGAAATGATTTTCCATGATTATGTGTGCATGCCACAAAGTTTCAAGTTTCTTGTTATGATTATGGGGATCTCATTTTCACTTCTATGATTTATTCCATGTTAAGATATTATGATCTCTTTTGCAGGTTATGATTTTCAAAAAGATATGATATGATTTGTATTTCCTTTATTTTCCCTTGCTGAGCATTTGAGCTCACCCTTTTATGTTTTCTTTTCCCCGGGTCATGAAGATGGATATTAAGTAGAATATGCTAAAAGGGACCCTAGATATGATGAAATAAATGGGAGACACTGTAGAAGATTAATGAACCAATTGTTTATGTTTCCCAGTTTCTAAAGACACTATACCTATACGGTCCTTTGTGGTTTTGTCATATGTTGTAATAAGTGTGCTTCAATTTTGAAGTATTAACAATGTATGTAAAGTATGGGTCTATATATATAGTCTAGGATTTTGGAATTTATTGGTAATATCCATGATTCTATCACATTCATCCCTTGCTGATTCTCCATCCACCTTGGTAATGTTTTGAATGTCATTATAGAGAAACCAAGTCAGGATTGTTGAGGATTATTTGCAAAGAAAATTCGTTGCTTATTCATCCCATGTCATGATTGACTATGGTGGTTGACTCTTTAGCAAATCAATGGCTCTATCATGAAAGGAGAATTGAAAAATTTGAATTCTTTTTTCATCTAATGATACACCCTGGTTACTAAAGTTATTATAAACCTATAAGAAATTGGATATATGTTCAATGGGGTCTTTAATTTGATTCTCACTGAAATGACCCATTTTTTGGATCATGGGAATGAGTCGATGATTAATTTTAAAATCATTAACTTGAATTGGTGCGTAAAAAATGATGATTTAATCACAATTAATGGACGAGAAACCATTGTCTATGATGGTGCACTCTTTCCGGACTAGTTTCGCACCCTAGTTTTCAAGTGATGCATATGGCATATTTTTATATTGTGGTAGTGAATGATATTTATGCTCAACCATTTTAAAGTAGTACTAGAAAATGTGTTTTCTATCAATCTCATGATTAAAAAGAATTTTTTCTTGTCCATCCTGGACTCATGAGTGATTGAAGGGTACCTGGCGAATGCACTATCTATGAAGAAGATAGAGATAGTGGGAAGGAGGGAGAGAGAGAGAGACATGTACTCGTAAGAAAAAATTTAAAGTTGCGAAGGGGTGGGACTTATAAAGGGGTGAGGTAATTAGGGGTTCAATACAAAGGTCACTATGCATCAAAAATAGTGATCCCCAAAAATGATGCAAAAATTTTATGTTCCTACACATGTTCTTGAATTTTCATGGGTGAAGATTAGATTAGATATTTATAGTAACAAATTACACTTACTACTTGTGTGTGGTAAAGTGGTATTGTGAGGTCAACCCATGATGTTCACTTTCATGTAAGCATCCAATTAAAAAACCTTAAGAAGGATTCATCAATTTCTCACTTGAGGTTTGGTTTGTACTAAAGATAAGTAGTTTAGGTTTATGAAATATAAAAAATATAGGTAACCAAATTAATTTCTTGGCTAATTATATAAAATAATCCTGGCTTTATCTTGCTATAGTCATTTGACTTATTCTGACAAGCGGTGATAGATTCACCAATTAGTTTTAGTTAAATCAATTAGATATAACCATGCTAAAACTATTATATGGTCTAGGTATAGCTGATAATATAGGTGTATTACACTTATATTCTGGGTAGAATATGTCATAGGATAGTGTTCACAGTCCTGATCAACTCCAATTCACTGTGGTTTGTTCAATTTCACTTCCCATGGTCTAGGTTTTGCAAAATAATATAGTGAACAATTATTATTAACATAATTTATAGAAATATGGTTAAAAAGGTTAAATATATAGATCATTTGGTCACAAGAATCTCTACTGTTGAACCATAAACCTATGTGGATTAGTCGTGTATAGAGGTGATGATTAAAATCTATAAAACATGGCACATGATATGTATAATCATAAAACATTTGATATATAATCAACCAATGGTTAAATTAATTAAAAATAAATATCAAACAATTGAAATAAGTCAAATTACAATAAAAAAATCACTTCTCATGAAGACAAATGAAGAACATTACATTCATCGATGAAAAATTCAGATAAGTTATGAAAAGGATGTCAAAATCGAAAATAGATTCAGAATAGACATAAAATAAGTGTCTATTGATTGAAAATTCAAATGGTATTTCTAGAATATTTAAATAAATAGATTGAAATTTTGTTTCAATGAATTAAAATGAGAAATTAATGAAAAAATTATAATGAAATGATAGAAAAATTAAAATTTTGAACATTTTGTATGTGAAGGAGCACAAGAATATTAATAGGAATGAAAAATACACGATGTGTAGGTCATGAACATCAGGTTGAGGCTTAAGTGACATATATACCAACATTTTCTTTCCATTTAACTTGGATTCACATCATATATTTTAGATCTTTATTTCATGATAAAGATTCATCTTACATATTTGAATGGGAATGACTTCAAACTTTTCATGTTGTGAAATCTCTATAAGTGATGTAAGTGATTCACTTTTAGCAGGATTTTGATCTTTGAAATGTTCATATCCTATAATTAATTTACACTTTTGTATTTGATTCAGATCATTTAAATTATTCAAATACTGGTCTTTTTAATATCAGGCATGTTGTGAATGAGGTCTACACATCTTTTATATGTTAAAAGATGTGTAAATATAATTTTTATACATTTCAACATTTATTCTTTTGAGTTTAGAATTTCTATTTCTTGTTAAAAAACCAAAAACCTGGTGCATTATCAAATAAATCATGAATAAAACTTAATTGAATTAATCCAATAAATATATATAATTTCATCTTATAACAAATATATAATCGAACTTAGTGTTGGGTCTGTTATCATTTTTAGATGATATAATCCAATTATTATTACTTATGATACTTATTTTACTCAATAAAGTCATATCCTTTTAAATAATAGAATGTTGTATCCTCTATTTTTTATTTGCTACTTATTGATACTTTTATTATCATCTTGTACGTGACAATTTTTTTTTGAGATTTTTGAGGATCCACTCATCCAAGTCTGGATCCTTAGGGGGTGAATTCTTTGCGTTAAATTTTTCTAAGAGGATTCTAGTAAGTTTCTTTGTAATGGTATAATAGTCAATAATTTCACACTTTTTTTAAATATATCTTATATTAATGATTACATGAAATAAAATATCTATCAAGTTATATTATTTTATCTTTATATCCTCAAAATGATCCTGATTTATTTGTAACAAAGAATCATTCAAATTCTTATCTCTTTAATGGATATTGTGGAGTTTCCTCAAGTTCTTTTTCTTTCTCAATTCCCATGACTCATGTAATATAATTTTTAGAGAGTTATGAGAGTAACACATGGAAAATTATTCTATTATATATGATATTCTTATTATCCCATAGAGTCTAAGTTATCTCAACTTCAAGAATATTATCAATTTTTTTTTGATATCCTGAGTTCCTAAGATGAGAACAAGATGATAAAAAATAATTATCTCTCTCTTGTAGGTTGATTAACCATCCATCGAACACGTAGAATTATTTATTGTTTATTTTAGTATTAATCTCTATGATCTCATCAATAAAATACATATGGAGCTAAAATAAAACTAATATATTTGGGAATCATACTAGGGACAAGTACTCAATAACGCTCTGATACCGTTTGAGAGGCACTGAGAAAGTGGATCCACCCACTGGGGGGGTAAATGATTGGTTATAAAAAATAGAAACTACAACACTATATGATTCCCATCTCTCGTTAGTAAAAATATATCTTGATCATGATGGTGTGATGGTGTGAGAAAATGTGTGAAAGAACACACAAGGACATACAATTTTTTATAAGGTTCACTCACAATTATTAACTTACTGATAATCTATAGTATTTTGTGGTTGTGATTATTCCACCCACATTCTAGTTTTTTATAAAATGATCAAGGAATGCATCATGTAGATTATATTGAACTCTAATTACAAGATAAATGATAATACCTAACAAGTTAAATGATAATTTTATCCCATACCTCAAATTCCTCTAGAATTTGGACTTAGAGTACACCCTTGTTTTTATCCTCAATGTTTAAAATAATTCTTCCTATAATGGGTGGTCAAATCACATAGAGTCTATCACATTTTCCTAACATAGAGCTCTAGGAGGATCATTATTTATTTTTAGATAAAATTTACATTATAGTATGGTTCCTATGATTGTGACATAGACCTTAAGTAAAATATATATGTAAGTATAAATAAAAAGTATATTATAGTATATTTGATTGTAATTTTAGCATGAGTGATGTATTTTTGTGTGAATGGATTGATAAATTCAAAACCATAAACTACAAAAATTCTAGGGACTGGATCATTGTGGTGTAAACCAAAAACCAAAAATATTTTTTCCTCAAACCTCCAGAACCTAAAAATCCTCAAAATTTTATCTCCCTGTTTTTAGTGGAGTTGTTTCATCAAATACCGCATTGTATTTTTCACTTCACTAGCCCCTATATCATGAAACCAATCACTAAGGATAATAATCAATTGGCTCCCAAACAAGCAAGACACGAATATCTATTGGATTGAGATTCTTGAAACAATAAATATATCAGGATTCCAATGCAGAAAACCTATTTCATAAACAATTAAACCATTAAATTATACACTTCATGTCATATTAACTCCATCTCACATTAGAATAACCTTGAATAATAAATACCAAATTAATGATTAACCCATTTTTCTATTAACATCATTACATTGAAACTGATAATTTGTGATGTGGTCCAATTAGATTCAGAAAACATTTTACCTATGTAAGAGTAACTCATTAATTATACCTTCTCATGTTAGATAACCTATATTCTATAGAAGATTAACCCAAGAACACTGCCTCATTATCATCACAATTTATGTCATTATTTAATCACATAAAAAATAACTTCATGACTTTTATTCCTATGTATCTAAAATGTACATCAATGTGATTTAAACAAATTTGTATGTATTTTTTTAATAAATAAAACATGGGAAAATAAATAAATTATTAATGAATCAATAAAATAAATAATTCATGGAATTACACCAATGTAAAGATTATATAAACACCACACCATAGGATAGAATGGTGTTTTTGAGAGTACTCCAACCCTCATTGAAAGATTAATTTAATAATGACCAACTCTCAATTCAAATAAAAACATCTCCCCTATTTTCAATTTCGTTTATGAGGATTATCTATTCTACGAACAGTTTCTTCATGGATTCTCTACCCTTGTTTTTTAAGAAGTTCCTATTTAAAATTACCTAAATTCCTATATCACATTCCCGCAACAGCATTTATCTCACAAATATTTTAAAAAAAATTACCATATTATTTCCAACCAAATTTCTACACCAAAACATTTCTAATCATGAATTAAGATAATTGATGTAGAATTATGGTAATTTAAACATAGATACTAATTTTAATATAAAGGAATGCATGATTTATTAAATCAATACCTACTTCCTAGGATGAGATGTATATTTTACATACCAATCATGTATCCTATTCTAAAATATTATTTAAAATTTATGAAAATATTTTCTTCATTAATTCACCAATAATAGTGGGATCTTGAAATATTTATTATTTTTATCAACAAGTTGAAACCTTGAGATCGAACAATTTTATTCTCTTCTATCCTTCGCCACCCATCTTCTAAAATGATGCACAATTTTTACATGGAAACTCTTTCATAATTTTCTATTCGGTTTTTTATCGAATAACTCCCCCCACACATGTTTTTCTATTAAAGATATGAGTATCATTGATAAATTACAAATGTGGGATATCTATCCCCAACCTACCATCCTTTTCACCATGATTGAGTGATTGAACAACCATATATTAAATCAATTTGATGAAAAAATTTACCAGGATTATTAATAAATATAGTGAATGTGGATCACCATAGAATAACCCTATCATGGGTGAATAAGATTCAAAAAGTTTTATTTAACTTTGATCTTATAATTAACAAAACAAATAAACTCCATAATAATTTGAACCCAAGAATTTCTAAGACCAATTCATCATTTTAAAAAATTAAAATTTCCCATGGTTTCAAACCATGAACATTAGAATGAGTATTCAATATTTTTGATTTGTTACCATATATTTAAAACCATGTCCATATGTATCCAATAGTGATAAAAAATGGCACTGGGTTTTGAACCCTCAACTTTAATGTTACTATATAGATTAGTTAACCCCTAGACTAAAGAACCTTTTCTATGCATGTATGTATGTATTAATATATGAAAATAATTAAAAAATATTATATTTTTAGTATAATTATCATTAATATTATCATAAATATTAATAAGAAAAATTACTTATGGTTATAGGTTTTCAAAACCGCAACTATTGGTTGACCTATGGTCAAAATTATTTAATATTATAATCTTAGCTCCAACCAACGATCATAGTTTTATAAAACTATTATAATAGGTTTACTAATTCCCCTAAAATTCATGATTTAAACAAATTAACATAGGATGCCCCTAGGTCCCCAATTTGAATAAACTATGACTATATGTGACCTATGGCCACGGTTTTAAAAATCATAGATAAAACACTATAAACATAGGTTAATTTTATAGTATCCAATTTCCATAAACTGAACTTCATAAACCCCCATTCCACTCAATCATATTATGTCATCCTTTATTGATTAAGAGACATGATACCTCACCATAATATATAATAAACCATCATAGAGATAAAAAACTCATGCATAGTAATATAACTGTTTGTGATTAAACATTTGGGAACTAAAAAATAGTTCACTTTTGAAAAAATAAGAGGAAAAATAAAATAAAACATATTCAAAATATCTTAAGAAAATATTTATTAAACAAATTGAACAAACTAAAAAACAATTACTAAGTGATAAATGATAGTTTTTAAATATTAATTGTAAAAGTGATAAGAGTGCTATTTAATTTACCCAAATCAACTTTCCACTTCTAAAAATATTTCATGAGATAAAAAACACCACCCCAAAAAATATTCTAATATTTTTTTGTAAAATAATTCTTGAAATCTATCCATACTTGGTTATTTTTAGTGATGCATATGTTTAAGTTATAATACAACATCTCTATGATAAATATTATAAGGAAGTGATCCTTTCAAAGAAGATGCAATCAAAACATTAATACCATTATATACTAAATATAAAATATTATATATATATATATACTTTTAGAACGAATATAAAAATAAAATTCTACGATTATATTTTTAATAAATAATGGATCTTTAACCAAGAATCATTCCACATTTATAGTTTTGTTATCATATTTTTATTCCACCATGAATATTATTTCTAATGAATATAATTACTATTTTGGTCTCCTTTCATAATATGTGACCACTTTTAAAGCTTATGAAATTTTTTATCCTTTGAATATTATAGCTCCTCTAACTCTTTTTCTAGAATAAATATTCTATTAATCGTATAGTTATAAAATTTAGATTTATAACTTTACTTTAATTCATATACTAGTAGAAAAACTCTATTATTCATATTATTGAATAGAGATTTGATATATTTCAAAAACATAAGACCAAAATTAAATATTTTAGCATGCATATCCATATTAAAATGCTCCTATATTTATTAAAAAATATTGATGCAGCTAGGATCATTAAAAAATATAATTTCAAATGTAATATCTTTATTTCCTCAAATTAATTAATTTTTTTTCAAATATAACAACATTTAGAAATAATAAGATGATACAAATTATATATAAGTTATTCTAATGACAGAAAATTCGTTTTTATAATCAATACAGCCTAAAAAAATGATCCAATATCTCATTGATCCTATTCTAAATCATCATATCCTAGAACCAAATTAATGATTTCCATTCCAAATATATATGAACATGTCAACCCATCTCATGATCCTCCTGAAATGAATTCATTACGATAACATTTTAGGAGAAACCAATTTCCTCTTCAGAGGAATATAATATTTTCTTCAAATCTCCCATAATAATTAAACAACAAATAAAATCATTCTACATCCACTTCAACAATTTTATTGTATGCCATTTATCACTCATTCTAGGAAAACCATACATGCTTAAAAAATTCCACTCATGTTTACCCACTGGAACAACATAAACTAAAATATGAATCGATTATTGTTTTTTATTATAATATTAACATAGACCTTCATTAAACGAAAAAAACCTCCTAAACATATATTATTTACAACTAAGAATGAATTATGAAAACCAATTTTGGTTTTAAAGAGATCAATGTCCATACAATTAGTCATTGCATTAGACAAAAAAGCTATAACATGGCTGAAAGTTTAAACCCTCCTATATTGTTCCTGAACTGTTAAAGGATTTTTATACCCTCAACCGTTACAATATCATAGTTTAACTATCCTTGGTTGGGTTATAAAATTACAATACTTGTTGTTTTTGAAATATCCATACATCAATTCACTAAAAAATTCTTGTTCTTCACACTAAATGTTTAATTTTCATAAAAACTAATCTTCAAACCTGAAATTTTATTATGTACTTGTTTCATTAAAATCATTCACAAAACAAAGTACTTGTCTCATCAAAGTGCCCTTTTTCTACATACCTCCTCAATATAGATCATTTCCCCTATTTAACCCACACTATTTCAATTATATTTTAAAAATAATCTTGATAATTTAAAAATGAAATTAAACTTAAAATAAAATTAAAATTCCTAAAATAATCATAAGAAAATTTATTATAAGATGACTTAACATTAAATTTCAATGATTAGAGAAAATCCTTCCAAAAATTGATTTTCCAATTATTATAAATTTATAGTTAATTTTTTACATATCATTAATAGTATTCACTTCATAATCCATAATAAAAATATCCAAATAATCATATGTTAGGTATAAAATAATGACTTAAATAACTCCTTTAATTTTTTTCGAAAAACCAACCTATTAACACTATATTTTTGTGAAATCCTTCTTCTTTTCATCCTTAGAATATAAAATGGTCTTAAAAATTTTCACACATAACCTTGATCCATATTGTTGAATCATATTCCCTTATTGAATAAACTCATTATCCATAAATTCACTACCCATAAATCCCAATAATCTATATAAATAAAAATGTATAGCTTTTAATAATCAAAATTAATATGTTTTTTAATCAAATAGTTTGTTATGACACTTATTTAATTAAACAATAATGGACGAATATAAATACTATTAACCTTATAAATTTACCCCATTTAATTAGATTAATGTTTTCCCACTCTATATGTCCTATCAGGACATTAGTGATCTTATGAATACTATTTATGTTTTTGTAAAAAAAGATGAGCCTCTTGAACCTAAAACTGTGTAAAGATTTTTAGAAATCAAAATCATCAACACTAACCTTGTAGAGCCTTCATAACTATAGTGAGTTAATTTTAAAAACACCATGGTATTCCATATATTTTATTTTAATATCATCTTGTGCAAAAAATTGGTAAAATATATTCCTAACATGATTTACATGATAGAAATTAAATAATTGAATCTTGAGGACTAGAAATGGATTCTTGAAAGATATAAAATATATTATTCATCTAAAAATAAATTACCTATAAATAATAAAATATATTTTCTAATTTATACCCCCTTGATAATTGATGTATCATTTAATAATGATTGATTTAATTTTTTTTGAAACTGCATATATTAGATAGGGTTCAAAAGATCAAATTACTTATCCAACTACTTGATAACTATAGAAATACCTAAAAACTAGTTTTATGAAAAAAATTATTCAAAGAAAACCCTATATAAAATAAGAAGTTAGGTCAATAATATTCTTGAAGATCAATGAGATAAATCCAATAAAAACTAACCCAATAGTCTACACTGAGGTTGGGAAATCTAGATACCCTCTAAACAAACCTCTCACATATCAGGAGAGCCTTTATATTCATAAATATATAAATTTTGAAAAATAAATTTAAATAACTACAAATAAATATAAATATATAGAAAATCCATAATTATTGAAGATAGTTTCCCAGGTTGGTTGTCTGGTTGGTTATACATAACATAATGGGGGAGGGTTTAAATCCTAAATATATATATATATATATACACATATATACATACATGTAAAGTGTTTTGTAGAGATACCAGTTTCTAGAATAGCTAAAATAAATGGGATGGAAATGTTCGAAGATCATTCGACCTTGAAAAGTAAGTGGTTGGGTGATGCTAACATGTGGGAGGGACAATATGGCATGTCTTAAAGGGAATGATGAATGTGTGTGTGAGTGTAGGACCTCGTATAGCATGGAAGGAATCTAAATGTTGTTTAAGTGGGTGGGGATATCAGTTAAGTTGTGGGGTATTTGTGGAAATGTTTTTCTCAATTTTATTAGTTTATTTTTACAAATTTTTTATTATACCAGTAGCTTTAAAAATGTTGTTAATTTGTTTTCAAAACAACTGTGTTGGGTTTATTCAAAATAGATTTTTTCAATAAAAGTATAGTCACATTGAAATAGTATTAAAATAAATACCACTAACATTTTCAATTGAAAATGTATTCCCAATAATAATTACTAATAAGAAATTTCATCTGTTCTAGTGGATTTTTTTCATAATCGATGATAAATAATTTTGCAGGGGTTATAACCAACATTAATTGGAAGAGGATATTCTAATGATAATATCTTTTTATAGTTAAAGATTGAAGATTCCATAAACTATTTCTCTAATATATATAAAACATAATTTTATAAAAAAATATGCAGTCGTCTTCAATATCCATCTATTATAGTAATCTCTAAATATTATTTCCAAAAAATATTAGTTGGAGCTTTACCCCATCCAAATAGTGAAAATTTCAATATAAAGGGACCAAAAAATAATGTGACATAAAATTTTCACTAAAGAATTTTTTTAAATAATTTAGAGATCCATTTGGTGAAGTATATTCATATATATATTTTTAATTCATTTATTAACCATAATCCATATAGATGTAATGCCTCCCACACATACCATAACAAATAACCTCTTTTGCATAACACTTTGTTACATACTGCTGCACAATGTTGCAATTCCCCCTTAAAATAGCCTTGTACGATCACCCTAATCATTAAAATATAATCCATTTCCATATTATAAATTAATTTATTATAAATTGTTATTATAATAACCATTCACACAATGTCACATAGTATAGGATTTTTATCTTCTAATATAGGTTACACTTTTTATTTTTGTATTTATAGTTAAGGAAAAGTTATTAATTCTTGGGTATATTAATTAATATATCCTAGATTAATCAAACTTAAAATTATTATCACTAATTTTTTGGTGACCATATGTGAAATAGATAGCTAAAAAATTTTAATTTTATCATGTAAAAATCTTTGCGGGACCTTTAAAATTCTAAACAGACACATTGTTCCAAAATCATTCTATTTTAAATTTATTCCCTGATTATGAATTCTAAATATCCAAACATCAAAAAATGGAATAATATTTAAAAATTAATGTTAATCAATCCATAATGAGTTTTGAGGGCATTCTAATCAAGCACATATATATAAATATAATCTATTTTTTCTTGAGATATAATTATCCCAAGGGATATGAAAATTTCTTTCTTATATAAGTAAACTTAGATTATTTTGATTCCTTATGTATTCCAATTCATGTTAATGAACACCTAAATTTCCATTAATTTGATTTTCATTTATCTTAATTGAACTTTTAGATATATTAACTTATCATTTTGGTAGAATAATTCATTATTAGATTTAAAAATATCTCCATGTGATCAGAATCATACATAATCACCCTTCATTTGATATATTCATATAATGTGAGATTGATTGTTTTATAAGTAATAATTTTTATAATAGATAACTATCTTAACCTTGATTTAATGGTATATTGTGTAGTAGACACCATAGGTACACCAATGGTGTGTGTGTGCAAGAACACACATGAAATTCTAAGAACTATAATAGAATTTCACTTTATTAGTGTATAAATTATTTTTTACCAGTGTTTAGAAAGCATTAATATTTCCCACAATAATAAAATTCCTCATTTATCATTTTTTATTCCACCACTCATAAATCCGAAAAAAAATTAGTTGACTCATTAATTAATATATGAACCCTATAATAAAAAACATACATTTGAATAATTCATTACATATCTAATTGAAAATAATAATTTTTTAAATTAGTAAATATAATTTATAATATTATAGGCTTTATAAAAAATCCAAAAAAAAATAAAAAATTGTAATTATTTAAAAAAAATATTTTATTTTTACATTTTGAACCAAAAATAAATTGGTTAAAAAAATAACATAAGATAATGGTGAATGGGAAACTCCATATAACATCTTCACAAATAATAACCAAATATGCATTGATTTCATACAATGTAGAGAATAATGAGTGTATATTACAATAAAATCAAAAAAATATGTAATTATAAATAATATTTTATTGTATTTTTTTAAAAAAACTTATACCAAATCAAAAATGACTAAAACATAAATACAGTTCTCTAAAAAACAACTTTTACTAATTGGAGCATGTTTTGTTTCTTAAAAACCACATACCTATAAATTATATGATAAAACATGTTAAATATGTTGGGAAATTTTGAAAGTATCAATTTGAAAATAGTTAGGTAAAAAATCATAATTTAATGGATTGAATTTCTCTCTATATGTATGTTAGTGTCGAGAGATATCTTCGTCGACCACATATTTGGCATTGGTGATTTGATTATTCTAGGGGAATTATTTAAATCTATAGGATTCCTCACATGTTAGATAATTATTTTTATTTTTTTATTTTTTTATTTTTTGTTTTTTTGTATAGTGGTCATTTATTTTCCTGATGTGTTTGGTGGTCTTTACCTTCTCTATCTCCAAATACATTCTCCCTAAATTGGAGCATTAAATTTTATTTCTAGTGTCGGTAGGTTTTTTATTTATAGTGTTTGTTCTTTCATACCCTTAAATTGGCATATTGGGAATGTTATACCTGAGTTATTGATAAGTGCATTTATTTTTACATTTTTGATAGTCAAATGCATTGATTCTAATGATTTATATTGTTTATACATGCATACAGACCTATTGTTTTAGTCATATTCTTCATGATACTATAAGTTATGGGAGACGATAAAAAGACTTACAAATGATCATAATATCCACCTAAAATAAGTTTTTCCACAATGAATGAAGATTATGGAGAACTTATGTGAAACAATACTAGATACCCCATAAAAGTGATCCTTCTTGAGCTGAAAACTGACTTTACACGTCACGCAATCATTACACGTCATGAATCAGTGCAAGTCTTGAAAGTAATACCAGTTATTAAGTGGAATAAATCATCCTGGAAATAAATGACTTGCTTCACAACATGAAACAGATGTGTCACAATATGACACCTATTAATATGACCATTAAAAAAATAATTCCATTAATTACATACATGTGGTGTAATATTTACACATTGTGTAATCATTAAATGACTTGTAGAGATTATGACTACCGAAAAAAAATCATATTTTATGTATTTTAAAATTTTGAAATGTTTTAAGACATGAGACCCACATATGACAACCCTTTAACCCATAATTAATTCTTTTTATTTTTGAAATATCCCATATATTGTCTATAAAAATATATCCCAATTTCTACTATTAGAGAGATCCTCAATACAAAATATTAGGGCAAGAAGGTACGATTTGTTGGGTCTTCACCAGTTTCATATTCATGTTTTCATTATTATTTATTTTTATTTACTTCCATTTTATTTTATAATCCCTAGGATGAGGGGGAAAACCAACCTTATGATAAGGTTATGTAATAGAATGGGAAGGTGCTATTGGTTTTTTCCATTTTTCTTTATTCATGTATTTGGATTGTCCTAGTTTTTTAATAAATTCCCAATCCCTTTATTTTAATTTTATCATGACCATTGGTCTTTTAATCTAAAAGGATCTTCAAATTGTGAAACTCATTACCCTAAATTAAGGCATCACCATTTATACATTCAAGGTGACCAGGTTTAAAAATTGTATCGAGACATACCTGATTTAGCAAAATCCTTAACTATCATACTAAGGGAAATAAGGGATTTTCAGCTCAAGGAGGTGATACAAGGGCCATTGTATCTCCTACCTCTGAACTCTAAAACTAATCATGGAATAATCTATTTTTTATGAAATCAAATTACCCCCAAAAACTGAAATAGAAAAACATTGGCACATATTTCCCATATGATTTCAAACTAAAAAATTTGTTCTTTACTTTCCCATTTTATTTTCTCAAAATTATTTCCAACAAATGAATATTCTTTTCTTATTATTTTTTAAAATTAATAAAACTCATCTTTTTAACACCCAATTTCTTAAAATCAAGAAAACAAATCAGTTTTCTTTTGAAAAACTAAAAAACCATTCTCCATCTCTTTGGGTTAAATATACACCTACTACATTACTCATTTTATTTAATTAGTTTCATATATAGTGATTTATAAATATGTATTTTTATTAGACCTAAGGGAAATAAAAATGGACTTTGGGACTATCATACATAGAGATAACTCTTCTTCACTTTAGAGTACTGATCATTGGTCTACTTATGTTCAAGATGGTGTTTTCCTTGTTCAATATATGATGTTTTCAGAGCTGATTTAATTCATCGTATTGGTTTTTCCATAATATTAAACCTAATCGATTTCCTTAGGTTCTTATATAGGATTTAATTATTATTAGAAGATGGCTTGGTTTTTCTTAGTCACCCAATCACATATATTAATAACAGTATAACCAAGTGTAGGTTTTTTTTCAATTAGTACATTCTATATTTAAAAAAATGCCTGAAATAATCAATTACCCTCAAACATTGTGGTTTCTCTAAAGATTTGGGGGGGTGTTTATTAAGGAAATTTATTTTCTACACTATTCATGTTAGATTGTACTTCTTGATTTTATTCTTCTACCAAGGATGTTACTACCTTTCCTTTAATGTTTATTACACTACAGCCCCAGAATTTGTGTACATAGGCATGATATATAACATCTATTTTTTTTATATTTATTGGTTTCTTATTCTAATTATGAGTTTTAGGTTTTTCATAGTTGGGGAACCACTTATCTTCATCACCTTATTGAGGTTATAATGTGTGTTCATGATCTCATGTAAATTTGGATTTTCCTCCAAGTATTTTAATTCTCCCCTGAATCAAAACTAACATATTGGATGACTGGATACATTATGGTTAGATCCAATGGTTTTCTAAAGTGTTACAATTGGATTATTATTTTTAAGTTGATTAAGATTTGGGGATTTAGTTGATCTTACTCCTTACATCCCCATTGATGTTGGACCAGTTCTTCCGTGATAGAGTATTCATGGACCAATTTACTTATGAGTATGTAGAGTTCTTCCTTTTCATTGGTAAAGGATTTTGGATCTTAAATATTTTGTAGTTTAATACTATTGATAGTACGATTAGTTCTCAATGTGTTGTTTTTTTCCTTATTATTCTACTTCACTTTACTGTGGTGGTATTTAGGTTTTTTTAAAAGGGTTACCACTACTATTACCTATGCTTTAGTGGAGATAGTTTTTTGGGAAACAATTAAGTTGTCTGAGGTTCACAAGGAATCTGAACTGGTGTTCTAAACTGAAGAGAGTATTAAAATTAGTTTAGTTATACCATAGTGTATGGTGAGGTGATGAAATAAATTTTTATTTGTTGTGTCGGAGTTTCTTTTTCATATGCTATTAGTAGCAGGGTTCATTTATTTTGTGGGGGTTGTTTCAATTCTCATTATTTTTAAAATTTACGGCTAATTTTGGGTCAGTGAAAATAATGCTTCAGAGTGTTTCTATTGGATTTGGTCTTTTTGATAGATTTATTTTATTTTTCAATACATTCATGTATTTCCTTTTCAGTTTCCCAGGTAATGTGGGGGCTTAGTTTTGGGCTTGTGGTTTTTCTTTTAAAATATATTATGGTTTTAATTTCACGTTATTAAAAATTTAAAATTATTTCAGCCCTCTCTCTATTATGTATGCTTATGAGATCAAAATTTATTGATCTTGAGGTGTATGGTGGAATCATGATACTTTGCATTTTTCTCTTCATTTTATTATAGGAATTTTTCCATTTTTTTATAAAAATATAGTTTTAGACTTTTTCTCATAGTAGTAAAAGCATACCTATCATAAATAATAAATTTTATTAATTTTTCTAATATTTTTAATAAAATTAACAATTCTCCATAGGTTATGTAGTTTTCAGTAAATTTTTTCATAATATTTTTTTGAAAGAAGTCACTTAAAACTATTAAATTTATATAAATAATTATTATGATAATTAACTTGTAAAATTGAATGGTATTTATTTTTTAAATAATCATTATTAGATTTCATAATAAATCTAATGAAATATATTGACGAGAAATTCTTTTTCATGAATTTCTGAAACATTTCAACATCCATCCCTAAAATAATATATATCTATCTATAAATATGATTTATTGTATTGATCTTAAATGTAATAAAAATATATTAATAAATTACTAATTAATAAATATTTTAAAGCAAAAATTACATAATAAGAAATTAATAGATATCATAAATACATTTTATGGGATATTAGTCAATTGATACAACAAGTCTTATATAATAAATTTAGAAATATAGTTAGAGAAATGTTAATAAATTTATTTTAAAATTGGAAAAATATTCAAAATTAAATATCTTTTTTTGATCAATTATGAAATTATAAAATTTAATCAAATTTTTCCCATATAAGGAAGATACCATGATATTCATGTGAAATATTGTATAAAAACATAAAACATCCCTTCGTGATGATCTTCTTCCATGGTTAATTGATACTCTAATCTTTTTCTTAAAGTGAATGGAAGTGATAAAACATTAATAGATAAATTTTTTTTCATCGATGACCCACACAGGGATACGTTCAAGGATTATATACTTAGTGATGTGATGATGTGCCAAAATAAACTATTATCACACTACTTGTTAATAAAAATTTAGTATAGACTCGCTATACTTTTATTTTTATTATCTTCATAATGATTTAGAGAACACAACTCCCTTAAATGAAAAGAACTCGTTACTTATACAAGTGAACACATTGATCTTCCACAAACATAGAAAAACATATTTTACTAAGGATGGTGTATCAATATGTACTATATTTATCAATAGAATAAGTTCTATGAATTTTATAGAAATATGAATAATAGAGAACACACGCTCTTTTCAAAAAAAAGAGATCTAGAATTCGTTCTTTCTAGAACATGAGCCTTATCTTTCCAAATAGAATAAGTTTCTCTTATCGTCCATTTAAAGCTGCATTTTACCTTGATAAACCTTTCAATTTTATTTGAGTGTAATAGACAAATTAATCCATACAAATCCTCTAAATTCAAGACAAGTAATTCTCATTTAGATCACGAGATATCTTTAAAAAGATAATTAATTTCATTTTATGTTTCCCTACTACTTAATCAACTTTGGAATATGAATTTTCACCACAACATAAACGTTGTATTAATATCCAAATTCAACCATATCCATTAAAATCATCCTCTAAAACATCCAAACTTCAAGTGAGGAATATTCATTGAGATTCTATGTCATTTAGAGTATTTCACTATAAATATTTGAATTAAAACAACAACAAAATGCATCAATGTTTTATTTCTAATAGTATAACATTATTGGTTTGTTAATAATAGTATTGAACAAAACAAACCTTAAAATGAAACATATACCCTCATTTAGCTACCACTGTCATGCATCTAAGGTTTTAAAAATTTATTCACCCATCATTCACATTAATATCACAAATTTGATGTCAGATATTTGAAATATGAAAAAAATGAAAATTTCATCAATGAAACACTTTATATTCCTCATTATCTTAATAGTATTTTATCCCATATTCTCTAAAAACCACTTTTTTTATTATATTATTATAAAAAATTTGTTACCAATTAATTTTGTATTTATAAATTCATCTTCATACAATTATATTTTGAAACAACATTCTCATACCCTTTTCAACATCTTCTTAAAGAAAAAAACCTTTTCTTTTATCCACATTTTTAGATGATACCCCCCTATTTTTCAACATATGTAAAATACTTCATAATTTGTTTTGAGAACATCTCCCCTTAAACTATATTCACCTACGATGAAATCTAAGAATATATATCTCTATTTTCCAACAAACACAAAAATATAGTCTTTGAAGGTTTCAAGGAAGATATATTGACATAGTCAATCAAACCAAGATAAATAGAATAAATTTCCTTGAGCCACTAATTGAAGAAATAGATTTTTTGGTATCTTTCATTAAGAGAAACAAATAGAATGAAAACTATCTTAGGGGAGGGGATACCCCTACTTAAACCTTTCAAGTGAATATATATTATTGATTTCTGTATTACTAATGAAACTTATCAAAATATCCCAGAGAAAGTACCTTTATAATGAGATTTGGAATTCAATTTTTTTATATGTATAATCTATTCTCACAAAAGTTTATCCATATTCTCCAAAATAAATAGATATTTGATCTCAATATTATTTTTTCTGGAATGATTGTAATGATTTTATCTATAATTAAAAACATTTTAATTATGACCCTTTATTGAAATATGATAATTCCCCCCAAGTAAAATATCATAATGGTATAGCTTTATCCATAATGGTTGTATGTGAGGTTTTGTAGCCTCTATATATTCCAATTCTTTAGTTATGAATTAGATCAAATATGTATTCATTCAAATCTATGAAATACACATGTTCCCTAGATAATATTCACTTCCCTATGTTAACTTCTTATCATCAAATGAACTGACGCTATTGGCATCCATATGTCTAAATAAGTCATATTTGTGATGCTGAATTGAAGAAAAGACTAAAATCCACTCAGCCTTAAATATATTAAGGATTGTATAGACTATTAGTATTTTTGTTTATTTGCGATAACATTAATTCCTCATTGATTGAAAAGTTGAAAAAATAATGTTGGGTCTTAAAGCTATTAGTTACAACTGATGTATGATAATTCTTAAATACTAATTTATGTCAACCTCTTTCCCATTTTCATCTCTTGACTCCTTCATCTACATAGAAAATGTTTGGTCACATTATTTAAATCCTTTATTCCAAATATTTGTAACAGTTGTTTTGTATTTTTATATTGAAAAATAAAATTCCAATTACTTAACTTTTATAATATGAAAATGAAGGCAAAATATCAACTCATAAATCATTATAATTTCAAACTCTATCCTCATAAATTTTGAAAACACATTTCATATATCATCTTTGAGTCCTCCAAATATTATTTTATACATATATTTCATCACCATCATTATTTTATCATTATTCGTATTAATATATAGAATGATATAATACTCCCTATTGGAAATAAAACATTCTAAAATAGTGATCAAACCTATATTTATATGCTCTTTTTTATTTAATAATCCCATAAATTAACTTGTTCAGTTACTATTTTTCTTTTATTTTCTTGAATGGGAAATACATCTATTTTCTCAATGTACAATTCCCCTTCATTAAAAACATTAGGGAATGGATATATGAATTTGATTTTATGGATTCTAAAACACTTTATCATAGTTATTAGATGAATAATAATACAATTTCCAAACTAGTCATGGGAAGAAAAAGAATTTCCATACCAATCCATTCAATTTGGAGTAATCATTTTTACAAAAGTTTCTCCTTATTTAGAATTACATTTCCTTATTTATTGAATATTTTAAGAAAAATTATTTCTTTCCAATAAAATTCTTAACCTACGACCTCAAATCAAAATCTAATGTTTGTTTTTTCCTTAATTGTTCATGTCATTAATTCATATCATTTATATAACTCTCTCTAACAGTCATAAAAAATCTGAAGAACTACTAATCATAAGGGTGGAGATTTTATTAGTTATTTCATTCCCTTTTTTTCCTTAGAGGTATTGGGTCACCAATATTGTTTTACCCATAAATTTTAGCCATGTAGTTATAATTTATTAAAGTTGAATAATTTTCTCAATATCTTCATTATTAGTGTATGAATTTAAAATAATAACAATCCTTAATTCTCTCTAAAGGCTCACTCATCAAATATTTCCTCTAAATATTGTAATTTTTTTCATAAAAAATTGATCATTCTCCACCATTGTGTGATATTTACTACAAATAGTTTTTTTAAAACTATTTATTTAATCATTTATAAAAATTTATAGTTTATGATTGTATTTGTATAATTCCACTATCATCATGATATTCAATATTCTTGTGGATTTTCAAATTCTTGAGAGTAAAATATTTACATTCAAATATAGATAAGTACTTCAATGTTGTCTTTATATTATACCATTTCTTGTATGGAGTATTTTTATCACCCATACATAACAATAATCAATTTTTGATATAGATCGGTGTTGATATTGATTCACTTTAATACTTATTAGATAGGTATTTTTTTGATGAGAATCATTTTTATTCATGTTTTTTATAATATGGTTCCTCCTATCAGCTACACCATTTTTTAAGGGTTACTCACTATTGAGACTTGATGTCTTATTAAACAATTATGAGATAACCCTATATTTGGATATTAGTGAACTCCATGCCATTTTGTGGTTTAGAATCTCAAAATTTTCAATCCTAACATCATCTTGGACAATATCTAATAGTTTTTTATGCAATTAAACACTTAAAATTTGTTATTTATCGCCATAAACCATTCTATAATTCTATAATCATTAATGAGTTGTATATATTACACCTTCCTAAAAATATCAACTGGGGATATTTCCCCAAAAATACCAATGTGAAAAAATTCATACAATATTGTGAAATTA
The DNA here is from genome assembly GCA_963277665.1 of Viscum album. Classification (NCBI taxonomy): domain Eukaryota; kingdom Viridiplantae; phylum Streptophyta; class Magnoliopsida; order Santalales; family Viscaceae; genus Viscum; species Viscum album. The sequence goes on along the minus strand of OY728157.1, from coordinate 2,111,366,840 downwards.
TAATTTTTTGGAATATATGACTTCTTAATTATCTTTCACTTATCCCACTTATGAGAGGGATCATGGGTAACTTAGGAATATTTTGTGCCCCTTCATATTTCATGAAATCATTTAACAAATTTTGTCTCTAATAGACAATCCATTTGTCTGATAATCTATTTTCATATTCCTTGGATAGATTGAACACATATTCTTCTCCATTAACAAGGGGGATATTTCCCCTTTTTCACTTATGATACTCAAAAAAAATTCCATCTTATTCCTTAATATTAAATATATTCATGAAAAAATTCATTTAACTCCACATGTCAAACAATAGATTAACTCTCAGTAAATTTGGACCAAGGAGATCAACAACCAATGGATGCATCCTTCTCATGACTCTTCCGCTAATTTGTTCTTTCAAAGAGTGAATAATCATTAATATTTTATCACTACCAAAATATAAGATACCTTTGTTGTTCAATTTTATACCTATGACTTGATTATTATTTTATATCATATGGGAGTTCCATCAATTATAAACAACAAACACTCCAAAATGATACATTAGTTTTATATTAACCTATACTATAATTTCATTCAAAACCCATTTATTTTTAACTTAAAATCATCAATTCAAATATTTTTGTTGCTAATTTTTAATCCTCTAGATATAATGTGTCTTCCTCATCTCACAAAACCACATATAAACTATTTGTTTTTAACTTACATGGTTTCTCCTTGAGTTATTATCCTCTATAACCTTTAGTCTCTCTTTGAATATTCCATTGTATCCTAAATTCGAAATATAAGGATTTGTGGCAATGTCCTTCAATCCAAAAGTAGTATCCAGAAAAACATACTAATAATAGTTTTTCAGAATCATTATCTTCATTTAATTTATACCTTTAATTATCTATTTGTCACGTAACACATGTTTTTTGTGTTCCCCATATTTATACAATAATAATTCCCCTAAGGACTGGCCTACTAGAAAAGGTCCATATAGATTGTTGAAGAGGTATCAAGTTCATGTCTCCCCAACTTCCTACATGTCTATATTTGTGTGTTTCTTTTTAGCATTGTGTTCCTCTTAGTTTAACCATTTACAATTAAATACCAATAACACATGATTTTTGGTGTATTATAGTGTGTCATATTTACTTCTTAGGTAGAATTTTTGGAATCCTCAAAATAAATATTCCTTTGAAAATTGGGTTCTTATGGATTAAATTATATCTGGATATTTCTTTTCATATAATCAATATCCACATCACAGTTTTCATTTTTATAAGACCTTTTCTATTATTGAAAATCTACTAAATTATTTGTTAGATCCTTATGTTTCTTATTTTCATTCTCTGTACCCAGTGTAATCAAAATTCCTAATATCATCCCAATATTTATATATATTTATTTATTCTTAAACATTCACATATTCATTATAAATTCTTCAATGATATCCTTAAAATTGTTAACCCTCTATTTTACAATGTTGGTTGAGGAATCAATTATTTATTCCTAATCCATTGTTATATTGATTTCAATAAATTTTATTGGTTTTTCTAGTTTTTCAGATTTAATATTTTCTTTCTCTCCCTTCATTAGAGTATTATCATTTTCTTAATTATATATATATAAATTTTAAAATCAGGTATTCCTCCATAGTATTTCATCATTTTAACAATCCAAAAAATTATTTTTTTTAAGATTGGCCTCTAGATCCACCCTGAGTTTTACAATACATGAAACCCTATTATCAATTACATTTCATTTCACCTGAAATTTTAGGTTTTCTATGTTAATAAAAAATACTCATTGTGGATTTTTCAATCCTCAATATCTTTCAGTTATATTTCATAGGAAATTTTGTATTCTTCTGAATGTGTGTTATTCTTTGTAAAAACATATTCTTGGTACTTATGTTTCCTCTCACTTCCTTACAGGATTTATTCATGGATAAATATTCTTGTTTATTATCTAAAAATATCATTGAAAACATAGAATAATTTTTTTTAAAATTATCGATGTTAATATAAATATATTGAAAATTTTCCATTGAACCTTTCTTTCAACATTTTATTTTTTTGGAATAGAGTGCCACCATTTCATCATACTCACATTCCACAAGGACAAAAAACCTAAAAATATTCTTTAATGACTTGAATTACACTTCATGATATGTATCATTTTACATATGGTCATTATCATTATTACTCATCTATTATGGAATAAGACTACTAAAAATATTTTTAACGTATCATAAATTGGATCCTTTTCCTCATTCACAAAAGAATTTAGATTAAAATGATCTAAAAAAATTCCAAAGATATACTTTTCAATATTGATATCATTGATGGTTTCTCCATGACTATGTATATTATCCATAACTATATTCAACTAATCAAACAATGCATCAATGAATTTAGTAGGTTGAATCCAAAAATCCTTACACATGTTCCATAAGACTTTTAATTATGGTTTACATAACTTCATGTCACATTTATTTATATTAAGAAAAATATTACAAATGATGTTTGAGGATTTATATGGTTATAAAATCATGTACATTTTTCTAGAAAAAAGTTATAATTCCAATCTATCTCCCACTGTGTTTTCATGATCATAGATACACTATTTTTATTCTAACACATTCGTTTTAATTAATTTCAATTTCATTATTTATATTTATATTCATTTTGTTTATGTAATTAATGAATCAATGAAAAGAATAATGTTTATGGTCGATATTTTGAAATTAAGAAGGAAGATGAATGGACTTTATAATTGATATGAATGATGTTTTTAAGGGCCCAAGTGATGATTGGAAACTACGAGCTGCACCATCTATCTATTATAGGGAACTAACTATCTTGTTCTTTATTTGAAGAATCATCACTGTAGTAGGAATCCATCAACAAAGTAGTGGAGAATTATTGGCCTGCTAGTGTCTAATGTAGAATAGAAGTAGTTCTTATAGTTCCACAGACTAACCGATAGAGGAGAACCAACTACCTGGTTTAAAACCACTTTATTTTCTTAAGTCCAAGAATATTGTCGACTACTCAGTGGAGGATGGTGGCTAGATGATGGTATTATGGTAGAGAAACCTGATGTGCAATCTTTATGGTAATAAGGGAAATAATTTGGTCTTATTTATCTTTAATGGCCTATGGAAATTTCTAAAAGGTTTATATAATCTTTGGATGATATAAATGTGAGGACTTGGTGTCCTAGATCAAAAAATATCATACCAATAGAATTAGATTGTTCTAATAATGAATAAAATTGGTCTTATTGAATCTCTCTTTCAAAACCCAATTTCACATCTCAGTCTCCGAAGGCTCTCATATCTATTAATGAATTATATATTCTATTAATTTTACTATCCATATTGAGATATAAGGGAGTATATTTGAATGAATGTTTTATCAATAACATATCTATCTTCTCATTATAAATTCTATAAAGGGTTCTCATAACAAAAAATTAAGGTATAGGCGTGCTTACTACCGCTAGAGGATGTGATTATTAGTTATCACTACTGAAAAAGTGTGGGAGATTATTATATTTAATATTTTATAAAAAATAATGGGAGAAATTTTTATCTAGATCTCAATTAAAATAAAGGGGTAAATAAAACAAAACTTTTAACTAGATTGGAGAATTTGTAGGGGATGATATTAAGCTAATTCTGAACTCCTTTGTCATACCATGTTTGCTTATTCTTTTATTTTTATATATCTATTATTTATTTTCCTCTAAAAAATATTGATATGCATAATCACATAAATTAAATATTTTTATTTCCTGTAATTATAATTGATTAATTAATAGAGAAATTAACTTTTCAATATACACAAAATTTATTTCTTTATTTTTTAAATATCACGTGGATTTTAATTTTTTTATTGATTTGTTTTTAATTTTAAAATTCAATTACCCCTTCTCTTTAGATATTACTCGACAAAATAATTGGTATTAGAAGAAAAATTATTTATTTTAATTTTTAATATTAATTATTGTTTTAAGTGTCAAATTTTCATTAATGGAATGTAACTCTTATTCACATTCTCCTATGTTTAAGGAAACATATTAATCCTATTGGATAAATCACCAGTAAAATTTTCTACTAGTATAGGTTACACTTCTTTGAAAATGGTCTTCCTTGAATATAAACCTACTAATGAACCAGAAGATCACTATACATCTGATTATATTGTATCCATTGAGGTTACTGAAAAATCCATTAACGCACTAAATTGAGATCATGTCTGAAATAAATTTAATTTTGTTTCTATATGTAAAACTACACCTAAAATATTTAAATTTCTATAATTCACTCATGAATAAAGCAAAAAAAATAAAGAAAATAAATTATAATTGTATGATAATTTTTTTGAATGATTTTCTATATATCAAAAAAAATTAACTTCTAGTTTTCTACATGGTTTAAGAACATATTAAATGGTTAAATGTCTCTTTGTGATGATTTATTTATAAAAATATTAGTAAAACTTATCCTATAGGTCTTAGAAATAAATTGAACACCTGAGGCCATAACTATGTAATAAGAGAAGGATATAAAGAAACTGGTGCTCAAAGAAATTACTAGTTCTCTAATGACATATTAAATTACGATGAAACAAAAAGTTATGAAGGAAGCCAAAGAATAAAGAGTTTTAAAAATACAATTGTTTGAATGCTGTTAATTATGATGATTCATCAAATATTTATTCCACGATTTAACACTTTACAAAGAGGTTGAATAAATTGAAAAAAATGAACAAATAATCTCAAAGTTGCAAAAAAATCAATTTTAAACACTACATGTGACATGTTATGAATGTAAAAAGACGAGAACTATTAGGATATATTTAAATATATAAAATAAAAATAAAAAAATAAATCTAAGAAATAAAATTAATTGTCTACCTAGAGTGTAAGATATGACTCCATTGACCAAATATACTCAAACTCTTCAATTGACTAATGTCCAAAAAGACTCAAATATCATATGAATGTAGGTGAAGAGTTTAGTTCTTGTACTACATATTTTTCATCTTATTATTACCCTTTTTATCATAAATCAATCTCAAAAATAAAGAACTAAATTAGGTTAAATATATACAAGATAATTTTTTTAATAAACAAATTTCAAAATAAAAATGTCTAAAATATAAATATTAATAATTTCTAATTGAGATGTATCTTATTTTTAATGAAAAGGATGCTTTGGTTTTGAAATTACAAGAACAACCAAATATTGAAAATCTTTGAAAATAAATAAAATATATTTTAAACACTCCCTCCCAATTCAACCATGGTGATAAATATCATGATAAAATTTTGTTTACTAAACGTTTTGTTAAAAATATTTTTGTATTTTTTTTCCAATTCAAATAATTTCACACAAAAAATGATTTTTTAAAGGGATGTTCCCAGTTTTTTTTTAAAAAAAATTCAAATATTTGGGCATGTTATTTATTAGTAAGATTTAAAAAATATATATATGTATGGGAAGCCAAAATCTATACATAATTATTCTAATACATTTAATAAAAAATATTGTAATAAGTTAGTCTGGGTACCTAAGTCACTTTATCCTAACACTACTAGACCAAAACTCTAAGTACCAAAATGCACTCACATTTGAGTTTTTTATAGGAATATTACAATATAATGTATTTTCATATTATATGGTATATTCTCAATTAAAATGGACTATCAATCTCTAAATTTATGATCCATTAAGTTCAAAAGTTTTCCATTTTAATTTTTTGTTATCTAAATAGTTTATTAGCTACTAATACTTTTTGTGGGGTGATGAATTTTAATTATTTTATCTCATACTCCAATTATTTACTTATAATATATTTTAGTTTTATTTATATATTTATTGTGTGATATATGAGAATGTTCACTATTATACTATCATTTATGTCATTTAATCACGTAACATGTAATTGGATGTATTATTTCATGGCATGGTTTGAAATGTTACCTTAATGATGTTTCAATCGAATTTTTTCATAAAACTTTTCCTTTAATGTTTTTCAGGGGGAGGGGGTTCACCATTTCCAATAGATTTAATTATCTTTATTTTAAATTTTAATGTTTATTTCAATGTATATTTTAAATTTATCTCTTGAATATTTTTGAAAATATTCTTTTTTTTGAAAATTTTGAATAACTTTTTCTTCTCCTTGAAATTTATTTTTCTAATGAAAAGGGTGTCAATATATTTTTGAGGCTGTTATTTCTTATTTAAATCATGAAATGATAAAACTATTATGTAAATTTTTTATCTTCAAATAATTGAAATTATGATTACTCTTACTATGTATTATAGTAATGTTTACATTTCCTCATTAATTTCACCAATTGAGGGGGATCCTTATTCTGTGATGTTTGGAGTGACCCTATTACTTATCTTCCCTATATTTATATCTTTCCCCTTATAAGATATTCCCACTCTTCATTTCATGATTTATTTTTGAGAGAATAATGGAATTAAAACGTATATATTCTTCTTTTAATGGTTTTTATATAAATAGGATAATCTAGTGTTTTGAATTTCTTATTTCTATTTCATATATTTATCTTGAATTTGATTTAAAAATTATTATATTTTACCATTTTAAAATTAATTTATCCAAAAAAATATTTTTCATTCTCAAATGTTTATCATTTTCAAAATCATTAGTTTCACCCATATATTTAAATATTTCTACATTATGAATTTATTTTATATTTACTATTCTATAATATAAGTATTTTAATCCTATGATAATATTTAAGGAGTAGATAGTATTGAATGTATCAATTTGGAAAATTAGTTATTTTCCTCTCCTTTTTTATTTTTTATAATCAACATGGGGATAAATTGTTTCTAATATAAAGGATGGATTAATTTATTATTATATTCTTTTATAATTTCAAAAGGATGGAGTTAATTTGTTCACTCTTAGAATGATTTTTAAATCATTATGGGATATTGATAGATTTCATTATTTATAATAATAAATATTTTATATCAAATTAATTTAATGAATTTTTGTGTATTTAACTATTTTTTAAACTTGATATATCTTTTCATGTTAAATTTAAATTATTATAAAAATAGGGTAGATTACTATACCTCTTTCTCATAGTGTTTTCACGATCACAAATGCTTTATTCGTTTCTAAAACATTCATTTAATATAATTTTAGGTTCATAATGTGTAATTATATCCATGAAATTGATGGAGTTAATAAATCATGTAACACGATAATATTTGTTAATATATTCCTCTCCAAATAAGTTTAATTTGATAGCTTGTGACACACACAACCCCATGTATAAATAAACTGTAATAAAATATGTCTTTATAACCAATCTTTTAAATTGGTTGAGTGAATAATATTATTATTTTTATAAAATTTCTTTAAATGATTTACATAATGATAATGTGTTGATAAATAATTACTCAAATTTATTAATATCATTATAGGCTTTATCAAGTAAATTTTTCCTCAAAAATGGTTTTATTGTTATTTGTGAGGAAATAATGAAATTATCTTTTCCACTTTTCTTTTTTTTATTGGAAAAAATGGACACCATTTTTTAAATGATGATGTTAAAATTATATTATAATGAAATTGTGATTAATTTTTGAAATGATTATTTTTCCGATGAATAGTGAAAATACAAATTTTTATTGAGAATTGTATTTTTTATGACATAAATATTTTTTATTCAGTTTTTAAATGATTATAAAAGTATAATAAGTTAATTTTTATTATTACTAATCCAATTTATTTCATTGAAAATAATTTTATGTTGGATTTTTGAAAAAGAACAATTTAGACGCAGGAAAACATGATCTTTCTAGAAAACAGCTTTTTAATTTCATTTTGTTGGTTAAAATTTAAATAAAATTATGCCACATTATGAATTTAATTTGATAAAGATGATTAATTTATTGAAATAATCATAAATAATTTTTTTTAATATGTTTAATTAAAATTTTGAACATAATATATAGTATGAATTATAAAAACATTCTACCATTGTTAAAGTGAAAACTGTTTTATCAGGGTGGTGGGGGGGGGGGTTAAACCTAGTGATATGGATATGTTTTCTAGTGAGAATAATTAAAATACAATTTTTTTTTCTATTTAAACAATTTACTATTACACATTTTAGATTCTGTTCATTAAAAACCATTTGGTTTGGGGAAGATATTTTTAAATTTTAACCTTTTATGAAATTTCAAGTTTGTCTGCACCACCACTAATAAAATGAAACAAATAATTTATACTATTTACAAAACATTGGTCCATATATATAGACCAAAACATAAATAATTATCTTACCACATAATATATCCCTTAATTAGAGGTTTTTATATTCTTAAAAGATCATTCCAAGGATCCTTTCGAAAATATATAAAGGGGGCCTATCGAAGAAGAGGTAATCATCCTACATGACCTCTTTCAAATAATTTATTCTTATAATTAATATAAAAATATGGTATTAATTATAAAATAATAATGATATAATCATCAATATAGTTATATGTTATTATTATTATTCAACCACAATTATTCACACTCATTTTCATCAAATCAGAACTAAAAGTACCGCTTGTTCGTACATATGGACTCGTGCCTCCATGTAGTGAAACATTTCATTTTCCATCACCATATTTCATGGATGATTATAATTATGGGATTAATATTGATTCATTATATTTAAGACTTAATAATTATTCTATAATTATAATATATTATTCATATTCTTACCTTCCAATCCATTGAAAAATGATGACGTTACTCATGTGTACATTAGACTACCACCTTCATGAAGTGATGTAAATCATTTTTCATTTCTGATTTACATGGATGGAAAAAAAGATATATTTAATTAATATATATTATTTGTAGTATGAAATAATTTTTTTAACAGTTAATTATTATTTATCTTTCTTTCATTCCATCTATTAAAAATAAAAACAACTTTCATGAATTTTTATGATGTTTTGTCTCCATAAATGGTGTAAACCATTTGTTATATCTACATTTTTTGGATTAATCCATTGAAACCCCAAACACAGTATCCCAAATTCAATGGTTAGTTTATTACATTATCCCTAGAAAATATCAATCACAAAACAAAGGACTGAATTGTTTAATATTCTTGTTAAACTAGATACATACCTAAAATTTATATCAAATTTTATTATATAAAATGCAAAATGAATTTTCTTTGAGGTCTCCGTTATTCCTTCAATCATATACCTATATATAAATCAAAAAAAACATCATCTTATCCTGGGGAAAAATAAAAAATAATAAATATGTGAGCTCAAATTGTATAAAGGGGTATGTGTAAAACAGAAGCTGTGAATAAATATGTATTAATCAATTTAGAAAGATAAATAAATGAAAAAAATTCCATATAATTAATAAATTGATCATAATATGTAAGGAATAAATTAAAATCAAATAATTCCATATCAATAATCACACAAGATTGAAAATTAACCACAGATATTTTATCTAATCAAATAATCACATGATCTTGCAACATAATCGTAGATATTGAAACTAATAAACTAATAACATTTAATATCAATGATTGGATTCCTAATGATGGAATGCATAATTTCAAATAACATAAAAAAACTTCTATCACTCATGTCAAGAATTTCTACCATAAAGGAATTTTTCCAAGACATCATACATATATGGGTAAATTCCTATCCAAATACCCATGCTAATTTGTCTCATGTGACCTACCGATGCCTCAAGGGGCTACGTATTTTAGGGCCCCACCCATCACTTAATAATTATAATGCATTCCGCATATAAAATGGGTGAAACATAATCAATATAAAAATCTATATTGAAAAACTAAAATATTAAATGTTAGTACATACCCAATTAAATAACCATAATCATAAAACATCAAAAGTAATGTAACACCCGAAGCTTCCACGGTACGCTTCTCTTTTAATAGTACAATAGCGTGTGTTGTATGCAATTTCGAGTTCTAACACACCATAACCAATCAAAGTAGCCGTTATGAATATTAATACCCGCTTTTTGAAATTTTATAAATTATATCTTTCAAAATGGACTTCATTTTTGGATTCAGAATATCGAAATTAGCTTAGGGTGAATTGTTTTTGTATTTTTCTGAAAACTTTCAATTTTTCATGAATAGTGAGAAACACTGAGTTATAGTTTAAAAACCGAATTTTTATTTAAAGAATTACTTATTTTATTTAAATTTATTTTATGTCAAAATATATACATAATACCTATATATGTTCAATGTAATTCATTGGAGTCAGTTTATAATAATTATAGATATATTAAAATTTTATTGAACTTTTCTCCATCTTTTACCCACCTCTTAAGAGAATTTTCGAATTCTAATAAAACATAATTTTACCTCTTCTATGAGTAGAGTTTCAAAAAAATTGAGAGACACGGTAGATATCAGAAAGAAAAATGTGGTTCAATAAGATGAAAATAATTTTTGATGAATAGTAACTTCTTACTTTTATTTACCACGGTTAAAAGTAAATAGTGTAATTAATGGTAAAAATGATATTATTATTACCCTAAAACATGTCATAATTCTATTGGATAAGTGTAATTAGACCAAAAAAACCTTAGGAATAAAATATGAACCTTTTTGGTCTACTTAGATTAGATTAGGACATTTATTATAATTTAATTCAAAGAAGGGTTAAAAGAATTAAAATTAAAGTTCAATAACATAAAACATTTTAAATATAGGGATAAACATAAAAACAATTATATTAAAAATATTTATTAGAAACATAGAAATATTTCTTCATAATGGTATTTTATTTATATTTTTTAGGCATTAAATAATTTAATTTATTTATTATAAAATGATGATGCAGTAATTACCTAATTAATGAACGATTAAAATAATTGACATTATAAATATCAAAATAAATGTAATTTGATACTTTTATGAATTCCACTAATTTGATAGGTTAATATTACATATTAGGGTTGATTAAATAAATTTTTTTCTAAGTAATAATGCTATTATGATTTTAGAAAAAAAAATACCAAATAGTGTCAAAATTGACATAAAATAGTTTTTTTAAAAATATATTATTAGTTGATATTATATTCTTAAAAATCTAGGGTTCATACAAAAGACTTATAAAATGATATATGTATCATTAATGAACGTCTTGGGGTTCTCTTAAAAGTATAGAGTAAGTTTATTAACCATATAATATAAAAATACAAAGAGACATGGTAAATGTCAAACTATTTAACTAACAGTTAATTCTAAAAGATAAAGTTATTATAGTTGTCCAAACCTATCTAAAACATATTGTATCAGTGTTTTTCGACCCATCCCCACCTTATCCTTTAAATAATCTATTTTTGGACCATTAGAAACCGAAAATTATTTTATTATAAAATAATATTTCTACCTTTTCCTAAGGTTCCCCTCACCCCTCTTATAAAAGGGCACTCCCCCTTCACCCTAATTCACACCTTCAAAACCATTTTTCTCAGAGAAACCCAACCCAAATACCATATCAATTTTCCTACCTTCATCCTAGAGGCCTAACTTTATTAGTAAAGACAACTTAAGGAGCCCTTTTGATTAAATCAAAAGTAAGAACCCGAAGAAGAGGTAAATATCTCACAACCTCTTTCAAGTTCCTTTCTTCTTCCACTTCCTTTTTCTTTGTTGTTTACATTCTAAAATAATTACTACAGTATATTCTATATACGTTGATGTTATTATAAATATTTTACAACTAAATTCATTATTCTATCCATCCATTGAATGACATGTCACCATACGTGTGTACGTACGGCTTACCATCTCCACATCGTGGTGTAATTGTTATTCAATACATTATTATTTGGATGGATATAATAATGATGTTTAATTGATGTAAATAAAAAATATAACATGACAATTATTCTTTATATATGATATACCATCCAATTATACATTATTTTAAAATCAAAAGAATGATATTGTCACTCGTGCGTATGTACAGATTACTGTCTCCACGAACGCGATGAGATTCATTCCACATAGTATCCATTCAAGAATATTTTTAATTAGATGATTAAAAAACTTTAATGACATAATTTCATTCTGAATATGAATAATATACATCCAATCCATAACAAACATTACTTACATAACAAATAATATAAAGAAAAACGAATCTGTTAACACCCGAAATAACGATAATACTAAGATATTATTACCAAAGAAATGTTAAAAGATCATATATAATATCATATTAATGTACATGATTCTTGTATAATTTAATAAAAATTATTTCACCATTATATTGGAGGTTCACCTACCCTCGACCAAGGAAAATTACAAGGTAATGCTTAATTCTACAATCTCTTCATTATCTGAGGTTGTTTATATGTAATTATCTACTAAGAAAACTTTATCATCCACATCCATGTTTCTTAAAAATTTATTTCAAAACATTTTTAATATTTAATAGACAATGGGGTAAAGTCATTTATACCCTTATTTGAACTTATATGTTTTGAAAGTAATCTTTCTGTCATTTTCCAAACAAGGTACTTTATGATCTTTTTGACACAACTGAGTTAAGAATGTATTTTAAATTATACGGCGGGTGTGGATATTTTCCACCATATATGTTTTGATTTAATCTATGTCAACAACCATTGATGGATTTTAAGATTATTTGAATTTGATTTATTATTATACAAAACTTCCTTATTGTATTGAAGGTTTTGAGATATGTTTGCCAATGTATGTGTTGTTTTTACACCATTCATGGTTTATGGATAAAGTATTGAAATTTTGTATGCTAGTTTTAATAAGAATATTTATGTTATGTTTAAACATTTTAGTATGAGGAATGAATTAGACTTAGTATGGGCTAGGTGGAGCCCGCTATAACTTATCAATTCATTGGTAGGTCTCATGAGACAAACTAGTGCCTTGGAACAATGCCATGACAAAATATTATTTGTAGTCTTGGCACAAGGCCTTGACTATGCATTTATGAAGGACTGGAATTATGAATTCCATCATAATGAAAGTGTCTTATGATATTGCATGTGATTATTCGACAAGTATAATTTCCATGTGAGTAAGTAAATGGAATTATTTTGATTTATATTTTCTATATTATGATGAATTTTATGTTGAAAAAGCTGTTGTTTTAGTTTTATACATTTCCTTAAATGTTTATTCTTATTTACGAAAGTTTCAGCTGTATTGTTATCCTTACTGAGAATCTAAGATCACCCCTTTCTATGTTTTATTTTTCCCAGGATGCGAAGAATTATATTATGACTGGCCTATAGGGATAGTCTATGGGATCTCAGTGTTGTCTATGGAAACATTGTTGTTGTATTTTTCCATTTTATGATGTAATGTAATCCTTATGAATGTATCTAGTCTTTACAAGGATACTAAAATAACTATACTTTAGAGACATGATCTTTTTTTTATCATTCCAATTTTATGTAATAATGTAACGACTCTGGGTAACTGGGTTCGGGGTGTTACAGTTCGTATCAGAGGAAGTTTAGTACAAACCTAGGAAACTAGATTTAGATAAACTCTGATTAGAGAACATTATCCTAAGATAGACTTTGAGGATTAGTATAGAAGAACATCCGAGAATTTTGGTATTTTAGAGATTTTCTGAGTTTTCCAAGAAATACATCTCTTTCTAGATACGAGCAGGTAGATGTGTCTCAGGCGCAGATGTACCTAGGAGTAAAACCCAAAAACACCACTTTGAGCTAGACTTGAACGGGAGATGGTGCACGACAATGGGCCTTACTGCACTGTTGGTTACGACAATTCCAAGGGATATGCTTAGGATAATTCTCATTTTCATTACAAACCATTATGAAGGTTTTATGAGGATATACTTCCTCAACGAAAACCTTTTTATGATTATGGATTATATCCATAAACTATTTAATTTATGTTAAGTGTTTTACAAGTTTGTATTTATGTATTGGGATTAATAAACTAATCTAGTTTATGCCATTTTTTAGAAATGGCTCCTAGTGGAAGGAATGTAATCTATATCAATGTGCACACTCCATTTAGATATTTCCCTCCTACTCAATATAATTATTGTGGATCTAGTGATGCAACTGGTGCTGATCAGCTAATCACCATACTGGGACAACTCACTAATGTTTTAAATAATAACCTTACCCGTATGGAGAACCTTGATCCACAGTGTGGAGGATTAATGTATGATTTATTCATGTGGAAACAACCACCAGTATTAAATGGGGGTACAAATCCACTAGTAGTTGAGTAATGGATAAATTCCTTCGAGAAACTATTCCACGCCTTGGGGAGTAATGAAAGGGAGAAAGTTGTCATGGCAGTTTACCGCCTCATTGGAGATGCTGATCAATAGTGTTCATTGATTCAAAACAAAATGGAAGATTATGAAGTATCAAATATGTAATGGAGGGAGTTTAAAGAAATTTTCTTATAAAAATACTTTCCTCATAACCATCGAGCAGATATAGAAAGAAAATTTCTGAGTTTGAGGCAAAAGAAGGATGAGAATGTTAAAAATTATGAATATAACATTACAAGGATAGCTAGGAATGCTATAGATTATATAAGTAACCCAAGAAGTAATATTTGTCATTTCTTTGATGGGTTAAAACCATTTATCTGTCAAGCATTAGTCTCACAATCCTTATCATCGTACGAAGATGTTGTCTCATGTCCTATCAAGACATAAAAATAATTCTCTATGTCTTAAGACTTTAAAGCAAAGCAAGATAAGAAGAGATCTTCTGAACACTCTGGAAATATAAATACGGGGAAGAATGTAAAAGTTGAATATCTATCCTGCATAAATGTCGGAAGAAACACCATGGTACTTGCCTCATGGAAATGGGAGTCTGTTAGAAGTGTGACAAAAAAGGCCACCAAGCTCATGATTAAAAGGGGAAGAAAGAGGTTGTATATGTTGAATTATACAATTATAGAAAGAGGGAGAATTATGAAAATGAATGTCTTATGTGTTAGGGGAACTTACCTTAGAAAATTCCAAAGGATCAAGGACAAGATTATCTATCACTACTGCTGAGGTTGAAGCTCCAAACGACATGGTGGCAGGAAATTTAATGGTTTCCTCAAGTTTAGAAAATGATTTATTTGATTCTGGATCATTGCATTGTTTCATATCTTCCCAGTTTTCAATGAAAATTAGATATTTCCAATTTGATTTAACAAGGTATTTGTTAGTAAAAACTTCTTAAGGGAAGTATCATTGCAACAATGTTTTGTGAATCAGTCCCCATTAGGGCATATATATGTTCTACATTTTCTGATCTCATCATCAAACCCATGATTTAATTTGATATAATCCTCATTATAGATTGGCTTTCAGAACATGATGCAAAAAATTATTGTAAGAAGAAGGAGTTTACTATTTTTGATGACGATGATAAAGGACACCTTATCTTTACAGAAGAAACGTCACCACCTAATTCTTATCTAGATCCACCCCCAGTAACTCAACTAAATTCAATTATTGTGGAGGAAGAGAATGAAATAATTATGGGAGAGGAAAAGAATTTTTGAATAGAGGACATGCCTATTGTGAAAAAATATGGTGATGTGTTTCCAGAGGATTTACCTGGACATCCTCCATAGAAAGAAATTGAGCTTTCCATTGATTTAATTCCTGGATCAAGGACCAAATCAAAGACCCCTTATAGAATGGACATAGTGGAATTAGTTGAACTAAAGAAACAACTAGAGGAATTGATTAATGAGGGATTTATTCTCCCAAGTGTTTCTCCATGGGGATCCCTTGTACTTTTTGTTAAGAAGAAGTATGGGTCTCTGAGGTTGTGCATGGACTATAGAGAGATCAATGCTATAACAATAAAGAACAAGTATCTCCTACCTCGCATTGATAATTAATTTGAACAACTACATGGATCTCAATAATTTTCAAAGATTGACCTTCGATTTGGATATCATAAGTCTTTTGTGAAGAAGGAAGACATTCCGAAAATAGCATTTCGAACTAGGTAAGGGCATTACAAGTTTACAGTAATGCCTTTTGGATTGACTAATGCACCCACTCTCTTCATTAATCTAATGAATAGAGTTTTCAAGGAATATCGTGATGACTTTGTAGTGGTATTTATTGATGATATCTTGGTATACTCCAAAAGCTTCTAAGATCATGAAAATCACTTGCACATTATTTTGAAGACACTTAGAAGAAATGAATTATATGGAAAGTTTAGCAAGTGTGAATTCTGGCTTCAAGAGATTTCTTTTCTTGGCCATATTATCTCTAAGGATGGAATCTATTTTGATCCTTATAAGAACAAGGCAATCCAAGAATGGATAGCACCGAAGAGTATAACTGAGGTATGCATTTTTATTGGTTTAGCAGGTTATTATCGTCGTTTCATCCAGAATTTTGCCCGATTTCCTAACCCATTAACAAAGAGCACACGAAAAGGGGTGAAATTTTCTTGGAAAAAAGAGTGTGAAATTTTTTTGAAGAACTGAATAGAATATTATTCAATGCTTCTATATTGACTCTATCATTGGGGAATTATGGGCTTATTATTTATAGTGATGCTTCAAAGAATGTACTTGGTTGTTTCCTTAGGCAGAATGATAGGGTTATTTCGTATGCATCATGATAGCTAAATATTCATAAGAAAAACTATCCTACTCATGATCTTGAGTTAGCAGATATAATCTTTGCTTTGAATATTTTGAGACACTATCTATATGGTAAAAAATGTGAGTTATATACTGATCATAAGAGTTTGAAGTATATTTTTCACAGAAATAACTCTACATGAGGCAAAGGAGATGTCTTAAACTAATCATGGATTATGATTGCACGATACACTACCACTTGAGGAAGGAAAATAAGGTGGTAGATGCTTTTAGTGGAAAGGATCATGGAGTTTTGAACAAGATGAGAGTTGAAAAGGAGCCTATATATATGGATCTAGTAAAGATGGATATGGGAATCACCATGGAAGGTGAAACATCAATAATTTTTCAAATAATTTCCAAACCATTTTTAATAGAAAGGATAAAGAGTTCTCAGAACGATGATGAAGAGTTTCAAAAGAATATTAAAGATGTGAATGATGGGAGATTTAGTGACTTTGTGTATGAAGATGGAATTTTGAAATTTAGGAAGAGACTGTGTTCCTGATATACCTAATCTAAAAATGGAATTCTTGGATGATGCTCATAGTTCCAATTTCCCTATACACCATGGTAGCACTAATATGTATAGAGATTTGAAGAAACATTTTTGGTGGGACAACATGAAGAAGGAGATTTCTGATTTTGTGTTAGGATGTATGGTTTTTCAATAAGTGAAAGTTGGAAGGCAACATGTTGGAGGAGTCATTAAACCTCTTCCCATACCTGAGTGGAAATGGGATAATATTACAATGGTCTTTGTCATGGGACTACCAAAGACTCCTAGAAGGAACGATGCAATATGGTTCATTATTGATCATCTTACCAAGTCAACGCATTTTATTTCTATAAGAGAAGATTTTCCACTTGAACGTTTAGCAAGATTATATATTAATAAAGTTTTAAGACTTAATGGAGTACCACTATCGATTGTTTCTAATCATGATCCCCATTTTAATCAAGATTCTGGAAAAGTATTCATAAATTCCTGGATACTGAACTTTGTTTGATCACTGCCTACCACCCTCAAACTGATGGACAATCAGAATGGACTATTAAAACCTTATAAGACATGTTGAGATATTTCTCACTTGATTTTCAAGGTATGTGGGATCAATATTTACCTCTGTTAAAATTTTCCTATAACAATATCTTCCATTCAAGTATTCTGATGGAACCATATGAAGCGTTATACAGAAAGAAATTTCGCACACCAACTTTTTGGGATGATGTTGGTGAAATAAAACTCGTAGGTCCATAACTTGTGGAGGAAACAATTGAAAAGGTGATGGTAATCCAAAACCACATCAAGGCAACTAGAAGTATGAAGAAGATATCTACTGATAACCGAAGGAAGGATTTGGAATTTTAGGTAGGAGATCATGTTTTCTTGAAGGTATCTCTATTGAAGGGTGTTATGTGTTTTGGTAAGAATGTTAAATTGAGTCCCAGGAACATCAGACCTTTTGAAATTCTAGAAAGAATTGTGGTTGTAGCTTACCATTTGGAAATACCACCAAGTCTCTCCAAAGTTCACGATGTATTCCACGTATCTCCATTGAGAAAATACATGAATGAACCAATGCATGTACTCACATATGAGAAATTAGAACTGGAACCCGATATGTCTTATTGCGAAGAGCCCATCAGGATTCTTGATACAAGAGACAAGTGTTGAGAAACCGGACGACTCGTCTGGTAAAATTTATATGGAGAAACCAAAAGTTGGAAGAGGCAATGTGGGAACCCGAGGAAATTATGATCAAGAATGTAACAGCCCGAGATTTTATGAAAAATATTCTTTTTAATTTTATTAATGTCTTGTATTGTACGCTACACCAAAAGGAGCTTGCACAACACAGATCCTTGACTTGCCTTGCATTACACGCAATCGCGACCTTCCTCGATAGCGTGTGTAGTACGCAATACTGAGTTTCACGAAATATTATTAAAAATGCCGTTATTAATAGTAATAGCCACTTTTTAAATTTTAGAAAATTTAGCTCTCATAATGGACTTCATTTTTGGATTCGGAGTATCGAATTTAGCCTAAGGTGAAATTTTGGTACTTTTCGGATAACTTTCATATTCTGATGAATAGTTAAAATTACTAAATTATAATTAAAAACAACCTTATGAATAAAATAGGACCATTTAGGCCCACTTGGATTAGATTAGGACATTTATTATTAATTAATTCAAAGAAGAGTTAAAAGAGTCAAAATCAATGTTTATTTACTAAAACATTTTTAATACAGGGTTATACATAAGATAAATTCTATTGTAAATATTCATTAGAAAGCTAAAAAGATTTCCTACATAATGATATTTTATTTATAATTTTTAGACTTTAAATAAATTAATTTATTTATGACACAACGATGATGCAGTAATTACCCTTTTAAGGAAATATTAACATAATTGATGTTATAAATGCTCAAATGAATGTAATTTGAGACTTTTTATGAATTCCACTAATTTTATAGGTTACTATGATATATTAGTGTTGATTTAATCAACTTGTTTCGAACATATAATTCTGTTATAACTTTCACATAAATCATGTATCAAATAGTGTCAAAATTGACACAAAATAGTTTTTAAATCAAATATTATATTATTAATTGTTATTTTATTCCTAAAAATCTAAGGTTCGGCCAAATGACTTAGATAAGGATATATGTATTCATAATATACAATTTTGGGTTAGTTTGGCATGTTATAGTAAGATTATTAACCATATAGTGAAAGAAAACAAAAAGACACGGTAAAAGTTAAATTATTTAACTTATAGTTAAATCTAATTGATAAGGTTAAAATAATACCCTAAACTTGTCTAAATCCTATTGGATGATAGGATTTCGACCCATCCCCACTTTATCTTAGAAATAAGATCCTTTGGAACCATTATAAACCGATTTTGACTTTAATATAAAATAATATTTTGAGATATTCCTAAGGTGCCCCTCTCCTCCCTTATAAAAGGACACCTCCTCCCCCTCCTCCTCACACCACTTTGAGCACTCAAACTAGGCCAAAACCTGCCAAAATCTCTTCTCCACTTCCCTATAAACATCCTAGAGGTTCTGGTCTTCCTCAAAGACCAATTTTAGTGCCCTAAGAGGAGGTCTCAAAGAGGCGCTTCAAAGAAGAGGTAATTACCGTTACCAATTCTTTCATCTTTATTTATTCTTCCACTTCTTCTTCTTAAGTTGTTCCATTATGAAGTAATAACATCAGTATCACTCATATAATGATATGTTATTATAAGTATGAAACAACCCTATTTCACCATCTATCCATCCTACGGAAAAATAAATCACCGCGCGTGCGTACGTACGGAATACCGTCTCCACGCCGTGGTGTAATCTATTTTCCACCACCACCTTACATGGATGGGTATAATGGTGTAAAGATTAACTATACATAGTTATTACATCATCATATTGATTCTGATATATTGTATAATCCACTCCAATTCAATTCAATATTTATGGAAATGATATCATCGCTCGTGCGTACGTACGGACTACCGTCTCCACGACGCGATGAGATTCATTCTCCATGTTAACCATTTAAGAATGATTATAAAGTATATATAAGAAATAATAATGAAATATATGACATTATAAAGCTACTGTATTTATGTATATATGTATATGTATGTCATCTACTTACTTCCATTCAAGACAATAAGGATAGGAAAACAGCGTTCATGCGTACGTACGGACTACCGTCTCCATGAACGGTGTTTTTCATTTCATTTATCTATCTTATATATATATATACTGAATATATATGATATATAAATCATATTTTATATTCTGGAAGTAAGTAAATCATGATATAAGTAATTATAATGTCAAGAACAACAAGTCAAAACACCTACGATAAATGAAATGATTTTACCCAAAACGCTTCTTTAACATGGAATTTACAAAAGAACGGGTAATATAAAGTCATAAGTGAACCATATATGATATCATAACAATGAATATGATTCTGTAATAAGTCAATGACATTATTTAAATCATTATACAGGAGGTTCGGACACATACGAAGCAAATCGGACCTAAGGTAAGGGAAATATCACAATCTCATTTTTATCCGAGATTGTTTATTCGTAAGTATTTACTGGGGTGTATTTTATCATCCACATCCATGTTTCATCAATATATAATATTACTTCCATCCACCTACAATTGTTTAAATCCATTTTTACCCTTAGGTGAGTTTTTAGTAATATGTATGAAAGGAATCTTTTGTCATTTTTCATACGAAGTACTTTTTTACTTTTCCGACAAAAGTATGAAGAATGTTTTTTTTAACTTATACGGCATGAATGGATTTTTAAAACATTATTTCCAAGAAGCTTCCTTTACATGTTTTCAAGTGTATTTTTAATCATCTTCTTTTGTTTTAATGTCATGTGACATGTTATGAAAGGAAAAATGTTTTTGAAATAGAAAGGATATTTTCCTCAAGAATGGAGTTCAAGTATTTTATCAAAATTATTTTCCATGTATGATAATAAAAGGGTTCTGTTTTTATCCCTATTATTACATGGATTTGATAATGTTGTGATGGAAATATTTTTATGAATTCCTTTATCTTATATGAATTGTTTTATGATGTCATGTTGTTTAAGAATCCCATTTTTATTACATGGGTTACGCTATGATGTATGGATTATGATTATGTGGAACACATAAGAAAGGATTCATTATAAGATGGGTGGGACCTATATCTCCCTCCAATGCATTGGGTAAAGATTTTATATCTCATGAGATAGACATGTCTGGAATGGTAGGTTATACCTGTTCAGTGAAACAGGACTGAAACGAGGGTTACTCGATTCAGAAAGGGACTTTGTCCACTAAGATAGTCTTGGCAATGAGTCTTGACTAACAAGAAATGATTCTCTATGATTATGTGTGTATGCCACAAAGTTTCATGTTTTAAGTTATGATTATTGGGATTTCATTTCACTACTATGATTTATCCCATGTTATGAAATTATGCTCTCTTTTGCAGGTTATGATTTCCAAAAGTTATGTTCTTATGAATATGATGTGATTGATTTTTCTTTTGTTTACCCTTACTGAGCATTTGAGCTCACCCTTTTATGTTTCCTTTTCCAAAGGATATAAAGAAAGGTTTTAGGTAAGAAAAAAAGAAGATATTTGTGGGAGATGTTGAAGATCTTTCACCAGGATTAGAAGATTATATTCCGAGTTTCCAAAGACACTAAACTATTACGATCATTTCGTGTGTGTTTTTGTTATGTACTAAGTATTCCGCAAAAGTAATGAAATGTCCATGTACGTCTAGCTTCGGGTCTCTACAGTTGGTATCAGAGGAAAGGTTTAGTCAACCTTTGGAAACTAGGATGCGAGAACTTTAGTGAGATTCCTAGAGATATTTATAAGGTATGTCTAGGGATGTCCCTAAGGATAAGTATACGTATAGGATACAGTCCTAGAACTACGGTAACGATCATAGAATTTAACCTAAGATGTTAGATATTGAGGATACTCCACCTTTATTATGTTGTTTTCCCTAGCATGATTTTTTCCTCTCACACTATTTTTTTTGGGTTTTAGAAAATGGATGGAAACAAGGTGATTCACGATAATGGAGGATATGCTGGACAATGGAATGATATTTTTCATGAGCAACCAAATGAAATGGGATTTGGATGTCCAAACATCATTATTATGCCGAATCAGAAATCTCATAATATGATTAATAAAGTAAAATTTGGTAAGTTTCCTGACTCGGCTAATAAGAAAAAGATGGAGTTTCATGATGATCATAGAGGAAAGAAAGTTCAATTTCCCCTATGTAAATCATGTGGGAAGAGGCATCAAGGAGAATGTTTCAAAGGAACTGGAAGATGATTTGGGTGTGGAAAAGAAGGACACAAAGCTAGTAAGTGCAAAGGAAAAGGTTCAGTTAACACCAGGGATGAGGATAATGGTATTGCTACGACATCAACAATGGTTAAATGTTTTAAATGTGGAATGTACGGGCATTATGCAAACCAATGCCCTATGGGAAAGTCTCATGAAGATAATCAGTATGGTCGTATGGGTAGTATTTATGTTGATGATGATGAAGAGACTACAAATGATATGTGAGATGAAAGAATTATGGAAGCTCGGTCAATGGTTTAAGAATGTAGTGGAATGATGACATGTTTATCATGTGTAATGTTGTATAAGTAATCTCATGGTACTATGGAATAAAGAGACATCTAAGGATTATTACACTATTGTCCTTCCTTGAGTTTTGAAAGCGTATGATTAATGGTACAAGTATCCATGAAAGGTTATTCAGATATTTTTGGAATGTAGATGATATGTGCATAATGAAGGGATAAGGAGAAAATGAAATGTCTGACAGTATTCATGAGCTCATGATTGATATAAGGACTAAGTGATATCATGGTTTGAGTATATATAATTTTGAGGATTTTAGTATGTGAAAAGTGTTAACTTTTAACTGCATTCATGTTTTCACTAAGGTTCAATGGGTATTCAAGAGAATACATGATTAAGGCCTTTGAATGTTTGGAATGTGACCAACAAGACATATATATGGGGATTAACGATAGTATTAAATCTCTGGTTATCGTTTTCACTATATTATGAGATTGTACTGTAGTATTATGGATAAGCCTAAAGATTAGAATGGATTATGTTGGACATAAGTTAGTATTGTTTAAGGATAGAAGATTTTCGATATTATTGATGGGATGTTATAGTAATGTTGTTTTAGAAAAAGGACAACCTGCAGGACGGGCGACAGCCCATCACGTCGGACAAGGATATGGGAATCGAACCCACAACCGAAGTGCGACTGGCCTTTATCGCCTACCACTGGCCTACAGGAAGTCCATGTTTAGTAGAAACTAGTTTTATTATATTTAGCAGTATGATATATGAAGTATAAGGAACCATATATGATTTATCTCACTATAGATCGAATTATGTATATAATTTTTGCTAACCTTTTGTTTGAGACAGATGGACTGACCCGTCATTCTATCACATGATCTGCTAACACTTCACGAATAACAAATTCAACTTCATTTATTTAAGAGATGAAGTGGAAATTGTTAAAGGCACGAACAACAGTGAGATTGTACCAAAATAAAGTAAGTATTTATTCTAATTCAAATTCTTTAACATTAGGGAAACGATCTTGAAAACCAAAAATGTTGTCGTAGTGATCTTATATCTGATGAATCAGATGGTACCTTAGATCGTCACAAATTTATGGCTTTGTGATTGCTGGGTTTTCCATAGCCATGTTCTCTACCACTCTACATCAGAACATGATGGTTAGAGTTTTCTTCCATATCCATATTTTCACCTATGTGGAAACCCAGTGATTAGTTTATTTGGGTAACCGTTACGTTTCATACTTTCTTTTTTAAAGATTGGTTTTGATATTCCTTTTTACGATGTGGGTTTCTATTAAAGAAACTTTCGAATAGTAAACCATTTATAACCCCGACGAATTTCGAGGGAAAAATTCATTTTAAGGGGGGTAGAATGTAACAGCCCGAGATTTTATGAAAAATATTATTTTTAATTTTATTAATGTCTTGTATTGTACGCTACACCAAAAGGAGCTTGCACAACACACATCCTTGACTTGCCTTGCATTACACGCAATCGCGACCTTCCTCGATAGCGTGTGTAGTACGCAATACTGAGTTTCACGAAATATTATTAAAACTAGCCTTTATGAATAGTAATAGCCACTTTTTAAATTTTAGAAAATTTAGCTCTCATAATGGACTTCATTTTTGGATTCGGAGTATCGAATTTAGCCTAAGGTGAAATTTTGGTACTTTTCGGATAACTTTCATATTCTGATGAATAGTGAAAATTACTAAATTATAATTAAAAACAACCTTATGAATAAAATAGGACCATTTAGGCCTACTTGGATTAGATTAGGACATTTATTATTAATTAATTCAAAGAAGAGTTAAAAGAGTCAAAATCAATGTTTATTTACTAAAACATTTTTAATACAGGGTTATACATAAGATAAATTCGATTGTAAATATTCATTAGAAATATAAAACGATTGCCTACATAATGATATTTTATTTATAATTTTTAGACTTTAAATAAATTAATTTATTTATGACACAACAATGATGCAGTAATTACCCTTTTAAGGAAATATTAACATAATTGATGTTATAAATGCTCAAATGAATGTAATTTGAGACTTTTTATGAATTCCACTAATTTTCAAGGTTACTATGATATATTAGTGTTGATGTAATCAACTTGGTTCGAACATATAATTCTGTTATGACTTTCACAAAAATCATGTATCAAATAGTGTCAAAATTGACACAAAATAGTTTTTAAATCAAATATTATATTATTAATTGTTATTTTATTCCTAAAAATCTAAGGTTCGTCCAAATGACTTAGATAAGGATATATGTATTAATAATATACAATTTGGGGTTTTTTGGCATGTTATAGTAAGTGTATTAACCATATAGTGAAGGAAAACAAAAACACACGGTAAAAGTTAAATTATTTAACTTAGAGTTAAATCTAATTGATAAGGTTAAAATAATACCCTAAACTTGTCTAAATCCTATTGGATGATAGTATTTCGACCCATACCCACTTTATCTTCTAAATAAGACCCTTTGGAACCATTATAAACCGATTTTGACTTTAATATAAAATAATATTTTGAGATATTCCTAAGGTGCCCCTCTCCTCCCTTATAAAAGGACACCTCCTCCCCCTCCTCCTCACACCAATTGGAGCACTCAAACTCGGACAAACCCTGCCAAAATCTCTTCTAAACTTCTTTAGCAACATCCTAGAGGTTCTGGTCTTCCTCAAAGACCAATTTTAGTTCCCTAAGAGGATGTCTCAAAGAGGTGCTTCAAAGAAGAGGTAATTACCGTTACCAATTCTTTCATCTTTATTTCTTCTTCCACTTCTTCTTCTTAGGTTGTTTCATTATGAAGTAATAACATCAGTATCACTCATATACTGATATGTTATTATAAGTATGAAACAACCCTATTTCACCATCTATCCATCCTACGGAAAAAGAAATCACCGCGCGTGCGTACGTACGGAATACCGTCTCCACGCCGTGGTGTAATCTATTTTCCACCACCATCTTACATGGATGGGTATAATGGTGTAAAGAATAACTATACATAGTTATTACAACATCATATTGATTCTGATATATTGTATAATCCACTACAATTCAATTCAATATTTATGGAAATGATATCATCGCTCGTGCGTACGTACGGACTACCGTCTCCACGACGCGATGAGATTCATTCTCCATGTTAACCATTTAAGAATGATTATAAAGTATATATAAGAAATAATAATGAAATATATGACATTATAAAGCTACTGGATTTATGTATATATGTATATGTATGTCATCTACTTACTTTCATTCAAGACAATGAGGAAAGGAAAACAGCGTTAATGTGTACGTACGGACTACTGTCTCCATGAACGGTGTTTTTCATTTCATTTATCTATCTTATATATATATATATATATATACTGAATATATATGATATATAAATCATATTTTATATTCTGGAAGTAAGTAAATCATGATATAAGTAATAATAATGTCAAGAACAACAAGTCAAAACACCTACGATAAATGAAACGATTTTACCCAAAACGCTTCTTTAACATGGAATTTACAAAAGAACGGGTAATATAAAGTCATAAGTGAACCATATATGATATCATAACAATGAATATGATTCTGTAATAAGTCAATGACATTATTTAAATCATTATACAAGAGGTTCGGACACATACGAAGCAAATCGGACCTAAGGTAAGGGAAATATCACAATCTCATTTTTATCCGAGATTGTTTATTCGTAAGTATTTACTGGGGTGTATTTTATCATCCACATCCATGTTTCATAAATATGTAATATTAATTCCATCCACCTACAATTGTTTAAAGCCATTTTTACCCTTTGGTGAGTTTTTAGTAATATGTATGAAAGGAATCTTTTGTCGTTTTTCGTACAAAGTACTTTTTGACTTTTCCGACAAAAGTACGAAGAATGTTTTTTTAACTTATACGGCATGAATGGATTTTTAAAACATTATTTACAAGAAGATTCCTTTACAAGTTTTCAAGTTTATTTTTAATCATCTTCTTTTGTTTTAAAGTCATATGACATGTTATGAAAGGAAAAATGTTTTTGAAATAGAAAGGATATTTTCCTCAAGAATGGAGTTCAAGTATTTTATCAAAATTATTTTCCATCTATGATAATAAAAGGGTTCTGTTTTTATCCCTATTATTACAAGGATTTGATTATGTTGTGATGGAAATATTTTTATGAATTCCTTTATCTTATATGAATTGTTTTATGATGTCATGTTGTTTAAGAATCCCATTTTTATTACATGGGTTACGCTATGATGTATGGTTTATGATTATGTGGAACACATAAGAAAGGATTCATTATAAGATGGGTGGGACCTATATCTCCCTCCAATGCATTGGGTAAAGATTTTATATCTCATGAGATAGACATGGCTGGAATGGTAGGTTATACCGGTTCAGTGAAACAGGACTGAAACGAGGGTTACTCGATTCAAAAAGGGACTTTGTCCACTAAGATAGTCTTGGAAATGAGTCTTGACTAACAAGAAATGATTCTCTATGATTATGTGTGTATGCCACAAAGTTTCATGTTTTAAGTAATGATTATTGGGATTTCATTTCACTACTATGATTTATCCCATGTTATGAAATTATGCTCTCTTTTGCAGGTTAAGATTTCCAATAGTTATGTTCTTATGAATATGATGTGATTGATTTTTCTTTTGTTTACCCTTACTGAGCATTTGAGCTCACCCTTTTATGTTTTCTTTTTCCCAGGATATAAATAAAGGTTTTATGTAAGAAAAAAAAGAAGATCTTTATGGGAGATGTTGAAGATATTTCACCAGGATTAGAAGATTATATTCCGAGTTTCCAAAGACACTAATCTATTACGATCCTTGCGTGTGTGTTTTTGTTATGTACTAAGTATTCCGCAAAAGTAATGTAATGTCCATGTACATCTAGCTTCGGGTCTCTACAAAGAACCACCCAAGTCTTTTTACATAGTAATACTCTAGAAATTTTGAGGATGAAATCATTTGAAGGAGGGGAGAATGTGACACCCCAAGCTTCCACGGTACGCTTCTCTATGAATAGTACAATAGCGTGTGTTGTAATCAATTTTGAGTTCTAACACACCACAACCAATCAAACTAGCCGTTATGAATAGTAATACCCACATTTTGATAAATTTTATCATTCAAAATGGACTTTATTTTTTGATTCGGAATATTGAAATTAGCTTAGGGTGAATTTTTGGTATTTTTCTGAAAACGTTCAATTTTTCATGAATAGTGAAAAACACTGAGTTATAGTTTAAAACCTGAATTTTTATTTAAATAATTATTTATTTTAATTAAATTTATATTAGGTTAAAATAGATTTTTAATACCAATATATGTTCAATATAATTCATTGGAGTCAGTTTATAATAATTTTAGATATATAAAAATTGTATTGAACTTTTCACCGTGTTTTACCCACCTCTTTGGAGAATATGCAAATTCACATAAAACATAATTTTACCTCTTCTATGAGTGGAATTTCAAAAATATGAGAGACATGGTTGATATTAGTATGAAAATTTTCGCTTAATAAGATGAAAATAATCTTTCACGAATAGTAATTTTTTACTTTTATTTACCACAGTTAAAAGTAAATAGAGAAATTAAGGGTAAAAATGATATTATTATTACCCTAACACATGTCCTAATTCTATTGTATAAGTTTAATTTGACCAAAAAAACCTTATGAATAAAATATGAACCTCTTTGGTCCACTTAGATTAGATTAGGACATTTATTAATATTTAATTCAAAGAAGAGTTAAAAGAGTTAAAATAAAAGTTTAATAACTAAGAATTTTTAATATAGGGTAAAACATAAGATAAATTCGACTATAAATATTAATTATAAATATATAATGATTTTCTACATAATAGTATTTTATTTATATTTTTTAGACATTAAATAATTTAATTTATTTATGACACAATGATGATGCATTAATTACCTAATTAATGAAAGATTAAAATAATTGACATTATAAATATCCAACTAAATTTAATTTGAGTATTTTATGAATTACCCTGATTTTATAGATTAATATGACATATTAGGGTTGGTTATAAAAAATTTTGCGAAGTAATAATTTTTTATAATTTTATAAATACAAAATACCAAATAGTGTCAAAATTGACATAAAAGAGTTTTTAAAACAAATATAATATCATTAATTGATATTCTATTCATAAATATATAATGTTTGGCCAAAAGACATATATAATGATAGGTATATCATTAATGAACCACTTGGGGTTCTCTTGTAAGTATATAGTATGTTTATTAACCATATAATATAAAAATACAAAGATACATGGTAAATGTCAAACTATTTCACTAAGAGTTAAATCTAAAAGATAAAGTTAATATAGTGACCCAAACCTATCTAAAACCAATTGGTTTACTGATTTTCGACCCATCCCCACCATAGCCAATAAATAATCCATTTTGGAGCCATTGGAAACCGAAAACGATTTTATAATAAAATAATATTTCTAGCTTCTCCTAAGGTACCCCTCAACCCTCTTATAAAAGGGAACTCCCCCTTCTCTCTAATTCACACCTTAAAAGCCATTCGTCTTGGCCAACCCCTTCCCAAATACCCTATCAACTGTCTTCAATTCATCCTAGAGGCCTTAATTTAGTCATAAATACAACCTAATGAGCCCTTTTGATCAAATCAAACGGAAGAACCCAAAGAAGAGGTAAATATCTCACCACCTCTTTCAAGTTCATTTCTTCTTCCACTTCCTTTTTCTTTGTTGTTTCCATTATAAAATAATAAATGAAGTATGTTCTATATACTGTGATGTTATTATAAATATGGTACATCCAAATTTATTATTATATCCATCCTTTGAATGACATGTCACCATACGTGTGAACGTACGACTTACTGTCTCCACGTCGTGGTGTAATTGTTATTCAATACATTATTATTTGGATGGGTATAATAATGATGTGTAATTGATATAAATAATAAATATAACATGATAATTATTCTATATATATGATATACCATTCAATTATATATTTTTTTAATATCAAAAGAATGATATTATCGCTCGTGCGTACGTACAGATTACCGTCTCCATGAACGCAATGAGATTCATTCCTAATAGTATCCATTCAAGACTAATTTTCATTAAGTGATTAAAAATAATGTTTAAAAACTTAAAATAATTCTGAATATGAATAAGATACATCCTATCCATAACAAAAATTACTTATATAACAAATAATTTAAAGGAAAATGAATCTGTTAACACCCGAAACAACGATAATACTAAGATATTATTAATAAATATATTTTAAAAGATCATATATGATATCATATTAATGTATATGATTATTGTATAATTTAATAACAATTATTTCACCATTATACAAGAGGTTAACCTACCATTGACCAAGGAAAAGTACAAGGTAAGGGTTAATTCTATAATCTCTTCATTATCCAAGGTTGTTTATATGTGATTATCTACTGGGACCTCCTTATCATCCACATCCACGTTTCTTAAAAATGTATGTCAGAACATTTTTACTATTTACTATATAATGGGGTAAAGTAATTTATACCCCTATCTGACCTTATATGATTGGAAAGGAATCTTTCTGTCGTTTTCTAAACAAGGTACTTTATGACCATTTCGAAAAAACTAAGGTAAGAATGTTTTTTTAACTTACACGGCGTGTGCATCTATTTTCAGCCATTATAACATCATCAAAGCTTCCCTTTATATATTTTAAGAATATTTTAAAAATAAATTTTTCCTTAAATGATTTCAAAATAGAAAAATATATTTCTCTAAAAAAGGTTTTGATTTCATCTATGTCATCATCATTTGATGGATTATAAGATTATTTGAAGTTAATTTATTAGCATATAAAACTTCCATATTGTATTGAAAGTTTCGTGATATGTTTGACTGTGGATGTGTTATTTTTAGACCATTCATGTTTTATGGATAAAGTATTAACATTTCATATGATAGTTTTAATACAAATGTTTATGTTATGTTTAAACCTTTTCATATGAAGAATGCATTGGACTTAGTATGTAACAGGTGGAGCCCGCTATAGCTCCTCGATGCATCGGTAGGTATCATGAGACAAACTAGTGTCTTGGAACAAGGCCTTTACAAAATATTATTTGTAGTCTTGGCACAAGGCCTTGACTATGTGGTTATGAAAGTCTTGAATTATGAATTCCATCATTATGAAAGTGGATTTTGATATTGCATGTGTTTATTCGACTATTAGAATATCCATGTGAGTATGTAAGTGGCATTATTTGGATTTATATTTTCCATATTATGATGAAGTTTATGTTGAAAAGGATTTTGTTTCAGTTTTATACATTTTCTTAAATGTTTATGGTTATTTACGAAAGTTTCCATTTTATTGTTATCCTTACTGAGAATCTGATCTCACCCCTTTCAATGTTTTATTTTTTCCAGGATGTGAAGAAGTATATTATGACTGACCTATAGGGATAGTCTAGGGGATCTCAATGTTGACTATGGAAACAATGTTGTTGTTGTTTTCTATTATATGATGTAATGTAAAACTTATGAATGTATCTATTATTTCAAGGCTACTAAACTAATCAGTATTTCAAGACTTGATCTTTTGTGATCATTCGAATGTTATGTAATAATGCATCGACTTTGGGTAACTAGGGTCAGGGATTTACCAGTAATATGGTGAATGATTTTAAAATTGTACATTCCTAGTCAAAATAACCATAAACTATCTACTTAAATAATAAGGATGGAATTGATACAAAATATCCCCACTATATTATAAGTATAATAAAGGTATGGTTCCATTAATGAATATAAATTCCAAAAAAAATTCATTAATCTCCATAATTATTTAATTGAAAATATTTTTGAGGGAAATAATATTTTTTCATT
Source organism: Viscum album (assembly GCA_963277665.1). NCBI lineage: Eukaryota > Viridiplantae > Streptophyta > Magnoliopsida > Santalales > Viscaceae > Viscum > Viscum album. The sequence continues at coordinate 2,111,334,973 of OY728157.1, read as the reverse complement.
TAAAATATTTTTAAAACTAAAAGTTCATGAAATATTTTGGAATAAATTATCATTCAAAAGGTCCTTTTATAAATTTTAAAATAATCCTTGAAAATTTTATTTTTCACGATGGTGGAAAATTCTATTCAGGTCGTACATCTGGAAAAAAAGATTCCTTTCACATTTTTGGAAAAAGTCAAACATGCCTTGATTTAGAAATGACATAAATATTCATTTCAAACCATTTTTTTAATAGTAATAATGGGAAATAATGTCTTTAATAAATATTTTCTAAAAAAATAAAAACATTTTGTTAGAATATTTTGAGAAACCATAGATTTTGATGAAAAATGACTTTCGACTGAAGAGAGTAATAAAGTCAACTTTTCTGGAAACATTTTCTCGACCTTTTTAAGTAACACAGAGTGTGAAAATAATAATCTTACATGAAAAAATTCTTGAATAGATAGAGGAGAATGAAATACATTGATTTTAATATAGAAATTTCAAATGATTTTACCAATGGGGGCTTAAACAAAAACAACCCTGAATAATGATGAGATCGTGAAATAAACCATTACCACTTTGGTATCTTTAGAATCAAAATATCTAAGAAAAAAATAACATCAAATTAATAAAAATATATGAAATATATAAATGTTATAATAAATCAAAATGGGCATTATATACACAATGAAAATGAATTAGTGTTCATCATGGTATATGTCTCACAAAAGTAAAAGTGAGATGAGAAAATCCTACAACTAGTTTGAAATTCATCGTATGTGTTTAAAATCAGTTATAATAAATATAGTTTTATTACAAATATAATACATAAAATACAGTCATATATTTTATTACATATATGATATACTCATAGTATTTTAAAAATCATGTATTAGTAATTTTTCATTATAATACCTTTATCGGGTGATAATTGATTCATTTTTCATGTATGTTTTGGTTTGGTAATTTTTGTCCTTTTAATTTAATTATGGTTAAATAATATCTATAAATTTAAAAATGATATAGATATAATATATATTAATTCAATATTTATTTATAGAAATATATAATGTTTAGAGGTAGAAAATGGATTACACTATTCATGGAGACGATAGGATGTACATAAGCATGAATGTTGCTTCCATTTTTCTAAATTGATAGAATGAAAAGAAAAAATATTAACTAACCTTTAAAAATTCATTATTTTGTAATATATATTATTTATTTTAATAAAATGCAACCCCATTACTATCCATGTAAAATTAAAATGAACAGCATTTCACATCGCTATATGGAGGTCGTAATACACACACACATTTGACTTTATTATTTTCTGAAGGATTAAAAGGTAACATGTTTGATGTGATATGATATTTCAAGAATTATGGTTAGGTTACATATATCACAAATATTCATTAAATTTATCCTTACTAACTTTCATGAAAATCATTAGTGGGAAAGAAATCACATCTCTTCGCAAGGTGGTTATTTGCTATACAAATGAATGACGTTATCATATCCATCACGAAATGGATAGTAAGAACGAATATTTGTTATGATAAGTAAATAATTATATCACAATAATAAATATTATATAAATATGTTAAACTCTTCCTTTCATCCATCATTAATAGGTGGTGATGGAAAATGAACTATATCTGTTTGCGTGGTAGTGGTCCTCCATACATACGATCAAAGATTTAAATTTCTATTTGTTGGAAGTGAAGATGGATATTGGTTCTTCCATTAAAATGATCAAATATAAGTATATATTATATATTTTTGTTATTATTTTTTAATATTTTCATAATATTAGAATGGGTTGAAGAAGAATTAAAATGAAAATTCATAGTTAAAAAAATGTCCTCTTCTTTATAAAACTATTTAGGATTAACTTAAAGCCTTCCTAGAATAACTCAGTAATCTAAAAAGGAATCAGGGTAGTGGTTAGGTATGTATGAAATATATTTTCTTAGGTATTGGCTGAAATAGGGTGTTTTGGGAGTGTGGAGAGGGGAGGAGATCGGGTGGCCTTTTATAAGTGGGGGAGATGACCCACTTGGTATTTTTCAAATGAATCAATTAAACACAAATTTTTATCATGAAAACGACATGTAAAATCATTAATTACCAAGACATAGAGACTATAGGGACAAGAAATGTTTATGAAATGGGATTTAGATATGATTTTATGTTACTTAAACTGATATATTTTTACTTTAATCCCTAGTAAACCCATTTTTACTTTAATTGCGATAATTTTATTTTACTATTTTTTCTATCCATAATGGTAAAAAACAATTTTAAATTACTATATAATATAAATTATTCTGAATCAAAATATTGAATCTATTTTTTAAAAATTCAATTCATATAAGTGGAAGAATCCAATTCAAAATTATACACAGAGACGTGATGAAAGAGTAGGTTTCCAAAGAGATAATTCGCATTGGTACAAAATTTTTTAATAAAAAAATCAATAATAAATTGATTATAATGACCTAAATTATGTAACTTTTTATATAATTTTACTAATGTTACTTTATAAACAAATTAAAATAATTTTTAACTTTATAAATAATTTTAACGAAAAGGTTGTTTTCAATTAAAATTTAGAATTTTCACTATTTATCAAAAAATTAATATTTTTAAAAAATTGCCAAAAATTGACCCTAAAGACAAATTTTATATTTATATTTGATAACATAATTTTATGTTTTTAAAATTAATATTCTAAAATAGGTACAAATTTATATCAATTTTAACCAGGATTGTTTCTATCACAAGTATATCCCTCTCTGTTGTTCTCCAAAAAATGTCATCTTTGCAAGACTACACTCCCTCCACATCTTTCCTCCCCCACTAACACTTTCCATATCTACATTAGAGGGTTTAAACTAAATCTCAATTCCTCCTTCCTTTCTTCCAATTCCTAGATCATCTTAGGGAACCAACTTATAATCCCTCTACTTCCAGAGTCTGGTATCCCTAAAAACAATTGCTGTGACATCTCCTATAATTGTTGCTTCAGCTTCAAGCACCATCACCTTCTCTTTAGAACAACTCTGTTGAGTTTCATGTGAAAGTATACTTCTACATCGTTACTTCTGAATGTTTTAAATATTTTACCTCTGTCTTTACTTCTCACTACTAGAAGTCTCATTTTATCGGTGAAGGTCAACTCCTACATGCTCTCCTTAGGAAGTTCATTTAGGTTTAACCCCCTTCACCTTTTCCCTCTATCATCGCATTCAGGTTATCGGTAAAGAAATAATTCTCCAACCTACACTATGTTTACATCCAATACCTACTCTTCTAACTCATGACATCCATCTCCTTCTCCTTCAGTTCCCCTTATATAATCTGTTTCATTTTCTCTATCATCATCCACCACCATGCACAATGCCTGCTGTCTTCTAAGTGAACCCCTTACCATCAATGATATCTTATTAAGATATCCTATAGATCAAGATTTCCATAGCAAGTATGTCCGAATAATTTTTTGAAAATTTTCTCAGCTATTATTTCATTAACTATCATTTTTAGGAGGGTTTATATTTATTTCTTTATCGCATGAGTGTTTGCTACATAGTAAGGTAATTTTAACTTATTCCATTCAATATATGATTCTTCACTTTTTAGTCCAATTGATTTAATATAAATTTCATTGATGTTAGTATAATTGTCATTGATTACCAAAATTGTAAACTAATTACTTGGGTTTAAGAGATGTATTATATGTAATCTGATCATAGTAATTCATAATATTATTATGTTGAACTCCATGAAAAATAAATAAAAATATACAAAATACAAATATGAAATCATATTCGACGTGTAAAGAGGTAAGGTTTCAAAGATGACTATGTAGACAACAATAAAAAATAGGTTGTCTTATATTTATTGTGTTCACCTTATACTATTCTGTTATTTATAATTCAACTTGATTAAATATTTAAAATATTTTTACTTCTTCAGGATCAATATCTCTTGAAAATATTACTGTAACTGAACATCTAACACCAACAGGAAGCACAAAAAGAGTAGCATTCACTCCATTATCACATATAGCCACCAATGGTAACTTCATTTTACAATGTCCATTACATTTATTTCGGTTTCATTATGAAAACCAAATTATCATAAATGGGTAAAACTATCCACTTTATGTCAGAAAGTATATATTTTAACTAAAATATAACTATTCTAGGATAAATAACTACTGAAAATTATTCTACAGCTAAACCACTCAACCCAACTAACTACACATAAAGATAAACACACATTCCACTATCACCTATATCTATAAATGGTTATTTATTTTTAATATGGACATAAGGATTAGTTAGATTTGATAATGAAAAACATATAATGACATGTTGGTTTAATTTATCACACCTCTATTTGAAATTATATCAATAATCTGCTAATTTTTTAACCTTATCTACTAGATAAAACAATTAATGACAAATAATAGATACATTCATACAAAATAGTTATCCATTCTATGAGAATGTTTTCATTGTAATAACATTAACTATATGGTTATTTTATTAGCCTTGTATATGACAATTAACATCTTCTTCCTTAATATTTCAAGGTATGACTAAAAATTATCATATATTGTGGATTCAAGCGTTACCTACTCATCACACTAAGCACAAAAATGTAAAGGTTTTCTTGTCTGTCATTTCAATATTAATTGTTACACATTTAACTTCTATAATTAACATTTAAACTTATACTATAATGGAAAACTATAATTCCTTTTCAACCACAGGTATATCATATATTTCAACTAAACTATCTCAGTTTACATGTATATATATCTATATATATATAAGCTTTATAATATTTCAAAAAATTGTAAAGTATGATGTTCTTATGATGTGGTGCTAATAAGTAGTAGGTCCCACCCAACCTCTAGAAGTTCCAAATTCAATGAATCATATATTGATGGAAACAACTATTATAAGAAATTATAACATAGATCTTGCAGTTATTGTTATAGTTTTCTCAATATAAACACTATATTTTTAACAAAGAAATGTTAACATATTTTATTAATATTAATAAACATACAATAGTAACACATAATGTATTATTTACTAATGCAGATAATTCACTATAATTTTAATCTGTGGAACACACGTGTTAGTTAGATTTATAGAACTATTTTCTTACTATAGTAATGATATAAAAATGTTTCTGAGGGTACTATTAATTTACCAAATAACATGAAATTCTATAATCGTTTTTTCCTCACAATATTCCAATATCAAAGATCCTTCTAATGATTGTCAGTACTGTGGTTCAAAATTCTAGTTTAAAGAGAGGAAAAACATATAGAAATAGAGATATCCCACATTTCTATTTATGATTTTTTCTAGGAAATATTGCTTTAGATTTATTTATTTCCTATATACAATACTTTAGAACATTACTTTTTAATAATACCTCAACACTACTCAAGAACATTCCATGACCACATGCACAATTGCGACTATATGTTTTCATTCACATCAATGGTCAGGAAAGTTGAAAAATCTTAGAACAATCATGGGTTTCAAAATATATTTAGATTAAAGAGAAAAAACTACCATCACATTTGATTTTTATGTCCCCCTGATGTAAAATAACCCATGTTTTCACAGATATAGGTATATGACACTATAAATTAATCTCAAAATCGAATACAATACTTCAATTTTATTTTAATTTTAGTGCTAAAATATTCATTGCCTAGATGTTTTTTCCTTTTTATGAACACATATATCATTTTTTTCTTTGGTGAGAGAAACCAAAATTGTGATATTGATTTAAATTTGGTAGATAAATTGAATGAAATGAATTATGAGAAAAAAGTTTTAGCATGTCAATTCATAACTACAAGGGATGTTCTTATGAGTTAGGGTGTTACATATTTAAAGTTACACCATATTAAATGATGAGGAAGGTATGCCAAAACATATGACTTACAAACCACTTCTGAGATTAAAATGCTCATTGTCGAGGACATTTAATATCTTAATCATGAGAGGAATATCATTATTCAAAAAAAAAGTGGTTACATAACATGCATCAATGAGAATCAACTCTTGTACCTTCCTTTGCAATATACATCATTTTTTATGGTTGGAGAGGATGAATATTTTGATAACATATAAAAGTGTGGTACGTTATTAAATAAAAGTAAAAAACATGAGAAAGTAACAATGAGATAATAGTTTTCTTATCACTTTCACTTCTATTACAATAATGCATCAACTCTACTTTATTCTATAAATCTTCTACAATAGTTTACTGTAGATGCATATACAATGATCGAGTCTCAAAGCATATTTTTATTTGAATTAATCAAAATCTCTTGAGGGATGAACTATACAATGGGTTAAAATATGTATTCCGTAGAGGTGATCAAGATGGTCTTCATGTGGGGAGAATATAATTTTACTTTCTACAGTTACAGATGGTCCAAAGAATATGATTCAAAATTACCAAGATACTGTGTTGATTTTTAATTGGGTAGGGTATCTAGGTTTGTTTTTAAAATTTACATGTAATCCAATGTGGCATGAAATTTCAATATTTTTTAGAGTAAAAAATATTCTCCCATTGGTTAGTCCTCAGATTGTGTCATGAATTTTCAATTTTAAGCTTGAACATCTCATGAATTATTTAGAGAGGGATGTTTCTTTGAAAAATATATATAAGGAAAAAATACTTATTCCTAAAAATATATAGGTTTACCATGACAATTTTTATTTTTCATGTTACATGTTTATTCATTTACCTTACTATCTCCTACATTGTTTTTTGTACTATGGAGTTTTAGAAAAGAGGGTTCCCACATGTATAGATTCTGTTATTTATTTTTTCATGATGAGATATTTATTACCATAAAAGACATTAACATAATTGATTATAATGAATTTAAAAATAAATTTAACATCCCAAAACCTCCTGAAGTAGTCATTAGTTTTATGATCCTTGGCCCTTTTGGTCTTACTAATCATCGCTCACCTTGTAAATAGAATGCAATATTCTTAATGTTTTATGAAAAACAATATTTTGTATATACTATAACTGATGATGAAATTTATGTTTTATATCAAAGAAGAAATTTTAGAATTAATGTCATCAAGAATGGAATTGCATTTGATAATCAGTTTTTGTCCCATATTATCCAATTTTTCTGATGAAGTATCAAGCTCATATAAATGTAGAAATTTTCAAACAATCATATTCCATAAAATAATATATAAGAAAGAGTCATGATCATGTCACAACAGCACTCTATGACACCAATAGAAAAAAATGTCCAACAACAGTGTAGGCAAGATTAAAATTCACTACGAATGCGGATAAATATCACCTTGTGAAGATTTTTTGAGGACCTTATCTTATGATATCCATTATAGATATCCTCCAGTTGATAGTTTTACTTTTCATTAACTAGGGAAAATATTTTCACCTAGGAAAATGGTGAAAATATTGAGGACATCTTGATTAAGGGAAACATCACTAATACCATGTTTAAAGGATGGTTTGAAGAAAATGTTACATACCTGGAAGGCTGAATTATGACATATTCATAATTTCTAACAACATTAATCTTAATTTATCATGATAAAAATTTTATCCATGCAAGTTGGGATTCTTTATTGGCATGTTGTACTATGTGCCACAAACATCTATAGAACTATATTACTTATAGATACTTTATACAATTTTTAGAGGTGTGACTTCATATGATTTGATTAGAATAATGAATAACATTACTCATCAAACAGTCAGATAGGCTTGTTGAGATTTGGGACTAATAGCTAATGAAAATGAGTTAATTGAATCAGAAAAATATGTTTCTAAATGGGTAATGGGACACACTTTGTGAAGAATGTTCACTAGTATTTTATTTTAAAATACCATTTCTTAATTCAACATTTTCTATAATGAAACATAAAATTTCCTAACCCTTGATATTCTATATACCGAATGACAAAGGCTGAAAATAAAAGGTACAATATTTTACTATTTCTGTGAATTTTTTGTATAGAAAATTAATGCTCCCACCATTATTATTTGTTTGAAGATATTTTTTATATTATTAAAATTTTATGTTACAGAATAACTGCTAATGATAATAATAATTCAATTCATGCTTCACAACATAAAGATATTTGGTATAACTACAGAGAAAGTGTATTTCAAAATAAAGAAATTTTTCTTAATAATGCCTTATCTATATTATTAATATGGGATTTCACTACATTATTTCACCCTATAGTAAAATACTTTTCTATATAGGTTATATATTTCATGGTAACTTATAGTAAATCCTTTATTTATTCTAGAAAATGGTTATAAATGAAGAAATGTATTGTTTTCTTGTTTTGTAACACTTATACCCTCTCTTTTATATTTGACATCACATATCATCAAAATAAAAGGTATAAATTGATTGAAATAGACAACATTTTCTATATCAAAGGTATATCTATTTCATTTTATCCTCAAATTATAGTTCCAGATACTTCAATTGATACCCCAAAAAATTGGTTGATTATATAAGAACATAACTACAATAGGAAAAAAATTCATAATGTGTAAAAATATTTACATTTTCAGCATACTGTTGATAAAAACAGGTAATGGGTGTCATTATATTAGTGTTATCTTTTTTTGTGTGTTTCTTCATACATGGATTTGGAGTAACTAGTAAGACATTTATTTATAAAGTCTTAACATGTATACTAAGTTAATAAGGTAATATTTTTCTCATAGTTACATCCAATGGAATATCTTCATTAATCTAACCAGGTGGGAGGGAATGCAATTCTAAATTTATAAATCCACAATTTATTAAAGATCATTGTCTTTTAAATATAAAATAATGGAGTGACTTCAATGAGCATAGGCAATCAATAAAATTTATTTTCTAAGATGATCATCCAATGCTTCATAATCATTATTTGGAAGCTCTTGATCATAATTTGAAAGATATATTGTCAGTAAAAAAAGAAAATTATTAGAATTTACCATTTTATGTTCTAACAGCTGTCTTGGGTGGAGATTTCAGACTAATAGTTCTAGTAATCCTTGGTGGTTAAAGAAGTGAAACTATTTTTTTATAATTAATGTCATCATATCTATGGATATAATTTCAGGTTTTAACATTGAAAAAAACATGTGGTTTCATTAGACTGATATAAATGATGGTTCAAATGATGTTAATGATTTTCATAATTGGACATTAGTATTTTTGAAGTTCTAATTGGTGAGATCAACGATGGTGAAGTAGTCATTCAAATTCCATCATTATATCTTATAATATAGGATCATTCCCCAATGACGGCATCTGTTAAGTTTTCATACCCAAATCTCAATTATAAATACGGAGATGTTTCTTATTTGAAAGGTTGTTCTATATTATCGCCAACCCATGACATTTTTTAGGGAGTAAATGAATACATGTTAACTCTTAGTACTTTTAAAAACAATCATTACTTCAGTTCTAATTCTATTTGTAACTCTAATTTTGATATAGATAGGACTAAGAACAAATATACAACTGAAATTTTAAATGGTATCAACGTCTCTTCGATGATTTCAAACAAATTTACAATGATTATTGGGCTACCCATTATTTTTCCAGAAATATAGACCAATAAAAGGGATTATGTAATGGTACTCTTTTGATTGTTACACACTTGGGTGACCATGTCATTGGAGCAGAAATTATTAGTTCCTGGCAATTAGGGTATCTAGATTTCATTACAGGAATAAATATGACACAATATTACAATTGATGTCCTTTTAAATTACAAAAAAGACAATATCCTTTAATTGTTTCCTATATAATGGCCATTGATAAAATTCTAGGCCAATATCTATCTTGAGTTTCCTTATATCTTCAAAATAATTTGTTCTTTCATGGGAAACATTATGTTTCTGTATTTAGGGTCATGTCACAAAGGGGTTTGAAAATAGTATTTGATGATAGGGATCACCATGCCTCTGATTTCACCCAAAACATTATATACAGGGAAATATTTGATAAACTTTATTATGTATAATTAATTTTAAAATAAATATATTTCCATGTACTTATCCTTCGTGGGTACATAGATATACATGACATCCCTTACTATTTATTATGTTATAATTTTAATCTAATTTACAATATAAAGAATTAAAAAATTTCACAATTAATAACACATTTGAATGAGATTACTATTGATGATAATAAAACACTAAATATACAAGTCCATGTACTAAATATTTGGTGACAAATATCAACCATGTATGATATAGCTGTTGTCAATCTGATTATTGGTGATGAATAAGTGAGTTTACAATATTACCATGTTGTATTTATTATATTATTTATGTAACTCTATTATTATGTACTACTCATATTATAAGACAATATTTTATAGAAATGATATGTGATATCTGTTTTTAAAAAGGTTTTGTCACCTGTGTAAACTAACTACCACAGGGGACAAAGTTATAATGTAAAATTAAAAAATTCCCACTAATCTCTAAGAACAAACTGCTCATACATGATGGCTTCAGCTATATTATACAAATCTTTCAAATTTCTCCTAATCAAGGAAGATACTTGGGGACGAGACATTCTTGCAGACTATTTTTCACTTCTTCAATGTATTTTCGACCAATTGATGTTCAACTAGTAATGTTCAATTTTAAATTCACTTATTTTGATGAAATGTTTTATAAAAAGGTTCTGGAATAACACTTAATAGTTGAATTTCATTACTAATACATTTTCTGACATTATATGATAATTTAAGGTATGTTTACATCATGTTTTTAATGAACACATTGTGAAAAAAGACAACGATCACTACATTGTCTTGAGTTTGATCATTTCTTGTAATATATAATAGTATTTCATTTGATAATTCTTTCATAATGTTATAATGTTTTTCAAATGGTTTTTAAATTAGTTTTAAATGTTATAAAAACTATTGGAAATCTTCCTTATTCATTTCGTATAAAGTATATCAGGACTAAAAACCAAAATATCCAAAAAAACATTAGAGGATGAGAGGTTAGAGAGATTCCCTTATAACTTCATTTGACAGATATATTACAATTATCAAAAAATATTCTATATTTTATTATAGAAGGTTAAAAACTAACTACAACTTATGGGAAGTGTTCTCCAAATAAATGACATAGTACTTGGAAACAATTATGACTTTTATATGGTACATATCCTATAATTGGTCAGAGAAAAGATATTAAGGTGTATACGTTCTATCTATATATTACCAAATCCCGATGACTATTTATTTTTCTATTGAAATTTTCAATACTTAACTACATTATATTTTTCTCGAACTTATTTCAGCATCTATTATTTTCACAGCTATATGTAATGAAATAAAAATACTAATCAACCAGGAAAATCCAATAGTAAAAAACAATATAAAAAGATACCATGTCCATTGTTATTACTTTTTGAGCTTTTATGTCTCAAAAAACCAACATCAGTGATGAATTCCCCACAATTTTTTAATAATTTATATTTTTTATTTATCAGATCTGGGTTGATCATTCAATCAAAATATCATATTCCATCATCAACACATTATAAAAGATCTATTAAAACATTAATTTAATGGAAAAATACAAAAAACAAGTTGAGATGTTAAAAAGTGTTTCAAGGTAAGTAATATATCTTCTATTATTAGTTTTAATATGTAGTATTTATTACTATAAAACTAATTCATACTATAATTTATATATTAATATCACTAACTATTTCATAACTGACAAGGTGTTTGATTTTTGTTAAAAAAAATAAGTTCAAAGCTCCTATACATGGTATTTTGAATCATACAACTCTTACAAGAAGAAATTATGAACTAGGGATGTCCACTTTAGGTGATAGAATTGAAAAATATCACCAACCTACACTACTGATAGGTTGACATTTTTTGTGTTTCTTTAGTATTAAATACTACATCATTATTTTCTTAGTATCCAACTAAAAACTATTGACATAATAAATTACTTTTGAAAACATTAAATACAATATATTTAGTTTAAAACTGATGGTGATAGTTTACAAAGACTCATTTTTAGTCATTCTCTTCGACAAGCATGTCATGAAAGTTTTAAGCAAAATATTAGATCAATAGAGATATGCTTTGATACATGTCATGTTATTCAACTGTTATTTTATTCATTGATTTTTTTATTTAAACTCACGCTATTTTTCAATTACAATTTAGGACTATGATGAGTTTTTTTCCAATAGAGATAAAAAAATTAAAATAAAAAATATTTTTGATTCCAATTGATTTCACAAGTTACAACAATAAAATCATCATTGTTCTTGAGAACATGACACGAAAACAGTTCCTTTCCCCACAAATTATGAAAATTGTATCAATGATTTTCATAAAATCATTGAAACCCACTAGGGAACTAGATATTTCAATTTCATAAATCTCATTAATAACCATGTAAATTTCTCATAATAACACTTCATTTTTACCTTATTATATAGTATCATAATTGGAGTGATTCTTCACAAGTAAGTATTACCATTGACCAATAACAAGTACTAATTTGAAATTTTTGAATATTAATTTATTATAAAGCATATACCACATTATATTAATATTTATTTTACACTTGTGTTATAGGGACATTAAAGCGTTGGATGTTTTGGAGTTAGCTAAAAGAATGAAATTAGATTTCTTACAAGAACTAAAAATATTTCAACTACTCAGGTAGATTTTTTTCTTAATTGTATTTCATTTTCATTCAACCATTGGAGAAGAAAATACAAATATTTTTTAAGTTCTATTAACATTATTTATATTATTAAAAACTATAAATTTGTTCTTCTCATTTTCCAATTAGTAAACATCATAATTATACTTCAACGATTGCACTTATCAGTATTTTTAATACTTATTAATTGAAGTTAATTCTTATTCAAGAAAATTCTATTGAGTGAATTTAGTTTTAATGATGTTTTCCAACGAAATTTTACAATTTCTAATGACTTTGTGAAAACAAAATTATATGGTGATGAAATAAATCCCCATTTAAATTAAAACATAAAGAAAAAGACTAATAAAATTGACTGGAATTTGATGATAAAAAGACAACATATTGGAAAAAAACTTATTCAACATATTTTTTTCAAATTACCATTTTCATTTTTTACTTCCAATTTAAACTCTAATTTTATTATTTTCTACACAAAATGTGTAAGAACAGGTATAAGGAAAAAAATTATCCTATCTGCTGGGAATATACTATACAGTGAATAGATTTTCTAGTGTCTTTCTTCTAACTATTATTTACTATTATAGGGGAATACATTAATATCAACCAACATCTAAATGTTCTTGTCCACTATAACAATGACGCACATCAATTATTGTTTTCTATTGCTAAAATGAAATGATGAAGAGTGTGTGAGTCTAAAGGGAACACCATATGTTGATAAAAACTGTAGTTGTTTATTATATTTTTACCCTTATATTTTCTAATTAAACAATCTATCTAGACATATTTTTATGTTTCCTTGGTATCAAAATAATCTCTATTATGTTACATTACCAATTTAAATTTTCATGTTTCAATGTTTTTTATTTCTTTTTATTAATTGAAATATATGATATTACATATTTTTATTTCTCCATGTTGAATATAATTATTCATTCTTTTTCATATAAAATTTATTCCTACTAATATTGTGATGATGTTTGAGAAAATTATACAACAATTCCAATATTATTTATCACTAAACATGTAATTTTAACGTATTTTTAATTAATTTTCATTATTATCTTATGAAAATGTTAATTTATATTGAAAATAATATTTTATATATAATGTCATGTGTATGCACATGAAATTTACTAGTTCATTAAAAATATTTGCAAAAAGTGTGATTAATCCTCTATTCATAAAAATACTATTTTTCCAAAAACATTTCATTTTCATTAAAATAGTTATTATTTTATATATTGTCAATACATAATCATTGAATTTATTTTATACATGTGTAAACCATATAATTTTCATAATTTTTTTATTAGTATTTATTCCATCCAACTTAACATATTGTTTATAATGGTCATGTTTGAAGAATAACATTTTAATAGAGTGTTGTGTTGTATTTAAAAATGATGTTGTGTGAATCAAAAATATCAAAGATATTTAATTTATTTAAAATGAAATATGTTTTAATGTCATCGAGTGTAATATTTTCTTCAATTCCTGGTGTTATGTGTCATACACTCTATCAAACATGATGTTCCTACTTTTATATATTAGGGTCTCAGATTCTACCACAATAAATAAATTGCATCATCGTAATTTAATATTTATCACAATAATAATGTGGTTTACATTTGAAATTATCTTCTAGAAATACCACATCATATGACGGGTTAATATAATTTTATTTCGATAAGTGAGAATGGGATATATTAATGTAATATGTAATAATCTCGTAACTATGCTTCCTAGTTGGAGGACATAGGTAAGAAGTAAAGATATGGACATAGAAGAATAGTCTAATGACCAAATAATTATGGTGGTGATAGAGGTCATTAATCTAAGAAGTTGAATGATCAAGAGAAATTCAAAAGTCATGAAACCACAAAACTGTGATGAGTTAAGAGAACATTTGATTAATCATAAATGAAGGTACTGAGATAATAAAAATTAGTATCCTTTTTGTAGTGTTGAATAATTCCTTTAATATCTATAGTGAGAACATATGAAAATGTACATGATAACTTTCTATTTCATTGGAAAAATTTCATCCATTTGTTGGAATTCGATTAATTCCTACTTTATTTCTTACTCTTTGAAATGAATATCAAAAATGATTTTTTATATCCAAAGAACATTTAATAGATCACTATAATTCCAAGTCTTTCCTAAAATAACTATATATTTTAAAAAATCACAATTATTAGAAAACATTATCCAATAGCACCAAAAGTTTAACTTAATCCACTAAATGTATAGTTAACCTTAATAGTCATCCAAAACATGTCTCTCCAAATTCAAATCTAAAATTGTTTAAGTAAGTTCACTAAATAAACATTATATTCTGTAGGCAATATATTATTGATCGTAATGTCACATTAAAAATATATGAATACCTTGATCACCATAAAATATTAATGAAAGAATGTATTTTTTCAAAAATAAAAACTAAGGTTATCAAATATACTCAATAGATCTAAACATGTAGTAAAATATTTAAAATATAACATAAAACAACAAATAACTAATTAATATAATAGTCACCAATATTTTCCCATAAAGATATAATTTTAATTATTATATCAACAAAAATAAAATATTAAAGGTTATATTCCATTAATAATGTGTTTTACCAAAATATCAACTTTCTAATGAATCAAACCTCTTGGTACCATTCAAAAAATACTATAAAATCCTTAAAAAATACTACTGAAGTATATTTATTAAAAATTTCCAGATTATTATAATGAGAATATAATTGATAAAATAATTTTACAACATATTTTTTCATTCCAAATACAAAATAAAAACAATCATTGTAATTTATCTATATTAATAGCATAATATTAACCTTTATCCATGAATTTATTCTAATGTATCTTCCCTTAACGCTTGTGGAATTGGTTGTAATAACTCCCCATCTCCTTATATTTAAAGCTATGTACATTGAGGTTTATCCCTTACCCTTTCATGCATTATCATGATGTACCTTTTCTCCACACATGAAGAAAACTCCTTCTACTTTTCTAAATATACCAAGGTGCTTCTTTCTATAAGTATCACATGCGGGGAAATCTATCATTACCTTTATCCCTTTATCCATGTTTTTCTTTTCAGTACCATTCTAATTTTTCATCCATTCAAATATATAAGTCTTATAGAGTGGTTTCTCTATCTTGATATAACATGATACCACGTCCTTCTATGATGGGTAATTTTGAGAGACTAGTTTCCATTGAATGATTGGATTAATCCCCTCAAAGATATTATAAATCATGGTCTATGTATTATTTATATATTCCTCATTATTCCTAAATAATTTTATAAAGACATATTCCTAATCATAATCATTTTCATCTAATTTATATCTTATACTCAAGGAAAATATTTCTATATATTCTCGTCACTCAGGAGAAAAATATTTTTTTAAGAAGGGTACCTTAAAATCCTTCCATTATTTGTTTAGTATTTCTTCCTCATCCTTAATGTTTTGAATCAATGGCCACCAATTATATGCTTCTCTTGATCGATGATAAAATTAAATGAAAAATTTATCCCCTTCACTACTTCCCATATTTAGTAATATCTTTCGTAAGGAACGTATCCATTACCCAGTTAAAACAGACTTTTAATCCCAATGAATGAAGGAGGTTCCTGAATCATGAAGTGGTTTATAATTGCTACACCAAATGGTTGATCGATAGGATTATCCATACCAGAAAAGTTATTACTCATAACTTTAGTCAGCAACCCCAATATTGTTATAATTTCATCATTCCCAGCTACACCTCTATCTCCATCTTAACTATGTTTCCTAGGATTGAAATCCATTCATGGATTATGTGCATTAATACAGTTATCATTCCTTCCCTAAATAACTGTTATTAAAAAAATTCATTCACTAGACTAGACCATAACATTATGAAACATAATGCATAATCCCAAATCAAATGAAACAGATAACATAAATCGAAATATTTATGAATAGATAATCACATAATCAGAAAAATAATTTATTTGGGGCTATATTTATTTTCAAATTCTTCAAAATGGTATGTAAATAAAATTTGAAATATCCTAAGCATATTCCCAAGGAGAGTCCAACCAGGTGCACAGTAAGACTCATTTTCATGCAACATGTGAAGATTTAGTCAAGGCCAGTGTGCCCTTTTGGATTTATTACCAATATCTACATATATTCTTGAACCATGCCAACTTTTATTATCTAGATATGGATTTATTACCTGTAAAAATCACATTATATCTTCCATACCAAAACATCATAATGTTCCTATATATATATACTCAAATTTTATCATACAGTTCTGTTCCAGAATATATATTTTTCTAAATCTAGTTATCAAGTATTCTACTAAAATTATTATAATACTATCTATAGTGACCCCTCTCCAAATAGCTTGAATCCAGTGTTAAATTTATTAAATTTTAACTAGTTACAGGCAATCGTATCACAATGGACCGAATAGATTATTAGTAATGGTAAACAATATAAATACATGAAATTTAAAATTCATTGTAGAACATAAAATATATAAATAATTTTATTTCATGTGAACCTTATTTCCCTTAGAATATCCTTTAACATCAATCAAAAACACTTCTTGGTAACTCAGATAAAAGTAAAACATAATAAAGGGGTGAGATTAGATGCTGAGTAAGGGTTTCCATATAGTCGAAGCTATGAATAAAGGGGATATATATTTATAAACCCCATACTTCAAAAAAAAAATAAGTACATATCATTCCTCATATGAAAGGGTTGAAACATAATCATCATAAAAATTTAAATTAAAAACTAACATAAAAAATTATAATACTCATCCCAATAAAAAAACTTAACCAAAAACCATCCAAAGTAATATGATGAATGGTAACAAAATTGAAAATTAGCTATCAAAATGATCACAAACCATTGAGATAAATAATAAGGATGGTTTTAATAAATCATACTTATATTGGATCCTAATTACAATAAAAGTTTTTTTATCGTTGATCAATATAAGAAACATAAATTTTTAATGAAATTTAATTTCTAGAAAAACAACCTTTTCCCTTCGAAAATATTATGAAAAATAAATGTGAAAAAATTATTTTGAAAATAATTTAAATTAAAAAATATCTTTGAAAAAAAATAAAAAAATTTATAAAACATGGACTGGTCATTAAAGATGATTTTTTTTCATTCTATACACTTTAACACATATATGGCTTTTTTATTTTCGATAAAAGCCAAACATGCCTTGTTTTGATGATTACATGAATATTCCTTTGATTTTTTTTGAAATAGTAAAAATGTGTAAAAATTTATTTAATAAATCTTTTTTATAAGGATAAAAAGATATTTTTATTTTTTTTATATAACATGAATTTTGATGAACTTTGATTTTCAACCGAAGAGATATATAAAGTCAAAATTTCTTAAAAACAATTTCTCAGTAATTTTTAAGTACCAAGGAGTTGAAAAATGGTAGTATTACAAGTAAATGTTTATGAATAACTATATTAGAATAAAATATATTTATTTTAATACATAAATACCAAATAATTACCCTAAGATAAACTTAAACAAAAATTATTCTGAATAATGATGAGATTGTGAAATAAATTCATACCACTTTTGAATTTTTTTTATCATAAGTCCCATGAAAGAAATAACTTTAGATAAAACAATAGATACAATTAATTTTAAATATATTAATTATATAAAAACCATAATGGGCATTATATACACCATACAAAGTAATAATTGTTCATTATCATGTATGAATCATGAAATTAAAATATAGTGGATAAACCCTTACCACTTGTTTGAATTTATTATCATGTGTCAAAAACACATTTATAATATATATACTTTCATTAAAAAAACATTAAAGATAAATAATAATATATATAATACCATATATGATTTACCTATAGTCTTTTTTACTCATTTTTCAGCAACTTTTTGGTAAAATCATTGTTTTGGGTGATAATTGCATCGTTTTTCATGTATGTTTTGGTTTGTAATTTTCCCTTTTAATTGGATAATGGTTAAATAATATATATAATTTTAACCATGTTATAAATTTAATATATATTAATTATATATTTTTTTAGATTAATCCATAAAATTTAGAGAATCAAATTGGATTATTCCATTCATGGAGATAATGCACTCTACGAATGAAAGAATGGTATTTCAATTTTTCTCGATAGATATAATTAACATAAAATAAATATTAATTAACCTTTAAAAAATAATTATTATGTTTTATAAATAATTTTTATTAATAAAATCATTTCTTATTACCATTCATGTAAAAATTAAATGAAGAAATTTCACAACGTTGTGTGGAGGTGGTAGTCCACACATACACATGAGAAACCTTATTAGTTCCCAATAGATTAGAAGTTAATAAGTTATATGTGATATTTTATTTCTAAAATTAAGTTTAGATTATATATATATCTTATATTCATTACCTTTATCCCTAAAATCATCAATATAAAGCGTAAGCGGGAAATAAATCACATCACCTCGCAAGATAGTAGTCTCCCATACAGACAAGTGACATTATCATATACATAATATAATATAAAGTAATAAGTTATATATGATCTGATAATTTAATAATTAAAATAATATAATAAATATCTTATAAAAATGTTAAAAATTTCATTACATCAAGTCTTGAATGTTTTTGGTTGAAACTGAACTACATCAGTTCGCGAGGCGGTTGTCTACTGTTGACGTGGTCAACTGTTTAATTTTACATTTGGAAGAAGTGGTGATGGATATTGGTAATTAAATTGACATAAAAACACCCCATTATATAGTTTATACTATTTTTATTATTTTAGAATGGTTAGAAAATATTATATGGAGTCAGAAGAATAAGTAAAATGAAAATTCATAATTAAAAACATTACAACTTTTTCGAGAAACCTATTTAGGTTAAAACTAAATCATTTTCCTATCAAATTATAATATAATTTAATTAATTAAAATTTAAGACCAATTTAAAATATAATTTACCTTTTTAAAATAAGTAAAATGAAAATCGAATTTGTAATTAATATTCAGTATTTTTCTGTATTCATCAAAAAATTAATATTATCATATACTTCTCAAAAATTGACACAAATTTAATTTGACATTTAGATTTAAAAAATAATTTTTTTTTCAAATTATTTTTTCAAAATGTGGTAATAATTAATTTTAAATTACGTGAGAAAATCATGACTAATCCAACATTTAAATAAATAGATTTTTTTTAAAACATTGATTTCTCTTGTAAATAGTTACTATTTTTTCTAATTAGTATATAAGAATTGAATTTATTTAATATATATGTGAACCATTTAATTTCAACAATTTAGTTTGTCCTATTTATACCATCCAACATAAATTCTAGGTTATAATTTTCATTTATAATTATAATATTTAAAGATATTCCCACATTTCGTTTCAAATCATTATTGTGTGCATCATAAGATATAAAAGAGATAAAATTTATTTTAGATGAAATATATCATAAAGTCATTGAGTGTCCCATTTTATTCTAATCTTGGTTTTGAGTATCACACATTCTATAGAACGTCATGATTCTATTTTAAAATCTCATGGTATTAAAGATTTTTTCTATATCAATATAAATAATTCATTCATTTTATATTTTTACCATTACTAACATTCTAGAGATTATGAAACCATGATCAAATTATAAGGATTGGAACTAAAAAATTGAAATCCTCATGAAAACCCATAAAATTAACTCCCAAAATTGATTATTTTAATAATTCGTTATTAATGAATGTGTTTTGAAATTCTATAAGTGAATCATAAATGATATCTCAATTATTTACTTGAATATTTTACATTTGTTTAAAAATTTTAAATTTATTTTAAAGTTGGTTATTTAGCTTTTGTAGTATATCGAACTTGTGTTAAGATAACTTTATCTCAATTTATTTCTATGATTCACATGTCATATTCACCACTTGTTTCATTTATATGGGGTATAAACTTCCCTTGAAGATATTTCATGATGATTATAATGAAAATTATAGGTGTTTACATATCCCTTCAGTGATCTATTCTTCATGAGGATTTTATTTGAAAGTTGTAACATCCTAAACTGGGATCAACTTGACCCATGCCCAAATCCTTTGGGTCACATGTCTTCATGCACCCCCCACCCCCCATATTCCATAGGCTACCAACTTGTAGAAGGGGTGTAAATGTTGTATAATGGGGAGATTATACCCTCATGTAAAATTATCCCAACAAATACAATCCATAATAATCACTAGTAGAATATGCATATATAAACTGATATAGTCAATAAAATACTGAAGTGTAAATATATTACTGAATAAATAATATGTGGAAGAAAGGATAACTAAACAACTAATAAAAATCAAAATCCACTAAATTTGTGTCTAATTCATGGATACATGGAATGTAGTAATATATAAAGGAAATGAGTGGATACAGGCATGCTATAAAATAATTCAAAAGGTCAATAAGAAAAAAAATATCTAATAATCTCGATGCTATGCAAGATCCTTTTCTCTTAGGCTCCAACTAAAGGTAAGAATGTTAACATCTTGAAGTAGGGTGCTTTCTCTTGTCACTACTAAAAGGCAGATGATCTTATATAGTCCGAAAGGTAGGCCGAGTAGGGTGGGAGATAAATCTCATTAGGCCACCACCAATGATGTCTACATATAATACATGAAGTGCTCATCAATAAACACTATGCATGTATAACAGAATAAGTAAAGAAATGTTGAAAAAATAAATAACTAGGACCCTTAGGTATTTAAGGGCCACATGCTAGGTATAACGACTTCAGATCATTTATAGAACGAAATGTTAAACAGTTACTATATATATAGTATTAATATATATATATATAGTATAACTATAAATATTTAATCCACCTCTGTGATCCATGTATGCGAGGATGTAAGTGTCAATATACCAAGAATACAAGTGTTGGATTGAGTGGGGTGTAACTCATACATCTAATACCATTCTAATGAGCCCATAAAATCATGAAATATGGTGCATTCAAACATCCCCATAGAGTGAGTGACACCATGCTACAATACTAGGAAACGAATATGATCGATCGTGGAAACACTCGCACGATTTAAAGTGGAACATAAAGCCTAATTCTCTTATAGTATAACTAGTGGGAGATGTTATTCTCAACACCAGATGCATGGGATCATGATACCTCCATGCTCAACGGTCCCTTACCATTGTGTCACAACCTCAATAAAGGCATATTATAATTAAAATTGGTATTGGTAATTACCTCCCATTATTTTATTTCATATTTTCCATATAAATACAAGAGTCATAATCATTTGTAACACAATACATAACTCATAACCTCTTCTACATGTCATAATCCAAATTCAATTCCACTTTAGTCTTTATCATGCATATGAAGTATTTTATAAAGCCTAAATAAGGGAAAATACTCACCATCCCGTGGGGTAATTGCTATTAAAACCAATTGATTCATTAAAGGTAAGGAAACCATCATTCTATGGCCAACCCATGGGATCAATTCCATTTTACTCATTTAATTCATTTAAAATATAGAAACATCATTTATATAATCAATTGATCATTTAGAATATTACATGATCTGTAAAGAAATATACCACTTGGGAAATTCCAACTATATAAGGGATAAGAACCCTGTAGGGCCTTGGATTACATTTAATACCCATGTCTCAATGAAAAAATCATTCAAAAGGCAATGTCGTTAACTCATTATAAGGATAAGGCATTTTGAAAAAATTGTCCATAATGGCCAGTTCTACTTGGAACACCCGTGGAGTGACCATATATGGTATGTGAAACCTCTAAACCTCCAAATGAGAATCAATATGAATATAAAAAAAATGAAATGATCAATTATACATGATGTAATCAATATAATTGAGATTGTTAAAAAAATCCATCACGCGGCACAACAAAGTAATTATGAAATGAAAAAATTGTTAGGCAAAAATCCATTAAGGTAACATTGCCGCATTTTTAGGTTGGTTGTGTTCGTTGAAAATGAAATTTTCTTGGTGAATTGTAGAGTTCTAGATATGTTGTTGATAATCCTTGTCGAAAGAAAACCATGACAAGGTAGCAGTGAGGAGCATTGTGACGACGCTTTGTGGAAAAACTTGCTGAAGAGCATTGCAACGAAGCTTTTCAGAAGCAGTGAAAAGGAATCGAAAGAAATCTTCATGATTATGATGAGCTCTGCTATCTAAAAATTGTCTTGGAGCTTTGCGATATAATGATAATTTCAGTTGAACTTTCAGAGATTTGTGATTTGAGATGACATGGTGCAGAATTTCCTCGGAAGGATCTTGATTCGGTGGAATTTCCTATAAATAGGCATTGACTCCCTCAAGAGAATTATAGAGATCAAATGAAAAGAAATAAGCTCTCTAATTGCGAAGGATATTCACAAATCAGGGAGCTTTGTGAATGAAAAAGGAATTTGTAGAGTCAATTGAGCTCTGTGAAAGGGAGGCACACTGTGAAGGCCAGTTTGGCTTTTCGGAGGACGTGCGCTTTGTAAAGGCTTGTTTAGCTTTGCAAAATCACAAAACTAGTGTGAGATTTGTGAATCAGTGAGCTTTTTGATCTAGTGAGATATGTTATCTGGTGACCTATGCAAACCTGTGAGCACTGTGAAACTATGAGCTCTGCAAACCTATGAGCTTCGCGAAAAGGTTGTAGAATTTTGAAGACTTGTCTTAGATTTGAAAAGGTGGGAGCCTTGCAAAGGTTTTGTTCATTGCAAAATAGTTTCAAAAGGGATTGCGTAGTGATCGGAGGAAAAGTTTTATTCATCAGTGGATGAAAGTGGAACCTTAGTAGAGGATCTATCTATAAACAAAGATGTATTCATTAGTGATAATGAAAAGACCTATAGGTATATAAACTCAAAGTGGATCTCTTGAAGAAGCAGTGTGCTAATATTAGTTGAGAGAGTAGTGAGTTCATAAATTTTTAATGTTTGTAAACCAAGAGGGATAGTGAGTCCACTTCAAACCTATAAATATTAGTGCACTTATAGTGGATTTGGTACATCGATAGATCGTTAGTGTATTCTCCTTGGACGTAGCCCAGTGAGGGTAAACCACATAAAATTGTTATTTCCTATGCATATTTTAAGATTCATTCATACTTTGTAATGGGAATGAGATAGGGAAGTGAGTTTTTTCTAACAACCAAACATGATCAAAAGGGTAAGTGGTTTTAATTTTTCATAACCTGATTCACCCCCCCCCTCAATATATCTAGCCGATCGAACCTAATAATTGGTATCAGAGTGGAAGGTAGATATTTGTGTTTATCTCTCGATGGAGGTCACCAATCACAAGGGAAATCCTATCTTTGACGGAAATAATTTTCAGAAATGGAAAAATTGGATGCCACACTACTTCCAATATTTGGGAATAGATGGGTTTACAGTAGCAATGCATTGTATCTCAACCAACATCAATAATGGTTCTTTATCAGAATATGAGAGAAGAGAATTGGATACTGATGCCGGGTGAATTAATTCTTTATGGAGATATCTATCCAATGTTATTTATATGAAGATTATGTCATGAAAAACATCACATTCTATGTGGGAAAAGCTTTTGAACATATATTAAGGAGATACAAAGTTCAGAGAGGCCAAACTGTAAGTGTTGTGGAATAATTATGAAGATCAAAAAATGAACCCAAATGAGTCTATTGAAGAATTATTTGATAGGTTAAAAATTGTTGTGGAAGATATGTGGGGTCTTGGAAAAGTCATTGAGATATAAAAATCGTGAAGTGCATCTTGAGAAAACTTAAACCTCGGTTCAATCTGAAATATTCTGTTCTGGAAGATAAAGATCTTAAAGAGCTGACAATAGAAAATTTAAATAGTACCTTGGCTGCATATGAAATGAGGAACAATGATAACAAGGATTTTGAAAAGGGGAAATCCAAAGTGGTGGCATTCAAATCCTTGAAGAATGTCACCATTGAATATTATTAGGTAGAAAAAGAGACAGATAAAATGATGACATTCCTTTCTTCAAATCTGCAAAGAGGAAAAGTAAAGGTTAATGGGAAGCTTCAAATAGAATTCTTTAGATGGGGAAAGGTTGGTCATTTTGCCACAAGGTGCCCCTAAAATTTTCAAGATGACGACAATGATGATGATGAAGTTTAAATTACAAGAATAAGTATCCATCTTAAGTGAAAGGTAACAAACAGTTCTAGAGAAATTTCTTCAAGAAGAAGAATCCTCTTTCACAAGAATTTTTCAGTTCAGATGATTTTGAGGTTGAGGAGGTTAAGTTTATGGAAAACATCAAATATCTTTGAGGAAATTATATGGTGGTTGTTTTTGGTAGTTCTCATGAAAATGAAAAACCAAAATTAATGAATAAGAAGAAGTTGAAGGAAGAAATGATTTTCAAGATGTGTTATAAGAGGCCCTTGAAAAGATTGATGTTTGGAGATCCAAAACAATGAAATCCAACAAAGTAGTCTAGATCCCTCCTATATTCTTTTCTTAGTGAATTCATGGTGTGGTATCATCCAATGCCAGTGTCGTGTGGGCTCTTCATCTTAAGAGAACCACTTTGTGTCCTAGGCATCTCCTCCCCCTATCCTTAGATCTAGTTAGGCTTTCTTTCAGTGTCGCAGTGTTAGCCCAGGGTGTGGGTACAGATTCTATGATCTGGGGATGTCGTTGTGTTTTTTTTCATCTGTAGGGGACTATGAGGATCTGACTCTTGGGCTAGGTTATGAAAGTGGAGATGGGATCTTCTCCTTTAGCTTTTGAAGGGGTTCTTTTCTGAAAAATATGTTATTCGGGAGGCCCCCAGTTCTGGTTTGGATTTCATCTTTTGATTTGATTTCATTTTTTGGTTCTCGTTATGTAATGTTCTTGGTGGTGCGTGGATGCCTCATTGAAGCGGTATTTTTTCAGTTCTGGTGACTGGTCAAGGTGAAATTGTGATGTCTCCATGATGGTGGATCATGCATTGATGATTTTGCACTGTAGTTTTTAGAATGTAGTGGATTGAGTCTTTTTTTGGTTGAATTTCAGAATCGGTTGAATGGTTATTGTGATCATCTATGTATTATGATCCTACAATTTGAAGTCTACGGGACAATTCATCTAGTTCACTAAAAGGGATCATCTCATAAGAGGTGTAAGGAAAGGATCCTTCACCAATCATGGATTTTGGATTTGAATGTTTGAGAGGGTATGGCATTTACCATCGGCTTTGTGCTCATGCATCCTTGCATGGGACTTCTTGTCGAGCTGCGATGAGAGGGTGGAAGATAGTGCTTATGATTTTGATGCTATGGAGGGTATCTTCTTTGAAAATTTCAATTTTATTTTTTTTCCTTTGACATTGCACTATGGTGATTTATTTTTTATTTATTTGATGTCTTTTGGGTTCCCCCTTAAATATTAAAAGTGGAACTAAAAAAAAATAATTTCCAATAACAAATTTTTCTGTGATGTGAAACTCTACATGCAACATAAAGAAGAAGAAAAGTCTAAGCTGGTTAAAGAAATCGAGAAACTCAATTCATCAGCACCAAAGAACTCAGAATTGGTAAGTGAGTATAAATCACAGCTGAAGAGAATAATAGGTAGATTTATGGCTTGAATAACATAGTGAAAGTTCATGTTATGAATTTTGAATATCTTGAAGAGGAATTTTTCGATATGCGACAAAAATTTAAGGACCATGAAAATATTTTTATTCCCAGCACATCATTGGGAAAGAAGATCATTAAGAATACTGAATAGATGAATGAAGATCCTAGTAGTTCAGCAGGAAAGAAGCAACAATTGGGCTCATATTTTAAGGAAGGTTTGGGGCTCGATCAAAAATAGAAAGCAGCCACAGTTGAATTCAGACCGCATGTTCCCATTATATGGATGAGAATTGATATGGGTAAAAAGAAGAATCCATAAATTCAAAGAACTTAATGGTCAACTAGTAGTATAGAAGTGACCCAAAGGAATGAACATTTCATCCGGTGTTATTTCTGTGGAAGGATGGGAAACTCATAGAATGTGTGTTTTATAGCCAGGAGATACCAAAGGGAATAAGAACAGGGGTGGAATCCAAATAAATAATATTTCTCTAGAATATATTTTGAAGAAAAACAATTTTTTGTGTGGAGGATTAGGGCCCATGGCTAGATACTGCACATCGACCATACAGAGGAATGCGCCAAAGTAGAATCAGAATGTTCACAAGCAACAGATCAACGAACCAACAGGTGAGTTGAAAATGAAAAATATATTTGTAGCTTTTCAAGATAAAGTCGGTCTATCATACTCTGAGAAATATTATAAGTCTTAATCTATATCGAGTGTGAAGGAAAAAATATGGACTAAGAAGAAGAGAACATAGAAGGTAGTGGTTGCTGAAATTTCCCTTAAAGCATCAGACCATTATGGTGTATGGATCCTTGATAGTGGTTTCATGTATCACAAGACAAGAAATAGGGATATGGTTTTAGGCATAAAATATGACAAAGAATGATTTTTCATATTTGGAAATGATGAAGGAATGATGATAATTAGACTAGTAAAGGCCATGTTTGGGGGAAAATAAATAAGATGTGATGATGTCTTGGTTATATAAGGTCTCAGTCACAATTTTCTCAATGTTAGTCAACTGTGTGACTCAAGGAATTCAATAAGGATTACCAAGAAGTCATGTGTAATCAAGGGAAGTTATGGTACAATGATCCTACAGGGAAAAACCATTAATGGAAATCTTTACCTAGTATGTGGAGAATAAGATATGTTTCTTTATCCAGAGAGGAAGAAAACAAGTTGTGGCATAAACGATTTGGCCATCTATGCTATCCATCCCTGGTAGAATTGGTAAAGTGTGATGCAGATAGAGACCTCCCAATGCTATCATGGGATCGTAATCATACATGCGATGCATGCCAACAAGGGAAGATGACAAGAAAGACATATAAGGAAATGGAAAAAAAATCAAGAATAGTGCACGAATTGGTGCATGCGGATGTTTTTGGGCCTATCACACAAAGAGAAATTGATGGAAGAGGTACTATGTTCTTTTCATTGATGAATATAGAAGATTTTAATCGGTATTTTTTATTTCCCACATGTACGATGTGTTCAGCTTCTTAAAGCATTAATGAAGAGAGTGTGAAAGGATGCTTGGACAAAAAATTATAAAGTTTCGTACTAATAATGGTATTGAATTCACAAATTGTCAGGTGTAAGACTATCTCAAGAAACACAAGATAAGGCATCAAATTTCCTCAGTGAGAACTCTCTAACTAAATGGATTGGTTGAAAGTAGA
The DNA here is from genome assembly GCA_963277665.1 of Viscum album. Classification (NCBI taxonomy): domain Eukaryota; kingdom Viridiplantae; phylum Streptophyta; class Magnoliopsida; order Santalales; family Viscaceae; genus Viscum; species Viscum album. The sequence continues at coordinate 2,111,306,823 of OY728157.1, read as the reverse complement.
AATCAAATCATCAAAAACATGGACAAAATGATGTTTATAGAAAAATACGTACTAGAATATTTATGGAAGGAAGAAATGCTGACATTGGTCTACATTTATAACAGTGATCTTTTGTTTCTAAAGGAATGAAATACTCTGTGTGAGATGTGGTATAGAGGGAATCCAATAGTGAAATACTTTAAAGTCTTTGGAAGTAAGTTAATTATCCTCAACGAGGAGAAACATAAGAAATTTGAGTCGCGTCGAGATGAGGGGATATTCCTTGGTTACTCAGGAAAATGAAAAGCATAAAAATTCTTTAACAAGAGGCTGGTAAAAGTAATTGAGAGAAATGATGTCACAGTTGTCGAAAATGAAGAGAATACTCAACAGTATAGGGAGAAGTTTTTAAGAAAGTGATGAAGAACAAAGTAACATAGGAGGAGCATAAGTGGTTGAAGTTGTTTTAGAAGAAGATAATGATGATGAGCTTGAGGAAGTAAAATCCATATTTGTACATAAGCCAAGGAGTTGAGCTGAAATTGACAGACAGAATATTATTGGTGATAAGTCAGCTCCAATTCCGGCATGAAGAATGAAATCACTACAGAATACATCTTTCCTATATCAGGTAAATCCTAAAAGCTTTTCTGATGCAACTGAAGATGAAAACAAGGTTCAGGATATGAACGAAGAGCTATATCAGATTAATAAGAATGAGATGTGGGAGATTATTTCGAGGAAAGTAGATAATAATGTTATTGGGACAAAATGGGTCTATCCTAAAAATATGAATGAATATGGAATAGTGATTCTAAATAAACCATGACTAGTATGAAAAGGATACTCCCAGATATAGGGAATAGATTTTGATAAGACATTTTCCCTAGATTCAAGGCTAGAGATAATCATATTATTCCTAGACATTGCAGTACAACAGAGGTTCAAAGAATTCCATATGGATATCAAATCTTCATTCTTAAATGGGTTTCTAGAATAATGAGTATAGTTCAAGAATATAGATCGTTTTCTCATTCATGAGGATGAGAACAAGGTTTGTCAGCAGAAGAAGGTGTTATATTGGTTGAAATAAGCACCAAGAGCATGGTACTCAAGGCTTGAACAATATTTTAAGAATCCTGGTTTCCACCGTGGTAGAGTTGATTAGAATTTATATTTCAAAAATTATAGTAATCAAAGGATTATGGTGCTAGTTTATGTCAATGAAATAATATTTGTCAGAACACATGAAGTTCAGTATAGACGATTATCTAAATTCTGAAAAAGTGAGTTTGAAATGTCAATCATTGGAGAGCTGGCATTTTTTCTTGGTATACAGGTGTCATAAGGAAGGAATATAAATTTAATTTCTCAATACAAATATGTCAAGGAGGATTTAAGAAGATTTGGAATGGAAAATTACAAGGAGATGAGGTATTTGATTGCTACTTGGATTAAATTATCGAAGTATGGTGATGGAAAGGATTTTAATATCATAGAAAATATGCATATTATTGGGATTTTACTATACCTAATAGCGACAAGACCTAATATAGTTTATTTTTCACATTCCAAGTAGTGTGATATCAATGAAATACCATGTAAATACACATTATTTCAGTAGAAATGATACTTAGTTATATCAAAGGAAAATTGTATTTTGGTTTGATGTATAATGAAAAATCTCAGTCGGAGCTGTTAGGATATACATATGCAGATTGGGCGGGTTCAGTGGATGATAGGAAATCAACGTCAGGAGGTGCTTTATATCTTGGTGGATTGTGTATTTATTGGACAAGCAAGAATAAAATTTTCATTTCATTGAGCACCGTAGAGGCTGAGTATATTGCATCCACTAAAGCATGAACATAATTACTGTGGATGAAGCAATATCTTGATGATATGGGAGTTGAAGTGATTTCTCTGATCAGAATCCATTTTTATAAAAAAAGTTATATGAATCTCATAAAAAATCCCATACGTCATTCCAAAAAAATCACATTGAGATAAAGTATCATTTCATCAAGGAGAAGGTTGAGTAGGGAATCATGAAGTTGGATATGAGCCTATAGAACTACAAGGTGCAGACATTCTGACAAAGGCCTTACCCAAGGAATCATTTGAGAAGAATTGACAAGGTCAAGGAGTTATGTTGACTCCCCTCACTTGAACAGGTGTTGATATGGGACCCCCCCCCTCCCCAAGGTGTGGTGTTGTTTTCCATAATGTGTTGATATGCGTTCTTTATACTATTGCAGACCACAAAGGAGTAAAATTTGGGTTCATTGACAAAGAGGGAGAAATTTTTCCTTAAGGAGGAGAAAATATGGCTAATGAAGGTATAAAATTTCATAATTATATAAATAAGGAGAATATGACAGGTGGAGTATCAAGATTGGGGAGAGTATCAACATAGTGAGAGTGTGATTTTTAAATTTGAAGATGCTTGAAGTCAACAATAAAAGATTAGATATAATGACAGTTGAGGTTCATGATGAAAGTAGTTTATTGGTATCAGTATGGTATCAATAATTGGTGTCAGAATTGAACTGATTTATTGATTAAATTTTTATACTACTCTTATTTCTCACACCGAGAATTACTCATGTGGGCTTAGAGTATGTGGTGAGTAAATATTTTGTCACTATTTGAATCACAAGAGGAGAATGATGGTGGATTATAGAAGGAGCATTATTGAGGTATCAAAGTTTATTGAATCATTTTGAGAAGAGTTGTCAACAAACCCAATAGGGGAAATTTTTGGGAAACAATACCTCAAGGTAACATTGAAACATTTTTTGAGTATGTTGTGTTTATAGACAATGTAGTTTTTCATGATGAATTGTCGAGTTCAAGATATGTTGTTGAAAATCCATTTTGACAACAAAACATGACAAAATAATAGAAGATCTGGAGGTGGTATAAAATAATAGATACATGGTGGTGCTATTTTCCAGTGTTTTCCAAATTATTGGGGTCCAAAATTTGAAATTTTGTGAGCATTGAGAAAAGTTCATTTACCTGAAGATCTCATCAAAATGTTGAAAAGGAATGAGTTTCATAAACATGGGGTTCATGAAGTAGATTTCCTAGAGACTAGAAGAGTGTTGATGGTGAGATCTGTGTTTATGACAATTTCACGAACAGTAGAGGTGAAGATCATTGTGGTGAAGTTTTGTGGTGGAGGCACAAAGGAATTGACAGAATGCTCCATGAATACGAAGAGCTCCGCGATCTAAAAATTTCCATGGTTCATTGCGATATTGCAAGAATTTCGGTGAAAATTTTGAATCATTTCAATTTGATATCATGTGGCACCAGCTTTTCTTGGAAGGCTATCAAGTCAGTGGAATCACCAATAAATAGGCCTCAACCCCCTCGAGAGAAGTAGAGAGATCAAACGAAAAAAATTTAAACTCTCGAATTGGGAAGGATATTTGAAGAATAGGGAGCTTCGAAATTGAAAATGGAATTCACAGAGGTAGTTGACCTAAGAGAAAGGAAGGCATGCCATGAAGTCCAGTTTGGCATTACGGAGGGAGTGTGCTTTACAAAGGCTTGTTTAGCATTTCAAAACCGTAAAGACCGGGGTGAGCTCTGAAAAGTAGTGGGCTCTTCAATCTAGTGTTCTTTGAGAACCTTTGAGCTATGTGAACCTGTGATATTCGTGAAGAGGTTGTAGAATTGTGAAGGCTTGTTTGATCTTTGAAAAAGTGGGAGCTTCGCAAAGGTAGTGTGGTTTGCGAAAGAGTTTCAAAATGGATTTCCTAGTGTTAAAAGGCAAAGTGTTACTCATCAGTGAATGAAAGTGGAACATCAATAAAGCATCTATCTATAATTGACTATGTATTCATTATTGATAATGAAAAGACCTACAGGCCTATAAATTATGTGTGGATCTTCTAAAGAAGTTGTGATCTCACTTATGTTTAGAGATAATTGAGTTCTCAAATTGTGTATGGTTGTAATCCAGTAGGGATAGTGAGTCCACATCAAACATGTAAATAGCAGTGTGCTTATAGTGGATTTGGTGCAATGACACATTGCCAATGTAGGCTTCTTGGACATAGCCTAGTGAGGGTGAACCAAGTAAAATTATTGTTTCATATGCATGATTTAATATTCATTAATTCTCTACAATGGGAAGGAGAGAGAGAAGTGAGTTTTTTTAACAAAAAAATAAGATCATAAGGGGTAGTTGTTTTAATTTTTTCATACCCTAATTCACCCCCCCCTTAGGGTATCTACCCTAGAGGACCTAATAATTGGTATGATTTTGAAAGGTTGATATCATTGTTTCTATCTCAATGGAGGTCACCAATCACAAGGTAATTTCTATATTAAAGGGAAATAATTTTTACCTATGGATGAATCGGATGAAACACTACTTTTGATCGTTGGGAATAGATGTGTTTACTGCATAAATTCATGGTATCTCAATTGATATCAACAGTGGTTATTTATCATATGATGAGAGAAGATAATTTGATGTTGATGCCAAGGGAATTAACAATTTAGGGGGATCTCCATTCAATTCTATTTATACAAAGTTGGTGTCATGAAAAAAACACATGATATGAAATGATATTAAAAATATATGATGGAGATACGAAGTTCAGAGAGGCAAAGCTGCAAGTGTTGTGGAAAAAGTATGAAGATATAAAAATGAACCTAAATGAGTTTTTTGATAAATTCTTGGATAGGGTAAATATTTTTTTGCAATATATGAGAGGTCTTGGAGAAGTCATTGAGGAAATAAAAAACATGAAGATAATCTTGATAAAAAATCCACATCAGTTCAATCCAAAAGTTTCATTACTGGAAGATAAGGATCCAAAAGAGATGACACTGTAAAATTTGACCAATAACATGGTTTCATGTGAAATGAGGAATGATGATAACAAGGCTATGGAAAAGGGGAAATCTAAAGAGGTGGCATTTGTGTCCATGAAGAAGCTCACCATTGAAGATACTCGGGAAGAATAAGTGAAGGATGATGTGATGTCATTCCTTTCTTCAAAAATACACAGAGGAAAAGAAATGTTTAAAGGGAAAATTACACAGTCATTCTTTAGATGTGGAAAGGTTGGTCATCTTGTGTCAAGGTGCCCCAAAATGTTTCAATATGATGATAATAATGACGTTGAAGTTGAAATTCCCAAGAATAAGTCTTTAGCCTATGTGAAAGGGTAGAAACCGTTCAATAGAAATTTTTTCATGTAGAATAATCTTCCTTCAAAATAATTTGACAGTTCAAATGAGTCTGAGGTTGAAGAGGTTAGGGAGATTTAAAACTCCAATGATAGTGGAGAAAATTCTATGGTGGTTTTTGTCAGTTATGATCAATAAATGGAAGAAATAAAGATTGATGAAGAAGAATAATTTCATAGAATAATTGATATTCAAGATCAGTTTGAAGCCTCTCTTGAAGATATAGATGTTTGGAGATCCAAAACAAAGAAATATAGCAATATTTTCTGTGATGTCAAACTCTACATACAGCAACAAGGAGAAGAAAAGTCTGATCTAATGGAAGAAATTGAGAAACTAAAGTCATCATCACTGAAGAAATCAAAATTGGTAAGTGAGTATAAAATTATGTTTGAAGAGAAGAAGGGGTATATTTATTACTCGAATAACACAGTGAAAGTTCACATCAAACAAATCAAAGTGATCGAAGAGGATGTTGTTGGTCTGTGAGAAAAAGTTAATGACCTAGAAAAAAATCTGATTCCTAGCACGTTATTAGGAAAGAAGATCAATTAGAAGACTAAAAAGATGAAAAAAGATCCTAGTAGTTCAGTAAGAAAGAATAAGAAATTGATCTCAAATGTTAAGGCTGATTTGGGGCTCTATCAAAAACCAAAAACCAGAAGGGTTGAAGTCAGACTGCACGCGCCCATTCTGAGGATAAAAATTGATGTCGGTACAAATCAGAATTAGGAAATTCAAAGAACCCAAGGGACAACTAGAAGTATAGAAATGACACACAAGAATGAACCTTTCATCAGGTGTTATTACTATGGAAATATGAGACACTCACCGAATGTGTGTTTTATAGCCCGGAGATACCTAAGGGCACAAGAACAGTGGTGGAATCCCAAGAGAGAACAGTTATCTGGAACAAATTTCGAAGGAAATTGTTTTTTGAGTGGAGGATTTTGGAACATGGCTAGATACTACACATAGACCAAAGAAAATAATGTGCCAAAGTAGAATCAAAATGTTCTCATGCAGAAGATCAATAAACCAACATTTGAGTTAAAAATGAAAAATTGATTCACATATTTGTAATATGAAGTCGGTCCATAATACTATGAGAAAGGTTAGAATTCTAAATCTATGATGAGTGTGAAGACAAAAATTTGGACCAATAAGAAGAGAGAAGAACAGGCAGTGGTTGCTAAATTTTCCCTTAAAGCATCAAACCGTTCTGGTGTATGGATCTTTGATTGTGGTTTCACGTTTCACATGAATGGAAATAAGGATCTGGTTATATGAAATAATTATGACAAAGAAGGATTTTTCATTATTGGAAATTATTAAGGCCTGAAGATAATTGGATCGGGAAAGGATAGGTTTGGGGGAAAAGAAGTAAGACGTGCTTATGTCTTGGTTGTAAAAGGTCTCAGTCACAATTTCCTCAACTTCAGTCAACTATGTGACTCACGGTATTCAATACAGTTTATCAAGAGCACATGTTTCATCAATGGAAGAGATGGTACAATGATCCTATAGGGAAATAGAACAAAATCAATTCTATACCTAGTAAGTAGAGAAGAAAATATGTGTTTTTTATATAGAGAGGAAGAAAACAATTTGTGGAATAAATGACATGGTCATTTATTCCATCCATCCCTAAAATAATTGATAAAATGTGATGCATCTAGAGACATCCCTATGTTATCACGGGATCATAATAATTAGTGTGATGCCTGGTAAAAAGGGAATCTCATCAGAAAGATGTATAAGGAAAAGGAAAAGAAGTCAATAGGAGTTCTCTAATTGGTGCATGATGATGTTTGTGGGCCTATCACACCAAGAGGAATTGACAGAAAGAGGAACTACATTCTTTTCATTGATGAATGTTGAAGAATAGCATGGTTATTTGTGATTTCTCATAATTACAATGTGTTTAGCTGCTTAAAGTAGTACCGGAGGGAGTTCAAAAGAATGATTGGATAAAAAATTATGATGCTTCATACTGATAATGGTAAAATATTGACAAATAGTTAGGTGGAATACAATATCAAGAAACATGGGATAAGGCCTTATGTTTCGTCAGTGAGAACTCCCCAACAAAATGGAGTAGTTGAAATGAGAAATAGCATCATCAACAACATGGCATGAATGATGAATATAGAAAAATTCCTACCAGAGAAGTTCTGGGGGGAAGCAATGTTGGCATCAGTCAACATTTCTAATAGAGATCTATTGTGTCTAAAGAAAGTAAAGACTCTGTAAGAGTTGTGGTATGGAAATAAGCCAATAGTGAAATACTTTAGAATCTTTGGAAGTAAGTGACTTATCCTCAACACGGAGAAACATAATAAATTTGATTTTAGTGAAAATGAGAGGATATTCCTTGGATTCTTAGGAAAAATAAAATCATAAAAATGCTTTAACAAGAGGATGGGAAATGTAGTTGAGCGCAACGATGTTACTATTGTGGAAAATGAAGAGAATACTCGGTAGCATAGTAAACCATTTCTTGATGAATGTGATGAAGAGGAAAGTAACAGAGGAGGAGAAAAAGTGGATGATTATGATTCAGAAGAAGATACTGATGATGAGAATGAGGAAGTAAAATTCAAAACTGCATAGAAGCCAAGGAGTCAAGAAGAAATTGACAGGAAGAATATCATTGTTGATTAGCCAGCTCTAGTTCAAACATGAAGAATGAAATCAATGCAGTAGACATATTTCCTATCTGAGGTAGAGCCTAAATTATTTTCTGATACAACTGAAGATGAAAATGTGGTCATTCTATGAATGAAGAGCTAGATCAGATTGATATGAACCAAACATGGGAGATTGTTTTGAGGCCAATAGATAAGAATGTCATTGGGAATAAATGGGTCTATCGCAACAAAATGAATGAAGATGACATAGTGATTCAAAATAAATATTGACTAGTGTTCAAAGGATACTCTCATATAGACGTAACAGATTTTTATGAGACATTTGCACCAGTTTCAAGGTTGGAGACAATCAGATTATTCCTATCCATTGTAGTGCAATGGAAGTTCAAAATGTTCTTGATGGATGCCAAATATACCTTCTTTAATGGGGTTCTGGAGTAAGAAGTGTATATTGATTATCCATATGGTTTTATTAATCATGAGTATGAGAACAAGGTTTGTTGGCTGATGAAGATGATATATGGGCTAAAACAAGCACTAATATCATGGTACCCAAGGCTTGATCAGTATTTGAAAAAGCTTGATTTCCAACATGGTGGAGTTGATTACAATATCTATTTTATCAATGATATTAATCAAAGGATAATGGTTCTATTTTATGTTGATGACATAATATTTGGAGGATTAGAGAAATTTTTATGAAATCATGAAAAGTGAGTTCGAAATGTCAATCTTTGGAGATCTGACATTTTTTCTTGGTTTAAAGGTGTCACAAAGAAGGAATGTCACTTTAATTTCTCAATCCAAATATACCTTGGAGGTCCTGAGAATATTTGGAAAGGAAAATTACAAGGAGATGAAGACCCCAACTTCTACTCAGATGAAATTATCGAAAGATGAGGATGGAAAGGCAGTAAATATCATAGAATAAAGACAGATTATTGGGAGTTTACAGTACCAAATAACAACAACATATGATATTGTTTTTTCCACATGCCAAACAACATGATATCAATGAAATCCCAAGGAAATACACATGCTTGATGTAAAAAATGATATTTCACTGTATCAAAGGAACGGTGGATTTTGGTTTGATGTATAATGAAAAATATCAGCCGGAGCTATTGGGATATACAAATGCAGATTGGGCTCATTCCGCGAATGATAGGAAATCAACATCATGAGGTGCTTTATATCTCAGTGGATTGTGTATTTATTAACTAAGAAAGAAGCAAGATTTCATTTCATTAAGAACTACATATGTTGAGTATATTACGACCACTCAAGTATGCACACCGTTATTGTAGATGAACCAGCATCTTGATGATATGGAAGTTGAAGTGAATTATCCTATTGGAATCCAGTTCAACAACTCATGTGCTATAAATTTCAGAAAAAATATTTTCCATCATTTGGGGACAAAAAAATGAGATAAAGTATCCTTTTATCAAGTAGAATGTCGAGAAGGGAATTGTGAAGTTGGAGTATGTGCCTAAATAACTACAAGTTGCGGATATTCTGAAAAATTCCTTACCCAAGGAAGCTTTTGAGAGGCATAAATGGTCTCTGGGTGTTCGGTCGACTCCCCGCACTTGAACAAGTGAGGATGTGAGACCCACCTCCCCCCATGGTTTGGTGTGTTTTCCCCTAATGTGTTGATATGTGTTGTTTACTCTATTGAAAAAAAGAGTGTCCTTTGGGTTTATTTACAATGGGGGATAAATATTTATTTTGGGGAGTGAAAATGTGGCTAAATAAGGGAGAAAATTTCTTAGTCAGAGACATGGGGAGAAGCTGATAGGTGGAGAAACAATAAAGGGGAGAGAAACAAGATTGGAGGAGTTTGAGTTTTAAATCTGATGATGCTTGAAGAGATCGATCACATATTAGATATCATGATAGATGAGGATCATGATGAAATTAGTTTATTAGTATGAGTATGGTATCCAGAATTGTTGTATCAAAGTACAGGGAATCGTTTTGAGAAAACTTGTCAATAAAACCAATGAGGGAGATTGTTGGGAAAAAATCTATCAGGGAAACAATTCAGCATTTTTGGGTTGGTAGTGTTTGTTTACAGTGCTGGTTTTCATGGAGAATCGTTGAGTTTCAAAGATTTTTTTGACAATCCATTTTGAAAAAGATCCATGAAAAAATAATAGAAGATCTGGAGGAGGTACAAAATAGCAGATACAAGGTGGCGCCATTATCCAGTGTTTTCCAAATTATTGGGGTCCTAAATTTGAAATTTTTTAGCATCATGAAAAGTGGATTTACTTGAACGTCTCCTCAAAATATGTAAATGGAATGAGTTTTTTGAATATGGGATTCTTGAAGTGGATTTAATAGAGACTGGAATAATATTTATGGTGAGCTCTTTAATTACGATGAGCTTTGCGAATAATAGAGGTGATGAGAGTTATGGAAAAGCTTTGTGGGAGTGGCTCAAAGGAATTGATGGAACACTCTACAATTACCACGAGCTCTATGATCCAAAAATTGTCATGTTGCTTCATGATATAGAGATAATTTCATTGGAAATTTCAGATCATTTTGATTTCATCTGACGTGATGCTGACTTTTCTTAGATGGATCTCAAGTCGGTGGAATTGCCTATAAATAGGCCTCGACCGCCTCGAGAGAAGCAGATGGATCAAATGAAAAAAAAAATTAATCTCTCGAATTGTGAAGGAAATTTATAGATAAGGGAGCTTCATAAAAGAAAATTCAATTCGTAGAGGTAGTTGAGCTCTGTGAATAAAATTCACACCACGAATTCCATCATGATTTTGTGGAGGGTGTGTTCTTCGCATAGGATTATTTAGCATTGAGAAATCGCACAGACCAGTGTTAGCTCTGTGAAGCAGTGAGCTCTGAAATCTATTGATATTTTTGAACCCGTGAGATATGCAAATCTATGGGCTTCGCGAAGAGGTTGGATAATTGAGAATGCTTGTTTGAGCTTTGTAAAATTGGGAGAATCACCAAGGTAGTGTGCTTTGCGAAAGAGATTCAAAATGGATTTCCTAGTGTTCCAAGGCTATGTGTTATTCAATAGTGGATGAAAGTTGAACATCAATAGAGCATATATCTATAATTGGGGATGTATTCATTAGTGGTAAAGAAGTGACCTAAAGGTCTATAAACTATTAGTGGATCTTCTGAAAAAGTCATGAGCTCGCTTCAGTTGAGAGAGAAGTGAGTTCTCAAATTGCGAATGGTTGTAAACCAGAAGGGATAGTGAGTCCACTTCGAACTTGTAAAAAATAGTGTGCTTGTATTAGATTTGGTACATTGGAACGTCGCTGATGTACGCTCCTTGGATGTATCCCAATGAGGGTGAACCAAGTAAAATTGATGTGTCTGGTGCATGATTTAAGAATCATTCATACTCTATAATAGGAAGAAGAGAGAGATGTGAGTTTTTTATAACAACAAAACCAGATCAAAAGGGGGAACTATTTCAATTTTTCATACCTATATTCACCCGCAAGGTATCTATCCTAGAATACCTAACAAAGAAACAAAGGTATAACAATGTGGCCCCCTACCTCAAGTCCATAGATGACTCCTCTCTCAGTATCAACCTTAGATTTGGAGTATGTTGGAAGATATTCAAGAAATGGTCCAATGTTATGAAAATAGTTTATATGATCTTGGACTTAAATAGCACAAAGGATTCTAATATTAACTTCAGTAGGGGTTGAGATACTAGGGGAGCTTACTAAGACATATCCAATCCTTCTGATGGATCGAGGAATAGAAATTGAATGTAGGAACCAGTTCAATTCTTAGTTTGAGGTGTTTCTGATCTCAGAGGAGAAGAAAACACGTGAATGGACACCAAAGAAGAAATGTAAATAAATAAATAGTTAGAAATAAAATTTTGAGGGAATGTAATTTCGACCCAAGATATCAAGGTACATGGTATGGGCATATGGTTTTTCCAAACCTTCTACAAAACATGCTTTGTTCACTCCTACTTGGGTGACACCACATGGTTTGGAAAATAGTTTCACTAAACTTGTGAAAACTGTGTAGAATGGATCTATCTCATGTCTATAACTGGATTCACAACCATGTTTCCTTGGCGCATAATTGAAAAAAAAAACCACATTTCCCCATCTATTTTCCCATTTTAGATCTTTGAGCTTTGAATGAGACCCACCCGATCATGTGACCTCTATGACTTGATTAAACATCATTATTAGGGTCCTCTTAGGTTTTCAAGTGGAAAAACTAATGATCTGTACCTTCATTGAAAAGATGGATCATTACGACCTCAACGTTGTAAAGAAAACCATCCCTAAGTTGGATTTCTAAGGGTAAATAAGTATCTTTGAAAAGGAGTTCTGATCATTAAGATCATATATCAGTTTCTCACTCCTAGGTATCATCCTATACCCATCTGCATTCCCATAGCACCCATACTAAAGAAATACACCGTCCTCAGAGTGTCTTTATGATCTAAACCACTATACACACTAGATAATCCTCTATGGAATCATCAAAATCTAATTCAACATCATCAGGATGAATGACATGAGTCAGATCTGGATAGTATCATCCAAGATGAGATAGATGAAAGACATCATGAATTGGCTGATATTTCTGAGGAAGCACCATCTAGTAATCCACTGGTCTTATCCATTTCAAAACCTTAAAGGGTCCAACAAAATTTGGTGATAGCTTACCCATTTTTTGAATATGTCTATTCCCTAACATAGGTGATACTCATAAGAAAACCTTGTTTCTGACCTCGAACATGAGAGGTTTCTAGTGTCTGTTGGAATACAACTATTATCTAGACTAAGCTATCAACATGCACTTTCTGGTCAACTAGAACTATTCTATTGTATACTTCACAAAACATGGTCCAAGAAGATCATTATCCCCTGCCTCTATCCAGCACAGAGGTGAGTAGAAATGCCAACCACATAAGGCTTTATAGAGAGTCATCATTATGGTATACTGAATTTTGTTTTTATAAATAAACTCCATGAGAGAAATTTTTTTCTACAAGGAACCCGAAAAGTCAATTTCACTTGCACAGATCATGTCATAAATCAGATAAATTGGACATTTCATATATCCATAGGTCTTTACGTGGTAGGTAATGCTAATAAGGACCTGCATACCCAAAACCTTATGCCACCCCTACTAGAACCATGATATGAAACTAGAATCTATGTAAAAAACAATAGAATGAGGAGCTCCATGGAGATGTATAACCACTATGAATTACATACTCTTTAGCTCATCTACCAATAAGTTCTCTCAAACTAGTATTAATTGTGTGACCTTCATCAAATGATCAACGAAAATCCACACTATATTGTTTCAATAGGGTCATCTGGGTAGACTAGTCATGAAATCCATCAATACACCATCCCATTTCCCTTATAGAATAGAAAATTCCTATTAAAGCCCTTCTAGTCACATATATTCTACATTAACCTACTGATATATGGAACACCTAGTGATGAATGGATAAATTTCACATTTCATACATAGCCACCAGTACTAGCGTTGAAGACCCCAACACATTTTGGTGAAACTGTGGTAAACCTCCCATCCTGAAGCATGTAATTAAAACATCATGTACTCTCTAATATATAATAGGACCCACACATGCCCATAGTATAATAAGGTATCATACCTATCCATGTTCCAACCCAAAGATGTATCAACATCTAAAAAACATTCCCTCTGGAGAAGGCTTTCAGGATCTAATAACTACCTCATTCATACCCATTTCAAAAGAGTATAATTCACTGCTAAGTCTGTGAGTACAGTATGACCATGGTCCTCATGTAAAAAAATAAGAATCTCTAAAAGAAAGGATATTTTTTTCGAATCACCATTGTATTCATTAACATACTGTCCCTAAGGGTTTTGGCTCAGAGAATTTTCTACTAAATTTCACTTATTATGAGTGTAGGTAAGCTTAAAATAAATTGACAATAGGCACTCAACCCACCTTCATTGCATGAGATTCATATATTGTCATTTCATGATGTATTTGAGTAATTTACGATTAGTTAATAACACAAAATGATCTACAAGTTTATATTTTCTCAAATACCATAAGGCCTGAATAACAAAAACAATCTTTAGGTCTTGTGTCGGGTAATTCAATTCATGAGACCTCAATAGACAAGACCCATAATCAATGACTCCCTTTTCATGCGTCTGAATAGCTCCAATCCTAATACCTGATGTGTCATTGTATAAAATATAGCTCCTTTCTAGATAAGGAAGAATTAGTATGACTGTTGAAGTGAATATTTCATTCAAATCCTTAGTGTTGCTTCTAAAACATCTGACCAAATGAATTTCACACCCTATATTGTCAAACATGTAACCCAGGATAAAATGCATGGAAATCCTTGATGTGGCTTCTGTAATATCTATAAATCCCAAAGAAACTTAGGATTTTAAATACCTTCCCTGGATTCATATAGGATACTATAGCTCTCACTTACTCTAGGTCTAAATAAAATTCTGATTTTGAGATTATGTGACCCATGAAGTGGACATTATCCATCCAAAAGTTGAATTTAATGAGATTATCATGGATCTGGTGCTCTATCATTTTATTCAGCATGATCTCAGTATTATTGAAATGACCTTGTCTAGAGCATGGATACACCAAGACATCATCAATAATGAAAAACACAAATTAATTTATATATGGGTGGAAGACGTGATTCATAAGAACAAAAAAGATATCAGGTGTGTTCGTGAGTATAAGTGACATAACCATTTACTCATATAGAACATAAATGCTCTTAAAAGCTATGTGAGGTATGTCTGAAGTAATAAAAAACTACTAATGATTTTTTGAACATGGATTTGTCTTTGAAAACACTTTCAATCTTTGATGAAAATAAAATAAGACATCTATTATAAAAATTGGGTACCAATTATTTAAAATGATCTAATTCAAATGATGATAATACTCATAGAGCCTAGGTGTACCATCCTCCTTATTGTTGAAAATGATGAACGAATCCTAAGGCAATGTTTTGGGGTGTATAAATAATTTGGCCTCTAGATCCTCCATATTTCTTTTTTAAGATCCAGAAGCTCCTCAGGTGCTATCCTATAAGGAGGTATGGTCACTGGTGCTACAACAGGTTCCAGATCAATAGTAAAATCTATATCTCACACTAGAGGTAGACCAGAGAAGTCATCAGAAAACTTGTCTCTGAAACTCTCCACTAGCGGAGGTAAAATAGTGGTTCGTAATCCCTGGTCCTTCAGGAAAATACTAGAAATATGAGGTGTCACACTACATAGCTTCTACTACTCAACTCATATTCTTGTTTCACTAATATATTTTTCACTCTTATACACATGCATAACACCCCTTGGTGAAGTAAACTTCACCCTTCAATGATAGCATACAATATGGACTTGATAGGGAACTAACTAGTCCATCCTAATGATTATTCCAACTCTTTTCAAGTCAAGCACATACATATTACACAAGAAAGGAAACCACATATATCAAGGGGATAGTCCCTAAAATGGAGGAATCCCTCTACATAGTGACCTAACAGTGTGTCTAGAAACATAACGCAATGAAAGTGGTCAACATCAAGGCCCTGACATCCCATAATATTCTTAGATATAAAAAAGTGAGACACACCTATTTTATAAAAATAAGACACTAAGGGGGAGGATACTAGAATAGTACATCAAATATTAGAAGGTCTAAAACTTTTCACCAATGGTCTAGGTTGGACTACATGTATGTGGCTTGTACCATGGTCCTGAGTCACTATTTGAATTCCCTGAGAAATCCCTCTATTGTATCACTGAGAATCATAAGTCTCACTACCTCTAACTTGACTGCCTCCTTGTCTTTATCAGCCGATGGTATTCCAGCTACCTTCCTGATGTTATCACACTAGTTCAGGTCCTGATGAAGGAGTAGGTACAGATCCCCACTAGCTAGAAACTAGAGGAAAAGAACTGCAGACACATTGAATATGGCTCATCCTACTATATCCTATACACTCAAATGGATCATGAGAGAAATGTGGTTGGATATGTATTGGGTTCCCACACTAGTGAAAAACGAAAAATATATCTTTTTGTCGATCATGATTACTTCTACCTCTATGAGCAGCCTCAAAGACCCCCTTCCTTCTATAAATGAACCAATAATAGAACTAGGAGCCGAAACACCCTCACTTGAACCTTCATCTTCCCTCAAGTTCCTCTCTATAATAAGGGCCTAGTTGAAGATATCAGGAATTTTAAACCTAAACACATTGACCTATTATATAATGATTTATACCAACCCATCCTCTAATATCTTGGTAAAAAAAATATCATCAAAAACTAGAGTAGGAACGAACTGCTGAGGCATAGTGAACCGAGTAGAATAGTACATGATAGACATGCTCCCATGCCATAGGTTCATGAATTATCAATCTCATTCATCCATTAGAGTCTAGGGAAATAATTAGTAGTATAATATAGTCTAAAAATTTACCCAGAACATGTAATGATGCCAATATTCTAGGGTGATAACATCCCACCACTACTTTTATAAATCTCATAGCATATATTCTGATAGAATGAATCTCTACACTAGAGGTGTCTCTAGATACTCAAATATAGAAAGGATCACCTTTATCCAAGAATTCATAGTATGTGGTCCTCCCTCCCCTGAAAAGGTTGGAGGATGCTGCTATCAAAACACACGATCCAACTCTTCTATGTTCGTTGTAGTTTTAACTATACCTTTCATCAACTACAGCATATGAAGTAATCGCTCCTCTAACTCAGCGTATGCACCCATATCCTGAACATGAAGAGGTTCCATTAGTCAAATAGATGAGGAATCACCAGTGTATTAGGGACCTTCACCTCAGAACCATGGTCTCCACCACCTTAAGGGCATTTTATAGGAATAAATCATGGCATCATGACACTACAAGGACAAACACCCTCCTAATAATAGATTTAATCCATTTAAAATAGTCCATTTAAGAAAGTAGGATAGGTATAAATAATTTCTATATAAATTATCATTCCTCCCTACAAATTTTAAAATCTAGTTCAAGATTGTAGAGATAGACCATAATAGGCCCCAATAAGTTTTAGCATAATTCAATATATATATAAGTTATTAAAAGTATTCAACTGGAAATTCAATGCTAAAAATATACATGACATGGAAAAATTCATGGCATATTATCCTAGAGTGCCTAATAATGATGCATGTAACAATGCTCCTTTCCCTTATATCATTGGGCCAATAACAATTCAAATCCTCAATCTGAAAAATAATAATAACCACAACACATCACGTGAGTCAAAAAATGGTGAAGTAATATCAAAAGTAAAAGGAAAAAATAGAACAATAATTATAATTTAGTTAACTCATCCTTTATCCAAACCATGGGTTCACAACAGCTAATAATTTCTTATGTCCATGTTCCATGTGTTCCAAGTATCCAATAAATTGTCATTGAATATCATGTAAAGAAAGGAACCAATCTAATAGCACTTTATAACATCCTGACCTGTGATCCACTTAACACATTCCCTAAGCTGGTGGTTCATATGGCCTCAAATGTTCCTCCCTATACGCTAGAGGTAGTTGAATAGTAGTGAGGTATAAAGGGGGTACAATGGGGAGACTATACCCTCATGTTAGAGTATCATAGTGGATAAAATATGTAACACCCCAAGCTTCCATGGTACGCTTCTCTTTGAATAATAGACCAGCGTGTGTTGTACGCAACCACGAGTTCTAACACACCGCGACCAATAAAAATAGTCGTTATGAATAGTAATACCCAATTTTTGAAATTATATAAATTTTATATTTCAGAATGGACTTCATTTTTTGATTTGGAATATCGAAATTAGCCTATGTTGAATTTTTGTTATTTTTCCGAGAACATCCGATTATCAATGAATAGTGAAAAATACTTAAAAACAACATTTTTAATAAAAAACAATTATAGTGATAAATTATACTATCTGGTAGTTTTAAAGTATAATTATAATATAATTTTACCATTTTATCCAATGGTGGTCGTTAGAATTAATTTCACTTTGAAATTGCACATAAACAATTGTCAATCTTTTGATTGATATTGTTTCTTAAAAACACGCTATTTGTTTTGAAAACGGGAATTAATTATGAAATTAATTAATGCAACTTATATGTTTGGAATTTTATAAAATATACATCATTTTCTAATTCAGAATATCAATTATAGATTAGGGTGGATTTTTGGTATTGTTCTGAGAAACATTAATTCTTGATGAATAGTGAAACCACTAAGTGGTAGTTAAGAAACTAATTTTTTGTTTAAATGAAACTTTACCCCTTCTGTGAATTGAATTTAAAAAATACGACATACATGGTTTTCATTATTAAGTAAAATTTGGTTCACTGAGATGAAATTTTTTTTTGTGAATAGTAACCTTTAAGTTTTATTAATCACGATTAAAGTTAATTAGTGTAATTTATGGTAAATATAATGTTATAATAATATTAAATTACCTTTACACTTGTCCTACAATTATTGGGTAATTCATGTCTGACCAAGACAATCCATTGGTCAACTTGGAGACCCCATGGAGCCACATGGTTTAGAAAATGACATTAATAAATTTGTATTTAAAGTAAAAATAAAAGTGTCAAAAACATGTGTTGTTTTACTAAAATAATTATTACATGGGGTTATATAAGTTAACTTTTTGACTATAAATATTCATTGGAAATATAAAAATATTTCCTACATCATGGTAATTTTTTTATAATTTTTATTTATTAAATAAATTTATTTATTTATGACACCATGATGATGTAGCGATTACCTCATTAATGAACAATTTAAATAAAATGAAAATATAAGGTAAAATCTAAGACATACACTTGTCTAAAACCTATTGGAAGGGTATATTTCTAACCCTTATCACCTTATCCTAGAAATATATCATTGTGGGACCTTTAAAATCCGAAAAACATTTCATAATAAAGTAACATTTCATGACATTCAAGAGTGCACCTCCTCTCCTCTTATAAAAGGCCCCCACCTCTACCACCTTATTCACACATTCAAAGCCATTTGGCTCGGCCAACCTCTACCCAAATACTCTTTCAACTTCTCTCTATTACTCATAGAATCCTCACTTTGGGCATAAGTTTTCCCAAGTAAGCCTTTGGCTCAAATCAAAAGATTTACCTGATTTTAAGGTAATGACTTCTCTTAGGTTCTTTTGTTTTATTTTGATTCTCCAACCCCTTAAACTCTTTTTATCATTTACTTTGTAACAACACAATTTTATTCAATATACTAGGATGTTTTTATGGGAATTATTTTATTTACACTTACATACACCTTCGTCTAATGGTTAAAGAACATACTGTTTCTGTGGGTGGCGAATTAATGTCTCACGAAACGATGATTGTTCAATCTTCTTTTAACACATTTCATGGTGGACATTAATATGTCACTATATTTACATATGATATATATTGTGTTTATTTTTTCTTATGCTTCTTTATTTTTCATTTATGGCATACCTTTGTGATTTCTATTATGTGTAAACGCGATAATTTCATTTTTGGAAGTGCGGTTTATCGCCCCCTCAAAGTGATTTGAATCGTTTATGACATATGTGGGACGTATAAAGGATGGAGTAGATGATATTATATATGATATTATATAGGAATTATAATATACATTTATATCATTATGATTTCATTCCATTAAATACGAAATAGAAATGAAAGTAGCGTTCATGCGTACGTATGGCTTACCGTTCTCCATGAACGGTGCATTTCATTTCTTACCTCTTAATGTTATTTAATATTATTCATGAATGTATATACTGTATATGTATGATATATATGATATCTACATCATGAATATAATTCTATATATAATGGATATTTTACCACATGAACAACTTGTAATTATAAGAAGTTTATTTTTGACTCAAGTACCAAAGATCGACAAAATGACCATTATTAACTTAAATTATTACATAATGTTCATAACATGGAACTAAGTAATATAAAAGGAATAATTAACTTGAAAAAGGGTCTTAAGAAATTATAAATTATCTCTAGTTTATTATTCATGAGGTTAAAGAACGATCGAGTCAAGTCGGACTTGAGGTAAGGGACTTCGTCTCAATCGCCTTTCATTGATGAATATTTTGTTTTATACACAACTTTCTTTTATACGTTGTATAAACCTCTTTGACATTTACTCAAAAGGAATATTTTTATATGATGCATTTTTACTAAACTAAAAAAGGAATTTTGTGTCTTACGTATGCGGCGACAATGACTTCGCCGCCGTCGTGACCATTATTTGAGTGTTGGCTTCCTCTACAAGGCATAAATTTTTTTAAATGAAAAATAAATACTAAGTATTAATTTTCTTTTATTTTGGTATTGAAAATGGTTTTGATAATGTTTTTATTATATTAATGTGTTGTATTGATATCTTGTGATTGAAATGTGGAAATGTTATGTTTCCTTTTTTCATATTTTATGTGATACGATTATGTTATGGTTCGTGGGCATTGTTTATGATATGTTTAAACCTTTTCATATAAGGAATGCATTGGACTTAATAAGTGATGGGTGGAGCCCGCTATATATCCTCAATGCATCGGTAGGTCTCCTGAAACAAACTATTGTCTTGGCACAAGGCCTTGACAAAATCTTATTTGTAGTATTGGCACGAGGCCTTGACTATGTGGTTATGATAGTCTGGCATTATGCATTCCATCATTATGAATGTGGTTATTTATATTGCATGTGATTATTCGACTAGTAGAATATACATGTGAATAATTAAATGGAATTATTTCATTTTATTTTTTCCATGTTATGATGTAGTTCAATTTTAAAAGGCTTTTGTTTTAGTTATACATTTCCTTAAATGCTTATGTTTATTTATGGAAGTTCCCGCTATATTGTTATCCTTACTGAGCATCTGGGCTCACCCCTTTCTATGTTTTATTTTTTCCAGGATGTGAAGAAATATTTTATGACTAACCTGCAGTGATAGTTTGAAGGGGATATGATTGTGGACTATGGAGACCATGTTATTGTAGTTTTTCACTTTATGATGTAATGTAACATTTATTAATGTATCTAGTGTTTCCAAGGATACTAAACTAATCAGTCTTTCGAGACTTTATCTTTTGTGATCATGCCAATGTTATGTAATAATACACCGACTCTGGGTAACTGGGTTCTGGGTGTTATAGTTGGTATCAGAGGCGGTTTAGTACTAACCTTAGAAGATAGATTTAGATAAACTCAGATTAGAGCCCACACACCTAAGATAGACTTTGAGGATTAGTATAGAAGAACATCCTAGAATTTTGGTAATGTATATATTTTGTGTATTTTCCGAGCAATACATCCCTGTCTGGATACGAGAAGGTAGAGGCGGCTCTCACACAGATGTACCTAGGGGTAAAACATAAAAACACCACTTTGAGCTAGACTCGAACAAGAACTGGTGTACAATAACGGGCCTTGCTGCACTCTTGGTTATGACACTCCTGGGGGATATGCTTAGGATAATTCTCATTTTCGTTACAAACCATTATGAAGGGTTTATGAGTATATACTTCCTCAAAAAAACATTTTTATGATTATGGATTATGTCCATAAAGTATTCAATTTATGTTAAGTGTTTTACAAGTATGGAATTATGTATTTTGATTCATAAACTGATGTAGTTTATTCCATTTTTTAGAAATGGTTCCTAGTGGAAGAAATGGAAACTGTATCAATGCACACACTCCATGTAGGGATTTCCCTACTGTTCAAGATAATTATAATGGATCTGGTGATACAACTGGTGATGATCATCTTATCACCATACTAGGAAAAATCACTCAGGTTATGAATAATAACCTTACTCATATGGAGCACCCTGATCCACAAAGTGGAGGATCAATGTTATACCACTTCATGAGGCAACAACCACAAACATTCAATGGGAGTAAAAATCCCTTAGTAGCTGAGAAATGGATAAATTCCTTAGAGAAAATATTCCATGCCTTGGGGAGTAGTGAAAGGGAAAAGGTTATCATGGCATTTTACCGCCTCACAGGAGATTCTGATAAATGGTGGTCATTGATTCAAAATACAAAGTAAGATGAAGAAGTATCAAGTATTGAATGGAGAGAGTTAAAAGGGATTTTATTAGAAAAATACATTCCTCGTGATCATCGAGCAGATATGGAAAGGCAATTTCTGAGTCTGAGGAAAAAGGAGGATGAGAATGTCGCAATGTATGTGTCTAACTTTACAAGGTTGGTGAGGCATGTTGCAGATTATATACGTAACCCAAGAAGTAAGATTGATCGTTTCTTTGATTGGTTAAAACCATTTCTCCATTGAGCATTAGTATCACAATCATTCTCAACGTACGAAGATATAGTCTCATGTTCTATCAAGACCGAAAAGGAATTCTCTGAATCTTATGAAAATAATGTAAAGCAAGAGAAGAAGAGAATGGAGGAACAAGAGAAAGATAAAGTGAAAAAGGGAAAGAAGTATTTTCAATTATGCGATAATTGTGGGAAGAATCACCCTGGTACTTACCTAAAAGGAATTGGAGTTTGTTATAAATGTGGAGAAAAAGGTCACCAGGCTCATGATTACAAGGGAAAGAAAGAGGTTGTCAATGTTGAATGCTACAATTGTCTAGAAATGGGGAATTATGCAAATGAATTCCCTATGCGCCAAGGAAACTTACCTTAGAAAAGGACAAGGGAGAAAGGCCAAGTTTATGTTGTTACTACAGATGAAGTAGAATAATTATTGTATTTGTGTTTTTCGACTAAAGAACTATATTATGGTTATAAGAATAATGTGATATATATAAGGATTGTATTGCAGTACTTGTTGTTTTCAAAAGGTTTTAACATGATGAAGGTAACCATATTTTCAGTATGTGACAATAAGAGAAACTTTACTGTGTTTGGGGAATCTGATGAATTGATTTTGGAATTTAGATACCTTTTAGAGAAAGTCTGGATAGAGGTATTTTGGATAACTATAAAGGTTGGAATGGATTAAGTTTAACTTTGGAAAGTATTGTTTAAGGTTAAAACATTTCTGAATATTATTTTTGGAATATTATAATAGTATAGTTTTAGGAAAAGGACAACCAGCAAGTCGGGGGATAACCCACCGTGTTGGAAAAAGTTGTAGGAATCGAACCCACAACCTTAGTTTGACATGCCTTTATTACATACCTCTAGCCTACATGAAGTCCATGGTTATTACAAAATAGTTTTCCTAATCTAAATGGTATGTGTTAATATTTGGAACCTTGGACGATTAGGATAAATATAATATTTTTTAATTCTATTACCTTTTGGAGTGAAAGATAGGTTTGTGGTAAAAATTTATTGAAGAATGAAAGTCTACATGACAAGTAAGTATATTTCATTATGTTCTTAGTAAATCTCCAAAATGAATTCCTCAACTTTAGGAAAGGTAATTTAAAACAAAAATGTTGTCGGTTAACTTTTCCTACTATGGAATAAAAGACCTTTTAACCAATCACAAGTTTATAATTTTCTCGTAGTTAACTTTATCCTAATACTGTTTTCTACAACTCTCCATCAGAACCTTATGGTTTGGTTCCCCTCCATATCCATGTTTTCATAGAATCCTAGTATGGGCTATCTCGGGTGACCTTTCTACTTCTCTTTCTTTCTTTTAAAGTTATATTTTTATTAACCTTAATTCTGATGTGGGTTTTCCACAAAGGTATATGATACTTTAAACCATTTATTTTTGAAGAACAATTTAGAATTGTGAGGATGCAAATTATTGAAGGAGGGGAGAATCTAACACCCCAAGCTTCCATGGTAAGCTTCTCTTTGAATAGTAGAGCAGCGTGTGTTGTACGCAACCTCGAGTTCTAACACACCGCGACCAATCAAAGCAGCCGTTATGAATATTAATACCCAACTTTTGAAATTATATAAATTTTATATTTCAGAATGGATATAATTTTTGGATTTGGAATATCGAAATTAGCCTATGTTGAATTTTTGGTATTTTTCTGAAAACTTCCAATTTTTGATGAATAGTGAAAAATACCTAAAAACAACATTTTTAATAAAAATAATTTATTGTGATAAATTATACTATTTAGTGGTTTTAAAGTATAATTAGAATATAATTTTACCATTTTATCCAATGGTGGTGATTAGAATTAATTTCACTTTGAAATTGGACATAAACAATTGTCAATCTTTTGATTGATATTGTTTCTTAAAAACACGCTGATTGTTTTGACAACGGGAATTAATTATGAAATTAATTAATGTAAATTATATGTTTGTAATTTTCTAAATTATATATCATTTTTGAATTTGGAATATCAATTATAGCTTAGGGTGGATTTTTGGTATTGTTCTGAGAAACATCAATTGTTGATGAATAGTGAAACCACTAAGTGGTAGTTAAAAAACTAATTTTTCATTTAAAATAAACTTAATCACTTTTGTGAATTGAATTCAAAAAATCCAACATACATGGTTGTAATTAGTAATTAAAATGTGGTTCAATGAGATGAAAATAATTTTTGATGAATAGTAACTTTTATGTTTTATTAATCGCGATTAAAGGTAATTAGTGTAATTTAAGGTAAATATAATGTTATAATAATATGAAATTACCTTTACACTTTTTATACCCTTATTGTGTATGTCATGGCCGACCAAGGAAATCCATGGGTCAACTTGGGGACCCCATGGAGCCACTTGGGTAAGAAAATGATATTAATAATGTTTTATTTAAAGTAAAAATAAATGTGTCACAAACATGTGTTGTTTTACTAAAACAATTATTAAATGGGGTTACATAAGCTAACATTTAGAATATAAATATTCATTGAAAATCTAAAAAGGTTTACTAAATCATGGTAATTTTTTCATAATTTTAAGGCATTAGATAAATAAATTTATTTATGACACCATGATGATGCAGTGATTACCTCATTAATGAACAATTTAAATAAAATGAAAAGATAAGGTAAAATATAAGACATAAACTTGTCTAAAACCTATTGTATGGGTATATTTCAAACCCTTATCACCTTATCCTAGAAATATATCGTTTTGGGACTTTTAAAATCCGAAAATAATCTCATAATAATGTTACATTTCATTACTTTCCAAGAGTGCCCCTCCTCTCCTCTTATAAAAGGACCCCACCTCTACCGCCTTATTCACACCATCAAATCCATTTGGCTCGCCCATAATCTACCCAAATACTCTCTAAGATTCCTTACCTTACTCCTAGAAGCCTCACTTTGGTCACAAGGCTTCACAAGGAAGCCTTTGGCTCAAATCAAAAAGAGTTACCCGATTTTAAGGTAATGTCTTCTCTTATGTTCTTTTGTTTTATTTTGCTTTTCCAACCCCCTAAACTCTTTTTAGTCCTTTATTTTGTAACAAAAAAAGTTTCTTAAATATACAAGGATTTTTTATGAGAAATATTTTATTTACACTTACACACACCTTCGTCTAATGGTTAAAGAACATACTATTTCTGTGGGTGGAGAATTACTGCCCCACGACACGATGATTGTTCAATCTTCTTTTAACACCTTTCATGGTGGCCATTAATATGTAACTATATTTATATATGATATATATTATGTTTATGTTTTCCTTATTCTTCTGTATTTTTCATTTATGGCATACCTTTATGATTTCCATTATGGGTGAACACGATAATTTCATTTTAGGAAGTGCGGACTACCGCACCCTCAAAGTGATTTGAATCGTTAATTACATATGTGGGACATATAAAGGATTGATTAAATGATATTATATATGATATTATACTAGAATTATAATATAGATTTATATCATTATGATTTCATTCCACAAAATACGAAATAGAAATGAAAGTAGCGTTCATCCTTACGTACGGCTTACCGTCTCCATGAACAGTGCATTTCATTTCTTACCTCTAAATGTTATGTTATATTATAAATGAATGTATATAATGGATATGTATGATATATATGATATCTACATCATTAATATAATTCTTTATATAAGGGATATTTTACCACATGAATAACTTGTAATTATAAGATGTTTATTTTTGACTCAAGTACCAAAGATCAACAAAACAACCGTTGTTAACTTAAATAATTACATAATGTTCATAACATGGTAATAAGTGATATAAAAGGACTAATGAACTTGAAAAAGGTTCTTAATAAAGTATAAATTAACTCTACATTATTATTCAGGAGGTTAAATAATGATAAAGTCAATTCGGACACGAGGTAAGGGACTTCGTCTCAATATCCTTTCATTGAGTTATATTTTGTTTTATACACAACATTCTTTTATATGATTTATAAACCCATTTGAATTTTACTCAAAAGAAATATTTTTATATGAAGCGTTTTTAATAAACAAAAAAAGGAATGTTTTGTCTTACGTATGTGGTGACAACGACCTCTCCGCGGTCGTGACCATTATTTGAGTTTCGGCTTCCTCTATAAGCCATAACCTTTTTTTAAATGAAAAATAAATACTAAGTTTTAATTTTTTTTATTTTGGTATTGAAAATGGTTTTGATAATGTTTATATTAAATTAATGTGTTGTATTGATATCTTGTTATTGAAATGTGGATATGTTATGTTTTCTTTATGAATATTTTATGTGATACGATTATGTTATGGTTCTTGGGAATTGTATATGATGTGTTTAAACCTTTTCATATAAGGAATTCATTGGACTTAATAAGTGATGGGTGGAACACGATATAGCTCCTCGATGCATCGATAGGTCTCATGAGACAAACTAGTGTCTTGGCACAAGGCCTTAACAAAATCTTATATGTAGACATGGCATAAGGCCTTGACTATGTGGTTATGATAGTCTGGCATTATGCATTCCATCATTATGAATGTGGTTATTGATATTGCATGTGATTATTCGACTAGTATAATATCCATGTGAATAAGTAAATGACATTATTTCATTTTATTTTTTCCATATTATGCTGAAGTTAAAGTTTAAAAGGCTTTTTTAGTTATAAATTGCCTTAAATGCTTATGTTTATTTATGAAAGTTTCTGCTATATTTTTATCCTTACTGAGCATCTGAGCTCACCCCTTTCTATGTTTTATTTTTCCCAAGATGTTAAGAAATATTTTATGACTAACCTGTATGGATAGTCTGAAGGGGATATGATTGTGGACTATAGAGACCATGTTATTGTAGTTTTTCACTTTATAATGTAATGTAACATTTATGAATGTATCTAGTCTTTCCAAGGCTACTAAACTAATCAGTCTTTCGAGAATTGATCTTTTGTGATTATGCCAATGTTACATAATAATGCACCGACTCTGGGTAACTGGGGTCGGGGAGTTACAAAATAAATAATAAACAACTGTGGTTGAAGCATATGGAAACACATAGAATAATTAAACTATGAATGCTTAAATATATAACTAAATAGATAAGTATCGCTTGAAAAGATAACTGAAAACTTATAATAATCGAAATCCTATAAGGTAATGTCTGATACATGGATTCATGGAATGCTGTAATAATAAAAATAAATAGTTCGATACAAGGATTCTATAAAATAATAAATAAATACCAAAATACAAAAATATATTAGCATCTCGATCTTATTCCTTCTTTCCTCCTCTTAAGCTCCTATTAAAGGTAAGTATGTCAACATCCCGAAGCAAGGTACATTCCCTTATAAATACCTACAGATAGATGATCTTCTTGGTAACCAAAGGTATCCTGAGTAGGGTGTGAGATAAATATTTGTAAGACACACCAATGATGTCTATTTGAACTCCAAGAAGTGATCATAAATAAACAATGTGAAAGTATAACAGAATATGTAAATCACTGATGAATAAATAAATAATCTAGATAATAAGGTTTCTAAGGGACACCTGACAACTCCACCTTCTTCGGCAAACTTCCAGAAGGATATTTATTAACACTAAATATATATATAGAAGAAATATATATAGTATAATTATATATATTTCATCCACCTATATGATCTATTTATGTGCATATATAAGTGGACATAGATGTAGAATATGTGTTCTGGTGGACTAGGGTGTTACTTAGACATCAAATACGAGTCTAACAAGCCTATAAGCTCATGAAATAGGGTACATTCCCTACATCCTAATAGAGTGGGGTATTTCATTCTATAACACCCAGGATAGTGAGTGACACATCATGGAAACACTCTTTCCATGGAATGTAGAACATATAGTCCAATTCCAATATATTATCATGGGTGTGAGACATCATAATCAACACCTAATGTAAGGGATCATGATACTTCCACTCTCAACTCTCCCTTTCCATCATATCACTACCTCTATAAAGGTATATTATAATTATAACTGGAATGGGTCATTACACCCTATCAATTTCATTCATATATCTCATATACAAAGAAGAGGAATAATCATTTATAATATAATACATAATAAATAACCTCTTATTCATTTCATTTTCCAAGTTAAATTCTATTTTATTCATTATAATTCATATGAATAATTTTATAAAGAATAAATAGAAGTATGGACTAACCCTAACTTGGGGTTATTCCATTTAAACCCAATTGATTCATAAAAGGTAAGGAAAACATTATGATTAATCCAACCCATGGGATTAATTCAATTTAACTCATTTAATTCATTTAAAACATGAAAACACCATTTATAATATCAATGGATCACTTAGATGATGACAATACCATTAAGTCAATTTACAACTTGGTGAATTCCAATAATAATATGGACAAGGACATAAGAGATGTTTTAAGATAAATTTAATACCCATGTATCAAGCCAAAATTCATTAAAAACACAAAACATTTTATCACTAGGAGTTCCATGAATTTTGAACCAATTGTATATAATTGTTAGTTATACTTGCCCCATCCATGGGGTGACCAAATAAGGGATGTTAAACTTCTAAACTGCTAAATGAGAATCTATAAGCATATAAAAATATTCAAAGATCAATTTTAAATGAAGGAATTAATTTAATTTGTAGGATCACTAAAATATTTCATGTGACACGATGGAATAATTACACAATGAATGAACTCAAATGGAAAACAATGTGACCACCTTCATCAGGGCTGTAAAGGACTCCATGCTTAGTATCATCCTCAAATCCAAATTTGGATGGAAGAGATATGAGAAATAATCCAATTCCTTGAAAAAAGGACATCTGAGACCTTGCCAAAATATCTAAAATGGTTCAATTATTATCTTCGGTAGGAGTTGAAAGACTAGGGTAGCTTACTAATATACATCTAAAACTTTTGGTAGATCAAGGAATAGACACCGGATGGACGAACTAAGTCAACAAATAGCTTGATGTGTTTTTAGCTCACAAGATAAGAAAAGCAATAGTTATCCAATGAAGAAGAAATAGATAGGAATAATGAGTTAGAAACTTAAGTGAGGAAAAAAAATTAATTTCACCCCAAAATATCATGGTGCACGGTTTGTCCACATGGTTTGCCAAATCATGCACAAATTATGCTTAGTTCACTGCTATATAGGGGAAAACCACAGATTTAGGCACACTATTTTTCTAACCATGTGAAAACCATGTAGAATCACTCTATCCCATGTCTACAATTGGTTTCATGATCATTCACAGTCGGATAAATGGTTTCATACAAACCATGCAGCCCAATATATTTTTCCCATTTTAGAGCTCTGGGCTTCGAACGATACCAGAATGCTACTGTGACCTTCGTAATAAGATTATATTTCTATATTCTAGCCGTTTTAAGTTTTTAAAATGTATTAAATATTGAAAAATGATGCTGAGGTGGTTATAGGTATTCTCAAATATTGAAGTATCCTATTTGAGATTAAATAAATAAATTATCTTTTTTCATGAAAAGTATATCATAATTTTAATTCTTATCCCAAATGAGTAGATGTCGAATTAGTAGAGAAATATATTAATGGTGTGATGATCACATCTCGAGTATATTATTATTATCCATTAAAATTTTTCTGTAATTTACTTCCTGGAAATCATATTATTATCCCCCCAATAAAATTTTATGTCATTTTGATTATGGATTGTATTAATTTATATAAATCCCATATAAATTTATAAGGATGGGAGGTCGCATTTAATATTCCATACTATTATATGACCATCTATATATGCAACGATAAATATTAAAATCCAATGAAATTTACATCAATTTTGTGGGTTTTTATTTATATTAAAATGGTGTTTTTATCTCTAATAATTGGGAGAAACTCAATATTAATGATATTCATATTTAATGAGAGTGTGTTATTGTTTTTTTAGGATGATTTTATCAATGTATATAAAAATACTAAATTTTAGTCCACAATAGAACTCGTATATGGTGAGATACATATTTTAAATACTCCATTTAGATTGGCCGATATTGTGTTAATGGAATTGAAGAAGAAACTCCAAAATAATCTTAATAATGGATTCATTCATGAATGTGTGTCAACATGGGTTGAACCTATTGTTTTTAAGAAATTTGTATGAAAGTGACTCTACATTGATTATCACATACGTAATAGGAGAAAAATAAATAATCACTATCTGATGTCATGTTTTTATGATTAGTTCAATCAACTTTAAGGAGATCAATATTTCCATAAGACTGATATTTGACATGGATACTGTCAGTTGAGGGTCGAAAGTGGAGATATTTTCAAGATGGCCTTCAATATGAGGTATAAAAACTATAGATTTATTTTTATAGAAATTGGTTTTACTAATTCCTCCATTATATTTATGGATTTAATGAATAGAGTCTATAGATATTTCCATGATCATTATTTGGTTTTTTTAAAGATAACATTATTTTATATTCCATGGGTATGGAAGAGAATAAATATCAATTGGGGATTGTACAAAAGGCCTTATAGAATGTCAAAGAGTATGAAAAATTAACCATGCTTGTATTTTATATAGAACTATTTTGATTTTTTATCATATAACCTCATGTGACGGCATATCAGTGGATCTATCAGATGTGGAAGTAGTTGAACATTGGCCCACACCAACCACTATGACTGAGATCTATAATTTTATTTGTTTATATGGATATTATTTATGCTTTATAAAGAATTTATAATTTTTAAATGATATACATAAAAAGATAAATTAGAAGCGATCCAAGTTCCTCTCAATAGATTAATGTGAAGAAAATTTCAAGCAACCAATGATATGGTTAATCAGTGAAAAAAGTATTACAGTACCATGTTGTGGAGAATGTATTGTGATATTTATTGTTGTATCAAAGAAGGGGATAGGATGAGACCTCTTTCTAAATGATTTGGTGATATCTTATACCTCATGATTATTGAAGGTTCATGAAAAAATTTATCTAACTCATGATTTGGAGTTATATTTGGTAATTTTTCTAATAAATTTACGAATACATTATATTTATGGAGAAAGGATTGACATATATACCAATCAAGAAATTATAAAATATATATTCTTTTTAGAAGATTTGAATATGGCTGGGGAGGATGGTTGGAGTTGATTAAATATTATGAAAGCTAATTAAATTACAACCAATGGGAAGTGAAAAATTTGGTTAATTAATTAAGTGGAAGGATTGTTTTTTCTAATCTATAATGAGGATTAGAAGAGATCCAATATTTGTTAAAAAATATATACCTTGAAATATTAAAGGAAGGGGATAAATATTTTCTTTCTCACATGAGTGTCCAACCATATATATAAGTGAAGATTAAAGAGGAATATAAATAAGTTGTAGAGTTACAAAAAATTTAAATAAATGTTCATGTGATCAAAATTTATTATGATGTAATTATGTGAATTATGATTAGTGTATGTGTCCTATACAGACCAGATTTGAAGATAGAGTTATTTGATGAAGCTCATAGTTCATCATAATTTATTCATCCTGCAAATCTTGAATATGTGTAATGATTTGAAAAAGTATTTCTAATGGTACAACATGAATAAATATATGAAAGATTATATATATTAGTTCATTGTATGTTAGCATGTTAAAGATAATAGATAGAATTATAAGTGGATTTAATAACCATTACCCGTACAATAATCGAAATGGGAAAAAATCACCATGGATATTTTCATCATACTCCCAAAACATCTTAAGAACATTATGACATTTAGGCTATAGTCAATCACCTTATGAGGTAATCCCACATCATTTTTATTAGAGAATATTTATCTACTGATCATATTTCCAGACTATAAATTAAGGAAGTGGTAAGATTAAATGATGTTCCACGTTATATTATTTATATTTAGGATTTGTGATGTATCTCAAAGTTTTAGTGAAGTATTTATAATGATTTGGATTTGGGGGTGGGTTTTGGAATTTCTCATCATCCTTAGAGAAATGGTTATTCTAGGAGACCCATTCAAACACACGAGGATATAATGAGATATTTCTTTATGAATTTCAATGATGGTTAGTATCAACACCTTATTATAGTCACGTTTTATTACAATAATAACTGTCAATCCCTCATTTAGATGGATCCTTATGAAGTCGTCTATATAAATATGTGTAAAAATCTAACATGATAGGATGATGCTTAAAAAAGAATGATATTGGTGTGGATGTTAGCTGAAGAAATGGAATATTTTTTCCAATCCATTTAGCTGAGAATTAAAGAATCTAATATTTATCTCATAGTTCGGGTTGATCCATGCATCTTGTAAATTTACGTGTTACATGATTATTATTTACAAATTGTGCATTTTTAAATTTCTTTTCTCAGAATCCTCCCTGACGTGTGATTTATATTAGAAAATACTGAAAAACATTAATAAACACTAAAATAAAGGATTTTATTACTAAAGAAACATATAATTTTAAAAAATAGGTTTTCAAAATTCATGAATTAGTACTCACATATCAGGCGCATTAATAATTAGTTACCCCCTTATGACCATGGAAATGGTGTAAAGAAAATGTCCTAATTAAAATAAAAATGCATCAATTTCTATTAAAACACACCCTAACATTATTAATACACCAATATGAATATGTTACCCACTTATGACCATGGTCACGGTGTAAATATTGATTAAAAACTCAATAACTACCTTTTATTTTTGAGGAATGAAGGGGTTATAATAAAAATTCTAATACAGAAAGAAAAAAAAGATGAAACCCCTATTGGTTATTGGTGAGTTCGAGTAAACCGAGTTATAGAACCATCCCAATTGAGTGTCCAACCCATAATAAAAAGGGATGATACTATTTTTATAAATAAAATATAAAAAAGATTTACAAAAACGTATATGACATATAATTAGTTCAGTTATCTTTTCCTTCGTTTTCTCCACCTTTAGGGGGCTAACCATGATTCTCAATGGATTTTTTCCATCAATGATTATTCGTTTGAAGTAAAAGGTATGTGGTTACAATTTAAAAGGTGTGAATAAATGGTTTATCCCACCAAACACTTCTATAATGGGAATAAATAATGTTTTTCACAAAGTATATGACATGTGGGATCAGTTCTGCAGCTTGTTATTATACTCGATCTGATCAATCCATGCTTTTTACAAATATAGATAAAATGTAATTATTATTTACACTACATTTATTTTTAATTTCTACTCAGAATCTTACCCAATGAGTTCTTTCTATTAGAAACTCCTGAAAAAAAAGACAAACAAAAGAATTAGGCATTTGATTCCTGAAAAATTACATATTTTATAAAGAAGGTTTCTTATATAAATGAATTAGTGTACACATATCCTTATAATGTTAGAAGTTAGTATAGATATCAAAAATAAATATTTGATTTAATTCTGAAATAGCATTACATGACATATTCAATTCTCCAAGTTCTATTTTTGAAAATTAATATTCAAAAACATTATATTCAATATATGTTTTTCTTACATCAATACATACTACCATAGTTGAATTAGAACAAGAACACCTAGCTTCATACGTAATTTAATCATCCATATTTTTAATTATCTCAAATAATTTATCTACTATAGTTCAATGTTATCCCATCCTTTTAGTTTGGTCAAACTAATGGGTGGTAAAGGTTTCCATCACTAATAATAATTTTTTATTATTATTTGAGGACGATTATAGAAAATAATAATAGGGTGGGTTGTAGAATGTACATGGGTAATCCTTGTATTAGAACCCATCATCCATGTATATATAGTATCCCTTCTAATAAAATTTCAACAACACTGGAGCATATGGATAAATATCCTCTCCATGTGAAGCATTAGAACCTCCAATCAAATACACATCCTTTTAGATGTGATATTGAGGTTCCCATGAAAATAATTAAGAAAATAAAAAGAAAAATATAAATTTAACAACCTTATCTCAATAGTCATTCTTATTTTTATTATCTCTTAAAATGGAACCAAAATTTGGCATAAACATCACAATACATGATATATTATTTCCAAAAACCAACAAACTATGTGCTAGTAAAATTATTCTAAATCCCACAAGGAGTAATGGAAAAGTAATTATAGGTGAAATTCAGGGAGTATCATCATATTATCTTGTAAATGAAATATTGGAAAATGTAAAAAATATTAAATCAAATCAGTAAAGAGGAAGAAGAAAAAAATCTATAAATATATTGTGTCGTGATTGTAATTTGATCATGGTACTTACATAAGTCATTAATTAACTTTTAATATAAATTATGAAATTATTTAGCTTTAGGATTCTATTGGGTTATTATTTCTAGGTCCAAAAAATGTAACTGTGGATTTTAGAAATTGACCCCTTAATGCATTGATTTATTACATTAAGACATGATTTTAAAAAAATACCCCTAAAATAGTTGAAATGGGATCAACCTAATGTCATTGGATATCCAGTTATAACTCCATTAGTTTTATCTTTTGGTTTCATTCTTGGTTTGACAGGAAAACACCATTAAATTTGGAATTTATTTATTAAATTGTTTATAAATTAAATACCTTAATTAAAATAAACACGCCATAATTTATATTAAAACATACCCATAACCTTATTATAACCCCAACACGAACTACTTATGCTCTTATTACCATTTTCGACGAGGAATGATTGAGTAAAAACTAAATCCCTCCTATGGATATAAGAGCATTGAAGAAGTGAAAATAGAAACATAAAAATAGAAAGAAAAACAAATAAGAAACTTCTACTAGATTATCATAAGATCAAGTTAATAGAGTTGTAGCACTACCCCATTGAATGGAAAACCAAAATTTGGAAGGATACCATTGTTTTTATAAAAAAAATATTATATGGGATATATTAAAAACTATATAGAAAGTTATCAAGTCAACTATATTTTCCCTATATTTCTCTATTTTTTGGTGGCCAATCATGATGCCCATTAAATTATGAATATCGGTGGCCTATGGGGGGATGTACTAAACATGTAGTGCCAATGTACATGGAATGTATCCTCCCATTAATCCTTCAACCACTTCTGAAAAGGGAATAAACAGCATGTGTCATGAAGTATGCGATATTTGGGTTTTGGTCCAAAAAATGGGTGTGTAGTTTTATTGGTTGAGTTGTGCATCTTATTAATGTATGGAAAATGTACTTGTTATTTATATGCCTTGTATTTTTATTTTTTACATAGAATCATCCCTATGTGTGATATCTAATGTAAAATCTTTAAAAAAATATTTAAATACCATAATATATAGTTTCATTATTAATGAAATATATATGGGGAAAAAAGTTTTCAAAATGTATGAATTAGTATGTATATATCAAGAACATCAATCCCCCTTCTAGATTCTTAATTGATTAGAAATGATATCTTATCGCTTGGTGTTTCCACTAAACCTCTCTATAGTTCTTGATGTGATCCTTTTATCACCCTCTAAGGTAGTACATACATGATCTTTCATATATACTAAAAAAATAGAGTTTATATATATAGATCATGATCATTCCTAGGTAGAAAAACCAATAGTGATTTTGGATAGTAAATATAATTTTATATGAAATAAGAGTGCTTTTCTAGTTAATGTTCTCTAGAATTAAAAATTTGAAGAAGCTATCAGGGAACCCGAGGGTGTGATGAAATAGATATACACACATGTTTTTTATCTGAGTGATGGATTTCAGATGGATAAATTCATTTTAAGGGGAATTATGTAACACAATGAGATTTTATAATATACTAAAATCAAACCTCAGGCCATTTTGAGGCACTTTTATTGCGTATGACACTATTATATTTTAATATTTTAAGAAATTTCATAGTGTTTTCTCTCCCACACTTATAAAAGGACACCCCACCATATTATTTTTTACAAAACATTGTGACTTATAGATCCAGAAAACCATACCCAATTATATTATAAATATATCCAGATGAAAAGTTGATTTTATAGGTATTCTTAATATACCATTCCAAGTGTCATTATGAAAAGGATTAGAAGGAGGCCCACCAAAGAATATATACACATCCAACTAGACCTATTTCAATTTATATCTTCATTTATGAACTAAAGTACCTTTTTATTCATCATAGAATAATAAATTTCATATACTAAATATAATGAAATATTTTTATTATTATTTAAAACCCATTCTTCAAACTCTTTTCCATTAAGTATAATGTGGATGTATTGCTCGTACATACATCTGGAATACCGCATTCGCGTCACTACACTGTTCATTTTTCATCACCTTATTTCACGCATGGTTATTATGATGTATTTAGTGTTTATAAATGATATTTATGACATAGTTATTCTTCTATAATTATAATATCATATCTTCTTTTTTTAGCTTTCATTTCATTGGAAATTGATTAGAACATTCGTGCGAACTTGTGGAGTACCACCTTCATGATTGGATGTGATTTGTTCTTCATTTCTCATTTACATGGATGTTAATAGTGATAGATTTAATGAATATATTATTTATACATGATATAATTATTGTTATTTTAAGGATAATTAATTTGTACATATCTTTTTTCCCATTCGTCAAAAATTGGAAACAACATTAACGCGTACGTACAACTGACCATATCCATAAATAGTTTAAATAATTTTTCTATCTATACCTTTTTTGGATGATTCTATATATATATAATGAATATATGGGAGATTAATATCATTATCAAAATTTTGGATATGATGGAACCATGACCAATATAAAAGTATTAGGACTACCGAATTGAAATTCTCTGGAAAAACTAAATAGTTATCACCCAAAAATAATGATTTTACTTAATGATTATTAATAAATGGGTATTTAAAATTTATAAGTGGATAATATATGATATTTAAATTCTTTAAATTAATATTTTATATAATTATAATAAATTATTAATTTTCTAAAGGATGTTAGAGAACTTTCGAGGCTAGTCAATCTTGAGGTAACGAATTTTCACCACACTTTTATTTCTATGAAACACATGTCATATTTACCACTTTGTTCTTCTATATTTTCCATATAATGACCATAAATATATTTTATTATGGTTAAAATGATAATTACATAGATTTAAGTGTGAATATAATGTTATCACTTTCATTATATTTTTATTTGAAGGTTACTAAGTTGGTAAGGGGTTTATATTACAATCTAATTGTTTATTAGGATTTATTAGGATTATCTTTATAATGGTGAAATTTAATTAGATATCTCTATATAATAAAAAAAATTAATATCCTATGTTTATTTACATATATTAAATTTTTATATCATTTTCCTCCATTTTATAAATCAAGAGACTGATGGAATAATTTTATATAAATTTGACATTATTTCTCTCTTCGATCGATAATCCTTTTTCTCCCCTATCCATGCTTTCATAAATTTCATCAAGAATGTTAATATTGATTTTAAATTATTATTTATATTCATTTTTAACCATGTTTTAATTTTCACAAAATTGGTTAAATTTAATCTTCACGTCATTTTCTAAATGTGTTACTTTTATCGTTTACAAAAAATGTGAAATTAATCATTGTTTTTACATATATGACAAGAACATAATTTACCTCTATCAAGACCACTGAATTATTTGAATCATAATTCACTAGTTTTCATGGTTATTTCCCAAAAATATTTTTCATATATATTTTATAAATTTTATGTTTTTAAATAACGGATTTGAAAAAGGAAAACTAAATTTTCCTAAAGAAATATTTTATGGATATTTTAAAGAATTTTTTTATTTATGGTTACATTCTAGTATGTTAATTACGCCTTAATGGGGATATGATCCATGGACACCATAGTTATTATTTATATATATGTTTTATTATTTTGATAACAGTGTTTTTATGAAATCCATATATTTTCCATGGGTTATGTTATGATAAAATGTGATATTTTTTATGATACTTTTCTCTTTCAACAGGTTATGATATATTATTACGGCTTTATGATCTCATGGAATATATATGAATGAATTATTATTATGTAATGGGTGAGCATATAATTATATATCCCTCAAATTAATTGGGTAAATATGGATATCTCATGATATAATAAGGGATAAAATGGGGAGTGGATCCAGTTTATTTTGGTAATATATATACTATGACAGTCTTGGTAAAGAACCTTAACTAAGGAAATGATGGAACGGGGGGTGAACCCAATATTATAATATAGTCATAGAATATATACTTGAAAATAGATACAGTTTTAAATTCCAATAAGTGTTCCAAAAACATATGTTTTATGCCAATAATATGCTCTCAGGGATTTTGTTCTTTGATTATTTTATGATTCATGTATTTTGAACTACCCAGATTTATTCCATGACTCAAGATTATGATATATAATATTATGGGTTAGGTTTTCAAATTACAATCTCGTGTTCTAAGACACTTATCATCTTGTTTTTTTAAGTGATCTTTGAAATATCCCATGTTTAATCTTAATGAGAATCTGAGCTCAGACATTCTTATGTGTCCTTTCCCCAGTCTGTGAAAAATTGTTTTATGTATAATATTACTAAGAAAGATGATATACATAAGGAACTTAGAGGGATATGATGAAGATTTTTTATGAATATGCTTTTTACTTTTCTTAGTTTATACAATAACTAGACATATATGATACTTAGAGGGATCATAATGTTATGTATCGAATATTTATATGATAATGTGTAATATTTATGTAGGAAAAGTAAGGATCACTATAAATCAAATTAAAGAACCTTGTTTAATTATTGGTGTATATTTTGAAACCATAATGTAATATACAAGGGCTTCATAATGGTTTTGAATGATGTTTATAGGGGACAATGTGATGATTAGAAAATTTCCAATTTCCTCGTTTAGTCAATGCTATATGGACAACGTTTTCATTGTAGTAGGAGTCTAGTGACTACCTAGTAGTGGAGCATAGTCTTACTAATAAAAAATAAAAAGTAGAAGTATTTTTTCTAGTCCCATCATCAACTAGGTAGTGGATCACCAGCTACTTGGTGGAATAATTATATATTCCCTGGAAACTAGGTGTACCACTGATTACTCGGTGGAGACTACCATCTTGCAGATAACATTAAGATAAAGAATCCTAGAGTTTATTTATTATGCTAAAAATGACATAATTTTTCCTTGTTTGGATTAAATGACCCTAAAAATATTCCAAAAGGATCCTAACATATTTTTATTCTATTAAAAGAGGACCTGTTTCATTTTATAACACCTTGAAATTTTATAAAATAAAACTATATTCAATAACATATTTGATATGCAACACCGATCTTAAACGACCTATGAAATATATGACCTTTACAGCATAGCTTTTTTATTCGAGTGTATTAATAGTATTAAATAACTTATAAATTATATATATATATATTAAGTTATTTAATTTTATTCGTCAAAAAAATTTTTTCTTTAAAACTGATTTTTATTTATTTTCCTGAGAAAATATTATAATGATTAATTATAAATTTTTTAAAATTTATTCCAAAAAACTGAAATATTTTTTTAAATCTTCTTAGAAAAAGTTTCCTTTGGGTAAAAATTATGGTTTTTTCATAAAATATTTATTTTTCCATAAATAGTGAAAAATATCGATTCTTGTAAAAATGTCATTTCCTTTCAATAAATGAAGAAATTTTAAAAATAAAAAATGTTTTTAATATTATTTAATGTAAAATAAGTATTATTTAGTTGTATTTAATCAAATTAATTTATTTTTATTCAAATCATTTTTTATTTTTGTATATGTTCGTCGTTGGGTTTAAAATCTTGATTTTTCATAAAACTGTTTTAAAATACATAATGTTTTTCCATTTTAATTAATTAAGAAAGCCCCTAATTAGGAATGTTTTAAATAAAATTTATAACTTAAAAATAAATAAATATTATTTTAAATTCCTAAAATAATTATTTCTATTCATATACATAATATAAAATAATATTTTCCTGGAAAAATACATGCCCTGAAAACCCACTTTTTCGTAACTTTTGTTGGTTTAATTTTAAATCAAAATTTTCCTATTCACTAAACATAGTTTGGTAAAATGAATTAAATATTTTTATTCAGTACAATTTTATTATATAATAAGTTAAAATTTATTTTTGACCAAAATTAATAATGAAATCAGTAAAAATAAGTTACCATTGTTAAGGTGAAAACCAGTTTACTATGGATTAAACTAGAAATTATAAGGTTAAACATGTCGTAAAAATTCGATTAAAAATTATTTATGTACATATATTGACCTTATCATGTTTATTTATTGATACTTCTTCATTTTGAACCTTTTTACATGTGAAAAATAAGGGTACACCATTTTTATTTTAAAAAATTACCAGTGTGACCTCACCCCACTAATTAAGGGCCACCCCTTTACTCTCTTATTAACAATTTAAAACATTTAGTTTCAACCAATAACTAAATAAATCACATCCAAAATTCCATCCAATGTTCCTAGAATAATATTTTTGGTCATAAACCCCTTCTTCTAAAATGTTTTAATATTCCTAAATAGGGAGTCTCAGATGAGGTGAAATTCATAACTATGAATTTGTATTTTATATATTCCTACAACTCCTTAAAATATTGTTAAAATATGATAATATGATAAAACAATATCTACTATATAATTATATTTTATTATTTTATTATTTTAATATAATTACTTAAATCCATCTCCTCTTCCATAAAATGGGATACCAAAGCAACATTCATGTACACGGCAGACTACTGCCACTTATTCCAATGTCATTCATTCTTAAACACCGCTTTTAATGAATTTTTATATTGATGGATTTATAAAATATATATAATATTTTTAAATATATAGTTTTTATATCACATATAATTTTTTTACTTTCCATTCCATGGTGGATACGATAACTTCACTCATGTGTACAATAAGCTACCACCTCGGTAAGCTATGTGATTCATTTTTCACTAATGATATAAATGGAATGTGATAAGGATAATGTTAAAGACTATTTGTGATATAAATTCAATAAAAATTATATAAGTGGAATATGTATCATTATTAAAAGATAATATATCATTTTCTTTCTTACACTGAAAATGATAATGTTGTTCATGTACGTGTGTACTACCACCTCCACGAACTAATGTGATTTTGTTATCATTACCACATCAAAAGAATGATATATATATAAATAAATTTAATTATTTAATATGGTATTTATGATATTATTATAATTATTTAAAGGTAAAATAATCCATAACTTATTCCTATAATGATCATTTAAAAATTAAAACTTTACTCATGCGTATGTACGACCTACTATCTCCATGATCATAACATAGTTCATTTTTCATAAAATTTTGTCATGATTTATTTTAAAGTAAAATTTATGAATAAATATGATAATTATGTCATGATTATTATTATTGATATTTTTAAATAATTACCTTTTTGACTACGGATGTCACACTAAATCCATTTCGAAACAATGCACTGAATACCCTCAAAACTTCAGATATAAACTTATATGGTTAAATAATTAAATATATCATTTAAAAAATAAAATAAATGAATAAATTATAATTTATTAATACTTTAATATTTTTTTAAGAAATAAAATAATTCATGTAATATTATTTAAAAGGAGTTAAAAGACATACAAGGAAAATCCGGACTTAATGTATAGGATTTCCATCTTTCTTTTTATATATTTGAGACACATTCCATATTCAACCCCTATTTATTTTATTTAGTGTATATAATGATTATGAATTTATTTCATTATTCCTATAATAAATATTATATGGATTTACATATCCATTTTAAGATCTCTCCTTCATAGAGTTTACAGTCCAAAAGTTATCAAAGCTGTAAGGGATTTTGTCTCAATTTGACTTCTTTGGGATATATATAATATTTGGAACATATCTTATTTTATTTGGTTCATATACATATACTTTGTCATGTTATATAATATTATTTTTATTTTAAGGATATTCTATTATTTATAAAATTTTATCCTTTCTTGGGGTTTATGATTCAAATGTTCCCAAAGTGGTAAAGAATTTTTGTCTCAATTTTCCTTCCGTGAGACATATTTCATTTTATGCACATATCTTTTTTATGAAGAGTATGTACTTAAAATATGACTTTTAATATCATTAATTTATTTATTCTCATTATATTTTATTTTTTATTTAATGTTATTCTTTCATGGGGATTATAATTTAATGTTACCAAAGTTGTAAATATTTAATGTTACAATCTCTTATTTAATCGGGATTATTTATGATTTTTTTCTGATGATAAAATATTATAATCCATGTCTAATGAAACCCATTAATTTTATTCTCCTATGGTTATGTCATTAGAATACACATGTTCATATCATTTTCCTCTATTTATATACTATAGAGTATAAATAATATTTAAAAATAATAATCTTTATTTTTATCTTTGGAAGAAAAAGATTTTTCATACAAGGCCATGTTTTCTAAAAAGAAATTAATTTTTTTTAATATTCTTATAATGAAATATTATTGTTATATTACCCATGTTTTAATTTTTTTAACTTTTTTTAAAGGAATATGTATGTTATTTTCCAAATAATGACTATTTGGATTTTATCAAAAATGTGAAAGGAATTATTATTTTAACATGTATGTAATGAAAAAAATTTATAGTCATCATGAAATTTATTTTATTTGTATATTTACATATATGTTTTCAAGGTTATTTTCATAGAAAATTTTTTTTAATGTATTTAATTTTTTTATAAGTTTTTTTCACACTGAAAAGGATATTTTCTCGAATAAATTTTTTAAAATATTTCCAAAGATTCCTTCACATGTTTTTAAGTTTATTTTAAAATAAAATGATGTTCAAAATGTATTATTATTTTAAAAAATAAAAATATAAAGGTTATTTTTCTCAATAATTATGATAAATTATTTTTAAATATTCCTTTATATTATTTTAAGGTTATTTTCAAAGAAAATGAATCTCAATTTTTTTATGTTTTAAAATTGTTTTTCAAAAAAGAAATCATATTTTCCTCATGAGTTATTTTAAATGGGTTTTAATGATTTATTTATATGTTTCAAATTTCATTTTAAATGAAAAAATATTTTCACAATATTTTATGAATTTTTAGTTTTTTAAAAGTTGGTTTTCAAAATGAGAAGGATTATTTTTCACTAATTGAATTTAATTTTATATTTTTGGAATTACCATTAATCAACATTTATAACCATTTTTTGATAATTATTCTCGATTGAGGATATTTTGTTATGATACCATCGACATTATTTTTCTAACTGGATTAATATTGTTTTAAATATATTGTTATGGACCCCATCTCTATTACACAGGTTAATCATATTTCAAAGAGATTGTTATAGAACACATTTCTTATCCACGTGCTAATTACGTTTCAAAAAGATTTTTATGGAACCCATTTCTTTTCAACCAGTTAATAATGTTTCAAAAATATTTTCATGTTACATGTTTATCTTCCAGGGGATAATCATGTTATGAGTTATAATATTTTTGTTTTATGAGTTTTATGATATAAATCAAGCTCTATTTACATTATTTATGGTTCTTGGACACTACCTTCAGTGGGTGATCTCAGATAGTGTTGGTTGAGCCTGATAAAACTTATAATATGGTAACAGCCATTTATCCCCAAGTGAGCCTGATATATCTTATATGATGGGTGTT
Organism: Viscum album; assembly: GCA_963277665.1. Taxonomy (NCBI): domain Eukaryota; kingdom Viridiplantae; phylum Streptophyta; class Magnoliopsida; order Santalales; family Viscaceae; genus Viscum; species Viscum album. The sequence goes on along the minus strand of OY728157.1, from coordinate 2,111,262,754 downwards.
CCTAGATAGTGCTCCAATGCATTGGGTAATAACTATGTTCTCCAAGAAAATATACTGCAAGTCAACCATATGGTTATTCCAATTATAAGGATTCCCTAAGGGTTGTATATGATAATTTCAAAGATACCATCATGGGGTTTTAATATGATATGATTAATAAATGTTTCCTTTGATAAATATTTATATCACATGGATCATGATTATTTATTTGAATTATTGTTTCATTTGTTAAATCGTAAATCCTTGTTTTAATGTTTTGTGATCCATGTATTGTGGGTAAAATATCTTTTATAATTTTCTTATGCTCTCTGATTATGTTATCATACACATAGGCACTTATTATACTCATTGATGACATTCAATTGGGTCATGTTAATTAGTATTAAATATGGAAACATAAAGATCATTTTTTAGCACTATATTAGGGATTATGGGTTTTTGGAGGATATATCTTAGATCAACCATGATAATAATCGAAGAATCTAAATGCTCTAATGAATAAAAAATGTCATCTCCTCTAAGTCATCATTCAAAATCCAATTTCATTTTCAATCTACTCAGGTTCTAATCATTATTACCTATCTATATATCCTCTCTATTATGCTATTTTTCTAGAGAGATAAGATTGAATCTTTGTAATGGATTTTCAAAAATAAATTTTCTATATTCTCAATACCTCTTCTAAAAGAGATTCTCATAAATAGAAAGTGAGGGACACATTCATACTACAATTAATGTAAGGTATTATGGGTTTTCACAACCGAAAAGTGATGGAGATTGGTTTCATTCTACATCAATCAAAAAGTAAGGGATAAATTTTTTTCAAGATCTCCTTTAAAATTAAATCAGAAATAAGAAGTACCTCTCAAACTGAATATATGAGATATATGGTCCCACATTGAGTTATTTCCCATGTCCTTTTTCAAAAAGTTCTTTATTTTCATTTTATTTTATAAATTTATTATTATTTTTTTAGGTTCATTACAAATTGATATGCATAATTTTATAAATTAGATATGTATATTTATTCTATTCATTTTTTTTATGGTAGTTCCTCGGTCAAAGACCACGAAAAAATTTATTAAATAGAAAGAAAGAAGATACATGAGTTTGGAGTAAGGAATATTATTACAATATTTATCATATAGAGGGAGAAGATCAATAAGAAGACCATCTAGCCTAGTTATTCTCTGGTTTATTCCCTTATTGGAAAGATCGTCTGAAATCATGTTCACTTCATGAAATGCATGAGTGACAATGTTGTTGATCTCCTGAAGCGAAGCAGGGAAGTTCATCCAGTGAGTAATAAGTGGCCAGGAAAGATGCACCACACCATTTAAAATATCTTGGATAATAGTGGTTGAATAACTTTGAATCCAGATGTTTTTCCATCCCTTTTTCATAACTAATTCAATAGCATGAATTACACCCATCATTTCCACTTCCAAAGAAGAGGTCATACAACAGCTTCCAACGAAACATCCATGACATTTACTATAATAATATTTGAAAATATAACCACGGTCTATAGGTACCGAGATGCCTTTGGAAGCTCCATAAACATTCACTTTGATCCATCTAGGGAGTGTTGACTTCCAGAACACCTCAAGGGTGCGCCTCTGTTGCGTGTAGAGACCATCGATCCTAAGTCGACGAAGGATCTCAAAATCTCCAACATTGTTGTCACAATAAGTTTTTTGAATCAAAGAATCATCCCTAATGGTAGTGAGAATCAACTTCTAACCTACATTAATAATGAATGAGTAGTTATTGTGGATAATATCATTTCTATCATACTAGATCATGCGTAGGAACTCGGTAATAACAGTCATGTAACACCCCGAGATTTTATGAAAAATATTCTTTTTAATTTTATTGATGTCTTGTGTTGTACGCTACACCAAAAGGAGCTTGCACTACACGCATCCCTGACTTGGCTTGCATTACATGCAATCGGGACCTTCCACGATAGCATGTGTTGTACGCAATACTAAGTCTCACTAAACAACGATATGTTATATAAACTAGCCGTTATGAATAGTAATACCCGCTTTTTAACATTTTATAAATTTTATCTTTTGAAATGGACTTCATTTTTGGATTCGGAATATCGAAATTAGCCTAGGGTGAATTTTTGTTATTTTTCTGAAAACTTTCAATTTTTGATGAATAGTGAAAACACTAGGATACTCTTTAAAAAACGACTTTTTATTTAAATAATTATCTACTTTATTTAAATTTATTTTAGGTAAAAATTGATACATAATACCTATATAAGGTCAATATAATTCATTCAAGTCATTTTGTAATAATTTTAGATATATAAAAATTCTATTGAACTTTTCCCCGTCTTTTACCCACCTCCTCGGAGAATTTGGAAATTTATATAAAATTTAATTTTACCGCTTCTGTGAGTGGAATTTAGAAAATCCAAGAGACACGGTTAATATCTATGACTAAAATGTGGTTCAATTAGATGAAAATAATTTTTGGTGAATAGTAACTTTTTACTTTTATTTACCATGATTAAAAGTAATATGGTAATTAAGAGTAAAAATGATATTATTAATACCCTAAAACATGTCCAATTTCTATTGGATAAGTGTATTTTGAACAAAAACAACCTTAGGAATAAAATATGACCATTTATGTCCACTTGGATTAGATTAGGACATTTATTATTAATTTATTTAAAGATGGGTTAAAATAGTTAAAATCTAAGTTTAATAACTAATTCATTTAGGGTTATGAATAAGATAAATTTGACTATAAATATTCATTAGAAAGATAAAAATATTTCCTAACTAATGTTATTTTATTTATAATTTTTAGACATTAAATAATTCAAGTTATTGATGACACAATTGTGATGCAGTAATTACCTAAATAATGAAATATTAAAATAATTGATATTATAAATACCCAAATAAATGTAATTTTAGACTTTTTATGAATTACACTAATTTTATAGGTTAATATTACATGTTAGTATTTATTTAATTAACTTTTTTCTAACTAATCATGCTGTTATGATTTTCACAAAAATCAATTACCAGATAGTGTCAAAATTGACATAAAATAGTTTTTAAAACAAATATTAAATTATTAATTGTTATTTTATTCCTAAGAATCTAAGTTTAGGCCAAATGACTTAGATAAGGATATATATATTAATAATAAACCACTTGGGGTTCGTTTGGCTGGTTATAGTAAGTTTATTAACCATATAGTGTAAGAAAACAAGAAGACACGGTAAAAGTTAAATTATTTAACTTAGAGTTAAATCTAAATGATAAGGTTAAGATTGTAACCTAAACTTGTCTAAAATATATTTGTCTACAGGATTTCGACCCATACCCACTTTATCTTCCAAATAAATCAATTTGGAGCTATTATAAACAGAATATGACTTTATTATAAAATAATATTTTATGTTTTTCTAAAGGTACCCCTCTCCTCCCTTATAAAAAGGGCACCCCTTCCCTCTTCACTTCACACCATTTTGAGCCTTGAAGCTCGTCCAACCCCTGAAAATTTCTCTTATACACATCCCTAGAAACATTATGGAGGTTCTGGTCTTCTCAAAAGACCAACTCTACTTCCATAAAAGGAAGCTTAAAGGAGGTGCGTTGAAGAAGAGGTAATCTCTTCCTCTGATTCTTTCAAGTTTCTTTCTTCTTCTACTTCTTCTTATTTAGTTGTCTAATTATAAAGTAATAACATCAGTATTAAATATATACTGATATGTTTTTATAAATATTAAACAACCCTACTTCACCTTCTATCCATCCTACGGAAAACAAAATCACCGCGCGTGCGTACGTACGGAATACCGTCTCCACGCCATGGTGTAATCTGTTTTTGACCACCACCTTACTTAGATGGGTATAATGGTGTAAATAAATAACCATATATTATTATTTTAAAGTGATATTTATTCTTAAATATTATACATACACTTCAATACAATTCCACAATCATGGGAATGATATCATCGCTTGTGCGTACGTACGGGCTACCGTCTCCACGACGCGATGAGATTCATTCTCCATGTTAACCATTAAAGAATGATTATAAAGTATATATAATGAATAATAATGAAATATATGACATAATGAAGCTACTGTATTTATGTATATATATATATATGTCATCTACTTACGTTTATTCAAGTCAATAAATAAAGGAAGACAGCGTTCATGCGTATGTATGACCTACCGTCTCCATGAACGGTGTGTTTCATTTCATTTATATATCTATTATATATATATATATACTGAATATATATGATATATAAATAATTTTTTACATTATGGAAGTAAGTAAATCATGATATAAGTAATAATAATATCAAGAACAACAAGTCCAAACACGTACGATAAATGAAACAATTTTACCCAAAATGCTACTTTAACAGGGAATTGACAAATGAACGGGTAATATAAATACCTAAGTGAACCATATATGATATAATAACAATGAATATGATTCTGTAATAAGTAAATTACATTATTTAAATCATTATATAGGAGGTTCGGATAGATACGAAACATATCGGACATAAGGTAAGGGATAATTATTCCAATCTCATTCTTATCCGAGATTGTTTATTCGTAAGTATTTACTGGGGTTATGTTTATTATCTGTGTCCATATGTTCTCAAAATTTTTTCATAAAATGTTTAATTTTCTTCCATTTATGTTTAAAGTCATTATTACTCTTTTTTTTACTTTTACCACATTGTATGGAAAGAATCTTTCTTTTCCTTACCATACAAGGTACTTTTTGACTTTTCTGAAAAAAGTATGAGAAGAATGTTATGTTTAACTTATACGGTGTGAACGGATTTTTACGGTATCATAACGCCTCATTTTCATGAATCTTACTCTATAAGATTTTATTAATATTTTCAACAAAATACTTTTCTTTTAAAATTGAATGGAATTTTGTGAAAAGAAAATGATTTTGAAGAAGAAAGGATATTTTCTTCAAGAATTCATTTCATGTGTTTTATCAAATCCATTTTCCATATAAGATGGCATTATTTCATATGTGTATGTTTCATGTACAATGTCTCTATGGTATACATGGTTTCAATTTTCTTATGATGAAATAACCATTTGTTTTATATGAATTATGTGATGATGGGATGATGTTTATGAAACCCATTTTATTCTTTGGGTTATGATGAATGTTTTAAGTTTATTTTGTGGCACAAGTAAGAATGATTTCATTATGAGATGGTTGGGACCTATATCTCCCTCCAATGAATTGGGTAAATATTTATATCTCATGAGATAGACATGGCTAGAATGGTAAGTTAATCCGGTTCAGTGTTATAGGACTGGAATGAGGAGTGAACTTGATTCTGAATGGGACTTTTTCCACTAAGATGGTCTTGGAAGCAATGTCGTGGCTACTTTGGAAATCATAACATGTGATTAATGGATGCCAAAATTACATGATTTATTACCATTCTATTTTATCATGAATAATGTTCCTTTATGATCTATGCCTTGTGTACTTCTAAGATTTATGTCATTGCTCATGATTTTGATGTTTAGATTTTATGTTCAAGTTTATTCATTCAAATATTTATGGATTGCTTTATGTTCTCTATGATTACCATTACTGGGCATTTGAGCTCACCCTTTATATGTCTTATTTTCCCTTGTATTTAAAGAAAGGTTATAGGTAAGAAAACAAAATGGGGAAGATCTTTATGGGAGATGTTGAAGATCTTTCCCCATGATTAGAAGATTATTTTCCGAGTTTCCAAAGACACTAAACTATTGCGGTCCTTATGTGTCTATTTTTGTTATGTATTATGTATTCCACAAAAGTAATGTAATGTCCATAAACGTCAAGGGGTCTCTACAATTCGGGAAGAGATTCTTGATTTTCTTGTGAAGTATCAAGCTCCACACAATGTTTTAAATGGGAAAACAACGAGTCAAGGAATAACCATACGTAGTTAAACATTTCAATAATATAATTATTTACAGTCACTTTATAATAAATAATAACTATCCATATTTACTTTAAATCTATGAAAGAATACTATGTACAAATCCATAACTAGTGATTAGAAATTGTGTTACAACAAATTATTACAAAGATAAATATTGTGACCATTGAAAATTGAAATTACATAGTGATTTACCATTGTTTCCCTAACATTGAAAAAGATGATTTTTTTTATTATTTTACCTTCTTCTATAATACCACTTCTCAGTCTAATACAAGGAAGATACTCTAGGGGTGATTTAATGCATAAAAACTGTAAATACACATTCCCAATTATCATTTATCTTATATAGTAGAAAATCACTTCTCCCTCTCATAATGAAATAGAGAAATAAACCATTAATTGAAACGCTAATTTTTTTACATGGTTTTACCTAACTAGTCTATTTTCATAGAGTACACACTCAATGATGTAACCGTCTTACAAATATCCACTATAATTTTATGAATTTTTTCTAAACATTCTTTAGGAACTGGCTATCCATCTAGGTTTATAATCAAAATAAAGATTGAGAAAACATCACTCTATTCAATGAAAAGGACTTAATGCTCCTCAATGTGAACACCATGACATATCATGAACAAATAAAAATAGATTTTACCAAGGTTTTTATCATTCTACGCCTTATTTATCAATATAATGAACTCCATGAATTTTATAATAAGATGAAATCCTGTAAAACTCTCTTTATTTTTCAACAATAAAATCGTGAATTATTTCTTCCCATAATATCTATTTCCTAGTTAAAAAGTTAATTTCTTTTCCTAACATAGGTTAAATAAAAAGAAAATGAATGTTTGGTACATAACCTCAAAAACACCTCCTGATCACCAAATTTTTTTGTGACATTGAGGGATAATGAAATAAAAATGGTAGATTATTTACCCTCTATATAATATGAAACCAGTGAAAAATTAATACATAGTGCTGGATGGAAATATGACATGACCATGGGAACATTGGACCGAGGTAACCTCACATAAGTACCTACAGTGGGATACCAATATGTTGATTACTTGGTCAAAAGATACTGAAATATCAACATGAACCTGTATACATAACATTTCAAGAGCCAAAGAATCCACATAATTCATAAATTTGTGAATCTAGATAAAAATACAAATTATACATTAGGTTTGTGCCTAAAATGGACTAATGATACAAAAATGATGTTACTAAAGTATAATCCCTCTTCATGAATATTAAAATAAAACCTTACATTACATGTATCATGAGTCATCCAAAAACATCAACTAGTTCACCCTGACTCCATGCTCCATATGAAGAAACCTTCCATAATCTATGAAGTTTAACTATCAAAGGAATGTGACATACCCCTATCTAGATCATGGAAAATAGGGTGTATAAAAATACCAAAGGAAAGACATGTATAGTGTGAGTACATCTGACCCCATGGAAGTCACCAGCCAACTCTATCCAATCTGTTATAGAGGCAGGTGAGCAATATAGGGATATAAATTTGGAATGTACAGTTAAACATAAATAGTATATCAACATGAAACTAGTAAAAATGTTTCAATAATAAACCCAGATTAATGAAATTAAAATTATATATATGATAAATATCATGACCTAGTATATCTTTAAGGTATTTCTAGACACATCATCTAGGCTAACTTCAATCCTTGTTTGGAATTTAGATAGGGTTCCTATATACCATAAGCAACATATTAGTTAAGTATATCAAACCAAAATAGTCTTTTATAAGAGATAATGTACATATATTTATATATAATGATCCTCCAATGGAGGAATTTTTACTCACTTTGACATGGAATTCCAATTATCCCCTTTTAGGGTGTTTCCATTTATCATCATCCTCTCTAGGTATGTACAATATTTTTATAGGAAGGAATATATTTATTTATTTATTTATTTATATATTTCATAGTAATATATATAGTTTATCCTTCTTCAATAAAATGTAATTTACATAAATTTTTCAAAGTACCTCATGTTTAAGAACCACACAACCCTCAAGAAATAATCGTTAAGAGTAGGATCAAGACTAGTACATACCATACATGGAAATAAGTCTATACATAAGTAATAAAAATAACATGCCAAAAAAATTACAGGCATGCTAAATATACAAAAAATTCATGAATGTATCATGTTCAAATGAAAATTATTTCTAACATTCATTCAGGGATCAAATAATATCATAAGAAGTTCACTTATAAACATTAGAGTCACACAATAACACTAAAAACATCAAAAGGGGGAATCCCAAGACATATAATATTAGATATGATATTTAACTTTAAAATGATAAGGAAACCTACTTTGTGTTTAGTACTTGGGTTATTGATGTCCTAGTTTAACCATGATCAATAGGCAGGTTTGATATTATATTCTTTGACATCAATATACGGTGACCAAATAGGTACCAAAATATCTTAGCGGGTAACACAGTAAAGGTAATACTAAGAAAATTTAATAAACATTAATTAACAATTAATAAGCCCAAAAAGTGTTTTAAAATGATCTAAATTATGTAAAATAACTCAAGAAATGGCATACACATCCCAAATGTACATTATCATTCCTAGGGGAGCATGTAAAAGCCATAATTATTGGATTTATTAGTTCAAAAAAAATCAATTTCAAACCATTCCAATCACATAGATGCAAGATGTAAAATTTATTCTAACATCTAAAAAGCTTATATAATTTTTATTAACATGGATTAACCATAACTAGAATCTCATTTCATATCTGTGCAATTAGATTCATGGAATTTTTACTCATTTAGAAATACGATACAACTAAATTACCTATGGTCCTTTAAGAAAAAATTCTATAAATTTTATTTTTAATAGAAAATAATTAGGTAGGTCTCATTCATTGTACTCTATTTCGTTATAATTTATACACATAATCAATATAAGATAATGATAATAGGATCACCCAAATATGGATGTACATATTAAAATCTCGAAGCCCAAAATTAGACACATGACACCATCAACTAAATTAGGAACCCTAGGTAAGGCTAAAGGAAGGGTTAATCCACTGACCTAGTTAGAAATCCCAAATCCATCATCCGTAGGTGTAACCAGATGTAAAGTTTGGAAATTAGGGTCTTTTTATACCATATGTAGGATGAAAAATTATACAAAAATATTTAATTTTATCCCTATATTATAGGTGATACTTCACGATAAGAGAATTTTTCATAACCATAGTATAAATTATAAGAATAAGGGAGAACCAACATCAGCATTGAATATAGAGGACCCTGTAGGGACAGAGAAAATATTCTATTTTAAGATAAATTTTTGGTTTTAAGGGAGTTGAATAAGAATATAGGAATATTTTTCAAAGAACAAAAAACATAGAATAATAATGAAATTTTTATATTTTTGTTAATAGGGAGTTTTCTTAGGGTGTTAATAGACCAAAATTCCATTTTAAATTGAATTACACCCTGATGTTTACTATGTATTTGGTATAGGTCCACCTGTTACCTAGTGGGATCAAAAGTTATGAAGTAACACAGGTTCTTTCATGGGTCAACCTATGAAAATTTTCATACTAAGTCCCTTATTTTTTTTAAATTCCCTCAACCATTCTAAAAACATTAACTGAACCTAAAAAAAGTTTAAAATATTCAATATAATGATAATCCAAGAAGTGTATGGGTCTTTGAAAGCTCCCCAGCATCATCTTCTCATCCTTGAGATTATTTTTCTCACTTCCTAAGGGAAAATATTTTCCCATTGTGTATTTATATTTAATTTATGTTCCCAGATCTCATTTGAATGTCTCATATGCTTCTATTATACTCACACTAAAGGAATGATATTACCCCACAATACATTCTCACTCCAATCGAAGATAGAAAGAGGATTCTCTAAAAAGGTACCATATGACTCCAAATACATATATTCTTATCAAGTAACTTGATTTGGACCATGATCATACTTCAAAAACAGTAATACATTGAAAAAATCATACATTGTATAAATTAAATGAGGAAAATCTATAAAATAATACAAATCCTCATCACAATCCAAGATTTAAAATTGTCCAATGTAGTGGTGTGAAATATATCCTTTAATTACCATAAATATTTGACCTAACTGAGGGGAGACATGAATAAATAAATGATCATTAGCTTGGAATTATGAAGGCTATCACCTCTTATTGGCATCATAATTTGGGTGACATAATACCATAGAAAGCTACTTTTGAATCAATTTCACATGATTTATCATCTCTTGAACCATGATAAACTGATCAATGATGAGTATCTAATCATAGAACAATCTAATAAATAATGGAATGTTATACCATATAGTCCATATAATGGATCAATATGAATATATTCTTGATAGATGTTATTATAGGAGAAATATATGATCATTCATTTAATCTCCCAAGAGCCACCAAAATCGGTGATACATACATATAATATATTGTCAAAAAATATAAATTTTCTTTTTTGATTAACTATCCATATCGGGTTAATTTTAATTTCTTATCTTTAACTGAGATATGAGGCCCCCATAAAAACCTTGTTAAAAATGGGAGGAAAATCTTTTGTTGTGGTTGGATACAACAGTAGCTAGAACTCTATACAGTTTCACAATCATTAGAACCTAGAACATTTTCAATTATCCATCTATTGATATCTCTCAAAGTGGTAGGAAATGAGTATTCTTTGTTAGGTGATTCACCATAACCTATACTATAACAACCCATACTTTTCATACATAGATATAACATATTCTTATATGAATATTTATTACATAAAATTTCAGTCCACACTAGTATCATGTAGGTTTAGTTCCATTAGAAACATAGACATATAAACCACTTGTTCATTATTATCTCCCAATATGTTCAATATAAGTGACAGCCTTATTAGAAATATCAAACTCAATATATTTCTTCACAACATGGGGAAATAGAACCATATGAAAGCTTGATATCAAATGATAAGTAAGGGTGAACATGGGAGATATAAATCTATAATCATATGAAAGAATAATATAACAATAAAGGAATGAGATCATGACCATAAAATACAATATTACCACCCAATATCATAATGATCATAAACATGAGCTATAACATTAAATTTTTTCATTTTAAATTACATAAATCATAATAAGGATACCTCATCATAACTCTTTCATGAACATTATGTTAATTTCATAAATGTGTGTGGAATCATAATTAGTAATCAAACCATTTCATATGTCTAGGTTAACTACCAAGACCATTACACATAGAATCAAAAACTAGTTCACATTGTAGATCATGAACATCGACACGTTTACCAAAATCGATCATGCACATAATCCTGTTCTCCCTAATAGATCATGAACATCGACTTGTTTCCCATAAATATCACATGACATATAATACATTACCGAATGTATTAGAGAGAGATATATGTCTCATAAATCACATAATTAAACCATATATTTGTGTGACAGAAGATCGTAAATCAATCATCATACCATAACTAATGTTCAAGATATGTGAAAACAGTTTTACAAATTCTATTGAAAATAAAAACATGTTTACACCGAAAACACGTCATTTTGAAGATAAAATGATTTAATTCGGTTTTCAAGATGATTTTCAGGTATTCTACAACCAAATTCACAAATTAGGAAAAATAATTATAAAATTTCACATATACATGGAATGTACTTTATCAACACATGTTGTGTACCATTTCCCAGACACAGATCAGCCAGACTGAGTACACGCCCATGTCACCGGCCAGATATCACATGTTGTGTACTACCCATTCACACACCGTGTCCACTATTCTAGATGTGTTTGGTGGCTTAAGTCAATAATAAATGCCATGTGGGGTGGTGATTCATGTCTTCTACCCTCAACAACCAACCGTTGATGCATTCAAAGTCAAGGAGCGGTGTAGAGGATCACCTTCCAATGGTGAAAACAAGCCCAAGACAAGTTAACCTAAGTATACATCATTTACTTTATGTTACATTCCATGTTTTTATAAAATATATGAATAAAGGAGAAATCCCTGTATGTTTGAGGTTGTACATCCTGAAGGTGGTGCTTCCACTCTACCATTTGAACCTCCCTCAGATCCATTTAAATTTTATGATTATTGTTTTCATTTATATTTTAGGGTAATTATCCTCTTAAAATTTATTCTTCTCATATCCATGGTATGGATTGAGTCTCAACTCAATCCACACACCCTGACCATTTGAAAAAGGGGGTATTTTCCCTTATATTGGGATTTTAATAATTATTGTGTGTTATTTGTAACCTAAATCCCAAAGTTTTGTTTTTATTATGATTTTCTTATAATTTCATCAATGAATCTAAATCCTTACTCAATGTTTGTGTTTTATCAGACCAATAATTACACAAATGATGAAAACTAAAGGAGTTAAAATGAGTGATTCCATTACTATTGGTTGATCCCATTGCAACTTTATTTTGAGGTAAATAAATTAAACATGTTTTAAGTGGTTAATTACAGGACCAAGTAATTAACATTTAACTGTGTAATCATTTGTTTTCAAACCAATAAATAATTATTTTATTGAATACCCATGATAAAATATTTTTCATTAATAAATAAAATTTTAAACAATTATGTTTGTAATTAAACATGATCAGAGTTGCATCCCTGACACGCTTGTCTTCTATTTGTTCTGTTCTTCTTTTGTAATAATTTAAATTTTCCAAAAAAATTCACTATCTCATTATTTCCTTCACCATTTCTATCTAGAAAGCCAAAAAAGACTCCCCAACTTGCACTGTACCTTTATTTTTTGTCATTTCCTCCCATGGTAGACCCCAACTACTACTAGATACCTAGTAGTTGGTTCAGAAGGGAACAATAACTTCAAATTTGGACTTCTCCTTGCAATAGGTGTGATATCAAATTCTAGCACCGTTACTAGGGAATGCATAAAGAGGGATTGTGAGTCTTGTTAAATGGTTGGATTAATGAGATCTTTCCAATTTTATGTCTTCTTTTTTAGATTCTTTTTCTTGGAACCCTCTAACCTACATTCCATGGATTATTATCCAACCGGGGAGTGGTACAATCCACCTAGAGAGGATTTTAATTCGTATGATCCAATGTTTTCGTACCCACCCTCTAAAGAGTATTATCTGTACATATATGATGGGTTTCATTATGAGAAAAACCCATGTACATTTTTTACCCCACCCTTCCCTTCTCATTTGGAACCATTTTTAGGTAATACCAAAATGTTATTATTGATGATGGAGGAATTCACCACATTCCAGTTTGAGAAAACTAAAATGTTGGTATGATTTGGAAATATTGTAAAACCGATATCTGAGATAATTTCTAATATGGATCCTCTAGTTGAGTTTGAGGATGGGTGTTTTAACTTTGTTTCAGCTGAGGAGGAATTTTATGATATGAGACACACTTTTCATTCATTAAAAATTTCTAAAATTTATTTGTAGAAATCAAATTCTGAATATAAAACACATCACATCATGTTAATAATGAAATTGATCACATATTTATTTCAGAACCCTATTTTGATTACATACCTATTTCTGAGGATTCTTTTAAGTATTTTCAAGTCATTATAATTTCAAAGTATTATCCTCGAGAGGTGGGGGAAATACCAAATCAAACCATGAACCAAGTACACCTTCGGAAACTATTGGCCACAGAGCAGGGAAATTGAAAGCCACCACCCTGACCACCTGATGTTCGAGAATCAGAGAACCAAGATAAGGGAACTAGACACATGTGGTGGTTGGCACTGTGAAATCCACACCCACCTTTAGATTATGGTTAAGTACCCATAACTTTGTTCAATCCAAAGGCCTAAAACAAAGGTTCTTTCTCAGAGGTAACCAATCAATTCCTTTCCCCCCATCTTTCTTCCTTTTATATTTTTAATAAACACATAGTGTTCCATTTTACTCAACATATAGTGTACTAGCTTCACTTTTTTCCACTGTTGTAATAAGAGAAAATGAGGATACATGTCATGTAGTACCATAAAATGGAATGTAATTTTTTTATTATATATTTTAAGAAAACACTTATTATAATTACATATTAATTAATTTAATAAATAGATATTTGGGTTGTGCCGATGGAAAGGTCACTGAATTGTATCCTAGTTGTTGTCGGTTCGAATAACTATACACCTACCTTCGATACAAGAATCATTATTTCGGAAATCATATATTAATTAAACAACTTTTGAGGTATTTTCAAAATAAAATAAAAGTTTTTAAAAATAAAATAAAACCCATGGTGGGGTTGAATTGGTTGGAAAGGTCATAACCCATAGATCCAAAAGATGTGGGTTCAAGTCCTAAAAATTGAACCAGATCAATTATTTTTCACGTAAATAAAACAAAACGTCATGTATTTCGATACATGTTGTGTGATTCATGTTTTCATAATACCTTAAAACATTTTTAAAAATAAGAAATCACCCATGGATGATATAGGTATATTGATAGTGATGTATCCCAGGGTTCAAAAGACTCTAGTTTGAACTCGGATAATCTCCCTGGTCCATCCCAATAATTCAAAAATAGAAACCACATGTCATGCATTGTTCATTTTCCCATGTAGTACTACATATATAATTTATGTATATAAATCTTGGAAAACTATGTAGTACTATAACCATAGTTCTAGTAGTCAAGGGATAGTGTTAGGAATGACCAATAGCTAGTTTGAATCATGCTCCTGGCACCAGACTGATAGTAGTAGTTCTCTCTTTTAAATTTTAGAATACATTGTGTGTATTTATTAGATACATTATGTGTATAGGTTTAATTTTCATTTGAAAAATTATATAAATTTAATCTATATTTATTTTTAAAATTATTAAATAATAATTAGTATATAGTTTACTATAAAAATTATACACATAATAATAATAATAATATAAATACATACATGACATGTAGGACAGTCCACATGCCATGTGGTTGGCCAATAAAAACTGGAAGCGCTACCCGGCCTGACCCCATGTTGTGACCCCCTCCTCCCCTTTTCCTCCCTCCCTAAAGTTCCTCCATACACATCTCAACATCTCCTACTTCATTACACTCTTTTATTTCATTTTATGTCGTGATTTCAACACCATTTTAATCCCCAAATCTGGTATGTCGTTTGACACACTCTATTTCAAAATTTTAGTCATGTTTAGGTTGATTTTTGAGATCAGCCGAACATTTGGGTTCCCTGTAGTACACGGGTTCAATTAATAAAACACATCATGTACTCTAGGTACATGTCCACACATGCTCTGTTTCACAAATTTTGAAAACACAGGGTGTGTATGTTGGGTACACGCCATGTATATAGTTTTTTCCCGACCTTTAGGAACCCCCCGTGTACAGAGACTGAACAGCCCAAACACCAAGTATCAACACATGTGGTGTATATTCGATACACGTTCTGTACCCTATTCTTCTGGAGTAATCCAGGTCAAGGGAGTTCACATATTGAAAGTCATGTTCTTACACACATTGTTTTGTGCCTACACTGGGAGTGTACTTTGTTTTTTATCCCATTATGGCCAAAGTTTTGTATGGGTACTTACACAGACAACACCACATGTTATCAAACACGATGTGTATACCTCATTACATTGGCCATTCACAAAAAATTGGCCCACTCGGTGTGTTAATCTATAGTACATAGTTTTATTACCCAGTCTTACTACACGTCGTTTACTCAGGATCCACATACCATGTACTTTTTTAAATTTTTTCTCACTTTTCTTATTTCTTTTTTATTTCCTTTTCTTTTGTTGTTTTTCTTTATTTTTTGTTTCTGTTATGGCAGATTGTGTTTTTGCATGTGGGAAGTGGCTCGCACCTGCCACTGAGGGGGAGAGACCCACACGACACAGGATCTGACATCGTCCTTCTATAGCAGTAGTGATTGAGACTCTTCTAGTCTTATATCCACCAACCTTGGAAACTCTGACTCCTCTACTACTGGCACCTGCACCTTCACCATCCACTGGTTTAGAAAATGGCATGATACCATCTAAAGAGGTAAATTATCCACTGTCTTTGATGTCAGCATCTAACGAGGTACCTTGTACAGCAGTTCCCACTACTAGTGTGGCACCTTCTGATCCATACATAATAGTAGCACATCCTACTATGTCTGCTCCACCTTCCACAGCTGGAACAACCTCATAGGTAGCCTCGGTCTCAACTTCTCCAACTACTAATTCAACAGCTGGATCCACCACCTCTACCATTACGGCTCCACTACAACTAGATCAGGCTAATGAAAAACTGCATATGTATCATTTCTTGGTCTTCAATGACATAAATCTTATGGTAGACTGGTTGGAGCAATTTTCATGGCGCATGATCCAATTAAGCAGGTTTTTCCCCAACATTACTATTACTTAGTGCCTCGATATCTGGGAGGAGATTGAGGATCTATTCATCCACATCCATTTGATTGAGATACTCTAGGTTTTCACTCCCACATATCAGGATTTACTTTTTGAGTTCATTATGACCATTGAGTTAAATGATTTCACATACGGCAAGACACACACCGATATAGCTTTGCCGGTTAGATTTAGTATGGGTGGTCGACTCTTTTCACTGAATATAAATGATTTTGGATGAGGGTGTGGATTATACCCCCATCCTACCACCTCACCTCTTATATCCACCCTCACCCACCCTAAGCACTCTGATCTTATTTCCATGTGGCGGAAGATTACTGGGCCTAACCACAGGTATAGCCCCACTTCCTAGAAGAGCACACTCATCATTTAACCTCCCATTAATTTCATCCATCAGTGCTTCAATTCCATTCTCTTACCTCACAATGAGGACATGGGTGTTCTTCCCAGAAAAAACATGGAAATTCTCACCTTCATTTCCATCATGACTACCCTGACCTCCCCAATATTTCCAACTCCTACTTCCACTCCATGATCACTGATCATCAGGGAAACCTGAATGATGGTTTTTATGTCACTCGGTTGGCACACTAAATGGGTATTTTTTATCCTTATATCTCTAAAGATAAATTTGAATCTCAAAATTATATGGAATTATTAATGATTTTTCACATAAGGATGGTCAAGAATCAGGGAGACAGCTTTGTGATCGTGCAGGATTCCCTAGATCCTATAGGTAAAATAGATGACCCAGCTGCTCTTGCTGGTGTTGTTGATCCTATACCACAACATCCACCAGTAGATGTATCTTCTCCAAAACACACCACTTATTCCTCACTTCATTCTTCATCCACCATCCCTTCTTATTTTAGACTATCCACATCCCCATGTCCTCTCATACCCTCAACTGATTCACCCATTTCCATTCTCCAGGCCATGATAGAGCACTTCAAGGATACTATGAGTAATACAATTGACCAACTAGATCAGATTTTGGGCCTACATATTCAGCACCATGGACTTTATTGACCCCCTGTGCATGCTCCCCCATTCAATCCTTAGCCTTCTGCAGCATAAGCTCCCTTGACGACGCTGACCACAAATTCTATTCAATTATTCCGTAAAAGACCTGATGCTACCACTACTACTACCAGCCCAGTTGGGCCCATTGAGACTCACAAATTGTGTATCGATCCTATGCCTCCTTCTACTGATACATCTGCCATTTCCATAGATATTCCTGTTATGTATATCACATAGAACACATAGCCCAAGAATCTTGCATCATCTGCTGTTAATCCTACTCTGCTAGATCACCCTATTACCGATGATGCCTCTTCTATGGCCACACTATGACTAGTTTTTTTTCAATTGTTTCATTATATATATATATATATATATATCTATTTTTTTGTATTATTGTGATGTGATTGTCTATATGCATGTTGCATTCTTCTTCCATTTCATCGACAGTCACATGTACACTGGAGCGGCATGGGTGTCTCTTTTCAACTCCTTACCATATTTTTGAGCTCTTCAGGAAGGGAATATTATTTTAGAGTGAATTTTAATTTTCCTTTTGGTATTAACTCTATCACTACTTTCCCTCATCCTGGACCACTTTTATTTTCCCACATCATCTTCTTCTCCTTAGTGTTTCACTTGGAGGACCATATGCAATATTATGTATTGGGAGAGTCTCTGACTACACTAGTATTTTCTCTTAAACTGATCTAGTAGACATCATTAATAAATAAAATATTTTAAAATGTGGAATTTTTTTGACTAATTATATTTATAAATAAAAATGATGTAAAAGGGAAATTTATTTGTTACAAATAATTTTAAATTTCAATTTTATTAAAATGATTATTTGATATAGTTTAATTGTTGATTTAAATTAATGAACATTTAAATTTATTAGACATCTCATTTTTATTCATGTCATGAAATGATTAACCCTTTATTTTTCTCAATCCTGAGAGGTATTCTGATCCTTTTGACATATTCTTTCTAATACACTTTCCTTGAGATATTATTGGGATATAAATAACTACTAGAACATTCATGTTTTTCTCTTCAAAACATAAAGATTTTGAATGAAATTAAAATGATTAACACATTTGATTTTTTTCAACCCCTTTTTACCTTGAGACCTACCTTCCATACGAACTTTGTAAAAGCCTTGGAAGCCATGAGTTTCCATGATAGAAAGACACATTAAAAGGAAATTTATCCTTCATACCCTAATTCTTTTATAATTGTGTGTGATTATTTATTTGACTTATTATTGATAATTTGGCTATCTGTGGTACATTTTTTTGAGAAACCATGAAATTAAGTGTATGGGAGAGTTCTTATTGTTCATTTTGGAAGAGGGGTTCCAACCCGATATTTATTTTATTCTTGATGGTCCTATAAAAAAATCATTGAAAAATTAAAAAGAGGGACCAGATTCATTCATTACACTTTATTAATGGTTTTTGGACCCATGTTGACAATGATATTACCATTTGAGAGTCCCTTTTGGGATTCACTATTCATAATCTTTTATTTGGAATATAATCCATTTTTATTTAATAATTCAACATCATTTTTCAATCATTTGAGATTATTTTTCACATCATTTCCCATTTACCCGAAGCCTCACAATCATTTGTACATTTTTGAATGACCTCATAATTATATTGATTTGATTTATAATGTAGATAATGAGAATACTTACAATCATTTAGATAGATTTCATATACTTTCAATTGAGAATAATTCTTATTAAATTATATTGGCTGATGAGTAAGGTATTTTATGGTGGGGTAAATCAACAAGTGGCATGTGTATTTATGAAAATTTGAACAATGTGAATAGAATAGGATGAAAAATTGTTAATTTAATTATAAATCAGGAATGGTTATAGTATCTTTGGAATTGAAATATGTTTTTTTCATTTTAAAATACTATTCTTTGGCTATAGTATTTATAAATATAAATTGTTGAATTCTTCCCTTTTTAGAGTATATATTGTATTAATTAGATGTTGATATTTTTCTTGAGGAAAATCAAATAACTATGTGTGTGGGAGTTTTATGTTCCTACTTTGAGTTTATATTTTCCCACACACTATTGGAAAAAACATGCTTTCAAAGGATACATGTTGTTTTTAAGGTAAATTTCTCGAATTCGGTGTTCATAATGATTTTCAGGTATTTTCCATAAAAATTCACTAATTGGGAAAAATCAGAACAAAATTTCACATATAGAGAGTGTGTACTTCATCAACATTCACCGGGTACCACTTCCCAGGCACATATAGGTGAGACCTTGTACACACCCATATCATTAGCCAAATATCACATGTCGTGTACAACACATTCACACGCCATGTACGCCATTATAGATGTGTTTGGTGGATAAATTTGATACTAAACACCATGTGGGGGAGTGATATATACAATGTAGCCACACAAAACGACCACCAATTCATTCAAAGTCAAGGAATGGTGTGACGGATAACCTATCAATGCAGAAAACACGGTTGATCCAAGTTGACTTGAGTAGACTCCGTGTACTTTATGTTACATGAAATGCTTTTATAAATTCAATTAATAAAGGTGGAAACCCTTCATGTTCGAGGTTGGACATCCATGGGAGGTGTTTCCACTCTTCCAATCAAAAATCCCTACAATCTATTTTAGATTTCTCCTTATTGTTTTCATTTCTATTTTAGTGTAATTTTCCTCTTCTCCTTTATTCCTCTCATATCCATGGTGGATATTGAGTCTCGACTCAATCCCCACACCATGGACATGGTTATAAGAGGGATGTTTCCCTTATTCTGGGACCGTAATAATTACTCTGTGTTGTTTGTACTCAAAATTAGGATGTGTTGTTTTTTATGTATTTTGTTTACAATTTCCTCAATGAATCTAATGCCTTACTCACCGTTGGTGTCATATCGAACCAAGAACAACACCAATGTTGAAAACAGAAGGAGTTTTAATGACTAAATCCATGACCACTGGGTGAGCTCGTTACCACTTTCTTTTGTGGTAAAGAACTTAAACTTGTTTTAAGTATTAAATTACAAGACCAAGGAACAAACTATTAAATGTATAATCATTTGATTTAGGACCAATAAATAGTGATTTTATCGAATCCCCATGGGAAAATCCATTTCATTAATAAATTAAATGTTAAATAATGATGTTTTTAAAAAAAATTATTAGAGTTTTAACCCCTACATTCTTTTTTTATGTTATTATTTTCTATTAATTTAAATTTTCACAAATTCCTTAACTATCTAATTGTTCCCTTTACCATTTCTATCTAAATAACCAATCAAGACTCTCTAACTTGTGCTACACATTTATTTTTCCTCATTTACCCATAGGATCTACCCCAACTACCACTAGATACCTATTAGTTAGTTAAAAATTTAAAAATAACTTCTAATTTTGAATGATCCTTGTGACAAGAGTGATTTCAATAACCTAAATAAATGGGTTTCATATATATTCTATCATCGTATAACCCATGGAAAAGAAATGGGTTACATAAATATTTATTCTTTCATCATAAATGTAAAGAATCCAGAGAAATAATAATTTTTTTGTCATAATATAATATCCCAATAAAATATTAAGTTGTATAAAAGGATGATATCTGAGATGTAAAATTATTTTTAAGGATCACTTTGAATAATTCTGGAGGAAAAGTTACTTCCAATTTTGATATCTTTTTTAAAATATTTGCACATATAAATGAAAATATATTTTTTGAAAAAATACTATAATATTATAAAAGGAATATTTAGTTAATTGAGGTTTTATAAATGTAGGAAAATCTACTCCTTCTGTATTAGTTAAAAATTAATACCTTTCATATTCTTGATGGAAAAGTCTTAGAGAAGCACATTTAGAAAATGAAACAATATTCCTATCAAACCATTTTATAAAAAGTGAAACATTTGGTAAAATTATTCTAAAAAATCATATTAGAATAGTGAAAATCATTTTTTGAAAAAATCATATAAAACATGGACAAGGAATATAAATATTCTATAGTGAACACTTAAACATGAACAATCATCAATACTGATGAGATTGTAAAATAAATTACTACCATTTTTGTATTTCTTGAATTGTAAGCCCCTTGAAAGAAGGAAACATATATGTATAAGTAAATCAAATAATTTTTATAATAATAATCATAAAATAAATTAATTTGAAGAATATAAACTACACAAAATAAACAAGTGGTATATAAGCTACATGTCATACAAAATTAAAAGTGAGATGAAAATCCTATACCTTAGGTCTGACATGATGCATACACATTTTAACCTCCAATATAATAAATATATATTTATTATACATACATTAAATAACAATAATTTTATATATCATGTTACTATATGAACCAAGGGGGATCAGGCTGTAACACTAGAAGCCCTCCTCTAATAAGCCAGTGGATGAAGACTAACTCCGAGTAGACTATCACATACATGGGAGGCCTTAGCCTAAAGTAAATATTTGAACACACCCACATACAACTCCATGAAACATTAAAGAGATATATAAAACAAAATCAAAAAAATGCATGTGTATAACTACCTCAAACCAGAGTATAATAGAAGTAAAAAAAATGAAAAAATAGGGCCCACCAAACTAAAACATAAAAGTTGTTTTACTTCCTCAGAATGTGGGGATTGCTGTAAAATTCACCCACAGGAAAGCTCCTCAGCTAAGCTATGGTAAAAACCCAAGTCGGTTTGTCTCACTAATCTTCACCTGCTCTGGGTCATCATGGGACTCCGTTGAAAGACATGTGTTCTATAAAAGACAAAACAACATGTGCAAGAAAAAATCATGCAATGGTGAGTATAAAGATACTAATTAGGCACCCCCAAAACCCAAAAGTAAAAGTGAAACTAAATGGAAACATTTTTCTCAACCCATCCAGTGGGAACCCAAATGAGGGAGAACCTCCATCTTGAGACCATCCTCGGCTAAACACAGCTAGTCATCATGATGTCCCTGGTATGCTAATGAAATGAAACATACAAAAAGGAATCCAATAACATAACCAAATATACTCTTCTTCTACTCCAAGTCTCATGGTCCCAACCATAGACTATCCATGGTATCAAACTCAAAGGTCCAATGCAACACTTTCATCGTTCTTATAAGGTACTGAAATCAAATCTAGAAAAGGGCTCCTACATGAGGTGAAGGTGAAAACCTACCTTGGGGAACACAAATAAATCCAAACCATCCCTGATGGTGCACAAAATAAGAGGGGTATGAATCGATATCTCAAAGTCTATGTGACAACCTTTCCATCCCATATGGGCCTCAACCAAGAGATGTCACTCTATAGGGAAATGAAATAACAAACCAACCCGGACAACCCTCCAGGTAGTTATACAAGATGGCATGCTCGACGAATAGTACCACGGAGGAAGTCACTCATTGACTATACAAACTATAAATCCTAAACTATGGGATCCCACCTAGGGTCTCCTGGGGGGCCCTAAAACCCATACTAGAATCACCTTACATAGATGGGTGTACTGCACAACATCCTAAATTAACTCACCTATCAGAGGATCAATGACCTTGTAATGTTAGTCACGTAGATTCTAAGAACTCTTCCAAGGAGAAAGTTAGGATAGATTCTAGAAGGAAGAAATGCATGATACACAGATAGGGAATCTATTCCCAGGGATCACTGGAGGCTCCATACCCAACTAGAACATCCTGGGAAGAGGATCGAAACTAGAGTAACTATTTGTAACAGTGGAACCAAAATTCCTACCACGGAAACACGAAGGCACGTGAGGATCATGTTGGGCCTCTCAGGGTGATACATGATGCAAATATGTGATTCTGTTTTTGAAGAATATTAATAAAACTCACTCTAGTAGTGGGAATCCCACACTACAGGTATGCAAAGTAGTCAAATAGGGGTCGATGTCTAGTGAAGAGAATGTAATACCAAACACCCTCATAATAGTTGAAGATGGTTCACAACCCTGTAAAGGGGACATTATTCCGAAAACCCTTATTGTTAAAGGACTATGGGGAACCACTCAATTCAACTGGTTGAATTATCACAAAAATGGACCAGGGCGGACCCACTCAACCATTCTAGTAAAGGCATCACTGAACCAAGAAACCCACACAATATCACTTTCACATTGTATCTCTTAGTACTATACAGTGTCTACCATCACATTCTACACAGAAAAACACATAGGATAGGCTATTTAGTTTCCAGATACTTACATCTGATGAAAAAATTTTATATCACTACATTAGTCTTGAACTAGGATTCATGGGTCCCACACCTTGACATTATTTTAAACAAAGAAAATTGGCATTGGAACGGCTGCCTAAAAACCCACGTCAACACACCGCTAATAGAGTTTCAATTGGACGTCGCAGGAAGACGCCAAATCCAAAACAAGAACCCCAAAATAATAATAATAATATAATTATTTAATTTAGTTGTTTCATTCAACCAAGCCATGAAATAATGTATTTAAATTCCCAAAATAGTATTAAAAGATCCGGATTGATGAGAAAAACATGAGGGCACGGATGGAGCATTAATCGGACACCCTGATTGGGAGATACGGTAATTTGAAACTATCCTGGCCCGACCCAAACTGTTATAGAACGTTCTAGCCAGAACACTATGCCTAGGCCTACACACTTTAGCTTACCCAATCTATTTCCTCAATCTAAGGCCTAGTCGTGCCAACCCGTAGCCCATATTCGCCAACCCACGACCCAACCTCATTGGTCCCGCCGCTCTCCATCCCCCGAACCCCACATACTCGATTGCTTTTCATCCTCTACACCTCCGTGTCGATGCACCCATCCACAATTCCGAACCCTACCTCTATTCCACTTCACTACACCCAACATCCCTTCCACATAACTGGAACCCACTGCACCATGGCCTGACCAAAGGCACATCTCTCTAGAGTCATGCCCTTCTAAACCCTTTGCGCCTCCTCCTTTCTCAGACTAAAAGGACCACTTCAGGTGTTGGAAAATTATTTTGAGACCATATCTGGAATCCTCCAGATGAGATCATCAAAGAATCATGCTCCTATTTAAGATTAATTGACATTTCTAACAAAAAATATGAATAAATAAGGGAGTTGGGATTAAAACTCAATTATGTGTACCTTTGAGTGAAACATCGAAGCTTTAAGGTCAAATCAGCACTTTGAGGCTACTACCGCACACTATTTATGCCATGCCTAGGGTACAGATGATGTTATGAACTCAACCGTGGTCTCAGAAATTGGATCTGAGACTCTATTTAGGATTTATTTGATATTACATCCAAATATAATAATTTTATTTAATAATTTTATTTATTATTACGTCCTCAATAACTTTTTCCACATAAGGCATGTACCCCCAAAAGTTATACCCCACCTAGGGTAAAAGGCATGGTAAAGACTCAATCATGGACTCCATTTTCTAATCTGAGATACTATTTAAGAAATAACACATTTCCTCTCCATGAATAGTATTAAACAACTTAATGGTTTAATAAAATTTACTCTGGGCACATTGGGCCCTTGAATTCCAAACCGTCTCTACCACTAGCTTTAGAAATATATGAAGAAATATTCCAAAGTACTACAAGGTAATTCTTGAGTCACTACACCCTCCCCAACATAAAACATTTCATGCCCAAAAATTAAAATTCTAGGCATGAGGGAAAGAAACTGGACTCTCAACTGGGTCCCCCTTTCCAATGAGTTCACCAATACCACCAAAAATCCCCCAAGGGTTCCCATGCTACTGAAAATCACACACTCATGGGAACAACAAGGACTACCAAACCCAATTCCAGAACATCTGAGGTCGACATCGTTCAACAAGGCATATGTTTCCATAAGTGTGATTGTTGAGAACCACCAAGATCCCGGTCTCTTTATGTCATAGGGTCGACTGGTATGCCACTTCACTGACCTGATTCATAGACCAACTAACCTACTAAAAACATAGAAGTAAAAGGGACACATCCACCACACCTCAGTACTATCCTCTTTGGGCAGCATTGACTATCTCGTACGTTTTTGTATCGTGTCTCAAGAATTCGTCTTAGTGGAGGAATGTGTCCATCATTCTTGTGATTCCGAAGCCATGTCAATCACACCACAACCTCCTCAATAGACTTTTGTACCAAGATAAAAATAAATAGATGAGGGTATAGATGAACAAAATAAGGCTTCCCAAGCACACAACCTCCATCCTACCAGTGACATCGCACAAAATTCACAATACAAAACCCTAACAGGAACACACAATTCAGGGGAACTCATCCACCACACCTAGACACTGTCCACTTTGGGAGGTAGTTACTCTCTTGAACAATTTTAGTCGCGTCACAAAAATAAATCTCAATGGGGGAAGGATCTATCTTCATCATCTATTAGATAATACAATGAACGACATTGACATGGTGTCTTACCGATTCAACATGTCACTTAGAACAAACCTCAAGAAAACTGAGTAAATAAAAACATAAATTCAAACTATTGTAGAATGTAGAAAGAACACAGAGTGTACCTTTATCTGTCTGTGGTGCCTCTGGATCAAATGCCTCTATGGCCTGTAGTTTTCCCCACCCCCATTCTCTAACTCTCTAAGCCTAGAGGGTACCTCTTGTGGGTTGGTGGTGAAAACTTTTACCATCTTACACCTCCCGCTACTATAGCTTCTTATCCACCGCTTATGCTTCTATGCGGACCACCGTTCTCAAAATGTTGCCTCTACCAAGGAAGTCTTTCAACTAACTCCCTCACTACAACACGACGGGTATGAAAATCTCTCTCAAGATGTCCCCAGCTATCATAAGAATAACATTGCATGTCCTGGGGAAGACTAAAACCATCTTTAGAGCCCCGAGCCTCAATTCCACCATCATGGGGTCACCTCCTTAAACACCATGCATGCCTGGATCCTTGAGCCTGTCATCAACAACTAGATACCAAACTAGCTACTGAGGTATCATCTTCTGCATGACCAACACTAATAGACATATACTTTTCCTCTAGAAATATATCCACCACTAAGGCCTAATCCAACACTCCAACATAGGTGGAAATACATAGTCAAACCACTAGTTCCTTGGTCTCTTTGTGAAAGCCCTACTCAAATGTTGGTTCTCGGAAGAACGAATCTCAAACCATATTTGGGGAGTAATGCGAGAGGTCTGTGAACCTTTCCATGTACTCCTCTATGGTCCTACACTCCTATTGAATCTACAAAATCTCATTAATATGCACTGACCTCAGTGTTAATGGATAAAACTCCTCCTTAAAGATGATCTCAAACTCTTCCCATGAGAGCATCTCATCATCATGGGTCTATGTTGAAAGACTCAACCAGTGCCTGACTGAACTCTGAAAAAGTATCACCACTAGGACAACCTTCTGATCGAGAGGTGTCCTTAAAAGGCATAAAATGTGTGTGACTGCAGTGAGCTAGTCATCAGTAGGATGGGGGTATTGGTCACCCGAGAACCTCAGAGGTCACTACCTCTAGAACTCGTGAAGCACACTAATCCTGCGTGCATCCTCATCCTTCACTCATGATACAACCTGATACTTAAAAGGTGGTGGATCAACTGGCAAACCATGATGAAGTGCAGCCTCAAAACATGTACTTTTCCCTGAAGCCTCACTACGGGGTGTATCCTTACGATAATCCCGCTGTGGAACCCTATAAGGCTGATGTTATGGAGGAATATGAAATAGCATCAAGATGCATAGTGGTCAAAGAGTATATCTGTAACATCCCAGGTAAATGAATAATATTACATTCTAATGTTTATCAATATTTGTGATTAAAATGTTAATACTACTTTAAAGGGAATGCTATTCTCAATGGCGTACCCTATATGCAACAACTAGTTTCTTTGAAATCTTATGTTGCACACTAATAATATAATAATATTATAATAGTTAACGACTAGACGTTGTAATGAAGGGAATGAACAGAAATAACTACAAAATGATTACATATGTTTTTCATACATTTTTACATTTATCCAATAAATTTTAGAGTCTTAAAATCCGAATGAATCCAATTTTAAGAAATAAATACTCTAATATTTTTAAAAGATTGTTTTACCGCCTTTTGATGGCGAACCTTTTTTAAATATAACTTCTAAAAATTTTATAAGCTCTATTTTCCAAAATAAACTTATTCTTTATTATTGGGATATTGAAATTTACTTTGGTTAAATTTTTGGTATGTTTCTGACAATGTTCATTCTTTTTAATGAATAGTGAAAAATATTGCATTTTACATCAAAACTGCTTTTTCATATAATTTAAATATATTGATAGATTATCTTTTTAATTGGTTTTAAAGTTTAATTAGAATATATTTTTACAATTTAATCCAATAGTTTTCATTATAATTAATTTCACTTTGTAATTGGGCATAAACTAAGGCCAAACTTTTCATATATATTGTTTCAAAGAAACCCGCTATTTGTTTTGACAATGGAAATTATTTTTAAATTAATTATTGAAATTTATGTGTTTGTAATTTGGTAAAATGGATTCCATATTTTTAATCAGAAGCTCCAAATTATGTAATTATGACTCTTTTGTTTTTGGACTTTGTGAATAGTAACGACGGTAATTATCGTTAATTATCTTGATTAATTAGTAATCGGGTAGTTAAGGATAATAAAATAATATCATAATAATAGAAAAATGACACCAAAATGTGTCCTAATACTACTGGTTGTGTCATGGCCGACCATGGGATCCCTTATGCCAAACTTGGGGACCCCATGGAATCACTTTTGTGTGATAATGACTTTTTATCTTTTTTTTAAAGAAAGTAAATATAACAAAGAATGCATCACCTGAGTAAAAAAAATTTAATTTTGTATACATAAATCATCTCTTAGACTATAAATAGTCATTGGAAATCTAAAAAGATTTCCTACATCATAGTATTTTTTTATAATTTTTAGACATTAAATAAATTAAATTATATATGAGACCATGATGATGCAGTGATTACCTCATTATTTAACGATTTAAATAAAATTAAATGATAATGTAAAATCTAATACCTACACATATCAAAAAACCCATTGTATGGGTGTATTTCGAACCCTTATCACCTTGTCCTAGAAATACAACAATGTGAGACCTTTAAAATCCGAAACCCATCTGAAAATAAAGTAACATTTTATACCTTTCCAAGAGTGCCCCTCCTCTCCTCTTATAAAAGGCCCCCCACCTCTACCTCCTTACCCACACCTCTCAAGCCTTTGGCTCGGCCAATCTCTGCTCATTTTGTCTCTTCACATCCCTATCTTTATCCTAGAATACTTACCTTAGGTAGAAAGCTTTTCAAGAAACCCTTTTGGTTCAAACCAAAAGGAGTTACCCGATTCAAAGATAAGTCTTCTCTAATGATCTTTTGTTTTATTTTGCTTCTCCAACCCCATAAAATCTTTTTATTCTTTTCTTTTGTTACAAAAACAGTATCTTCCATATACTATTATGTTTTTATAAGAATTATTCGAGCTAAACTTACACACACCTACATCTAATGGTTAAAGAGCATACTGTTTCTGTGGATGGAGAAATTCTGCCACACGAAACGATGATTGTTCAATATTCTTCTAACACCTTCAAAGGTGGACATCAAGATGTCACTATATTTATATACGATATATAATATGTTTATGTTTTCCTTAATATTCTGTATTTTTAATTTATGTCATGCCTTTATGGTTTCCATTATGGGTAAACTTGATATCTTCATTTTAGGAAGTGCAGACTACCGCCCCCTCAAAATGATTTGATTCGTTAATGCCTTATGTGGGAAATATAAAGGATAGAGTTAATGATATTATATATGATATTATACTAGAATTATAATATATCTTTATATCATTATGATTTCACTCCATTAAGTAATAAATAGAAATGAAAGTAGCGTTCATGCGTACGTACGACCTACCGTCTCCATGAACGGTGCATTTCATTTCTTTTTATCTCCAAATGTTATGGAATAGTATAAAATGAATATGTACGGGATATATATGATATTTAAATCATCAATATGATTCTTGAGATTATTTACTTATAACTACATGGACAATCATTTTCAAACAAGTTCATTTTTGACTCATGTACCAAACATCGACAAAAACGTCTGATATGAACTCACATTATTAACCAATTATTATAACATTGTAATATGTGATATGAACTGAATAATAATATTTAAAGGAGGACCTTAAGCAATTATAAATTGACCAAAGTTTATTATTCAGTAATATAAATAAATGAACAAGACAAGTCAGACTTGAGGTAAGGGATCTGGCCTCTCTCTTTCTTTTCAAGTACCCTATTTTATGTCATTTCATTTATGATACATGTTCTTATGTTAGAGGATGTTCTTTTATATTCACCATAATTTAATTTGTATTTTAATATTATGATATACCCCCTCTTACTCTCATCAATTCATTTTTTTGATTTTTTAAGTGGCCCTGTGAGGCTGCCGAATTTTCGTAAGGGATCCAACCTCTCTCTTTCTTTTAAAGTACTCTCTTTTATGTAACTTAATTTAAGATCTTGTTTCTAATGTTGGGGGATGTTATTCTATATTACTCTTACTTAATTTTTTTTTAATATGATGAGTGACCTTATTTGATCTCATCAATCCATTTTTGGATGTTTTATGTGGCGTCGTTAGGCTGCCGAATTTTAATAAGGGGATTTTCATCTCACTTTTTATTTCCATGATCTTCATGCTATATTGGCCACTATTTCCCTTTTTGTGGTGTATTTACTGCCCATTATTTTAATATTTGTATAATATACTCTAATTTATGTGTAGTTACATATTCATTGTATGACCCTTCTTTCATGAGGTGTACGTTTCGAAAGTTACCCAAATCGGTAAGGGAACCTTTCACCCACCTCTTTTTAAAAGACTTATTTTGTTATGTCTTTTAATTTACATATTTTTTATGTTGTTATATGTTCTTATATATCCATATTTATGTAAATTTTATTTCCAAGTGATGAGATCCCATTTTCTCTCTCATCATCTAATTTTATGAATTTTAAGGTGACGTCATTAGGCTGTCAAATATTACCAAAAGAACTTCTTAACCCAATTTCGATTTCTTTGGGTTCAACTTGTAGTTATTGAATATGTCATCCTATGAATATGTGTGAATGACCTATGGTTGTTTTAAACTTAATATCAACTTATATTGGGTGTATTTATATTTTTGAGACATAATTATGAGATTGATTTATCCTTAATTTAAGGATACCTTCTTTATAGGGGATTTCATCTCAATTTACATTTCCATTGAGACTTCATTTTTGATATGCACCAATTCCCTCTTTTATGGTGTATATACTATCCTTTGACATATTATATCATAAATACCTTTATTCTAATGATATTATAAAGTTCTAATTAAATTTTATTCCTCAATTACCGTATTCAAGTGTCTCTCATTTTGTTAAAAACCCTTCAACTAAAATATCGTTTTAAATGTTTAAATGATTTATTCTTATAAATATTTCCCATTAATATCCATGTTTTCAAAATGGTTTTAAGGATTTATTTATATGGATATTAATGGTTTAAAATGTTAAAATCTTTAAAGTGGTGTGGGACACTTTGATTCAAAAATCTCTTTATCAAATGTTTTAAATGGTTTTGAAAATGGTTTTTAGAATGGATTCATTATTTCAATATCTTAAAATGTTATATTATTATTTCAATGTGGGAATTTTATCTTTCCTTTATGCTTAAGTTATGTGAAATGATTATGTTATGGTTCTTGGGCATTGTTTATGAAGACGGGTGGTTCCGTGATAAACTAATGGTGGGTGAGCCCGATATAGATCTCCAATGCATTGGGTAATGTGAAGGAGTTAAACGTTAAGGTTTCTCTGAAGTGATTTAGGGAATATAATGTGATGGGTATTCCAAATTTAACCATGAGGGTTAATCCCTACGTAAGAATGTTATGAATGCCTCAAGTTACCTTTATGTATTATGATTTCTATGATTTGTTCATAAATCTTATGATTTCATGAGGTATGTTAACATTCTTATGTTTTATGAGTAAAGTATGATTTCATTGATTCTTATGTATACATGTAATAATGTTTCCATTCCGAAGTTTTATATCCCTTACTGATCTTTTTATGATCATCCAATGTTTTTGAAATGTTTTTCACAGGTCAAGGGAAAGGTACATGATATGATGATAGTGTCAAGGAAGTGTTAAGAAAGAATCCATGTTTTATTTTAAATATGTTTCCATTGAAGGAAAAAAATGAATATTATCTTTTATGTAACCACTTTTTTTAAATGTGGAATGTAATGCATGATTTATGATCTAATTCTCTAAAACTCTAAACCAGAAAAGATCCTCAATATGTATTCTTGAAATAACTCAAGATTAAGTAATGTTTAAGGTTGGGGCCTTATAGTTGGTATCATAGGTCGGTTTAGATAAATTTAGAGGTTAGAGTGTTGTTTTAGCATAAGTGACAAGTTGTGTATGAGCACAATGGTAATTATACTGGATAGAGTCATTGTTATTTTTTAAGGTTGTAATGAGTTTGAGATAACTAGGATAAATATATCTTAATGTTTATCTTCCTCTTTAATACATGATGATTTTGTTGATAGAATCACACTGACCTTTTTGGTTTTAGTAAATGGATGGATCTAGTAGGCACCAAAGTGACAATGGGTTTGAATGAAAACTATGGTGGTTCTCTGATTAAGAGACTGGATGAAATGGGGGATTCAATGAGAAATCTTGTGGTTATTCTAAACCAACTATCAGGTGTAATGATCAACCACTTGAACCTTGGTGAGTTCTCTAATGCCTCTTTTATGAGAGAACCAACTCGATGTGGAAGTTCATGTGATAATTATAAAGGTAACCATTAGGGTTTACATGATCCTTAATTTTGAGGTAATTATGGGATACTATATGTTATAATGGAAGATAAAAGGCATGAGGTAAAATTGACATTAAAATATGTTATGGTTATCTTAGAAGATTTTATCTCTTTTGGGGGGGATTTTTTTAAGAATTAAATAGTTTTGGAAAAAGGACAACATGTAGACCGTGTGACAACCTGTTGCCTCGGATGAAGCTGCGGGAATCGAACCCAAAACCAAAGTGCAACTAGTATTTATCGCTTACCACTGGACTACGTGAAGTCCCTAGTTAGTTTGAATTATTCTTTTTAGTTAGATGATTTTATGAATTAAGAGTATGTTGATTTTGGGTTATCTATGGAAATTATTAACCTATCATGGAGGATATGTGACTAGGTTAATTATTTTTCAGTATGAGACTTTAAGAGCAACTAATGTTATTTGGAGATAAATTTTAATTTGTACCTTGGGAGACTATGTGATTAAATCCTTCAAATATTTCGGTTTCAATATTATTTGGGTTTACTATGAAAAATTTTATGGATAGATGTTTATTTAATGGTCTTTGTTGAACTTTGGGTTTTGTTTGACAAATTTTGGAGATTAGGAGTAGTTTTTCTTTTTGAAAAAAAATGTCCTTTTTGGGTATTATCTGATCTCGTACAAAACGTTTTGGTTGGGTTTTGGTTTATATCTAAAGACATGGGAAATATATAGTTCTCTTCTGTGGATTAGGTAATTCTCAAGAAGTTGATTATAGTACTCTTAATGCGAACAAGTCTTCCTAAATACTCGTCTTTTGAAGAAAATATGAGTTTGATTAAGGAATCTAGTAAAAGTTGAAAGTCTGTGTGACAAGTAAGTATGTTTCATTATGATTTAGTTAAGCTCAAAAATAAATTCCTCAATTAAGAGTAACATAAAACAAAAATTTTGTCTGTTAACTTTTCCTACTAGGGAATCGAATACCGTTTAACCCATCACAAGTTTGTGATTTTCTTGTAGTTAACTTTCTCCTAGACATGTTTACTATCACTCTCCATTAGAACATGACCCTTTGTTTTTTCCTCCATATCCATATTTTCATACATGGAATCCTAGTATGGTTTAACTCCGGTGACCTTTTTACTTCTCTTCCATTCTTTTAAAGTGATAGTTTTACTGACTCTTGTTCCGATGTGGGACTTTCAATGAAGTTTCCAAGCCCAATTTTGAAATTACGAGGACAAAATTCCCAAAAGGGGGAAGGATGTAACATCCCAGGTAAATAAATAATATTATATTCTAATGTTTATCAATATTTGTGAATAAAATTTTAATACTACATTAAAGGTAATGTTATGCTCGATGGCGTACCCTATACGCAACAACTAGTTTTTTTGAAATCTAACATTGCACACTAATAATATAATAATATTATAATATTTAACCCCTAACTGTTGTAATGGAGGGAAAGAACAGAAATAACTAAAAAATTATTACATATGTAAGTCAAATATTTTTACATTTATCCAATAAATTTTAGAGGCTTAAAATCGAAATGAATCCAATTTTAAGAAATAAATACTCTAATATTTTTAAAAGATTTTTTTTCCGCCTTTTGATGGAAAACCTTTTTTAAATCTAAATTTTGACAATTTTATAAGCTCTATTTTTCAAAATAAACATATTATTTATTATTGGGATATTGAAATTTACTTTTCTTAAATTTTTTGTATGTTTCTGGCAATGTTCATTCTTTTTAATGAATAGTGAAAAATATTACATTTTATATGAAAACTGCTTTTTCATCTAATTTAAATATATGGATAGATTATCTTTTTAATTGGTTTTAAAGTTTAATTAGAATATATTTTTACAATTTAATCCAATAGTGGTCATTAGAATTAATTTCACTTTGGAATTGGGCATAAACTAATGCCAAACTTTTCATATATATTGTTTCAAAGAAACCCGCTATTTGTTTTGACAATGAGAATTATTTTTAAATTAATTATTGCAATTTATGTGCATGTAATTTGGTAAAATGGATTATATATTTGGAATCATAAGGTCCAAATTATGTAATTAAGACTCTTGTTTTTTGGACTTTGTGAATAGTAACGACGGTAATTATCGTTAATGATCTTGATTAATTAGTAATTGGGTAGTTAAGGATAATAAAATAATATCATAATAAAAAAAATGACACCAAAATGTGTCCTAATACTATTGGTTGTGTCATGGCCGACCATGGGATACCTTGGTCCAAACTTGGGGACCCCATGGAATCACTTTTGTGTGATAATGACTTTTTATCTTTTTTTAAAAGAAGGTAAATATAACAAAGAATGTATCACCTAAGTAAAACATTTTTAATTTTGTCTAAATAAATTATATCTTGGGCTATAAATAGTCATTGAAAAGATAAAAAACTTTTCTACATCATAGTATTTTTTTTATAATTTTTAGACATTATATAAATTAAATTATATATGAGACCATGATGATGCATCGATTACCTCATTATTTAACGATTTAAATAAAATGAAAAGATAATGTAAAACCTAAGACCTACACATGTCAAAAAAACTATTGGATAGGTGGATTTTGAACATTTATCACCTTAACTTAGAAATACATAAATTTGGGACCTTTAAAATCCGAAAATCCTTTGAAAATAAGGTATCATTTTATACCTTTCCAAGAGTGCCCCTCCTCTCCTCTTTTAAAATTCCCCCACCTCTACCTCCTTACCCACACCTCTCAAGACTTTGCCTTGTCCAAGATTTGCTAATTTTGTCTCTCCACATACCTATATTCATCATCTAAGCCTTACATTAGGAAGAAATCTCTTCAAGAAACCCTTTTGGTTCAAACCAAGTGGAGTTACCTGATTCAATGGTAAAGTCTTCTGTAATGCTCTTTTGTTTTATTTTGCTTCTCCAACCCCCTAAAATCTTTTTATTATTATCTTTTTTAACAACAACAGTATAATACATATACTAGTATGTTGTTATAATAATGATTCTAGCTACACTTATACACACTTACATCTAATGGTTAAAGAGCATATTGTTTCCGTGGATGGCGAAATTCTGCCTCATGAAACGATGATTGTTTAATATTCTTCTAACACCATCAAAGGTGGCAATGAAGATGTCACTATATTTATATAAGATATATAATATGTTTATGTTTTCCTTAAGCTTCTGTATTTATCATTTATGTCATACCTTTATGGTTTCCATTATGGGTAAACGTGATATCTTCATTTTAGGAAGTGAAGACTACCGCCCCCTCAAAATGATTTGATTCGTTAATTCCTTATGTGGGAAATATAAAGGATAGAGTTAATGATATTATATATGATATTATACTGTAATTATAATATATCTTTATATCATTATGATTTCACTCCATTATGTAATAAATAGAAATGAAAGTAGCGTTCATGCATACGTACGGCCTACCGTCTCCATGAACGGTGCATTCCATTTCTTTTTATCTCCAAATGTTATGTAATAGTATAAAATGAATATGTACGGGATATATATGATATTTAAATCATCAATACTATTCTGGAGATGATTTACTTATAACTACATGGACAATCATTTTCAAACAAGTTCATTTTTGACTCATGTACCAAACATCGACAAAAACGTCTGATATGAACTCACATTATTAACCAATTATTATAACATTGTAATATGTGATATGAACGGAATAATAATATTTAAAGGAGTACCTTAATAAATTATAAATTGACCAAATTTTATTATTCAGTAATATAAAGAAATGAACAAGACAAGTCGGACTTGAGGTAAGGGATCTGGCCTCTCTCTTTCTTTTCAAGTACCCTATTTTATGTCATTTCATTTATGATCCATGTTCTTATGTTAGATGATGTTCTTTTATATTCACCATAATTTAATTTGTATTTTAATATGATTATATACCCCCTCTTTCTCTCATCAATTCATTTTTTTGATTTTTTACGTGGCGCTGTGAGGCTGTCGAATTTTCGTAAGGGATCCAACCTCTCTCTTTCTTTTAAAGTACTCTATTTTATGTAACTTATTTTAAGATACTATTTATTATGTTGGGGGATGTTCTTATATATTCCACTTGCTTAAAATTTTATTTTAATATGATGAGTTACCCTTTTCGATCTCATCAATCCATTTTTAAAAGTTTTATGTGGCGCAGTTAGGCTGCCGAAATTTTATAAGGGGATTTTCATCTCACTTTTTCTTCCCATGAGATTCATGCTACATTGGAAACTATTTCCCTTTGTGTGTTGTATGTACTGCCCATTATTTTAATATTTGTATAATATACTCTAATTTATGTGTAGTTACATCTTCATTGTATGACCCTTCTTTCATGGGGTGTACGTTTCGAAAGTTACCCAAATCGGTAAGGGAACCTTCCACCCTCTTCTTTTCAAAAGACTTATTTTTTTATGTCTTTTAATTTACATATTTTTATGTTGGGATATGTTCTTATATATCCTTATTTATGTAAATTTTATTTCCTTGTTATGAGATTCCATTTTCTCTCTCATCAACTAATTTTATGAATTTTAAGGTGACGCCGTTAGGCTGTCGAATATTACCAAAGGAACTTCTTAACCCAATTTCGATTTATTTGGGTTAAACTTATAGTTATTGAATATGTCATCCTATGAATATGTGTGAATGACTTATGGTTATTTTACAATTAATATCAACTTATATTGGGTGTATTTATATTTTTCTCACATAATTATGAGATTGATTTATCCTTAATTTAAGGATACCTTCTTTATAGGGTATTTCATCTCAATTTACATTTCCATTGAGAATTTATTTTTGATATGCCCCAATTCCCTCTTATATGGTGTATATACTGTCCTTTGACATATTATATCATGAATACCTTTATTCTCATGAAATTATAAAGTTCTGATTAAATGTTATTCCTCAATTATTGTATTCCAGTGTCTCTCATTTTGTTAAAAACCCATTAACTAAAATATCGTTTTAAATGTTTAAATGATTTATTCTTATAAATATTTCTCATTAATATCCATGTTTTCAAAATGGTTTTAAGGATTTATTTATATTGATATTAATTGTTTAAAATGTTGAAAGCTTCAAAGTGGTGTGGGACACATTGATTCAAAGATCTCTTTATTAAATGTTTTTAATGGTTTTGAAAATGGTTTTTAGAATGGATTCATTATTTGAATATATTAAAATGTTATATTGTTATTGCAATGTGGGAATGTTATCTTTCATTTATGCTTAAGTTATGTGTTATGATTATGTTATGGTTCTTGGGCATTGTTTATGATGACGGGTGGTTCCGTGATTAACTAAGGGCGGGTGAGCCCGATATAACTCTCTGATGCATTGGGTAGTGCAAAAGAGTTAAACGTTAAGGTTTCTCCGAAGAGATTTAGGGAATATACTTTGATGGGTATTCCAAACGTAACCATGAGGGTTACTCCCTATGTAAGAATGTTATGAATTCTTTAAGTTACCTTTATGTCTTATGATTTCTATGAGTTATTCATAAATCTTATGATTTCATGAGGTATGTTAACGTGCTTATGTTTTATGAGTAAAGTATGATTTCATTGATTCTTATGTATACATGTACTAATGTTTCCTTTATGAATTTTTATATCACTTACTGAGCTTTTTATGCTCATCCCATGTTTTTGAAATGTTTTTCCCAGGTTAAGGGAAAGGTACATGATATGATGATTGTGTCAAGGAAGTGTCAAGAAATAATCCATGTTTTATTTTAAATATTTTTCCGTTGATGGAAAAAAATGAATACTATCTTTAATGTAACCACTTTGTTTAAATGTGGAATGTAATTCATGATTTATGATCTAATTCTCTAAAACTCTAAACCTGAAAAGATCCTCAACATGTATTCTTGAAATAACTCAAGATTAAGTAATGTTTAAGGCTGGGGCCTAATAATATCTGGGGAGTTTACTAAAATAGGATAATGAAAATATTGAAATCGGTCATATATGATTTATGTACCATTATTTCCCTACGACTGGTGTCCTAATGTTCTAAGTCCAAAGGCATGTTATCAGAGTATTGGTGAATGGATACGTTGGTTATTGCACCAACACTAGATTCCCTATCCTAAAATACAAACTCGAAACACTCTAACATTGTCTCTGTTAAACCCAAATCAAGATCACTATTATGGTCACAAGGTTGAACCGACCACCTTTTATACCACACTGTCACTATCCAAACTGATGTGGCTCAGGCCACAACTCCCCAAGTCTACCTCCAATAGACTAGGGGCTTGCGACTAGCATTGAGTAAGCTATCAAACACATGGTATTACTTATACTAAGGTACCTATATGCACACACCCATATACACCTATATAAAAAAATTCATAGATATATAAAACAAAGTGAAATGAAATGCATGAATACAAAAATCCCAAACTAGAGTACATTAAAAGTTAGAAATGTGGAAAAAACAAGGCCCACCAAACTAAGATAGAAAAAGTGTCCAACATATTCAAAAGTATGGGATCATTATCAAATGAACCCACTAGAAATATCCTCAACTAATCTATAATAAAAACACGGTTCATTCCGTCTCACATAACTCCACCTACTCCGAGTCCTCCTGGGACTCTGTTGAATGGCATGTTGTCTACACATGGCACAAAACATGTCTGGAAAAAGGTGGTGAATTGGTGAGTATAAAGAAACTTAATAGGATCCCCGAAAACCCCATAATAAAAGGAGAATATTAAAAGAAATAGTCAGCTCAACCTATCCAGAGGGAACCCAAAAAAGAGATAAACTCCATCTCAAGATCATCCTCGGATAAACATGACTAGTTTGCTCAATATCTCTGGTAATCTAACGAAACAATACATACCAAATGGAATCCCAAAACATACCCAAAAAAATACACTTTGAATCCAAGTATCATATTCTCAATTATAGATTGTTCATATAATCCAACATGAAGGTCCAATGAAACACTGACACTGGTCTCATGAGGTACTAACCTCATAGGAAAAAAAGGGTTCCAACCAAAGGAAAAGGTGAATACCTACCAAGAAGCATACACAAAAATCTAAACCATCCCTGATGGCCAAAAAATGATATGGGTGAGTATTGATAGCTAAAAGTCGATGGGCCAAACTTTCCATCCTAGATGGAACTCAATTGAGAGGTGTCACTCTATTGGGAAAAAACCAATGACAAAACCCAACCAACCCTCATGGTACATATCTTAGATGGCACAATTGAAGGAAAGTTCCATGGAAGAAATCACACAATGACTAAAATTTCTCCTACTCTTCAAGTAGGGGATCCCACCCAAGATCTATTGGGGGATACTAAAACCCAAACCGGAAACACTGAACATAAATAGGGGTATCACGTAAGAACCTGAATCATATTTCCTAGTAGTTGATAAATTCCCATGTAATGTTAGTCATTCATATTTCATGAAATCCACCAAGGATAATCTCATGATAGATCGTAGAAGGAGGAGACAGATGATACAAATATAGTTAGTCTGTGCCCAGGGATCCATGGGGGCTCCGTACCCTAATAGAACAGGTAGAGGATTAGCACCTGGTTAAAAATTGGTCCCACTGACAACGAAAATCCTACTAAGGAAACATGAAAGTATGTGAGGATCATGTTGGGACTCTTAGGGTGATACATGATCTAAATAAATTATGTATGTTATCAAAACAGATTAAGACAACTCACTCTAAAACTTGAAAACACATGATAGACGTACGTAAAATAGTCAAAGATTGCATGTAGTCTAGGGAAGAGGATGTGATACAAAAAACCATCATAGTATCCAAAGATGGGGTCACAGTTTGGTGAAGGGGATGTAATATTGAAAACTCTCTTTGCTAAAGGGCTTGGGGGACCAACTAAACCCAGTTGATCGAAACGTCACAAACAAGGACCAGGGGGTCCCACTCAACCCTTCTAGTAAAGGTGTCACTATCCCAAGGGACCCACACAACATCTCTTTCACACCTCATCTCCTAGGCCCAAACCATGGCCACCATGACGTTCTATGCAAAAAAACACAAAGGATAGTCTATTTACATTCCCAAATAAGGCATCTGATGAAAAAGTGGTATGTCTCCACATTACACTCGAATAGGGATTCATGGGACCCACACGTTCACTTCTATTTAAAACAATAAATTTGTCTTGGAACGTCTGCCTAAAAACTAGGGTCTCAACCCCACTAATGGTGCATTGATTGAAAGTCGTATGTAGTCACCACATCTAAAATAAGAACCCCAAAATAATAATAAAACTATTATGAAATGTAAGAATTTAGTGAAACCAAACCTTGAAACTAGTTATTAAAATTTTAAAAGCAGTCTAAACTGATCTGGCTCAATGATAGGAATGTGTTTTCATAGAAGGTGGGTAAATCAAATGCCCAAATTAGTAGATACAAACATTTAAATCCGTCCTTGCCTAAACCAAATTGGTTTGGCCCATTCTGGACAGAATGCTCCACCTAGGCTTGCCGGTTCTGGCCATACTGGTTCATTTCATCGGCCTACGGCCCAACCGTGCCAGCCCATGGCTCACACACCCCACGCTCCCATCCACTATTAGCTTATGTGCCACTATGCCCGGCCTCCATGCGATGACACCCAACCAGGCCCAGCCTCTCCGCTGCCACCCACAGACTTTATGCCTTCTTACTACACCAGGCCTCCATGTTGTATCGCCGAAACCCACTGCACCACCACGTGACTAGAGCCACATCTCTTCAAAGCCTCACCCTGCCAGACCTATACCACCACATCCTTCTGCTGACCATCGGGACCACTCAGGTGGTTGGAAAATTATTCTAAGACCATTTGTGGAAACCTCGGGATGAGATCTTCACAGACACATGCTTCGCTCAAATATTTATCAACATTTTTTTAACAAAATCTATGAATAAACAAGGGGATCTAGATTAAAACTCAAATCTTCCGACCTCAGGGGGAAATTCTGAAGCTTCATATGGGAGTGATCATCGCCAAGATCATATATCGATGGTGCTTCGTTTCGTTGATCTAGCCTCCAGGTTGTTCGTTTCCAAAGATTGAGAGGGAGGGGGATGCTTCTCTTACGTTCACACCACCATGGGGATAAGGTAAGGGGAATGGATCCAATTTTAATTTAATCCTCCCCTATGAAAAATGCCTTGTCCCTTGGTACACCTCTAACCCGACACCCAGCTCTGACAATGTTTATGTCACGCCTAGGTTAAACACGACATTCTAAACTCATTTATAGTCTCAGAAATTTTATTTTAGACTCTATTCATGAGTTATTCAATCTGATTTCAAAATAAAATAGTTTTATTTAATTATCTTATTTATGATTATTCCCTTGATAACTTCTTCCACCAAAGGCCTATGCACACAAAAGTTATACCTTGCCTCAGGTAATTGGTATGCTCCTGAATCAACTGTGGGCTTTGTTTTATGATATGAGCTAATATTTATGAGATAACCCATTTTATTCACTTTCATATTATAAAATACCTAATATTTTTATAAAATTTATTCCAGCCACACTGGTCTACGAAATCATACATTGTCTCAATGCCTAAAATGTGAAATATATGTAGAAATAATCAAAAGCCTTAAAATGAAAATCCTTGGTCACTACATATCATACCATATACGGTTTATTATATCATTTTATCACATGATTTCTATCAATTATTTATTATAATAATTGTTATGTGTGGTATCTACTTCGATTTTCATGTATGTTTTGGTTTGGTAGTTTTTGTGCTCATAGTTTTCTCATGGTTAAATCATAAAAAAATTCATTAAGACATAAATATAAAATATATTATTCATTTACATGTTTTATTAATTTATAAAATTTACATGTTGAAAAGTTAATTACACTATTCATAGAGATGGAAAGACGTATGTAAGAAAGAACGTTGTTTTCGTTTTTCAATAGAAGAAATGGAAGAAAGGTAAAAAATAATTTAATCACTAATAAATCATTATTTTATAATATATATCATATATCCATAAAATAAATCATTTTTACCATGTATTTAAGATATAAATAAAAAATTAATTGCATCTCTTTGTGGAGGTGGTAGTCCACAGATACACATGAGTAGTGTCATCATTTTCCAAAAGATTAGAATGTTAGAAGGTAGATATTATATTTTCATTGAAGAAGAATAATTATTTCATAAATATAATATATAAACGTTAAAAGTATCCCAATAACCATCCATGAATGATGTTGAGGGGAAATTAATTGTATCACTATGTGGAGATGGTAAGACATACGTACGCACGAGTGATATTGTCCAAATCAATGTGATGTCATGAGGCTGGATAATGAACGTTTCATAATCATAATAAAATTTCATAATATTAATGATTCTGAATATTTTAGTTTATTAATAATATAATATACTAAGATTTGGTAAAATAAGAATAAAGAATTTATTTGTTAAGGTGATTACCTCTTCCTTGATATTACTCCTATAGATCTCCTCTTACATATGACAACCCTGATTTTATTACAAACTTAAACATGATTTATTACATAAAACTTCACTTGATACAACAAAGAAGATCGAGAGGTTTAGTGTCTTTGGGTCTTAGGATCATTACATAAAAACTCAAAACATTAAATACAACATCTTTATTGAAAACTTTCTTTACGTGACCACTACATTCCCTCGTACTTAGCATTGCATGGGATAACCTGAGGACATGCATAAGAAAAGGGCGAGCTATAAAGCCCAGTAAGGGAGTACACATGGAATAACATGAGGAGTAAAATACATGTTAGGAAATAGGAATATCAATAGATCATAAGAGAAATATGAACATATATGCATGATAAATCATGATAATCATAAAATGGAAATGTGGCAACAACACTTAACATGGAATTAGCATGAGCCAAGGCCCATTGCACATAGAGCATGAGTAAATCCTCATTGCACATGAAGCACGAGTAAACCCTCATTTCTCTGGAATTAGAATGAGTCAACACTCATTGCACATGACGTATCATGATACTATACTTTACCCAATGCATTGGAGCTCTATAAGGGCGCACCCTTTTAAAACATTTAATTTCATGCATAAGTGTGCCACATGGATCACAAAATATGGATTAATAAAACATAATCATTTATTCTATGATAAAGGAATATAAAATTAATACATAAAAATTTATAATAAATAAGTAAATGTGCATAAAGTTGAATACCCTTGATGGAGAAATGGGCATGGTATTCACTACACAATCGCATTGGCTTAGAAAATCATTGCGATTTCGGCAACATAACGACGTGACATAAGAATTCCTAAAAAATAGTTGATGAGA
This sequence comes from Viscum album, assembly GCA_963277665.1. Classification (NCBI taxonomy): domain Eukaryota; kingdom Viridiplantae; phylum Streptophyta; class Magnoliopsida; order Santalales; family Viscaceae; genus Viscum; species Viscum album. Next base: position 2,111,218,936 of record OY728157.1, on the reverse strand, counting down.
GAGAAAGGGTTTCCCCATCATATCTAAATGTAATGGACAGTATGTAGGTCATATAGATACATGTCCCAATAATCGTAATGAAATCTAGATTCATGATACAAAAGTATTGCTTGAATGTAAAAGAGGAGAGAGGAGTTCCTTTCGGAATTTTGGCATAGTCACGGGTGTACATGGGAGGCATTTAATGAGAGAGAAATGGGTCTCCCATAATTAAAACATAAAGAGGGAAGTATTACGTAGGTGTGAAACCATACCCGAACATTCATAATTGAAATTAAAAGGGCAAAACAACTTAAAGAAAATTGGACAAAATGAGAAAAGAAGAAAAAACCCTTAATTGGAAGTGTGCTTCTAAAGGATAGAGAGATGCTTGTGAGAGGCTTATTGGGAGCTTAGGGCACATTAGGAGGATTATAGAGTGAGTAGTGAAAAGGTGGAAGAACTACAAAGGCTTTGAGTGAGGAGGAAGTGGGAGCTTGGGTAGGTTATATAGGAAAGGTGAGGGAATTCTTTATTATTTAGGTTTGGGTCCCCTTACATTAAATTAATCCAAACCACAAACCATTCCCTAGTTTTTGCCCATTTTTTTTGTCAAAGGGAATAGGAAATTAATATTTTATAAGGCCAAAGTCCGAACTTCTTAAAATAATAGGGTTTCTTATGTGGAGGTGAGTCACACTCCCATGGAAATTAATTTATAAAGACAAGGTGTTTAATAAGCCTTTATGGGTCCATTAATGCTTTGAAATGTAAGTCAAACAAACCCAAAATCACATTATTTTAATGGTAAAACATATATTGGTCGAACATAAAGATTATATTATTTTATTACATCACTATTGGGTCATTATGATGTCATAAAACACATTATATATTTATACGGTATTTAATTTTTACCCAAAAAATGGATTATCTCAGAAAATTATTAAAAATTCACCATTGGATAATTTCGACATCCTGATTCCAGAAATAACATTTATTTTATGTAAATAATTTTCTAAATATGTTAATTTTCACTTTAAACTAAAAATTACATTTATAAAAAATTCATGGGTTTTGACAGAAATGGCTTTCAAACCTTAATAAAAATTACAGTTGCATTCATAAAACTATAAGATAATTTATATTTAATAAAAATTAATTTAATAATAATAATAATATTTTATTAAAATATTATTCAATTCAAAAATCCCTTAATTTAATAAAATATAATTCTTAGTTAAATAATAACTAAAAACATTATTTGTACTTTAAAAACTATTTACAATGTATAAATAATGAAAAGAATGTATATTCATTATTATATACAAAAAATAATGTACATAAACATAGTAAAATTTATTTGTTACATAACCCCTTAAAACAACCGCATAAGACCTAAGGGTAAGGTGTGCGATGGTGACAGACTCTTGGGGTGGCTCCGATAACATCCCTCGAGTGGTAATTTCTATCAACTTCCACTTCTCCCGTAGATGGTCTCATTCACGCTTGACATGATGAAGCTCATCTTGGTCTTGGTCAAGAGTGAAGCCGAAGGATTCCACCTCTTTTCTGAGCTCCAACAAATGGGCTTCGTATGGGGGAATTCTACTGGATGAGGTCATCGCTTCCTTGTTCTAAGTAAATTGGATTTTTTAAAGCCCAATATTTATACTAATCATGTCATCAATGTTCAACGTCTATATTAGCAATGGTCAAAATTATTAACATAAAGCCAAAGAATTTGACATTTTATATAAACATAAAGAGACATTTAATTAGATCAAGAGGGATTTCCATTAATGAACCTTTGCGTCATTACAATATTCCCCCCTTAAGAAATTTTTCCCTTGAAATTTTCCTTTTCGCACAGTAAAACAGATGTGGGTAACTCAGCTTCATCATTTCCTCTGATTCCCAAGTCACTTTTTCAAACTTGTGGTTTCTCCACAACACCTTGATGAGGGGAATTGTCTTATTTCGTAGAACTTTTTCTCTACGATCTAAGATCTTCACTGGTTTCTCCTCATAAGAAAGATCATCTTCCAATTGTACCACCAAAAAATAGAGTACATGTGAAGGGTCCGGTATGTACTTCCTTAAGAGAGATACATTAAATACATCATGTAATTTGGCCATAGTAGGTGGAAGTGCTAGTTGATAGGCCACAGCCCCGACATGATCAAGAATCTTGAAGGGGCTGATGTACCTTGGACTTTACTTCCCTTTATTTCCAAAACTCATGACCTTCTTCCACGGAGATATGCATAGAAAAACCATGTCTCCAAATTTAAACTCAAGGTCTCATTGATGATTATCTGCATAACTCTTCTATAGATTCTGGGATGCCTTGATATGCTGCTGAATGGTTTTCACCTTCTCCACCATTTCCTTGACCATTTCTGTTCCAAGCATCTTACGTTCACTGACCTCATCTCAACATGCCGGTTTTCTACACCTTTTCCCATATAGGGCTACATATGGTGCCATTTGGATGCTCGAGTGAAAACTGTTATTATAAGAGAACTCAACCAGATGAATATTTTGATTACATCCTTCTTTATAGTCCATTGAGAATGCTCTCAACATATCCTCAAGTGTTAGGATAGTTCACTTGGATTGGCCATCAGTTTGAGGGTGATAGGCCATACTGAAGTTTAGTTCAGTTCAGTATTCAGATCATGTTGAAGACTCTTCCAAAACATAGAGGTGAATCTTGGATCTTGATCAGACACAATAGATAGTGGTACTCCATGAAACCTTACCACTTCCCTGATATATATCTGTGCCATTTGATCTAATGAGAAATCCTCCCGAATAGAAATGAAGAGTGCAGTCTTTGTAAGACGATCCACAACAACCTAGATTGCATTGTTTCCTTTGGATGTCCTCAGAAGTCCAGTGACAAAGTCCATGGTGATGTTCTCCCATTTCCCTTCTGGTATGGGAAATGGTTGCGTCATCCCCTTAGACTTCTACCTCTCTGATTTCACTTGCTGGAACACCAGACACTTTGATGTATATTCAACGATCTCCTTCTTCATATTATCCCACCAAAAGTTTTCTCGGAGATCTCGATACATCTTTGTGCTCCCTGGGTGAATAGAGAAATTTTAACTATGTGCATCATCCAAAAGTTCCTTCTTCAGCTCCAGACTTGATGGAACACATAGTCTTTTCCCAAACCACACAATTCCTTCTTCATTAACATTAAACTCTGAGGATTTCCCTTTTTCGATAGCTTCCACTTTTTCTTGAATTACCACATCATCCTTTTGATCATCCCTTAACATTTCCAAAAGAGACGGTTTAGAAATAGTTTGAGAAAGGATTGATGATGTTCCCTTCTCTATGATTCCCATTTCCATCTTCATCAAGTCTAAGAAGATTGGATCCTTCTCAATTCTCATCATTGATATAATCGTTGGATCCTTTCTACTTAGGACATTTGCCACCTTGTTCGCTTTCCCAGGGTGGTAATGGATTGAACAGTAATAATCCTTGATGAGATCTATACATCTTCTCTAGAGCATATTATTCTCTTTCTGTGTGAATATATATTTAAAAGTCTTACGGTCAGTATATTCTCACATTTCTCTCCATAGAGATAATGCCACCAGATTTTCAAGGAAAAGATCACCGCCGCTAACACCAGATCATGCATTGGATAGTTTTGCTCATGGATTTTCAACTGCCTTGAGGCATAGGATATAACTTTATCATTCTACATCAGCACATAGCCTAAGCCCTTCTTTGAAGCATCACCAAAAAAAACAAAAAGTTCCCCACTTGTGGGTAAAGTGAGCACGGGCACAGTGATAAGCATCTTTTTTAACTCCTTGAAGATTTCTTCTCATTCATCACTCCAATAAAACTTTACCCCCTTTCATGTTAGCTTGGTAAGAGGGTTGGACAATCGTGAGAAATTCCTCAAAAATCGTCGATAATATCCAAGTAACCCCAAGAAGCTACGGATATCTGTTACCGATGTTGGCCTCGGCCATCCCTCAATTGCCTCTGTTTTGGAGGGATCCACAGATATCCCATTGCTTGGGATGATATGGCCCAAGAATGAGACTTCCTTCAACTATAACTCAAACTTGATGTACTTTTCATAGAGCTTCTCCTTGCGCAAAGTCTCCAGTACAGTTCTTAAATACTTTTTATGATCCTCCTTGGTTTTGTAGTATATTAGAATATCATCTATAAAGACTACCAAAAATTTGTCTAGGTAATCTCTAAAGACTCTATTCATTAAGTCCATAAATATTGCTAGAGAATTATTGAGTCGAAAGGAATTACTATGAATTCTTAGTGCCCACATCTTGTGCGAAAAGTAGTCTTGGGGATATCTTCCTTCTTTACCCTTACTTGATAATATCCCGACCGCAAGTCCACCTTGGAGAAGTATTGTGCTCCACGCAGTTGATCGATCAAGTCATCAATTATTGGGATAGGATACTTGTTCTTTATTGTGATTTTGTTAAGTTCACGATAATCGATGCAAAGCCGCATTGACCCATCCTTCTTCTTGACGAAGAAGACTGGTGCACCCCATGGTGAAGCACTTGGGCGTATAAACCCTTTATCCATATTCTCCTATAGTTGTTTCTTCAGCTCTTCAAGCTCTACAATAGCAATTCTATATGGTGTCTTGGATATTGGTAGTGCCCCAGTTATAAGTTCAATTGAGTATTCAACATCTCTTCTAGGAGGAAGGCCAGGCAGTTCCTTGGGAAACACTTCCGTGAATTCCCTCACAATAGGCATTTCTTCAAGGAAGGTTTCTTCCTTGGACTCAATCATCTAATCCAGATACGCGTGCTCATAGGGAATTAATATCCATGCTTGAGATTATGGGGCTAAATGAGATTCATCTTCCTCATTACACTTGTAATGAATCGGGGGTCGATTCTCCATATAGAGTGTGATTTCCCTCTCCTGACAATTTATGTTGGCTCTATATAAGGAAAGTCAATCCATGCCAATAATTGCATCAAATTCCACCATAGGTAGTATGAAAAGGTTCTTTAGGAAATTAAATCCAAATATTATAATAGGGGAGGACTTCTATTCATGGGATGCAATGATTTTCCCATTTGTCGTACTCATCGACATCTTTACTTCCATGATTTGTGGTGGTGATGGGATTATTCTACTAAACATTCGAGATATAAAAGAATGAGTAGAACCTGAATCAAAAAGTATGTTTTCTATTCTTGAATGAATAACTAGTGTACCTATCACCACTTCATTGTTGGGGTTCACTTCGGCAGAAGTGATGGAAAAAGCTCTTCCTTGCTGCCTTGGAGGTTGTTGGTTGCCTCCGAAAACCATTGGATTAGGAAACTGATTTTCAAAATGACCCGGTTCTTTTCATTTGTAGCATTGAACAACGCGTTGAGGTTCGAATAGAGCGTTCATCTACTCTGTCAGAGCTGTGGGTCTTTCTTGCCGACAATTAACAACTAGGTGCCCTTCTCTTCCACACCTGAAACATTTCCTCATCCCCTTAAGGCAATTTCCAGGGTGCTTCTTTCCACACTTTTGTCAAGTGGGGTGCTGGATCTTCTTAGCACTGTTGGATTTATCCATCAGACAACCAACATTGAATTCCACATTACGCTTTTTATCCTCATGATACCCATGTGATTCTCCGATCTCCATTTCAACCTTGAGGTCACATAGAACAATTTCCTCATAGCTGTCGAAGTCACGGATCGCCAATGCTTTCTGCAGGCTAGGCTTCAGCCAACCAAAGAAGCGGTCAACATTGCATTCAGAGGTAACGACGAATCCAGAAGCGTATCGTTCAAGCCTTGTGAATTTTTCCTCGTACGCCCCAACAGATTCTTCATCTATTTTCTTAAGCAAAAAAAAGTCTCTTTCCATCTTAAGCCGGAGGGTGCATGGAAAATATTTATCGAAAAACATCTTCTGGAAATCCTTCCTTTCTAATGCCTCAATCTCCTCCTCTGCCTTCATATTTTTTATCAACTTCCACCATTGATCAGCTTCACCCTCCATACAATAAGCCTCCAGGAGAACCTTCTCTTGTTCAGAACATTGAAGGGTGGAGAAGATATTTTCAATGGAGTTGATCCATTGTTCAGTGATCGTGGGATCAGATGATCCCCTAAAATTAGGAGGCCTTTGTCTCATAAATCTCTCGATAGCAACTTTTTCTTTCATAGGGGGGGTTGAACGTTACTCTTGACCCGTGTTTCTATTCAAAACATGAGTTATCTAAGAGATTAGTGTGACAAACTTCGCGATTCCCGCTCCCATTGGATTGGGCATCTCATTAGTACAGTCATCACACTGATCTTCAACAATAGTTTTTAGCCCGAGTCCTCCGATTTCTGTCCATTTTCTAGAATAAAAGGAAAGTTAGGGTTAACACATAAAGGGTAATCCAAAGACAAAAGTTGATTACATATAAATAAACTTTTATATCCTTAACTCATGAGTCTATAGGCTTCAATTTAGGCTTTTCATGATCTACTTTCTAATATATATTCTTAGGGGCATTTTTTATTAATCCCTTAATAAGTGTTCATACTAAGATTGTTAATTTATCAAAACATATCCCCCAGCAGTTTCATAAACAAGAGTGCAGCAAGGCCTATTTTCGTGCACCAGTTCTTGTTCGAGTCTAGCTCAAAGTGGTGTTTTCAGGTTTTACCCCTAGGATATATTCGTGCCAGAGCCGCCTCTACCTGCTCATATCCAAACAGGGATGTTTTTTTTTTGATAAACCACTTACTCAGTACTTACCAAAACTTAGGGATGTTTTTATTATACTTAGTCTTGTCTCTAAGGCTTTACTAGGGTTTTCTAATCATAATCCCAAAAATAACTAAACCTATCCTCTGATACCAACTATGAAAACCCTTCTTTTATTACAAACTTAAACATGATTTATTACATAAAAATTCACTTGATACAACAAAGAAGATCGAGAGGTTTAGTGTCTTTGGGACTTAGGATCATTACATAAAAACTTAAAACATTAAATACAATATCTTTGTTGAAAACATCCTTTACATGACCACTACATTCCCTCATACTTAGCATTGCATGGGATAACCTGAGGACATGCATAAGAAAAGGGTGAGATATAAAGCCCAGTAAGGGAGTACACATGGAATAACATGAGGAGTACAATACATGTTAGAAATAGGCATATCAATAGAGAATAAGAGAAACAAGAACATAAAGGCATGATAAAGCATGATAATCATAACATGGAAATGTGTCAACAACACTTATCATAGAATTAGCATGAGCAAAGCCCCATTGCACATAGAGCATGAGTAAATCCTCATTGCACATGAAGCACGAGTAAACCGTCATTGCTCTTGAATTATCATGAGTCAACACTCATTGTACATGACGTATCATGATACTATACTTTACCCAATGCATTGGAGCGCTATAAGGGCGCACCCTTATTAAACATTTCATTTCATGCAAAAGTGTGCCACTTGGATCATAAAACATGGATTCATAAAACATAATCTCTTATTCCATGATAAAAGAATGTGGAATTAATACATGAAACATTATAATAAATAATTAAATGTGCATAAAGGTGAATACCATTGATGGAGAAATGAGCATGGTATTCACTACACAATGGCATTGGCTTAGAAAATCTGTGTGATTTGAGAAGCGTAACGACGTGACATAAAATTTCATAAAAAATGGTTTCTGAGAGATAAAGGGGTTACTCATAATATCTACATGTAATGGATAGTAAGGAGGTCGTATATATACATGTCCCAACAATTGTAATGAAATTTAGATTCATTATACAAAATTATTGCTTGAATGTAAAAAAGGAGAGAGGAGTTCCTTTCGGAATTTCGACATAGTAACGGGTGTACATGGGAGGAATTTAATGACAGAGAAAGGGGTATCCCATAATTCAAACATAAATAGGGCAGTATGAGGGAGGTGAGAAACCATACACCAACATTCATAATTGAAATTAAAAGGGCAAAACAACTTAAAGAAAATTGGACAAAATGAGAAAGGAAGAAAAAACCATTACTTGGAAGTGTGCTTAAAAAGGCTAGAGAGAGTATTGTGAGAGGATTATTGGGAGCTTGGGGCACCTTGGGAGGATTCTAGAGAGAGTAGTGAAAAGGTTGGACAAACTCTAAAGGCTTTTAGTGAGGAGTAACTGGGAGCTTAGGTGGGTTTATATAGGAAAGGTGAGGGAATTCTTTATTATTTAGGTTTGGGTCCCCTTACATTAAATTAATCCAAACCACAAATCATCCCATGGTTTTTTCCCATGGTTTTTTTCAAAGGGAAGAGGAAAATAATATTTTATAAGGCCAAAGTCCGAACTTCTTAAAATAATAGGGTTGCTTATGTGGAGGTGAGTCACACTCCCATGGAAATTAATTTAAAAAGATAAGGTGTTTAATAAGTCTTGAGGGGTCGATTAATGATTTTAAAAGTAAGTCAAACAAACCCAAAATCACATTATTTTAATGGTAAAACATATATTGGCCGAACATAAAGATTATAGTATTTTATTAAATCACTATTGGGTTATTATGATGACATAAAACACATTATATATTTAAATGGTATTTAATTTTTACCCAAAAATTTGAGTGTCTCAGAAAATTATGAAAAATTCACCATTGGATAATTTTGACGTCCTGATTCCAGAAATAATATTTATTTTATCTAAATAATTTTCTAAATATTTTATTTTTTACTATTAAAATAAAAACCGACATTTATCAAAAATTCATGGGTTTTGACAGAAATGGCTTTCAAACCATAATAAAAATTACAATTACATTCATAAAATTATGAGATCATTTATATTTAATAAAAATTAATTTAATAATAATAATAATATTTGATTAAAATATTATTAAATTCAAAAATACCTTAATTTAATAAAATATAATTCTTTAATTAAATAATAACTAAAAATATTATTTGTACTTTAAAAACTATTTACAATGTATCAATAATGAAAAGAAAGTATATTCATTATTATATACAAAAAATAATGTACATGAACAGTGTACTATTTATTTGTTACATAACCGCTTAAAACAGCTACATAAGACCGAAGGGTAAGGTGTGTGATGGTGAGAGACTCTTGGGGTGGCTCGGATAACATCGCTCGAATGGTAATTTCTATTAACTTCCACTTCTCCCGTAGACGGCCCCGTTTGCGCTCGACATGATGAAGCTCAGTTTGGTCTTGTTCAAGAGCGAACCCCAAGGATGCGACCTCTTTTCCGAGCTCCGACAAATGGGCTTCGTATGGGGGAATTCTACTGGATGTGGTCATCGCTTCCTTTTTCTGAGTAAATTGGATTTGTTAAAGCCCTATATTTATACTAATTATGTGATCACTGTTCAATGAATATATTAGCAATGGTCAAAATTCTTAACATAAAGCCAAAGAAGTTTAAATTTTATATAAACATAAAGATACATTTAATTAGATCAATAGGGATTTCAATTAATGAAACTTTGGGTCGTTACATTACAAGTTGTAGGGATGGTATTTTAAGAAGAAAAATATATATATAATGTATCTAAGTAATTGTATAACAAAAATTGATAGTTTTTTGTCAATATATATGGAAACATTTGTGTAAATAAGTGAGGGAGGATGTTTCTTTTTGTAATTGATGTAAGGGGAAATATTGAAATTTCATAAAAATAATAAAATATAATAAGACTATTATAGAACCAAATAATTCCAAATTCCCTATAAATTATTTAGAGATGAAATTATGAACAATATATTATCCCCTTTTTCATTATATACTATGATTATGCGTTTTAAATAATTTAATAACATATTTTCATTGTCAATTTTCACACTATTCATTACATTGATTTTAATAACATCAATACAATAATAGAAATTATTAAAAAATAATTAAAACATCCCTAAAATTTCATGTTAATATTTATAATATGTTTATCATATTAATTACCTTAAATTTTAATACTTTTAATATTTTTAATATAATGTATTTGATTTTTCTATTAATTGAATAATTACCAAGTTTATGTTGTGTAAGAATTTAAAGTAATTATTTATTCTGAAAAAATTAAAACAAAATTACTGGGATGAAGATAAATATTTTATCATGAAAAATAATATATATAGTTCACCATATCTTTTAGATAAACCCATGTTAAAAATATTTTAGTGATCAAAAGAAAATGTGTGACATGTTTGACATTTATTTAATGAAAAAATTAAAAAGATCATAATCTCATTAAAGAGACAAAAGGGTAATTAATTCAACCCTTGGATGATTATGGAATATATTTAATTATCTGATAATGTTTAGGAACAAAAAAGTCATTTTATAGTCATTGTTATTTTATTTTTAACTGGAAATACTCGATTTATGCATATCGTGGTAATAAAATAAATTTAGTTACTACTCATAATGAAAAAAATAAAAGGAAACTATATACTAAATTTGGAAATACTAATTCCAAATATGTCATCAATTTTTCATGATTCAACTAACATAATGGTAATTATTTAATTTTAAATTAATCCCACAAATTGTAATGAAAAACAGTTTTCTTATGAAATGTTTTTTAAGCCCTTAGATTTACTTATTCCAAAATAAGGTATAATGATAATTAAAATTAAATTAATTATATTATATAAATATTACATATTACATATTTTATTTTTAGATTAAATTAAAATCATAAAAGTACTTTTAAATATAAAGAAATGATAATTTAATTAAAATCTATATTTTCTATTATTCACTGAAACATCGACCCTTTCAGAAAAATAATTTTTTTTCACCCAATTGTAATTTTGATAATATTAATTAAAATTTAATGTTAATTTTATCAAACATATTTTTTAAAATTTCCAAAAAATATTTATAATAATTTCATAAAAAAAGATATAAAAATCATATTTTAGGAAAACATATTTTTAAAGCATAAAAGAGATTTACTGAAAATTATGTACCTATTTGCTAAAAATTAATAAATGAATTTATATTCAACGGGTATTATATATATATATTTATAAATTATATTAAAAATATTCATATTCACTAATTTAATGGCTAGGTTATAATAGTCTTATATAATTATTTTGTTTCGTTGATAGTTTAGGTTTGGTGTTGCATATACCATTAGTTATGTAAGAAAAGTAATTTAAAAATATATGATAAAATATTAAGGTGTTACCCATACCACAAAATTTACCTCTTATAATTGAGGTAATTCTCTTAAAAAATTCCATATAAATATCATCCCATTTTTATACATTTTTAGGAAGTGGATTCAATTTCCCTATAGGTTTTTCATATTATATTTTAACATATAGACATATAAAAAATTGAGATATCATTCCAAAAATATATTATTCTATTCTAGGATACAAAAAATATATATATGAATATCTTTTTATATATTATAAATACTAGGATTCATAGGGCAACATGAAGAATCATACTCCCTGATAACTTATTCTCTCATACTAATCGGAATGACTGGTCATCCAAGGACATCAAGATAAAAAATAAAAATCTTAGGACTATACTTCTAGGATTCCCCCACCATTAAGTCGGTCTTGAAAAAAGATAAAATATTGGTAAATATATGAGAATCTTCCAATCATTCCACATTGATTTATTTGAGATCAACATGATAGATATACATTTAATTTCTATTTTTAGAGACATCTAGCTAATAGTCGTCTTTTAAAGGCATATACCTTTACTCATTTTTAGATTCCTATAGTTTTTTAGGTATTTAATTTCTACTCAAGGATTCAACCAGAACATTTTATTTTCAAAGAGTATAGTGATGTTCAAAATAATTAACTAAATATATTATATTCTTCAATGTGGTCCCAAATTAAGAACCCTCTGAGAAAATTATACTTAATGATTTTATATTATTTCACTACTAAAAAATTGGCCATTAACAATTCTAGAAATTTACTTTAACCACAATAAAAATGTGATGACAATATAAGGGACGTTAAAATCCTAGGGCATTTATCAGTGCTTTTAAAAGTGGTAATAGAATACTCTTTTATCAACACTTTAATTTTCTCACCTCTAAATGAACCCTTTATCAGCACTTTTAGAAGCATTGGTAAATGTGATTTTATTCAAAAAATTTAAAAGAACTGATAAAGGGCCATAGTGGAGTGTGAAATTATAGCACACTAAACTAATAGAGACACACTAGAAACGCATCATATATCAAGAAAAATCCTAATACATAATTTAAATGAAATGATATTTACAACTGAAATAAAAAAACACTATATTATAGAAATTTCAAACACTGGTTTGTAAAATTACATAAATAAAAATTATTACATACATTCAAAAACAATCCAAACATTCAATGTTTCCACAATATCAATTGAATTTTTTTTTTGAACATCCAACATTGGATGAGTATTTTCGAACAAACCACCTCAACTCAAAAAAAAATCCACCTGTATAAGAAAAAAATTATTATGAGTAATACTAAAAAGAAATAAATTAAACATAAATATGAAATATTAAATTAATTCATTGAACAATGAGTTTACTTTTTAAATATCAATAGTACCTATGTTACTAATTAGTTGAGGTGATGTTAAAGAAATTGATAAATGTCAACACAATATGAGTAAAAGGTTCTATGAGAGAAGAAGTCTATGAAATTTTTCATGCAGAAAGGGATGAATGTTGGATAGAGCACCCCCAACTTGAACAAACAAATCCACCTATACAATTAAACAATTATTATATAATTAATAAAAAAAATAAAAAAAATTAAACATACATAGGAAAAAATAAAAAAAATTCTACAAATAATGATTTTACTATGGAAACATAAAGTTTACCTCTATAATTGAGTAGAGGAAAATTTGTTTCTCTTTTAGCAACGGCAGTGGAGGTAAGTAGAAAGAAATTTATTAATTCACCACTATAGGTGTGAAAATATTTTTAAGGGAGAAGGACTATGAATTTTGGAATGATCACCAACAACTCGAAGAAAAGAACCCACCTGTATAAGAAAAAAATTATTATGTGTGTAATACTAAAAAAATAAACTAAACATACATATGAAGAATACATCAAATATATGGATAGTGATTTTATAGATAAAACCTAGAGATTACCTATGTAATTGAGCAGAGGCAACACCATTTCTCGTCCTGTAAAGGCAATGGAGGTAACCTAAAAGAAAGTGATAAATTCACAACTAGAGGGGTGAAAATATTTTAAGTGATAAGGATTATGAAATTTGGACAGAGCACCCCAAGCTCGAGAAAAAAAATCCACATGCATAAGAAAACAATTATTAGGTGACTAATACTAAAAAAATTAATTAAACATACATATAAAACAATATATTGATTCTACAGATAATGATTTTATTGTGAAAACATCAATATTTCCTTTGTAATTGAGAAGAGGTAGATTCATTGTTCTTCCTATAAAGGAAGTGGTGGTAACTTGAAATAAAGTGTTAAATACACCACTGTAGGGGTGAAAAGATTTTAAAGGAGAAGAAGCATGAAATTTGGATAGAGAACCCCTAAATCGAACAAAATAATCCACATGTATAAAAAACAATTATTGTCTAAGTAATACTAAAATGAAATAAATTAAACATATGTATGAAACAATACATTAATTATATGTCAAATGATTTAATTTATCAAACATCAAGATTATATCTATAATTGAGCAAGGAAAATTTTGTTTCATTTTTTCAAAGGAAAGCCACATGGACAACAATCTTCTAAAATCAATGAAATCTTAAAGAAATAATGAAAATTAAATCAACATTCCATTATATAATTTTTTGGTAAAATAAAGAACGTATATCATAACATTAAATTTTCATCTATCCAAAGGGTTTCCTTTATTTTAGTTTTTTCGTATGAGTTATTGGTAACATCACCATTTGTTGAATACATTGTTAGTATCATTAGTTAAAACATGAAATTCCTATTATTTTAGACCTTGTAACTTCAAATTAGTCATAAAAATTATATTCTTGATATCTTATTGATACCCATGTGGAACTTCTACCCTCATAAGGAAAATGGAAAATTGAAAATTTTCCTATTTGGATTGAGTGTAAGCTAGTGGTGGAAGAAAAGTCCTCCTTTTACCTATCACTGGTGCAGAATCTTCCCTTTTCCCCATTTCAATCAAGTCCAACCTAGCCTTGATTACATCTTTTGTTTTTCAAGGCACATTTAGTAACATCTAAATAACACTATCAAATAATTTTCTTCTATATGAATGAAATCAAAAAAATTTCTAACATACAAATAATTCCAATATGGTAATTCAAAGAAAATTGATCTCTTCTTCTAACCTAATTTTTGTATGGTTCTTTAAAAATGGTTTACTGAAAACAATGTCAATATTTTTTACTTTTTTTGTATAGTTGGTCACCCATTCCTGGAGATGGTGTTGTACCTTATTTGATATTCCCGTAGAGTGATGTCATCCAGGATATGTATTTATGTCATTGAGGTAAAAAAAATCCTATTTCCTAAAAATGAAGTCTTTGAGGAATGTTTCTCTTGAACTGAGTATGTTCATTTTTTACAAATTGGACCCCCCAAAATGCCTTTGATGTAAAAGCCTAATAAATTTTCTATAAACGGGGAATTCATTTATTATTCCATACAACATGGACCACAATGTGAATTCTTCACTTCTATGAGCATCATAAATTATAAAAACGCGTATCCCACATCAAATTCAGATTTTCAATCAATGGATCCAAATAGACATCAGTATCATTACGGGTTTCTTTGGTCTAGATTTAAGTAGAGACAATGTAATGTATTTTTTCTTCATGAATAACCATGGTAGTAAGTTATAATTTACCAAAATGAAGGGAAATTTACTATGAGTACAACGTTGTATACTAAAAGGATTTATTCCATTTGTAGATAACTCAAGATGAATGTTTCTCAGCTTATCTCCAAATTCAGGACACTCGTAGTCAATTTTATTCTACTAAGGAGAATTTTTTGGATGACATAGGTTTCATTATTTAATTCTTGTATTTTCATGCCATGTTAATTGTATTACAGTTTCTTGTCATCTATATAGTCTTTTAAACTGTGGAATGATAGGAAGGTACTATATAGATTTCGAAGGACTTGATTAATTTTTCTCATGTTTATATGTGCCTCACTTAGGGAATTTGATGAGTGATTCATGGTCATTTTGAAACAATATGCAATCATTTGGACTAGAATTTATTTTCTAGATATCATGCTTATTGAATGTGACATTCTTTTAGCGTCATATTTTCTTCATGGTAGATAATTTTCTTCTGGTAGTATATCTTTTAGAAGACCAAGTAGTTCTGTAAATCTGGTGTAACTCCATTAATTTCCATCATTCAAGTTATATAACATCAATACAACTGAAAATTTTGTGTATTTAGTAAAACTAGTATACAATGGTTTATCAAAATGACTATTTAACCTATCAAACAACTTTTTACAATCATTAAGGTCATCTATAATTGCCATTATCGTTTCTCCCATGTGATCTCCATCATCTTTTTACAATGTTACTACTATCAAATGATTCTTAAACTGTATTATCATCCCAATTGATGCCCGCATTTAGTTTTTTACATGTTTAGTCCATCATTTATAGCTTTTATCTATTCTGGGGAAAATCAAATTTTCTTCCGACTCTTTCGGACTAATTTCTCTTGAATAAAAACAACATAATCACAGACAATAGATTTTAGAAGGGTCATCTATATTCTCTCTTGAAAATTTGTTAAACTCTTTAACTCCATATTTATAGTTATTTTTCACAAGATTAGCATGAATCCATTTTCGATTCATATCCATTCAATTGGGATCATAAAAGATTAATTTTATGCAATATATAAATTAATACACATAATATGTTCATTATCAAAATTGAAAGTTATATTAACTTATAAAAAGGGAAATATTGATCTTTTCAACTAGAATATTTGAGCACCTAGATATTCCAAATCCAATAATAAGGTCTGTTGGAATTTGAAAAAATAGATGGAGATAAAAGTAGATAATAAATGATATTATCACTAAAATTTATAGGTGTAAACAGGAAGATGGATAGTGTAATGGCCCTAGCCTGAATTACCCAAAAAACATCAAGTAAAATCCTTTTATGACCTCTAACACACCTCAAAGTCACTAAAGGATGGTTTAAACATTGGGTGTAAACAACCATAAATGGGAGGTGGTTCCTCCCCCCAAAATAGGACCAATTATTACTAGACATCGAACAAAATTCTAGCATGACCCTTGAAGTCAATGGACATGAAGAACCAAAATCGGAATTGCACAATATAATCATACCTGTTAGAAAAACAAAGATGGAAATAAATGGTGCAATAGCTATATAGACAAACATATATGTCACGCCCGTATAAAAACTCACTCACATATAGTCTATATAAAATATCCAAAAGATAAAAACCTGATATTCAAACATAATGTTAACTAAAGGAATGAAAATGATTCAAAAGTTTATGGTTTTATGTGATAAAACTTCATGTTCTTAATTGGGGATGGATTCTTTGAATCTACTACAAAAGAAAATAAAGGACCATAGTGAATTCTAATAGGAACAAGATCCTATGGTACATAAAATAGTATAGGAACAAACATCACTCCACTACCTTAGTTCCTAAAAAATATCATATGGAGCTACATGTCCACTAAGGTGTCCATGAAAGGTGTAACACCCCAAGATTTCATATTACGTTAGTTCTTCAAATTAATTCAGTAACTTACATTACACGCAACATCGGGTTCAAGTACACAACGACTTACCAAACTAGCTGTTCAAAAGAGTTTATGAATAATATTAACTAAATTTTTAACTTTATATAATATTTATAATTTTAGAATATATATTATGTGTTTCTTAGACATAATGTAAGAACAAATTTATTTTTTTCAGATAAAAGAATTATTTTTCAAAAAATGAACTTTTACCACATTTTAATGGTGAACCCTTTTTAAATCCAATATTTGAAACTTTTATATATTTAATTTGACAAAATAAACTCTTCTTTATAATCAGGAAATAGCAATTTAGTTTCAATATATTTTCGGTGTTTCTCTTATAACATTCATATTTGGGTGAATAGTGAAAATACTATATTTTAACTAAAAACAACTTTTTTAATCAAAATAATTTATAGTGTTAAATTATAAATTTTAATGGTTTGGATGTATAAATAGATTATATTTTTACCATTTAATCCAATTCTTGTCATTTTATGTAATTTAACATTGAGATTGGACATAAACAAGTGTCAACCTTTTGAAAGATATTGTTTCTTAAAAATACGCCTTTTGGTTCTGAAAACGGGAATTAATTTTAAATTAATAAATGAAACATATATGTTTTGTATTTGGTAAAACGGAATTCATTTTTGGATTTGGAATATTTAAATTGTCTTAGGGTAAAGTTTGGGTATTTTTCTGAAAACATTCAATTTTTGTTGAATAGTGAAAAACACTGAGTTATAGTTTAAAACTGAATTTTTGTTTAAATAATTATTTATTTTATAGAAATTTATTTTAGGTCAAAATAGATACATAATACCTATATAAGTTCAATGTAATTCATTGGATTCAGTTTATAATAATTTTAGATATATAAAATTTTAATTAAACTTTTCACTGCCTCTTACCCATATCCTAGGAGAATTTGTAAATTCACATAAAAACTTAACTTTACTGCTTATGTGAGTTTAATTTCGACAATATGAGAGACATAGTTAATATCAAGTAGTAAAATTTGGTTCAATAAGATAAATTTTTATTGTTGAATAGTAACTTTTTATTTCTATTTACCACTGTTAAAAGTAAATGGGTAATTAAGGGTAAAAATGATATTATTATTACCATAACACATGTCCTAATTATATTAGTTAAGTATAATTCGACCAAAAACAACCTTATGAATAAAATATTAACCTCTTTGGTCTACTTGGATTAGATTAAGACATTTATTATTATTTAATTCAAAGAAGAGTTAAAAGAGTTAAAATCAAAGTTTAATAACTAAAACATTTTTAATATAGGGTTGTACATAAGATAAAGTAGATTATAAATATTAATTATAAATATAAAAAGATTTCATACATAATGGTATTTTATTTATAATTTTTAGTTATTAAATAATTTAATTTATTTATGACACAATGTTGATAGAGTAATTATCTAATTAATGAAATATTAAAATAATTCATATTTTAAATATCCAAATAAATTTAATTTCAGACTTTTTATGAATTAAAATAATTTTCTAGGTTAATATGACATGTTAGGGTTGGTTAGATGAATTGTTTTCGAAGTAATAATGCTGTTATGAATTTTGAAAAAACAAAATACCAAATACTGTCAAAATTGACATAAAAGAGTTTTTAAAAAAAATATTTTATTATTAAAGGATATTCTATTCTTAAAAATCTAAGGTTCAGCCAAAGGAATTATATAATGATAGTTGTATCATTAATTATCCACTTGAGGTTCTCTTGGAAGTATAAAGTATGTTTATTAACCATATAATATAAAAATACAATGAGACATGGTAAATGTCAAACTATTAAACTAAGAGTTCAATCTAAACGTTGAGGTTAATATAGTGACCCAAACCTATCTAAAACCTATTTCTTTGGTGGATTTCTACCCATACCCACATTATCCTTTAAATAGTTCACTTTTTATACATTATAAACCGAAAATTATTTTATTATAAAATAATATTTCTATCTTTTCCTAATGTTCCCATCACCCCTCTTATAAAAGGACACTCCCCCTTCTCTCTAATTCACACCTTCAAAGCCATTTGGCTCGGCCAACCCCTACCCCAATATCCTCTAAAATTCTATAAATTCATCTTATAGGCCCTCATTTGTTCATAAATCCATCTTAAGGATCCCTTTTGATCAAATCAAAAAGAAGAACCTGAAAAGGTGGTAATAATTTCATCACCCTCTTTCAAGTTCTTTTCTTCTTCCACTTCTTATTTCTTTATGATTTCCATTTTAAAATAATAACTCTATTATCTTGTATATACTGTGATGTTATTATAAATATGGTACCACCATATTCATTATTCTATCCAACCTTTTAATGACATGTCATCATATGTGTGTATGTATGGATTACCGTCTCCTCATCGGGGTGTAATCGTTATTCAATACATTATTATTTGGACGGGTAAAACAATGATTATTAATTCATGTAAATAATAAATATAACATGATAATGATTCTTTATATAATATATAACGTCCAATTATATATTATTTTAATATCAAAATAATGATATTGTCGCTCGTGCATACGTACGGATTACCGTCTCCACAAACGTGATGAGATTCATTCCCCATCGTATCCATTCAAGAATAATTTTCATTAGATGATTATAATAATGTTTAAAGACTTGATATCATTCTGGATATGAATAAGATACATCCCATACATAAAACATATGACTCACAATACAAAAAATATAAAGAAAAATGAATCTGTTAACACCCGAAACAACGATAATACTAAGATATTATTAACAAATCAATGTTAAAAGATCATATATGATATCATATTAATGTATATGATTATTGTATAATTTAATAACAACTTTTCCAGCATTATAAAGGAGTTTAACTTACCCTCGACCAAGTAAAGATACTAGGTAAGGGTTTATTTCACAATCTCTTCATTATCCGAGGTTGTTTATACGTAGTTATCTATTGGGACCTCTTTATCATCCACGTCCATGTTTCTTAAAAATGTATTTCAATACATTATTACTATTTTATAGACTATGGGTTAAAGTAATTTATTCCCTTGTTTGACTTTTTATAAGATATTTATCAAGGAATCTTTCTGTCATTTTCTAAATAAGATCCTTTTTGACCTTTTCGACAAAATTAAGGTAAGAATGTATTTTTTTTAACTTATACGGTGGGTGTGGCTATTTTCCACTATTATAAAATCATAAAAGCTTCCCTTAAAATATTATAAGAATATTTTCAAAGTAAATGTTTTATTTTATAATTATGTGACTTTTAAATTATTTCAAAAAATATATATTTCTCACAAATAGTTTAGATTTCATCTATGTCAACATCCTTTGATAAATTTTAAGATTATTTGAAGTTGATTTATTATGATACAAAATTTCCATATTGTATTGAAGGTTTTATGATACTTTTGAATATAGATGTGTTATTTTTATACCATTCATGGTTTATGGAGAAATTATTGACATTTCATATGCTAGTTTTAATACAAATGTTTATGTTATGTTTAAACCTATTTATATGAGGAATGCATTGGACTAAGTAAGTGATGGGTAGAGCCCACTATAGGTTCTCGATGCATCGGTAGGTCTCATGAGACAAAATAGTGTCTTGGAACAAGGCCTTGACAAAATTGTATTTTTAGTCTTGGCACAAGGCCTTGACTATGTGGTTATGATAGTCCGACATTATGCATTCCATCATTATGAAAGTGGTTATTGATATTTTATGTGATTATTCGACTAGTAGAATATACCTGTGAATAAGTAAATGGAATTATTTCATTTTATTTTTTCCATATTATGCTAAAGTTCATGTTTAAAAGGCTTTTTTTTAGTTATACATTGCCTTAAATGTTTATTCTTATTTATGAATGTTTCCGCTATATTGTTATCCTTACTGAGCATCTGAGCTCAACCCTTTATATGTTTTATTTTTTCCTGGATGTGTAGAAGTATTTTATGACTGATCTATAGGGATTGTCTGAGGGGATATGATTGTGGACTATAGAGACTATATTGTTGTAGTTTGTCACTTTATCATGTAATGTAAGACTTATGAATGTATCTAGTGTTTCCAAGGCTACTAAAATAATCGGTCTTTTGAGACTTGATCTTTTGTGATCATGCCAATGTTTTGTAATAAAGCACCGACTCTGGGTAACTGGGGTCAGGGCATTTCAGTTGGTATGAGTGGAAGTTTAGTAGAAACCTTGGAAGCTAGATTTAGATAAACTCTAATTATATCACATAACCCTAAGATGGACTTTTAGGATTTGTATAGAATAACTTTCTAGAATTTTGGTATTGTAGAGATTTTGTTAGTTTTCCGAGAAATACATCCATGTATGGAGACGATCAGGTAGAGGCGGATCTGGAACAAATGTACCTAGGGGTAAAATCCAAAAACACCAGTTTGAGATAGACTCAAACGGGAACTGGTGCATGAGAATGGACCTTACTGCACTCTTCGTTACGAACCTACTAGGGGATATGCATAGGATAATTATCATTTTATTTACAAACCATTATGAATGGTTTATGAGTATATACATCCTAAAAGAAAATATTTTTATGATTATGGATTATATACAAAAACTATTAATTTACATTAGATGTTTTACAAGTTTGGAATTATTCATTGTAATTCATAAACTAACATAGTGTATGCCATTGTATAGAAATGGCGCTCGATAGAAGGAATGTGAACTCCAGCAATACGTATGATCCTAAGAGTAAGAAGGATCATATCTTCCACATTATTAAGCCAACATTTAGAAGGGAAACATTCTCTCCTGTTTTCTCAACATATGAAGAAATAGTATCATGTGTTAATAAGATAAGTCTCGAATTCTCTGAGTCCTATGGCTTTGAAGGGAAGCAAGAGAAGAAAAGGATGGAAGAGAGAAATATGAATAAATGGAAGAGGGAAAAGAATAATTTTCCCATTTGTGATAACTGTGGGAAGAAACACCTTGTAACTTGCCCGAAGGGAATGGGAGTTTGTTATAAGTGTGGATAAAAAGGACACCATGTACGTGACTGCAACGGTAAGAAAAAGGTTTCAAATTTACAATGATTCATCTGCAATAAGTTGGGACACAACACAAACCAATGTTCAAATCATCAGAGTATGTCCCAAATGATGCTATTGGATAGTAATAAAGTTATAATACTACCACATATGAGGAAGAATTATTAGAGTTCTTATGTTGTTACTAAAGAATTATGTCATTTGAGTGTCCTATCAATGCTATACTGGTTATAATAATTATAGAGTATATAAGAATTGTACTGTAGTACTATTTCATTAAGGACATGAGATTGTGTGGAAACAAGAAAAGTGACTCAATAGCAGGTTAAGGTTTTGGAAAGTATATGGTTAAGAGATAGATAAACCATAATATGGTTCTGATACTAAAGTAGTGATTTTGGAATAATACATGTTTGATTTGGATAAATTATATTGGATATTATTGACTACCTTGAAACTGATTAATGATTTGTATATTCAATCAATGTTGGAGTTTACAATATTTTTGGATAGAAGGAGTATATCCAGTATTCTATAAGGGATAAGGGAGCATGGATGTAATCAATAAGGATTTATGGTAATTCAGGATGTTGCAGTGTTTTAAAAGAATACATGATGAAGGTGTTCGCATGTTATTATTTGGAAAAAAGGATCTTCATTGTGTTTACCTACCTTATAAATTTTGGACTATGAGTTTGGACAGAAGTATTTTGGATAAGTCTAGTTTGAGATTATTTTTGGATTTCCATAAAAAGGACAACCCAGAGGTCGGGTGGCAACCTGTCGCGTCAAGCAAGGCCGCGAGACTTGAACCCACAACCGAAGGGAGACAAGGGTGTATCACCTATCACTGACCCACATGATGCCCTGAATTGAATAATGTAGTTTTTTAAAGATTCTGGTAGATGAATTATAAATTCATTTTTTTTGGAACCCTCAACGAATAGGATAAATAGAATATTTTTTTAGTTATATTATCTTTTAGAGTGAAAGATTGGTTTGTGGTAGAAATTAGTTAAAGTATGGAACTCTACTTGTCAAGTATATATTTTTTTTCTCTTATCCTATGAAGAAATTAATTATTAAACTTTAGGTAAGGCATCTTAAAACTAAAAATGTGTTATCCTAATAACTTATGTTTTGTTGAACCGATGATATTTTAAATCATCATAGATTGATGGCTTTGAGGCCCTCAATTCTACAATTGTTTGTGACTGATAACCTCAATCAATCCCTATAAATATTTACGTTTTTCCTCTAATTATGTGTCTCTAATTACCACCACTGTTCTCCTAATCGAGATTATAATTTGTTGGTGACTTTTTCATTCTCCTTTTCCTATTATTTAGACTAAATTTTATTAACCCAATTTCTGATGTGGGTTTTCCCACAAAGGTATTTTCTATTTTCATCCTTTTATTTTTGAAAAACAATTTCAAATTGTGAGGATGAAATTTATTGAATGAGAGAAGAATGTAACACCCCAAGATTTCATAGTATGTTAGTTCTTCAAAGTAATTCAATAACTTGCACTACATGCAACATCGGGTTCCAGTGCACCACGACTTACCAAACTAGCTGTTCAAAAGCAGTTATGAATAGTCTTAACTGAATTTTGAACTTTATATAATACATATAATTTTAGAATCCATATTATGAGTTTTGTAGACATAATGTAAGAACAAATTCATTTTTTCATATAAAAGAATTATTTTTCAAAAAATGCACTTTAAAAGCATTTTAATAGCAAACCTTTTTTAAATCCAATATTTAAAACTTTTATGTATTAAACTTGAAAAAATAAACTCTTCTTTAGAATCTGGACATAGGAATTTAGTTTCAATAAATTTTTGGTGTTTCTCTAATGACTTTCATATTTGGGTG
Source organism: Viscum album (assembly GCA_963277665.1). Classification (NCBI taxonomy): domain Eukaryota; kingdom Viridiplantae; phylum Streptophyta; class Magnoliopsida; order Santalales; family Viscaceae; genus Viscum; species Viscum album. The sequence goes on along the minus strand of OY728157.1, from coordinate 2,111,195,192 downwards.
AATAGTGATAAATACTATATTTTAACCGAAAACAATTCTTTTAATCAAAATAATTTATAGTGTTAAATTATAAATTTTAATGGTTTTTAATTAGAAATAGATTATATTTTTACCATTTAATCCAATGCTTGTCATTTTAAGTAATTTCACTTTGAGATTTGACAAAAATAAGTGTCAATCATTTGATAGATATTGTTTCTTAAAAATACGCCTTTTGGTTTTGACAACGGGAATTAATTTTAAATTAATAAATGAAATTTCTATTTTTTTAATTTGGTAAAATGGACTTCATTTTTGGATTCTGAATATCAAAATTAGCTTATGGTGGATTTTTGGTATTTTTCTGAAAACTTTCAATTTTTGATGAATAGTGAAAAACACTGAGTTATAGTTAAAAACTGAATTTTTATTTAAATAATTATTTATTTTATTTAAATTTATTTTAGGTCAAAATTGATACATAATACCTATATAAGTTCAATTTAATTAATTGGAGTCTGTTTATAATAATTTTAGATATATAAAAATTTTATTGAACTTTTCACCATCTTTTACCAATCTCCTATGAGAATTTGTAAATTCACATAAAACTTAATTTTACCACTTTTGTGATTCGAATTTCAGAAATATAAGAGACACAATTAATATGAAGAAGTAAAATTTGGTTCAATAAGATAAAAATAATTTTTTGGTGAATAGTAAACTTTTACGTTTATTTACCGTGGTTAAAAGTAAATAGGGTAATTAAGGGTAAAAATGATATTATTATTACCCTAACACATGTCTTAATTCTATTGGCTAAGTATAATTCGACCAAAACCAAACATAGGAATAACATATGAACCTCTTTGGTTTACATGGATTAAAATAAGACATTTATTATTATTTAATTCAAAGAAGAGTTAAAAGAGTTAAAATCAAAGTCTAATAACTAAAACATTTTTAATATAGGGTTATACATAAGATAAATTTGATTATAAATATTCATTAAACATTTAAATATATTTACTACATAATGGTATTTTATTTTAATTTTTTAACATTAAATAATTTAATTTATTTATGACACAATGGTGATGTAGTAATTACCCAATTAATGAAATATTAAAATAACTGATATTATAAATATACAAATAAATGTAATTTTAAACCTTTTATAAATTCCACTAATTTTATAGGTCAATATGACATATTAGTGTTGGTTAGATGAATTTTTTTCGAAGTAAAAATTCTGTTATAAATTTAGAAAAAATAAAATACAAAATAGTGTCAAAATTGACAAAAAAGAGTTTTTAAAACAAATATTATATTATTAATTGATATTCTATTTCTAAAAATATAATTATCGACCAAAGGAATTAAATAATTATATGTTTATCATTAATTAACAACTTGGGGTTTTCTTGGAAGTATATAGTAAGTTTATTAACCATAAAATATAAAAATACAAAGAGACATGGTAAATGTCAAACAATTTAACTAAGAGTTAAATCTAAAAGTTAAGGTTAATATAGTGACCCAAACCAATCTAAAACAAATTGTTTGGGTGGTTTTCAAACTATAACCACCTTATACTTTAAATAATACCTTTCAGATCCATTAGAAACTGAAAATGATTTTATTATAAAATAATATTTCTAGCTTTTCCTAAGGTGCCGCTCACCCCTCTAATAAAAGGGAACTCCCACTTCTCTCTAATTCACACCTTAAAAGCCTTTTGGATCGGCCAACTGATTCCAAAATATCCTCTCAGATTCCCAAAATTCATTCTAGAGTCCCTCTTTGGTCAGAAAGCCAACTGAGGGATCCCTTTTGATCAAATCAAAAGGAAGAACCCAAAGAAGAGGTAATAATTTCACCACCCTCTTTCAAGTTCTTTTCTTCTTCCACTTCTTTTATCTTTGTTATTTCAATTCTAAAATAATAACTCCAATATCTTCTATATACTGTGATGTTATTATAAATATGGTACATCCATATTCATTATTTTATCTATCCTTTGAATGACATGTCACCATACGTGCGTACGTACGGATTATCGTCTCCACGTCGTGGTGTCATTGTTATTCAATACATTATTATTTGGATGGGTATAATAATGTTGTGTAATTCATGTAAATAATAAATATAACATGATAATGATTCTTTATATATGATATAACATCCAATTCTATATTATTTTAATATCAAAAGAATGATATTGTCGCTCGTGCGTACGTACGGATTTCCGTCTCCACGAACGCGATGAGATTCATTCCCCATCGTATCCATTCAAGACTAATTTTCATTAGATGATTAAAAATAATGTTTAAAGACTTGATATCATTCTGAATATTAATATGATACATCCCATCCATAACAAATATGACTCACATAACAAAGAATATAAAGTAAAACGAATCCATTGACACCCAAAACAACGATAATACTAAGATATTATTAACAAAGCAATGTTAAAATATTATATATGATAACATATTAATGTATATGATTCTTTTATAATTTAATAACAATTATTTAACTATTATACATGATATTAACCTACCATCGACCAAGGAAATGTAAAATTTAAGGGTTTATTTCACAGTCTCTTCATTATCAGAGGTTGTTTATACGTAATTATCTACTAGGACCTCTTTATCGTCCACATACATGTTTCTTAAAAATGTATTTCAAAAAATTCATAATATTTTATAGACTATGGGTTAAAGTCATTTATACCCTTTTTTACTTTTTATAATATTTTTATAAAGTAATCTCTCTGTCGTTTTCCAAACAAGGTCCTTTTTAACCTTTTCTACAGAATTAAGGTAAGAATATCTTTATTTAACTTATACGGAGGGTGTGGCTATTTTCTGCCATTCTAAAATCATTGAAGCTTCCCTTACAAGCTTATAAAAATATTTTCAAAGTAAATGTGTTCTTTTATAATTATTTTACTATTAAATTTTTTCAAAAAAGATATATTTCTCTCAAATATTTTTGATTTCATCTACGTCAACATCCTTTGATGGATTTTAAGCTTATTTGAAGTTGATTTATTATAATACAAAACTTCCAAATTGTATAGAAGGTTTTGTGATATTTTTGACCGTTAATGTGTTATTTTTATACCATTCATGTTTTATGGAGAATTTATTGACATTTCATATGCTAGTTTTAATATGATTGTTTATGTTATGTTTAAACCTGGTTATATGAGGAATGAATTGGATTTAGTAAGTGAAGGTTGTAGCCCGCTATAGATCCTTTATGTATCGATGGGTCTCATGAAACAAACTAGTGTATTGGCATAAGGCCTTGAAAAAATATTGTTTGTAGTCCTGGCAGAAGGCATTGACTATGTGGTTACGATAGTCTGGAATTATGCATTCCATCATTATAAAAGTGGTTATTGATATTGCATGTGATTATTCGACTATTACAATATCCATGTGAATAAGTAAATGGAATTATTTAATTTTATTTTTTCCATATTATGTTGAAGTTCAAATTTAAAAGGCTTTTGTTTTAGTTATACATTTCCTTAAATGTTTATGCTTATTTATGAAAGTTTCCTCTATATTGTTGTCCTTACTGAGCATCTGAGCTCATCCCTTTCTATGTTTAATTTTTTCTAGGATGTGAAGAAGTATTTTATGACTAACCTATAGGGATAGTCTGAGGGGTTATGAGTGTGTACTATGGAGACTGTGTTGTTTTATTTTTTCACTTTATCATGTAATGTAAGATTTATGAATGTATCTAGTGTTTCCAAGGCAACTAAACTAATCGGTATTTCGAGACATGATCTTTTGTGATCATGTCAATGTTATGTAATAATGCACCGACTCTGGGTAACTGGGGTCAGGGTGTTACAAAAGATGTCAGCATATATGTAACCAGTAGGGAATGACCAATATACCTCAAATCAGTAGTTAATAAAAAAGAATATACATGAAAATTTCTACAAATATATGAAATAATTATTCAATGAGAATATATAAAACATAACTATAAAGAAACAATGAATAAATCCAAGGTTTAGTGTCATATATAAACAATAGATCATACATAGATAGTCAATACAAACAACAGACCACAAATCATTCCCTGGACAATGGATCATAAACAAATCTTAAAAAACTAATGACAAATCATTCCCTAAACAAAGGATCACAAACAAATCATTAACAATAGATCATAAACAATGGATTATAAACAATGTATCGTAAACAAATCATATAAGAACAAATAAAAAATGAAACAAAAAATACAAAAAGAAAATCAGGACTACCTCGCTAGGTTGAAGAAAATCTAAGACCCTCTTCAGATATCGAACAAGATGTTCTGAGGCTGTTGAGTGGTGTGACTCAACCTTCGATTCACCGACAAGGAGCACTGACTGCAAGTGGATTCCACATAAAGATTCTATATCATGTCAAGTTTGCAAATGTTTAGGGTGTTTAAAATAGATCAAGGTACTTTTATCAGAACCAAAAAACAACACACAAAACCAATTATTATCAATGCTAAATTTATAGCACTGATAAATCCACCTCTTTATCAACATGAAAAAGCACAGATAAAGATTCTTTTATCAACTCTTATAATAAAGCATTGTTAAAGGATTTATAATTATAATTAAAAATAAAAAACGGAAAATATTTATAAATACTTAATAAATATATATAAATATAAATATATCAAATATATTCCTTTATAAATATATTTATTTTAATTTTATAATTATTTATTTATAATTATTGAAATATTTTTAAAACATATCATCTTTATCATTATATATTTATATAATTATACATATATAAGTTTAACAAATAAATATATATAAATAGAATAAATATATTCAATATTTCTATATATTTTGTTATAACAATAATAATTATTTAAATATACATAATTATTTATTTATAATTTTTTAAATAATTTTAAAAAATATTTATTTATTTAAAATTATAAATATATAATTGTATTAATATAGTGAATGTACATTTATAGATATATTTATTTATAAATATTTTTTTACAGATATATTTTTAACATTATTAATGAATATCTAATTTTGAGTTTATCCATATATGTACAAAATGAGTTAAATTGAATAAATTAAGAATATATGTACACTTTAACAATATGTTTTATGCATATTGTATATAAAATGCATTAATTATACATATATGTGAAATTGATATAATATAAATTTGATCAATATTAAATTGAAAAGTTAAAAAACACTAAATTATATATGGAGTACTATGTAATTAGTCAATATTTTTAATTAAAATTAATTTTTAATTATATACCATTATTCAAAAAATATATGACAATTTAATGTAAAGTGCATAAGTATTTTGTAATATATAATCATATTTATATACATTAATATATATCTATATATTTAATATATACAATTTAATAACATTAATTATCATAATAATTTACTTAATAAAATGTTTAATATTTAATATTATATAATCAACCAATTCATTTTTATAAATAATTATTAAATTAATAAAAACAATTAATATTTTTTTAATAAATCCATTATTTATATTTAATTTATTTAATTATTTCATTTTATTAGTGCTAAAAATGCATTGATTAAAGAATTATTTATCAATGCTAAACATAAAGCGACAATAATGCATACACTTTATCAGTGCTAAAATATAGAGCTGATAAAGGATACCCTTTTTCAATGCTAAATCTAAATCGTTGAAGAAGGATACCATTTATCAACACTAAAAATAAAGTGTTGATAATGTATTCCTTTTTTATCTCTAAAATAAAAGCATTGATAAATGTTTTAATTAATCAGTTATTTTTTTAGTGCTGATAAATATTCCACTTATCAATGCTGATAAATAACAGTGCTACTAAAGGCTAGTTTTGAAGTGGTTTTTATACGCAATGAATTTTTCTCCAAATAGATAATACCTCCAACATTTCAGATCATGTACAATAACGGTGTTCTCGATATTATGGTTTTTTAATTAATTTTATATGGTCATAGGTACCTAGAACAATATACTACCATGTGATTGTATTGCATCAACACACACCCAATAAATATAAAATAATAATAACAGTTTATCTCAAAATCCTTTATACAAGTATTGAAAAATTGGTATTGATATTGAAAAATTCCTCTTCTTTAATTTATTAAAATCCATATCACACTGATCAATCCAAAATAACACTACCAATTTCATCATTAGAATCATCATAAGATAAGCTATATGAAATAAATCCTTGATAAAATGATGGGAATACATGACTTAGCCTAAGATAATCTGAACATGGAAGGCATTATTAGGAACATCCTATAAAATAAATTCTTCAATATATTCATGTCCAATTTTAATACTACCTAGAAACACCTCATATCTTAAACATGTAACTTCTCAAATAAAAAATGAACATTTTAAGGATTTTTCTAAATCTCATTCCCCCTGAAAATTCATAAAACATCATGAATATGTATGTAATACACTCCATGGGTTTTAGAATACACTAAGATATATATCATAAATAATACAAAAAAAGTATAAGTAGTAATAAATGATCATGTTCATAAGTGAAATAAAAACTATAGGTGAAATAATAAAACAAAAAATTGTAACTGTATATTTGAAACTCCCATATCAACTTAAAAAACCATATTTTTGATATCCTTGAGTCTTACATGAATTTAGTGATACCTTGATCTCAAATAAATATTTTTTAATGATTTAATCCATTTCAACTAATCAAAAAAGTCATCAATTTAGGGTAATGGGTATTTATATTTACATTTTACCTAATTCAATTACTCATAATCAATGAAAATGTGTAGTTTCCCATCAGTCTTCCTTCTGAAGAGGATTGGAGAACCCCAAGGAGAAGTGATAGCTCATATAAAACCCATGGTCTCATGCTCCTAGAGATAACCATTCAATTCTCTCAATTATCTTGGTTCTATAAAATATAGTGGAATTGAATTCATATTGATTTCATGAATAATATTGATAGAAAAACCAATTCGTATTTTTGAAAAAAAAAATGTAAATACAATTCCTCAAAAAACACCTTATGATAGTTACATTTCATTGGACACAAAACTATAAATCACTTTATTTTCATTATTCTAATAACAAGATATTAGATATTAGGGGTAAATTTTCTGAAAACCACTTGATTCTACCCATATGTACTCACGATGTAGTCCCATTATTGTGTAAGGGTGTATTAGGATTCATTATGAGAAATAATGAGACTTTCCTCTTATAAGAAAAAATTAGATATTTTAATTCAGTCAGTTTTTCCATGCCCATTATGAGTTAAAAGTGTTTAATACTAGGGGTGATGAATTCCCAATGATGACGAAATAATCCAACTATAATAGGAACTAATATGCAGTTCTTCATTTTCTCAAACCACTAAAATAATGGGTTACCAATACTCATGAAACTCTGATTTAATTCCAATACCAAACAAAAATGATAAACCATGTTATAATTAATAAAATAATGGGAAGCCTTCAAAATGGGTAAATTATTAATGGGAGTAAAAGATACAATAACAGCACCTTTCACCTTTGAAGGACCATCCCCATATTTGGTTATTGACTAATATACCACACACTACAAAATGTTTAACCTATTTCTAATAGCGAAATATCTATTGGTGAAAGTATATTCTCTATTGGTAAATTTTTTACCAACTAGTATGTCCATTTCACTAAATTGTCGATAAAAACTATGTCACTAAATGATTTTGGGACAGATAAAATAGTTATGTTTCAATTATAATAACACCAACAGATAATATATATGTTGGTTAAAGTGTTTAGCAATAGATCATTATTAGAAATATATATTTTTGTAAAAATATTACCTGTATATAAGATATATATATATATATCAATTACATTTGAATGAAAATTATAAATTTTTATTACTAGAAAAAAAAATCATATTATATTTATTAATTTTTCATATTTAATTCATTTTTTTATTATTAAACCAAAGATGATTTACATGAATGTTAAAAATTAGAAAAAAATAAATAAATTTAATAATAATTAAATTTAATACAAAATGAATCAATATAAAAAATGTAGGATCCATCCACAAATTGGATCCATCACATCCCCCTATGTACTAGTGACTCAACCATGCCCCAGTACCAGTGATCGGTCTCCAGTACCACCGACCCATCCATTCTATAGGCATATTGAGAATGCTTTAGCTATACCACAACCTTCAACAAACCATCCCTAGAGAACCATCCATACCCTATGACCATTGTGTCATCTCCAACCCCAGCGAGAAACCTCAAGTAGTTGTTAAACCACAACCTTCAGCTCCAAGATCCCCACCACACACAACCAAATAGTATAAAAAATGATCCACCTCCAGTACCATCGAGAAACAAATCGAGGAATCTCCTGTACCAGATATAAACTTCAAGCCACTACTATATCACACCCTTCAACTCTAACATCTACATCACAAATAGATAAAAATAAATCCCACAAATCTGTGCAAAATATATGAATGTCTTAAAACCAAAATAGAAATGAATTAAAGTATAAAAAATAATAATTTTCATAGTAATCATTTTACATCATCCTCATTGACTTACTATGGATTTTATAAAAGTATATAACTTTATAAAATTGGTGCTAAAAGTGATAATTAGATAGATCAATTGCATGTTGTTCAATGAAAGAATAAAACAAACAAGTGGAAGCTCTTACCAACTCTAATTAAAAAACAAAACTCAACTTTTTCCCAATAATAAATGAATCATGTGCTGAGTAATATTATATTCTTAAATGTCATACTATATTTTCAATCATAATAAAATTATCCATAACCTGTGATAGACCTAGTTTCAATCATATAAATACAAAATTACTTTAAATTACTAACTAGTTTTATATTTCGCCTTGCTATTAAACCAAATAATCATTTAATATGTGATTTATTGACATTTAATATGAAATTAAAACATAATAGACCTGGATAATTCACTATTTTTATATAAAGGCACTATGGTGACTAATTCATGGTCCCCTAGGTGTCATATAATGCATTTTTAGTTATCTAATATAGATTTTTAGTATTAAACTATAATACCAAAAAACATTACATCACTATGAGTTGGAAAAATGATGGCAAGTATTCTTGATGTAATACAATGAACACCTAATGTGAAACTATAAATAATTGATGCATCAAAATAAATTAACATAAGCAACCATTCCCAGCACAGAGTACCAAAATAGAGAAAAACATGGAAAATACAAAAAATTCCATATCAATATAGAATGTATTCCAAACATGAACACGATATAAATATGTAAACATCAATAACCAAAATGAAACTATATATTGTAAATGATACTAGAAGGTGATTGGTTAATTAAAGAAGAGAAGTGATATGATAGAGGGAAACGATGATGAACTGATGTCGACATGGGGATATTGGTTATCTTATTGGAGGATAATTTTAACAAGGAGATTTTTCTTGAGGATGTTGGATGGAAATAAGGAGGGGGTTTGCACGATGATGTATAAGGGTGACACCATTCATGAACAAGGAGTGGGTGTTCTTGAAAATATATCAACTATAAACATTGACCAATAATAGTGAAGGGGTTACTATGAGAACAACAGGTAAATAAACATTACAAGGAATCATTTTATTTAAAAAAAATGTAGACATGGAATTTGGTTTGAAATAATAACATACATGATCATATTATACTCATTAGTGGGTCCAACATTATTAATAAACTTCCTTACACAAATCATCTCCAAGTACCTGACAGTAAATTTGTGCACCATATATTTGGTATCAAACTGGACAGTGAGGGAATACTTAATATCATAGTACCCAAAGGTCCCCATCACCAATGTGGAAACAGGTATCTTATCTCTAGTTAGACAGAGCATGGGAAGCCTAAAATAACAGAGATTTATATTTAATTCATCATCAAAAAATATATTCAATGCTTTGAAATCGAAGTATATTACCTAGATTTTTTCCTTCTCATAAAATTATTCAATCCTTCTTGTTACCCCCTGATGTAATTTTTATCCCGATTTTCTAATCCTTAGGCTTCATGTTTAGAGGTAAATATTTGTGGAAATGTTTCTCTAGTTGGTTATTGTTTGAAGATTCATTTTTATGTGATTTATTAAAAAAGTTGAAGATACATAATCGGAATATTATAGTATAGAGAAGTATTTATTCATAGAAATGAATCCTAAGATCTTCATCAACACAAAAACCTAAAAAACTCATGCAGATGGGATAGTGAAGAAGGTTCAATATGAGGACCTCTACTATGAATTTTTTTATTACCTTATACTCCAATATTTTCCAGTAGATTAACAAGCACATAATAAGGAACAATTAAAAAATCATAATAAAAATATAAAAGACACTAAAATAACTACAAGAAAATGCACCTTTTTAATTCTCTTGAGGTACCCTTTTTACACCCTTCTATAAATCCCTTCTTCCAACATGAAATTTCAATAAAGGTTATATATCGCATCATAGATCTCCTAAAATGAAAAGACATGGGAATGGATTTTTACTTTAACAATTCATGAAATTTCATCATTGAGGAAACTCCTCTTATCCCTATCAGATTTGAATGAGGCACGGGTGATAGTGGGAGGAGTTTCTAGTGTCATGAAACTCTGTGATTCATCTCTTAAGATCTCTGATAGAATCTTTTGGAAAGAAATATATAGATAAATAAGTTTATAAAAAAAAAAAAAAAATTCTAACTGAAATATATAGATTCCAATATCTCATAGATTCAAGGAAAGGGATCCATTTTCATTCATGATATAAAATACAAATTCACATGAAAAATAACCCTAAAAAAGTTTATCCTTTATCATGAATTAATTCTATTAAATTAATTTAGAAAATTGAAATAAAAGGTTTAATAAAAGACTTTGTAAACAATGCTTTATTTTCCATTTTGTAATTAAAAAATACTTAAAAATAGTGTGCCACTTAATAAAATAATCATGTGACAAAGGTCACATAAAGAAAATAAATACACACAAAATACTTGAGATGGAATGATGAAAATAAAAAATACGAGTCACCAAAAAAAGTGTTTTTATATAAACACATAAATGGATATCAATAACATAAAGGGTGTAATGGCCAGTTATAACATCATCCATAACCTCTAAGGAAAGATATGTCTCATTGGGATTAGATGAGATTTTAGTTTTTCAATTATACACTAATGGTATGATATCTTCTTTCATTTAAAATAAGTCTATTGGTACAATAATGAAAAATTTAATTGGGTTTACCTAAATCACATAAAATTAAAATAAAATATCTTCCAACTGGAGTACTCAACTCAATATCTTTATTAAAAAACCATTATATGATACATATTAAGTATTTTTTTCTGTTCAAAATAAAACTATAATTTTTAGTCATGGTCTTATTAGAAATAAAATTCAAACAGCCCCAATCTATAACGATTAAAAGAAACCATGGTCATCACTTTAATTCACAGGTAAGGAAATCAAATTAAATTTGTGAAATAATTTTATATAGAAACATAATATGGTAAATGAGTTGAGACTGAAAAATAATTGAAAAAGATGAATGCTTGAAACAAAATAAGAAATAGTAAAATTTTAAATTCAAAAAATTCTATAAAACACACAATGTATTAATATAATTTAAAAAAAAATTTGTGCTTCATGGGTAACACATAATAAGGTGTTATTTGGATTCTCAAATTCAAAGGTACCCCCAACATCTTAGGTAGGTCATGTTTATAATATTTTTCATGTTCCATGCTAAAACGGTTATTATCATCAAGGACCCTCGATTACCAATGAAAATTCCAAACTCATTGTTGACAATAAATGTAATTTTCTTTCATATTGAGTTAGGCTCAGACAATATGTTGATATAAATAATGTTCATTAGAAAAATTTCAAAATGGACATGTATTCATGTCATCCATTTTTATGGTTTATAATGAATGATAAAAGAATATGTCTAAATCTCTTTAATAATATTGTATTATTCTCTTTAAACTAAATCATCAATTATCATTTAATATATTCATCGAAGAAGTTAAAATTTATTAATAGATTTTCATGTGATTAAGCACAATAGATAAAAAAATAATGAATAAATGTTGTTATTATTTGATATATGTTTTATTATTGACTAACATGAAAATTATAGCCAGAAATTACCAATTAACAATGAAAATAAACCAGATATGAATATTATCTATGTATTAACAAATAAAATAACATATATATAATATATAGAAAATTAATTTTAAATACAAAATTAAAATATAAATCTTTAACATAAAACCCAAATAATTTATAATGATGTAAATGTATCATTATTATATCAAATTTTTTAATGAAATTCCATACAGATGTAAAATTTTATTCATATGTAAACTAAGTAATTAATTGAGGACAAATCATACATTGTAAAATCTCATAGAAGTATAAATTATCGACACTGAATTCAATTGTACACTACAAGATCATGCATTTTGAAACATCACACAATGTGAATAATATATTAATTATGAGAAATCACAACATTACACACATCAAATCAAATAAATAATCATAATAAAATATAAAATGTCCAAACACAATTTACAAAAGTAATAATGAATCCCTCTTTAATTTTATGATTAGGGGTATATTCCTATATAAAAAATTCAACCCCCACAAATTAATGGTGTATAATTTCTATAAGGATTATGTATTTTATTACATCAGATTGAATAGAAATAGTTTAGTTCCATTAAAATAGGATTCAAACCTAGATTGAGACATTAAAAACGGTATAGTAAACTATGAATTCAGTATTAGTACCCGTACATTGGCTTGACCCTCTTAATCTTGTTCAAAAAAATGATGTTTTAAAAAAATAAACGGTAATAAATAAATTTTTTTCAGTGTGACAAATATATTAAATAAAAAAATTAATTTCACCAGTTACTTTCTACTACTAGGGATAAAAAATTATAAACAACATACATTATTGTGAAATAATGATGCGAGAAGAATGGTTAAAATGGGTTCATCACTTTTAGGCACGATGACATAATATTTTTATATGTGAGTGAATAAATTTAAAATGGTTTGGGTAACCATGATGTAACTCTCATATTTTTACCCTTCTAGCATATTATTTATAATTTAATATATTTTATTATTAGAAAAAATTTACTTTGGTTGTAGTTTCATCAATTTAATAGGGTAGTGGAGGAAAATGGTCATTGAAATTGAAATTACATCACATATGGTATATGAGGGGATAATAAAGAGTTGTATGAGTTAAAGATGAATTGATATGGAGAAAGGGAGAGGAAAAAAACCATAGGGGTGGCACCAGGAACTAAAGAAAATACCGTTAATTGATGAACAACATAGATTTTAATAGGCAATAATGATCGATCATCAAATAAATTAATAATAGAATAAAATAATGATCTAAGATCAGTATTATATATTTTTATACAAAATTCAACCCCACTAAGAATACCTAGAATCAAAAAAATGTCTTCTATGTGGCCCAAACTCTACCTTTCCATTATCCATATCATGCATTCCACTGCCACATTATATGATTGTTGGGTTTTGATCTATGTTTATAACTCTTGACTAACAACTGGATGGGTTAAAAACCCTCTATCCAAGAACCACTGTGTGGTAAATTGTGGAAATATTCATCTAAAATAATAAAAGTATAATAAATCCGCTATCAAATTCCATATGAATCCAACTTATTCCACCTATAAAACCCCATACGCCCAGAGAACGATCACTAGCTACAAAACCCGTTGAACCTAACCCTAAATGTATAAAAGAGATGAAATTTGAGAAGTAGACATATATAAAATTTATATTGATCCAATAAAAATAAATTAAACTCTTCATAGAATCTATATGGTTAAAGAATTGATAAAGTCCCAGAAGGGTATCTATGCCATTTAATTTGGAACAAAATTGCTACATTTGAAGGTCTGTTGAATCTTCATTGAATGATAAGAAAGGGAAAAAAAGTGATTGCGGATTGAAAAAATTGCACGATTGGTAGGGTAGTTTGATAGGAGGAAAAGATGAAAAACCGAGTTAAATTGATGAAATTAGATGTTGAGATGAATGAAGGGAGCTCCCAGTCTATGTTTGGAACATCAATTTTCCCATCGACATAGGAGGAATCATTCTTAAAACTTTTTGGTGGAAAAAGATTCAAGTGGGAAAGGGTTTTAGTGGCGATGTAGATATTTTTGGAGGGATGATATTTCCATGGAGCGACTAAATTTCTATGGGGAATTTCAATGGGGGAGAGGTAGGGTGACATGAGGTACCAAATTAACAACATTGTTAATAAGAAAAGTACAAATATATTAATTGAATATAGAATTGCTATCTAAATTATATATGGGGTTTTTATTCTAGAAATTTCAAATAAATGAAGTAAAAAACATTATTAAATACATAAAATTATTTACAAAAATTTCGAATATAATTATAAATTGTATAAATTTTTATACCAATTCTTCTGGTTTAATTCTATAATTAAAAAAATCAATATTTATATAGAATTATTAATAAAATATAATTACCTCTTTGATATTTATGTTTTTTTATTTTAAAAATTTATACTAATAGTTTATTTGATTTATGTTGACTAATTTTTTATGTTTAATAAATTTAGGTAAAAAAATTAAATTACTGTATAAAACATGAAATTTTAATGAAAGACTAAAAAAATTATAAATTGAATGGTAAAATAGTCGTAAAATGATATTATAATAAATAATATTTCTAAATCAGTTAATGATAATGTATATTTTTATTTGACAGTTTGTCTTGACATATTTTTCTAATGATTAGGTATCTGTTGGTAATGGTAGTTATTAATAATATATTCATGTGTTGGTAAAAAATATTTGGTATTAATATAATAAAATAATATATTTAAGTGTTAGTAAAATATTTGTTGGTATTTAACTATTAAATATAAACTTATATATTTATTTTTGAAAATAATTGTTGGTAACTATATTTAATATCAATAGAATTTAATATCTGTTGGAATTAATATTTTCCAAAAATAGGTATATTATATATCGATAGTTTTCTATTTCTAAAGGTCACTTTTTTGTACTGAAAAAAAACAATTCATAGCTATCTAGATTTCCCTATACCTATGATACCTACCCCAGTATAGGTTATAATAATTGAATTCTTTCCCATGATTAATTTTTTCCATCTTGATTTACTATAAGAAGGTTGATTTCTTGTAGTATATTTACATCCATCCTTAATATATGAGGTATGACTCTAATAAGGTCAATATCACACATAATTAGATAATTTACACCTGTAGAAGCTCTGAAGATGATAGTACCTTCCCTATTGATAAAATTTATTTTCATAAAAGAAGCAATTGGGTCTTATATTCCTATAATGACCACATTGAAAGTATACCAAAATATATCTTCTCGGGAAATAGGGAATTGAGACCTCCACCATGACTCCATTATTGTATATCATATTGTTATGCTTCCTATTAAGATAGTTTCTACCCTATGAAATACCCCTAGTCTTCTGGAATGAAATCATTCACTTCCTCTATCATCAAATACCAAAAATTTTGATCATCACACTTAAGCATGAATGTGGATACACTGAATATATGTGGATTTATAGGACCAACAAGTTCATGTTGAAAATAAACCTAAGAATCCATTTTTCTAACTCTTGGAAATTAATACCACCTTAAAATACGAGTTAAATATTAGTGTTGGTGGGTTACTAGTGTCGTAACCTCCACACCATAATATTTTGGGTATGATTTGGAGCTCTTAAAACATAAAATTTAATTAATGGAAGTACCAGCTAATTTTGATCCTTATTTCCCTACCTCATATTGGTTTTTGTTGTGAAAAAATATTTATTATAGAAGGAATTTACCTCACACCTATTTTAATGAAATAGGAAACTATGATTTTTTATATAAACAATTTCAATCATATCATAATCCATGTTCTATTGATCATACATATTTTATTATTTATTTATCATTTAAAATAGTTATTTAAGAGATACTTCCAAGAATTAACCTTATATGTTCTAATGTAAATTATTTTAAGACGGGGTTTTTAAACTAACAAAACCACTCAAATGAGTTATACAAACTGAATTTCTATTTAGGGTGTGGCTATATTGGTTTTTAATATATATTTTATATATATATGTTTTCAATGAGTATGTAGATATTGGTAATGGAGTAATTTTACACCTAACAAAAAGAAAACATGAAACTACCCATTAACTATGAGTAATGAAGTATATTATGATACCATTGAAGTTACAAATTGAGTTTCATATGACAGAAAATGAGTTTTAAAGATTAGGATGATATGTGAGAAATACCTTAGAAAAATATTATTTTAGTGATGGCCATTAAGTCTAAGGAATATATTTGGAGTGTAGAAGTTTTTTTATAACATAAATAGAAGTAATGAGCTGGATTCTATGTATATGGATTGTGAAATTCTATAATTTAGAAATAAAAAACTAGGTGAATGTCTAGAGAAACCTTCATCATTATGTTTATAAAAATAACTAATAAAATAAGTTTTATTTAATACTTAGATCAATTATTTGTGTGATTTAATTTATTCTAAGGATATAAATTTATTTAGATATATTGAATATCTCAAGAAGTAAATATGATGAAGGAGTTTTTTGGAATAGAGATAAAGGTATAAAGAAATTATCATATATTCCAAAATATGTTTTTAGGTAATTTAAAATTTATAAAGTTAATTTGAAGTGTATATGATGTTATATTTGTTAGAAAAGAAATTTGGATTTTACAATTGAAATAAGTATATTTTTTTTAATTCTAGGTTTTCATCATATTATTGGCCAAGCACCTGCGTATGGATGATCTAGTGTTGTGAAGCCATTATTTGATCTAATATAAGCTATGACAGATCTTCATCTTCCAATTTATTGTCTATGTAATAATGAATTTACTCTATGTAAGAATTAATATGTTAGTCTCACTTAATTGTAAAACACATACCCTATGTATTTTAGATACAACCTCACAACATATTTCCTGTGTATAGGGTGTTATGGTGTAGCTATGGTGGTTTTGCCATGATCTTGGTCACTACAACATATCCAGTGTGGATGCATCTAGGTACTTCATCTTGAGTCACATCTTAGGTTTGGGATAATTTCAAGATTGATATATAATTCATTTGACTTCTCTTAACCTTCCTAAGTAATTTTTATAGTGGAGTTGGTAGCGATCCCTACTAAAAGAAAAAGCATGCATGAGGAATCCAAAGAAGAAAATATTATTATGGTAGGGTTTCCAAAAGGAACCCAATAGAGGTATTATATCTAGATTCAACATTGGATTTTTACGGTATTTGATGAGTGAAATATTGATATACCCACTAAAATTTATATAAATTTCTTAATTATATGGTATATTATATACACTTTGACTTATTTTGTTTAGGATGCTTCAATGTTGCTATGATGGTTGTTTCATGAACTTGGTCTCTACTATGTGGGCACTATGTCTATGCAACTTTACATACTTCCCAAGTCCCATATTAGATTTTAGTGATTTAAAATCTTGTTATATAATTTCTATGAGTTCTCTCCCACATCCCAAATTCCCTTTTGAGATGAGTGGGTGGAGATATGTTTTTAAAGAAAAGCGATGAAGGATGAATTCAAAAGTGGACAATATTTTTGTGGAGGGGTATTCTTGAACGGGATGTTGTAGTGGTATCAGATCCTGGTTCAACATGAAATTCTTATTGTATTTTCTGAGGGTATTATTTTTTGTCCCACTAAAAAGTATAGTACATACCCTAATGATTTGGGACATGACCTAACAACTGACTACCTCCCTGTAGGGTTTTGGGGAATGTATATAATAAATGAACTATAATATTGGTCACTATGACATGGTTAGTGTAGTCCAATTAAAAGTATTTTTTGTGTGAAGTGTTTAGTTATCCCTACTAAAAGAAATAAAATTCAATATGAATCCAAATGTATACAATATTGTATTGGATGTGTGTCACTAAAAGGACCCATATAGAATCCCTCATATCTAAAAATTCATTTATATGTGTAAGAAACATCTTTAAATGGGATCAATATACATGAGCTCAAATTTAGTCTTCCTCGGAATCATTACATATAGAAATTTGATAATTCTATAGACCAAAATATTAATATTATAGATATATTATCAAAAGAAGGAAATATATTGGGATGATAAGAAATCTATTCATTCTTGTTCAAAACATCATGAATCCTTTAAGGGAAATAATTTAATTTTTATTTTAGAAATATAAGATAAAGATAAGAGATATAATATCATTATTCTCTATCTTGTAATTTTAGATAATATTATTTTAAAATCATCATTTGTGATCAAAATTTAGGATTAAATATAAGAAGTTTGATGTTGAACATAATTGATCAGAAATTAAAAAAAATATGGTGTGATTCAATATGTTTGTCTATTAAATGAGAAAATAAAATAATATAAAATTTCCTATTAATAAATTATTTATATTTTTAAAGAAAAAAATTAATATATAAATTACATATAAAGATATATCAATGTATTTGAGTGACAGAAGTTCGTGCTCCTACATTGTGTTATGATGGAATAGTTTGTGTCCCTAAAAAATTTTAGAATATGAGATCAAGATATTTCAATGGGAAGAAGAATATGGATTTAATTTTTGAATCACTTTAGGATGGTAGATATATTAATGTATAAATATTTTATCTAGGTGATATATCATAAATATATTTAAGATGATGATAGGTCAATTTCAGTGGAACTATTATAAGGAGATGTTCAGATGATGGATTAGCCTACTACAAGAAAGAAATAGAATAAATGATAGCTGAGATAAACGAGGAAGAAGATAAAAATCAATGTAATTCGGTTCATTCTAGTGGAGACAACCTTTTTGTAGGTAAAAATAATTGGGAGATCATGGAGAATTACCATATACAATAAAAGGCGATAAATAAAAAATGAAATTACTAGAAAACAAAAGTGATGTGGATATTATATATTTTAAATATATGAAATGATATTTTAGGTGACCTACATGTAAAAATTAAAATAAGGAGAGGGATTTATTGGTTAGAAATTCTGAAATAGAGAGTTGTTTAGTGAAAATATATTAAATAATTCTTGAATTAGAAGAAGCTTGGGGAATCTGATATTGTACTTAAAGAAAGATCTCTTAAGTATCAAAGTTAATGTAAAATGAGGAATACAAAAATAATTTTGAGATAAAATTGAGTGATTTGATGCAGGGTGAAGAAAAAGAAAGAATAATATAATAGAAACTATCTTACTATGCTTGTTTTTATCATTTGAGTCAAACCTTTCAAAAAACGTGGTTGTTATAAGTTCATTGTGTTCACTAGATTTCAAAGAGTGATTATGAAATCATAGTGAGTAGATTCATTGAATATATATAAAGGTGAGGTAAAAAAAGGGCCATGTTTCCTGAAGTATATCTTGAATAGAACATGTTGGTTGAAGACTCTATGTTTAGAGGAAGGAGGTCAGTATTTTAAATGCTAAGTAATCTTGAACAGTATTTTTGATTTACATTAAGAGTATTTGGATATCCAAAACTTCTGTATACTTGGTAGTATGTTGTGGAAACTATAGGAAAAGGGGTATGTAATAAAAACAGAATGATAATCTATCATTTTAGTGTAATGTTGAGATTGTGGAAGTATTATGAGAAAAAGGAAAATATATGCACAAGAAGACTTTGTGTAGGTGTGAGAAGTACCAACCACTATTTCCAGTACTTGGTTAGAGTGGATAAACCATGATTAGGGAAAATAAACAATCATGGAAATTAGAAGGACTTTGAGTTAATGGTATTCAAAATGGAAACTATCATGCAAAATTTTCTATTTATTATTCCTCCAATAAATAAATTTCATGCTATGGAGAAGTGGAGATCAGTGATAAATCACTTTAGGGTTTTTATTTTAAAATCATTTTTAGAATGATCCCAATTAATTATATATATATATATATATATATTATTTCACATAAAGATACTACTAAATGATAAATCACATCTTGAAAAGGAATATGGTTCTATTAAAGTGGAATTAGATAAAAATATTTGAACATGTACCATGCTCACAAACTAGAGAGTGTAAAGGATGAAACTATATCACTTTGAAATTAAAGACATTTCCATGATATTTAATCCTTGTAAAGATTAATTTTTCTTAAATATATGTTTAATTATATATTAATATTAGTATAAAATGCATTTGAGTTGTTTTATGAAGTCACATTGAATGTTAAGGATGAACAATTGGATGTGAAAGAAAGAAGAGTGAGTGATATTTACTATTTAATTCTTCAGATTACCAGGGTTCAAGAATATCAAGTTTAGATGTTTAATATAGATTGGGAGATAATAATTAAATCATTTGAGGATTAAAAATATTCCCTCAGCATGAAGTTATTAGATTTTGGAGAAAATTTGAGAAATCATGAAAGTCCACAACCTATATCCTGCCATACTGATAGAAGAAGTTGTCCTACTAGATAGTTTTAAAATAATTTTTTTCTATCAAAATAAAATAAATTTTATGGTAAAATGTTATTGAGAACATGTGGAGAAGACTCTACCTCATTATCAAGGAAGAAATTATCATTCAATATCTTTAAAGATATGAGAACTAAATCTGTTTTGAAAAATAGTGTTAAAAATATGTAAAAAAAATTCATATGTGGGTGGTTTAAATTACTAAAAAAATAGAAAAATACATAAATGGTGAATTTGAGAATGTAAATTATGATTATTCCCTAAAAAATCCCAATTTAGTGGTGAAACAACCCTATGATAACATGGTTCTAAAATATACAAATTTAGACATAGTGATCTTACAATAAAAATGAAGAGTTTTTATGATACTATTGTATTTTTGGATGTTTGGTAATATGTATGTATTGTGTTCGAATATTTTCATAAATTATGAGACCGATAGAAGACCAGAAGAATTTTGGATTAACATTGAAATAAATTTAAAACTTTCTGGATAGATTGATGTATAAAAAATTAAGTAGAATGTGTCATCAAATAAGAAACTTTGAAACAAGGAAATATTATGTGATTATTGAAACAAGTATGACCAAAAACATGACGAATGATTTTATTTTCAAACAAGATATAATTTATAAAATAGTTTGATGTGTAGGCCATATCAACTGGTCCAAAAAAAGGATGAATTTAAGTCTTCCTTGGGGAACCAAAACTGGAAGAGAGATGAACAAATTTCACCCAAGAATAAATATGAGAAATATATCATAGTAATTACATGATGATTATTCTATTATTATAGGAAATACTACCTCATGGATCATTTTAATGATTCCATGAAGTTAAATGTTCAACATTGAAATATTTAATCAAAAGGAGAGTCAATAAATTAAAGTAACAAGATGATTGTCACAGTGGAAGACATCAATGATTATGAAATTTAGAGAAAACCCAAGAAGGGTAACTTGAGATCCCATGAAGAGGTGTGTAGAAGGTGAAACCTTGATTTTTGATGCACCCAATTTGTGTATACATTTCCATATATATAATTGAAGATAAAAACAAGTTTTCAGCAAATATATGTGGTTTTATGAACATATTATTTGATTTTGGTGAATCTATTTACTTTTAGGAGCGTTCTGGCTAAATACACGAATCAAGGGATGCATGTGAAAATTTTGAAACTACATGGCATGTACTTTTATACATGCCGTGTACATACAGGCAGGGACACGGACCGAAGGAGGGAGTACATGCCCATGTCACCAGGAAGAAGATACACGCTGTGTGTGGTGGTGCTACATGTCGTGTACTACTTTCTAGAAGCGGTGGTTGCCGAAGAAAATTCCACACGCCCATGTGGGCGTTGATGAAGACACAGCATGTTTGAACTTTTACATGTCGTGTCTACTATTCGATAAGGGGTTGGCGGTCAAACTTTTGATACTACACACTGTGTATGGAGGCGCTACACGCCGTGTACACTCAACTTTCAGGCGACATCGTGTTCAAAAGTCAAAAACGGCATGCTCGACCACCTACCAGTGGAGAAAATGGTGCCAAAATGCGTTGACAAAAAGTACATGGTGCTTACTTTCTATACACGTCGTGTAATTTATTTTTCTATAAAATGAGGCATTGGTCTACGGATTTTAGGAGTTCATAACCATGGAAAGGAAAGAGAAGCTCTACTATCACCATTTCCAAAGCTGTTGTCGACACTCCTCCATTCCAGCTTCTGATACTCTACCTCAACGCCTACACGATGATTCCGTAAGGTATCACATGTGTCGTTTCTCTCCTAAATTGTATGTGTAAATAAACCCCTCGTGTTGGGGCTGTGGATGATGGGATCATAATTTGTATATTGTTTTATATAGTTGTGTTTGAATCCTTGTAATTCATCTTACTCTTCTTAAACCACTGTCTAATATAACTGAGAATTCTTTGCCAGACCAAGGGAAGTATTCTCAGTGATACAAAAGAAATGTAACGGTGAAAACATCCATGACCATTGGAAGGTTTTCACCGATTCAAATAATGGACTGGACATAACAAAGAATTAAGGAAATTGACAACCGAACCACAGAGTCAGAGGCTCTAATTCCAAACAAGAGGAACCAGACCAAGGAAATATTGTAACAAAATGAAATCCTGAATGATTGAATTATTATGAACAACACAACCATTTAAAAAACTTGCATAAGAACTCATTATTCACTATATCCCTGGCATGTCTTTTTCTTTCCATTTCTAATAAATCTTTAAATTTACCCGTTGTTTTCTTTCAAACTGTATCCATTCTTCAAATTAAATAAATTTAGTTTCAATGAAAACCCAAAATCAACCCAATCGTTTCTAAATTTTTCATACTTCACCTAAATTAAGTATTAACTCAATTGAATTCATGCACGCCATGGTTCCCTGTCAATCGACCCCAAACATATGCTATACTAAAGTTCTAAGAACGGGTAATTAATTTGGGACGCATATAACTTAAACCCCTTTATCTTGAGACCAAATTTTGGCGTCGTTGAAGGGGAAAAAGTATGGTTTTAGTGCTAAGATTTAAATTGTGTTAATAATTGATTTAAGTGAAAATAAAAAAATCACAAATTATCAAAAATCTCTCTTTTAATCCCATTTCAAATTTTCTTTTTCTTATTTTTTTCTTTTTACGCCTGGATTTTGTTTTTGTGTTGTGCAGAGCTTAAACTGTATGTTTAGATGTTTTACACGATCCAGAAGTGCCGAGTCTTCAGAATTAGTTCCGCTTGACCCAAAAATCGAATGGACCTTACTTCATCATCGGCATACACGGAAAAAAACTCACAACCATCAACCACAATCAATGGAGAACAAGGAAGAGGGAGCACCAGTCGTAGATGCTGCGACTGAGCATCAGTACCAGGATCAGCAGCCTCCCACTGCTGGTCTACCAGAGAAACCTCCTGGAGCCTTCATGGAATTCCTCCCAAGGGATTACCAACGACCGCCGCAAAAACTCTTCCCACAGCCATACATTGTCCCTCAGGAGCAGTTTATGCAATCTCCACCCCATCAACAACAACCTCCAAGACGTACCCTTATGGAGTACGGACTTCCATTGATTCACGGAGCTGATACGGGCATCGTTCATCCTCCGTTCCAGGCCCAGCACTTTGAGATCAAGCCTTCTATCATGCAGCTGATCCAGAACACAATCCAATTTTTAGGCCTGGCCAGTGAGGACCCGAACGCCCATCTCTCCAACTTTCTGGAGATCTGCGATACCTTTCGGTACCATGGTGAGTCTGAGGATTCCATATGTCTTCCCTTATTCCCCTTTTCTCTATGGGATAAGGCAAAGGACTGGATAAAGGGGTTTCCACAATGATCTATCCTCACCTGGGAGGAGCTCGCTCAGGCGTTCCTGTCCAAGTACTTCCCACCATCCAAGACGGTGACACTCCGGAATGAGATTCATAACTTCCAGTATCACGACTCTGAGTCATTGTACGACTCATAGGAACGCTTCAAGGAGATGTTACGGAAATTCCCCCATCACAGACTCCCACTCTGGATGCAAGTCCAGACCTTCTATGGAGGACTTACCACGAATACCAAGTCCGTGGTGGACGCTTCTGCTAGAGGTACGGTGATGCGGAAGTCCCCTGAAGAACTATTCGAACTACTGGAAGACATGTCAGCCAATAGCATCCAGTGGCACTCTTAGCGGGGGACTCAAAAGCGAGGTATGCACAACATTGACTCTACCACTATGTTAGCTGCTCAATTGGACGTTGTGTCCAAGAAAATCGACACATTGAACCTCAAAGGAGAATCTCAAGTTCATGTGCCAAACCATCTACCATGTGGCGACTGTGGTGATAACCACATCATGGCAGAATTCCCGGGTTCGGGTGGAGGCCCCTCAACGAGCGAGGTGAGTTATGTTGCCCAAAATCGAGGGGCCAACCAGCACCAGCAGTACCATAACCCGGCATGGAGAGATCAACATAACAAAGGCTGGGGCCAAAAACAGCAGAATCCTCCGCCCCAGCGACCACCCAACTATAACCAGCCTCTATATCAGAACCAATTCCAAAGGCTACAACAACCCCAGCAGGGTCCTTATCAGCAACAAGGGTATCAAAACCCTCTTCCACAGCAGCCACGGTAGCCACCTCCTCCACCGGCTCAACAACCACCTCAGCAGGAGAACACCTCAAGGCTAGAGGATCTGATGACTAAATTCATATCTACTGCTGAGACTCGGTTCCAGAATTAGGAAGCTTCGATTCGAGGCTTGGAGAATCAGATTAGCTAGCTGGAAAATCAACTCTCAGGGAGGTATCCCGGTACACTACCGGGGATCACCGAAAAGAACCTAAGGGAGGAGGCCAATGCTATCATGCTCCGGAGTGGAAAAAAGCTCCACCAGAAAAAATCAGCACAGCAAGGTGCATCCACACCCACTGTTGATGAAAAAGGTACAAATACCGACCCCTCCTCATCCAAAAGCCCGCAGAAGGAGGCTTTACAAAATAAAGAAAAGGATGTAATCCAACCATTCAAGTCGGCCTTACCCTTTCCGGAAAGATTGAAGTAGAGGAAGCTGGACCACCAATTCAAAAAATTCATGGATGTTTTCAAGAAGCTACATATCAGCATACCATTTACAGAGGCCCTGACACAAATGCCAACATACTCCAAATTCATGAAGGAAATCATCTTGAATAAGAGGAAGATGGAGGATTTGGGCATTATTGCACTAACAAAGGAGTGCCCCGCGGTGGTTCAACATTCCATTCCTCCCAAACTCCAAGATCCAGGTAGTTTCAACATTCCTTGTACTATTGGATACTGCGAGTTTGGGAAGGCCCTCTACGACTTAGGGGCCAGCATGAACCTCATGCCCCTTGGAGGTTTCAAGAAGCTGGGACTCCACGAGCTCAAGCCTACCCGCGTTTCCCTTCAACTTGTTGATCGATCCATCAAGCACACGAAGGGAATACTAGAGGACATATTGGTCAAGGTGGGTAGCCTGATTCTCCCTGTTGATTTCATCATCCTCAACATGGGGGATGACCAGGAAGCACCTCTTATACTTGGAAGACCTTTCTTGGAAACTAGGAAGGTACTGATCGATGTGCACCAAGGGGAGCTTATTTTTTTGGTAGGTGATGAAAGAGTTTTCTATAACATCCTCAAAGCCATCAAACATGCTTCCTTGTCCGAGTATGAGGACTGTTATGCAGTGTCCACCATGGTAAATCATTTTAGAGACAAAGGGGATGAACTGGTATGTTCTTTTATTTCAAATAATTTAACTGATCCAGATATTCTATTAGACGAAGCGCCAGAAGACTTGCAATTCATAGAAGGCCAGGGAGACCACTATTGGTAGTGTGTAGTTGTTCCTGATAGTTTGGAACGGGACAGGGTGCAGCCACTTGTGCCTTCGATTTTAAAGTCACCTGAACTCGAACTGAAGCCTCTTCCATCTTCTCTCATGTATGGGTATTTAGGACCCAATCAAACTTTTCCTATTATACTTAATGCATAACTATCACAGGAGTAGGATGATGCACTTCTGCAGGTTCGTAAACAGCGGAAGCATGCTATTGGGTGGACAGTCGCTGATCTGAAAAGCATCATCCCTACCATTTGCACTCACAAGGTGCTACTTGAAGAGGGTGCCATGCAATCTTGGAAACCACAACGGCACTTGAATCCTCCCATGAAGGAAGTTGTAAAGAGGGAGGTGATCAAATTATTGGATGCAGGCATCATCTATCCCATCTCGGATAGTCCGTGGGTGAGTCCTCTCCTATTGGTACCCAAAAAGGGGGGTATCACTGTGATTTCAAATGAAAAGAACGAGCTCATCCCTACACGCACTATCACGGGCTGGCGAGTATGTGTGGATTAGCGGAAGTTAAACGATGCAACAAGAAAGGATCACTTCCCCTTTCCATTCATGGATAAAATACTAGAGAGGCTAGAAGGGCACAACTTCTATTGCTTCCTCAATGGTTTTTTCGGTTACAACCAAATCTCCATTGCTCCAGAGGATCAGGAAAAGAGCACATTCACTTGCCCCTATGGCACATTTTCTTATCGAAGGATGTCTTTAGGCATGTGTAATGCCCCCGCCACCTTCTAGCGCTGTATGCTGGACATCTTCCACGACATGGAGGAACGAATCCTGGAGGTATTCATGGATGATTTTTCCGTTTATGGAAAATAATTTACCATTTGTTTACGACACCTAGAGCTTGTTTTGGAAAGATGTGAGCACACTAACCTAGTCTTGAACTGGGAAAAGTTTCATTTCATGGTGAAAAGTGGCATAGTCCTTGGCCACAGAATTTCAACGAAGGAGATAGAGGTGGACCTGGTGATGATTGAAGTCATTTCACGACTACCAATACCGACTTTCGTCCGCACCATCGGCAGCTTCCTGGGGAATGCAGGATTTTACAGGCGGTTTGTCCGCGACTTCTCCAAAATAGACCAACCCCTCACCAATCTTCTAACCAAGTATTCCATATTTGAGTTCGATGACCATTGTGTCAGATATTTTGAACATCTAAAGCAGCGCCTTGTGGAAGCTCCAGTTATGATTTCTCTCAACTGGGAGGAACAATTTGAGGTGATGTGCGATGCGAGCGACTACGCAGTGGGAGCAGTCTTGGGCCAGTGACTTGATCGGATTTTACGACCTATCTATTATGCCAGTCGGATGCTCAATGAGGCACAAATTAACTACACCACCACAGAAAAGTATATGATCGTAGTGGTTTTTGCATTTGACAGGTTTCATTCTTACTTAGTGTTGTCTAAAGTTATTGTTTATACTAAACATGCAGCACTAAAGTACCTACTCAACAAGAAAGACGCGAAGCCCCGATTGATCCGCTGGGTACTCCTCCTACCAGAATTAGATCTTAAGATCCGGGATAATAAAGGGAGTGAGAACTTCATTGCTGACCATCTCTCCCACCTCGAGTTGTCTCACTTGGAAAAGGAAGAAGATCAAGAGATCAAGGAGGATTTTCCTAATGAGAACCTCTTTTCTATCAGTGAAACACCTCGACCATGGTATGCTGATATCGCTAATTTTCTGGTTACAGGTGTCGTTCACCCTGACCTCTCCTTCCAGCAAAGGAAAAGATTTTTATCTGATGTGAAAAGGTACTTCTGGAAGGATCCTCTGCTATTACGATCCTGTGCAGATGGAGTGATCTGCCATTGCATCCTGGAGAATGAAGTTCATGATGTCATGGAGTTCTGTCATGCCTCACCAGTAGGACGACATCATGGGCCAAACCATACCATAGCTAAGATCATGCAGTCTGGATTTTTCTGGCCCACCATGCATAGATATGCACAGGCCTTTGTTTCATGTTGCGATCGGTGCCAGAGGACAGGTAATGTGGGACGTAGAGCCAAGATGCCTCAGCACCCCATCCTGGAGGTCAACATTTTCGACTTATGGGGCATAGATTTCATGGGTCCTTTTCCCTCATCTTTTGGGAACACTTACACCCTGGTATGCGTCGACTACGTCTCCAAATGGGTGGAAGCTACTGCTATAGCTCACGACACAGCCAAGGTAGTCATAAATTTCTTGAATAAAAATATTTTTAGCGGGTTTGGAGTTCCACGAGTACTGATCAGCGATAGAGGGACCCACTTTGACAACACACTAATGAGAGGAATACTATTGAAGTATGGAGTAATGCATCAGATGGGGAAACCATATCATCCCCAGTCCAGTGGACAGGTAGAGCTCTCCAATCGTGAGCTTAAGCAGATCCTGGAAAAAACAGTGAACACTTCATGGAAGGACTTGTCCAAGAAGTTAGATAATGCCTTGTGGGCATATCAGACTGCTTTCAAAACACCACTGGGAATATCCCCATTCCGCCTCGTCTATGGCAAGCCCTGCCATTTGCCAGTAGAATTTGAACACAAAGCCTACTGGGTGGTCAAAGCCCTGAATTTTGATCTAAAGGCATTTGACGAGAAACGGAAGTTCCTACTGTAGTAACTAGATGAGATCCGATTAGAGGAATACGAGAACGCAAAGTTTTACAAGGAGAAGACAAGATTCATTCACGACTGGATGATATCACAAAAATCTTTCCAACCCGTTGATCAGGTACTCTTCTTTAATTTTCGTCTTTGCTTATTTCTAGGGAAGTTAAAGTCATGCTGGTCAGGACCATTCCACGTTATCCGCATATTCCATCACGGAGCGGTAGAAAATTCTTGGAGAAGATGGTCAACCATTCAAGGTAAACGGTCAGCACTTGAAGGCTTACCATCCTACAGATAACATGGTGGGAACGTTGTTCACCATACTCCTCAGGTAAGCAAGGTAAGTAGGTCGAGCCAACGACCTAAAATAAAGGCTCTTCCTGGGAGGCAACCTAGAGGTTACACGCTGTGTCCCACTTATTTACACAGCGTATACTTATCTTTTTTAAATTGTAATCTTAATAGTAACAAATAAATAACCAGGGATGATGCCGGTGCCGATGGCAAAGTCACTGGAGTTTATTCGAGCCATCCTCGGTTCGAATCCTCCTGACCTACCTTCGGCACAGGGTTCCTCCTTTTAATTACACGACGTGTGTGGTATTTTCAATCTATATATATATAAATGTGTTTAATAAAACCCATGGTGGGGATGGGCCAGTTGGCTAAAATCGTAATTTGGTTTCAAAAGACCCGGGTTCAAATCCAGACAACCATCCCATTTCCATCATTTGTTCTTTTAATAAAACCACACAATGTGTACTCCGATATATGCCATGTGTGCCATGATTTTTCAACTATAAATCAAAACCGTTTTAAAAATAAGAAATTACTTGCGGGTGAAGTTGGCGGATTGGAAAAGTCTTGGCACCAGGTTCACAAGACCCGGTTTCGAATCGCGCTAATCTCCCCACTTCACCCCCATCCTTTCCTAAATAAAAACCACACGCTATGCTTTTCTTTCTTTCCGTGTGTATAGGCCGTATAGAATAAATATATATATAAAATAAATATGAACATAAGAAAAACCTTTGCTCCAGTGGGTGAGGGCGTCCTTTCGAATCGGCCAATCTCTGGTTCGAATCCTGCCCCAAGAACCATACCAAAGGTTGTACTACTCTTTTTCTTATTTTAAAATACACGGCATGTATTTCCCGATATACGTCATGTATAGGTTTATGTATAATATAATTTTTCTCTATTTTTAATTATTAATAATAACTATTATATAGTTTACAATAATAATTATATTTAATTAATTAAGAAAAATCTGGATACACGGTGTGTAACAAAAATACACGCCGTGTACCGCGGCTATATAAGCCGCGGGCCACCTGGCTTGAGGCCTTGTCGCACGGCCGCCCCATTCTTCCCCTTATTCCCGTTTCTTCTCCCAAACGCCATTTGAATCCCCTTTTCCTGATCCTTTGATTTGGGGCATTTCACATTCTTATTTTTCTCACATTGTGATCCTCAGTCCGGGTACGCCATTCTGCACCCTCTATTTCAAGTTTTTAGAATCATTTAGGGTGTTAATCTGATCGGCCGACCATTCGGCTTCCACCTGTACACGACCACGATATGAAGAACACACGCCATGTACATATGTACACAGCCACACACAAAATATTTCGATATTTGAATGTACACGGTGTGTATTTTCGGTACACACTGTGTAGACCATTTCCTTTGGCCCCTTCGTGTGTGGGGCATAACACGGCCTATCACCCCATGTTCTAGAACACGATGTGTATGTTCGGTACATGCCATGTCCTTTATATCTGTAACCGGCCCATGTCACCCCCTCTACACAGCTATGTTCTACATGTGAAATACACTCCGTGGCCTGTACTTACACAGCATGTATTGTTTTCTTAGAACTGATAGCAACATGGCTATGTGCTTTTTATTACACGACCACCTACACTTTGATGTGAACACAGCGTGTATGTTCGGTACACGCCGTGTCCTATTACATGGTATCTTTCCACCCTCAGGGTGTCTTTCCAGAGAACACAGGATACTCTCCATTTTGACTACATGTCGTGTACTCTGGAGTACACGCCGTGTACTTTTATTTTCTAGTTTTCTCACATTTTTTTTCTTTTATTTTCTTCCTTTTTCTTTTTCTTTTTTTTATTTTTATTTCTATTTCAGGATATGGCAGATCGTGATCCTTCCCGCAGGAAGCGGCCAGCCTCCGCCATCGAGGGCGAGGGGCCGAGCTATCTTCGGAGCCAACTCCGACCACCTACGCAGCCGGACCCCAATGCTCCGGTCTTTGAGCTCCATCTGTTGGCCATTCTACTGCCACTCACTCCATTAGATGAGGCTGGGCCTACTTCTTCTACACCAGCTACCACGTTCCATATACCTTCATCCTCAGCAGTTGGTCCCTCTTTGAGCACACCTTCCACAGAGCCACCTTCTTCTTCGGCGGATCCATCTCCGGAGCCAGACGTTGCTGCTGCACCGGCACTTGGGCCGGGACCTGGAGGTGCTCCCTATACCTGCACGGTCTTGCCGGTCACTGACCTCTCATACGATAGGATCCGAAGCTTCTCTCATCGGCCGATACCATTGAGTGGCTGGTACCTTGACAGCAACATTCCGTAGCGGCTCGGTATTTGGGAGGAGTTGTAGGTACTTCTCAGGCACACCACACTCCTCGATATTTTCCAGGTCATCACTCCTGTGTTCTGAGATTTATTTTTGGAGTTTGCGGCCTCCTTTGAGTTCGATGGAGTGGAGTACCAGGAGACACCTGGTGATGCAGTGCTAGTAGTTCGATTCTGGCTAGGCGGCCAACATTTTTCTCTGACGATGACAGAGTTTGGCCGAGGGTGCGGCTTCTACCCCCATCCTATCACACCACCACCACCCCCCCCCCCTTTTTTGACTTGACCCGACCCGAGCGGTCTGACGTTATTTCCATGTGGCGGGAGATCGTTGGGCCTGACCACCGGTACTCCCCCACTTTCCAGAAGAGCACTCTTATAGATGACCATGTCCTTCGGTTCACCCACCGGTGCTTTAGTTCCATTATTTTTCCCCGCCATGAGGATATGGCGGTCGTGACCGGCCGTGACATGGAGGTTCTTACCTGTGTCATCCGGCACGCCTACCCGGACCTCCCCTATCTTACCACCTCCTATTTCCACTCCATATTTATCAGCCGTCAGGGAAACCTGAACGGCGGGTTTTACACCACTCGTATTGTCCACCACTTGGGGGAATTTGAGCCCTCATTACCTCATTACTTGATAGGTTCACCCCAGTGGATGGATTTCCTCATGCTCATTCACATGGTATTAGTCCAGAAGTAGGGGGTGCCTACATCCTTGCTCAAGCTCAAGCCCCGCCACCTACTGACCATGCCCCACCTACTGACCCTGCCCCAGCTGTTGACCCCGCTCCTCCTTCCCCACCCCCTCCAGCTTCTACACCTCACCCACCTCCTACTGACCCCACTTCTTCTGACCTTCCTTCTTCTGTCCCATCACCCATCCCACCTACCCCTGCACCCTCGGTCGATCCGACCCTTTCCCTCTGCCTAGCCATGATGAACCAGAAGTTAGCCCATATCATCAGCTGCCAAGACACTATTGCACGCCATTTGATTCATCTGGTTGGCCTCCAGGACTGGATGGAGCATCTATTGGTGCATATTGCTCAGCATCTTGGTGTTCCACTGCCTCAGCCACCAGCCTCTGGCTCCGTTCCTGGCCCTTCTGCTGCTGCTCCACTGTCGTCTCCTGCACCGGCCACATCTTCCATTCTGATGACTACGTTGAGCTCTAATGCTGCTACTTCTGTGGGGACAGGTCATGTTGTTGAGCTTCCGATCCCGAGTCTAGCACATGCGGCTCCTACTTATTCAGCTACCCTTCTCGATGCCGAGTCAGAGCCTCACCCTTCCACGCCTCCTACACCGTCTCTACCGGCCGATTCTGTACCGGATGATGCCTCCCCTGAGGCGACCCCATGATAGTGACATTTTCTTTTATCTTATATATCTCTTCTGTCATTTTCTGTGCTGTGACATTATGCATGTTTGTAATTTTCTTTTTTTTTTCTCTCCAGTCAGAGGTACAGACATGGAGCACCTTGGGCATCACTCTTCATGAGGGGAGTATTTTTTTCATTTCTATTTTCTTTCTTTTTGGATTTACTTCTTCCACTGCTTTCCCTTATTTTGTCCCCCATTTCTCCCTGTTGCCCACCCTTTTCCTTGCTGTTGCACTTGGTGGACCATGTACAGTATTAAGTGTGGGGGAGCATCTATATCTTTTACATTAGTCTTTTCCCTTAAACTAACCTAGGAGACATCATTATTAGACTCTATATTTGAAAATGTAAAGAAAATTTGGTTAATCAATCTTATAAATGGTAGAGTTATCAGTAGGAACTTTTGAAAAGGTTACATGCTTTTTAGTTTCTAAGTATTTTAAAATGATTACTGATATAGTTTCGATTGCAACCTTTCATCCTTGATTAAATTACATTAATTAGGCTAATCATTTATATGCATGTCATGACCTGATTGCCCCTTTATTATTATTCCACTCCTGAGAGGTATTCTAAACCGTTTTTCGTATTTCTTTTCTAATACCCTCTTTCTTGATAGATTCTTAGGATATGCATCACTACCAGAATTTGAAAGTTTTTCTTTTCAAATCATGAAGAAATTTTTGAACTACTTTAACATGATTGAGGCATTATATTGTTTCAACCCCTTTATCTTGAGACCTACCCTACATTTAATCTTCGTTAAGCCTATAGAAGCCATGGAAAACCTTTATAAGAAGCCAAATTGCAAGTCTATTTCCCTTCCTACCCTATTTCTTTTTAAACTTTGCATGATTATTCATTTAATCTTTAAAGAGGGAGTTGGCAATACATGGCATATTTTTGTCTACATCCATGACATAAAGTGTGGGGGAGTGCCTCTTAATTATTTGGGGCAGAATGGGTTCCAAACATCTACTCATTGTATTCATAAGGGATTCCCTTGTGTTTTGTTGTTTAAAAAAACAAAAAAAAACAACAAACAAACAACAAGGGGACCTTATGCTTATTTTCCCATAAACCCTACTTTCCTAAGAAAGTTGGTGACGATTACAAAAGCATTTGACTGAGTTTTTGAAGGATATATTTTTAGTGAGCTTTACATTGAATATCTTGCAATGTTGTTTAAAGGAATTATCCATCCTTTTTCAAGCCTCGGAATTTATTTTCACATCCGAACATACCAACCCTTAGACACAGAAACATATGAAACTTATTGATAAAGCCCTCATGATTTCTGTAATTCAATTTTTCTGAAGTATAGAACAATATATCTTTAAAACCTATGGATAGAGTGTATATTCCTTGGATTGAGCATAACTTCGACTAAAAACATCTTGAGTGTGGAGTGTAATTTTAACTGGTAAGGTAAATCATCAAGTGGCATGTTTATTTTTGAAAGTTTGAAAAATGTTTTGAAAGAGGATGAGAATAATTAATCACATTATATATGAGGCATGATTTTAATATCTTATGAATTGAATTTGTTTATTCCTTTCAGAATTTTTCCTCAGTAACTTTATCAGTTATACATTTGATTAATTAAATTCCTTCCTTTTAAAGTATAGGATCTCTTAATTAGATGTTGAGATTTTTCTTGAGGGAAATCAAAAGACTAAGTGTGGGGGAATTTGATGCACCCAATTTGTGTATACATTTCCATATATATAATTGAAGATAAAAACAATATTTCAGTAAATATCTGTGATTTTATGAACATATTCTTTGATTTTGGTGAATCTGTTTACTTTTAGGAGCTTTCTGGCTAAATACACGAATCAAGGGATGTATGTGAAAATTTTGAAACTACAAGGCGTGTACTTTTATACACACCGTGTACATCCAGACAGGGACACGGACCAAAGGAGGGAGTACACGCCCATGTCACCAGGCAGAAGATACATGCCATGTGTGGTGGCGCTATACGTCGTGTACTACTTTCTAGAAGTGGTGGTTTCCGAAGAAAATTCCACACTCCCATGTGGTCGTAGATGAAGACACAACGTGTTTGAACTTTTACATGTCGTGTCTGCTATTCTAGAAGGGGATGGCGGCCAAACTTTTGATACTACACACCGTGTATGGCGGCGCTACACACCGTGTACACTCAACTTGCAGGCAGCACCGTGTTCAAAAGTCAAAAACAGCGTGCTCGGCCACCTGCCAGCGGATAAAATGGCGCCAAAACGCATTGACTAAAAGTACAAGGCGTGTACTTTATATAATCGTCGTGTACTTTATTTTTCTATAAAATGAGGCCTTGGACAACGGATTTTAGGAGTTCAGAACCATGGAAAAGAAAGAGTAGCTCTTCTATCACCATTCCTGAAGCTACTGTCGACACTCCGCCATTCCACCTTCTAATACTCTACCTCAACGCCTACACGATGAATCCGTTAGGTATCACGTGTGTCATTTCTCACATAAATTCTATGTGTAACTAAACCCCTCGTGTTGGGGATGTGGATGATGGGATCATAATTTGTATATTGTTTTATATAGTTGTGTTTGAATCATTGTAATTCATCTTACTCTTCTTAAACCACTGTCTAATATAACTGAGAATTCTTAGCCAGACCAAGGGAAGGATTCTCAGCGATACAAAAGAAAAGTAATGGTGAAAACATCCATGACAATTGGAAGGTTTTCAACGATTCAAATAATGAACTGGATGTAATAAAGAATTAAGGACATTGACTACTAGACCACGGACTCAACTGCTCTAATTCCAAACAAGAGGAGACAGACCAAGGAAATCTTGTAACAAAATGAAATCCTGAATGATTGAATTATTATGAACAACACAACCATTTAAAAAATCTGCATAAAAACTCCTTATTCACCACAGCCCTGACAGGTCTTTTTCTTTCCATTTCTAAGAACTCTTTAAATTTACCCGTTGTTTTCTTTAAAACTGTATCCATTCTTCAAAGTAAATCAATTTAGTTTCAATCAAAACCCAAAATCAACCCAATCGTTTCTAAATTTTGCATACTTCACCTAAATTAAGTATTAACTCAATTTAATTCATGCACACCACAGTTCCCTGTGGATCAACCCTGAACTTATGCTATACTAAAGTTCTGAGAACGGGTAATTAATTTGGGACGCATATAACTTCAGTCAATGACAAGAGAGACCAATTTCCACACTACTATAAAGTTTATTAGTGTACTACATTTTTATATGCATTTGTAAAAGAATAATGGGAATGAATGAGTGGTTTCAAGTTCAAAATATGTTACAGTTAAGAACAATTACACACTAAAAAGAAAGGATGATAATGCACCTAATGAAAAAATTATATTAATTATAGATCAACTAGAATAATATATAAAGTTAGATAAACCATCCAAAAATTTATTTTCATTACTATCTCAAGAATATAAATTAATTTAAGATAATATGAAATATAAAAAATGATTAGAAAACCATACTACCATAAGAAGGAAAGATTTGGAAAGTTAAGAATAAATCATTCTTGGTGAAAAGGAGACACTTTGTAGCTTCAAATAAAAGTACTACTAGGTTGAAAAAAGGTATCAAACCCAGTTCTATAATTGAGGAGAAATGGGAGACTCACATTATTCCCAAATTTCAAATATTGTTATTTGAAGTGGGAATCCAAAGTGAACCATAATGAAAGATATGCCATCATGGTGAATATCATTTTCAATTCGTATCAAAGAAATGTCATAATTAAATGATTTGAAAATATTTTTGAATGAAATATACATCAGAGTATGAGTATAGAGGGAAAACCTTGAGGGGAGACACTAGAGAAGATAATATTCTGAAAAAAAATTTCCTTTATTTTTAATTCTAGAAATCTTGATATCCCTAGAAAAAAAATTATTTTGACTCTTTATTTTCACTCTTTTATCCCTATTTTATCTTATATAGGATATATTATTAAGTGTAAGTGACCTTAAAACAAAATGGTGAACCAAAAAAATATCACTTCAATTTTCTGTTTTCTTTTGTGAAGTTGAGTGTAGGTTCTAAAAAACTATTTGTACAAACACAAAAATACATGAAATGAGAGTTTCTTCCAAATTTATAAATTTTATTCTTTGTAAATATCCTAATTGGTTTCTACACAAGGATTTTTCAAAAATAAATAGATTTGAGTTACTTAAGTGTAACGAACCAAATTATCCTTCTATTAATAAAAAAAATCTTATTTCTTGATAACTATTTTATTATGTTTTATAATAGAGTCACATAGAAAGAGTGCTACATTTATTTACACATCATGTAAAAATATTTATCACCGCAACTATGAATAATACACGGATATAAACACAAAAAATAGTGAAAACACTAAGTGGGACTATATAGGCATGATTTATCAAAAAAATATCAATTATTCTATAATGAATGTAAAAAAATAAAGAGAATCATTCTAAAAATGATAGACATTATCCAAGGATATGTAAAAACTTTTTATGCGAAGTAGTGAATAATGAAGTGGGAATGATCCAGTATTATAGGGAAATATGGCCATTCAACATTGTAATAATTAGTCAATATGGCCATTGAACATTATGAATGTTGGTCAATATAGATGATGTCATTTATGTATATTAGTCAATACTATAGTTATTCATTATTATAGTTGGTTATGTAGACATACTAATATGACCATTGGGTTTGATTTATGATATAAAAGGAGGAAACCAAAAATATATTATTTGGAAACATTAAATTTGTTCAAATTCAGTGATAATATTTTTTATGATAAAATTAAATATTTTAAATAATTTTAAGGTGTATTAAATAACATAATAAAACACTTTTAAAATAATAATACTATTATAATAAGTATAATGTAATTTTAATAACTATTAGAAAGTTTATTATGTCATAAACACTATACATTTTCAACAAATAAGAATTTTAATATAAAACATACAATCATAATATTTATATAATTATTTTTATAAAATAAATAACCTTTTTTGACTCAACACATCAATATTATCTTTGGTTGAATTTTTTGAATTTTTTTGACAAGGTTGATTTTTTTGGTGAAAAATATAAAATTACCTTTTTAAGAGTGGTGCTGTTTAAATGAAATCAATATGAATATAAAATGATTAAAAAATTTATGAAACATTTTATTCAAAAATAATTTTAATTATTAGTTATAAAATCTAATTTAATTATATTATTAATAATTTTTTAAATTATGCTTCACATTTTGGAAAATAATTTTGGAATTTTGAGATATTGTTTTTGCATTTTATTCATTAAATTGGTTGAGTGAAAGATTAATTTAAACTTTATTTTTCATGGAGATTAAAATAAACCTAATTTTATCATTAATAATATATAAAATTAGTTTTAATTTATTTTACCAACATGTTTTTTCTTATATAATAACATAACCAATATTTTAACACTTAAATCCACCCCTCCACAAGTATAAATAGAAACTAATTCTACATTTTTATCCACTCAAAACCATTTGGGAATAAATTTAATTTCTATACCCCTCTCTAAATTCTATATATGGGGTTTATAGGCTTATAAGGTGTCTTCCCCAGTCTTTAAGAATCATTCTCTCTAGGTAAGGTTTTTCTTCCTCCACTTTTTCAATTTAAGTACGTCTTTTGAATCAGAATTTAGATTTTTAATTTACTATGTTGTAAATTATTTGTAAACAACCCCACTACTATATATATATTATGTATTATTACTTATATAAATCCTTTTATCCCTCATTAATCTGATTCCATGATCCTTATTTTATACATGTTATGCTCCTAAAATAATCCCTTGATTTTCTATTCTACATTTTCTAATTATGAATATGTAATTATATATTCATTAAAGGGTATTAATTTAGATGTATTTTTAAATCATTGACTTGTTAAATCCATTTATGAAACCCAAATGTTTTACTTGTGCTTTAAAATTGGTATATACTTATGATCTTTGATCTATATGGAATGCATAATGTTAGAAATATGAAGGATGCACCCCGATGGTGATATAATCCATTGGGTAATAATTAATCTATAAAAAAGAAAAGTTCATGAAACATTAGTATCATTACATGGTAATGTGTTATAATACATTGTTTAAAATCTTTGGTAACATATTTTAAAACACCATAGTGATGGAATTTAGTGATATTATATTATAAAAACATTTCTTTATTGTTCCACATGTTCTTATGTTCATTACTTAACGTTATGGATTTTATTATTTTGTACATGATCTTATGTTATTCATTATATTTTCCTATAATGTTATCTTACATTGATTAACACATACTGGTCTATATTCTCACCCTTCCCATTGATATATTTCCCCAAGATTTCACATTCAGTTAAGTGACATTTGATGAAGAAAAAATGAATCTTTTTTGAGAATTATGATAAATTTTATTAAATATATGTTTTTTATTCATGGGTTTTAAGACACTAAAAATGAAATATTATGTGTATTTTATAAATTTTTTAATTATTTATCGAATAATTATAAAAAAAATATATGAAAAATTTGGTTCGCTTCATTACTGATCATTAATAAGAGAAATTTGGTGATACATGTCACTTAGAAATCTACTTATGTATCATGTAACTGGAAGATCAAATTGGGAGAAAAGTTATTTAATTTATAAGAGAATAGGGATATGTTTTTTCCCTTGGAATACCTTCCCATTTACTTAAGGTATTAACAAGGGGGAGAAGAAACTATTTTTATCCTTCTTATTTATCATCATTAATGAGGTGTGTAAAAGTGAACTTATTGTGAAATATTGTCATGAATTTAAATATTTGGAAGTTCAATGTATTTCCAACAAAGCAAAAAAGGATAAATTTAAGTTCTATTTAAAATGATTTTTTTAAATAGAGTATATCAATATATATTCTATTAGTAAGTATGGCTATTTGGGTAATGGTGTATGTATGCACTCAACCATTTTAAAACAAGAATATTCCCATGAACTATAAGGAGAGAAGTTGAGTAGGCTTACACCTAAGTTTAAAAGGGAGTTTCATTTTTTTCAAAGGATTTTGGAAGAGATACTTTCTCTATGTGAATCCAATTATATCAGATTATTGTTTTTATTGGTCCTTAAGTACCTGATAGGTGCTAAGTTTATGAAATTTTTGTCTAATATATCCATAAAAGGAAAGAGGTGGATGTTGAGTATATATCTTAAGAAGAGTTGTAATTAATAAAGAAAAATCTAGTTGGATATGTGGAGAACCCTTCCTTGATATAGTTTTATGTGAACATCATTTGAGCTAATCTATGTTGTCTGTAAGGATTATATGACATAAGAATGAGAATAATCTATCATCAACATAACCATGATTTTGTTTCTACATAATCCTCATATATCAAAGTGTTATTTGAATATCATTGAACTTCCTATAAATATGAATGAATCCCCCCAACATAATTATCACGTGAATCCACAAAATAAAAATTTATCATGGGGATCAATATATGTTAATATAAATTAAGTTTATATAGGCATCATTACATAGTTAAATTTGATAATTCTATAGAAAAATATTTGAAAAATATAGATTAAATACCTAAAGAGGAAAATTTCTTAAATGATTCCAAAGCTATTCATTCATATTCAAAACTTCATAAATCCTTGAATTGAAAAGATATATTCTTGATTTGATAAATATTGGTTGAGTAGAATAGAGAGGAGGCCACTAATATTTGTTTAATTTTATATGTTAGATTATTTGAAATCCAAAGTTTGTAATCGAAATTTATAATTAAATATGATTCTAAAAATGATAAACATAATTGATAAAAACATCACAAAGGAGTTCTAGTTCAATATGGATTTTTGAGAAATGAGAATAAGAAATAGATTGTATTTTCAGAGAAAAAATTATGCAAGTCCTAAAATATAATATTTATTTAAATATATAAATAACATATGAATTTTCATTTGTATTATTGAGTTAAATATGTTCATGATTATATTTTGAGTGTGAAGTACTGGTCTATGTCACTAGAAAATTTAAAAATATGAGATCAAATAGATTCATTGAGAATAAGAAGAAGGATTTAATAATCAATCCCTTGAGCAGTGGGAATGAGTCAACCCATGAATATATTTTTAATGCAATTTATTATGGAACTATTGAAGCTCATAAGTTGTGAATTTCTATGGAACTATTTTTAGAGGATGATGGGAAGGGTGTCATGCCTGTTATAAGAAGGAACTATAAGAACTACTAGATGTTGAAATTAAAGAAGAATAAAAAGTCAACGTAACTTATATTATTCTATAAGAGATAATTATTGAGGAGAAAAAAGATGAAGTTGTTGAACATGTCCACATACATGAAAATGTGAGAAATTTTGATTCGAAATTATGGGAACTAAAAGTTATATATATTTTCTATATTCTAAATATAAGAAATCATATTTCTAGTGATCAATATATAAAATATAAAGGAAGGAGATTGATTTTTTAGTTGGAACCTATAAAAAAGAGAGCTTTACCATGTGAAGGTATTAAATAAATCACAAAGAGGTCGAATATGGGGGAAACTGGTTTTTAATGAAAGGAAAGATCTTTTAGGTTTTGAATATAAAGGAAAATAAAGAATACAACAATTATTCTACGATTATATTGAGTGACCTGAATTAATGAGAGTAACAAGAAATAATAATAGAGGACAGAGTAACTGGTTGTGCATGATATGGTCATTGGAGTTAAAACATTCAAATAATGGAGAGCTACTAGGTTTGTGGTGTTCCTGGGATCTCATATAATTATTTTTAAAGATAGGTGACTAGATTCATTAAAAATCATTAATG
Source organism: Viscum album (assembly GCA_963277665.1). Lineage (NCBI taxonomy): Eukaryota > Viridiplantae > Streptophyta > Magnoliopsida > Santalales > Viscaceae > Viscum > Viscum album. The sequence continues at coordinate 2,111,153,611 of OY728157.1, read as the reverse complement.
TCGATATAGAAATAGGGACCAAGTTTCATTTAGTATCTCTTGAATATAAAATAATAGTCTAAGTCTCTGGGTCAAGAGGAAGTAGACTAGTAATTTTGATACTGAATCTTCCTATTTAGTTTTTTGATATATTTGAATAGAAGCTGAAATGACAACACTTGTGTATATATAGTTAGATTTTTTGGAACATATGGGACAATAGGTATGTAATAAGAACCCGGTGTGAGGCTATGATTGAGGTGTAATGATGAGTTTTTGGAACTCATATGAGAAATATAAAATTGTATGCATAATGAGACTCAATGAATGTGGTACAAGCACCAATAATTATAGTTAGTGATTGATTATTTTGGAAAAAACATGATTCTGAGAAAAAACCAATCATTTTAATGATTATTTCTTTGAGTCAAATCATGTAAAAATAAAATATTCCATCTTTATTTTTTTAATTATATTTCATGTGGCATTGATTTCTAGGATTATTATAAAATGATCCAAACAATTTTAATTGGAAGTAGAAGTATAAATTGCAAATGGGATGAAAGTTTCATAGAGAAATTGGAAATTTTTAAAAATAAGTAACATCTAATCCACCCCTAGTTTAGGTGTATCCTTTAATATTTAGGGTAATTTCACTAAGATAATAATCATTACTAAATAAAAAAAGAAAACCCCATCTATTTTTTAATGAGGTTCCACATACAATAAACATTAAGGTTGTCCCAATAACATGAAAACCAAGCACATGAAGGCAGACAATATTCCATTTCATCATATTAGTTCCTATCTAAACATGTCTACTGATGATGGATGATAATTATAGATAAAGTAGTAAGTTAAGGAAAAAGAGACATTTATACTCAAACCACCACCTATAACCCCAGATTCCAACCAAAATATATTGGTGATGTGTATTTATGGGGTACTTCTGGAGCCCATGTAGTATTATCTCTAAAATACTATAAATCCCTTTCAAAAGAGGCCTTATTCCACTCTCATACAATTTTTTAATGACACAACCTATGTTTATATAATTGACATTATCCAGACCAATATAGGGCCTTAGGTGCACATCTTAATCTTTAAAGGCTGGAATAAAATAGGTTGATAACTATACATATTTTTAATATGATTTAACCACTATGTAAGTTTAAACTAAGGATAAATTATAATATTGGGTCCAACTGGAAATCTTCAATGGCCTATTATAACATCATACATGGATAACTAAACACAAGTACCCCCAAATGAAATACCTATTAATTGAGTACCTGGTCAATACATAATGAAATATTTACATAAACATATATACATATCATATATTGGATTAAATAATCATATTCCCATCACATAAGTCCTCAAAAAACACTAAAATAATCCTCCTTGATTCGATGCACGATGTGTGTAAACCCCATACTATAATAAGCTAGGATATTGAAGGAAGGAACCTTAACTTTACATATATCCTGAAAAAAGGGTTACACAAATCCCTAAAAGAACACATGTTATGTGTGAGTACATTTTACCCCAAAAAAATGACTAACCAACCACATCATGTCTTTCAAAATGGATGGTATAAAATATATTAATATAAATTAATCAAATTAAAATATGCATAAAGAGTCTTTCAATCAGAAATAAGAAAAAAGGTATACAACCTAAAAAATAGTCACACTATTCAAATTAAACATATCAAAATATAAATGATTAAATATTTATTTAACGTATTTTAATTCACATATTTGAATCATGGTTCAACATCGCTTAGAATCCAAATATGAAACATCTCCATCATATTGGTCCCATTCATTTGATATGTCTAAACAAACCCATTCTCTATAGGAGGAAACACACACTCACACACACACACACACACATATATATATATATCTACGTGTATTTGTCTGCGTGTGTTAATATGTGTGTGTGTGTATAAATAATCATCCTCCCAGGGAGGAACACATACTCACTCTAACATGATAGGATAACTATATATTTTAATATTTACTGTATATCCCCATCCCCACTTAAAAGGCATCATCTTCCCATAATATAGACTTTATATATATACACTATAATATTTTATATATAACTTATCCTTTCTCTATATGATGACATGTAGAAAATTTTAACTGAGATATCCATTTGTAAATAGAATACAGGCCTTATTACAGTAGCTCCATGAAAACCCTCAACACATGTACTTACCATACACGGAAACAAGGTTATACATGAGAAATATCAACAAGAATCCCAAAAAAAATATGGTCATAAAAATTACATAACATAATAAAAAAATATCCTATTAAAATAAAAAAATCTATCTAACTTGCATTAAGGGATCAAATTAAATCATAAATAGTACATTTGTAACCATTGGAGTTTAATAGAGACACTATAACCAATATAAAAAGTGGGTAGCCCTAAATATGCCATAGTAAACATGATCTTTCACTTTAAAGTGAATTTGAAAATACAATTTTTTTATTGGACTATGGGAAACCCCATTCATATTTTATATATTCTCAATATAAATTACTAGTATTACATACTTCAACATCAACGTAGGGTGACCCAAGATAAATAAAAAAAATTAAGAGTTATATGGTTAGGATAATACTAGGTCAATGTCATAATAATTATTTTACAATGAGGTAACCCACAACATTATATATATTTGCATAAATCATTTAGGATAATCATAACATGGTCTAAAAAACACCAATTTAAAATTTCATACTCATGGAATCATATCCAAGGAAAAATTATTGTATTTCCAGGTTAATCAAGAGAACATGTTGAAACCATTATTAACACATCAAGGAAGCTATTAAAATTTCATAAAACCAATAAAAATAAAATTTGGGAATTCTTAACTTGGTTTAACTATTACTATAATCCAGGTTCATAACCATGGAAATATATTCTAGTCATAATACCCCATGGTATAATAATTAATAACCTAGTTTCATTTGATTCATCATGAAATTTTGTTATTAATTTTATTAAAAATCTAAAACCATTAACCTAGTTTGACTAACTATACCCATTTCCATTGAAACTAAAACAATTAGATAGTATGAGAGAATGAAAATAAAATAATCCACCTAATCTTATGCAAATAGGATTGATATGCTTAGATGGAGAGAAATTCCACCCCTGAAATGATTTTGAATCCTTATTTATACCATTGGAAGTGTTAATCCACATAGCTAATAAAAAACCCAAATTTATTGACAATTGGAGTAGAATTAGCTCCATAGTGGTGATTATGGGATCCCTCTAAAACTAGAAGAATGTTTATTAGACCATAATCTTGAATCTAAACATTAGGTAAGTGGTGACATTAGGGGATAATTGAATCTATTGTAACCATATAAAAATTAAATTAATATGGGAGAAAAAACCTAACACTTTAATGTATAGGACTCTTGTGAAAACATATAAATGAATATGAATTCATATTGTAGTAATGTTGGATGGTATTTGAATAATTATGAAGTATGAGTTCTAAAGGGATCATAAAACATAGAATATGAACGAAAATATCAATTTTGGCTTCAAATGAAATTTATTTAGGTTGTGAATAGACAAAAAATGCATTTTAAAATTGAATTCCACCAAGATGACTATCAAGTACCCTGTATATATAAAACTCATACATTTTGGACCTAACAGTGTTGTAGTAACATTGATTCTCACACTAGGAACCCGATTTTAAGCTATAGGGTAATTAGTGCCCCTATTCACACTGAGTCCCTCCATACTTCCTATATTTCTATCCCAAATGCCTCTAATCCAACCAAAAAAATAATTAAACATGAAAAAATATTATAATACTTAAATTAAAAATGAATACTAACCAAGAAGGGTTGTTTGTTTTAAGACAATATCTTTCATCCATCACCCATTAAAAATATATGTTTATATTTATTAAATATTCATATTATATTGAGAATGATAGGAAAATCCATCCATTAATATCATTTAAATAGGAAAAAAATAAATTATTATTTAGAACGAAATATTTTTCAAAATATAGAAAAATAAAATTTAATTATTCACTAAAATTGATCTACCCTGGAATAGGGATTATCACTATGACATAAACTTGGTCATCATTCTGAACATTAACCATCTCCACACTAAACTTACTCCAATACTTCCAACACACAAAGTTATGAATCTCCATTGACATAATTATATTTTGGGGAAATTTTATATCATCTTTAGCAATAAAAACCACAAAAATTTAAATTTAATTATTTTTAAAAAATATTATATATAACACCTTAATATTTTAGATTAAAATGATTAATATGCTCATTTACATATACCAAACATAATATAGATATTTAAAAAATTAAGATATACTATTAAAATATTCTAATTTAATTATTACATTAGTAACCTAGTCATTGGATTGATGATTATTAATAGGATTAATGAACTTATGAAATATTGTAGGAAAAATTCAATAATAGAAGTATAGTAATTAATTCCTAAAAAATAAAAAATAATTTTAAAAAAACTCATTACTACTTAAAGGAGATATTTATCATAATCTTATTTTATGTGATAATATATATTTTTATAATATTAAATTAAAGTTAATTTATTTATATGAATTATTTAATGAAATTTGTAGGTTATATATTTAAAAGAAAGTAAATTTACATTCATGTAAATGTATTTACAAGAAAAGGAATGAGTATAAATTCCTTTAATACTATAGAAATAATTTTTCTTCAAAAATGGCTTTTGTTGCATTTTAAAAATGGATATCATGATTAATTTATACCAATTTTGGGAATTGTATTTAATAAAATAAATATTTTTTGAAACCAACATGTCTAATTTATATTAGGGTGAATTTTGGGGATTTTATTTGAAAATAGTGATTTTAGGTGAATGTGAAAATTGCGTTTTTTGTGAAATTAACATTTTATATCATTTAATCATTTAATAAAAAAGAAAAATTATATTTTTCATAATATTATTATGACATAAGTTACTCTTTATTTTATATAATCTAATTAATTCCATATGAATCAATATTATTTGAGTTTTTATAAGTTTATAATTATGCATAAAAACATATTTCTCTAAAAACAATTTTTGACTGCATTTCACATACTTATATTAAAATTAATTTTTGAAAATTATAAAAATTGAATTTCAACAAAATTGATTTCATATTTTTAATCCTAAAGTTCAAATTTATTACTGAGTTTAATTTTGTTTTTGGTCATAATGAATAATGACCATGGAAAATTTTTATCACCACTGTAAAGTGTAAAACAGTTAATTAGGGATAAATCATTCTGGTAAGGTCACAAAATATAACATTAATTATTATTGGAAGATTTTATTTAAACCATTATCACCATATAATTTAAATTAAATTCTTATATTTCTACTTTACCATGAGGAATATATTATAATATTTAAAAGTTAAGTATAATGAGAAGTGCACCTCTCCCCCAACTTATAAAATGGAACCACATATCCTCACTTATACACACCAAATAAGCAATTTATCTAAACCAATATCTACCCAACATTACTCTATACATTATATAGGTTCTTGTATCACTAAATGACTAACCTAAAAGGCTTAAGCTTTAAGAAAATAGAGGTTTTCTGATGAAGAGGTATAACTCTTAACTGAGTTATTTCATGTGTATTTATTGATTTACCTATGTAAAACCAATCATAAAAATTATTTTAGAATAAGATTAGTATCTATAATATAGTAATGTGTTGTTAGGTTTATGATATATTCTCTTTCCATCCCATTTTCTATCCTATAAGAAATTAAAGCATCACTCGTGCATACGTGTGGACTACCACCTAAAGAAAGTGATATATTTCATTTTTGATCACCTCCTATGAAGACTAGTTATAATTATAAAATTAGTGAATATATAAAATTATTATCACATTTCTGGACTCAAAAAATATAATATATTACTTACCTTCTTACCCTTCCATTCATTGGAAATTGATAATGTCGCTTGTGCATATGTGTGGACTGCCACCTTTAGGAAGTGATGTGATTTGTTTTTTATTACTACTTCACATAGGTTGTAATAATAGTGAATCTAAACAATTATTATGATGTATATAAAATTATTAAGTTAATTATCAGTATATAATAACATATTTTTTATAACAACTTCTTATTTGGTGTAGTTTTACCACATACACAGACATTTCTATAATGTTTATATCTGAAATGATTAATAGATTTAATATCATGTAAATATTATGAAATAATGAAGAATTAATGATATTTTAAAGGTTTTTTAAAGATAAAAATTAAATTTATCTTTCTTAATAAAATATATTCCTTCTACAAAATAAAAACTTCTTAAAAATGGCTTTAAGAGATTTTCATCCAAATCATTACCATAATATGCCTAAAATATCATTGGGAATACATAATTGTAATAAAATATATTTAAAAATCATGAACATTATGGAATTTATTAAACCTTAACCAATGTACAAGTACCCAAACTCATAAATAACAATACATAGAAATAAAAATATTAAAATACAACATATTAATTTTAAAGAAGAACTATTAATAAATGGGTAAAAGAATTTATAAGTGAATTTTGTAGAAAATGATAAGTATGAGTATGATTATAGTATAGATATATAATAAATCAAAATTTTTATAGAAAAGTTTAAGGAATGTCTAACTAAGTGGGATTATATGGTATGGATACTTCTCATCTCAACTTCATTTCTCTGAGACTTATGTTATTTTCACTACAGACTTTTTATGTGGTGTGTAAAATACCCAATGGATAAATTTCAAAATTAATTTAATTAAATTAATGTTCTTTATAAAAAAACTCATTTTCTCTCTTTCAATTTTAATTTTATTCAAAGTTTACTAAAGACATAATATCTTTTCTTTAAATCCTTTTTTAAAATGTTTTAATGTTTTATTTAGGAATCGTTTTTTCCCATATCCAAGATTTATAAAATTTATCATAAATATTATTATTACACTAAATTTTTTTAACTACATTTTAAAACTATATTTTACACTTCATATACTTGTTTAAAACAATATATGTTTTATCATTTTCCATAAGGGTTATTTTTGTAGAAGTATGAAAGGAATATTTTTTTGCATATACAATATGAAATAAATTTCCCACCATTAAGATAATTATTCTTTATTAATATTACACTATATGTTTCATGGTTTTTTTAAAATAAAATAATATTTTATTTTCTATTGAAAAATTTTATTCTTAATTGTTTTCAATAAAAAAGTCTTTTTATCCTTATTTTTATGTAAATCCATTTCATGTCTCAATAAATATGTTAAAAACTATTTTTATGAGATTATATTTTGTAATTGTAGGATTCTATCCATTTTATGTAATACATTGTCTTTGTATGTTGTTCATGATGGAGGGTGAGCCTGATATACTCTCCAATGCATTAGGTAAAGTGACAAAGTTAACTTAAATTATGTTTTAGATAATGGATTTTTTGGAATTACGTTAGTAGGTTTTTTCATTTGTAAGAGTTTTTAAAGGGTTTTATGGACATGATATCCCATGATCCCTAAATCAATTTTCTATTCTACAAAAAGAGTTATTATGGAAATATTTTTATTTCCAAATTTAATCAAATTATACTTTATTTAAGAAATTAAATGAACCCTTTTATGGGTGAATGTCATGTGCTACCAGAAGATATTTTTCATTGGTCCTCATGTTTTCTAATACAACATAATTTTTAAGATATTTACATAATTATTTATTACAATATATTTTAAGAAAAACTTTTGTAAATTAATATCATTTCATGGGTATGGAAACAAATATTTGAACTCAATGTTTACTTGGTAATATGAAATTTGTCTTGTAGATTTCATTATTTTGAAATGGTATAATGGGCTTCATTCACTTTTTATATCCCTTACTAAAGCTTTTGAACTCAAATAAAAGTTTTTAAATATTTGTTTACTAGAATTAAGAATGAGAAAGAATTATATAGAGGTTAATGGTGACACATTTTGAATGATGAAAATGTGACATGAATGAAATAAACACCTAATTGTTAGAATTTTGTTAAATTAAAAAAATTGACATTGAGTTGAAGTTTAAAATTTGTAATGTATGGGATTAATATTTATGAGTTTTCAATAATTCTCTTAAAATGTAAACATAAATTACATTTTAAATATAATAAATATATATCCTCATTATTAAACTCATAATTATGGATTGTTAAAGGAAAAATTCATTATGTTATATATATCATAAAAAAATTAATTTATAGAATTCCATCAATGCATTGAATTTTTTTCTTCTCTCACACATAATATTGCGTGATAAGAAAACTACCTACTAAAAAATGAACACTTTAATACATTTTGTGAAATAAAAAATTAAAATATCCTCTATAATCTGTTAAACAATATGTCTTCATTATTAAATAGACTCATAATGTGTGATTGATTTTATAGATTCCCCTAAATATATATCTTAAAATATACCACAACATTATCATAATTTTTTAAAATATATATCAATTGTTTCCAAAAAAATATAGATACAACATAAGAATTAATATCTCCCAAAATCAAAATATTCAACAAAAACTTACTAAATATATTTACCCTTGATTAAATGACGATAAGAATATAGTAAATAAAATAATTTTTCTTTAAATAACATAAGAACTTAGTACACTTTTTCTATAATTTCATTTGATATAATTTTATCTTCTTTTGTGAATGTTTCATAGGGATATAAAAAATAATATTTTCCCCACTGGGGATAAATAATAATTATTAAAATCTATAAGAAAATAAATATAGAAAAAATTCTTAAAAGTACACCAATATCGAGAAATAAGAATTATGAAAATGTACCTAATATATATGTTGAATATAATGACTCCGAACCATCCATATTTAATTATTTCTTTAATAGTCTCCTGACTAAAAATATTATGAGTCTCTTTATATTGGATATATTCTCCAAATAGAATATCATATTTATTATCAAATTATGAAAATAAAATTTCAAGATGTTTTCCCATCATATGGTGTTAATTATTATTGATGCAATCCTTATTTGAATTTTTTAAAGTAATAATTGATTCCTTATATTGATTTGAACACATTTTTTATTTACCCTTCGCTAATTATATCTAGTTGTTTATATATTGTTTATTTTGTAAAATTTATTAATAAATGGAATGTGGAAATGAAATACTAAATTCATATATTAAATAATTATATGGTAAAAAAATTGCTATGAACGTTTCAATAACATGTTCTATAGTTTGAATATCATCATCGTCTATAGAAACATGTAGCTTTTTGTCTTGAGTGATACTTGAATCCAAAATATCATACGATCGTATGTTAATAGTATATTAAGAAATATATCATGATTGATGTTGTACACCATTCCTCTTGAAATAATGTAGTAAATGGGTGTTACTAGATATAAATTATAGTCAAATGTATTCTAAAACAATATAAATAACGGATATAATCAATAATTATTTTCATTAAAGATAATATTAAACGTTGAAAAAAAATTATTACCATACCTAAGTTATTTAGTTGAGGTGAATCATTACCCACCATTCTTTGGGTAGACTATTCTATAAAAAATTTTGTTTAATATATTTTTTGTTTTTATAATTTATACCTTTAATGAATAGTTTCTTATGATTCATTTTCTATCTTTATTAGTTTGTATTTTTAAATAATTTTACATATGTGGAGTGAAACTTATCCATTAATTATATGACCTCACTGTCTATAAGTAACATAAATTATTTTTTCAAAATTACTCAATTCGAATAGATACAAAACCTAAACCTATAACATTACCCTATTATTATATATGCTCCAATTCCACAATTAGTATGATATAATCACTTAAAAATTGACGTATAAAGTGCCTAAAAAATAAAAAAATGAAACATAAAGTATTATTTTTAATGTTTTACTATATTAAAAAATAATATATTTTTGTTATTTAATATCAATATATTCTTACAAATTTTTTTGTTTTCATCTACTAGTTTCTCTTTTTTATGATATTCCTTTTTTTAAAAACACATGAAATTTAATTTGGAAAATAAAGCACTAATATTTATTAATATATATACTAATAAAATAAAATTATCTATTTTTGTATCAAAATAATATTTTATTATAAATAAATAGTACATACTATTTATTTCTCAATTTTTTACACCTAATTATAAATTTTTTATTATGGTATGTTTGTTGTTAATTTTTTTCAATTCTATAAACACCATTTATATTTAAAAAAATTATAATTTAACATAAAATCTGCATCAAAACATCAAGTAATGAAAATAACCAAATATTATTAGGATATGATACTTTCATATATAGCAGGTGGTTGAGGATCAGTTTCCCCCTCAACGTCTCTACGATATTTAGTGGATGTGGTTGTTCAGAATTCTATCTACAAATTTGTAGAAATATTTAAAAAAAATCATTCTACAATCATTTTAGAAAAAATAATTCTTCAAAAAATGAATGTTTTTTATTTTAGGAATAAAATTTAAGGAAAAATTGCTATGCAGTAAACATTTTTTCACAGTGTCATCCCAAATGATTTTATTTATTATTGATACAACATTTTTCCCATTAACATTGTAAGTTGTACATGTATCCCCATAATAAGAAAAATATAACTAATTAATATATAATCTTTTTGTCCAAATATTTATCTATAATGATTACATTAGACCATAAATTATTTTACACTACCCCTTCTATTAATGATTATAGATAACATGATTATGCAATGAAGATCATGATTTTCCTTCATATAGTAACCTATATATTTTTCCCTTTAATAATTAATATTAACAAATCATTAATGTGTGTAACATCATTAGGTTGGGAATCCATTATTTATGCAAATATTTATATTACATATTTAAAAATACATAATGTAGACATCAACCACAAAACATATAGATAAAACATATAAAAATATAAAAAACCTGATAAACATCAAACATGATTATTTAAATCTTTTTTTATCATCTTTAATGGTTGAATAGTTTCCCAATATTGATGATTCAATTCCCCTTCCACATACATGACACCATACTCATTATGGACACCATGAATTGATTATGATATCCTAAGGAAATGATAATCCTACAAAAAATTTCCACCCCCTTGTGGTGTTATTTTTGTTTTGAAAAATATAATATACCATGTTCTGTTTATAGGATATGGTATATAAAAGAAATATTTTTCTTGGTATTCCTTTATAAAGTGATAATTTTTCTAATATTATTTTATAAAATTAATTTTAATAAATCCAAATTCATTAATTTTAATCAAACTCTTGATATCAACCTATTTTCATTAAAAATTTTACACTTGAATTGTAAAGGGTTTATAAGGATCTTACGAAACATTTTTAAAGTAATAGAATACAACTGAAACTTCATTACCAAGACCACTATTCTTGTAAAACCAAATCCATGTATAAGAAAAACAAAGAACATGAACCTTACCCCAAAGTTGGATAAAACAAAAATCATTAATCAAAGTGGATTAATGGATATACCTTAAGTAAAACCAAGAGAATATTCTCTATGAGGTGTATCCATATGGTGATCTAAATATCCTAACCTCTTGGTAATGACCCTCGTTGATACCATGATCTTCTAGTACCTTATATGGAAGAGGTTAGAGGATGAGAGATATTTTCACACCCTAACCATGATATTCCTGATTATTTTGTTTTATTTATTTTTATTATTTTCTCATCAGTCTACGTATTTTAAGTTGGATAATTTTTTTAAAAAATAGGCTTTCTGTGTACCATATGGTTTAGGTTATTGGTTGGCCAAACCATGTAACAACCATGGGGGTATGTCTTATTTTAAACAGAAGTGTTTTTAATGGTTGTTTTGTGGTTTTCTAAACCATTTGACCCAACCATGTGTGTGTCCAAGATGGCTAGTTTCAATCATATAGACAACACATGGTTCGGCCAAATCGGGTTCCTCTTTCAATCACTTAGAGCCTATTTTTTTCTTGAAATGATACTAAGGGATTTAACTCTATTTCTCCCCTACCATTTCATGCACAATGATGTGATACTCTATAACCCCCCCCCCCCCCCCACCCTCCTCTTTTGTGACTCATTTCTCTCAGGTTTCCTTGTTTATTGATTTATCTTTGGTTTGGTGTCTGGTTGGTTTGGGTTAGAGTTTCACTCCACCCTATTCCTTATTTTTTTTCATTTCTTATTAATTTTATTCTTTACCTCTTTTTGATCCATGAATTCGGACAAACCCTTGGTGGTTTTTAATAATTATTTCTTCTGATTATGGGTTTATATGGTGTGACATATCCTTCTAGGGTCTCCATCAACCTGCACTTAAGGGTTTCTTCATCTCTTCTTTTTGATTGAGATATATTTTTCCCATTCTCATCTCTTTAATTTTAGAACATTTTAATGATTGCTTATTTAATTAATACTCTTGATATCTAATTATTTTACTCTAAATATTTATAAAATTTATTAGGATTAAATTATGTTTCAACTTGTGTTTTCCATGGATTTATGCGTTTAGTTTCCTATACTTTTGAAAAATATGTTCTAATGTTATGAAGGAAAATACTTGCGGTGGTGTCTATAATTGAAATGTGTATTTTAATATCTCCTAAGTTATTATAATTATCATTTGAATTATTAAAGGTATTTAATGGGGATCACATTATTCATTCCAATTATATTAATATGTAACTTATATTAAAACTCTTTTATGTGGGAGGAGGAAAAGGTCACGGGGTCAAGTTTATAGTCCAATATTTTTTCTGTAGTTTTCTTTCCTAAAGTTTTGTTCCATTATGGTAGATATGATTAACCTTACAAACACACAAAGAGATATATGTATAAATATATAGAATCATTATTTCTCATATTCATGTAATAATTTGCGATTATGTTAATTTTTAAGAGAGTATAAATAAAAATATACTTTTATAGTGAAGAATTTATATAGAAATTATACAATAGTTTAATACAATAAATGATAGGTTCTGTGAATTAATTTTCTTTTATTCAATTTATATGTATATAAACATGGGTAAGAACACAAACAACCACCCACACCCACACACACAAATATATATATATATGTGTGTGTGTGTGTGGAAAATTTAACATGTAAAATTTTGAATTTTTGAAATTAGAGATATATATATATATATATATATTTGAGTAATTTAATATAGGAAACACAAAAATAATATATACAAATTTAAAAGTGGTTATCAAAATCAATTTCAAAGAATAATTTATGTGTATTTTATAATTATTTTTTATATTCCCTATCTACAATTTTTGTTTGTCTTCTTATTTTTTATAAAGGTTATCTTAATTTAGAAATGTTATGCACTAAATTTATTAATGAAAAAGTGTAAATATTTCATGGTTATTCATAAAAGGTTCTCTTGGTTTTGATGTTAAAACATTCTAAAGTGTAATATGGTCATTTCTAACACGGTTTTTTTAAAATGGAAATGGCACTTGGGAGTGATGGGTACTTATATGGGATGACTAGGACAAGTATTGTAGGAAATGTACTTCATCTCTACAATTTAGGCTATGTTAAAACACTAAATAAACTATATGATGTAATATAGTTGGTTACTTTTAGGACCTTAGCATCGACCCCCCAAGTAGATAATTCATGAGAGCAACTAGTTATAGATTGATAAGACATATTATGATGATCCTATAATTATAGGCCCTAACATCCACTTCCATATTGTTTCCCATGGGGTGTGATATGGTTTACTTGCTTTTAAATATCTCCTTTACTTTTTAAATTATAAAATAACATTTTCTTGTAAATCTATTTAAACTATCACGTTAAAGATTCTCAATGTTATCCTTTTTTCATTAATGATTTAAATTATTTCTAAAATAATATTTAATAAATTTCAATGATATGTCACATGTCTTAAAATTTATTAAAAATTAAAAACCAATTTCATTTTGTATTTAAAAAATATCATGATAATTAATATTTAATTAAATATTAAGTTTCTAGTAATTCATGTGGTGTTAAACCGGTCATTTTTTTGCTAACACGCCAACATATATATATATATCACCATAGTTTCAATTTTATATCTTGATTGCTATCAAAGTGATTGATGTTATGGTTTAGATGAAGAGTGAAATTTTTACATAGGCAATGTTAGATATGGTATTCCAATCATTTTATTTTTAGTTTCATTTATCGGATCTTCCATGGAGGCCTTTGACTACTTTATACAGTTGGATGGTAGAAATATCTATGGGTGACAAAAGAAAAGGTATCTGGTGGTGGTTTGTTTCATCTGTGCATTAGAAAGGAGGGAGTCTGGGGTGATTGAATTTTTTTTTCATTTTATCTATGTATATTAACTTTTATTTATTGAATTATAGTTTATTTATAGAAATATTATTTATAAAAAATGTCTAATATATAAATGGGAGATGCCTGTTTTTCCTAATTTTTTATCTACTTGTTTAGTTTTTTATTCAAGATATATCATTCCCATTTGGTGATTCCAGGGTTCCCAATTATCTTTCAAAGCCCACGGGGATTGATTATTCCTTTCATGCTTTATCACAGACCAAGTTAGGCATCGTATGGAGGGGTGGATTAGGTTGGTCTATGAAAAAAATCGTATCCAACAAATAGGTTATTTAGATGACCTAGGTTCTTAGAGAACCCTTTTTATTTGGGATGTTAGGTAGATGGGAGATATGATTGTTAAATAATAAGAGGTAAGTCATGGGTTAGTTCCTAATCACCACTACTCATAGAGAAACCTGTGTGATAATGGGAAGTCTCAATTTATATTTTTATTATTATCCTTATTTTCATTATCATGAAATTTTTTTTTATTTGAAATTTCAATTCTTGTGATTTCTCTTGATTTTTTAGGTTTTTTTTGAGTTGTTTATGAATGTTAGGGGGAAAGGGATAGGAAAAGAAGAAACTAGTAGCTTGCAAGGACTGGGAAACTATGTAGTTCTCATAAAGATTATTCCCAAAAACACTCCATGGTAGTTTCATGATTGTCATATAGCCCGCCAAACCATGTTTTCCAACCACTTATAAAAATCATCCATAGAGGAGTTTTCATTCTTGGGATAAATTAGATTTATATTTTTTTGGGTGATAATTGGATATGATTTGGTTTGATTTTAATGATGTTTTAATATAGATATCATATTTTAATTGTAAAATTAACATTTTTTGTGAGTGATGAGGATTTTATTTTAATTATATTTAAATTGATTATGTTTTCTAAGATTCAAGAAGTTGTTTCCAATGTAAATTTTAAATGGCTATTTTCTAAAATTAGAAAATAATTCTAAGGTATGTTTTTTAAAATAGATAAATAAAATTTAAAAAAATATTATAATGAATTTTCTATTTTTAAAAAAATAGAATGATTTTAAAAGGAAATTGTCATGTTTGAAAATTATTTTAGATAGTCATTTAAAGATTTATGAATCATGGTGTAGATTTTTAATTTTGTTTTAATATAAACAAAATATTTCAAAATTAAAAATCAAGGACCAAAATGGGTTGTTATTAAGGTTTTGATGTTCAAAAATGTGGATTAAAAAATTATTTTAATGGATAATTTGATATTTTAACTTATTTTATGATTTATTTCATATTTTATTATGATTTTTATTCTTTATTTTTTAAAATTTTAATTATTCATGGTTGTAGTGTTTTTTTAATTATATACAGTGGTGTAAAATATAAATTTTAAATAATTTTTTTTGAAATGATAAATATTTTAATGTTCCTTTTTTGGTTTTATTGAATAGGGTTTTTCATTTGTCTTTTCAGGAAAATTTTGGTATTCTATAGGGATTCATGCTTTGAGTTGTTTGAATATGAATTCTTAAAATTTCTTGAGTTTTTTCAAGACTTAGATAATGCCGATTATGGATTCTTGTTTGATTGAGTTATTTTGGAAGTCCTTTCTTCCGTTTATTTCGTTCGATTCGTCATTGATTTTTATACGGTTTGAGATACTTTTGGGTTTTTTCCTTGAATTTTTAGTGATTAATGTGCTTCTTGGGGATATTAGGTGATAATATTTGGGTTATTGTATTTTTTTAGTGAATATACGTGGATAACACTCAGTGTTTCTTTCGTGAAACTTGGTTGGACTTAAAATTATTTATTTTTTATTAGGTTAGTGTCTGTTCGACTATAAATGAGATCTCCATGGTTGGTGATTCGGATATGAGTTCATAGGTTAACCTTATTTCAAAATTTTTATTTAGTTGGATCATATGTAGTTTTAATAGTAATTTCCATAATTAAAACCACATTCTATTAATTACTTGTTAAAAATGTGTTAATGAATGTGTTTTTGAACTTTGTTTCAAGAAATCATCAAATTTTTTATTAGGTAATGATATTTCATAATAGTGGTTTGGTATAAATGTTTGGGTCATTTCTTAATTTACTACTTCCTTTATTTTCATCTTTAATTCTATTACTTATTCCTCCATCATTTCTAGTCATTATCAAAGAGAAGATAATTCGTAGGAATATTTTTTATCTTCAAAGGGTTTTGAATGAAAAGTAGATTTAAATTAATTATTGAGTTCATTTTAATTGGGAATTTGATACTATGTTTTTAATTTATTCTCATGGAGTTTCCTTTTTCATGTCTATCTAAAATTCTAGTAGAAATATATAATAGTGGGGAGATCTAATGTGAAAATACAACCCTTCCCTTAATTTATTATAGACTTTAGGTATGACTTTTATATTTAAGTATTTTTAATTATTCCTATGTCTAATTCTGAGGTCAAGTGGGTTGGAGTTATTTTTTTGGGTGGTTTCTTTTTCGGTTAATGTAACTTTGGTGTTTCTTCCATTGTGTGTTTGGTACCTTTATTAGGGCACAAAGGGCCATGGTAGGGATAATTATTACACCCAAACATAATATTATTTATTTATTAATTTATATTCATTTTTTGGAGTTTTAGGTAATTTAATATAGAAAATTTGAATCATTTAATATTTTTTTTGAGTCGCTTGGTTTGGAAGCAGGGTTAGAAAAACCTTGTGGTTACTATATAGTTTGTTTTATTTTTAAACATAAGGTTTTTTATGGTTTCCATATGGTTTTCAAAACCATGCATCCCAACTGTATCAGTGTCCTTTTTTGGCCAATTCTAGTTGCATGATCAGTGCTTGATTCTTCCAAGCATGTGGGAAAATCATATTCTTATTTTAGACCATTAAGATTTATTATTTTTCCAAATAAATAACATAGGGTATTTAATACCATTTCTCAAAAAAAATCCCTCTTAGTTTTTGGACTACCCAATAACAACCCTCCCCTCCTCTCATGTGACCTCTTTTCTCCTGACCTCTATTATTTATCAATTTATCTTCTAATTTGGTGTGAAATTGGTTTGAGTAAGAGTTTCTCTCCTTACACTTCCCCTATATCTCATTACTTATTTTCTTTTATCCCTATCTTTAAACCATTATCTATATAAAACCTAATGTGGGTTTAGCTTCTATTTTATAGCAATTATTGGTTTATGGGGTGTGTAATCTCCCTACCAGGCCTCCCCCAACATTTATTTGAAGGTTTCATCATCTTTCCTTTCGACTGAGGTAGGTTTTTCCATTTCATGTCTCGCTAATTTTTTAACATTTGACTATATAGGTTTTTAATTAATATTATTAACATCTAATTATTTTATTATGGATTCTTAAAAAATATAAGGATGAAATTATGATTCAACAGGGTTTTTCCTCAAATTTACCCATTTGGATCCCTTTCATTTTTAAAAAATATATTCTAATTTTACCTGGGAAAATATTTATAGTGGTTTATAGAGTGGAATTATGTATTTTAATATCTCTTGAGTTGTTTATAATTTCTATATGAATTATTAATGTGGTTTAATGGAACTCACATGATATATTCCAATTTATTTCATCTATAAATCATATTAAAACTCTTTTATGTTGATTATTTTAAATTCTTATACACAAATATATATATATATATACAAATGATGAATTATATAAAGACATATTATTGAACATATTAATATAATAAAGTGTGATTATATTCCCTCTATTGTGAGTATCTATATATGTAATCATGTATTTATAAATAATTTCAATGACGGTTCAAAAGAAAATAAACGAAGGGTTCTACAAATTCCTTTTTGGGTATCCAATGGTTATTCATATACAAATTGCTAAGAATATATATGTGTGTATGTTGTAATTTTAGGAATTAAAAATTGAAATTTTTTTATTTTTTCTTTAGATATATATATATATATACATGAGTGTGTGTAAGTATATATATAGGATTAATAATAGGAAACATTAATAATTTAAAATTTATTTTCAAACTTGGTCTCAAAACATTCTTGAATTAGATTCAAAAATAAAATGAGTAGGCTTGGTTGGAAAAATATAATTTGATTATTACATTTTCTAAATGGAATTTTAATTGATGAAAGCCATTCCACTAAAGTTTTTAATTGAAAAGTGTACATATATCATGGTACTTATTAAAAACTTTCCTTGGTTTTTGTGTGAAAATGGATTAAAGTAGTACATGTTCTTTCCTAAAACGGTTTTCATGAAATGTAAATCACACATGGGAACCCTTTTTTTGGAGGGGTGATGCAGAATAATTCAATGCGCAAGGTATGTCTCCCTAGCCTTTTAACAATTCTATAACACAAACTAAACAGTATGATGTGATATAGTTTGTTAGTGATGGGACATTAGCTTTGATATTCCAAACAGATTATTCACAGGAACAGTTATGGCTGTTTTGATCACCAAGAGTATGAGGATATTAGGATTACAGAACATATACTTTGCTTTATAAGGGGTTACATTATTGTTTGGTATGGTTTAATTAATTTTGACTCATTTTTTTCCTATTTATATCATCAAAATAATGTTTTATATAAAATATATTTTAAATTTCATGTCAACATACATAATTGTACAAATTATTTTTAAAGGTTTTAAGGGATTATAAAATGATATCAAATAAATGATGATATTTTTATTCTTTTAACTAATTAAAAATGAAAAGGTTAATTTTATTTTCATTTTAAACTAGTTTGAAAATTTTTCTTTTATTAAAGAGTAAACATGTGAAAAGGTTGGTTGTACGATGCTGAGAATTTTTTATTCTCATTCATATATGTTTGTGTGTGTGTGTGTGTCATTTTAGTTATAGGATTTTTCCCTTGACCTATCTCAGTGTGATTGATGTTCCGGTTTGGATGGAGAGTGACCTCGGGTCCCAAAGAATAGTTATTTAAGTATTATATCATATTTATTTTAATTTTCCTTTATGGAATTGTATATTTATTCCTTTATTTATTTATATATTAAAGGGTATAAATAATTTTTGGTGGGTAAAGAAAATGAATTTAGTTTTTTATTTTTGCACATTTGTGTATTATATGGGTGGGATAATTGGGTGAATTGATTATTTATTTGTTTTATTTTTGTTATTTATTTTTTACTTTTATTTATTTACTACATTATTGTTTATTTATATAAATTATTTTTCATAAATTTATAAAGTATGGTCAGGTTATAATGGTTTTTCATTTATTTTTTGTCACTTCATTGTTTTTGTTTTATTCTGGTGAAGTCATTTCCAATCAGTGATTCCTACATGCCTAAGAACTTGTTCTTGGCCTTATGGATCTAGAATGACCTTTGGGCATTGTTATGGTCAGGGTTCAATATCTGATTATGAGAGAGATTATGTTAGTTTTGGAAAAAAAATTAACATAGCATAGGGTTCTTAAGTCGACATAGGTTCATAGAGAACCATTATTAGTTGGGATATTTGGTAGAAGACAAATATGATTATCATATCACAGGACGTTGGTAATCGGTTTATGCTTGATCACGATCTCTAATGGAAATACCTGAGTTACCATGGGTTTTCTTATTTGAATTTGAGCTTTGTTTAGATTCTTTTGATGTATTTCAATTTTGAATTACTATTGATATGGTTTATCTATATTTTTTATGGGTTTCATTGAGGTGTCATAAATATTTTTGGTGAAAATAAAGTGGAAAAAAGGAACTGGTTTCCTTCATAGTCAGATAAATCATGTGATTCCCCTATAGATGGTTCCAAGAAACTCTCCATAGTAGTTATATGACTTTCCCATGGGTTTCCAAGCCTTGTGGGTCAACCGTGTATGGTCACTATCAAATTAAGGTTTTCAATATCGAGTTCCTTTGGATTTGGGAATTATTTTAGGTGATATTTTGATATGATTTGGTCTAATTTTAGTAGTGTTTAAATTTTAATAGTAAAAGTAAGCATTGAAGTTAATTATGGAATTTTTCTTTACAATTGATTGAAATTGATTTTTTGATTTATGATTCATGAAGTGACATCAAATGAGAATTTAAAAATTTTATTTTCTAAAATGGGAAAATAATTTTAAGTTTTGTTTTGAAAAATAGATAAACAGAAGGTTTTGGAAAATAAACATAATGGATTTTCTATTTTAAAACCAGTAGAATGATTTAAAAAGTAACAAGTAAAGTTTTAAGATTGTATTAAATTTGAATTTAGAAATTTAGTAATGTAGGTGTAGTCTTTTTGTGAGGCTTTAATGGGAAACAAAGACTTAAAATTTTGAAAGTAAAGACCAAAATGGATTTTCATTAATATTTTGAAGTTCAAATTTGTGAATTTAAAAATAATTTTATAGGGTTAATTAATTTTTTCACTTGGGATGTGATTGAGATTTTATTTATAGATTTTTTAAATTTAAAATGTGACTTATTCATGGCTTGAGTGTTTTAAATTGTGTCTCAATTATATAATGGTGTTGGAAAAGTAAAATTTTATGAATTTTTTATCCAAAAATTTGATTAATTTAATGTTGGGGTCATAGTTTTTTGAAGAGTGGTTTTGATTTTTATTATCATGATAATTTTCTTATTTTTTTATTCTTGTTTTTTGTTTTTTATAGTCGCTCCTAGAAATTTCAAGAGTGTATTCGGGACTTAGAGATTTCATGTTATGGGTTCTTGTTTGATTAAGATCTTAAGGTGGTGCTTTATTGGGTTTTTTTATTTGGGTCTATATTCTATTGATCATGTGGTCTGAGTTAATTTTGGGTTCTTTCCTTGAATTAATTATGAAGAAAGTCCTTCTTGATGATATTAGGTTATATATGTTATGGTGAGATCTTCTATTATTATACTAGAAATAGAAAACCCTATTTGTTTCTTTATGTGACTAGGATTAACTCCAAAGCAGTTGAGTATAAGCTCAGGCTGGTGTCAGTTTGATTATAGTTGAGAACGCCCTATTTGGTGATTTTGATTTGATATCCTTGGATATCCTTATTTTACCCTTTACCCTATGTTAGAACCTATATCATTTTAAGAGGCAAGCTTGTGATTTATGCCTCATTACCTTAATCCCTTGTTAGATAAGTGTTGATGATTGTATTGTTGGACCTTGTTTTGGGAAATCATCATAGTGTTCTTTAGGTCATGATATTCTTTAGGAGTGTTTGGGTGGAACTTTTTGAGTTTTCTATTCCTTTATTTTACAATTTCATTCTATTTTTATATTCCTTTAATGATTCTTATATTGATACTAGGGCCAATACTTTTAGTAATTAGGTATCATTTAAATGTGATTTTGGATTAGCTTTAGAAACTAAGTTTTGATCCATTCCTTTTTTGATTGAAATTTGATTCCATGTTTTGAAATGATTCTCAGGGAGTGTTTATGCTATGTTAATCCACCATTCTAGAAGAACTCATAAATGAAAGAGAGATCCAATTTAGGTCATCATCCATTATCTTCCTTGAAGAAATATTTCATGTATGACTTGTAAATTTAAGGATGTTTATAGATGTCGAGGCCTACTTTGGAGGTCGAGTGGTTTGAAGATAGTTTTTTGGGTGATTTTTTCTGATCTAAGTTCCTTTTTGTGGCTTCATTATTGTGATAAGTGGCTTTATATGGCAATTAAGGGTCATGGTGGAGATATTTTTCAAACCTAAACAAGATATTTTTAATTATTTTATTAATTTATTTAATTATTTATATTATAATTTCGGATATCCAAATCTTATAATATGGAAAATTAAATAGTTTTTATGATTTTTTGTGTCACATATTTGGAAAAACAAGGAGGAATCCATGTGGGTTAGTCAATATAAAAAAATAATTGGGTTTTATTGACATTGGATGGTTTTATAAACAATGCATTCCATCCCTATTGGTTTCCTAATTGACTAATGTCATCCAAAAAGATGATACATTATTTGGTTAAAGTGTGAAACTAAAACAAGAACCTCTTCCAAAACATTAAAATTTTCTTATTTCTGAAAATACCTTTTTGGGATTTAAACTCATTAGCCTCCCCCTTTTCCTAATACTCACATTGAGGCCTGCGAACATCCCCTCCCTCCTGTCATATGAAATCCTTGACCTTGACCTCCATTCACTATTTATTTCATTTCTATTTTGTTGTGTAATTAGTCTGGGTAAGAGTTATATCTTTCCTATTCATCATTATATCCTTTCTTCTCTCTCACTCTTTGCTCCAAAATTTAATTCGAACATTAGGTGGATTTTAATTTCTATTTATTTTTATTTTGCATCACTATGGTTTGTGATCACTATACTCGGTCTCTATCAACATATATTTGAGGTTTCCTTCATCTCCTCTTTTGATTAAGCTGGGTTTACCCAATCTTGAAGTTTTAATAATAAAAAATTTTACTTCTTGGATTTTAAATTAATATTTATTATATCTAATGATTTTACTATGGGTGTTTGAAAAATTTTCAATGATGAAATCATGGTTAAAATTTGTTCTTTTATAAATTTTCACCTTTTTACACTTTTTTGAAATATATGTTCTTATTTTACCCAAGAAAATATTTTTGGTTGTGTCTTGAGTGAAATCTGGTATTTTAAAATCTTCTGTGTTGTTTATAATTTTTTTATAAATTATTAAATAGATTTACAAAATATCACTTTCTTTATTCTAATTATGTTGATATGTAACTCATTTTAAAAAAAAAATTGTTTTTTTATTATTATACACAAACATATATATATATATATACATATATATAAATATCTGGGAAAATTATTGCACATATTCACACAATAATGTTTGATTATGTGCATTTATATTGGAGTATATATATGTAATCAAGTATTTATAAATAATTTCAAGAATGGTTTAAAATAAAATAACGGAGTGCTTCTAAAACTAACTTTTTTGGTACCCAATGGTTTTGAGTATATACATGGGTACGAATATATATATATATAAAAGTAAAAAACTTCACATGAGAGTATATGAATTTGTGAAATTATATATATCTATATATATATGTAATTTTATATGGGAATAACTCTAAGAAACCTTAATACTTTAAAATTGTAATTCAAATTTGGTTTCAAACAAGTCTTTAAGTGGATTTGAAAATAAATTGTGTAAAAATAGTTGACACTATCTATTTTGCTTATTGTTTTTAACAAAGGTTATATTAATTAATTAATGTTATTCCAATAATGTTTTGAATGGAAATTTTAAATTGTATTGTGGTTATCCCTAAACGGTTCGATTGGTTTTGATGTGTAGATAGTTTTAAATATCATATTTCTTTAGCTAAGATGTTTTCTTAAAATGGTGATGGCCCATGGGAACCTCGGACAGTTATTTGGGATCACCAGGACATGTATTTTAGGAAAGGTATTCTCTCCCTATAATTTGGTTTAACTAAAACACTAAAAAACTATATTATGTGATATGGTTGGTTACCATTGGGACTTTATATTTGACCTCCCGAATGCCTCATCTATGGGAATAGTTGTACAGGGTTTGATCATGTAGAGTAAGAGGATCTTTGGATGAAAGGCCCTAACATTAGTTTTCTTAGGGTTACCCATGGTGCTTGGTATTGTTTACAAACATTTAACTATTTATTTATATATATAAATAATAAATAGAAAGTTTCCATTAAATATATTTTATCTATCAAGATAATTTTTATTATTTTTCATGTTTACTTCTTTAAGGTTTTAAAGGATTTGTAAAATAATATTTAAAAAATGTTTATGATGCATTATTTCATTAAAATAATTATAAATTAAAAACATATTTATTTGAATTTTTGATCTAGTAGGATAAAGGATATTTAATTAAAGGGTATGTATGCATCAAGGTGGGTGGTGGCCTACTAGGAATATTTTATGCTAATCCATATATAAATCATTTCAATTTTATGTTTAGGTATCGATCTCTCTCTAAGTGGTTGATGTTTAGATTGGTATGGAGTGTAAAATTTGGTCATAGGGAATGGATGTTCTGGTAGTAAATCCATTTTATTTTTAGTTTCCTTTATCACATCAACCTTTTAGGATTTTTCTTCTTTTTATGGGTGGGTGGTAGAGATATCTTCTAGTGGAAGAAGATAAGGCTGTTGGTTATCGATTTTTTTGTGTCTTTGTATTATTGTAGAGGGATATAGGGTGTGAGATGAGTATTTGATTATTGCCTTTACATATTTGTTTTTACTATTTTATATTATATTCCTATATATTTTATTTATCTCTAATTTCTGATATATAAATCTATGATGCCATATTATCCTTAGTTTTCCACTTTCTTATTCAGGTTACATCTTTACCAAGTAGTGATTCCATGACACCTAAGAACTAGTTCAATTACATGGGGACTAAAATGCCCTTCTATAATTGTCTTAGACTAGTTTAGGAATGCAATAGAGGGATTTAGGGGGTTGGTTTGTTTAAAAAAATCATATCATAGAACTAGGATCTTAATTAGACCTTTGGTTTCTGAGTACCTTTGTTAGTTGGGATGTCCAATATAAGGGAAACATAATTTTTAGAACTCAATAGATAGGTCATGGGTTAGTTCTTGATCACCACCCTTCACTACAAATCCTGAGATTCAAGGGGATGTTAGAATTTAAATTTTTAGTTATACCATATTTTTTTGAATCTTTAGATGGAATTCAAGTTTTAATTGATTTTATTATGTTTTATTTTGTATTTTATGGTCTTCTAGGAGCTGTTTTCAAATTTGGGTCGAAAAGGGACTGCAACGGAACGGGACTAGTAGCTCGCATGGATTGAATAACCATTTAGAGCAAGCGAGAAAGGTTCCAAGAAGCTCTATATGCTATTTTCATGATATTCTAGTGACATGTCAAACCATTTGGTCCCACTATGTATAACCAATATCCCATTATAATTTTTCATTTTTGGGTTCCTTTGGATTTGAAATTTTTTTGGGTGATATATTGGAATGATATGTTTTGATTTCAATGAATTCTAAATATAGAGTTCAGAGTTGAATGGTAAAAGTATGTTTTGAAGTGAATGAGGGGGAATTTTATTTAAAATGGATTGAAATAGATTTTTTTTAAGATTAATGACTTTATTGTAAATGGTAATTGGAAATGTGTTTAAAACTACCCAAATACCCTCTGTAAGTGGTTATTGACAAGAATCATCACATAACTGGAGGGCGCTTCTCATCCAGATGGGCTGGCGACTAGCACTCGAGCATCAACAACCGCCAGAGGGAATTATTACCCCAAACATGAAGTAAAAAAACATGAAATATATATACATGATGAGAAAAATAATGGATGTGTAAAATAGTGAATATATGTCACATAAAAAAATGGGATATGTGATACAACATAAAAGTTTCTAAACAATCTACAAGGTAAAAGTTGAACAAAAAAGGATATCTAAAATCAAAATAGCTGATCCAGGTGATAGAAAAAGAAAACTCTCACAATCTCACCACCAACTAGCCATATACATTTGAAATAATCTTTACTCCTTCACTTTAGTGACTTGACTTGTAGGACCCCGGGACACCCTGAGAGGGGAGGTGTGAATCAGGGTGACAACTTTTTCTTTTAATGTGAGGGATCTTGTTCCCACATTGGTAGGAACTTGTTAAAACAGTATGATGAATATGATCAGAAAGAAAACATTCACATGCAGAGAGATGACACAACACTTTTTTCTTAGTTCACTACTAAGGGCTACGTCCCAAGAGCATACGCTGACAGGTTGTCGGTCATACCAAATTCCACTAAACATCACTAGCTTTGGATTACAATGGTTCTGGAACAGTCACTATGTCCCTAGCTCACTACCTTTAAAAAGGTTCATGGATAGCTCACTGCATCCCTCGGGTCACTCCCGTTGACTCCCCTGGCTCACTGCCTTTGGTGAAGTCCCACTCATTTTATAGATGTGAATTTATCTTTATCTTCGCTAATTAATACATCTTCTATTGTATGTAGATGCTCTGTTGAAGTCCAACTTCCACCCATAGACTAATCTCACTTTGCACCAAAGGTATCGGGAAAACTTACAGCTTTCGCGCAGCCCCAGAATGACTGGAATACTTCAACCACACCTGGCGAGATTCTCCAATCTCGGCATGAAAGTTTCAAGATGGCGTGCAAGTCCACCTCTCCCACTTGTGCGACACTCACTTCTTCAACTTCAAACTTGCGTGACTCACATCCTTTTACGGCCAAACCAATTTTGGCGTGCAACTATGAACTGTCGCGCTTCTTCAAATCCTGGAGTGCAAGTGTCACCAAATCACCTATGCGACACCTCCTTCACCAACTCCAAACTTGGGAAACTCAACCCCTTTCTCACCCAAATCACCTTGGATGCGCATCAAACAACTGTCACGCAACTTCAACTTGTGCGACCCACCACCACTTGCACAACCACAACACTTGCGCAACAGGAGCTCTGATTTTATCAAAGTCTGAACTTCTTATCGAATGAGGAGGGTTCGACCTCTATTTATAGGCATTTGGATACCCTGCGTGACAGCGAGTATGTCTCCCCTCGGCATGAAAGTTTTGGCGCGTAAGTCTCTGCCGTGCAAGTCACTTGTGTGGTCAAACATAAAACATGGGCACCCTTCTCCCTTTTCCATATTTTCATGTTTTGATCTTGAAAAACAAAATTCATGCAATTTTACTCTCCTTCAAGTCAAAGGCGTGCAAGTCTCTTTGACAAAAACCGCTTTTCTTCATTTATCAATTTTCAGGCCCAAAAAATTGACAAACAGTAGAAAATGGTGCCACCTTCAATACAGTTATCTGCTTGTTCTATATGATCACTTTGCTGGAACACATTTAGAACTTCCACTGAGAATTGACAACAAACACAAACCATACTCCAATTCATGCATAGAATGACCATGGTTCCAACAATATCCCCCGTTGGGTTTGTTGGAAATCAGTAAATAAATTCAATAGAGCACCAACCATAGGAAAAACACCAACGCAAGAATCAACTCAGCCAACACTCTAAGTCTACGTGAGCAATGCTCGGTGTAGAGAGGAAGCTTGAATTGGGTTCCCATCCAATGTATTACTTCCCATCTTATCACCGACACTGAATTCTCAATGTGTCACAAAATCATTACATGCCTGAATTTATTTTGTTCTCCCCCATTCACAATAAACCCAAAGACCTGTAATTGTTCATTGTTCATCTCAAACCACACTCCCCCTGGATAGTATCTCCCCCACAAACCTGCATCACATCCATAAAAAGATTAAAAACAATTAACATAATTGGGGAGAGGGGAATTTCGTAACCTCCTTATGCACTGAGAGGTGGTTGAACATCGAGGTTCAACCGATGCTTCTCAAACATAGCCGCTGACAATGGATTGGTCAGAATATCATCCACTCGCTCATCAGTTCCCACATGATCCATTCTAATCACCCCTTGCTCAACTTTTTCTTTGATGAAGTGATACCTGATTTTAATATGTTTCGTACGACAATGATTAACAGGATTCTTTGTAAGATCAATTATGCTCTTGTTATCATAGTAAATCACCATTGGCAGTTTCACCTAATCACCAATATCTGTTAGTTGTTTCTTCATCCATAACAGTTGAGTGCATGACTTTATGGCGGAGATATACTCAGCTTCAGTAGTACTAAGAGAAGTACTTTATTTTTTCTTACTCAACCAGCCAACACATTTATTCCCAATATAGAATGCACCACCACTGGTGGACTTTCTAGCCACAACATCGCCAGCCTAGTCAGCATCATAAAATGATGATAATTCATTGTCCCTTCATGCAGCAAAGTTAAGCCACAATTGTGAGTACCTTGAATATACCTCATGATTCTTTTTACTGCTGCCATATGTTCCTCCTTTGGATTACTCAGAAAGCAGGCTGCAAGACATGTGGCAAAGACAATATCTGGTCATGTCGCTGTCAGGTACAGTAGGCTCCCAATGATATTCTTGTATGTGGTGGGATCTACCGAGGTCCCATCCTCATGATTTCCAAGTTTAGTTCCAACTGAAATCGGAGTTGACATTGGTTTGGAGTCTTGAATATTAAACTTCTTCCGCAGCTCTCTTGCATACTTTTCCTGAGAAATGAAAGTGTAATCCTTCTTTTGAATCACCTGCAACCTAATGAAATATGTGATCTCTACAATCATAGACATTTCAAATTCTAATTTCATGTGATTAGAAAATTCATCCATTGATTTCTGTCTGCTGCCACCAAATATGATATCATCAATGTATAATAGAACCATGAATTGATCTTTTGGAGAATTATTCACATATATATTGTGATCTACTCCTCCTCTATTGAATTCCAGCTTCTTGAGATAAGAATCCAGCCAAGAGTACCATGCCCATGGTGCTTGTTTCAAGCCATAAAGTGCTTTATTTAGTTTGCAGACCTTTGTTTCATCAGTACCAAGAAGAAAACCCACTGGTTGTTCAATGTAGACTTCTTCTTTGAGTACACCATTTAATAATGTTGTCTTGAGATCCACTTGATATAATTTATAACCTCTTTGGAGATCCATGGCAAGGAACAGCCTGATTGACTCCAGTCTAGCCACTGGAGTAAAGGATTATTCAACATCAACACCTTCAATCTGGGAATATTATTTACATACCAGTCGAGCCTTGTTTCTAATAACACTTCCATGCTCATCAAACTTTCTTCCTGAAGTTCTAGTTTATACCAATCACATTGTGACCTTCGGGTCTCTAGACAAGATCCCAGGTCTGATTCTTATCAATCTAATCTACCTATTAATTCATGGATTTCACCCAAGATCCGTCCTTGGTAGCTTCTTCAAATGAGGATGGATCCACAACTGACAGAAATGCAGATTGTGTGTTATTCCTCATTCATCTTGTTTGTGTTGGGGCACTCTTATCCCCTATTATGTCAGATGGATCAATCTCAGCTCTATGATTTCTCCTGTGAGGATCATTTGAATTCTCTACATCAAAGTTTACCTCTTCAAATTATTCTTCTGTGTCAACATCATGATGTGACCTCTGAGTGTTTTGTACACCTTTCTCTATTTCTGTATTTGTATTTTTTACATGTTCACATTCATCCTCATCTTATATCTCATCAGCATAGGTATTATTTGAATCATTTTGGGTTTTTCCTTCAATGGTATTGACATCATTGTTTTCCACAATCCTACCCAAGATTTTATTGAAACACTTGTAGGATTTGTTGTTCATTGGATACCCAAGTAAAATTCCTCCATTAGCATTGTCACTAAACTTCCCTTGATTTCCTTCTTTATTTCGAATGAAACATTTCCTTCTGAAAACACGAAAGTATTTCAATTAAGGCATACTTCCATGCCATAATTCATATGTTGTCTACGTTTCTCCCATATAAAGCCTTGTTCGATTCTGAATGTGCACTGCAACTTCAACATCTTCCTTTTAGTAATGGAAAGAGATACCACTCTCAATCAGCATAGTCCTGACCATATTGTTGACCTATCGATCCTTGCACTCAACAACTCCATTTTGTCGTGGAGTTCTCACAGCAACTACCTTATGGTATATTCCATGTTTTTCTAGGTAATTCTCAAACTAAATGGACATGTATTCCCCTCTATTGTCATATCTCAGTACTTTTATTTTCGGTCTAGAATCATTCTCGATAATCCAGTGATATGTTTTTATGCAATCAAGTACTTTTCAGTTCCTTTTAATAACCATTACACAAGACATTCCACTATAATCGTCAATGAAAACGAGGAAGTACCTCTCTCCATGAGTTCTGGAAACATTTATCAGGCCACATACGTCTGTATAGATGAGATCAAGAAAGTGTGATGCCCTTTTCTTCTTTGGTCGATATGAATTATAGACCAGCTTACCATGTATGCAAGCATCACAAGTATTTTATCATTCACATTTCAAAATGGGAATATCCATGACAATCTTAATCTTAGATATCTTTTCCATGTCTTTTTGGTTAATGTGCCCCAGCCTTCGATTCTAGAGGTTGTTTTCTTCTTCAATAGACAAATAGCCAGAGTTTACTTTGATGTCAACCTGATATAAGTTTCCATCTATTCTACAGCCTTTCATAAGAGAATTCCCTGTTTTTCCCTTTATAGTGTAGCCTTTTCGATTGAAGGTTACTATGAGCCCTGAGTCACAGAGTTGACTTACACTGAGGAGATTGTGGCATAGACTATCCACATAAAGAACTTTAGTCTTCTTCAAATCTCTATTGGCGAGAGCAGTTTACCCACTACCTTTAATATTCAAAGCACCATCATTACCAAAACATAATGTTCCATGAACCTTATTTTCAATGTTCTTCAAAAGGTCATCATTGCATATCATATGTGAAGAGCATCAACTATCAAGAATCTAGGTGCTTCCGCTCTTTGTATCATTAAAGGCTACTTCTACAAGATTGGATTTCTCAATCTTCCTTTTTTTCTTTCCAAGAGATATTGGATTAACTATAAGATATTGATGGCCTTCTAATGATTTATTCCACATAATCAAATTTTTATTACCCATACTCTTCTTCTAGAGGAGAAAACCTGTTTGTGAGATCAACACCATCAGAAGGTTGAATATTGACCTGTTTCTAAGAGTTGCATGAATCTCATCTATCGAATATCTATTTGCAATACATAGCTTTATGGCCAAAGTTAGAACAATGAAAACAGTATCCATAGAAACTATTTCTTCTATAAGATAGTGGATATGAAGTTAGTCTCCTTTGTTGACGTCCTAGATCTTCCCTATTCAAGTAGCTCCTTTCCTCTTCGCAATATGACATGGTATGGCCCAAATAGCCATAGAACTGACACTTAAAAAGAGGAAATGTCTTCTCAATTGAATTTCTCCTCATTCCATCTTCCTTGGGAGAATAGTTGGAATGCCTATCATTTCTAAATGTTTGACGATAATTTTCAGTTCTCCTTTTATTTTTGATTGAGGGTTTCTTTTTCAGCACTTCAGGCAATGTTTCAACATGTCCATCTTTCATCTTGTCTTTCTTTTGGATCTCTTCACTTTCAGCAGTTGATGTCTCAGCTTCACAGAAAATTCCACTCATTCCCATGCAAGCAGGTCATTGATCACTCAGGATTTTTCCAACACCATCTGAACCACACTTGGCTCTTACTAGTAATTCTACATCTAATAATCTTCAAAACTGTATTTTCTTCCTTGATTGTTTTGAAATTGATTCAGTCTCAAGTTTACTCCTAAGAGTAACAAATTCCTCCTCAAGACCCTCAGTAGTCTTGTATTTTTCATCCAGTTTGGATGTGAGGTCATTGATGACCTTTCCATACTCTTCAATTCTCAGCATCGGATCCACTACATCATCATTTATTTCAAGTACTTTAGACTTTACTTTCACAAATTCTTCCAGTCATTCAATTTATGCTTCAATCTGATCAACATATTCAGTTGATTCCTCTACAATTTATTTCTACTTATTGCAACTCTTAAATTTCATCTTAAGATTTATAACAGCATCCTTAAGTTGCAACTCGGGATTTCCACTAGTTTTTAACTGATTGTCTCCACCATTATCTTTTGATTTTTCAATAGTGGCCATCATGGAAGCATGGTTTCTAGTTTTGAACTCTGGTTCTTCTTCTTCACAAAATTCATTATCATCATCTTCCTCTTAATTGAAAAAACTCTTCTTCAGAAATTTCTTTCTAGATTTGAAGTCTCCTTTCTTGAAAAACCTTTTCTGAGGATTCTCAATGTTTTCAGCATCGCTATCATCCTCATCGATCTTTCTTAAGCACTGAGAAGCAATGTGCCTGACTTTTCCACAATTAAAGAAAGCTAGATGTAACTTCCCTTTTAATTTCCCTTTTCCATTCTGGAACTTCATGGAAATGAGAGAAAAATTTCTTTTTCCTCGTCATCTTCACCACTACTATCTTTTTAAATTTTCACTTTCTCTATGGATTTGAACTCCATTTCTTTACTTACTCGTGTAGTAGGATCTTCTGGTTTGACTCTCATTTTATATGTAACTAGGCTTCTCAACATATTATCCAATGAAAGTTTGGAAAGATCTCTTTCCTCAAGGGCTGACACCATTGCATTGTACAGGGGTGGTATTCTTCTTAATATTTTCATTACAATGTCAACATCTTTGATTTCCTCACCTAGACCCTGAATTTCTCCTACCACTTCAGTAATATGATTGAATAAGGAGTCTGCATTATCATCATGATGCATCTTTAGATCATAAAACCTATTGTGTAGGACTTGTAGTTTTTCCTCCATCACTTTACTATCTCCTTCATAAATATTTTCAAGTTTATCCCACATGGACTTTGATGATGTGAAACTCATTACCTTTAGATAGATCTGATTAGAAAGGGTTGCGGTGAGAGCATTCTGCACTTTAGCATCAGCATCAAGAATTTTCCAATCGGTATACATCATAGACAGCCCTATTGGATCAGTAACATGTATACCTTGGACAGTGGAAAAAAGAACTTCCATTCCAAGGGATCTTAGATGAGATCTCATTCTATTCTTCCAGATCTGTAAATTACATCCATCGAAGAGAGGGACTCCCCTAACATTGATTGCATTATCCATGACGAAAAAGGATAGATTCAACAACAGCAACCTCTCTCTGATACCACTTGTAGGACCCCGGGACACCCTGAGAGGGGAGGGGTGGATCAGGGTGACAACTTTTTCTTTTAATGTGATGGATCATGTTCCCACTTTGGTAGGAACTTGTTAAACCTGTATGATGTATATGATCAAAAAGCAAACATTCACATGAAGAGAGATGACATGTCACTTTTTATTTGGTTCAACACTAAGGGATACGTCCAAGGATCATACGCCGATAGGTTGTCGGTCATACCAAATTCCACTAAACATCGCTAGATTTGGATTACAAAGGTTCGGACACAGTCACTCTGTCCCAGGCTCACTGCCTTTACAATGGTTCAAGGATAGCTCACTACGTCCCTCGGGTCACTGCTATTGACTCCCCCAGGCTCACTGCCTTTGGTGAAGTCCCACTCAGTTTATAAACATGAATGTCTCTTAATCTTTCCTAATGAATACATCCTCTGTTGTATGTAGATGCTCTGTTGAAGTCAAACTTCCACCCGTAGACTAATATCACTTTGCACCAAAGGTATCGGGAAAACTTACAGCTTTCGCGTAGTCCCAGAAAGATTGGCATACTTCAACCACACCTGGCATGATTCTCCAATCCCGATGCACAAGTTTCAAGATGGTGTGCAAGTTCACCTCTCCCACTTGGGTGACACTCACTTCTTCAACATCAAACTTGCACGACTCACAACATTTTAAACCCAACCCAATTTTGGCATGCAACTATGAACTGTCGCGCTTCTTCAAATCCTGGCGCGCAAGTGTCACCAAACCACCTACGCGACACCTCCTTCACCAACTCCAAACTTGGGCGACTCAACCCCTTTCTCGCCCAAAACACCTTGGATGCGCAGCAAACAACTGTCACACAAATTCAACTTGTGCGACCCACCACCACTTGCGCGACCACAACACCTGCGCAATGGGAGCTCTGATTTTCTCTAAGTCTAAACTTCATATCGAATGAGGAGGGTTTGACCTCTATTTATAGGTATTTGGATACCCTGTGCGATGGCGCACAAGTCTTCCCTAGGCATGCATGTTTCAGGGCGCAATCTCTACCGTGCAAGTCACTTGTGGAGTTAAACATAAAACTTGGGCTCCCTTCTCCCTTGGCCATATTTTCATGTTCTGGTCTTGAAAAACAAAACACGGGAAATTTTCCTCTCCTTAAATTCAATGGAGCACAAGTCTCTTTTCCAAAAATCACTTTTCTATATTTTTCAATTTTCAGGACAAAAAAGTTGGCAAACACTATAAAAAGGTGCCACCTTCAATATTATTATCTGCTTGTTCTGTATGATCAATTTTCTGGAACACATTCAGAACATTCACTAAGGATTGACAACAAACACAAACCATGATCCAATTAATGCATAGAACGACCATGGTTTCAACATTCCTTACCATAAATTAAAAGACAAAACAAGGTTTACACACTATGGTAGGGGTGTGCAAGGTGTGATTTGAGAAGAATCAATAAGATCCCATCCATGTGGTCCATATTGTGTCACTATAAAAGTATCTAAAGATTATTTACTTTGATAGAAATAAGGAATGATAATTAGTTAAACAGTTTTTATATCAAAATCAAGGTAAAACATTTTCCCCTTTTTCCATAGTTACAAACAATCAAGGTAAAATAGTTTTAAATCATTTCATATACATCAAAAGAGTCAAATAAAATCATGTATCACACGTCATCTCATATCCAAAATAGTAAAAACTAAAGAATTGGTTAAATAATGCTATAGATCACAATAGGCTAGGCTATCTAGGACAATCAATCCCAAACATAGACAATACCATGAATCAAGTCTATATATATATATATATGATTATAATATAGATAAAAGAGGAACAACTAATAAAGTGAACCTCACAGTAGTTTCTAACATGTCCCAAGAACAATGGGCCTAGGGAGAATAGGAACAACCCAAGAGTGAACCCCCAATTAGTATCAATAGTCAAGGAATATTACCTTACCTTCCACCTAAGTACCCAAGGCTTCCTATGTGTCACATTTTGAAAAATATATAACCAAAACCATTCTTTGAAAAATATTTCATAAATATATTTCAAAATTATTTAAAAATAAAATTTTCTTTACTAAATAAAGGGGAAAACCTATTTTTTTCTAAACCCATTACCACATAAACAATTAAATCATAAAATTTATTTATGGAAAAAATTATAAATAAAACTATAGTAATATAGTTCATATAACATAGAATTGATATGGAACCACCTACTTCAAACTCGTACCTCAAAAGAAAAAAGGGGATCTACCAAAAAAAATATAATGTAACAATAATGACAGGGGAAACATAATTAATCCTTAAATCTTACAATCAATTCAAAAAGAAAAATCAAAAACTTATAATATAACACAACATGTACCTCAAAAAACTCTCATGTCTCACCACAACTAACATAAAGGAAATCCTATGAAAGAATTTCACAAAACATTTCTTGAAAGAATCAAGATAATAATCACCACAAGTTCAACCATTCTAACATTGTAGCACAAAATCACCGTTACAACCAATGAAAATGAAAAAACAAAAAGATCACTTACCCAAATAGATGCAGCATAAACACAATGAAGATAAATCCTTGAAATAAATGATGAGGATGGATCAGAGATCTCCAAAATCACAAAGGATATATATTATATCTCATGAGAAAATCCACACATTGAATGAAAAATTAATCACCATTATAATTCATTAAATAGTACTAATCCCAGAACATTCATGATGTGGAACCATTTCTTGATGTGAATCGGATTCACATGTAAACCATTAATAACTTGAACCAATTCATGAGATCTTTCTGGTAATAGATTCATGTTGTTTAACCCCTTCATGACATGAAATTTCTCTACAATCTTCAAACAGTTTAAATTTTTAAGAAAATAACCCAAACCATCTCTGGTGTTCTCTAAACCTGGGGAGAACCTCACAAATTCTTTGAACCATTTATTCCTAAACACCATTATTTAAAAAAAATCTTGGAGCTCTAAGTTACTATCCCATCAATGCACAACATCCTCAAGAGCCCTAAAATTCTCTAAAACAAGGAGATAAAAGAAAGTATAGATGAGAAATACCTAAAATAATGTAATAAAATGTTATCAACTCTCCACCATGACGCATTATGTCCACACCAATTCTTGTGTAATAATGGTGTCGGGAAAGATGTGATTCCACTATACCCTCATCAATAAAGAACACTCCCATGTCTCAGGAGAATCTGATTTTAGTCTCCATAATAATCTAACCAATGGATTTTACTTCCCATAGAATACCATTACCTGAGATTCAATGATATCCACTGTATAATCTAAAATAGAAATTCCTTCCTTTAACTCAATCTATTACCTACTCAAAACCTATGAGGGATATGGATGGTACATAGAGAGCATTGATATATGGAAAAAATCATGAATACCTATCAACTGAATTGAAAATTCTAACTGATACTCAATATTCCTAAGTTCTTCAGTATCCTCAAATGGTCTAACATATATAAAAACCAAATTTCCCTATTTTCCAACCAGACAGTAACCTATCGAAGGAGAAACTTTCAAGAAAACCTAGTGACCAATGAAAAACTCCAAAGGTTGAGTAAAATAATAAATATATGATTTTTTTCTAACTGTGACATGTAACTAGATGACTTTGTATATCCTGATTCATCACTGGAATCTCCTGAATGAGACTCAATCCTACCAAAGAGGCTTTTTTCCACCTCTACCCAACAAAGAGGTGACCTGATTGTGTTACCATACCAAGCCTCAAATGGATCAATCCAAATCAATGAATTATAACTATTGTAATAAGAAAACTAAACTAGTATTTTATGGTTATCCCATGATCCGATGAAATACAAGACATAGGCATGAAGGATATCCTATAAGATCTGAATATAACACTTCTTCTGATGGTTTGTCTATTAATGTTACATTGTACTCAATCTAACCTATATCCCTATCACCTCCTGGAGGATCTTCTAGAACTGTGGCTTAAAACTAATATGTCTATATGAAATAATGGTAGTGGAAAATCTAAGAGACCTCTCAATCTATTGTACATATTACATACTACGTTTTTAATATTTAGTGTTTCCCTGATTAGAATGAAGTGACCTAACTTTTTGATCAATCACCACCAAGATAGAATTATTATTTCTGGATTCCGTGGTAATACAAAAAAAATCAATGGAAACCTCATCCAATTTATAAACCAATACTGGAGAGGATGGAGAAACCTATGATGCTTCATATACACTATCTTTATTATTTGGCAGGTGTAATAGTAGGAGACATAATTTTCAATGTCATGCATCATATCTGGAAACAACAATCTCTGTCTCGTGTCATTATATATCTTTATAGTGACCATGTGAATGGCTACTGAAGAATCATGAAAAAAAATCGGATACCCTCATAGATGGTCGACAGAAAAATCATTCGCCAAAATGAAGAATACAATCTAAATATAGAGAACAAATAGAATCAGTCACCCCACCATAGAAGGTTTCTTGAGTTCTATTGAACTTGTAATATTATTGTTGATCCTATAGAATAGACTCACGAAGAGATAAAATAACTGAATAATAGTTATAATCCTACATGAAACATCCTCTTAAGAATCTAGAAGAAACTAAGTGAAGTGTCCCATAATGTTCAACTCCTCCTTTGATTCCAGAATATCTTGTGATGATACATTCATACTAAGAGTGGCTATAGTGAAATTCCCCATCCTTGGGGTGTTGGTTCTATTGAAATAAAAATTATAAATGTATTACACACATAACCTTTTTCAAATTTTCATTTATTTTAGATAAAATATATAGTTCATAATTTTATGGTTAAAAAATATAGTGAACCAATCCCAAAAATATAGTGTCGCTAACATTGAATCACAAGCATAGCCACAAAAAATCTAATTCATGAGATGGAAAATTACTCTCATGTGGTCTAAGATGGAGAGAGATGTAGGGAACTAAATGATCATCCTACATAATCACACAATGAAGGTGAACACTAAAAGCATTACTAAAAACCACGAAAACCGTTTTGGAATCAGGTAAAATCAAAATATGAGATAATGTCATAATTCATTTAAGCTCATTGAAATAAGACAATAAATTTTCATACCACATGAATTTAACCCCTTTACAGTAAGAGAATCCATAGGTGACACCAAATATGAGAGATAATTGATGAACCATTGATAGTACCCAACAAGACCAAGTAAGATCTGAATCTTAGAGGCATTTTGTGGCTCCCCCCATGACAATACAATCTTTACCTTCTTAGGATCAAAAGATAACCTATTCTCAGAAATTACAGGTCCTGTGAAAATTAATTCTCGATATATAAATTGTATTTTGAATGCTTTCCAAACAAATGGTGAATCCTTAGGATTTCCATAACCAAAATCAAATGTTGCTCATGCTTGTGCTTGGATTTTGAATTAACCGAAATAACATCCACAAAAAATACCCAAACTTATTGAGATACCCTTGGAATATCCTATTCATAAAATACATAAAAACTACAGAATCATTTTTTTTTTGTCCAAACGAAATCATAATATATTCATAATGGCCATAATAGCTCCAGAAAGCCATCTTTAGTAGATCAGACTCTAGAAATATGAGCTGATGATAACCTGACCAAAGATCAATATTTGAAAACCATTTCACCCCATTTATCTAGTGAAACAAACATCAACACATGGTAAAGGTTACTTATTCTTAACCATTACCTAATTCAACATCTGATAGTCCTCACACAATTGGTGTTAACCATCCACCATCTTAGTAAATACCATAGGGGATTCCCAAGTTGAATCACCAAGGAGAAAAAACCTTTCTATATTCAATCATCCAAATGATTATTGATCTATTCAAGCACAATTGGATCCATAAAATAAGAAGTTATTAAAACTGTATTCGTACCTAGAACAAGGTAAATCATAAATTCTACCTCCCCTCAAGAGTAAACTAGATAAATCATCTCATAAAACTTCTTCAAATTCCCAAATAACAATGAGAATATCAGTACCCAATGAAATTCCACTATTATAGACTATTAAAGTTGATAAAGAATCCCGATATCTGGATAGGAGGGTATTGAAAGAACTAAATTGATATACCAATCTCCATGAAACATCTAAGAGATCGCATCAATAACAACAAAACTAAACACAATTATGAAAACAATAAATCTAAACAAGTTGAGAAATAAACTGATCAATCTAGATGTTGATGTCGAAGAGATCTATATCAAGAATGAGGAAATACGAGACTAATTGAGAATCCAAAATTGATAGTGAATAAAAATTAAATTGAAACCTATGCTCTATCATTTTACCAAGAGGTTCCATTAACTCATTAACAAATGAAATGCATTCCATTGGGAGTTTAATAATATCTATAATCTTAGTAGATATAAACATGTGGTAAGAACATGTATCAAATAAATAATTATCTACTAAACATGCAATAAAGGCGGTACCACTAACTATTGATGGAACCGCATATGCCTATAATAAAAACCCATACACTGTGTGAAGGTGTTTTAATCCCAAGGTTTGTGGTTAGATCCCAATATTATTCAAGGCAACAAACTAAACTATAGTAGTGTGACGACATGGACCTCCCTAATCCATTACTTTTTTCGAATTCCATTGTTTGGGGTGTTTTGGGAGGCATCAATAGCTCATTTCAGGAGGTTTCCAAAATTCTACTTTTTTCGACAGTATGATGGGTCAATGACTCAGCATCGGTAGGTCGAGGTGTTGGTAGGTCGATGAGTTGGTAGGTCTAGGTGTTGGTGGTTCAGGCATCAGTGAGTCGAGGAATCAGTAAGTTGAGGCATCGGTAGGTCGATGTGTTATTAGGTCGGGCATCAGTGAGTTAGTGTGTTGGTATATTAGAGCCTCGGTAAGTTGATGCATTAGTAGGTTGGGCATCGATGAGTAGGTAATTGGTGTGTTTTATTGGTGAGCCACGTTAGTGGCCCAGTGTCAGTGGATCATCCATCGATGATTCCATCGTCAGTGACTCTCTTTTGGTGACTCATGTCGATGACTCACCCATTAGTGAGTCATTTCCAATTTTTCCTAGTTTGTTCAATTTCGCCCCTCTTACATTTTATATGACATAAATTTAGGTTAATGATTTTTCTAAGAATTTTTAAATGTGTTTCAAAATATATTAATTATATCATTAATATCATAATTATAAAGGTACAGTGAAATTTTAAACCATGGGGTCTTGACCATGATTCGACTTTAATGTCCATTGAAACTGTTTCCCTTATGTTGGTATAAGAACGGGATTTTCTAAACTCGAGATCCTCTCTTCCATTGAACCCCTCTATTTCCTCTTCATGCACCCAGAACCTTTCTTTCCTAAGGAGTTGCATCTGTGTTGTGGGAATGTATTCAGTTTTCCCTTGGAGTCTCCTGCTGCTTGTGTGAACCCCTATTTTTTGGGCTATGAGGAGTTGTCGATCATCTATTCTTATAGGTAGGGATCCCTTTATCTCTTTTTATTGGTGCGTTATAAAGGTTGGGTGTACTGATGTATTCTTGTGGTTATTATTGAAACCAATTTAATGAAGATAATATGAAGTAATAAATGAGGGGTTGGTAAGACAACGATGATGATCGCACTATTTTATAAGTTATCCTTAATCCATGTCACATTTTGTAAGGGTTTTATGCCTTCTGAAAATCATGGTTGTTAGTAGACTCTGTTTTCTCACCTGTATGACTCATGAATATTTGTTCATGTTTCCTTGTCGAACGACTAATATTATGAAATTTATTAACCATGTAAACTGGTTAAATAAAAGGATTCCTCATGATTGAAATAGTTTAAATGATCACCCCTAAATAATGAATGTGAAATTAAAAAATTAATGCTTATAAATATGTCTACACTATTATCGTTTGGTGTGGTTGTGTGATGTGTGTGGTTTTGTTCGTCCTTGTGTCTTGTGCTAATCATCTGGTGTTGTGGATGGGAGTGTGGTTGTGAGTACGGGGTGGTGTAATGGAATTTCAGGTTGAAATATTGGTTTTCTGTGGAAAATATGAACTTGTTATGTAGTGAGACTGCATTTTGGAATTGGTTGGAAATTTGGGATTCAGGTTCCAGTTGTGTTATATTTATGTTATTTGGTGTGCTAGGTTTGGTATTTTTATACAGTGGGTCTGTGGAGTATGGTTCTGATGAGGTGTGATGGGGGTTTACATATTGAGAGGAAGTACAGGGCGGTATGACTTTGAATAATGGTGGAGGTAGTGGTTGAATAGGTTGTAAAGAAAGTGGAGTGTCCAGTGGAACTAAAAGCTGGTTGAGTTTTGATGATTTTCTAGATGATATAATTTTTTTGGTTAGGGGATACCTAGGATGGTTTAGGGGGGATAATTTTTAAGAAATATGGTGTTACCTTGCATGGGCCTTTCGCTTGAGGTTTCCAAAGACTTTTTGGAAGTGTGTGTGGGTTATGATGTTACTTGTGTTGTACTATGTATGGTAGTTTCCTTGGTAGGGATAGAATAACCAGTAGATGTGTATTAACTTCAAAATAATTGGGTGTCATGAAACATTATTTTACAAAATTTGCTAGTGACTTTCATTCATTATGATACATACATTTAGGGGCAGTAGAAAAGGTATTTTTGTGGGTTGTTTTTTTTTGAAAACTCGTAGGCTGGTCTAAGTGTTTAGTGATTATATATATACTTGTAGTTCCTTGGGATTTCTATATGCACACCACCTATGTTGAGCACTACGTTCTGATCACTGCCATTATTATGGGGGAGGGTTTCCTTTCCCAATATCCTGGTGGGAGGATGGATGGATGGTTATTGTCTCTTCTCTACTCCCTATTCTAGGAATTTGTATCCCTAGACTCTTCGGGAAGGTAGTGGTGTGGTGGTGAGGCTCGGGTGTTTGCAGGTGAGGTATATTTCCTAGGTGTATTTGAGATGAGGTTGTGGTTTTGTGGCCTCAGTTTCTATGGGAAGGACATGATGTGTTTGTTTCCCAGGTGTCTGTGGGTGGGATGTGAAGTGGAATGTGGCCCAGGTGTGTGTGGATTGGTTGTGATCGTGGGAATTATGGAAGAGCATGGTAGCACCAGGACGTTTTGCATTAGGGATGAGCAGTTAACCAGTGGGAAGTGGTGTGGGGTACCCTTTCATCGATATGATTACTATTTATATTACTTGAATTTCATTATTTGGTGAGCATTCTTTGTTGAGGTTGGTGTGGATAGTATACTTAGTTAAGTGCTTTTGAGTTTCTCCTATTTTCTCATAGGGGTATTAGTATGCTTCTCCACTTGGGCATGAGTGAATTTGGATTTTCTTACTGAGTATACTTGTATGATCACCCTATGTATATAAAACTATTTTCAAGTTTCTAAGGAGATTACACGGACTGTGCTAAAATTTTCTAGATTAGACATTGGGGATAGTTGTTATGTCGCTCCTTAGTATTATATTGGTATTTACTTTGGATCTTTTCATTGTAATTCTAGAAATTTTATTCTAAACATTCACTACGGGAAAAATGGGTATTTGCGACGGGTTATTTGCGATGGGATATATTCCCGTCACAAATAGCCCTGTTAAAAACTTATTTGCGACGGGGGTATTTGCCCGTCGCAAATAACCGGCGGCGGTAAAAGGTATTTGCGACGGGAATATTCCCCCGTCGCAAATAGTATGTCGGCAGGTGGTTATTTGCGACGGGACCCGTCGCAAATAACTATTTAACTGTCGACCGTAATAAATACGGGCTAAGGTATTTGCGACGGGTACCGTCGCAAATAATAGTATTTGCGACGGGATACTTGTCGCAAATGGACCCATCGCAAATAATCTAACCTATAAATACCCCCATCCGTTTTTTTCAAATCATTCTCAAACTCCATCTTCTTCTTCTCTCAAAATTTTATTTCTAAAGTTCAGTTTTTCTGAAGTTTAATTTTTTTCTCCGGAGTTGATATTGAAGTTTTGAAAAACGATCAGAGATCAACTTCAGATCAATTTTCAAGGTATTTATATTCATTTTAATTTAATATTTATTTATAATTTTTTATTAGTTTCAATTATTCTTAATTAGTTGTAATTTAATTATGTTTACATTGTTTTATTACTTACTAAATTTAAATTATTAGTATTGTTCATAGTTAATGGTAATTAGGAATAATTAGTAAAAAAATTTAATAATTAAGAATAAATATTAATAATTAGTAAGAAATATCAATATTTAGGAATAATAACATTATTATATTATTAGTATATTTTATTATTAATATGAAAATAATATAATTTTTTATATATATACAATTCTCTTTTCATCTGTGTGTTTGCTGTCTCTACATGTATTATTTGTATGTGGAG
This sequence comes from Viscum album, assembly GCA_963277665.1. Lineage (NCBI taxonomy): Eukaryota > Viridiplantae > Streptophyta > Magnoliopsida > Santalales > Viscaceae > Viscum > Viscum album. The sequence continues at coordinate 2,111,110,063 of OY728157.1, read as the reverse complement.
ATAGAAAACACACAGATGAAAGGAGAATTGTATATAAATTAGAAAATTATATTATTTTAATATTAATAATAAAATATACTAATAATGTTATTTTTCCTAATTATTGGTAATTATTCCTAATTATTGGTAATTATTCATTTAATTACTAATAATTAGGAACAATTAACAATAATTATCAATAATTAGGAATAATTATTAATAATTAGTAATAATTACCAATAATTAGTAATAATTACCAATAATTAGTAATAATTACCAATAATTAGTAATAATTAGTAATAATTAGTAATACTTACCAATAATTAGTAATAATTACCAATAATTAGTAATAATTATTAATAATTATCAATAATTAGTAATATTTAGTAATAATTACTAATAATTACCACTAATTAGTAATAATTAGGAATAATTACCAATAATTAGGAATAATTAGTAATAATTATGAATAATTGGGAATAATTAGTAATAATTAGTAATAATTAGTAATAATTTGTAATAATTACCAATAATTAGTAATAATTAACAATAATTATCAATAATTACCGGTAAATAGTAATAATTACCGGTAAATAGTAATAATTAGTAATAATTAGAAATAATTACCAATAATTAGTAATAATTACCAATAATTAGTAATAATTAGTAATAATTAATAATAATTACCACTAATTAGTAATAATTACCAATAATTAGTAATAATTACCAATAATTACCAATAATTAGTAGTAATTACCAATAATTAGTAATAATTAGTAATAATTAATAATAATTACCAATAATTAGTAATAATTAACAATAATTATCAATAATTACCAATAATTACCAATAATTACCGGTAAATAGTAATAATTAGTGATAATTAGAAATAATTACCAATAATTAGTAATAATTAATAATAATTAGAAATAATTAGTAATAATTAATAATAATTACCAATAATTAGTAATAATTACCAATAATTACCAATAATTAGTATTAATTACCAATAATTAGTATTAATTACCAATAATTAGTAATAATTACCAATAATTACCAATAATTCGTAATAATTAGTAATAATTACCAATAATTAGTAATAATTACCAATAATTAGTAATAATTAGTAATAATTAGTAATAATTAGTAATGATTAGTAATAATTACCAATAATTAGTAATAATTACCAATAATTACCAATAATTAGTATTAATTACCAATAATTAGTAATAATTACCAATAATTACCAATAATTAGTAATAATTAGTAATAATTACTAATAATTACGAATAATTAGAAATAATTACCAATAATTAGTAATAATTAGTAATAATTACCAATAATTAGTAATAATTAGTAATAATTATTAATAATTACCAATAATTAGTAATAATTACTAATAATTACCAATAATTAGTAATAATTACCAATAATTAGTAATAATTAGTAATAATTAATAATAATTACCAATAGTTAGTAATAATTAGTAATAATTACCAATAATTACCAATAATTACCAATAATTACCAATAATTACCAATAATTAGTAATAATTACCAATAATTACCAATAAATAGTAATAATTAGTAATAATTACCAATAATTAGTAATAAATAGTAATAATTAGTAATAATTAGTAATAATTACCAATAATTATTAAAAATTACCAATAATTAGTAATAATTAGTAATAATTAATAATAATTACCAATAATTAGTAATAATTACCAATAATTAGTATTAATTACTAATAATTACCAATAATTGGTAATAATTAGTAATAATTACCAATAATTAGTAATAAATAGTAATAATTAGTAATAATTACCAATAATTAGTAATAATTACCAATAATTAGTAATAATTAGTAATAATTATTAATAATTAGTAATAGTTAGTAATAATTCATAATAATTAGTAATAATTAGTACTAATTAGTAATAATTAACAATAATTAGGAATAATTACCAATAATATTAGTACTATGAAAATAATAAAAAATTTATATAATATTAAAATTATCAATATTTGTAACATGTTTGCTTTATTCTCAACATATATATTTAATTCTTAAAGGGTCAATTTTTAGGTCTATCTCAATAACAAGTTTGTGTCAGTCGTGTATGATCTAAACTCTATAATTATCCTAGCTTGAGTGTTTTTTCTAACAAATTATTCAAAACCAGTAATGCTTTTATATTTTATAGAGAAATATGGAACAATGGGGTCGTCAACAATCATTATTAGGTGACCGCATATGGATAAATCAACGTAGAAATCCAAATGGTTCTGGTTTAAATCCAGTATATGTAGAAGGTGTGGAGACTTTTTTATCATTTGCAGCATCAAATCCAGAATTTGTTTCAGAAGGCAAAATAAAATGCCCTTGTAGAAAATGTGCATTGAGAACGTTTTACACGTTTGACAAAGTGGGAGAACATCTCTTGCATTTTGGTTTTCAACCAGATTATGTTTTTTGGTATCAACACGGTGAATGCAGTTCCAGAGCAGGTGATACCAACTTGATTCTGGATCCATCCTGGTTTCAAGATTTAGTACATGATGTTGCAGGTTCATCTGTTCAACATACAGAAACTCCGGCTGATATAGCTTCAAATCCTGAGTTGGCACCGTCTGAATTTTATGAGTTGTTGAAGTCTGCTGAGGATGCATTATATCCTGGCTGCAAGATGAGAAAATTAGAAGCAGTTGCAAAATTTATGGCTATCAAATCAGATAACGGAATGTCAAACACCTGTTTTGACCAGATATTTTCTTTGCTTAAAACACTGTTACCCGAAGGAAATGTTTTACCTGCAAATTACTATGAGAGTAAGAGGCTGGTTCGAAATTTGGGACTTACTTATCAGAAGATTCATGCATGTTCAAATGACTGCATTTTATATTCTGGGGAAAATGAGTCATTGGATATTTGTCCCACATGTGGGCAACTGAGATATAAAGAAGGACAACACGGGAAGTCTGGTTTGATTCCTGTAAAACAGTTGATATATTTTCCGCTTACATCCAGACTTCAGTGTTTATTCATGTCTAAGAATACAGCAACAATGATGTCATGGAATAAAGAGAATATTTCAACCGATAAAAGCGTGAATCATCCAGCCGATGGTGATTCATGGAAACATTTTGATAGAGTGCATCCATCCTTTGCTTTAGAAGCTAGAAATGTTCGACTGGGCCTTTCCACTGATGGTTTCTGTCCGTTTGGATCTTATGGTAGTCAATATTGATGTTGGCCTGTTTTTTTAACTCCGTACAATTTACCTCCATGGATGTTGATGAAGGAGCCATATATCTTTTTGAATTTACTAATTCTAGGACATCCGAAGAAAAATATTGATGTTTATTTGAAACCATTGATTGATGAATTAAATTTATTGTGGAGTACTGCTGTCAGTACATATGATGTTGCAACGAAACAGAATTTCATACTGAGAGCAGCATTGATGTGGACAATAAGTGACTTCCCGGCTTATGAGATGTTATCTGGCTGGAGTACACATGGTCAGAAATCATGTCCTTACTATATGGGAGAGAACAAAGAATTTATGCTCATTCATGGAAAGAAATCTGGTTATTTTGACTGTCATCGCATATTTCTTCCAGCTGATCATCCTTTTCGCAGAAACAGATCTCATTTCAGAAAAGGAACAGTTGAAAGGTATGGACCTCCAAAAATGATATCAGGTTCGGAGTTAAAATTAGTTGTATTTTCATTACCTCCCATCACTTTTGGTCCCACAATAAACCAACAGAAAATTTCTGGTTTTGGGAAAGAACACAATTGGATTAAACGTAGTATATTTTGGGATTTGCCATATTGGTCTGATTTGTTGGTCCGACACATGTTAGATGTCATGCATATTGAGAAGAACTGTTTTGATAATTTGTTTCATACAGTTTTGGATACGCCAGGAAAGAGCAAAGACAATGTAAATGCACGTTTAGATCTTGCCCAAATTTGCAAGTGTCCAGAATTGGAACTGTTTGAGAATGTCAGAACATAAAGGTTACTGAAACCAAAAGTTGCTTATACACTGTCTAAAAAAACCGTTTATTATTTTGTCAGTGGATTATAGATTTGAGACTTCCAGATGGCTGTGCTTCCAATTTGGGTAGATGTGTAAAGAATGGTCATATTACTGGATTAAAAAGTCATGATTGTCATGTTATAATGGAAAGACTTCTACCCATTGGATTAAGAGGTCTGTTGAATTCTGTGATTTGGGATTCCATAACAGACATGTCTCATTTTTTTCAGGAAATTTGTGCGGCTACAGCAGATTATGATGCTCTAGGAAAACTTGAAAAAGATGTTGTTGTAATTATATGCAAACTAGAAAAAATATTTCCGCCATCTTTCTTCGACTCAATGGAACATTTGATGTTACATTTGCCATATGAAGCCAAATGTGGAGGTCCATTACAGTTTTGATGGATGTACCCATTTGAAAGATGCATGCAAAAATTGAAAAGAAAAGTATGTAACAAAGAATCTGTTGAAGGATCTATTGCAGAAGCTTATTTTCAAGAGGAATTATCTTTTTTCGGCTCCCATTATTTTGAATCTGAGTATCCTTCAAAACACAACCGAATGGGATGGAACGAGAGGAATATTGATGAAATTGACAATCAATTATCTGTTTTCAACCATCCAGAGCTTGGTTTTGGTGGAGTTTATGAACGCTGGCTTTCAGATGATGAACATCATAGAGCTCATACGTATGTTCTGCTCAACTGTGAAGAGATGACATCAGTTGTACTATAAGTGTTTATATCAATTATTCTATCATTTATGTTACAGTAAATAACTTTGGTTTTTATAGGTTGTATGATAATCATATCAAGAAACAAATTCTACAAATTACAGCAGTTTCTCTCGAAGAACGTCGACTAAAAAATTTCTCTCAGTGGTTTCAAAAACTGGTAACATAAATTCTTTATCTTTTAGAAACTCATTCAATGTATAGTTTACTATATTTATAATTATTTCACAAATTTTCAGGTGTCTCGACATGCTGATAAAATTGACAAACGGATGTGTGTATTGAGTAGCCCACCTTCCAAACTTGTTAAAACTTATAATGCATATGTGGTGAATGGATTTCGATTTCACACACATGCATATGGAGAATCGAAAAAAACAATGAATAGTGGAGTTCTCCTGAGAGGATCTCATCATCGAGAAAATGAAGTTGAATTTTATGGAATACTTGATAAAATCATTGAACTCTGTTATCTTGGACAACATTACATAACCATGTTCAAATGTCGGTGGTTGGATACAGAGAGAGGCGTGCGTGTTCATCTGACTCATGGAATCATCGATATTAAATGTAAAAGTGTTCTCGCAGTAAATGAACCATTCTTATTGGCTCAACAGGCACATCAAGTTTATTACGCAAAGTACTGTGCTACATCAAGAGACTTGACTGATTGGTGGAGTGTAATAAAAATCAAAATTCGAGACAATCAGTTTAGTCAAAGTGAATGTGCTTTCACTGATGTGCAAAGAATTGAATTTTTTCAAGAGAGTACTCAAAATAAATCTTTTTTACAAAGATACATGAGTATCGATGACGACACCCCACATTTAAGAGTCGGTGATGACGATGATGTTAATGATGTCACATATGAATTTGAAATGGTAAGAGATGAAGCAACTGTAACTCGAATGGATATCGATGATGTTGAGGAGGAATATGAAGATTACATTGACATATATGAAGATGATGATGAAGATGAACACTGATAGAATTCCATGGTATTTATATACAATCAAAATATGTATATATGTATATATAATAGTAATTATCAATTATTTGCTAACAACATTAACATTTTCTGTTTCAGATGGACGACGCCACATTTCGTGAGTTGGCGGATGCTGACCTGACTTTCAATGCGGATGAGTTGCTGACAGATGACCCTCAGCCTGCAGGCGCTCCAGGGAGTACTCGGAGGGGGCACGGTCTTGCACGATTGATGATTCCTGACCCCTTCCCCGAGCGACATCCACGTCTTGGGTTTGATCCATGCACACGGAGGTGTGATAACCTGTGTGATAACCTGTGGATTTGACTAAGATTTCATTAATCTATTCACACAATAAATGTTTATTATTTTTACAGTTTTCCGCATATAGCAGTCGGACAGGGCAGCACTATTTTGCGCAACTATTTCTCTCAGTCGTGGACCACATGAGAGCAGATTCCCATTGATGTGCAGCAGGCCATGTTCGGCCATTGGTTGGTACGTACGTAAATAAATAATTTTTATTTTGAAAATTATTTCATTTTTAACTTGATATTTTGATTTATTTGTAGGGTTTATGGTATCCGATTGAGGATACCATGTGTGACTCCATCCACGAGGAATGGGAGGTGGCTATGCGTGATCGTCTTCATTAGTTTTTGCACAATTTAAGAAAAGATGCGATGAAGAAAGCAGGAGTGTCAGATTTTGACGAGTCATGTAGAGCACACCGACCAGAGTATATTTCATCCCATGTATGGGATGGATTATGTGCGCACTGGTTGAGTGGTGCCTTTCAGAGGAGATCATCAGTGGGGAGGAAGAATCGGGGGAGACAGGAGGTGACTCATCGAGCTGGGAGTCGTTCTTTCAGTACTCACATACAGCATCTGGTACGTACATTATTTATAAATATTTTATATAACTATAAATATTAACAGTTTATTTTTTATTCTTATAGGTTGTCGAGCACCTCGATATTACGGAGTACGACGTATATTGGAGGATTTATAGTGATCCTGCTACTGGGGAGCTCAGAGGTGATTGTCAGCATCACATCATGGTCAGTATTATTTGTTTTCAAGTTTAAAAATTAACTGCATATAATATATTCACAATTTTAATTTTAAATTGCAACTACAGGAGTTATATGAGGCCGCAACGTCACAGGCCCGGCCTGAGAGTCAGGCCGAGTCATCAGATCAGACCACTGGCCGTCAGTTTGATGAGGCAGCATGGATGCAGGACACCCAGTATGCCTTCGAGAAGGGCCGGGTAGTTGGTATCGGCTCTCGACTGACTCTTGAAAATTATTATGGCAGTGCTGCGATGTCGGCTTCCATCTCGAGAGGAGCTCGTGCATCTTCTTCTGCTACACAGTATGAGGATCAGTTGTGATCTTATACTGCACTGATAGAGAGTCTCCGATAGGAGCAGGAGCAGATGCGTCAGCAGCATGAGGAGGACCGTCGACGCCAGCAGCAGCTGTATGAGGAGCAGACGAGTCGGTGGCAGCAGCAGCATCAGGAGCAGATGGAGTACATGCGCTGACTCACTCATTCTTTAGGGATGGAGTTTCCTCCACCACCATCTGCAGATCCCCCCTCCCCCTCCTTCAGATTAGAGTTTGTATTTATGTTATAAAATTTGTGAAATCAAAATATGATTTTTTTTCTATTCATAGTTTCTGTCTCCTTATAAAATATTAATAATATTATATTTTTAAATAACAATATTAATATGAATAATAATACTATTTATATTTTATAATATTAAATTTTATATATATATTAAAATTTTATAATATTATAATTTAATTATATTTTTTTGTAATACTTGAATTATTTTAATATTTGAATGTAAAATAATTCTATTATTTTTATATTAATTAAAATAACTTATTAATATTTTTTTTAATTATGGATTATAATTCTAATATTATTATATTAATTAAATCATTTATTAATATTCTATTATTTTTTATTTTTGAATTATAATTCTATTATTATTATATTAATTAAAATAATTTATTATTTTTATTTGTGAATTATAATTCTATTATTATATTAATTAAAATCATTTATTCATATTTTATTATTTTTAATTTTTGAATTATAATTGGATTATTATTATATTAATTAAAATATTTTATTAATAATTTATTTTTTTTATTTTTTTTATAGTATTTGCGACGGGATATTATTCCCGTCGCAAATAGTATTATTATTTTTTTATTTTTTAAAATAGTTTTTTGCGACGGGTCCCGTCGCAACAACTATTTGCGGCGGGCCCGTCGCAATAGGTATTTGCGACTGGGCCCTTCGCAAATAGTTTTTTACAAATATACGGAGTACTAGTTGCGACAGGGATTCTTCCCGTTACGGAAAAAGGCTTTAGCGACGAGCCCGTCGCAAAAAACTGTTGTTGCGACACCGTTTTCAGCAACGGGTCATTTGCGACGGGCCCCCGTCGCAAAAATCCATTTGCGACGGGATCCCGTCGCAAATGACCCGTTGCAAATATCTGTTTTTCTAGTAGTGATTTCTGTGGGGTTGTTTTTGGATTATTATATATGTGTGTGTGTGTGTCTCATAGAGTTGTTTTGAGTTTGATACATCTTATCTTACGATTCGGGTTACTATAAAAAGGATAATGTCTCCCATTTTGTGATATTGAATACCCTTGGTGCTGGTCGCCACACCAGGGCCTATTAGACGAGGGTCTTGAGGGTTATTATCTCTTTTTCATCTTGAAGATTGAAGTTCACAATACTTTTCTATCCCTACACTCATCTTGAAGTAGGAGGTTCATGGAATGTGGCCTTTATATCTGATGATACTTTACCATAATTAGGTAAAACATAGCCTAATAGAGACACTATAGATGAAAATATACCCCACAACTATTACACATCATCGTATGTGTGGAAAAAGAATGTTGGGTGTGCCTATCCTTTCCACACTAATAGCATGTTAGAGGTACACATCTATCAATAAATGAAGGTGCACGAGAATCCCACTACTAAGAACAACCCCCACCACTCATGAAATTATCACGATGCATCCTATTATTTATATACATTCCAATAAAGCTACTATTGTGTATAAGAGAAGGGGGAACATAAACATTTCTTACTATACCCATCTCCTCCACCATTTCCCTGTCTACTATCACCTAATAGGTTATAATATTTAGCATAAATACTTGTGATATGATATTCACTCACAAACCATGCATGAAATTTTGGTCTCCCACCTTGTAATTATTTGATATATCCTGAGAAAACCAAACTAGCTTCATGAACCGATTAGTGTGTGTTAAAACTGAACACATTCCCTACTATAAAGTGGGGTACTGTAAAGACTTCCCCGTCATCAAAGCCTCTAGAAAGAAATACTTAAAGAATAGTTAATTGAAACCATTCCATTCCATGCCCAAATTAATATCATCTTATACCATAGAATCCAAACATTGCTTTCTATGACACTCAAGTATAAACACTACAAAATTTACCTTAATATTCTCTTGGGTTTCCAAGAAGTAAAATATATTATCAATCATGCCCATCCATTCCTCCACATCTTGAGGTTTATTCATACCTTTAATGGTTGGCAGATTCTTGTATATGGAATCCTGTGATTGGTACCTTTTTCCTGCAACACTTGAATGTAATTGGCTATCAATATTATGGACATGCAGTTTATTTGGGTGGAAAACACGGGCTAACAACATGATATCTTCCATAATATTATGATCTATTGGTGTATTCCCGTGATAAATATCTATTTCACCCACATGAGGAACTCATGGAAGATGTCTCAGAGGAATACCATAGATCACCAAAATAGAAAAAATGATTAGAAAACAAAACAAACCAAATTAATACAAAAAAAACATAGGAAAATATTTAGATTAAGATCAATAACTCAAAATAGGATAGACACAACCCAACATCACATGGTAACTTCAGTGTCATCATGGTAAGAGATGTCTAGAAACTCACCACATCCTACCTCTCATGTCTTGAAAACACCATCTCCATTCCAGCAACTTCCCAAAATAGAGCACAACCTACCCTATAATACCAAACTATGAAAAAACAGACCCAAATTGCCTCTTTACACTATAACTAAACTGAATCCTCACATTCTCAAAGGGTGTTCCCAATCCTCACGAACTGGAGACTAGTATTCGAGCATAAAAAATAGGAGGGAATGATTTCTCCCAACCAGATCCAGATAACATGAAAATATATATATACATGATGGTAAGAAACAGTGGGAGTGTAAAACATGAAATATATTTCATATAAAAAATAAAACAGTAAAAGAGATACAACTTAAAATTACCCAAAAAAATATCTAAGGTAAAATTTCAATATAAAATGAAAAATTAAAACTAAATAGGTACTCCATGGGATAGATTGGGAAAACTCCCACCATATAACCACGAGCTACCAAGACACAACTGATAGAAACATCACTACCTCACTATGGTAACTCTATATTCCCTACATTGAATTACATAACAAGGTCTACACACTGCTGAAGGGGTTTTCAAGTTGTGAGATAAACTAGCTCAGTAGGATCCTACCTAGGAATTCCATATCAAGCCTCTCTACAAAAATCTGAACATACTCAATTTTAAAGAAAACAAGTCATCATAATTGGTTAATTATTTTTTATATCAAAATCCTGGTGAAACATTTCCCCCTTTTTCTATAGATCTTGATAATCCAGGAAAAGTATTTTCAAAAATTTTCATACACATAAAATCATTCAAATTAAATCGTGTATAACTTATCAAATCATAGAAAAAAATAGTACAAAATGAAGAACAAGTAACATCATCCCAAATATCACAACACGTCTTCATAGATATGATACTCTTACCCACACATAGACAATAGATCACATCGAGTATTTAGATATATGCATCAAAACTAGAGAAAAAAAGAACATCCCAAAGAGTGAACCTCCCAACAATGTATAATAAGTCTCTTAAACAACGGGTCTAGGGAGAAGAGTAATGCCCCCTGAGTAAACCTCTTGATAGTATCAACAGATGAATCATATTTCTAAACCTTCCACCTAAGTACCTAAGGCTTCCCATGTGATAAATGTTATGAACCATTCCATCAAATTGATGCTTTGAAAACCATTTAATAAATCCATTTCACAATTATTTTAAATTATATTTTCCTTTAACAAAATAGGGGAATCCCCATATTTTCTCAAAAACCATTTCCACACACACAATTTAGTTATTCTAGTTTATTTACAGAACAATTTATTAAAAAAATCAATATATTTCATCCAACATAGGCTAGATAAAGAACCGCATACCTTAAATCATGTCTCTCACACCCATAATTGTATATATGAACAAGAAATAATTTTCATACATTAGAAGAGTCCCTAGAATCAATCCATACTTTACAGAATAAATTCAATAAGAAAAATTGTCAGAAGAGAAAAAGGACAAAAAAATACCTCAAGAAAGTTTCATGTCTTCCTAAAACAAACAAAAAGTTCATCCTCTAAAGGAATATCACACAATTTATCTTGAAAGAATATATAAAATCAGAACCATTAGATGAATAATCTAAAAATATAGCACAACAGCACTATTACGACCAATAAAAATGAAGAAACAGAAAGATACTTACCCAGAGAGATTCAACACAACCATAATAAAGATCAATCACTAAATAAAACAATACAAAAAAATCATAGATCCCCAAAATCACAGGGGATAGATCCTAGGTATCATGAGGTAATCTATAAGATTAATTGAAAATTAATCATCCATACAGCACTATACAAATTATTATTCCCAAAACATTTACAATGTGAAGCCATTTCATGACATGAAACCAATAAATGGTGTGTAAACCATTAATTCCTTAAACCAATTCACAAAATCAACCCAACAATATATTCATGTCATATAACCCTTTCATGATTTGTAAATTCAATGCAGATAGCAAATAGTGAAAATTCTAAAGAAAGAACCCAAACCATCTATGGTCTTCTTTGAACTTGGGGAGAACTCAACAAAGCCTTAGACACATATGTACCCATAATATATTAATTACAAAAAACATAAATCCATGAACTTTAGGTAATCTAACAAGCATTTCAATCTATCCTTGAGATCCCAAAAACATACCAAAATATGGATAGAAATGAAAAGAGAGATGATAATTATCTGAAAGAAAGTGATTGAATGTTACATGAAATGAGTATTTTCTAAAATGAGGAGAATTTTAATGTATGTTTTCGAAAATAGATAAAAATTAAGTTTCAAAAGATAACCGTAATGATTTATTATTATTAATCCAGTATAATTATTTTAAAAAGAACTTGTAAATTTTTAAAATGATTCAAAATAAGAGTTTAGAGATTTAGGAATGGAGGATTTGAGTTTTAATGTGGTTTTAATGGGAATTTTCTTAAATAGGAAACTGAGGACCAAAATGGGTTTTCAATAATATTTTTAAATCAAATGTGAGGATTTATAAAATAATTTTCAAGTAAAATTTTATTGTTTATCTTGGTTTATAATTTATTTGATATGCGATTTCAATTTTTCTTAGTTTTTTTTATTTTAAAATTTTGAATTATTAATAGTTTATGTGCTTTAAATTTTGTATCAATTATATAAAGGGTTGTGAAAATTAAATTTTTGTGAATTTTTTTTATGAATAGTCAAATATTTTCAAGTTGTGACTCTAGTTTTTTACATATTGTTTTTATTTTTATTATCATTATATGTGTGGTATTCTTATGGGATTTTTTTTCCATGTGGTTTGAATATGCCTCCTCAAAAAACAAAACTTTTTCAAGACTTGGATATTTCATAATATAGATTCTAGTTCAATTGATTTCTTATTATAGTCCTTTCTTCAGTTTTCTCAATAGTTCCTTCTTCAATTGTTTAGGTGGTATGATATGATTTTGGGTTATGTCCATGGAGTTTTAGTTGATAATATTCATCTTGAGGATATTAGATGATAAATGTTGGGTTGGATTATTTCCGTGATTTTTTAGACATGTGAGACCTTAAATTTGTGGTTTGGGTGATTAAGACATACTGTGATAGAGTTTAGTTTTTGTTTGATCTAGATTTACATTGAGTATAGTTGAGATCTCATTTTTGGGTGATTTATATTTGAATTCTTAGGTTACCCTTGTTTTACCCTTTCCCTCGAGTTGGAGCCTATGTGTTTGGAAGAGGCATTCTTTTTCCTTATACCTCATTTAGTTAAAAATGTAGCGGTGAATCTATTTTTTGTCTTATGAGATTTCTACTTAGGTTTTTCTATTTTTTATGGGTGGTTTGGTGAAAAATTGTTGGGATGATCTCTTCCTTTCCATCTTCCTTTCTTTTACACTTTATTTACTTTTATCATTCATTAGGTGTTTTGGGTATTTATCCTAATTATATTAATTTATATAACTAGTGATTGTTTTTTGGGGTTTTGGATGGCCTTTAGATTATAAGTTATTATTCAGTCCATTTCAATTAGAAATATAAGCCCATGTTTTGAAATGATTCACAAGGAGTGAGCCTATAATGTTAATACACCATCCTATAAGAACTCTTAAATGTTTGGAAGATAAAATTTTGGTCTCCATCCATTTTATAACATGATATAACATTTCAGATGGTAATTTTAAATTTTATTATTTTTATAAATACTTAATTATTCTTTTGAGATCATGTGGTTTGTATTTAATTGGTTGCGTGGTTTTTTCTGATCAATGATCCTTTGATGTGCTATTATTCATGACTTAATTTTCATTTTAGGGGAAGAAAGGTACATGTTGGGGAGAATTTTCACACACTAAACCAAATATTATGAAAGAAATTAATTACATTTTTTTCATAGGTTTGTGTATTTTAATCCGGAGAATTCTAATAAAATTAAGCTCATCTGTGTGTTGCATGGTTTGACTACATAGTTGGAAAAGGTATGCGGAAGGAATGTGTATGGGTATATTTTTAAATAAATTGATTTATCATGGTATAAATATGGTTTTATTAACCATGTGGACCAACTGTGTAGGTTTCCTTATAGAAATGTTTTTGTCATACCTTCGAGTCATGTTTTGGCCATCCATGCGACCAAACTGTGAACATCTTCTAGGCCATTAATTTATTTTATTTTCAAAAAATACCTTTAGATATTTAAACCCATATTATCTCTCCATATTCCATTACACCCATAAAACATTCCACGACCATCCCTCCCCACTTATAATATGGCCCCTTTCCTCTAGCCTTTGTTTTCTTCAATGCATCTTCTATTTCAGTGTGTGTTTGAGTTGAGTTATTGTTTCTTTTCTTCCTCTTACTCTTTACCTTCTTTCTTTTCTCCCAATATTCGTGTAGAAATTTACATTGAACCATAGGTGGGTTAGGATTCTAATTTTATTAGATTTTTCATTTATTGGGTATGAAATATCAATAACATGTCTCCCTCAACCTATATTTGAAGATTTCATCATCTATACACTTGATCGATATAGGGTTTCCCCATGTATGGCTCGTTAATTTTAGATCATTTTATTGATTGGATTTTAAATAAACATTAATGCTAAAGGATTACCAAAAGAATATTTATTTATTGTCATTGATATGTTATTGGTATTAAAGGTGATAAAAAATACTAAACCTATATATATTTATATTCCCAAATTAGAAAGATAATGTATCTTTAATTAAAGCGTAAGCATTTGGAAAGGTGGGTGGTGGCCTTTAGGAATTTTTTATGCACATTCCTATATATATAATTTGGTTTTTCAGTTTAACTCTTGATATATCTGAATGTGATGGATTTTTTAGTTTTTATGGAGAGTGACCTCAAATCATAGGAATTATATGTTCATATGGCGAACCACCTTGGTCTGATATGGCACATCGCCCAAGATGCCCCACAAAAAGGTGGGGATAAAAAACATTTATCATTATTAATTGATTAGATATAATCAAGTATGATAAATCATGGATAGATGGTGCACATAAAATAGTCATCACCATTACATTCCACTATAAAGTTTTCATCAACAAAGATAATCCAACAACCTATAAACCGATCATCCCATTTCTTGGATCTTGTAAAACTAGATATGCAAATTCCCAAAGGAATATGTAGGGTGTGTTGTGTAAGGACCTAAACTTTTTGAAAAATATTTGTTTCCTAAAAATGTTTCTTATATTATATTTTACTCAATATATATATATAATAAAGTGAGTATAATTTGAAATGTGACCATAAAGTTTCAAACGTCATATGATTGTTGGTCAATTATGACCATTGGTCAATATGACCATTTTAAACTACACTCTTAATAATAATTTTAACGTTAGAATTAGTGTAATAAATAAATTTGATAGGGGTTAATTAATGCATAAAGGAGAAACAATGGCCTCAACCAGTAGATTCGTTTCCTGAGAATCCCATTCATAGGAGTTGGGAAGGAGGTAACATCAATATTATTTTCTCTTCACTAAACCCAAACTGAGCTTCATGGTGTTATGCTTGAATGAAATAAGCTATTCGAAAAGACCATGTTAGTTGAAATTACCACTCGGGTGATGTTATCTTAGCCACCCCATGAATCTATCATCATCATACACCTTACACTAAGGTCATATGCAGTTTTTTGAAGTTTTTATGTTTGGAGGCCCTGGTTAATTAATTATTAATGAAATTTTATAAATAAAATTGTTAGTCCTTTTATTCTGTTTTAGGAATAGTTTTTCTTACTATAAAAAATATGATGAATTTGATAAATTTATATTTTTGGATTGAAATTTTAATATTCTGAAAAGATATAATTATTATAATAAATAATGTTATTTTGAGTAATTATTATTTTAATTAAATAGTATTATTATAACAATCTTATTTAAATAGAAATGATAATTTTTTACATGTGTCATAAGTTGTACTGTGAAATTTCTATCTGCTATTATTTTTAATAAATAATAATTCTTATATTTAAAATTAAAATTTATAATTTTTAGATTATTATTATGACAAAATAATTATAAATTTTTAAAACATCATATTGAAATTATGTTAGGGTGAATTTATGATAATTATATAAAAAAAATTATTTTTTCGTGAAAATTAAAAACACAGTTTGAGTTTTTTAGTATGTTTAATGAAATAATAATGATATAATAAGTAATATAAAATTATGGTCCACTCTTTTGTATTACAATATCATAATATTTTTCCCATGTTTCTAATACCATGGGAAAATCCCATAGAAAAGCCCATGTTTTTGAATTTATCACTACCTAGGTGACCATGGAAATTAATAAACAAATCCTCAACTTTTTCTATAAATACCCACCCATTTATGCTTTAAATTTATTTCTCAATTCATACTACATTATTATTGGATATTTTATCTCTCATAGAGTCCTACAAATATGTCCTTAATCTCCCAAGGTCCCAATATTTTAGTTTTAGGAGTTACTCTACAAGGTAAAGGAAATCTCAACTTCACTTTTCCTCTCATGTTCCCCTTTTTATGTGGTATGTCCTTAAAATTTATATAAAATGTTCTTATATTCATTTGTTTCTATCCCTTTTATGTATTAATTTTCTTTAAAGAATGGTATACCATTTCCCCTCTCTTTTTAATGTTCTATAAAACAATTTTTCATACCTGTTATGCTGCCAAATTTTCTTCCCAAAATTTCTCTGTTTCTCTAAATGAATTCTCTTATTTTATTTTGTGAATATCCAAAACTCTTTATTTTCCATGGTTATTCATCTAGATTCTAAAATTTTATATTTTTATTCTAGTATTAACATACATGAAACCCATATTCCTTTTTATTGGGTTAATAATGACATAATGATCTTGCATTTAATTACTTTTAAAAACACATTGATTTTTATATGAAACCCATTTATTTATTTCTCCATGGGTTATTTTTGAAATTTTTTCTTAGGATCTATGTGAATCACATTGATTAAGACATATGAAGTGTTCACCTAGATATCACTCCAATGTATTTGGTAATGAATTTAATCTCTAGAGATTGCATGATTTACAATACCTTGGTGAACTACCATGGTAATTTTTATGATACCTTGGTGAACAACCTTGGTGATATACTTATGAATATATAAAATTAATGTTTTATACTCCTTTCTACGTTATGATTTATTTTTGTTTGTTTATTATATTCTTCATGTTCTCTTTTTCATTCCATAATGATATTCTCCATGTTCTTATTGAATTTCCTCAAGATCACTTTTGAACTATTTCCTTTTTCCCCTTACTGGGCCTTATGCTCTCCCTTACCTATGATGTATGTCCCCAAATTATTAGATTCAATAATTTTACTTATTATTAACCTTTTATGAATCCTTTCAAGTGGAATATTATAACGTTTTACATTTTCGTGTATTATATAACTTTTTTCCAAGAAACTAAACATTAAAAGATCCTCTATTATGTATTATGTAATGAAATTATGTAATAAAAAGGCAGGATTCCATAGATATTATCAAAATATGGTTTAGTTATTTGTGTAAACTAGGATTTTAAAACATTAGGAAGAATCATACTGAAAATTTTAAATACAGGAAAACATCTTGGAATTTGGTAAAGTATTAAGTAAGTGGTTTCAAAGAAAAGAAATCCACATATTGATATGAAGAAGTGGATGTGGTTTTGGGAGAGATATACCTGATGTAATAACTCATACAAGGTGTGTCGGGCCTGACTCGACTTAACATGTCACATGATAACGGGCCTTACTCTACACCCATTTTGATACTCTCAGGGGAAATGTTTGGTTAATCACAAGCTTTCTATGAACCATTATGAAGGATTTATAGAAAATGTAATTATTATTAAAGAATAAAATATTTTATAATGATGTTTTAATACATGAAGTTCCTTTATAATTATAATATTATTAAATGAAACAATTTCTCACTAAGTTTTCTTTATTTAGAAAATAGAGGTAAATAATAGAAAATGTGTAAATGTTGAGTGAACTGGACCTGGTTTTGATGACATTATGATGGAATACAGAATGGAAAAATTCATGATAATTATCAATAAAATAAATAAAGTATTAAAAAATAACTTCAATCAATATAAGATGCTATATTCACCTCTAAGGGGACAACATTACATTGATTCCTTTATGCATCAGTGACTACCTTCATTCAGTGGATCTTCCGACCCATTTATTTTTAAAAAATATATAATCTCTATAGAGAAGATCTTTTTGTAGTCTATTGTTCGGAACAAGAGAAAGTCACCCTATCTATGTACCTCTCATAAAGAGAAACTGATCAGTGGTGGACACTAAATAAAAACCTGAATCCAATAGGTAAAATTGAAGCTATGGAGGGGGAATATTCTAGGGGAACCATTTTCAAAAAATATTTCCCCCGTTCAATGTGAGTGAAAATAGAGAGTAAATTTGTCGAGCTAAATTAGAAGGAAAATTAATCTACGTGAATCTATGATATGAACATCACATGACTTTCCCATTACTCCTTTAGATTTTTCATGGATCCTAATAGGAAGGTGGATAGATTCTTCAGTGGAGTAATACCCCATTAATGGAAAATTCTATCCAGCTAAGACTATGGAAACTATGAAGAGATCATTAGGAGTTCTATGAAAGTTTACATGATGTTTGGAGATATGTAGTGGTCCCATAGATTTAATGAAAATAATATATCATTGGATCCAAACATGGGTAGGATCTTTGATCAAGGAAGTTGAGGAAAGAATGTTCATGTTTCTACCAGTAATAAATCTGGGAAGAAGCATTCGGGGAACTAATGTTTGGGAGTGGTAAATATTACAAGTGTGGAAGAGATGGCCATATTTATATTAAATTTCAAAGTGATGTGAATCCTCAACTTGTCAACACTAACAAAAAAAAAGAAAGATAGTGAAGGCCCTACCTGAATTAAAACACATCATGTGTAGATAGCATTGTCACTTTTCCAATAATAGTCCAAATCTGAATTAAATGGATTGAAATCACTATCAACCTTAGCACAGTCTAACAGATCAAGGTCGTTCTGTTTCTATCCTGATGACTGAATTGGAAGCTCTAAATAATGTCATGGAAGGTAGTTTTTTTGTTCTCCCAAAGCTAGCATGAGCTTTGTTTTATTCTAGTATTATGCATTCTTTTATTTCCACTTTGTTTGAAAATAATATAGAATCATTCTACCAACTTAAAGAAGTAGATTTATCCATCAAGACTCTTGGAAAGATTATCCAAAAATCAACAGTGTATAGAAACACTGGTATTTAATTTGGTGATCATAATCACATTACATTTCTAGTAGTCATTCTGATGATGGAATTTGATATTATACTAGGGATGAAAATTCTTTGAAAGTATGATACAAATATCAATTGAAGAAGAAATAAAATCATAGTAGTTGTTTCTGACGCTTTCTTTGGGGCGCGCGCGTCTATCTGTGGAGGGCATGCAACTATTTCCCCACATTCCCACTTTCCAAAGGAAGGCGACATCCATTCCTTATTCAAGGAAATTATATCCTTGATCTAATCGTGATGATGGGATATCAGTTCTTCCTTTCATTGATTCCTCCTCGGAACTTGTTACCTAGTATGGGTCTCCCTTAAAGATTAAGTCGTGGTTTGTGAATCTCATTCACGGTGCCATATCTTTGTGGACGCCAGTTAATTACACTACTTCTTTCAAGAAATTCCATTGGGTATTGACATGGTAGCAACCTTCAGTTGGAGCAGATGGTAACATCAGGCATTTCGGAGCATATCTGGATGCGTGGACATTGGGGAACCTGTATACTTCCTCATAAGAGGGCATCTCAAGGTCATAGAACCCAAGGAATCCCACATCAGTCGTGGGGTATCAGATTCCAGAGTCATGTCTCTGAGGTTTTCCTCACCTTCCCATGTTCAACATAGCTTATGACATGATTTTAACGTCTAGAAGAGATAGACTAAGGGTGATCAAAACATCCCATAGATACGGATCAAAGGTGGTGTGTCCTATAGAGGGGAGATGTCACATCGTGAAAAATGATATGTACACCATTGAGGGCGGATCAGGGAGTGTGTACCCCATAATGAGGGGAACAACAAGGTTTACCATTGGCTGGGATTGAACCTCGTGGAGGTTTCCTACATACCCTCTGTAGAATACAGGGATCAAAACCCACATAGTTTGAAGGGGTGATGAATCGGTGTGTACAGAAATCAAGAAACCAAAATACATATTGGGGCTTATGCATGGATAGCGGTCCAAGTACTGCTAAGAGAAGTGAGGAGGTAGATGACATGATCCCACTAGGATGTGGTGGCACGGGTGAGAATCTGGAGGGATGATGGAGAGTTTAATAGAGTGGAGGGGGAATGATATGGGACCGTCTTGAAGGTGACGTTAGTGTTGGTCTTGATCCTCGAAGAGACTTCCTATGTATCCATGTGGAAGGGAATCAAAGTCCACATAGTTCGGTGGGATGTTAAGACACCTGAGGAGGCGGCCCGTGAGAATGGATGCATGGATGGGACATGGAGGAAGTAGAACCTCCTGGTTGGGGTATGATCTTCCTGGAACACATGGGATCAGGGATAGAATAAGATGAGACATGGGTGATGGGATTGAACCTCATGGAGGCTTCCTACGTATCCCCCTAGGAGGGAATCAAAGTCTGCGTAGTTCATCTGACGATGGGTTACCATAGATTAAGGAATTCAATGGCTTACTGTCGAATGAGGTTGAAAATTGATTACCGCTGAATGGGATTGACAATGGCTTAATGCAGGATGGGGTCACAATGGCTTACCGTTGGATGGGGTCACAAAGGCTTACCACTGGATGGGGGATGCAGTTTAACGTCGTATAGGACGAAGGTGGTCTGACATGAAGGGGGTCTGAAACCAATGGTTGTTGGGATTGAACCTCATGGAGGTTTCCTACGTACCTTGCCTTGGAAAGTATCAAAGTCCATGTAGTTCATGATGGTTTGGGTGAACCGACGTGAAGGGGGTCGGAGCGACTGGGTGTTGGGCTTGAACCTCATGGAGGCTTCCTACGTACCTTGCCTTGGAAAGGATCAAAGTCCACATTGTTCAGAAGGAGTGGGTGAACCGATATGAAGGGGGTCGAAGCGAATGGGTGGTGGGTTTGAACCTTAGGATGGCTTCCTTCGTACCTCAACTTGGCAGGGATCAAAGACCTCGTAATTTAGGAGGGGTTTGGTGAACCGATGTGAAAATGGTCAGAACAACCAATGGGTGTGGGCTTGAATCTTAGGGAGGCTTCCTACGTACCTCACCTTGGAAAAGATCAAAAAACTCGTAGTTCAAGGGGCATTTGGGGCTTAGACTCTAGGATTCATGGAGAGAATGTCATGGTCGATGCTTTCTCTAAGCCCACGTGAGTCATGCTCGGTGTGAGAAACAAGAGGTAGCAAATACCTGACGATCATGATGGAAAGGTACATTCATAAAGGGTGGTGAATGGGGCGTATGCAAGGAAGCTGGCTAGGTGCCTATATGAAGCGACAATGGTGAATGGGGCTTATGCAAGGGAGATTCCTGGGTGTCGCTATGGAGCTACAATGGTGGATGGGGCTTACGCAAGGAACTACCTATGTGCCCCTAGGGAGCAGCAATGGTGAATGGGGATTATGTAAGGAAGTTGCCTGGGTGCCGCTATGGAGCAGAAATGGTGGATGGGGATTATGCAAGGAAGCTTCCCATATGCCACTAGGGAGCAACAATGGTGAATGGGGCTTACGCAAGGAAGCTGCCCATGTGCCGCTATGGAACGACAACGATGGATGGGGCTTACGCAAGGATGCTGTCGGGGTGTTGCTATGGAGCGACAACGGTGGATGGGGATTATGAAAGTACGCTTCTCGGGTGACACAACGAAGCGGCAATTGTACGTCGGGATTATGCATGGAAGTTACCTCTATGTCGTTATGGAACTACAATGGTGAATGGGGCTTATGCAAGGGAGCTGCCCGGGTGCCGCTAGGGAGTGGAAATGGTGGGTGGGTCTTACGTAAGGAAGTTTCCTGTAATGTCTTCCTCATGTCTGGCCATGAGGTCATTCGAACTCACTGGTGGGTTGAGGTATATAATTGGGGCCAATTCCTATGCACAGGTACACAAGTGGGATAACACCAAGGGGTGTTGGAATCAGTCTGGAAAAAGGGAGATGAAAAGTGTGAATCACATGCCCGACATTCGGAATGCAGTGAGGGTGGCATGGAAATGGAGGATAATTGTTGACCGTTTTCAAAACATTATATCCATATTGTGTTAGCCTGAAATGGGGACAAACAAATGAGGGTCAACTATTGACCATGTTCGAAACATAGGACCTAACTCAAAGTGTCGCCCAAAGTCTTATGGGGCATTGGCCCAGGATGGTAGGTGAGTTGATGCGGCATGAGACTAGGCTGTTAGGGGGTCCCTTGAGACATGGAAGTGGATGAAGATCCAAATTAAGGACACACAATGTGTGGGGTAGAGTGGTTGAATGTTTGAACGGATTCCAAAGATATTTAAATTATGCATCCGTAGTCATGGAATTAGGCATATTATCCTTGGAGCATAAGACATCTCTTGTTTGGAGCAAGAGGTGTTCTAATATTTTTCAGATAGGGAGTACTACAGTTTATAGTCATGTAGAGAGGACTATTGGCATCTCATGCTTGGAGCATATGGAATCTCTTGTTTGGAGCTATAGCCATCCTATGTTTGGAACATAGTGCATACTACAGTTTAGAGTCATGTAGAAAGGACGGTTGGAATCTCATGCTTGGAGCATAAGGAATCTCTGGTTTGGAGCAAGAGACATCCTATATTTGGAATATAGGTAACACTACAGTTTATAGTCATGTAGATAGGACTGTTGGAATCTTACGCTTGGCACATAAGTAATCTCTTGTTTGGAGCAAGGGGCATCATATATTTGGAACATAAGTTGTACTATAGTTTATAGTCATGTAGATAGTACTATTCACATCTCATGCATGGAGCATAAGGTATCTCTTGTCTGGAGCAAGAGGCATCCTATGTTTGAAACATAGGGAGCTCTACAGTTTATAGTCATTTAGATATGAGTGTTGGCATCTTATTCTTTGTGCATAAGGAATCTCTTGTTTAGAGAAAGAGGAATCCTATGTTTGGAACATAGGGCATACTACAGTTTAGAGTCATGCATAAAGGATTGTTCACTTCTCATGATTGGAGCATAAGGCATCTCTTGTTTGGAGCAAGAGGCATCATATATTTGGAATATAGGTAACACAATAGTATATAGTCATATAGATTGGACTGTTTCCATCATATTATTGGCTCAAAAGGTATCTATTTTTTTTGAGTAAGAGACATCTGATATTTGGAACATAGGGTGTACTATAGTTTATAGTCATTTAGAGAGGACTATTGGCATCTCATGCTTAGAGCATAAGGAATATCTTGTCTGGAGCAAGAGGCATCCTATGTTTGGAACATAGGGAGAACTATAGTTTATATTCATGTAGATGGGAATGTTGGGCATAAGGCGCCTAGAAATGGTTGATGATGGGACTTATGCAAGGGTGGATTTCTGGTTTGACCTGGCATAGGAGTCGGGTGACGGGGTTTGGATGAGTTGCTTGAGAAATGATTCAACTCAAGGTACTCAGGGGGAATTGATGATGAGAATATCAAATCACGACATAGGAAACATACCAAGTAGAATATTTTGACTCAAGGTGTTTAACAGTGTAAGGAGTAGTATCTCAAATTAGTTATTCCATAGGTGGAAGGTGGGTACGCATAAGGGTGCAATGGAAGATGCAGACATCCCAGCCCAAAATTTTCGCGGTGTGACTCTACGTTTTTCATTGGGGTCAGTGATGTTAGTGATGGGACCAGCCCAAAGGGCAGGGACCGTAGCTCGATATAGACCACGAGTGGGGGTGCGGGGGGCGCATCCCCCGTAGTATGGACTAGTGGGTTGGAAAGTAGGAGCTTATCAAAGGATAGGTCTTCACGAAGTTTCTTCGCAGAGCCAAGGGGCTCGTAGTGCATGGGGTCTCATGGAGAATCTTCGAAAAGGAAAGGTGCTCATGGATAATGGACTCATGGAGCTGATTCACGAAGGAAAGCTGCTCGCATAGTATGGACTTGCGGAGCGGCTTTGAGAAGAAAGCTCCTCATGGAGAACGGACTCACGGAGGAGCTACGCGAAGGAAGATGCTCGCGGAGCATGGAATCACGGAGAAGCTTCACGAAGGAAGCTTCTCGCGGAGCATGGATGACAAAGCCCCTTCATCAAGGAAGTGGAGCTCTAAAAACTGGGAGATCGGCCACCAAAGGGGTGGAGTCAGCATATAGCGAAGGGGGTGAGTTGGGTATTTATCTGGGAGAAACACCACCAAGCGGAGCTCGCTCGGCTCGAAGACGGATCTCTCTCCAAGGAGGATCATGAACGTCAAAGGGGTTCACATACCATGTCGCTTCCTTGCTTTGTGGTGCGTTCCCGAATGTCAAAGGGCTTTGCAAGGCATCCCACCTCCTTGCTCCACCGTGAGTTCGCGAATGTCAAAGGGGTTCGCGGAGCATCCCACCTCATTGCTTCGTGGCGGGTTCGCGAACATCAAAGGGGTTCACGGAGCATCCTGACTCCTTGCTTCGAAGTGGGTTCGCGAACGTCAAAGGGGTTTGTGGAGAATCCTGCCTCCTTGCTTCATAGTGGCTCTCCGCGATCACGGAGGGGGCTTCGCAAAC
Source organism: Viscum album (assembly GCA_963277665.1). Taxonomy (NCBI): domain Eukaryota; kingdom Viridiplantae; phylum Streptophyta; class Magnoliopsida; order Santalales; family Viscaceae; genus Viscum; species Viscum album. The sequence continues at coordinate 2,111,085,519 of OY728157.1, read as the reverse complement.
TAGTTTCCCAGCCCAACTTCAAATGTCCATAACTCCTAATCTATAACTCTGTTCAAGTCCTACAACCTACCAAATCAAATCTTGTGAAATGGGATAAAATCTTGGATCATGTATGGAAGCATCTAGAATATTTTAGAGATGCTTTTTCCAATGTCAACAAATTCCACCCCCACTAAGAATGGGGTCCAACGAGGATGAGGAGGGCAAGGCGGACAGTGTTCTACGGAAACAAGTGAGAAAAACAAATGCATTGGATTCCATGGTATCTTGATCGTATTGAGGAGATAGTTGACTAAATCTCTAATCCAACATGAGTCGTGCTCAGTGTGGGAAACAATAGATAATAGGAGCTCCTATACGACAGTTTTAAACAACGGAAGGTGTGAGGGGATAAAAATGGGACATCGATCGCCATTTGGGAGAATCCTAAAAGAGAGAGCGGTCACAGCTAGAGAAGATGGCTCTCTGGATAGCCGACTTGCTTCTCCCACCGTGCTCCGGTGCACGAGTGGGGTAACACCAGGGGCATTGGAATTAACCCGAACATAGGGGTGTGGAAGGTGTGAATCACGATACCAAAAATTAGGAACACTGTAGTGATAGCATGACAATTAATAATGACTGTTTACCATGTTCTAAACACATTATTCTTATTACGTTAGCTTGAAATGGGGATAAAAAATGAGGGATGACAGCTGAACTTGTTCAAAACACGAGGCCTGACTCAAAATGCTACCCATTAGCCTTACAGAACATTTGCCCAGGACAGTAGGCGAGCCATATGCCGAGCATCCAAACTATCAGGGGGTTCTTTCTGATGTGAAAGAGGATGAGGGTCTGAATAAAGGGAATTCAAGGCTTGGAGTGTGGAGTGATGGGTTGTTTGAATGGAGTCCAACACTCTCGAAATTATGCAATCGCGGTGGAAACACGTTAGGTGGGTCTATCGGTCTGATCAGGGATTATACCAACTTTTGAACAGGACCTCTCTGGTAAGGACCTAGAATGACACGTATTTTTACATCATACAGTGAGGAAGGTGCATATAGTTTAATGGTAATACTTCCTAGACCAAGGTTAATAGTTTAAAGTCATGGTACATGGACTGTAGGCTCCTAGTTTAAGGTCATAGGGACTGGACTGTGATCGAGGCTGAGGGGACAAGAGGGTTAATAACCCTAGGGCTGGGCCTAAGGTGGAATGACTAGGCATCTCTAGGTATCCCATAAGGATGAGAATCAAGAAAAATGTATTTCTTTGAGCATAGTGTGGTCAGAGTCCAAGACTGGTAGGGAGAACCCTCTCTGGAGAATAAACTGACGCAACCCATGATTAACATTGGGCATCCTAAACTTGTTCAGGGTAAAACCACAGTTTAGTGTAATGCATTGAGGACATAAGGACTCGCACAGTTTAACGTCATATGATAGGACATGGAGTGAAAGGGAAGATCCAAGGAACATAGTATGTGGTTCAGTAGCTATAAACCCGACGTGAATAAGGACTTTGAGTCCAGATCACACCACGTATCCCCAGAGGAAACTCATCAGGTCAATGGACCAAAAGTGAAAATTAGGCTGGTCCCAAAGAAAAATGGTCAGGCATTCCTACGTACCCCGTGAGTATAGGAATCAAGATATACATAGTTCTGAGAGTGCATTTTAATGTCATGAGGTATGAGGAAAGGTATGCATGCCATGGCTGCGCCAGTACACATCCTACTAGAAATACTAAGCCCACGTGAGTCGTGCTCAATGTGGGAAACAATAAGTAGTGATGGGACTTTCCTAGCACAAGAAGGCACACATTAGGGATGATGGGACACTTGGTGAATGACACCCCACTGATGTTGACCCACCTATATAACATTCCTAGATGTGCGGAAGAGTAAAGCCGAGTATGTTGAAATTCCACTTGAACATAAGGAAGTGGAAATATGTGAATCATAATGCTTGATATCTGGACCACAATGATGGTGGCATGATGATAGGGGATAACTATTGACCATGTTTGAAACACAGTACTTGTATCGTGTTAGCCTGAAATGGGGACAAACAAATGAGGATCAACTGTTGACTGTGTTCGAAACACAGGACCTATCACAAATGTCGTCTGAGATCTTCAGGGAAATTAGCCCAGGATGGTAGGTAAGATAGTGTGGCATGAGACCAGGCTAAATAAGTGGGTCCCTTAATATATGGAAGAGGATAAGGATCCAAATTATGGGCTCAAGAAGCTTGGACATGTAACGAGGGGAATGTCCCCATGAAAATTCCATACTTTGGGATCTTTGTCGAAATGAATCTGAATATGACTATAAGATGTGTCAAATAGAAGGATTCGAGTCCCTTTCCATGGAAAAGGGTCCTGGTGTCGCAAGCTTTCAACTTAATGTCCTATGGTGGACCATTAAGGGGGCTTGATTTAATGGAATGTGCACAGGGCGACGAAACATCCAATCATGACGCGTAGTTCTCATAGGGAGATCTTAGTTTTGGGTCGTTGAACTTGGACCACACTAGGAAAAGATATGGGAAGCACATGGTGCAGCTATTTAAAAACCCGATGTGAATGAGAACCTAAAAGGTATTCACCACACCACATGTTCCCAAATGATTCTAGGCCTAGGGGCCGAAAAATAGAGGACAAGATTTTGGATCCCTGGGGATGGACCCAGAGACAAAAATTCCTGGGAGTTCCTACGTATCCCATGAGGATGGGAATCAATCCAAACGCGGTTCTGGAAGATGTCGTTCAGTTTAATGTCTTGCAGAAAGGACACGGAGTGGTCTTAGTTTATGTTCATAGAGATTGAACCATGTATGGTATGAAATGAGAGACACAAGGTGATTTAATTACAAGACCCAATGTAAATGAGGACCTGGTCTAGATCACTGTGTGCTTCTTAGGGGAGGTTTCAGGTCGAGGGACCAAAAACGAATGTTAGGTTGAGCCCGAGAGAAGGTTCCCGGACGTTCCTACATGCCCCCTGAGGATGGAGATCAATCCATATGTAGTTCTAAGGACTACATGGTAAGATACCAGTGCCAGAGATAATAAGGTTGTGTGGGTTTTTCCCTTGCACCAAAATAAGTGGTATTTGATATATCTTGTTTTTCCTTTAGGATGAATGGTTTTTTTAGTGAAGAGGTGGACCTAGGATGGAAGTTCTGGGTATAACCATAGGAATAAAGACATATGCAGGCATTGACAAATGGTATGGTGTGTAACCGATAAAAAACATTATTTCCCCTTAGGTGAGAACATCACAATGCAGTGTCGTTTTACGTCGTGTGGCCAAGACAATAATGTCATAGTTTAGTGTCATGTGATGGGACCAACCATGAATTTTTAACGTCATGCAGGATAGACGCAATAGTTTAAAGTCATTTGAGATTGAGCATCATAGTTTAAAGACATATGGATTGGACGTATATAAGAGAGATGAGGTTCCAGAGGGGATGTGCATGGCATGATAAAGCATACCTAACATGAATGAGGACAAAGTCCACACAATATCATGCGCAATTTCGAGGAGGAAACCTTGGTTTGAGGGCCAGGAAATAGTAGAGGAAAAGGGGGTAGGATAAACGGGCTCCCAACTGAGCTAGACCGAAAGATGAGATGTTTGGGTATTCCTACGTATCCCATGAGAATGGTAATCAAGGAACACGTAGTTCTTGAATGTTCCTTTTAACATCATGCAGGACAACATGCAGTTTAATGTCATGGGGGACATAAACTAGGGGGATAAATCCTACAAATGGGCATATGTGGTGCGGCTAACACAATCCCGATGCGAATGAGGACATAATCCCATGCCACGCAATGAATTACCACAAGATTTAATACCCCGAAGGCAGAATAAAAGAGATAAATTATTGGAACTTGAGCTATAACCAAATACAAGATGTCTAGGAATTTTTATATATCCCATGAGAATGGAAATCAAGCTGTGTGTAGTTCTAAAAGTGATCTTATTTTATGGTCTTTGAGCTCTTACCATGGAGAGGAACGAAATCCTTTAAAGTAAGTGCGGACCTCAACCCGATACCTAAGACCATGTGAGTCAAAATCGGTGTGGGAAACAAGGGTGGAAGATCTTTTTACAATACCTGGAATGCACGCTAAAGGGAAGTTAGTGCGGAGCCTTGAATGATGCCTTTACCATGGCTTGTATCCTCCTAACATGAAAATGTGCATTGAGGGATAGTGCCAGGTGTGTCAAAATTCCATTTGGACATGATGGGGTGGAAAATAATGGGAATAATCTAACCAAAATTCATGGCTTGAAGGGGCTGGAATGACGATGGAGGATAATTATTTTCCATGTTTGAAACACAGCATCCATATCGTGTTAGCCTGAAATGGGGACAAACAAATGAGCATCGACCGCTGACCATATTTTCAACGTAAGACTTGTATCGATTTGTTGCCTGAAACCCTCAAGGATGTTGGATCATAATGGTAGGAGAGCCCTTGGCCTAGCATCCATGCCCTTTGGGGGTCTATTTGGGTGTGACAAATTATGGAAGCCTAAATTAAGGGGAACACAAATCCTGAAAAATGGGCAAAAGCATGTACAGGTAAAATCTGACACTCCAGACATTGAACCAGAGTAATCTTGAGAACATTGGTGAATCACTGAAGAGGGTCGAGGGGATCAACATGAGAGTGGCCAATTTGAGAATATGAGTATAGAACAAGGGGATAGAGAACTCTTAGGGTAAATAGGTACATGGAAACTTGAATGAGGACATGGTCCCATACCACACCATATACCCCTTTCACTAGGAGAGTGTAGGCCAAGGGGCCAAGGTTTCAGGGATATTTCTAATAGATAGAGATGGACCTGAATTATAGATGTTCGGGTAGTCCTATGTATCCCGTGAAGATGGGAATCAAGCCACATGTAGTTCTAGAAAAGGGTAATGCGCAGTTTAACATCATGTAGTAAGGATGCAAATGGGTAAGATACCCCAAACAAGGGAGGTATAAGGTGCGACGAGTAATCTGACATGAATAAGGACACAATTCCATACCACACTATACAATACTAAGTGAATACTTGGGCCAGGTCCCGAAAAGGCCAAGGGGCCTAAGGCTGGGCCTCAGACGGAATGTTCTGGCCAGTTTGCAGTTTAACATCTTGTAGTGAGGGCGAAGGTAGGGGTAAGTTGTCTCGTCCAAGGATGTGTGCAGCACGGTGAGTAACCAGATGTGAATGAGGACATAATCCCACACCACACCATACAACCCTGAGTGATGAATTGGGCCAGGGGCCTGAAAAGGCTGAGGGGCTCAGGATGGGCCTTGGACGGAAAGTTCCGGCCAGCTTGCAGTTTAACATCTTGCAGTGAGGATGATGGTGATATTAGATTAGTGTAATAGGGATCGAACTGTATATGCCTTGTTTAATGTCATATGCAAGGGACAGAAAGGGCAATTCATCGTGCTTATGGAAGACCACAAAGCGGCAATGATGATAGTGGACAACTTTTGACCAGGTTTGCAACACAGTATCCACCCTTGTGTGACCAGAGTTCGGGGAAAACAATTAAGCATCAACCGCTGACCGTATTTGAAAAACGTTACTTGTATCAACTTGTCACTCGCAATCCTCGAGGGTGTTAGCCCATAATGGTAGTAGATCCCTTAGGCTGAGCATCCATGCCATTCGTCGTTCTATTTGGATATAGAGGGTGATGGAAACCCAAATGATGGGGCTCATGAAGCATGGAAGGGCCTGTGCTCGCGAGATAGACAATAAATGAAGGGAGGGATGTATCAAGGGGATATGTGTGGTGAGGCTAAATATCCCTATGTGAATGAGGACATGGATTCCACACCACATCGCATATTCCAAGATGAGAACTTGGGCTACGGGCATGGAAAGGACAAGGGACATGAGGTTGGGCCAAGGATGGGAAGTTCCATCCTGGTTGTAGTTTAATGTCATGCGGGAGAAGTGTTTAGTGGTTTTACATCCTTCAGTTTTGATAGATCACACAGTTTAACATCATGTGATATGGACGGTTGTGATCTTAGTTTAAGGTCATAGATCTCAGATCATTTTTTAGTTTATTGACATTTGGGGTGATAATGTAGTTTAATGTCATGCAGGATGATCATGAGCAGTTTAAAATCATGACAGATGAAGATGAACAGTTTAATGTCATGCAGGATGATCATACAGTTTAAAGTCCTGTAGAACGATATGGAGTAGTTTAATGTCATGACGGATGAAGATGAACAGTTTATAGTCATACATGATGATGATGCAGTTTAAAGTCATGCAGGATGATAATGAGCAGTTTAACGTTATGAAAGATGATAATGCAGTTCAGCGTCATGCTGGATGAAGATGTCTTTGTCACTCAACCATATCAGTACTCAACCTACCAAAACAACTAAGCCCATGTGAGTCATGCTCAGTGTGGGTAACAAGTTGTAATTGCACGATTTTCCAAACACATGAAAGTACACAAAAAGAGGAATGGATATATCAGGCTAGAAATATCCCAACGACAATGGCTTACTTATTTGATGTGAAAGATGCACAGAAGGGTAACACCAAGGGTGTTGGAGTTCCACCTAAACATAGAAAGGTGAAAAAAGGGGTAAATCATGGAATCCAATATTTAGATCATAATGATGTTGGTGTAACGATGTAGGATAGCTTTTGACCGTGTTTAAAACACAACATCCATATCGTGTTACCTGGAATGAGGATAGACCAATGGCGGTCGACTGCTGACCATGTTCGAAACACGAGACCTGTCAAAAAATTTCATCCAATGTTTTTCGGGGAATTGGCCCAGGGAAGTAGGTGATTCATAGGCTGAGAATCCGTATTGTAATGATGTCCCTTCAAACAAGAAATAAGGTTTGGATCCAAATAAAGGGATGCTATGAAGAGTGGAGATGGATTGTAATTATGTTCATTTGGTGTCCAACACTCTGGGTTCTACACCACAACACATCAGAGCGTGCCAGTGGAAAGATATAACTAAACTCAGAGTAACATAACCTGGTGTAGAAAATAGTTTGAGGTCTTATTTCTTGGGACAAAGGTTCTTAGTTTAAGTTCATAGAGTTCAGACTCGTTGCATAGTTTAACATTGTGTAGTTAGGATGAGTAATGGCTAGCATTTAGGGTCACATAGATTTGACCCTGGTTGCAGCAGTTTTAGGTCGCGTAGCTTTGACCAAAATTTTGTACAGTTTTTTGTCATGCGACCGAGAGTTTGTCTCACAGTTTAATTTCATGCGACCAAGATGATGGTTGTTATGCAGTTTAACGTCATGCAACAAGGACGTGGTTTTTACACAGTTTATCGTCATGAAACTGGGACATGAAACCACAAGGGTTGTTTCAGTAGATGGATGGTCATCTCAACCCCATTCTAGTTGGTTGGGATGAGGGAGGAATCTATATGATGGGATTTCCCTAAAATTCCCCAATCTTATGCATAGATATTCTCCCATTGTGAGCGGGGATACCTTATAATGAACCTTCCACGGGCTGGTGTCAAGGCCATATGGTGTACCTCTGTGGTTGATGAAATGTGGTAGTTGGGGTGACATAGAGTGTCACAAGGGTGGTAGTTATGACAACATTCCCTTAGTCTAGAGGGGTGATGAAGGCAGGATCGTTGGTACGACGAGGAGATGGAGCCTGAAAGGCATGGAAGCCTAGAACGTCAGTGCGACGGGGTGATGGAGCCTGGATGGCATAGAAGCCTGGATGTCAGTACAATGGGTGGGATGGATCCCGGAAGGCATGGAAGTCAAGAGTATCATCTCATAAGGCAGGGAAAAATTATTGATTCATAGGGAGGACCTCTTTGATGGTTGATGTCGGGGATGGGGAGAACCTCTGTGCTTAATTATAGTGGTTCAGGGAGCACCTCCATAGTGGTTGTTGGTGTTGTTGGAGACGTTCCATTGGATTGGGGTTGTTTTCTCCAGTCAGGCCCTATGAGGGCTACAGAGTCAGAAAAGAGTGGATGAATTAAGGGGTGGATACCTCCTACGTGACCTCTTAAGGCGGCGTAGTCGGCAATGAGTGGAAAGAGTTGGGGGAGGATTTTACCTATGCGTCCTCTTAAGGCAACAGGGTCAGCGAGGAGCCGATAGAGTCAGGTGGCGGATTACTCCTGCATGGACTCTTGAGGTATTATAGTCGTCAAGGACAAGATGGAGTCGAGTGGAGGATGCCACCTACGCGGCCTCTTGAGGTGGCAGAGTCGGCGAGGAGCCGAATGAGTCCGGGGGATGATGCCACCTGAGCGGCCTCTTCTGGCAGTGGGGTTGGAGAGGAGTCAATGGACTCGGGTGGCAGATGCCAACTGCGTGACCTCTAAAGGTAGTGGGGTCGGCGAGGAGTCAATTGAGTCGAATTAAGGATTCCACTTGCGCGACCTATTGAGGCAGTGGAGTCAGCGAGGATCCGAAGGAGTCGGGTGCAAGATGCCACCTGTGCGGCCTCTTGAGGTGGTGGGTTTGGGTAGATGCCGATGGAGTCGAGGGCGGAATCCACCTGCATGGCCTCTTGAGGCGGTGGCGTCAATGAGGAGATGAAGGAGTCGGGTGGTGGATTCCACCTGTGCGGCCTCTCGAGGCGGTGGGGTTAGTGAGAAGCCAATAGTCTCAAGGGCGGATGTCACCTCCATGGCCTCTTGAGGCAGCGGCGGCGGCGGGGAGCCGAAGGATTCTGAGGTCGATGCCCCCTACGTGGCCTCTTGAGGTGGCGGAGTCGGTGAGGAGACAAATAAGTCAGGGGAGGATGCCTCTGCATGGCCTCGTAAGGCAGTGGAGTCGGCGAGGAGCTGATGGAGTCTTGTGGTAGATGCCACCTCTGCTGCCTCTTAAGGTGGAAGATTCAGCGAGGATCCGTTGCAATTGGGGGGAAGATGCCCCCTGCATAGCCTCTTAAGGCGGCAGGGTCGGCGATGAGACGAAGGTTTCGAGGGAAGATTCCCCACATGTGGCCTCTTAAGGCATCGGAGTCAGCGAGGATCCAAAGGAATCAGTGGGTGGATTCCCCCCTGCGTGGCCTCTTAAGGTGGTGGGATTGGCGAGGAGCCGAAATATTTGGTGGTGGATGCCCCCCGCATGGCCTCTTAAGGTGGTGGAGTTGGCGTGGAGCCAAAGGAATCGGGGGGCATATGCCCCCTGTGTATCCTATTAATGTGGTGTGGTCGTTGAGGAGCTGATGGATTCAGGTCCAGATGCCCCCTGCACGTCCTCTAAAGCCGGCGAGGTCGTCAAGGAGTCGAATGATTCGAGGGAAGATGCCCCCCGTGCAGCCTCTTAAAGTGGTAGAGTCAGAGAGGAGCCAAAGGAATCGGGGGTAGATGCCCCTCCACAGCCTCTTAAGGCGGTGTGGTCGGTGAGTAGCTGATGTATTCAGGGGAATATTCCTCCCGTTCGGCCTCTTAAGGTGACAAAGTTGGTGAGGAGCCGAAGGAATCAGGGGGCGGATGCACCCTGCGTGGCCTCTTAAGGTGACAGAGTAGGCAATGAGTCAAAGGAGTCAGGAGAGAATGCCCCCTACGTGGCCTCTTGAGCCAGTAGAGTCATCTAGGATCCGAAGGAGTTGGGGGTCGATGCCCCATGCACGGCCTCGTAAGGCGGAAAAGTCAGTGAGGAGTCGATGGAGTCGAGTGGCGGATGCCACCCGCGCGGCTTCTTAAGGCGGCATAGTCAGCAAGGAGTCGATGGAATCGGGGGGCAGATGCCCCCAGCGTGACCTCTTAAGGTGTCATAGTAGGTGAGGAGCCGAAGTATTCTGGGGAGGATACCCCCCCACACGGCCTCTTAAGGCGGCGGAGTCGGTGAGGAGTTGAAATATTCGGGAGCGGATGCCCCAGCGAGGCCTCTTAAGGCGGCAAACTCGACGAGTAGCCGAAGGAATCAGGGGAAGATTCCCCCTGTGTGGCCTCTTAAGGTGGAAGGGTCGGTGAGTAATCGATAGAGTCGGGGGGAAATTACCCCTTGTGCTTCCTCTAAAGGTAGTGGGGTCAGCAAGGAGCCGAAGGATTCAGGGGTGGATGCCCCCCGCATGGCCTTTTAAGGTGGAGGAGTCAGCGAGGGGCCGAAGGAATCGAGGGGAATATGCCCCATGCATGGCCTCTTATGGTGGTGGGGACAGTGAGGAGTAGAAGGAATCGGGGGGGCAGATGCCCCCTGTGCGGCCTATTAAGGCGGTGTGGTCGATGAGGAGCCGAAAGATTCAGGGCCAGATTCCCCTCGCATGGCCTCTAAAGGTGGCAGAGTCAGCGAGGATATAAAGGATTCGGGGGAGGATGCCCCACACACGTCTTCTTAAGGTGGTGGAGTTGGTTAGGAGCTGAAGGAATCAGGGCGCAGTGTCCCATGCATGGCCTCTTAAGGTGGAAGGGTCGGCGAGGATCTAATGGAATCAGGGGCAGATTCTCACAGCGTGACCTCTCAAGGAGGCAGGGTCAGTGAGGAGCTGAAAGATTAGGGGGTGGATTCCCCCTACGCTACCTCTTAAGATGGAATAGTAGGCAAGGAACTGAAGGAATCGGGGGGCAGATGCCTTCTACGCGGCCTCTTAAGGTGGAGTGGTCGGAGAGGAGCTGATGGAGTCGGGGCAGATGCCCCCTGCACGGCCACTAAAGGTTGAGGGGTCGGGGAGGAGCTGAATTATTCGGGGGGCGGATGCCCCCTGCATGGCATCTTAAGGAGGTAGAGTCAGCGAGGAGACAAAGTAATCGGGCGGGGGGGGGGGGGGCGATGCCCCCTGCGCGGCCTCTAATGGCAGCGGGGTTTGCGAGGAGCCAATAGACCATAGTCTTCACGCATCTGATGGTACTCATCCTCTCACATATGAAAGAGAGGGGATTCACATGGGTGATGCCTCAATTTTCCTGACATATTTGGTCTACTTGCAATTTAAGGAGAAGATCATTCACATCAGGTTCACCATTTTTGTTTCCGACACTTTCTCCGGGGCGCACGCATCCGTATGTGGATGACACGCAACTATTGCCCTGCATTCCCACTTTCAAAAGGTGGGTGGCATCCATTCCTTATTCAGGAACTCTTTCTCCATGATCGAAACGGGATGATGGGATGTTAGTTCTTCCTTTCATGGATTCCTCCTCAGAACTGGTTACCTAGTCCGGGTCTCCCTTAAAGATTAAGTCGTGGTTCATGAATCTCATTCCCGATGCCATATCTTTGTGGATTATAGTTAATTACACTACTTCTGTCAAGAAATTCCAGGGGTTCTTGACATGGTAGCAACCTTCGGTCAGAGTAGATGGTAACATCAGGCATGTCGGGGCATATCTAGATGTGTGGACATTGGGGAACCTATATACTTCCTCATAAGAGGGAATATCAATGTCACAGAACCCGAGGCATCCCGCATCATTTGTGGGGTACCATATGCCAGAGGCATGTCTTTGAGGCTTTCCTCAGCTTCCCATATTCAACACGGGGTATGCCACGAGTTTAACATCTAGCGGAGATAGAATGAGGGTGATCAGAACGTCCCATAGAGACGGATCAGAGGTGGTGTGTCCCGTAGAGGGGAGATGTCACAGCATGAAAACTGATCCGGACACCACTAAGGGAGGATCATGGAGTGTGCAAACCGGAATAGGGGGAAAACCAAGGTTTACCATTGGCTAGGATTGAACGTTGTGGAGGTTTCCAATATACCCTGTGTAGAAAATAGGGATCAAAACCCACGTAGTTTGAAGGGGTGATGAATTGGGGTGTACATAAAGAACAACAAACAAAATACGTGCTAGGGATTATGCATGGATAGCAGCCCAAGTACTTCTAGGAGCAGTGAGGAGGTGGATGACATGATCCCACCAAGATGTGTTGGCCCGATTGAGAATCAGGATGGATTATGGAGAGTTGAATGGAGTGGAGGGGGAATGAGATGGTACCGTTGTGAAGGTGATTGTAGTGTTGGTCTTGAGCCTCAAAGAGACATCCTACGTATCCTCGTGGCAGGGAATCAAAGTCTGCATAGTTCGGTGGGATGATGGGACACCTGAGGAGGTGGCCCATGAGAATGGATGCATTGATGGCACCCAGAGGAAGTAGAACCTCCAAGTTGGGGCATGATCTTCCTGGAACACATGGGATCAAGGGATAGATTAGGATGAGACATGGGTGCTAGGCTTGAACCTCATGGAGGCTTCCTACGTATCCCTGTGCCAGGGAATCAAAGTCCCCTTAGTTCATCTGAAAATGGCTTACCATCGATTGGGGACTTCAACGGCTTACCGCCGATTGAGGATGACAATGGATTACTGCTGAATGGGGTTGAAAACAGCTTACCACTGGATTGGTTCACAATGTCTTACCATTGGATGGGGTCACAACGGCTTACCTCTGGATGGGGGATGCAATTTAACATCGTGTAGTATAACGGTGGTTCGACGTGAAGGGGGGACGGAACCAATGGTTGTTGGGATTGAACCTCATGGAGGTTTCCTACATACCTTTCCTTGTAAAGGATCAAATTTCATGTAGTTCATGATGGTTTGGTAGAACAGACATGAAGGGGGTTGGAGCGACTGGGTGTTGGGCTTGAACCTCGAGGAGTCTTCCTACATACCTTTCCTTGGCATGGATCAAAGTCCACGTAGTTCAGAAGGAGTGGGTGAACCAACATGAAGGAGGTCAGAGCGAATGGGTATTGGGCTTGAACCTCAGACAGTCTTCCTTCATACGCCACCTTGGCATGGATCAAAGACCACGTAGTTCATGAGGGTTTTGGTGAACTGACGTGAAGATGGTCGGAATGACCAATGGGTGTGGGCTTGAACCTTAGGGAGGCTTCCTACATACCTCTCCTTGGAAAGGATCAAAGAACTCATAGTTCAGGAGGGGTTTGGGGCTTACACTCTAGGCTTCCCAGAGAGGATGTCATGGTCGATGATTTCTCTAAGCCCACGTGAGTCGTGCTCGGTTGGAGAAACAAGTGGCAGAAAGGACCAGAGGATCACGAAACAAATGTGCGCCCATGAAGGGTGGGGAATGGGGCTTACGTAAGGAAGCTGTCAAGGTGCCGCTATGGAGTGATAATGGTGAATGGGGATTATGCAAGGGATATTCCTATGTGCTTCTAGGGAGAGACAATGGTTAATGGTGATTATGCAAGGAAGCCGCCCGGGTGCTGCTATGGAGAAGAAACGGTGGATGGGGCTTATGCAAGGAAGATGCATGTGTGCCACTGGGGAGCGGCAATGGTGAATGGGGATTAGGCAAGGAAGTTTTCTGTGTGCCGCTATGGAGTGACAATGGTGGATGGGTCTTAGGCAAGGAAGCTGTCCGGGTGCCGCTATGAGGTGACAACAATGGATGGGGATTAAGCAAGGAAGTTGCTCGGGTGCCGCTATGGAGCGACAATGGTAGGTGGGGTTTACGCAAGGAAGCTTACTGGGTGCCACAATAGAGCAGAAATTGTGCATGGGGATTACGCATGGAAGTTACCCATGTGCCACTATGGAGCAATAATGTTGAATGGGGCTTACCCAAGGGAGCTTCCCGGGTGCCGCTATGGAGTGTCAATGGTGGATGGGGCTTACACAAGGAAGTTGTTCGTAATGTCTTCCTCATGTATGTCCATGAGGGAATCCCCACTCACTGGTGGGTTGACGTATATAATTGGGGCCAACTCATATCTGCAGGTACACAAGTGGGATAACACCAAGGGGCGTTGGAATGAGTCTGAGCAAAGGAAGATGAATAGTGTGAATCACATGCCTGACATTTGGAACGCAATGAGGGTGTCATGGTGATGGAGGATAACTGTTGACCATGTTTGAAACATAGTATCCATATAGCGTTAGCCTAAAATTGGGACAAACAAATGAGGGTCAATTGTTGACCATGTTCAAAATAGAGGACCTGACTCAAAGTGTCATCCAAAGTCTTTCGGGGCATTGGCCCAGGACGGTAGGTGTGCCGATGTGGCATAGGACCAGGCTGTTAGGGGGTCCCTTCAGACATGAAAGTGGATGAAGATCTGAATTAAGGACACGAAAAGCATGAGGTGGAGTGATGGAATGTTTGAACAGATTCTAATGCTCTTGAAATTACGCCTTCGTAATTATGGCATTTGGCATCATATCCTTGGAGCATAATGCATCTCTTGTTTGGAGCAAGAGGTGTAACACCCTGATATTTTATGAGAAATATTCTTTCTAATTTATTTGATGTCTTGTGTTTTACGTTACACTAAGATTATCTTGCACTATATGCAACACCATATTAGCTATTAGTATACACAACGCTATTCTTGGATTATGTTGCACACAATAGATACCTTCCTCAATAGCGTGTGTTGTACGCAATACTTAGTTTCACTAAACAATGATATATTATAATATTATTATAAACTATCCATTATGAATAGTATTAACCACATTTTTAATTTTATAACATTATAATTCATCTTACACATTTTCTAGAATATGGTATGTGAACAAAATAATTTTTTCGGGTAAAATAAGTATTTTTCAAAAAATGCAGTTTTGCCGCCTTTTGATGCCGCACTAATTTTAAATCTAATTTTGAACAAGTTTATGAGTTCAATTTTACAAAATAAACTTCTTCTTGTAAATCAGGATATAAAAATTTACGTTGGATAAAATTTTGATATTTTTCTGATAATGTTCATATTTTGATGAATAGTAAAAATACGCTAAATTTTAATTAAAAAAAACTTTTTTCATAAAGATAATTTATATGGTTAAATTATAATATTGAAAGGTTTTAAAGTATAAATAGAATATATTTGTACCATTTAATATAATTTATTTTATTATCATTAATTTTACATTGAATTCAAAGGTAAAAACATTTCAATCTTTTGCATTGTTTTAACTTTTAAAACCAGTTTCCTTAACAGTGGGATTAATTTTAAATTAAATACTGCAAATTATGTGTTTTTAATTTATAAAAATGGATTCTATATTTTTAATCAATATTTCCAAATTATATTAATATGCTAATTTTTATTTTAAGGCATTATGAATAGTAACTACGGTAAATTTTATTTACAATTGCAAAAGGTAAATCAGGTAATTAAGGGTAAAAATAATATTATAAAATTACCCTAACACTTGTATTATTATAATTAGAATATTATATTTCGTCCTAAAATATACTCGGATCGAAATGGTATTTTTTGGTACCCACTTGGATGTGATTAAGACCGTTAATTTATTTTATTTAAAGAAAGTGGAATATGTCTCACTCAAACTTTAATAATTAACGTATTTTTAATATAAGGTTATACATAATATAAATTAGATTATAAACACTTATTTTAAAGTTAAAATGTTTTTATTTATTATGGTAATTTATTTTTAATTTTTAAAAAATATATAATTACCTTCATAGCTTATACATTAATGATGCATAAATTATTTATTTAGTGAAAAATCAATAATATAGTTTTTGTTAAAATAATAATACCCATCAAAAGGACCAGAAACTTTACCAAACCTTATTTTTGAAGTATATATATACCATAATCATCCATTTGTCGACTTGTAGACCATTTGGAGCCTTATAAAATAGATTGTGGCATTTATATTATTTTATTTTAAATGATGTCAAAGTTGTCACCTTCATACTTTAATAAAGATAACATTTAAAAAGTTAGCTGTTTTAGGAGATAAATTCGACTAAAATTATTATTGTAAAATATATTATATTTATCTTCATCATAGTATTTTATTTCTAATTTTTATGCAACAAATAAGTACATTAAATAATTATAAAAACATGTTGTAGTAATTATTTTATTAAGAGAAATATCAACTAAATGGTTTTAAAAATATTAAAACAAATATTATATAAACTAATTATTGTTCTTAACTAATTTTATAGATAAATATGACATATTAGGAATCTATTAAATATTTTGGTTTGAATATATCTTCTGTGTAGTTTTTATTTAAATTCAAATAAATGAATAGTGTCAAAATTGACACTATTGATATTTTATAAAAATAAAATATTATTAAATTGATTAAAAATCACAAAAATATTTAAAAATTAAAAATTGAAAATTATATGGTATAATATGTCATAATGTATCTAATTATGGACAATTAACAACACATAATTAAGTATTTAAAACAATTTAAAATTTAGAATATTATTACCACAAATAAGATTAAATAGATTAAATAAAGATAAATTGAATTGATAAGGTTTAAAATAATTTTCCAACATGTATAAATTTTATTGGATGATGATATTACAAGCCTATCTCATATCATATTCTAATGTGAGTCATTTTGGAGGTTTTTATGTGGGGTATGAGTTTTTTATAAATTAATATTTTGGAGGTTTCCAAAAGTGCCCCTCTCCTCTCTTATAAAAGGGCACCTCATCCCTCTCCTCTTCACACCATTTTGAGCCTTCAAGCTCTTAAAACACCTGAAAATTACTCTTCTAAACTTCCCTATTCACATTTTTGAGGTTCTGGTCTTCTCAAAAGACCAACTCTAGTCCCTTAAGAGGAAGTTCAAAGGAGGTGCGTCGAAGAAGAGGTAATATCTTCTACTGATTCTTTCAAGTTTATTTCTTCTTATACTTCATCTTATGTAGCTGTTTCATCATAAAGTAATAACATAACTATCCATAATATACTTATATGTTATTATAAATATTAAACAACCCCATTTCATCTTCTATCCATCCTACGGAAAAGGAAACCACCGCACGTGCATACGTACGGAATACCGTCTCCACGCCGTGGTGTAATTTGTTTTCCACCACCACCTTACATGGATGGGTATTATGGTGTAAAGAATAACTATATGTGGTTATTATAACATGATACTAATTCTGAGATATTCCATCATCCACTCCAATACCATTCAATAATTATGGGAATGATATCATCGCTCGGGTGTATGTATGGATTACCGTCTCCACGACGCAATGAGATTCATTATTTATGTTAACTATTCAAGAATGATTATAAAGTATATATTGAATAAATATGAAATATATGAAATAATAATGTTACTAAATTTTTGTGTATATATATATATGTATTTCATCTAACTACTTCCATTCAACTCAATAAGGAAAGGATAACAGCGTTCATGCGTACGTACAACCTACCGTCTCCCCGAACGGTGTATTTCATTCCATTTATCGATATATTATAATCTGAATATATATAAATCATGTTTTAAATTATGGAAATAATTAATCATGATCTAAGTAATCATATCAATAATTACAAGTCAAAACATAGACGATAAATGAAACGATTTTACCCAAAACACTACTTTAACATGGAATTGACAAATGAACGGGTAATATAAATTCGTAAGTAAATCATATGTGATATCATAAATATTAATATGGTTATGTTACAAGTTAATAATATGTTTAAACTAAATATACAGGATTCTTGGAAACATACAGAAGAAATTGGACATAAGTTAACGGATTATTTCTTCCCACTTTTATTTCTATGAGACATATGCCTTAATCGCTATCTATTTCTTTTGTATGGTGTTTATTCTTCCCATTAATTTTTTATGATATTTATTATGAAGGATATGATATTTACATATGTATGTAATTTTCTTTATTTTATGACACATATGATTCCACCGATCATAAATGGTAAGGGATAATTTTTCAATCTCATTTTTATCCGAGAATTTTTATACGTGAGTATTTACTGGGGTTATATTTATCATCAATGTACATGTTTTCAAAAAAATGTTTTCATAAAATGTTTAAAATTATTCAATGTATGTTTAAAGTTATTTTTACCACTTTTTTACTTTTACTATGATGAATGGAAGGAATATTTCTTTTTCTTACCATAAGATGTACTTTTTAACTTTTCCAGCAAATGTATGAGAAGAATGTTTTTCTATACTTATAGAGAATGAACGGATTTTTACAATTTCATAATGACTTATTTTCATGAAGATTACTATACAATATTTCATGATTATTTTCAAAAAAAATACATTTTATTTTAAAATTTCATGGCATTTTGATAAAAGAAATGATTTTGAAAAAGAAAGAATATTTTACTCCATAATTTCTTTCAAGTGTTTTATCAAAACTATTTTCCTTCTAAGATGAAATTATTTATTATGTTCATGTTTCAAGTATAATTCCTCTATTATTTAAATGGTTTAATTTTTCTTATGATGAAATTATATCCATTTGTTTTATATGGATTATGTTATGATGGGATGATTTTTATGAAACCCATATTATTCTTTGGGTTATGATGAATGATTTATGATTATTTTGTGGCACATGAAAGAATGATTTAATTATTTGATGGGTGGGATCTATATCTCCATTTGATGCATTGGTTATATATTTATTTCCCGTGATATAGACAAGGCTGGAACAACAAGTGAATCCAGTTTAGTAATACAGGGTTGGAACGGAAAGTAAACATGGTTCAGTAATGGACTTTTTCCACTATGATGGTCTTGGCAACAATGCCTTAGCTAATATGGAAATCATAACATGTGGTTAATTGTTTACACAATTACATGTTTTATTCCCATGACTTTTTATCATGATTAATGTTCCTTTATGATCCATTCCTTACATACTGTCATGTTTTATCTCATTGCTGAAGATTTTGATGTTTAAATTTATGTTCATGTTTTAAAGTTCAAATGTTTAGGGATTTTGTTTTTTATGTTCTCCATGTTTACCCTTACTGAGCATTTGAGATCACCATTTCAATGTTTTATTTTCCCCGGGATATAAAGAAATGTTTTAGGTAAGAAAACAAAAGGGAAAGATCTTTATGGGAGATGTTTAAGATCTTTCACCATGATTAGAAGATTTTGTTCGGAGTTTCCAAATAAACTAAACTATTACGGTCCTTGGGTGTCTTTTTTTGTTATGTATTAAGTATTCCACAAAATTAATGTAATTTCCATATACATCAATCTTGGTTCTCTATATTTGGTATCAAAGGGAGGTTTAGTTAACCTTTGTAAACTAGGATGTGAAAACTTTAGTGAGATCCCTAGAGATATTTCTAAGGTATGTCTAGGGATGTACCTAAGGATTAGTATAACTATAGTTTATAGACCTAGAATTATTTTGATGATCATGAATTACCTAGGTTAAACCTAAGGTGTTATGGAATAAAGAATGTGTGATAATTTAGTCTTTTTAAAATTATGTGGTTCCTCGTTATTTTAACTGTTTCTTACACCATGGTTTTTGGTTTTAGTCAATGGAGGGAACCATAAGGAATTGGGTCAACAATGAATCCAATGGAAAAATTGGTGAATATGAGCAATGAAATTGTGTAATAAATAGAATTAAAGATATTGTGATTATGTCAAATTAGTCATCACGATATATAATTAGCAAGGTGAACTTTAGTGGTATTACTAATTCATCAAATAAGAGGAAGATGGACTTTTATTCATGTTCGCTTGGTAAGGTGCATAGAGGTATTAAGATTGATATTTCTAAAGACGGGAATAAGAACCTTGATGAATACATCAAATGGAGGGGAAGATGTTATCTGTGTGGGGAGAAGAGTCATAGAGTGACATACTGTTATGGAGTTCAATGTCTTATCTCTAGAGAACATGGGAATTACCCAACTCAATGCCCTGACCTAAGAGTTTAATTCTAAATCAAGGAATTAATTATTCCATGACAATAATTGAATAGTATGAATTGAAGTGCTTATGTAATGGTATTCAAGAATAAGGGTATTGAGGTACTTTTATGGTATATTGGAATATCTATGTATTGGTCCATTGTGGTTTTCCATAATAATATGGAACCGGTAACCATGAAAAGTGATTGAAATATTTTTGGAAACAAGATGATATGTGCATAATGAAGGGATAAAGAGAAAATAATATGTTTGATAGTATTCATGAGCTCATGAATGATATAAGGACAAATTGATATCATGGTTTGAGTATATAGAAATTTTGGGATTTTGGTATATGGAAAGAGTTAACATTTGACAGCATTTATGTTTTCACTAAGGTTCTATGGTAATTCATGTTTCAAGAGAATACACGATTAAGGTATTCACATGTTTAGAATTTTACCAACAAGATATATATTATGATATATGGGGGATAAATGATGGTATTCACATGCTTGGTAGATGACCTTTCTAGTAATCATTTTCTTTATACTATGAGATTAGACATAAGTATTTTTGATATGCCTAAAGGTTGGAATAGATTAAGTTAGACATCAGATAGTATTGTTTATGGATAATTTTTTTTCGAGATTGTTATAATATTATAGTTTTAGAAAAAGGAAAACCAGCAGGACTGGCGACAACCCATCACATCGGACAAGGATGCGGGAATCGAACCCCTAACTGAAGTGCGACAGGCATTTATCACCTACCACTGGCCTATAAGAAGTCCCTGATTTGTAGAAATTAGTTTTATTTTATTAATAGGTATGATAGATGAATTATAAGTCCATTTTAGGAACTATATATGATAAATCTCACCATAGATGGACTTATGTATATTTAATAATTTTTGCTAACCTTATGTTCGAGACAGATGGAATGACCTCTCATTCTATCACATGATCTGCATATACTTCACTAATGAAAAATTAAACTTTATTTCTTTAAGATATGAAGTGTAAATTGTTCAAGGAATGACCAATGGTGAGATTGTACCAAAAGCAAGTAAGTATTTCCTCTAATTCAAAATTTTAAAATTTATGGAAAGGATATTGAAAACCAAAAATGTTGTCCTAGTACCCTCATATCTGATGAATTAGATGGTACCATAGATCATCACAAATTTATAGCCTTGTTATTGTTGGATTTTTCATAGCCATGTTCTCTACCACTCTCCATCAGAACTTGATGGTTGGATTTCTCTTCCATATCCATGTTTTCACCTATGTTCTCCTATGTGAGAACCCGGTGATGAGTTAATTTGGGTAACCATTACGTTTCATACTTTACTTTTCAAAACTAAGTTTTAGTATTAATTTTATGATGTGGGTTTCTATGAAAGAAACTTTAAAGTAGTAAACGATTTATAACCCCGATGAATTTTGGGAGTGAAATTCATTTTAAGGGGGGTAGAATGTAATGCCCCAAGATTTTATGAGAAGTATTCTTTTTAATTTATTTGATGTCTTGTGTTGTATGCTACACCAAGATTAGATTGCACTATACACAAAACTGTATTATCTTGTAGTATACGCAACACTATTCTTGGATTGTGTTGCACACAAGAGAGACCTTCCTCAATAGCATGTGTTGTACGCAATACCGAGTTTCACTAAACAATGATATATTATAATATTATTATGAACTATCCGTTATGAATAGTATTAACTTAATTTTGAACTTTATAACATTATAAATCATCTTACACATTTTCTAGATCATGGTATTAGAACAAAATAATTTTTTCAGGTAAAATAAGTATTTTTCAAAAAATGCTGTTTTGCCGTCTTTTAATGGGGAACCCATTTTAAATCTATTTTTTAACAATTTTATAATTTCAATTTTACAAAATAAACTTCTTCTTGTGAATCAGGATATATAAATTTACTTTGGATAGAAGTTTTATATTTTTCTGATAACGTTCATATTTTGATGAATAGTAAAAATACGCTAAATTTTAATTAAAAAAACTTTTTTCATCAAGATAATTTATATGTTTAAATTATAATATTGAATGGTTTTAAAGTATAAATAGAATATATTTTTAACATTTAATATAATGAATGTTATTGTCATTAATTTTACATTGAATTCATAGGTAAAAACATTTCAATCTTTTGCATTGTTTTAACTTTTAAAACCTGTTTTCTCAATAGCGGGATTAAGTTTAAATTAAAGACTGAAACTTCTGTTCTTTGAATTTAAAAAATGGATTCCATATTTTAAATCAGTAGGTCCAAATTATATTAATATGATACTTTTTATTTTATGGCATTATGAATAGTAACTACGGTAAATTTTATTTACAATAGTTAAAGGTAAATCAGCTAATTAAGGGTAAAAATAATATTATAAAATTACACTAACTCTTGTATTAATATAATTGGATGATTATATATCGTCCTAAAATATACTTGGGTCGAAATGGTATCTTTTGGAACCCACTTGGATGCGATTAAGAACTTTAATTTATTTTATTTAAAGAAAGTGAAATATGTCTCACTCAAACTTTAATAATTAAAGTAATTTTAATATAAGGTGATACATAATATAAATTCAATTATAAACACTCATTTGAAAGATAAATTTTTTTCTTTATTGTGGTAATTTATTTTTAATTTTTAATAAATATATAATTATCTAGATATCATATACATTAATGATGCAGAAATTATTTATTTAGTGAAAATTCAATAATATAGTTTTTATTAAAATAATAATACCCATCAAAAGGACCAGAAACTTGACTGAACTTTATTTTTAGAGTATATATATACCATAATAATCCAAGTTTCGACTTGTGGACCATTTGGAGCCTTATAAAACAGATTATGACATTTATATTATATTATTTTAAATGATGTCAAAGTTTTCACCTTCATACTTTAATAAAGATAACATTTTACAAGTTGGTTTTTTTAGGAGATAAATTCGACTAAAATTATTCTTATGAAATCTATTAGATTTATCTTCATCATAGTATTTTATTTTTAATTTTTATGAAACAAATAAGTATATTAAATAATTATACAAACATGTTGTAGAAATTATTTTATTAAGATAAATATCAACTAAATAGTTTTAAAAATATTAAAATAAATATCGTAAGAAATAATTAATGTTATATAATAATTTTATAGATAAATATGAAATTTTAAGAATCTATTAAATATTTGTTTTCGAACATATCCTCTGTGTAGAGTTTATTTAAATTCAAATAAATTAATAGCGTCAAAATTGACACTATTGATATTTTAAAAAAATAAAATATTATTAAATTGATTAAAAATCACAAAAATATTTAAAAATTACAAATAGAGACTTATATATTCTATAATGTCATAATTTATCTAATTATGGACAATTCACAACACATAAGTAATTATTTAAAACAATTTAAAATTTAGAATATTATTACCACAAATAAGATTAAATAGATTAAATAAGGATAAATCAAATTGATAAGGTTTAAAATAATTTCCCAACATGTCTAAATTTTATTGGATTATGATATTATAACCCTATATCATCTCAACTTCAAAATTGAGTCATTTTGGAGGTCTTTAAGTGGGGTATGAGTTTTTTATAAATTAATATTTTGGAGGTTTCCAAAAGTGCCCCTCTACTCTCTTATAAAATGGCACCTCATCCCTCTCCTCTTCACACCATTTTGAGACTTCAATCTTGTCCAAACCTTGAATATTGCTCTTATGAACTTCCCTAGTCACATTTTTGAGGTTCTTTTCTTCTCAAAAGACCAACTTTAGTCCCTTAAGAGGAAGTTCAAAGGAGGTGTGTCGAAGAAGGGCTAATCTTTTCTACCGATTCTTTCAAGTTTCTTTCTTCTTATACTTCCTCTTCTTTAGTTGTTTCATTATAAATTTATAACATAAGTATCACTAATATAATGATATGTTATTATAAATATGAAACAACCCATTTCACCTTCTATCCATCCTACGGAAAATAAAATCATCGCGGGTGCGTACGTACAGAATACCGCCTCCATGCCATGGTTTAGTCTGTTTTCCACCACCACCTTACTTGGATGGGTATAATATTGTAAAGAATAACTATATATGGTTATTATAACATGATACTAATTCTGAGATATTCCATCATCCACTCCAATACCATTCAATAATTATGGGAACGATATCATCGTTCGTGCGTACGTACGGATTACCGTCTCCACGATGCGATGAGATTCATTCTTCATGTTAACTATTGAAGAATGATTATAAAGTATATATTTAATAATAATGAAATATATTACATAATAATTCTACTGTATTTATGTATATATATATATATATCATCTACTTACTTCCATTGAAGTCAATAAGGAAAGGAAAACAGCGTTCATGCGTATGCACGGCCTACAGTCTCCATGAACGGTGTATTTCATTACATTTATCAATATATTATGTTATGAATATATATAAATCATGTTATACATTCTGGAAGTAAGTAATCATGATCTAATTAATCATATTAATAATTACAAGTCAAAACATGGACGATAAATGAAATGAGTTTACCCAAAACGGTGCTTTAACATGGAATTAACAGATGAACGGGTAATATAAAGTCATAAGTAAATCATATATGATATAATAAATACTAATATGGTTCTGTTAAAAGTTAATAATATGTTTAAACCCCCTATACAGGAGTCTCGGACACATACAAAAGAAATTGGACATAAGGTGAGGGATTATTTTGTTTCACTTTTATTTCTATGAGACATATTCCTTAATGACCATCTATTTATTTTGAATGGTGTTTATGCTTCCCATTAATTTTTTTTGATATTTATTATGAAGGATATTATATTTATATTTTCATATAATTTTCATTATTTTATGACACATATTATTCCACCGATCATAAATTCCAAGGGATAATTTTGCAATCTCATTTTTATCCGAGATTGTTTATACGTGAGTATTTAATAGGGTTATATTTATCATCAATGTCCATGTTTTAAAAAAGAAATAATTTCATAAAATGTTTACTATTCTTCCATGTATGTTTAAAGTCATTTTCACCCCTTTTTTACTTTTACTACGATGAATGGAAGGAATCTTTCTTTTGTTTACCATAAGATTTACTTTTTAAATTTTCCAGAAAAAGTACAACAAGAATGTTTTTCTAAACTTATACAGCATGAACGGATTTTTACGGTTTCATAATTCCTTATTTTTATGAAGCTTCTTGTACAATATTTCATGATTATTTTCAACAAAATAATTTTTCTTTTAAAATTGCATGGCATTTTGAGAAAAGAAAATGATTTTGAAAAAGAAAGGATATTTTCCTCCAAAATTCCTTTCAAGTGTTTTATCAAAACTATTATCCATCTAAGATGACATTATTTAGTATGTTCATGTTTCAAGTAAAATGTCTCTATTATTTATGTGGTTTAATTTTTCTTATGATGAAATGATATCCATTTGTTTTACATAGATTATGTTATGATGGGATGATATTTATGAAACCCAAATCATTCTTTGGGTTATGATGAATAATTTATGTTTATTTTTTGGAACATGAAATAATGATTTCATTATGAGATGGGTGGGAGCTATATCTCCCTCTAATGAATTGGGTATAGATTTAGATCTCATGATATAGACATGGCTAGAACATCAAGTGAATCTGGTACAGTAATACAGAGCTGGAATGACAAGTAAACTCGGTTTAGTAATGGAATTTTTCCACTATGATGGTATTGGCAGCAATGCCTTAGCTACTATGGAAATCATAACAGGTGATTAATGGTTTCTACAATTACATGTTTTATTCCCATGCCATTTTATCATGATTAATGTTCCTTTATAATCCATTCCTTACATACTACCATGTTTTTTGTCATTGCTCAAGATTTTGATGTTTAAATTTATGTTCATGTTTTTAAGTTTAAATGTTTATGGATTGTTTTTTATGTTCTCCGTGTTTACCCTTACTGGGCATTTGAGCTCACCATTTCTATGTTTTCTTTTCCCCAGGATATAAATAAAGGTTTTAGGTAACAAAACAAAAGGGAAAGATCTCTATGGGAGATGTTGAATATCTTTCACCATGATTAGAAGATTTTGTTCCGAGTTTCCGAAGACACTAAACTATTATGTTCCTTGGGTGTATGTATTTGTTATGTATTAAGTATTCCACAAAATTAATGTAATTTCCATGTACGTAAATCTTGGTTCTCTATAAGAGGTGTCCTATGTTTGGAACATAGGGTGCACTACAATTTAGAGTCATGTAAAAAGGATTGTTGGAATCTCATGCTTGGGGCATAAGGCATCTCTTGTTTAGATCAAGACGCATCATATTATTTGTCAGATAGAGAGTACTATAGTTTATAGAAATGTAGAGAGGACTGTTGGTATCTCATGCTTGGAGCATAAGTAATCTCTTTTTTGGATCTAGAGGCATCTTATGTTTGGAATATAGGGCATACTATTATTTAGAGTCATGTAGAAAGGACTGTTGGAATCTCATGCTTGGAGAATAAGGCATCTCTTGTTTGGAGCAAGAGGCAACCTATATTTGGAACATATGGAACACTACAGTTTATAGTCATTTAGATAGGACTGTTGGCATGTTATGCTTGGCACATAAGTCATCTCTTGTTTAGAACAAGAGACATCCTATATTCGTAACATAGGGTGTACTACAGTTTATAGTCATGTAGAGAGGATTGTTGGCATATCATGCTTGGAGCATAAGGCATCTCTTGTCTGTAGAAAGAGGCATCCTATGATTGGAACATAGGGAGCACTATAGTTTATAGTCATGTATATAGGACTGTTGTCATCTTATGCTTGGTGCATAAGGCATATCTTGTTTGGATCAAGAGGCATCCTATGTTGGGAACATAGGGCATACTACAGTTTAGAGTCATGTAGAGAGGACTGTTGGCATCTCATGCTTGGAGCATAAGGCATCTATTGTTTGGAGCAAGAGGCATCCTATATTTGGAACATAGGGAACACTACAGTTTATATTCATGTTTATAGGACTATTGGCATCTTATGCTTGGCGCATAAGGAATATCTTTTTTGGAGTAAGAGGCATCCTATGTTTAGAACATAGGGTGTACTATAGTTTATTGTCATGTAGAGAGGACTATTGGCATCTCATGCTTGGAGCATAAGGCATATATTATCTAGAGCGAGAGGTATCCTATGTTTGGAACATTGGAAGAACTACAGTTTATAGTCATGTAGATTGGACAGTTGGGCATAAGGCGCCTAGTAATGGTTGATGATGGGACTTAGGCAAGGGCAGCCCTTTCTGGCTCGACCTGGCATAGGAGTCTAGTGAGGGGGGTTTGGATGTGTTGCTTGAAGAATGGTTCAACTCAAGGTACTCGGGGGGAATTGATGACCAGAATCTCAAATCACGACATAAGAAATGAACCAAGAGGAATATGTCGACTCAAGGTGTTTAATGTTGTGTGGAGGAGTATCTCAAATCATGGTATTCCATAGGTGGAAGGTGGGTGCGCATAAGGGTGCAATGGAAAAGGCCGACATCCTGGCCCGAAATGATCACACTGTGAATCTCCATTTTTCATGGGGGTCAGTGACGGTAGGGAAGGGACCGGCCTGAAGGGTCGGGACCGCAACCCAACACTAACCCCAAGTGGGGGAGCAGGGCGCATCCCCCGCAGTATGGACTGGTGGTGCGAAGGTAGGAGCTTCACAAAGGATAGGCCTTCGCGAAGTTGCTTCGCGGAGCCAAGGGGCTCGTGGAGCATGGGTTCTCGCGGAGCATCTTTGCAAAGGAAAGGTGCTCATGGAGCATGGACTCGTAGAGCAGTTTTGTGAAGGAAAGATGCTCATAGAGCATGAACTTGTGGAGAAGATTCGTGAAGAAAGCTCCTCACAGAGCATGGACTCGCGGAGAAGCTACGCGAAGGAAGCTGCTTGCGGAGCCTCGAATCGTGCAGCAGCTTCGTGAAGGAAGCTTCTCGCGGATCATGGACTCACGGAGCCACTACACGAAGGAAGTGGAGCTCCGCAAGCTATGAGATCAGCTGCCCAAGGGGAAGAGTCACCATCTGGTGTAGGGGGTGATCTGGGTATTTAAAGGGGATAGGCGACGCGAAGCGGAGCTCACTCAGCGTGAATACGGAGCTTTCTCTGCAGCGGATTGCGAATGTCAAAGGGGTTTGTGGAGAATCCCACCTCTTTGCTCCACGTCGGGTTCGCAAATGTCAAAGGGGTTTGCGGAGCATCCCGCCTCCTTGCTTTACGGCAAGTTTGCAAATGTCAAAGGGGTCCACGGAGCATCCTACCTCCTTTCTTCATGGTGGGTTCGCAAATGTCAAAGGGGTTTGCGGAGCATCCTGTCTTTTTGATTTGAGGCGGTTTCGTGAATGTCAAAGGGGTTCATAGAGCATCCCACCTCCTTGCTTCATCGCGGTGCTCCGCGATCACGGAGGGGGCTTCACGAATGGGCTTCGCGAACCAGTTTTCCAGCCCAACTTCAAATGTACATAACTCCTAATCCGTAACTCCGTTCGGGCCCTACGACCTACCAAATCGATGCTTTTGAAACAGGATATGATCTTGGATCATATATAGAAGAATCTAGAATATTTTGGGGACATGTTTTCCTATGTCAACAATAGTCCTGAATGGACAACCTAATTTTTTTTCAATGGAGAGATATCTCATCCTAAGATTTGTCTAGAAACAACAACCTTAGTGTTATTTATGGAGATGATATGTGATGATGAATAAGGAAATGTATGTATATGAATAAATAATGTATCCATAATTTAGGAATACAATTATGTATTTCCTAAAGAGTTACCCAGACCTCTCCCAGAAAAATAGGTAGAGTTCTCAATTGAACTCATGCATAGATCCAAGCCAATATCAAAGACCTTATATATAATGGACAATGTGTAGATGAAGGAATTTATGAAAAAACTCCATGATATTTTGTAGCAGGGGTTTATCCAACCAAGTATGTCTCCTTAGGGTGCACCTATTCCATTTTTGAAGTATATAGATGGATCAATGCAGTTATTCATTTATTATAGATATCTTAATGGGATCCCAGTGAAGAACAAGTCGTCTCTTCCAAGAATTGATTATTTATTTGACCAGCTTTGTGGGGCTCAATTATTCACCAATATTGATCTTCGATCTAGTAATCATAAATTAAGGGTGAAAAGGATGATATTACAAATAATTATTTCCTATCAAGATATGGAAATTAGGAATTTTTTATTTTTCCCTTCAGCTTAAATAATGCTCCTTATCTTTTATGGATTTAATTAATATATTATTTAAGGATTAATTTGATAACTTTATGGAAGCTTTTGTAGATGATATTATGATTTTTTCTAAAAGTATTGAGGAGCTTGAGGATCATCTAATGTTTTCATTTCATACTCTAAGGTAGGGGAGGATATTTGGAATGTTCATAAAATGTGAATTTTGGTTACAAAAAGTTTCTATCTTGGGGAACATTGTAACCAATGATGGAATCTCTCTTGATCCTTCCAAGAAAATTGTTGTGAAAGAGTGACATCATCCTATAACCATAACTAATATTTTTAGTTTCCCTGGATTGTCATGATATTATAGGAGGTTTGTGAAAAAAAATACAACATTATAATCCAATAACCATGTTAACTCAAAAGGGGATAAGTTCTTCTAGACTAAGTAGTGTAAAAAATGTTTCTAAGAGGTAAAGAAGATATTGGTTACAATACCCATGTTAAATCTACCCTCTATCAGAGAAGGAATAATTATTTTTTGCGGTGAATCTCTAAAATTTCTTTAGTGCATCCTAATGAAAAATTACAAGGGGATTACTTTTACATCTCGAGATTTGAAGCCTCATGAGAGGAAGTATCCTATGAATGACCTAAAGATATTGTGGTTGTTTTTTCCCTAAATATATGGATGCACTCTCTTTATGGGGATAAATGTGATATATACAAATACCATCAACATTATATGTATATTTACACACAAAAGTAATTGAACATGAGAAAATGGAGATGGTTGGAACTTCATAAATAGTATTTTTGTTTAATTCATTATCATCTTGGGAGATTATAAAAAGTCACTGATATATTAAGTTGGAAAGACCTAGATGTGTTCGAAATTATGAGGATTGAAGGAGATCCTTTGATCAAAGACCTAGTAAAAATGGACATTAGAATCGCAAGGGAAGGTATATCATCATAAACCCTATACCAAATGATTTCTTAACAATATTTACTAGAGAAGATTAATAAATATGAAAGATAAGATCCTTTGTTACAAAAGAATGTAGAATCTGTAAACGATAAGACATTTCTTGAGTTAAATATTGATCAAGAAGGTGTACTAAAATTTCATTCAAGGTTAGTGTTCCATGTATTCTGAAAATAAATAATGAGCTCATGGATAAAGCTCATATCTCTACTTACTCTATATATTCCGGAAGCACCAAAATGTATAGGGACCTTCATGATCATTATTTGTGGGATAAAATGAAAATAGAGATTACCAAGTACACTATAAGATGATTAGTTTGTCAACAAGTGAAGGTAGATGGAAAAATTCTTAAAGGGGTATTATAACCGCTACACATTACATCATGGAAGTGGTATAATATAACTATGGACATTTTCTCTGGTCTCTCGAAAAAAACAAAGGAAATATTTTGATTTGGGTTATAGTGGATCATCTCACCAAGACTGCCCATTTAATCTCTGTTTGGGAAGATTACCCTCTTGACTAACTTTCTAATATATAAGTATAATAAGTGGTAAGGTTTCATGGAGTCCCACTTTATATCATTTTTTATTATGATCTATGGTTCACATCAAAAAATTTGAGAAGTATTCAACATCATCTAACTACTGAATTGAATTTATGTATGGCCTATCACCTCTAAACAGATCTACAATCTGAAAGGACTATTCAGACACTCAAGAAAATTCTGAGAACATGCTCAATGTAATTTAAAGGTGGATGTGATCAACATATCCAATTTGTTTAGTCCTCGTACAACAACAACTTCCATTCGAGTATTCAAATGGCACCAAATGAACCTTTATATGGGAAGCAATGTAGAACTCTTTCTTGTTGGGATAAAGCTGGGAAGGGAAAGCTTATTGGGTCTTATCTTGTGCAAGATATGAAAAAAAGGTTCATGTCATACAACAACAAATAAAGGATGCTCAGAGTTGAAAAAATAGGTATACTAACAACAATCAAAGGGACTTGTATTTTGATGTTTGAAACAAAGTCTTCCATGGAATTTCACCTTGGAAGAGAGTCATGTATTTTGGGAATAAAGGGATGATCATCCCATATTACGTTGGTCCATATTAAATCTTTGATCACATTAGGGCAATGGCCTTTCGTTTGGAACTTCAACAAACCTATCTCAAGTTCATGATGTTTTCCATGTATTTATCTTGAGGAAGTACAAACTGACCCATCACAAGTACTAAATCTGGATGTGGTACAATTAGAATATGACCTCTCTTATGTGGAGTAGAAGGTTGAGATCATGGATAGTATAGGAAAGGTTATAGGCAACAATACTACACACCTCATTATTTTTTTGTGTGGAACCAAAAATATGAATATTCCTCATGGGAACTGGAGAAAATAATGGGTAAAAATTACCCAAACCGTTTCTCAATAGAGAGAACGAGATGAAATTTTGGGGATGAAATTTCTTTAGGGGGAAGAATGTAACAACATGATGTTTTGAATAATATTTCTTTCTTGAATATTTGTGTTATATTTGTTTGTACTCAACATAAATATATCTCTTTAATAATTAATTGAGTATAATGTGAAATATGACCCTAGGGTTTTGATAATTCTGTGATCATTGCTCAGTAATGATTATTGGTCTATAAGATCATTGGTCAATATGACTATTACTTTACATGATCATTGGTCAATATGATCGTTGGTCAATATAACAATTGAAAACTATACACTTAATAATTATTTTAAAATTATAATTAGTGTTCTAAATATAAATGTTCATGGTTAATTAATGCAGAAAAGAAAAACGATGGCCTTAACCAGTAGAGTCATGTGGTACAAATCCCATTTGATATAGATTTGGAAGTAGTTATCGTCATTGGTCTTATCTATAGACCAAACCCAAGTTGAGCTTCATATTGTTAAGATTGAACAAAATCTCATATAGGAGAAGGTCAAGTTAGTGAAAATTACCGCTCGGGTGATGACTTTCAAGCGACCCCAAGAATCTATCACCATCACACACCATCCCCGTATGACATATGAAGGTGTTTTAAGGGTTTATGTTTTGATTTCCCAGTTACATAAAGTGTAATGAAATTATACAAATAATATTTTTATTCCATGAATACCATTTTAAGAATAGTTTTTCTTAATATAAAAAATATGATGAATTTAATAAATTGATTTTTCAAATATAAATTTTACTTTTCATAAAAGATATAATTTTTATAATAAATTAATTAACTTTGATCAATGATTATTGTAATTAAATTTTATTGTTAAAACACTCCTATTTAAATAGAAATTATTATTTTTCAAGTGTCAGAAATTTTATTATGCATTTTCTATTTGCTATTATTTTTTATAAATTAGTAGTTTATATTTAAAAGTTAAATTTATCATATTTTTATGATTATTATGATAAAATAAATAAAAATTTTGAAATTATCACATTGTAATTAGGTTAGGGTGAATTTATTATTATTTTCTAAAATACATTATTCTTCGGTGAATAGTAAAAATACAATTTGAGTTTTTCTGTATATTTAATGACATCATAATGATGTAATTAGTAATATAAAATTCTGGTGAACTCTTATGGATTAAAATATCAAAATTGGTGTCCTATGTGTCCAATACTATGGTAAATCCCATGGTTTTGAATTTACCACTACCTTGGTGTCTAATGAAATTAATAAACAAATCCTCACCATTTTCTATAAATACCCACGCATTTCTCAATTAAAATTCATTCCCAATTAATCATCCATTAATCCCTGATTATGTTACCTCCCAAGGATTCCTCAAGATCCCATGGTCCCAATCTCCATGTTTTTTGAGTTACTCTTCTAGGTAAGAGAAATATCAACTTCTCTTTTCCTTTCAACTTCCCTTTTTATGTTGCATGTCCTTCAAATTTCCAAATTATGTTCTTGTATCCATTTTATCCTATCCCTTTTTAGTATTAAGATACTTTTATGAATTGGATACCATTTTCCCTTATATTATTAATGTTTATAATTCCATGTTTTATACATGTTGTGCTGCCGAATTTTCTTCTCAAATTTTCTTTTTTTTCTCAATACGTTCTCTTATTTTATTTTTTGAATAACCAAACCAATTTATTTTATAGAGGTATTTACATAAATGAAAAAATTAAATACTTTTATTATATGATTAAAAAACATGAAACCCACCTTCCTTATTAGTGGGTTAATAATTACATAAAGATCTACACTTTAATCACTTCTTTTTAAGACCCTATGATTTTTATATGAAGTCTGTTTGTTTGATTCTCCATAGGTTAATAATGAAATGTTTTATTATGATATATGTGTCTCATATTAATTAATTCATAAAAGGGTTCTCCATGACAGTGCTCCAATGTGTTGGGTAACAAATTTAATATCTAGATATGACTAGTTTTACGATACATTGGTGATCAGCCATGGTAATTTTTATGACACATCGATGAAGAACTTTGGTGATATGATTATAAAAGTCTAAAATAAATGTCATAGACACATTTAAAAGTTATTATTAATATTATTTTATTTAGTACATGCCTTATTTTCAATTTTTAATTCCATAGTAATATTCTTCATGTTCCTATTAAATTTCCTCAAGATCACTTGTAAACTATTTCCCTCAGTTTCCCTTACAAGGCCTTATGATCACCCTTTTTATTGATTTATTTCCATAGATTATGAGATTTTGGAATTTTACAAAGGATAAACCTTCGATGAATCCATTCAAGTGTAATAGAATAATATTTTTATTTTTCATGAATTACATACCATTTTTTCAAGAAACTAAACTTTAAAAGATCCTCAATTTTGTTCTATGTAATGAATTTTATGTTATAAAAATGAAGGATTCCATATGTTGAAAATAACTAGTAGTATAACTCCATTAATATATGAAATATCTATCACCATGAAATTTTTTATATTAGATTTAATAGAAAATGAGTACATAAATCAATATCAAATGTTAACCATTTTTGTAAAACATACTTTGGTTTCATTTAAATCATTTCATATTCACAAAAACCAGGAATATGAAAAGTATATGAAAGATTTTATAAAGGAATAAAATGAATTATCATTGGAATTATCATATGATAAACATGTGAGGTATGAAACATGAAACAATACCATCATATAAAAAACCAAGAACAAGTGGAATCTAGCCTATGAGAATTCATACTAAAAAATGAAAGAATATTAAGCATGGAATAATGTGAATAATATATATATTGACTACTTACATAGTCTATATATATCATAAGAATAACCCCTAGAGGAACCACACACACTAAGTCTACATATTTCCTTGACCTGATGCACCAAAGGTTCCCAATGTTTTGTGTTTTCTAAAAAATATAAATAAACCATGGTCACATTTTAGAAAACATTTTTATAGAAAATTATCACTAATACCTTGCATGAAAGTCCAATTTAGAGGGAAAATAATATTTGGGTAATTTAATCAATCATATAGAGTTCATAAACCATTTTTTTAAAACCCCCTTTAAAATCCACTTTTATAGACCATCCATGATGAATTTAAAAATGAAAAAAGATTTTGATTTAAATAAATCAATTTCACAAAAAAAAATCCAAGTAATTTACAATAAAATTATGAAATTAATGGATTATCACCATTTTATAGAGACACCTACCACAAATATAAAGGAAAACTATCATCCTTTGTTAATAGAGATTGGAAATGAAGAGATATGTTTCTCAAAAGGCTAGATCCATTAAAAATAATCATTTCTATATAAAACCCTCTATGTCCATAAATAAGAGATTAATTTAGTTCTAACATAATAAGTAAAAAGAAACCACTGAGAAATTTAAAAAAATTAGATGAGATCAGATCCAAAAAGTTGCATAACATGAGGAGATATTCATGAATAAGAAAACTATGTAATAACTATTTCATAGCTACATATCCTTGGATAATCAAATTGCATGGTTATGTGTGAATAGACACATGGTCTAAAAACCCATTATCAATATATTTAATATCCTGTCGACCAAACCCCATTCACCAATATGGTTTTTCTAGTTACTCACATTGTTTGAAAAATTATTCTCAAGCTGTTAAAAAACACAAATTCAGCATCAAAGTGGCATAACACATGGTTACTTCATGATTATTAACAAACATGTTTCTAAATCATAAACCTAGAATATATTCCTTTAATTTATAAGTTTGTATTCCCCATTTCTAATAATCCTCTAAAACCTCTCAAGATATAAGAAATCTCATAAATTTATATTCCTATGATGAAAAATGCATCACAATTCTCCCCGATCATAAAATATTTCTACCCCCTTGAAGTTATCAAGATTCTTCACTCAAATAATATTAATTACACTACATCCTAATTAATTATTCCCTCTCCCACATATTATTTCTATACTATCCACACTACCGTAGGGAACATACCAAAGGAATTATTTTATTACATAATTCTTACATTGGTGATACATAATTTGAAACAGTTGTTTGTCCACATAGGTGTTGGGATCATGATCCACATATTTATAACTAATCACATGGAAAAGACTGGTTGATACCTATTCAATTGGGAAATATGAAACATTTCATGAATCAACATAAATCATTATTCTATTTCAAACCAATAATCTTCCTTTACAAGATGTCCAATGAACTCGAAAGGGACAATAGGTTTTAGATATATCATTCTTAACTTACCCAATTGTGAATGTACCAAATAATTTTATTCATTAATAATGACCCAATAACCATACTGAAACTATAGTGGTTCATGATGATGGTCCAAATAGGATTTTAGAAAACAAAAAACAATCAATAACTTCTTATGGATCAACTTTTTCTTTTATATTATCTATAAAATAAGTTTCAGCCCAAATCAATACCATTCTATAATCTATAGACAATAAAGAGGTAACATATAAGTACATCCATAAAATTCCCTAAAAGGGTCCATTTTAATCAAGGATTGATAAATATTGTTATGGGTAATTTGAATAAATATAGACACTTTCCCCTTGAACCATAAAAATCAAGCACACATGCCCAAACTATATCCCCAAGAATCTAAATAGCATGCTTAGTTTTCCAATCCATATGAGAACGGAATGTCATGATTAACTTTAATTAGGTACCCATAACTACTTGAAAACCTTCATAAAAAAGTGGTAAACATTTAGTCTCTATCAAAAACAACATCTGAAGGATGTACATATAGATTTATGATCTCTTGAATAGACATGCTCTCAAGAAGTCCTCCTTCTAAGAGTCTGTAGTAAACTGATGATAAATTCCATAGATATTTTATCCCACTTCCTCATAAGAATGGGTAAATTTTTCAAAAAAAAACAGTAGGTTTTTGGTGCTCTTCCTTAATATTCTAACATTTAAGGCATCATTAAATGATGTGTGTAATCAACCACCTCATCCCTGACCATGAATAACAACCTCTCAGATCTAGATAATCTTGGTAGTCCCATGTTTTATGGACCAACAAGACCAGGGTATAATCTACATTAACTCGGCCTCATAGATAAAAAAATGACCAACCTACCTCAACAACACAATGCAGAAATGGGAGACCATGACCTTTCACTTTTTTTCTCCCCAATATTATATATTTCTTTATCACACATGAAATCACTATCTATTACCTTTTTGAACCAAATTTCATCATTAAGTGACATGTCAAGATTTACCAAAACTAAGAACACCTACCCACCAACCTCTTCCAATACCAAGTGTATAAGAAATATTAAAATAGGATGTCTGACGATATGAATTACAGTGTATTTTTCTCACATTAATATCACTATATAGAAAAATATACATCAAGAAAGTTTGATCTGAATACACTATAAAACATTCTAAAAATAGAGTGAAACTAAATTTTTAGGGTGTGCAAAACATCTCCCAACACTAAGTCATGGGAAATGGATTTCTTCCCATGAGGGTGTAATTGGAAGAGCTATAGGACACCACTTATTTTATTTATATCAAGACACACTCCAAACCCACACTAGAGGCATTAGAGAAAACATCAATACCCAGAGCTATTTCAAAAAGAATCCGAATTGGAAACAAAGTTAACCTCGCCTTTAATTCCACAATATATCTATACCATTTATCATTCCTATAAAAAATAAATTTTTATGGGTAAATTATTCATTATAGATACTAACTTTAAGAAATTATGAATAAACCGCCAGTAAGAACCATCTAAGCCCGAGAAGCTACAAATTCTAAGAAAATTTTGAGGTTATTAACATGAAAATAACTTATATATTTAAAGTATTTTCTGATATTAACCTCTAATATATAAAATTTCCATTAAACTTAGATTATTGGTTCCAAAATTCGTATTTAGTAAGCTTATCATAGCAGCAATATTCTTTTAGGATTCCTAGTATGATATCTAAATGGTCTCTGTGTTTCACATCTCACTTGAAGTTCACAATGATATAATCCAAAAAAACAACTATGAAATATTCCAAGAACCACTAAAATACCATTTTCATAAACTTCATAAAAACCATAGTAGCATTACTCAAATCGAATGTCATAACTAAGAACTCATAAATACCTTACTGTCTTCAAAATTCTGTCTTAAGTGTATCCTCTTCTCCAACACTAAAGTGATGGTACATCAATGATAGTTAAATTTTATAAAACCATCAGGATCTTTTAATTTAATCAAATTGGTCAAAAATATTAGAAAAGGGTTACTTTTACTTAATAGTCACTTGATTTAGATTTCGGAAATGAACACAAAGCATGAGGCTTCTGTCTTCCTTCTTCACAAATAGTAGCGGTGAATCCCCAGGTTATAGACAAGGATGAATAAATCCCTTATCCACAAGGTCCTTAACGTAAACATTAATCTAAATTATCTTTGTATGTACCATCTCTTATGAGGGAATTGAAAAGAATATTCTACAGAGAATTAAGAAAATAGTATAGTTAAAATTTCTTTAGTGTAGTAACCCAAAAAACCAGTTGGAAAGACCTTTGGGGATGCAGGTAGAAATGCCTACTCTAGTAACATTGAACTCGAGTATACTTTATTACATTGGTATAAGATATAAAGTATCTCATCATGAATGGTCAATTCATTTGGTTGTGTTTAATAAATATACACATACATGATTCCCATATTCTATTGGAAATATAAAATAAATAGCATAAAAAATTATTTCATCATTTATATTATCAATAATATCATTTTTCCATATCATGGGGAATTTAAAAAGTAATAATCGGTGAGCTCAGATGGTAAGTAATTGATACATACAGTAGAATCTATAATTAATAAATAAGGCATAATCAATATATAAAGGTAAATAACAGAAAACACATTCCATTTAATCCATAACATGAGAATGAAATACATACATGGATAATATCAATACAACCATCTCATAGATAATAATCACTAAATTCTCAATAATGTAAATTCTTAATATTGGATTTGATGACTTTAAACATCATGATCTATATACTATCAATTCCTTGTTCCATGATAGTTTAACCAATGGCTATGTATACACCATAAACCCATTTTATTTGGAAAACTGATTTGACTCATGTGACATGTCGATGCATTGAGGGGATACCTTTAATTCAGCCCCAATCATCACTACTTGTCCAATTCATTCCTTATATATATATATATATATATTAAATGATCAATTCAATTCATAAAAATTTTAATTATCACAAAATTTCCATATTTGTGAAAAGAATACAGAATATCCACATTTCTATAGTGAATCAAAAAAATTCATAAAAAAATATCATATTTAAAAAAGTATATATTTAATAGGAAATAATCATATACATTATACAATGAATATAGATATTTAAGAGAAATATAGTGTTCAATGATTACCAGATCGTAATTTTTTCAAGAATATTCAATGACCACAAAATTAAAGAAAGCTAAATTTGAATTCATCATAAATATAAAAAATGTTGTAAAATCATGTCTAATAAAAATGGATGAAGAATATTAAAATAATATTTCATTATATATTTTTCATTGAAAAACCATGTAAAACATTTAAAATAAGCTAAATAGCATGAAATGGTTATAATTTTAGGAAAATCTATTAATGTTGTAACATTGGAAAGAAACCTTACTTTCATATTTTGTAAAGAGAGTTAAAAAATATTTTTTTTTTTAAAAAAATTATTTCAAATTGTTGAAAAACTAAATTATAACATAACATGTCCTGAATAAATCATTTGACTAAAAAAAATTTCTTTTTTAAAATATTTTTTAAAAATATAAACATGAAAAAAATATATACCTAATCAAAAAGAGATATAAGATCAAATTTTATTTTAACCCATAATGATATAAGAGTAAATTGAATTGAATCATTAATCATCATAAATAAATATATTAATTTGAAATATATATATATATATAAGAGTCAATATATACACCTCATAAAATTAAATAGGTGCATAATACCAAATATGTCTCAATGGAGTCGAATTTGAGACCAAATCCATTACCTTAAGATCGAGTTTACTCATAAGTGGTTTTAAAATCCTATATAATATATTCATATTTTCTATAATTAAAAAAAATAACTATATTAATATATATATTATCATATATGATTTATTTATATAATATTCTCACCCATTAAAAATCTTTTATTATTATCATTACTTTAGGTGTTTTCGGCTTTATCTTTCTTGTATGTTTTTTTGGTAGTCTTGGTTCTTGAATTTTTCTGATGAATCTATAATATAAAAAAATAATTCAAGATATAAATGTCATAAATATTCAATATCTATATATTTTTAAGAATCAATAAAATATAGAGACAAAAAAATGAATTTCACTGTTAATGGAGATGGTGGGTCGTACTACGCTTGAACATTTATTTCATATAAATTGGAAATGAAAAAAGAATTGTATCCCTTTTTGGAGGTGTTAGTCCACACATACACACAAGTGATTTTATCATTTTCCAATGGATTGGAAGGTAAGAAGGTAGATATGATATTATAAGTTCAAAAAACATTATTTCATAATTATGTTATAAACAACATACATATTAATTATTTATATCTTTATAATAATCCATGTGAGGTAGTAAAGGAAAAAATTACATCTGTTCGGGAGGCGGCAGTCTGCCGTACACCAATGTAATGGATTTTTTTCCACTCTGATGGAGAAGGAGATAGATCAATATTATGAAATTAACATAAGAACATTGTAATAGATGGTAGATATATTTTTTATTCTATTTTAGTAGTTACAATGAAATTTAATGTGGTAAAATATTAAGAATTTTGAAAGTGCTCAGTGAAGATGAATATATCTTATTTGAAAGTGCTCCTTTAGATATCCTCTTAGGGCTTATTGTTTTTCTTTTAGAAATAAAATAATATATATAAATTGGATAAGGATGTTCAAAATTTAATTTGGTAGGGTTTTTGTAAGGTAGTCTGATCAATGTAGTGTAAATAAAATAGAGAATGAGTTTCCTTTTTAAGTGATGGGAGGGACATTCTTGGAATTTCATAAATTACTAAATTAAGTTAAATTATTTTTCATTTCAAAATGGATCCAAATTAATATAATTATAATAAAATATATTAATTAATATAAATCCAATAAAATAATAAAATTTATAGAATTTTGGTTCTGTTTTCATCCCTATATTTTAGTTTTAACCAAATGTTAACCCTTTTTACAATCAACACAATATTAAAGTTTTCTACCCAAAATGGGTCAATAATGTTACCATAAAATGAGAAAAGAACCATAAATGGAACATGGTTTATTTTTTATACCATGTACCATTCCTTTTTATGAATATTAAATTTTTATTAATTTTTAACTATATAATAAAATATTATTTTTATAAAATATCATTAATGTAATTTTTGACAATATTTATTTAATTTCACTTTAAATATATCAAGAAAAATATGTAATTAGAATATAACCCATTTATACATTAGTAATACTTCATATGTACCAATAAAATTCATGAACCAAAATAACTAATCCAATTAAATTTACTTTTAATATTTTTAAAATTGGTTTATTTAATTTTCTATTAAATCAATAAATATAGTGTTGCTGTTACATAAGAATTTATATACTTTTTCAATCAATAAATGTTAAAAATAAATTAAAATTATAAAAAAGTAAATTATTATTTTAAATTATGAAATAAAAATGAACATACACTCTTTTTACCTTTATTCCAAGATATTAGATATATCAAAAGTCAAGGGGTTGACTTTTTTATTTTTCCATTATTAAAGTAATATAAAGTTTAATATCC
The DNA here is from genome assembly GCA_963277665.1 of Viscum album. Taxonomy (NCBI): domain Eukaryota; kingdom Viridiplantae; phylum Streptophyta; class Magnoliopsida; order Santalales; family Viscaceae; genus Viscum; species Viscum album. The sequence goes on along the minus strand of OY728157.1, from coordinate 2,111,044,234 downwards.
AAGGAAAATGAAACAATGTGGCCATATATTCATGACATGGATGGAAATGGACCAATTAAATTAATCTAATAGGATTAATGGAAGTGTTATAAAAATTTTAATGCCTTATCACAATATTTTTTAACCTTAATTGGCTGATTTACAATTTACCAAGGTGATAAATTTTACCACTTTTAATATTATAAATTAAAAAATAAAAGGTTAATATTTACAAAATTTCACAATCATTATTTAAAATGTAGAATTAAATTTATGAAATTTAATTCATAGAAGTGGATGAAATTACTTTTAAAATTAACCTGAAAAATGCGATGAAAAACAGTTTTAGGAAAAATTCCTTTTCAAGTACAAAAATGAACTCAAAATCATGTATAATAATTATTCAAATGAAATTAATTATATTAATTATAACTAAAAGAGTCTTATGTTAATTTATGATTGATTTTAAATAATTATTTTTCTTTTTAAATTAATAGAAATATTCATTTTGGAAAAATTGGTATTTTTAATTATTCACAAAAAATCAATATATTCAAAAGAATCTCAATATTTCAAAAAATGTTAATATTTAAATGATGAATTAAAAAATTTTATAGTTATCACCTAATAATATTTAGATAGGTTTTCTCAGTTCTTTAAAAGTTTGATTTTCTTACATATAAATCTATCAAAGAAACTTATTTAAATAGAATTATATATTAAAATCTTGGATTGTTACATTATACCACCTTATAAGAATTTTACACAAAATAATATCATTTAAATACCAAAAATTGAGGATACTTATTAATAATTACATCCTTATGTCTCAATTAGATCCCATAATTTTAGGATTTTTCTATAAAATTGTAACCAAACAATGGTCTTGTTTTGTTGTAGTTTGTCTCTATGAATCATAATTTCCACCAGTTGATCCTCATAAGAGATATACTGATCTAGTGATACAACCTATGAGTTCAGTTCATGAGAATTATTAGTTATGTACATCCTCATAGAGATTCAAGTAACTCATCATGAAGTTGAGGGATATTATTTGCAATCTCCAATCAATAAACTACCATATCGATAATATTAGTAATTTAAAAGGGACTAAGATATCATGGGATAATATTTCATAAGCTTCAAAATTTCATAAAATTATTAGTATGAGATATTCATAGGAATATTTTTTCACCAATATCAAACTCTAGGTCTAGAAAAAAATTGTTAAAATAAAATTTTTGATCGTTCAAATATTCCCTTACGTGTTGCTGAATGGATATAGCCTTCTATTCCATTTCCTCAAGTAGATCTGGTCCCAATAGATTTATTTCTACAACTTCATCTCAACATGTTTGTATTTTTTTACTTAAATGCATAAATGGATTTATATGGATCCATCAAAATTCTCAAGATAAAGATATTTTTATAAAAAAAATCCACGATAGGAAGTTTTGATCCCAACCACACTTGAAATCCATAGATAAATATCCCAACATGACTTCTAGAGTTTTAAAAGTCCTCTTAAACAAACTATCAGTTTGAGGATGAAAAGTATCAATGAAACTCAACTCTATATCCATATAATTCTGAAGGATTCTCTCAAAAATTAAAGTAAACCTCAAATCATGATCAGAACAATTTTGAGTGGCACTCTATGATATCTACCAACATCCTCAATGTATAACAAAGCAAGATGATCAAGAAATAAATCTTCTCTAATATCCCAAAAATTTAGTGATTTTGTAATTTGATTTGATAAAACCAAAATATAATTATTTCCATTAGATATTTAGGGGAGTTTAATGAAAAAATAAATAATAATGTATTCATGTATCCATTATGATACAGATGACATCTTCTTATACTTCTATATCTTAGCCTTAATTTGATGACACACCGGGAAGCCTATACAAAATCAAAAATATACCTTTTCATGTTATCTAACCAAATATTATTCTATCATGTCTCTATACACCTTTTTACTTACAAGATGAATAGACAATAATGAACTATGATACTCATCCAATAGTTATGTCTTCAACTGTGGTATTGATGGGACACAATCTTGGTTCTTAAACATTATCAATCTGACATAATTATAGTCTAACTCTGGAAAACACCTAACCTTATTCTACAATATCACACCTTCCTTCTACTCTTTATTAATAATGTCATGTATATATGGTTAAAAATTCATCATAGAAAGATAAGATCTATCCCATTTCATCAATATTTCATGATCGTTCTTCTATAATTTCATACATATTATATCTCTTTAAATCATAATAATGGAAAACTAGCATGATATTTCTTACTCAGAGCATTTTCCACCATGTTCACATACCAAGTGTGGTAATATATAGAACAAAAATAATATTTGACCAACTCCTACCATCTTCTCTATGAAATATTAATCACTTTATACGTAAATATATACTTTAATATTTTATATTATATATATATATCAAAAAATTTACCATAAATATAATTCCTCCATATCTTTAATGAATCAATTACCATTTCTATCTCCAAATCATGGTTTTGGTAATTTCTTCATGAATTTTCAGCTGGTGAGAGGCAAAAGATATCACCATATCAATGTGCATGAGGAGACATCATAATCCCTTCACTGATGAATCATTATTGATCACAATCCCATCATCACTATAGGGTATTTTAATCCATGGAACACTAGAAAACATTCTCTTCAATTTTTTTAAACACTCTTCACATTCATCTACCATAAATATTTGAACCCCTTTTGAGTCAACTTAGTGTGAAGATTATATTTTTATGAGAAATATCTCACAAAGCATTAGTATTATACTAGAACCCCAAGAATACTACAGATCTCATTCAACATGGTTGGTCTTTTACATTGCATAATAACATACATCCTTTAAGGGACCATTGATATAGCCTCTCTTGAAATTATATGACCGATGAATGAGACATTTAGTAACCAAAATTAATAACTGAGAAATTTGGTATATAGATTATCCTTTTGTAGGGTCTTGAACATGATCCCCAAATATTCTTCATATTGTTCCTTTATCTTAAATTTTATAATAATATCATCTATAAAGAATATAACAAATTAATCAAGGTAATATCTAAATATCGTATTCATTAAATCTAGATTAATAACATAGGAATTGGTAAATCTAAATTCAAGTACATTAATTTCCTAATGGAGATACCTCATATGGAAGAATATCATTGGTATATCTTCCTTCATGAACATTATCTGATGATATCCATATTAAATATCAATCTTGTAAAAATATTTAGTTCCTTTTAATTAACCAACTAGATCATAAATATGGTGTATATGAAAATTGTTCTTAAAAGTGATCTTGTTATGTTCTTGATAATCAATTAAAATATGAACTGACCTATCTTTTGTTTAAATAAAAATATTAAGTGCACCCTAAGGTGATGCATGGGGCTGAATTAATCCCTTATCAAGATTATTCTAGAGTTAATTCTTCAATTCCTTGAAGTCAATTGGGTAAATTATATATAGATTCATTGAAATAGGTGTAAAAACATGTCTTAAGTCTATTGGAAATTCAACTTCATGATTCTGGGGAAAACTGGTAAATTATTTTTGGAAAGACATCATTAAACTCCCATATAATATGAATATCTTTAATGTTGAGTTTCCCCTAAACCATTTGAGATAAATATCCCTCATGAAATAGTAGTAAAACCCATATGAGGGAATTAATTACCATTAATTGTCTCAGGACATCCTTCCACCAGTATATTATCATAGATTGATTCATAATATTGAATGAAACTTCCCTTCCTCTGCAATTGATATGGGATCTACATTAAGAGTTCTAATCCATTACCATTATTTACTTCAAATTAAAATATAAGAATAATAATGATATTTAGAGGAATTAAATTCCCATAAACTTTTTATTAGAGAAAATATATAGACATGAGAAGCAATTATTCTACTATTGGGAGTTCTCACTAGCAACACAACATAAAATCATTTATGTGGTGTTGTGATACCCTTATAAAATTTTTCATATATAAAATAATGAGTATAACCCAAATCAAATAAAAAAATCAATTCTAGAGTGGATGATAAGTGTACCTTTCACCACATTTCTAAAAAATTCCACTTCAGTTGTAGTAATTCTATATTTTGATCCTTCAACCCTTATCTTCTAATGTGGTAGTTTCCCCGGATACTTGGGGAACTAGTTTGAATAATTTCCCACATATTTATAACAAAATGAATGGAAAATAGTGGTTTGCTTCCATTCTTTACAATCATTGTCCATAAGACCATTATCTCCACACTTGTAACAAACTACCATTCTGTTGAAGTATTTAGCAATATTTTTCATTACAAGATTTTTATTTCCTGGAAATTACTTCATTCCAGTATTATTTTCTGATGTGTCCCCCTTTTTTGGTTTTTAGCTAACCAATTATTATATTTGTCTCCCTTGAAGATATTGGATATAGAAAATTCCTTCTATATCTTAATGTCACTTGATACTAAATCATCATATGATTAAAATGTTTGAGAAACTAGTTCCCTTTAGAGACTCCACTAAAAACCATCAAAGAAACAATTGAGATTTCATTTAATATTATGTATCTAGTATGAAGCATGCCTGAAAAATCTCTTAAAGCCGTCCAAAAAATATAACTCAATTTCTTCACCCATCTTCTTTAAAGTAAGGACCTTCCTCCCAATTTTAGTTCGATATTCTTGATGTACGGATTTATTTCATAATATCACTAAAATAGTTCCCCATTATAATATATATATTTTTTCAACATATTTATTGTTTAAAATAAATGACCACTATTGATTGAAATCTCCTCTCAAACAATACACTACCAAATAACATTTCATGCTTCATAATATCCCAAAAAGAAATAATATATTTTTTAGGGAATTAATCCACTGCTTAGCTAGAAAAGAATTATTAGTTCCATTTAAAGATGAAGGATTATATCCTGTGAAGATATCCAGCATAAGAGAATCATGTTTTGGAATAGTTTGTTTCTCTATTCATAAAATGTTATTAATCATAACATGAGTAATATTACCTAATATGGTCATTATCAACTGAGTTCCAATACCAAAAGTGTTGGCTTGGTCAGTCGGGTGATCTCTATATTGTCTACAGACATTGATTCTATTTCATCCATAAGGAACCATCATTGAATAATGGAACACACACAATGAGTTATCACATAATCATTATGAGTATTGATCCATAAAATAAAAACCCATATAATGGTAAAATTTATGAAATTATATATTGGATTACCACAATTATTATAATAGTTATCTTTATATAAAATCTAGTTCCCCTGGTTTATACCAAACTTCCTTCGAATAAAATACCAGAAACTCCTACTTTAGTAATCCAAAGAAAATTTTTCTTTTATTACATTGGTATAATATGTATATATATATATATAATCTCATATAAATGTTTTTATTAGTTTTGTTTCCCTAAAGTACTATATACATACATGATTACCACATTACATTAGAAATAAAAAATACATAGCATAAAAAGATTCTTTCATACCTGATATTATTTATAATTTCCTTCTTAATATCATAGGAAAAGGAAAAAATAAATTTTGAGCTCAGATACTCAATTAGAGTTACATACATCATAAGCTATTATGCATTAATAAGTGATAATCATTATGAAAAGGTAAATAGATAAAAAACATTACATTTAATCTATTGCTTGAGCATCAAATGCATCCTTTTCTAATATCAATGAATTAATATCATGGATTATATTATATAAATTTCCAAAGAGGTAATAATTAATATTGGACATCATGATTTCATATATCATGATATCTATAATATCAAATCCTTGTTCCAAAAATTTTAAATGATGGGTAGGGATAAACTCGAAACCTATCTATTTTGTCTAACTGGTTTGTCTCATGATACCAATTGATGCATAAAGGGGTCATCTATAACCAAGATCAACCAATAACTATATATCTATTACATTACCCAAATATTTAACACCTAATTCAATTCATAAAAATTATTACTTATCAAAAAATGTTCATATTTGAGTAAAGAACATGAAATATCAATATTTCCCAATCTAATCATATAATTTTTATAACAAAAAACCACATATATAAATGTTATATAATTTAGGAAGTAATAATATCCATGATTCAAAGAACATATATATTTAATATAAATTTATTCTTTAATGGTCAAAATAAAGTGAATTTTTTCAATTTAAAGTTAATGGCCACAAAATTAATGAAATATGACTTTCAATTCATCATAAATACATATTTTGTAGTAAAATAAGTTATTAGTAGAAAATTGAAGTGAAGTAGTAAAATAATATTTCATTAAATAGTTTTCTTTGAGAGATTATAGATAAATTGGTGAATATTATAAATAGAATAGAATTATCATAGTGGTGGGAAAATCCATTAATGTTTTATGCATTAAAAAGAAAAACTAATTTTGGATTTTATAAGGAGAGTTTCAAATGATATTTTTGGAAAATAATTTTAAATATTACCTTAAAAAGACTTAAAATTCAAGGATAACATAAAATTTCCTTAATAAATTAATTGAGTTTTAAAATTTATTTTTTAAAACAAAATTAAAAAATATGGACAAGTGTAAAAATATACCAGATCAAAAGGTATATTGGATCAACTTTTATTTTAAACATTATTATTAAAAGAGTAAATTGAATTGAATGACTAAAAATCAGGAATAAATAAATATTCAGGTTTAAAAAATTAAATGTGTATTATATATAGTAAATAAAAATACATAGGTGAATAATACCAAATAGGTCACAATGGAGTGCATATTGATATGAAATGTCTTACCTCAAGTCCAACTTGCCGCATAAGTGATTTTAAAATACAAAATAATAAATTTTGATTTATTTAAATTACCTTAAATAATGATATAAATATATATAATAACATATATGATCAGTTTATAACATTTTAGGACCCATTTGTTAAAAAACATTTTTGATCATCATTATTTTGGGTGTTAATTTCATTATTTTTCATGTATGTTTTGATTTTGTAGTATTGATACTTTCATCTCAATAATAGTTTAATAATATATAGAATTATATTCAACATATAAATATAATATATTTTCAATATATATATTTAGAGTCATCCATAAAATATATGGAAGGTAAAATGAATTACAATGTCCACAGAGACATTAGGTCTTACGTACGCATGAACATTGTTTTCACTTTTCCACAAATGGATCTAAAGAAAGTTAAATTATAATTCAAAACTATAGGATCATTTATATTTTTTATATATTATATTAATTCATTAAATATATGTTTATTACCATATGTGTAAATCAAAAAAATGAAAAACTAATCACATCTCTTTATAGAGGTGGTAGTTCACACGTACGCACGTGTGATGTTATAATTTTCCAATGGATTGGAATAAATGAAGGTAGAAGAGAAATTTTAAGTTTATAAAAATAAAAATCTCAAAAATATCCTATATATATATTTAGTATATATTAATTATTAAAATCTTCTTAATAAGCCTTTCAAGGTAGTAATGAAAAAAATACATCTGTTTGCGTGGCGGTAGTCCTCGATACACACGGGTGATGGTTATGTTCCTCATTTTATAGATAAGGATATGGATAAATACTATATGATCTATATTTAAACATTTATTTATATGGGGGATAATATTGTTATTATATTTCAATTTTTAGGTCATAATTTAAGGTGGTAAAAGAAGAAGAAAAATGAAAGTGTTCCTTGAAGATGATTAGATCTTCTTTGAAAGAGCTCATTCGGATACCCTATTACAAAACTATGGGGTTGTATTTTAGAAAGACTAGAAAATAAATATGTTTTATAAGTACCTTTTTAGGGTAAATAGATTTTTTTTCCAGTCCAAGGTGTTCAATGTGGTGTAAGGAATTGAGAGAAGTGGTGTCCTTTTATCTGTAAGGGGAGGGGTATTCCTAGAATTTCATAATTTATTAAATTAATATAATTTATTTTTATTTTCCAAATGGAAAAAAATTAATTTATTTATTTTATATGATGATAATTAGCCTAAATTAGCTCATCCAGATAAATTGGTGAATTTTTTGTTGAGTTTTTATCATTATCATTTAGTTCTAACCCTTTGATTAACCCTTTTGATAATTAACGCAATATTAACGTTTTCTCCCATTTAAGGGTCAAGAATGAGACCAAAAAAGTGAAAAATACCCATAAATGGAAGATTAACATAAAATTAATTTTTATGAAGAAAATAATTTTATGAAATTTAAATCATTTAATAATATATATTTTTTATAAAATATATTTAATGTCAATTTTGAATGTACTCATTTATTTCGACATTAAATACATAAAGAAAAAAATATAACTTTAATATATTTATTTAAAATATACCTAATACACCATATTTATCTATAAAATTGATGGAACAGAATAATTAGTCTAATTTAAATTACTTTCACTATTTTCAATGTAATTTATTTCATTTTTATAAAAAATGAATAAATTTCGTGTCGATTTTGTGTAAGAATTTAAGGCAATGATTCAATAAATAAAAATTAAAATTAAATTACAATGATGGAAAAAATTAATTTATATATTATATGAACATTTAATATTGAACATAACCTTGTTTTTTCAAATCTATAAATATTATAGATATTAAATTAAGTAGTTTCGTATTTGGTTTGTATTCATTTCTTAAAGTAATATATAGGTAGATATTAAGTAAAAATTCCCCTAATAGAAATATTTTATAAACATAGATGCAACTATATAAAATAAATTCTTAACATATGATAATGGTGATTTTTATATAAATTTTATATCCTTATCACATTAGTTTTTAACCTTAATTACAAGATTTACCCTTTACCAAAGTGATAATTTTTACCACTGTTCATATTTAATATGAAAAAATGGGAAATATTAACCAAATATGAACCTCGTGATTCCAAATATAGAATATGTTTTATTAAATTCAATTAATAAAATTGGCCCAAATTAATTTAAAAATATACCGGTAAAATGGGATGAAAAACAATTTTCTATAAAAATTATTTTAAGCCCAAAAATGAACTTACACTATAATAATGTATAATAATTATTCAAATATAATAATTTAAATTATTTATATCTAAATATTTTTTTAATAATTTGTGATTGAATTGAAAAAATTAAGGGTTTTTTTCAATTAAAATAAATTTTAGATTTACAAAAAATATGTATTTTTAATTATTCAATGAAAAATCAAAAATTTAAAAAAAGAATACTAAAAACTCAACCAAATATAATATTGATACTATGAATCAAAAATGATACAATTTCCACATAAAAATATTTTAATAGGTTTTCATGGTTTCTATGAACTTGATATTGTATGAAATGAAATCTATCAAATAAATTTATTTAAGGAAAAATACATAATAAAACCTCAGGTTATTATAAAGAATCCACCACTACTTTAAGTGGACTGATTATATAAGGATGGAGAACATGAAGAAACATCTCTAACAACTAGCATGAGATAATTATATCATAAGTAATAACAAACCCTACTCTCCCTAATCTACAATCCCACTCACTATAAAATACAAGAGAGACTCCATTAGTAGTTGGAAACTAAACATGACAATAGTTATAGTTGATCTATGCTTTCACAAAGATCATCCAATATATTCTAATTAAATGGTAAAAGATATAAGGGTATATAATAAGGAAGTCCCATTCAACATAGATGTCATAAATCATCTCGCAAAACTACAGACATTTAAAACCATGTTTTATCCTCTTCCCCAACTACATGGAAAGATCCAATATGAATGGAATAAAAATATAATGTAATACCAACTTGTCGATCAATAAATATGATATAAAATAATGATTTGTTCCTATATAAAAAAATACAAACACCACAGTGGATAAAATAAATATTGTACAACGAATTGTAAAAGTCCTTAATAAAACTTCCACCAATGTATACTCCACTAAATAAATACATCTAGCCTCAACTCCTCCCCGATATTTCTTCACTACTGAGTACCCACATTACTAGAGATTGACATACACTAACCTTTGATTCACTAGAATAAACCTGATATATTTTTGTAAGATTGTATCCAAATTTTCTTCTTTAGGAAATTCTTCCAATAAGATTCTTAATATTACCTGGTTTCCCACAATGAATATAAGTCTTGGGTGTTTCTATTAAGTTAGTCTTGGTATGACCATTCCTCCCGTACTAATAGAAAACTACTTATTGTTATCTTAAAGAAGCCCCAAAACTATTCCTGAAGTTACTAAGAACCCTGAATTATCCTTTTATATCCTAATGAAACAACCTAGAAACCTCTAACTATGACCGAAGCTCCACCTAAAATTATTTTCCTAGATATGTCTTCCTCAACAATATGTTCCTTATCAAATACCTCATCAAATATCATAAGGAATAGGAGAATCAGTATTGACCTAATATTAGACCTCATACTCATCTAAAACTTTCTATGATTGAGATAATCATTATATAAAATCTCAGGTGATAAAAAAACATTGAGATAAGAGTGGCATAAACAACTGGAAAAATGGGTTATTTCCACAGTTCAAAATTGTGGAAATATGCCCCAAAACCGTGGTCATAGGCTACAACCACGATTTTGGACAATCGTGGCCACTATCGTGTTGTACCCCACACTTTTTGATTTTCATGATCACAATCACTTTCATATATGTTTAACTTTGTTTTAAGTGTTTTTGAATGATAGGCACAAGGTTGCCAAGAAAATGGCCCAAGAAAGAATCAAGAAGTGGACTGAAAATCAGTCCACCGGCCAACCGGTGGCTTCACCACCGGCCGGCCGGTGGACCCTGGGAAGGATGCTGAGCCACTGCTTCAGTACCGGTCAGCCGGTGGCTTGACCACCGGCCAGCCGGTGGCACCTGCACTCAAAGGGAAGCTACTGCCTCCCCACCAGCCAACCGGTGGCCTCAGCACCGGCCAGCCGGTGGCACCCTCTCCAAATAGTGTCAGCTACTGCCTCACCACCGGCCAGCCGGTGGCTCTGGCACCGGTCGACCGGTGGCCCCTGGACAGGAATCCTATGCCTTTTTGCAAACACCGGCCAACCGGTGGCCCTGCACCGGCCAGCCGGTGGACACAGTCAAACTAGCCGTTGGGCTGTTGACCAGCCTGTCCACTTGGCTCCCAACGGCTCTTTTAGCCTCTCCAACGGCTCCGAAGCCTCCCCAAGGGTTCCATGCCTATAAATAAAGGCCAAGGAAGCCCCGGACACCTACCGGAACACTACGGAAGCCCACAGACACTTCTTGGATCAATTGGCCAACCTCCGGCGACTTCCTCCAAGGGAACCCCAAGTGCTCCAACAACTTCCACATCCAAGGAGCTCCACCCAAGAAGCTTGGAAGCGGCCTTCAAACATCTCCAATCAATCAAAGGCGCCCAAGACTTCCTCAATTACGGTTTTTATTGTTTATTTTATTTTGAGCTTAAAATTGGGTTTGTGCCTACAAACCCCAAACTCTTCTCTTATCCCCCTTTCTTTTGGGTTTCACGCCACCATTAAGGTGTGAAGAGGTTTCTTCAAGCCTTTCCTTTTAAAAGGCTTGTGTTTCGGTGAGCTAGCCTTCACCCGTTAAAAAGGCTAGTGGGTTCTTGCTAAACCATCAAAAGCAAGTGGGTTCTTGCTAAACCACAAAAAGCAAGCTGTAATAGGTCCTAGTGCTACCTCAAAGCCTAGTGGGTTTCTTGCTAAAACCATTGAAAAGCAAGTGGTAGGAATCTCTCAACGGTTGAGTTGGGAGCGGAGACGTAGGCCGGGTTTTGGCCGAACTCCGTTATCAATTTCTTGTGTGATTGCCTTCTTTATTTCCGCTGCACTTTCAACTTTGATTTTAATTTGTTAATCTTTTTTAAAAGGAAATTCACCCCCCCTCTTGCCATCATTCCCCGTTTTTTCCGACCCAACATTTGGTATCAGAGGACGTGTTTTGAATAATTCCTTAACCGGTTTCAAATTAAAGATCCTACTTTTTTTTTAGATGGCTTCTACCGCTTCTTCCTCTCAATCCCCCGAAGGACATTCTTTGGATCGTGCTCCATTCTTTGATGGAGCCGATTATTCTTTTTGGAAAACCCGCATGACCACATTTCTTAAAAGCATTAGCTATCCTATTTTTAGAATTGTCATGCATGGTTATACTCTCTCTAGTAAAGATGAATCTCAATGGACCCCCGTAGACATTGCAAATTTCGAGCTTGATGGCAAAGACATGAATGCTCTACATTGTGGCTTAGATCGTAATGTTTTTGATCTTATTTCTTCTTGCACTTCCTCTTATGCTATTTGGAAATTGTTAGAACTAACCTATGAAGGTACTAGCATGGCTCAAAAGCAAGAACCGGCTCAAAAGCAAGAACCCGCTCGAAAGCTAGAACCCGATGCAAAATCCATACCTGTTTGCCCACCTCACAAGAAAAGGGCCAAGAAGAAGAAGAAGAAGGCTTTAAAGAAAACTTGGAGTGATAGCTCCTCCTTCTCTTCTTTCTCCTCGAGCGACAATGGTAATAATTGCCTAATGGCAAAACACGAGGTAACTTCTTCCGATTCCTCATCCTCCTCCTCTAGTTCTTCTAATTCATTTAATCATTTATCTTATGAAGAACTCTCACACGCTAGAGATCAATTAGAAAAAGGTTTTCATGCTTTATCTTCAAAATTTGTTTCTTTGAAAAAGTCTTTCAAAAAACTCTCTTCCGAAAAAGAACAACTTCTTAAAGAGAAGGAAGAGTTGACCCTTAAAATCCAAAACCTCCCGGATGTTGATTCTATGGAATCAACCATCAAAGATCTAAGAGAGACCCTAGCCAAGTTCACACAAGGGGAACAAAATTTGAACAATTTTCTTGGTTCCCAACGAATTTCTAGAACCACCCAAGGGCTTGGCTACACCAACCGAGCTTCCTCCTCCCATGCACCCACTATTTTTGTAAGGGGGAGCTCCGATTTTAAATTTTGTAATTATTGCAAAAAACCCGGGCACCTCATTTATGAGTGTAATTGCAAAAATGCCCGGTACGGTAGGCCAAAGACTATTTTCTATTCGGACGAGTTTTATAGGAGAAGACCCGCCATGAGACAAGTGTGGATTGAAAAATCCCTTCTTGCGAGTCTCTCCGGGCCGAAAATCATCTCTTTTCAAAATCCCTCTCCCCGGTGACTTTTTGTTTTTATTTAGGGGGAGTTAGGATCTTTTAAGCTTTTTTGTTATTTCAAGATTTTCAATTCCAACTTTCAATTTCAACTCTTGGTTTCAAAATTTTCAATTCAAAATTTTCTATTCAATTTTTGATCCAAAACTTTCAATTCAAACTGTTATTCAATTTTCATTTCAAAATTTTCAACAATTGGTATTATTTTCAATTGGTTTAAAATCTTGATTTTCAATTTATCCCTCAATCAAGTTTTATGCCCCATTCTATTTTGATAATCACAAAGGGGGAGAAATTTCTTGATTGATTGGGGGAGAATCTTTTCTCTCATGCTGAGTATTTATTTTCAATTTATCATTTAAAGCATGCCTTTCATTTAAGTTTTTACATTGCTTAGATAAGTGATTGTGATCATCAGAATAGGGGGAGATTGTTGTACCCAACACTTTTTGATTTTCATGATCACAATCACTTCCATATATGTTTAACTTTGTTTTAAGTGTTTTTGAATGGTAGGCACAAGGTTGCCAAGAAAATGGCCCAAGAAAGAATCAAGAAGTGGACTGAAAATCAGTCCACCGGCCAACCGGTGGCTTCACCACCGGCCGGCCGGTGGACCCTGGGAAGGATGCTGAGCCACTGCTTCAGCACCGGTAAGCCGGTGGCACCTGCACTCAAAGGGAAGCTACTGCCTCCCCACCGGCCAACCGGTGGCCTCAGCACCGGCCAGCCGGTGGCACCCTCTCCAAATAGTGTCAGCTACTGCCTCACCACCGGCCAGCCAGTGGCTCTGGCACCGGTCGACCGGTGGCCCCTGGACAGGAATCCTATGCCTTTTTGCAAACACCGGCCAACCGGTGGCCCTGCACCGGCCAGCCGGTGGACACAGTCAAACTAGCCGTTGGGCTGTTGACCAGCCTGTCCACTTGGCTCCCAACGGCTCTTTTAGCCTCTCCAACGGCTCCGAAGCCTCCCCAAGGGTTCCATGCCTATAAATAAAGGCCAAGGAAGCCCCGGACACCTACTGGAACACTACGGAAGCCCACGAACACTTTTTGGATCAATTGGCCAACCTCCGGCGACTTCCTCCAAGGGAACCCCAAGTGCTCCAACAACTTCCACATCCAAGGAGCTCCACCCAAGAAGCTTGGAAGCGGCCTTCAAACATCTCCAATCAATCAAAGGCGCCCAAGACTTCCTCAATTACGGTTTTTATTGTTTATTTTATTTTGAGCTTAAAATTGGGTTTGTGCCTACAAACCCCAAACTCTTCTCTTATCCCCCTTTCTTTTGGGTTTCACGCCACCATTAAGGTGTGAAGAGGTTTCTTCAAGCCTTTCCTTTTAAAAGGCTTGTGTTTCGGTGAGCTAGCCTTCACCCGTTAAAAAGGCTAGTGGGTTCTTGCTAAACCATCAAAAGCAAGTGGGTTCTTGCTAAACCACAAAAAGCAAGCTGTAATAGGTCCTAGTGCTACCTCAAAGCCTAGTGGGTTTCTTGCTAAAACCATTGAAAAGCAAGCGGTAGGAATCTCTCAACGGTTGAGTTGGGAGCGGAGACGTAGGCCGGGTTTTGGCCGAACTCCGTTATCAATTTCTTGTGTGATTGCCTTCTTTATTTCCGCTGCACTTTCAACTTTGATTTTAATTTGTTAATCTTTTTTAAAAGGCAATTCACCCCCCCTCTTGCCATCATTCCCCGTTTTTTCCGACCCAACATATCGTTGTGGCAGTAGGCCTCATCCTATTGCAACGATATTGAAAACCATGGAAACAGGCCTCCAAATTTGACTCTGTAGCGGTTTACCTATAGCCACGGTTTAAACCGTCACGGTTGACCTATAACCATGGTAAAAAATGTGGCTATAGGCGGATCTGGCCATAGTTTTAACCGTGGAAATAGGCTTGGAAAACCATGGCAATAGCCTAAATAAAAAATGTCCCCAGGGGGTTTCGATCCCTGCACCTTCACTTTTCAATCCAATGCACTAACCACTAC
Source organism: Viscum album (assembly GCA_963277665.1). Classification (NCBI taxonomy): domain Eukaryota; kingdom Viridiplantae; phylum Streptophyta; class Magnoliopsida; order Santalales; family Viscaceae; genus Viscum; species Viscum album. Next base: position 2,111,028,976 of record OY728157.1, on the reverse strand, counting down.
ACCGCGTCACAATTTTGGTATATGTATATGTTATATATATTAACAAAAACCATGGGAATAGATTCAAAACTGTGGCAGTAGGGCTTCCAGCCAAATTTTTTGTGGGAGTTTTTGTTCCTGTGGAAGCTAGGGAGTCCAATTGCCACAGTTTTGGAAAACCGTGGCTATAGGGCATCGAAAAAATTGGCCTATAGCCATAGTTTTGAAAATTGTGGCCATAGGCTACAAAACCATAGCTATAGTTCATGTAAAATAGGCTTATTTCCATAGTTTTAATACAATGGTTATAAGTCTGTGGTAGTAGCTCCATTTTCTCATTTTAGTACTCCATAAAAGAATTATCTCATAACTCTAAAGTCAAATATTCATGAGTACTTGGAGAACATAATTATCAGGATAAAAATATTGATTTAATTTCATATTTAAAGTGGCCCATGTGATACTATTGTTACATAGATTGTATGATGGAGTCCTATAATTTTCTTTCCAATCCTTCAATCATGTAAGTGTAAAATCCCATCATTGAGTCCTCTAGATCATTTAAAAAGTTTAATATCATTCCTATACACCCGAGAAACTATTCATATTTTTGTGGTACTCTATCACATGGATGATATGTGAATTCTGTTTGAAAATTGTAGGTTATGATCAACTATTTTTTCATATTTTCCAACACATGAATGTCCTAGAGTCTAAATTTTGAGAATAATAGATTCAACCATTGAAGGGTTTACTAGAGGATTTTATCACAAAACCTATGTGATAGTTTCCCCTCTTAGATATAGAAGAACTATTATAAGATGAATTATCCAATAAACACAAAACAAAACATCTAATTATCTTAGTATAAAATATTTTATTCAAAAGATGAATTTCAAGCATCCATATTAATCCTTCATACAACATGAATTTAAAGAAAACAAGGATTCAATGAATAAGAGACAAAACATTATAAAACCACTGGTTCACATAAATAAACTCTATACTTGTTTATTTTAAATAACCTAAAAAAATTCAATCTTGAAAAACTTTCCTAACCTCTCATGGAAACTCATGTTCATACATGGAAGTGAGCTGGCCAAGCATGCTCCTGTAATTACTTCCTAAATTTAGATGGTCTTGAATATTCTATAACATATACCCTGATCCAAAACCAATAATTTTCATTACACTTCCAACTAGGTATTTTTCATGATAATATTTTATAAAAAATCAACATAGGTCTATGTGAAAAATTACAAGATATGGTCTACTGTAAGGTGGAGATAAAAAAATAACCAAAACTTATCAAATGAGGATGTGATAAGACAAAAACTAACATAGTACAATGTTGAAGGAGAGTAAAATTCCATGCAATATACCACATTAATAAAAAACAATAATAATGAAAATAAAAAAAAGGAAAAATAAAAACCAAGTCTACATGTGACCAACCGTCAATGCAATCCCAATCCACCATCACTACAACAAAAACAACCTTTAACAATGTAAGAATTGGCCTATATTGACACTTATAAAGAACTGACAACCGCAACATGGTTTAAAGGCGAAGGCTTTCATCAATGATTGAAGATCAATGATAATGGGATGCTTTATCAATTATAAATAAATTATGATAAAGGGATCCTTTGAAATTAACCAAAATTACTAGGCAAGAACTTCACATGTAATAGAATGTATGACATGCTATACCAAGCGCGTAAGGGAATATATTTTCCTGAGACATTATTATATATTTACTATTTTAAATTAATTTAATATATTTGATAGATTGAAATACCAATAATATTGTGTTATCTTACTTCACACACAACATTGGATTTCTTCTAAAGCTTACATAACACGCAAGACTGAGTTTTGTAGGACAATAATATATTATTAAAATATTATTATTTAATATAATAAGATATAACCTAGCCAATAAATTATAGGTTATTAATAGTATTAAATAATATAAGAAAAATTTTTGTTTTCAAAAAATATTAAATAAAATCATTGGTTATTAATTAATTAAAAACTAATATAATAACCAATTGAATATGATGGGATCACTTTTATAGAAAACTAATTTACACTTCGGAAGGTGTTTTATCCTAATAAATTAATTTAATTACAGTTAGTGATTAATAATAATATAATATTTATATTATATATTCAATAAATATTTTTTCATTCATCAAATAAATTTTATAGGTATAATATAAGTAAAAACCCAATATTATGTATAAAGATCATCATTTTTCTAAAGAAATATTTATCACCTTTTAATAGAGAACCTATTTTAAATTAATTTTTTTATAATTTTAATAATTTTATACATCAAAATAAAGATTATTTTTAAAATAGGGAAATAAAATTTATATTATGTAATTTTTTTTGTTTTTCTGTGAAGTTTCATTCTTTGATGAATAGTGAAAATTAGGGAATTTTAATTCAAAACTGCTTTTTCATCTAATTTATTTATAAGTATAAATATTATTTTTTAATAGTTTTAAACATTAATTAGATATATTCTGTATAATTTAATAAAATTTATGTAATTTTAATCAATTTCATTTGAAAATTGTATATAAAAACTAGGCTATCATTTAAACACTTTTTACTTTAAAAACCAGAATTCTCTGCCCATCTGCAGGATTTAATTTAATTTAATTTCCTCCACTTCTATTATTGGAATATGGAAAAACTTATTACATATTTGTAATAATAAGAATATATAATTTCTAATAAGGTTAAATTATTTTTGGATCAAAAAATGATTAATGAAACTGGTTGAAAATAATTACAATGATTAAGAGAAACGTTAGTTTAGTAAGGGAATGAACCTCAAACTTAAGGGACAAAATGACTTAGAATATTTCCCAAAAACCATTTTAATTACATATTTAGACCCTATACGAAATTTTATATACTATGAACTATTATTTGAGTTGCTTTTCATAGGAGAAATGATGGATTAATTCCATTTTCCAAAATTTACAAGAGTGTCACTCCTCCTCCACTATAAAACGTAACTCACCCCTCCCACATCCTCAAACCTATAAAGAAACTTTGGATCAAAAAACATCTTCCTAAAAATCTCTTAAATATCCCTCCACTCAGCTTAAAATCCTCACCTTGTTCATAAATCTATCCATGGAAGCCTTTTGGTGAAAAACAAAAGGATTTTTCTGATTAAGAGGTAACATCCTTCATCAATCTCTTAAGTTTTATTTATTTTTCAACTCATTAAATTATCCTTATTACATTATTATATAAAAAAATAATCCAAAAGATACCAATATTTTTTTTATTTTAATTTTAACATCTACATTCACACACACTTCCGTCAAATGGGTAACAAACTTACCATTCTTGTGTACTGTTAACTACCACCTCCCGAAACGAAGTTTGTTCTTTTTTCTTTTACCACATATAATGGTTTGGAATTATGATGGACACTATATTTATATATTTTATATATTATATTTAAAATATATTTATACTAATTTAATTATATTATAACACATAACTCTATGCACTACATTTTGTGAGAATATAATAACATTGTTTGGGGAAGTGTGGACTATCGCCCCCCAAAGCAATATGATACGTTCACACTATAAATGGAATGTATAATATATGGTTTTAATAAAAATATGTAACATATATTAAATATATGTGATACTATAATTATAATATTAATGCATATATATATCATTTTCTTTTCATTCTTTTAATATGAAAAATAAATGAAAGTAGTGTTCATGTGTATATACGGCCTACCATCTCCATGAATGATGCATTTCATATCTTATCTCAAAAATAGTACGGATTATTATGAATACATATATTGAATAGAAATGATATTAACATAATTGTGTAAAGTATGTAGATGGTTAAACCATGATATAATTATTAATAAAAACAAGTAATAACAAAAAAACATACTCGACAATCTAGGACACATGAAATAGTGAAAATAATGAAATATTGTTAACTAATGGGTAATAATATGTTATAATAATGTAATATATGATTTTATAAATATTATTATGGTTATGATATTAGTAATTTACATGTTTAAAACCATTATAATAATGTTAAATGACATTCAATTGAAAAGTTAATGCAAGGTAAGGGACTTCATCTCAATTTCATTTAATTAATGCATATTATAATGTTATGAACCAAGTTTCTTTTATATGGTTTATATAATATTATTTGACATGTTATATAATGAATCTTATAATTATCATGATATTATATGTTTCACATAATTCATTGGTAATTATGAATCAAATGTTTAAAAGTGGTATGGGATACATTGGAATGATTGAAGACTATTTTCCTCAAAAATGTTATTAATGGTATTTCAATGGTATTTCAATTATTTGAGGATTTATTTATTGTTGTGAACCTAATTTCTTATATATGATGTACAAACATCTCCATTGACTTGTAATATCCTGATTCATTCATTCTTCATGGAATTTTGAGTTCCAAATTGAATAATTTCATCTAAGGGGATTTGAGTTGAAAGTTACCAAGTGGAAAAGAATTTTATTACCCAATTTCTTTTCATTGGGATATAATACAAACTCATTTTCATTAATATTCTATGATTATGTATATAATTACATTGAATATATATTTTTTATTTCCAATTATTTAATTTTATTTACATTTGATACAAATAATCTACTCATTGGTTGATTCTCACTTCATCATTATAATATTTTCAAGGGTTTACTTTAAAATATCAGTTTGTTTGGGATTTTTTACACATGAATTTCCATCAGAGGAAATTTTTTGATCATTGTATAATAAACCATTTACTTTAATTTTACTATGTTTATTTATCACCATTATCAAATAATAGTATTATTTTTCCACTCTCTGCTACTCAAAATGTTTTGAAAATGTTTTTTTAAACCCGAGTTCATTTATCACTTTAGTTGGAGAACATATTTTATTCCAAAACCCCTAATTTATAAAAATGTTTTCAAAAATGTTCTTAACCATTTAAAATTATTTATTACATACATGTTTACCCTTTTGTCTTTTACAAATTTTTTCAATGGAATCTCCTTGTCATTTTCCGAACAAAAATTTTTCTAACCTTTTTAACATGGAAATGTAATATTCATTTTATCTTGTACAACATGTACGTTTTTACCCACCATAATTTATTAAAATATTCCTTGTAAAGTTTAAATGTTTAGTTTTTATAGAAAACGTTTTCAAAAGTGATTTTAAAATAAAATTATTTTCAATTTTTTTCAAAATTAAAATCATATTTTCATCATGAAGGTTTTTAAAAGATATTTTTATATTATTTTTATTCCTCAATGACAACAACCCTTTATTTCTACTCCACTTGGGATATGTTATAATGATACAATACTTATTATTCTTCTGGATGGTTTATGATTGAATTTTCCAATGGTATTACTCACATTCCCTTCCTTGATTTCTTTTTTAGTTCCCATGAAATATTAAATTCCCTCTGATCATTATAAATTAAATTTCCCCTTATTATCCATATTATTTAACATCGATATGTTTATTTTCTAAATCATATATAATTTTTACATACTATAATTAATTTAAATGTTATTTTATTATTTGGGGAAATATTTATAAATCCTTATTTTTTCTTCCATATAAATATTTGATAAGGCATATAGTTTATTAATTAAATTGAATATTCGATATAAGGAAATATTCGGATGGGTAATGAAAGCTGGGGCCCAAATTTTATATATCCCCTTGATGCATCGATAGGTTCTCATGAAGAAAATTAGTTCCAAAAATTAAACAGGTTTATATGTATAGTTTTAAGCATAATTGTGAAAGTTCATGATGGTATATGTTTTCACATGCCTCAACATGATGCTCAATAATTATGTATTTCCATTATTTTGGTTCATTTATTATTTATCCATGAGATTTTTCATCTAAATATATATGTATTCATTTCATTATCAGTTCATTGATTAAATTACATGTGTTTGAGTTTCTTACCTTAACATATTTATTTTTAATTATTTATTTATTTCAATGGAATGTGTTTCCATTTATTTAACATTTCATATTATTCAGGAACATCCGTCCTATTTTATAGATTACTTGGAAAGTGTATTCCATTATTACATTTCCATATTAAATATTCTCAATGATTCATTATTTATTCCAATGTACTTTACCCTTACTGACCATTTAATCACAACCTTATTATTTTTCCTCATTGAAGGATTCCCTTAAGTGTGACAAGAAATATATGAAATAATACTCTAGATGGAATAAAGTTATTATCCTTAAAAGAGAAAAAATTATGTTGTAATTAGTGTATTCATTTTTAACACAAAGCTAATGTTTATATCTGGTTTACCAAGAAAAATAAACTATTAGGTCCTTCGGTATTTTATTATTAGAAATCAAGTCAATGTAATGGTAGTAGACACTGTCTCCCAGATTTATGGGGTTGGGTCTCTATAAGCTTTATCATTGCTTCAACAAAGCACTAATAATGGAATAATTTATCAAATATAATAAATGCACTAACAAAAGAGTCATTTATCAGTGCTAATAAATATGTTGATAAAGGAATACATTATCAATGCTTATAAAAGCGCTAATAAGTGACCAATTTATCAGTGCTTATAGAAGAACCGATAATGTCTTCCATTATCTACGCATTTAATAGCGCTAATAAAGGGGGATACTATCGTGTGTTTTTGCATGAAACTACGACACAAGAAATATTTCTTACAACATTGTGATATAATATCACACTCTAGCACTAAACATATCTCCATAAATTAGAAAAAACATGTAAAAATAAATAATTTAAATAAAATAAAATTTATAATAGATATACATGAAATAAACACGATTATAGAGAAAACAATGCACCCATAAATAAGAACAAGCCACCCTTACCTACTAAAAGTAACACACCTATATAAGAAAAAAAATTATTATTTTTTTATTGACATTATAAAATAAATTTAACAGAAAGTTTTAATTTTAAACAAAACTTTCACTCATACCAAGAACATTGTGTATCAGAATGAATTACAATTAACTTTTACATGTCATAACATTTATTAATCATCTTCCAGCATTATCTCTATGAAATATATTTATCTACATATAAGGTAAAAAATTATAAGTAAATTTATTATATTATATAATATAGAGTGATGATAAAAAATCTATGCTCGTTTTCTTGGTTTTGGCGATGTGATAAATGTTTTGAACTAAAATGACACTTATAAATTGAAAAGACGCACTTGGATTCATATTGGTAACCCCATAAGTCAAACTAATATGATTTTATCTCCTATAAATCCCAAATGGCATATGGATCTTTTTTATAATGTATAAAAATAATCTGAATGGGTTTCGTTGATTTTTAGTATGTTACGTTTGTTTTTTTAATAAAATGTTATTTTAAATTAGAAACACAAAAATTTTAGTTAAACTAATCACATTGTGTGTCTTATTGACATGAGAATAATTCCTACACAAGAATAATTAATTATGAATATTTTTCCTAAATTATCAAGACAATCCATGCATGTTTTTTTAGTTGTCTGTGACTAAAACGTTTTAAAAAAATGAAAATTTAAATTGATAATAGACACTTTAAGTCATGTCGAGCACATCATGTTTCAAAATGAGGTGGGGATGATTATTGCGCATATAAAATTGTCAATGGATCATTTTTATTAATTATAAATACATTCAAAATTTATTTTCCCTATTTTGAGTACATCAGTTCTCTTTTTAACTAAAATTCATTTCCAGTTTGAATAAAAAGACACCCTTAGTGTCACACCAATCCCACCGTGCATCATATTTGGGTGAAGCATACTCCTACACATCCCAAATTACATATGAATCATTTTCCTAAATAATCAAAAAATCCTAATGTGTTTCTTGGGTTTTGAGTACTCTACTTGTGGTTTTTTAATAAAATTTTATTTTAAACAAGAAACATGCACTTTGAGTCATACAGGTCACATCATGTCCAGGTTTGGTTTGATACTAATTTATAAACACCACAAATTAACTATGAATTATATTCATAAATTATAAATACAATACAAGTTCATTTTCTTTATTTTCATCGGTAGGTACTTTTTTATATTAAAATGTCAATTTTAAACTGATAATAGACACTTTGAGTCATACGGGGAATATCATGTATTGGATTAAGGTGATTCAAATTCCTACATGTGAAAAATGAAATATGAATAAATTTAGTTAAGTATAAAATAAATCATAATGATTTTTTATATTTTTGAGTATGTCAGTTGTCTTTTTTTTAAATTCATGTCAATTCTGAATAAAAAGATGCACTAAGATTAATACCGGTCACCCAATGAGTCATATTGAGGTGATATTGATTACTAGAATTTTAAAATGACTTATGTAACTTTTTCCTAAAGTATGAAAATAATCTGAATGCATTTCCTCGGTTTTGAGTATGCCACTTGTATTTGTTTTCTAAAATGTCATTTTATACTGGAAACACACACATTGATTCATATAAGTCACATCATGTATGGGTTTGATGTGAGACTAATTCCTAAATTTTAAAAATAAATTATTGATATTTTACAAATTATAAAGACGATCCTAGTGCATTAACTCTGTTTTCAGTGAGTGGCGCATTTTTTTATTATAATGTCAATTTTAAAATGATAATGAACACTTTAAGTAATAATGGGAACATCATTTACAAAATTTTAGTGTAAATGATTACTACATGTCCCAAATGAATTATGGTTCATTTTCCAAAATTAAGAAAATAATATGAATGTTTTATCTGGGTTTTAAGAATATTGGTTGTCTGTATTTTTAAAATAAATGTCAGTTTTTAATAAAAAGATTTACTTGGAGTCATACAGGTGACATTGTGTATCATATTGAGGTGAATTAAATTCCTAAATGTCCCAAATGACATTTGGATCATTGTCCTGAAGTGTTAAAATAATATGAATGTGTTTCCTTGGTTTTGTGTATGCTTCTTTTATTTTTTTTATAAGATTTTATTTGAAGTAGAAACACACACTTTCAGTCGTACTAGTAACATGATTCATGGGTTTTATGTTAAACTAATTCCTACATGTAAAAAACAGAATTACGAATATTTTTTGTAAATTATAAAGGTAATCAAGGAATTTTTTCTCTATTTTCTATGAGTGACACATTTTTGTGTTAAATTTTCAATTTTAAACTAATAATAGAAACTTTTAGTCATATTGGGTACATAATGTATTAGATTGAGGTGATTTTGATTCCTCCATGTCACAAATTAATTATGGAACATTTTACTCAAGTACCAAAGAAATTTGTCTTCTCAGTTTTGAGTATTCTGGTTGTCTTTTTACTAAAATTAAAATCAAATTTGAATACAAAGATTCATATAGAGTCATACTAGTCACACAGTCACACCATATGTCATATTGAGGTTTGAAATATTCATACACATCCAAAATAACATATATATATTTATAATAAATTATCAATACAATATGAATCTATATCCTTAGATTTGAGTATGATACTTTTTTTTCTATAATGTCATTTTAAATTGGAAACATAAACTTAGAGTCATACTAGTCACATCATGTGTGGGTTTCATGTGAGAATGATCAATACACATCACAGAAGAATTATGAATAATTTTCCTAAATTATTAAGACAATCTGAGCTCTTTTTCTATGTTTTCTATAATTGATTTTTTTTAATTAAAATTAAAATTTTAAATTGATAACATACTCTTTGAGTCATATCATGAACATAATGTATTTTATTAAGTCATGAATGATTCATACACATCAAAAATGACATATATATCATTTCTTAAAAGTAACAAAACAAAAATAATTTGTTTTATTGATTTTAAGTATGTCAGTTTTCTTTTTTACTAAAATTAATTACAATTTTAAATAAAAAGATACACTTGGAGTTATATTAGTGACAGCGTGTGTCGGGTTGAGGTGTGGCTGATTCCTAAATGTTGTAAATGATTTATTTATCATTATCCTAATGTATCAAAATAATCTGAATGTGTTTCTAGGGTTTTGAGTATGCAACTTGTTTTTTTACTAAAATTTCATTTAAAACTGGAAACCTGCACTTTTAGTCCTACCGGTCATATCATGTGTAGGTTTTTTATGATATTTACTTCTCCGCATCAAAAATTAATTATGATTAATTTTCTTAAATTATCAAGATAATCTGTAATGGTTATCTCAGTTTTTATTGAGTGCCACTTTTTTGTATTAAAATGTCAATTTAAAATAGATAATACTCACTTTGAGCCAAAATAGAAAAATCATTTTTTGGATTGTAGTGAGGATGATTTCTACACATAAAAAATAGCTTATGGTTTATTTTCCTAAAATAATCAATTAATCTTAATGTGTTTTCTTAGTTATGGAATATAATTTTTCATTTTACAAAAATTAATATCAATTTTAAGATAATCTGAATGAATTTTTTGGGGGATGATAAACTCTACCGTAACATCATTATTATTTTTTAATCAAAATGGGAATATCCATATTCTCATGAATTTTTTATTGATAATGATGATGAGTTATTTATTAATGATCTTGTGAATATGGATCATTTTCCATTTTGAATATGCACATGCATAATTGATGTTACTTGTATGTATTTAACAGGAATTTATGATAATATATCTGGCACCTAGGTGATTATCTAATGGCCCAAATAATTCCACCAACCACTATGTTGTTCATTTCTAAAAAATCATGATTTATTCAATGAAAGTTTTTATTTATTTTTCAGTGGTTTTGGATAAATCCAATAGTTTCTTATTCAAATGGGTGTTTGTTATGATTTTAAGTCCATTATGATTTCATTTAAAGTAGTTTTTTCATTTTTAGGGATTTCTTCATATGGTAGTTTCTATTCATTTGATGTCATGTCTCCTTTGACACCATCCCTCCTCGATGACCATGATCTCTCAATGTTGGTTTTCCTCCAATAGTTCTCTTATACACATGATAGATTTTTTGGTAGATTAAATAGATATTTATTCAATCATTTAATTTGGATTATGTACCTATTTTATGATTGTGTTGGTTTTGTATGACTCTCAAGTGACTATTGGATCCACTTATATGACCCTTTCTTTACATTATAGAGAAGAAGGGGGAAAGAAACAACATATATTTGTTTTTGTTTTTTTTCATTTTGTTCTTAGTGAGGGGTTGTGTTCATGGTTCAGAAATATTTGATAGTAATTAACATTTGACAATAGAAATTGAATACTATGATAGTAATTTTATAAAATTAAGTGGTGTTTGTTTTGTTGCTGAAAAAAATTAATCCACATAAATCTCTGGATAAAATCCAATAAACAGGTGGTGAAATCATCATTTGAATAAGCCAAATAAAACACTCGAACAATGAATCTTATTTTATGGGACAAGTGATTTTTTCACTTTTAAACAATTTTTATCAAACACAATCTAGGTAGGACCCTAATTCTACTGTATTTCAAAACAATTCTATTGTTTTCAAGTCAGTGCTTCATCTCCTCCTCCACCCTGGTCTCTGCCTCTACCTCTGCCACCACCTCCACCTTCACCTCCACCATTTCCCAAAAAATTTATTGTTTGTAATTCATCACTTAGAAAAAAAAATATTTCCCCCATTATACCTATAAATGATAAACAAATCAATGATAATATATAAGAATTCTAAAACTAATAATTTACACCCCAAATATATTTTATGGTAATAACTCAAACTAGATCACACAAAAAAGGTAATCGGCCTAATTATTTATCAAAAAACATTCTAATAGAATTTATGGATCCCACTCAACTCTAAATAATTCTTCTTTTTATTATGAAGGATGCCTGAAATCTTGATAGAACTAAGAAAATATAGATAAAAAATAATTATGAAATATATTTAATGAAATTATAATTACCTTCAAAAATTACATGTTTGGTGATGATGATCTTTTCATGGTATATGATCTCTATCATAAAGTTTCATACATAATATCCACAATTTTTGCAATTACCTTTCTTCTGAAACTACAGAAACATTGAATAAATTAAGTAAATTGTTTTGAAATATTTTTATAGTAAAATATTTCTATATATACCTTAATTGTTTCTCATTTGTAGTAATCAAAAGGCTCTATATCTTTAGACACTGGCTCCATGCCAAGATTTAGACTATATTTAGAGACCTTTATATCATAAAAAAATTATTGTTAAAACACATACTAAAAAACATAATTCAATTTTTAAGTATAAAATATTTATTAAACAGTATTACAAATACACAATACACATCATTTTTGATCGGTTGTTGGATATCCATGAATTGGATCCAAAATTTAAATATTTAGGGTATCCAGATTGACTATGATAAGCATCCAGTGCTTTCTAACATGTAACAATAAATATGTAATGAAAAAATTAAAAATATGTTTTATGTGACTAGATTATATAGTTTTAATTCTATATTGTAGGCATCAAAAAGAGTATGGCATCTGATTTTTTGATCAAACACTTTGAGTAACTCATTTATTTTCTTCTTAATTTCATCTTTATCCAAATTAAATTTTCCTATAGAAATTATATAGGGATTAATAAATCCAAATCATGATTTCCAATGTTTTCAATTTTTATATTAGTGATATAAACTCTTATAGAAAATATAAAAGATATTGACTTTAATAAACTTATTAGCTCACTATTTGGATAGACATATTATGGAAATGTGACTTACGTATTTATTCATATCCTAGATTCCCAACCATTCATGCTTGATAATCTCATTAATAGTCTCATGACCAATTACATATTTTATTAAGTTCCATATATTTATTATTCATATGAAACGTAATACTTATTTTAATCTTTAAACATGGTCTCTGAATGATGTCGAAATGATAATTAATGTTTCTCTAGAACTGGTGGGTAGAAGGTACTATTGGAAGGTCATTTTATTTCTTGGTCAATTCACTATATTTTCTTGATTCGACCTCCCATTTCCCTACCACTTTATCAATATGTAATATCCTACCTTACTTAAAACCTTTTATTATAAATTGGTACGAGTTTTTCATATTAATTTTTTTTACCAAAATATCTCATGTATCTGTATAAGATTAGACATTCATTCAATGAAACCTCTAGTAGCATAATTTACCATTGTAATTTTTGGATCATCATGTGGAATAGATAACTCAGTTGTAGGCTCATGATCCACCTCAATACCCACTCTCACATGATCTTTTGGAATGTCTTTTTATGTTGTATCTTATCTCATGGTATATTATACAATATACCCATCAAAACAAGGTGGTTTGTGGGTGTTTCTAAATAAAAATCACATTTGACTTTACCCAAAATAATTTTAGTAGTATAAAGTTATCATATTTTTTTTGATTCACATTTATGATAATTTGTAATAAAAAAATTGATTAACATAGGTGATGTATCTAGTTGGGGGAATTAATAGAATCAATGATAGTTGGATCACTTGGTTCATGTGTGGATCATTATTCCACATCATTATCTATTTGATCTATTATCATACATTAGTCTTCCAGAATGGACCATACAATAATATCTTTTAGTGAGTCTACTTGTGACTGTAATAATCTCTCCATATTATATGTATCTTCATGTGGTTCTTCTGGTACGGTCGCTTCATATTCTTGTTTCTAAACCATATAAAAAAATGATCATAAATATATATATTTTTATGTAATTCTATTATAAATCATAAATAATTACAATTATTTCATATGTACACATTATTCCAATACTATTTTTATATTTTAATCAACCCATTTACCCTCCTTAGTTATATGAGCCTCCTTCTATATCACTTGACGTGGGATGGAATTGGGTTCATATTTTTATTCATAAAAATGAATATAAACATAGGAACATATTATATTTCATATCACCTAATTGAACATTTATTTTTGTTTTAAAATATATACAAATTTATTCTCTATTGAAACATACATCTTTTTCCTTTACGATAGGGGTACATTGGTTTTGATGCATTTTTTTATTTTCAGCAGTCTTTTTTCATAAATATTCAAGTTTGAGTCAAGTTAGATAAAATAAATAATTTCAAATAATATATTATCTAATAAAATGACCATAAAATGATTTATCATTGGGGAAATTGATGAAACCAGTCAATTTTTTCATCTTTTTAATGTTTTCATAAATAACTGGTGGTAGGGGATTTACTTTCCCCTTAACATCCCTAAGGTGTAACATCAAAATAAAATTATGGGAGCCTCTATGGTCTTTTACAGTAGCTATGAAGAAAATTTCTTACCAAAATCTTGTAAAAAATAACTCTACAAAGAATAATGAAAATTAAATCATCAAATCATTATATAATTTTTTTTGGTAAAATATGGAAATTATATCATAACATTTTTATTATATCTTTCCAAAGTATTTCCTTCTTACATGGTGGATGTGGCGTGATGAATCAATATCAATCAGAACATTCATCCTAGTTGTGACCCAAGAAAAATGAACAATGAACTTTTGGGGTCAATAGGTTGTTCGCGTTGATTCTAACCAACCTTGAATTTTATACCATGAATTCTTTCCATGATAATTTTATTCAACAATATGACATTGTGTAGTTTTTGTTTTTTCATCAATATATTGTTGATCTACTAATAATTATACAGTTTCATCAGAAACATTATATTCCTCTTTGAGATTGGTCACATCATCTTGTGCGGAAGACATTTTCTGTACGTTTATTAAAACATTTAATTTTTCTTGAATAACTAAAACGTAAACACAGATAAATTATTTGGGATGGGTTGCATGAATTATATAATAAAAATATGATGAAATCTTAAACTCTGTCTTTATACTCTTTTTTAAAATGATTACCTTGCATCCATTTTGAAGAAAATGTGTAATTAAATTGACCCTATATTCATATTCTTTAACTCAATCTCCACCTATTTTTCTTGAACTACTCTAAGTAGTAGTCTTCCCATAATGGGTACCAGTGATCAATCTGGATGGATACTGATCAAAGTATTTCAAGCAACATAGAAGATATAGGGGATGAGCCTCAAGCAACAAAATGAAATAATTACTGTTTTGGAGATGAAGCTAGTGAAGAAGACTGTTATGTCCTTATAACTTTTTAAATTACCAAATCTCAATTTAAAATTTTGAAACTCATCTCAAAATGGTAAAATTTCCCCAACACTACCATGAGAACATAATATCATCCCCACTGTGTTGAACCAAGTCTAATTCATGTTACTTTTCATTTTTCATCACCTACATCAAAAATATAAGATCTTTATATAAACTTAGGTTCATGTGTTCGGTGTGAGCATAAAAATAAACAATTAAATACTTATAGGGACCATAAAATATACAACAACACATATATTTGAGTATATATACAACATAGTAACACTAAAAATACACATATATGTCAGTTTATTATGTACTAACCAAGACACTATGATAATCAAATATACCAACTTTATTTCATACCAGTAATTTATACTAATCATACCAAAAGTTTAAACCATGGTTGTTCCCTGAAATTCAAATCATTTCAATAATAATATGTTAAAATTTTAATCCTAGGAGGAGAAAACATTATTTTTCTCCCACTTAAAATAACCACATCATAGGTACATGAGATTTGACATCAGACCCCTAGAATACAACACCATCCCTAAGGTATAACCACTTTATGTAATTATTGAATCCAAATCATGAAATGTGTACAACATATCCATTGTTCTTATGAAGTTCATTTGAAATGTGGTGAATTCTTAACATAATTGGATCCCTTAGAAAATAACCACACAATGGGTGACATAATATATTAGTTAAACCTAAATTCTGATAACCCATAAATAATAACAAGCAACAACACAAATGTCACATCACCCTCACCCTATCCATAGATAAATCACTAACATGTCGATAGTAACTCACATTCTATAAAACCATATGTAGGCCTCATATAGTACCCAAAAAAATTTAATTCATGAGAAAAAAATTTAATCACATCCAAACATGTATTTCTTGTAGAAAAATATTTTAATCATATATTGAGAGGTATATTAAAAATCACATCAAATAATATCCAGTGATTATTCAAAGAAAATATTATAGGGAAATATTTATCAAAAATATAAAAATAAATTGATGCTCATTAGGTTTAATAAAATAATTTTTAAAAAAATTACTCTGAATATAAAATTATTATACATTTAAAAAACATATTAAAAAATCATTAAAAAATTTATATAAAGATAAAATTGAATAATTAATGAGTATAATTCACAGAAATTTTAAATTTTCTAAAATTTTAATGACTAGAAAAAAATATTTATAAAAGTTTATTGGTTTATTTTACAATATAAAGATTATTAAAACCATACTGGTGTATGATTAATGTAAAATAATTTGAAAATTATATTTATCTTATCAACATATTTAAATTATGAACCATTTAATTTGAAAAATAAAATTTCAAATACATATATAAAAACTGTAACTAATTTGGGATCGTAAATATCAAATTCCTTAATCAAATAAAAAAACATGGTATTCAATTAAATATTTCTATTATAGAATGTTTAATACATAATAGTTGATCAAGATTCTTTATAACCCATATTTTCGAAAAAATAACATAATTAAAACATAGCGCTTGTTATTTTAAAAAAATATGTTTATCCCATGTATTCTCTAAACCCACTCATATTAAAAAATAATCTAAATTAAATTTTAATTATGGCTTCTTACATATTATATTTCAAAAATATAATCCAATTTCCATCAAAAAATTCCACCTATCATAGTATAATCCCAACAAACACCTTTCCATTTAACAAGATTGAATTTATCAGTAAAAATTACCACAATTAGAAATATAGTATAATAGTGATAAGTAGTAATAAATTTACCATTATTTCAAAAAAATTTATCATAACACCTTAATTATTTCTTTTATACACTATGTCATCATTTAATTATTCAATAATATATTTATCTTATAAAATTATATTCATATTAATATTCAAAATGTGTATTAACAAAAAATAATAATAAAATATATTAGAACCATCATAAAATTATATTATTTTATGGAATTGAAACAAAATACACTTATTCATTCAACTACACCACCTATGAGACACTAATCAATCAATATTAATTAAGCTAAAATATGAACCAATCATTCTATGAAATTTTATGAAGATGATTTTCTCAATAGAGACATATATATTCATAATTATTCTTATTGAATTAAACTTTTTTCATCTTAATGATTATTCCATATTGTAAAAAAATATTCAAACAATGAAAATATACACTATCTAAAAGTTAAAAAGAAATAATATGTGAAACAACATGAAAATCACTATCAGTTGCAATAGTGGATGGAGATGCAGTTCGCAGTGGTCTCATATAAAGCTGAAATGAGTTTACAGAGTAAGGGTTGTGTTCTGTAAGTCTAGGTAAGTGAGAGAGAGATGATATATAGGGTTCATCATGGTTCATAATAATTTGGACACCAAACAAGCAATCAATATGAGAGGAAAAGGGTAAAATAACATACCTTGGATTCTAGCATTGATTCTTTCTAGAGAACACATTGGAGTAGCACCGACAGTGTGGGAGTTCAGTGATAAATTGAAAATCAAGACTGAATGAGTCATGTTAAGGTTTATTTTAAATATATTGGGGACACTTTTATCAGTGCATAAAAAAACACTAATAAATACTCCTTTTATTATCACTGATTAAACGCATCTTTACCATCTCTTTTTTAGCGGTGATAAAATGAACCTTTGTCATCATTAATGATTTTGTGTTGATAATGGATTTATAATTAAAATTATAAATAAATTTTTTTGTTAATATATTTATATAAGTATACATATGTTTATTATAATTTTATAATAATTTAAATATATAATTATATATTTATATTTACATTAATACTTTGTTAAAAATTATATTTTCAATTTACAATTATAAATATATATCTGTATAAATATATTTATTTATAAATATAGTTAGTATACATTTATATATATTTTAAATTATTTATATGTAATTATATATATATTTATATCATTATATATATTTATTTAATTGTATATATATATTATATATATATATATATATATTTAAATATTTTAGATATATTCATTATTCTAATATATTTAATATAATTTATAATAACTAATATATTTATATCATTATATATATTTATATAATTATATATATGTATAATAAATAAATATAAATATAAATATAAATATCTTAATTATTTAAATATATTTACTATAGTTGATAGAGGAAGAGGAGAGGAACCTCCTAGCATCTACCAGTGATTGATATGGCCTAATTTATCCAAGGATTTTGATTCTTTTTTCATACTTTGTGAATCCCAAAGATGCTTGGAAGTTTTTTACTACTATAAATAAGGGGTGGGGAGGAAGCATCTAGTTTTTCCTCCTTTTCTATTTTTGGCAAGAAAACCATTCATATTATCTAATAATAAAATTGTGCAATGAATCATCAGGAAGGGCACCACATAGCATGTTAATACTTTACTTGAGGAAATTTCATAAATATTGGATTTCTGTAATACTTCCTTCCTCACACAAGTTTCATTGTTAATGGTTTTGAATCCATAGAAAGTGGTAGATATTGTATCTCGATTAGGCTCGATATGGGGTTTCTTTTATTACATGTGACTCTCTCTTGATCAAGGGTTATTTCATATACATTATACTTATGTAGAAATGAAGGGTCACTAACACACGCCTATCGTAGGGCGTGGAAAAAAATTCCTAATGCAGCATAGTGGCTGACCATGGTTGTCTCACTTGAGGAGTGGTGTAGTTGGTTTAAAAACTTATTCTAGTTCGCCTCTTCTAATTATTTTTTTAATTACTTATTTTAATTTTTTATGGGTTTTTTAAAACATGAAATTAAAATAATTAAATGATTAATTCAAATCTAAATTCATATGGAGACCAAACATAGATTAGAAAGAAAGTATTTCGTACAAGGTTTAATAACATGGGTTCATTCATTATTTATTTGTTATTTAAATTCAATTTGATAATCCATTTTTTGAAACCTCATTAATGAATTACTTTCATTTGATTTTATGATTGTTTGATTTAAGCATGTGCCCAACACATAAAACCACCCCGACTCTAGTAGTCATGTAAGGTAACACTTCAACTAAGAATGTTATTTCTAGATGACCTGGCTCCACTATATGTCATTTTATCCATTATGGAAACCCCAACTCCATTATATTAATTTTTTTCCTAAGATAAGGGAGGGAAAGTTAATGAATCAATGTAAATTAATTGATTTGGAAACATTGTCATGGTGGATGACCCCCACACCCGTGCAATATTCTCACCTCCACCACAAATCGAATTAAAAAAAATTGAATTGAAGTGAAACAATAAAGAACACTCTGAAACCTCCCCTGGTTCCAAACCTCTATTTACTCACTTTTCATTTCAAATTTCATAGATATCATGATGTAAATATATAATAGTGAGAATGAGATTGATAATGGAAGAGAAAAGCGGTGGAAGAAGAAAGGGGAACAATTTAATGTAAAAAAATAAATTAATTACATGAGAAAATAAAATTAAAAATAAAATTAAAATAATTAAATATAAATCCTAAATGCACTTTGGCCTTCTCTCCTTGGTTCCAAAATGAAATGGGGTTGGGAAGGAATTATTTGAGAGGTATGATCTCCTCCTCTTTTATAGGAACATTTATATCCACGAAATGTTGTCACATTTTTTACCCCTTAATTGGTTGATTAATTTGTTGACCCCTTCATAAAATTTACTGAAATTTTTTTGGTCATTCACCCTCCAAATTTCAGATTAATTTTCCCCCAGATGTATGAGTTATAAATTTTTTCATTAGTGTTTTTTTTTCTTGATGAAGGTTCCATGCAGCTTTCTTCAAAATTATGTCACTCAATTTTCACCTTAATGGATTAAAAAATCATGTAATTTAATGGGGAAATGATACTATGTATCCTTGTTCTATTCCAGGTGTAATAAATGCAATTTAAAGAGTGTAGGATGATATGTGCATCTATTATTATGGCGGGGTCCAGACTGTCTACCCAGAAAAGTCTTCAACTTCATTGATTTTTTATGGTCTCTAGATGATCGAATCAGCCCCTAGTCCAGAAGAAAAATTTAAATTAAATTAGATAATTTTTCTAAAAAAATAAGCACTCAATTTGGAATTATATTATTAAATAAATGACTAAAATGCCCTTGATGTAAAAATCTGCCAAAATCTAGAATTAATAACTTTTCACCATTTTTCACAAAAAACATCATAAATCTAAAATTGACACATATAAGATCAATTTGATAATTTTTTATGGTAAAAACAATTAAAATTAATAACCAAATGTGGAAAATATTAGCTCTATCAATTCCCCACACTAAAACCATGCTTATCCTCAAGTATAAAATCTCAACATTAAATTCAGAGGACACCACTGTTAAAAATATTCAAATTCCAATGTAATAAAATGTAACAATTTTAAATTCAAAATAAAAAATTCAAAAATACACATAAAATATCAATTTAATTTACCATTTTTTAAGGAAACAATCAAATAATTAATTTTACTTTTCCCCTTTGAAGAATGATAAAACTTGTATTTCATTCATTCAAGCTCCTTAATTCACTATTATTAAACATTTCAAGTCATGATTTACCTCAATTTTGAATCTTATCTCTCATCTCTCATTATAAAATTTTAGTAGAGTTATGATTATATCATGAGAACATGCTCCATATCCATAATCATGTGAAATAAATAATTTCTCCAATTTGTAAAGACAAAAGGCACATAAAATCATGAGGATTTTTCAATAAACGTTCAAATAACTCTGAGGCTTAAGGTTGGTAGGATTTGATGTTTTTAAAAATTAATGCTCAAGGAGGAGGTTATCTCTTAAGTACAATGCATGATATTAAAAAGTGTAATAAAATTCTCCCCTTCAAAGTAGCAATACCCACTTCCCCCAAAACTCAAATTAAGGTCATGATCAAAGTAAATCATAATTAATGATTAGATCACCCTCTTGATTTTTTTTTGAAATTTATGATTTTATCAAACCTCACATCTGTCACCTAATAACATACGATGAGAAGATTTTTAGTCTTAAAAATGGTGATTTTTGCTTCTCCTAAATCACAACCCATTTCTCTCTCTCTTTTTTCTTTTTGTCATTTTTTTAATTCAAGAGGGGAAAAAATTAAGTACAATGAATGATTCCAAAACCTTTTACAATTCCCATAATAGCTCCCCTGCACGTTTTCCTTACAATGTCTAACTTCCCTTCCACTATGATTCCCTTAACCTCCATACTTCATCTTTAAAATATCATACAAATAACAATAGTAGGGTAGGAATGGATATAAATGGATAGATACATGGATCACCCCTATAAAGGTCATTCATAGTCTCTCTGGGATAAAAAAAGGATTGATGTAAAGGATATATTTAAGGATAAGTTCTTTTCAAAATATTACTCATTCATTTTAAATGTGGTTTTTCAAATTAATAGCTTCAATAAGTTCAAGTGCATATTCTGGTCGATGACATGTCCCATGATCACTCAAGAAATATGCTCAAGAATAAATAAAAAGTTCTTGTCCTAGAAATCCTCTTGGGAATGAGACATATTATATTCAATAATCACTCAAGGCATGATTAATAACAGCAAATAAATTTATATGAATTTTATAAATTAAAATTATGAAAAATGGTTGGGATATTTCATTTACATAAATTAACTAATTCCCTTAAATCATGATTCAATAATTCAATATACATGTTTCACTTTAAACATTGAATTTACCATTTTACTCTTTCAATATCATTAAAATAAAATCTAAAATATGACATCATAGGATTCCTAATATACTCATGTCTCCTAGATAAATAGAGAAAATAAATTATACAAGTGTGGACATGAAATTTTATCTTTAAAGTTGAAAACATGTTTTGGACCAAAATATGTGAGTTTAAATGTTTAAAAATTAAAAGTAAACTCCCTTCTAAAATAAGGCTTCAATACTATTCCTCTATTTAAGGATTATTTTTCTTATGTACGAACCTAAAAAATGGAATTACTCACTTAAGAACAAGGATCATGTCATTAAATCTCAAAAAGATAATGAGGAGTGGGTCACATGTTGTACTCATCTAAAAAAGTTATTTGAAATATAAAAATCTTTTAAAGATAAATCATAGTATTATCCACCATGTGGGCCCTGATTTTTTATTGCCTCTAGTGGGTAGTACCAACTATTATCCATAATATGTTGGGGGTGGATTTTCTTGGACTTGAACCTCCACATGTGGCTTTTCTCAACATCCACATATGTGTTCTCACTGAGGAGGACTCCATGGATAGAGTACACTAGATCTTCCTCCATCACAATGTGGTACATCTTGCATGGCGAGGGTAGGATGAAGTATGGAACATCCTCTTCTTTTGTTTCAACTTATACAACGTTCTCTTTGTCCTTTTATACTATATACAGTGAATATTCAATGTATTATAGTATATTAATGTGTTCCTCAATAGGTACATTTTCATTTTCATAATCTTCCTCCAGGGCTTCATAAAAGTTAGATGAATCTGAAAATTTAAAATTATTAGGGTAGATACTCAAATTAGTTTCAATAAAAGTGGAAGTGTTTGATTTAAAGATTGTATAATCTCCATGATGTTGTTTATCTTGAATCTATTCTTCAATGGAATGTGCCTCTTGGAGTAGGCTCTCTAAGGATGGAGGCAGGTAGTCAGACTCCTCCATTTTGACTTAAAATTACTCCATTTGGGTGGTTTCTTCTTTTAGTGGTGTTTTCTTTTCTTATTTTCAATTCTTGGTGATATCAAGTAGTTCCTCATATTTATTCCAAAATTTATCCAAATCCTATTTATCTCCCACATGTGGATTAGAAGGCAAGTCATCCTTTTTTCATCTATCTCAGATATAATTGGTTGAGTGGGGATGAAAGAGTCTTCAGGTACCTCGACATTTACCTCCCCTGGTTCTTAAATGATGAGTGGTTAAATTTCTTCCACCACTACCTTAGCTTATTTTTCTAGTTTAGGGTTAGTTTTATCCATCACTACATGAACATAGTCAAATTCAAATTCCATTCTCCTCCCCAAATCATCTAGAGTATTACTCATCCTTTCAAACTAGTCATTTAGATTGCGATAATAAACTTCTGGTTCTTGATATTGCACCTACGAGCAATCTTCCCATGTATAACAATTTGAATTTGAATACATCATTGAAAAGATATTTGTTTTTTATATTTATTTATAAATAAAATAAAGAAAAATATTTACAAAAATCTGTATTTATAAAAAATGATCGAAGTAGCTATTTATCTCCCCAACAACGGTGCCAGTTTTGACGCACGCCTCTCATAGGGAATGGAAAAAAATTATTTTCTTAATGCAGCATAGTGGCTAACAAGGGTCGTCTCACTTAAGGAGATTTTCTGTAGTATCAATCACTTATTCTATTTTACCTAATCTAATTATTTTTGGTTTTTAATTACTTATTGAAAACTATTTTTTATGGGTTTTGGAAAACATGCAATTAAAATAATGAAATGATGAAGTCAAATATAAATGCATATGTAGAAAAAATGCAGATTAGAAAGTAAGGTCGTAGTCCAAGGTTTAATAACATGGGTTCATTCATTATTTATTTTTTATTTAAATTAAATTTTATGATCCATTTAGTGAAACCTCATTAATGAATTAATTTCCATCGATTTAATGAGTGCATGATTTTAGAAAGTGTCTGGCATACAAAACAACACCTCCTATAGCAGTCAAGTAGGGTAACACATCAATCGATAATGTTATTACTAAATGACCCACCTCCACCGTATGTTGTTTCAACCAATATGGAAACCCCAACTCCATAGTATAAAGGTTTATCCTAAGAGAATGGAGGGAAAATGAATTAATCAATGGAAATGAATGGATTTGGAAATAGTGTCTTAGTGGACGATCACCGCACCCATTCAATATTTCTACCTCCACCAGAAATAGAATAAAAACATATTGAATTGAATCACAATAATAAGGAACACCATGAAACCTCCCCTAGGTCCAAACCTCTAGTTAGTCACTTTCCATTGCTAAGATCATAGAGATCATGATGGAAATATGGAAGAGAGAGAATGATATTGAGAATGGAAGAGAAAAGGGGTGGAAGAAGAAAGTGGAACACTTTAATATAAAAACAATTAATGTATTAAATGAGAAAATAAAACTAAAAATAAAAAGAAAATAAGTAAATATAAATTCTAAATTTATGTTTTCCTCCTCTCCTTGGTTACTATATTGAATGAGGATGGTAAAAAAAATTAGATATAGGATCTTCTTTCTTTTTTAGGCATTTTTAGTTCTCCAAAGGATCTCATGTTTTTTAACCCTCTAATTTTATGATTAACACATAGAAACCTGCATTAAAGTTGTTCATAAATTTTTAGGATGTTCACCCTCCAAATTTAGGCTTAATTCACCACTGGCTTTATGAGTTATAAATTCATCATTGGTGGTTTCTTTTTCTGGATGATGGTTTTATGCAACTTCATTCAAACGTATATTGATCAATTTCCAGATTAATGGATTCAAAACTCCCTAGAATTTAATGGAGAAATTCTATTATGTATCCTTGTTCCATTTAAAGTCGAATAACCTCAATTTAAGTAGTGTAGGCTGAGATGTGCTTCTGTTACTATGGTGGGGTCCACGTTGTCTGCCTAGAAAAGTCTTCAACTTCATTTTTTTACGGCCTCTAGATTATCGAATCACCCCCAGTATAGAAGACATAGTTAAAGGAAATAAAATAAGGATTCTAAAAAAAATCACTCAAGTTGGAATTATATTTTTAAAGAAATGAGTAAAATACCCTTGACATTAAAATCTGTCAAAAATCAAGAATTGAGTACTTTTCACCATTTTTCTCAAAACACATCATAAATCCATATTTGATACATATAAGAAAAAATGATAATATGTGAGGGTTAAAAAAATTAAAATGAATAAAAAATGTTAAAAATAATAGCTATATCAATCACACATAGAGATTTGGTTCAGTCAACTTCCAATCAGGAACCCTTCAGATTCATGAGTGGATTTTAAGTTTCTTCCGTAATAAATTAAAAGATAATTTCATTCATGTTTTGTTCAAAATATATTGTTTAAATTATGTATTATGGAAACTAGATATATTTTTTGATATTTAATCACCTATAATCAACCCAATATACATGCATATGGACACATAGATGGTGAGTTTTTAATGAAAAGTTTGTTCTCTCTATGCTCTTTAGGATGAGATCATTCTTAAAATCATTTATGAAAAAATACAATTTTTTTGCGATGATTGTGGTATTTTTGGGTATTTGAGGCCCAATTTCAGGAGGAATATTGTTTTTAATAGATGTAAATTAAGGTTACATGATATCTTTAACTGTAGAAATAAAGAAGATAATGGGGTTTTCCAAGATATTATTACTAAAGCTAGGAATTAGGCTACGAACTAGCTTTCACATGACTCTCCTCATATTAATTTAAATTGTTCACAACTGCCTATTAATGTAGAGGAACTATCTATTTGAACACAAATTCATGGTTCTAATGGTATTTCATAGAATGTGAGTGGAAAAAATATTCCTAAGATTGAACCATCCTCTTCTCCTCGTATTGATGTTGGACTTATTTCTTCCCATCAGCTGAATGTTAGGATTGAAATATCTTAGGCTGATATGGCATATAAAAAGGAATTTGATGATATGGTAACTTTATTCAAAGATATTTTAATTTTAAGCATATGTTAAGAGAATGATGGATATTAATAAGATGATAGTAATGTGTACAGAGAACTATCTGCACATGATGTGGTGGATGCTGGGCTTTAGAAGTAGAAAATGGTTGTTTATTCTAAATGTAAAAAAGGGAAGGCCATGAATGAGGCTGCAACTTCAAATAAATCCAAGACCAAGAAATATCATGCCTCTATATTCCTAGAACATGTTATGTATACTCCTATGAAATCAATGGATAATGTTTTGGATTCTTCTTCCAATTATGAATTTGTGTCTCATTATGTTTCTTTTTTTCTGATGTGGGTTAGTTGGTGGGTGGGAATCTTCTTTCCCCAAGAGGGCTGAAGGTTCCTAGTTTTGTCGGTGATCCAAAATGTCTATATTAGATGAAAATGGATGAAGTTACATGTGTGAAGGTGTTTAATCGCCTTTCTATTGCATGCAATCTGATAATATCTCTAGTGATTTTTATTCTAAACAGGTTAACAGTTTGAATCCAATATTTGTTTTGAGAAAGGAGTTTCATGATGTTACTTTGGCACCAAGGGTAGTCCCTACTGAATGCGGTGGAACAAATTCCATGGATCCCCATTACGAGAAGCATGTTAGCTTGATTCAAGGCTTGTATGATGCTACTTTCGCTCCAAGGGTCAACCCTACAAAATTGGATTGAACAGGTACCATGGATAAAATTTTCAAGTAAAATATTGGCCTAGATCATATCCTTGAGATTACATTGCAAATGTAGGAGACTACTATGCTTGATAAAATAATATCAGTCTCTTATCCTCCATGTCTTGATACTTCACAACCATGGAAAAAAGAAATCATCATTCTAGGGAACTACCCATAATTCATTCTAGATGCTTGTATCCAGACATAGTGAAGATGGTGAACAAAATACTCAGTGTGTAGTAAAAACAGTATCTATTATGGGTGTTATTTAGGATGAATTATCTAATGATAGTAGTGGACCATAGTTACAAGTCAAATCATGGTGAAGGGAACGTCATCTGCGCTGTTGAGGTGGACGTGTCTCACACCACAGCATGCATTCTCATTCTTGAGTATCTTGATTTTCTTAGGCTTTTTTCTATGGAATCTGATGTTCTATATGTTCCTCTTATATGATTTATATTTTTTAATATGGAGGTAACTGCACCTCAACCTTTTCAAAAAATATATTTCTTATAATTTTATAATTATTTAAATATATATGATTATTTATTTATAAATATATGAATAATACTTTTTTAAAATTAATATTTTTATATTTTTATAATTATATATATTTAACCCAGAGGTTGCAGCTCAATGGTAGCTTCCCCTTTGGGTCTGGATGAAGTCTTGAGTTCGAGTATCACCGAGTACATCTTTGTACTGTACGTTGCCTATTTTTCTCTGTAATGTAGACACTTTCAATAAATAAACTGATGCTTCACGTTCAACTTATATATATATATATCATATTCTTTATTTAAATAAATTATTTAAATATATATTATTATTTATTTATAATTAGGTAAATACTTTTAAAAAAATAATATTTATTTATTTATAATAAATATAATTATATAATTGTATAATATTGTATATATACATTTATAAATTTACTTGTTTATAAATATTTATTTATAAATAAAATTTTAACATTATCAATGAATATATAATCTAAAATACATTCATTTTACAAACTGTTGAAATTAAATAATTATAAACGAATACACTTTAAAAATATTGGGAAAATGGAAATGTTTTATTAATTAAATACAAATTATTAAATAAATATGGATATATATATTGATGTAAAGATGAATTCATATTGAAAATACTAAACCATTGTAAATAAATACATATAAATAAATACTAGAAAATGATTAAATTCAAAAGTAAAACATAAATGATAAATAAATAATAAATAATATGAATAAATAATACATAAATATAATAATATTAAAAAAATAATCAATAAAAAACATAATATATTAAATTAATCATGCTTTAATGAAATTCTAAACTACTAAAATTTGAAGAAATTGCATAAAAAATATTTGTGTGTGTTTCTATATAAGTTTTCATTAATTTTTTAAATATTTTTGTGTGTGCATTGTATATAAAAATTTATTAATTGTATATATGTATGTGAAATCAATGTGACACATGACGTTTGATATATGGTGACTTTAAATATAAAACAACACTAAAAATGAATAAAACATTAATATGTTTTTAATTATTACATTTTATTTATTTTCTATATATTTATATTTAATAAATATTATTTATTAATATATATAATTAATATATATATATTAAACTTATTCATTTTTATAAATAATTTTTCCGTTAGAAAATTTTTAAATAATTTTTAATTTTTTTAATTTTAATTTTTTTGTTTGATTGTTACAATTTATTCATTTTTAGTTTTTTGTTTAATGAATAAAATTTATTAAATTTATATATATATATATTTAATATATAATATTTATTAATATTTATAATCTATATATATATATATATATTAAATTTATTCATTTTTATGAATAATTATTTAATTAATAAAATGGGTAATCTATTTTTTAATTTCATCATTTACTTTTTTTTATTTTTTTTATGATTTAATTTTATTCATTTCACGTATCTATATACATAATATATACAATTTACAAATTTTTTAATTAAAATTATGTTTATTCAATTTATTTATTTATTTAGTAATTATTTAATTAGTTAAATTATTAGTATTTTTTAAACTTTTATTTTTTTAATTATTTCATTTTTTATGGATCATTGTCAGTTCTAAAAGAGAACTAATAAAGGCTACCCTTTATTAGTGCTGAAAATATAGAGATTATATGAGCTACAATTTCTCAGCAAAAAATATAAATCGCTAATAAAGGTACCTTTTATGAGTGCTTAATAATAGAGCTGTTAAAGGTTACCCTTTATTAGAACTGAAGAACATTGATAAAGGGAACATCTAATTGGCACTGATAAAATGGTCCATTTATCATTTTTTGGCACTGATAAAGGTAACATTTTTTGGTGCTTTTTTTATCATTTATAAAGGCCAACACTGTAAAACGCCTCATTTGTAGTGGTGTATAAATACGACATTAAGAAAGAGAAGACAATGAGTTAGATGTCACCCTTCCCTATAAACTTGTCCTCCAAAAACATATCTTCATGCTCCCAAAAAAATCCAAAGTGCATGGAAAACACCCAGTAGGATACCACCATGATTCTAGATAGTTTCAATCGCCATGAAACCATTATTTCTAGCTTTAAAATGAAACAAGTTTATAAATCAATTTCAAATGAAATTTTTTAAAAACATCCTTTGGATTATTTTAATTAATTCTATATTCATATAAACTAGGAATTTGAAAATTACAGGAAATGTTGTACAATATAATAAATATACTTATCCATGGAGATACCATACAATAAACATGTGAGCTATGAGACATGAAACAATACCATTATTTGTAAAAATAAGAAGAATTGGGATATAGCCTATGAGAATACATACTCAAAAATGTGAAGAAACACTAAGCTAGGAAAAACATGAATCTTATCAATATAAATTCCTCCCATAGTCTATCAATATCATAAGAATAATCTATAGTGGTTCCACAGACAGTAAGGATGCATATGTCAATAACCCGACATACCTAAGGTTCCCAATTTGTTATCTTGTCTAAATTTTTTATGTAAACCACTCTCAAAATTTAGAAAACATTTCCATATCATTTAATTACCACTCCTTTTCTTGATAATAAATTTTATAAAAACAATATTTAGTGTATTTCATCAAACACAAAGAATGCGTAATCATTTTTAAAGAAAAACACCATTAATACCCCTTTACGAAGCCACCCAAGAGGATTTTTATAAAAAAATCATCTATAAAATCAAATAAATAAATTTCAAAAACAAAAATAATGGAATTTATAAGAATTTTATTTAATTAATTGGTTAACACCATTTTATAAGTACCACTACCTCACCAATGAAGTAAAATGTGTATCCTTTGAGAATAGAGATTGGAAATGAGGAGAACTGGTCCTCACAAGACTAGATCCGTAAAGAAAATTTTCAATTATCCATAAAACCCACTAGATATAATCATCAGAACCCAATTGAGTTCTCTTAGAATAATGGGAAAATATATCAATGAGAAATCGATAAAAATAGAGGATATTAGACAATTAATTGGACATCTCTGGAAGTGATCCACCAATATTGAGTAAAGATCGCCAAGGAAGAAAGGGGATAATCCTCTAGAGTACATTGAGAGGTTAGCTCAATACTAATTGAGATTATGATGTGTATATACATAAAAATGATCAAGGATAGTAAGGTAAATTCAAATTTCTACATCTACAGTTATGGGAATCTGGTTAGTCCACATGGTTGGGAAAACCTTGAGCTAACTATGTGGTAGCCTATATCACATCTAAATCCAAATCACATAGATTCTTAGGTATATTCGTATATTTTGAAAAATGATACCCAAGCCATGAAACAGCCTCTGGACTAAACCCCATTCACCAACATGATATTTTTTTTGATGCACATGGTTTGAAAAACTCTACTCAAACCATGAAAAATTCCACTGGAGATTCACAAAGCCATACTACACTATTATAGCATGATTATTACTATATTTACACCTAAATTATGCACCTTTCATGTTTTCTCCAAATTTTTATAATTTTAAACCTTGTTTCTGAAAACCATTAAAACCACTCAATAGATAAACCGAACTCAAAATAATTATACATGTAACCTGAAGTGCATCATATCTTAGTTATTATAGTCATTTTATTTTATGTTTCCGTAATACTTTTTACCATTTAGTCTAATTATTACTTTCTATGTATGGATGGTAGAGAAATATATCGGGGAAATGTAATGGAATCTAGTGGCTATTTTTTGTTAATATATTAATTTCTATAAAGGGAGATTAAGGGTGAGTGGAGTGTTTTTTTTCTTTGTTTTTATATTTTGTTGTTTACTTTTATTTATTTATTTTTTGTTTTTTCATATCTAATTTGGCATGTATTATCAATATATGGATGATTTGTGAAATTTTTTTATTATATTTTTTGATGAATGATTAATTTTTTAATTCTGGTGACGTAATTTCACTGTATGGATTCCAAGATTCCCAAAAACTAATGTCATACTATTGGATTCTAGAACTCCTTTTGGTCCTTGTTTTAGATTGGGTTGGGTGTTTTATAGAGGGATGAATTTGTTTGGTTCATTAAATAAATTCAAGGTGAATTAAAATTATCTTTGGTAATAATTTATTGAATGAACAAGAAACATCAATGGTTCTTAACTACCTTTATAATGTTTGGGGATTCTACCTAAAACTCTATTACATTTATTCTTATATTCATAACATATGAGTATATGGTTTTCCATTATAACTATTTTATACCATTAGAATATCATATTCTCTCATACATATCATTATATAAAATGTTACCATTGATGATGAATATTATTGAAAATTAAAAATGTTAAAATGGTTATCTTCCTCATTAATTTTATGTTACAATTGATCTATATTTGTACCATATAAATAACAATTTTATACTATATGATGTGGAATAGGTTATGGGGAATTATCTTATATCTCCTCTACGGTAATACTAAACCAAATAATATGACATTCATTTGGTTTATATGTCATATCATATGACTTTTTTATATCATATAATTTGATACAGACCATTAATATATAGTATGTACTCATGTATTTATGGCATATCTCTATAAATATTCTACTTTCACTATCACTTTAAAGACTTTGTTCCTTAAAA
The DNA here is from genome assembly GCA_963277665.1 of Viscum album. Taxonomy (NCBI): domain Eukaryota; kingdom Viridiplantae; phylum Streptophyta; class Magnoliopsida; order Santalales; family Viscaceae; genus Viscum; species Viscum album. The sequence goes on along the minus strand of OY728157.1, from coordinate 2,110,997,168 downwards.
CATTATATTATTTAATATATTATGACTTTTTAAACCATTTAAAAAACTTCATTACATTGTAAATCTATCATAAAATTTACCATGTGTCCTATAATATACAATAAATTGTGAAAATATAACCAAAAATCCTTTTTGATAAACTCTAAAACTATTTTTTGGTGGCTCTATGAATTTATTAAAAAAATCACCATTTAGTTGAGTATAAAGTTTTACCCCATGGTAATTTTTGTGTTGAACTAAATATGAATTACTAACATAATAATTGTAACAAAGCGTGATATATTTTAATGAATCAGTGTTACTGAAGCTAAAAAATATATAGAGTGATATTCATCAACAACATATATATTTATACTTTATTCAACCAACTATATCAAATAAAAGAATATATTATCATATAATACATTTATCTAATCCATCTGGTGATCATGGGATATAGAGTATATCAATCTCATTTATCCTCCCCATAAATTCTTGATTGTTCAAGTATGGACTGGATAGGTTTGCGAATACATAAAATTTTAATTTTCTAAGTTAATGAGACATCATATGACCCTCATAAAAATTGTTAATCATGTTATATAAATTATCTAGGTAAGACAATCCTCTCCATCATTCTATTAAACCAAGGGAAAATATTCCCTACTCATCACATGAGATGGAAAATTATATCTTGGTTATGCTCCAAATGATGACATGATTAGAAATAAACCCAAACACCCAATGGTTATATAATCCTTGGGGATTTCATAAGAATGGAATAAAATTATGAATGTTTTCATGCTAGGTATCTCAACAAATTCTGGTATGGGGATTCAATATAAAATATTCACCCATATTATACTAGATAAATAGTGTATGAAACTCAATATGGTATACTTGGTGATTCATATAGATCAAAAATCCCTATTTATGTAGAATGAGAATATTCCATATCTCAATATTAAATACTACATTTTATAACCATAAAATATCATTACTATGTATAATACTAAATATAAAACATCAGTTAGGGATGGCTCAATGTTTTACTTGGAGAGGTCAATTATCATTACACTTCAAATAATATATGTAACAAATTTGAAATAATGATAATGTGGAGACTACATTTTAAATAACATGATGCGTTTTATATTAAAAAACTATTTAATAATATTATCTAAATCATAAATTATTCTTCATCTAATCATATCCCATATGATATACCACTAGATAGACCTTATGTTTTCTATACTTTTAGGATTTTGTTAAATTCATTACATCCCTTTATAATTAATTCCACATCCAAATGTGATTATATGATAAAATCATCCCACTAATATATTTAATGGGTAACTCTAATAAATAAATCAATTTGTAATGATTATGAAACATATTATTCATACTCCCAATGTTAAACTAAATTAACATATTATTAAAAATATATAATCTCACAACATCAAATGTAGTGATGTTAATAATTTTTTTATATATTTTGGACTCTTTCTATATTTCTTATCATCAATGTTTTTTAAATATTTCCAGAATCCTTTTTCCATTGAGATCACTTTGGTAATAAATGTAACTTCTATATCATTATTCTTACCAACACATAAAAAAATTATTAGGATATAATGTTATATACACTTTGAATTTAGAAGAAGTTAATCCTTTTCTAGTTAATATTTTCACATTATATTTTCCAAACATACTCCACATTGCCTCTTATATACTATATTTTGTTTTAGAATATCATGTTGTGATAAATGAAATCTTTTTTTAGGAAAACACTATGTATTTTCTTATGTGTAAATAACAAACAATTCCAGACAGAAGCAAAGCCTCTGACCATTTATTAAAAAGAAAGGAAAAGTACAAAAGAGGCGGACGGGGTCAAACAAACAAACATGCCCTCATCCATAAAATAACAATGTTAAAGATCATAATATGACATGTCATTCCCATAATCAGAATCATCACATGTTTCCAAATCAGATTGAGACTTACCTAGATTGAAAATCTTAAGGATATTTGCATCCACCTTCCTTGGTAGCTTAGAATATGATCTGGTAGACACAGTCTTAGGAAGAGTAGAATAATACTTTCTTGGTCTCCTCTTTGGAGGATCAGAGGTAAGGCCCTCACTCTTAGTGATATTTGTCTTTACACTTAGTAATGCATCCTTAAAAGAGGCATGCACACCACTGCCTGAAGTCCGAATGGGGGTACCATGCACCCTATCATCCGCAGAGACATTACCCCATCTATTATACAATCTAGAGGATTGAACTAATTTATGAATTTTCTGATGACAGTCAATATTTTGTTGCGCATCATTTGGATTGGAGACATCTAGAGGGGGATCAAAAGTAACTATTTACATACCTTCGTGAGACTGTGCAGTAGTGTCCTCTATTGCAGTAACCTCCTTGTTAAAGTCAACTCAAGTATTCGAAGGCCCACTATAAGCTCTCACCGGCGACTCATCCACCAGCGGCCCCTTGCCTTTCAAATTTGCCTCCTGAGAAGCATATTTCTTAGCAATCAACACATCAACCACAGTGGGAAAAGGCTCAGTGGGTGTGTCACCATTTTGATCAATCGGATTTGATAAATCTGCATCCTTCATCCTTGGTTTCTTTTGATAGATATTGGCAGGTTGACCTTTCATCCCACATTTCTCACATGAAACCTTCCGACATAGCTCTAAAGAGTGACCAAAATCCATGCATTCATTGCAAAAAAGTGGTTTTATTTCATACTCAACATCAATTTGATGTTATCAGTAGGGGTAGAAAGAGTTTCCTTATCGATCAGAGTGGTGATGAGGTCAACCTCCACTTAAATCCTGGAAAAGTGTCCAAACCGAACATCCTCAGTTTCCTTATCAAGGTGAATAGGAGTCCCAATCGCCGTACCAATGTCATGTAAGATTTTCAGATCCAAAGGACCCAATTGAGTCCATGAAGATGAACACAAACCTAAGAAAAGGCATTACTTTCATGAGAGACATTAAAATCCAAAGACCATTGATGTAAATGAAGCCATCCAGGTTTCAATAACAAGGACCCAATACTCCATGCTCGAAGATTATCTTCATCTGAAGGGAAAAGACAGTGAAAAAAACCTCGACCAAGAGAAACACAATTACAGTTAGATAAACCCCATAAAATCGAGATCCTACGAACCAAATTGTCAAACTTCCATGGTTTTTCACCTTTAGGTAAAACAATGCGTGCAGTCAAAGAATTTTTACCGATTTTCATTCTCTCTACAAGCGCGGAAGGATTCACTTCAACATGTTCTACTGATCCCTTATGAACGATTCTACTAGAACCAGAATCCTTGAAGAGAGCCAGTGGCCAGAATCCTTCACCATAAGAATTCATACTAGAATTTGACTGAGAGTTATTCACCACATCAACATAAGACCAAGATCCATTCAAAACCGCAACACCAGGCCGGACCGCATCTGCTCGAGCATCCTTCAACGAAATATCATCAAATACCTTCACCACAGCTTCATTTTACTGAGCGTTTGGCTCCCTCAGAACCCCATGCTTTGGATAATCCTTCAAAATTGGAGTAGGAAAAACCACCTCAGCAGACCGCTGGAACACAAATTTTGGCAAAGCCTCATCATATCTGGCACCTAGACGCGGATCCAAGGAAGACCGATTACAGGCTGGGATTATCTTCCCCACAACATCTGGGGAGTAGACACCATCAGAAGTCCAAGAAATATCCATGAACGGTAGAGGAACCGAGGGAAACGATTACGCCGACACACCGCTGGGAGGAAGAAGCAGATCAAACCTGAGAAAATGTCTGATCGCCATGAGAAAGGTGAAACCCTAAACACCGTTATCAAGGGATAGAGAGTTCAAAGCCCATAGCTCCATCTTGAAATATTTAAAAAATAAACTATTAACTCCCATATCATATATGGTTTTCTATATGTTTGGAGAATTATTTTTAAAATAAGTATATATTCTTTATAATATTCTATTGATTGAAGTTAGAATCTCAACTCCTTATATTTTCACAAACAATAAGATACAATATTTTTTCCTAAATAAAATATTTTTATCCCCATATTCCTCTAAAATAGTATAAAGAATCAAATTATTCATAAACCATGAGTATAAAATCAATCATCACATATTGTTCATAATAAATATTTGTTAATAATAAAATTCTTCTATCTTATAATAGAAATTAGATAACCTTTCATATCCTTTTCCTAGAATCATATGATCTTGACACCTTCCATTATCTTCACCTCCATGATTCAGAAACCCTTTGCTTCATCATCTAAATATTAAATAGAAGATATATCAATATATTTATTTCTCTTGTTCTCTAATATAATTATAATGTCTTCAGAGAATAAATTTTTTATTATATAAAACTAAAAATAAAATAATTTATTTCTATAACACCGATACATCATATGGACTCTCTATGGTGTTTCTCATCTCCCTTTAATAATTATCGACAATTCCTTTATATGGAAAATTTTTCAGCCTCATACTTAAGATTCAATAACCATAATTGGATAATTATGGAAACATTGCTAGGATTTAAAACAATGTTTTCTTCAAAAAGGTTCTTTTTTATCTACTTATACTGTCAACAAAACACCAGAAACTAATTATCACATGTCATGACCATTTCTCCTCAAAAAAATAATAAAATTGGGTAAAAAAATTTTGAACACATTTACATTTTCAGAACTTTTCAAATGATTATTCTAGAATGATTTCAATATCCAGATAGAGCCTTAAACATTAACACATGTTGATCCAATTCATTTTCCCACTGAATCACATTGAGTATAGAAATAGAGAATAAATTTCATTATGTTATTTTACATTAAATATAATTAAAATATTTAGGAAATTCATCCACGCTTCACATAATCATCTAGATTCACTTATTGAACCACATAAAAATTTGGTTAGTTAGGAAGGTATTTGTTTGAAACATTGAATTTTCACTCTTTTTAATAATTTTTTATATTTTCACTTGTCTATGTAGTTTATTACTTTTTTATTATTCTTTCAATGATTGATCTCAATGTAATTTTTAATAGTAATGATTCCATTATATCCACAATTAAATATATAAGTATATTATTATGATGTTTTTCATTTACTTAGTAAGTAAAAAAATTAAAATTTATCCCATTATGAGGATAAAACCTTTAAAATTTTACATCATATCCATTAGTTGAAAAAGATAAATATTTTTTTAAGATATGGGTTTCATTACCATTTCCCCCATCACATAGATATTTATTTAGGCCATCATTCCATCTATATTAGATATGATTCAAGGATAGATGCTCATAAAACACCGATCCTTACCCACCATATAGATAAACTTAGCTTTATTCCTCGTATTACCTCATTCTATCTATTTCCCTTATCAATGTGTAACCAAAATAAAATTCCAAAATAGTTACCTAGTCCTTTAGGGTCACCCATTACTTTCTTACCTTATAAAAAATATAGGCAAAGCCATATTATTCTTGATATACTTCGTTAGATGACCAAGGTCCTGAAAAGTGTTTTATTTGGAAGGAATATAACATTTAGTTTTTCTAAGGTTATTTAATCTCACTATTTAATATCATGTATTTCATTTAAATGTATGAAATATCCTAATATTGTAGTATTAATTCATACCCCTTCCACCAAATTAATATGTTTAATCAATATTGATGTGTAACCCATTACACAAATCCTAAATTCTATTATTAACCTAAATTTAAATCCGATTATATTTATACACATCCAATTATATATCACAAATAAGGTACATGAAACCCTTTCATGTAAATGATTAAAATAATTTTAAATCAACAATACCTACAAGAGTAAGCTTGGTGAGAATAATAGTCAACCCCTAAAATTTTAGATAAGGTATATGCCTCCCAACTAGAGAAAATTCCAACCCAAATTCCCTCCACACCCTCCAAAGTCATGGTAGAAGAAAACTAAATCAATTATAATACCTTGCATGTAACTCCATTGATGAATGTATTGAAATTTATATATTTAGTTTAACACTTTAAATAATGGAATAAAATAATTCATAATATAAAATTATATTAATGAATAATGTAGGGAATAATACTAAACAAATCAATAATTCATAAATTTAAACAAGAGATAAACATTTATGAATCATTATTAAATTAAAAAAAATAAACACTTCATAATATACTTCTAATGTAAACTCCTTAATATTATTGTTTATATGGACTTCAAATTAAATATATGATATCATGTAATATATAACTTCATAAATGAATTGTTATTATATATTAGGTATACTTACAAAATGTCACAAATTTATTATTTAAAAATGTATCATATCAATTATTAAAACATATTTAAATATGGTTTAAATAATTCCTCAAACAATGAATTTCATTTTAAAACTTCAAAATAATTAATCTGAACACATGGTAATATTAAATAAAAACACTAATTTTATGCTGTATTTTTTATTCAAAAACACTTAATAAATTACACATATATTTTCTATATAAATGTTTTATGTAAAAACAATAATTCATTCCATATAAATAGAGATTTATTTGATAATAACATTTAATTTTATCGATATTAACTTATCAAAAAAAATCTTAAACATTTATCCAATAATTATAAACATTTTATAGTTAATTAATTTATAAACACTTTATAAATAAAATAGATATAAAAAATACATTTTTTATAATTTAAAAACATTTTATAAATCATATAATTTAATTAATAACTAAAATTTGAAATAACTAAATTTTATAATATATCATATTTAAAAATATCCACAATATCGTAATCTTTGTCAGCTACTATAATCTATCATGTTTTATGTTTGATAATCACTGTATATGATACAACGTACAGTGGTTTAGCTTCCATACCTTATGATATCCCATATATCAAACTTTTTATATAACATAATGTTTTTCAAGAATGTGTAAGGGTAAACCAGCACTATCGTGTCTGGTGGTAACCTATATTGTATGCTTTGATATGTAAAAATTAAAGGGTTTACACTGTGAATTCTCCCATAATATCCCATAACATAAGGAGAAAGCATATCATGGTTAACAATATCATATATCGTAACCTCAATTTTAATTCAAAATAATATTTAATGTTTTTGAATGTTCCATTAATATGATATACCTTTTCATCATTTTTGTGCATGATTTTGTTTATCAGGAAGAATGGTAAAGATATAATACCACTGATAGTTTTCTCTTCATCAATAAACACTTGTTCAAAGTAGAAAAGTTTGTTTGAAATGTCATTCCAAATATCATCATTGAATGAAAAAATAAAGCCATGTGTATCAAAAAAATAAGAATATTTACCTTACATTGACATTTGGTGTACCAAAAATATTTTATCACCATGGTTTGATAAATATCTCATAGGAACACCTAATAGACTCTTCCATTTGAGGTGTATCCATGCTATGACTAAAATCACCCAATATCATGGGAATACCCTCCTCAATACCATAGTATGCTAGTGCCTCACATAGAAAAAGAAGGTGGAGGAGGGAGGTCAGGGAGAATTAATATTAGATTTGGGAAGGATTCCATGATAAAAGTATCCTTCTCAATGGTGTATACCTCCTTATATAATGTTTCACTACTACAAAATAGACACATAACAACAATGGACTTTATCAGCGCTAGAAAAAAGCACTGATAAAGGCCACCATTATCAGCACTAAAAAAGGGATGATAAAGTAAAACATTTATCAGTCCTAAAAAAGCGTTGATAAAAGGTACCCTTTATCAGTGATTTTTTCATCATTGAAAAAGGGTATCATTTATCAATGTTTTTTTATTGCACTGATAAAAGTTACCCTTTATCATTAATTAATTTTTAATGCTGATAACAGGTAGACTTTATCAGTTCTTTATTTTTAGCGTTCATAAATGTCCAGAATAAAATGAAATAATTAAACAAATAAAAGGTTTAAAAAATATTAAATTTTTTATTAATTATATAATAATTGATATAAATGAATAAATTGAATATAAAAATTAATAAATAATATATGTGAGATATATAGATATCTTAAATGAATAAAATGAAATAATCAAATCAAAACTAAATATAGTTAAATAAGAAAATTTTTATGTATTTTTTTAATTGAATAATTATTGTCAAAAATGAATAAATTAAATATAAATTTATAGATACTATAAATATAATAAATATTATATATTAAAATTTTAAATATATAATGAAAAAATTATAATAATTAAACAAAAAAATTAAAATGAATAAACTACACAACTATTTAAAAACTTGTTAATGAAACAATTATTAATAAAAATGAATTATATATATATATATATATATTAAATATAAATAGTAATTAATAATATATTTTAAATGTAAATATATAGAAAATTAATAAAATATAATAATTAAAAAAATAATAATATCTTATTCATTTTTATAATGTTGTTTTATTTTTTCAATATAGCATATATCAAAAGTGTGTTATATTGATTTCACATTCATATACATAATTAATGCATTTTTATATACAACAACCACACATAAATATTTATGTAATTAATAAAATCTTATACAAAAATAGATACACCTAATATTTATATAATTTATTTTAATTTTAGAATATTTTATAATTTCATTATAGCGAGATATATAAAATATATTATGTTTTTAATATATAAATTTTTTATTTAATTGTATTATTATTTCATTAATATAATATTTATTCATTTTTTATATTTTTTATTTTATATTTTTTACTTTATTTTTTAATTTAATCATACTAAATTATATATATATATATATATATATATATATATTTATTTATTTATATTTATTTAATACATTTTGGTATTTTCAATATCTATTAATCCTTACTTAGATATATATATCCATATTTTTTAATAATATAAATTTATTTCATAAAACATATCCATTTTTTAAATATTTTTAAAGTGTAGTCATTTTTAATTTATCAATTTCACACATTTTTAAATATCATATATTTAAGATTATATATTCTTTAATGATGTTGAAAATATATTTGTAGATAAATATTTATAACTAAATGTATTTAGAAATGTATATTTACTATATTTATAAATTTAGATATTAATAATTATTGTGAAAAAAAATTAAAAGTATTTAAGTAATTATAAATAAATAATTATATACCAAAACGTTTTAGGAGCCCGGTGAAACCCGCTCCTACCAAATGTTATTGAAAATAGAAGACATGACATAAAGAAGAGAAAGAACATGAAGAACAAAAGGAAAATCCTCATCTAGCACTGAAAACTACAAATGGGTAGAACCACGATAATCTCTATAATTCTGATCAACAATATCATTGGAAGATCCCTGTTTTGATTGCTAATTATACTGATTGAAAAGAAAAAATTAATATTCTATGATTTTTGTATTCTCTAAAGTAAGATCCTTGAAAGTAGAGTTTGTAGACCAACCACACCCACATTCATCCCAGTCACCCCATCCTCACCCATGATTTTTCAGATTCCTTCCTCATTTCCAAGTCTTCGGATGTTTCTAATCACATTTCAGTTTAGAAAGAATGAGAGGCTACTCCATAGATTCATTCATGACACCTAAAGCATCATCCACCACAGATTTCAACCCAATATCACATTCAGTCTGAACCATTCTATCCATCTTAGGTGATGAATGTGTTTCATGCCTCTTACCAGCCTTAGTTGTTTGAGAAACTTGGTCAACCAAACTTCCTTTCCCTTCAAACTAGTCTCCATAAAAAATATTTGTTCATAATTTATTTTTACCATGACATGGTAAAATATCAGTAACCCCGATCTCAACCTACCCTATAGGCTTACGGTGATTTCATTGATCATACTCAGTAATAGCATTGTCGTTATCAATCAGATCTCAATTTTTATACACCTTGTCAATCATGTCATTTTCAAGGACATGAGAAGATTCATGCTCAACATCCCCCAATTCAGTGACATAATCTTGATCTTGAAAGCCAGGATCCAGATTTCCCTATTGTCTTTCATCATCATTCAAAACCTTATCATTTTAAGAGGATCCCTTGACCTGAGAACACATAAAACTATTATATGAACGGTATGTCATCCAACATGAGCTTCAACAAGTCTTCATCTACATTTATCAAAATTCTGTGCAATTTTGTGACATCTCGTAAAAAAATTAGGCACTTTTTCATAATCAATCATCAGGTAAAACCGAAAATCTTCTCAAAAAATAACAACTAATTTTATTACATGAGAATAAAGATCATCCTCCACAAGAAGATGCATAAAAATGGCCATATCATACGTTTTCCATCTCCCTGTCCATATTAATTTGAACACCGATAGTTAAGGAAATTTACTATAATATCTTTGGGTGGTATAAGAACCATCTCAAACCATGAATTTCGATCCAAATACGAGTAAGTGAATTCTTCATATTTACTAGATTGGAAGAGGGGTCCGAGTCTTATATCCTAAGGAACTTAGCCTTCAGGTTCACAAGACTGAAACCCCATGCCCTGGATTTCATGTCTATACTTGGAAAGACAATATGAAAAAACCATTTCCCATCTATGTCATCTTCCTACCATTAAAGGCCCAGATGTCAAGAATCCTTTTCTTAAGATCAGATAGACTCCAATGATGATATTTGAATTTCAAGGATAAATTCACAATGATATACTTCTTAAAATCTATTATCTTTTATGTGATGATGCCTTGACTGGATTCAACAAAGCAGTGTCACCTATATTTTTGATTTTTTGTGATGCGGATCTAATTTCTCCCTGGATATCTTCAAAAGACCAATGATCTAGAGATGTGGATCTAGGGGGAAAACTCTATTAGAGGCTTTCATAGGAATCTCCTTCGATGACCAATCAACAAAAGCCTTAGTATAGGAAATTGTTTTCCTTATGCATAACACTGCAAAAATCCTTTGCATCCAAGCCTGAAACTGTGTCTCCCAAAAGATCCATCGCCTTCAGGGAAGAAGCTTCCATAGGAAGCACATCTAGATCAGAACCAGGTCATAATGTCATGTAACCATCTTTTTATGGGTTAGGAGGAACTCTTGAGTCACAAATCCCCTTAGAGAAATAGACCTCAGCCTGTTGTGACCCAAGTTCGACTGCCAGAATAGTCAGATCAAGAACAAAAACTAGGGTTCAGGGACCTCAATGGAAATCCTTATCAGAGTTACCAGATGGGTCACCGCAAACCAAAATATCCAACCACCTTACACTTGAGGCCGCAACCTCTTCATCAACCCCATTCTCTATATCTTCCATCACACTGGAGAAACCATAATCGCCTCACCATCACCATAACCGAGAGCGCTACATCAGTCTTTCTACATGATTCTAAATAATTATATATATTTTATAAATTATCAAATTATAATAAATTTATTTAAATAATTAATATACAATATTTATATTTATATTTATATTTATATTTATATTTATATTTATATTTATTTTATATATAAAATGATAATAATATATATGATTATAAAATTATAACAAATGTATTTAAGTAATGAATATATTTACTATATTTATATTTATATTTATTTATTAATTATATATATAATTCTATATATATATATATAATGATATAAATAAATAATTAATTATAAATAATTAATTATAAATAAATAATTATAAATAAAGAATTATAAATATATTTGTTAATATATATTTACTATAATTTTAAAATTATATGATTATAATCATAAATTAAAAAATATGTTTTTAAAAATTATTAATGTAATTATAAATAAATAATTATATATTTAAATAATTATAAAATTATTTTTAAAAAAATATATAATTATGTAGTGTTTTTAGGAAACTTTATATTTATAATTATAATTAGAAATCCTTTATCTGTAATTTTTTAGGGTTGATAAATCTCTATCTTTATGAGCCTTAAAAATAACCGATAAAGATTCCTTTTAACAGCGCCTATCAATTCAGCACTAATAAATGGACTGATTATCAGTTATTTCTTTAAAGTGTTAATAAAAGTGTCCCTGATCTATTTAAAATAACCTTAATCATGCATCATTCAATCCCGATTCTCATTATCTTGTAGAAATACCCTATTATCAGTGCTACCACTATACATTCTCTCGAATGAATCATGTTTAGAATCCAAGGTATGAGATTTTCTCCTTTTCCTCTCTCATAGTTTTATTTTTTTGGTTCTATGGTCTGTGTTTTTACACCATTCTTAACCATGATGAACCCTACGTCTCATCTCTCTCTCACTTACCTATACCTTCACAACACCACCCATACTCTGTAAGATCATTCTAGATTCATACAAGACCACTGTGAACAATATCCCTATCTGATGTTGCAATAGATGGTGATTTTTTTATGTTTCAATCATATTATTTCTTATTAATTTTTAGATATTTTTTATTGTCAATTTTAAAACCTTTTTTCCACAATATGGTATAACCATGATGATGAAAAAAAGTTTATAAATATACGAAAAATCATGAATATGTGTGTATCTATTGAGAAAATAATCAACATAAAATTTCTTATAATGATAGGATATGATTTTCTCTTAGTTAATATTAGATGATTAATATCGCATAGGTGATATAGTATAATGAATAAAAGAATTTTTTTCCTATGACATAAAATGATATAATTTTATGGTGGTTCCTATATATTTTCTTTTTGTTGATTATTTTTTATTTTTCATACACAATTTGAATATAATTCTGAATATAATCTCACATACTAAATATATTATTGAATAATGACATGATGATATACTTCTTGCAAGAATTATTAAATGTGTTATGTTAAACTTATACAAAATATTAAAAAAAAATTAATGCTTCTTAACACTATTTTATTTTATTTATGATTGTGGTAATTTTCACTATAAATGAATTGATAAATTCAATCTATTTAAATGGAAAAGTATTTTTTGGGATTATATTGTGGTTGGTGGTATGTTGTGATAGAAACTGAATTATATTTTTGATGCTTGTCATACAACCTTTGCAACGTGATTAATAATGATGTGTTGTTTTATATTGTTCAATGATTATGATTATGGATAATAATTTATTATCATTGTTAATTTTATGAAGGAACACAGGTATCACAAATATGGTTGTGAAAATAAGTATTTATTTTGGTAAGATAGATATACAATAAAACATGTTTCATGCATAAAATTCCACATTTTCATGCATCTTGAATGAAAAAATTTACTTTCTTTAATAATGATATAAAGATTCAATACTCAAGTACAACTGACCATCAATGCCTTTATTTAATCCATCATCAGATGATTCCATATCTTGATGACTGATTCGACACCATCTTTCAAATTGGCCTTCATACCAACATTGTGGCTCAAATTTTCCTTGATGAAATACCCCCCACTTGGATAATATTCATTAATCTCCGTCAAATCTGCTTCCATGACATTGAATACCATATATCCCAACCAATTCATCAAATCTTTATTTCATTCATCTTCCACATTTACTACATTATGAGAACACAAATAATTATTCAAAACATAACGAATGATTTTTTTGGTTTATTGAAATGAAATTTCTAATGTAGCTCACTCGATTACTTTTGAAAAAACTTCATTAAAAATTACTTTCAAGTTGGGTAGAGTCACATTGGATCCTATTAAAACTCTATAGTCAAGAATACTCAGATGAGAATACTATTATGATGGGTACCCTCATGAAAGTAATTGTGTTTCACATTTTTTTTGAAACAGAACACACCAGACACACCATTTAATTGCCTTCCCCTCTAGCCTTGATAAATTTAAAATAGTTCCAATCCAACTCTCAAAGGTATTTCCCCCATAATGAGAAGAGATATATAACCCTATATTAAAATTCATATTCACTGTAATTGGTATCTTGAGATCAATGGAAATATGAATAAATTTGCATTAGATTTATTTTTCTCCTAATACACCAATTGAAGTGAACAGGGTTTCAAAAAATGCTAATAGAAGCCAAAATTTAGGCTATATTTGGGTATAAATAACAATGATTTAGAAAAACTAATGTATTAGGGAATAAATAATTTTATAGATTATGGGAAATAGAATTTATTTCGATTTGGATTTTAATGTTCATTTCTTCAATTTTTAAATGTAATATGTTTGAATACATAATTAAAATTGTATTTTTATGATATTTGTATGTGAGTGAGTTTAGAGTATACATGGGAAAACACATTTTTAAATAATAATAGGTTATCTTTTTATGTGAGGGATAGTTATGGTATGTTAGAACATGAGTTACTATATAAATATTAGTGATTCAATGAGGTCTAGGGTGGGGGTGATGTGACATTTTTTTTGTTTTTTTTTCATTATAGTTTTCCAGAATTTAGGTTTAACTAATGTATTGTAGAAACCATTATGTGTTTATTTACTAAGGGAACCAATTAGTTAAAAGATTTTTAATGTTTGGGAACAAACATGGTATAAACTTACGGTATGATTAGTATAAGTCATTGGTGTAAAATAAAGTTAGTAAATTTGTTTATTATGGTGTCATGGTTAGTACACAATGACTTGACTTACCTGTGTATTTTGAGTGTTATGACTTTGAACATATACTCAAATATATGTGTTATATATTTTTGGGGGCCTATTAGTATTTACATATTTATTTTTATACTCACATCCTACTCACAAATATCATTTTATATAAAGATATTATATTTAATATATAGTAGAGGGAAAATGACAAGTAATATATATTAGAGACATTGCAACTCAGTGGGGATGAGATGATGTTCTCATGGTAGTGTGAGGGGAATTTTTGCATTTTTTGATGATATTTGAAATTTTAAATTAATATCTGGTAATTTAAAAAAGTTTTAAGGATACAACTATCATCCCCACAAGCTTCATCTCCCAAATAGTTTTTATTGCATTCTATTTCTTGAGATTTATCCCATGTTTCTTCTATGTTGTTTGAACTACTCTGAACATTATTCATCCTAAAGGATCACTAGTACCCTATAAGGGATGAATTTTAGTTAGATATGTCAAAGAAATAGAGGGGGATATTAACAAGATATGGGGGATGATTATCAAAAAACAAAATTAATTAATATATGTTCGGGAGATAAAGCTGATAAGGATTAGAATTGTCTATAACTTTCACCTTTGAATGAATTCATAGGATAACACCTAACGTAGTTGGATAATAATTTTCTTAAAATTAATTACCGATTTACAGAAAAATGGATGCAAGATAATTGTTTTGTAAAAGAGTATTAATATATACTCAAATATTTTATCATGTTTTAAATAGAGAACGCATGTGAGCCTTCTCAAATCCTTTATCCACATGTTTACATTTTTGTTACTCATGAAATATTAAATTTTTCACTACTCATGCTGACAAAGTCATCTACACATGATGACGTTACCAATATAGAGGAATAATAGACCATTGGTGAGGAAATTTAATAATTATAAGTGGATGAAAATAATGTTTGTGAAAAAAAACAACAATTACGCACCATTATAGTGTTGAATAAAATTATCAATGAAAGAAGATAAGGTATAAAATTTTTGTTTGGTTGGAATCAATGCGACCAACCTATTGACCCCAAAAATTCAATGTTCACTAGTAATCATGGGGTCATAATGAGGATGAATATGCCGATTGCTATTGATTCATGGAACCATGTCCAAATTATAATGAAAAAAAATCCTTTGGAAATATATAATAGTAATTTTATGATATAATTTCTCTATTTTACCAAAAAATTATATAGTGAAATGATTATTTAGTTTTCATTATTTCTTATATAGCTCACTTATTTTAGAATATTTCTCTAACAAATTTTTCATAATGATCTCTGGAAAATCCCATAGAGGATTTTGGACTCTTCTTAAGAAGTTACATCTTAGGGATGGTATGGGGAGAGTAAATCCCCACACACCAGTTGGTTATGCACACATTATAAAGTAGGAAACATGGATTGTATTCATCAATAGTCATAATGAAACATCGTTTTATGTGAATTATAGTCGATAATATATTATTTAACATTATTATTTTATCCTAATTGATTTAAAAAAATTAAATTATTAAACAATTAAATAGTGATAAAAATAAATAACATGCATCAAAACCAATGTACCCCTAACAAAAATCATGGATTGGGTATGCTTCATTAGAGAATAATTTGGTATATATTTTAAACCTACAATAAAATTTTAATTATGTGATATGAAACAAAATGTGATCCTTTGATTATATTCATATTTATGATTAAAAAATTTAATCCACTTCCTGCCCATATCATGTTTTGTGGAAGGTGGCTTGTGTAAATTAGCAAGGTAAACTAGTTGATGAAAAAAAAGTTTGGGAAACATATGTAAGTATGACATAATTGTAATTCATTATGATTTATAACAACATTACATAAAAATATCTATTTTTTCATATTTTTTATATATGTTTTAGACATAAGAATCTGCAATGACTGTACCAGAAGAATAGCTACATTCATTAGGTCTGAAGTAGCTACAAAAAAAAATATGTTATATGATTAGGTTTTGGAGTCACTAATAGAATATATTTTTGATAAGATAAGACCTAATAAAGATACATATAATATGGTGAGATGATTTTAGGAAAAAATATACTCACTACAATATATTATTTTTCTATCTTGTTTAGCAGAACAATGTATGAGGAATGATAAAAGAAAACTAGCGGTGAAGAAAATATATGAATATGAACTAAATGATCCAACTAGATTTGATGCTATTCATTCACCCCAAACAGTATAACCTACATGATGAAATCAATTTTCTCATGAATCTTTATCCTAAATGTGAATCAAACAACTTCCTATAACTTTATATTACTATAATTCTTGTAGGTTACATTTGTATGTGATTTGTATATGTCATAACCCACAAACCACCATGTTGTGATTGGAATAATGTATAATATACCGGTAGAATAGATACACAATAATTACCTCCTAAAAGATCACATGAGTGTGGGGATTGAGGTAGCTCATGAGATTACAACTAAGTTTCCCATTCCATTTGATGGTAAGTATGTTTCAATGGTCCATGATGCTATTGGATCTTTCATTACATGGATGAATAATATTTTAAAGATACATGAGGTAGGTATTTAACAAATTTATTCATATAAAAACAATAATTTTTTATGATAAAGCAGTGGGGAAATGGATGTTTGGGTCAAGAAAATCTAGTGAATTGACCAAGAAACCAAAATGACATTCCAAGAGTTCCTTCTCCCAACCAGTTCTAGAGAGACATTTATTTTCATTATAACTTTATACAAAGACAAATTTTAAAGATAAGAAATATGACTTAAATTCTATATGAATAATAAATATATGGATGTTCCATGACTTGTGTAATTTCCATTGAGACTATAACTGATATTTTCAAGCATGAATTGCTGAGCATATCCATTGGGAATATATACCTAAGGTACCTTTTCATAATATGTATCTCTAAATTGTGATATAATATGTTTATTAATGTTAAAAAAATTAATATTTTCTAGAGGAATTTATGTTACAACTATATAATGGGAACATCACGTGAAGAACTATTTGGATTCATTATTTCCTATATCATTTCTATGGAAAAATTACTTTGGATAATTAGGAAATTACAAAGAAAAAAATGAGTTACTCAAAGAATTTTATAAAAAATTATTACAAGAGAGACTCTTTGTGATTCATACAATACATAAGTAACACTCTATAATGTAATACCAGAAAAAAAAATCATTGATTTTTTTGTTTGTGTTTGTTTATAGAATGCTGGATGCTGATATTAGTCAATATGGAAACATGATTTATTTATTTTTTAGATCCAATGCATATATTTCTAACCAACCAACTGCATATTATGTGTATTGTGAATATGTAATACACAATAGTTAATATTTTATAGACAAAATTTGAATTATATATTTCAGTCTTTGTTTTTATAAGAATTTTTTTATGATAGGGAGATTTCTAAATAAAGTAAAAATCATGGAATGTAGTCTATATCTGAAGAGACAAATATTGTGGATTACTAAAAATATAAAAATATTAAGATATATATAAAATGATTAAATGATCAGAAAAATAACAAAAATCACTTATGTTGGTCTGTGTTTCTGCCGTTTCCAAAGAAAGATAATGGAATTTAATATGGATTTAATGATTACAAATATATGAGAGATATTATAAATCATGAAAATATATGCATCCCCCAATATGTTATTTTCAAAGTTAATTAAAATTTCATTAAATATATTTCATAATAATTTGTTTTTCTATATTTTCTCAGTACTATCAAGATTTATGAAGACTTTCAAACTCAAAAGTAAAAATAAATTTGTTTAGAGATAAGTAGGAAGCATACATGTTTTCAGAATGCATGCTAAAAAAATAGTTGATTACTTGATTTTTTTGTGATATTGAACTAGTAATGACCTTTGAAATATATTTGGGGTTTGAATAATTAATGTTAGAATTATTATATATTAATTTTTATATCTTTTTTAAGGATAATTACAATGGAGGACATCAATTTTTTTAGAATCTATGACCTTTAAACAATTAATTTATTGGGAAATAGCAGAGACATAGGTTCAGGCAGAGTCAGAGGTAGGGGTGGAGGTAGAGGTGGTGGAAGAGGTAGAGTCGGAGGTAGAGTCAAAATTAGTGATTGAGTTGGAGGAGGAGGTATAGGTGAAGACGGAGGTAGAGACCGAGCTATAGGAGGATACAAAGCGCTGGATTAAAGATAATGATTTTTTGGAAATAAAGTTGAATAACAATTGTACCAATATTTTTTTTGAGAAGATTGTTTGGAAAATTGTTTACAACAGTTTTCACTTAAAATAAGATCAATTGTGAAATTCCTTCTAGTGTCTTGTGGTAAAAATGTTTTCCCACCACTTGTTTAAGTGATTTTAAATAGGGTGGTAGTCCAAAAGTAAGATCATTTTTAAATAACCCAGGATATTTATAAATAAATGAATAAAAATATACACAAAAAATTTATATTTTAATACAAAAAATATCACACACTAAAAAATGTGAAAACAAGATTGGACGATCTTGATAATTTAGGAAAATGATTCATAATTAATTTCTGAGGTGTATGAATTATTACCATGTCCATCCCAAGGATGATGTAACCTATATGAATCAAAGTGTTTGTTACTAGTTTAAAATTACATTTTAGTAAAAAACACATGTGTCATACTCAAAATAGAGGAAACACATTTCTATTGTTTTGATACTTTAGTATAATGATCCATAAAAAATAAATGACATACTCAAAAATGAGAAAACACATTCAGATTATTTTGGTACTATATAAAAATTATACAAATGTCATTTCAAATATGTATAAATTAATCACATGTCAATCTGATCCATGATATACCCAGAATGACTTAAAGTTTCTATTATCAATTTAAAATTAAAATTTTATTAAAAAATTGTCATTCACTAAAAACTAAGAAAATATACTCTGATTTTCTCAACAAATATGGATAATGAATCATAATAAATTTCTAATATTTATGAATTAGTCTCAGGTTAAACCCTCACACGATGTGGCCTATTTGAATCAAAGTGCATGTTTCCATTTTGAAATGAAATTTTTGTAAAAAACACTAGTGGAATACTCAAAACCAAGGATTCATTTTTATTGTTTTGATAATTTATTAAAATGAACCAAAATTCAGTTTAGATGGGTAGGAATCATCAAAACCTCAATCCAACGCACGTTCTGACATGTATGATTCCAAGTGCATATTTTAAATCAAAATTGACATTAATTGTTTTAAAAAACTAACAATATATAAACAAAAACAATTCTTTAATATCATTTTGATACCTTGGAAGAACCATCCAAAATTCATTTGGTTTGTTGAGGAATTATCCACACCTCAATTTGAAGCATGGTGTGACCGATATGACTCTAAGTGAGTCTTTTTATTTAAAATTCACATTAATTTTAGTAAAAAACCAACATACTCAAAACTAAATCCCCACATTCATATTGTTTTGTTACTTTAATAAAATGATCCATAATTAATTTTTGTAATATATGAATCATCTATATATTAATCTATTCCACAATGTGGTCGATATGAATCAAAGTGTCTATTATAAATTAAAAATTGAAAGTTTAATACAAAAAGTATCCCTCATTGAAAATTAAAAAAAACACTTGTATTTTCCATATAATTTATGAAAATGATTCGTAATTCATTTTTGATGTGTATAAATCAGTATCATGTCAAACTAACACACAATACGATCTATATGACTCAAAGTGTGTGTTTCCAGTTTAAAAAGAAATTTTAGGTAAAAACAAAAGTGGTTTACTCAACACAGAGGAAATGAATTTGTATTGTTTTTATACTTTCTCAAAATAATCAATAAGTAATTTGGGAAATATAGAAATCATATGAACCTCAATATACACATGGTGTGACAGGTTTGACTCCATGTAAGTATTTTTATTCAAAATTGACATTAATTTTACAAAAAATAATAACAAGATCAAAACCAAGGAAATGAAATAAGGTTGAATTTATACATTATAAAAATGGTCCATAAGTAATTTTTGATGTGTAGAAATATTTTCACTTCAATCCGATGCATGTTGTGACTAGTATGACTCAATTTTTCCATTGTCTTTTCAAAATTAACATTTTAATGCAAAAATGTGTCACACGCTAAAAATTGATAAAATGTGCTCATAATGACTTTATAATTTTGGAAAATATTCATAATTCATTTTTTACGTGTATGTGTCTGTATCATGTTAAACCCACACATGATGTGACCTGTATGACTCAAGGTGCGTGTTTCCAGTTTAAAATTACATTCTAATAAGAAAACAAAAGTGGAATACATAGAACCAAGGAAAAAAATTTCATTGTTTTTATACTTTAGGAAAGTGATCTATATGTCATTTGGGATTCTTTTTAAGAATCATTTTTATCTCAATGTGACACATGGTGTGACTGGTAAGACTCCAAGTGTGTATTTCTATTCAAAATTGTTACTAATTTATATAAAAAAACAGTCGACATACTCAAAATTGAGAAAACACAATCAGACTATTTTGGTACTTTAGAAAAAATATACATAAGTCATTTTTTACTTTTATAAATTTTATGCACCTCAATCTGGTCC
Source organism: Viscum album (assembly GCA_963277665.1). Classification (NCBI taxonomy): domain Eukaryota; kingdom Viridiplantae; phylum Streptophyta; class Magnoliopsida; order Santalales; family Viscaceae; genus Viscum; species Viscum album. The sequence continues at coordinate 2,110,975,889 of OY728157.1, read as the reverse complement.
ACGATGTACTTGGTATGACTCATAGTGTTTGTTATTAGTTTAAAATTTATATTTTAATACAAAAGAGTTTCACTAATTGAAAACATAGAGAAAATGATAAGATTTTATTGATAATTTATTAAAATGATTAATAATTCATTTTTTGGTGTGTATGAATGAGTATCATGTCATACCCACACATGATACATCCTTTATGACTCAAAGTTCATGTTTCCAGATTAAAATGACATTTTAGTAAAAAACACAAGTGGTGTACTCAAAATTAAGTAAATACATTTAGGATGTTTTGATACAATAGGAAAATAATCCATAAGTCATTTAGGATATTTCAGAATCATATTCACCTCAATTTGAAACACAATGTGACCGGTATGACTCCAGGTGTGTATTTTTACTGGTAGTACTCCAGGTGATTATTTTTTTAAATAGACATTAATTTTAGTAAAAAAACACTGGAAATACTCAAAATAGAAAAAATGAATTTGGATTGTTTTTTTATTTTAGTAAAATGATCCATATGTCATTTGAGATGTGTATAAATCTGTCACACCTCAATCCAATGCACGGTGTGACCGATATGACTCAATGTGTTCATTATATATTTAAAATTGAAATTTTAATATATAAAATCTCCACTCACTAGAAAATGATAAAATGTGATCTTATTGTCCAGATAATTTAGAAAAATGTGTTTTAATTCATCTATTACATGTACGAATCATTCTCATGTAAAACCTAACATGATGCGATCTCTATGACTCAAAGTGTGTGTTCCTATATTAAAAGGACATTTTAGTAAAAAACCAAAGTGAAGTACTCAAAACTAATGAATCACATTTGTATTATTATGATATTTTACTACAATGACCAATTATTCATCTCAGATGTGTAGGAATCAACCTCACCCCAATATGACACATGGTTTGGTCAGTATGTCTCAATGTGTGTCTTTGTATTCAAATTTTACATTAACCACAACTCAATATGATGCACAACGTTCCTAGTAGACTCAATGTTTAGTTTAAAATTTACATTTTCTATTTAAATTTTTTATTTCTATTATTTCTAACATAATATGTGTTTTCTTCAATTGGTACATTATTTTTATTTATTAGTGGTGGATTGTTCTTTTATATAGGTGTGTTCTTTTTCTCTATAATAGTATTTTTTTTCCTTGTATTTATGTTGAAATTTTTATTTTATTTAAATTTTGTATTTGTATCTGATATATCCAATTTTCTATGTTATTTTTGGTGATGTAAAGTGTTGTTATAGTACACCACATGCCTTTTTTGGTGCTACAGTGTGTTGTAACATCACACTATAGTATTCCCCTTTATGAGTGATAAATAAATGTGCTGATAAATGATGTATTTTATCAGTGCTATTATAGAGCTAATAAAATCCTAGGCCTTTTAACCATGTTCTGGTAGTCAACACTTTTTTAGCACTGATAAAGACTTACTCTAGTATTGTTAAATACATCTTTTGTAGTATAGTTTTGAGATGCTCCCCAAACATCCCAAGAATTTAATGAAATGTTCTAACTATATGAGTAAATGGTTCATAGTTACAACTTATTTTTACTTTGAACCAATCATATTCTCTCTTACAAATCATTATTTGAAACATCACCTTTGATTAAAACCAACATAGATTATTATTAATGTTATAACATCAAACTGCTTTATGGTTCATACATTACTCTTGAACTATATCACTACCTAATAAATCATTATTTTATACAATATGATATGGCTAATGTAGTGATGTGATATCCTATCTTTCCCTCTAAGATATGTCTAATAAAAAACTAAAAAAATTCCTTGGGATTATATGTTTCATACCGTATGACATATTTATATTGTAAAATACGATATAGACCATTTATAAATCATATGAATCGATGCACTTTTAGAATTTCTCAATCAAAATTTTTTATAATAAAAATAATACATTTGTTCAATGATCCTAAAGTAATGCATATTTGAATAAGTGGTATTCTTATCCTTGATAGTAAATATATGCATGTTTTCAAGTAAAAGTGTTTCTCCACTATTTTTCATCATTCAATTTTTATGAATTTTCTTTATATACAATATGTAAATTGTAATAATATATCCTTTGGAAGATAATACCAATATACATGGTCCTTTTTTGACCATCATACTCTTCCAAAAAAGTATTCAAGAATTTGAGACTAGTCTTTAAAATTCTTTCTTGAAACTATCTTATTTTTATTAATCATTTTCTTATGATATTTAACATTCAAGGCCTTTTGGATTGTAATATCTATGAGTGTACAAGTGATTTTCAAAGCCCGGTGAAACCTATGAAATATTTCACAAAACAAAAACTTTTACATTCTCCTAATATATAATTGGTATCATAAAAATATCTCCTCACAAAAATCTGTTGACTGATTATGCACCATGTGTGATAAGATATTTAGATTCTAATACATTATAGTAATTTTAGGTATTCAATTCAAAATTCAATTATTTTCTCAATAATATAAAAATAACTAATATAAAATAATATTCAAATTAAATTCTACGTGTACCTTTTCAATATATCAATATACCATTCAATAACATATATCCATTTAATATTTATTGTATCACAAATTAAAATATCTCTTACCATATACACCAGAAATTGATCCATAATACCAATGAATGATGGTAAGAAGAATATCTCCAGTTCATATAATATTGTACTATTTTATTTTATTTTCTAGAATATTCTCTAGAATAAATAAATTTTCATGATACTTTCTTGAAATATAATTAAATCTAATTGTTTTTGTGTCATTTATTTTTTTAAAAACTATAACATATAACCATGCTTTTTTAATGGCACAAAACCACATGAATATCATTTGACATTAAACCCAATAACTTCTATCCATTAATTGATGAAATATTATTTATATTTTCTGAATACCCCTAGATACTACTACATCATTATGGAACTTTGGAATCTGAAATATATCTTGTTGGTAAATATTTTGAGCCACTAGAGGATAAAAATTCCCTCTTTCCTCTTTTAATGGTGATAGCTCTTATACCCAGGTCGATGTTTTATATCCTTTTGTTGAATCTATATTTGGTCTTTCATTTCTTATTAAATAATATATTATTTTCACTCTTAAATATATTTTTATTAAAATGCATCATATATATAAAATTTCATTCAAAAAATAATTTTTTAAGTCCATTAAATGATAATTAATATGTTTTTCTAAACCACTATCAAATGTTTCTTGGATAAACTTTTACAAAAATTATTGAAAATAATATTTACATTTTCAATTTTTTAATCTCTTGTTAACTTAAGATGGGAAAAAACTTTCTTTATGTTTGGATAAAATTATTTTTTTGAATATTTATTTAAATTTCATTTAAGTAAAAATCTATCCTTTGTATGAAAAATAACTTTTTATATATTGTTTCATTATAACTGAGTGTCTATCAACATTATATAAAGAAAAATGCGTCCTTAATTTAATACCTTATCGTAAAAAGTCACCTTTTATTGGAAAATAAATTATCATAACAAAAAATATGACATGTTATTATACCTTTTTCTTTTATTATTATTTGATATATTAACACCCATTTCCTATAGTAATTTTAGATATTCAATTATTGGAATTAAGTAAATATAAAAATCACTATCTTTATTTATGGGAGAAAAAAAATATAATATATGAAAAATTTATGCATCATTCAAAACAAGGGATTTAATTTATAATGTACCAAAAAATGTTAGATATATTTTGAGTTCTTTTTTCACACTATAATATCCCTAGTTAGTTTTACCTCTACTATGATTTATTGGGTCTCCACAAACATCCAGCACACCTCCCAATACACCAAAGGCTACCAACTAGTGGTAAGGTTCAAAGAGTTATAAGTTGGGAGACTATAACCTATGGTGTGGATAGCCAAAAATCTAAGTAGAAAAAAATATCAATAAGTATTTATCAGAATATAGTAGCATCATGAAAACAGAAATTACAACTCAATGCAGTCAATATTGAATATCAATATCATGGTATATAAAATTGATCTGCTACACATGTCACAAGTGTCATATAATATAAACAAGATCTATCATGAATATATTATATATAGTGGTGTCCATGCATAATCAAAAATAATAGGTACTTAAAAAACTAGTATTGAGTCATATCCTACACCTCTCTCTTGTATCATAATAAGTTATACTAGCTTTGTTGTCTGAATCTGTAGGACCCTTACCCTTGCCTAGGTTAGGAAAAATTAAAATTGGGTACCAGGGTTCTTGAGTATGGTGTTCAAACAACTCAGTATGAAATAACCAATCATGTAAAAAAATATTGGTAAATATAGGTTTTTCATTGATATATAATGATAATAAATTAATTAATAAATAAGTTATCATGTCGTGGATTCCTTATTTTACAAACAATGTGTGACAATATATGCTTCAAAAAATGTTGTAATGGGATGAAACACCCATGTTATGAATTCAACTTAAGGATAATTGATATATAACTCCTTATATTATAAATAATTTGAATGATCAATCACCATATAGAATCACTAGGTGAATATTGTATCACCCTTACAATCCATCTAAGTGAATTATCAATAATAAATACAATAGATTGGGTGAACAAGGTATCACCTGGTGAATTATGCATCTATAACCCCATATAGATGATACAATACCAATTAAAATTATAAGTTGATATTAAAATATAATTAAATATTTCATTTCAATGATTCACCATTGATTCAACACACAATGGGAGGACGATTCACTATCAAAATAAACCCCTAGGGTGTTTGTCATTCCATCGAATCCAGTCTCTAGGTGGATGATACATCTCTGAGACTACACCTTCTATGGGATGATATACCACCAGTGTGACATAAATATTTTTTAGTTTATCACCAATATCATTTCATAGGTGGATTACACACCACTGCTTCAAGTTTCCATGTGGATGAGGCCCTGTTGAGACTGCTTCCAATGGTGGAAGATGCACCAACATAAAACCTCCATTTGTAGATGATCTACAACCAACATAAATTTTTTAAGTGGAAAATTATATATTATTATACCATCCTTGTAGTAAATTATATTAGACCATCTGACTCTAGGAAGATGATGTACTACAAATTGGGAGGGTGGATGAGACACAACCAATAATCAGCTTTAGGTGGAATTAGAAACACCAAATAATCCATTTAAATGAATTATTTATAAATTATAATCGATTATGTAGAATATATAATTATTAAAATAATAAATGGTTCATAATATCAAGCCAGTATCCCTCTAAAATATTCAAGCTTAGGTTATCTCGGCATAAGCCTTTCACATTCACAAGTTTTATTATACCAAGTTTTGGTTTAATATAATACACATGGTCTATATAGTCTCATCATAAGCTTCTATTCCCATTAAGATTATTTGGTTTCTATTAAATATTAGAAAAATTATAGTTCTAGGTCACTAGTGATCCAAAATTCTATCACATTAATCATAGAGGACCGCCCATGAAATAATAAAATCTCACTATGTCCAAATGAATCCAGGAAATAATTTTTGAATTAAATTTAGGTCTTGAAAATAATGTTTCATAACCCATATTTCCTATGACACATGACAAATATAAAAAATAATATAAAATAAAGGGACCATCGACCTAGTATTATCATGTTCATGATCACATAAAATCACAAGTTGATTTGGTCTTAAATGAAATAAATATGAAGACATAAAACACCCCTGTTTCCGCCCCCAAAATTATGGATTGGATGACTAATTAAGGTAAGATGGTGAGTAAAACCATAAGAGAGGGTTGAGGACTATTAGATGAACCCATATAACTCCCTTATTATAGACACCAATCTAATATGAGATAACCAATGAATACCCTTGTTAGGAAGTAAATAAGGAAAGGAGAATTGAGGGAGAGGGGTGAACAACATTGTTAGGTTGAAAATAAGTGAAACCCCTCATTTATTTAAATTTTAAATAATTTAATTAATTTAATTTAATATTTCTATGAAAATAAAACTGGGCATGAATGTTACTAATATGGGCCATCCTCCATTACTGTGGTTTTCCATTGGGGTTATGATACATCCCAATGGGCTTCCATTAGTAGTGTAAGTACCCAGTTCTTCCCCCACCAAAATTTGTATAGTCTGAAAAAATTAAAGTTGAATTCATACCACTTTTTAGGTAGGTGTTACAACTTTCCCACTATATAATATAATGTCCTAGAGATTCACTATCGAACATCACCCAGACACATCGTTGAAAAAATGCTACCACTACACCCATATATCATATTAAAACTCTCAATTATCCTCCAATATACTACTATTCTATCACCGCACCCATACCAAATGGATTATATTCCCTCACCAATCCTTCTCACCTTGATCCATTATTTTAATAATACATTCCTCTAATGGTGCATTCTTCCCTAGCTCTACCTCATCGAACATGATCACATGATAAGGGTTAAGAAGGTGTTTTTGAAGCTGAGATACATGGAATAAATAATGTATCACACATTATCTCTGACAAATGATAAAAGCATACACCATAGTAATGATCCTTTTGAAAACCTCAAATGTACCTATGAACTATGATACTAATCACCCATACATTTGAATATACCAATACCCCAACCATGGAGACACCCAAATGAATACTAAAAGACCACCTGAAACTCTATATGATCATGTGACATGTTTTTATACAATCTATACTAGATCTGAGTAGTCAACAAGAAGTTATTAATCAACTGGATATGATTTTATGTCTCTTACACATGATTCAACCCAATAGTCACTAGCTCCCCTGACTCTAGACAAAACATAGATGATAAGTATAGAATACCATAAAAACCTTAAATAACCCATCTAAATCAAATCCTATTAACTATTATTGTGGGAAAACTATTTTATCATGATAAAACATCACAAAGAAGGACACATTCTTGTAGAATTACCTCTGACACCCATATATTATTCTCATACAGACTATTAGTGTAAGAAATAGTGGAAAGACTCAATTGAACCATTGTATCAAGTGCCTTTTTCATCCCCTACCATAAGTACCTTGTAAAAAGATAATCTTGATGAGAATTGATATTCCTAGGCACACCATAAAGATACACTAACTTTTATAAATATAAAATACCCAAATCATAGATATAATAGGTCTCATAGATTTGTATGAAATAAAAATCCTCTATCAACTGATCTATGATAACCCATACCATGTCACTTCCATGAAACGATCTCGATAATCCCAAATTGATGTCCATGGTGACATCATCCAACTTCTATTTGGGAATGGTTAATGACAAAATAATTCCTTCAAGTCACTAATTTTCATCATTAACCAATTGTCATGTTAATCATTATCAAACCAACCCTGTTATGTCCTTCTTCATCTTAGGAAATTAATAACGCCTCTTGATTCCCTGATACATCTGGGTAATCCCTAGGTGAACAACCCATATCAAGGCATGTGAGTCCAACATATTCTCATGACACATGATTTTAGGAACCAAAAACCATTCTCATATGTAAGTAACCTCATATTAAACAATTTATTAATAAGGTGGAAGCTCCACACTATATATATTTTCTCTTATCACTAGATAATCTCACTTAGAAAACTAGCTCTCATATACTCAGTCAAGAAGTAAATATGTTATACTTAGATTTTTTAGGGCCACTCATTCCTAATACTTTTAAGCATGAAAAATTTTCTGAATGTAATGGCTCATTATTTTCCACTTTCAAAAATCCACCCATATAACCCATACTATTGTCTTCCTACTCAATACATCAACCACAACATTCCCCTCCCTAGGGTTATAAAACCTCTCAATATAAAAAATATCTAAAGGTGCTCGGGCCACCACCTCTATCTAATTCTCATGTATTTATATTGAAAGAGGTACTATAGGATCTTATGTTCAGTATATAACACATAACTCTCTAAAAAAAGTTAGTGATTTCAAAACATCAGTGTATGTACTTTCACTTAAAACACCAGATCATGAATTGGTTAGTTCTGTTCATGTGACCTCATCTTTCTGGACCCATAGGAGACTACTCACCATCCATATATAATAAATTTTACTTGAAGGAAGTTTGATGTATCAAAATTCAATGTATTCTTATTAACAGAATTAGGGTAGATCAAGATTGATTCATACAACTCCCTTCTTTTTAGCTCCCAAAATTCTCTTTAAAAAGAAACTAAAAATACTTACTTCACTACATTCTTATTTAGGGTCATCATCAATGGGGATAGAAAAGATAATTATTTGATGAACCTTTAATGATAACATTCCAAAACAAGGAAACTATTAATCTCAAAGGTGATCTTAGGTTACTCCCAATAAACAACATCATCAACCCTATCTAGGTAGACTAGTATTTCTACCTCTGATATCACATATTCCAATATTCACAACTCACTAATTTAGAACTGAGACTTCTAGTAATTGGAATATAATTTATTCTCACATAGTATACTAATAATAATCTTTATATACTAAACATAATCCTCTGATGTTAGGTAGTGTACATTGATATCAAAAATTAAAACAACAAAAAAGAGTCTAAATAATGTTAAATGTTCTTATTCCTCAAGGACATAAATTTTGTTGGTGAATTCATCAACATAATGACATTATAAGATATTAACATAATTCATACCTATTACTTAATGAAGAAAACATAATTTTAGAAGGCCACACTTACAATTAATGATATTAAGATCTTAAATAAATCATAAGGAACCACTTAAAAAATCTAAGATGACTAAATAGTTCATCAATACGAGGAAGAGGATGTCAGTTATTAACCATCACCTGGTTGATACTTTAGTAATCCACATAAAATGATAATGATCCATATACCTTATTTTGGAACAATAGATGATCACCCCAAGGTGGAATGCATAAGTTATTAAACCCAATTCTATATTGATCCTCAATAAAATACATTAGCTATCAATTATCTATAGAATACATCTTGTAAGGTGACATAGATATATGATCATTACCTTGAAAAATATCAATCAAAAACTCAACCTTATATTCAGGAAGAAATAATGAGAAATATTCAATAATGACATACTAGAACTTGTCAAATTCCTCTTGACATATCTTCTCATCCCTAAGAAACTTTCTAGCCAGCTGAGGTGTGATTGAATCCAATATCTGATAAAAATTTCCTCAACAACCTTCTTATATATCCCACTCACCGATATAGGTTTACCAATATTCCTCTATAGATGGTAAAGAAACTCTTTTTTGATAAAATCTAACAAGTTCTCAATATTGAGTCATCTAATCCACCCTAAGGATCAATTGTAAACTATTAAACTGTAACATAAATTTTTCCTTGATAATAATACATCCATTTATCACTATAATTCACTATTAAGATATCCAGATACCCCCTAATGACACATTTATTTATTCATCTATAGACACCCACTATACGATTTCTCTACATCATGCCCCAGGTCACTAATTATCTATGTGGATATGAATGAGTTTGATACACCCATAAAAATAGATTATAGTGTTGACTTCAAAAGAATCAAACCTTAAACAATCGATAAATCCCTACCCTGAATGGTAGGAGTCTGATCGATGGTGTGAAGATGTCCTAAACCCATATCTAATCTCCTGTAACCTAACTCACCTATGAGAGATCTCCCTACATGCACAATTTCCCTGATTATTAGTACAATGAACGTCTCCATGAATAGAAGGGTCAAAGGATCCCTGACATCCAAACTCCATCTATGCTCCTATCATTTCTCTAGATCCCTATACCTAACTGGATATATACATTCTAGATATTCATGGTTAAATTCCAAAATACATATATAGATACTCCATGACATTATTTTAGAGGAAAATGTTTCATTGTCTTTCATAATTTTTTCAAATATTCCCTTATTGTAAAAACTAGTAACCTTAAATTGAGACTTATACTCTTAGAGGAAGTGAGGAATCATTTTCATTGATACTCTCCCTATCTCCACCCTATGTAAACTCCTCAATCATTTTATTTTCACTACTTGATGATCCACTACGAACCTAAATTGAGTAAATATTCTTTCAATGTGGTGTTCCATTTATATTTTTCTTCTTATTAGTAAAATATTGAGTCAAAAACTCTAAAGTGGTTAATTGAATTAAATTATCCTATAACCATATTGAATGCCTTAGGTAATCTTAAAATTATATACCCTGGAAATGTTTCCACATTTTAGTGTACCTAAAAATCATAATTGGTCATTAAATTGGGTGTCATAATCCTGCACAAACAAGAGCCTATACTAGATTCATTATTATTCTAGATTTTCAATCCATACATTTTTTGATATGAAATTATTCAATAGGGGAAAAATACTACTAGGAAAAACATACATGATGTTTTACCTAGATGAAAATTTCAAACCGTATATTATGTATTCCTTGATGAATGTAGGAGCAAAGCTTCACCTGCATCTCATGGGGTGTCTCAAGATGATCTAAAATGGTCTACATAGAATCTATCTAGAATTAGGTATCATGTGTTCCACCCTCACCATTAGAGTGGTGGATGCTTGTTTAGAACTCATGAGTCATTACTAACATGGTGGGCCTGACTCTTGGTACCCAATTACCCATATACTGTAAGACCTAAAGCATGCTCTTTTTGAGTTGAATATCGATTGGTAAAATAGGAAAAATATGTTTCTCCAACTCTAATACTAGGGGGTATGATCTTCCCCAACCTCTTAACATTCAATGAGAGGTCACTACATTTAATATCTCAATATTTATAATAGAAAAACTTAAAAACCAAATTATATAGTTGGTTTTGATATCAAAATTTTGGGCAACAAATCATTGGAAAACTCTACTCTACCCTAAACCCATACCCTTTGGTATATGAGTCTCCAAAATCTAGGATCATGTCTAGTATATCCAATCTACTCATGGTCCAGGAAGGTCCCACATATGATTTCATAAGAATCATATCATATCACTACATCAGTTATATATTAGGGTATATTCATGTATAGTTCCAGCAGTTAATTATATAAAAAACAATATATAAGTTGTTATTTAAAGATTAAATGATCCAACCATACATCAAAAATAGAATATCATTAACAAATATCAATCATAAGAAAACATACATGTCTAATGTCAGCACAACATGACAATAATGGTGAATTAATGAAGAATATATTTATATACAATAAAAGTGAAAAAAAACTATAATATTTAAATCAATATCAGAATTAATCATACATGTAAAAAATAACCTAAGTATACAAGATAAATCCATGAACAATAGTTTTATTCCTAGTAACTTGGACCTCCCTTATAAAAAGTCTTACTACTCTCAAACAAAAGATCTATAAAAGTTCCCAAAAATTAACAATTTCCTTTCTAATCCATCCCAAATATATGTAAAAAATAAAATTAAAATGTTGTTATGACATTATAGAATGCCTAGTATGTATCACCACTACTCTTGGTCCCCATAAAACTGAAGGGTGCCTCCTTATATGTATGAGGCTACAAACTATTGGAGAGAGTGAATATAAAATATGTGGGGAGACTATACCATTAGGTGAAGATAATAATAAATCCCGTTGGAATCAAATATCAAGAAGTAATCATTATAATATAATAGTTATCAGAATAAAAAATGATAGATAAATGCCAAAACCTTATAAAATTAAATATATTTCTATATAAAAATGAGCTAATGTATATTACACATGGTCTATACATAAAAAAAGTTATATCGTGGGTGTATTATATACCAAAGTGTCTAAAAGTAAACAAAATTAAAATAAAAATACATAAAAATTAGTCTCAGGTCCTATCCTAGTCTATTCTACTAAATCCAAAAAATATCCACCAGCTTATCTATTGAAGGTAGTTGGTAACTTTACCTTATCTGGGCAAGAAACATAAATTCCTCAATAGTAATAGGGTTCCTAAGTAGGTTGTGAGTAGAACTCAATAGTCCACCACCAATGGTTCCCCTAAAAACTCCATTAAATACACATGCTTGCTTGATATAAAATTTAATTATAGTAATAAATAAATTACAAGTCACCCCATGGAATTACCAACACCTAAACCATGTGTGACCATTCTAACTATGACTAGTGCTAGTAAGGGATGATATACCAATCGTCTGAACATGCACCAAGGATGAACGATATAATAGGTAAATAATATGTCACCATCAAGAAAAACAAGTTGAGAAATGTATCACCCTCACAATCCATCTAGTTGAAAAATCCACCAATAAACCAATACAAATTGAAATTAGTGAATCTTCTAGTGAATGAGGCATTAGAAACCTTGTGTAGATGATCCACTAATAATTCTAATCACTTGAGGAATATATTCAATTGGTACACATTTCTTGTTGATGATACACAAAAAAAAAAGATAATACACCTTGGTTGGACGATGTACAACTAAAATCAACCCATCAGGTGGATGATATTCAACCAAATATAGTCTCTTGGTGAACAATGCACCACTAAGACTACACATTCTTTTGGGTGATTTACCACAAATATCACTTAAAAATTGGTAGGTTTTACACAAACATCCTTTCCTAGGTAGATTACACAACACTTCTATAGATCTCTAAGAGTATGAGGCACCATTGAGACTACTGGAGAAGGTGGATGGTGTTGGAGTTGGTTTCCTAGAACCCACATCTATGTGCTTTATAATAACTTTTATATATAGTTTTTAATATTAAAAAAATTATTATCACATAATGATTCTTCTTCAATATAACATAGTATATGATAATGTCACAAGAGCATCTATCGCACTAAAAGGTCATAGAAATTCCCCACTATGATGAGACCCCATAAGTTCTATGAAACTATTATTAAATATATGTTATGTAGTCAGATGATATGATTTAAGGGGCACAAATTATATAGTCTATCAAGAGTGGAGATTCATCGGGATTTTAGGCACCTTATCATGGTGTAAACCCTTGGTAATATCCCATAGGATATTATGATAATGATACCCACTGATATCAAATCCACATATATATGTGTCATTGGATGTTCTTATCTACATATGTGTGTATTAATCCTTAGACTTTAACAAAATTATTAATGTGTGTTATGAGTCAAATAATTTGATTTATTGATGTAAACCATTATGATAGAAGTTTGTGGTGAGGGAGGATACCTTGGTTGCGTCATGAGTAATATTTCATTATTGAATATTGTGAGAAATGATGTGTCCCCTGTTTTCGTTAACAGATTCTAATATCTTAGGACCATTTATTGAATTGATATATCCTAAATAAATGCGTATTTACGGTTTTTTATTGGTATTTTTAATTTCTAGGAAGTCAAAGAAAGATACATCAAGCATATAGCTTAATGGAACCAACATCCAACCATATTGATTTTAGATATTGTGATAAAGGGATTATATAACATAGTAAACATATGTATGAGGTATTATGTTGTTCTGGCGTTAACTTCTTTCTCTATGGGTGCCATGGCCTATTACTAAATAATGACCATGAAATTTAGGCAGCTTTGCCTAATGCCACTAAGATACCTATAGGGTTACACATAAAGTGTATCTAGAATCTAAGTTAAATAATAACAATATTACAGATTCGGCATGATGACGGTTTACTGCTTCGGCGTGATGATGGTTTACCGATTTTTTATTTTCAAATTTTGAAATGGTTGTTTTGTTGGCGGTATTGTTGAGTCTATGTGGGTTTTTTTGGATGTTGGTATGTTTTGAATTTTGAAACAGGTTGCAACAGACGGTAAGGTGCGGTGCATGGTTGGGTTTTTATTTTTAAATTTGTCTCTGTAATGGGTGTTATGAGGGTGTGTCTGTGGAGGAATGGTTCTGTTGGTTCCCACTTACCCTTAAAAGTGGATTTTCAATAAAATTAAAAAAAATGGGTTGTGGCTATATGAACCCAATTATATTATCTTATAATTTTCCATTTCATTTGTTTGGTTGTGCACCATAGATTTATAGAATCCACTCAAACCCGAGAGATCTCCCTTCTCCATGAACTCTCCTAATAATATAGAGATATCTTCCTCCACCTCCCACTCTCATGTCAAGAGAGATCAAGGATAATGCTTTGGAAGCAGTTCTTAAGGAAATCTAAGGAGGATGATGCAAGTGATAGGATCTTCTATGCTAGCACCTGGAGATTCCTACAGTGATATTCATATATTTTTTGAACAATTTTATATCACTGTTAAATAGAATCTATATTTATTCCTATAACATAACAACTATACAATGCAGATGTGTTTTCTGATTAATTAATGAATAAATAATTCAAATAAAGTAATTATTTAATTAATAATATTAATTATAAATAATATTTAATGATCCTCTCTTATTTTTTGATGTTCTATCTTTTTTATATTTTCATTGATTCAATTTCATAGATTATGAAGTTTATCATTGTGTAAATCTCAAAATGACCATCAATCATAGAAAAGAGTACAGTTGGGAACGACCCATCAAACACTTCTACTACACCCAGATCGTAAAGATAGATTCAGTGGGGTCACATAATATTTTTTATTATTTAAGAATCTTTGATTTTTTTATAAAAAATTTATTTAGTTTTCAATTCATGTTTAATTGTTCTTTTAATCCTAATTTTTATATGTTCTTCTTCCCCCTTCATTTCTCATAGATCTAATCAATACGTTTAATTTTATGAGTGAAATAAAATCAAGGAACTCATGCAGAGGTACTGAGGATTTTGGCCAGGTAACATAGGAGGAAATGCTGTGTAACCTGAGTTACACACCATGTACTTATATTCAATGCATCAAGAATTAATTTGGTAATTAATTCAAACTATGTGAATTGATGAAACATGGTGAATTTATATCTTACAACTCATGCTGATTGGGCCATCCTGGTGCACGGTCAATTGGAGTACATGTTGTGTATCCCACATACACGTTGTGTAGTCCCTTTTTGTCATAGACGGGTCGTGTATTACTATACATGTCATACATGACTACTGACTATGTAACAAGGATACCACAAACCCTGTTGTTGATTATAAATTCTTTGTGACCCAATTTTTTGAGGCACCTTTTATATGCTGATTCACTAGGCATTTGGTTCAGATTGACTGTGAGAGATGTACATTCCGTGCAGCTCCATGTACACGCCATGTACTTATATCAAATTATGAAAATGTAATAATTATTTGTTATACTGTGTAAAAATTATCGACATGAGCTTGTGTGTGTCCATTAAGTTTATAGGACATGCCACATTATATGTTTTAATATATATATATATATATATATATATATAATTTTAATTAATATCTCTATAATGTCTATATTTTGATAACATACATGATTAGTATTATGATTGTTACTGTACGGTCATTAAAGAATAACATGTGACTAAAAAAGGATGTAATTAATGTAATAATCACTACTACAAATACGCCTTTTATCAGCACTAAAAATGGCCTTTAACAGCGCTAAAAAAGTGTTGTTAAAGCCAGTGAAGATAAAGGTGGGTCCCCTTTATCAGCGCTTCAAAAAGCACTGATAAAGACCCATTTTATCAGTTCTTTTTTTAGCGCTGATAAAAGTAAAAGAAAATTAAAAAACTTAAAAAAATTAAAAAAAATTAAAAAAGTCATGCCAATCGGGGGGATTTTATAGCGCTTGAGCCCCCCTTTTTACAGTGCTTTCTAGCCCCTACAGCACCCACTCGCACCCCCTCCACCATTTATCAGTGCTATCCCCCCCCCCCCAAATCCACCCCCATGCGCGCGCCCCTGCCTCCACCAGGTTTTGAACTCGAGACCTCCCCCTTGTGCGCCTAAGCCATTACCACTCCTCTATTTTGATTTGTTTTCCATTTCATGATATCTCTATTTATATATATATATATATATAGTTTTATTTATTCGTATAGTAATATATATTTATATTAATATATATATATATATATATATATTTATAGTGATATTAATATATATATTTATAGTGATATTAATATATATATTTATAGTAATATTAATATATAACATATGTAGTTATATTAATATATATATATATATATATTGTTAGATTAATATATATATATAGTTAGATTAATATATAGGTATATAAATATTTATATATTGGTATGTTAAATAAAATGGATATTATTTATTATTTAGATAAAGCTAATATATTTTATATGTAAATATAATTTATTATTTATATTTATAATTAAATTTTTATGTGTGAATATATAAAAAATATGTCTATATTGTTATATATTTGATTATAAATAGCAGTGCCTGAATGGCCCTAAGGCCTTCATTTTTTTTATTTTATTATGGATAATCCCCCTTTTAAGGGTTTAAGGGGAACCCGTACATGACCCGTAGGCCCAAGGCACAAGGCCCGACAAACCCGCAATACATGACCCGAAGGCCTAGAGGCATACGATGCCCAATACATGACCCGTAGGCCCAGCCCACTTGAACTGCCCCTCCCCATCTTTCTACGTCATTGATCACCTAGCTCCCCACCTTGCATTGCTGATCTACTAGCATTGCCCCGTACAACGTTGCACGGTGGCTGCTACAGTAGTGCAACAGTAGTGTTATAGTAGTGCATTATAAAAAATGATAAAATTTAAAAGACATAATATCAATATGAATGTAATACCTTGGAATAAATTTAGTCCCCATCAAAAAAATCCAATAATACCCCCTTAAAGGAGGCTGAAAATCCACAAAATGTTAAAACATCGGGGTATCCCGACTAAAAACTCAGTTTTGGAGGACTTATAGGACATTTTTTGGGCTTGAAAAATGTGATAGAGCCTTTTCCTAGGTCAATAGCGCGTAGAGATCATTGCAGGCTTCGATTTGATATGTTGTAGAGATCAAACAGACACCCGGATAAAAAGTTATGGACGTTTGAAGTTCGAGTTGCGTTTTCAACATATTTTGGATCTTTTTTAATTTTTTTTATTTTTTAATATTCAAATTGTTATTAAATGACTATTAATCCATAATAATTATCAAATTATTAATTAAAAATATTTTTTTTAATTTTTTGATAAGCCATTTTCACTAAATATTATATATATTAAGTGTAACTGTATATTTATACTTATCTAAAATATATTTAAAATTATATTTAAAAAATATATATTATATTAAAATCAATATAAATATATATATATATATATATATTTAAATATAAATATATTTTTTTTAATGAATTTGTTTTTTGGAAGTAGACCTTTTATCAACGCTTTTAAGAAAAGTGCTGATAAATACCACCCTTTATCAGCGCTAAAAAAAGCGCTGATAAAGGGGTACTTTTAGCAGCGGTTTTTTGTTAGCGCTAATAATGGCTGGCGCTGGCCTTTCCCACTTTTGTGGTAGTGAATTAAGTTGATATTATATGTCATTAAAGTAAATCTTGAGTCTTGTATTCCATATGTCACAAGAGTAAACAATATATGAGTATAATAAATTATGGGTAGATTTAGAAGGGTGTTCACGGTGTTTTTTCAACAGTACATTTTTGTACACCGTTAATTTTAAATAATTTTATTTAATTTGTTTAAAATTATTATGGATGAAAATATAAATGGATTTATAATGACAATAAAGATAAAATAATTGATTAATTGAATATTATAAATAATTGATTTGAGAGAAATTAATCTTAAATAAGAAAAATCAAGAATTGAATGCTAGTTTTATTTGATTCATAAGTAGTTGAATGCCTATGGATGATCATGATCATAGAACATACATTTTTATGTGATTAGTTTCATTTAATTTATTATTAAATTAATTTTATATCTTGGTTTCTTCTCTCTGCTAATAATGTAAGGGCATGTGTGCCCATGGTTTATTTAATTTAAACTTTTTCCCTCACCTTCATGTGTGTAAAATCATATGTAATGGATAGATATATCAAGTTAGTGTAGGTGGTCATGTTTAGAGACAAATAAAAACCAATATATGAGGGATACATTGGTGGAGATTTTAAATGTTGTAACAAGAAACATAATTGGTTTAAGGTGTTTTTTACCAAGGTTAATGATTATTTTATCAACCACTAAAAAAATGACCATTAGTAAAATCTCATGATCATAACGCTTTATTATTTTATTTCTTTCAAGTTTCACGGTTATTTAATTATGGATGTTTTGTCACGATGACATGAATTAATGAAATTAATAAGTATGCAAGACATAACTAAAATGAATTGACTTATGCATAAATATTATCTAATACCATGTTAATCACTTAAGTAACTCCACTTAATATTAACAATAATTTAATAAAGATAATAATTGTAAATTTACACATAAAAAGATAAAATACATTAATTATATATATTAATTTGATATAACCTTCAACTTCATATGTTCAAATGGAACCGTAATTCAAATTTCATTACCAAGAAAATTTGGGGTTCTTTCAATTATCGGGGAATTATAACATAATGTTTTGGGTTGACATAAAGGAGTTCACATAAAGGGTTGACCATCAAGGTAGAACTTGGTGTAAATGAGAAGCAAGGGTTAAGGAAATCTATTTTAAGGATTTCATGATTGGGGATTCCACTCAATAGATCATGTAACTGTGATTTAATGTCATTGGCATTTGGAATGCCTAACTAAAACCATTCATGTAGCTTGACAAACCAATGTTGGGGTAATGAGAAGAGGAATATGGATCCTTACTTCTAGATTTTACAAGAAACAAGATATTCCAAATCCAATGGTGAGGTCTATTGGGTTTTGATAAAATAGTGGGAGAATAATAAATTTAATATTTATTTATTTTTATTAATTTAATAATTTAATGTACTAAAATTATTTTTATATTATTTTTCAAAAAAAAATTAAATTGACTTCAAACATATCGCTACAATCCATATTGGAGAATGATAACTTTCTCACCGACACAAATTTCCAAGAGTGGAAAATTCTATTAAGTGTAATCCTTCACCATGAAAGGAAATTTTATGTGTCGGAAGAACCTATTCTTGATTCTCATGGTAATTAGGGATGTGATGAAGAGTTATCTCTCTATGAGTAACATATGAAATATGCTACATATGTTTAGTGTTTCATGTTATCATCCATTTCTAATAATATTTTGAAGTAACATGAGGACATGGCTACATATATCATGATGTATCACCTTCAGGTTCTCTATCAAGAGTAGGTGAGGCAAGAGAGATATGATATCAACAATGATTTATTTACAACTATGTTTGGATAGTCTGCTCCAGGTAGGCCTCATGTAGTTAATGTTATTTTCTACATTGAATTCTTAGATATATTAGGGATTCAATTCTAGGGTGAATTGTGTATATATATCATAATTTCCTCACCACTCAACTCATTCTATAGTTTTATTTTCAATTACAATAAGAGCATTAATGAGAAGAGTATTTTAGAAATTATTACCTTGATTTATGAAGTTTATAAGGACATAGGGTGTGAGAAACTCACAATCTTTATAGTGAATAAGAAAATGAAGAAGAAGGGAAAGGGGCCCAATACTAATAACAAGTATAAATCTTCTGAGGACCTTCCTTCCAAGAATAGGAAGAATTAGAGGTAGGGAAAGGAAAATGAGGTTGTATATTTTTCATTTTAAATCCAGGAAACTGGGAGAGGAACTACACCCAAAAGGAATGGGAATCTAAAGGTACATTTATTATTGATTTTAATCATTCAATATATACACATTGTGTATTATATATAGATTTTGGTTCTCACATGTATATCAAAATGTAGTAACCAAGTATATTCTCATATATTTCTTAAGAAGATGTCGATCTCTGAGATACTAATGGTGTGAGGATGGATTCCTAATCAATTGGTGACTGCCAACTTACATTTTTAAGGATAATTATTTTGGTTTTAAAAGTTTTTTATTATTTACTGAAGGGTACCAAGAAATATTTTTGTATCATGCCTAGATGTAGATGATTTTATTTTAAAGTTTGGAAATAAAAAATTTCTCTTTTATAAGTACAAAATATGATATGGTAATTCACATTTAAAACATGGTAATTATGTATTAAATTTTAAAAACCATGTTTTGGAAATTGATAAGGAATCATGTTCACACATCTCATATAACACCCAACTATGGAATCACTATCTTGTTCATATAAATGAGAAGTGTTTGAAAATGTTATATCAAGATGGTTATTTAGAGTTTTTTTATATAAAATTACTTGAAATATGTCAGGATTGTTTACAAGGAAAAATCACCAGACCACCATTTATTGGATAGGGTTAAAGGGCCATTGAGTTTCTAGGATTGGTACACATTGATGTGTGTATACAATTTCTAGTAGAACTTAGAGGTGGTTATTTATACCTTATAACTTTTACTGATGACATGAGTAGAAATGGATATGTCTACTTGATAAGGTATAAGTTCAATTCATTTTATAAATTAAAGGAATTCAATAATAAAGTAGAGAATCACTTTTGTAAGAAGATAAAGAATCTTTTACTAGATCGAGGTGGTGAATATCATAACCAAGCATTTATCAACTTTTTATGGGAGTTATGGAATATATTTTAACACTCTCCACCTTATACACCATAGTGGAATGTTGTTAGTGAAATGAGGAACCATAGATTATTAGATATGATAATTTTGATAATGATTCAAGTAGATATTCCATTATCTTTTTGGGTATATTCATTAAAAACTTTAGAATACACAATACACTGAGTACTGAATAAAGAGGAAAATATAATTCCATTCAATCTATGGATTTGAATGAAACTTTTTTTGTCACATACACATGTATGGGGTTGGGATACATTTTCTATGGCCTTCTCTTAAACAAAAATAGTGCCCTGGGACAAAAATATTATATTTATAAGGTATCCCAAGGAAAAAAAATAATACTACCTATACAACCCCTCAGATAAAAATGTGACTATCACGAGACAATTTTTCTTTCTTGAGAATGAGAACATCCTAAAAAATTATATTAGGAAAAATATTGACTTCGATAAAGTTGATTATCAAGATATACAAGAGTTGGTACAATAATAGATTCCATATATCCCTATGGAAGAAGTAGTTCCTAAAACACAAGTGATACATAATAATATAAGATATGTAAGAGAACCATAAGGATGTAGTTTTCTAGTAATCGAAGATACTGACTTGTTATTTGTTGAAAACGATGAAAAATCTCTTCTATAAGGAGGCAGTAGAGATCTTAGAAGATACAAGATGGAAAAAAGACATGAATTACGAAATGGATTCCATGTGTCATAACCAATTTTGGGATTGGGTCTATTTTCCAGTTGATTTAAATCCCATTAGATGAAAATGGTTATTGAAGAGGAAACTGGACATGGAAGGTCAACTAAATAACTATAAAACATGGATCATGGATAAAGGGTTTAAAAAATATCAAGGAATTGAATATGATGAAACCTTTCCACTAATTTACATTTTTAAATACATCTACGTTATAAATTCTATAATATATTACCATTAATATGAGATTTGGAAAAAGGATGTCAAAACTGCATTCCTTAATGTGGACCTTCAGGAATATGTCTATATGACACTGCCAGAAGGTTTTGTGACTCTAGGTGATTCCAAAAGGATTTTAATGCTATAGAGATCCATTAATGGATTGAATCATGCATATAGGTCATGCATGATTATATTCAATGAATCCATAAAAAAATTGGTTTCATTAAAAACGAATGTGATCCATTTTTTACATGAGGTTTAGTTTTAATGTGGTCCTTATCCTATTTGTATATGTTGATGACATATTACTTATTGTAAATGACATACCAGTCATATAGTTTGTTAATTACTGGTTAAGGATATGTTTCTCTATTAAGTACTTAGGTGAAGTTTCCTTTATTCTAGAGATCAAAATCATTCCTGAAAGATCTAAGAGGATGATTGGACTAAGTCAAAGTACATATTTTTACCATATAAAAATAGATTTTGTATGGAACAATCCAAGAGGGGATTGGTTACAATGTAAAATGGGTTAAATATTTATAATTAAATGTGTCCTCATACAAAACATGAGAAATGTATAATGAGAATGATCTGATACACTTCGATGATAGGATCAATAATGAATTCCAATTTACATACTACAAAAGTTGTTTTATATGAATTGAGCACGGTTAGTAGATATCAAGATTATCCAGGAGAACAAAATTGGTCTGCTATTAAGGATATCCTTATATATCTGAGAGGAACTAAGGATATGTTCTTGTTGTATAGAGGAGATGAGTATTTTCCATCAAGGTTTATACTGATGATAGTTTTCTAACATATTAAATTGATCTAAAGTCGCAATTAGGATATGCTTTCTATCTCAATGGAGGTTTTGTGTTATTGATAAGTTCAAAGCATCCAGTTTTCGCAGATTCTATGATGGAATCTGAGTTTATAGATTCATATGATGTATCTAAGGAATCCATTAGGATTTAGAACATTGTCCAAGAGTTTTATGTTGTACCAAAAATTAAAGACCTTATCACATTGAATTTTTATAATACTGTTGGATCCCAAAAATGATCCATGGTCACACAAACAAAAAAAGAATATACTATAGATGTATGACCTCTTGAGGTATTTTTATAAATGAGATGATGTTATAGTAAGTAGATTACCCATGGAATGGAACATGGTTTACCCCATGACTAAAGGCCTATCTTTGCATAATCATGAGTATCATGTGAGAGTTGGTAGACTGAAATTTGTTAATAATTGTCTATAGTGCATGTAATAGTCTATTAGATTTGGTTCCCTAGAACCAAATTAGGTATAATTTATGATAACATGTATTCATAGTTTTTAATATTAACAAACTTCTTATCACATCATAATTGTTCTTCTACATATCATAGTATGTGATTATGTCTCATGAGTATTTGTCGTACTAAAAGGTCATAGTAGTTCCCTACTTTTATGATAACCCAAAAGTGCTTCAAAACTATAATTAAATATTTGTTATATAGATTGATTATATCATTTAAGAGACACAAATGATATACACTATCAGGGGTGGAGACTCGTAGGACTTTTCAACACCTTTTCATGGTATACTCCCTTGGTAATATCTAGTATGACATTTTGAGAATGAGACCCACCATTGGAAATCCGCATTTATATGTGTAATAGGATGTTCCAATCTGGTTATGTGTGTATTTATCATTAGATATTAAGATTAATATTAATGAGTATTATGAGTCATGTACTTTTCTGTATTGATGAAAACTGTGATGACATATATTCACAATAGGAGGGGATATACATTACGTGCATCACGATTAGTTTTTCATTAATGAATAATTTGAAAATTTATTTATCTCTTTTATTATTTAATAGAAGTTAAGGTCTCTAGCCCTTTGATGGAAATAATTTACCCTAAATAAATCTATGTCCATGGTATTGTGTAGGCATGTTCAATTTCCATGATGTCAAAGAAAGAGACATTGAGAACATAGGTTGATGGAACCATCTTCCAACTTGCTTGATTTGAGATATCTTTATTAAGGTATTATATTACACATTAATCATTCATATAATGTATTATGTTGTTGCGGAATTTAATTCTTTCTTTAGGGGTTCCTTGGCATGTCTCTATATGTAAACCTTGGACTTTATGCTGCTTCGATTAATGCCACCGAGAAAGAGGCCTAGGGGTCACACACTATGTGTATCTATAATCTCAATTAAATATTAATATAATTAATTATTATTTAAATATTTCTATAAATTTTATTCCTACTTGTGGTTTAATAATTATTCGTGTTTTCTTGATTGCATATATTTGTTCACCTGTTATTCAAGAGAACATAATATGAGAATAATATTTAATAAGTATTTATTTTATATTTAGTTAATATAGTATTTATTTATTTATTAGTGAATAATTTATTGATATTTATTTAATAACTAAATAGTAATTATTCAAATCCTGATAAATATTGTGGGGGAATAGAAGACTGAGTTTAATGTTATAGTAAGAAATAATAAATATTAAATATTATTTTATTAAATAATATTTAATATAATTTTTATGTTAAGAACATGTTGAGAAATAATAATAATAATAATATTATTATTATTATTTTTCTCGGGGCTCTGAAAAGATTAAATAAATAACAAAGGGAACTTGTGAAATTATTTTACTTTAACCCTAGCAGTATATAAACCCAATTATATTATTTTACAATTGATCCAATTAATTTTTTGGATTATACACAATAGATTTTAAAAATCATATAAATACCTAGAGAATTACATTCTTGATGAATGATCCTAAGAACATAGAGTGATATTCCTTCACCTACCACTCTCAAGTCAAAATAGATCAAAGAGAATGCTTTGGAAGTAATTATTGAGGTGATAAATGATTGATGACGCAAGTGATAGGATCTGCCAAGCTAGCACACAAAGAGTCCTACGATGGTGTTCAGAGATTTTTGGAACACATGTGGACCATCTCTATGGGGAATAAACTTTGATTCCTATAATATAATGACTGTACGGTGTAGATATCTTGTCAGATTCATCAACTAAGAAATAATTTTAACAAGGTAATTATTTAATTAATAAAATTTATTATAAATAATATGTGATGATCATCTATCTGGTTCTAAAGTTCTTTCCCTTGTATATATTCTTTGATTTAATTCTATATATAACAGTGTTCATCATTATATAAATCATATATTGATCATCGATCATTGAATAAAGTAAAGTTGGACATCACCAGTCACATGCTTCCACTATGCTGGGAACTTATAGAAGGTTCACCACTATATAACATCCATAGGTAGATGAACTACAACAACAAAAATTTATCGAAGTGGAAAACATTCCACTCTTTCATTGGACCTGTGTTTAATGATGGATCATCGAAGCATTCAGGGTGCATGAGATACCACAACATAGTTTTAGTTAATCAGATACCAACATTAACGAACTCTAGGTGGAAGAGGAACCACCTTCATAACAAGTATCCACTAAAATTAATGATTTATCATTTATATGACATTATATACAATTTTTAGTAATTCATAAAATAATGGTGTCACACTCTTAAGACACTACCCCACTAAAAGATTCAATAATAGGAACACTCACCCCTGGAATATCACATTCTAAACTTGTTTATAACAAAGCTTCGGTCTAATAGAACCCATGTGGTCATTTAAGTCTCAAAATAAGAGCACATTTTCATTAAATGTCATAGTGTTTCACTTTATATTATGAAAAATCAAAGAATAATTCATTAGTGAAGAGAAATTCCATCACAAGACTCATAAAGAGACACTAATGGCCTAATAATATCTTAATATGTGTAAGGTGATCAAGGGAATATTTTTTGAATTTAATTCAGTGCTTTTCCAAAATTTGTGAAAACCAAATTTCATATTATTCATATAGAATAACAAAATACAAATAAAATTGTTCAATATCACCTACTATAAGAGTCATAGAATTTATTATATATTTCTATTTAAGTAAATTTAATTTATTTAAGGGCTTATAGTACAAGAAACCTTGAGTCTAAATGAATAATAAAATAGTATGCCATCATAAAGTAACTATTAATTTGTTAAAATGAATTGGAATAACTAAATTTTAAAAATTGTTTTTAAATTTTTTAGATAAATAAAATATATTTATTAATTAGTACACAATTTTGTTTTTATATGGTAATTATATTCTTTAAAAGTTCATTTTTCTTCAAATATGGGTTTCATTTATTTTTATGGGAAAATAATATAATTATTTTTTATCAATTTTTTAAAATTTAATAAAAATAATAAACATCATTTTTTAAATAAGAATATCAAAATTTGTTTAGATTGGATTTTTGAGAATTTGATGAAAAGATGATTTTTCAATGAATAGTAAAAAATATTGGTTTTTATTAAAAACTACTTTTTTATTTGAAAAATTTAAAAATTATATTTTATTTAACAAAAATAAAAGTAAAAATGGTTCATTTATATTAATTATAATTTAATTAGGTTCAATATTATTGATTATATTTTGTTTTTTAGTAAAAAATTTAATACTTCTAAAAACATTTAATGGAAAAATACTTTTCATCATGTTTTAAAGGTATAATTTTAAATTAAATTCTTCCAATTATATGAATTTAATCTTGAAAAAATGATATCATATTTAGAAATAGTATGCCAACCAATTATAAATAGGACACTTTTATTATTGCTGATTATGAATAGTAATTGTGGTAAACATTTATCACATTTGTAAGGAAAAATGTGTAAAAAGATTTAAAACATTGGATATGGTCTCAAAATCAAACCAAAATTTTAATTTATTTTATTTTGTTGAATAAATTCATCCATAATAATCTGAAAATTGAGTATTCTTAATTTTTATTAATTTAATCTTGATAATTAAAATTATATTATTTTAAGTAATGAAAATTCCAAAATGTAACTCTCTTTACTTTAATATCGCTAATTTGTTTACATAAAGTTTAAAAGAGGAAACGTCTAGTTAAAAAAATTATTTCAAATTATTTTTAATTTTTTATCATTGTAATTTATTTCTAATTTTTAGTGATGAAATATTGACCTTAAATTCTTCTACAATTCTTGTTCAAGTAGTAGAAATATCATATAATTGTAATTAAATAACTCAATAATTAATACTTTTATGTGCTTTATAGTGACCCATGATTTATATAGGTGAATATAAAATATTAGGGATGTTTTAAATGTTTATATATGAATTAAATTACTATCGTCATATCATTAATGTCAAATGGAATAAATAGTATCAAAAATGACATTAATGATATTTTATAATAAATAATATTTTATTAAATTAATGAAAATAATATAAATCTTAAATTAACACAATTATATTGAAAAATTGTTAAAAATGTCACACATTTTCTAGTAATGAGATATATGTTTTTCTTATAAGTAAAATTATAAGCCTTTAAAATTGAAAATTTTTCTACCATAGTTAGGGTTAAAATTAGTAAATAAAGGGATTAAACCAAATGATAAGTAGTAAAATGTAAAAAAAACCCATATAAATTTTATTGGATGATTATTTATTGAAGGTATACTCATTTTAAAAAATATTTATCCATTTTCAAGAATTTTTTTTGATAATTATATAATTGTATTTTAATGTTTTTAGAACTTCCAAGTGTGTTTTTTCTATAAATTATAAAAGTAAATCCATTCTATATTTTCTTAACACCATATCAAGTGTTCAAGATTGAAAAAACCATTTAAATTTAAATTATAAAAACTCTTATAAAAAAATTAGTGTTTTTGTTATTCCTAAAATTCCATATTTTACTCCATCATAAGTGATATAAAGGGGGATTGCCGAAGAAGAGGTATTCATCGTACCTAGCCTCATTCAAATAATTTATTATTATATTTCCTCTAAATCCTTAGTAAAAATCATAAAATAAAAAATAAATTATACCAAATATACATAAATGTTCATATTATTATGGAACCACCATTATCCAACTTCTACTCCATCAATTGTGATGTGAAAGTATCGCTTATGCATATTTGTGGACTACCGCCACAACATAGTGATAAAATTAATTTTCTATTGAAATAATTAATAGACTGTTATTATTATGGTTTTAAAGTTTATATATTATATTTATGAAAAAATATATTTTTGGAACTTCAATATAATTTCTACCTTCTTACCTTCCTATCTATTGGAAAATGATAATGTCACCAGTGCCTTTGTATTGACTACCACCTCTATGAAGCAATGTAATTCATTTGTCATTTTTGAATTACTTGGATGGAAATAAGGATATATTAAATGACTATATATGATATTTATTATATAATAATGATTTTGGAAATGTGAATTATTATTTTACTTTTTTAGTTCCATCCATCAAAAATTGAAAATAACATTCATGCATACGTATGACCCTCCATCTCTATTAATGATATAATTCAATATTCTATCGCTAATTTTTTTTTGGAAGACTATAAATACATATATAATTACTATCAATGATATTTATTATGTGAATAATTTTTTAAGATGATGGTACAATGATCCAAGTACAATGACCAGGACTCCTAAACTAAAATTTTCATGAAAAATAAAATAGTGAAGACCCATGAAGAATGATTTAAAGAATTAATTATTAAAAAAATGGGTGTTGAAATGTTATTAGTGGATCTTATATGATATTATAAGTATTTATATAAATATATTAGTGAATTCAGGTAAATTTATTTTTATTATACAGGAGGTCAGACCACATTCCAACCATGTTTAACTTGAGGTAAGGGATTTATGTTACAACCTCAAGGTTTATCAGTATTGTTTATAAATATATTTTCTGATGATAGAATTTTATGATATACCTCTCACGATGCTCATGAATTTTCTTCTAATTTATTTATTTCTGTAAATTACATGTATTCATTTGATTTTCCTTCTTTTAAGAACATAACAGGTGAGAATAATGTTTTTAAGGAAAAATAAATTTATTTCTTTCATTGATCAAAAATATTTGTCTTCAATGTCCATGTTTTCTAAAAAACCACATTAAAATTTTTAATAATATCCATTTATTGTTTAAATAAATTTTATCCCTTGTATTAATTTCTAAAAAATGGTTTAAATGGAATATTCAGGTCATTTTTCAAATATATTACATTTTATTTTTTAACAAAAATTGGAATAGAATATTTGTTTTAACATACACACCATGAACAAGATTTAATACCATCATGTGTACTAAATGATTTGAAGATTATTTTCCATGTTTTATTCATTCTTTTCAATCAATTTTTTCTTAATATCTTAAAAAAATATTAATATGAAAGAGGTGATTTCAAATTGAAATGTGTGTTTTCTTCAAGATGTATCATGATGGTCTTTTAAATGAATTTTTATTATATGATAACATCCTTGATGTGTAATTGATATTATAGACTAGTTGTAAAAAAACATGTAATACTACATGTAATTCTAGGATCTGTTCTTGATAGCCATAAATTTTGGGATAGCTTCAAGGCATATTAAGATGGCCATGAGTAGGCCTTGTCCATAATAGAAAGTTCAATGACATAAAATTAATACCACCAAGTTGTTATGGACAATCATTATCAATGGATTTGAGGTGATTTGGCTAGTACTGGAGGACCGTGTACTCAGAAAATCCTTTCAAGCGGTGTGGGCATGTCATCCAAGTGGATTTAATGGTGATGGTGGAGATCCATGGTGTTGTAAATGATGATATTTATATATTCCAAACAAGTCAACAATCACATATAGTAGATTCGGTGGTTTTTATGGTGGTATATTAAAGTATATGGGAAGGGGAGGGGTTGGTTTTGTGTCCTGTGCTTGGGACTTTGGGATAGGTATTTTATTTGTTCTATGGGCCTAAGGGTCTTGTAAAATGGTTACCTCTCATTCAAATTAAAAATATTTTAATAAAAATTCATAAATAAATATAATACCTTCAAGATTTCCAGGTTAAGTTTGATAACGTCCTTGATGGTACTTATTATTTATTGTGGATATGATATAATGATTCTATCTAATTCAATTATTTGGATTGATTGTAAAAAGGATTAATTGAAGATAATTCTATAAACCAATGTTTTTATCATGGGTTAACTAATTTTTTATATAACCTTTATGAAACCTATATCTTTTCCATAGGTTATTCTTTAATGATATTATGAAATGTTTATGAAACCTCTTTTTTCATGGGTTATGTTATGATGAAATTTTTTGTGGTCTTGCGGAATATATATTAATGGATTTATGAATATGTAATGGGTGGGTCCCAAATTATGTATCCATCTAATGAATTATATTAGGATTAATTTTCTTTAATCTCAAACTTCATATGGGTGGTTATCCCAATCCAAAAGGAGTGTACATAGGGAGATATCTAAAGACTTAAAGAGGGTACATTAGAGGTTATCCCGATCTTGATAGAAGTGATATAGGAGGTTATCCCAAGCCTAAAGTAGGTGCATGGTTGGTTTTCTCCAGCCTAACATGTTATGAATTTCTTCATTGGTATCCTTGACATATGATTTCTATGATTTTTATTTTTCTACAATTTATGCCACTAGTTATAAAATGGTCTAATGCCAATGTTATGTTCTCAAGGACCATGTTCTTTGATTTATTTATGATTCATGTCTTATAAAATTAAATGTTTTATTACTTGAATCATGTTTATGATCTATGAAATCGTGTGTATGACTTTAAAATGTTAATAATGTGTTATAATAACCATTTGGATATGTCATGTTTAATTGACAATTAATATCTCCCTTTTCTGTCGTTACTGATCATATGGGATCACACTTTATTATGTTTTTTTTCCCTAGGATATGAAGAAATATTTTAAGTTTGATGTTTCTATGAATTGTGCTAGTTTTAATGAAGTAAGTGGGGACAATATAGATCTATTATTAATATTGTCTTTTGGTTTCAATGTTTCCAATGACGCTAAAACTTTATGGTTATAGCATGGATTTTATTGATATGTAATGAATATTCATATATTAAGATGTAATATTTTTGATTGAAATTTAGTGTTCACTATAGTTGGTATCAAAGGAAGGTTTATTATCTTACGGAAACTAAGATGAGAAATAATTAGTGAGTACCCTTAGTATTTTCCTATTTATAGAAAAACATTATAAGTTATGGAATGGAAACAAGTATGGTTTTCTAGAAAAAAAATCATTTTATAGATACTAGTAGTAGAAGTGGTTTTTGAAGAGATGTATCTAGGGATAGTAACCCTAAAAAGAGTTATTACATTACATATCATCTATCATTCTATTTTATGGTGATTTTTCTTCAACTACACACCTAGTTTGACAAACCTGGGTTATATTCTTTGGTTAATGTGCATTTTATTTATATACCATTAGGAATGATTTGAATAGATGGTGTTGTGAATGAACGATATTAAAACTAAGGTGTAATTGATTAAAAATCTGGTTCTAGTATTTTGATATCCTATGAATTATTTTTTATGATCTAAAAGTCTAATTAAATAAGATTTATAATCCTTTAAACCATTTTGTGTTTAACAATGGATTGATATATAACAGAAAAGTTTAGGTGGTGAAAGTTAAACCCAAATATTGAATTATCATATTTGGTCTTAGTCATCTGAATTCCAATAATTTTTTTTATAATTTTATTTGTGAAAAACTCTTTATTCACACCCCAGTTGAATTCGATGATATTTTGGGCATGGAATGTATTTCATTATGTAAATCCTACCTGAAATTTCATTTAATGGAATTCATGATTGATACACTAAACCAATCAATGATCTTCTATCAGGGAAATGGTAAATATTAAATTTCTATGGAAATGTTATCAACTATGTGGGTATTTATTCTTATTCAAAATGGGTGTTTATATAAAATGGTTGGGGGGGATTCGAAATCAAGTTATTATAATTATATGTGATTTTTTTTGTGTTTTTCTTAAAAAAATTCAAAGTCTTCCTCCAAATTTTTAATTTGAGTTTTCAGTAGAATTCATACCTAGTGCTACAAAAAATTTAAAAGAATCCATAGATAATTTCCCCAATTGAGTTATTGAAATTTTAGAAGGAAATCCAAGAGAATATTTATAAGGGATTAATTGAAATCAGTACATAACCATGGGGTAAACATATTATATTTTTTAAGAATAAATATGGAGCAATGTGAATCTATATTGATTATCTATAACTTAACAAGATCCAAATCAATAATAAATATCCCCTACCTCATATTGATGACTTATTTAATCAACTACACAGTGATAAATACTTTTCCATCATTGAGCTTAATTCTATATATCATCTATTGAGGGTCACGAATGAAGATATACAGAAGATATAATTTAATATGAGTTACATACACTGTGAATTTATAGTGATTTCATTTGGTCTTACTAATTATCCTTTTATCTTAATGGATTTAATGAATAGTATTTTGAGGTTCCCTTGATATGTTTGTGGTAGTATTTATAGATCATATTATTATATATTCAAAGAGGAAGGAATAAACTGAATATTACTTGAGAATTGTACAAAAGACCTAATTAAAAGATAAGTTGTATGAAAAATTCAAAAAATTTAAATTTATCTAAAAATATTTTAGTTTTTGGGTCATATAATCTCAAGTGAGGGTATATATGCAGATTAATAAAAATGAAAGTTATTAATGGTGGCCCAGACCAACCACTGTGATTAGGATCTTTATTTTTTCAGGTTTGGATGGATATTATTGATTCTTTGTGGAAACCTTATCACATTTATCGAATGAACTCACAATATTATCTTTCAAGGGAGCCATATTTCTTTATATAGATGAATGTGAGTAAAATTTTAAGGAACAAAAGATAATAGTATTAAGATCAAATTTTCTCACATTACCTTGATGTAGATATGGATTTGTGATCTATAGTGATGCATCAATGAAGGTTATGTGGTTAATCCTCATGAATAATGATTAAAGTGGTAGATTATGAATTATCTTAATTAATGGTTCATGAGAAATATTACCCAAATCATGATTTATATTTAGTTCTATTAATCTTTTGATTGAATATATGGATACATAATCCTTATAGATAAAGGGGTGTTATATATAATGATTATAAATGTTTAAAGTAAATATTCACTCAAAAAGAGCTGAATATAATATTGATAAGATGGTTAAAGTTGATTAATTACTTTGGATACTCATCACATTACCCCCTCCCCCTTGAGAAATAAAACAAGGTGGAAAATACTCTGAGTCAAAATATTATTCTATTTTATCTATGATGTCAATCAAAAATATATATAATATTTCTATATTTTCAAAGGATGGATCAAGAAATCTTGATGGGAGGGGAGAAATACTATCTTTCTCAAATGGGTGTTAAACCATCTATCCAAAAAAATGATTAAAGTGGTGAAAAAAGAAGGTGTAGAACTGTAAGAGAATCCAAGAAATGTACTTCAATTCAACTGTGATTGATTTAGAATGATAAGGTACAGGAACTATGTATGTGTTTGGTCAATACCAAACATGAATAAGGAGTTGTTTTATAATTCTCATAGTTAAACATTATCTATTCATCATTAATGTTTGAAATTGTATTGAGACCAAAAAGAGTTTTGATCGTTCAAAACTATTAAGAGAGATATTATAGAATATGTATCTCGGTGTTGGCTATGTTAGTAAGTTAAGGTTGAGAGATATAATTCTAAGGGGATGTTACAAAAATTACCCATATAAAAATGGAAATGGGAAAACATAAACATGTATTTTTTCTTCAGACTCCCTAAGAAATCTAATGAAATAATTATATTTGGACGATAGTTGAACAACTTATAAAGTTATAATTATTTATTTCTATATGATAAGATTTGTCTCTTGATAATATTACTATAATATAAATTAAATAAGTGTAAATTTTTAATGGAGTACCTCATTATTTTATATCAAATTGTGATTTGTGGTTTTCCCATAAGGTCTAGAGAAGTCTTCATTTTTCTCTATAAACAATGAAGAATTTTATTACTACTTATCATCCTCAGATTGATGGTCATTGTGATATGATCATTTAATTTAAGGACCCAGCCTTAAAACATTACATAATCATCAATTTTATTCGATAACTCACTTTCTCTCACATTGAGGGTCTTTTTAGGTTTGGATTTTTAGATAATTATGACATAACTATTACATATCAACTCAAATATTAAAAAGTAGACACTTCTACTCACTATCTATTTTTTTTAAAATAATTCTATTTAAAATAAAACATAATTTTTTTCTGGATAAAAATCTTCAAAACATCAATCTTGACTTCATAATTTCTCTTAACCATCATAATAACCTATTAAAAACATTTCAAAAAATGGGATGAGTACAAAAATCTCAGTAAGGAATATAAAGAAAGAAATCGTAAGTCAAGTGATAACATAAAAACTAATAAACCCATTTTATAAAAAATTATTAACATTAATATAAACATCATGCAGTTTCCTTGTGACATATTTCACATATCACTCTTACATTCACCCTTACAGATGGGATAACCATTCAGTCAACTTCCATCTCTAGAGTACCCAATGCATTGGAGAGCTATAACGGGGATCCTCCATCATATATTGATCTATAATAGGATCAAATAAACAAAAAAATGTCCCAAGAATATAATATTAATAAAACACTTGATAAATCATTTAATCCCTTGAGCAAAACACATTCATATTTTTAAAATTCCCTTTTTCTGTAAAACAAATCACATTTAAAATATAAATATTGTGCACATAGTAATGAAATAATATTATTTCAAAATTACTATGAAAACATATAATGGAAAAATTATACAAAAAAGAATCATGAAATCATAATAAACTACTCACTCTATAAAAAACAGTCTCTTTGAATTTCATAAAAGTTACATTAAAAAGGGTTTTAAAAGGAAAGTCCCTTACCTTAGGTTTTATGTCCTTTAAATGTGTTCAAAAAACTTGTATAAGGGTTTTAATAGTGTTATTAATGTATTAAAAAACTAAACTCATGTTTAAAATACCTTGAATTTTCTTCTTATAAAATTTTCCACCCATTTATTAACAATATTTTTTTATTTTTTTTGTTTCAGGTGTATTCTCTTCATGGTTTCCTAGGTCAGTTTATTTATGGTATTCCAAGTCAAAATGAAATAATAATCCAAAAGTGATATATATATATATAGCTCATTTTAAACAATTAATTGTGAAATTAAACTTTCCAAGATTTCAGTAAAACAGAGAGGAAAAATAATTCTCCACGAAGGCGGTGAATTAACGCACAACAAACGATGATTTCATTATTTAAAAAATATAGGAGAAGATGAGGGATGTTATGAGGCATATAAAATAAGCACAATAACATTCTAGTATATATGTGATACTGAATTCATCATTAAATATAGGATAATATGTGGGGATAAGGTATAGTTGAAAAATAATTTGAAGGAGAAGAAAAATAAATCTTACTTCTTGAAAAATCCCCCTTGAAACCCCCTTAAACGATCTTTGATGTGGTCTTTTTGTGATACTAGAATCACAAGAATGTGGAAATTGATATGTAGGATGTAATTAAGTATAGTTTTGATGAACAATATGGCTTGAGGTGATGAAAATTTTTGAACGATGGAGCCTCCTTTTATAATTGAGGTGATGAATAACATTAGAATTACTCAAATTATTAAAATATAATAATTTTATTATAGAGTTTCAAACTTCATAAAGGGTTAAAAATCATATTATATCACATTTTTGACCAAATTATTTTATTTTTTTCCATTTTAAAATAATTATTTTATTTTTTAAATAATATTATTTTATTTTATTTTCAGGGAAAAATAAATTTGTCAAATTAAGAACTATTCACAATCAAGATTTTAAACACATCAAAATAAAGTTTCCAAAAATAATAAAATTCTTTAATATATGTTATAAATATTATAATTACTTAAATAAATCATTAATTTACTTAGAAAAATAAAATTATTTTTATTTTTATATTTTTAAAATCATTAATTTGATTTATTCATTAATTAAATATTAAATGCATCATAATTGTTCAAGTCAACAAGTTAATTATTTATCACAAAAAAGTAAAAATATGATTCTATGAAAAAAATAATTTTATTATATTTCTAAAGGCTGTTATTCTTGGAAAAAACTTCTAGAAACCCCATTATTAAAATATTATACCAATTGAATGTTATAGTGTGAACAAGTTGTCTTTATTTTTAATAAAATAACATAAAGGGAATAATGAAATCTATGTGGGTCCAAAATGTCCCAAATTCTAATCAAACAATATAATGGTTATTATTTTCTTATATAAAATGTTTTATCCAAAATTTGTGTCATTTTAAAATTCTTATAATTTTAATAAAAGCATTTTATTTATTTTTCTTAGTCTTACACAAGCACTGCATCAATATTGCACATACATTAATGTTAATTATTTAGTATATATATATATAAAATAAATTTATATCATAAAAATAAGTTAAGTCGATTAAAAATAAAATTCTATATTTATTCATTATTTATATTCACTTATATACATGTCAAAATAACATCTTAAATTTTTTATTTTGTCTTTTCTTGCCCTGCGTAAGCATTGCACATGCATTTGCATAAGATCAATGGTATATAACAATCAAATTATAAATTAATAGATAAAATAATCATTAATAAATGAAAATTAATAAATCTGTATTGAAAATATTTTTTATCACTAAATTATTATTTATAAAGAGCCAAATTTGACATTATCAATATTATGCTGGCACTCCATCGTCACTGATAATGATTTTTATACTTATCATGATTAGAATATAATTTTCATGTTCTAAGTTATTTATATACCATATTATTATAATAATATCATTATTTAATTATTAAATAAATTTAATAAAATTTATATTACAAAAATGTATTCATGACAACACAAAAAATTAATATATTTTATAAAAACCCATATTTTTTACTATTGACCAAAAACTAAAATTTTTTATAAAATTATCAAAATTTCATAATATAATAATTTCAACATGATGAATTCAAAAATTAAAATATTTCTCTCAAAATAAAATTCTATAATTAAAAAATTAATGTTTTGAAATAAATTACCATATAATAAATTATTTATTTTGAGAATTACTATTTAAATCGAAATGATAATAAATATTTAAAAATATTCTATAAATACATGGTTTGTTAAATCCCCCCCATCTTTGAATTTTTTCTTCAAAATTTTATTCTCTTATTAAAAAAATTTCGGTACATTTCCCTCGTATAATTTTTAGATTCCCATGATTCTTCTTTTACAATGCAGTTTCTTCATAAAACCTTAACTTGGAAAATTACTATATTTCGCAAAACTTTCTCTTTATAATCAGTAATCTAAAATGGTTTCTCTTTAAAATAAAGCTTCTCTTCCAGCTAAAATACTTCTGTGCTCCAAACATGAGATGGATATGTCACATAATTTCAAAACATTAAAACATGAAAAAATGTTGTATACCTAAGATAACCTCAGAGGAAAATCTATTCAGTTGGAAACTGGTCCAAATTTCTCCAAGATTTTTAAAGGTCTAATGAACCATGGACATAACTTCCCTTACCAAAATTCATAACACTTTTACAATAAGATAGATTAAGTAAAACATGATCACCAACCTCAAAATAAAGGTCATTACTCCTGTTATCTGCATAACTTTTTTGCCTACTCTGAGCTGTCCTCATGTGTTGTTGAGTCAACTGAACTTTTTCTACCAATTACTCTACCAGTTATAGTCCCATCAACTTCCTTTCCCTGAATTTATCCCAAAATTCTAGAGTTTGACACCGCTTTCCATATAATCATTCAAAAGGATACATATGTATACTATAATAAAAACTACTATTATAAGAAACCACAACTAATGAAAGATGTTCATCCCAACTTCCCTAGAAATCCATTGAACTAGATCGTAGCATATTCTATAATATCTTAATTGTTATTTATGACTATCTATCTGATTATGGTTGAAAATTTTTACTGAAATTTAATTATATTTCCAATGACTTCTGAAGGCCTTTCCAAAAGTTATATTTGAACCTAATATCAAAATATGAGACAATGGAGAGAGGAACTCCATGAAACCTGAAAATTTCTTTGAGTTATAATATATGAAGATGATCTAGAGAAAGAGTGTCCTTAAAAGGAAGTAAATGAGTAGATTTATTCAAATAAATAAATAATAACCCAAATTTCAATATTACCTCGAGATATCATTGGTAGTCCCACCATGAATTACATTTATATATTTTTCATTTTACATTCTAGAACTAGAAATGGATGAATCATACCCTTTGATAACTTCTACTCTACTTTAACCAAACAATTTATGGTAAAATCTACAATATCTATATTCACTCTATCCCACTAGTAATATTCCTGAATATACCTTTATATCTTAGTGCTACTAGGATGGATTTAAAATAGAGAACTATGAGTGTCACATAACTATTTTTTCTTCAATTGTAAATCACAAGAAACACATAATCTCTTCCAAAACCTCAAAACCCAAACTTTATCAATTTTAAATTCAATAAACATACCTTTCTCAACTAGTTATACTTTTTTCTACTACTCATGATCTTCCTTCAGTGCTTTATTAATTCTCTTAGATAGAGTGATTTCACTGAAACCTAAAACAAAATAGAAGTATTTCCTGCACCAACAACTTCAAAGACAAAATTTATCAAATCATTAACCAAGGAGTCATGTTCCCAAAATATCATTTTTAATGTCGCATTATTTTTTAGTCTCAAAGCATCGACCACTCTGTTTTCTTTTCCAGGTTGGTAATGGATCGTTCAATCATAATATTTGATTAGTTCCTACCATATTCTTTGTCTCATATTCAATTTTTTTGAGTAAATATTTACTTCCCACTTTTATGGTTAGTAAATATTTCACATTTTACTCTATACAAATTTTGTATCAAAATTTTTAATGAACACCCAATAAACTCTAATTCCAATCTTGTGTTGGGTAATTTAACTCATGAGGTTTCAACTAACATGAAGTATAATAAATTACATGATCATTATACATCAGAACACAACTAAGTCCCTTCAAAGAAGCATCATTTTAGGTGAAACATTAACCACTTCTTGAAGGTAGGGTCAGAATTGGGGCATTCAACAATCTTCTTTTCAATTCCTAAATACAATCATCACATTTTTCTATTAATATTAATTTAACTGATTTTCAATTTAACATAGTTTGTGGTCTATATAACCATGAAATGTTTTCAACAAACCTCTAGTAATATCCTATGAAACCAAGAAATCTATAAATCTTTGCTATATTTGTGGGTATTTTACATTATTCAACAACTCTGATTTTAGCAGGATCAAAAATTATTCCAATTTATAAATAATGTGACCCAAGAATGAAATTTTTTTCAACCAAAATTGACACATTCTGAATTTTTCATATAGTTTATTTTATTTTATGGTTTTTTAGAAAACCCTTAAATTTCTTTCATACTCGTCTTTACTTTTAGAATATACCAAAATTACATCAATAAACACAACCACAACATTTATCCAAGAACTCATGGAATATATTGTTCTTAAGATCCATGAATACAACATGTGAATTAGTAAACCCAAATGTCATAACAAAAAATTAATAATGACCATATCTAGTAGGGAACATAGTTTTCAAAATGTATACTTCCTTTAATTTCAACTGATAGTACCCAACTCATATCAACATTCAAAAAAATACTATGCTCCCTGGATCTCATCAAACAAATCATCAATTTGAGTAAAAGGATATTTTTTATAAATGGTGATTTTATTAAAGGCTCTATAATCAATGAAATGTATCATTAAACCATATTTATTTTTAACAAAAAAGATAGGAGAACCCAATATCAAAATGTCGGGTCGGATGAAGCCTTTATCTAATAATTCTTGGATCCATTTTTCAACTCTAAAAGTTCCATATGAGCCATTAGATAAGGGGTTTTAAAACTTTTCTTGGCATGAGGAACTAATTTAATAGTAAAATGAACCTCTCTATCGACAATAAAACCTTCCAAATCATCAAGAAATAGGTCAAGATACTCATTTACCACTAGCACTTCATTAATATAAATGGTTCCAATTATTCAATAATGTGATCAATCTAACATTAATTTCCATATTTTTACAATTTCGTGGCTTCCTAATATGTTATAAATGGTATGAGTACATTATTATACACAAAATTAAACTATTTTTTAAAAACAAAATGTTTTTCTCTATAATTTATCGTTCCATAATAAAAAGAAAGCTAGTCCGTACTTAGAATAACATCAAAATCTACTGGAGGAAATAAAATTGGTTTTCAGGTAAAAATTTTCTATAAACAAGATATGTAGATTATTATAATTTCTTTTTGCCTCAATATAACCACCAGGTGTTTTTACCAAGAGTTGTGGATTCATTTTATGAGGCAGAATTTCTAATTTAGCAGAAAATTTCTCAGAAATGAAGCAATTTGAAAACCCTGAATCAAATAACACATTTTTAAAATCTATAAAAACATGAACTGTACCTGATACCACTTTTTTTATGGCTCAAATTTTCTAAAGTAGTTTTAAAGGATTTTCCCACACCCTTCTACTTCCAATATTGTTGATTTCTTGGATGCGTGACTATATTTGGACACACATTAGAAAAATGAGCCAATTCTTTATAGTTAAAAGACCTTACCAATGATTTCTCGTTAATTCTTGAATAATTTTCCTTGAAATCCAAAGACATGTGCCCAAACATTCAACATCATTAGCATTTCCCAAAATTTACCTCACATTCTCTAGGATTCTTTTTATCATATTTTTTAAAAGAAGGGAAATTGATTTATATAGCGCCAGATTTCATGGATGAATTCTTCCCCAATACTTACCAAACTAACCTCTTCTTATTATTATAATTAGGGGTACATACGTGTTAGTAAAACCCATATCAACTTTTTCAACACAATGAACATGTTTCTCTGAGATTTTAAAGTCTCATCAAGTCAAAGATCATCGTAAAAATGGATTTAACCAGAGTAAAATCTATTAATTTTTCAATCAATGTCCTAAGTAAAATCAAGTACATTTCTATCCAGTCTTGTAAAATTGGATTCATAAGATTCCACATAATCACCATCTTTCTACTTTAGTTACACAAATTTTTTCTCCATTCTGAGTCGAATAGTTTTATAAAAAATATTTTTCCAAAAAAGACTCTTAAAATCATCCCATTCCAGGTAATCAAGATAATATTTTTCTCTCGTATTCTTCACCAAAGAACACAATTGATCAGATTCACCTTCAAAATGATAAATATCTAGTATTAAATTTTTTCAATACGAACATCCCATGGTATCAAATATCTTTTCTAAAGAATTGATCCATCCTTCTACTATTACTGGATTTGTGGTTCCACAAAATGCTATAGGTTGTTTCATTATAAAATGATCCACAAAAGACATGTTATTTCATGGTTGATCATGTTCCCCTCATGCATGGATATGACCATCATTTATCACCTGATTCAAATGATCCATTTTTATCACAAACTACTCGATTCTGATTCCCACCATTCCAAGCTCTAGATTCGAAAGGATATCGTTTTATCAGTTCCTTTATAATTTATATAACATGTTTCTTCTATGGAAAACCATTATAAATAGAAATATCTTAGATGAATAAACATGGTAATATTTAAATTATAAATCATTTAAAATTAACCATATAGTAAAATTCATTTATAGTATTCTATTCAAATGATCCTAACCCCTAAAGTTAACTAAACCATCCTCTGATACCAACTATGAGGACCTAGCCTTAAAACATTATATAATAATGATGTTTAGTTAATAAATTACTTTATTTCACATTGAGGGTCTTTTCAGATTTAGAGTTTTAGAGAATGAAGACAAAATTATTACATAACAACTCTGATATTACAATATAGACACTTCTACTCACCATACATTTTTTCACAAAATAAATATATTTAAAATAAAACATGATTTATTTTTCTTAATAAAAAACTTCATTATATTCATCATGACTTCCTAATTTATCTTAACCATACTTATAACCTGTGAAAAATATTTTAAAAAATTGGGATGTGCACAAAAATATCTTTAAGGGATATAAAGAAATAAATCGTTAGTCAATTGATAACATAAAAAAATTATAAATAATATTTCATAAAAACTTATTAACATGCATAGAAACATCATGAATTTTCCTTGGTATATATTTACCATACCACTCTTATATTCACCATTACACGTGGAATAACAATTTGGTCAACGTCCATATCCAGAGTACCTAATGCATTAGAGAGATATAGTGGGTCTCACCTATTATATCTTGAGATATAATAGGATCAACCTAATATAAAGAATTTAAAAGGAACATATCATGAAAAAATCACTAGATAACTCATTTAATCCCTTGAAAAAATACATTCATATTTTCAAAATACCATTTTTTAAAAAAATAAATCAGTTTTTAAATATAAATATCATGCACATAATAATGGAATAATACTCTTAAAAAAATATGAAAACATATAATGGAAACATTATAGAAATAAAGAACCATAAAATTAGGACAAATTGTTCACGCTATAAAAAACATCCTTTTGAATTTCATAAAAGAGACATTTAAAAGGATTTTAAAAGGAAAGT
This sequence comes from Viscum album, assembly GCA_963277665.1. NCBI lineage: Eukaryota > Viridiplantae > Streptophyta > Magnoliopsida > Santalales > Viscaceae > Viscum > Viscum album. The sequence continues at coordinate 2,110,933,462 of OY728157.1, read as the reverse complement.
ATCTTACCACGGGTCTGAATTCCTTAAAATGTGCTAAAACCTACTATATAATGGTTTTAATATTGTTATTAATATATTTCAGAACTAAAGACATTTTCATAATACCTTACATTTTATTCTTATAACATTTTCCAACCATTTATTAAAAATATTTTTTCTTTTAGTTGTTTCAGGTGCGTTCTTTCCATGGTTTCCAAGGTCAGTTTATTTATTGTCTTATTTTTCAAAATGAACGTATAATCCAGAAGTTATAAAAATATATATATTGGGTCATTTTTTAAAATTACAGTGGAAATTAAACATTCCATGATTTCAGTAAAAGGGAAATGAAAAATCATTATCCACGAATGCGGTGAATTAACACACCACAGACTGTGATTTTGTTATTTAATAAATAAAGGATAAGATGAGAGATTTTATGAGGTATATACCATAAAAAGCACCAGTATATATGTGGTAATAAATATGTAATCAAAAATTGGATAAGATTTTTTGGATAAGGTATAAGTGAAAAATAATTTGGAAGATAAGGAAAAGGAACCTTACATCTTGAAAAAATTACCTTAAAACCCCCTTAAAGAATATTTGAAGTGGTATTATTGTGAGAACAGATGAAAAATAATGTTTAAAGGTATAAGGAGGAGTGAATTTGGATGAGTTTATCCAATCAATGTAGCTTTATGTGATAAAACATTGTGAATGAGGGAGCCTCCTTTTATAATTGAGTTGAGGGGTAATATCTGAATTACTCAAATTATTAAAATATAATAAATTTAATATAGAGTTTAAGATAACCCAAGGGTATAAAAATCATATTCTATCACATTTTCGACCAAATCCTTTCATTTTTTCCCTTGTTTAAATAATTTTTTGATTTTTAAATAATTTGATGAAATATTTTATTCAAGGAAAAATGATTTTGTCAAATTAAAAACTATTCAAAATCATGACTTTAAACACATAAAAATAATGTTTCAAATTGGAATTAAATTATTGATTATTTCTTATACATATTTTTAATGCCTATATAAATCATTAATTAACTTATAAATATCAAATTATATTTATTTTAATCTTTCTAAAATCCTGAATTTGATTTATTTATTTATTAAATATTTTCTACATCATAATTTTTCAAGACATTAATGTAATTATTTATCACCTAAAAATAACAAATAAAATTATATGAAACGTGAAATTTTATTATATTTATAAAGACTATTATTGTTTGAAAAATAATTTTTGGAAAACATCTTATTAATAACTAAAAGTTATTTTGGGAACAATGTGTCTTTATTTTCAATAAAATAATATAATGGGACTAATGTAATCTTTGTGAGTCCAAAATGCCCCCAATTCGAATAAAACATGATAATGGTAATTATTTGGTTATGAAAAAAAAAATATCCAATTTTTTTTTCATTTAATAATTATTATAATTTTAATACAAACATTTTATTTAGTTTTCTTATACTTTCATAATCACTGCATCAACATTGCACATGCTTTAATGTTGATTATTTCATATATAAAAATTGAAAATAAATTACTATCATAACAATAAGTTAATTATGTTCATAAAAAATTCTAGATTAATTAATTATTTTTATTCACTCATATACATGTCAAAATAAAATCTTAAATTTGTTATTTTGTTATTTCTTTCACTGCGAAAGCATTGCACACAGATTCGGATGAGATCAATGTTATATAACTATAAAATTTTAAATTGACTAAAAACATCAATAATAAATAAAAATTAATAAATATGTCCTAAAAATATTTTTTAGAACTCAATTATAATTTATAAATATCCTAAATTGACATTTCCAATGTTGCGCTGGCACTATTTCGGCACAAAAAATAATTTTTATACTTATCATTAACAGAATATAATTTTCATTTCTAAGTTATTTAAGTAAAATATTACTCTTAAAATATAATTATTTAATTATTCAATAAATTTATTAAATTCTGTATCAAAAAAATGTCTTCATGACATCACAAAAAATATCGTATGTTACAAAAAACTATATTTTTTACAATTGAAAAAAAAAATATTTTCAAAAAAAACATCTAAAAAATTCATATTAAGATAATTCCAACATTATTAATTCAAAAAATAAAATATTTTGGTCTACATAAAATTTTATAATTGAAAAATTAATGTTTTAAAATAAATAACCATATAATAAATTATTTTATTTAAGAATTACTAGTTAAATAAAAAATACTAATAAATATAAAAAGAGTTTATTCTATAAATACATGGGTTGATAAATTTAAAACTTGATGAAAATATTGAGATATTTTTCTATAAATATAAAAGAAATTTTTGATGAACACCATCCTTTAATTGAGTTTTCATACAAAAATAGATTTCACTCGAGCATTTAGATGGATCCTTATGAAGCCCTATATTGACAGAATTGTACAACTACACCATTATAAGATAATTTTTGAGATATAAATATAATAGGACCTTATCTAGGCTAATATATAATAGATATAGTTAGATCCATTCCATAATACATCTAGGTAGCTCATAGTTGAAAGAAAAGTTATGTTGAAAATCTTTAGTGAAATATATAATTTGAAGATTGTGAGATGGGATTATTATACATTTCTACACATAATAATGTTATTTTATTTTGGTGTAAAGTTAATATTATCCCTTTTAATATTGAACCCATTGATATTCTTTACTTAGTAGTGATAGTAGATTATCTCTTAGTACTCCTATCGAACCTCTCTTAAGTTCACAATGTGTTCCATGTATCTCTTCCAAGGACGTAGACACCAAATCCATCACATGTCCTAAACCCAGTGGTTGTACCTATATAAAATGATTTTTTAGATGAATAAAAACAAATGAAAAATATTGTATCATATAGATAAAGTTATATGAAATAAGACTACTCATCTTGTTAATGTTCTATAAAGCGATCATTAATTCAAATAATCTATATGGGAACCCATAGATGTGATGAAGTAGAGGTATAATAATTTTTTTGTTTCATTGTGATGGAATTTAAATAGAAAAATTCATTTTATATGGGGTAGAATGTAAAATCCTAATATTTAATGATATATTTCTTTTCAAATAAATTTTATTTATTCAATATGTTGTGATAAATTTAACTCTATCCATAAATGAACACAAATAAAGTATACCATTATTACCATAACATTAAATATGAAAAAGGAATAGGAATAACAAATTTTTAAATATTTTTTTAATGGTTTTAGATAAATCAAATATATTGATAAATAAGGGCTCAATTTTTTTAGTAAAGTCATTATATTATTTTAAAATAAATGTTTCCTTAGAAATTTATTTATTTATTTATTGAGTTAAAATAGAATAATTTATTTATTAAATTTTGAATAATTTATTTTAAAAAAATAAATTATTTTTTTAATAATTAAGTTAAAATATTATTCGAGTAAATGTTTAGAATTTTTTGAAGAGGTAGATTTTTCAATGAATTCTGAAAAATTATGATTTTTATTGAAAAAAATATTTAATTTAAATCATTTAGATAGTTACATTTTATTTTAAAAATTGTATCCAATAATAATTTGTATCATTAATATTATTAATAATTTAATTAGGTTCATTGTAATTGATTTTATCTAGATTTTAGTAAAAAAACGCTTTACATTTCAGAAAAACAATTTTCCAGAAAATTTCTCTTTGTTGCATTATGTATTTTTATTTTTAAATTAAATTATTTCACATCTGTGAATTGAATCTGGAAAAACATATACCATATTTTTTACAATTTGTTTCAAATTTTGTAAATAAGGTACTTTTTTTATTTAATATGATTAGTAACCGTGGTAAATATTTATCACCTTTATAAGGGTAAAATGCGTAAAAAAAGACTTAAAACCATGAGATAAGGTTTTATAATCAACCGAAGGCCATCCATTATTTCATTTTATGGAATAAATTCTACCATTTCTATATAAAATTATAATATATTGCATTTTGGTGCCATTTTCCATTTTTAAAGATGTTTATATTATTTTTTATAATGAAAATTCCAAAATGTCATTCTCTTGAATTTGATATAACCAAAAAATTTACATTAAGGTAAATAGGGAATAAATTTGGTTCTAAATTTATATTTTAAATATGAATAAATTTTTAAATCAGGTTCACTTATTATTAATTTTAGTGATGAAATAATTACCTTAAATGTTTACCCAACACTGACACAATTCTTATGCGTGCAGTAGAAAAATAATATAAATGTATTTAAAAATATCTAAAAGTAATATTGTTTGGGTTATTTATAATTCCCCATGAAAGTTATATGTTAATATAATATATTAGTTATATGTGAATGTTTTTTATTTTAATTAAATTACCTTATTCATATATTTATATTCTAATTAATTGAATAGTTTCAAAAATGGCGTTAATGATATTTTAGGTTAAATAATATTTTAATTAATTATTTTTAAAACATAAAATTATTATAATAGCACAATAAAGGTTATTAATGGTATAAAATGTGACCCATATCCATTTATGATCTAATATTTTAATTAAAAGTCAAATTTTTACCCTTTCAAATTGAGAAATATGTTACCATAATTAAGGTAAAAATATGTTAATGAAGGGATTAGTACAATATTTAATGTTTAAAATGGAAAAAAGATGTCTAAATTTCATTGGATGATGATATTTTGAACTTATACTATTTTTAACTAAATATATATTCATTTGGAATCATTTTTATTGAGAATAAATTAATTACATTTTAATATTATTTGTAACTCCATGTGTGTCATTTCCCTCCATATTAAAGGATATCTTTTATCTATTTTAAATAAACCTTGTTATGATTTAAATATTAACCAAAAACTGACCATATATCTTACATAATCCCCTAGACATGATTTATAGGTGATTCTGTTCTTATAATACCTTTCTAGGACATCTGAATTGGGGATCTAAAGATGGTTTAGCAAAGAAGGGTTAATCGTGTTACCCGACTTATCTCAAATTATTTATTCTTCTTATTAAATTAAATAGTTACTATTAATCATAAGATAATATATTAATAATACTAAATATAATAAAATTTTATTATGATTATGGAACCACCATTATTGAACATCCATTAGATCAAATGGGAAGTGATAGTATTGCTCATCTATACATGTGGACTACCACCTCCACGTAGATGTACAATACATTTTCCATCACAAAATTTAATGTATGGATATTAATATGGGTTTATTTTTCATATATTATATTTATTAAATAATTTTTTTTTAAATTAAAATATCATATTTACCATCTTACCCTTTTATCATTTGTAATACGATAATGGTGCTACGGCGTACGTGTGGACTACCACCTCTACGAAGCTATGTGAATAATTTTTTATTTCCTCATTAGATGGATGGTAATTAGGATAGATTTAATAAATAAATATGATAAATATGATTTATTAATGATTTTATAAAGTTGAATTATTATTTACCATTCTTTCATTACTTCTGTTGGAATTTAAAAACAGTGTGCATGCATATGTTCGACCTACCATCTCCTTGAATGGTGCAATTAATTTCACTATCTCTAAAATTTTAAATGATTATAAATATATTGATTATATATAATATTTATAACATGTTTTACCTTCTGGATATAATGGAAAAATGATATAAATATAAATATTGGAACTACAGAATCAAAATTTTCATGAAAAAAGATACATTGAACACCCATAAATAACGATTTTAATATAGAATTATTAATAAATAAGGGCGAAAATTTTATAAGTGGGTAATATATGATATTATAAAAATGTAAATGATTATTTTATATAATTATAATAAATTTTAATTTATTATTCAAGAGGTCAAATAACATTCAATGTAATTAGAACTTGAGTCAAGGGATTTATAATACAATCTCATTATTTATGAATAAGTTTCTTTAATGTAATTTTATGATATAACTCTCAAGAAACACATAAATGTTATTATAAATTGTTTATTTCTTGATAATACGTGTTTTTATTTCATTTTACTCTCTTTAATAACTCAATATACTAAATTAATGTTTTTAAGGAATAATAAATTTATTTCTCTTGTCGGTCGAAAATCATTTTTCTTACATATCTATATCTTCTAAAAATATTTTAAAGAATTTATTTAATAACATCCAATGATATTTTGATGTATTTATACTGATGTTTTCATTTTTAAAAAATTATCTAAATGGAACCTTCTTTTCATTTTCCGAACATTTTAGTTTTTAAATTTTAGACAAATTATGAAATGAATATTTATTTTAACATGATTGACATGATTGAAATTTCCTTCTATAATGAATACCAAATTATTTGAAGATTAGTTTACAATCTTTCATTGTACATTTCAAAGAAAATAGTTCCATTAAAACTTCATAATTTTCTATATTCTAAACCATTGATTTCAATTAAAAGGGGTATTTTCCTTAAGAAAAGTTTTAAGGATATTTTAAATGAATTATTCATTTATGATAACATATTTCATGTTAATTATTCTTTAAGGGGTATATGATATAATGAAACCATGATATTTCTTTCATTTTATAACTTGTGATGACAAGGACTAGGGGTTAATTCTAATATACTCTTTTCATTCTCACAGGTTAATTAGGTTATGATGAAACTTTAATAAAATCCATTTATTTTCCATGAGTTATACTATGATAAAATAATTAAATGTTTATAAAACACATTTTATTTTCCATGGGTTATGTTTTGATGAATTCTTATATGATCTTTTTGTGTACATATGAATGGATATATCATTATGTGATGGAATGGTCCTGAATTATATATCTCTGTAATGCATTGAGTAAATATTAATGTTATATAAGCTCAAAGGGAACACTAGAGGTTATTCCCATCCTAAAATACGGTACATGAGAGGTTATCCCAAGCCTGAATGAGGGTAAACAAGTGGTTATCCTAATCTTGATGTTAGTATATAACTAGTTATCCATATCCTAACATGTTATCAATGTTTTTTGGGTATCCTTGATATAAGTTTTCTTTGATTATGATTAATATATATTTTTGCCACTATTTTATGACATGATGTTATGTCATTGTTATGTTCTCAAAGATATAACTTCTTAGATTTATACCATGACCCATGTTTGTGATATAATAATTTATGTGTATGACTTTAAAATGATAATATAATGTTATCATACCTTTTAAGCACATGTTATATTTAAATTTTCTAGGATATCTCCCTTGTTTTCCCTTACTGAGCATCTAAGCCGGTCGATTATTATGATCTTTTTTCCCTAGTATATGAAGAAAATATTTAATTATTATGTGAATAATAATGGTGGTATATGTAAAGAAAACATATGGAGATGATGTAGATCACTTATGAATAGGTTTTTTATGTTTCCATATTTCCAAAGACATTAATAATTTATGGTTATATAATTTATTTCAATGTTTTGTAATGAATATTCATTTAATAAGATGTAACAATTATATATGAAATATATTGGTTGTTATACCTATATAATATTGTAAAGGACCTTCTCATTGAATGTCTTCAACTAATTCAACCAAAATAGAGGAAATCAGAAGAACTACCCCCCCTAATTGGGGTTCATTCAATGATGCATAGTGATACCATAAAGGAAATCATAAGAGAGTAAAGTAGAGTATTGGACTCACCCATATCACTTTACTATAAGAGAAGTCACTTAAATCCGATCTAGAATGATAAAAACCATGTTGGTAAGTGAGGAATGAATATAGAATAGAGTGATGGGGCATTCATTTCTTATGTATTGAAAATAAAGAAAAGTACTCATTTATTTGAATTTAACATCATTTAATGTAAATAATTTTAAATTAAAAAATAAAATAAAAAACTGGGTACCTATAACACCCCATTACATTTCTATTAGGTTTGTTCTAATCCTTGATTTTTGTTTCCATTTATCATAAATCATTTTTTGTTGACCCAGAATTGGGAGGATACCTTTAATGATTAAGTCATGTATTTGTTGGATTTTCAGCTTTTCCTTGGTCATTTCTACTATTATCTATGAAGTTCCATGATGTGTAAAGGGATTTCATGATGTATAATTCTAGATGTAATCATCCTTTGAGTTGAATTCACATCATGATTCTTTACATGTCGTTTAATGGTTACAAGTTGTGTAACATGAAATAAGGTTTTTAATTTAAAAAGGAAAAACTTTTTCCATAAACACATAAAATTAAAGGGATTCATGACATGTAAAAGATTAAACACTATGTAATTCCCTGAGTTAGAATTTTTAGGTTTCCTTACAGGTTCTTGAGGGCTCATTTCTTTTTACATCATTACCCACTAGGCCAAATCTCTTACCATAGGTGATTCTTGGTGTCTTCCTTCGGTTCGTATCAATTCATTAAGTGATTGACCGATAGGGTTTGGCGCTTTGTCTCTTATAATAAGCTTCTTCATGGTTTCTCTCTAGTTGGTGGTTGCAACACCTTTTTAGGTATTGGAAATTATATTGGGTTTTCTATCATTCCTTTTTCATATTTGTTCATTCATTATCTTCCAAAGGAATATCTTGTTGTTTCCAAACCCTATTATCAAAGGTGGTTTGGTATTATATGATCCTAGGGTAAGTGGATCAATTCAATTATTATAATTTATTGAATTGATTGCTATTCGTAATGACTCCTTGATATTATAAGTGAAATTGAATGTTTTGAAATTTAAAAGGGCATTAGTTCTCTTTCAAAAATGATTTTTCTTTATGAAAACAAAATTTCCTTGATTTGAAATGGAAAAAAGATTTTCGAAACCTAAAGTAGATTGTCTTGGATTTGAAATTATTTTATAAAAATGTGAGCATGGTTTATAAAATATAATTTGAAAAATATTTCCCAACATGAACATTGGGTATGTCAATATAGATACATAGATATACTCAGTTTGTGTAACACCACTAAGAGGAAACCTCTTGTTTGTCGATGGTTTATGGAAGGCATCGGTGTTAGTTAGATCTAACCTTATTCCTTGTTAGGATTTTGAGTTTCTTGTACGTGTTGTGCCACATGCTAAAGCCTAGATGGTAGGTACATTTTTGTATCTATTTGTTTATCACAATATTGTTTGTTTCATGGATATTAGATCGCATGTATGTTTATATTTAGTCATGTTTACTATCTTTCTTATTGATTTTGAATACATGGAATGAAATTTTTAAAAATTGAAGGATTATTTGAGAAATTATTAAAAATTTATTTATTAATAAAATTTATTGAAAATCTTTTTTTAGGCCTGGACTTGTGCATTCTCATTATTAGAACTTGTATAGATATTTTGGTGATATCCTTCTGGGAATAGTTTCTCACACCCTACATCTTCCTAAGGGTGGTTGTAGAATTTTTTTTATAAGACTCAAGTAAAGAATTGAGAATTCGGTAGTGATGCAGACTTACTATTTACATTACTATTTCATTTTGGGATTGTTTAGAGGTGATATGGTCACACAAAGACTTGTGGTCAACACATGTATTTTTTTTATTGTTTAACCTATTTGGATCAGTTGTATATATGTTTTTTCTGCATATTACCCTGGGTGTTTATCTTGTTTTTCTTATATTCAAAAAAAATATCTATTTTTTACCCTACCTCATAATGGACTGGGTTGGGAAACTAGTCTGGTTTTCCCAGGTTGGTCTATCATAATTTTGAATCAAAGTCTCACTCAGCTTGATGTGTGAAAACACTTCATGTGTTTGTTTTAGTGTATTATGTATACAGTAGTAAGGTGATTAAAATTTAGATAGAAGGTGTGGAGATGGGGCTTGGCGAAACCACTTTGGTTACAAAACCCGAGTTTCCATGGGTGGTAATAAAATATTCCCTAAGTCCAAGACCAAGTGTTTAGGATTACTTAATAAATTGTATGAGAAGTTTGTTTTAACTTATTATATCTACAATTTCTAATGACTTGGTGTGTGTATAGTCATTTAAATAAAATAGGGGATTTTATTTATTCGGAAATATTCTTTTGAAAAGGTGTTTCATTTTTGTGATAGTATTTTTAACTCCTTTAAAATATTATTTTGTTTAATAATAGTTTTGGATTCTTGTTTTTGGTTTGATGGTTTTGGGATTTTCTCATGTTTAATTGGTTTTTGTCTTGTGTTAATAGGAAATTCCTCTTAAAAGATATTGAAAAAAATAAAAAAGGGGAATCCATGAGGAAATTTCCATGGGAGGATCCTTAATTGAACCCTTCTTTTGTTGAAGTAGTGATACATACCATTTAGACTCTAGGGTCAGTCGGTGCGATGAACCTGGGACGGGAAAAAGGTCATTTTTTGGAATTTACCAAATAGCATCTACCTTTCTTCCTTAGTGACAAAGGACCACAAGATTCAAAGGTATTTCTTAAATTGATATAAAGGATATTAAACCTTTTTAAGACTTCATATGATTCTCAAGTGGGTTTTTCTAGTTATATGCTCAAATGAATAGGAAAAAGATAACGGGACTTTATATCCCAAGACAAGTTGCATTAAGGTCTTATTCGGGATTCTTAATAAAATAACTTTAATCAGAATTTTTATGATGATAATTTATTTTCAAAAAATACCTTTTAGTTTCTAACATTAGAATAGGGGTATTGTACCATTTTGGATTACTCCATCCATATTGCTGAGTTAGTGCACCTGGCACCAAAGCTTGTCACCAATAATTACCTGAATGCTTGGTGGTTTGAGATGGGTCTGAGGGCTGCTGTTTAATCAATTATTAATTTTTTCCTTCCAAAATTTGTGTAGGTAGTAGATAAAGAAGATTTGGATAAGGTATAAATAGCTGGGAGGATAGGCTTGGGAAATCCTTTAATGGGTGCAGTGGTTATCAAGGGTGTGTCTTCTAGTCAGAAAAGAATGTGCAAGAGTGGTCAGTTTTCTACTAGAAAAATTTTAGGGGATTCTGTCAAGAAGAAAACGGTTATGTAAAACTTGTTTTGGATGAGGGTTCATACTAGGCCTCAGTGTATGGAGGCTCCTAATCTCTCTGTTTAAAGAATTTATGTGATTATATATCCTAAGGTAATAAGTCAGTATCCACATTAATTAATGGGACATAGGTTCATGTTGATGCTTTCAAGTGTGTTGGGTATCATTATTAAAGGTAAAGTATTTACTTCTTCTTCTATGGAAAAAGATTTTTCTGATACAATTTATACTAATTATTTTATATTTTCAATGTTAGTTTAAGTGTTTGGTTTTAATTTTTTTCTTATTTCATTATTGTTAGATCCTTCTATGCATTTGGAAAAGTGGGTTGAGCAAGGCTTCAAATTTCCAATGATTCGGGTGGTGATAGGTGACATTGAGGTGGCTTGGGAATTGTTAGTGCTTGATCTAGAAATATTTTACTAGATCATCGACTTGAATAGGATTACTAGCATAAATGCACAAATATGATATTATCATTATCATTTTTTCGTTCTTATCTACTGATTGGATCAATCATGTTTTTATGGTGACTGTGACTCTAGATTAGGAAAGACATGGCAGGTTGTCCCATATTCTAATTTAATCTCACGCCAACTTTCAAAAATTATTCTTCATGTATTTGACATGTGCTTTGGAATTTATCTTCCTGTTGTTGTGTACGTATACCTTTATGTATTTATAGATGATTTTTCTAGATTTCTGCCATAGAGATAGGTTAAGTTTACTATTAACCTCTTACTATGAATGATGCCCATTTATATTCCATCCTATAAAATGGTACCTTCTGAGTTGGTGGAGTTTAAATTACATCTTAAGGATATATAAGAGAAATGATTTATTCATCCTATCATATAATTAGTGGATTAACTTATACTCTTTACTAAGAAGGCTGATAAAAGTATTATACTTCGCATTGACTACTAAAATTTGAATCAGGTGATTATAAATAATCTAGTATCCTTTACCAAGAATTTATGATCTATTTGATGATTTTAGGGAGGGTATTTTGTTTTATAAGGTTTGCCTATAGTTTGGGTACCTCCATTTTAGAGTCCAAGAATACGATATATAAAAGGTTTCATTTTGGAGTCGATATGAGAATTTCAAGATTCAGGTTATGCCATTAAAACTCACTAATTCTCTTGAAGTATCATGGTTTTGATGAAATAAATCATTCATTAGTTCTTGTATACTTTTTTGTTTTGTTCCAAGATGATATCTTGATGTGGCCCAAATCATAGGAGGGGCACAAATACCATTTTAATATCATTTTTAAAACTTTGAGTAAACATAATATGTATGGTGGACATTCCAAGTGTGAATTTTGGATATAGAATGTGAATTTGCAAGGTAATGTGATATCTGATAAGGTTATCTCATTGATCTTGAAAAGGTTTAGGTAGTTATGTCCTAGGAGAATCCCAGCAATATTTTTCTGATCTGAAGTTTCTCAGATTTGGGAGGTAACTATAGATGGTTTGTTTGGTAATTATATTGGATAACATCTTTGATGAAGGATTTTACCTATAAGGGAGTGAAGGTTTAATAGAATGAAAAATTATAGATATCTTTTTAGGAACTAAATATGAGGATGAATTCAACAACAATTTTGATTCTTTCGGAACCAAGTTTGGGTTTTGATGTTTTATGTGATGCTTCTAGTACAATTTTGGGATTTCTCTTGATGTAGGGGAAAATGTTGTTTCTTATGGATCACTCAAGTAATTCCCTCATGTGAAGGACAACCCTACCCATTCTATTGACTTGGAAGCTGTTATGCATGTGCCCAAAACATGGAATAACTATCTCTTTTTTCTGTGGTTTAAAGTATATTATAATCACAAAATATTGAATTATATTTTCACTCAAAGATATCTAAACATGATATGGAGGTTTTGGTTTTATTATATTTAGAACATCAATTTTGTTATCTTATATACCACTAGAAAAGGGAAAGTGTTGGCTACTATGTTGAGAAGAAAATTACTGACACAAGTTGTGACTGAATCAGTTGAGAATTGGTCTACAATGAGATTGTTTTCTGAGATGATATTGGGAGTCGAGGATGTTTTTGGATAGGTTTTATTGGATTCTATAAAATTTCAACAATATTTTTATGATGGATTTTTACTTTAGAAGAGGATATACATTAAGATACGATGCTTAGGAGAAATCAAAAATGGAAAGAAGACCTTGAGTGAGTTGTCTTGGTCTCCCAGTAGTGAATTGTGCTTCCGTAGTAGGTTGGTTTTTCATTTTTCTTTAAATAAAGTGTTTCTAGACAGTTGAAACTAGTCTTTTTGTTCTGTGAAACCTTTTGATAAAAATATATGCCATTATTTGAGACGCTGGTATTTTTTTCCAGGGATGAGGCTGTTGGTTTTAGATTTTTTATCATGGGGTATCACTTTTTAGGGTGTTAATGTAGAACACCAATGACCTATAGGTTTGTTTCAGCCATTAACCATTAAAGTATGTAAGTGGGATGATATTTCCCTAGATTTCAAATTTTTTTAACCATATACTAATAGTTATGTGGATTTGATTAGGGTGATTGTTGGTAGACTCACAAAATTAGAATATTTTCCCAAAAAAATAGAAATAATGAAATTAGATCAGTCTAAGGACTTGTTTATCCAAGAAATTTTGAATCTTAATGAGGTTACTTATGAATTTGATTCTAACTAGGACTTGAGGTTCACATCTAAAATTTGTAATGTTTTAGGAGGAAATGGGTTCCCAGTTGAAATAGATCTTGAATTATCATCCACTGACAGATGGAAAAAAAGAGAGGAATACCTCAATTCTTGAGGATATGCTCCGGGATTGGGTTATTGATTTTACTATGTCATGGGATATACATTTTTATTCTATTGAGTTTTCCTATAATAGTATTATCAGGATCCGATTAGAATGGTTCCTTTTGAGGCTTTGTATGGGAAACTATATCGATATCCCCTGTCCTGAGCAGAGTTGGGAGAGTGGTCCTTGGATTGACTGAGTGTTGTTCAGGAGATGATAGAGGTAGTGGAGTTGATCTAGAGTCATTTTATCATAAAAATGAATAAACATAAATCTTATGTGGATCATCAGTGTTAGCTACTAGTGTTTGTGGTTAATGATTGGGTCTTTCTTAAAGTTGTACCTTGCTTGGGAAAATGTCAGTTGGGTATACAGGGTCATTCATAATTGAGCTTTATAGACTGAATTGAGATCATTGTGTAACTGGGGATGGTGTCATATCAGTTGTTTTTACTCTCTAGTATGACATCTATAAACAATAAGTTTCATGTTTCCTAGTTATGGAGGTTTATTCTAGATTTTTCCCATGTGATTATATGGGATCATTTTGTTCTTAAGCCCGATACCACTTTTGATTCATAGACTGTTTAGAATACTGATTTCATGTACAAGGTACTACATGATAAAACAATTACCCTAGTATGAGTATTTTGGGAGTGCAGACGGGATCACCATGAGATGTAGGAGCATGAGTCATTAATGTGGTTATAGTGGCCTATAATTTTTTGCGAATCAAAGATCTTGTGATATTTCTAGGGTTAAAAATATTTTCTGGTGTCAAGTTTATAATACTCAATTACCTTTCTCTTAGGTATGTTCTGATACTTTCTTTTGGATTCCTTTTTTCATCGATTTTGTGTTTTCGACCTGGAAATGGTAGGATACCTATAATGGTGAAGTCATAATTTTTTTGGATTTTCATATTTTCCTCTGACTTTTCTTCTATTCATTGGGAAGTTATATGAATTGTAAAGGGACTTCATGAAATATAATTCTATGGAAACTCATCCCATGATTAGAATTCACAGTGAAAGTTAATATATGTTTTGTAATGGTCAAACATCTAGTAATTTGAAATAGGGTTTTTAATTAAAAATCCAATGAATTTTTTTGTGTAACTAAAAATTGAAGGAATTCGCACTGTTTAAAATATTACATTCCATGTAATTCCCCAAGTTACATTTTTGAGGTTGTCGTATGGGTTTTTGAGGGATGATGTCATTTTCAAACTTCTCCACTTAGCCATAGCTCTAACCCCATATAGTTTTTGGTGTCTCCCTTACATCTAGATTGTTTTTTCACCGATTAATCAATAGGGTTAGGTGTTTCTTCTCTCCAGGTAATATTTTTTAATTTTTTTCTCAATTTTTTGTGGTTATAGAATATTTTTTATATGTATTGTTAATTGGATTGTATTTGATAATAATTTTTTCAGTCATTAGTCATTCCATGTCTTCAGAAGGTAGATCTTGTGGTATCCAATCCCTATTGTCAATAGAGGTTCGGTTATATATGATCTTGAGGTAGGTGAATATATCAATTGTTCTAATTTCATGAATTTTTGTTTTTTCATATTAATTCCTTGAGATTTGATGTGAAATTTCATTTTCTTGAAATTTAAAAGGGAATGGGTTCATGTTTGAAATGGGGTTTTAACTGAAAATGAAAATAAATTTATTTGAAATGGAAAATGGATTTCCAATCCCTGAATAAGATTGTATTGGATATGAAATTTTTTATATAAAAATATGATCATGCTATTTAAAGAGAAATTTAAAAACATTTCACATCGGGAAACATGGGTACGTCAATATAGAGACATGGTAGACTTAGTGTGTGTAAAACTACTAGGAGGTAACCTCTTATATGTCGATGTTCAATTTAAGGCATTAATTTTAGTTGGATTCATCCTTATGCCTTGTTATCATTGTGAGTGTCTCGTACATATTGTCATGTGGGATAGATCTCAGCTGGTAGCCGCATTGTTGTTTCTGGTTGTTTATAAAATGATAGTTTATTTCATGGAATATGGAAAACTTTTATATCTATATTTTGGTATCTTTAACTTCTTGTTTCAAGATTTGGAAAATATGGTATTTAATTTTTTAAATTTGAAGTATTATTTTAAAATTATTTTAAATTGAATTATTTATAAATCTTCTTTTAAAAATATTTTTTTAAAATCATGGACTTGTACATTCTTATTATTAAAAAATATATATCCTTTGGTGGTATACAAATGGGATCTATTGATGACACCCTAATTTGGTATAAGGGTTTTTTTATAAATTTGTTTTAGGACTCAGGTAGTAGAAAGTGAATTTATTAGTGATGATGGTTCTCTCTTTACCTTTATATTTCGTTTTGGGACAGTTTGGAGGTGATGTGGTCACATGGAGACTTATTATCATGACTTGTATATTTTTCTAGTTTATCCTACTTGGGTCGGTTGTATCTTATATTTTTCAATTCATAGTAGTCTAGTTGTAAGTCTTTTTTTTTCTTATATTCAATAATTATTTTGTTATCTATGTTTTACCCCACTCTATAATGGAGTCATGTAGGAAACTTGTGTGGTTGTCCCAAGTTGGTCTATTATAGAACCAAAAGAACTACACTGGGCCCCCAATGGAACTCTGGTATCTCATCGAGGTTTTTCTAAACCCAAAATGGACATGTACTATTAGTGAGAGTGGTTCTACTACCTTCCACTCTAGAATTATTATGGACTTCTTCCAGACTTTGGTGGGAAATCTGTGACTTTATAGATTTTCCATCACTAGATCATTCCTTGAAATTTTAATTCTAAGTATTCTCTAACCCCTCCCACATCTTCGTTAATCCTAAAATATATGAGGAAAAATATAATTTAAATCAAATTCATATTTCATTGTTTCAAATGTGTTACTAAAATTGTATAGATTCATGTATTCTATTGAAAATAAAAGTCAAAGGTTTCTTGTTTTATTTCAAAATATTGTGTATCCATGATCAAGCATTTTCCATTATAGAGAATATGTTGTCTATTTTAATTTTATATGTTTAATTCATCTATCTATTTTCCTTGTAAAATAACTTTTAATTTACAAAAAAACATAAATTAGTTAAAATATTTTAATTATTTGAAATTAATAAAATAATTGACACAATTTAGAATAATTTTTGTATTAAGATGTATGCCATTCAGAGAATTGTTTTAGTAAATAATACTAAAAAATAAAACAATCTAGGATTAATGTTTCCTAATACATCACATACTCGTAGAATATAGAATTCTCTTAACTCGATAAGTTTGATAAGGATATTTATTTTAATTTAATGGGATATATTTTTTAAATAAAAAGTAGTTTTGTTAAACTTTTGTGACTCCATTGTGAAGGATCTAGTACAGTAGAAATGATGGGGTTTTCCATCTGTAAAAAAATAAAAAATCAACATGAAATGTTTTTAAAAAAATACTTCTATAGAATCATCAAACATAATCCTCAATTAATTATTTAAATAAAAAATTACCCCCAATGCTATGCATTTTATTTGATTCCGACTCTTCATTTATGTATATGTGTCAATCATCAATTATGTTATTTTTTTAGTTCATAATTAAAATTATGATTCCACTATAAATATCTACATGTATAATATGAATATTTGAAAACCATTCAGGATAGCTTGGTTTCTCCTTTGAGGGAATCAAATGATATGTTATAAGGACTGTATGAGTGGTTCCTGAACACAAAGAGTGGGGGGTCAACTACTAATTTACACCATTAATCATTTCACCCATTCCAAATTCATTTTTCCTCTTCTTAGTTTGTGAAAATATCATGTAAATATAAATACAATAAATATTATGATTATGGGTTATGAGAAAATATAAAATTAAAGATCACAACATAAGGACAACATGTTTCAAAACATTTTTTTTTGACTGGTTACATCCTTAGTGTTTAATGGTTATCCTTGAACTACCCACTTTAATGTCTTATAATAAATGATTAATAAATTAATATATTCTAGAAAAATATGGTTTATAAAGCTAAGAATAAGTTACAAAATAATTAAAATTGAAATATATTATAAACCATAATCTCTTCAGTGCGTGTGATCCTTCCTCTTCCTTCCACAGTGCCACTGTGTTAGTCGATGTTTTGTAGACTGTATCTCTAACATTAATTAGAATTTATGGGTTTCCCTATTATTATCATTGATCTCACAATGAGTGTCCTATCAATTTTTTATCATAGTATTATTATTCATTCAACAACTATAAAAAATATCATTTTATAGATTTGTCTCATATCTCTGTATCCCTATCATTGATTCAGATTGATCCATGAGCCTCGAATTTCCACAACTTCATATATGTGATTTACATATTAAATACTTAGTCAAATTTATCTTATAGACTAATGGGTTTTCTGAATTTATATCATTGTTTAATCAATTAAATATAGGGAATATATTATACATAAATCCTAAAATTAACCAGATCACATCATGAGGGTTATTATCACTTTTAAAAATATAATATCACAACATGATATGATCATTCATGTAATATGATTCTCTCAATATCATATCTGAAATTATAAAACTATATATCTCACTAGATTCAAAAAAATATTCCCTTCTATTGTGAAATATCCATGAGCATTACAATATGATATGTTTGTTTCTACATATCTATGGAATCCATGTCACATTGTTACCAAAAAGATTATGACATGAGGGATTATATCCATCAACATAGTCACACAAAAAAATTATAGTATGGATCATTATGGTGTGATATCTATGATTACAACATTTCTTCCCTTTATTCGGTGATACTTTATATAGCTCTCATGGATAGTCCCACACCAACATATCAGGACTTATCATTATTATGTAAGGATGACCCCACAATCCTCATAGAAAACGTTTTATAGTGATATGACCATAGATGGGATGTGATATATTACTTAAGAGTAAGATATTCTTCTACTTAACTCAATTATAGAATAAGGAACATCTCATTTCAATGTGATTCATCAATGAAATTGTTTAATAAACTTATTTATATCCAAATCACTGAGTGGCACTGAGATATTTCTATATGATTTCCTTTAACATATTATTGCACTAAATGAATTTAATTATAAGTTTTTTTATCTTATAAATATTATTCAACTTCAATAACATGTTCTAAATAATTCTTATGATGCCTTTAAAACAAGTCAAACTGATTCTCTAATATTGATCCCCATTCTTTATTCATTTACAAATCATGTGTGAATACCCACTTTTTATTTCCTCTTTAATCATTTAAAATTTCCCATGATATCTATAGTAATTTTATATGATCTATTCAAGATCATCACCTCATACCAATCTTCATATATCTTTATCTTTGTTCATTATCCATGTAATAAACTTGTGATTTATCATATTTTTTTTCAATCACAAGTATGTCTTCTCAAGTGTAACTATAATTTAAAACTTCACACATACGCAATATTCTTATAAAATCATCATAAATGATAAAATAAATTAGAATATTTTTTCATAGGTTCATGTGAACACACCATCGATTTGGATATTTTCTGTGAGTGATCTTTATTTCACATTGATAAATAATTTTAACGGACAATGGAAACACACTTGATCATTACAAAAAGGTATAATATCTATCTTCTTATTCTTACTCAATGTGATTATTCATCCTCTACAAGTTATCCAACTATCCGTCCAAAGAGAATTTAATGGAGGTATTGGATGAGATTTTAGGAGAATAACATGGGTGAACATGAGATCCAATCCATAGAGTTACTGGAGGATGAGGAAGAAAATATAGATCTACTTATAGATAATTGTCATTATTTGGTTTTACTTGGATGTTTACGGTCATTTACCTTATTCATTAAAAATTATTATTGATAATAAACAAGGTATGTGAGTATTAGTATCATAACCATTGAACACAAAGGATTATAATGTGTTTTCTTTATCAAAATTTGTCTTTTAATCACGTCATCATTATCATTATCCTATTCATAATAACTGGAATGAAAAATAATGTTATGATTTCTTGTTTTCGGTAACCACTAATTAAACCACCCCCTTTGAGGTGTTATACTAAAAAATTATCTTTTCACTTGGTATTAGTGAAGTATTAATCCCTTTCAAGTTATCAGAAAAAAATTCATTCATTGGGAATTTTGTAAAAATAAGACTAGTTAATTATAATTGGTTTTGAGTGTTAATTTTAATTTCTTATATATTTGATCGATGAGATTTATAGAGTCAATGAAAAAATTCAAAAATAAAGGGATTCATATGTACTATGGAAGGTATTATATCTATGGAGATTGATTATGGTTTTACATTATATAAAATATATATTGTGAATTAATTATAACATTGAGAATGGTGTACATATTCACAATGTTTGGAAAAATTATATTCTATTAAGAATGAAGAATATTAAAGCGAAAGGGAGAGTGAATAATGTGTTACATTTATCCCCATCATAAAAGGATTAGATAACCCAAAGGGAATAAGTGCAAACTCCCAATTCTTATATCACATCTAAAATACTATCTTCGAAACATCTTCCTCTTTCACCATTAACTGATGATACTCTGACCTCAAATCAATCTTTGATAATTTTCATGCTCCTTAGAGATAATAAAACACATCATTGATATGAGTCATGGGATAATTTTTATTAATAGTGAAATTATTCAAGGATCTATAACCAATTAAAAGTCTCATTAAACCACCTATATTTTTAACATATAAGACATGATCACACCATGGTGATGTGCTGGGATGAATAAAAACATTTATCAAGAAATTAGTTTGACAAAATTTTCAATTCCACAAGTTATAATTCAACTACTTGATACGGGGGATTTGAAATAAGCTTACTATTAAGCACAAAGTCAATAGTAAAATCAACCTCCCAATCAGAAATAACACCAAAAAATCAATAGAAAATAAATCTAAATATATATGTACTAATAGAGAATCACTAATCTAAATAGTTTCTTTATTTTCAACAATATGATCTTGGTAACTTTCTATCCCATCCCTAATTAATTTCTCATATTATTTGTGTAAGTTATAAATTTTATGAAATCATTGAATAAATATTTCATGGATTTGAAATCTATATTTTCATGATAAAATGAAATACAGTATATATCAACAATAATATCATACTATACATTGTTCATTTAAACAAGATTTTCAGGAAACACCATCCCACTAATAACAATAGAAATATTCTTACATATATGGGTTTCTTTAATATTTCCACTCAAATATTTTGGAATATTTATATCATATTTTCATGAGGTGATATTTCAATTTTACTTGAAAATTTAACAAAAATGAAGTAATGTGATGTTATAGTGCCAAATAGGGAATTTACATAATTCAAATAATATAGTATCATACCTTTCACAACTACATTAGATGACCAAATATTAATAGTAGTAGTTGCAAATGATTTTTCCAATCTTTTATTGTTTTTCGTATTGTTGATTTTCACACTGGGTAATATAATCCAGAAACATGCTAGAATAATTCTCAAAATTAATTAAAAAAAGATATTACAATTAGCTGGGTATCAGTTACCCCATTCATGGACTGTTACTGAATATTTTCCATGAAGTCACATACTGTGTCACCAAACATACCACCTCAGAAAAACATTCTCGATTTTGTAATTCATTCCTCAGGGTTCTTTTTACCACACATATTAAAAATTTGAAACGTGATTTTCTTTAAATTATTTGATGGATTATAATATCCTTATATTTTAAAAGAAACACTATGTTTGATATCATATAAAATATTCAAAACCAAGCTTAAACTAACTGTGAAATATTTTTATTTAAGTATGACTATTATAACCCAGTCATTAAATTAGAGGGTATGTATAGGATTAACTATTTTATGAAATATATATAAATTTCCAAATCAATAAAAATTTATTAATTAATTACTCCAAAATAAGCACCTTTTTTAGAAAATTTATTTTTCTTCAAAATATGTTTTCATATAAATTGGTCATTACTACTTTTATGAGAAAATACTATAATTAAATTCTTAAATATTTATAAAAATTATTGGATAAAATTAAAATCATTTTTGAAATAATAATGTCAATATAATATTACAGAAAAATTTTGAGAATTTTCTAAAGAGATTGACTTTCTAGTGAATAGTTAAAATACTCATTTTCATTAAAATTTGAATTTTTGTTTCACGAATTTAGAGAGTTTTATTTTGTTTTAAAATGAATTTAAAGTGAAATTTTTAATATTATACTATAAATAAATCAATTATGTTTACTATAATAAATTTTATTATTAATTTATGTAAAAAAAAATTTCCTAATAAAATGTATTTTTTTCTGAAAAAACTATTTTTCCTTTTATTTTGTAGTTTAATTTGAAATTAAAATCATCCACTTCTGTGAATTGAATTTTTAAAAATGGATTATATATTCTGAATATGTGGGTATAAATTTAGTATATTTTTAAATTTTTTTAGGACATTATGAATAATAACTTTAGTAATTTTGTAACCATATTATAGGGTAAATCTTGTAATTAAGGTTAAATATTAAATTAAAAGAACAAAAAAATGATTGTAATACTTTACATAATTTTATTGTCTTAGTATATATAACATATAATCATCCAAAATTCTAATATATGGCCTCTTTCAGTATTTGGATATGATTTAGGCCATTTATATTAATTTATATAATGAGAAAATGTCATTATATTTGTTTTATTATATTTAAACTTCTAAAATATGTATAAATAGAGGATATGTTTGGTTATAAATATTTATTTTAAATATAAATATATTTTTTAATCCTGTAAATTTATTTCAAATTTTTTGTGATGAAATAATTACTTTAAATTATTATGCAACACTAATACAATTTTTTTTCAAAATAGTTAAAAAATAAATAAAAAGATTTTAAAAAATTTAAAAGAAATATTATTTGATGGATTTTTTATTTTACACAAATTTTTAACCATTTGTTATCCCTTTTTAAAATTATGGTGGTAATAATGTTTTTAATATTAAGATGTTATTATAGTTACTATAAAGGATATAAAACTAATAAATGGAACATAGTTGATTTCATTAATGATATTCCATCGACATGGGTGAAGATATTATCTTTAAGAATTTGAGATCATTTAATAAATTAGTATTTGTTATTAAACATCAATAATATCAATTTTGGAACTATTCATTCAATTTTAAATTTAAAACTAGAAGAAAACAATTGAATTCATATCATGTGAAATAAAACCACTCTAATAGACCATGTTTATAAAAAAATCATGGAATAGAAAAACACACTAAGTAATTTTATTTTTTATGTTTTAAAATAAATTTTACTAAATTTTCTACTTCTTTCACCTGAACTTTGTCGGTATTACATAATCATTTAAGATAATTATCTTATCACTAAAAATTATAAATAAATTAAAATAATGGAGTAAAAATAAATCGTTATGACCATGTATGTATATTGTTTATTTCTTTATAGAAAAGTTTAACAAAATTAAACAAATAGAATGGTTTTTTTATTTTTTCTTAATATAAAGTAATATAAATGATCAAAATAATAAAAAAATAGAAATAAAATTCCATATATTCCACTTTTATAATATTATGAATATATACATATCCATTAAAATAAAGTCAAGTATTAGGGTCATTATTTTGTTCTTATAATTTTATTTTTACCTTAATTATCCAATTTATCCATTATAATGGTAAGAAAATACTAATGTTATTATCCATAATGTCCAAATATAAAAGAGAGCTATTTAATAAATTTGTGGCCATTGATTTTAAGTAAAGAATCCTTTTTTAAAATTAAATTAATAGAATAGGAATAATTTAATTTAAAATAAAACCCACAAAATGCTTTGAAAAATAATATTTCAAAAAAATACTTTTTTATATAAAAATGTTTCTATACAAAAATTAATAAAACAATTAATACAATAAAATCAATTATATTATTAAAAATATTTTATAACTAATTATAGTTTGTATACATTTTAAACAAAATGGAAATTTATAAATTCAAAAAAAATATAATTTAAAATGAAAATCATTATTTCCACTATTCATTGGAAAATCAAACTTTTCCAAAAAAATCTCAAATTTTAACATTAATAAAATATTTATGTGATGATTTAAAACATAAGTTAATTTTATTAAATACATTTTCTAAATATTATATAATTTAATTATATTACTTGCTTAGAAAACAATAAAGACCATTTTTATGTAAACAATTTTGGAAGAACAAAATGAATTTCCTAAAAATCAAGTGCATATTTCCAATGAATTAAAAAATAAATTTTCATTTATTAAGGATTTTATATAAATTTAGTAATTTGTTTAATCATATTTATGACATCCAATTCGACATATAGGTTATAATGTTCCAATAAAAATTGTAATAGTTCATTTTGTTTAAGTTAAAAGTTTTATAAGCCTTTAGTGTAGTTATTTTGTCTGTAAAACTTAGAGATAAATTTCCATGATGAACATGATCATTTATATTCAAAAATAATATTTATAAATGACCATATCCTATGTTTTACTCTTTTTCAAAAATTTAAATATAATAAAACAAATAAAATGGAATTTTTTACTGGACTTTATATAAAATAATACGGAGTTCAAAATTAGGAAAAAAACAGAAAAAATGCCACATATTAAATTTTTTTATAATTATATAAAATATATAATATTAAAATAACGTTAATGTAAGTGTTATGGCCCTTTAATAGTTCTTATCATTTTAATTTTGACATTAATTACCCAATTTACCCTCTATCGTGATAACAAAAATTAAATAGGTCACTAATCATAATTTAAAAAAATAAAAGGGATTTATTTAAAAAATATATACCCCATGATTAAAAATATAGAAACCTTTTTTTCAGATTTAAAATATATAACTGGAATGATAGAATTTAAAATTAAACTATTAAAGCGCAACGAAATTAGGTTTTCAAAAAAATGCATTTTCAAGTAGAAAATGTGTTTTTATACTAAATGAAACTAAAAAATTAATTATGAATATTATAATTTGATTAGTTTTTATCAAAAAAAATAATTAAATTTAAAAAGAATAAAAAATATAAATTTACACTACAAATACTTTAAAAGAAAATAAAGTATTCAATAAAAATATATTTTTTACTATTCATTATAAAATTAATCTTTTCAAAACAATAATAAAAATTCATTCCAATATGATTTTTAAATGATTAGTACAAAAATTAAATTATTTTTTCTAATATAAATTCTATAATTTGAAAATTAAATTTTTTAAAAAATCATAATAATGTCTTTTTCCTCTTGACTAGAAAATGATCAAATATTTTTGTAATGAATGTAACTCAATAAAATGTAATTAATGAAAATATTAATATTATTTATATTAAAATTACATGGGTTTTTATAGGTATACACTTGAACTATATCATTATAACTTCTTTAAATTGAATTGAGCATGTTGTAATATAAAACAAGTTTTCGAGACTCTTTGAGTGACCAAATTGTTTATCTCCATTAGTTTTTCTTACACTTTGGAGAGATCTAGTTGAATTTACTCAACCAAATTATCTTATACATCATAATTTAACATCTAATTGTGAGGATTAGAATACATATTCAACTTCAATTTTTTAGAAGAAATGTGGGAACTTTTTTGGTGGTGTTTCCTAGTTGATTTCACCATCTACAAGTCTACTCACCTTTCATTGGATTGGTAAGCCAATTATCCCCTTCTTTGTACTAATTTATTTCCTATTCATTTTTTATTTCACTACTAGAATTTTTTTATTGAACATTCTCAATTTTTGGACAAATAAACCACACCATGAATAACAGCATTGTGTCTTCATCTTTATGAAAATAATATTAAAAGATTGTTTCAAGAGTTTATTTACTCTTTTTTAATCCTTATTGGTAATCTTATTCTCTTTTTTTAATATGGATTTCAATGGCATCTTCTAATCAGGAATGATCCCCCCCCCCCACCCAGATCTTTCCTATTCCATTTTTGTAAGATATTATTCCCAATATTCCTTATGTTCTTGCTTAGATCATGATAGAATTTAGAATGTCTTATCAAAGATGATATTTCTTTACTTTAAACCCATATTCCCAAGGGTTTATACTTCCTTATGTCATTTATATTAGAATCAATCTCTCCCAAATTAGAAATATTTCCACCATTTCTAATCCTCTATTTTATTAATAATTTTCACTATTATAAATTATTTTCATCCTCTATAAACATTTAATGTTGTTTTTAATAACCAATGTAAAGGTTTATTTATTTTATTTTGATTTATCAACAAGATATTATTTCTATATAATTTTTAAAATTTAACAACACGTTGATTTTAAATGTTTATAATTAATACTACTTGTCTTAATGGAATTGGAAATCTCACATTAGATAATATCTTGTAACATGTTTTGTGAACTCGTCTTATCCTCCACAAGATCATCTCATAATCATTCAATGATGGATTGGTGAGTCATCAAATATTTTTTATAGTAATCTAATTCATCTTTAAATTTTGAGGTATATCAACTCGTTAAATATATATCTCTTAAAGATAAATCAAACCACTACTTAAGAATTGAAATCTCAATTTGATGCTTCTTGTTTCCTTGTTCAAATACCAATGAATTTTCAAAGTTTGCCACATGAGAATTTCCATTATTTCCAATTACTTTTATGATCAATGTAGCAATGGCCTAATGGCCTTATTTCATTAATTTTTTAACACCCCCTTTTAATGGTTGAAGGGGAACCCTTACCAGGAACGTATAATTAAAGATTACATGACCTGTAGGTCTTGGAAGAAATATCCAGACTATAACTACATGGAAATACTCTTACCCAGCATTTGCATCTTGATATCATCTCTCCACCTTCACATGACTATTCAGCTAAGCTTCCCATGCATTCACATGATGGTCACGATGGTAATTCCATACCCTCTCTTTCTTCCACATCTGTTAGCTTCTGCTCTGGTGAATACGCCTTCTCTGAATCCTCATATGAAGTATGATTTTTATAGAGTCTTTATGGTCTATTAATAACAAATTCAAGTGTCCCTAAATCCTTGAGGTGTCCCGGAAGCCTTGAAGTGACCTAAAGGCCTTGAGGTGGCCTGAAAGACTTACTGGTCTGAATTCCTTGGGTGTCCCGAAGTCCGTGAAGGACCCAGGGAACAAACCGATGGCCCAAAATCCCAAACAGATGAATAGTTTCAGATACTACAGTATCGAATAGTGTCTACTATAGTACCTACTACAATTCCTTCTATAGTAATGCTACAGTACCCAGGAAATATGTCTCCACCCAGTTTTGAACATGGGTCTCTTGGATGCACTTGTTGAGTCCTCACCAACTGGGCTGAGGCACTTGTTCACTTTTATAATACACTTTTCCTCCCATTTACATTCATTCCATGGTTTTTTTCTATATTTATCCTCTACCTATATAATAATAACATTCTATAAAATATTGTTGGAAAGATCATTAAAATTTTACCACCTTTTATACGGGATAAGGTAATAAATTCTTTTGAAATAAAAAAAATGACCTTAACTTGAGGAGTTGAAAAAAAATATTTGAGAGATAAATATGAAAGTGAGATATAAGAGAGAGAATTAAATTAAAAATAAATAATTGAGGATTATAAGGTCATAATAATCTTATTATTTAGTGGTTACTCCCTTGGTGTTAAAATGGTATCATCACACTATCTATTTCAATGACATATTATCAATGATGAATGAATCAATATATAGAACTATAATGTGGTCTTAAAATCTTAAACCAACATCAAAGAATGATACAATAGAAATTGGTTAATAGTAAAATGATTTTCTTTGTGTGTGATACTTTCAACATCTTTCTCATGTTAATATATGTTTATAGTTATTGTTCTCACTATTATTCACTCAAGAATAATCCGCATTGGGTGGACCTCTCTTTATCTGTGATCTCACAATGAAGATATCATTTATTTGGTCTCAGAGGATGGGTAAAATTTATAGAGTGTCATATAATGTTATTTTATAGGTATGACTCATATTAGTATATCTGTATCAATGATCAAGTTAAATCCTTGAGTTTTGGAATGCATTTCAACATCCTGATCTGAACCATTGAGTTCGAGCATGATGGTCACATGAACTCATACAGACCTTCCCATATGCAAGAGGTTTCCAACTAGAAATCGAGGGCACAAGTGGAAATATTTTTAGACTGTATCGTCCATTGGAGTTCAAAATAGAAATAAATAACCAATGTATAATGATAAATAATATAATAAACATAATCATACTACATGTGTAAAGTAAAAAAAACATGGAATATAAATAAATGGATTCAAATTTGGTAAGTCCATCTAGTGAAAAAATTAGAAGATAAAATAAATTTATAAACATCAAGTTGTCCAATAACCATCTTAGTATGTTATTAGTTCTTTTATCTTATGCTTATCCTTCAACTAGATGGCCCTTACCATTTGCTAGATCCATTAAGAAATCTACAGGTGCACCAAAATTCCTGAGTAAGGTTTGAGTACAAGACATAGAAGGAAACCACCAATCCCTCCATAAAAAATTTTTCTCAAGTATACAAGTGCATTCCATAATAAAAATAAATTCATAATAAGTAAATAAACATAAAATTCAAAATATAGCAGTTTTTTTCTAACCAAGCTACCATGAGCCCCTATTGTAACTACTTGGGCTCCATGCCAGAAGGTTAAATCATAACATATGTTTGGAGTAACTATGAAAGTCACTGTTTTAGTGAACTAGTCTCTAGGGATCCTCCTAGAATCATTTTTACAAACAACTCAACATTATCTATACCTCATGTACAACATGCTACTCATCATAACACCAGGCATCGAGTTCACTACTTGGAAATTCATTGGGCATCAAATAACATGTTACTTAGCATAACACCAGAAATCAAGCATGATACTAGATAGTTAACTGAGAATTGAATAACATATTACATAGCCTAATATCAAGCATGAAGTGCGCTACATGGATGTTCAATGGGAATCGAGTAACATGGTACTCGTAATTAAGGCATCGAGTGGATCCTCATCATGTAAAGTCTATGGAATCATAATTTATATACCCTCTTACAAGTAGTATCATCACATGCATCATTTATCATGCATAAACTCCATAAAATTGATAAACTCATCACAATGATACAATTGTTATGATCACTAATAATGATACCTATAAAGTTAGGGTAACATAAAATAAGGTAGATAATACCATGAAAGAATAGTATAAAATAGAACCAAGTATATTAGTAGAAATAAAAAAACCTATGTGATCATCATTGAACATGGTATAATATGCTACACAAGTATAGTTATTGAAATAACATCATAAAGGGACTCAATACAACACATGGAAAAACATACATTCATTATAAAAAATGATTAACATGTTATCCTAATATAGGTATCAAATCAAGGAAAGAGTGAACATATAAATTGAGGATGAAAAACATGATGAGTTATCAGAGCTACACATGTGATCAAAATAAAACATATTCGATTAGGATATCTAAGAATACTCTTGAAATAAATCAACATAAATGGTTGCAAGGATATATGTACCTAGTAGAAAAACAACACACCTCAATGTTTCCATAGAGTATAATTCACTCATATATTGTCAACCTTGGCCAACGACAACAAGAAAATACAAAAAAACACAATATCTAATGTGACCCTTAGAACCTAATAAATTTATTAGGCGTCATTCATTTAATTCACTAAGAGTCAAGACTGATTAATTAATTAAATATTATTATTATTCATCACACAACATGACTATTAGATGTTAGACCAAAGTGGATAACCTAATATCTCATGCTAATAAAAAAATAAAAACAAAAGGGTGTAAAACATGAGACCACGTACACGCACCTACATGCAATCGAAATCTAGCACAATTATCAATTATGTAAACACCAAAATTATCACATTGAAACTTCTATAAAAGAGATACCAAAAAGTTAAGGAACTTCCTACCATATGTGTAGTAATGATTTGATGACAAACATTGACATATGAGTTTAATTTCACCATCGATAGATGTTCCCTGGTGATCAATGATTTTATTTGAATTATCATTATCTCAATGCCTTCAAAGAAATTGGTTTCAAATTTTTATCATCTAGAAAAACCCAATGGAACCATCGACATGTCAATATATTCAATATCAAATGAGATATAGAAGATAGAATTTTGGAAAAAAATAAGAAATTAAAATAAAATAAAATAAATAGAAGAGGGACGGAGGGAGAGTGGGGGAGAAGCATGAAAGAGGGATAATAACTCCCTTGTATATTGGTTTAGGCACCTCCCTAAAAAATCATCCTTTACATAAATTTTTTAATCATTTATTTATCATTTTGCAACAAAACTCATTTATTAATTTATTTTATTCAAAATACTGTTTATTTTCATATGCTACACCCTAATCACCACTTACATTTTTTGTCAAAACCCCTTCTAAACACATTTAATCCACCTTTATTAAATATTTATATTTAATACCATCAATATGTGTACGTATACATATCATATATAAATATATGTAAACAATCTCAAAAACACACACACACATATATACCATATATACATAACCCATATATACACATTATATATATGTACAAATCTGTATATACATCCAAATAATGTATATATATATTCATATATATTTGTCCCATATATACACACAAGAACGCATTTTTAATTTTACACACAAAAATATTATTTTTATCTATTAATAAATAAAAATTGTAATAAAAATAACAATTATTATTATTAAATATCTCACATCATTTACACTATTAAAATTTTAAAGATGAATTCCATTAACTTCATATAATAGTTAATATATTAATATTAACAACACATTTTAATTCACCACGAGTTAATAATATCACCATTATTATCGAACCTCCTAATAAATATTTACCAATGTGCACATAGATTATGTTGTTCCATGGGTAAAAACCATATTTCGGACATAACAGTGCTATCAAATTTCACATATGATGCACCATTTAGGGTATATTTCAATTTTTGGTAAATCATGCATGCATGATATAATATATTTAATATTTTTATTCATTCTATTTTGGGGATCTAAAGGACCTGAAATACTATTCTAATGTAGTGCGTAACTCAAAAAAATCCGTTTAATATTATAAGGTGTTATCAAGATTTTTATCCTTATGAAAATAAATTAAATCATTTATTAAGTAATTTTTATTAAAAATAATTATTTTCATGTAAAAATACTCAGAAATTATTATCAAATAGGATTTTAATCCAAAAAATAGTAAACTAGATACATAAAATTCTACCATGTGTAATATTTATTAAATATTGGGTCAAATTTATTAAATATACTACCATGGTGTCCCAATTAAATTACTCATTTAATCTATAAAATATAGGGAAAGTGTTATATAGAAATCTTAGAATTAATCCAGCCATAACATGGGTGTTATTATCATGGTGTAATATGGAATATAAAAATGGTAATGATCTTCATTGTTTATGTTTTAATGAAACTCAGTTCTTAAACTCCAGTATAATATCTATCCTAAGGTCTAAAAAATACAATTGACCATTATAACATGGATATGAGAATTATAATGTTACATTTACATCTCCTCAAATATGTGGCAACCATGTTGTGATGTTATGACTTAGATTGCAGCATGATAAATCATGTCATTTGAGAACATTGTATACTATATTTTCATATCCTAAATCTTTATTATGTTAACTCTATTATTTTAGCTTGACTTAACTTATTATTACATGAAATTCCCCATATTCCATGGATAGTCCTATGAAAAATATGACATCTTCCTATTATAATTATTGGAATTCCAATGGTGTATTCAAAGTTTTAGATATTTTAAAAACTAATTTAATTAATCTTGGATAGATTTGTTTTTCAACCCATGGGTTATTAATTGTGTCAGTTTTATTATAGGAACTTATTGGTATTAGTGTTGGACATGTTGTTACCAATACAACGATGTCAATAATTATTTCTTATAGTGTTAGATATCAAGACATTATTAATACTTGTGGTTTAAAAGAAATTTTAGAAGATGATCTTACATTGTTATGAATTTGGTATATAGATTATTAGAAGGATCTTAGAAGATCTACATTAGTTATTTCTAAATGATTGAATTCACACTATGAAATCTTAGGTGATGAAATAATTCAATTTATTATATAAATAAAAAAGGCATGGAAATCCTTTTATATGTATATTCTTTGGGATAATATGTATGAATAATTGAAAAATATGTGAGTTTTTACATTTTGTTTTTGGGAGAGGAATATTAGTCACACCACAACATCTCTGGTCTCTTATGACTTCTCTATTATAGAGAATACAATTTATAAAGGTTGGCATCACATAATGATTTGAAACATGATATGAGTCATTGAGTTTTTGTCTTTGAGATGGTTTGGTGTTCTCGTCATAGTATATATCATTTCACCATGAATGATTTTATAGATGTAAATATTTGAGAGTCTTAATATATGTAAATATTTTTTTATTGAAGGGAGGAGAATACATATAGTAATTTTCTTTTCTATTTTGAGGAAATAAATAAGAGAAAACATATAGTATATAATCACATTGATAAGTGTTTAAATAAAATTTGGACGGTTCTTTAATTTTGGATGTGTTTATGCTCTAATGAAGGATCACACTACAAAGACTTGATAAGTTGGAATTTATGTTTCTAGTTTATATGTGTCCATTTTATGGTTTAGATATTCAGACAATGATTAGTTTTAGAGTCAATAATTAACATAGAAATTCACTATGATTTCTATCCATAAAGAGATTAATAGGATCAGAATAACGAGTGTTTGAGCTATTGAGAGTTGGTTGATTGGTTAATTCAGTGACGAAGAGAGTTTCACAGTGGGGAAATAGTCAAAGGATAATTCTGAGGATTTATTTATGATTTTTTTGGTGAGAGGATGATTTGAAAGAAAATATATATTTTAAATTCTCCAAATTAATATGAAATTCTTTGGAGGTTCCCATGGAGAAAGGAAAAAAGGATCACAGTTTTAGACGGAGATGGAGGTTACGTTCTGATAGTTGTAGTCACAATGTGAAGAAAAATATTTAGTAGGTTTTTATATTAATATTTATTATATCTGAGGAAGAAAATTAGGGAATTCAATAGTTGATTTATAATTGGATTAAAAGGATGTGGATGGGTGAATTATCCCATTAAACATAAATATTATTAAACAAAATTAATGAGAGAAACATGGAATCACTTTCTTAAATTAGGGATAATATAATTATGAATGATGATTATTATTGAGATATCTATTTCAATATATAATAAAGTCTATTTTGCTTTATAAGGTAGATAACGTATTGAAATATTTTATTATATGTGATAGAAATTACAAAAGATAAGGAGATGTAATAATGGAAATTGTTGATGATCTTGACAAAAAAAGAATGAGTTTCCATGAAAACTTACAGAAAGATGATTCTATTATTCATGATGTTATTTATAACTAATCTATAAAGTTCAATTTTGTAAGATAATAATGAACCATGCCACATTTGGTGAAATAAAAATAGTGGATTTGTTTTTTGTTAGACTGTATCCCAATGTTTATTTTCATATATTAAGAATTAATAAAAGGATAATAATGGAAATGAGTGACCTTTAAGAGTTAGTGATCTCAACCAAAAACTTTAAAAGGGACAAAACCAAGGATTAAGATTTCTGAATCCTGAATCCACTAAAAAAATAGTTTTTTTAGTGGGTTCCAGTGCATCAGAACATTTTAAATGGAATGCTTCTTGGATTACCTCAGTGTGGGTGAACCAAACAAAATAATTATGTCATTTTAGTATACTATTTTTATATTCTGAAACTCGTAATTACTCAGTGTGGGTTAAGTGATCATTTATCCAACTGATCAGGGTATAAATGTAAGGGATATAAAAATATTATTTGAATATATTGATGAAATTATGTGTGACCATACTAGCTATGAGGATAAGATTAGTTGAGTGTTGAGATTTTGAGAAAAAAGTGATTATGTTGGATGTGTTCCATACCATAATCCACTCCCCACTTATTCTATATCTCACTAAATTACCTTTTGAGCATACAATTTGGTATCAGATCTTATGTTGATTTTACTGGATTTATTTTTCTTTTAATTTTTTTGATTATTTTTGTAGTAGAAATATATTCCTCCCTTACATTTTGTTGGTTACATAGAATAAGAAAATAATTTAAAGACAAAGAAAAGCTATGGGGGTATTCCCATAAGGTGTACTTTATTATGAAAACATTGCAATTTGGATGGAGGATTGCAATATCTTTCGAAGGAGATCTATTAAAACACTCTGAGATTTTAGAATTAATATACCTTTAAAAATATTATTTTGAATATCTTTTTTCACACACAACATCAAACAAAAAAACCAAAATTCATTTTATTGAGATAAAATATTATATTTTGTGATAAATATTGATACAACATGTGAATTAAAATCAAAACATGATTAATACAATTACAATGGTAAAAATACATAAGTAAATTAAAATACCAAATAATACAATATATATACCCTCAGAGTCTACCATAATAATCATCACTCCAATTGAAACTATGTAAATAAAGGAAATAATTATAAATATATTATACATGATGATTAGTAAATATAAAAATAGGTTGAATGAATTTATTAATGAATGTGAGGTTATATGTAAGACTAAAATCAGATCAACATTTATGCGGCCATTGGAATATGATCTTTAGAAATGTGGTTGTCATATATATGGTCATTGGGTACAGTAAAGTTTTTGTAAAATGTAGTAGAAAATTGAAATTATTATAACTCTCAAATGAATCAAAAATATAATCTTTAATTAAAACGTTTCATTATATATATACAATATGAATTATTATTATTATTATTACTTGTTTTTAAGAATGATTTGATGTATTTATAAAATAAAAAATATATTTTTTTAATACCAATTTATTGAAAAAATTTAACTAATGTTTATTAAATAAGAAATAAATATTAAATAATTAAGAATAAAATGATTAGTGATCAAAAGGATTTTACTAAAATAATTTTTTATACAAACATTGTGTAATTTAGTTCAAAATAAATTTAATGTATCACTTTATCCTAAATCAAATATGATGTACAAAAATATAAAAATATATTTTATTTCCAATTTAATTATTAATTGATATGAAATAAGAATATAAAGACATTATGTATAAAAAAATCTACTAAAAGTGTTTTTTATATATTATGACTTAATTTAAAAGTTAATTTTTACATGTGAATAATTTTAATTATATTAGTTTGAGGAGAAATTCATATTCAAAAAATATAAAAACTTATGTGGGGTCATCGTATATTTTTAGTTAATTTAATAACTAAGGTATATATTTAATCACGGATAATTAGAGTAAAAATGGTTAATTAAGGTTTCCTGAATATTACAATAATAACTTGACAAAGATACAATATAGAAATCCTTTAGTTTTTTGTAAATTTATTCTAAAAATTTTACCAATATTTTTTATCTAACACAACCAACATACATTAACTTTTATCCTTACCCCTCACCATAAATTTGTTTCCAAGGAATCATCCCTCCTTTTAACATATAGAAGGATCTTACTTCTATGCACTTAAAGCCAAAATTATTCTAAATTTCATTACAAATATACCCATTTTAACTCCTATAAAGACTCTTACCCTTATTCCTGACCTCGACTAAATTGATGTAACCATGTGTAAAATAATGATAACCATATCATGCCTAGTAGAAAAATGTTATTTTTATAGATTCCTTTTTTATAATAAATTTATCACATTCACATGTTTCTTACATACATAGGTTCTAACATTTTTTTACTCACTGATATGATTTTTTCTTTATTGCAATTTGATCTCACTAATTCTTTTCTTTCCCATTCATTAGGAGTTACATTATGGATTGTGTTTATAAGTAAGACTTGTGTAGATAACTTTTTGGGATATGTTAAAGTTATAATGTGTAATATAATATTTATATAAATAATATCTAAATTTACTAAGACATTGAGTTTTGGGGTGTGTGATTAATTGTGATATATAATGTTTAAATTATGAACATAATGTGAAATATATAATAGTTTATATTGGGTCACCTAAGTGGGTATTAAAGATAGTTTTTAATGTTTGTGTTTTATCCATAGAACTAAGAGTGCATGTTTAGGGTGTCATAGTTGTTATCATAATGAGGTTTAGTTGTTTGTAGGGATTATGATTTGACCACATTAGTAAAAACTAAAGGTATGAGACTAAGTATAGGAAAAAATTCTCAAACATTGGCTAAGTTATGATTATGTTCTTTTATAGAAATTGTATACCTTTCTTGATTCATAAAAGTAGATAGAGTCCCTGTCTTAGATTCACCTTGGAGTATTAACCCTAAAAAAGGTTGGTTGGGTATTAACATGATCTTAAATTGGTGAAAAACTAATTATCATAACTATATACCATGTTTTTTACTCCCATGAAATATACTTAAGTTGATTCATATCCCTTTTAAACCCCTTTTAAACAATTTAAATATGTAATTTTTAAATTTGATGATTTAATTTATAAATAGGTTGGTTGGATAACCTAATATGAAATTGATCATGTATAACTTATATTGAAACTTAGAAAATTCATAAATTATAGAGTATATTTCATTCATTCTAAGTCAATAGGATTCCATTTTATATTCTTATAATAAAAAATTTCTCGTCCCTAATATTCATTTATTATGATAATGGATGTAGTAATAGGGAAACAAGTTAAATATTCATGGGATGGATAATGTGGTGATTGTACTAAAGAGAAACTAAATGGGATGTAAACAATTATTAAAAATATTATGGAAATTCTTACCTAGATTAGTCAAATTATTATTAAAAAATTAAACATTTATAAAATATTAAACCTTAAAACAAATAAAAAATGTATATTCATAGATTTTTAGGTTATAAATAAAATGTAAGAAGGAAGATTGAATCACCAATATGTTAAAATTTTATATGAAATACCCTCCTCAGACCTATGATGGTTCATGATTTCTTCTCATTAAATGGTTGAATGATTTTTATATGAAATGGGATTCATCAAAAATGGTGGTTTGTGTATGTTTTCTAGAGCTTACTATCCCCTTTCATAACCCTTAAATTATTCATATGATAGAGAACATGGTAAGTCGGTATCTCTGTTTGGATAGTAGGACTAGGGCAGTGTGTCATCCGATCTTTCCAAGGGTTTGTATCGATGTCGATGTAACTAAAGTTCCTGTTGAATTCGTCTGTATTTCAATGGGTTAGGAATTCCATTAAAAGAAAATCATGGTGTTTGAGTCATGGTATGTGTTTTTTTCTTCATACCAAAAATTTGGGAACAACATGGAAGTTTGTAAGTGCAACGGGTTGAGACTCTTGGACACTGGGGATGCTCATGTGACTTGGTAATCAGTTGGTCCTGCTATTGGGAGTAGTTAGCTACTGAAGGTAAATATCAAGGATGGAATTAGGGGAGTTAAAAGTGATGTGAATGTTGGTTTTGTAGATATAGCAGTTAAGAATAAGAATTAAGGGGTGTTTCCTTCTTAACTGAGTGTCACTGAAATCTTCAATAGGTTGAGACAAGATTTGGTAGCCCTTCAGGTGCTACTAAGGTTAAAGAGGTTACACAGCTGGGTAATATGGTGGATAAAAATCAACACATACAGAATTTTGGTTCTCTTTAATTTGATTAAAATGATGTATTGTCAAGATAATATACATTGGAAGTGAGTGTTTGGGCTAATGATGGTCTGGTATAAGATATTACTGCTAATCATCAAGAGGTGGAGGCCCATTTGGATCTGTGTAAGGAAGTGTTGGATTAGTAGGCTGAAAGTAAAGAACATTCTAATGGGGAGTTTCCTCCATGCTTGGTCTTAGAGGATACCAATATTTAAGCACATTTCATGGATTAGGGCTTAGTGAAACTCAGAATTGTTGATATTCCTATGTAGGAATCTATGAATGAAGAGCATGTAAATGAAAATTTGAATGATAAAAATTCTCCTCTTTCCCTGGCTTATACAGGCCAGTATCAGGAGTAGGAGGTCATCCCAACCTGTAATCATTTTTTAGGTCTAGAGGGCTTGGATCAGGACTAAGAGAACGACATTGATGAACAAGTACAAAGCAGGATAGAGACATATGTGGATATCCCTAGATATTTTTTTGACAAGTTGGTATGCAAGCATGGTAACATCCTGCACAATGCAAGGAAGGGAATGTGCCAAAAGTCTGACTTGGGAGGTTGCACCTTGGTAACAGTGAAGAAAAACAAAGGGTGAAGAGATTACTCGTATTATTCAAATCCAATGGAGACCAGGTCAAGTAAACATTTTAATGAAAAGGAGTTGGAATACATTCCTTCTTCTAGTGCTAATATGTGGGGGGGTTTTGGAGATTTGATGGCTGATTCAGGTGAGGTTTGTGAAAAAACCACTAGTGTGGAAAATGGTGCTAAATAGAAATCCCTATGTCTTCTTGTCCATTTAGAAAAACAAATGGTGCAGGAGTTTCTTTTATCAATGTTACTCAAGAATAGGAAGACAATATGATGGGTAGATTTCTTCACGTGGATTTAAATAGTGAGAAGGTGGATTTTATTGAAAACATGACCTTATACTGATAATGGGTTTTAATGAAGGAAATATAAGTAAATATGAGTACTCTTAAACATGGGACAAGTTGGGGGTTTCCTTGAAGACAAAATTTTTGACAATTCCAATACATAGGTTCTCTCTATCTCCTGGAAACTCTTTTGGTAGGAATAATCTAATAGGATTAAGTTATGTTTCAATAATTTTTCTATATATTTTGTGTAATTTCCTCCTAGATGAATTGTGTGGTTTCTCATTTTTCCATAAAAGTGTTTTCTAATAAAAAATTAATTTTTAGTCAGTTTTAGGAAACACCCTGGAAGATTATTTAAATGAATGGTAAAATGTTTCAAGTGAGGAAGATAAGGCCATCAAGATAATTATTAATGATGATAGATATAAAATTCTAGACAATAAAATGTAGTGTATAGTGGTCCCAATTAATGAACTACACACGCGTCAATTATTAAAATGCATGGATTTTGGGAATTATGGAAACAAATTCCCTATTATAATATCCAATGAGGATAATTAATATCAATAACCTCCATGACCAATGTAATAATGGAGAAACTATGAAGTGGGTCCCATAAAACAAAGTAGTGGAAGATATATTAATCATCCACTAAAATAATGAAATTTTCATAATTTATTTTGATTCTACCCACTCCTTTATATCTATAATGATTTCTTAGATAATCATTACTATACCTTAATTTTTTTATGTCGAATTATTAGTTAAAAATCCTAAGGTATTATGATTTCATCCAAATCTGGTTACTCTTTTCCAATAGATGTTTTTGGGAATGTGATTCCTATCAATTATATTATTCTCCCTTTATGTGAATTATATTTTAATTTTGGAATTGATTGGTTCTCCTTATATATAGGGAAAAATAATTCCTGATTAAGGAAATTACATTTCTTATCCCTGATCAAACTATGATAGTATAATAATCCAAGTATGATAATAAACTCACTTTGGAATTGAATCCTATAATATTGGTATTTATTCCCAATAATTAAGGAATCCTAGATGTAATGGTTATAAATAAATTCAATATAGGGATAATCCTATTCTCCAGGAATATAAGAGTTTTATTTTTTACCTATGATATTGATGTTGATAATATAATGTATTCATATCTTATTTATTTTCATTAGAGAGTAAAAATTAAAAATTATGAGGATAAAATTTATTTAATAGAGGGAGAAAATAATAGCCCTATATTTTAATTATTAATTTCCTTTAAAAAATACCATTTTGAATATCTTTTTTCATACAAAACATCAAACTAAAGAAACATGATACATTTTGTTGAGAGAAAATATTATCATAAATGATTAACATTAATACATCATGAGGATTCATTATGAAAAATCATTAATATAATTACAAGATGAATAAATCTGTATGTAAATAAAAATGCATCCTCATTGTTTACTATGTAGATCATCACTCCAATTAAAATCATTTAATAATGGAAAATAATTAGAAATATAATAGACATGTTGACAGAGAAGTAAATGAATAGGATAAAATATTTTTTTAATGAATGTAATGTTATATATACCAGTGATATTTTACCATTATTTCTAAATTCATTGGAAATATGTTAATTAGAAATATAGTCATTGAATAATTGGTTATTCGGTATATTTAATTCATGTAAATTTTTCTAACAAATTAAAAATAATATAATTATAGAATGAAACAAAAGGATTATATTTATATAAAAATAAATTATTATATATATATCCTATGAGGTATTATGAATATTATAAATTTTAATAAATTATTTAATATATTTATACAATTTAATGATATATTTTAATACTAATCTCTTTGTAAAATTTAACTAATTATTATTAAAAAAGTAATAAATATTAAATAATTTGTAATAAAATCATTTAGTGATAAAAATTATTTTTTCTACGATTTTTTTATAAACATTGTGTATTTTTTATACAATTAAATTTAATATATCCTTTTATGATGACTCTAGTATGATGGTTAAAAATATAAAAAAAATATTAATATTGAGGTAACTAGTAATTAGTAGAAAATAAGAATGAAAACACTTAATGTATTAGAAGTAATTTCTCTACATAACACTTTTCTCTATATCATATGTTTTTTATTTAAAAGTTAATTTTCTCAAAAATAAAACTTGAATTAGTTTAAAACTAGTAAAAATATAGTCATCACAATAAAATTTGGTAATAGTGGTCATCTTATGATTTTAATAAAAAAATAATTAAAATGGTAAATATTTAATCAAGGTTAGTGAGGGTAAAAATGGGTAACCTAAAGTTTCTCAAATTCATTTAAATTAACATGACCCCTAGAACTTCTAGAATAACTTTTTATATTTTAAATAAATTCCCTCATTTCCCAACAACCATTCATTTTCAAACTCACCTAATTCCCCTATAATTTCATCTTTACCACTCACCAAACATTATTTTCCTAGGATTTAATCCACTTTTAACCTATAAAAGAATCTCACATCCTCCCACTTTAGTCTAAACTTCCTCTTATAAATACCCATTATTCTCTACTAATTTTACCTCACCTACACCTTTCTTCCAAATTTTGAATCCCCTGGTTAAAATAAGGTGTCTCAATCCCTCCATTATTCTCTACTATTTTTGGTCTTTTAAAGTTATATATCCTTCTATCATGGATGATATAAAACTATAGTTTCCTATATATATTTTTAATAATCTATTTCTTCCTTACCCATGTCAATCACATGAATATATTATGAACTTTCAAAACTCATTGTTAAGATTTTCAATTTCTAAAAAATTGTGCACACCATTTATTTTTCTTCCCATTTCCTAAGGGAGTTACAAGTATGATTGTGATTAGATAAAATACTTGTGTGGAGAAATTTTGGGGGACGTTGAAGCAATAATGTGTAACAAGATATTTATATATCTAATATGTTTAGATAATAAACTGTTGGGTTCTAGGATGTTAAAGTAGTTGTGAGATATTATGCTTAAATTATTAAAATAATGTAAATTATATGAATGTTTTTCTTGGTTCATCTCACTTTGTATCAAATCCATCTTATAAATTATGTGATTTTGAAACAAAACCTTGGATTAAGGGCCTAAA
Organism: Viscum album; assembly: GCA_963277665.1. Taxonomy (NCBI): domain Eukaryota; kingdom Viridiplantae; phylum Streptophyta; class Magnoliopsida; order Santalales; family Viscaceae; genus Viscum; species Viscum album. Next base: position 2,110,891,644 of record OY728157.1, on the reverse strand, counting down.
GAGTCACTAGTATTAATGATTCTAATTTTGTACCAATTAATGACTTTATTGATGTTATAGGATTATATGAGGAGCCTTATTTCCCAAGTGATAATGGATATAATGATGATTATGGGATATCAATAAGTTCAATGGTGGAATATATCCAATTATCAAGATAGATAGATTAGAATCTACACGAATAAAACATGAAGTTAAAAGTGGAAAATAAGTATTCGGGGATCCATATCAATGTACTGAATATTAAAGTTGAAAATTTGAAAACCATGAACAAGATACTTGTTTTAGTATATACTTATCTTGGTAAAAAGAATAATTACATGGAGAAGTAATTGGAGGAGATGCCTTCAATGGTTCAGATTCTCTAATATAGTCCTAAGGAGAAGAACCTTTACTCAAAATAAGTCTAAAAGGTGAAGGAAAAAAATTAATGACTTGCTACACATAAAGTACAATTTTTCATGGAAAAAAGATGGCTACAAAATGAAAAATGAAATACTTAAAGATTCCATTATTAAAGTGAGAACTAAGATGAATGACAAAATGGATATACATGATATAATTCTAATTGAATTAGAGCATGAGATGTCTAATGAGAATAAACTCAGTGAATTTATGAATGATCAACTTGAGATAAAAATAAAAATATTAAAAACTAGAATAGATTTTAATATCTATGAATAATCATGTGAAAAAAATGATTTCCAAGGGTAATCCTATTCTAAAAAGTTTAGTTACACTTCTTATTTGATTATCATTAAAAAGGTAACACATAGATGAAGTAAATGTATTATATATAAGATGGGTGGCATAAAATAATTGTTATGTCACCAAGGATATGTTCTATGGGAAAACCTTTCTTTGGAAATGGTGAAACACCTCTAAGGTAAGAGATTAAAATAAATGTGGGAGTTCCCAAGAAAAGAAAAAACTGTGGAAGTAATGGATACACATTAACAAGATCCCCAGCAGAGGTAATTAAATAATAATTTATTCTAAAAAATGTTTGAATACTTGTTATTTTACTATAGAAAGCATGAACATATTGAAATATTTTTCTATAAAGAATTATAATATATCTCATTTTGAAATGGGATAGGAAATTTTAGAATTTATTTTTAAAACCGTAATAAATAAGGTTTGGAATATATTCAATTAAATTTTTATATGATTAATGTGTCTCTAGTGGGGAACATGAGAGGATTTTTTCCAGTGTGAATAGAGAAAACTTTTGAACATATAATAAAAAATCTATTCCCATGAGAATTATATTTATCAGGATATTTGAATAGGATCACCAAGTTGAAATTGGTTTAAAGATAATTTATAGTTCTACTAATGAATAAATAGTGTCTTTGAAGGAGAAGAAAAATTATTTTAAAAGAGATTAAAAAATAATATGGTGCTGAAGCATATTAAGACCATGTGAAAAAAGTATCCAAATGAAAGTTATATATTTTGAAATATAATTATTATTGCATTGATAAACATTTTTGAAATAAAATTTGAAATAGATATTTCTAAAAAACAATGTACCGATAGATAGTTGTTGGTAAGAGTACCATTGGAAGAAGAGATTGTGAATTTGTAAATGAAGAAAAGAACAATTCCAATATAGTTGAAGAGAAATTAGATTCTATAAAAACCATTTTAAAATTGAATAGTGATTATAAATTGAAGGATAAATTAAAATTGGTGGTCCATTGTGCCTCAATATCTTCCACAATTTTAGGAAATATAAGTTCACATCTCCCCATGATTTTAAATAAAATAAATATTGTTAATGTGTTATATAATTGAAGTGGGGATATTATCCAAGTGGAATTTTCATAGTAAATTTAATTGGTATTATGGTGTGCTTGGCAGTTCCAATTTTTTGAATAGTTAAAAAATACATTATTCATTTCTTATTGAATATAGGTGTATGGGTAATTGAGTAAAAAATGAGGTGTCAAAGGAATTAAAAGTGGTATTCAAAGTAATATAATGGCCCAAATGATGTACTGGCATCAAGTGAACATATTATCCATTTTCATTATACCCTGAATATGAAAGATTATATCTTTGATGGATAAGTAGTGATAAGAATAATTTTCATGATTTATTTTTTCTGATCTAACAAGTAGATCGATATTTTATATCATATTTCTGTCTTTATGATATCAAACTGAGAATGGAAGACTTATATGAAGAATTTTAATAATATGTTTAGTGATGAATATGATAAATTTAAGAGGTTTTTTAAGAATTCAACTCAAATGGTGGTATCCACATACACTGGGTAATGGAAACGGGTATATAAAGGGAAAAGTATTATATAAAAAGTGGAATCTATTTTGAAAAATTTGTATCAATTATGTCAATTGGTTTCATCATTGGTTCCTAGAGTTATTCTATAAATCATAAATCCTATATGACATACACTATATTTAGTTCATTTTAATTTTATAATTATTCTATGTATTTGAAGTTGAGTTCATATAAATAACACCTTATTTGATGCTAAAAATTGAAATTTTTTATATATTATAGAATTTGGCGATTATAATGGATCAGAATGGTGCTATTAAAAAAATTTCTTATTTACAAAAATGATTTTATACGTTGTAGGTTTAGATGTTTTTTTGATGGATCTTTTCTTAGTGGAAATATCCCTCACTGAATGTTTTTTAGGATACAAATATTCTTTAAGGAGTTTATTGATTTAGTAAAACACATCTGGACTTGTAGTTAACAAGCAATGATTGAGTTGAAAATTATAGGAGTCTTTAAATTTATTGCAACATGGGGATCCTAGTATTTATAAGTTCATGCATGGACTATATTAAAAAAGAGGTAAGAAGATATAAAATTGATATACCCATTATAACCATATACAAAGGAAATAACTTCGATGAAAGTGGTTCTATCAAGGTGAGAAACTGAAATTAAATGTAACAAGTGGTGTTTCTTTCAAAAACCAAGTAATCGGTATAATTCATGTTTTCTAAATTGAAATCATGAAGGTAGGATGGATCTTACTATGAAGATAAATTTATTTTTCCCTTGTCTCCCATGCTAAATTGTTTTCAAAGAATCTAAATATATTACTTATAGAGGAGATATTACTTGTGATTTAACATCAAATGGATCCTGAAATCTAGAATATGTCAAAGAATAAATCATGATATTATATGTATATTGATTTTCGTTATGATCTATTTTAATGAATGTTTTTTAAAAGCAATACCCAAAGGGTGGTGGGGTATTGATTTAATTCCAATGGAAGAATTGAAGTGTTGGATTTGTTGTTAAAAAAATAATTAATTTTCTTTAGATTTTTTTTCAATAAATTGGAGTTTTTTATTCTGGTTTTATTATAACACTTATTAGTATTATTTTTATATTTCTTTGAACCAACATAAATATATAGGGATTTTTTTCTACGGGTGGTATAGTTCTAAATGTTTTTTAGTCTGGTGGTGCAGAATCTATTTTTAAGAGTATATTTCATGTTAATAAAGGAAGGATATGGATATTTGGAAGGATCTTGGATGAGCTATAATAATTCAGTGAGGAAAACAGAAATCATGTTTTGATGCCTTAGGTCATTCCATTATTGAATTTTCTAAGAAATGATAAATACATGGGCTTCCCTAGAGACATAATAATATTTGGGATAATATATCAAAATCCATGAAAAAATGCATGAGGTTTTGAAACTTTTTTAATAGGTAGGAATATCAATCATGAAACAATTCCTGTAGTCGTAACATGACTAGAGTATGGAAGAGAATACAATTTTTGAAGATAGACATAATGGGATTATTTACACCTTTAATGGAGGAAGTGAGGTTTAGTCTTGAGCTATTTTGGGGGACACACAACTAGACACTAATTTTCACCATTAATGGTATAACGGCCCATGCTTGACATATATATATATATATATTACCTAAAAATTAAATAATATTTATTTAATAACATAACAAAAACACACTAGGACTGTATAGTTTTAGTGTCTTTAGAAAATGAGAAACAAAAACAAGTGGTTCATAAAACATCCACATTTTCTCCCACCTATTTCTTTATAAATAGTCTCCTTTTTTATATATATTACTTAATAAAATTCTTCATAACCAAGGGAAAAGAAACATTTGAAAGTATGAGATCAAATTCTCCGCAAGGGTAAACAAAGAAAATATCAATCATATAATAATCATAAGAATATAACATTTGAAAATATTATCCTGAAAATAAAAGATCCTAATATCATGTCATGAGATAAATAATAAAAGTGAAATGTAATACCAATAGTCTAACATAAGACATGAAATTTAATGGCATACACACATAATCATAGAAAATAATTTCATATTAGTCAAGGCTCATTTCCAAGACCATCAGAGTGGAAAAATTCCATTACTGAACCGAATTCACTTCTCATTCCAGCCTTGTATTACTGAACCATATTTACTTGCACTTCCTGTCATGTCTATCCCATGAGATATAAATCTTGATCAAATGCATTGGAGGGATATATAGGTCCCACCCATCTCATAATGAAACCATTCTTATGTGTTCCACAAAAACATCAAATCATTCACCATAGCATAACCCATTAAATAAAATGGGTTTCTTAAACATCATTCCATAATAATTAATATAAAACAAATGGATTTCATAAATAAAATTCCATAATAAAAATAATAAAATCACAAGAATAAAAGTTATAACTCTATTTAAATAACATCATCTTAGATGGAAAATAATTTTTAGAAAACACTTGAAATTAATTCTTGAAGAAAAAATGATTTCTTCTTCCAAAACGTTTTCCTTCCTCAAAATGAAACTCAATTTTAGAAGAAATAGTTTTATTTGAAAATAAACATGTAAGATTTTAGGGGGGTCTACAAGTAAATAAGGATCTATTAGAGTGTAAATATCTATTCATGTCGTATAAGTTTAAAACCATTCATCTCGTACTTTTACCTGAAAAGTCAAAAACCACCTCGTACTGAAAAGGACAAAACATTTCATTCATAGCATTTAGTAAAAATTCAAAAATTGGTAAAATTGAATTTAAAAAATTATATAAATATATAAATAATATTTTGAAATATATATTTAGGAAACACAGATGTGGGTCCCAAATATACCCCAGTAAATACTTACGAATAAACAATCTCGGCTAAAAATTAGATTTGGAAAGTTATCCCTTACCTTAGGTCTGATATGATTCGTATGTATCCAAACCTCCTATAAAATTTTTTAAATAATGTTACTTATTTATTTTAGAATCATAATAATTTTTATGATAACATTTATGATCATATTTTTATCCTTTTTTTAGAAACATTTCATGGTTACTCATTATTCGGGTATTAACTACTTTAGGTTCTTATGCATGTTTTGTTGGATAAGTTCTTATTAATCTTTTTAGTCTATAGTTATATCATTTAAATCATCATATTAGTATAATATATTTCATATTTATTCATTAAATTAATTTATATAATCATTTTTTAAAGAAGATTATGTAGAACGAATCACATCCCACTCTGGAGATGGTAAGTCATATATACGCACGAGTGAAGATATTGTTCCCATAATTGTTGAATGGTATTAAATTTTATGGTGTATAATATATTATAATCAACATAATTTTATATAAATCATATATATATTTAATAATTCCATCATCATACCCATCCATTTAAGGTGGTGGTGAAAAAAGGATTACACCACGGAATGGAGATGGTAAGTTGTACGTACGCACGCGTGGTGATTTAATTTTTCATATGATGGGTAGAAGGTGAAATATGGTTGTTTTATAACCATAGTAACCTCTAAGTATATAAGTAATACTGTATTTAATAATTTATATTGAAACAACTCATGATTTGGAAGTATAAGAAAACATAAGTTTGAAAGAATCAGTGGATGATATTACCTCTTCTTCGACGTGCCTCCTATAAATCTCCTCTTAGGGAACTGGAGTGGGTGTTTGAAGAAGAAAAGGATGTCTATAATTTTTCTAGGTAATTTGATAAGGTATATGGTCAGGGTATGATCTAGTATTAGGGCTCAAAATGAAGTAAATATTTGAGGGAGAAAGTACCCTTTTATAATTGAGGTGAGGGGCACTTTTGGAAACCTCAAAAATATTAATTTATAATAAAATAAAAACCCACATAAAACATCAAAAATATCCCAATTTAAAATATGATATGATATAGGGTTTTAATACCATCAAAAAAATAAATTTTATACTATTTTTTATGTCAATTTATGTATTATCATTTTAATTAACACTTAGTTATTCGATTTAATTTTTAACTAGGGTAACAAATATTCTAATATTAAAAGGGTGAAATATTTACTTATTTGAAGTCAATTAGACCATAAATGAATACTTTATATTATTTTAGACCATATAATAATAATTATATATTTTTAAAAATGTTTTTTAATTTTTAAATAATTTAAGAAAACCTTATTTTGACAAAATATCAACAGTGTCAATTTTTGACACTATTTATTTCATTGATTTTTAAAAATATAACAATAAGAATTTAAACTCGATCCAAATATTTTATTATATACCTAACCATACAAATTAATCTATAAAATTAAATTTTCAAAATAATTATCTGAATTTATATTTATTAAAATATTTTTAATAACACTTATTTGATCTCTTCATTAATAAAATAATTAATACCTCAATTTTGTGTAATTATTTAGTATACTTATTTTTAGAATAAAAAATCTAAATAAAATAATATTATGAAGATAAATCCATTATATTTTAGAATAATAATTTTAGTCAAAATTATCTTCTGAAAAACCCAACATTAAAAATTCTATACTCTTTTAAAACATGAATGTGACAAATTTATCTTCACTTTAAATAAAATAATATAAGTATCATAATCTCTTATATAAGTAACCAAATGGTCAATAAGTCAACCCATATAATATTATGGTCTATATATACTTGAAAAATAAGGTTTGGTCAAGTGTTTGGTCCTTTTTATGTTTATTAATATTTAATAAAAGTTGTTTTACTGATTTCTCATTAATTAATTTTTTAATCATCCACGTATAAGACTTTAAGTTAATTATTTATAAACAAAAAATTAAAAATAAATTTTCCTGATAAATAAAAACATTTTATCATTAAAATTAGTATTTATAATTTAATTTATCTTCTGTATAACCATATATGAAAAATAATTTAGTTATTAGGGTTTGAGTGAGACATATTTCACTTTCTTTTAAATAAAATAAATTAAATGTCCTAATCTCATTCAAGTGGGTTAAAATTGATACAATTTTGACCCAAGTATGTTTTAGGGAAAATTATAATCATATAATGATATTAACACAAGTGTTAGGGTAATTTTCTAATATTATTTTTACCCTTAAATATATGATTTACCCTTTTAACATGTTAATAAAATTTAACAAAGTTACTATTCATATTGCCCAAAAATTAAATAAATATATTTACATAATTTTCACCCAATGATTCCAAATAATGAATACATTTTTCAAAATTTTATTAGTTAATTTAAAATTATTCATGTTGTTGAAATGAGAAAATGAGTTTTAAAAGTTAAAATATTGCAAAAGATTGAAATGTTTTTACATTTTAATTTAATGTAAAATTATTTCAAATAACCTAAATTATATTAAATTATAAAATATATTATATTTATACTTTGAAACCATTAAATAATATAATTTAACTGTATAAATTATTTCAATGAAAAAAGTTATTTTCAGTTAAAATTTAGTTTATTTTTACTATTAATCGAAACATGAAAGTTATTAGAAAAATATCAAAAATCTTACCAAAGAAAATTTTTATGTCCCACTTAAAAATAACATGTTTATTTTGTCATATAAAAATTATTAATGTGTTAAAATCTTATTTTAAAATGGGTTTCTCATTCAAATGTGTAAAATTAACATTTTAAAAAATAGGTTTTTATACATCAAATAGGGTTTTATTCATACCCTATGATTAAAATATCCATTGGATGAATAAAAAACTATTTTATTAAGTATATAACACGTATATATCTTATTAATTTCATTAAAAAATATAATTCACTCAAAAATAAAAATATATAATTGATTTATATTTTTCATAAATAATTGATAGCTAATAAATTCACAATGCATTTTCATAAGTTATTTATAATTATACCTACTAGCCTAACAGCTAAGCTATAATATTAATTTTATAATAAGGTCATCTTGTGGTTTTTTAAACTCATTATTTCATGCAAAGAAAGCTACTGAAGAAAAAAAATTATTTAAATAAAATATTTCTTAAAAATATTTGGGTCTTAAAAATTGTTTTTGAAATAGAAACGTGGGAATGGAATTTCATATGTGAAGATAATTATTGCATGGGTGAGGAGAGAACATATGATTATATAGTTAATATATGGGGTATATGGCTATGATTTGAAGAGGATAAGGTATATTTATATGGTTTTACCATTTTGATGGAGTCCATGATGTGATGGAGGATCACACCATAATGAATCAATATATAGGTCTAATGTTTTTTGTATGTATCGGTGTTCACTACTTGAAGAATATTTTCAAACTGTGAATAGTATGAGTGTTGGGAAGGAATAGATGAATGCTTTCTATTGTATAATCATTAAAATTGGATTATAACCTTTAATATAATGGTATTTGTTGTTGATATTTGGTTTATTGGTTCACGATATGATAGAGTTGTGAAATGGTGCGCTAGTAAAAGGATAATCTTAATGATATCAACACAAAATGTTTTTTGGAAGATAGCCATGAAAATTGGAACATATTTTTTTCATTCCATGATTGAATATGAAAATTAATGGAAGTACCCATTGAGGTAGGAACTCAGTTTCAAGGTTTCAAAATAAGCTAAAGTACATTCTATAATAGTTTTGGTCATAATAGAAGGATTATAATTCTATAAGTTTATATATTAATATTTCCTATATTTCATGATGGAAGTTGGGGAAATTCAATAGAAAAGATTTGTATATATTTATATAAGGGTTATAAAATTATTTTCTGGTCATACTCATTGATTATTAAAAATATTTTATGAGGGAAACTTTGTGAATCTATCTCTAATTATAGTGATGGGAATTATATAATATTCAGATTAGAAATATATTTATCTCCATAAATATTAAATAGTGTTATAACTCTGATTAAAGAGAACACTTTAAATTATATAACCTATGAGAGAGGTATTCTATAAGATAAATAGAAGGAATATTCCCAGTTGATGATGGTATTTATAAAAAATAAGAAGTAGTTTCTATAAAAACTCATGTAATGATGATGTTGTCATTCTATGTCATATTTAAAACTAGTCTGTAAAGGAACAACTTGGAATATCAAAGTACAAAAATAAAAATCCAATGAAATAATAATGGTGGATTTTTTTTGTGTTTTCCTTGGTTCAAAATTTTATTTTCATGTATTTTATATATTAGAAGAGGGAATGCGAAAGGTGTGACCTTTGAGAGATAGAGTGCTCACCCATAACAACATTAGGGGAGTTTCCCAAGGCTTAGGAGTCTCGTATCCTAAAACTACGACCAAAATATATGTTTTTTTGATTTTATTTCATTGATGATTTATTTATTTCATAATTCTTTGATAAGCCCAATATAGGTGAACCATGGAAAATACTTATTTCTAGTGTGAATACTTGTTGATATTCTTGAAAAATTATTTAGTGAGTGTGGATTTAGAGGTAATTTAATAAACTGATGAAGGAATAAAGTTAAGAGAGAAACAATAATTTCTTTGTGTTAGGAATATGTTTAGTGTATAACTAATAACTATAAAGTCAATATTAGTTTGGTTGGTGATAATCTATGAAAAATGATATTGATTTAATACATGTCCCATAACATGATTCATCCCCCACTTAGGGATACTCTCACTAAAGTCCCATGTGATCCTAAAAATGTTTTAAGGTTGGCTTAGATATCCTTAGGAAAAACTCTTTATGGTATAATGAACTGGGATGAGACATCATATCATGTGCAAGAATAAACACTTATTATACATTAATCTATTTTGGTGTAAGGAGAACCTAGTTATAGTGTCATGTGTTAGTGACTACTTTAAATAAAATCTGTGATATCCAAATCACTACTTAACATGGAGATGTTACACCATGATTACATAGAATATATTATTTCCCATAATTCATTTTACTCAAATAATGAAATATTTTAAATATTTTCTAGCATCAATAATATGTTCCAAACTTAATTATAATTCCTTCAAAATAACTCAAACTCATTCTCTAATCACGATCCTCATTCATAATTCCTTTTCCAATCAGGTTTGAATCTTTCCATTTCCTTTCTTCTTTATACACCTATAATGTCCTCTAATAATCATCAATATTCTACAGTATCTCTTCAATCTCTTTAATTTGTATTAAGATTCATAAATATTCTTCTTTATTTAGAATAAAATTGATATGAATTTGATTTATAACTTTCCATATCAATCACAAGGATAACTCCTCAAGATTATCTATTAGAGACAAGTAAAACTCATACATATATATATATAATACATTTGTGTGTCGTGAACTCCTAAACCTTATAAGAACCCATATATAACTCCATTTGGAGGTTCATCTCACCACGCTGTTGGTTTTGATAGTTTTTATGAGAGACCCCCATTACTTCATAAGAAATCATTCTTGTGGATACTGTAATCTTTCATGTCCATTATAAAGAGTCACAAGATCTATCTTTATTTTTACAATTTATGTTATTCTATGTACTCTTTGAGTTCTTCATGAGATAGTCAACAAATGTAGACTATAATATCTTGCTCGAAAAATATATCCATATGCTTATTTATGAATATCCTCTATGAGTCAATCATGGAATATAATAGACTTCAAAATCTTCTTAATCAATAATAGATAACAAAAAAATATCTTTCCATAGTCATCTCATATATGATTCTAGAATATCAAATGATCTTATTCCAAATATAGATAAATTCATCCCATTAGTATGATGATCCCCACTAAGTTTTATTTCCCATAATAAAACCAAAACTTTATGAAATAAACACATAAATTATCCTTTAATACTTCATCACCCTTATGAGTATAAAATCCATCATTCATAACTATGATTTAAATTTTCGAAAAAAAATGCAACATCAGCAATCTCCATTGTGAATATACTAATTAATGAATTCAAAATCTATTATGATTAACTATTGAAAACAATTGTTTACAACAAATCCAACATGACATATCTTCATGAAACTCTTTGGAACATCATTCATGAAATCCATTCTGGATCATATATGAATATCAATATCATTCTATCTCATAATATTGAGAGAATATAAGAATATTCTCTATAATGATTTGTCTAGATCTTGATGGAAGTATTAGACATATGATAATCAATTTACAATTGAAGGGATATATTTTTCAATTTCTATTTTTTTAACTTAAAATAATTTCATGAATTCCCATTCCTTTCATTTTAATCTATATAAAGGCCGCATTACACCACTCATATTATATATATATATATATATATATATATATCTGTGTGTGTGTGTGTGTATTATATTTACTAACATGTTCATGTTTTATCATTACATAAATTAAAAAAATTATTTATTTACATTAAATTATATTAAAATGTGTCTTGGACAACTAACTCTTTTCAAATTATCCCATAAATTTTTTATTGAACCTTGAATAACAATATAATCATGATTACACAAAAAAATAATTATATTCACTTAAATTATATATAAATAAATAATATATTCAATTATCTTGTGAACAAATTAATATTATATCATCTTATTTTTTGAATAAATAAATACTATATTACCTTATATTATGAATAAAATTGATAAAATTATGGTGGAATTATTATTAACTTGAATAATTTTTTATTGTGTTTTGTATAAATATATTCTAAATTAATATCTATCCACCAATCAAGAATATATTTATTAGTGAAAATTGATTATACAAAATCTAATAGGCGTTTAGATACACTAAGTTTTATACTCTCTAAGATTATTTCTCATTGATTGTAGGTTAAAAACATATTTCAAGAAAGTACATTGAAACACATCATATCCCCCATAAGAAAAATGATATGTTATATAAATAGTAATGTAAAACTTCTTATGAACATTACAATGTAATATAATATCATTTTAATATGATATCTTATCAAACAGGTTGTATACATGAGTTTTCATTCTTTATACCTGATTTACCATTCTTTGATTTATTGAGATGAACTTTTTAATAAACTTCGGTTTCCATGGACTTTAGTCAAAAAATTAAATCTAAATCAAATGTATAAATTTAACTTCTTCCATAACTTAAAAGGGATAATTTTTTCATTGAAAATTCAATAATTTCAATACAAGTCATGAATCCCCTTAATAAAGCTACATAACCAATAGAAAATACTATTGTATGTGTACTAACATGGCCACCACTACACCGTGATAGTGCTTGTGATTTCATGGTTAGTAGCCATAATATTTTTAACATGCATACAATTCATACGACTTCTGCATCATTATACACTCGGTTTTCATTAATTATGAACCAATGAGTTGATTTTTTAATATTTGGTACTCCATATTCTTTAATTTTCACAATATATGAACACTTTAATCAGTATAAAGTCTCATTTTTATCTTACTACACTCTAACCATTTCATATGGTTGAAACTCATCAATCATCACTAGAAGAAGGTGTTAGAACCAACTTTGGGAATTCAAGAGTTCTCATGAACAATTAATTTCACCATTGTTTAGTGTTTCTCCTAGGGGGTGGGATGCATTTGTCTATTACTCCATGTGATCATCATAAATCACACTCTTTCATGGGATAATGATGATATTTGATGATGTTTAAGTGTTGTAGTAATGCATTCTTACTAGGTTTCTTTTTCATATACATTTACATATTTTATTCCTTGGATATATATCCATATGTTTTAGGTTTCTTATCCATTTCCAAGGATCAAAAAACAAAAAAAAACACATTATTTGTATCAAAAAAAAGAACCTTCATGAATTAAATGAGTTTGATCAATTTTTTGAACATAATACGGTCACAATGACATTAAATTTCCCATGGTATCATTATGGTGATGTCAAAAACTTTTAGGTCACTAACATCACATCATAGTGATGAATGTAGTGGTTCATCATTTATATTATCTACTCACCTTGAACAGCATCACAATGATTTGTTCTCCATGTTGTTCCATATTTTTCAAAACATGGACCTCCTATCCAAAACAATTATAGTATAGTCAGCATGTTATTTTTCAATCCATGATGAAGCATGAAAATATTTTTAAAAAATTATATTTTTAATTTATGATTTAAATATTTTATACATATTTTATAAAAAAATTGTGGTATTAGAATTTAAATTTTTTTGTAATTTAATTTATTATAAATTCATCATAAATAAATAAATGTTGTAGAAAATTTTAAAATATGTCTTAATATAAAATGTTTATATTTTGAAACAACTTTTAAAAAAATTATAGAATATCTTATTATTAAGAAATAAACTATTTATTAATAAATAATATGAAATAATTTATAAAGTGATATAAATTATAAGCTTAAAATATTAAAGTATTTTCATTTCTTTATTAATTTTTTATGTTTGGTTAATTTTTTATTCTTGAAATTAAATATTAATTCCTTATATAAAAATTATTATTTAGACCACATAAAAATTGTTTTTGATGATTAATATGATTAAGGCTTTAAATAATATTTATAATTCCATATAATGATAATATGAAAGAGATAATATTAATCTTGAATGTAATTGTTTTATATTCTTGTTTTAGATAATTTGAAAAATATTTTTAGTTGTCTTGTTTTTATGAATTGTTCATAAATTTTCCATGTTTTGGAAAATAAATAAAATGTTTACAGATTTTTTAAATTCAATTTTTATTCGTGTTTATTAAATTTTTATGAAATTTGAATATTTTTTATGAAAAATATAAATGATATATTTCGTAAAAGATTAATAATTTCACTCTATTTAGTGTGTTGTATCATATAATTTATTTTTCAACATCCTTAACCTCTATTTGAAATTATATTTATAAAGTTGAGAATAATTTATGTGTATAGTTTATGTATATTAGGTGTTATAAATATCATGTTTTTAATTCTTCATTTGGTAAATAATCCTCAGGTAGAGGTACTTGGGTTCGGACAACCTACTTTCTAGGAGGTTTACGACATATCCTAAAAATGAATGAGGTTTTTAATTTGTTTCTCAGGGATTACTCTTGTGGTGTTTTCTATCCCATATAACTCTATAATTTTATATTAAGAGTTTATGTACCATATATATATGGTTCATTTGGGGTTTTATCAATAAGTTTTGTAACGCCCCAACCGCAGTTACCCAGAGTTGGTGCATTATTACGTAACATTTTCATGATCAGAAAAGATCATGTCTCAAAAGACTGATTAGTTTAGTAGCCTTGGAAACACTAGATACATTCATAAATGTTACATTAAATCATGAAGTGAAAAAATACAATAACATAGTCTCCATAGTCCACACTCATATCCCCTTTAGACTATCCCTATAGGTCAGTCATAAAATATTTATTCACATCCTAGGAAAAATAAAACATAGAAAGGGGTGATCTCAGATGCTCAGTAAGGATAACAATATAGCGGAAACTTTCATAAATAAACATAAGCATTTAAGGCAATGTATAACTAAAACAAAAGCCTTTTAAACTTGAACATCAGAATAAAATGGAAAAAATAAAATGAAATAATTACATTTACTTATTCACATGGATATTCTACTAGTCGAATAATCACATGAAATATCAATAACCACATTCATAATGATGGAATGCATAATTCCATACTATCATAACTAAATAGTCAAGGCCTTGTTCCAAGACTACAAAAAATATTTTTTCAAGGACTTGTGTCAAGACACTAGTTTGTCTCATGAGACCTACTGATGCATTGAGGATCTATAGAAGGATCCACCCGTCACTTATTATGTCCAATTCATTCCTTATATGAAAAGGTTTAAACATATCCTAAACAATTCCCAAGAACCATAACATAATCGTATCACATAAAATATGCATAAAGGAAACATAACATTTCCAAATTTCAATCACAAGATATCAATAAAACACATTAATATAATCAAAACATTATCAAAACCATTTTCAATACCAAAATAAAATAAAAGTAAAACTTAGTATTTATTTTTCATTTAAAAAAAGTTATGGCTTATAGAGGAAGCTGAAACTCAAATAATGGTCATGGTGGCGGAGAAGTCGTTGTCGCCACATACGTAAGACAAAAAATTACTTTTATCATTTAGTAAAAACGCTTCATAGAAAAATATTCTTTTTGAGTAAAATTCAAAGGGGTTTATACACCGTATAAAATAAAGTTGTGTATAAAACAAAATATGCCTCAATGAAAGGAGATTGAGATGAAGTCTCTTACCTTGTGTCTGACTTGAATCGATCGTTCTTTAACCTACCGAATAATAAACTAGAGTTAATTTCTACTTTCTTAAGAACCTTTTTCAAGTTCATTATTCCTTTTATATCACTTATTACCATGTTATGAACATTATGTAATTATTTAAGTTAATAACGGTCGTTTTTTCGATCTTTGGTACTTGAGTCAAAAATAAACTTCTTATAATTACAAGTTGTTCATGTGGTAAAATATCCATTATATCCAGAATTATATTCATGATGTAGATATAATATATATCATACATATCCAGTATATATATTCATTTATAATATTACATAACATTTAGAGGTAAGAAATGAAATGGGCTGTTCCTGGAGACAGTAAGTCGTACGTACGCATGAACGCTACATTCATTTCTATTTCGTATTTAAGGGATTGAAATAATAATGATATAAAGGTATATTATAATTCCAGTATAATATCATATATAATGTCATTTACTCCATCCTTTATACTTCCCATATATGTCATTAACGATTCAAATCACTTTTTGGGGGCGGTAGTCCGCACTTCCTAAAATGAAATTATCGCATTTACCCATAATGGAAATCATAAATGTATGCCATAAATGAAAATAAATAAGCATAAGGAAAACATAAAAATAATATATATCATATATAAATATAGTAACATCTTAATGGCCACTATTAAAGGTGTTAAAAGAATATTGAACAATCATCGTTTCGTGAGGCAGTGATTCGCCACCCACAGAAACAGTATGTTCTTTAACCATTAGACGAAGGTGTGTGTAAGTTTAAATCAAATAATTCTCATAAAAACATCCTAGTATATTTAATAAACTAGTTTTTTTACAAAATAAAGAAATAAAAATAGTTTAAGGGGTTGGAGAAGCAAAATAAAACAAAAGAACATAAGAGAAGACATTACCTTAAAATCGGGTAACTCTTTTTGATTTGAGCCAAAGGCTTCCTTGGGAAGACTTCTGCCCAAGGTGAGGCTTCTCAGAGTAAGAGAGGGAATTTGAAAGAGTACTTGGGTAGAGTTTGGCCGAGCCAAATGGCTTTGAAGGTGTGAATAAGGTGTTTGAGGTGGGGGCTTTTATAAGAGGAGTGGAAGGGCACTCTTGGAAAGTCATGAAATTTTACTTTATTATGAAATGATTTTCGGATTGGAAAAGTCCCACAATGATATATTTCTAGGATAAGGTGATAAGGGTTCTAAATATACCCATCCAATAGGTTTTATACAAGTTTATGTCTTATATTTTACCTTATCTTTTGATTTTATTTAAATTGTTCATTAATGAGGTAATCGTTGCATCATCATGGTGTCATAAATAAATTTATTTATTTAATGCCTAAAAATCATAAAAAAATTACCATGATTTAGGAAATATTTTTATATTTTCAATTAATATTTATAGTCGAAAAGTTAACTTATATAACCCCATGTAATAATTTTTTTAGTAAAACAACACATGTTTGTGACACTTTTATTTTTACTTTAAATTAAAAGTTAATAATGTCATTTTCTTACCCAAGTGGCTCCATGGGGTCCCCAAGTTGACCCATGGATTGTATTGGTCATCCATTACTTACCCAAAAAGGGTACGATAAGTTTAAAGGTAATTTCATATTATTATAACATTATATTTACCTTAAATTACATTAATTACCTTTAATCGCAATTAATAAAACTTAAAAGTTACTATTCACTGAAAATTATTTTCATCTCATTGAACCACATTTTACTTACTAATGACAAACATATATGTTGGATTTTTTAAATTCAATTCACAGAAGTGGTAAAGTTTCATTTAAACAAAAAATTAGTTTTTTAACTACCACTTAGTGGTTTCACTATTCATCAAAAATTGAAGTTTCTCAGAACAATACCAAAAATCCACCCTAAGATATAATTGATATTCCAAATTCAAAAATGATGTCTATTTTAAAAAATTCCAAACATATAAGTTTCATTAATTAATTTCATAATTAATTCCTGTTGTCAAAACAAATAGCGTGTTTTTAAGAAACAATATCAATCAAAAGATTGACAATTGTTTATATCCAAATTCAAAGTGAAATTAATTCTAATGACCACCATTAGATAAAATGATAAAATTATATTATAATTATAATTTAAAACCAGTCAATATTATAATTTATCACTATAAATTATTTTGATTAAAAATGTTGTTTTTAAGTATTTTTCACTATTCATTGAAAATTTGAAGTTCTCCGAAAAATACCAAAAATTCAACATAGGATAATTTCGATATTCCAAATCCAAAAATGAAGTCCATTCTGAAATATAAAATTTATATAATTTCAAAAGGTGTCTATTACTATTCATAACGGCTACTTTTATTGGACGCGGTGTGTTAGAACTCGAGGTTGCGTACAACACACGCTGCTCTATTATTCAAAGAGAAGCATACCACGGAATCTTGGGGTGTTACATTCTCCCCTCCTTTAATAAATTGCATCCTCGCAATTTGAAATTTCTCTTCAAAAATAAAAGGTTGAAAGTAGCATATACCTTTGTGGAAAACCCACATTGGAAATAAGGTTAATAAGAATATAACTTTAAAAGAAATAAAGAAAAGTAGAAAGGTCACCCAAGATAGCCCATACTAGGATTCTATGAAAACATGGATATAGAGGAGAAACAAACCATCAAGGTCTGATGGAGAGTTGTAGAAAACAGTATTAGGAGGAAGATAACTACAAGAAAATTACAAACTTGTGATTGGTTAAACGGTCTTTGATTCCCTAGTAGGAAAAGTTAACCGACAACGTTTTTGTTTTAAATTACCTTTCATAAAGTTGAGGAATTAATTTTGGAGATTTACTAAGAACGTAAGGAAATATACTTACTTTTCATGTAGACTTTCATTCTTCAATAAATTTTTACCACAAACCTATCTTTCACTCCAAAAGGTAATAGAATTCAAAAATATTATATTTATCCTAATCGTCCAAGATTCCAAATATTAACACATACCATTTATATTAGGAAAACTAATGTGTAATAACGAGGGACTTCCTGTAGGCTAGTGGTAGGTAATTAAGGCATGTCACACTATGGTTGTGGGTTCGATTCCTACAGCTTTGTCTGACACAATGGGTTATCCCACGACCTGGAGGTTGTCCTTTTCCTAAAACTATAGTATTATAATATTCCAAAAATAATCTTCATAAATGTTTTAACCTTAAAACAATACTTTAGAAAGTTAAACTTAATCCATTCCAACCTTTATAGTTATCCAAAATACCCCTGTCCAGACCTTCTCTAAATGGTCTCTAAATTTAAAAATCAATTCATCAGATTCCCTAAACAAAGAAAAGTTTATCTTATTGTCACATACAAAAAATATGATTACCTTCATCATATTAAGACATTAATGAAAACAACAAGTACTGCATTACAATCCTTATATATATCACATTATTCTTATAACCATAATATAGTTCTTGAGTTGAAAAACACAAATACAATAATTATTCCACTTCATCTGTAGTAACAGCATAAGCTTGGCCTTGCTCCCTTTACCTTTTCTGAGGTAAGTTTCATTGGCGATTTGGGAATTCATTTTCATAATTCCCCATTTCTCTATAATTATAGAATTCAACATTGACAGTCTCTTTCTTTCCCTTATAATCACGAGCCCAATGAACTTTTTCTACACATTTATAACAAACTCCAATTCCTTTTAGGCAAGTACCGGGGTGATTTTTCCCACAATTATCGCATAATGGAAAATCCTTCTTTCCCTTTTTCCCTTTATCTTTCTCTTGTTCCACAATTCTCTTTTTCTCTTGCTTTACTTTATTGTCATAAGATTTAGAGAATTCATTTTCAGTCTTGATAGAACATGAGACTATATCTTCGTACGTTGAGAAAGATTGTGATACTAATGCTCGATGGAGAAATGGTTTTAACCCATCAAAGAAACGATCAATCCTACTTCTTGGGTTACGTATATAATCTGCAGCATGCCTCGCTAACCTTGTAAAGTTAAACTCATACTTTACGACAATCTCATTATCCTTTTGCCTCAGACTCAGAAATTGCCTTTCCATATCTACTCGATGGTCACGATGAAAGTATTTTTCTAATAAAATCTCTTTGAACTCTCTCCATTCCATACTTGATACTTCTTCATCTTCCTTTTTATTTTGAATCAATGACCACCATTGATCAGAATCTCCAGTGAGGTGGTAAACATCCATGATAACCTTTTCCCTTTCACTACTCCCCAAGGCATGGAATATTTTCTCTAAAGAATTTATCCATTGCTTAGCTACTAAGGGAATTGTACTCCCATTGAATATTGGTGGTTGTTGCCTCATGAAGCGGTCTAACATTGATCCTCCACGTTGTGGATCAGGGTGCTCCATACGAGTAAGGTTATTATTCATAACTGAGTGAGTTATCCTAGTATGGTGATAAGATGATCAGCACCAGTTGTATTACCAGCTCCATTATAATTATCTTGAACAAGAGGTAAATCCCTACATAGAGTGTGTGCATTGATACAGTTTACATTCCTTCCACTAGGCACCATTTCTAAACAATGGCATAAACTATATCAGTTTATGAATCAAAATACATAATTCCATACTTGTAAAACACTTAACATAAATTAAACTGTTTATTGAAATAATCCATAATCATAAAAATGTTTTCTTTGAGGATGTATATACTCATAAACCCTTCATAATGGTTTTTAAAGAAAATGAGAATTATCCTTAGCATATCCCCCGGGAGTGTCGTAACCAAGAGTGTAGTAAGGCCCGTTGTTGTGCACAAGTTCTTGTTCGATTCAAGCTCAAAGTGGTGTTTTCAGGTTTTACCCCTAGGTACATCTGTGCCAGAGCAGCCACTACCTGCTCATATCCAGACAGGGATGTATTTCTCATAAAATACACAAAATCTATACTGTACCAAAATTCTAGGATGTTCTTCTATACTAATCCTCAAAGTCTATCTTAGGGCTATGTTCTCTAATCAGAGTTTATCTAAATATAGATTCTAGGGTTAGTACTAAACTACCTCTGATACCAACTATAATTCCCCGACCCCAGTTACCCAAAGTTGGTGCATTATTACATAACATTGGCATGATCACAAAATATCAAGTCTCGAAAGTCAGATTAGTTTATTAGCCTTGGAAACAGTAGATACATTCATAAATGTTACATTACATCATAAAGTGAAAAACTACAATAACATGGTCTCCAGAGTCCACATTCATATCCCTTTCAGACTATCCCTGCAGGTCAGTCATAAAATATTTCTTCACATCCTAGGAAAAATAAAACATAGAAAGGGGTGAGCTCAGATGCTCAGTAAGGATAACAATATAGCGGAAACTTTAATAAATAAATATAAGAATTTATGGCAATGTATAACTAAAAAAGCCTTTTAAACTTGAACTTCAGCATAATATGGAAAAAATAAAATGAAATAATGCCATTTAATTATTCACATGGATATTCTACTAGTCGAATAATCACATGAAATATCAATAACCACATTCATAATGATGGAATGCATAATGCCAGACTATCATAACCACATAGTCAAGGCCTTATGCCAAGACTAAAAATAAGATTTTTTCAAGCCCTTGTGCCAAGACACTAGTTTGTCTCATGAGACCTACCGATGCATCGAGGAGATATATTGGGCTCCACCCGTCACTTATTATGTCAAATTCATTCATTATATTAAAAGGTTTAAACATATCATAGACAATGCCTGAGAACCATAACATAATCGTATCACATAAAATATGCATAAAGGAAACATAAAATTTCCACATTTCAATCACAAGATATCAATAAAACACATTAATATAATCAAAACAGTATCAAAACCATTTTCAATACCAAAATAAAAGAAAAGTAAAACTTAGTATTTATTTTTCATTTAAAAAAATTTATGGCTTTTAGAGGAAGCTGAAACTCAAATAATGGTCATGACGGCAGAGAAGTCGTTGTCTCCACATACGTAAGACAAAACATTCCTTTTTTCGTTTAGTAAAAACGCTTCGTATAAAAATATTCCTTTTGACTAAAATTCAAAGGGGTTTATACACCGTATAAAAGAAAGTTGTGTATAAAACAAAATATGTCTCAATGAAAGGAGATTGAGACGAAGTCCCTTACCTCGTGTCTGACATGACTCGATCATTCTTTAACCTCCTGAATAATAAACTAGAGTAAATTTATAATTTCTTAAGAACCTTTTTTAAGTTCATTATTCCTTCTATATCACTTATTACCATGTTATGAACATTATGTAATTATTTCAGTTAATAACGGTCATTTTGTCGATCTTTGGTACTTGAGTCAAAAATAAACTTCTTATAATTACAAGTTGTTCATGTGGTAAAATATCCATTATATCCAGAATTATATTCATGATGTATATATCATATATATCATACATATCCAGTATATACATTCATTTATAATATTACATAACATTTAGAGGTAAGAAATGAAATGCACCGTTCATGGAGACGGTAAGCCTTACTTACGCATGAACACAACTTTCATTTCTATTTCGTATTTAATGGAATGAAATCATAATGATATAATGGTATATTATAATTCCAGTATAATATCATATATAATATCATTTACTCCATCCTTTATATGTCCCACATATGGCATTAACGATTCAAATCACTTTGAGGGGGCGGTAGTTCGCACTTCCTAAAATGAAATTATCGCGTTTACCCATAATGGAAATCATAAAGGTATGACATAAATGAAAAATACAGAATCATAAGGAAAACATAAACATAATATATATCATATATAAATATAGTTACATATTAATGGCCACCATGAAATGTGTTTAAAGAAGATTGAACAATCATCATTTCGTGAGGCAGTAATTCACTACCCACAGAAACAGTGTGTTCTTTAACCATTAGACGAAGGTGTGTGTAAGTGTAAATCAAATACTTCTCATAAAAACATACTATTATATTGAAGAAACTGGTGTTGTTACAAAATAAAGGAATAAAAAGAGTTTAAGGGGTTGGAGAAGCAAAATAAAACAAAAGAACATAAGAGAATACATTACCTTAAAATTGGGTAACTCTTTTTGATTTGAGCCAAAGGCTTCCTTGGGAAGACTTCTGCCCAAAGTGAGGCTTCTAGAAGTAAGAGAGTTAATTTTAGAGAGTATTTGGGCAGAGTTTGGCCGAGCCAAATGGCTTTGAAGGTGTGAATAAGGTGGTAGAGGTGGGGGCCTTTTATAAGAGGAGAGGAGGGGAACTCTTGGAAAGTCATGAAATGTTACATTATTATGAAATGATTTTCAGATTTTAAAGGTCCGAAAATGATATATTTCTAGAATAAGGTGATAAGGGTTCGAAATATATTCATACAATAGGTTTTAGAAAAGTGTAAGTCTTATATTTTACCTTATATTTTCATTTTATTTAAATTGTTCATTAATGAGGTAATCACTGTGGTGTCATAAATAAATTTATTTATTTAATGCCTAAAAATTATTAAAAAAATACCATGATGTAGGAAATATTTTTAGATTTCCAATGAATATTTATAGTCGAAAAGTTAACTTATATAACCCCATGTAATAATTGTTTTAGTAAAACAACACATGTTTGTGGCACTTTTATTTTTACTTTAAATAAAACGTTATTAGTGGCATTTTCTTACCCAAGTGGTTCTATGGGGTCCCCAAGTTGACCCATGGATTGTCTTGGTCGGCCATGACTTACCCAATAAGGTTAGGACAAGTGTAAAGGTAATTTCATATTATTATAACATTATATTTACCTTAAATTACACTAATTACCTTTAATCGTGATTAATAAAACGTAAAAGTTACTATTCACCAAAAATTATTTTCATCTCATTGAACCACATTTTACTTACTAATGACAACCATGTATGTCGGATTTTTAAAATTCAATTCACAGAAGTGGTAAAGTTTCATTTAAACAAAAAAATTAGTTTTTTAACTTCCACTTAGTGGTTTCACTATTCATCAAAAATTGAAGTTTCTCAGAATAATACCAAAAATCCACCCTAATCTATAATTGATATTCAGAATTCAAAAATGATTTATATTTTAAAAAATTCTAAACATATAAGTTTCATTAATTAATTTCATAATTAATTCCCGTTTTCAAAACAAATAGCGTGTTTTTAAGAAACAATATCAATCAAAAGATTGACAATTGTTTATGTCCAATTTCAAAGTGAAATTAATTATAATGACCAACATTGGATAAAATGGTAAAATTATATTCTAAATATACTTTAAAACCACTCAATAGTATAATTTATCCCTATAAATTATTTTTATTAAAAATGTTTTCTTAAGTATTTTTCACTCTTCATTGAAAATTGGAAGTTCTTGGAAAAATACCAAAAATTCAACATAGGCTAATTTTGATATTCCAAATCCAAAAATGAAGTCCATTATGAAACATAAAATTTATATAATTTCAAAAGGTGGGTATTACTATTCATAACGGCTACTTTGATTGGTTGCGGTGTGTTAGAACCTGAGGTTGTGTACAACACACGCTGCTCTATTATTCAAAGAGAAGTGTACCATGGAAGCTTGGGGTGTTACAAGTTTGGATTTTATTTTTGGGTGAGTAACACAAACTCTTGTGTTGTTTAAAGATTTATACATTAATTAATTGTGAACACGTTAATTTGGTGGCTGTAAAGGGATTCCAAAACTAAACCATTAGAATCATGCATACAAAAAATGAATAATATATGAGAAGATATGATTACATATGATTTAATAGTTGTTAATTTAATATAAATATGACGAATATAAAATTGTTGAGGTCATAAAAGGAAATCCCATTAAAAATTTAGTGTGAGGTTCCTTATAAAGAGGAACATATTTGGGCCTAAATAAAATAACTAGGTTGTTTTACACAATAGTTGGGTTCCCCTAGATTATCTTTTGTAATGAAATAATGTAATTATTGAATCTATTTTTTCCAAGTGGGTAATTTCATAATGTAACATAGTACCCCTATAATATACTTTATCATTTTTTATGTTTAATTTGGGTGAAATCTATCTAGGAATACCCAAGTATCAGAATTCTAGAGGAATAAAGTTTATTATTATCTATTTGGTGTATATTGAAAAGAGTTTTCCAATATACGACCAAAGAATCATAACTGTTATCATTCTGATGAATTCCTTTCTAAATAAATCACAATACAAGTTTAACACCATAAAAATTCAATATCTTTGTGAAATATTTTTATTGGATCTCTAAAAGGAAAAAATATTTAAGGTCATCAATTTTAGTGGGACCACTATCATTAAAATTTCTTAATGAAAATAAATAATAAATGATAATCACCCATTGATTTTTACTATTTTTATATTATGGAATACATCACATTAATAATTTAGATATCACTAATAGGTTTGACATACAAAATAGTGAAATTTTGGTATTTAGGATTGAGAAGTGTTTCCAAGGAAAAACTTCATAGTATATGTATTTGAATTGTATCAATATTAATTCCACTGACTCTTAACAATGGGTATTGGATACTGGGTGTGTGTCCAATATTTTTTTTGACAAACACATATGTGAAATATGACTTAATAGATGAATGGTTGAGAATATCTTCATGTTCCTAACAGAGAAAAGGTTTTTACATTATAAATTAGAACTTATGATCTAATAATACATAGTGGATTATTCATAGTACTTTTGAAAAGTTATTTTCTTCCATCCATGAAGAAGAAAATTATTTTTTGTGTCTTCATTAGAAAAGATAAAAATTTCTTTCATTATTAAGAACAAAATGTTCTCTAGATATTAGAATTAAATTTTTTGTGGTATTGGGAACATAATTAATGATTTGTATATTCTAGATGTGTATAATACAATTTTTATCATTCATAATAAGAAGGTTAGGGTTGATTCCAATATGAACTTACTTTGTTATTATACCCAAGATTTTATAAAATATAAATGCATTCAAAGATAATAATAGATGGATTTTTTATCTCATTTTATTATGAATCATTTGATATATGTGAATCTTATTTACTAGAAAAAATGAAAATTTAAAATTTTGGGATAAAATATGAACGATCCAGTGGACTACTTGATCTCATACATAGAGGTGTATATAGACCAATGTGTACTCAATAAGTTTTTAGTTTTTGGAACCTTTTTACTTTTACAGATGGATTTAATTGTTATGTCTATGTGATTCTAATGAAATAGAAGTATGAAACTTTTAAGATGTTAAAATAATTTCAATATGATGTACATTATAAAATGGGAAAAATTTTAAGATTATATAATTATATAAGTGTGTTGACTAATTGATTTAAAAATTCCTAACTCATTTGATATATTGAAGAATTTTTTCATAACTCCCTCCTCCTTGAATGAAAAAATGGAATGGTTTGTCTAAACATTGGAATATTTCCATTTTAGACATGTTAAGGTCACTGTTGAGTATATTCAACCTTCCTATTTCATTCTTGGTATATTCTCTACATACTACTATATTTTAGTTAAACCACTTTCCATTTAAAGAAGTTATAATGGAACCATATGAGATATATTATGGGAAATATCTCAATTTTTCTTTAATAATGGTTTAAGAATGTAAATTACTCATATTATTAATAGATTCGATGAATTTTATCCTTTATTTTAAAAATGTTTATTTTTTGGTTATCCTATAGAAACTAAGAGATATTATTTTATCAACCCTATTGAACAAAAAAAATTATTGACCAAGAAATATTTTTCATAGAAATAAAACCATGAGATCAAGTGATCAATGGGTGGATGTTAAACTGGGTTATGTTTAGGAAAAATTAGTATTAATTTTTCCTTATATGGAATTTAAGCTGGTTTTTCATAGAGTTGCTGAATAATAAAGGACTCAAGATGCACAGGAACCTTGAATTTATTGTAGGATTCATTTATATATAGTGAGAAATGGATTTCACATAGAAAATGATTATAATGAATTATTCATAGAAGATTAACCTACTTCCTACCAAGTGTCCAATGAGAATTTTGATTCCTTGGAGTAGTTAAAATCCATAGAATCTAAGACGGACACCATATACACTAAACGAGTTTGGATCATGGTGGTTCCACCTAAATGGGTAAGTCCCATATGGTGTATATGGTTTTTTCTCAAGAAAAATGACATGTATGGTAGATTTTATACCAATAAAAATCACTTGGTTGTGAGGGGTAACATACAAATTCCTGTTTTTAACTATAAAAAGTCAATTTCACCTATTTTGATGACAAATTTCATTTATATTTTTCTATCCATTTCCGATAATTTTGATTTATTGATATATTAAATGGGTTTAAAATCACATTACATAATAGAACTTTTGTCAAGGACATGTATATGGTTTAAATAAATGGTTTTAAAGTGTCTAATGAATCTTTTAATGGTTTGTAAGTTTTTAGAGTCAATTTATGTAATAAGAAAATATTATTAGAGTTAGAATATTTTATTTGATAATTAAATTAATTAGTTTGGTTTCATCATCAGTGCAGTTGATTCTTGTGTATAAAAGTGGGAGTTTTATAGTATTTCTAATATTGTATGTAGATGACATACTATAATATCAAAAATTATTTCTCAACTCATAACATAGTAGAGATGCTGTGGGGATAATTTTTATCAATTAAATAATTGGGTGAATCTACTTATATACTCAATATGAAGATATACTGAGTTATATCCCAATAGGTTTCTTATATCGTCATTAAACACATATATCAGTAAAATTACAATGTAGTTTAGCATGGAGAAATCTATGTAGGGGTATTTACCTTCATTAATTGGAAAAAATATTAAGAATATTTGTTATCCTTTTAATGAATTAGAAATGATGGGTATGATTCCTTATGGTTCCACCATGTGATATCTCATGTCTTCCATGATGTGTACATGACACATTGTGTCTTATGTTTATAGAATAATAAGAAGATAACAATCAAATAATGGTGAAAGTCATTGGATTACTAGGAAGATAATTTTAAATTACTTTATGGGTACAAATCATATACACATGTTCTTTAGAGGAAGGGATGAACTATCTGCAAAGGGTCACACAAATGACAGTTTCCAATCAGATAAAAGGAGATAAGAAATATCAATTTGGATTTGTGTTGAGACAAAATAGATGAGTTATTAGTTGGAAGAGTTCAAGAAATGGGACCATATATGAATTTATAAAAAATTCATAGTATGTTACTATATCAGATGTTATGAAGGAATCTATTTGGATCATTAATTTCATTAAAAAACTTAGTTTAGTTCCAAGAATTGAGAGAGTAATTGAGAAAAATTATAACAAAATTGGGGGTTTTACTCAAAACAAGGAACCCTGGTACCACCAAAAGAAAAAAACGCATATTCTATAAATACTATATCATATGATATTTCATTTAGAGGTGAGATATAAGAACCCTATTTTGGATACAAAGGACTTTGGAATATTCTTGATATTATTCCAGAGAAGTTCCTTTAGACGGCATGCGATTCCGAGCCCCGGAGTGGCCAGAATTAAATTTTCAGTGTGTTCACACTAAGAATGCCAAATAAATGGGATGACTCCTAAACGGAGCTTCGGATCAGAGGTCTAAGTGTACGGATGGGTCCAGAATGGAGTTTTTACCCTATGAACGACATTAAACGTGTCGGTGCGGGACTTTTGGACCCCTCGCCCACTTCTGGAATGTTAAACGGATAAATTAATTAATTAATTTATTCGTTTAATGGATTAACTCAAGTATCTCTTAAATGGTGGCTTGGATTAGAAAACGGAGGGCACAGTTGAGTTCGGAGCATTCCGTTTATCCTAGGAGGGGTATAAGTTTCACGGGCGCGGGCCGTCTGTGAAAAATGACCCTAGGGGCGTTTTTGTAATTTGGCGGCCCGGGTACTAAGTTTAATAACATTTGATCGGGGCCTCGGATTAAAATTCTGAGATATCCACTA
This sequence comes from Viscum album, assembly GCA_963277665.1. Taxonomy (NCBI): domain Eukaryota; kingdom Viridiplantae; phylum Streptophyta; class Magnoliopsida; order Santalales; family Viscaceae; genus Viscum; species Viscum album. Next base: position 2,110,863,058 of record OY728157.1, on the reverse strand, counting down.
CGCTCAGAGCGTGGTGTTTACCCTATGGGAGGCTTAACCTCGACCCCTTCGAAAGTTTTAGACGCGGGTTAAATTGGGGGTTTTAATTAATTAAAATTTTAATTACTTTTATTTTTAAACCCTAATCACCCCCTCCATCTCCTCCTTTGCTGCTCTCTGGCGAAAGAGCTCCCAACCAAGGAGTCCTCAACAATACCTCCTCCATCTCTTCCTCCTCTTCAAGGTGTAGCGACCGGCGGATCGATCAAGAAACTTCGAGTTGCGCCCTGTAGGTAGGATCTTGATTTCGTTTTTGATTTCCTGCATTTCGAGCTCAATTTACAGATTCAAATTGATGTTTAATCTTCGAACAAAGCCCGTAGTTGCGTAGTAGTTTTTCTAAGATTCTCGTTGCAGGTTTCGAATAGAAAATAAGAGCTCTGAGGTGACCGCAGTGCTTCGCCGAAGATCAACGGGTTTTGGTGTTCGTCCGGCGGTTTTTGGGTGCTCTGGCGAGCTAGGACGGCGGTCCGGCGGTTTTCCCCGGGCGGCGATGGCGGTTCTCAACTGGGTGAGGCGGCGTCGGCCGAGCGAGCACGGGAGGCGGCCGGTGGAGCGGAGTGGGGTCGGCGGGGCTCTCCAGCGCAGACGGCGGGGCGCAGCGAGCGGGGAACGCAGGATGGCTGGGGGCTTCGTAGTGCGGGTCTTCAGCGGAGGCGCCGGCGAGCGCCTGGGCAGGGGGAGGTCGGCAGCTGCCTTCGGGCGGGCGACGCAGGGGGAGACCGGCCGACATAGCCGGCCGGTTGCTGCGGAATCCGAGATCGCGCGACGACCTCGGGGGGTGAGCTGGACCCGGCCAAATGGTCGGGTTGACTTTAAAAAAGGGGTCCCTCAAGACCCTGATGCGGGTTTTAAAAAAAACATAATAATAAAAATAAATAATTAATAAGTTATAGTAATAATAATAATATTATTATTATTATTATGCAGATGGTTTAAAATTTAAAAATCAGCCCGGGGGTCGGATTCGCGCGCCGTCAGTGGAAACTCGTTCCTTGGAACGAATAGAATATTTTGATATAGTTTCGGGGATTTTTAATCCCCGAAACGAGGGTCTCGGTGGCGTGACACACCATTAAGTGCTTCGGCGTTTTTCTCGGGGTTCTTGTTCTAGACGGCGCAGACACATCCGATGTCCGAATTGAGCACCGTCAGTGTCATTGCGACCTAGGTGTCGAGCCGGAGTTTTCCAGTATGTTTTCGGGTGCCAAAACCGGAGTTGAGACGTGGGCCCCACGGGTCGTCTTTTGAGCTGCGTGCAGCGCTTTACAACATTTTCATCGGGCGTCCGTTTGGGGCGTGTGAGTAGTTAATTCTGGGTGTTTTTCTGAGGACATTGCGATGGCGCAATCCTCCCGCTTTGTTTCTGCACGATGTTGTAGGCCCCGCGAGGGCCATTTCGGGAGTTGACGGTGATTTCCAGCTTTATCACCGGGTGTCCGTTTTGGACAAGTGAATAGTCCATCTTGTGTACTTTTTTGAGAGCATCGCAATGGCATGATCTGTTCTTTGTGTTTCGGGACCAGGATATGGGTCCCACGAAGCACCGCTCGTGTGCGGTGCACCGGAATGAATCTTTTTCTCCAGATATCCGTAGTTCTCTAGTGAGCAGTCTTTTTGATGTGTCTTTCCGCGGAGATCTCAATGGTGCGATGCGCCTGACTGTTTTCGAGGTCGAGGATTAGGATCACGGGATGTCATTCGGGCATAAGGCGGTGTCGGTGACTTTTCTGTCGGATATCCATTTGAGGCGAGTAGGTAGTCTATCTCGCATTTTTTTCCGCGAGGATTACAACGGTGTGATCTGTTCAGGTGATTGGAGCCTCTTACGCTATCTTATTAAATGTGGAAATGTGAAGGTGCCCCACGGTGGTTCTTCTACCGCATTTTTAGTGGACCCTTGGCGTGTGATCGCGTTCACTCTTGGGAGATTAAAGTAATTCTTGAAGGGATGTAGTTGTCTGTGCCAAGGCCGGTGTGGTGGCTAGTTGTAGTTGTTACGTTACACATTCGTGTTGATTTTGGGTGTTGTGTGCACGATAGCCTTTGGGCTGGAATGTGGTATACTCTGGGAGTATACGGGAACGCTTGGAGGTACATGTGGTTGTTTGTATCTAAGAACGTGTGTGCACTTGGTTGGGGTTCACTTGGGGCCACACGTCGTGTGGGTCCCATGTGTGTGTCGTGTTATGCTTTGTGTACCTTTGACCTCTCAAAACATAGAGGGTCCCTTTGTTCTCGTTTGTTGACCAGTGCGGTTGAGTTTTCCCCTGGTTTGGTTCTCGTTTGTTGACCAGCAGGGTTGAGTTTTCCCCTGGTTCTGTTCTCGTTTGACCAACAGAGATGGTTTGGTTCCTCTATTTCTTCAACTGTGAGGGGTTTCAGTATCGTGCCCCTTTCATCGGACTACGGCACCATTTACAACAACAGGTGTTCATACAGTGTGGGTGTTTTCCCCACTTTCTGGAATGAGTTGCCTCGGTCTGCTTTGACAGTGACTCAGCGTATTGGAGCGTGGTCGCCTTGAGAGGCCCGTGGAGTTTCTCCCATTCCTTCGTGATCCCTGGTAGAGTTCTTTTGGATTCGGTCTGACCAATACTTTACACGGGCACTGATCCTCTACCCAGGAGGTTGTTTCCAGCAGGGCTGAGGTTGTTTCGAGCAGGGCTTGCTAGTAGTACCATCCAGTAGGGACGGCTTATGGGATACCATCCAGCAGGGATGGCCAGAGCAGTTTCAGGTTTACCTCCAGCGGGGCTGGGCCGTGGTCCCCGATGTCAGGTTTACCTCCATCTGGGCTGGGCAGTGGTCCCTGATGTCGGGTTAACTCCATATGGGCTGGGCAGTGGTCCCGTCGCCGACTTTAGTCGGGTCACCCTCCAGTGGATTACCCTGTTACGGGACTGGGCAGTGTGGCGCCCGTCAACTCTTCCCATTTCTCCCTATAGTGGGAACCCGTTGACTTCTAGGGATCACCCTCCAGTGGGGATGGGCAGGGGGTCGCCTATCGACTTTGAGGAGACCTCTCGACTGTGGGGCAGTGACAAGTTGTGGTTTGACGTTCCCCCAGAACTCTCAAGTACAAGGAGATTTTTCCCCACCGAGACGCGTCCTTGCGATGCGACCTAAAACTGTGCGGGCGATTCAGTGCCACCCAAAGTGGATAGTTTCGAGGTGCGGGGATTTGAGCCCTTGACTTGCAGTTCGGGGCAGACGTGTGAGATGATAGGCATCGATGGTGTTTTCTTATGGGACTATTGGCTACTCACTTTCTTGGGCTGAGCTATGGGATGGAGATCCCCTTACAACCTTATTTGGGCTTCTTGTTGAGCATATGTATATACCTTGTTCTAGTACCCACGTCTTGGGTTTGTTTATTCTCCTTCCAGGAGAGGCGAAGACGCGCAGGGTATGCCACATGCTTTCCATGTCTAACTTCTCATAGTTGGATGAGTGTACTCTATTACTATACGTAGAAAAGACTCGATGGGAAGTTCATCTTCTCACCATTTCTAGCTCCTTGTGTCTGGATGAGTCTACCTTCTTTCCTCTTGTTGGGTTGAGCTGGAATCTTTACTATACTATTTACTGTAATCTTTACTACACTCTCAGTTGTACCTCTTTACTTTCCATATTCAATCTACTGCTCACCCTTCAGTACCTCCTTTGTTGCTCCCTCGAGCCTTTGAGGTATCCTACTGAGTATTTTTATACTCACCCCTGCTTTGGATTTTCCCACACTTGGTGTGCCATTGTATACGATGGATAGGTTGGTTGTGACTTCAGTGGAGATTAGGAGTTCAGGAGCTTGGACTATGTGTCGTGGTCGGAGTCAGGTTCCTGGTGGGGAACCCTTCCAGCTGTTTTTCTTTTGTTTACCTCTTTCCAGGTTGTGGAACCTTTTCTGGTTGGGCGTGTGTTTTCCCCTTTTCTTTTCAGTGTACCTTCAGCTTTTACTTTGTACTTTTAGAGGTCGATGCACTTTGTGGTTTATTTATAGCATTTTACCTTTACTTTACTTGTCTTTTCTCTTTTACTCTGCACTTTTTCATTAAGTGAGTTTCATGTGTGTTTATAGGTACTTAGGCAAAGGCCTCCCCATGTTATTGGGCCTTCGGCGCTGTTTGCCAGCCCCTGGCCTATGGATTCGGGATTGGGGTAGTTGTGGCTCGAGCCCAGGTAGGGTCGGGTCGTGAAAAAGTGGTATCAGAGTTGGTTCATTCCTTGATACATTGTTCAGACATCCCTAAAAAGGAATTGGTTGGGATATAGGGCAACAGTGTTAACGTGTCTCGAGAGCGGCTCTCAGAATAGGGAGTCCAGTGATGGTGCGGCGGTCGGCGTATCCATTCACCTGGACCATGATAACCCTCTTGTCGACTCAGCATGATGAGACACTTGTTGCAGGGAAATTGGTTTGTGCATCACATAGGATTGAGTCTTTGATTTTCCTTCTTGAGCCAGATTCTCATCATTGTTGTTGTGATATACAGATATGCTCATTTGATCGCGTCACTCCTTGATAATATTCAGGATTTCTCCGCGAAGACAGTCAGCCAGGATACCAGCATGGGTTCATGATGACGACCCTATGATCTATGAGGACTCAGTCCAGGACCCATCATGTGATCCCCTTTCTTCGGGTGGGCTGGTAGCAGCACCCCCACCTATTGAGCAGCAGATAGCTTCAGTAGAGCAGGCTGAGTTTGAGAGCAGGTTGAGCGCACTCCGCGAGTTCCAGCGGCAGGGACCACTGAAGTTCAGTGGTGAGCCAGACCCTCAGGCAGAATAGGTTTTTTTGGGAAATAGTGGTTCACCTCTTCAGGCTTGTGCAGATGCCGGCAGATCAGAGAGTGGCTTTAGCAGCCAACCTTTTTTGTGGAGCATCTTGGAATTGGTGGAGTCTGGTGACTCGGTTTCTTGACGAGTCGTCGCTTTCGTGGGGTGACTTTCATTTATTGTTTCGTGAGTATTTTTTCCCCTCCTACTTGCACTCCATTCAGATTCAGGAGATCCTGCAATTTTAGCACGGAGGGATGACGATGGCCGAGTACGCGGCTAGTTTTCCAGACCGTGCACGCTTTTACCCGGACTTGGTCCATGACGACAACATCCGAGCGTGGAAGTTTGAGCAGGGTCTCCGCCGAAAGATTCGTGTTTTCATAGTACCGTTGGGCATTTTCACATATGCTGGGGTGCTAGATCAGGTGCTGGTGAAAGAGAGCTTCCTATCACATTCTAGAGTTGGTGGTGGCAGCAGGCACGTTGGAGCCGAGACGTCTGCCGCAGCTAGCGGGCATCGGTAAGCAGAACCTCGATGTAGTTGGTTTTCTGACAACTGGACTCAGTGTCATGTTCGTACAGCACAGTGGCGCCGGAGGGCACCAGTGCATCCGGAGAGAGTTGGTTCTATTCTTGCGATGGGCGAGGTCACATGGCATGGGATTGCCCGACCCGGCATGCGGAGAGCTTCGGGCAGGCATCAGGTGCACCACCACGACGTAGGTAGCGTCATGATCAGAGTAGCGCCCAGAGAGGTGGTGCTAGCAGAGGAGCGAAAGGAGATGGAAGTGGGGGATGGCTTTACTAGGTCTTTCCATCACCACTAGGCAGTCCACATCAGGCTCTAGGAGCTGACAGTTGGGACCGCGGACAATCGTGAGCCTTCGATGTCTACGATCCTGCAGAGAAAGAGGTGATAAGAGGTACGCTCTACATCTCTTCTACTTCTTTCAGTAGAATTATTAGAATCTGTGTTAAATTATTTTCTCCCTGCTCCTTGTTTAATGTGTTACCAGGGTGGCATGGGGCATCGGTGTAACCCTTTGTTGGTAAGGTAAAAGGTGTAGAACCTTTCTCTCCAGTATATGGTGTCGACTCCATCGCTTTCCGAGTGTGTAAGAGATTTTTGGTTGTGAGACATCAACTGTGGAATCTTGCGTGACCAGATATCCTTGGGTGTTTCACCATATGGATGTTCTGAAGGGGGAATCATCGAGCCTTGTTCCTAGTGCGAGCGGTGATTCTAATCGTGGCGTGCGACATAGGGGTTCAGTCAGGGAGGTGAGCTACCCCCGAGAGCCTTCGGGCCGTTTGATAATGTGTGAAGGGATGGCGAGGTTTCCTACCGCCTTGCCCTAACCCCAATTATGGAGTGGGTGAATGATGTCTCCTACGTGGTTTACTTGAAGATATGTGTGTGTGCTCCTATGCATGTCATTGAAAAGGGCAGACCTCGCATGAACAGATCAAATCATTTGGTCTATGTGTGGTGACGCGGAGTTGTGCAAGAGTTTTTCTGGGTACGGGAGAGCCACGTGCGGGCTTAGTACCCTGAGTTATTCCCTGGTTTTACTTTTTGGGGATGAAACTCTTGAAGTAAGGAATGATGTAAGAACCATTTTTTTCTACAAAGGACTTTGGAATATTCTTGATATTATTCCAAAGCAGCGCCTTCAGACGACATGCGATTCCGAGCCCCGGAGTGGCCAGAATTAAATTTTCAGTGCATTCACACTAAGAACACCAAATAAATGAGATAACTCCTAAACAGAGCTTTGGATCAGAGTTCTAAGTGTACGGATGGGTCCAGAATGGGGTTTTTACCCTATGAACAACATGAAACGTGTCGGCGCGGGACATTTGGACCCCTCACCCGCTTCTGGAACGTTAAACGGATAAATTAATTTATTTATTTATTCATTTAATGTCTTAACTCAAATATCTCTTAAATGGTGGCTCGGATTGGAAACTTCAGGGCACCGTTGAGTTTGGAGCGTTCTGTTTACCCTAGGAGGGGTATAAGTTTCACGGGCGCGGACCGTCTGTAAAAAATGGCCCTGGAGGCGTTTTCATAATTTGGAGGCTTGGGTACTAAGTTTAATAACTTTTGATCGGGGCCTCGGATTAAAATTTTGAGACCACCATTGCGCTCAGAGCATGGTGTTTACCCTATGGGAGGCTTAACCTCGACCCCGTTGGAAGTTTCAGATGCGGGTTAAATTGGGGATTTTAATTAATTAAAATTTTAATTAATTTTCTTTTTAAACCCTGATCACCCCCTCCATATCCTCCTTTGCTTCTCTCTGGCGGAAGATCTCCCAACCAAGGAGTCCTCAACAATCCCTCTTCCATCTCTTCCTCCTCTCCAAGGCGTAGCGACCAGTGGATCGATCAAGAAACTTCGGGTTGCGCCCTGTAGGTAGGATCTTGATTTCGTTTTCCATTTCCTGTATTTTGAGCTCAATTTACAGCTTCAAATTGATGTTTAATATTTGAACAAATCCTTTAGTTGCGTAGTAGTTTTTCTAAGCTTCTCGTCGCTGGTTTCGGATCGAATATCCGAGCTCTGAGGCGACCGAAGTGCTCCGCTGAAGATCAATAGGTTTTGGTGTTCGTCCAGCAGTTTTTGGGTGCTCCGGCGAGCTGGGACGGTGGTCTGGCGGTTTTCCCCAGGTGGTGACGGCGGTTCTCGGCTGGGTGAGGCGGCGTCGGCCGAGCGAGCACGGGAGGTGGCCGGTGGAGCGGAGTGGGGTCGGCGGGGCTCTCCAGCGCAAGCGGCCGGGCGCAGCGAGCGGGGAGCACAGGACTGTTGGGGGCTTCGTAGTCTGGGTCATCAGTAGAGGCGCCGGCGAGCGCCTGGTCCGGGGGAGGTCGGTGGCTGCCTTCAAGCGGGCAACGAAGAAGGAGACCGGCCGGTTGTTGCCGAAGCCGAGGTCGCGCGGCGACCTCGGGAGGCGAGCTGGACCCAGCCAAATGGCCAGGATGACATAGAAAAAGGGGTCCCTCGGGACCCCAAGACGGGTTTAAAAAAACAATAATAATAATAATAATAATTAATAAGTTATAGTAATAATAATAATATTATTATTATTATTATTATGGAGATGGTTTAAAATTTAAAAAATAGCTCGGGGGGTCGGATTCGCGCGCCTTCAGCGGCAATGCGTTCCTTGGAATGAATAGAATATTTTGAGATGGTTTTAGGGATTTTTAATCCCCGAAACGAGGGTCTCAGTGGCGTGACACACCGTTAAGTGCTTGGGCGTTTTTCTCGGGGTTCTTGTTCTGGACGGCGCGGACACATCCGATGTCCGAATTGAGTGCTGTCAGTGGAGTTGCAACCTTGGTGTCGAGCAGAAGTTTTCCAGTATGGTTTCAGGTGCCGAAACCAGAGTTGAGACGTGGGCCCCATGGGCCATCTTTTGAGCTGCGTGCAGCGCTTTACAACTTTTTCATCGGGCGTCCGTTCAGGACGTGCGAGTAGTCGATTCTGGGTGTTTTTCCGAGGACATTGCGATGGCACTATTCACCCGCTTTGTTTCTGCACAATGGTGTGGGCCCGCAAGGGCCATTTCGGAAGTTGACGGTGATTTCCAGTTTTATCACCGGGTGTCCGTTTTGGATAGTTGAATAGTCCATCTTGTGTACTTTTTCGAGAGCATCGCAACGGCATGATCCATTCTTTGTGTTTCGTGACCAGGATGCGGGTACCAAGGAGCACTGCTCGTGTGCGGTGCGCCATAATGCATCTTTTTCTCCGGATATCTATTGTGCTCAAATGAGCAGCCTTTTTGACGTGTCTTTCTGAGGAGATCGCAATGGTGCGATGCGCCCGACTATTTTCTGGGCCAAGGCTCGGGATCACGGGACGTCGTTCGGGCATAAGGCGTTGTCGGTGACTTTTCCATTGGATATCCGTTTGAGGCGAGTAGGTAGTCTATCTCGCATGTTTTTTCACGAGGATTACAACGGTGTAATCTGTTCAGGTGAGAGGAGCCTCTTAAGCGATCTTATTAAATGTAGAAGAGTGAAGGTGCCCCGCGGTGGTTCTTCTACCGTGTTTGTAGCACACCCTTGGCGTGTGATCGCGTTCAATCTTGGGAGAGTGAAGTAATGCTTGAAGGGGTGTAGTTGGTCGTGCCTAGGCTGGTAAGGTGGCCAGTTGGAGTTGTTACGTTACGCCTTCGCGTTAACGTTGGGTGCCATGTGCACGATAGACTTTGGACTGGAACGTGGTATACTCTAGGAGTATACGGGAATGCTTGGAGGTACATGTGGTTGTTTGTACCTAAGAACGTTTGTGCGCTTGGTTAGGGTTCATTTGGGGCCAAACGTCGTGTGGGACCCATGTGCGTGCTGTGTTCTGCATTGTATACCTTTGACCTCTCGTGACGTAGAGGGTCCCTTTGTTCTCATTTTTTGACCAGTAGGGTTGAGTTTTCCCCTGGTTCGGTTCTCGTTTGTTGACAAGCAGGGTTGAGTTTTCCCCTGGTTATGTTCTTGTTTGGCCAACGGAGATGGTTTGGTTCCTCTGTTTCTTCAGCTGTGAGGGATTTCAGTACCGTGCCCCTTTCATCAGACTGTGGCACCATTTACGACTATGGGTGTTCGTATAGTGTGGGTGTTTTTCACACTTTCTGGAATGAGTTTACTTGGTCCACTTCGATAGTGACTCAGCAGATTGGAGTGTGATCACCTTGAGAGGCCTGAGGAGTTTCTCTCATTCCTTCGTGATCCCTGGTAGAGTTCTTGTGGATTCGTTGTGACCAACACTTTACAAGGACACCGATCCTCTACCCAGGAGGTTGTTTCCAGCAGGGTTGAGGTTGTTTTGAGAAGGGCTCGCCAGCAGTACCATCCAGCAGGAATGGCCAGTGGGTTACCATCCAGCAGGGATGGCCATAGCAGTTCCGGGTTTACCTCCAGTGGGGCTGGGCAGTGGTCCCCAATGCCGGGCTTACCTCCAGCTGGGCTGGGCAGTGGTCCCCGATGCTGGGCTTACCTCTAGCTGGGCTGGGCAGTGGTCCCCGATGTCGGGTTAACTCCAGCTGGGCTGGGCAATGGTCTCGTCGCCGACTTTAGTCGGGTCTCCCTCCAGTGGATTACCCTGTTACAGGACTGGGCAGTGTGGTACCCATCGACTCTTGTCGGGTCTCCCTATAGTGGGAACCCGTCGACTTCCAGGGATCACCCTCCAGGGGGGATGGGTAGGGGGTCTCCTATCGACTTTGAGGCGACCTCTTGACTGTGGGGCAGTGACGAGTTGTGGTTTGACATTCCCCCAGAACTCTCAAGTATGAGGAGCGTTTTCCCCACCGAGGCCCATCCTTGTGACGTGATGTAAAACCGTGCGGGCGAGTCAGTGTCACCCAAAGCGGATAGATTCAAGGTGAGGTGATTTGAGCCCTTGACTTGCAGTTCGGGGTAGACGTGTGGGATGTTGGGCATTGATGGTGTTTTCTTCTGGGACTGTTGGATACTCACTTTCTTGGGCTGAGCTATGAGATGGATATCCCCTTACGACCTTGTTCAGGTTTCTTGTTGAGCATATGTATATACCTTGTTCTAGTACCCACTTCTTGGGTTTGGTTACTCTCCTTCCAGGAGAGGCAAAGACGTGTGGGGTATTCCATGTGCTTTCCGTGTCTAGATTCTCATAGTTAGACGAGTCTACTCTCCTGCTATAGGTAGCGAACACTCGATGAGAATTTCATCTTCTCACCGTTTCCAGTTCCTTGTGTCTGGAAGAGTCTACCTTCTTTCCTCTTGTTGGGTTGAGCTGGACTATTTACTGTACTCTTTACTATACTCTTTACTTCACTCTCAGTTGTACCTCTTTACTTTTCTTGTTCGATCTACTGCTCACCCTTCGGTACCTTTTTTGTTTCTCCCTCGATCCTTCAGGGTATCCTACTGTGTATTTTTATACCCACCCCTTCTTGGGATTTGCCCGAAATTGGTGTACCCTTGTAGACGACGGACAGGTTGGTCATGACTTCAGTGGAGCTTAGGAGTTCAAGATCTTGGACCGCGTGCGGTGGTCGGAGTCGAGTTCCAGGTGGGGGACCCTTCCAGCTATTTTTCTTTTGTTTACCTGTTGCCAGTTTGTGGCACCTTTTCTGGTTGGATGCGTGTTTTACCCCTTTTCTTTTCAGTGTACCTTCAGCTTTTACTTTGTATTTTTAGAGGTCGATGCACTTTGTGGTTTATTTATAGCAGTTTCCCTTTACTTTACTTGTCTTTTCTCTTTTACTCTGCACTTTTTCATTGAGTGAGTTGTGTGTGTGTGTACAGGTACTTAGGCAAAGGCCTTCCCGAGTTATTGTGCCTTCAGCACTGGTCGCCAGTCCCTGGCCTATGGAGGTGGGCTTGGGGTAGTTGTGGCTTGAGCCCAGGTAGGTTCGGGTCGTAACATGAGATGTGAGGATTATTTTGAAGGATACATAGGAAAATGTAGAAGATCTCTTGAAGAAACCATTAACATAGGAACAACATGAGGGTCATGTAAAGTCTATGGGTGTAAGACACATGATATATTGGTTGTAATGATTGTAAAAATATAATGTTATTATAACAAAGGAAATATCTATATATCATTCATTTGTGTGTGCTTTAATTTATTTACAATGAATAGTTGAATGATAACTTCCCCTTGAAATATGACTTTGAGATGTCCATAACTGGTGATCATATTGAACTATTTTTTTGATTGAAATTATTATTTTAGTGTGAATAGAATATTTTACTCATGGAAATGTGTTTTATACTAGATATTATGATTGGATTCATGAGGTAAATAGTCGGGACATGTTACCTGGATTGATATTATAAATATATCTCATGGAATGTTACATCAGAATCGATATACATAGGGGTGTATGGTTATTATCAATCTTTATGAACTAAGTATGAAAAGACATATAGAATGATAAATTTCATTCTATTATACCCTACATACATAAGCATATATAATTTATTAACTAAGACATGGGTGGTTGGGTATGTTACTGATCATGTCATCAGTTGGAGTAGCACAAATAATAGGTTTTACACTTCTATGAAAAGTAAGGACATAAATCCCTTAATTCATTAAAAATGAGAAAATTTATGTCCATTCTTTGTTACATCATATATGATGTGATCAAATCCATTAATGAGTGACATGTGATGTACTTGGAAGATATATTAATGAAATGTTATGTATTTATTGACTTAGTTAATCATTTTTGAGAGATCAATAAAATATGATAGGAATACTACAGAATGATTTTTTCTATGTATTGAGTTAACTCGATGTCATATAAAAAAAGACCATATAAGAATTAATATGATGTATATGATAAATATTTTCATGTACACGTTCATATAAAGATATGATTTTTCTTGGTGGAGGTCACACCGGACCCCTTGTTATATGTAATAGAACTATTTATTTTCTAGAGTCCACTCATTGCATATATAGATTAAATAATAATTTCATTATTTTTAATTATGCCATGGAATTAAAGCTAACACAATTAGGACCTTTGATAAGGATTATGTTTTAGAAAAATTGTTTTTTTTAAAGAAAGATATTCTGATGAAACAATATATAAATGTATTTTTTATGGATTCAAAAATAGTTCTGATGTTTTGTATAAAGATATTATGGGATGTTAGTACAAGTGGTAGATAATTTTATGTTCACTAAAATGGATAGAACTATAATAAGGTGGGATTTTGATGCAATGGTTAATATCAAAACTTTTGGTTTGTTTGAATATGATGCATGGGACTACCATTACCTTATCTATTCAATTTTAATCATTTATGATATTAAGGGTTAGTTCATTAATGGATGGAACACCTCATTTGTTGATGTTTTCAATTAATGAATAGTCTGAAAAATTTATTGTTCAAGTGTCATGTGATGAAAATCAAACCGTTTCATATGTATGATGCTATTTATTCAATTAATAATGTGAATAATGTGATTATTCTCCTATTTAGTGTTCGTTTAATTGAGTGATTATGGTGAATCTCTCATTAGACAAGAAAATAACTCTTATCTTATGAAATATAGTTCATCTCTTGGAGAAGTTTCAAGAATATGATCTAGGATTTCATGAGTTCACAAAGAGTGTTATCAAATCCATTAATCGATGTTTTTTCCTGGGATGTAGAAGGTTCTCATCTACTTCGTGTGATCTCCAAGAATCACACTACCATTAAGGAAGAAGATGGGGTCTAAAATTTATCAGTCTTATTGGTGCACTGTAACACCCTAAGATTTTATGAGATATATTATTTTTAATTTCTTTGATGTATTATTTTGTACGCTACACCTTTTTTAGGATGTTCTATATACAACACCTTATTATCTTGCAATATACGCAACACTATACTTGTCTTGTGTTACACACAATTTCAAGTTCTTTTGATAGAATTCATTTTATGAAACACTGAGTATAGATTTTGTTCAATATATAAATGAATCATGTTTGGATTCTTTTATATGGAACACCAAATGAAGTTTGCACTAAACGCAACACAAAATTGTCTTACATTACAAGTAAGAGTGTCCTTCTTCGATAGCTTGTGTTGTACGAAATACTGAGTTTTACTAAACAATAATATATTATTAAAATATTGTTATTTAATGGGATATAAACTAGATATTATGAATATTATTGACCACATTTATAATTTTATATAACATTAAAATTCATCTTACGTATTTTCTAGAACATGATATAAGAACAAATTCAATTTTTTAGATAAAAAAAATATTTTTCAAAAAATGCAGTTTTTCCACCTCTTGATGGAGAAAAAATTTTAAATCTATATTTTCACACTTTTATATAATCTATTTTAAAAAAAAACTACTTCTTTGGAATAGGGACATCAAAATTTACTTTTGTTGAATATTTGGTATTTTTCTGATAAAATTAATATTTTAATGAATAGTGAAAAGTACTGTATTTTAATTCAAAACGGTCTTTTCATCTAATTTATTTATATTTTTAGATTTTATTTCTAATGTAAAAGTATAATTGGATTAATTTTTTATCATTTAATCCAATTTTGGTCATTATAAGTAATTTTAAATTTAAATTGGACATAAAGAAATGTCAATCTTTTGATAAGTTTTACTTATTAAAAACCCGTTTTTTTATTTTGACAACAAGAATTAATTTTAAATTAATTTCTTCTAATTTTGTGATTTGAATTTTTAAAAATAGATTTCATATTTGGAATTAAAACTTCCAAATTATGTAAAAATGTACATTTTATTTTTTGACATTATGAATAGTAACTACGGTAGTTTTTATTTTCTATGGTTAAAGGTAAATCGGGGAAATTGGGGTAATAAACAATATGATAAAGATAATAAAATTACCCTAACACCTACCAAAATCCTATTATATTAATTAAATTCGGCTAATATAACCTATGGGTCATAATTGTTTCATTTAATTGACTTCTATCAATGAAAGTGATGTAATTATTATTAAAACAAAAGAAAGTGGCAACATGTCACTCCCATATATCGTATAAGTATAATAATTTTAATTTTGTGATAAATTTGATAAAACATCAAACATAAATAATCTCCACAAAACTAATGAAATTATCCACATCATGTGAATTTATTTATAATTTTTAGATATTAAATATTTACCATTAATGATGACACAATAGTGATTTAGAAATTATTTTATTGATAGAAATATCAAATAAATATTTTTAAAAATATTAAAATAAATATCTTATAAACTAATTAATGTACTCCACAAATTTTCAAAGTGAATATGACATTTTAGGAGTGAATTAAATATTTTAGTTCTAATTTATATTCTATTTGGATTTTATTTAAATTCAAATAAATGAATAGTGTCAAAATTGACACAATTAATATTTTATAAAAATAACATATTATTAAATTACATAAAAATTACAAAAATATTTAAAAATTAAAAATTTAAAATTATATGTTCTTAAATTTCATAATGTATCCAATTATAGAAAATTTACAACCCATAAGTAAATATTTATAACCATTTAATATTTAGAATATCATAACCACAAATAAAATTTAATAGATTAAATAAGGATAAATCGAAATGATAAGGTTTAAAATAAAATCAAAACAAGTCTAAATTGTATTGGTTAAGATGATTTCGACCCATAATCATATTATCTTATAAATAAATGAGTTTGAGACCATTATATCCAAAAGTTTAGTCAGAGGCAAACCTCTGACCATTTATTTAAAATAAAAGAAAACGAAAAGTACATTAGACAAGCACAATAAGGTGAGAACAACAATTACATATCATAAAAGTCAGACCCATCGCCACATCCCCGATACACCATTTCCTCCGCAGTAGCCGATTCCCACTCCGAACTTTCATAATGTTTCAGAATCTTGGAATACTTCCTTCTAAGATTGAGCTTCTCCAAAGAAAGGAGCTCCTTAGAAGAGTTTGCAATCCGTCCAACCTTCCCACTAGAAGCTCTCATAGTCATAGGCATTGGCAGGTGAGAATAATCTTTCCGCGGCCTTCTTCGTGGTGGGTCAATCTTCACTTTCTCCACCACAGACACTCTATTTTTGCAACCCTGAACCATATCACTATAGGAGGGATAAACCATATCACCATCATTTTCTTTCTCACTATCAGAGTAGCCCCCCCATTTACCAGAAATGTGCACCACCCTATACCCATCACCACCACCATGCATGCCTTTTTTCACATTACAATCTCTAACTAAGCTGTCCAGCAGTGAACCATTGTCCGTGTTTGCTTCAGAGCCCTTCTCAGCAATATATGTCCTCTCATTCCCCAGATCTTGGTCACAAGTGCCAACACTAGCAACCCTTGACTCAACATAAGCACCTAAAGAAACAGAATTTTGGTCCTCATAAGTCCTTTCAGCATCCTGCCCATGATCCAGAACCAAATCAGCATCCACCAGGCATGCAAACCGATTTCCGAGCTCAATGTTGTTTGCCTACCTCCCAGGTGTTTCCTGCATCCCATCCACTGTCATCACGGCACCAATGTCATTAGCAGTTTCCTTGACATGGTTTTCTTGATTCCCAGCCAGCTTCACAGTCCCAAGATCCATGTGTAGATAGTGCCTCTCAATCCCCTCTTGAGCTGGGGCATTAGGAACTGCAGCAAAAACTTGCTCATCATGGACAGTGACAACTACTGTAGGTGCCCTCACAATTTCCAGGCAGAGAGAATCCACACCACCATTTTGCCCACCCAGGTCCACATCTTTCTCCACAGCAGCACAACTTCATTCAACATGAACATTCCTCTCAACACTAGCACTAACTTCCCTTCGGGGGCTTTCCATCAAGGATGGAACCTCAATCATAGGAGTTTATGCATCTTTAACAGCAGAAGAAGGCTCACCACTGCATTTCAGGATATCCACCTTACCCAAGTCCCGCTTCAACCTATTAAAAATATCACTGACCTTCACTCCAGGAGGCTCCACACCTGGCTTCTACAATTCATCCCCCGTTCCCAGAGCCCCACTGTCCACTAAGTTCACCATATCATGCCTAGAGATTATGGGTTTCTCTACGTTCACCCCACCATCAACCAAAAGCCCCTGTGTCCTCAAACTCCCCACAACAGCAGCTTCATGAGAACCCAAACCATCCCTCACCCTCCTGCGCACCCTCATATTCAGAGAACCATTTCTGCAGGTAGAGACACCATGTCCCAGCCGATGGAACACACTGCAATAATCAACCCACGATTCAAACTTAACATCCTGCTTCCATCGGAATTCTTGCTCATCAGTAATCCACACCCAGTCCACCGGCGTCTTGGAGACATCAATCTCCACACATATGCGAGGGGAGATGGGATGACACACAGTCTCAGTTTTGATGTCTGAGCACAGGTAGCGGCCAACCATGTTCCCAAGCATAGATAGAATGGAAGGGTTCTGGAATTGGAGAGGAAGGCCTGGGAAACGTACCCAAATCGCTATACTCAGATTATCCCGCTGCATATGGAAATCAAAATTACACCGAAGAAGAAAGAAAGGCATACTTCCACACCGTCGAGGAGCCTTAGACCACGCCATGATGAGATCCTCCATAGACCCAAAACAAATCATTATGTGTCGTCGATCGAGAAGACCAAACACCGCCCGATTTTGCAGGTTCCAGGCTTCAAAGACAAACCGATCAAAAGAATCAACTGAGAGACAACTTTGATGAAATCGAGCCACCAGGGTCAGCTTGAAAAGATCTGTGGAATATTTAAGTTCTGAAGGCGCTAAACATAGTTGAGGCGCTCCACGAAACAAATCTGGAGCTTTAGGGAAAATTGAGATTCGCGGGAACGGGGGCAAGAATTCAGGATTAGAAAATGGAATGAAAGCAGGCGGGGGAATCCGTGACGAAGAACGAGAAAGAACTCCCCCCTCCATTGGGGAGGGGGGAGGAAGGACCTCCATCGCTGGATCTAGGTCATCTTCGCTGGTCTTTCTCGTTCATCGTCGCTCCCCCTCTCAACTCTCAATGAATGTAATCACCTCTGAGACCATTATAAACTAAAAATAAATTTATCATAAATTAATATATCAATAATTTCACCAAGTTAGAAGATTATGTTCCATGTTTCCAAAGTCACTAATCTAATATGGTCTTTGGGTGTATATTTTTGTAACGTATTAAGTATTCTGAAAAAATTAATGTAATGTCCAAGTACATCAAGCATGGGTTGTTATAGTTGGTATCCGAGCAAAGGTTTAGTCAACCATTGAAAACTAGGATACGAAAAACTTTAGTAAGATCGCTAGAGATATTTCAAAGGTATGTCTAGGGATGTCCTTAAGGGTAAGTCTAACTATAATTTACTATCCTAGAATTATGTTAACAATCATGAATAACCTAGGATTAAAATTAGGATGTTAGATATTGAAAGTATTCCCCCTTTATTATATTTTTTTTCCTAGTATGATTTTTGCCTCTCACACTATTCTTTTTGGGTTTTAAACAATGGTTGGAACCCAAAGAAACCACGTTAATGTTGGATGCGATGGGAAATGAAATGATTGTCCTCATAAACAACCAAATTTTATGGGAGATCGAATAAAGAATCTTGTTTCTATGAAAAAAATCTTTCTAGGTTTCCAAATGACCAAATGTGGGATCAACGTTCTCTTGAATCTTTCTTAAGGTAGCATCCACCTTATTTTAGTGGAACGAAAAATCCACTACTTGCAGAGAAATGTATTTGTACCATTACAAATATATTTTTAATCCTCTATTGTTCTTAATGTAAAAAGGTTAATTTGGGCACTTATTTCTTTGAAGGTAATGAAAATTTGTGGTGGAACTTTATCGTGAATATGAGGCAACAAGATTAAATTGACTTCATGGATTGGGATGAGTTCAAGAACTAATTTTTTATTATGTACCTTCCTTGTATTCTTCTTATAGAAAGGGAGATTTCAATTTATCATCTATATAATGGTTATGATAATAAAAGAAGATAGAATTCAAATGAAACTATAAAAAATATGGAGAAAATAAGATTAGATTTTCTTTGTGCTCAAAGTGTGGATGGACACATGGAAGAAATTGTCTTAAAGGGACTGATAAATGTTTTAACTGTGGGAAAAAAAGTCATCAAGAATTTTACTACCGAATTAATGGGAATAAATTGAATTTAATATCCTGGAAATTATATGTAAATGTTTTTTAAATTGTATGGAATTATTTCCAGACCAAATTCTCTGATGGCGCCTAATTCTAAGGCCCGGTGATCCTAAAATATAATTTTGAACTTTTTTTAGTTCATTCAAATAAAAGTATGAGTGGGTTTTTATAACTTTTAAACCGGTGCTCAGATAAAAAATATGAGGGAACCATTGAACATAGAATAGTGGGATTCACCTATAATGGACCTAACTTAGACCAGTAAGTGTCGGCCGAAAAAGTTAATTTTCAGAATTTTTGGAAAAAAATAAAATAACTTAAAAAGTTATTTTATTTGTTTTTACCAAATATTGGGCAGTGGCACAGCGGCATTGTGGTGCAGTGAAAAATAGATGATGAGTTTCATTAAATAAATATCATTAATGGCTTGTAAACATGTATCATAATGATGCATTAAATGAATCATAATAGATATTTTGTTTCATAAATCAAACAGCGTAACAACGCGACGACACAGCGTAACAGAAACAATGTGACGAGTTTTCTTTTAATGGGTTAATGTGTTGAAGAAATCAGGATCAAAGGGTGTAATTTCTCGAATGAACCTACGATGATAATTCTCTCCAACAATGAACGATGAAAGCCAATGAATCACCAGTGACATCAATGCACCTTGAAGAATGGGACTTGAGAGCATTGAACGCCAATGAAATGTGAATACCTGCGGACGGATCACTTCAAAGATGAACTTTTAAGATTTAGGGGTTGTTTTTTAATTTATTCATTATTTATTATAAAATGATGAACTCAGATCAACCCATGAATAGGTTTATCATCGGATAGCTCGTTCTTTCGAGAGGGTGCTTTCTTGGGAATTTTCACTCAGATTAATTATTTTTTTCAAATAAAACTTCAACCCCAAGGCTCCCCATGTTTAAACTATAATACAGAGGGTGTAGACCAATACAAACAAGGCCCAAGACCCTATGTCTTGTGCTTTATTCTTGTAAGAGATTTTGAAATGGTGTAAAGAAGGTTTTCAGGCCTCAGCAAAGAAGGTGGCGCCCCACAGAGGCTAGAGGCGTAGACGGTTCGATGAACGGACCATTATAGCGGACTCGGTGGTCCGCGAAAGTACCCGATGGTGGTGGGACATGTCGGTGGCTAAGACAAGGTAGTAGGAGCATCCAATGCTCGAGCTAGTGATTATCGGACTGGGGACACGGCAAACTGGCCGCGTCGGATAGGGCAGCCCATGCTCGCGGGCCGCAACACCCTGCAGGCACGCGGTCGCCGGATCGCGTGTGGACCCCCAATGCGGTCGGCCTATCCGGCCATAATGCACTGAATTGGACACCCTTTGGCATCTAAGCTAGAGGATACCTGTCCCATGCTTGCGGGTCGGGCAAAGGGAGTCGGCCTACCAGCTGTAGGCCGGACCATGGTGCGCCAACTGAGCCCCTATGCGTCCTGGGATGGAAATGAAACCAGCCCGCTTCGGTGAGCTGGTCCGGTGAGTTAATGGTGTGGAACAAGGCAACCTAGGTTGGGAATAAACCATCCCACCAGTTTTGGGTCAGGCCACATGGGACCGGGTCACCAGGCAACCTGGCGGGGTGGACCCCCGGCTGAACCGGGTCGGGTCCAGCGAGGCCCAATGGGCCTGGCCCACTAGCCAGGCCAGACAGTGACAGACCATACCAAACATGGGTCGATTCGGGCCAGTAAAATCAAAATGGGGAATGTGGGACCTTTGGGCCAGGGTGGTTGGGTCGGTCCGACCGGGTCAAGCTAGGCCTGGACGCAATCAGTCCATGTTTACTAAAACGCCAATATCTCTCAAACTGGACATCCGATTGATGAGATTTTTGATGCGTTAGAACCCTTGCAGTGAGAAAAATATTTTGGAATACTTTATGAAGGATTTAATGTAAGTTTAAATATGAATAATGGCTTGAGGAGCGGTTCTACTAAAAATAAGTTCACTACATGCAGAGATCCTATGGCTAACTGAGATCTGAAAACTACTGACAGGAGATCCTTTATGGATCAGCTGCAATGGCCTAGTGGGAAGCAGCTCTGTGTGACCCAGCTAGACCATAGTATAAAGGGGCTCTGTGGGACTCATTAGACCCATGGTACTTGATGGGGAGGAGTACCTCAGTTTGATGGCCAAGGTGGGAAGCGGCTCTGTGTGACCTAGCATGCCCAGGGTGGGGATCAACTCTGTGTGACCTAGCATACCCATGATACTCATTAGGGATGAGTACCACAATAGTCCATGGTTAAGTGGAAGCGGCTTTGTGTAAACCAACAAACCAACGGTGGGTAAAAACTCTATGTGACCCATCATAACCACAGTACTCATTGGTGAGGATTACTTCAGTAGCCCAAGGTGTTCAGTGATATGACTGATAGTCTTACTTTACTTACTCTAAATTATACCAGGTGTGAGTTGTATTGATTCATGATCATTATTCAGGATCTTACATCATTATTTTTTTGTGGATTTCTTTTTGGTATTTCCTTGTTGGTTTGGGGTACCTAATGAGTATTATGTTACTCACCCCTGCATGGGCTTCACCCGCATGTGTTGTGTCTGATGCATACAATCGATGACTTGGTGGAGGACTTGGTGGCCCAGAACTAGGTGGTTCCTGGTGAGATCAGAAAAGAAGGACGTGCTTCTATGGCTTCTAGAATCTACTCTATACTTTCCCATAATGTGGGGGTTTTAGCGAACAACTTTCCATCGATATTGTATTTTCTCTTGTTGCAGTTGTCTTTTGTTGGGTTTTTATTATAGCCCATTTACTTTTAGTTGTACCTTTACACTCAATGGTTGTTCAGTAGAATGCATGTTCTCTTTTGTAGTCTTCTTGGGACATGGGTGTATGTTCCTACGTACAGGTACTCAGGAAAATTCCTCCCACTTGCAGGTTGACGCCTTCGGCACTAGTCGCCAACCTCTAGCATTCTGGAGGTGGGCTTGGGGGTCATGGCTTGGGCCCTGGGGGATGAGTCGTCACACATAAATCTCCAAAGAGTGCACCTTTCAAAAATTAGGGTTACATGTGTAAGGAAATGGGGAATTGTACAAACCTATTCCTGAATCCAAGGGTTATGGATAATTATCGATGCCAACAACCTATTAAGACCAAAGAAAAAGGAAAATCACATGTAATCACTATTGGTGATGTTGAGTATGACAACGAAGTGGTGAAATGATTATGAGTTTATGTAATTGGATTCCAAAATAGTGTTGTAGAATCTATTTTAATGTATAAGGGAATATTGGAATATCTATGTATTGGTCCATTTTGGTTTTCTATAAGTATACAGTACTGGTAACCATGAAAATTAATTGAAATATTTTTTAAAATTTCATTATATGTGCATAATTAAGGGATATGGAGATAATGATATGTTTTATAGTATTAATAACCTCATGACTGATACAAGGACAAAGTGATATCATGGTTTGAGTATATAAATTTTTTGGTATTTTTGGTGTGTGTAAATAGTTAATTTTGACAGAATGCATGTTTTCACTAAGGTTCTATGGTAATTCTTGCTATAACCATGTTTCAAGATATTGCACAATTAAGTTGTTCACATGTTTGTAATGTGACAAAAAAGAACTAACTTATGAGATCTGGGGGGATAAATGTTATGTCGATTTAGTTAACCACTTTCTAAAGTTTTATATTTTTAGTTTTTTGGAAGGATTGTAATGTTATCCTTTTATGGATAGTATAAGTTATATTCCATTTGATGTTTGTTAGATTAATGTATTATCTCACTATAGGTGGAATTATGCATATTTGAATACCTATGATATCCTTTTTGATGAGATAGATAGAATTACCTATCATTCTATCGCATGATCTTCTAACACTTCAAGAATGAAAAATCCAACTTCATTTCATTGAATAAGATATGAAGTGTAAATTATTCACAGTATAACAAACAGTGATATTGTACTGAAATCAAGTAAGTATTTCTTCTAATTTTATTTAACTTTAGGGAAAGGATCTTGAAAACAAAAAATGTTATCCTAATACCTTCTTATCTAATGAATCAGATTACCCCTTAAATCATCATAGATTTATGGATTTCTAGTTGTTAACTTTCTCCAAACCTTGTTCTCTATCACTATCCAACATAACTTTATGGTTATATTTTTCTTCCATATCAATGTATTCACTTCCCACCTTTGTTCTCCTATATGGAAACACATTGATGAGTTACTTGGGGTTACCATTATGATTCTATCTTTCCTTTTTAAAATGATGTTTTAGTATTCCTTTTTACGATGTCTGTTTCTATGAAAGAAACTTTCATGTAGTAAACCTTTTAAAACCTCGACAAATTTCGAGGGTGAAATTCATTTTAAGAGGGGTATAATGCATCACCTAAAGATTTTATGATATAGATTATTTTTAATTTCATTGATGTCTTGTGTTTTACACTACACCCATTTTAGCTTGCACTATATGCAACACTGTATTAGATTGCAGTATATACAACACTATATTTGGCTTGTGTTACACACAACTTCAAGTTATTTTGATAGAATTCATTTCACACAACACTAAGTATAGATTTTGTTCAATGTATAAAAGAAACATGTTTGGATTATGTTATATAAAACATCAAATGAAGCTTGCACTAAACACAACATTGACTTGTCTTGCATTACACACAAGAATGACCTTCTTCAATAGCTTCTGTTGTATGCAATATTGAGTTTCACTAAACAATGATATATTATTAAAATATTATTATTTAATGAGATATAAACTAGATATTATGAATATTATTAACCACATTTTGGATTTTATATAACATTAAAATTCTTCTTATATATTTTCTAGAAAATGATATAAGAACAAACACATTTTTTTGGATAAAAGAAGTATTTTTCAAAAAAAAATGCAGTTTTGCCGCCTCTTGATGGTGCACAAATTTTAAATCTATTTTTTAAAATTTTATAAAATATATTTGACAAAATATAGTAATTATTTTTAATCAAGACATTAAAATTTACTTTGGTTGTTTTTTTTATATTTTTTTAATAAAATTCATATTTTAAGGAATAGTGAAAATACTATATTTTAATTCAAAATCATCTTTTCATCTAATTTATTTATATAGTTAGATTATATTTTTAACTGTTTCTTAAATTATAATTAGATTATTTTTTTATCATTTAATCCAATTTTTTTCATTTTAATTAATTTTAATTTTAAATTGGACATAAACACATGTCAATCTTTTGATGAGTTTTACTTCTTAAAAAACCGTTTTTTGGTTTTGACAATAGCAATAAATTTTAAATTAATTCCATCCAATTCCATGATTTGAATTTAGAAAAATTGATTCCATATTTGGAATCAGAAGGTCCAAATTTTGTAAATAGGTAACTTTTATTTTTGGAAAATATGAATAGTAATTAAAGTAACTTTTATTTACCACGATTAAAGGTAAATCAGGTAAATTAGAGTAACAAAAAATATAATAAAGATAATAAAATTTCCCTAAAACCTTCCAAAATCCTATTGGGTGAATTAAATTCAACCAATATCCCCTAAGGGTTAGAATTTATTCCTTTAATTGACTTTTTTCCCTAAAAGTGATGTAATTATAATTAAAACAAATGAAAGAGAAAACATGTCACTATCATATATCTTATAAGTATAATAATTTTTAAGTAGTGATAAACATTATAAAACATAAAAAAATAGTATCCATAAATCTAATGAAATTAAATAAATCATTTTAATTTTTTTGGAATTTTTAGAGATTAAATAATTACCATTAATGATGACACAATAGTGATGTAGAAATTATTTTATTAATAGAAATATCAAATAAATGTTTTTAAAAATATTAAAATAAATATCATATAAACTAATTAATGTGATCCATGAATTTTTTAGGTTACTAAGACATGTTTGGATTGTATTAAATATTTTGGTTCGAATTTATCTTCGGTAGGTATTTTATTTAAAATCAAATAAATGAATAGTGTCAAAATTGAGACTATTGATATTTTCTAAAAATAACATATTATTAAATTCTGTAAAAATAAAAAAAAAGTATTTAAAATTTACAAAGTGAAAATTATTTGGTCATAAATTTCATAAATTATCTAATTATGGAAAATTGACAACCCATAAGTAAATATTTAAAACCATTTAATATTTAGAATATTATAACAACAAATAAAATTAAATAGATTAAATAAGGATAAATCAAAATGATAAGGGTTAAAATAAAATCAAAACATGTCTAAATTTTATTTATTGAGATTATTTCGTCCCATACTCATCTTATATTAAAATTTAATGAGTTTGGGACCATTATATACTGAAAATAGATTTATAATAAATTAATATTTCAAGGCATTCCTAAAGTGCTCATCCTCCCTCTTATAAAGGGTCACCACCTCTACCCACTTACTCATACATTTCAAGACCCTTGGCTCTCCAAAATATACTCAAATAAGCTCCAAACATCCATACCTTCCTCCTATAGGCCAAACTTTAAGAATAAATACATCCTAGGGAGACCTTTTGAGAAAATCAAAAGAAGATAATCGAAAAAGAGGTAATTGTTTTATCATCTCTTTCAAAATTCTTTTTTTCTTATACTTCCTATTATTATTATTTTCTCATACTAAAGTAATAAATCCAGTATATTATATATATTATATTTTATTATAATTATGGGACAACATTATACCTCCTTTTATCCATCCTATGAATAACTATATCACCATGTGTGTGTGCGTACGACTTATCGTCTCCATGTTGTGGTGCAATTTTTTATTCAACAATACTTAATTCGGATGGGTATAATGATGATTATAATGGATTTAATTAATGAATATAAAATGATAATTATTTTTTATAATTAATATACCATAAAATTCCATGTCATTTAACCATTAAGTGAATGATATTGTCGCTCGTGCGTACGTACAGCCTACCGTCTCCACGACGCGATGAGATTCATTCTCCACGTTAATCATTAAATAATGATTATAAAGTATATATAATAAATAATCATGGAATATATGAAAAAATAATTGTACTAGATTTATGTGTGTGTGTGTTTGTGTATAAACATATATATCATTTACTTACTTCCGTACAATTCAATAAGGAAACAGAAACAACGTTCATACGTACGTACGACCTATCACTCCATGAATGGTGTATTCCATTTCATTTTTTCATCTATTATATATATTTATATACTAAATATTTACGATATATAAATCATTTTTTACATTATGGATGTAATTAAATCATTATCCAAATAATAATATTGATAATAAAAATCCAAAACACATACGGTTAATAAAACGATTATTACCCAAAACGTTTCTTTAAAATGAAATTGATAAAAAAAATAGGTAATATAAAGTCATAAGTGAATAATATATTATATCATAGATATTATTATGGTTCTTTTTCAAGTTAATAATATGTTTAAACCCACTATACAGTAGTTTTAAACACATATGGAAGACATCGGACTTAAGGTAAGGGATAAATTTGCAATCTCATTATTTTCTGAGATTATTTATATGTAAGTATTTACTGGGGTACATTTATCATCCACATCCATGTTTCCTAAATATATAACATTATTTATATTATTCAAATATTTTTTAAATTCAATTTTTCACATTGGTAAAATTTTATTAAACAGTATGTAAGGAATCATTCTTTCTTTTTCCTTATGTGGTACTTTTTTGACTTTTCTAGAAAAAGTATGTGGAGAATGTTTTTTTATATTATATGGTGTGAATGTATTTTTATATCTTCATAATGCCTTATTTCTATGAGTATTTATTTACACAATTTCAAGTTAATTTTATACTAAATTCTTTTCTTTTGAAATCGCGCTACATTTTGAGAAAAGAAAAAAAATTAAAGGAGAAAGGATATTTTACTCAGGGATTATGTTCGAGTGTTTTATAAAAATTATTTTCCATCTAATATTATGCTCTTTAAATATGGTTATGTTTATATCCCTATTAGTACTATGATATTATTGTGTTAATGATGGAATGATATTTTATATGGATTTTTTTATGATATAATGATGTTTAAGAAACCCATTTTATTTCTTGGGTTATGCTATGATGAATGATCTATGTTTTTGTGGAATATGTTAGAATGATTTAATTATGAGATTGGTGGGACATATATCTCCCTCCAATGAATTGGGTAAAGATTTATATCTCATGAGATAGATATGACTATAATGGAAAGTAAATCTAGTTCAGTAATATAGTTCTGGAATGACAAGTAAATATGGATCAGTAATACAGGGCTGGAATGGAAAGTAAATCCAGATCAGTAATACATGGCTGGAATGGAAAGTAAACCCGGTTCTGTAATGGACTTTTTCCACTGTGATGGTCTTGTCATAAATAGCTTCGATACTATGGAAATCATATTATGTGCTTATTTTCTCCATAATTCCATGTTTTATTCCAATGTTATTTAATCATGGTTAACGTTCCTTTATAATATATGTCTTACATACTGCCAATATTTATTTCATGACTCAAGATTTTGATGTTTAAATTTTATGTTCATGTTTTTACATTCTTATGTTTGCGGTTTGTTTTATGTTCTCCATGTTTACCCTTATTGAGAATTTGAGCTCACCCTTTTTATATTTTATTTTCTCAAGGATATAAAGAAAGGTTTTAAGTAGGAAAACAAAATGGGAAGATCTTTATAGGAGATGTTAAAGATCTTTCACCAAGTTATAATATTATTTTCCAAGTTTCCGAAGACATTAAACTAATATGGTCTTTGGGAATATATTTTTCTAATGTATTAATTATTCTACAAAAATAAATGTAATGTCTATGTACATCAATCATGGGTCACTATATACACCATTTTACATGCTATATTTTTTTAATACATTTACAAGATTGATTTTTTGGGGATAGATTAGTTTGTTTTCAGTTTTTAACACTTAAAAAGTCAATAATATGATCTAATTAATCCCATTAAACACATTATTTTTTTCTTCATGTTTTTAATTACATGAATTATGTTTTTTTACTAATGATTATATTAAGTTAATTGAACAAAAAACATACACTTTTACAAAAAAAATATCCATTGAAACATTAATTTTTTAGTTTTCCTATTGCTAGATTTGTATTCTTAACCTACTAAATTGGATATCATCGAGTGAAAATTTCTTGAGAATAAAGTTTGACTTCTTCTGATCCCCCAACACCAGATAGTAAAATATTTTTTGTTTCCTTTTAAACTAATTTATTTATACCATATGATATAGTTTCATAAATATTTTATAGAGATTTACATATTCTACTTTTATTAGGGAAATACTATAAACCATTAATTTGAAAAATACACTAAGGACATTATCAAATAATACATGGAAAATTAATTTCTGTATATGAATAAAATAAAAAAATTGTAAACATATTATATGGTCTGGTAAAAAAACAATCTGATAATGTTGGTTATATCACACTAACTGAAACAATTTCCAACTTAAAGTACAGAAAACTACTAAAATTTATAAACTCTTTATCACTAATAAGACATTAATTCTTGTATTGCAGTATTTATTTATTCACAGGGCTTAACACACTAAACCTTATGTTCTATTAACTAAAAAATTATATATCAAAGAAAAAAGTTTGAAGTGATGATATTAAAAATGTAAAGACCTGTAAATTTCAAGGAAATCTTTTTTTCTTAATTTTCTTTGGAATTTTACAAGAACGCAGTTTCTGACGGCACCTGATTCCGAGGCCCGGTGTGCCCGGAATCATTTTCCGAAGTTTGGCTTGGGTACGTTCAGTGAACGGAAGAACGGGTTTCTATAACTTTTGAACTGGTGCCCGGAATCGAATTCTGAGGGCACCGATGGAATCGCAGCGCCGGTATTTTCTTAGAAACGCCTCTTCCGGAGTTGCGTTTGCTCGGTTGTGGTTTTTAATTTTTGGGCTTAAAGTTAAGAAATAAAATAAATTGTTCGACAAACTTTATTTTATTTCTCTTAAGCCACTTGGAAGCCACTTGAAGCCACTTAAAGTGGCTTAAGCTGAGTTGATGCGGATAGGGTGCTATCCAAAAATATCCTACCCTCTTGGTAGGATATTTGTGAGGTGGGGCCCGCACGAGCCCCGCCATTTCTTTTCCGGTAAGTAACGCACCCGCGAAAACCCGTCATTATGAAAGTCAACTGACGCGTTTTCTTAAATTCTTAATGCACCATTTAATTGGGCAGTTTTATTTTTGAATTAAATGGGCAGTTTCCTTCGTTGAATTAATTCTACGAATTAATGGGTCATTACTTACCTCTTTTTTTCGTTTTTTGGCATAATAATAAAATAAGACCAACGCACAACTTCTCGAAAAAGGTTCGTTAAGAGGATTTGACAGAAACCAAGAGTTCTTCATCCTCCTTCGCGAAGAATGCGAAGAACGTGAAGAACGCGAAGAACGCCGGCCCCCGACGAAGAACGCCGAACCCGCGGAAATCGACGACACGACGTCGTGTGCCGCAACGCCGACGTTTCCTCTCCCGCGACGTTCTTCTGCGGCGTTCCTTCCTCCGCGAAAAAATCTTCGATCATCTTTTTGAGGTAAGAGATTTCGGTTTTCTTTTAAAATTCCTTTGTGGTTTTTAACTCTAGAAGGATTTAATTATTAAAAATTAAATCTTTTTGTTCTTGAACCTCGGAGTTCGTCGACGCGACATCCTTCCGCGACAACGCGATGCCTTCCGTGACGCGACGATCGCCTCCTTCCGCAGCGATCAAGTTCCGCGAAGAACGCGCGTGCGACGACTTGACAAGGTAGGGATTTTATTTTGGAAATACCCTTTTTATATTCCCATGAACGTTTCTTTAAAAATTCAAGAACCAGATTCATATGAACAATTTTAATTTATTAAAATTGTTGTTTCATGTGTTGAATAATTTCTCTCGTTGTTTTTATCTAACGCGGAGGGTGCGGGCCAAACGAACACGGCCCGACAACCCTCCGCCGTTCTTTGTGGTTGTGCGGATTTGGCGGGCGACGACAAAGAATGACACAAGGGAAATTTGTTGATCCCGCAGTAAAGAACGGAACCCGGGAGGATCAACGGCGCAGACGGGAAGGAAAACGGACCACCAGAGCAACTCCGGTGGCCCGCGGAAGCTGCCGGCGACGCGGGTCGCCGGCGGCCGGAGGCGGCGGCGGCCAGCGGACATGTGGCCGCGCGGGTCCGGCTCGCCCGCACGGGATGTGGCGACATGCCGCGTCCGCTGAATCAGTGCGGCCCCATGCGGGGCCGCGGCACCTCTAATCCGCAGGGGCAGCGCCCCGCGGCACCCGAGCTGCTCGGCCGCTCGGCCGAGCCGAGCCAGGCCGGGCCGCGCCCAGGCCGGACCGGACTGGGTCCGGCCGTGTTGGACCGGGTCGGGTCGACCTGGTTCGGCCGACCCAGGGGGGGTCGGGCCGGGTTGGCCTGGGCCCGGACCCCCCGTCTTCGGACCATTTTCGGTCTTTTGCCCGTAACCTGAGCTACGGGCCTCCGAACGACGCGCCGTCAGCTGCAACGCGATCCTTGGATCGAGACAGTCGTTTCGGTATATCGCAATCAAGGTTTCAGAATACTTTGGGTTCGGCCGGGTTGGTTCGTACACGAAACCAACCAGGCCCTCGGAGTGGAAACGCTCATATCTTGAGCTACGGACGACCGATTGACATGCCATCAGCTTTGGTGGATTCCTCTAAGTGTGACGGATCTTTTGGCTCACTCCACCCGAGGTTTGGATGTAGGTGGAGTACGGTCGGGTTGGTTTTGCCTTAAAAACCAACCGGGCCCCTGGGACGAAAAAGCCAATAACTCTCAGACCGGGCGTCTGATTGACGCGCCGTCTGCGACGTTGAGTTCCTGTTGACGATACGGAACTTTTGGATACATCAACTTCAGACTTTGTGTCAGTTGATGTATCAGCCTCTCGGATCGTGGAGCGGACCCTCCCGAACGAGCTTGCTGTGTGCGGGAACCCTAGTGTTGGTTGCGACTCCGACGACGACTGTGCAGAGATCCTCAGTGGACTCCGACGACGACTGTGCAGATATCCTCAGTGGACTGCGACGACAACTGTGCAGAGATCCTCAGTGGACTGTGACGACTACAACACATAGCGATCCCTTGTGGATCAGTGCTATAGGTCCTGTGTGGGCCTGATCCTGTGTGGGTCCGATCCTGTGTGGGTCAGCGCTCAGCGGTTCTGTGTGAGCCAGCGCCTACAGGTCCTGTGTGGGCCCGATCCTGTGTGGGTCTTTGCGGGGGTTAGTACCTATCGATCCTTTGTGGGTATGACGACTTAGATGGATCAGTGATCATCTTTATCGTCATCCGAATAAGTATACATGTGTGAGCTGAATCCTGTGTTACTCTCCTTTGTGGATTGTGTTGAGCTATCCTTTGTGGATTTACTGTTTTACTCTCCTTTGTGGATTGTGTTGAGATATCCTGTGTGGGTATACGTTTTGCTTTCCTGTGTGGACTGGGTTGTGCTTGAGCTCGGACATTGGAGCCGAGTGGAAATTGATGACTTAGGTATATGTATGGGCATATACCTAAGCAGTGTCGGATGTTACTTCATGATTGTGTCTTTCCTTGTGGTTTATCCTTTGTGGATTTCGGGAGACCTTCGGGGTCTCAGGGTCCCTACTGAGTAGCTTATACTCACCCCGGCACCGGCTATGCCCGCACTTCGTTGTGTTGGTTGCAGATGACGGACAACGCTGATCGTGGTGGAGGCGTGCGGAGCAGGACGGTACCTAGAGGTGGACCACTGGGCGGGACATACTCGGAGCGGACGGCTGGACCGAGGAGCTGTGGAGGCTATCTGTACCCACCCTTCAGGTGGGACTTCCAGAAGACGGATCGACGCTGCGGATTTTCTTTTTAGTTGTTGTTTTTCCCTTTCAGTTGTACTGTACAGTTGGGCTTGTATTTCCGGCCCCTTTTACTTTCAGCACAGCTTGTTACAGTTTTCACTTAGTGTTTACTTTTCCGATTTCTTACTCTGTGGTGCTTGTTTACTTTTCAAAGGCAATGCCTTACCTTTTTTCCGGGATTTACGCCTTGGTGCTAGTTGCCAGCCCCTGGCCTATGGAAGGTGGGCTTGGGATAGTCACGTCACGGGCCCCGAGGACGGGTCGTGACAAATTGGTATCAAAGGGGTCGGTTCTACCGCAGACTCTGATCTTTCTTCTATGTGAAGAAATAGTGTTTAGCCTATTGGGTGTGGTTATCAGTCTAGGGAGTCCAGTGTTAGTGTGGCGGCCGACGTATCCGTACACCAGGACCCTGACTTCTAATTTCCGACTTAATGCACGAAAACATTGATTGCATGTGTGTTTCATGTTTTCTTCGTGATTAATTTGTATCAGCTCACCAGGTATACTGTTCTGACCGTGGCGCACTTGTTTCCTTTTCAGGATGGCCCCACGACGGCAGCCATCTAGGGTTCCGAGAGTAGAGCGCGATGACAGCCCGCCGAGCGACGAGGCCTCGGTACAGGGCCAGTTGACAGCAGAGGCACCGGCGGTACCTTTACCCGCCGAGCCCCCGATGCTTCCAGCACCGACCGCTGACAATGCACGTCGCCTCGGAGCTCTACACGAGTTCCAGTGCCAGCGACCACCCAGGTTTTGTGGGGAGACAGACCCCCAGGCAGCCAAGGACTGGATGGAGGCGGTCGTTCGAGTTTTCAGGCTAGTGAGGACACCAGCAGACCTCATGGTGATCCTCGCGGTGAGCCTACTGCACGCAGCAGCGGGCCGATGGTGGAGCTTGATGCTCCAGGTGCACGATGAGTCATCTCTTCTCTGGGCGGACTTCGAGAGCCTCTTCCGCTCAGAGTTCGTCCCGACCACCCTCCGTGCGGTGCGTATCCAGGAGCTTCTTCAGCTGCGGCAGAGCAGCTTGACGGTCACCCAGTACGCGGTGAGGTTTACCGATCTTTCTCGCTACTCGACTGACATGGTACGGGACCCCTTCTTCCGGGCCTGGACCTCTGAGCAGGGTTTGAGACACGAGATCAGGGAATCTCTGATCTCCCTTAGCATCCCGACCTAGGCAGTAGTACTGGAGCGAGCCCTTCTGATCGAGAGCTTTCTGGATGAGTCCACAGTGAGACCTACCGCAGGGCGGCAGGCAGCAGAGTCTTCGGCAGCAGGTAGCCGACGGATGACTCAGGGTTCTAGGAAAACCAGACCCTCTCGTAGACAACCTCAAGACACTGGCTCAGCAGTGCGGGGCACACAGCGCGGAACTAGTCTTTCGAGAGGCAGGCAGTGCTATACCTGCGGCGGGCAGGGCCACATGGCTCGTGACTGCCCGACCCGCCGTACCGAGGAGCAGCAGACGGTGGAGGGGCCACCCAGGCAGAGGAAGAGGGTCGAACTTGGCAGTCCACAGGGAGGAGGCAGACGAGGCAGAGGAGCTGGCCGAGCAGCAGGTGGTGGGCGACGCTTTGAGTCTCTGCCACCACCACCACCAGGAGGTCGCCCCGACCACAGGGAGCTGGCGAGCAGAGACAGGCACAGCTCTAGGCAGCAGAGGCCTATGACCACGGCACGCCAGAGATGATTCAAGGTACGATCTATGTCTATTCCACCCTTTCTGCAGTTCTTATAGACACAGGAGCGAGTCACTCTTTCATAGCTGCTGCCCTTGTTCGGAGCTCGGAGATTCCGACAGAGCCGTTGGCTCGATCCTTACGGCTAGAGACCCCTACGGGAGCAGAATCGACAATTACGCACTGGTGCCGGCAGTGTAAGCTTACTCTAGGAGGCGAGAGCTTCGGCTGGGATCTTCTTGTAGCGGCGTCGAGGCCTTACGACGTCATCTTGGGCATGGATTGGTTATCTACATTCCATGCTCAGATTGACTGTTTTAGGCGCAAGGTGCGATGTGTGCGTACCGATGGGAGCAGGTTCACCTTCACCGGTGAGAAGGGAGCCTTTTCAGCACAGGAGGGACTCTCGCAGAGGAGGGGACAACCCATCACTCATCAGTTGGCTAGCCTCATCCTTCGAGCAGTTGACGTGCGGAGTCCTAGTTTTCCTGCAGTGGTGGATCAGTACGCGGACGTCTTTCCCAATGACGTTACAGGGCTACCTCCTCGTAGAGAGGTAGACTTTTATATTGATCTGCACCCCGGGACAGCCCCGATATTCACTCCAGCGTATCGAATGGCCCCTGCTGAGCTTCGAGAGCTGCGGGTACAGTTGGGGGACTTGCAGGGCAAGGGGTTCATCCGACCCAGTGTTTCACCCTGGGCTTCCCCGATATTGTTCGCCAAGAAGGCGGACAGTAGCTTGCGACTGTGTGTCGACTATCGTCTCCTGAACCAGGTGATAGTGAGGAATAAGTATCCGCTACCGAGGATTGATGACCTCTTAGATCAGCTCAAGGGGGCACGGTGGTTCTCGAAGATAGACCTCAGGTCAGGCTATCATCAGCTCAGAGTTCGAGACGAGGACGTGCAGAAGATGGCCTTCAGGTGTCGGTATGGCCACTATGAGTTCTTGGTTATGCATTTCAGCATAACCAACACTCCATAAGTGTTCATGAGCCTCATGAATAGGATCTTCCAGCCATACCTCGATCGATTTGTCGTGGTCTTCATCGACGACATTTTGGTGTACTCGACCATGGGGGAGGAGCACGCCTACCACTTGCGGGTTGTACTAGACACACTCCGAGAGCACCAGCTTTATGGAAATCTCTCAAATTGCCAGTTCTGGTTACGTGAGGTCCACTTCTTGGGCCACATCATTTCTGAGGTGGGAGTTGCAGTGGATCCCGTGAAGATCGAGGCAGTGCTAGCTTGGGAGCCACCCAGGAGCGTGACGGAGGTGCGGAGTTTCTTGGGTCTAGCCGGATACTATCGGAGATTTGTGTCGGACTTCTCCAGAGTTTTGGCGCCACTCTCAGCTTTGACGAAGAAGGGGAAACCCTTTTTGTGGTCAGACAGATGTCAGTAGAGCTTTTAGGAGCTGAGACAGAGATTGACCAGCGCACCTATCTTGAGGTTGCCTGAGGAGGGAGTTGGATACGTAGTCTACTGCGATTCATCAGGGACCGGGCTTGGGTGTGTCCTGATGCAGGAGCGGGCCGTGATTGCCTACGGATCACATCAGCTGAGGCCGCATGAGCAGAACTACGCTACCCATGACCTGGAGTTAGCAGTAGTGGTCTTCGCTCTGAAGATATGGCGTCACTATCTGATGGGAGAGCGCTTTACAGTCTTTTCTGACCACCATAGTCTTAGGTACATCTTCTCTTAGAAGGACCTGAACCTGAGACAGCAGCGATGGCTCGAGTTCCTCCAGGACTATGACTTTGAGATAGTCTATACTCCTGGGAAGGGGAACGTAGTAGCCGATGCCCTCAGTAGGAGGACGGGCATTCAGCTACTTGAGGAGGCGACAGAGCAGCTAGCCGCCTTGCAGATATCCTTCGTGGATAGAGATGGATCATCCTTCCTTCTGTCTCTCACAGTCACTCCTCCACTACTGCAGCGGGTCAGAGAGGCCCAGCATGGGGACGCCGACTGTGAGACGCGGCGTGCACAGATATCCTCGGGACAGGCACCTGATGGTTTCTCCCTTGGAGTAGAGAACGACGTCCTTTTCAGAGGATGTACCTTGGTACCAGTCGCTTTATGAGAGGAGGTGCTAAGAGAGTTTCACACTTCTCCTTTGGCGGTACATCCTGGAGTGGCGAAGATGTACCGGGATCTCAGACGACAGTACTGGTGGCCGGGCATGAAGAAGGTTGTGGCAGAGTTCGTTTCATGGTGCCTCACCTGCCAGCAGGTGAAGGCAGAGCATCAGGTACCAGCAGGCTTGGTACAGCCCTTGGAGTTCCCGGAGTGGAAGTGGGATGGGAAATCTATGGACTTCATGACTGGACTTCCACGCACTTCCAGAGGTCACGACTCCATTTGGGTGATTGTTGACCGACTCACCAAGTTGGCACACTTCTTACCCATCAGAGAGCAGGGCTCAGTGGAGAGCTTGGGGCGTCTCTACATTCAGGAGATTGTACGGCTTCACGGTGTGCCATCGTCGATCGTCTCCGATCGGGATGCTCGTTTTACTTCCCAGCTCTGGAAGGGGTTGCAGGAGGCGTTCGGGACGCGGCTACGTTTGAGCACCGCCTTTCACGCTCAGACGGATGGTCAGACGGAGAGGACCATTCAGACTCTCGAGGACATGCTCCGCGCATGTGTCCTCGACTTTGGTCGCAGCTGGGAGGATCACCTACCCTTGGTGGAGTTCGCGTACAACAATAGCTACCACTCCACCATCGGGATGGCACCATATGAGGCATTGTACGGCAGACCTTGCAGATCTCCTTTGTGCTGGACAGACCCTGGGGAGTCAGCACTTGTGGGACCAGAGATGGTCCAAGCCATGATAGAGAAGGTCCAGGTCATCCAGGAATGGATGAGGATAGCTCAGAGCCGGCAGAAGTCTTATGCTGACAGGAGGCGGAGGCAACTAGAGTTTGAGGATGGCGACCACGTCTTCTTGCGGGTCTCTCCTCGATGTGGTTTACGGAGATTTGGCCGAGGCGGAAAGTTTTCTCCACGCTTCATCGGACCTTTCCAGGTCCTCAGCAGGATTGGCGAGGTGGCTTATCGCCTGGCTCTACCACCTCAGTTGCACCGGGTGCACGACGTCTTCCACGTATCTCAGCTGAGGAGATACGTGCATGACATGACACATATCATTGACTATGGGGAGCTGGACGTGGATGATGGAGCGACTTTTGCGGAGGTCCCAGTGGAGATCGAGGATCGACAGGAGCGGTTCCTACGTGGACGATCGATTCCTCTAGTGCGCATCAGAGGGCAGCACGGGAACCTCCAGGAGAGCACTTGGGAGCGGGAGGCTCAGATGCGTGCTCAGTACCCACATTTGTTTCTCTAGTTTGTGATCTATCTTTACGGGGACGTAAAGCAATAAGGTGGGAGTAATGTAGAGACCCGTAAATTTCAAGGAACTTTTTTTTCTTATTTTTCTTTGGAATTTTACAAGAACGCAGTGTCTGACAGCACCTGATTCCGAGGCCCGGTGTGCCCAGAATCATTTTCCGAAGTTTGGCTCGGGTACGTTCAGTGAACGGACAAGCGGGTTTTTCTAACTTTTGAACCGGTGCCCGGAATCGAATTCTGAGGGCACCGATGGAATTACAGCGCCGGTATTTGCTTAGAAACGCCTCTTCCGGAGTTGTGTTTGCTCGGTTGTGGTTTTTAATTTTTGGGCTTAAAGTTAAGAAATAAAATAAATTGTTCGACAAACATTATTTTATTTCTCTTAAGACACTTGAAGCCACTTAAAGCGGATTAAGCTGAGTTGATGCAGATAGGGTGCTATCCAAAAAAATCCTACCCTCTTGGTAGGATATTTGTGAGGTGGGGCCCGCACGAGCCCCGACGTTTCTTTTCCACTAAGTAACGCACCCGCAAAAACCCGTCATTATGAAAGTCAACTGACGCGTTTTCTTAAATTCTTAACGCACCATTTAATTGGGCAGTTTTATTCATGAATTAAATGGGTAGTTTCTTTCGTTGAATTAATTCTACGAATTAATGGGTCGTTACTTACCTCTTTTTTTCGTTTGTTGGCATAATAATAAAATAAGACCAACGGATGACTTCTGGAAAAAGGTTCGTTGAGAGGATTTGACAGAAACCAAGAGTTCTTCATCCTCCTTCACGAAGAATGCGAAGAACGCGAAGAACGCCGGCCCCCGACGAAGAATGCCGAACCCGCAGAAATCGACGACGCGATGTCGTGTGCCGCAATGCCGACGTTTCCTCTCCCGCGGCGTTCTTCTGCGGTGTTCCTTCCTCCGCGACGAAATCTTCGATCATCTTTTTGAGGTAAGAGGTTTTGGTTTTCTTTTAAAATTCCTTTGTGGTTTTTAACTCAAGAAGGATTTAATTATTAAAAATTAAATCTTTTTGTTCTTGAACCTCGGAGTTCGTCGACGCGATATCCTTCCGCGACGACGCGATGCCTTCCACGACGCGACGATCGCCTACTTCCGCGGTGATCAAGTTCCGCGAAGAACGCGCGTGCGACGACTTGACAAGGTAGGGATTTTATTTTGGAAATACCCTTTTTATATTCCCGTGAATGTTTCTTTAAAAATTAAAGAACCGGATTCATATGAACAATTTTAATTTATTAAAATTGTTGTTTCATGTGTTTATAATTTCTCCCGTTGTTTTTATCTAACGCGGAGGGTGCGGGCCAAACGAACATGGCCCGACAACCCTCCGCCGTTCTTCGTGGTTGTGCAGATTTGGTGGGCGACGACAAAGCATGACGCAAGGGCAATTTTTTGATCCCCCAGAAAAGAACGGAACCCGGGAGGATCAACGGCGCAGATGGGAAGGAAAACGGACCACCAGAGCAACTCCGGTGGCCCGCAGAAGCTGCCGGCGGCGGCCAGCGAACCCGCGGCCACGCGGCTCCGGCTTGCCCGCACGGGACGTGGCGACATGCCGCGTCCGCTGAATCAGCTTGGCCCCACACGGGGCCGCGGCACCTCCAATCCGCGGGGGCAGCGCCCCGCGGCACCCGAGCTGCTCGGCCGCTCGGCCGAGCCGAGCCAGGCCGGTCCGACCGGTCGGGCCGCGCCCAGGCCGGACCGGACAGGGTCCGGCCGGGTTGGACCGGGTCGGGTCGACCTGGTTCGGGTCGACCCGGTTCGGCCGAACCAGGGGGGTCGGGCCGGGTCGGCCCGGGCCCGGATCCCCGTCTTCGGACCATTTTCGGTCTTTTGCCCGTAACTTGAGCTACGAGCCTCCGAACGATGCGCCGTCAGCGGCAACACGATCCTTGGATCGAGGCGGTCGTTTCTCTATATCACACTCAATGTTTTGGAATACTTTGGGTTCAGTGGGGTTTGTTCGTACACGAAACCAACCGGGCCCTCGGAGCGGAAACGCTCATATCTTGAGCTACGGACGTCCGATTGATGTGACGTCAGCTTTGGTGGATTCCTCTAAGTGTGACGGATCTTTTGGCTCACTCCGCCCAAGGTTTGGACGCAGGTGAAGTATGGTCAGGTTGGTTTTTCCTTAAAAACCAACCGGGCCCCTGGGACGAAAAAGCCAATAACTCTCAGACCGGGCGTCCGATTGACGCGCCGTCTGCGACGTTGAGTTCCTCTTGACGATACGAAACTTTTGGATACATCAACTTCGGAATTTGTGTCAGTTGATGTATCAGCCTCTCGGCTTGTGGAGCGGACCCTCCCGAACGAGCTTGCTGTGTGCGGGAACCCTAGTGTTGGCTGCGACTCCGACGACGACTGTGCAGAGATCCTCAGTGGACTCCGACGACGACTGTGCAGAGATCCTCAGTGGACTGTGACAACGACTGTGCAGAGATCCTCAGTGGACTGCGACGACTACAGCACTCAGCGATCCCTTTTGGATCAGTGTTATAGGTCCTGTGTGGGCCCGACCCTGTGTGGGTCCGATCCTGTGTGGGTCAGCGCTCAGCGGTTCTGTGTGAGCCAGCGCCTACAGGTCCTGTGTGGGCCCGATCCTGTGTGGGTCTTTGCGGGGGTTAGTACCTATCGATCCTTTGTGGGTCCGACGACTTAGATGGATCAGTGATCATCTTTATCGTCATCCGAAGAAGTATACCTGTGTGAGCTGAATCCTGTGTTACTCTTCTTTGTGGATTTTGTTGAGATATCCTGTGTGGATTTACTATTTTACGCTCCTTTTTGGATTGTGTTGAGCTATCCTGTGTGGGTATACGTTTTGCTTTCCTGTGTGGACTGGGTTGTGCTTGAGCTCGAACGTTGGAGCCGAGCGGGAATTGATGACTTAGGTATATGTATGGGCATATACCTAAGCAGTGTCGGATGTTAATTCGTGATTGTATCTTTCCTTGTGGTTTATCCTTTGTGGATTTCGGGAGACCTCCGGGGTCTCGGGGTCCCTACTGAGTAGCTTATACTCACCCCTGCACGGGTTATGCCCGCACTTCGTTGTGTTGGTTGCAGACGACGGACAACGCTGATCGTGGTGGAGGCATGCGGAGCAGGACGGTACCTGGAGGTGGACCACTGGGCGGGACATACTCGGAGCGGACGGTTGGACCGAGGAGCTGTGGAGGCTATCTGTACCCACCCTTCAGGTGGGACTTCCATACGACGGCTCGACGCTGCGGCTTTTCTTTTTAGTTTCTTTTTTTCCCTTTCAGTTGTACTTTACAGTTGGGCTTGTATTTCCGGCCCCTTTTACTTTCAGCACAGCTTGTTACAGTTTTCACTTAGTGTTTACTTTTCCGCTTGCTTACTCTGTGGTGCTTGTTTACTTTCAAAGGCAATGCCTTCCCTTTTTTCTGGGATTTACGCCTTGGTGCTTGTCACCATCCCCTGGCCTATGGAAGGTGGGCTTGGGGTAGTCACGGCATGGGCCCCGAGGACGGGTCGTGGCAAAAAAATATATAAACACTGCTTCTTTAGTTTCATCAAAATATAAAATATAAATGAAATTTATTTAATGTTTGAGTTTTTATTTCTCATTATGCTTTTATTATCCTAATTGTGAAATTAGATCAAACTAATCAATATGGAAACTAGAATATGTTCATTCTATAAAAATTATTTATTATCTTCTCTATATAGTGGGAACATATCATCTATACAATTCTTTAATTTAGGGTAGTTTTATATAATTATTAATTAATATCTCCAAGATTAACAAATAAATAGCATGATATACATTACGTCTTTTATAATTAAATAAAATAAATTTTACTCATTCTATATACTATATGACAATGGAAAAAAAGTCAACTCTTGATTTTTATATCTTGTATCATTAAATAACCTATCATTGTTTTTACTACTTATTATTTTAAATAGACTCTTGAAAATTGTATCTATAGATTATTCTCTATAGAATATAGCTTTCATTACCATAATTTATCATGATAACTAGTTTTTAACCAAGTCATTAATGATTTTAATGGAAGTATCTTATTTACATTAATAATATATCTTTTAAATACATCACTAGGAAGACTTTAGCAGACACAATAATCATTAATAAGAACAAAATATCATTTAAATTTCTAATGGAAATGTATATTATTGGTACGACATCAAAATAATTATTCCCTTATTTTGATGTTTTCATTAATCTATATTTGGGTTTATCATCCATATATCATAATCATGGTAATTAGTTTTGTAAAACTTGCATTATCTATTGGTATTCTATTTACTATAGATATTATTAAAATTTAAAAATGATTTTTCTATAAGGAATCAATCTATAAATAACAAAACTACTCTAAATTAAGAATGTTCTAAGAAATTTTCTACCTATTGTGTGATTGCGGCTCATTATCCACAATAAATAAAGTTTTACATTATATATTAATAATAAAACTATAAGTGTAGGGTTCTAAAACTTCTCTAGTTATCCAAAATAATATTTTAAATCACTTGAACAAAATCTCACACTATACATTATGGAGTTTTTGTTCCTATTACAAAACATGTGTATATTGATCGTTTACTTAATAAAAGTATATTCTTCTCAAAATATCTCTTATAGATGTGGTTTATTTAAGGGAATGTGGAATATATTTCCATAATTACTTTTCTATATCTGGGATCATGTAATGATATACTTTATTCCTTGTGATATAAGTTTGTTTCTATGATTTTCCATGATGAATATTTTACATCCCTATTCATATTTATGTGATACCCTAGTTTTATTCCCATTCCACAAAATATATTGGATCCCATATATCTCCTTTTTTCACTTATTTTAGTTTATAAGCAATGATTTTAATGTTTATTCTCAAAAATAAAATAAATATTTAACATGACACATCATCACTCTCACCATGAAACAATAGTGTGGTTTTTCCTTTAATTTACATAATTTCCATTAAGGAATATAAATAGAATGATTTTGGAATTTTCATATTCTATTTTTATTAATCAATGAAATAATAGTTATGATATTTTTTTCCCTACTTCGATCAAAGTTTTTTATCTTCATATGAAGTTGAGTCACTGTTATACTTATATATTACATATTATGTTAAAGTAATATGTTATTTACCTAATTATATATACCTATCAAAATTAATTGATACCATATATAAAAATATTGAAGTATGATAATACACCACAAGATTTTAATATAAATAAACCATACAGATTATTTAGAACAAATTCTAGAAGCACTATGGTTCTACCACTTTTAATTCTAAAAAATAATTTATTCAATTTTTATATGGTAACAATCCAAAAATAATAACTAACCATGTTCACTTGTAAGAGTATAAATACTCTTATTGGTTTATAATTTTCCAGTGCTTTTGTATTACTTAAAAAAAATGGCACATTTGGGTGAAAAATGAGTTGTGTTTTGAATGTTTAATTTATATACAGATTTTTATTATAGTAATTCAAGTATGTTTTTATACCATAATTTGAATATTTTATACCATAAAACATGTTATTATTAATATTAAATAGATTCAATTATTCATAAACTCAACACATAAATAATTTTATGGCTATAATATACCCATAAGAATAGTTTATAAATATTAGAATCCTTATACTAGGAAATATAAAATTTTAATATTCTATAATTAATATAATAATCATTTCTCCATTAATATCTAGATAATATATTTCATTTCATATAATATCTCATGGTATACATGGTTCTTGTATATTGATGAAAATTTATAAGACACAAACTATATCTATAACAAATGTTTTTGAAATTTAAATATTTTGTTCATTAATCACAAAGCATCCCCTTGATTCTTCATTATAGTATAATTATTCTTTCATTAGTTTTCCTATCACATTTAAATCAAAAAAACATCATCATAATTCCCCCCCCCCCTCTTTATTTCTCATCATTTCCCTTGAACTTATTTAATATAAGAATAAAATATATTAGTTTTTTATATAACATGCCAATATTTTAAAATGTAAACATCATATTAGATAGTGTGTATGAAACAAAACACCAATATTAGATGAGAATATAACATCCTACGACTCTATGATATATTTATTTTTAAATAAATTCAATCTCTTTAATGGATTATAATGCATGAAACCCCAAGTTTGAATGAAACACGAAAGTCTATTAAAATATTATTATTTAGGCATTACCATTATAAAATAGATGTTAAAATGGAATGAATGAATAGTGGTTACTAAATTATGATTTTTTATATTTGTATAAAATATATTCAATGGTTAAAAATTTATTATAAAAAAAAATAATAATGATTTGAAATATAATAAAATGTTTTTCTTAAAAACTGTATTTTTCTGAAAGGCTAGTTAGTTAGGAATAATGAA
This sequence comes from Viscum album, assembly GCA_963277665.1. Taxonomy (NCBI): domain Eukaryota; kingdom Viridiplantae; phylum Streptophyta; class Magnoliopsida; order Santalales; family Viscaceae; genus Viscum; species Viscum album. The sequence continues at coordinate 2,110,820,085 of OY728157.1, read as the reverse complement.
CATAATTTAAAATTAATTTTTACCACATTTAGAAAATTTATTTTCCAAAATAAACATATTTTTTAAAATATAAATGTTAAAAATAAATTGAGGTGAATATTTTTGATTTTTTCTAAGAAGTTCCATTGTTTGATGAATAGTGAAAAATAAATAATTTTAATTAAAACCTAAATTTTAGATTAAATCATTTATAAAGATAAATAATAATTTAAATTTATGTTAAAGTAAAATTAGTTCAACTATATATCTATTTTTTTAAGGGAAAAGCCCTGGATTATTATTAAAGAAAGTCAAAAGAAGTACAAAGAAGGGAATGATAACAGAAAAAAACTTTGCTCCCTTTATCATGGCGGCCAAGATTTTTCCTCAACTTGTCCCTGATGATACGTTCTTTATCCCTCATCTCATTCCAAAGCTTGGCACTAATACGTCTTCTTTATCTTCCTCCACTATAGGCTTCATGTATCTCGTTGTCTTGTTGTAGAAGCGATTCTACATCTTCATCAGAGCTATCCTCTTGAGCCTCTTCCTTCCTCTTCATTTGTTCTTTCCTTTCTCTTTTCTTTTGGCTTCGGGTTCTAGCATGATGCCATTCATAATCAATGCCCTTCTTCTTCTGATCTTATTTTCTTAAAGTTTCCAGCACACAAACAGTTTCTTGCAAAATAGGAGCTCCTGATTCCTTACTCACCTTCACATCAGGATTTTTTATCAACATTTCTGGGGTTCTAGCCATAACAGGTGAACATTTTATATAAAAACATTCTTAAATTGTGAACATTTTGTCCTTGACAACCCACTTTCTCGTCACGTAGGCAGAATTAATTTTAAATTAAAATTCTCCACATATGTGAATTCAAATTGGAAAAATATATTGAATATTTGTAATAAACATAATTTTTATTTTATAATATTACCATTTTATTTTTTTCAAAAATAAATAGTCAAAAAAACAAAAAATAATTATTATGGATAATGTAAAAAATGGGTTTACTGGGGGGAGGGTTAAACTAAAAATATAAGGTTTTAAATAAGATAAAATATTTTCTAGAAACTATTATAAATCTATATGTATAAAATATAATGTATAAGTATATATAATCTATTTTGGACACTTTTAGCACATGAACAATGTTGGTACACCTTTTTATTTTCAAAAATTATAAGTGTGCCGATCAACACAATTATATAAGACCACCCCTATACTCTGTTATTCACACATTAAAACCATTTTGGTTAATAAAATACCTATCCAAATCACATCCAAAATTCACTCTTATCATTCTAGAGTATTCTTCCCCACAAATCCATTTTAGGGACACATTTGATCTAATCAGGAAGAGGTGGTCCGAGAAGATGTAAAATTATAATCTATACATTTTTATTTTATTTATTATTTTACATCATTTTAATTTTATTAATTTAATATTATATAAAAAATAAGTATATAACATATACTGAGATGTTGTTATGTTAGTGTAATTGTAACACCCCAAGGTTTTGAAAAAAAATTGAAAATCATGAATCAAAGATTCTCTACATAATGAAACTTTGTTTTAAGGAGATAGTTATAAACTATCCTATAAAAATTATTTTTCTACTTAAATGATTTAAATTATGAAAAACATACATCGACGGTTGTGATCAGTAAGTTATTTTGTGTCTGATAGAACCAAATTAATTTTTTTGGTCAATAGTAACATAGCCTTATGAATAGTAATGTGATGAGTAATATGAACCTTATAAATAGTAAATATTATTATTATTATTTTATGTATTATGTTTATAATATAATTCTATCTTGACTAATTTTTTCTGGTAATATAAAATCGGTTATAGTTTTAAAATTGTTATTTTTGTAATAAAATATGATTTTATTTAAAAATAAAATTTATCATATTTTGAAAATTATTTTCAAAAAATATAGTTCATTTTTTAATTATAAATGTTAGAAAAATGGTTAGGGTGTTTTTTTGGAATTATTATGAGATAGTTGAATTATTAGTGAATAGTAAAAATACAATTTTCAGTTTTCAGTGTGTTTAATGACATCATAATGATGTAATAATGATATAATAATTCTGGTCAAGTATTAAAATAGGATATGATGTGTCAAGTGTCCAATAACTTTTGAAAAAACCATGGTTAGGCCCATGGTTTTTCAAATACCACTAATGAGGTTTCCTTTGAAATTAATTAAAAACTCCCTCACTTTCACTATAAATACCACCCTCACCTTCTATTCCTCTCACACCTCTCAAGGTTTGAGAGTTTTCTAAATTCTTCCCAATAACCTTTAAAATTATATTCCCCACATCCAAGACTAGCTGGTCTCACCAAAAGTCCAAAACCAAGGGCCTTAAAGAGGATCTCAAGGAGAAGATATCAAGTGGTAAAGATCCTCTTTCATTTTCTTTTTTATTCTTTTCTTTTCTTATACTCTATTCACATCACCTTATCTAAGTGGAATGAAAGATATAGTATTATATATATTCTATATTTTTAACATATTTATGGAAAAATTCATTATCATTCTTTCACTCCTCTTCCTCTTATTCTAAAAATAAAAACACTATATGTAGTGTGTCGATTTACCGACATCGTGGAATATGTGTCTTCAATTTCCTTTAATTCTATCAAAGATGTTTTTAAAATAATATTAATGGTTGAATAAAGTTTTAAATTTTATTATATGACCTCTATTATGTGTTGTAATTAATTTACATGCATAATGTTAAAGGTATATGATGAAACAAGTTCGTGATTATCGATGAACCGCAAAAATGTTCTAAATGAATTTCACTAATGATTTATCTAATGATTCATCCTCATAGTAGATAAAAAAATGATTTATGGAATAATTTAATATTCTAGAAACATATTAAATCCATTTCATTCCACTTTTTGAGTTTCTCTTCCATTCTACAAGAAAATACTTTATGAACTAACCATGGAAATCATGTAAAGAACGCACCTGAAACAATGGAAATAATAAAATATTGCTAATAAATGGGTCTAATGAGGTTGTAAAATGATTGTATAAGGTGTTATAAAAATTAATATGTTTCTATTAAATATTCATAACACCCTTTTAACCATTATACAGGAGGTTTAAACAAGTTTTAAGAATTAAGAAACCGAGGTAAGGGAATTATTAACCCAGTTTTTATTCTTTAGGTTAACCTTCTATTTCATTAATTATATAGTACTAAGATTATTCATGTAATGAATTTAATTAATATTTTTTTTATCTATATTTATAGTGTATATGCATATTCCTTTAATTCTATCAATTCTTACTTCAATTGTATGATATTTGTAACAGGCTTTTCTTTAAAAATTCTCTTTTAAAATTCTATTTTACAAAATTCAAAAGCAATGTTTTTATGCAGTTATTCATGTTTTATTATTATGTTATGGTTCTTGGGAATTATTTATAATGAGAGGTGGGATATATATCTCCCTCTATTTCATTGGGTATGTGTAATTTGGAGGTCAGTCGTATGGTTACTCCAAGTGTAACTGCGATGGTTACACCATAAGGTATCCATGAGGGTTACATTGTAAGGTAGCAGTGATGGTTACAAATCATAAGGTAGACCAAAGGGTTAAAATATAAGTAATTAATTCCCCAAGATACCCTTATGGTTTTATATATGTTATTTAATTTTTTATGGAAATCTCATTTTTCACCAAGTAAGTATTTATGGGTGATAAGTATGTATTTGTGAAAATGATTTCATATGTTAATAAGTATTCATGGACTAATGGTTTATTTCCTTATTTTTATATCACTTACTGAGATTTTTATGCTCAACCCATGTTTTTAAATGTTTTTCCAGGTTATAAGGATTTTTAATAGAAATAAATAATTCAAGTTAAATGTTATGGAGATTTGTTAAAGAAATCATGTTGGTGTTTTGGGTTAAAATTTTAAGGTTTTTGAAGAAATGGATACTATATTAATGGTACCAACATTGTATTATTGTGGGTTGATATATATGATGTATTTCCTAAATTTCTAAAAATCTAAAACTAAAAGATCATTGGGAATATAAAGAAGTAAAATCTAGTTGAAATAGTAAGATTATGTAATTGTTAAGGATGGGTCTTTATAGTTTGTATCAGAGAACATTTTAGATAACTTTAGGAGTTAGTATAATGTTAACAGTATACCAAAAATGATTTTTAACTTATCTTTATATTTAAATGATATATAATTTAATGATTACTATATTGATTCATCTAAGGTATATCTATTCAGAATGGTTTTCCACGGAAGAAAAGGGGAAGCTGATGTTGGAAGGAACTGAGAGGATGATATCTTTCTGAATCTGTAACTAGGAGTGGTGGGAATTAGAACTAAATAGTTTGTGATAGTAATGGATCAGCTGACATAGGAAATAAATAGAAGTGAAATCCTTTTAAGAGAACAACCAGAGCTACCAGAAAGGTACATGATGATAGTGGAACATTTTATGAGAAAACACTCTCCTAATTTTAGTATATCTTCTGACCCAGTAGCAGATGAAGGATGGTAATTCCCTTGAAATTATATTTAATATAATGGGATGTTCAGATAATCAAAAGGTTAGTGTTACCATTTATCATTTTTAAGGTAAATTTGATCAGTGGTAATCAATGTTCAATAATATCAGGGATAGAGAGGATATTGAAGCCTTTGAGTGGGATGAATTTAGAAGTATTTTCCTTGAGAAATATTTCCCTAAGGTGGTTCAACTTAAGATGGAGAATAAATTCCTTTAATTGAAGAAAATGGAGGAATATTAAGTGGTTGTGTATGAAAAAAAATTCACCTGAATGGGAAGGTATGATCTAAATATTTTTCTGTATCTCAATAGAAAAATCAACCATTTTTACTCAGGATTGAAGATAATATATCAAAGAGAATTGGCTTCCTGTGAGTTCAAAAGTTAGGAAAAACTTTTCTGATGTGCTGAGAGCGTAGAAATAGATTTTTCTGATGATCATGTGTACTTTTAAGAGAAGTATAAGAAAAGTTCCATATGGAAATTGATGGACAAGAATCATTCAATGAAATTTGATGGTAAGAATGTTTAGTTTTTTAGTTTGTGAAAAGTCTGGTAAAAATCAGCCTAGAGAATTCCTTACCCAAACTGGGAAGTTTTTTTAATGTGGTAAGTTTGGAAATATGGCCCAAGATTGTAATGAAAATTATATTAAGATAAATTATGATAATAAAACAATAAAGTGTTTCAAATTTGGTGAGATGAGTCATTATGAAAATATATTTTGAAAGAAATATCTGAATGATGGGAAGTATCTTCACTATGAGTAGAAAGGTGTAGTGAGATCCTTGGTGACTAAGTTAGAAGATGTCGGGCCATCCAATGAAGTGGTATCAGCTTCAGAGAGATCTGTATTTTTCTGATATTAACATGAGTTTTGGGTAATATCATCTAAAGGTGAAGAAGGATGACATTCCAAAAACAGATTTTTGAACTAGATATGGTCATTATGAAATTTTTTTATGCCATTTGGGTTGACTAATGAACCTTCTGTATTCATGGATATTATAAATAGAGTATTTCATGATTTCTTGGATGATTTTTTGGTTGTGTTTATTGATGATATTCTGGTATATTCTAGAAGTAAATAGGAGCATGAAAAACATCTTAGGGTTGTTTTGGAAACTATAAAATAATATAAATCATATGGAAAATTCAGTACATGTAAATTTTGGTGGAAAAAAATATTTCCTTGGTAAAAATTTTTCTAAATATGTTATAACATTTGATCCTGCTAAAACAAAAGTTGTTGAAGAATGGACAAGACCCAAAAATATAACTGAGATTCATAATTTTCTTAGTATGGAAGGCTATTACAATAGGAATGTTGAAAAAAATTCATAGTTTTCTAATCCACTAACTAAGTTAACTAAAAAGTTAGTTAAATTCATTTGGAGAAAAGAAAGTGATGATTGTTTTCAAGAATTGGAAAGAAGATTGGTGAATGATCTAATTCTGACCCTACCTTTTAGAAATGGCGACTTTGTCATCTACAATGATTCTTTATTAAGGGGACTTGGTTGTGTTTTGATATAGAATGATCAGGTAATTGCCTATGATTCAAGATAATTAAAACCGCATGAGTTCAATTATTCCACACATGATTTAGAATTAGCTTCTATGGTTTTCACATAAAAAATTTTGGAGACATCATTTATATGGATCCAAATGAGAAATATATACTGACCAAAAAAGTTTGAAGTATATATTTACTCAGAAGGAATTAAACATAGGGCAGAGAAGATGTCTTGAATTGATAAATGATTATGATTTCATGATCAATTACCATCCTGGAAAAGAAAATAATGTGGAGGATGACTGGAGTATAAAACATCATTGATAATTAACCATGTTACATTTTGAAGATGACCCCTTGATTAGTTATTTGATGAATTTTGGATTGGAAGTTGTTGGTGAAGGAAATTCCTCTATTTTGGTTCATGTTTTAGTGTAGTCATATTTGTGAGATAGAATTAAGCAAGAATAGAAGGAATATGGGGAGTTATAGAAAAAGGTATAATTGGTAAAAATGGGTAAGTTTCAAGAATTTAATCTTGATAAATATTGTGTTCTATGATTTGGAAAAATATTGTGTGTGCCTTGTGTTTCTCAACTGAAGAAATAATTATTATATAAAGATTATAGTTCTTCATTTTCATTTTATAATTTCATCAAAAAGATGTATAGAGACCTTCAGGATTATTACTGGTAGGATGGAATGAAAAGAGATATTACAGAATTTACCGTGAAATGTTTGACATATCAATAGGTTAAATCAGAGCAGCAGTTACTGAAGGGGATGCTTCTGCCTTTACCAGTGCCAGAGAGGAAATGAGAAAATATATCCATGGAATTTATAATGGGACAACCAAATACTTCTCTAGGTAACAATGCAATCTGTTTTATTGTTGATCAACTGACTAAATCTTCTCATTTCCTTTCTATTAGAGAAACTATGTCTCGGGATCATCTTTATTGATTGTACCTCAATGATATTGTCAGGTTACATGGAGTTCCTTTTTCCATTGTCTCTGACCATGATCCCAAGTTTACCTCTAACTTTTGTAATGTCCTTTAGAAGTCATAGGGAATAGAATTAAATTTTAGTACAACTTTTTATCCTCAATAAAATGGGAAGTGAGAATGGAAAATTCAAACTTTGGAGGATATGCTTCGAGCTTCTTCAACGGATTACCAAGGAATTTTGGATCAACATATTTCTTTAGTTTAATTTTCATATAATAATAGTTTTTATTATAGTATATAGATGGAACCTTTTGAGAAATTATATGGTAAGCGATGACGAACTCCATCATTTTGGGATGAAGTCAGGGAAAAGAAGTTGATGGGACCAAAATTAGTAGAGGAAGTTTCTGAGAAAGTGATGATGATCCAAAAACACATGATGATAGCTCAGAGCAGGGAGAAAAGTTATGTAGATAACACGGGGAAAGACTTTTCTTTTGAGTTAGGTGATATTATTTTTATTATAATCTCACCATAGAAAATTGTCATTCGTTTTGGTAAGAAATGAAAGCTAAGTCCACGATTCATTAGACCTTAAGAAATCTTGGGGAAAGTTGGATGGGTTGCCTACCAAGAATCTTTGAATCCATGTTTATATCAAGTACACAATTTTTTTCATGTTTCAATGTTGAGAAAGGATTTTCTAGATTCATCTCATTTTTTTATCCCAGACATAGTGTAGCTAGAAGTGAACCTTTCTTAAGAAACCAATTCAGATTCTTGATCGAAGAGAACAAGTATTGGAGAATAAGGTAATCTAATAGGTAAAGGTTTTGTGGGGAAACCCCATGGATGAAGAAGCAAAATGGGAATCTAGAAATTTTCTGATGGAAAGTAACCCTTACTTGTTTAATAAGTATATAAAATTGCGAGGATGAAATTTTCAGAAGGTGGGGAGAATATAACACCCCAAGGTTTTGAAATAAATTAAAATTGATATGCACAAAACACTGAGTCTCTACATAATGAGACTTTTTTATAAGGAGATAGTTATAAACTATCTATTAAACTTAATTTTTCAACTTCTATTATTTGAATTTTGAAAAGTGTACATCTATAGTTGCGATTAGTAAGTTATTTGGAGTCTGATTGAACTAACTTGATTTTTTAGTGAATAGTAACATACCCTTATGAATAGTAATATGACCCTGATGAATAGTAAAATATATTATTTTTTTTATTAATGTTATAAGATAATGAGATCTTGATTAATTTTTCAAGGTTATATAAAATCAGTTATAGTTTTAAAATTGTTATTTTTAGAATAAAATATAATTTTATTTAAAAATTAATTTTCTAATATTTAGAAAATTATTTTCAAATAATGGAGTTCCTTTTTAAATTATACACACCAAAAAATGGTTATGGTGTTTTTTTGGTATTTTTTTGAGTGTTGAATTTTCAATGAATAGTAAAAATACAATTTTAAGTTTTCGGTGTGTTTAATGACATCATAATGATGTAATAATTATGTAATCATTATGTTTGACTCTTGAGGATTAAAATATGTTATGATGTGTCCCAATTATCCAATACTATTGGAATAAACCATGGGAAAGCCCATGGTTTTTCAAATACCACTAATGATGTTGCCTTTAAAATTAATTATAAACTCCCTCACTTTCCCTATAAATACCACCCTCACCCTCCTCTTCCTCTCACACCTCTTAAGATTTTATTATTTTATAAATTATGATTAATACCCTTATCATTCCCCATGTCTAGGATATTCTATTCTCACCAAAATGAAAAAACCAAAGGCCTTAAATATGATCTCAATGAGAATATATCAAGAGGTAAAGAATCTCTTTCATTTTCTTGTGTTTTATTTTCAATTATTTTATTTTATTATAATACCCCCTTATCCAATAGGCATGAGAGATCCAGTATTATATATATTCTATATTTTTATCTTGTTTATTGAAATATTCATCATAATTCATCCTATCCTCTTTCTCTTATTCTAAAAATAAAAGCATCGTCCTTGATGTGTCGATTTGTCGGCATCATGGATGATGGGTCTTAAATTTCCTTTAATTCCTTTATATAAGGTTATAAAACCATTTTAATGATTTTATCAGATTTTAACTTGTATGATATGACCTCTCTTATGTTTTTGAATTAAATTATATGCATAATATTAAAGGTATATGATAAAACAAGTTCGTGATTATCGATGAACCGCCAAAATGATCTAAAAAATTATCACTAATGATTTATCTAATGATTCATCCTCATAGAATATAACCAAAATTATTTATGGAATAATTTAATATTTTGTAAACATATTAACACCATTTCATTCTACTTCAATAGTTTCTCTTCCATTCTAAATGAAAATATTTTATGAACCGACCATAGAAATCATATAAAGAATGCACCTGAAACAATGGAAATAACAACATATTATCAACAAATGGGTCAAATGATGTTATAAAATGTTCACATAAGGTGTTATAAAAATTAAAATGTTTCAATAAAATATTAATAAAACCATTTTAACCATTATACATGAGGTTTAAACAAGTTTTAATTAAGAATAACCTAAGTTAAGGGATTCTAAACCCAATTTCCATTCTTTGGGTTAACCTTCTATTTCATTAATTATGTGATACTAAGATTATTTGTGTAGTGAATTTAATTAATATTATGTTTTATTATGTGTATTTATAGTTTATACACATATTCATTTCATTCTATAAACTCTCGTTTCAATTATATGATATTTTTAAGGTACTTTTCATTAAAATTTCTCTTTTAAAATTCTATTTTCTAAAATTCAAAAGTAATGTTTTTATTCAATTATTCATGTTTTATGATTATGTTGTAGTTATTGGTAATTTTTTATGATTATGGGTGTGACCAATATCTTCCCCCAATGCATTGGTTATGTGTATGTTGGAAGTTGGTTGTATGGTTACTCCAAGTATAATTGTGATGGTTATACCATAAGGTAGTTGTGAGGGTTACATTGTAAGGTAGCTATGAGAGTTACAAATCATAAGGTAACCTTGAGGGTTACAATATAAGTATACAATTACCCAAGATACCATTATGATTTTATATACATTCTTTAATATTTTATATAAATCTCATGTTTCACCAAGTAAGTATTTATGGGTGTGAAACATGCCTTTGTGAAAATGATGTCATATGTTAACAAGTATTCATGGACTAATGATTTCTTTCCTCGTTTTATATCCCTTACTGGGATTTTTATGCTCATACCATATTTTTAAATATTTTCATAGGTTATAAGGAAGTGTAAGATAAAGAAGGAAGTCGAGTTAAATATTATGAAGAATTGTTAAAGAAATCATGTTGTTGTTTTGTGTTAAAAATTTAATGTTTTGGAAGAAATGGATACTATTTTAATAGTACCCACTTGTTATTATTGTGGGTTGATATGTGTGATTTAAATCTTAAATTTCTAAAAAAAATAAACCTAAAAGATCATTTGGAATATAAATATATGAAAATATAGTTGAAATGTCTAGATTATGTAATGTTTAATTATAGGTTCTTATATTAATGACCTAGAAACATCCCCACATTCCTTAAAAGGTTCACGAAGTTATCATTTGTGTGTACGATGAACCACCACCTCACGAGCTATTGCCATTTGTTTTTCCATTACCAACTCTCGCGGTTGGGTATGATGATGCACTGAATGTATATATATTATATTTATAATATAATTATACCAATAGATTCATTATATCATATATACCTCTTTTATTTCCATTTCGTATAGGATATGATAATGTCACTTATATGTATGGCGGTTTGGTGCCTCGCGAAGTGATGTGATTCATTTTTCACTAATAAAATACATGGAAGAGGGTAAAGGTAAATTTATTGAATATATGTGATAAGAATGATATTATTAAGATACTAATGACATATTTATCATTTTAAAAATATATTATTTTATTTTATTTCTTATATTGAAAAATGATAATGTTGTTCGTGTATTTGTGGACAACCACCTTCATGAAGTGATGTGAATCTATTTTAATCACCAAACCACATTGATTATATATAATTATATTTAAATAAATAATATGTTATATATTATTTTATGATCATTATTTAAATATAAAATATTACTTAATTCCATTCTATAATGATCATTTTAAAATGGAAACATTACTCAGGCGTACGTACGACTGGCCTTCTCCTTGATTGTAAAATAGTTCATTTTTCATAAACATAATTCGTAATTGGTTTTAAAATTATAATTTATTTTTAAATATGATTATTATTCCATTATTATTATTCTATATATGTTTAAATAATGAATTAATTAACCGTAGTCAGCTGACCAAAAACATTTTTGACATAGAAGCACAATATCATCAAAACATCCAATGTAAACTTAATCGACTAAGTAATCATATGTAACATGTTAATACATGAAATAAAATTAATAATAAACATGAAAATGGAAATAAATAAAGAAAATAATAACCATAATTTTATTATTGAGGAATATAAAGAACGCACATGATGAGTCGTACTCATAGTAAGGGTTTCTCATCTCACTTTTACTACTTTGGGACATACGACATATTCACCACTAATTTATTTTTTGTTGTGTGTATAATTCAATTTATATTTTTTATATCATTAATTAATTTACCTTAATTTAATTTACTATTTAACTTATAGTTATTTCTTTCCCAGGGATTTTGATTCAAATGTTACCGAAGTGGCATGAGTTTATTTAAAAAAAATCATTATTTGGGATTTTTCTGATTAAGTATATAATAGGATAATTAATTGATATTTATATATTAAAATAAATATAATTTTTTTAAATATGGTTTTTCATTAACATTTTATAGTAATAGAACAATTTTACGTCAATTTGATACATAAAATGATTAGGAAAACTTTTTTAAGAAAATATGTATTAATTTCTCTCTTCGCTCAAAATTAAAATTTCTCCTAAAACTATGATTTCTTAAAATGTTTTTAAATTCTTTATAATTATAAAAATTATTTTTTTAAAGATATTTTTACCCATTTTTTACTTAAAAAACTATTTAAAAGGAATATTTTTATAATTTCTCATATGAGGCACTTTTCTGACCATTTTACAGTAAAAATGAGTGTTTTATTTATCTAATATGGGGTGTACATAATTACCCAACATTATGAACAAAATTTATTTGAATCGTCTATTTAATTTTTAAAAGATTCTTTTTAAACAATTTTTTTCCCTAATATTTGGAGAATTTTTAATATTTATAATCAATTTTCAAAGAAAATGATTATGAAAATATGTTACGAATTATCTAGTATTAAAATAAAAATGTATATTTCTTATGAAAGGATATTTTCCTAAAGAACTATTTAAAGTGGTATTAAAAAATCATTTTTAATCTAAGAAGACATTCTTTGATTTTACTTGTGACTTCCCAAACCGGGTACCACACATTATTTACCCAAGTCGGTTGGTCACATGACATTTAGTGCACCTCCCTGTAAACAAGAGGCTACTGACTAGCAGTGAGGGGTGAAAAATATAACAAGGGGGACTATACCCTCTTTATCAATGCATCACAATTATGGAAATAAATAAATAATAACCAAATGATATAACCAATTACCAGAACACTACTAGTATCACATGGTGACCAAAACATGAATACAATATCAAAACCTAAACAATAGATTTTTCATGTAAAATAAATGTCATGTGTCTAATGAAAACAAAATACACACTAAAACTCCCAAAATGGTCCCGAATTTATCTCAAGTTCCCTCATCCATTCTCTATCCAAACTCAACAATATATCATTTGGAACTTTCCCTTTTCCTTTCTTATAAACAATAATTCTATTCGGGTATCAATTGGAAATCCCCACCACCAAGGATTTTTAAATCAATATCTAGTTTATAATAGTGTATGCAATTTTATAAAGAATAAATTATAGGTTATATAGTAAATAGTTTACTAATTAAATTATTCTTTAAATAACCACAAAACACCATGGGTTCATGATGACACCAAAATAAAAAAAATACATGATTCTCTCTGTTCTAGATTCTGAACAATCCCTAAGGGATATCACATTGTTAATTACCACATGGGATTTTCATTAATCAAAACATTTAAATTTCACATTCAAATCACAACTACTTGGAATCATAGTTAAATGACCAAATTTTGAGCCTATAATGACATGTCTAACACCACGTGGGATTTTGAACCATAAGACCATGTCCCTCACCCCATTTACCAGAAAATAACATATGGTATTTTGAAGTATTTTCCAGTGCCCCACACTCACTTATCACATTCATAAATTTGTTCCTAGAATGCTATTTCTAGAACCCCATGGGATTTTAAAGCATCATTCGATGTCCCATACCCCACTAATCAGTCAATCACATATATCACATATATAACACTTTACCAAGTTGATCATCATTTAACCTATCAACAATTTTTCACATCATGGTATACCATTTAAATTATCAAAACAATATAGTCACATCACATTAATCTCATGGAATAAATTTAACAATTAACTATTAAACCATTATCATTAATTAATCATATAATTAATTATATCTTAAGGTTAAAGAAAAAAATCCCCCAATTATCATTAATTTATCAATTCAACATTATATTATTCAATAAATTCTAAAACCCCAATAATAGATTAATTCCATAAACCCTTTAATCAATCAATTTAAAAAATCCATTAATTAATTAATTTATTAAATTAATTAATTCAATTCAAGATTAAATTTATAATCATGAAATAAACATTTCATAGTGTCATACAAATAATTAAATTCATAACTTTGGGAATTTAATAATAAACCAAGTACATTGAGATCCTTGATGAGAATTCACCAAATCAAAAATCCTCAATTTGAAATCGAAAGTTTAATTTCATAATAAATAAGGGGATATAGAACTAAAACCTTGATCCAATATCAAAAGGATTAGTTACATGAAAGCCTATATCTAAACCCATCACAGAAGAATCAAAAATACCTACAAAATATGAGAGAAATATGGGAGAGATAGGGGAATCAAATCGGGATGGGACTCTTTCTGGGAGAGGTTCATGTTATTCAATTTGATCCTTGATTTATCAAGAACTAAATTTAGAAGGCCTTGGAATCCATATAAGAGTATACAAAGAAGAGGGAGAATGAGTTAGGTTTATAAGGGGAGAATGTGTGTGAAATATGAGGGGGTTGAGGAATTTAAAATATTTTTTGGAGAAATAAATCATGCACCCACTGATTCCCGGGCTAGGGTGGATGATTTTCCGAACAGTGTGACCTAACTATATACCTCTCTTAGGGGTCCCACAGTTACTACTTAGAGGTTTCATAACTTTCCAAACCATACACTAACCATGAAATCACCCTCTTTCTAGGGTTGTATGGTATATTAGCAGTAGGAGCACAGTTTGTAAAAACCATGAACCAACTCTGAACTACCCATTATCTTTACAAAATTCACAGTTTTCACCCGAAACATCTCCAAAGTAAAAAACCAACAAAAATATACCTATAAAATGGTGAAAATTACTTGTAAATGATCTAGAGAAAACTCCATTAAAGGTTAGTATCTTATAATCTCCCCATCTTATAACAGCTCATCCTCGAGATGTACTCCCAAGCATTTCTAAGATTCAGAGGTAGAAATATCGGACCACTTAGCTTGTATATCTACTTCTCTATCCCATTTTCCTCATGAACATGGCCATTTTTCACAATACATGAAATATTGGAATAGTTTTTCCCTATAAGATATTTTTACTATGATCTAAAATGTATATCAGCTGCTCTTCAATGGATACATCTGTCTTAAGCACAACCTCATCCACATAGATCACATGAGAATGGTTGGGGTGATACTTCCAATGTTGTGACACATGAAATATATATTTAATAACACTATAACTTTATGTATGATCCATTTTTTACACCAAAAAACTGATTGTATCCATAACCTAAAAAGTTTCCAAAAACCTGGGATCCAGTTTTCCCTATCTCCAAATCCTACGGTGAATTAATCTAGACAACACCTAAAGGAACAGGCGGTCAACCACTATAAACTCAAGGGGTTTTTGAAACCTATATTCATATTAATTCTACCTACTATAATCCATAAAAAAGTATTTCCAAATCAAATGAACCAACACTAATGTATACCACATGGGATTCGGTCCCAACATTTATGACTCACCAGCCTCCATCCAGTGTAGAGGTGATATGTATGGCCTACTATAAAGTGTATCATATGAGTCTGTCTAATTAGTTTCTTAATAATTGTTTTTATAGAAAAAATACATGGTTCTAGGTGTTTCTCTAAAGACCCATTGATGTCAAGAACACACACTCATAGCATATCTTCCAAAACCTATATAGCATGTTACCACTGCCTATCAATATGTAGGTGGAAAGTAATACTCAGTAATACTTTTATACCAAGGGCCTTCTACAAACCTTTCCATAAGTTTGAAGTAAAATGAAATTAAATGTTTTAAACTATAATCCCCAACACTCCATATAGGTGAACTATCTCCCCAACATACAAGTCTCTCAATTGATCCATTGAGATAGTATCCCAAATAGACAAGAAATGTTCTCCTTCTATCAGTTAGTCCACAATTACCCAAATAGAAACATTTTTATGTGGTTTCCTCGGGATACCTAACAAAAAACCCATGGTAACATCATCCCACTTATATTCATAATGGTAAATAGATGTAGTGAACCACCAGGTATCAAATTCTCATCCATCATCTTGTAACAGGTGTTGCATCGTATCAAGAATCATGTAATATCATGTTTCATATCTGGCCACAAATACCATTGACATAGGTCATGATGTATTTTTATCAAATTTGGATTCAACACCCACTTAGAGAAATGAAATTCACACATCATGTCCTCCCACATACTAATAGTCACAACTTCATTACTATATATAGAGATTATATCATTTTCATCTATAGTCCAAACTGAATGTGACTCCTGAACATCAAGGCTTTCCCTTAAGGTTAAACATTATAGTCTTGATACATTTATTCCATTATCCATATCAAAATTCTAGAATATATAGATATTGATATAAGGGACATATACACTTTTCCCCCCTAGACAACAACCTGCATTTCAACTATAAAAGTCATCAGCTTCTGCTCAAATCTATACTACTGAACTTCTTGAGTATGTGTTTTCCTACAAAAAGAGTTAGAAACATTTTATCCTTCCCTAGAATATATTCTAGATCAATGTTTAATGATTAAAAATAATCAACCCACCTCCATTGATATAGATTTAAATATTTTTGTTAAATTATATAC
Organism: Viscum album; assembly: GCA_963277665.1. Lineage (NCBI taxonomy): Eukaryota > Viridiplantae > Streptophyta > Magnoliopsida > Santalales > Viscaceae > Viscum > Viscum album. The sequence continues at coordinate 2,110,803,665 of OY728157.1, read as the reverse complement.
TTTAATCTTTTTTGGTAAACATAGTAAACATTTCACCCAACAGTTAATTCCACAAACACTTCAGAGCACAAAACAATGCATCTAACTCAAGGTCATGTTTCTGGTAGCTATGTTCATGTGGCCTTAACTTCCATTACCCATACACCACAACTCGATCTCCCTACATCGACACTACTCCGATTACTATCTTAGATGCATCAAAAAATACCATTTAATCTTCATGTAGCTCGAGTAGGATCATGATCTGTGTAGTAGTAAAACAATTCTTCAATTACTAGAATGCATTCTCACATTACCCTTACAATTCAAACATAACTCCCATCTTCATCAAGAAGAAATTGGGGCTGCCAAGTGGTAGAATCCATGGATGTACCTCTAATAGTTTTCCAAAAGGCCAATAAAACTAGGGATATCGAAGAAATTATTGGGACTTTCTTAAGTAAATACATCCTAAAATTCCTCTAGGTTCACTTACACACCCTCCTCTGAGATTATGTGATCCATGAAATATACATGGTCAATCCTGAATTGACACTTAGATAGCTTGGTGTATATCCAATTCTCTCTGAGTGTACTTAGGAAGATTTCAATATGTTGGGCATGATCATCATGAGTGTTGAAATACACCATGATCCAAAAATAAAATCACAAAAATAATCCTGGTATGAGTTGAATATTTGATTCATCATGGACATAAACACTACTGGTGTATTTTTTATCTTGAACAACATCATGATGAACTCATAAAGGTTCTTACCTACTTCGTAAATAAGTCCATTAGATATCATAAAGTCTTACTCTCAACTAATGATATGTTGATCTCAAGTCAATATTGGAGAACACAAAATCTCCATTAAAATGTTCAAACAAATAATTGATATATGCAAGAGGATATTGATTCTTCACTATCGTCTGGTTCAACATTATGTAATAAACACATATTCACGATGTTCCATCATCCATTTTAGAAAAAAAACTTGGAAACCCCAAGGATACGTACTCATATGGATAAAACTACTATCAATCAACTCTTCCAGTTGGGTCTTATGATCTTGAAGCTCTATTGGTTCCATTCAATACAGTGGAATAGAAATTTTCTCACCTCCAAGAAGGATCTCAAACGTAAATTTTACATCTCTATCAGGTGTAATCACCAAAAAGTCCTATAGAAACACATCCTGGAAGTAGTCTACTACAGATAGAAATACATCATTCCTCAAACCTCCATCATCCCACAAATGACTAAAACTAGGGGTGTGATCACCCCTAGTTGCTTATGAATTGGCCCTGTACATCCCACCTTGATATCCCACTATCTATGAAGAACATAATTATCATCCTTAGGATAGGTAAATGTCACTCTCTTATAAAAACAATAGATTTAGGCTTGATATTCTACTAACCAGTTTATATCTATAATCAAGTAAATGCATGACAAGTAAAGGATGTAATGAACCCATAGAAAATGATACTCCCCAACCATGAGAGAAAACCCCTTTCATAATTAGATGCCTCTCGACCATACCCCCAAAGTTATATTGATCATCCCATCCCTACTCACAAACTCCATCATCAGACTCAACTCATTGAGAAGATGTAAAGATATAAAAGAATGAGAGGCACCAGTATCAAATAAAGAACTTGCTAGTGTAGAAGCTACATCAATAGTACCACTAACTGTCAATGGTCCAAACTCTCTATCCATAAGTGCATGTTTAATTTCATGCAACTATCCTACCTCTCTTCCATGTGATGTTGTTTGAGTCCCCGGAGTTTCACCACCCAGCTGATATGGTCACTCTTTCCTAATAGCATCTCTTCCACTGACTCGACTTCTATGTCCAGTAGAACACCATCTTCTAGATTGATATGGTGTATAAGACCCCCTTACCAAACTCTAGTTATGTCTAATAGATCAATCAATAATCATGTATCTTGTGTTCCTACAAAACCGCTATAGATGTCCCATATTTCCACAATCTCACCACTCTACCTGTGTTCAGGGACACTATCAATGAACATGACTCGATCTACCTCACTAGTGGAAGATCACTTGATGTTGGGAAAAAATCCCTCAAGGAATCATTGAATTATTTTTGAGGTGATTGTGTTTGTTGACAAAGTGAACATCTGTGTTGTGATTGTTGACAATGCAAATTGTGACATACAAATTTGTTAACAAAGGGGATTTCATGGTGGAATGTTGATTTCAAGAGATGTGGTCAACGATCCATGTTTGATTAAGAACATCGACAAAGGAATGGATGATCTGGAGGCGTCATAAAAAGAATAGATACAAGGTGGCACCGTTTTCCAGTGTTTGCCAAATTTTTGGGCCTGAAAATCGACAAATAAAGAAAAGTGTGTTTGGAAAAGGGACTTGCGTGCCGAGGTCTTGGAGGATAGGAAACTTGTGTGCCATATGTTTTTGAAGATCAGATCATCAAAATATGGAAAAGGGATAAGGATTGTGCAAGTATTGGGTTGGTCGCGCAGGTGACTTGCGCACCAGTTCCTAAGAGATTTGGAAACTTGCGCGCCTATTGTTTTTCAATATCAGAATATTAAAATATGGAAAAGTAAATAGGGTCGCGCAAGTATTTGTTTTGTTCACTCAAGTTTCTAGGAGGACAGAAGACTTGTGCGCCGAAACTTGCACGCTGAGGGGTGACTTGTACGCCATCACGCAGGGTGTTCAAAATGCCTATAAATACTGGACCACCCCTCCTCATTTTTCAACAGAGTTCAACACTTTGAGAAATCAGATCTCTCATCGTGCTGGTGTGGTGGTTGCGCAAGTGGTGGTGTGTCACGCAAGTGGGACTTGTGCGCCATATTTGAAGAAGCGCGGTTGTTGTTAGTTGCGCGCCAATATTGGTTTGGGTGTAAAGGGAAGTGAGTCGCACAAGTTTGGAGTTGCAGAATCTTGTGTCGTGAAAGTGTATAAGGTAGACTTGCACACCAGTTGTGACTTGCGCTCCGATACTTGTGTGCCTAATTAGACTTGCGCTCCAAGTAAGGTTTCCTGATACCTTCGGTGCAAAGTTCTATTCATCTATGGTTGAAAGTTGGACTTCAACAAAGCATCTACATATAGAGGAAGATGCATTCCTTCATGCAAATGAAGAGACCTACATGTCTATAAACTGTGAGTGGATCCTTTCTAGAGCAATGAGTGAAGGAAGAGGAAGAAGGTGATCCTCTCCACCGGCAGTGAGCCATAGAGAGAGAAATAGGGAGTGACCCTTGGGAAAGCAGTGAGCTAACCCTAAATGTTGTAAAGGTAGTGATCCTGGGACAGAGTGACTATGCTTAAACCTTGTAATCCATAGCTAGTGAAGTTTAGTGGAATTTGGTATGACCGACAACCTGTCATCGTATGCTCCTTGGACGTAGCCCTTAGCAGTCAACCAAGTAAAATTTTTGTGTCTTGTGCTTTCTTTACTTTCTATTTATATCATGCAACAGGAGAGAGAGAGAGAGAAGTGTGTTTTTCTTAACAACGAAACAAGATCAGAACGAGATTTAATTTTAAATTAGTCATACCCTGATTCACCCCCCTCTTAGGGTATTCAGCCTTGTAGACCTAACAATTGTTATCAAAGGGAAAGGTTGATATTTGTTTTTCTCTCAATGGAGGTCACTAATCATAAAGGGATTCTGATCTTCGGCGGATGTAATTTTCAGATATGGAAGAATCGAATGCAACACTATTTCCGATCTTTGGGAATGGATGTGTTTTCAGCATCTATGAGTGGTATCACATCTGATATTAATAGTGGTTCATTATCAGAAGCTGAGCATAGAGAGTTGGATGCTGATGTAAAAGCAATCAATGCCTTAGGGGGAGCCCTTTCCAATCCCATCTATACAAAGGTGATGTCATGAAAAACGTCACATGCCATGTGGGAAAATCTATTGAATATATATGAAGGAGATACAAAGGTCAGAGAGGCAAAGCTGCAAGTGTTGTGGAATAATTTTAAAGATATGAAGATGAACCCGAATGAGTCTGTTGATTCATTCTTTGACAAGGTAAATGTTGTTGTGGAAGATATGTGAGGACTTGGTTAAGTCATTGAAGACATAAAGATCGTAAAGCGCATCTTAAGGAATCTTCCACCTTGGTTCAATCTGAAAGTTTCAGTATTAGAAGATAAAGATCCCAAAGAGCTGACACTGGACAATTTCCACAGTACCTTGGTTGTATATGAGATGAGGAATGATGATAACGAGGTTTTGGAAAAGGGGAAATCCAAAGAGATGTCATTTAAGGCCATGAAGAAGCTGACCATTGAAGATTCTCAGGAAGAAGAACAGAAAGATGAGGTTATGTCATTCCTTTCCTCAAATATTCAAAGAGGAAAAGGAAAGTTCAAAGGGAAACTTCTATTTTCTTGATTTAGATGTAGAAAAGTTGGTCATCTTGTTGCAAGATTCCCCAAAAAGTTTCAAGAATAAAATGATGAAGATGAAGTTGAAAATCCCAAGAAGAAATCTTCAGCCTATGTGAAAGGGAAGAAGTAGTTCAAGAGAAATTTCTTCAAGAAGAAGAATCTTCTTTCAAAAGAAATAGACAGTTCAGATGAGTCTGAGGATGAAAAGTTTGAGGAGTTTGAAAATTGTAAATATCATGGACAAAATGCAATGGTGGATGTTGTCGGTAGTGCTCAAGAAAAGAAAGAAACTGAAACTGATGAATAAGAATAAGAAATTGAAGGGAGAGTTGACATGGATGCTGAATTATAAGAAACTCTTGAAGAGATAGATATTTGGAGAGAAAAAACAAAGAAATCCAACAAGGTGGTACATGATGCCAAACTCTACATGAAACAGTAGGAAGAAGAGAAGTCCGACCTAGTAAAAGAAATAGAGGACCTTAAGTCTTCGAGGCTAGAGAGCACAGAAAAGGTTGATGAGCATAATCTCAATATTGAAGAATAGAAAAGGGAGATTGATGGCTTGAACAGAAAAGTGAAAGATCACATAAAGCATATCGAAGAGCTTGAAGAAGAAGTTGTCAGTCTACGGAGGAAAGTTAAAGACCAGGAAAAACCCTTGATTCCCATTACATTATTGGGAAAGCAGGTAATTCCGAAGACTGAAAAGATGAAAGAGGATTCTAGTAGTTCAGTAGTAAAGAAGAAACAATTGAGCTCAAACATTAAGGATGATTCAGGGCTTAATCAGAAGCAAAAATATGTGGAAATTGAAGTCAGACCGCAAGCACCCATCCCGAGATTGAAGGTTGATTTGGGCACAAAGAAGAATCCGAATATTCAGAGATCCCAAGGTGAAACTCGTAGTGCTGAAGTAACCCGAAGGAATTCACCTTATATCAGGTGTTATTATTGTGGGAAGATGGGACACTCATAGTATGTGTGTTCCATATCCAAGAGATATCGAAGGGAATAAGAACATAGGTGGTAGCCAAATAGAGAACGATTTCTAGAACATATTTTGAAGGACATTGTTTTTGGTGTGGTGGATTTGGGAAAATGGATAGGTACTACACTTCGACCATTCAGATAAATGTTCCAAAGCAGAATCAAAACGTTTGCAAGCAGCAGATCAATAAACCGACAGGTGAGTTAAAAATGCAGAATAGATTTGTGGCTTTACAAGATGAAGATGGTCCATCATACTCTGAGAAAGAGCATAAGCATCAATACATGCCGAGTGTGAAAGAAAAAGTATGGACCAAGATAAAGAAAAATGAGAAGGTCGTGGTGGCAGAGATTTCCCTTAAAGCATCAGATCAATCTGGTGTGTGGATCCTTGATAGTGGTTACACATCTCATATGACGGGCAATAAGGATCTTGTTATAGGTATAAAATATGACAAAGAAGGAGTTGTGAAATTTAGAAACAATGAAGTCCTGAAGATTGTTGGCTTAGGAAAATCCAAGTTTGGGGGAAAAGAAATGAGACATACTAATGTCTTGGTTGTAGAGGATCTTAGTCATAACTTGCTCAGTGTTAGTCAACTATGTGACTCTGGGCACTCTATCTGATTTACCAAGAAAATGTGTGTTGTGAAAGGAAAATATGGAGCATTTTTTCTACAAGGAAAAAGGAAAAAGGGAAATCTTTACCTTGTAAGTGGGGAAGAAGATATGTACCTTTTATCCAGAGAAGAAGAAAACCAGCTGTGGTATAAGTGACTTGGTCACCTATGTCAACCATCCATGGAAGATCTGGTAAAATGTGATGTTGCTAGAGACCTTCCCAAACTATCATGTGATCGTACTCATACATGCGATGCTTGTCAACAAGGGAAGATCATCAGAAAGAAATATAGGTCAAAGGAATAGAAATCAACCAGAGTGCTTGAATTGGTGAATGCTGATGTATGTGGACCTATCTCACCACGAGCCATAAATAGGCAAAGGTACTTTGTCCTTTTCATTGATGATTATATCAGAATGGCTTGGGTATTTGTCATTACCCATAAGACAGAGGTGTTCATTTGTATCAAGAAGTATAGTAGGGAATCAGAAAGGATGCTTGGGCAGAAAATTTTGAAGTTTCATACAGATAACAGTACAGAATTCACAAACATTCAAGTGGAAGAATATCTCGAGAAACGCGGGATAAGGCATCAAGTTTCATCAGTGAGAACTCCCCAACATAATGGAGTTGTTTAAAGGATAAATCGGATCATCATCCACATGGAAAGAACAATACTTATTGAAAAGGACCTACCAGAGAAATTTTGGAAGGAATCAATTTTGACATCGATCTATATTTCGAACAGGTCTCTATTGTGTCTGAAGCAAGGGAAGACTCTGTATGAAATGTGGTACGGAAAGAATCCAATGTTGAAATACTTTCGAATCTTTGGAAGTAAGTGTTTCATTCTCAACAAATAAAATCACAGGAAGTTTGAGTCACAAAGAGATGAGGGGATATTCCTTGGCTACTCAGGGAAAAGAAAAGCATATAAATGCTTCAACAAAAGGCTGGGAAAAATTGTTGAGAGCAATGATGTCACTATAGTTGAAAATGAACAGAATTCTCAACGACCCAATAAATAGTTTCTGGATGAAAGTGATGATGAGGTAAGCAACACAGGGAGAGTAGAAGTGGCAGAGGCTGACTCAGAAGAAGATACTGATGATGAATAAGAAAGTGTCAAGTTTGTGTCTGTAAGGAAGCCAAAGAGTCGAGCTGAAATTGATAGGCAAAATATCATTGGTGATCAGACAGCTCCAGTTCAGACTCAAAGAATGAAATCATTATAGAAAACATTATTTTTATCTCAGGTGGAGCCAAAAAAAATTTCCGATGCAGCTGAAGATGAAAACTGGGTTCAGGCTATGAATGAAGAGCTTGATCAAATTGAGAAGAACCAGACATGGGAGATTATTTCGAGGCCAGCAGACAAGAATGTCATTAGTACTAAATGGGTCTATCGCAATAAGATGAATGAAGATGGAACAGTGATTCGGAACAAAGCACGGCTAGTGTGCAAGGGATACTCCAAGATAGAGGGAATAGATGTTGATGAGACATTTGCACCGGTTTCAAGGCTGGAGAAAATCAGATTATTTTTTTCCATAGTAGTGCAAAGAAAGTTCAAAGTGTTCCAGATGGATGTCAAATCTACATTCTTGAATGGAGTTATATAAGAGGAGGTGTATATTGAGCAGCCAAATTTTTTCTCATTCATGAGGATGAGAACAAAGTTTGCAGGCTGAAGAAGGTGTTGTATGGGCTGAAACAAGCACCAAGGTCATGGTACTCAAGGCTTGATTAGTACTTGAAAAATCTTGGTTTCCAGTGTGGAGGAGTTGATTACAATCTCTATTTCAGTAATGACAGTAATCAAAGAATGATAGTGTTGTTGTATGTCGATGACATAATATTTGGCGGATCACATGAAGCTCAGTGCAGACAGTTTTCCGAATTCATGAAAAATGAGTTTGAAATGTCAATGATTGGAGAGCTAACATTTTTCATTGGTCCATAGGTGACACAAGGAAGGAATAGAACATTAATTTCTCAATAAAAATATTCCAAGGAGGTTTTAAGAAGTTTTGGCATGGAGAATTACAAGGAGATGAAAACTCTGGTTGCTACCCGAATGAAATTATCAAAAATGAGGATGGAAAGGCAGATAATATCACAGAATATAGGCAAATTATTGGAAGTTTTTTGTACTTGACCACGACAAGGCCTGATATTTTTTTTCACATGCCAAGCAGCGAGATATCAGAGTAATCCTAAGGAAAGACACATGCTTGCAGTGAAAAGAATACTTCAGTATATCCAGGGCATAGTGTATTTTGGCTTGACATATACTGATAAATCCCAGATAGAGTTATTGGTATATACTGATGCAGACTGGGCTAGATCAGCAGATGATAGAAAATCAACATTAGGAGGTTCATTCTATCTTGATGGATTGTGCATTTATTGGCTAATAAAGAAGCAATATTTCATTTCATTGAGCACCGTGGAGGCTGAATATATTGCGTCCACTCAAGCATGCACACAGTTATTGTGGATGAAGCAGCAGCTTGAAGATATGGGAGTTGAAGTGAAGTCTCCGATCGGAATCCATTGTGATAACTCAAGTGCTATAAATCTCAGAAAAAATCTCGTCCATCACTCAAGGACAAAGCACATTGAGATAAAGTATCATTTTATCAAGGAGAAAGTTGAGAAGGGAATCGTGAAGTTGGAGTATGTGCCTACAGAGCTACAGGTTGCAGACATTCTGACAAAGGCCTTACCCAAGGAAGCATTTGAGAGTCATCAACTGTATATGGGTGTTCAGTTGACTCCCTGCACTTAAAATAGTGTGGATGTAGACCCCCACCCCCTCTCCCCGAGGTATGATGTGTTTTCCCTACTATGCTGATATGTGTTCTCTACTCTGTTACAGACTGCAAAGGAGTGACCTTTGGGTTCGTTGACAAAGGGAGAGAAAATAGTGATTGTCCAAGGGGGAGACAGTGTGTAAATTTGATAAATCATGAATGACATGGGGAGAAGCTAATAGGTGGAGCAGCGAGATAGGGGGAGAGCTATGAGAAAGGGGGAGAGTTTTAAATCTGACGATTCTAGAAATGATCGATCAAAGAATAGATATCATGACAGATGAGGATTGTGATAAAAGCAAAAGAGAAATGTTAGAATGTGGTAATAATATTTCCAATAATTGGTATCAGTTTGGTAAAAATTGGTATCAGTTTGGTGTCAAAAATGGGTGTAAGAGATGAAGTGATTCATTGATGAACTTTTCATTTACTCTTGTTTCTCACACCGAGCATTGCTCATGTGGGCTTAGAGTATGTGTTGAGTAAATCCTTGATCGCTATCAGAATCACAATAAGGCGAATGGTGGCTGAAGAATCAACGATGTATCTTTTTATGGAAGAGTTTTCATCAAACCCAAAGGGGGAGATTGTTGGGAAAAAATCACTCAAGTTATCATTGAAGTACTTTTGAGGTGATTGTGTTTGTTGACAAAGTGAGCATCTATTTTGTAATTGTTGACAATTAAAACCATGACATACAAATTTGTTGACAAAGTGGATTTCATGGTGGAATGTCGAGTTCAAGATCTTTGGTCAATGATCCATGTTTTATTTAAGAACGTCGACAAAGGAATAGATGATCTGGAGGTGGCATAAAAAGAACAGATACAAGGTGGCGTCGTTTTCCAGTGTTTGCCAAATTTTTGGGCCTGAAAATCGACAAATGAAGAAAAGTGTTTTTGGCAAAGGGACTTGCGCACCGAGTTCTTGGAGTATAGGAAACTTTCATGACATATGTTTTTGAAGATCAGATCATCAAAATATGGTAAAGGGATAAGGATCGCGCAAGAATTGGGTTGGTCGCGCAGGTGACTTGCGCGCTGGTGCCGAGGAGATTTGGAAACTTGCATGCCTATTGTTTTTCAAGATCAGAAGATCAAAATATGGCAAAGGAAATAGGGTCGCACAAGTATTTGGTTTGGTCATGCAAGTGTCTAGGAGGACAAAAGACTTGCGCGCCGAAACTTGCGCGCCGAGGGGTGACTTGCGCGCTGTCGTGCAGGGTGTTCAAAATGCCTATAAATATTGGACCACCCCTCCTAATTTTTCAACGGAGTTCAACACTTTGAGAAATCAGAGCTCCCGTCGCGCAGGTGTGGTGGTCACACAAGTGGTGGTGTGTCGCACAAGTGGTACTTGCGCGCCAGATTTGAAGAAACGCGGTTGTTTTTAGTTGCACGCCAATATTGGTTTGGGTATAAAGGGAAGTGAGTCGTGCAAGTTTGGAGTTGCAGAAGCTTCATGCAAGTGTCTAAGGTAGGCTTGCGCGCCAGTTGTGACTTTCACGCCGATACTTGCGCGCTGGATTAGACTGTGCACCAAGTAAGGTTGTTTTTTCAGTAGTGTTTTCGGGCTGCATGGAAGCTGGAAGTTTTCCCGATACCTTCGGTGCAATGTGATATTCATCTACAGGTGAAAGTTGGACTTCAACGGAGCATCTAAATACAAATAAAGATACATTCCTTCATGAAAATGAAGAGACCTACAGGTCTACAAACTGTGAGTGGATCCTTTCGAGAGCAGTGAGTGAAGGAAGAGGAAGAAGGAGATCCTCTCTATCAGTAGTGATCCAAAGAGAGAGAAACAGAGAGTGAACCTTGGGAAAGCAGTGAGATGACCCTAAACCTTGTAAAGGCAGTGAGCCTAGGATAGAGTGACTTGCCCAAACCTTGTAATCCACATCTAGTGAAGTTTATTGGAATTTGGTACGACCGACAACTTGTCGGCGTATGCTCCTTGGACATAGCCCTTAGCGGTGAACCAAGTAAAATTTTTTTGTCTTGTGCTTGCTTTACTTTTTTGTTTATATCGTAAAATAGGAGAGAGAGAGAGAGAAGATTGTTTTTCTTAACAGTGAAACAATATCATAATGGGATTTAATTTTAAATTAGTTATACCCTGATTCACCCCCCCCCCCCTCTCAGGGTATTTAGCCTTGTGGACCTAACACTTGATTTATATTCTGAGTAACTAAAACTTCTCCCTCTAGACACTCTATTTTACAATAGTTTAGTTAAAATTATGATATAATCACTTTCTAATCTTGGAATATGTGCCTCTTGGTCATCTAGAAAAAACCACCTACATCTCACGAGAAGCCTCATTCTAGTCCCCCTCAAATATGGGAGACTGATTTACCACCTCTGAAAATTTCATCTTCTAAAAGATGTTAATATGGGACTTAATTTCAAATTTAATTCCATCCTAGAAACACTTTTACATAGTAGAATCATCCCCTAAAAATGTTGAAACAAAGAGCTAAAAATTAGTAAATTGTTCTACATAGTCCATCCTAGACTTGCTCCTTGGGGTTGACCTCATAAACTCATCTTCCCTCTCCTTTTAGAGCGTCTCTTTGTTAAATTACGCCAAGAAATTCTTCTGAAAGTCCTTCCACTACATTTTATCTTGTAGGCCATCATGATCCAGAATTTCCCATAAATATTTCACCTAACTATGTAAAATATAAGATTCTACTTTGACTAGTTTCTCAGCATGAGTCTCTAAGTAGTTAAGGATCATCTATATAGACTCAATCCAGTGCTCATCTTCCTCTGGTCTACCATTTATAGTTAATATTGGAGGGTGTTGCAACTAAAACTCTAGTGTGAAGTCAAAAATACTCTTCACATCCCTCATTGGGTATCTTTCTAAAAACTGTATAAACCAAGAAAAGTTCTCATAGAACTTTTCTCCAGCTTCCTCACCCATAATGATCAGAGCCTCTATATCCAGTACTGGAAGACCATCCCAAGCTATGTCCTCATAATATATTATTGAAAAATTTCATCATAGAGGAATATATCTGTAATTAAAAATAAACATTTTATGAAATATAATAAAAAATTAACACTAATTAACAATAGGGATTCAAATAAGGTTGTAGCAAGTCATTTCCCACAAACGTTGCCACACAGTCAAAACTAAGACGCAATCACCACCCTTAAACATTCCTCATCATAGTCGTGGTTAGCTAAGTGAATTTTTTTTCATAATTAATGTTTCTCATTAGAAATCAATTTTATCATTTCAAGATATCACATTTGGAATCATTTAAAATTTCCTATTTCATATTATGAACCTTTTTCCTTTGAAGTACACAAATAAGAAAAAAAAATTCATTAAAACAAATTATCAAGAACATGATTTTTTGTGTGTTCCTAAAATGATGCATATAACTTAGAAAAGAAACCTCACATAGCTAAAATGATGCATTCTTACTCAACTCTTGTGACATTATGATCCATGATGGAAAATATTAGAAATAAAAGCATCACATAATAAGTGCATCACCCTAGGAAAAATAACATCCAACCATAACAATAAACATCAATAACTGTAATCCCACCCTGGTAACATGGGTTAGATAGTCCCATGAATGATCTCTTAAATAAGTCCTAACTCATCCTAATCTTCTATATACCTTTCCCAAATAGTAAGAAAAAACATATGAAGAGAATACTTGTCTGATACCACTTTGTGATGTCTCAACTTGGGTGCCACACACTGGTTCCCCGAGCCTATCGGTAACATGTCATAAAACATTCCTTCTTGCATTACAAAGGATTATGAGTACCAATGAAGTTAAAATATATAAAATGGGGAGACTATACCCTCTTTATCAAAGAAAAATATCATAAATCAATAAAAATAGAAAAATTATATTACCAGTAACCAAAATAAAACAAATATCACATGATCACCAAAACAGGAATGCAATATAAAAACTGAAAAAGTAGACATGTCATGAAAAATACTTGTCAAGTTTCAAATGATAAAAAAATACACACTAACACTCCCAGTTGGGTCTCGAAATCATGTCTGATTCCCTTATTCATGCTCCATCCCAACTCAACAATCTATCATTGGTATCTTTACCTTGTCCTATCCTACAATCAAGAAATATATTTGGGTACTGATCAGGCAGGCCGAGTAGGGTGTGACTACAACACAGTAGGACACCACCAATAGAATTTAAATCAATATTTATTATATAATAGTTTATGAGGTTGTATAAATAGTTATGTATATGTGGTTTAGTAAACAATTTAAATATTGAATTATTCTCTAAATAACCAAAAAACGCATCGGGTTGAAGATGACACCCACATCAAAAAATACCTGCTCCGACCTGTGCTTGAGTATAAATAATCCCAAAGGAATATTTCATTTTTCATTACAATAAGTTATTTTTATTAATAAAAAATCTCAATTTCACATTCAAATGATGAATAGATGGAACCATAGTCCAATGCCAACATTTTTCTCCTATAACGCCTTGTCTATAACCCATGGCATTTTGAAGTATCAGTAAACTTCCGACACACCATTTATCAATAAAACACATATAGTATTTTGAAGTATAATTATGTGTCCCACAATCATTTATCACATCCATGAATTAGGCTATAGAACACCATGTCTAGAACACCGTTGGTTTTGAATCATTAGTCTATGTCCCACACCCTATTTATCAACCAATAACATATCACATATATAATTTTTAACAAGGTTTATAATCATTAACAATGTCATTAATCCTTCACATCATGGTATACAATTTAAATTATCAAAATAATAAATTTTCATCACTTTAATCACATGAATTAATATGAAAAAATCACATTTAAACCATTATCGACATTTAATAATATAATTCATTAACCGTTCAAGGTCAAGCCAAACATCCCCTAATTCACATTAATTAATCAATTAAACATTATATATTCAATAAATTCCATAAATCTATCAATTGAGCAATTCCATAACCCCATGAATTGATCAATTTTCAAAAACCATTAATTAATTAATTAACCAAATGAATTAATTAAATTCAACATTAAATTTCTAAACATGCAATTTAAATTTCAAAATTACAAAATCATATTTGAAATAAATAAGTTTAAAATTTAATAACAAACAATATTCCTTGAGAACATTTATGAGAGTTCCTTAAACCAAAAATCCTTGAATTGATGTAGAATGTTCAATTTTGCAATGAAGAATGAGATATTTAACTAAAACCTGGATCCAAGATCCAATGTATTAGGTCCAAGAAAACCAAGATCTAAACCCATCATTAGAAGAGTAAAAAATCACTTCAACTGAAGAGATGAAGTCAAGAGAGAGAGAGAGAGAGAGGAAACCAATTGGGATGCGAATATCTTATATATAGAGGTACATATTCTTCAATTCAGTGGTTGGTTCATCAAGAACGGGGTTTGGAAGGCCATGTAATCTATTTTAGAGCCTCAAAAAAATAATTTGAATAAGTTAGGATGAGTGGGGGTGAATGAGGGTAAAATAAAGGTGGTTAAAGAATTTTGAAATATTTTTTTGAGAGAAATAAATTCCATGTGAATAGTTTCCTAGGTTGGGACCCACAGTTTTCCAAATCATGTAGTGAAACCATGCACCACTCATTGGGGTCACACGGTTAATACTAAGAGGGAACATAGTTTTCTGATTCTTAAACTGACCACGTGATCCCTCTATATTTAGGGTTGCACAGTTTTCTAGGGGTAGGTACACGATTTGGGAAAACTTTGTACCAACTGTTCAATGCCCCCTCTCTTTATGAAATTCACAATTTTCAACTGAAATATCTCCAAAGTAAAACCTATAAAGGATATAAAAAATAGGGTGAAAAGGTACCTTTAAATGAGACCTATAAACTTACCGAAAATGTTGAGATCTTACTTTAATTATGCTTTAATGGGGATATACTCCAATGATATCATTCTTACTATTTATTTGGGCAGTTTATGATCAATTTTACTGGAGATATTCTATATTGATACTATTCATTTTAATATGGACGATTTATGATTATGATAATTTATTAGGTAAAATATTTATATTTCATATCCTAGTTTAAATATGAATGTTTATGTTCATTTTACTTCACCCCTTTCATATGAGGTATGAATGGACTTCGTACGTGATGGGTTGGACCTACTATAGACCCTCGATGCATCAATACATTTCATGAGAAAAACTAGATTAGGTTATGTATGAGGCATTACCCATTTATATGGATGTCTTGAAATAAGTCCTTGCTATTATTAGATGTCTTGGAAAAAAATCTTTGACGATATGTTTTAGATGTCCAAAATTATGTACTCCATAATTATGAATTCATTTATTGATATTCCATGTGACTATTAGATTAGTTAGAATATCCATAGTTATTTTTTCATACTCATTTTACTATTTAGATGGTATTATTTGATCATTATTTATTCCTTTCATATTATAATCATGTTATTGGTTAAATGGCATGTATTTAATTTATTTACCATTCCATATTGATTATGCCTTATTTCTTCATAGGTTTCACTATATTCTTACCCTTACTGATAATTTGAGATAACCACCTTATTATTTTTTATATTACCCAATATTTGAGGAATTTTTTTATTGATATTCAGGGATACACTATGGGGAATAATGGAATTTTAAAAAAATCATTATTTATTTTATGTTTTAAAATGTAATATAAATTTCAAGTACATATATAGTTTACCAAGACTAGAAAACTGTTTAATATACTAGGATTAAATTCCATGTATATTATGAAAATAGAACAAATTAGACTCTAGCTCTGGGATAGAGGGGTTAGGGAACTTTAGTTGGTATAACTGGAAGTTTGGTAAAAATTTGATGAACAAGATTTAGGAAAACATAGATTAGGGAAAATAAACCTATAGTATAATTTGAGGATAATTATATAAAAAAATACTAATGATATGGTATAGAAGAGATTATATGGATTTTATTAAAAATAATTCCATATCTAGATAATGTAAGTGAATTTGGTTTTGGAATAGATGTACCTAGGGGTAATAACTCTGAAAGGGTGCATTAAGCCCGACCTGATTATTACCTGGTGCATGAACATAGGCACTACTGTGCACATAGTGTGACACTCCCTAGGGGTATTCTTTGGATAATTCATATTTTATTTACGAACCACTATGATTGATTTGAAAATAACTTTCTCCCCAAATAAACCATGTTTATTATTATTATATTATCTATTCATAATTTTTTCAATTTATGTTATGTGTTTCACTATTTTTGGTATTATAAATTATATTCATAATGATATGATCAAATCATTTGTATACCATCATTTATAAATGGAACCAAAAAGATGCAATGGGAACCCCATCAATGAAAGTAACCCAAAGGGTAGGAATGATCATTTTTTTATGGGATTCATAGAATATTTTGAATGGGATAAGTCTAACAAACATTCTCACTACATGAGGACATTGTATCATGTGCTTACAATATAGAGAAATATTTATCTATGTATTATATACTCGAATTCAAGCAAGATAAGAGGAGTTAGACATAGAAAATACATATAAAGGGAAGAAGGGAAAGAAGGATTTTCCCACAAATTATAATTGTGGAAATAAACACACTGGTACTTGCTTAATGTGAATGTGAGTTTTCTATAAGTATGGAGAGAAAAGACACCATAATACTAATTTTAATGGAAATAATAAGGTGTCTAATGCCCAATTCTTCAAATGTAAGGATATGGGGAACTACACAAATTAATTCCCCAAGTATCAATGTAATATACATCAAAAGTAGTTAATGGATCATGGTTAATCATATCCAATTACCACAAATGAAGTGGAATGATTAATGATCATATTTTTTTATTCAAGAATTATGTCTATTCCTAATTTTATCTATGATATCATATTTATAAGAATTGTGAAATTTATAATGATTGTACTACAATACCATTTCATTAAGGATTTGAAAACATATGTTGAATCGTACCGATGGATAAGAAAAATGATTCAATGGCTAGTTGGATTTTTTGAAAAAAATGACTATGGAAAAATAACCCTTAATATGTTCCTAATATTGAGATAATGATTTTGGGATAAATAGATTATTGATATGGGTAAAGTAAATTGGATAGTAGTGACTAACTTTGAACTAATTAATTCTTTTATAAAAATATGGTTTATTTAATCATTGATAGAGTTAACAACATTTTGGATTTAAAGAATATATCTAATAATATATGTTTTATTTTGGAGATAATGAAGATTTAAGTTTTTCAATGATTTTTTATGGTAATTTAGGTTATTTTCATGTATCAAGAGAATGAATGCTGAAGTTATTCACATGTTTGGTCTATGACAATTAAGAGCTACTCCATGCTGTTTGGGGGACTAATGATAAGTTCATCATGGAAATATAGTGACCTCGTTTCTAATTATTTTGATCTTAATCATTCTCAAATATCATAATGTTAACCAATTCTGAAATGTTTTGAGTTTAGAATTGTTTCTGGATTTAGAGATTAATGTATTACTTTATCATATAAATATTTATTCATATTGGATAACTTTTACTGACCATTTTTTTATAATAATAACTAGAGATCAAATGAATAACTTATGATTCCATTATTGATCTTATGTTCCATTAAAACTCAATTTTTGTGCTCTGAGAATATAAAATTCATCTTGGATACTCATTTCATAAAGTATGAAATGGAGTGAAAATTATAGAAGTAGAATGAAAATACGAAATTGTTCCCATCATATAGGGAAATATCATGTGATTATATTTTCATATATTCTTGGTCTACATGGTAAAATAATTTCTCATCTCTAGGAAGAGGATATTGAAAAAAAATCTATCATATTACCTTCATTTATTATGTATAAATGGTATTTTAAATCACAATAAATTAATGGTTTTTATGTCCTTAAATATCCATTGATCTATAACATTATTTAGATCAATGAAAATCACTATCATTAGTGCTCTAAAATGATGTTTGGATTTTGGTTATTTAGGTGAAATAGTGTGGATGGCCAATGTTGTCTCTCAAAGTAAGAAGTAATTAAAAAAATATTAAAGGTGTATTGAAAAAAAAAGTAAAAAAAACACTACTTAAAAGGATGGGGTTGATTAAAATTTTTAAATATTGAAGATATATTTTGGACAAAAATTTTAGTTTTTATGGTTTTTTTCTTTTTGATATTTGATTTAGAAGACATGAGGAGAATATTTTTTAAAAATTATTTTTAGGGGGTTTAAACAATATAACTCTACCTATTTATAGAATTATTAATCATTATAATTAAAATTAAAATATAAATAATTATAATCCTCAAATTTTTTAATCCCTGAACCACATGAGAATCCACCTCAACCAAAAAAATGAAAAGAATTAAACCCGAGGATAGTGTTGTAATCAGAAATTGTAGCACTCTATATTGAGTCTAATTATAAGGATAGATTATGGCCAGTAGTGAATTAGGTGTCATGCCTATACTATATGTGAGGATTAATTGAGTTTATAGATTATATTTTAACTCTAAAAATTGATCATGTGTTGTTTTTTTCAAACAAATATTGTGCTCTCCCAATTCACACATTACAAGACTTGTGATTTGTGTTAATTATAGATCTTCCTGCTTAATTTATTTTATATTAAAAAAATTTATAGTTCATATTATATTAATTACCATAGATCATTGATTTAAAATAATTAAATGAATAAGGTTGGTAGTTAAATAAATTACTAAGAAAAACTACTCTTCTATGGGTGGTGTAGTTATTGTAGAAACAGATTTTATTCAAAAAGGTTTAGAAATGATATGATCCAATCACATTTCTAATCCTGAGTTACAGCCCAAAAAATTAAAATAATAAAGAATAAAAATTAAAATAATATATGAAATAAGAGAAAAATATAGATCTTATTGTAAGAACAACAACATTAAAACAAAGAAGAATAAAAAATTCCATTTTAGAGGAGATCCCGACATTAGAGATTCCCTCCTCTAATAGTATAATAAAATGAAAAAACACCCCTTTTAATCTTATATTGATCCTCTATGCCACTTCCAACCCCCAATAAATTAGTAAAATACATATTTATTGAGTGGATGTGAGACTAGGGTATGAATACTTTTCAATTGTGAATAGGAAATTTAGAAAAACATTTTATTTCAAATTTCACTAACTTTTTTTCTTGAAAAACTCAAAAACTAGATATTTTTATAGAAATTTGATTTATAAAAAATATGTTCTGCTTGATTTTATCCAAATTTGTGACCAATCGAAGCATTTATGAATAATTTATGTATCTACTACTAATGTGGTGTCCAATATGGTGATTCTAGTGCATCTTTGACTTCATATCCCATTCATTACAATCAAATGAATCATTTAGCTTTAATTTACTAAATGAATTTTTTATACCATTCAGTGAGGAACACTTTTACAAAATTTTAAGTTCCAATAAGTAAAAGAATAATATTTATAGTTAAAATACAATAGTTCACTTTAAAGTTTCAAAACTAATATGTATATCATATTTTCAAATGAAATAACTAAACCAAAATATTCTATAAATGAAAATATTTTATAAAATATGAGAGAATTATTTAATTTATTTTAAATAAAATATTCATGTATTTTTTATCAAATCTTCCACACATACATTTTTTCACTCATGGAAAATGTCACATATATCATGTGTTCCAGAAAATTATGACAAGATATGCATGTTTATATATCCCATTCTATAGTATAAATATAGGCAAAATAAGAATATAATCAAGATTCAATGTTAATAAAATGTTAACTCATAGTCACATAAGTTGTATCAAATTAAAATTTAATGATATTAATGACACTAGTTACTAAAAAACAAGTTATGGGTATACTATGACATTAATTGCCAATATGTTTTTGTGTTCTAACCATTTAAAGCTCATATCTCCATCCTTTATTAATTATATTCACGAAATGTAAAATATTTCTTCTTAATTAGTTTAATTCCACTGAATCAATTCTAAATTCCCTTATAATCAAATTTCAATAACCACTCACATAAGTGTTTGAGGAAGTCAGGCCTTAATCTCCTAACCTAGATAACCCCACACGTAGTACATTTCATCACTCCCCTATTTATTAAGATTTTTTTTGATTTGATAGTTTTTTTATTGTTTTATTAGGGTGAAAAACTATTAGATATCTGGTTTATATACATAGGTCAATTTGGTACCGTAATGAAACTGATCAATAGAGAAATGAATGTATGGATCAACCATTGATATAAGAAAATTTATTTTTACATAACTTGGATATACCATCAATTGGGTAGGAAAAATTTCACAACTCATGGTTACGTGAAAATTTGTGTGGAGAAATCAATGAAAATTTTCCATTAACAAATTTCACAGATAATGGTGTGAATATATAAATGGTTTTATAATAAAACAACCAATCAAATAATCAAACAATTAATTTTTTATAAATATCAACCCGTAATGATGAAATATTTCTTGTTCCTATCCTGATACTAATGAAATTTGAAAACATGCATTTTTTATGTGTTTTACATGTAATTGACCATGTTACATGATTTTTATTTTACTTTATGTTTTGTATTTTTTGATTCTTTTTTTTTTGAAATAAAATACTATATAAGGTACCCTAAAATGTTGTCCATTCCACCACACTTAAAATATTAAATTTCACTCAATTTAAACCTATGAAATTATAAATGCACCAAAAATATTGAATTTTAAATTGAAGAAAATATAAAAGTTAATGGGTTAGGGATATCATAATATTCTCATGTAGTGATCAGGTTATGCAGTGTGATGCTATCAACTGTAAGTGTGGGGAATACCTCAATGTATTGCTTCAACCATTGCCCTATTTCTATGAATACCCTTCCTGTATCCTATTGATTAATATTCACTACACCATAAATAAGAACATTAGATACAACATAAGATTCTAACCATCTATCATGAAACTTTTTGGGTATCAAATTCAGTCGTGAACTGTGAAGAATGAATTTATCTACTATATAAAACTCTCTTATTTAGATAATTCTATCATGATCTAATTTTTCTAATTCCTTGTAGAGCCTTTAGTTCTCATATGATTATAATAGAATCTCCTCAATCTCTTGAATTTTCAACTTCCTTTGATCTCCATGTTGGGATAAATCCATGTTGCATTTATTTATAGCCAAATATCCTTAATGCTCAGCTTCCATGGGGAGATGGGTGTCTTTTAAAAAAATAACCCAAAATGGGGAAATAATTATGGGAGACTTGTAATATATCCTATAATACTAAAACCCAACATCTAGGTGCTTAATCCAATCCCTTATATACATCTACATGACTTTCTCCAAAAAAATCAACTCCTGATTTCAAACCTTGGCCTAGCCATTTCTTTGGGGATGGTATGGAGTATAAATTTTATGTGTCACCGAATACTTCTAAATGAGTGAAGATAAATTCCAATTTAAAAATTATGACCCTTGGTCACTAATTATTTTCTTTTTTATTCCAAACCTACAAAAAAAATAGTCTCCTTGAAAAGATAAATTTCAAAATAAAAATCATCTAGTCCTAGTGGCCTTGGCCTCCACCCATTTGCTAAAATAAGAAACAAAAACCAATATTTAAGGAAAAAATTAACTTAGAAACTTTCCCTTAAAATATATTAACCATACATAAAAAAATCTCACAGAATAATATGGTCTGTTGAAGCATCTCATGTCTCCATGAAATATTTCTAGTGCATTGGAAACATGAACATGAATTATCAAACACATGAGAATCACAGAATAAGATAGGACAATATAATTTAGAGTCTAACACATTCGTAGATATATTTTGGGGTCCAAAGTTCCCTCCATAATAAATTTTATAGTAGAAATGAAAATAAGGATCAAACTCCTGATCAGGGATACATCTCCTAATGATTTAGTCACTACACATATACCCAAGGTGGAGATCATACCACACATAAAACCTAGACTCTATCTTTAATTATTCGAATTGATTTTTCATTAAATTTTTAGGAATTTTATAGGTAAAAGGTAGTTCACTAAGTCTTCAAAGAAAGGATGCATACATGGTATGACATAGAGATGCTCATTGGGAAATGTGTCTGGAAGTGGTACCTGATCCAAGGTGTCATCCACTAGAGTGTGTGTAATCCTACTCATGTTGTTCTCCACCATGTTCTCTAACTCTTTATTACCCTTTATCTCGATATCAAATTGTTGAAGAAGGAGAGTCCACTAGATAAGTGTGGGATTTTTATTTATCTTGTTCAAGGGTACATTAGAGATGCATGGTTACAAAAAAACAACATTTGATCCCAATAAATATAAATAAATTTTATCTTAAGAAAATATAACATTATGAAAATATTTTTCCGTTGTGGGGAAATTTTTTTTAGTTGAATGCAAATTCCTCTACCCAAAATTAATCACATGGGAGCTTCCTTTTAAACTCGAAGATAAAATTATTCCACATGTAATGTTTCAATCCTTAAACATTATCTCAAATGGGAGGTCTCACCAAAGGGGTTGAATAATCGGTGGATTTTTCATACACTTATTTACCCCATAATATGTTACCCTACATGAATAATAAAAAAATATGTTAATGTCTTATTAAAGTAATAGAGATAAGGGTAGGGTGGTCTTACTAAATTCTCTGATGAAGTGTCGATGAAAACCAGCATATCCAAGGAATGATTTAACATCATGCACACATGTATGATATGAAAAGGATCAAATTATGTATACCATATATCTATCAACCTAAACTCTATGATGTGACACTACATAACCTAGGAAAATTCCTTTCTCTACCATAAAATGACACTTCTCAAAGTTTAACACCACATTTTTCTAAATGAAATGATGTAACACATTATAAAAACTCTATAAAAACTCATCAAATGAGGAAACATACATATTAAAATCATCCATAAATAATTCAATTAAACTACCATGTAAATCATAAAATATACATATCATCCATCTCTAGAAGGTACCTGAGGCATTATAAATTCCAAATGGAATCCTTCAGTTAGAAAATGTACCAAATGGTCTGAATAATTTCATATTCTCCTAGTCTTCTTCTACAATGAAAAACTAAAAAAATCTAGAGAAACCATCCATGAAGAAATAGTGCATCCTTCCTCCAAGTTTCTCAAGTATCCATTCAATGAATGGAAGTGGTAAATTATCCTTAAGCATGGATTAATTTAGTTTCCTATAATCTATTCATACTCACCAACAATTTTGTAATATCATGAGAATTGAATTACCATTTTCAATCTATATAACATAGAACCTGATCTTCTTAGGTATACCCTGGAAAGGGATAACCCACTAAAAGTCAGAAATAGGGTAAATGATATACATCTAAATAAAATTTTACAACTCTTTTTCACAACTTCTAATAGTGTGTGATTATGTATCCAATGTTTTTCCTAAATAATTTGGGCCTATCCTCAAAAATAATCCTATACATGAAAATTAAGGGGATAATACCTAGTATGTGTGATGAGGTCCAAAAAAAATTTCTAATATTCTCCATTAAAATATTTAAAAGTTGTTTTTATTATTCGGGTATTATATTATTATGAATTATCATAGGAAATGTTTTATTATTCAACAGGTATGAATAATTTATATTTGGTGGTAATGGTTTGAGTTCTACTTTGGGTTGGTTTTGTAATTATGGGAATTATTTGGGAGATGATATATGTGCATAATTAATTTAGGGGTATAAATATACATCATAAACATCATTGAATAATGAGTCAAATACATATTCAAAATCAACATCAATGTCATAATCAAAAAGTATATGCCCATAATTAGAATATGAATCCCTATAAAAATCAGAAATGAGTATGGATTGATCATGAGAAATAGGTGTGACAATATTTTTCAACATAAATCTAAAACCAATCCCCAATATATCTATAATAATAGAAGGATCCTCATTTTAAAAATATTAAAAATCCAAATTTAGGGATTCAATACAAGATGAATTAGTTGGTAGATAAAGAAAGAATAATGGTAATCATATGGGTACTTCATAGAGTCTAAAATATTTAGTCATGCAATCTAATTTAAAAACTTCATATAAAGTATTACCTCATGGAAATTAATGATTTTCATGGAATTTTTTAATAAAGTTCTTCCATGAATGATGGGATTGTGATAAATTATCTGATCATCTTCTATATTCATCACATACAAATCTACAGTAATGATCATGTCCCTTACTCAAATAGGGACATCCTTAATTAGTATCATTAGGTATGTTGTTTCCCTATTCACCAGTAGCACCACCACCCTTTTCTCTCTAACTAGTATGGAATAAAAAACAGAGTGATTCATGACATTAATGGAGGCACCCAAATTAGATAAATCATAATAGAAATTAAACTCCCTGATGGTGCATGGAATGGTGAATGTACCAGGGTCCTTGAAATTTTTATGAATCACTATGGTTGCTGTGATGAGTTTAGATAAACTCCTCCCAGGGTTCATCGACTCATATCCTTTTATCCATCATTTATTTATATGTATTTATTTAAAAACATTTCATACCATGGAATTTTCTTCATTTCTTCAAGTAGAGGTATATTGATATCAAAACAATTTAATTTTTCCAAAACTTCTTTTTGCATCGCCCCATCAGCCATCTTCTTAGATTATATAGATCTATTTGTAAATGGAATGGTATTAGGAGGAACATCATTAATATTTTTTTACTTTTATCTTTATCCTTGGGCTTCTCATTAGTTAGTTTAGAATGGGTTTTATCTGAGGTTGAGGTGAATCCTGGTGGAATGGTAGGTTTATATGTATTAGTTATTTTCTTTCTTTTTCTCAATGGGATGACCCTATCATTTCCCTTGGTGTGTTGAGTAGGTTTAGAAGAATGATTTTTTGAGTTTTTCTTACTATTTCATGGAGGGTAGTGGAAATATAACTCATTTGTGTCTTCAAATTCCTTAACTCCAATCCATGACTCTTCAGATAATTATATTGATTATGAACAATTTGTTTCAAAAGGTATTCAGTATTAGAATCTTCCTTTTTTTTGATAATTCTCTCATTGTTGTTGACATTTTAATGTTTGAGATTTCAATCTCTTTGGGGTTTATTGAAAAACCCATTGGTAAGGTGGAGGATGCTAGAAGCATTATTGAAAAGGGTACTTCTTTTGTTGTCCATAGACATACCTCATATCTATTTTATATTTCCACACTTGTTTGTATGTTGGTGAAAAATAATCATACTACTTATGGGGATGTGTTTTATGATTCTACTGATACGGTCTCCTAGGGAATACTACTTCACAATCCTCACTCTCTTGTAATTGGGGGAAGCAGTTAGTCAGGTGGACTATTTAAATGAAAATTACATAAGGCCTTGCATGTGTGGGTTGGGATGTATTTTGGTCCAAATAATGTTGTCTCGTCAATGTGGTCAATTAATTCAACATTGTATCAATTAAATGATTTTTAAGAGAATAAGGACATTCCTAATGTACTCCTCTATCATGTGGTGTACCTTGATCACCAATTTTTTGGGGTTTTGTGCCATATTGTCAACAAATTCATGTAAAACTACTATTTTTTTCAAAAAAAAGTCCTCCCATCCAAAAAAATCCACCATATGTATCTCTATAGGTGCAAGTCCTTTATAGATGTTCCAGATTTGGTGTTTCTCACTAATTTAGTGATTCAAGAAACTTACACTCAACTTATTGAATCATTCCCAATACTCAAACATTAACTCCACTTGTGCTTTATTGAACCCTAATAGATCCTTTCTAATGTAAGATCACCCTGATTATGGAAAAAATATCTTCATTTAATGATATTTCAAATCATTCCAAAATGATATGTCTTCTGGTTGTAAATGATATATCCATTGATTTTTAGTTTGATCAAGTTAGAATATGAATTATCTTAGTTTGATTTCATATTTATAGACATTTATTGGATTTAGGGTAAAAAAACATCATTAAATTCATTAATGTGTTTGTTTGGATCCTCAACATATAATCCATGAAATTTTGGAGTAAGGTGTATCAATCCAGATTTTAATTCAATATCTGATTCAAAGTTTTGGTATATAATACAATTTTATTGATATTTAATGTTTGGTTTAGCCAATTTTAATGTGGTTATATTGTGTTCATTATTATTATTTAGATCAATTGGGTATATTTTTATATTTACTTAGAAGATATTTATTTTTCAATTTTCCCAAAATGGTGGAATTCCCCAACTGGTTCAATGTTGACACTTCCTGTAGGATGATATTGCTTGATTTGATCACTAAGGGTGTATTAAATGTCAATGTTAGGATTTAAGAGATATTAGGGAATATTTCATGTCATAAATAAAAAATAAAAAATAAAATAGATAAAAATGGACCATAATAAAAAAAGATTTATTTGATGGTCAGATAAAGGAAGAAATAAAAAAAAGAAAAATGGAAAAATGGTAAAAGAGTATAAATAAAAATAGAAGAAGTGAATGAAATAAAAGTAAAAAAATAAATCTAATTAGTTGATGAAAATAATTTTTTCCTTATAAATGGTGAAAATTTTAAAGGTATTATTACTGGATCTCTCAAATGATGTTTGGTTATTAGTTATTTAGTTGCAATAGAGTGGCTGACCAAGGTTCTATCTTAATAGAGTATGTAATTAAAATAACATATAAAAGTTATTTTGGAATGAAAATAAATAAAAATAAAAAAACTACATAAAATTATGGTGTGATTAACATTTATAAATCTTAAATATGTATGTTTCAATAATATTGTTTTTTTATCTTTTTGAATTTTTATTAATAAGACACAACGAGATGATTTTTTTGAAAATATTATTAGAAGTCGTAATTGGTGTAGTTCTACCACTTCATTTAATATTTAACAATAATAATTAAAATTAATATCTAATTAATTATGATCCATTAATTTTTTAATCCATGAACCCTATTAGAATTTATGTCAACCATAATGGTGAAATAAATTAATATCTTTGATAGCTTTAGAACATGAAATCGTATAACCCTATTTTGATTTTAATTATAAGGATTGATTATAGTTAATCTGTGAATTAGGGATCATATACATAGGTTAAGTGAAGATAAATTGAGTTTAGGTATTATTTTCTAACTTTAAATATCGATCTTGTGTTTTTTAATTTTTCTGAATAAGATCGCATTCTCATAATTTACACATTGCTCAACCTCATGTGTTTTGTGTTAATTGTTCATCTAAATTCATAGTTTTTAAATTAAAACTCTATTAACTGATCATATTATTTAAATTATAGTTTATCATTGATTCAAAATATTTTAATGAAGATGATAAGAGTTAGATCGACTACTAAAAAAACTACTCTTTCATGGGTGGTGTAGTCATTGTAGAGACAAATTTCCTTCACAATGGTTTAGAAAGGGTATAACACAATCATGTTTCTACTCCTGAGTTCCATCCCAATATAGTAAAATAAGAAAGATGAAAAATGAAAATAATAGAATAAATGGAAGATAAATAGAGAGTTTATTTCAATAATAACAATATTACTATAAAGAAGAGGAAAATAAGAGCATTTTGGAGTTGATCCAAACATGAGAGATTACCTCCACAAATGATGTTTTGAAATGGAATGGAACCACTTCTCATCTTCTCCCATACAATAATGCACGTACAACCACCTCAAAATTAGCATAAAACACATTTTTAGAGTGACAGGTTGGTTAGGGTTTCAAGAACATTCAAGTGTGAATCGTAAATTCATCCAAATATTTTAGTCCAACTTGAACTGACTGTTTGAAAACACAAATTCATGAACCAACTATCCTTACAAATGGACAATTTATTTGGAATTTTATCTTCTATATTATGTTTAAATTTGGTCTAAATACAATTTTAGATTCAAAAATTATGGAAAAATACTAATGTGGTGTCCAATATGGTGAGTCCAGTCCATCTTTGACAAAAATGGCCACTTACTTCAATAAAATGCATGATATAGCACATATTTCATGAATCCAAGCTATATCCCACAGATTTAGTAACACTAATACCAATATTTATGTTCAAATAATTCACCAAAAAGAATATATAGACAAAATAATATTGTGCACTGTAAAGGTTCAAAACTGTAATTTTCATCAAATTTGCAAATAAATTATCTAATCCTAAATATTCCATAAATGATAATATTTAACAAAATGTGAGAAATTTATGTAAATAATTATAAATAAAATATTTAATAATAATTTTTTTATCAATAAATTTCCTCTTTCATTCTCTATAATTATTTATAATTTTCTTCCATGTCTATATCCTCACATGACACTAATATTCTCCTATAGAGAAACATAATTACGTGTTATTACGCATGACCTATTTACATACATATCTCCCCAATAAATTGGATGAATTATTAACCATTATAACTATGTGTGATTCCATGAATCTTATTTTCAAATGAAAACCCCTTGATTATCAAGACTGAGATAAAATTACGAGAACACAATTTATTTAAGGGGGTAAGAATGTAACACCATGAGATTATAAAATTTGAACATAATATTCGATTATATTTATGAAACAAAACAATAATAATATAATGGGATATAAAAACCCTATAATTTACAATATATTTATTTTTAAATGAATTCAATATCTTTGATAGCTTTCAATTCATGAAAAACTCAGTTTGACTGAAACATGATACTCTATTAAAAGTATTTTTATTTAAACATTAACATTATAACTTAGTAATAAAATTTGTAGGTATGAATAGTAATAAGTAAAATATAAAAATTATATATATTAAACATTCATAAAATAAATTCAATGGTTTTATATTTTATATAAATATAATAAGAAAGATTTAAAATAGAATGAAATGATTTTTGAAAAATGTTATTTTTCAAAAATACGGATTAGTCATGCATTGTGAACATTCTACAAAATGAATTTTTATCACTGTTAGAAACTTTATTTGAAATATTAAAATTCATTTTTTAAATATAAATTTAAAAATTAACTTAGCTTGAATTTTTTAGGATTTTTCGAAGAAGTTTCATTTTTTGTTGAATAGTAAAAAATACTGAATTTTAATCGAATTTTCCTTTTCAATAAAATTGTTTACAAAGTTAAATTATGTTAAAATGTTTTTTTAAGGTAAAAATAGTTCAATTATATACCTATTAATCCATTTTATTTCATTGGAATAATTTTCTTACTGAATTTTGATATAAAAACATTGTAATCTTTTGAACATTTTCTCGTTGAAACCACAATTTCTAGTCATGTTCATGGGATAAGATTTACATTAAAATTTTCCACTTATATGTTTTCAATTAGTTAAAATTGAATCCACATTTTGAATTAGAAAAAATTTTATTTTATAATACGGTCTACAAATTTTTTGACCAAAATGAATAGTGAAAAAGCTAAAAAATTATTATAATTGTTAAAGTAAAAAATGGTTTACCATGGGTTAAAATAAATAGATATGTTTTATTATTACCAAAAAACATGTATAAAGATTTTTTTTTTCAAATTTATACCCTATAATATCTATTTATTTTGAATACTACATTTTGGACCCTTATGGTATGTGAAAAATGTTGGTACAAATTTTTATTTTCAAAAATTATTAGTGTACCCCTCACCTCACTTATAAAAGGCCAGCCAATCTTCTCTTCTCTGAAATCCTTAAATTCATTTTTGTTCAAAAATTGCCTATGATAATCAATTACTAAATTTTATATTCTCATCCTAGAATCCTTTTTTTTAATATATCCATTAACAAAAACACTTAGGTATAAGCCTAAAAAGGTAGTATGGGAAGAGATAAAATTCCTAAATTATGTGTCTTTATATTATTTCCTATTACAGGTCCTTAAAGTAGGATTCATTTGTGTTTATATAATAAAAAACTCCAATATAATTAAATTTTATTTTGTTAAAGTAATTACCTCCAACCATCCCTAGTTCCATCAAACGGTTTAATAAATCATCATTCATGTGTTTGACAAACTACATCCTCATGAGCTGATATCGTTCATTTTTTCACTACCAAATTAAAATATTATATAAGATTATGGATATAAAGTATAAAATTATATTTATAACATAATTATACCTCTATATTCATTATATATTGTCACTACTGGAAATGTGACCTTTCCCAACACTTTTATACCCCCTTTCCCAATGGTTTTGCCAAACCGTTGGGAAAGCCCACTTTGTGGACACTTTTCCCAACGGTTTGACAAAACCGTTGGGAAAGGGTAGGATTTCCCAACGGTTTGGCCAAACCATTGGGAAAGGTCCAATTTGTGGCCACTTTTCCCAATAGTTTGCCAAAACCATTGGGAAAGGGTAGGCTTTCCCAATGGTTTATCCAAACCATTGGGAAAGGTCCAATTTATGGCCACTTTTCCCAAAAGTTTGGCCAAACCATTGGGAAAGGGTAGGCTTTCCCAATGGTTTGTCCAAACCGTTGGGAAAAGTCCCCAATATATCAACATTACCCCCCAGATTCCAGGGACCTATACCAACGGTTGTCAAAACCGTTGGTATAGGTCCTTTGATTTTTTATCGGATCCTCTTAACTAGAACATTCTATAAATCAAAATTTAAAATAATTATGATAATACATATATATATTTATGAAATTATGATCACAAAATTCATGTTAGGTTAGTGGTTAGGTCGTTCAATGATAAACTAGAGGTCCTGGGATCAAATCCCAGCGAATGTTTTTTTTGGAAATACATATACCAACAGTTTTATGGAACCATTGGTATAGATTTTCATATTACTTATACCAACAGTTTTCAAAACTGTTGGTATAGAGCTATCCTAATGGCTTACTTGCCTATGGTTCTCCAAACCGTTGGTATAGGTTAGTTTTCCAGTAGTGTATATACCTTTTTTACATTCCATTTTGTAGGGGATACAGTAATTTCACTTGTGTGTATGGACGACTATCGCCTCAAAATGTGATGTGATTCATTTTTTGTTAACAATTTTCATGGAAGTAGATAAGGATATATTTAATCCATATATATGATAAAAATGAAATAATTATGATAATCATGAAATATTTATCATTTTAAAATGAAAATAAGTCATTTTATTTCATACTCTAAAATTTGATAATGTCTTTTGTTTGTGGGTGGACTACAGCCTTCATGAAGCAATGTGAATCTCTTTTCATCACAACACCGCATGTGGATGATATATATAAGTATATTTAAATAAAAATATAGTATATATTATATTATTATCATTCTATAAAGATAAAATATTACCTAACTTCTTTCCATAATGACCATTGAAAAAGGAAACTTTACATATGCTTGTGTATGAGATACCATTTCCATGATTATAACATAGTTAATTTTTCATAAGCATCATTCATGATTAGTTTTAAAAGAATTATTGATATATTAATATGATAATTATGTCATGATTATTACTCTATATATTTTTAGTTAATGACCTCTTTGACCATAGTTATCCTACCAAAGTCATTTTTGACACATAAGAAAAATATCTTCAAAACATCAGACAAAAAATTAATTTATTAAGTAATCATATATAACATGGTAATAAGTAAAATAAAAGGAATAATAAACTTTAAAATGTTACTAAATAAATTAAATAATTAAAATTTATTTATTATTCAAGAATATAAAGAATGTATGTGTTGAGTCAGACTCAAGGTTACAGTTTCTCATCTCACTTTTACTTCTGTGAGACATACATCATATTCACCACTAATTTATTTTATGTAGTGTATATACCTAATTTTTTATATCATTAATTTAATTATCCTCATGGTATTTACATTTTCATTTAATTTTATTTAAGTCATGGGACTTATGATTCAAAATTTACCAAAGTGGTAAGGGTTTATTTCAAAATGTCTTCATTATTCGGGATTGTTTTTGTTTAAGTCTCAATTAGGGGTCTTATTTGATATTTATATCATAAAGTAATATATTTTTTCTCTTGTATTTATAAATGATCTTTTTCATGTACTGTTACCATTTTACCCCTCTATGATACTTAAAATATTTAAAAAAAAAATTAAAAAAATTTAACTTTATTTCTATATTCGGTCAAAAATCATATTTTCTCCAAAACCATGAATTTAAAAAATGTTTTCAAAAAAATTATAATTCTACAAATGATTTATTAAAGAAATTTTTATACTTTTTTTACATTTTTTTAAAAAAAATTAAATGAATATTATTTTTATTTTCTGAATGGTGTACTTTTCTAACCTTTTTACAATGAAAAAGGATTGTTCTATTTAACTTATAAGGCATCTAAAAAATTAACTAACATCATGATCATTATTTCATTGATTCTTCTATTTCAATTTAAATAGATTCTTTTAAAAGAAAATTAATTCCCATGTATTCTGGAAATTATTATCTTTTAAAATATATTTTCAAAGAAGAATATTTTGAATATATTTTATGATTCTTCTAGTTTTAAAATAAAAATGGGGATTTTCAAAGAAAGGTTATTTTACATAAGAAATGATTCAAGTTATAATTCAAAATATTTTTTTCTTATAATAATAAATTCTTTGATGTTACTTAGGCTTTATGGGGGATATACCTTAATGATACCATCATTATTATTTCTCTAGATGGTTTTAGATAAGTTTTATTCGAGCTGTATTATATAGATATCATTCATTATACTCTGGATATTTTATGATTACGTTTATGGGTTGGGGATAGTATTTAAATTTTTTATTCTAGTTTAAATATGAATGTTTTATGTTTTATCCATTTCATATGAGAAATTAATTAGACTTTCTATGTGATTGGGGGTGCTATGGCCCCCTCATGCATCAGTATGTCTCATGAGACATACTATATTGGGTTTTTTGTCTAAGCACTTATCCATCTATATAGATTTATTTTCACAAGGTCTTGAAAGTATTTTATGACTTGGAACAAGGCCTAGAAGTTATGTTTAATATTCCCATCATTATGCACTTTATCATTATGAGTTTAATTATTTATATTCCAATTGATTATTCAATTTGTAATAATATTTATGGTTATGTTTTCTATATCATATAGTTATTTATATGAAATTATTTGATCATCATTTATTCCTATTATATAGTGATCAATTTATTTGTTAAATGGGATGTATTTAAATTATTTAACTTTCCATATTTATTATTACTAATTTATTCATAGCTTACCCTATAGTATTACCCTTAAAAATAATCTAAGCTTACCCCTTATTATTTTTTTCCCCTAGGACATGAGGATGTTTTTTGTGATTAACATGTAGAGATACCATGAGGGGAATACTATTATTCTCAAAGATAATTTTTGTTTATTTTATGTTTTGAAATTTAATCTTAATATAAATTATGTATCTATTTTACCAAGGATACTATACTATTATATCCATTGGGATGGAATTACTTGTATCTTATGCCAATTTAACAATGTATATATTTACATTAGGGTACTGGGATTTGAGAAATACACTTTATAATTGTATGTTCTTGTAAAACCATAAAAAATAAATTTAAAATGCATTTTCACTATATGATTTATTGTAGAGTTATTAATGAAAATCAATAAACTTGGTGGTAAGATTAAAATAATGAGATGTATGGATAAATCATTATCCATATTAAGTCATAAGTGTAGTAATAATTCCATGTTTCATGTCATATTAATCACACAACGACCAATTTATATTCCTTTTTTTAAATATTCATATTAATAAATAATTGATGATATCATTTTTGAAATTCCACACTTTTTAGGGTAAATATTATTTAGATGAGACATCATGGAATATGTATCTCTTTCATCATAATTAATTTCTAGAAAACATGATCTTGATGATATCATAATACAATTAATATCGAATACATATAATATTTTTCTTTGATTGGAATCCTACAAGCATGAGTCTAAGGTTTTCTTATAATATAATAGAGATTAAAATAAATAATATTTGTTTTCTTATTATATTAAATTTTAAAATTTATTGTACCACTCCTATTTTTTCTGGGAAGGACATTTTAATAGTATTAGGTTTACCACATTGATAATGTTTTTACGATATTTCTTAAAAATCATTATATCAATTAATGAAATAGTATAATTCTTTTTATAGATTACAAATTTACAAATTATTAGTTTATTAATAGTTTATTTCTCACACCATTTAATAAAATCTCAATAATCCTCTCCATCAAAATCAAGAAATTGGGTCGTTAGGATATTCTAGTGGAAAGGATCTATATTTACCCTATTTTAGTATAATCTATATCTATTTTACCACTCCAAGGTAATTATGATATGTTTTTTAGTTTCTAACTATAATAAATAAAAACCCATTGATCTATTGATTGATATCCCCAGTCATTAAATTGTATACAAATATTTACCCATTTTTTCACTAGAAATTGGATCAAATCGGTTATGGACACTTGCTTTAATTGAAACTAGGTTAATTTATGGAATTACTATCATTATTACCCAATAATAAGTATAATTACTCTCGACTATGAATTGGTGAGATAATTTAACTATGTTTGTATTCCAATTTAGATTATAAAATATATTTTACAACATAATTTTTTATTCCATGGGATTTTAATTAAACTTTCATATGAAATCAATTTTTATCAATTTGTTCCTTTTAATTATTTTATCTGAATAATTATATAAATTCTTACCCATGGACCATAGAACAATTCAAAGGCCTAAAAATCCCCTCTTCTCTGAACATGCTTTTTAATTATTTTCAACTATGTAATTGCAATTAAATTTAATAATTATCAATGAAAGATAAATATATATGAAAATATTATGATATTTAAAATAATATTTTTAAATAAAGAAAAAATAAACAAAGCAAGACTCAAGGGTAAGTAACCTGTTATGTCCATGTATACTCGAGATTCAATATGTTATGTTCTCCTATGATTTAACTATATTTGATTTACCTTTGAATCATTACTTAAACCACCTTATTGGTAAATCTCTATATTTTCAATTGTATTCCCACAAATAGGTGATGTGATCTTATATATATAGAATTATATTCTAGTTATAAATGTAGGTATACAATCCCATTTATAATTTAAATGAGATATGATTCCAAAAATATTTAATATTAATTTAATAATAAATTTAATTAACTTTTACAAATAAATAGTTAAGTTAAATTAGATAAATAAATCCAAAAAATAATTTGCGGATCGAGATTATGATTATTTATAATTGATCGATAACTGAAAAAAAAATTATAATTGATAAATTTTATATCTCTAAAAGGGTTAAATAATTTAAAAATAATTATTATTTTTTATTATTTATTATTTCAAATATGTTCCTTAATACCCCCTTTAAAATTGTAAAATTATTTTTTTAAATATTGTGGATCTTTTTTCAAAATATGGAATTTAAATGGTCAAAAGATAATGGTAAATAGAAAATTGGAAATTTTCAACGATCAATAGTCAACAACCAATAATAAATAGTCAAAATTATATAGTCAATAATCAATAATCAGTGGTGAAAATGATAAAATTTTACTAATTAATGATCAACACTAAACATTCTACTATACACTATCATCGTGGAAAATGTTTGACATTTAAAAATCAATAGAAATCACTCAATAGTCAGTGATCAACACCACTATCTATGTTAAATTCATATATTATGATTCCATCTATTGAATTTGGTATAACCATGTTATGGTGGTCATTTCATCTATAAGGGGGAGTACTCACATCCTTCATAGCACTATCTTTATAAATAACTGATCCTATTCAACTGATAGTTTCATTTTTTAAACATAATTCAATTTATTTCATTCATGAAGATATCTTAATGTTTATATTTTTAGATAATTAGGTCATAACATTTATATAAGAAACACATACATTACAAGTTGTACACTTCCTGCATGTATCCATTTTCCCACAATAAAAATATTTTAAAATGGAACATATTTAATTTCCTTGAAAATCATCACAATTTTTAACAAGAATTAAACATTGTTCCAAATCATCATTGAAGCATATTAAAAATATTTGAAATGTGGTATGAGTATAAAAATATTAGTAAGTTACATATAAACAATAAGAAATAAAAACATTATTCCATATCAAAACCAAGAGGCCATAAACCAGAGTTTTCTTTTAACAAAATAAACATTGAGCTCATATAGTCACTTACATACAAATAAAATTTTATTTAATTCCCAAATATTATAATAAAACACTTTATAATAAAACATAAAGTAAAATTCATAATCATGAAGTTTTTATAGAAAACATTAGAATCCATGAACATAATTTTCTTAAAAACATACCTTTTTACCCCAAAAGTGCATAATCATTACTTTTAAGAAAAAGGTCACAAGATTGACTTTTAAAATAAAAATATTTCCATGAAAACTCGTTTTTAATAATATAAAATTAATGTGGTTTCCTTGAGAAATAATATTTATTAAACTCTTATAAATGGAATAACAAATATTTTCATCCTCCATCAATATTTTTAAGAGAACATAATCATTATCTAATATAATAGAGATATATATTGGAAAAAAAATTCATAATAAAAAATTTATTAGGACCCTAATATTTATTAATTAAAAAAAATATTTCATTTTGGTAATCTAACCCATAAAAATATGTACTTTTGAACCCGTAATAAAAACATTTTTAGATAATCATATATCCATTTTCCATTAAACCCATTTTCAAAAATAAAATACCTAGAAAAAATGGAAGAAGTGTATTTTTAATAAATAATGGAGGAACATAAATGAAGTAAAACATAAAATAATGGATACTAGGGTGGAAAAAACCCTTGACACCATATATATTAAAATATAGCATTTCTTTTTCCTTTTTATCAAAACACTTTGTATAAAATATATAAAAAGATTCCTTTTAAAATCATTGAATAAAAGTAAAAAGAGACATAAAATGTCCTTTATAATTTATTTATGTCTAAATAAATACTACCATTATATAATTTTAATAATATTTACATGGAAGAAAAGTATTTAGAAAATAAATCTTTAAAATATTTAAAATGAGGTTTTTGGGTAAAGGGCCCCTTACCAAGAGCCTGACTTATCACGTATGTTTTTATCTCCAATATAATAAACTTATAGAGATAATTAAATTTTATAATATAATTTTACATGTTTTATCACTTATCATTATTCCATTTATTTTATTTATTTCAATGACAAATTTCATTACTTAATTGGGTAAGTCCACACTGGGTGTTTTGAGGATGTTCGGTTCATAACTTCACAATGAATTAGATATTTTAACCATGAAAAACTATGTCCTTATTAAATAATATATAGAATAATAATATGGAAATAATTTTCATTATTATTCAATAATTATAATTTTAAAATTCACTATTAAAGATGGTTATGAAAAATAATTACAATACAATCACAGAGATTCCTGGTCGTATATATGCATGAGAAGTGTTTCCATTTTTCAATGAAAATGAGGTAAAGATAGTATGTATAATTTTATATTTATATAATTATTAATTATTAATAAATATAATATTACCTATTTAAATATACTAATATATACCAATCATTGGATGCTTTTCTAGAAAATATATCATACTAGTTCATGGATGCGATAATCCACACAAATGTAAGAAAAAAATTATAATTTTTAAATGGATATAAAGGTAAGAAAAATTATGATATCATATCTTTATATATAGATAATTATGTCATTAATATCATACATATAATCTAAATCCATCAATATAACCATTCTGAGAGGTGGTGATGGAAAATAAATTAAATCGGTTCATGAGGATGTAATCCACAGTACACATGAATGATGGTTTCATTTCTAATTTGTTGGAAGAGGATTTGGATATAGGTTATTCCAAAAAAATCTTAGTATTTTAATGATATGGATTTTATTATATCATAATGGTTATAATAGTTTTATAAGAGGTAAAAGACTAAATAAAACTAAAATAATCATTTAAAAGATGTACCTCTTCTTCAGATAACCTGTAATGGTTGGTGTCAAAGAACCAACTGGTTTTACTTTAATTACATGGATATTTAATGTATTATTACATATTTTTCATTGTTCTGCATGACTATGATGTAATAATTTCCTAGAGTATTTGTTACATTGATATGGTCATGGAAGTTACCTGCTATGATGAGAAGCTTGAAATACTATAACAATATTCTTAAATATAGTTCTGTGGTTGGATGACATAATATGATGGGACACAAAGCTTGCAGACCGTCAGGTGCGAGTACTCGTAAGCAGATGAGACTTCCTCTCATGAAGTTATCACTTGGTAATCTCTAAGATAGGATATTATGAGAACAGACCAGCTTGTAGGAATTCTGCATGTTTTAGTGTTGTTGGATATTTATATCTACTAGTGTGTGTAATGATTCTTAGACTTTAATATTATCATTAATATGTGTCACGACTCACGTACATTGATTTATTGAAAACAAATTCACGCAGGTAGTTGGTAGGAAGTAGGGTGCATCATGAGTGGCATGTTATTAATGGATAATTCAAGGAAGGATTTGTCCCTTCCATTGTGGAAGTTAATATCTCATCCCTTTGATTTAAATAGATCCGTCATGCGAAATTTCATGGCTATGGTGTAACAGTGAGTTTATTTCAGGTAGTCAAATAATGACGTATCAAGCATAAAAGTTTATGACACAATCATGAAACCTTCTTGATGAGATATTGAGACAAAGGGATTATATTACAGAGTGAGAATTTGTATGTGGATGTCATAGTAGCAACTTTACATTATTTCTCTTGGGTGCCTTGACCCATTTCTAGATAGTACTCTTGGACTTTAGGAAATCCCACATAATGCCAACGAGAAAGAATCCTATAGGGTCACACCCAAAGTGTTTTTGGTGGTCTCAGTTAAATTCTATTTGAATTTCATTAATGAAATAAATATTACTCTCAAGACCGTGGAATAATTTTATTCAAGTTAAAATGATTGCATAAATTAAATAAAATTTATTTATTTATTTTATTTAACATTTAATAAATATTTATTTACTAGTTTGTAAATAAAATATTTATTTAAGATAATAAATTATTTATTTATTTATTTGGGTGTTCAATAAATGGAAGTGGATTTTGAGAGGACCAAGGTCGGTCCAGTATTAAAATAATGATGTGGTATTATTATTAAATGCATGAGTTTTCTCTAAGTTCATGAATGTATTTAATTGTTGCTATGAAATTAAATATTGGAACTAAAATTCCATGTTTATAAATAAGAAAGTACGCCTATTGTGCCATACACCACACCACATACCTGGTGAATTGATAATTGTTGATCCAAATAATTTCTCTCTCAAATCCTCTTCTCTCCCATCTCTAGAGAAAGAGACGTTCTTCAAAGACGAAGAACAAGTGATCAAGAACAACCGACACAAGACACTCGCTTCACCGCGCTAGCACTCGGAGAACGAGTGGTGTCCATTGAAGGCCATCATATAATGTGTGGATCACCGCTAGAGGGATTCTAGTTTGGATCCTTACAAGAACAATGAGATAATCTAGAAGGGTCATTCCGGACGATCAACATCATCAACAAAGAAAATTACCAAAAATCAATGTATTATTTTTCTTTATGAAATTAATAAAATTAATTATAAACATGATGTACAAGATCCTCTCTAAAGTTTTTGGGCCTCTTTCTTATTTATCTAAATCTTTGATTACATTATATGGAGACTGGATTTCATCGTCTTATTGATCCCAGAATAATAATTGATCATGGTAAAAATCAAAGATGGGTGTCACTCCAACCACACTTCCACTGCGCCCGAAACCTTCAAGTGGTATCAGAGTGGTTACAACATAGTTTATAATTATTTAAATATTTCATTGATGATTTACGCATTTAATAATTTATTTGTTTTAATTCTAGTTAATCATTCCGAAAATATGAATCTCGAGATCTGTTCCTCCTCTTTAATTTCTCTTTCACCTTACAGAAATGATCGTTTCTTTTAATTTTGATTAAAATAAAATATAGTATCACATCTAGAGGTTCCAAAGGTTTTTGGACATACAACACAAGAACACACAATTTGTATTCGGAAGTTTATGCAGTTTAGCCAAGGTTCAATGCACCGATTCTAGTTTTCCAAACCAAGCTATGTCATTAGAGTTTGTCTAAGTCTTAATGACTCTGTTTTTTGACCAGGAACAGGTGGAATTCAGTTTCCGGATTACACACCGTGTATCCCACTAGACACGACATGTAGTCCCTTCAGGTTAGGGTTGGACCATGTTCCACGTACACAGCTTTCCCAGCTGGATACCATGTAATGAGGAACTAAACAGCATGTGGCCCACTGGACAGGTCGTGTGCTCCGAATATTTCCAAAGTACACTCACATGTTGTTTCCCCAGGCGTGTACTTTGGATTGATGGTGAACAATAATACATGCCTTGTAGTTGGAACTACACATCATGTACTCATCCAAATTACGCAGATTTTTTAAAATTTACTATTATATTATACAAACCCTTGAGACGTATACCATTGTGTGGGCGTAAATATGAGGCACAAAACGTGATAGGTTTTTTATATATATGTGTTTCATTTAACATCTTCGTAAAGTTCATTTCTACTTATTGGGTAGTTATGAATAGGAATTCACCGGGTTTCCTCCAAGGTACAAGTTATGTACAAAGATAATTTTAAATGAATTTATTTATTTAAAATTATGATGGATGATAATCTCAAGGAAATTTAGAAAAGGGTTTAATATAAAAGGATTTATTAATTAAAGATGATAATTAATTGATTCAAGCGTGATTTATCTTAAACAAGAACGATTAAAGAATTGATTTATAGTTTTATTTATTTGTAAATATCGTTGCATGTGTGGATGAAAATAAGATAGATCAGGACCTTTGTATATGGATGGTTTCTTTTAATTTATTTATTTAAATTAAATTTGTTGGCCCATGAGCCTTCTCCTTGTTAATATGTAGGGTATGCATGCCCAAGGTTTATTTTAAGTGAAAACCCCTTTTACCTTTCACCTACATGTGAGTTAAAAAAAAGGCATATGTAATGGATGAAACTCCCAAGTTAGTGGAGGTGGTTCAAGATGGACCTAAGACAAAACCAATCCCAGGAGATACAGAGGTGTACAGGTGGAAGCTGTAAACACGAACCCAAAAGGTTCAATGTGTTTCTCCCCTAGGTCACGGTTAGTTTGTCAACTGCTAGATTAACTAAACATTAGAAAATCTCGAGATCATTCCATTTAATTTATTTTATTTCTGTCAGTTGCATGGTTTATCATTATGGATGTGTTGTTACGATCACAT
Source organism: Viscum album (assembly GCA_963277665.1). NCBI lineage: Eukaryota > Viridiplantae > Streptophyta > Magnoliopsida > Santalales > Viscaceae > Viscum > Viscum album. The sequence continues at coordinate 2,110,762,321 of OY728157.1, read as the reverse complement.
AATTAATGAATTAAACAAGCATACAAGATGGAACTAAAATAAACCAGACTTATGCGTAAATATTATCAAGAAATAGTTAATAACTTAAGTAAGTTCTATTTAATATTAACAATCGTGTGATAATGATAATAATCAATTCACACATAAGAGATAAAAATCCCTCAAAAAAATATTAAGTCAGAACAAGCCTTCTGTTACTTGATTTAGGGAAAAACTCAATAAACCTATGTGTTTGACCAACCCTTGTTGGGACACTTACTTTTATACAGGAATCCATTATGAAAGTTTTTGGGTTGACTTAACCATATTACATCAAGAGGAGTATCCCTTGATAGAATTTGTGTAATATTGGAGGCAAGAGTTAAGAAAATCCAATGTCATGATTTCATGATTGGGGAGTCCACTTAACAGATCAAGGAGCTGCAAGCCTGCGGTTGGAAAAGACATGCCTAACTAAATACCTTCTAATAACTTGACCAACCCTTGTTGGGTTTATGGGAAGGTGAATATTGATCCTTTCCACTAGAATGTCATGGAAACTGGACATTCTGAGTTCAATGGTGAGGGCCACTGGGACTTGATAAAAATAGTGAGAGACTTAATAAAATGTATTATTTCTCATAAAATGTAATCAAGAAAGCACTAATGATCTACTATTTTAATTTTAGAATAAAAATGACAAGATCGTCAACCACACTATCCCTGTGATCAATTAGAGATTAAGACAACATCATCACCGGCAGTAACTTCCAAGAATGGTTTAGACGCCTTTGGGTTATCCTACTCCATAAACGGAAGTCTTACGTACTGGAGTAGCTCTTGGAAAAGCTCATCAACCACACTATCCCTGCTCACATATGTATCCAAATATACAAACCAAGTAGATTTAGGAAGATTGGTCGAGGGGAGGTAGATCTACGAGCAGCCAACGGACCCAGACTTGTTGTTGTAGTTATTGGGGACTACCACCTCACATTTCTAACTCAGATGATCTTGGTGTTAAAGGGTTGTTTTTATGTGCCTTTTGTAACCAAAAACATAATTTATATATCCAGACTAGATATAGATGGATTTTTTTTCATGTTTGGAAATTAATATTGCTTCTTTTATAAAGATATCATTTGTTTTGGTAGGGCGCAATTATACAATGATCTTTATGTGTTGGATTACACAAACCAAGTAATGGTGATCAATGACAAGGATACTTCACATGACTCATACCACACCCAACTTTGGCATCACTGGCTAGGTCATGTAAATGAGAAATTCTTGACAAATTTAGGTCAAGATGGATATTTAGATTCTTTTGAACTAAAACCACTTGGCGTATGTCATGCATGTTTACAAGGAAAAATGACCAAATATCCATTTGAAAATCTCTATTTGGTGGGAAAGGTGAAAGGGATAAAGAGCTTCTTGAATTGGTGCATACCGATGTGTGTGGACCATTTCTAGTTGAAGTATGGGGTGGGTACTCATAATTCATAAATTTTACTGATGATTTTAGTAGATATGGATATATCTACTTAATGAGTTTTAATTTGGATTCCTTTGATAAGTTCAAGGAATAAAAGAATGAATTTTAGAACCAAATTGGTAAGAAGATTAAGAAACTCCACTCAGACTGAGGTGGGGAATATTTTAATCAGGACTTCATTGATTACGTATAAGGGTTTGGGATATTATCCCAACTCACCCCTCCTTACACACATCAATGAAATGGTGTAAGTGAAAGTAGTAACTGAACCATGTTGGACCTGGTGAGATCAATGATGAGTTATGCAAGTCTTCTATTATCCTTTTATTGGTATGCGTTACAAAAAACGGCACGCATACTAAACCAAGTACCAACTAAATCGATAAATGGTATTCTATATGAGTTATTGAGTGAAAGAAAATACATGTTATCGAATTTACATGTGTGGGGTAGTGAAGAGTTTGTTAAGGCCTCTTTAGGTAGAAAACTTTCACATTGAGGCACAAAGTGTACCTTTATCAGATATCCCAAAGAAACAAGGGGATATTACCTATACAAACCTCATAAAAAAGGTTATAGTGGAAATACATGACATATTCCTTGATAGAGATCACATCTCCAAAATAGATAGTGGGAGCAAGATAGACTTCAATGAATTCAAGTCTTAAGATGCACAATAGTTAGTAAATGAATAGATTCCACAAATCCACGTGGAAGAAGAATCTATTCCAAAGACACAAGTACTGCGTAGGAGTACAAGAGAGTTTAGAGAACCGGAATGGTACGGTTTTCTATTTACCTAGGATGGTGACTCATTATTAGTTGATAATAATGATCCTCTAACCTACAAGGAAGCAGTAAGTGGAACAGCTGTTTCCAAGTGGAAAGAAACCATGAATTTTGAAATGGATTCCTTGTACCAAAACCAAGTCTGGATTTTGGTAGATCCTCCAGTTAATGTAAAGCCTGTTGGTTGTAAATGGGTATTCAAGAAGAAACTATACATGGAAGGACAAGTCGGTACCTATAAGCCATGACTGGTTGCAAAAGGTTTTAAACAGCGTCAAGGAATTGACTATGATGAAACCTTCTCACCAGTTGTAATGATGAAATCCATCAGAATTTTACTTGCCATTGCAGCTTAACATGACTATGATATTTGGAAAATGGATGTAAAAATAGTATTCATTAGTGGGAACCTTCAGGAAGATGTCTATATGACACAACCTGGAGGGTTTGTGACTCCAAAGGATTCCAATAAGGTATAAAAGTTGTAGAAATCCATTTATGGATTAAAGTAAGAAACCAGGTCATGGAACATCCGTTTTGATGAAGCCAAAAAAGAATTTGGTTTTATCAAGAATTAATGTGAGCCTTGTGTATACAAATGTTTTAGTGGGAGTGAAGTTGTTTTCCTAATAGTATATGTTGATGACACATTACTTATTGGAAACGAGATACCAATCTTACATTCTGTTAAGGCATGGTTGAATCAATGATTATCCATGAAGGACTTGGGTGAGGCAGTGTATATTCTTGGGATCAAGATCCATCGTGATAGATCCATGAGATTGTTGGGCCTAAGTCAAAGTACATACATTGATAAGATACTAAAGAGATTCAGTATGGAACGATCCAAGAGGGGATTATTGCCTGCAAGATCAATATCGGTGCTGAAGTTAGTCTTCCCTTCAGTTCCTGAAAAACTACTTCACAAGGTTCTGACCAATCGAATCTCACCCCCTTTTTGGTCAAAGCTGTAAGCAGTGCTGCTAGGCGTGAAAAGTCCTAAATGAACCGCCTATAATATCCAGCAAACCCCAAGAAACTCCTGATATCAAAGACGTTATTGGGATACTCCCAAGAAATTACAGCACTCACCTTCTCAAGGTCAATAGAAACTCCAGAATAAGAAATAATGTGACCCATGAAGTGAACCTTATTTATCCAAAAGTGGAATTTATTGATCTTAGCATAAAGTTGATGCTCTCTTAGTGTATTCAGCACGATCTCAAGATGGGTTGCATGGTCATGTCTCGAGCGTGAATAGACTAAGATACCATCCATAAATACAACCACGAAATAATAAAGGTAAGGGTGAAAAATCTGATTCATAAGAGCCATAAACACTGCAGGTGCATTCGTAAGCCCAAACGGCATGACTAGGTACTCATAGAGACCATACTTTCTCCTGAACACCGTGCGAGGTATGTCTGAAGTCCTAACATGCACCTGGTAATAGCCCGACCTCAAATCTATCTTTGAAAACACCTTCGCTCCTCGGAACTGATTGAAGAGGTCATCAATTCGAGGTAAAGGATACCGATTCTTAATAGTCAGCTGATTTAACTTACGATAATTCACGCAAAGATGAAGGGTACCATCTGCCTTCTTGGAAAAAAGAACTGGTTATCCCCAAGGAGAAGTACTGGGACGTATAAAGCCTTTTGCTTCCAGGTCCTCCAGCTAACTCTTAAGCACCAAGAGTTCCTTAGGTTCCATCCTATAAGAAGGAATGGTCACTGGTGCTGCTCCTGGTATAAGCTCAATAGTAAACTCCACCTCTCACACTTTAGGTAGACCCAAGAAATCATCATTAAAGACATCACTGAAATGCTCCACCACTGGAGGATAAACAGAGGGTTGTAATCCTTGGTCATTGAGATAAAGACTGGTAACCTGTGTCGTGACACTACCTAAGATCTAGTGTTCTAGTCCTACTCATGTCACACTAAGATCTCATTCTCCCTTATGCATATGTGTGTCACCCTCTAGTGATGTAAACACCACCCTCTAATGATAGCAGTCAATCCGGGCTCTATAGGGAACTAACCAGTCCATCCCAATTATTACATCAAAACCAATCATATCCAGAACATATAGGTTCCACACGAAAAGGTAACCACCCACCTCGAGGGGAAAATTCTGACAATGAAAAATTCCCTCTGAATGGATACCTAGTGGGGTATCTAATGTTATCATGTCATGATATGACTCAACATCGAGACCCAAACTTCCAATAACCACCTCTGATATAAAAGAGTCAGAAGCGCATGTATCAAACAAAGCAGATACTAACATAGAGGCAACTAGAATCGTACCTCGTATTGTAGATGGTCTGGCGTACTGCTCCTATGGTGTAGGCTCGACTGCATACAACTGGACGGTACCATGACCCTGAGTCACAGCCTGGCTACCCTGAGCAGACCCACCCTGCTGGTGCTGAGAGTCATACACCTGATTACCTCTGCCTCGACTGCTGCCACAGTCTGATCGGCCGGCGGTATTCCAACCGCCTGACTGACATGATCCTACCGATCCAGCACCAGATTGTGGAGTAGGTACAGATCACTACTCATTAGGCCCTGGGAAAAAATTCCTGCAGAAACTGTGGAGGTGACCCAACCTACCACAACCTCTGCACTCCACTAGATTTCGCATACACTGCCTCCTCAAATGTCTTGGCACCCCACATTGGTGACAAATAGGAGTACCACCTGAGAAAACGGCCTGAACACTACTAACACCATGAGAGTCGTCAAAACGCTGCTTCTTCCCAGAAGCAGATCCACTATAACCCTTAGGTGTCGAACCGCCCTGGTTCAAACTGTCTGATTCTCTCAAATTCCTCTCTGTGATCAAATCCTGATTGACAATCTCTGAAACGATCGTTAGCCTGAACACGTTAACCTGCGACCGGATGGCGTAACACAGCCCATCCTCAAAATTCCTAGCGGCTATGAGATCATCAGCAGCTAGTGTAGGAGAAAAACACTGTAAATCAGTGAAACGGGACAATATTCCATGACTTTCATGGTCCCTTGCTGTAGATTCATAAACTCCCTAGCTCTATCAGCCCTCAAAGTCTGGGGAAAGAAATAATTGTAGAAGATGGTCTAGAAATCAGTCTAGATCATATCACTCTATTGTCCCGACTGGGTGATGACATCCCACCACCTCCTGGCTGAACCACGTAGAATATAAGTTGCGAGCTTGACCCTCCACTCTAGAGGTGTCTCAAGGTGATCGAAGATGGTCAGAATATCTTCCAACTAGAACTCTGCAGCAATTGGTCCGCCATCTCCCATAAAAGTAGGAGGATGTTGCGAATGAAACTCGCAGGTCAACTATTCCATACTCGGGGAAGGTTTCACTCCACCTTTCATACTCTACATCATATACAAGAATCTCTCATGAAACTGGGCATCGACTCCCATCTCAGGAATAGCAAGAGGAGCCACGGGTGGCTCGACAGGAAGATCAACTAGCGGCTCAGGGCCCGCCACCTTAGGAACGTGATCGTCGCTGCCTTCATTGTGTGGGACTCGAGGACATCTCGGAGGCATAGTGCTACAATGCCAAATGAACGTATCAAAAGAATAAACCAAAAAATTAAAGGTTAAACTCTAGAATCTAGTATATGTACTAAGCCTTCCTACCCCTAAGATCACCTATCCACACCCATAAAAAAATCTTAGTAAAACCTGAAACTGTTCAAATTTAACTTAATCCAGTGACATGGTATTTCCCAGCCCATAAGGGCCCATACTCCCCATGAAATGAAATATGACACACACTTGGATGCCATTTCTCATTTACTTGTGCTAATTAAGTATTTGAATTTCCTTTAAAGAAAATGATTTTTTTAGTTGGAATGTCGTTTTTTGATCCATAAGGGCCCATACACCTTATGAACCAAAGAGTGACACCTAGAAAAACCACATCATTCCTCAATTCACCACCTACAAGAAGGGTTAGCACAGTTGGCCACATATTAACAAGGCATGGAAATAAACAACAAGCAATACTTGCTGAAAATTTAAACATGGCATAGCAAGATGCATGGCCTAATCATATTGTGCCTATAGTGATGCATGTTCTAATGCATAACCCTCATTTAATCGGGTCAAACCCTGAAATCCAAATTCCAACATTGCAAATCTCAATAACATCACAAAATATGTGAAGCACCCAACGGTGAAACGGTATCAACAGTAAATAGTAGAATCAATAACAACATAAAATAGGAAACTTGGCCCATACCCTGTACATGGGTTTGTGACGCCCAAGCACGGATCATGGCTAAGTCCCAACGCATTCTCGGTCTCCATGTCTGTTGTCGCCAAATAGTAAAGCAAGAAAGAAAGAAATGCATCTGATACCACTTTGTGACGTCCCGGACCTGACTGCCCCTCAACTCGATCCCTGAGCTCGGTTGGCCACATAACCCCTAGCTCATCTCCCCATAGGCCAGGGGCTGCCGACTAGCAGTGGGGGTGTAATGGTAAGTCAGTGGGGAGACTGTACCCCCATGTCAGAGCACACAACGGTATAGAGGCAAAGTAATAAAAATAGCAAAAGCATAACCAATGGTAAACAAGAGAAAAAGGGGAACATACAAACCAAACAACAGAAGTAAGAAAAACCCTAATAGATATACAAAAGCCACATAGGCAGTGTCTAATACAAAATGGATGTATGGAATGCTGATACAGTAGAAATAGTTGGCGATCTTGCTATACAGTAATACAAAAAGAGAACAAAAGTAGTCCACGATCATCTCTATCCAAGCTTGGTCCTCTGCTCTGGAACTCCAGTTAGAACATATATATATCAACAACCTGACGCAAGGCACTTGCCCCTACTAGTACCTGCAGCAGTAAATTCTACATGGGTGCTACAGAGGCCGCCCCGGGTAGGGTGTGAGACAAGTCTCAGTAGGCCATCACCAATGATGTCTACGTGTAATCCAAATAGGTGTTTGAAAAATAAACAGTGTGTGGTAAACTTCAAGTAAGTAAAGCAAAGAAATAAACAACCCTCCCCCTCAGGTTCTGGAAGGACACCTGGCGAGTCTAACTACTTCAGCTCATGGCCGGTATTCTGAACAATCACCAGGGGTATAAGTACATAGATATAGGTTATCACTGGCACGAGGTAAACATGCCTCTCATCCATGCTTCTCACATATGTAATAATCATCACTGGCACAAGGTAAGAATGTCTCGCATCCACAAGCACTGTAACTGGCACAGGGTAAGAATGACTCCCGCCCACACACAGAGATTCATCTAAAACGGGGTAAGAATGCCTTCTGCCCACACACGGGTTATCACAAGCATATCAACATAGTATGGAATAACTATTCACATCACAATATATACGGCAATCCATATTATATCATATCACATTAACAAGCATGGAATTTCATAATCACATTATAAGAAAACATACATCTCAATTAATTAAAGGTTTTGGGCTATCTCATCCTAGCCAACCTCTAACCAAACCATCTCATTTTCCTAACATGGAAAATCCCGTTCAAGACATAACATTAAGGTCCAAAGGTGAAAAGGGACAAATCTAAAGGAATATCACCTATGGTTGACCACTCCCGGTCCACACCTCATCTAAAAACCCTAACAAGGTTAGATTAATCACTCTCATACCACACGGTTCATCTAGATATGAAGCAGTCATTACAAATAAGGGGTTTGGCGAAAGACAAACCACATCATGACGATAATGACTCAAAAAGGTGAAAACCCAAAATGGAAACCACGTGACCACCTACCTTAGAGTTTTAGATGTAGGTTTTCTTGATATTGACCTCAGATTTGTAGTAGGTTGGAAGAGATCTGAGTTTCAGTCCAATGCCCTGGAAATAGGGCATATGAGCCTGCATCAAAATAGAGAAACGAAAACCAAGATTCACCGAGGAAGGAAGCTTAGGTGTGGTAAGCCTTACCAAGGGTGATCCAACGCCTTCGACGGATCAAGATTCGTATTTCGGATGAATAAGAAACCAAGAAAAAATAGGGATAGAGGTTTTGGAGCTCAAGGAGGGATCCCCTCTATTCTGTCCGCGAGAAGGAGGAAGAAGAAAGCTTTTAGGCTTTTAAAACAAGTAAGGGAAAATGGTAATTTTACCCAGATTGGGGCCGCATGGTTTAGCCGCATAGTTTACCCAAACCGTGCGCAAACCGTACGCACCTCCCTACCTCCTAGACAAAAGTCGCACGGCCGTGCGGCCTGGTCCACAGGGTTGTGTGCCCCTACAGGTGCCCCTGTCTGCAGCTGCACGGTTTATCCCAAACCGTGCGCAGACCGTGCGCCACTGCCTGTAAGCACATTTCTCAAACTCCCGGATCCGAACCAACCATAGAAACTCCACATACCTTTCTTAGGATGTTACACACATTAAACAAGCTCAAAGGAAAGATTTGAAAGAAAAACCAACGATCCGTACCTTTGCCAAAGAGTCGGGTCGTTACAAACGAGAATTAATTTTAAATTAATAAATGAAACTTTTATGTTTTTAATTTGGTAAAATAGACTTCATTTTTGAATTCCAAATATCAAAAATAGCCTAGGGTGAATTTTTGGTATTTTTCTGAAAACATTCAATTTTTGATGAATAGTGAAAAATACTAAATTTTAATTAAAAACAAATTTTTTAATCAAAATAATTTATAGTACTAACTTATACTATTGAGTGGTTTTAAAGTATAATTATATTATATTTTTACTATTTAATACAATTTTGGTCATTGTACGTAATTTCACATTTAAACTGGACATAAGAAAATGTTAATCTTTTGATAGTTATTATTTCTTAAAAACACACTTTTTGTTTTGACAACGGGAATTCATTTTAAATTAATTTCTGCCACTTCTATGTTTTGAATTTAGAAAAACGGATTCCATATTTGGAATCAGGAGGTCCAAATTGTGTAAATTGGTAACTTTTATTTTTAGACATTAGGAATATTTACTTCAGTAAATATTTTATTTACCGTGATTAAAAGGGTAAATCCAGTAAATAAGGTTAAAAAATAATATTATAATAATATTAAATTACCATAAAACATGTTCTAACCCTATTTGATGATACATGTCCGACCATGGGAATCTTTGGATATATTTTGAGACCCCATGGAGCCACTTGTAAGTGATAATGACACTTTATATTAATTAAGTTAAATTAAATACAAAAATGACATAAGCATATATCTTTTAGAAAAACAATTTTTACATAGGGTTGTGTATGTTATATTTTCTACTATAAATATTCATTAGAAAGATAAAAATATTTCCTACATAATGGGATTTTATTTATAATTTTTAGACATTGAATAATTAAATTTATTTATGACACAATAATGATGCAGTATTTTCATTATTAATGAAAGAATAAAATAATTGGTATTATAAATGTTAAAATAAATATAATTTGAAAATTATGATGACATCCAAAAATTTTATTGGTTAATATGATAAGTTAGTATTACTTAAATTAATTTGGTTCAAATTAAAAAAATTGTTAAGACTTTAACAAAAATCAATTATTAAATAGTGTCAAAATTGACATAAATGAGTTTTTAAAACAAATATTATATTATTAATTGTTATTCTATTCCTAAAAATCTAAGTTTTAGCCAAAGGACTTATATAATGATAGTTGTGTCATTAATGGACCACTTGGGGGTCTCTTGAAAATATATAGTAATTTTATTAACTATATAATATAAAAATACAAAGAGACGTGGTAAATGTCAAACTATTTAACTAAGAGTTAAATAAAAAAGATAAAGTTAATATAGTGACCCAAACCTGTCAAAACGTATTTTTTGAGTGGTTTTCGACCTATCCCCACATTAAACTTTAAATAATCCACTTTTGAGCTATTAGAAATCAAATATGAATTTATTATAAAATAATATTTTCAATCTTTTCTAAAGAGCCCCTCCTCCCCCTTATAAAAAGCCCTCACCTCTAACCAATTCCACACACCTCTAAAGCTCATTGTCTCATCCAAACTCTGCCCAATTATATTCCCTACATCTCTCTCCTCCTCCTAGAAGCTTTACCTTAGGCAGAAGGCACTTCAAGAGGTTCTTTTAGTTCAAACCAAAGGGAGTTACCCGATTTAAAGGTAACATCTTCTCTTAAGATCTTTTCTTTTATTTTTCTTCCCCAACCCCATAAAATCTCTTTCTTCATTTATTTTATAACAACACCAGTATCCTCAATATACTAGGTTGTTTTTATGTTATGGATTTTAATTACACTTACACACACCTCCATTTAATGGGTATAGAACATAATGTTTCTATGGACGGTGAACAACTGTCTCACGAAACAATGATTGTTCAATCTTCTACCACCACCTCTTATGGTGGACATTATGATGGAACTGTAATTAAATATGATATTTATGATATTTATTTTATATATAAGCTTATTTAATTCCATTTTATAGCATACCATTATTCGTTTCATGTTGTATATATATACGATAATTTCATTTGAGGAAGTGCGGACTACCGCCCCCTCAAAGTGATATGACTCATTCATACCATACATGGAACGTATAAAGGATGGTGTTAATGAACATAAGTAACATATATAAGATATTATATTATACTATAATAACAATATACCTATATATCATTTGGTTTTGATTCCTTTTAAAATCAAAAATGAAATAGAAGTAGCGTTCGTGCGTACATACGGATTACCGTCTCCACGAACGCGATGAGATTCATTCCCCCATTGTATTCATTTAAGACTAATTTTCATTAGTTGATTAAAAATAATTTTTAAAGACTTGATATCATTCTGGATATTAATAAGATACATTCCATCCATGACATATACGACTTATGTAACAAATCATATAAATGAAAACGAATCAGTTAACACCTGAAACGATGATAATAATAAGATATTATTAACAAAGCAATGATAAAAGATCATATATTCTATCATAATAATGTATATGATTATTTTATAATTTAATAACAATTATTTCACCATTATACAGGATTTTAACCTACCCTCGACAAAGGAAAAGTACAAGGTAAGGGTTTATTTCACAATCTCTTCATTATCCGAGGTTGTTTATACGTAATTATCTATTGAGACCTCTTTATCATCCACATCCATGTTTCTTAAAAATTTATTCCAAAACATTTTTACTATTTACTATACTATGGGTTAAAGTCATTTATACCCTTGTTTCACTTTTTATAAAATGTTTGAAAGGAATCTTTTCATCATTTTCCAAACAAGGTCCTTTTAACATTTTCAACTAAATTAAGGTAAGAATGTCTTTTTTTAACTTATACGGTGGGTGCGTCTATTTTCTTCCATTATAAAATCATCGAAGCTTTCATTACAAGATTATAAAAATATTTTCAAAGTAAATGTTTTCTTTTATAATTATTTGACTTTTAAATGATTTCAAAAAAGAGATATGTCTCTCAAATAGTTTTGATTTCATCTATGTCAACATCCTTTGATAGATTTTAAGCTTATTTGAAGTCGATTTATTATGATACAAAACTTCCATATTATATTGAAGGTTTTTTTATATGTTTTACTTTGGATGTGTTATTTTTATACCATTCATGGTTTATGGAGAAAGTATTGATATTTCGTATTCTAGTTTTAATATGAATTTTTATGTTATGTTTAAACCTGTTCATTTGAGGAATGAATTGGACTTAGTAAGTGACGGATGGAGCCCGTTATAGCACCTCGATGCATCGGTAGGTCTCATGATACAAACTAGTGTCTTGGCAAAAGGCCTTGACAAAATCTTATGTGTAGTCTTGGCACAAGGCCTTGACTATGTGGTTATGATAGTCAGACATTATGCATTACTTCATTATGAATGTGGTTGTTGATATTGCATGTGATTATTCGACTAGTAGAATATCCATTTGAATAATTAAATTGAATTATTTCATTTTATTTTTTCCATATTATGCTAAAGTTCAAGTTTAAAAGGTTTTTGTTTTAGTTATACATTGCCTCAAATTTTTATTCTTATTTATGAAATTTTCCGCTATATTGTTATCCTTACTGAGCATTTGAGCTCACCCCTTTCTGTGTTTTCTTTTTCCCAAGATGTGAAGAAGTATTTTATGACTGACCTGCAGGGATAGTATAAGGGGATATGAGTGTGGAATATAGAGACTATGTTTTTGTATTTATTCACTTTATGATGTAATGTAAGACTTATGGATGTATCTAGTGTTTCCAAGGCTACTAAACTAATCGATCTTTCGAGACTTGATCTTTTGTGATCATGCAAATGTCATGTAATAATGCACCGACTCTGGGTAACTTGGGTCGGGGCGTTACAGTTGGTATCATAGGAAGTTTAGTACAAACCTTGGAAGCTATATTTAGATAAACTCTGATTAGAGCACATAGACCTAAGATGGACTTTGAGGATTAGTATAGAAAAACTTTCTAGAATTTTGGTATTTTAGAGATTTTGTGAGTTTTCCAAGAAATACATCCCTATCCGGATATGAGCAGGTAGAGGTGTCTCTGGCACAGATGTACCTAGGGGTAAAACCTGAAAACACCACTTTGAGATAGACTCAAACGGGAACTGGTGCATGACAACGGGCCTTACTGCACTCTTGGTTACGACACTCCCGGGGGATATGCTTAGGATAATTCTCATTTTCTTTACAAACCATTATGAAGGGTTTATGAGTATATATTTCCTCAAAGAAAACATTTTTATGATTATAAATTATATCCATAAACTGTTCAATTAATGTTAAGTGTTTTACAAGTTTGGATTTATGTATTGTGATTCATAAACTAATCTAGTTTATGTCATTGTTTAGAAATGGCACCCATTAGAATGAATGTGAACTCCAGCAATACGTATGATCCAAAGAGTAAGAAGGATCGTATCTTTCACGGTATTAAGCCAACATTTAGAAGGAAAATTGTCTACCATGTATTCTCAACATATGAATAAATATTATCATTTGTTAATAAGATAAGTAAAGAATTCTCTGAGTCTTATGGCTTTGAAGGGAAGCAAGAGAAGAAAAGGATAAAAGAGAGAAATATGGATAAAGGGAAGATGGAAAAGAAAAAATTTCCCATATGTGACAACTATGGGAAGAAACACCCTGGAACTTTCCTAAAAGGAATGAGAGTTTGTTATAAGTGTGGAGAAAATGGACACCATGTACGTGACTGCAAGGGTAAGAAAAAGGTTTCAAATGTACAATGCTTCATCTGCAAAGAGTTGGGACACTACGCAAACCAATGTCCATATCATCAGGCTATTCCCCAAATGATTCTATTAGATAATAATCAAGTTATGATACTACCAAAAATGAGGAGGAATTATTAGAGTTCTTATGTTGTTATTAAATAATTATGTCATTTGAGTGTTGTATCAACGATGTACTGTTTATAATAATTATGGAGTATATAAGGATTGTACTGTAGTACTATTTCTTTAAGGACTTGAGATTGTGTGGAACCAAGAAAATTGACTCAATATAAGGTTAAATGTTTTGAAAATATATGGTTGAGAGAAAGATAAACCATAATATGGTTCTGATATAGAGGTAGTGATTTTGGAATAATACATTTTTGATTTGGATAAATTATATTGGATATTCTTGACTACCTTGAAACTGATTAATGATTTTTATATTCTATCATTTTTTAAGTTTACAACAATTTTGGATAGAAGGAGTATATTCAGTATTCTATAATGAATAAGGGAGCATGAATTTAATCAATAAGGTTTTATGTTAATTCAGGATGTTGCAGTGTTTTAAAAGAATACATGATGAAGGTGTTCACATGTTATTATGTGGAAAAAAGGATTTTCATTGTGTATAACTTTCCTATAAATTTTGGACTGTGAGTTTGGATAGAAGTATTTTGGATAAGTATATTTTGAGATAATTTTTGGATTTCCATAAAAAGGACAACCCGAAGGTTGGGTGGCAACCCGTCGCATTCGGCAAGGCCGCGAAACTTGAACCCGCAACCGAAGGGCGAAAAGGGTGTATCACCTACCACTGACCCACGTGATGTCCTGGATTGAATAATGTAGTTTTTTTAAAGGTTCTGGTGGATGAATTATAAATTCATTTTTTTGGAACCCTATATGAATAGGATAAATAGAATATTTTTTTAGTTATATTATCTTTTAGAGTGAATGATGAGTTTATGGTAGAAATTAGTTAAAGGATGGAACTCTACTTGTCAAGTATATATTTTTTTTCTTCTCTTATTCTATGAAGAAATTAATTCTTAAACGTTAGGTAAGGGATCTTAAAACTAAAAATGTGTTATCCTAATACCATATGTTTTGTGGAACTAATGATATTTTAAATCATCATGGATTGATGGCCTTGAGGCCCTCAATTCTACAATTGTTTGTGACTAATGACCTCAATCACTCCCTATAAATATTTACGTTTTCCTCCAATTATGTGTCTCTAATTTCCACCACTGTTCTCCTAATTGAGATCATAATTTTGTGGTTACTTTTTCATTCCCCTTTTTCTCTTATTAAGACTAAATTTTATTAACCCAACATCCGATGTGGGTTTTCCCACAAAGGTATTTTCTATTTTCAACCTTTTATTTTCGAAGAACAATTTCAAATTGCGAGGATGAAATTTATTGAAGGAGGGAAGAATTTAACACCTCAAGATTTCATAGTACATTATTTTTCAATGTAATTCAGTAACTTGCACTACACGCAACACCGGGTTTGAGCGCACCACAAGATTACCAAACTAGCCGTTCAAAAGCGGTTATGAATAGTATTAACTGAATATTGAACTATATATAATCCTTATAATTTTAGAATCCATATTATGAGTTTCTTGGACATAATGTAAGAACAAATTCATTTTTTTCAGATAAAAGAAGTATTTATTTCAAAAAATGTACTTTTACCACCTTTTAATGATGAACCCTTTTTAAATCCAATATTTGAAACTTTTATATATTCTATTTGACAAAATAAACTTCTTATTTAGAATCAGGACATAAGAATTTAGTTTCAATAAATCTTTGGTTTTTTTCTGATAACTTTCATATTTGGGTGAATAGTGAAAATACTATATTTTAACTGGAAACAACTTTTTTAATCAAAATAATTTATACTGATAAATTATAATATTGAGTAATTTTAAAGTATAAATAGATTATATTTTTACCATTTAATCCAATGCTAGTCATTTTAAGTAATTTTACTTTGAGATTGGACATAAACAAGTGTCAATCTTTTGATATATATCGTTTCTTAAAAATACACATTTTGGTTTTGACAACAGGAATTAATTTTAAATTAATAAATTCAAATTTTATGTTTTTAATTTGGTAAAATAGACTTCATTTTTGAATTCGAAATATCAAAATTAGCCTAGGGTGAAGTTTTGGTATTTTTCTGAAAACATTCAATTTTTGATGAATAGTGAAAAATACTAAATTTTAATTAAAAACAAATTTTTTAATCAAAATAATTTATAGTGCTAAATTATACTATTTAGTGGTTTTAAAGTATAATTATATTATATTTTTACCACTTAATACAATGTTGGTCATTGGACATAATTTCACATTTAAACTAGATATAAGCAAGTGTCAATCTTTGGATAGTTATTATTTCTTAGAAACATGCTTTTTGTTTTACAACGGGAATTCCTTTTAAATTATTTTCTGCCACTTCTGTGTTTTGAATTTAGAAAAATAGATTCCATATTTGGAATTAGGAGGTCCAAATTGTGTAAATAGGTAACTTTTGTTTTTAGACATTAGGAATATTTACTTCAGTAAATATTTTATTTACCATGGTTAAAACGGTAAATCCAGTAAATAAGGTTAAAAAAATAATATTATAATAATATTAAATTACCCTAAAACATGTCCTAACCCTATTTTCTAATACATGTCTGACCATGGGCATCTTTGGGTCTATTTTTGGACCCCATGGAGCCACTTGTAAGTGATAATGACACTTTATATTAATTAAGTTAAAGTAAATACAAAGATGACATAAGCATATATCTTTTAGAAAAACAATTTTTACATAGGGTTATATATGTTATATTTTATACTATAAATATTCATTAGAAAGATAAAAATATTTCCTACATAATGAGATTTTATTTATAATTTTTAGACATTGAATAATTAAATTTATTTATGTCATAATAATGATGCATTATTTTCCTTATTAATGAAAGAATCAAATAATTGGTATTATAAATGTTAAAATAAACATAATTTGAAAGTTTTGATGACATCCACAAATTTTATTGGTTAATATGATATGTTAGGATTACTTAAATGATTTTTTTTCGAATTAAAGTTGTTAAGACTTTAACAAAAATCAATTATTAAAGTGTCAAAATTGACATAAAGGAGTTTTTAAAAAAAATATTATATTATTAATTGATATTATATTCCTAAAAATATAAGGTTCGGCCAAAGGACTTATATAATGATAGGTGTATCATTAATGGACCATTTGGGGGTAGCTTGGAAGTATATAGTAAGTTTATTAACTATATAATATAAAAATACAAAGAGACATGGTAAATGTCAAACTATTTAACTAAGAGTTAAATAAAAAAGATAAAGTTAATATAGTGGCACAAACCTGTCTAAAACCTATTGGTTGAGTGGTTTTAGACCTATAACCACCTTAACCTTTAAATAATACACTTTGGAGACATTAGAAACTGAATATGAATTTATTATAAAATAATATTTTCAATCTTTCCTAAAGAGTCCCTCCTCCCCCTTATAAAAAGCTCTCACCTCTAACCAATTCCACAAACCTCTCAAGCCCATTGGCTCATCCAAACTCTACCCAATTATGCTCCCTACATCCCTCTCCTCCTCCTAGAAGCTTTACCTTAGGTAGAAGGCACTTCAAGAGGTCCTTTTGGTTCAAACCAAAGTGAGTTACCCGATTTAAAGGTAACATCTTCTCTTAAGATCTTTTCTTTTATTTTGCTTCTCCAACCCCCTAAAATCTCTTTTTTCATTTCTTTTATAAAAACACCAGTATTCTCAATATACTAGGTTGTTGTTATGTTATTTTTTCGAACTACACTTACACACACCTCCATCTAATGGGTATAGAACATAATATTTCTATGGACGATGAACTACTGCCTCACGAAACGATGATTGTTCAATCTTCTACTACCACCTCTTATGGTGGCCATTATGATGGCACTGTAATTAAATATGATATTTATGATATATATTTTATATATAAGCTTTTGTAATTTCATTTTATAGCATTCCATTATTCGTTTCATGTTGTATATGTATACGATAATTTCATTTGAGGAAGTGCGGACTACCACCCCCTCAAAGTGATATGACTCGTTCATACCATACATTGAACGTATAAAGGATGGTGTTAATGAACTTAAGTAAAATATATAAGATATTATATTATACTGGAATAAAAATATACCTATGTATTATTTGGTTTTGATTCCTTTTAAAATAAAAAATGAAATGAAAGTAGCGTTCGTGCGTATGTACGGATTACCGTCTCCAAGAACGCGATGAGATTCATTCCCCATCATATTAATTTAAGACTAATTTTCATTAGATGATTAAAAATAATTTTTAAATACTTGATATCATTCCTGATATGAATAAGATACATTCCATCCATAACATATACGACTTATGTAACAAAGCATATAAAGGAAAACGAATCAGTTAACACCCGAAACAACGATAATACTAAGATATTATTAACAAAGCAATGATAAAAGATAATATATGATATCATATTAATTTATATGATTCTTTTATAATTTAATAACAATTATTTCACCATTATATAGGAGGTTAACCTACCCTCGACCAAGGAAAAGTACAAGGTAAGGGTTTATTTCACAATCTCTTTATTATTCGAGGTTGTTTATACGTAATTATCTACATGGACCTTTTTATAATCCACATCCATGTTTCTTAAAAATGTATTCCAAAACATTTTTACTATTTACTAGACTATGAGTTAAAGTCATTTATACCCTTGTTTGACTTTTTATAAAATGTTTGAAAGGAATCTTTCCGTTGTTTTCCAAACAAGGTCATTTTTAACCTTTTCAACAAAATTAAGGTAAGAATGTCTTTTTTTAAACTTATACGGCGGGTGCAACTATTTTCTGAAATTATAAAATCGTCGAAGCTTTCATTACAAGATTATAAGAATATTTTCAAAGTAAATGTTTTCTTTTATAATTATGAGACTTTTAAATGATTTCAAAAAAGAGATATTTCTCTCAAATAGTTTTGATTTCATCTATGTCAACATCCTTTGATGGATTTTAAGCTTATTTGAAGTCGATTTATTATGATACAAAATTTCCATATTGTATTGAAGGTTTTGTGATATGTTTGACTGTGGATGTGTTATTTTTATACCATTAATGGTTTATGGAGAAATTATTGACATTTCGTATACTAGTTTTAATATGAATGTTTATGTTATGTTTAAACCTGTTCATATGAGGAATGCATTGGACTTAGTAAGTGACGGGTGGAGCCCGTTATAGCTCCCCGATGCATCAGTAGGTCTCATGAGACAAACTAGTGTCTTGGCACAAGGCCTTGACAAAATCTTATCTGTAGTCTTGGCACAAGGCCTTGACTATGTGGTTTTGATAGTCTGGCATTATGCATTCCTTCATTATGAAAGTGGTTGTTGATATTTCATGTGATTATTCGACTAGTAGAATATCCATGTGAATAAGTAAATGACATTATTTCATTTTATTTTTTCCATATTATGCTGAAGTTCAAGTTTAAAAGGCTTTTGTTTTAGTTATACATTGCCTCAAATTTTAATGCTTATTTATGAAAGTTTATGCTATATTGTTATCCTTACTGAGCATCTGAGCTCACCCCTTTCTATGTTTTATTTTTCCTAGGATGTGAAGAAGTATTTTATGACTGACCTGCAGGGATAGTCTGAGTGGATATGAGTGTGGACTATGGAGACTATGTTGTTGTATTTTTTCACTTTATGATGTAATGTAAGACTTATGAATGTATCTAGTGTTTCCAAGGCTACTAAACTAATTGGTCTTTCAAGACTTGATCTTTTGTGATCATGCTAATGTCATGTAATAAGGCACCGACTCTGGGTAACTGGGGTCGGGGCGTTACACACATCGTGTCTCTCACTATTTACAGCACTTAGGGTTTCAAGGAGCATTAAATATCAAACGACCATGTGTGACATCCACATGTCATGTGACACCTGGGTCAACAGGCTTAGCGTGTACTGTAGTCACATTCCTAGGAGTCATGTGACACCACACACTGTGTGTTTTGGGGCCACACCTCATGTACTCCTTAGAGGGATATAACTTAGACAATGTGACACACACCCAAGTGTCAGACTTGACCTCTACACGCCATGTATATTATTAATACGCAATGTATATGGGGAATGACATGCCATGTAGGAAGGCAATACACAACCAAAACTTTGACTTGGGCCAACACATTGTGTACTTTATTGGGTATGTCATGTACTTCTCTTTAGCTAGGTTTATATCCTTCGAGGTGTACTCTTTGAATAGACTATGCATGAAATGCAACGGTGGACTTACTTATGGCGACAGAGATGAGGACCAAGGCGAAGTGAGCATGATTGAACCCCAACGTTTGAATATCAGGCTTCGCTATCATATACTCTTAGTGAGTGACAACCCACCCCGGCAGGAGAGTGCGTCTAGGTCAGATCGGTAATCTCCCCTAGGGATCGAGGCTTGGGATCATCTACTTACGGTTTCAGATAGGGTTGGTATCCCCCTACCATTATAGGGTGTGGGATCCTTTATCTGTGGGGTCGACATCCCCCTGATAGAGAGCTCAGATAGAGCGTGAGATCCTCCACTGGGGTCAGCATTGCCCTTTATACTATTGGGGGTGTGGGATCCTCTATTTTTGGTACAAAATGGTTACATGAGTTGAAGGATCAAGTAATTCAGAGATCATGGACGACATGTAAAATCCTTAGGCTGGTTGTGAAGTTTAAGATCATACTCTGAGACCCGAGTACCCCCCTCGAGCATATCTGGGTTTTCCCTTCTTTGTTCTCCTCTCTTATTGTGATTCTTAGCACTCTTTTCTTTCTGTTTTACTTAGTGATTTCAGAGTATCCTACTGGGTATGTATATACTTATCTCTACATGAGTTATATCCACACATGTCGTGTCTTGTGTAGACGACATACCTTTTGACGGATTGTGTAGACGACATACCTTTTGACGGATTGTGTAGACGACATACCTTTTGACGGAGTTCTAGGTGAAGTAGGAACGGGTGGAGTGTAGTCATTCTTGGCGTGGAGGTGGTTAGAGCAAGAAGGTTGCATTTGGAGTTAGTTACCCCTTTGTTAACCTTCTCCTGATTGGTGAATTTGTATTTTTTTTTTATTGTAAAACGTTACACGCAAGATTAGAGGTTGTGCATGCATTTATCGTTTCAATTTTTTTACTTCACTTGTGAGATTAGAAGTTTGTGCATGCATTTATAGTTTCACTTTTTTTACTTCACTTCGTTGTGCACATGCGTACATGTAGAGGTCAAGTATTTTTAAATTAGACCTTATTTTAATAATATATAATTATTTTAATTTAAATTAGACCTTATTTTAACAAAAATTACTGTTTCCCAACTCAAAAATATATAATTTTAAAATTACTTTAGAGTGTACGAAATAAGCACTTAAAAAGTAAAAGCGGAAGGTCCGAGCGAACCCTTTATTTTCCACAAATTATGTCAGTCATGTCTTCATATCCATACAACACCCGCCTAGAAGGCAAGCGTGGCATAATTAGCCAACTGACCCTTTGAATTTTTTTTAGTTGTGTAGTGTGCACCTACTTGTAAGCTCCGTCCCCGGCCCGTCTCCTCAATACTTTCGATGTGGGACTTCGACCGTTTCGCCAGTTCCGTTTATGACGTCTCTGACTCGCCGGTCCCGGTCTGTTTGGCACTCGCTGTTGCGGTTTACTGCGTAGCGGAATCGTCGTTTTCGCAATCGCCGACGGACCTGAGGTTGATTCCGAAGTCTGATCCGTGGCGGTGGTTTGGCGTTGAATATCTCAGGTCAGTTTTTGATTCAGGGTTTGGCCTCCTGCTTGGCGGACCTCGGGATTTCGATGGATTCTTCTGCCGTTTTCTTTTTCCCCGTTACTGCTGTTTCGCGACCAGGGGGAGTGTCTCCGGCGCGGTTTGCTCCGCGTCATTGATTTATTAAATCGCAAGATCTGGTGGTTATAGCTTCGACCGAAGGGGCGAGAGTTAGGGTTCCTCTAATTTGCAGGATTGGTCGCACGGCAATGGCGTGTAGAATGAAGTGAACTGAAAACCTTTTCTCGAACCTTGTATTCTGATGTGAGGATGAACCGATTATGGCGGAGGTTTTCGGTGGATCGTTTTGGAGTGTTCGATAGCGACGGTGCTTGAAGATGTTCAGGTCGCAGGTGATGGAGCTCCGTTCAACTTGGATTTGGATTGCTTCGGCGATGAGATCCCTGATATCGCTGTTGGAGATCACGGGCTTCTTGATGGTACAGACCTCTGTTTCTTTTGATCTACCGTGTGTTTTATCAAAATCATATGTTACGTGTTCTATAAAAAACTAAATCGATTTCTATATTATGTGTTTTATATACGCCTTTACCCGATTTAACATCTATGAGTACGTAGAATAAATGATTAGATCTCGCGTTTTCCTCTTTAATTTCTTAATTGAGTTCATCTATAACTGCTCAATATCAGTTCGTGCAAATCCATTGAGAATTATATTTTCTTTTTAACTAATTTCAAATTATGAGTTCTGCACTTAACATTTGAATTTTGATAATCATTGTTTCTTCTTCCATTAATCCTTGCATTGTTCACTGAGATTTTTTTATTTTCACATGTTTGAACATTTTTAGTTATTTCTTAATTTGAGTAAACATTATTGTTTATCTATTAATTTTGAATCTTTGTACATTTATACACTTGAATGCAATTAAATTGCAGCTGTTTTAATTTCAGTTCTTTAGGTCATTATTGTCATAACTGTGAATTAATGTGCATGTAGTTGTTCAGTTTTCAAAACTTTTATCATTTATTGTATTTCTTCTAGTAACCACTAATGCTGACAAGATAATTACATAAGAATTTTCTATTAGAGCAATTGTCATTTTTATCGTTGATCGTCTTAAATTAAAAATACCACAGTCATCTATTTCCATTCCATATATTTCACATAAAATCCGTAGATTTATATGGATACAATACTCTGAAAATGCATAGGTAATTCTGTTTAATTTCTCAAGACGTTTTTACTTCACATTTAGTTTTCTAAACCATTTATGATGCAATATTTATTAATCATGCTTCTGTTCTGGTATTCCTCTCCATACACTCTAATCCAGTTCAGAATGTATCGTGCTATTAATATATTGTTATCTATATTGTTATCTGTTGGAATTTGTTTATTCATTCTCTAACGCAGCTTTCTTTATTTGTAGTCTTAGCTTCATTTGTTTACACGTTCTTTAACTTTTCCAGCCTAATATGTATATTTCCATACGTTTACTTCATAAAAATTAAATTTAATTTTTTATAATTAGAAATCAAGTAAATTCCATTAAAAAACACCTGCAATGTTTTTTAATATGTTCAGTATTAATTTTAAGAGTTTAACGGGCAATTAAAAAAATGGATCTTAGTGCAGAAACACACATAAATTGTACATGATGGTTGAAGCACCTCATATTTTGGATTTGTCCGTAATATTCCCTAAAGTTTATTTTAAATTTTTAAATAAAAATTATTTTTACTATAATTATCTGTAGCGAATCTGTAGCGACCCTATCTCAGATAGCTCGGAGTCGGTGTCTGTTATACAAGGAATTAAATCCCGAAGGACTGAAGTGTTTAGTAGTTTTGGTAAACCAGATACATAAACGAGTCTTGTATTACAAATGAATACACTAATTACAACATAATTTTTTCTCTTTAAATAAATAATAAATCCCTGCATATCTTTCATAGTACGGTTCTTAGATTCATGGGAAAAGAAAGATAATAAGGATGAACTCAAATGTTTAGTAAGTGCAAAATATAGCGTAAGCAATAATGAATCAATGAGTAATAATTAAGGCATGGTAAATAACTGAACACACATACCATGTAATCAACAAACTGAAAAGGAAGTATATAAACAATATAATATGGTAATAAATGAAAACACATGTTATTTAAATAACTAGATAAGATAAAATCAATATGGTAAGGTAATAAATTGAAACACATGCCATTTAATCAGTGAACTGAACTCAAATGAAATGTATCCATATATATGTCGACGCACAATCTCATGGATGAATAATAACTGAAACTAAATGAGAGAAATGTTTGATTATTGAACGCCGTGTATAAGACACATGAAAATCTATATTGTCAAGACTTTCATAAGATGACTTAAGACTACGGATGGAAACCCGTTTAATTTGCACAACTAGTTTGTCTCATGAGAACCTATCGATACATCGAGTTGCTATATAAAGTTCGGGCTCCATTTATCATTGCTTGTTCAAAGCATTCCTTAGATTGAATAGTCGAAATAAATAATATGCCTTATCAAATATACGTATTGAATAAAGAATACAGATTTATCAATAATTTCTCAATGGAAGATAACTAACAATAAGAGTTGTTGATATTGATGAACATAAATACCACTTAAGGACCATTAAAACATTTTTGAGGAAAATAATCATTAAACATTTCAAAATGTCTCATACCACTTTGAAACATTTAAATCATAATTTCAAAATTTGAGGCCGAATCCTCAGTTTATTCGGGAAAAGATGCTACATTACATAGAAAATCAAGCAACACACAATGTAGAGAAGTACTCAGTGAGACTCGAACTCGAGACCTTATCGAGACCTCGCAGGGGCTTTATAATTTCCTATTAAAGAATTGCAAGAGTTGGTGTCCTAGAACCAACTGGTTTTACTTTGATTAATGGATATTTAATGTATTATTACATATTGTTCTTTGTTCTGCATGATTATGATGTAATAATGTCCTAGGTATTTGTTGCATTGATAAAGCCATGACAATTCCCCGCTATGATGAGAACCTTGAAATGCTATAACAATATTCTTAAATATAGTTTTATGGTTGGATGATATGCTATGATGAGACACATAGCATGCAGACCGTCAGGTGCGAGTACTGTAGATGAGATTTCCTCTCATAAAGTTCGCACCTGGTAATCTCCAAGATAGGAGATTATGAGAACAGACCCGCTAGTAGGAATTCTGCATGTTTTGGTGTCATCAGATATTTCTATCTGCGAGCGTGTGTAATGGTCCTTGGACTTTAAGATTATCATTAATATGTGTCATGATTTACACACTTTGATTTACCGACGAAAACCGTCACGCAGACAGTTGGCGAGAAGTAGAGTACGTTGGGTGCGTCACGAGTGACATGTTATTAATGGATAAGTCGAGGAAAGATTTGTCCATTCCATTTATGGAAGTTGATATCTCAGCCCTTTGATTGAAATAGAACCGTCGTGCGAAATTTCATGGTTATGGTGTAATGATGAGTTTATTTCAGGTAGTCAAAGAACGACGTATCAAGCATAAAGGTTGATGACACAATCATGAAACTTGCTTGATGATATATTGCGATAAAGATATTATATTACACAGTGAGTGTTCGTATGTGGATGTCGTTATTGTGACTTTACGTTCTTTCTCTTGGGTGTCTTAACCTGTTGGTAGACAATACCTTTGGACTTTAGTCAAGCCTGCCTAATGTCAACGAGAAAGAATCCAAGAGGGTCACACACAAAGTATTTTTGGTGGTTTCGATTAAATTCTATTTGAATTTAATTAATGAAATAAATATTTTTCTTTTAAAATTATCAAAAAAGTAGTATAGTATAAGTTTGACTTGTTGATATAAAAAAATTAATTTCTTGAAGTTAAAATT
Organism: Viscum album; assembly: GCA_963277665.1. Classification (NCBI taxonomy): domain Eukaryota; kingdom Viridiplantae; phylum Streptophyta; class Magnoliopsida; order Santalales; family Viscaceae; genus Viscum; species Viscum album. The sequence goes on along the minus strand of OY728157.1, from coordinate 2,110,736,997 downwards.
TTAAAATTTGGAAATCATGGTTTTAAACAAAATTGTATAATATATTTTAATAAATTTAGTAAGAATAAAACTACTTCCTTTTTTGACTGGAAAATCACTTAATATTATTATACTAAATATAAATCTATGTAATCTAATTAATTAATACAAATAAAGAATGATATTGATTTATTATTAACATTCCCTAGGTTTTTATATTCTTCCCCCTTTTGTAAATTGTGGCTTCTCAATTTTATTCACCTCTTAAACAAGTGGGGATATTTCACATTCAATGTTTTTTTGGATTCCCTTGTTGCTTCTTAAATTTTTTAGTTTTTCCAAAAAACCATATCATGGAGAATCACCATATTACATGAAAATTTCTCTATGATCATGAATTTGAATACAAAATACCTCAAAAAATTATTCTCTTTCAACTACACTACTTCATGTATCAAAACATCAGATGCATCTGTAATATATTTTCTTAATAATGAAACATGAAATACATCATGTACATGAGATAAAATCAGAGGAAAAACCACTTAATAAGAATAAAACATAATAATATATATATTTTCATATGTTTCAATGAACTATAGACTTAAATTCCTCTTTTTACCAAAATTCATAAAACCTTTCCATAGAGATACTTCAAGGAAAACATAATTTCCTACCTTGAATGAAAGATCTTTCATAAGGTTATCAACATAAATTTTTTCCTTCTTTGATCCATCCTCATAGGATATTAAATCAAGTTCATATTCTCAACCATTTGATCTACCCATTATAGTCCCATAAACATTCCTTCACCTACATCATCCCAACAAGCTCTAGTCTGACTCCACTTTCTATATAATGCCTTAAAAAGTTTCATATATATAGAGGAATAAAAACTATTATTATAGGAAAATTAAAAATATGGGAATTTCTAATCCCAACATCCCTAAAAATCCATTGAATAATAAAAAAAATCATTTATTCAAAATCATCAATCATTCTCTCTGACTTTCTATCAGATTGAGGTTGAGAAGATATATTAAATTTGAATTTAGTACCCAATAACTTTTTAAGAAATTTACAAAAAATGAAAGGTAAATTATGAATCGCGGGCTGATATAATGGACATAGGAAATCCATATAACCTGACTATCTCCATGAATAATCCCCTTAATTAATTGTCAGTATACTTTTACCTATTGAAAATTCAAAAATTTCATGGATAACTCCGTAATATCTCTTTTCTTTTGATCTCACTAGAAATTCTCTCGAAGTTCACTCCATAGCTTAGTATTTCTAGAATGAACGTAAAACGTAAAACTATGGAAGTAACTGAAAAATTAACTATTCAACTAGGAAACATAATACATGTATAATATCTCTCAAAATTAGGTAAAACATTATTCATTAAAATTATGTTCTAGAAACATAGTCTTCTTGACATATTCTACCCTTTACTATAAACCACGATCCTACTTATCAGCTTGCTTAATTCTATCTGATAGTGAATACTGTAATGACACCTAAAAAAGGAAGAGGAAGTACCAACTTGAATTGTTTCTAGAAAAAAATTCATTATATCATTTTTCATAGCATTATTATCATGATTTATCATAGTTAATGATGCATTATCTTTTAAATATAAATAATAAACTACTCTATTTTCATTTATTGGATTGTAATGAATCGTGTATATATAATATTTAATATGTTCCATCCATCATATTTGCATCATGTTAAACTCTATTTGAGTGAATATATGATTCTAAACTTTATGATAAGTATATATTTTACACTTTAATATATATAAATAATGACCCTATATTTTTAAATAAAACATTATAGCTTTTAGTTCATGGAAACATGTTGGCTAGTTTTTCTCTGTAGGGTTCAATTGTCATGAAGTATAATCAATTACATAGTCACTATAAATTACAAAACTACCAAGTACCTTTAAGAACATAAATATAGATAACAGTAACCATTTCTAGACAACATGGAAGAAACTAAAACAATAACTAATCTTCTTTACAATTCATGGAAACATTTGTCACATTCTTTCTTCCATATTAATTTAACTCATTTTCATGTTAACATAGTTATAGGGATAAATAACCGAGGATATTTTCAAGAAAATATCTTTATAAACCCTGTAAACCAAGAAAAATATAAATTTATTTGAAATTTTTTGGTCTTAGACACTCTTAAGATTATATATATTTAGTGTGATGAATAGATATTAGTTTGAAATTTAAAATATATCCAATGAAGGATATCCATCACAAATAGAATTTAAATTTAATAAATTTTTTGTATAACTTATTTTCGATCAAAGGTTATAGAAAAACTATCAAATGTTTTTTTTGTAATTATCAAAAATTTATTGAATATATTCAGATATCATCAATAAACACAACAAAATATTTATCCAAGAACTCATGGAAAACTGTATTCATATGGTTTGTAAATATATCTAGGGAATTTGTCAACCCAAATAATATAACCTCAATCTCATAAATCACATACGTAGTTTGAAATTATGAATTTATAATTTCATCATAAATCACCTCCAACTTATGTAACCAGGATCAGTGATAAACTTTAAAAAAACTCATCTCCATATAGCTGATCAAAAAAGTAATCTATAAGAAGTAATATATACTTATTCTTAATATTAATGTTATGAAATTCTCTATAATCAATTTTAATCTCCATGGAACCATATTTTTTTATCAAAAAAATAGGATCAACCTACGATGAACTGTAAGGATGAATAAAGCCCATAGAAAGTAAACATTATAGCTTATTTTTTAATTCTAGAAGTTTTACTTGAGCCATTTGAGAATGATATTTTGATATTGGATTAGAATCATTAACTTATTCAATAGTAAATTAAATCTCTTGATTAATAGAAAATACCAATAAATTCATCATGAAATACATCTAGATATTCATTTATTATAGGAACATCACCATTTTAAATAGTCTAATTCTTTCTAGTACTATATGAAAGATAACTTTTCTATCAATATTAAATAAATTTCACACCCTTTTTATATATTATCAAAGGTTTGAAGTAATTATTGTATACAAACTAAAACCCATTTAGAAAACCAACATCTTTAGCTCTCTAATCTATTATATCGAGATAAATATTAATCCAATATATTCTTAGAATAACATCAAAATATATTTGTGGAATGACCATAATATTTTTAGGTAAAGTATTTCTAATGAAAAAAACAAGAATATTATTATAAGTCATTTTTTTATTAACACTATCATCAAGTGTTTTTATGAAATGTTCTAGATTTATTTATTGTGATGAAATTTCCAATTTATCAAGAAATATCTCAAAAATGAAAGAATATATAGATGGTAAATCAAATATTTCATTGGTATAATCTAAGTAAACAGGAAATGTACCTAACATGTAACATCTTGGTTAAAGGAATACTTTCTTTTTAATATTTATATATATTTTTTCTCGGGAAATAAATATGTGTTGATGCCTTTTTCAATGTACCTAAAACCCAATGTATTTATGTTGTGAATAAAGGATTCATGAAGTAAATGATTTCTACCTTATGGGTTTTTATGTTATACATGCCCACGTCTTCCTCTCGATCATCTTCTATTTTCTATCACAAACCCTGGGGATACTCTAGGAATTTTTGGGCGAATTATTCTCTTTTAGGATTCCCCTTTTAGAGCTCTGATCCATAATTTTATTAGATGATCTTTCTTCATATGTGGAATTGTCTTCTTCTAATTGTCTCCATTTTTATTGGATTTGGAAATGGTGTTGGGATACATGTATAGAATTTTTGATCATGTGATTATTCTTCAACTTTAGTCCCTTCTATAAATGTTGGGCTATTATCTTTCAGTGGTTGGATCATGAGTTTTTTATGGTGTGACATGGTAGTTTCTTGTGACATATATCGATCCAACCTATTCACCGACCCTTTAAATTATGGAAATCGATTCTATGATGTCATAATCAATGATATGGATTCCATTTTTTCTGAATTCCTTTACATATAGTGTGTGTGGATACGGTTGTGTTAGGTGTGTATCCTAACTAGGATATGGGTGGTTATATATGTATCTATAATGACTCACCCTTAAACATAGAATATTATAGTGTTTTTTAACTAGAATTCACATTAAATGATCTTTTCAGGTTTAGTGTTTTTGATAATTAGGTCATAAATCATACATAACATCCCATATTCATACAAAGTGGGTATTACTAAAACAGTATAAATGTTTTCTAAAATACAAAACATTTAAAATAAAACATAATTTATTTTTCTTGATAAAAATATTTATAACATTCTTCTTGAATTCCCACCTTCTCTTATCCATACTTATACCATATGAAAACATTTTAAAACTTTTGATGAGCACAAAATTCTCAGTAAGGTACATAAAAGAAGAAAAGAAATCATTAGTCTAAGAATACTCATGAAAACTTTTTCACAAAGTTATAATTTTCACCCATAAAACATAATCTCTTTATCTTACCTCATGAAATCATAAGATCCATATAAAACATCATAGAAAACATAAATCATAATGATAACTTGTGGAATCCAAATCAATCTTACATTGTATCTTTCATAACTATATAGGTAGTAACATTCATAGTTACATTTGGAATACCTAGTGTTGTATGGTCTCTAAATCTATTAGGAGACACCCAACCATTTAAATCCCTTTAATTACCTAATGCATTGGAGAGATATAATAGACTCACCCCCACTTGGTTTATCATGGAACCACCTGTATTCATAAACTATACCAAAGAACCATAATATAATCATAACATATAAAACAAGCATAAAAGAAAAATAACATCTCCACTTTGAAATCACATTTAATTTTACAAAGCAGTGCACTCATAAATGAAAACAAATTATTTGAAAATAAAATGGTAAACATGCCAAGGAAATAGAAAAACATTAAAGTGACATAAAATCAAGAAAATTTAGTCATGTAAGGCAACACACATTATATGCTAACAAACCTCTCGTGGGCCCTTTACCCCATTGGGAACTGACCTAAGCCCAAGGGTTGGCTACCTTGGGCCTCGCTGGGGACGTGCAGCGCGTAGGTGGGGAGGTCACCCCAATACCTCGTTACCCAACAACACGTTTTTAAAAGCCAAAAAGCATGTACCCTAGTGGTACATGCTCCTGTTTGGCATCCAAAAGACCCAGGATCAAATTCGGGCAGAGACTAATTTCTGGTACTGTAGCAGGGCACTGTAGCAGTATTGTAGCAGCGGCGGAACTGTAGCAGCGACGACACTGTAGCGGCGGAGGCACTGTAGCAGGAACTATAGTGGCGACGATACTGTAGCAGACACTGTAGCAGTCCTGGTACTGTAGCAGTACTATTCACCGAGGGGCTCTTTGGGCCAAAAAAATGGGTTTTCAAGCCTAGAATTCAGGCCACTTGGCCTTGGCCTTTCGGGCTATGTAATGGGTCTCCCTCTACCCAGTCTAAAGAGGTATTTGCTTTAAATAATAAAATGAGGCTTCGACCCCAACATTTTAAAAAAAGTAACATTTAAAGAGATTTTTAAAAGAAAGTATTTTACCTTGAGTCTGACTCGTCACGTGCAATTTTAATATTTCTGAATAATGAAAGTTTTTAATTATTCACTTTCTTTATATCCTTTTTAAGGTTTATAATTCCTTTCATATGACTTGTTATCATTTTATAACAATTACTTAATTATTTATGTTCACATCGTGTGTTTTGTCGATATTCGGTACTCAAGCACAAAATGACTTTTAAATGGTATTTATATTCAAAATGAAAACAATTCCATCAGCTCAATAATAATATTAAATAAATAATAATCACTTTTTACATGATTTGTACTTTTAAATCAAACCATTTATATATGGTTATGAAAAATGAACAATATTATAATCATGGAGATTGTAGGTCGTACATACACATGAGTAACGTTTCCACTCTTCAATGATCATTGTGGGAAGGAGGTAATTGTTATTTTATATTTCAATAATGATAATAATATCATAAATATCATATTAATAAGTTAAATATACTTATATATGTCATACATCTGATGTGGTTAAGCAAAATGAATCTCATCGCTTCGTGGAGGTGATGATTCACACGTACGCACGAATGACATTATCATTTTTATGTGATTGGAAGGTAAGAAATTAATTGATATATTACTCTATTATAATGATAAATATGTAATTAATATCATATATAATTATTAATTCCATTATTATAACATGTATTGTGAGATGGTAACAGAAAATGAATTATATCGGTTTATGGAGGTGATAGTTAACACACACACATGAACGATTAATTCCTTTCCCATTTTATAGATGTAGAGATAGATTTAGGTAATTATATTAACATAATAACATCTCAGTATATTTATGAATTTGGTGTTATTATTTTATAACATTTAAATAATATTTGAAGGAATTGTAAGAAGAAACAAAACAAAAATACTTAAAAACGATACCTTTCCTTCAGAAAATCTCATTTGATTAACACCTTAACTCCTCTAAGGAGGGTGTTCTTCCTAACACCATGCCTCTATAATGTGGGGTGGTATTATATTAAGGTATTTTGGAATATTTTGACAGAACCAAAAAGGTTTTGTGGTTTGAAGAATAGAGAAGAATGGGTTCCCTTTTATAGGAGATGGGAGGGGCACTTATGGAAATATTTACAATATTAAATTAATATAACTTAATTGCATATTCTAAATGGGTCCAAATTGATTTATTTAGAAGATAAGATGATTTTGGATCGAATCTAATTCAACCAATGAAACTATACAAGTTTCTTTAATTTTTAATCCTTATCATTTGTTTTAATCCTTAATTAACCCTTTTAACTCTTACCATGATATCATGTAATTTACACATTGAGGGTAAATATAACTAGTATAAGATGCCAAAAGACTAATAAATGAGTCATATGAGACATTATAAGGCATATAAAAACTATTTTTTCTGAATATTATATTATCATAAATTCTATATCATTTAATAAAATATTTTATATTTTAAAATATCATTAGTGTCAATTTTAACACTTTTCATTTTATGGCTTTTTAAAAATATCATACCAACTTAATATCTTCAAAAAAACTCCATAAAAACATCCCAAACATGTCAAAATCATCCATAAAATTAATTTATTGAATAAATTATAACAAATTATTTTTATTTTAACATTTTTAATATCATTTATTCGATTCTTTCATTAATGGAGCAGTTACTGAATCATCATTGCATCAACATTTAATTTAATTATTTATTACCTAAAAATTATAAATTAATTACAATGATGTAGGTAATATATTTATATTTATAAATAATTTTTATAGTTGAATATATCCCATGTATGACCCCATATTAAAAATACATTACTTGTTAAAAACAAGGGTGTGACAAAATTTTTCTTCCCTTTAAATATAATATTATAAATTTCTTTCTCGCACCCAAGTGAATTCAAAAGGTTATAACTTTGAACAAAGGATGATTTTGGTCATAAAACACTCATCCAATGAAATTAGGACAAGTTTTAGGTTGATTTTATATTATTTATAATATTGTTTTTACCTTTAATTACCTGATTTACCCTTAACTGTGATAATAAAAATAATTAATAATGTTACTATTCATAATATCCAAAAAAATATTTTTTCCCTATTAGATCATATATTTAATATTGATTACAATCATTTGTGTTCGTTTTTTAAAATTCAAAACACATAAGTGGCTAAAAATAATTTAAAATTAATCGTGTTGATGAAATTAGAAAATGATTTTTAAAGTAGAATGTTAAAAACTTCACATAGTTTTTATATCAAATTTCAATGTGAAATTGATTCGAATGACCTAAATTGGGTTAAATGAAAAAAAAACATATTGTAATTATACTTTTAAACCAATTAAAAGGATAATGTAACTATATAAATAAATTATACGAAAAAGCGGTTTTCAATTAAAATGCAATATTTTCACTATTCATTAAAATGTTAAATTTATCAAGAAAATACCAAAAAATTAAACCAAAGTAAATTTAGATATTACTCTTTCAATGGAGAATTTTATTTTATCACATAGAACTTATAAAAGTGCTAAAAACTATATTTAAAATTAGTTCTCCATCAAAATGTGGTAAAACTAAGTTTTTTTTAAAATACTCCTTTTTATGAATAAAATTAAATTTGTTCTTATATATTTTATAGAAAACATATAAGATGAATTTTAAACATTATATTGAACTTATATTTCTATAATATAATCCAAAAATAGTGATTTTGTTATTTTATAAACATAATTATTCTCATTTAAATAGTTGTTTTGTAAAAACACATCCTTTATATTCAATTTTTTTTTCTTTCCATTTTATAATTAATTTGGTAACAAAAAAAATCATTACATAAACATGTATAAACCCTATTTTCATATTTTAGTTAATATTTTTCATTCTTGTCATTCTAACAGTTTGGTTATAACTGTAACATTAAAATAATAATATTTAGTAGTTCGCTTAAACTCGATGTTGTGTATCATGTACGGTAACAAACATATTATTTCTTCTCTTAAAAACTCAAGATGTTATATTCTCGCCCCCTTTACTAAATTATGTCCTCGTAATTTGATATTTTGATCAAATACTAGGGGTTTGACATTTCAAAATACCTTTATTGAAATCCCTCATCATGAAATGATTAATAACACCTCCACTTTATATGAAAGAAAAGGAAGTACAATGGTCACCTAAGATAACACATTCTAGGTTTTCATGTAGGAAAACATGAACATGGAAGATAAAACTAACCGTCATGTTTTGATGAAGATTGATAGAAAACATGGTCATGAGAAAGAAAACAACTAAAAAACCATAAATATGTTATTAGTTAAATAGTCATTTGTTCCCTTTTTTTAAAAGTAAATGAATAATGTTTTTGTTTTAAAATAATTTTCCTTGAGTTGTGAAATTAATTTACTTCCTAAACTAAGATCATAAAGAAACATAATTACATGAAAAGTAGAGTTTTATCCTTTGATAATTTTTTTTAAACTTCAATGGTTATCTTATACCTCTCATTTGTATCCCAACTCATAATTACATAAAAATCTTACTTCATGAAGTATTTTATATATTGAACTTTTTCATTTCATTTCCCTATGATTTAAGAAAACTATTCCGAAAAGAAATAACATCGTACCTTGATCATAGAGTCCACCTGGTTTCATCGTCATTTTGTTCACATAGAAAAAAGACCCATTTATTTCAATAATGATTTAGATATTCTTCAAAATAACTTTTCATTTATCCAAATACACCATGTACAACTTGTGTCACATGGGTGTTCAAAGAAAAAATAGTTTTTGAAAATAATCATGTATAACATATAATTTCAAAACATCTTCTAAACACATTATTTTTATAAACTATTCAGTCCGAGTTTGATTTGAAACTTTCAATAAATGATCCTTTTAAAATACCATAAGTATGTTCTGCAAGGATATATTTTGAAATAAAGTACAAATAGGTTGTGTAAGGGTCTCCTTCTTCAGTAACTTTTTCAGAATCATAATATGCTTCAAAATCCTGTGATAAGGTAAAATATCTGAAAGTGACTTGAAAATAATTACCTTTTTTTGAAAATATGAGAATATTTAGAAAATAGGTTTTGATTAAAAACAACCCATGATCCATGATGGTATCATGGTATAGAGGATTTGTTTCATTTCTCATACAATTATTTTCCAGAGATTTGTATTTTAGAAGGAAAAAAAATTAGAATCATCATGACATGACTTTGAAATAATTATTGCAATAAAGTCATCAGGAAGGTATATGAATGTCATTTGAGATCCTCCTCCTTCCATTTTAACTAAATTCATTGACCTAAAAAATTTATAGAACAATGATTTAACTATAATAATATACATAGAAATTTAACCTATGTTTAAACAAAAGTCATTATCCCAAAAGTTGTCTAAACTGATGTTTGATACCAACTATGAGGCTCCAGCCTTAAAACATTAATTATTAGTGTTTTTGAACTAAAATTCACATTTGAGGATTTTTTCAGGAATAGAGTTTGACATAATTAGGTAATAAATCATACATAAAATTTCATATTCATAAAAGTGGGTATTACTAAAACAGTATCCACTTTTTATAAAATAATAATTTTTTAAAATAAAATGTGACTTTTTTATTGATAAAAATATTCCTAACTTTCATCTTGACTTACTACATTATCTTTCCCATTATTATACCCATTTATAAAAAATTTAAACCTTGGGAGAAGCACAAAAATCTCAGTAAGGACATAGAAGACGATAATAAACTATTAGTCCAGGAATAATCATGAAATCATTTTCTCAAAGTTATACTTTTCACCCATAAATCATAAGCTCTTTAGCTTTCCTCATGAAATCATAAGATCCATGTAAAACATTATTGAAAAATTAAATCATAACAATAACTTTTGAAATCCATATAACTCTTACAATGTAGCTTTCATGACTACATAGGGAGTAATTTTCATTGTTACATTTGGAATACCCACCATGGTATATTCCCCAAATCTCTTTGGAGAAACCCAACAGTTTAACTCTGTCTCGTTATCCAATGCATTGGAGAACTATCATTGGATCACCACCCTTGTTGTATCATAGAACAACCCATATTTATAAACTATTCCCATAAACCATTACATAACCGTAACACCTAAAACATGCATAATAGAAAAATAACATTTCTACTTTGAAATCAAATTTAATTTTTTAAAAGTCATGCACTCATAAATGAAAAAAATTGTAAATAAAATGGTAAACCTATAGATGAAACATCAAAAAAATAATGTTACATAAAATAGGAAAAATCAATTTATGTTGTATAACTGAAAAAACATTCCTTTTAGATTTTTGTAAGAAAAATTGAAAGATTAACTTTTAAAGAGGTTTTTAAAATAAAGTCTTTTACCTTGAGTTCCACTCATCACATGCAATGTTTATATTCATGAATAATAAACTTTGATTATTATTAACTCCCTTAAGAACATTTTTAAAGTTTAAATTTTTTTAATATTAATTATTATCATTTTATAAAAATTACTTAATTATTTATGTTTAAATCAGACATTTTTTTTGATATTTGGTACTCTAGTCCAAAATAACTTTGAGATTATGTTTATAGTCAAAATGGTCACAATTAAATCATCTAAATAATAATATTCATGAAATAATAATCATTATTTTACATCATTTATAATTTTAAATCAAACCATTTATGTATGGTTATGAAAAATGAACAATGTTATAATCATGCAGACAGTAGGTCATACGTACGTATGAGTAACGTTTCGACTATTAAATGTTCATTATGGAAAGAAGGTAATTATTATTTCAACTTTAAATATCTATCATAATATATTAAATATCATATTAATAATTCAAATATAATTATATATATATATATATATCATAAATGTGATGTGGTGAAACAAAATGAATTTCATCGCTTCAGGGAGGTGATAGTTCACACTTACGTATGAAGGTTGTTATCATTTTTATGTTCGTGGAAGGTAAGAAATTAATTGATATATTATTCTGTTATAATGATAAATATTTAATTTATATAACATATTAACATTAATTCCATCATTATAACCAGTATTGAGAGACGATAATTGAAAACGAATTATATCATTTCATTGAGATGATAGTTCACACGTACGCACGAACAATTAATTCCTTTCCCATTTTATGGATGTAGATATGAACTTAGGTGATGATATTAGCATAATAAAATTTCAATATATTTATGATAATATGGTTATAATTTGATCATTTTTTAAGAATATTTGAATGAAGTGTAATAAGAAACAAAACAAAAATAATTAAAAAATGATACCTTTCCTTCAGATAATCTCCTTTGATTAACACCTTAACACCTCTAAAACCTCTAAAAAGGTTGTTATGACTAAACTAAAGACTCTAGAATGTGGGGAGGGATTCTATGAAGGTATTAGATATTGGTTGATCCAAAAAAAATTGGGTTTTAAGAATAGAGAATATTGGGTTCCCTTTTATAGGAGATGAGAGGGGCACTCATGGGAATATTTAAAATATAAAATTAAAATAAATTAATCTTTAATTCAAAATGGGTGTTAATTGATTTATTTCTAAGATAGGTTGATTTTTTATCAAATCCCCGTCATAAAATAAAAATTATATAGGTTATTATTATTATTTAATCCTTATCGTTTTTTTAATCCTTCATTAACCTTTTTAATTCTTAACATGATATCATGTAATTTACACATTGAGTGTAAATATATTTACAATAACATAACAAATGACCAATAAATGATCCATTTGTGAAATTCTAAAAATTATCCCAACTAGTTTTCTAAATATTATATTTTTATAAATTATATATCATTTAATAAAATATTTTATATTATAAAATACCATTAGTGACAATTTTGACACTATTCATTTATTGACTTTTTAAAAATTTCATAACAACTTGATATATTAAAAAACACTCAATTAATATGTACATAACATGTCCAAGTCATCCATAAATTTTTTTGATGTCATCAATTATATAAAATTTTATTTAATTTAAAATTTTTAATATCATTTATATGATTCTTCCCTTAATGAAGAAATTACTACATCATCATTGTGTCTCCATTTGATTTAATTATTTATTCCATAAAAATTGTAAACAAATTACCACGATGTTGGTAATATTTTTATATTTATAAATAATATTTATAGTTGAAGATATCCCTTGTATAACTAAATATTAAAAATACCTTACTAATTAAAAACAAGGGTCGATAAGAATTTCAATTCTCTATGAATATAATATTATAAATGTATTTCTCACACCCAAGTGGATTCCAAAAGGTAAAAATTCAACCCAAGGACGGTTTTAGTCTAAAATAAATTATCTAATGAAATTAATACTAATGTTAGGGTGATTTTACATGATTTATAATATTATTCTTACATTAAATTACCTGTTTTACCCTTAACCGTGGTTATAAAAATAATTACTAAAGTTACTATTCATAATTTTTGAAAAACATTGATCCTACTAGATCATAAATATAATAATGATAACAACCGAGTATGTTTATTTTTCAAAATTCAAAATACAAAAGTGTCTAAAATTAATTTAAAATTAATCTCGTAAACAGAATGAGAAAACAAGTTTTTAATATAAAATGTTCAAAAGTTCACATAGTTTTTATATCCAATTTCAATGTAAAATTGATTCCTATGACCTAAATTGGATTAAATGATAAAAACATAATCTAATTATACTTTAAAACCAATTTAAATGATAATATAACTATATAAATAGACTTGATGAAAAACTATTTTTCAATTAAAATGAAATATTTTCATTATTTATTAAAATATGAAATTTATCAGAAAAATACATAAAATTTAACCAAAGTAAATTTTGATAATATGGATTCATATAAGATTATTTTTTAAAATAGAACTTATAAAATATGAAAAAAAATATTTGAAATGGGTTATCCATCAAAATGTGATAAAACTGTGTTTTTTTTGAAAAATACTCATTTTTATGCATAAAATTGAATTAGTTCATATATCATGTATAGAAAACATATAAGATGAATTTTAATCATTATAATGAATTTATATTTAAATAATATAATCCAAAAGGAGTATTTTTTTTGAGAAAAGACAGATATCATTAATGACGAAGATCAACAGACGTACATATGCAAAGCCATGAAGGAAAATTGTCCAGCCAGAGCTGGTTGGCATCGAAGGGGCCTGATGCTGCCAGCTGATGGGCCACATTGTTTCCTTCCCTTTTGGTAAAGGATAAGGTGCATAATGAAAAGCATTGGCAGAGCGAGATAATTCTCCTGATGATGAGGCCAAATGACTAGATTCCGTCGTCATTGTGGTTAATGGCATCGATAACGGTGAGGCAGTCAGACTCAATGCTGATATCAACTCATCCACATTCCAAAGCCAGCACCATACCTACTAGGATGACAATACCCTCAGCTATTGCATGTTCCCAAAAGGCATGATGTGATTCCTATTTTGCAGCAATGATTTGTCCCAGATGATTACGGGTCAGGAGACCGAGGGAGACAAGTCCATCCTTGGGGAGAGACGTGTCCACATTGATCTTAAGAATCCATTCCATTGGGGGGGTTCCAATGAGAGGGACAGGAGGGGGGAACATATGGTATATGACGTCCATTGTGGTGCTTCCATCCCTCAATCCATGAAGTAGCCCGTTCAATACAGAATTCGGGAGGTCTATGTACATGTTGGAAAACAGCATTGTTATGCCGGACCCAGATTATCCAGGCCAGGGTGCAGAGTGAACCTGCATTAGCCGATGAGAGAGAGGAGCACCAGCGCATCAGGAGAGTGGGGAGGTCAGAGGCCATGGTCATTGATGCATCTCGAGTTGGGCCCCATTTATTCCAAATTTCCTTAACTCCTGGGCAGTGAATGATGGCGTGCAAAGGGGTTTCTGGGATATTCAGGCTGAAAGGGCAGAAAAAGGCACTAGACATATGTCAGTAAACGAGAAGGCTCATGGTAGGGAGGGTGCCCATGCACTCCTGCCACCAAAAGTGGCGTATTTTTTGGGGGATGTTGAGCTTCCAAAGCGATTTCCATGGTCCCTCATTCCGGCCGACTGGGTGGTTGCCAAGAGAAAGTCTGTATCCGGATCTCACCGTGTAGTCACCTGACATGTCATTGCTCCAAAAGATATAGTCGGGGCCTGCGTCTGGGACCTAGGGTATGCTTAGGATAATTCTTTGGTCTCTTTCATTAAACCATTCATGAATCTTATCCAAACACCACCCCGTCCCTTTATCGGAAAAGAGGCATCTGACAGTGGCGTCTTCAAAGCCTGGTTGGGCGTGGGATGTAGCCCGCATACCTTCCATATCGATCAGTCAGGGATCGGTCCAGATGTTGACAGATGAGCCATCCCCTATCCTCCAGCCCAGTCCTTTTTCCAGGATCTTTCAGGCCCCCCAAATGCTTCTCCAAAGGAAGCTAAGAGGAGGGCCAAGAGAGGAAACAAGGAAGTCCGTGTGGGGAAAGTACTTAGCTCGAAGTACCGGCACACAAAGAGATGATGGACGGTTAATAAGGCATCATCCTTGCTTGGCCAACAGTGCGTCATTGAAGAGAAGAAGGTTCCGAAATCTCATCCCTCCCTCCGACTTGGGTATGCATAGTTTCTCTCAGTCCATCCAGTGTGGTCTATTCCTTCCATCATTTTCCCCCACCAGAAGTTGGCAGTACGTGTATGGATATGGTTGACGATGGCCGCCGGGAAGTTAAACATGGACATAAAATAGCTGGGGATAGACTGGATGACAGCTTTAATGAGGGTCTCTTTGCCTGCTTTTGAGATTCTTTTTGGTGTCCAGCCTTGAATTTTCTTCTCAATCCTGTCCACCAGAGATTCGAATATTTCTTTTTTGGACCGTCCAATCAGTGTGGGTAGCCCAAGATACTTCTGGTGTTTTTCAACCATATGTATGCCTGCTGATGCACAGAGTTCATCTCTCTTGGAAAGAGGTACCCCTGCACTCACTACCACAAAAACAGTTTTTCCCAACGCCCCCCCTTTATCAGCGCTTTTTTAAAAGCACTGATAAAGGGTCGAATTCAAAAAAAAAATTAAAAAAAATATATTATTATATTAATATATAAATATATTTATATTGATATAAATATAATATATATTTTTTAAATATATTTTAGATAAGAATAAATGTACATTTACACTTAATATACTTAATATATAAGATATTTAGTGAAAATTGCTTCTTAAAAAATTTAAAAATTATTTTTAATTAATAATTTGCTAATTATTATGGATTAATAGTCATTTAATAACAATTTTAAGACTAAAAAAATTAATAAAATTAATAAAAGATCCAAAATATGTTGAAAACGCAACTCAAACTTCAAACGACCATAACTTTTAATCCGGGTGTCCGTTTGAACTCTACCACATATCAAATCAAAGCCTGCGACGAGCTCTACGTCGTTGTGACCCATGGAAACCCCGATCAAGGGATTTTTAAGGCCAAAAGAGGCCCAGAAGGCCTCCAAAACTGTGTTTTTAGTCGAGGTACCTCATTTTTTAACATTTTGTTGATTTTCAGCCTCGTTTAAGGGGGGTATTATTGATTTTTTTGGTGGAGACTGAATTTATTCCAAGGTATTAAATTCATATTGATATTATGTCTTTGAAATTTTATCATTTTTTATAATGCACTGCTATTTATAATCAAATATATAACTATATGTACATATTTTTTATATATTCACACCTAAAAATTAAATTTTTAAAATAAATAAACATATTTACATATAAAATATATTAGCTTTATCTAAATAATAACTAATATCCATTTTATTTAAAATACCAATATATGAATATTTATATAACTACTATATATTAATATAACTATATATATATATTAATCTAGCTATATATATATATATATTAATATAACTACATATATATTAATATTACTATATATATATTAATATCACTATAAATATATATATTCATATAACTATATATATATATTAATATAAATATATATTACTATATGAATAAATATAACTATATATATATTAATATAACTATATATATATTAATGTAACTATATATATATTAATATAACTATATATATATATATATTAATATAACTATATATATATATTAATATAACTATATATATATATATAAATAAAGATATCATGAAATAGCAAACAAATCAAAATAGAGTAGTGGTAAGGGCTTAGGCGCGCAGGGGGGAGGTCTCGAGTTCAAAACCTGCTGGAGGCAGACGCGCGCATGGGGGGTGGATGTGGGGGGCTAGCACTGATAAAGGTTGGAGGGGGTGCGTGCGGGGCGCTGGAGGGGGTGGAAAGTGCTATTGAAAGTGGGGATCAAGTTATACAATCCACCTGGATTGGCATGATTTTTTAAATTTTCTGATTTTTTTTTGATTTTTTTTTGATTTTTTTAACTTTTATCAGTGCTTTTTTGAGCGCGGATAAAGGGGACCCCCCCTTTATCTTCGCCGGCTTTAACAACGCTTTTCTAGCGCTGTTAAATGCCATTTTTAGCGCTGATAAAGGGCCTATTTGTAGTAGTGACTGAAGGAGATTTCTGATTTTCTGTGATTGATTGACTGGCCAGACGCCCTCTCGTACTGGTGGATCGTTTGGCTGATCACCCGACATTCATTAAAAGTTTCTTTGGAGAAAAGGAGGTAGTCGTCTGCGAAAAAGAGATGCGACACTAGTGGACTTACGCGGCAGACCTTTGCCCCATGAATAGAATTAGTAGATGCAGCCCTAGAAATAAGGTTAGAAAAAACATCAGCCACCAAGATGAAGAGAAAAGGGAGAGGGGATCTCCATGGCGTAGGCCTCGGGATGGAACGAATCCTCGAGTGAGCACCCCATTGACCTAAATTCTGAAGGAGACGGTTGAGATGCATTGCATGACCAT
Source organism: Viscum album (assembly GCA_963277665.1). Lineage (NCBI taxonomy): Eukaryota > Viridiplantae > Streptophyta > Magnoliopsida > Santalales > Viscaceae > Viscum > Viscum album. The sequence continues at coordinate 2,110,719,405 of OY728157.1, read as the reverse complement.
ATCTGTCCATTTAGTGCAGAAACCCATTTTCACCAGCACAACTTTGAGGAAATGTCATTCCACTTTATCATAAGCCTTGGTCATATCCAGTTTCCAGGCCATGGTTCCTCTTTTCATGGTGGAGCGTGTTTTTATAGAGTGAAACACTTCATGGGCCACAATTGCATAATCAGTGATCAGTCTCTTGGCCACGAAGGCGCTCTGATTTTCCGAGATAATATCAGATAACCGCGGCCGCAACCGATTAATAAGGATCTTTGAGAAGATCTTGTAAGAGACATTGTAGAGGCTGATAGGCCTAATGTCAGGGACCGCCAGAGGTTTCTTAATTTTTGGGAATGAGGACGAGGACAGTTTCATTGATGGCGGAAATGCTTGTTCTCTCGGCCCAGATTTTCTTGATCATTTTGCAGATGTCGGGACCGATGATGTGCCAGTATTGCTTAAAAAATAGGGTGTGGAACCCATCCGGTCCTAGGGCCTTAGTGGGGTGAATATGTTTCAGAGCCAGACATATCTCGTCATCTGTCACATCTTGGGTAAGCTGCCGATTGATCTCATCGGTGATCACTGGTCTGATACATTCTTCCACTTTAGCATAAATGATAGGAGTTCCTGTAGTGAAGAGGTTCTGGAAGTAACATGTCAAAGTTTCGTGAATTACACTAGTGTCAGAGACCTTTCTCCCATCTGGTTGTGAGATGCAATTGATAAAAAAAATTCAGCGCCTAACTGATGCTTTCTGGTGAAAATACCAGGTATTGGTGTCCCCTTCTATAATGTGGGTATTCCGCGCCCGCATATCCCATAAGCTTTCCTTAACGTGTAGGGTCACATCCAGTTCTCTTTGAGTGACACCAATCATAGCAAGATTTCAATTGGATGGGTGTTTCTTGAGTAGGTTGTGCAGTTTATTTTCAAGGAAATCACAGTGCCTCTCGGGATGGCGGAATTTCTTATTGCTCCAAGATCTCAGATCGGATGCGACCTGTTAGAGATTGAGTCCAACCTCTTCGTGAGTCCTATTCCATCTTGATCGAACAACATCTTCGAATTCCTGGTCCTTTGACCAGAAGCTTTCAAATCTGAAGGGTCTGCTGGGTTGTTTGTTGCGTTCACCTTGAGTGCAGTCAATGGAAATTGGGCAGTGGTCTGAACAGTTGAGCTTCATGTAGCCGATGTGGAACATACTGAAGAGATTTATCCAATCTGTTGAGCCTAGAAATCTATCAAGTCGCTCGGCGATGCATGTGCCATCCGTATTACCTCGAAACCATGTGAAGGGATTACCCGTGTATCCCAAATCGAACAGGTCCTCCCTAGTGACCGCGTCCTTAAAATTTGACATCGACGTAGAGTGTCAGACATTTCCGCCTCTTTTCTCCCTATGGAACACAATCTCATTGAAGTCCCCTCCAAAGATAATAGGGCTTGGAAGCTCGTGACGAAGCTTACAGAGAAGATCCCAAGATTTCCCCTTCTCATTATGGGAAGACCAACCATAGAATCCCACAAAGGTCCATGGCGCGGTGTGGTCCGCCTGAATAGTCACAACCACGTGGTGCGAGGAGAAGGACAATATCTTGACGTCGAAATGATCATTCCATAGGAGATAGAGTCCCCAAGAGTGGCCTTGTCTGGAGACCGGGAGATAGCCTTGGAATTCGCATTTCAGAACAATGCTAGTGGTGTCCTTGTTTTCCAGTATGGTTTCGGACAGGAAAACCATATCGGGGTGAATTTGGGCGCAATTGTGCTGGAGCATGTGAACCGTTCGTGGGTTGCCAAGCCCACAACAATTACAGCATAAGACAATCATTGATCTAGGTGGGGCTGTGTCTCACCCGCCTCCGCCTTTGAGTTCTCAGAACTTGTTTTTCCACCCGTCGTTTTCCCTCTTTTTGGGGAGTTCCCCATTGACTGACATGTTTCAATTCGTCTTTTCAGATCCCCAGGTTTAGGGTCCTCTAGTTTACCATCACTTACTTCACGTTGCACCCTTTTCCAGTTTCGACGGGTGATTGGGCCTGGTGGTGGAGTTTCAGTCATCCTGTATTCACCCTGTGGTAGGATGTCTGACTTGGTTATTTTTGGATTGGGGTCGGGATCAGGTGGTTCAATGTGCATTGTTTTTGGCTTCGGGCTTCTTTCTAGTGGGTATTTTGGTGTCTTCACTGGCTCTGTAAATGTTGAGCCAGTTCCCTTTAGGGGGTTAGGATGTATGCCAGTTTCCCTCTGAGTGGTTGGGCCCTCTTTAGGGAATTATGGTGGTCCAAGCATAACGACTTTTTCATGTACAATTTCTGCCCGCCTGGTATGGGCCAATGTGAGGCGGTCGCGGTCCTTTTGTTTCTCCGCCTCAGGGATGAAGGCATATCTGTTCGATTTGGCTCGGAGCCATGTGCCATATTGAAGGATGAGATTACCAGAATCATTCCTTTTCTTTGAGACACACACTCTTTCTTGATGGCTGAGGCGTCCATAAAAGAAACAGAAGACTGGGAGTTTCTAAAACTCGAATGATATCCAAGTGTTGGCGCCATCAAATTTCAAAAACATGCCCCTCATCAGTGGCTCTGACACTTCTATTACAGCCTTAATTCGAACCTCGGGCCCCCATTGGATAGGGTCCGAGTGGTCCCAATCAAGGAATTGGCCAATACAGTCCCCAATTTCTCTCATAACTCGTTCTATTCGTGCGTGAAATGGGATTCCTTTGATACGTATCCAGAAGAGGGACCGGGTGAGATTAATGTGCTGGATATCATCCCCCCCTTTGTATTCTTCCATGAGGAAGATTTGATTATCGAAGGACCACAGTCTACCTCTCGGGATTTTATCTCTATCTCCCTTGTTGAAGAACTCAAAAGCAATGCGATTGTTCCCCGCTTCCCGAATAGCTACTCTAGCTTCCAGTTTCCAAATATTCTGGAGGGTGTTTTTGAGGCCCCCCTAGTTTACTGAGATATTTTCAACGAACTTTCCGACCACCAATATTTATCTTCCTGAATAATAAAAATAGGTTAATTATTTACTTTCTTGATAACCTTTTAAATTTTTATTATTCCTTTTATATATCTTATTACCATGTTATAATAGTTATTTAATTATTGAATTTCACATTGGATGTTTTGATTATCTTCAGTATATGAGTCCAAAATGGATTTAGTATGATGTCTATAGTCAAAAGTGGTCATTATTATATCACATCAAAAATAATATCCATGACATAATATCCAATTTTATACATTAATTATATTTTTAAATACATACATTAAATATAGATATGAAAAATGAACCATGTTACAATCATGGATATAGTAAGTAGTATGTACGCGTGAGTAAGGTTTCCCATTTTTCATTGATAATTATAGAAAAAATTTAATTATTATTTTATCATTATGGAATGATCATAATATCATAAATATAATATTAATAATTTAAATATACTTATATGTATCATACTTGTGATGTGGTGAAGAAAAACGAATCACATCATTTCGTGGAGGTGATAGTTCACATGTATACACGAACGACGTTATAATTTTTATGTTCATGGATGGTAAGAATTTAATTATTATATTATTTTTACTATAATGATTAATATAAACATTTATTCTATCATTAAAACTATTTTTGAGAGATAATGAGGTAAATTGAATTATATCGGTTCGTGGAGGTGATAGTTCACTCATGCATGAACGATTAATTTTTTCCATATTTGATGGAAGTATATGTGGATTTAGGTAATGATATTAACATAATAACTACTCATTATATTTAGGATGTGGGGTTTATTATATCATCATGGTTGAAGAATATTTGAAGGAAGTGGAAGAAGAAATAAAACAGAAACACTTAATTAAAAATGATACATCTCTTTTGGACGATCTCCTTTGATTAACAACTTAACACCTATAATGAGGGTGTTGTACCTCAAATAATGCCTAAATAATATGGGGATGCATTCTAGTAAGGGATTTTGGTAGAGGTTGGAAAACAAAATAGGTTTTGATGTGTGATGAATAGAAAAGAATGGATTACCTTTATAGGAGAGGGGAGGGGCACTCTTTGAATTCTTCTACAATTAAATTAATATAAATTAATTTTCTACTACAAAAGGTTACAAATTGATTTATTTCTAAGCTAGTATGATTTTGGGTTGAAATATAATTATCTAATGAAAATTATATATGTTTGAATATTTTTTAATCCTTATTTTTTGTTTTAACCCTTTTAACCCATACCATTTTATTAAGTAATTTACACTTTGAGGGTCAAAATAATTAACATAACATGAAAATACCAATAACATAGTCATTTATGAAATTTTAGGACTTATCCCATTTTTTTTGAAGAATTATATATTTTTATAAATTTTATTTCATTTTACCAAATATTTTATATTTTAAAATACCATCAGTGTCAATTTTGATACTATTCATTTATTGAATTTTTAGAAATATCATAACAGATTTATTCCTCTGAAGAAATTACATTAAATCATCCCTAACATGTCATAGTCAACCTGAAAATTTAGGTATGGAATCAATTATGTCAAATTATATTTATTTTAATATTTATAATATCATTTATTTGATTCGTTAATTATTTAATAAATTGCTGCATCATCATTGTGCCACCATTTAATTAATTAATTTATCCATAAAAATAGAGATTATAGGCATAAAATAAGTATAAAATCATGTTTATTCTTAAAAAAAATTCTTAAAATTTACTTTTTTCACCTTTTGATGGAGCGTCTATTTTAATTATTTTTTTAAAAAAATTATATTTCATATTTGAAAAGATAAAATTATTTTTTCAAGGAGAAATATTGATATTTACTTTGTTTTTTTATTAGTATGCTAAGTTTTAATTTTTTATGAATAGTTAAATAAAATACTGCATTTTAATCGAAAACACCGTTTTAATTGAATTTATTTATAGTGTTAAATTAGATATTTGAAAGGTTTTAAAGTATAATTTTGTTATTTTTTATGAGTTAATCTAATTTAGGTCATTTTAATTAATTTCATATTGAAATTAGGTATAAAAATGTTTCAATCTTTTGCTGGGTTTTACTTTTAAAAAACATCTTTGCTTATTTCGAAAAAGGGACTAATTTTAATTTAATTACTAAAACTTCATTATTTCAAATTTTGAAAAATGGATTCTATATATAGAATACATGGGTCCAAATTATGTAAATAGGTTCCTTTTATTTATTGGATAGTATAGATAGTAACTTTGATAATTGTTATTTTGCATGGTTAAAGGTAAATCGGGTAATTTAGGGTAAAACAAATTTATGATAAGAACAATAAAATTCCGGTAAAACCTTCCAAAATCATATTGTATGAATAAAAATAGAGCCTTAACACTTATTTATTAAAATTGAATCATTTAATGGACTCTTTTTCATGAAAATGATAAAGATATTATTAAAATAAAAGAGAGTGACAAAATATCACCCTCTTATTGCTTATAAGTACAATAATTTTAATATAGTGATAAAAATGATATAACTTCAATAATAAATAGTCTATAGAAATATAATGAACTTATATATATCATGGTAATTTATTTATAATTTTTAGAGATTAAATAATTAACATAAACGCTGACACAATAGTGACACAATAATTATTTTATTAGTAGAAATATCAAATAAATGATAATAAAAATATTAAAATAAATATATTTTTAATTAATTTGGGTACTAAAAGAATTTTATAATTGAATATGAAACATTATAAGTCTATTAAATTTTTTTTATGATCTTATCTCTCTGTCTGAATTTTATTTAAATTCAATGGAATGAATAGTTTAAAAATTGATATTATTCATATTTTATTAAAATAATATTCTGTTAATTTATTTAAATATCATATTTTTTTAAAAATTATAAAGTTGGTATTATTAGGTATAAAAGATCTTAAAGATTCCATTTATAGGAATTTGACCCCATATAACTAAAATTTATATCCACTTAATATTTAAAATGTTGTTACCACAATTTAAATTAAAATACATCAATTAAGGGTAAAATAAAAAAGATAAGTTTTAAAATAAAATCAATTCATGTCTAAAAATTATTATATGAGATGATTTAGAACTATACTCATCTAATATTATATATAAAATAATTTTAATTCATTCCATGTTAACAATTAAATTATATTAATTTAACATTTAAGAGTTTCCAAGTGTGATCCTCCCATCTCCTATAAAAAGGAACCCATTCTTCTCTATTAATTACACTTAAATTTTTTTTTTATTTTGAAAATATATTCCAAAAACCATTCCTATAATCCCTACCCACATTCTTGATTCCTTATTTTAAGAAAAACACCCATTTTAGAGGTGTTAAGAAATGTGATCATCCGAAGGAAATGTAATGTTTTTATATAAGTATTTATTTTTTATTTCTTCTTCCACTTCCTTCAAATCACCATAAAAAATTATAAAATAATAAATACAATATCATAAATATATTAAGATGTTATTATGTTAATATCATCACCTAAATCAATCTCCAATTTCATAAAATGGTAAATAGACTTTCTGTTAGTGTGTACGACGGACTACCGCCTCGCGAACTGATATAGTTCTTTTTTCATCATCGTTTTTCAAGATAGATTATAATGAGGTAATTAATGTTTTCACATGATATTAATGATATATATTTATAAATATTAAATATTAATATATAATTAAATTTCATTACATGCACATAAAAATGATAAATGTTGTTTGTGCGTACGTGTGAACTATCACCTCCACGAAGCGATGTGATTCGTTTTTATTCACTGCATAACTTTTATGATTTTAATAATATTTTGATCATTTTATAAATTTATAATTATAATTACATTCTTTCCATAGTAATCATTGAAAAAGTAAAATGTTACTCTTGCATATGTACGACCTACCGTCTTTAGGATTATAACATTGTTTATTTTTCATAACCATATATAAATAGTTCATTTAAAAGTATAATTAATGTATAAAAGTGATTATTATGTAATGAATATTATTTTGGAGATGATATATTCAAGGCCATACTGACTATTGACATCATATCATTATCATTTTTGACTCAAGTACCAAATATTATCAAACTATCCGATGTGAACTTTAATAATTATCAAATCGTTATAACATGGTAATTAATGATATAAAAGGAATAATAAACATGAAAAGATTTTAAATAAAGTATAAATTAACTAATTTATATTATTGAGGAAGATAAGGAGCATACGAGACAAATCAGACTCAAAGTAAGGGACTTCATCTCAATCTCTTTTTATTGAGGGATATTTTGATGTTATACACCACATTCTATTATAAGGAGTATAAATAACTACTTTGACTTTTAATTTCATTAAAGGGGTTTCAAAAGGAATATTTCTATATGGATTGTTTTTCTTCCTTTTAAAAATGAAAAAAGGATTTTTTTAATGTATATGGTGATAAAGACTTATTCATCGCCCTGACTATTATTTGATATTTGGATTCTCATATAAGCCTTAATGTTTTTTAAAGAAAAAGACACATCTTTTCCAATTTATGGCTATTTTGATATTGAAAATGGTTTTGAAAATTGATTTATTGTTTCAATACCTTGAAATTATTTCATGTGATTGTAAATTAAATTTTATGATTTAGATGCTAAGAAATATAATCCATTATGTGTTATAATTACATAATGATACTTGGGCATTTGATGAGTGGTTATATGATAAACCAAGGATGGGTGGTTACGTGATATACAAATGATAGGTGGTTAAATTATAACCTTTAATGCATTGGGTATGTAATTTAGTCATATGGTTATTCCTTTTGTAAGAGTGAAATTTATGGAAGTTGACTGCATGGTTATTCCATTTAAGTAGTATTATGTCCCAAGTTACCTTTATATGTTATATATGTTTTCTATGGGTTTTATAGTAATATTTTTTATTACAAAAAGGGTAACAAATGAGATTATATTCAAAGGAAAGTATTTATACTTATTAATGGTGAAAGTTATTAATTTATGATAGTGTTTGTGAGTATTCTTATTTTCACAAGACTAACAGTTTTCTTTCTTTATGTCCCTTATAAAACCTTTTTTGCTCATCCTCTGTTTTTAAAATGTTTTTCATATGGCTTAATAAATTTTAAGGAAAAAGTATATTTCATGATGAAAGTATTGAATATGTGTCAATAAAATAAACCAAGTTTTATTTTAAAGGGTTTCATTGGGTTGAAAAATGGATACTGAGCAAAAGTGTCTACTTGTAAGGCATGTGTTTAATTAGTAAGAGTTTGTCCTAATTCTCTAAAACTCTAATAGAAAATATCATTGAATGTGAAGTATATATCAAATAAACAAGAATAAGTTATGGTTAAGGTTGGGTATTTACAGTTGAATTATTAAAATAATGTTTAAAAATGTATATATAATTATTTATTTGATGAAGAATTAATTATAAATGAAAATAAAACCCTATTTAAATAAAAGGAAATGTTTTTCTAAAAAAATATTTCAATTCAAATATGTGTTCTTATAAAATAATAAAATCACAATTTTTGGATTATATTAATGAAATATATATATATATATTTATATTCAATATAATGTTTAAAATTCATCTTATGTGTTTTTTAGACATGATATATGAACAAATTAAATTTTATATATAAAAGTAGATTTTTTTTCAAAAAAGGAATTTTCAAAGCCTTTTGATGGACAACCCATTTTAAATCTAGTTTTTTAAAAATTTTATATGTTATATTTGAAAAAATAATATTCTTCTTTGGAAGTGTGACATCATAATTTAATTTGGTTTAATTTTTAGTATTTTTCTGATAAATTCCATATTTTAATGAATAGTGAAAAGTACAGAATTTTAATTCAAATCTTCTTTTTCATCTAATTTATTAAAATTTTTAGATTATCCATTTAATTGTTTTAAAGTATAATTAGCTTATGTTTTTATCATTTAAACCAGTTTAGGTCATTGGAATCAATTTCACATTGAAATTGGATATAAAAACTATGTGAACTTTTGAATGTTTTACTTTAAAAACCTTTTTTCTTATTCCGTTAACGAGATTAATTTTAAATTAATTACTACTATTTTTTTTTAAATTTAGATAAATAGATTCCATATTTTTAATAATAAGTTTCTAACTATGTAAATATTTCCCTTTTATTTTTTAACATAATGAATAGAAACTTTAGTAATAAATTTTATTACGACGGTTAAGGGTAATTCATGTAATTAAAGGTAAAATAATATTATAAATATAATAAAACCACCATAACACTTTTAATAATTCTATTGGAAGAGTTATTTTCGACCAAGACAATTCTTGGGAAGAAATTATGGCCTTTGGAAGACACTTGGGTGTGATGAAGACATTTATAATATCTAATTAAATGTAAAGACACAGATGTCATTATCTCATCTCTCATAACTATAACAATTTTAATGTCGGAGTTATATAAGTGATATCTTAGAAAATAAATAGTATTATGAAATTTAAAATGATTTCATATATCATGGTAATTTATTAAAAATATTTAGGAAATAATTAATTAAATAAAATGGTGACACAATGACGATGTAATAATTGCTTTATTAATGGAAGAATCAAATAAATGGTATTAGAAATATAAAAATAAATATAATTTAATATAATTTATGCCATTCACAAATTGTTTGGATGAATATAACATGTTATGGAAGAGTTAATGATGTTTTTTAAAAGATATAATGTTTTAATGATATTTTTATAAAGTCAAATATTAAATAGTGTCAAAATTGACACAAATGATATTTTAAAATATAAAATATTTTAATAAATGATATAGAATTTATAAAAATCAAAGATTCATACAAATAGTTGTGATAATTCATATAAGGTCATAAATAAATTTGGGGAGTGATTCTAAGAAGGTATTTGGTCATATATTTTCTAAACCAAAAAAGGTCTTGAGGTGTGAATAAAGGAGAAGAATGGGTTCCCATTTATAAGAGAGGGGAAAGTAACTCTTGGAATTCATGGAATTATTAAATTAATAAAGCTTATTTATCTAATATAAAGGGTAAGAAACAGATTTATTTCTAATATATGATGATTTTGGGTCAATTCCCATTCATCCAATTAAAATTATATATGTTTTCTCTATTTTTTAATCCTTACCTTTTTGTTTTGACCATTATTAATTCTTACCGTGATGTCATGAAATTTTCACTTTGAGGGTTAATATAATTTCTCTAACATGCTAAGAGACCCATAAATGAGACATTTATGACATTATAAGACTTATAAAAACAAGTTGGATAAATATTTTATTTTTATACATTCTAAATCATTTATTAAAATATTGTATATTAGAAAAAATCATTAGTATCAATTTTGACACTATTCAATATTTTACTTTTTAAAAATATAATCGAAACATGATATCTTCAAAAAACTATATTATATCACTCCTAACATGGTAAACACATCCATAAAATTCATGAATGTAAACAATTCTATCAAATTATATTTATTTAAAATTTTTTAATATCAATTATTTGATTCTTCCATTAATGAAACAATTATTGTATCACCATTATGTCACAATTTAATTTAATAATTTATTTCCTAAAAATTATAAATAAACTACCATGATGTAGGTAATAATTTTATATTTATAAATAATTTTTATAGTTAAATAGATCCAATGTATATCCCCATTTTAAAAATACTTTACTTTATAAAAATAAGGATGTGAAAAAATGTGTCTTCTCTTTGAATATAAAATTATAAATGAATTAAGGCCATCCATGTGGCTCCAAATGGACCTAAAATAGGAAAAAATATTCTATTATTTGGAACACACTCATCCAATCAAATTTTGACAAGTGTCATGGTAATTTTATATTATTTATAATATACGTTGTACCTTTGATTACCCGATTTTCCCTTAACCATGAATAAAAAAATACTAAAGTTATTATTCAACAAACATTAAGTTGTTTATATTAGAACAAAACAATCATACTAATTACACATTTTTATGTCCTTTTTTAAAAAATCAATTCAAAAAAGTGGAAAAATTTTGTTTCAAATTATTCCCGGTGAAGGATCAAGAAAATGAGATTTTAAAGTAAAAAACCTTCAATAGTGCACAATGTTCTTATATCCAATTTCAATGTAAAATGGATTCCAATAACCTAAATTTTATTTAATGATAATTTTTTTTAACTATACTTTGAAACCAATTAAAATTATATTCTCAAAATATAAATAAATTAGATGAAAAATCAGTTTTGAATTAAAATGCAGTATTATCACTATTCATAAAAAATGAATATTATTAGAAAAATACCAAAAATTTAACCAAAGTCTAATTTTATGTACCAATTCAAAATAAAAATATTATTTTTTCTAATATAATTTATAAAATTGAAAAAAACTATATTTAAAATTGGTTCACTATCAAAAGGAGACAAAATTTCAATTTTTGAAAAATACTTCTTTTATTCTTAAAATTGTATTTGTTATTATATCATGTCTAGAAAATAAATAAGCTGAATTTTAAACATTAAATTAAATATATTTCATATATATATTTCATATATATATTTCATTACTATGATCCAAAAAGAGGGATTTATTAACTTATTGGTACAAAATAATCTTCTCCATATTTAAATAGTTTTCCAGAAAAACATTTCATTTTATTTTTAAAAAGGTTTTACGTTCATTTATAATTAATTGATCACTAAAAATTAATTATATAAAACTGCGTAAAACATATTTTCATAATTAACTTAATATTGATCCTTCCCATCATTCTATCAGTTAGGTTTAAACGATAACATTAATAATATTATTTAGTTGTCCGTTTAAGCTCAATATGGTGTATCATGTAAAATTTCAAACAAAGTGTTTCCTTAAATATTGGGATCTTATATTCTTCCCAATTTAATAAATTTTTTCCTCACAATTTTTACTTGAGATCAAAATCAATAGATTTGAATTTTCAAAATAACCTTTTTGAAATCCCACATTAGAAAAAGGATAAATGGAACTTCCACTTTAAAATAATGAAAGGGAAGTACAAAGGTCACCTGATATAACACATACTAGGGTTCTATATTGGAAAACATAGATATGGAAGAAAAAAATAACTATCAAGTTCTGATTGAGAGTGATAGAAAACAGTCTGGATTAAGTTAACAATCACAAAACCACAAATTTTTTATTGGTTAAAAGGTCATTGATCTCTTTGTAATTAAAGTAAACAGGTCACATTTTTGTCTTGGGATCATTTTCATAGAGTTGAGGAATTATTTTACTATCCATTAATAAAAGGGAATATACTTACTTGACAAGTAAATTTTCATCCATTAATCAAATTACACTACAATATCATCTTTCTCTATAAACAATGAGTATTTAAGATGATTTTTTCCCGCCCAAAGCACTATAATCAACTTCTAGAGAATCACATAATACATAAAAGATTAAATTTATATATATCCTGTCAATAAACATTAACCAAAATCAAAATGTTTTATTTAAGATAAGATAATTTCCCAAAAAGAATAAACCATTGTATGATGAAAAACTACTTTAATATCCAAATACAACATTATTACCCAAATTTCAACATAAACCATTCAATAAATAACTACCTATAAAATTACACAAAAATATTATAACTAAGATTAAAAACCAAAAATAAAAAGTATTTAATTACATAATCTTCCAAGATAAGTTCTAACATTTATCTCCAAATAACATCAATTACTCTTGAATTCTCATACAAAAAAGTAATTTTTCAAATGAGATATTCTCTAAGATAGGTTAATTATTTCCATAAATAACCCAAATCACCATATGTCTACAATATAAACATGTATTTTTACAAAATATAACTCATCCTTTATTCCTCAAATAAAATACCATAGTATTCTATTTACTATGACCATATATGGTTCCCAAAATAAAGAACATATTTCGAAACAACATTAATAAATTAATCACCAAATCATTTCATAATACTAAGGTTATTTATTCGATAAAACATGGGTTCCCAAAATCAAACTAATATTTATCCATTAAATAATTTTACTAAAAATAAAAAATAATTCTAACTCAGGACTTTAAGTAAGATAGTTGTAGGTGATACACCCATGTCTCCTTTTAGTTGTGGGTTCTATTCCTATAGCCAAGCCGAACATGACAGGTTTTCACCCATCTTGTAGGTTTTCCTTTATATCTAAAACTATATACTTCCAAAATATGATAAATATCTCAAAATAACCATAACATGTTTTATCCTAAATTTTAATCCTATAAATTACATTTTTCATCCCAAAAGGTAATAACCCATAATTACCTCAAAGGTGAATGTCTCTAGAAATACCACTAGTCACCTTAAAATTTCATAAAATAAATCCTCATAAGGGATTATAAAACATTAAAATTATAATAATCATTAAAATTAAAAACTGAGGATGATATCCATAACTCTTTATAAAACATTCTAATCTCCATGTTGTCTAAACCATCCTCTAATATCAACTATAAGGACCTAGCCTTAAACATAACTTATTCTAGTGGTTTTGAACTAGATTTGAAATTCACGGAACTTTTTATTTTAAAGTGTTAGAGACTTAGGAAAAAATCATACAAATTAAACCCATACATTACATGTGTAAAGTTATACTAAGTACCATTTTTTTCACCAAAGGAAACCCTTTTATAATAAAAAATTGTTTCTTTTCTTAACACATATTTAATTATTTCATCGTAACATATTCTTTGTCCTTACCAATATTAAGACCTATGAAAAACATTTTAAAACATGTGATGAGAACAAAAATGTCAATAAGGGGCATAAAGAAAGAAAACAATTAGCCTAGTGAAAACCCATAAAACATTTCCTTAAAATAAAACATACCTTTTTACTCTGAAAAATAGATCATCATTTTAAAAAGAAAATTACTTTACCTTTTGAAAATAAAATACTTTCATGAAAACTCATAATAAAAAATATAATATATAAGTAGGAAACATGGAAAATAATTTTACTAAAATGGATTAATCATACGCTAAAATTCCATACATTCTACTCTCACAAATGGAATAGTCATACGACCAACTTCCAAACATGTCACTCTTACAAATGGAATAGCCATACCGATGACATCCATACAGAATGAATTTGAGGTATAACACAACCATATATCTTTGATTTATCATATAACCTCCCATAAAATGTACAAGTACCATTATATAGTCATAACACATAAATTTTTACAATTTTCAGCATTTCACTCATAAAATTTTCATTTTCCATCACAAGAAATAATTTCAAGATATTGAAAAAATAAATCCAACTTCAAAACATTTTGTAATATCAAAATACCCAAAAAAAGAGAATAAACTGATTTATTTTTATTTTAATAACATGAATGATTATAGAGGAAGGCATATGTAAAATAATGACTATTGAAGCATAGAATATGTTGTCATCGTTTATGATAAAAATAAAATTCCTTTTTTCATGTGTCGAAACGTTCCGCATAAAACACGTAAAAAGTTTCCTTTTTTAAAAACATTGAATGGAAATTAAAAAATGACCTAAAATTTCCTTTATAATCCTTTTATATCCAAATAAATAAATATGTAAAATAATACCAAGAATATTGACAAGGATAAAAATATTTGATAATTAAATATTTAAACATTCATGGTGTCCCATACCACTTTGAACATTTAAATATTAATATCCATGAATGAATACATTTACAAAAAACTTCAAATAATATGTGTTTAGATAAAATATGGATATTAAATTTTATATTATCTATATATACACCTTATAAAATAATAAAGGTGAATATCATCAAGAAATTCCTAAATGAATGGTTATTGAGACGAAACCCCTTACCTCGAGTCTGATTCATCACGTATGTTCTTTATCTTTCTGAATAATAAAATTAGGTTAATTATTTAATTTCTTGAGAACATTTTTCATATTTATTATTCTTTTTATATAACATATTTCCATGTTATAACAATTATATAATTATTTAAGTTCACATTGGATGTTTTGATGATATTCGTTGCTTGAGTCCAAAATAACTTAGATATGATGTCAATAGTAAAAGTGGTCATCAATACATCATCACCAGAATAATATTCACGACTTAATAATAAATTTTAAAAATTAATTATATTAAATAAAAATATTTATTTTTGTTTTGTAAAAATGAAAAATGTTATAATCATGGAGATGCTTGGTCGTACGTACTCACGAGTGGCATTCCCATTTGTCATTGATCATTATGGAAAAAAGCTAATTATTATTTTATATTTAAAGAATGATAATAATATCATAAATATAATATTAATTATTTATATATACTTATATATATCATACTTGTGATGTGGTGAAGAAAACCAATTGCATCGCTTCGTGGAGGGGATAGTTCACACGTACGCACGTGTGACATTATCATTTTTATATGCATGGATGGTAAGAAATTAATTGATATATTATTTTCTTATAATTGTAAATATGTAATTAATATAAAATATAAAGATGTAATTAATATTATTTTGGGTTTAATACCTTCATCTAATTATAATTAGATAGGTTTTGACTATTTTTTAATCTTTATCTTTTTGTTCTAACCCTTATTAATTCTTAACGTGATATCATGAAATTTTTTATTTGAGGGTTAATATAATTACTATAACATGGAAAAATATGTTATAATAATAATTTTTCATATTTATTAATGTTTATTAATTATATTTTAATTAATAGATACAATATTTTGAATAACGTATATGATACAACTTGTTTTATGGTTAAAAACATTATTTTTCTAAACAGTAGTTTTAACACATTTTGATGGTGCACCTAAATAAAATACAATTTATTTAACTATTATAAATTAAAAATGACTAAATAAACTATTATTTGAATTTTTAATATCAAAATTTACTTTGGTTGAATTTTTGGTATTTTTCTGATAAATTTCATATTGTAATGAATAGTAATAAATATTGCATTTTAATTCAAAACCAAATTTTCATCTAGTTTATTTATATCATTAGATTATACTTTTAATTAGTATTAAAGTATAATTATATTAGTTTTTTATAATTTAATCCAATTTGGTTCATTGGAATAAATTTCACCTTGAAATTGGATATAGAAACTATGTGAACTTTTGAATGTTTTACTTTAAAAATCTGTTTCATCATTCCATTAATAAGGCTAATTTTAAATTAATTTTAGCCACATATGTTATTTTAATTTTGAAAAATGGAAATAAAAGGTAGTATTAAGTCTGAAATTTAGGATCAAGTAGGATCAATGTAATTTTTGGAACTTTTTAATATTATCTTTAGTGATTATTTTTATTACCATGGTTAAGGGTAAACCGGGTAATTAAATGCAATAATAATATTATAAATAATATAAAATCACCCTAACACTTGTCCTAATTTCATTGTATGATTTTAATTCAACCAATATCATCCTTTGTTATGTGGTATACCATTTTTAATCCAATTGGGTGTGATAAAGACAATTATAATATTATATTCAAAGAGAAGACAAATTTTGTCACACCCTTGTTTTTAACAAGTAAAGTATTTCTAATATGGGGCCCTACATGGTATATCTTAGACTATAAATAGTATATAGAAAAATAAACTTTTTACCTACATCATGGTAATTTATTTATAATTTTTATGAAATAAATAATTAAATTAAATGGTGATATAATGATGATGTAGTAATTGACTCATTAATGAAAGGATAAAATAAATGATATTATAAATATTAAAATAAATATATTTTTATATATTTGATAACATACAAGAATTTTAGGAATCTTTTGACATTTTAGGGATGTGTTAATGTATTTTTCTCAATGATATCAAGTTGTTATGATATTTTTTCAAAGTCAAGTAATGAATAGTGTCGAAATTGACACTAATGATATTTTTAAATATTAAATATTTTAGTAAATGATATAGAATTTATAAACATAAAATATTCAGGAAAATAGTTGGGTTAAGTCATATAATATCATAAATTACTCATTAATTTTTCCAATTTCATTTTATTGTAATAAAATTTACCCTCTAATTATTATCATAGTAAGAAATAATAAGGGTTAAAACAAAAATATAAAGATTAAAAATTAATCAAAACTTGATCAATTTTCATTGTATAATTGTATTTGGACCCATAATCATCCTATATTCTAAATATAACTTATTTTTACTCATTTTTAATCTAAATTTAATATATATTAATTTAATAATTTAAATATTTCCATGTGTGCCCTCCCCTCTCCTATAAAAGGGAACCCAATATTATCTATTATTAACACCTAAAAACCTATTTAGATCAGCCAAGATCTACCCAATTAATTTATTATAATCCCTCCCCACATTCTATAGGACTTATATTAGGCATAAAAATCACCTTATATTTTTTAAAGTGTTAATCAAAGGACATTGTCTGAAGGAAAGGTATCGTTTTTTAAGTGTTTTTGTTTTGTTTCTTCTTCCATTATCTTAAAATATTATTCTTCCATGATGAAATAATAAATAAAATATCATAAATATACTGAAATTTTATTTTTTTTACTCTCATCACCTAAATACATATTTAATTTCAACAAATGGGAAATGAATTATTCATTCGTGTGTATGGAAGACTACCACCTCACAAACAAACAAAAATGTTTTCCATCACCATATCTCAAGAATGGTTATAATGGTAGAATTAATATTTTTATATGATATTAATGACATATTTATCATTATTAAATAATAATATGTCAATTATTTTCTTACCATTCCATGAATATAAAAATGATAACTTCGTTTAAGTGTACATGTGAACTATCACCTCTATGAAGCGATGTGATTTGTTTTTCCTCAGCACATCACATGGATGAAATATGTAGGTATATTTAAATGATTAATATGACAATAATGATATTATGATCATTATTGAAATATAAAATAATAATTACCATAATTTCATTAATTATCAATGAAAAATTCAAATGTTACTTATGTGTATGTATGGCCTACCGTCCCCATAATTATAACATTGTTCATTTTTCATAAATATAAATAATTTTTTTGATTTAAAAGAATAAATGATATATAAAATTGATTATTATTTCATTAATATTATTCTAGATATTATTTAATTATGAACATTTTGACTATATACATCATTTCATAGTCATTTTTTACTTGGGTACTAAATATCGACAAGATGCCTGATGTGAACATAATTAATTAATTGATATAACATGATAATAAGTCACATAAAAGGAATAATAAACTTTTAAAAGGTTATTAGGGAAAAAATAATTAAACAATGATTATTATTCAGGAAGATAAATATTGTACATGATGAGTTAGGCTCTAGGTAATGGACTTTCTTTTAAGAACTTCTTTAAGAGTTTCCCTTTTCAACTTTTTTTACAAAAGCCTAAAGGAAAGTTTTTTAACCTCTATATCTTGAATAGATTTTCCATATTTTATGTAACTTTATTATTTGTATTCTTCATTTAAAACTTAACTCTTTAATTTTAAAATGACATATTTTTATTTATGAGTGCGTGGCTTTGTAAAAATAAAATGTGATTTCAAAGTTGAAATATTTTTTCCCTTGTATGCTTGTTTGATTTTTTATGAATATGTTATGGTTCTTGGGAATAGATTATGAATATTGATAGTTACATGATAAAACAAGGTAGGGTGATCTCGTGATAGCTCTCCAATTAATTAGGCAATGAGTTATAATTAAATGGTTGGGTTTCTCTTAAGGGATTAAGGGAATATACTACGATGTTTATTCTGAAAGTAACCACGAAGGTTACTACCTATATAGCTATTTAAGCTATAATGTAAGAATGATATGGGTGCAAAAAGTTAAATTTATGTTTATTATTTCAATAGAGTTTTATAGGAATATTATGATTCCATAAGGTATGCTTAATATTTTATGTTTTATGGGTGAAAAGTATGAATTTGTGAAAATGTTTTCATGAGTTTAAAATATTCACAAACTAAAGGTTTATTTCCTTATTTTATGTCCCTTAATGAGATTTTTATGCTCATCCCAAGTTTTAAATTATTTTTCACTAGGTATAAGGATGGGTAAGAGAAATAAGGAAGTCAATTTGGATGTCATAAAGATCGATTTAGAAAAATAATCCATGTTTAATTTTAAATGTTTTATATTATGAAATAAATGGATATTGTTTTAAAAGTATCCTATTTGTAATAAATTAGGATGTTAAGTATAAATTATGACCTAATTCACTAAAAATCTGAACCTTAAAATATCCTCAATATGAGAGACTTTAATTTCTTGAAAAAAACTTAAAAATATTACCAACATCATGGTAATTTATTTATAATTTTTGGGGAATAAATAATTAAATTAAATGGTGACACAATGATGATACAACAATTGATTTTTTAATGAAAGAATCAAATAAATGAAATTAGAAATGTGAAAATAAATATAATTTGATATAATTGATTCCATCCATGAATTTTATGAATGACTTTGACTTGTTAGAAATTATTTAATGGAGTTTTTTTTATGATATCAAGTTTTTTGGATTTTTAAAAAAAATCAACTAATGAATAGTTTCAAAATTGACACTATTGATATTTTAAAATAAATAATATATTATTAAATTAAATAAAATTTATAAAAATCACAATTTTTGACAACTGATTGGTATGTTCCATAAAATTTCATCAATAACTCATTTAGTGGTTGTGTGTCATTTTAAAGTAATTATATTAACCCTCAAAGTGTAAATTACATGATACCATGGTAAGAGTTAAAAGGGTTATTAAGGTTTAAAACAAAATGTAAAGGATAAAAATAATTAAACAAGTATAATTTTGATTGGATGAAGTGTATTAGACCCAAAATAATTATATCTTAGACATAAATTAGTTTGGGACCAATTGGATTTGAAAACCAATTTATATTAATTTAATAATTTGAAGAATTTCAAGAGTACCCATCCCCTCTCCTTTAGAAGGGAACCCATTATTATATATTCTTAAAACCTAAAAAACTATTTGTTTCAGCCAGTATCTACCCTAATCCATTCCTAGAATCCCTCCCCATATTTTTGATGCCTTAGTTGAGGCAGAACACCCTCCTAAGCAGTGTTAAGGTGTTAATCAAAGGAGATCATATGAAGGAGAGGTATCATTTTTAATTAAGTGTTTCTATGTTATTTCTTCTTAATATTCATTAAAAAAATTATTCAATAATGATGAAATAATAAATAAATTATCCTCAATATACTAATATTTTAGTATGTTAATATCATCACCTAAATCCATATCCACTTCCATCAAATGGAAAAAAAATTAATCGTTTGTGCGTATGTGTGAACTATCACCTCCACGAACAGATATAATTTAATTTCCATCATCCTCTCACAAGAATGGTCAAAATTATGGAATTAATGTTTATCTATTACATTCATGAAATATTTATCATTTTGAAAATATAATATATCCTTATTTTCTTACCTTTCTATACACCAGAAAATGATATTGTCGTTCATGCATACGTGTGAACTATCACTCCACAAAGTGATGTGATTTATTTCTCTTAACCACATCACATGGATGATATATATAATTATATTTTAATGATTAATATGATATTATGATCATTCTGTAATGATAAAATTATAATTATCTCTTTTCTATAATGGTCATTAAAAAACTAGAACTTTACTCATGCGTACGTACGACCTACCGTCTCCATGATTATAACATTGCTCATTTTTCATAACCATACATAAATAATTATATTTAAAAATGTTATTTATGTATTAAAGTGATTTATATTTCATGAATATTATTCTGGAGATGATGTAATTATGAACACTATGACTATCAGCTTCATACCAAATTGATTTTGGACTCTAGTATCAAATATCTTCAAAACATCTAATATGAACATAAATAATTAATTAATTGTTATAACATGATAATAGGTGGTATAAAATGAATTATAAACATTAAAATGGTTCTCAATAAATTAAATTATTAACCTAATTTTATTATTCAGTAAGATAAATATTGTCTATGATGAGTCAGGCTCAAGGGAAGAGATTTTTTCTCAATCTCCTTTCATTGAGGCATTTCTTGATGATATGCAACATTATTCTTTTGTAAGGTGTATATAATACCATTTTACATTTAATATCCATATTTTACCTATCCTAATGTTATTTTATGTTTTTTTAAATTTTATTCTTTCATATCGATTATCTTTTAAAAGTTCAATGTGGTATGGGATGCATTGAATGTTTAAAGATTTAATTATTAATTTTTTTCTCCATGTCAATATTTTGGATATTATTTTACATATTTATTATATAGATATAAAATTAAATTAAAGGACATTTATATATATTTTTAATTTAATTAAAATGTTATAAAAATGAATTTTTCACAATTTTTATACAGAATGTTTTGACAAATGACAAAAGTAATGTTCTTTTTAATGTATATGATAAAAAAAACTTCTCCACAATCATGCCCATTATTTTATATTTTCATTCCTCTAAAATCCTTAATGTTTTTAAAATAAATTTAAACCATTTCCCCCTCTTCTGATTATTTTGTATTGTCAATTCTTTTTGGTAAGGGACTTTCTTTTAAAACCACTTTTAAAGTTACTCATTCAACTATTTTTACAAAATCCAAAATGAATTTTTTTTAACTATTATGGTATTAATGGATTTTAATAATTTTATTTCTCTTTAATGTTTTAATTTTTTATTTACAAGTTTAAAATTTTATTTTCAAATAATTTTTTTTTATTTTTGAGTGCATGACTTTGTAAAAATAAAATGTGATTTCAAAGTGGAAAACTTATTATTGTTTTATTCGTGATTTATGTGTTGTGCTATGTTTTGGGTATTGGAATTTGTTTATGTATATGGTTGGTTTCATGATAAATTGTGGGTGGGTGAGCCCATGATAAATCTCTAATTCATTGGGTAATAAGACGGAGTTAAGCGGTTGGGTTTCTCCTAAGAGATTAAGGGAGTATACTGTGATGGGTATTTCAAATGTAACCATAATGGTTACTCCCAATATAGTTGTTAAAGCTACTATGAAAGAATTAAATGGATTACACAAGTTACCTTTAAGATTTATGATTTCTATGGAGTTTTATATGAATCTTATGATTTCATGAGGTATGGTATATAGTTTATGTTTTATTAGTGAAATGTATAACTTTGTGTAAATTTTTACATGGGTTTAAAGTATTCATGGACTAATGGTTTATTTATTAATTTTATGTCCCCTATTGAGATTTTTTTTCTCATCCCATGTTTTAAAATGTTTTTCACAGTTCTTAATATTGGGAAGGGAAAATATAATGTCATGATGAAATAATTGAAGATTTGTCTTCAAAAGATGTTAAGTTTTTTAAGGGGTTTCCTATGGTGGAAAAGTAAAAATATAATATTAGAGTACATATGTAATGTATGAGTCTATTTTGAAATAATTTTTCCTAATTCTCTAAAACTCTAAAATAAAAAGGTCATATAATGGGAATTCAATTTAAAAACCACTAGAATAAGTTATGTTTAAGGATGAGTCCTTATAGTTTGTATCAAAGGACGGTTTAGACAACTTTAAAGATTAGGATTATTTCTTAAGAGTTAGGGATATAATCATGAGTTTATAATTTTTAAGTTAATCATATGTAAAATATATTAGAAACCCATTTCAGGTTTTATGTTATGAAATTTTAAGGTGACTAACAGTATTTTTGGGGACATTTATTTTTTAGGAAATTTTGGGTTATTACTTTTTGGATGAGAAATGAAAGGTTTGAGAAAAACATTGAGGTTAAAACATGTTATGGTTATTTTTGAGGACTTTATAATATTTTTGGAATGTTATGAAAATTATATAATTTTAAAAAAATAAAACCTGTAGGATGGTTGAAAACCCATCATGTGTGGCAATGCCATGAGAATCGAACCCACAACCAAAGGATGACAAGGGTTTATTGCCTACCACTAGCCTATGTGATGTCCTAGTTAGTATAAATTCATTATTTTTAGTCAAATAATTTTATGTATTAAGAATGATTTGATTTTTGAACCCATGTTTTATCAAAATAGATAATATTGGGATTGTAAAATGAATTTGTGATTAAGTGATTAAAGTTATTTCAGAAGACGTTTACTATTTTTGGAATCCTATATGATTAAGGTAAATAGAATACCATGGGATTTTAATTGAGGAGTAAACATTGAATTATATTATTGAGGAATGATTTATTTAACTGTAAAATTATGGTGATTCAATTTATTTATGGAAATAATTAGCATATCTTATAGATTATGTGATTTTGGAAATTACATTTTTGGTATGAGACATTTACAATGATTGATTTTGTTTGGAGATAATTATTATAATTTATCTTAAAGGATTATGTGATCAAATCCTTCCGAATTTTGGGTTTGAATATTAGTATAGAATATTTTTAAGGAATTTTAAGTATAGTTAATTTTGGGATGGTCTATGTTGAACT
Organism: Viscum album; assembly: GCA_963277665.1. Classification (NCBI taxonomy): domain Eukaryota; kingdom Viridiplantae; phylum Streptophyta; class Magnoliopsida; order Santalales; family Viscaceae; genus Viscum; species Viscum album. Next base: position 2,110,695,755 of record OY728157.1, on the reverse strand, counting down.
TCAGGTATTACTATTGAATTTTGGAGATTAATGTAGTTTTTAATTATATAAAATATTATTTTTGGGGGTAATTATATTATCTTATACTAACCATTTTGGTTTTGGATAAGGTTTCCTGATAGTAGAAATATATATTTAATCTTTTGTGGATTATTTGATTCTATATAAATTGATTCTAGTGTATCAAGTATGAAAAAATTCATCTTAAATACTCATTATTTGGAGAAAAAGATGAGTTTGTGGCAAAATTTGAGTAATGTGTGAAACTATACTTTTAAAGTAAGTATATTTATTTATGTTAATAATCTAGGAAATAAATAATTTCCTAAACTCAATGAAATGGTTCTTAAAACAAAAAATTTATCCATTTACTTTTCTTACTAAGAAATCAATAACCTTTTAACTAATGATAGATGTATAGTTCTGTGATTGAAGACTTTCTCCAAACCTTGTTTTCTATCACTGTCCATCAAAACATGATGGTTAGTTTTATCATCCATGTCTATGTTTTTCTACATTTAATCCTTGTATGTGTTATCTTAGGTGACCTTCATTCTTCCCTTTCTTTATTTTAATGTGTATGTTTTATTTATCCTGTTTCTGATGTGGGATTTCAAAAAAGCTATTTTGATAAGTCAAACTGCTAGTTTTTGGTCCTGAGTTCAAATTGAGAGAACCCGGTTTATTAATGTGTGGGAGAATGTAACATCTTGAGTTTTTAAAATTAAATATTTTCATCAATGTTGTATATGATTCGCCACATTAAGATTGAATGAACAATTAAATAATGTTATTTAAATAGTTCCGTTATTAAATAGCCATTAAAATTATGAGAATGAACAATATGAATTGAATTATGAAAATATGGTTTACACATGTATATATAATCAATTATTTATTGAAAATTTATTTAATAATTAATTTAATTTTTTTAAAAATAAAAGGAATTTTTTATGAAAAACTATTTAAACATGTACAAGTGTTTTTTATACAAATATGTTAATAAATCGCCTTATTTTGATTACATTAATGAAATATATATATAATATTGATTCTAATGTTTCAAATTCATTTTATGTGTTTTCTATACATTATATAATAATAAATCCAATTTTATGCTTAAAATAAGTATTTTTCAAAAAAGGAAGTTTTGCCGCCTTTTGATGGAGAACCCATTTTAAATCTAGTTTTTAACACTTTTATAGGTTGTATTTGGAAAAATAAACTTATTCATTGAAAGTGGAGTATCAAAATTTACTTTTGATTATTTTTTGTTATTTTTATAATAAGATTCATTTCTAATGAATAGTGAAAAATACTGCATTTTAATTCGACCACAAAATTCATATTTTATAAATATTAGAAACAAGAATAGAAAAATAGAATATAATAAATATAAGAAGCAATAGATCCCAGATGATTGAAATAGTGTATAACCAAGGTTTCATTTATATAAATTGAATCCCATCAGCCGTAAAGGATCCAAGATTAAAGAAATATAAAATACTTTCATCCTCAGATGATTTGGAAGCCAGGACATCATCCACATTATTCCCCTCTCACCACGTGTGGGAAATCTCCATGTGATTGTTCTTGAGGTGATTTCAATATATAATGATATAAGTGACTTCCCATGGCATGTTTCCTTATCCAAAAAGAGCCTTAAAAATTGTTAAAGAATCATTTTCCACTACCTCAGTGGATAAAATCCACTGTTTGCACAATCTCAAGCCCATGAAAAGGGCCTACACCTCAGCCTACAATGAGTCACCTCTTCTAAAACAATTTTTTATAAGCATACCCCATTGGTCCCTAATCACTCCTCCCCAGCACATGATCCCCATGGGGCATGACCCATTCATATTAAGCTTGAGACCATGGTGATGAGGGTTCCACTAAACCCATTGCCCCTGCCTCTTCCTAGTAGTATGTTATAGGAGGAGCTAGAGGCGATCAGAGGCATCAACGATGGTGCTGATAGAAAATCCTTGCAGAACCTAGACAAATACAAAATGGTGTTCCTAGATTTAAAAATTATACTTTTTTGAGTGCATGAAATATTATTGTGTTGAACATATCTTCTTACGCTCCAAATGCACCAATAACCTGAAAGTATAATGATGGTTCTAATAATTTTCTTAGAGCCATGTTCATGAGTACCCTGGAACCACCTATCCAAGAAACTGTCGAATACTCCATCATGAAGTGACCAACCTTCAAACTCCCTGAAGTAATTACACACCCAAGTCACCCAATCACTTTTGAAGAAAATATTCTCCAGCTATTCTATTTTCAGATCCTTATAGCATCGACACATTGAAGCCATCTAGATGACCACCCACTGAATGTTCTCCTCAGTAGGTAAATCCATCTTCTTAGCACACCATAATAAAAAAAATTAAACTTGTACGAGACCTCCCTAAACCAAAGAGTCTCCCCCACCACAGTTCATGATTAACCTCATACCCCCTTATGTCAAATAAATCCTTGACAGAAAAGACACCAGATGATGAACCTGTAAAAATGAATCTATGTGGTTCATCATTTAAAATAATGTTATCAGAAACAATAAGTTTATTATCATCCAAGAATGATGAATAAACCAAGGATGATCAAAAGCCTCACAAAACATTATATCGAGCATAGGAAATCTAGGAAACCACAACCTCACTACCCCTAGTCATGTTTCAATAAGTTGATACCCACCCTTCAACCAAAATCCACTGAGAATGTTGCTAAAGATTGATAATAAAAGGGAGAACCATTTTCCAAATGATCAAAGAACGAGACCTCTGAATTCCCTCCTCTAGCCTATATTTTCATTGTATGGTCCTTCACCATAAGGTCCACCCTTCCAAAGCATCCCATGCTAGCTTAGCATGCATTCCCTGTATGGTCGCCTCAACACTTATAATATTGATACCACCCTCTGAAATGGGCTTTAAAAGATTCTTCCATAACTCCCATTGGTGAATCCCTTCCATCTCCCCATATCATATTAAAGAGACCATAAAAATTTCCATATTTTCTACTATACACCAAGGAACTTTAACTAAATAAAGAGCATGCAATGGGTTGGATGTCAACACACTGTTAACAAGAGTTATATGCCCCAGAAGGATAAAAACTTGTTAATTTATTTATATAGATATATTATCATTTTAATTGGGTTTGAAGTATAATTAAGTAATTTTTTATTAGTTAATAAAATATACATCATTGGAGTAAATTTCACATTGAAAATGGATATAACAAATTTGTGAACTTTTGAACATTTTTACTTTAAAAACTTTTTTTCTCATTCTGTCAATGGGATTATTTATTAATTAATTTATGAAAATCATGTGATTTGAATTTATAAAAATGGATTCCATATTTGGAGTCATAAGGTATAAATTATGTAAATAAGTCCCTTTTATTTTTTGACATTATTAATAGTAACATTTGTACTATTTTTATTGCCACAATTAAGCGTAAATCGAGTAATTAAAGGTAAAAATAATATTATAAATAATGAAAAATCACCCTCACACCTATCCTAATTTCATTGGATGAGTCTGTTTATAGAAAAATAATTCTTGGGTCTAATTTATATCCTTTATATGCCACTAGGGTGTGACTAAGACATTTATAATATTATATTCAAATAGAAGAAAAATTTTGTCACACTCTTGTTTTTCTCAAGAAAAGTATTTTTAATATGGGATTATACGAGGGATATCTTCAAAAATATATACTATTTATGAAGATAAAAATATTACCAACATCATACTAATTTATTTATACTTTTTGGGAATATATAATTTAATTAAATTTTGACATAATGATGATGCAATAATTGCTTTATTAATGGAGGAAACAAATACATGATATTAAAAATTTTAAAATAAATATAATTTGATATAATTTATAACATCCATGAATTTTATGGATGAAATTGACATGTTAGGGATGATTTAATAGAGTTTTTTTAAGATATCTAGTTTTTGTAGAATTTTAAAAAATAAACTAATGAATAGTGTCAAAATTGACACTATAGATATTTAAAAATAAATAATATTTTAATAAATAATATAAAATTTATAAAAATAAAAAATTCATCCAAATTATTGGGATAAGTCAAAAATTTCATAAATAACTCATTTAGGGTCTTTTTCATTTTACAAAAATTATATTAACCCTTAAAGTGTAAATTACATGATATCATGGTAAGAGTTAAAAGGGTTATTAAGGTTTAAAAAAAGACAATGATTAAAAAAATAATAAAAATGTATAATTTTTATTTTATTAAAGGGATTTAACCAAAAAACATCATATATTAAAAATAAATCAATTTGGGACAATTTGGATTTGAAAATTAATTTATATTAATTAAATAATTTGGTGAATTCCAAGACTGCCCCTCCCATCTCTTATAAAAGAAAACCAATTCTTCACTATTATTTACACCTCAAAACCTATTTAGATCACAAAATATATACCCAAGTCCCTTCCTAGAATCAATACCCATATTCATGAGGCCTTATTTGAGGCATAAAACCCTCTTTATAGGAGTTAAGTGTTAATCCAAATAGATAGTCTGAAGGAGAGGTATCGTTTCTAATTAAGTATTTTTATTTTATTTTTTCTTTTTCTTCATTCAAATATATCCAAACATGATGAAATAATAAATCCAGTTTCCTCAATATAATGATATTTTATTATGTTAATATCATCACCTAAATCTTTCTCCACTTCTATCAAATGGGAAAATAATTAATCATTTGTGCGTACGTGTGAACTATCACCTCCACCAACCGATATAATTTATTTTCCATCACCATCTCCAAAGACAAGTTGTAATGATGAAATAAATATTTTTATATTATATTCATGATATATTTATCATTATGAAAATATAATATATCTTTTACTTTCTTATTTTTCCATGCACAAGAAAATGATAACATTGCTTGTGCGTACGTGTGAACTATCACTTCAAGAAGCAAAGTGATTCATTTTTCTTCACCGCATCACATGGATGATATATTTATAAGTATATTTTAATGATTAGTATTATATTATGATCATTTTTTAATTTTAAAATTATAATTACCTCTTTTCCATAATGATCGTTGAAAAATGGAAACGTTACTCATGTGTACGTACGACCTACCACCTCCACAATTATAACATTTCTCATTTTTCATAACCATACATAAACAGATCACTTTAAAATTATAATTGATGTTTGAAAGTGATTACTATTTCGTGAATATTATTTTGAAGATGATGGAATTATGACAACTATGACTTTTGACTTCCTACCAAATTCATTCTGGACTTAAGTGTCGAATATCATCAAAACATACAAAATAATTTTAAATAATCAAATAATTATTAAAAACTGATAATAAGTGATATAAAAGAAATAGTAAACATTAAAAAGGTTCTCATGAAAATAAATAATTAACCTTTGTTTATAATTCATAGTGATAAAGGTTGTACATGATGAGTCAGACTCAAGATTAGGGATTTTTTCTCAATCTCCTTTCATTGAGGAATTTCCTATACTGAAATGTTATTATGTTAATATCATCACCTAAATCCATCTCTACTTATATCAAATAGGAAAAAAATTAATTGTTTTTGCGTACGTGTGAACTATCACCTCCACAAACCGATAAATTTTTTTCCCATTACCGTCTCTCAAGACTGGTTATAATGATGGAATAAATGATTATATATTATATTCATGATTTATTTATCATTATAATAAAATTATATATCAATTAATTTCTTATCTTACATGCACATAAAAATTATGACGTCATTCATACGTATGTGTGAACTATCACCTCCACAAAGCGATGAGATTCATTTTTCTTAACCACATCACAGTTATAATATATATAATTATATTTAAATTATTAATATGAAATTTATGATATTATGATGATTTTGGAAATATGAAAAACAATTTCCTTCTTTATATAATGATCAATAAAAAGTGGGAACATTACTCATGCGTACATACAGCCTACCGTCTCCATGATTATAATGTTGCTCATTTTTAAAAATTGTACCTAAATGGTTTGATTTAAAAATAAAATTAATGTTTAAAAGTTATTATTATGTCATAAATATTATTATTTTCATGATGGACTAATGGCCACTTTTGGAAATAAACAGCATACCAAGTCTTTTTGGACTTATGTAATGAGTATTATCAAAACATCTAACATGAACTTAAATAATTATATATTTTGTTATAATATTTTGATAAATGATATAAATGTAATATTAAACTTGAAAAAGATTCTCAAGAAAGTAAATAATTAACTTAAGTTTGTTATTCCTGAAGATAAAGAACATACGTGAAGAATCAGACTCAATGTAATGAACATCATCTCAATCTTCTTTCATGGAGAAATATTTTGATGTTATACACCACCTTATTTTATAAGGTGTATGAACTTCCCCTTGGAATTTAAATTTCATTCAAATATTTTCAAAGGGAATATTTCTATATGAAGTGTTTTAATTTCTTTACAAACGATAGAATAAATGTTCCATTTTAACGTATATGATTATAATGACCTCTCCACCGCCATGATTGTTATTTGATATTTTTCTACCTCTACAACCCATAATTTTTTAAAGGAAAAATAAATCACTTATTCCATTTTATGGGTATTTTGGTATTGAAAACGGTTTTGAAAATAGAATGATTATTTCAATATCTTACTATTTTATTAAGTAATTTACATTTTGAGGGTCAAAATAATAACCATAAGATGCCAAATGACTAATAAAGGAGTCATTTTGATGAAATTTTAGGACTAAAACCAACTAGTTGGCCGAATATTTGATTTTTATATATTTTATATCATTTAATAAAATATTCTAAATTTTAAAATACCATTAGTGTCAGTTTTGACACTATTCATTTATTGACTTTTTAAAAATATCATATCTTCATGATATAGATGAAAAACTCTTTTAACACATCACTAACATGTCAAAGTCATCTAATAAAATTTTTTATGGCATAAATTATACAAGATTATATTTATTATAACATTTCTAAAATAATTTTTTTATTCTTCCATTAATGAAGCAATTACTCTATCATCATTACATCACACATTAATTTAACTATTTGTTTTGTAAAAATTAAAAAAATACCATGATATGGGTATAAAATTTAGCTTCTTAACTACTATTTATAGTCAAATAAATTCCTTATATAGACCCATATTAAAAATAAATTACTTGTTAAAAACAAAAGTGTAACAAAAATGACTTTTCATTTAATATAATATTATAAATGCATTAAAGTCATCCAAGTGGCTCCATGTGGTCCTAAAATCAAACCAAAGATGCTCTTGGTCAGAAAAAACTCATCTGATTAAATTATAAAAAGTGTAAGGACAATTTTATATTTTTATAATATAATTTTTACAATATCAGTTTTTACCTTTAGTTGTCCGATTTACCCTTATCCATGGTAATAAAATTTATTACTAAAGTTACTATTTATAATTTACAAAAATTAAAAGTGAACCATTTAAATAATTTGGACCTTCTGATTACAAATATGGAATCAATTTTTCAAAATTCAAAATAAAAAATTATCAGAAATTAATTAAAAATTAATCTTGTTGATGAAATAAGAAAATGACTTTTTAATGTAAAATGTTCAAAAGTTCACATAGTTTTTATATCCAATTTCAATGTGAAATTGATTTTAATGACCTATATTGTATTAACTGATAAATTAATTACCTAATTATAATTTAAAAACATTGTAAAATATTTTTTAACACTATAACTAATTTGGGTGAAAAAGTAGTTCTCAATTATAATGCATTATTTTTTCACTATTAATCAAAAAATTTAATATCATCATAAAAATACCAAAAAGTTTACCGAAGTAAATTTTTATGTCTTTCATCCAAAAAAGAATCTTATTTTTTCAAATATAACTTATAAATGTGACAAAAACTAGATATAAAATTAGTGCGTCATCAAAAGGTGGAAAACCCCCTTTTTTGAAAAATATATCTTTTATTTTTAAAATTTCATTTGTTATTATATCATATCCATAAAACACATAATATGAATGTTAAAAATTATACTAAATATATTACATATACATTTCCTTAATATAATCCAACTAGAGTGATTATATTATTTATAAAACACATTTGTGAACATTTAAATAGTTTTTTCAGAAAAACATTTCATTTTAAAAACTTAGGATGTTACATTTTCCACCCTTTATAAACTGAATCCTCTTAATTTGAACTCAGGATCAAAAAATAAGGTTTGAGTTTTCAAAATACCTTTATTTAAATCCCACATCAAAAGAAGGGTCAATAAAAATTATACTTCAAAAGAAATAGAGGAAAGTATGAAGGTCACCTAAAATAACACATACTAGGCTTCCATATAGGAAAAATGGAAATAGAAGATAAAAATAACCATCATGGTCTGATGGATAGTGATAAAAAACCTAGTTTTGAGAAAGTTAACAATCACAAAACCATAAATCTATAACAGGTTAAAAGGCCATTGATTCCTTAGTAAGAAAAGTAAACATATAATTTTTTTTCTTTAATATATTTTTAATAGAGTTGAGGAATTATTTTACTAACACTACTGGAAATGCTATTTTTCCCAACAGGTGTTTACCAACGGTTTTCCAAAACCGTTGGGCTTGAAGGATTAATAAAGCCTTTCCCAACGGTTCATTTAAACCGTTGGGAAAAGCCACCCCTTTGCCAACGGTTTGAAGAAACCGTTGGTAAAGGGGTGTGTTAATCACCTTTTTCCAACAGTTCTTTGAACCGTTGGCAAAGGGTCACCCCTTTGCCAACGGTTTCCTCAAACTGTTGGCAAAGGGGTCCTTAGCATCTCTTTCCCAATGGTTCTTTAAAACCGTTGGGAATTATTTCACCCAAATCCAGCAGCGAGGCTGCTCTCCCCCATTCGCACAAAACCTAATTTCATCCGCTCCACCGCTCTCCTCTCGTGAAATCCCCTATCCAAAGAGGTGAAAACCATCTGAAATCAGGTATCTTTTCATTTATACACATATACTTCCTTATTTTTATTGTTATTGCTTTAGTATTTTAGTTTTAAGTTATCAATCCACCTCCAGCTCTCTGCTGCTCTCCAAATCCCCCATCCGAATAGGTGAAAACCCATTTGAATCATCTCAAATCAAGTAATTTTTTCTTTATACACATATGGTACCTTGTTTTTATTGTTATTGATATAATATTTTAGTTTTAAGTTTGGATTTGATTTGATTTCACCGTGTAAAATAGGGAAATGAATAAATATTTTGTTAATTAATTAGTTTCCCCTGGAATATCAGTTGTGTTATAATGTCCATGCTAAATAAAGGGGTAATGTAATAAAAGACCTTGAATAAATAAATTGTGGAAGTTGGGGTATGTTTCCTCTATGAGAGGTTTTTTGTTGTGTTTCATTGTATGTTGTAGGCTGTTTTATGGGGATTGAGGTGACCAGTTGGGCTTTGTGATATGTGGGGTTGTAATGTGATGGTTAGTGGGCATGGATGTGTCATGTGAAGTTGTATGATAGTGATGATGTGTGGTGGTGTTGTGTCGTGTGGAGGTGTTGTGTGATGAAGTTGTGGTGTATAATGTGGTGAGGTGGTTTTGGTTGTGCGGTGGTTTGTGATGTGCAATATTTTTATTGTGATATGTGGTTGTTTTGGTGAGATGGTTGGTCGATGTAACATGGTGTCGATGGTTATTGTGAGATGGTGAGTTGTTGTGTGGTGGTTTTATTAGTTTCCTGGTTATCTATGGAATAAATTATGCTATTAAAACAAAAAAAACAAGATATTAAATAAATGAGATGGAATAGAAATGGATGTGTGGTAAATGGATTTAATTAATTTAACATTAAATGAATGGACAATGTAAGTGTGAATGAAGTGGCTTATAAATGAATGTGAGAAATGCTATGAGTCTTGTGTGGTGGTGGTGTGGTTTATGTGTTTTATGGTAGTAGTGAAGTGTGTGATTATGTAGTTAATGTGAACCCATAGGTTGAGTATTTTGTGCTATCTATATATCATGTATTTTTATGTTATTTCTACACATTCCAGGGGGGTGGTATGTCTAGGTGGTGGTGGTGGGGTTGCAGGGGAGGGGGGTGTGGTCTGTTTGGGAGGGTGGGCGGGGCTATCCAGGGGGGTACGGGGTGTCCAGGGGGGTACGGGGGTGGGCGGGCTGTCCACGGGGGTGGCCGGGCTGTCAAGGAGGGGTGGACGGGCTGTCCAGGGGGGGTGGGTGGGCTGGCCACGGGGGGTAGGGGTGTCCAGGGGGGTGGGTGGGCTATCCAAGGGGGTGGGGGGGCTGTCCATAGGGAGAAGGGGTGTCGAGGGGGGTGGGTGGGATGTCCACGGGGGTGGTTGGGTTGTCTAGGTGGTAGGGGGTGTCCACGGGGGTGGGCGGGGCTGTCCAGGGGGTGTGGGCTATCCTGGGGGTCTGGGTGGGGTGTCCTGGTGGGGGAGGGGTGTGTGGGGTGTCCAGGTGGGGTGGTATGTCTAGGTGGTGGTGGTGGGGTTGCAGGGAAGGGGGGTGTGGGCTGTTTGGGAGGGTGGGAAGGGCTATCCAGGGGGGGTACGGGGTGTCCAGGGGGGTATGGGGGTGGGCGGGCTGTCCACAAGGGTGGACGGGCTGTCCACGGGGGTGGCCGGGCTGTTAAGGAGGGGTGGGCGGGCTGTCCAGGGGGGGGGGGGGGTGGGTGGGCTGGCCACGGGAGGTAGGGGTGTCCAGGGGGGTGGGCGGGCTATCCAAGGGGGTGGGGGGGTTGTCCATAGGGAGAAGGGGTGTCGAGGGGGGTGGGTGGGCTGTCCACGGGGGTGGTTGGGCTGTCTAGGGGGTAGGGGGCGTCCACGGGGGTGGGTGGGTTGTCCACGGGGGTGGGCGGGGCTGTCCACGGGGGTGGGAAAGGCTGTCCACGGGGGTGGGCGGGGCTGTCCAGGGGGTGTGGGCTGTCCTGGGGGTCTGGGTGGGGTGTCCTGGTGGGGGAGGGGTGTGTGGGGTGTCCAGGAGGGTTGGTATGTCTAGGTGTTGGTGGTGGGGTTTCAGGGGAGGGGGGTGTGGGCTGTTTGGGAGGGTGGGCGGGGCTATCCCGGGGGGGGGGGGGGTACGGGGTGTCCAGGGGGGTACGGGGGTGGGCGGGCTATCCACAAGGGTGGACGGGCTGTCCACGGGGGTGGCCGGGCTGTCAAGGAGGGGTGGGCGGGCTGTCCAGGGGGGGTGGGTGGGCTGGCCACAGGGGGTAGGGGTGTCCAGGGTTGTGGGCGTGCTATCCAAGGGGGTGGGGGGCTGTCTATAGGGAGAAGGGGTGTCGAGGGGGGTGGGTGGGCTGTCCACGGGGGTGGTTGGGCTGTCTAGGGGGTAGGGGGTGTCCATGGGGGTGGGTGGGTTGTCCACGGGGGTGGGCGGGGCTGTCCACGAGGGTACCCTACTAATATGGTTATGAGATGAGGCATGCTCTTATGTGATAACACATTAAGTTCTTGTTGGTTTTACATTTTTTCAATAACACATTAGTATGTTTTTTTCACATGTCTAGTTGATACCATGATTATTTTCTTCCTTTATCGTTTAATTAAATGTATTTTCTATTAAAGTTCAATCCTATTGAATTGTTTATGACAAAATGACTTATATGAATTTTTTTACAGAATGGACAGAAGTTTGATGTATGAAACCGATCGTATCTCAAGCGATTTTCAAAACAATTTGGAGAGCTTTATAGATTTTGCATTTCACAATGCTTCAGATAGTGGTCGCATACACTGCCCATGTTCCAATTGTATTGGTAGACCTTGGTTGAGTCGTGAAGAAGTCAGCTACCACATAACCAAAAATGGTTTTCAAGCAAACTACTTTGTGTGGTATCACAATGGGGAGAAAATGAAATCTCAAATTGGTGATGATCGAAATGAAAGGACTGGAATGGAGAATTTGTTAGATGATCGGTTTCTGTTTATTCGTCATCATGAAAAAGAAAGGATTCCGACTCAAGAAGACGTCGATATGAGGACAACTGATGCATCTAGTGAAAATGATGATATTGATAGGGTGAAAAAATTGAATGATGCTGCCACGACTCCAGTATATCGACAATGCGATAAAATGAAAAAGCTGGAATTTTTAATCCGATTGTTTCATGGAAAAACTATGTATGTGATTTCTAATACAGCAATCGATTACATTCTTACCCTCTTGAAGGATTTACTTCCATATTATGCAGATATTCTCTCAAACCACTATATGGCATGGAAGTTAGTTGAAGAACTTGGATTTTCCAGAAACAAAATTCATGCTTGCCCGAAAGATTGCAGTTTATTCTGGGAAGAAACCGCTGAACGAAATGAATGTATAAAATGTGGCACATCCCTCTGGAAGTCAAAATCTGATGGAACACCATCCCGCGTTCCACAGAAAGTAATGTGGCACTTTCCATTGATCCCAGACTCCAGAATCTTTTTATGTCTGATGACATATCAATAAAAATGAGATGGCATGATACCGAGAGAAAGAAGACTAATGATGAGTTGGTTCATCCTGCAGATGGATTTGCATGGCAGAGATTTGATGCTCGACATCCTGATTTTGCAGCTGACGTGCGTAATGTGAGGCTGGGTCTTTCATGCGACGATTTTAATCCGTTTGGGTAGATGCTTACTTCGCACAACACATGGACAGTTTTTATACACATTTATAATCTTCCCCCATGGTTGTGTATGAAAAAATCTTTCACTTTCATGAGTATACTCATATCTGGTCCTTCTGATCCCGGCATTGATATTGATGTATACATGCAACCTTTAATAAAAGAGTTGAAACTTCTTTGGGATGTGGGTGTGCGCACATACGATGCATGTTCGAAAGACATATTTTAGATGCGTGCTGCGCTTATGTGGATGATCAATGATTTTCCGGCTTATGCAATGATGTATGGATGGAGCACGAAGGGAAAACTGTCATGTCCAGTTTGTATGAAGAATACACGATCCAGAAGACTGAAACATCGTTGTAGTTTCAGTTTTATGGGACATCGACGATTTTTGCCAAAGGATCATCCATATAGAATGAATCGTCGAAGATTTGATAATACTATAGAGACCGATGATCCACCTCAGCGTATGTCTGGAACTGATGTGCTTAATGAATTGAAAGATTTCAGTTTTTCATTCGGGAAGGGTCAAATGAAATCTGGAAAGAGAAAGAATGTTTCCACAGAAACCTGTTACAATTGGAGGAAGAGGAGTATCTTTTTTGATTTGCCTTATTGGTCAACCAATTTGCTACGTCATTGCTTAGAAGTAATACATATTGAAAAGAATATATGTGAAATGTTTCTTTCAGTTATTCTAAATGTCAAGGGGAAGACAAAAGATGATTTACGATCTCGACGTGACTTGGTGGATTGGGGCATCAGACCAGAATTGCATCCTGTGCGTATCAGTGAAAATAAATGGCAACTTCCATGTGCTTCTTATGTGATGACACCTACTGAAAAAAAAAACAATTTTTGGAAGTATTAGAGACTATTAGAGTTCCTGATGGCTATTCAAGAAACATATCTAAATGGGTCAACAGAAGAGAGTTGAAGATAAAATCTTTGAAGACTCATGATTATCACGTTCTACTGCATGAGTTGCTTCCAATAGCAATCCGTCATCTTTTGTCCAATAATGTAAGGGTGGGTGTTATTCGGTGTGCCATTTGTTTAGAGATCTTTGTGCTAAGAAGTTGTACAAGTCTTTCTTGCAAAAAATGTTGACAGATGCCCCATTAATTTTGTGTGAGTTGGAGAAAATATTTCCCCCATCATTTTTCACATGCATGCTGCATCTGACTGTCCATATTCCAACTGAAATACTTCTCGGATGACCTGTTTCTTTTCGTTGGATGTATCCAACTGAAAGAAATATGTTCACATTAAAGTCTTATGTTCGAAACAAGAATCATCCCGAAGGTTCTATCGTGAACGGTTACTTAGCTCAAGAATGTATGGATTTCTGTTCAATGTATTTGTCTGATCTTACTACAAGAATAAACAGACCAATGAGAAATGAAGAAGACAATATGAGAAAATTGAACCCAGTTTTCCATCACTTCCTCAAACAGGAGGAATTCCTGGATCATATACATTGAAGACATTAATCCATGAAGAGCGGGAGATGGCACATTGCACAGTTTTGTTCAACTGTGATTTGTTCGATGACTATATCAGGTAACAAAATTGAATATGTATATCTTACATATATATCTGTTAAACTATTCATATTTTTTTATCTACAGGGAACATAAAACAATGATAAATAGGAAGCATCGTTCTTTATCCTTTGATAAGAAGAGAGACTTTGCATAGAAAAGAGTTTTCTTCTTGGTTAAAATTGAAGGTAAAAATATTACTGTTTAAATTAATTATTTCAATATTTACTTAAGTTTAACTGTCATTTATATTGCAGGTATTGATTTTGTCTGCTGACTCTGTCTCTGAGGAAATAAGAGCTTTGGATTTTGGTCCTAATACCGTGGTTCGTGACTGTAAATCAATGTTATCAATGGGTATAGATTTATTGTCACTGAACGAGCCAAAAACATGAGAACACAACATGATGGTATTATGGTTACTACCACAACAGATTTTTATGCCAGTGCATCAGATAGTAGACCGCGACTTGAAAATGTGGGTTATTATGGAGTCGTTGAGAAAATAATAATATTGGATTATTACTCTCATGGACGAGTCACAATGATGAAATGCCATTGGTTTGATTTGATGACGAGACATGGCACATTTATTGATGATTGTGGATTTCGAGTAATTAATATGACCCTCACTCTTGCAACCGAGAAGAAACCATATGTGTTGGCATCAATGGCTAAACAAGTTTTTTATGTTAAAGATCAACTTCAACCTGAATTTGGTGTCATAGTTGAAGTAATTCCAAGGACATATTTTTGATGATGCTGATGATGGAATTGACACTGTCCCTATTGCCATTGGAACCAATCCATTTATTTCTTTTGATGACTCCAATAGCTCAATTTTCAGAGTTGATTGTGAACCTGAAGTTGTGGTTGGAAATATATAGAATCATTCATCCATGTTCTCAATTCTTTTGGTTTACCTCGAGTTGGGTTGTTAAGGTTGGTAATATTCATATTTATTTAGTATTGATCACAAATATGTTTTAGCTAACTTGACCGTTATGTGAATTTTCAATGTTTATTGGTTGCTGTTTTATTTGAATTGCATTTTCTAATTTGGAATTGAACTGTATTCAAACCAAATCAAACAATATTTCTAACTTGGTGAACATTACAACTTGTATGATTTATTAAATTCATTCAAGCTCTTCTAAAACAATTGATAGCTAAATTACCAATGAATCCCCTCATTCCCTCATATATTAGTTTTTTGGTTTACACATTAATTTTCTTTTTCTAATTAATTACATATTTGTTTTCCAATGAAGGAAATGCAGCCAATTGAAGAGAGACGAAGAAAAAAAATGGCGGAGAACAATCGTCGGATGATGAGATGGGCATTCCACCATTAGTGCCTACAGTGAGTACTTTATTTCAATATATATATATATATATATATTTACAGAATATATAATGTCATGTGATTAATTTTTTTTTGTAAACTTTTTTGTAGGATCCACCATTACGTCGACAGTTATTCGACGAGGAGCCTAGTACTGGTCCTAGTACTCAGGCCGGTGGTACGAGGAGGGTTCGTACCAGAGGTGGACGTAGAGCTGCGCGTGCCCAACTAGACCCTGCCCCTCCCACTTGACATTTCAACCTTCCCAAATTCTGATCCCGGTGTGTCGTTAGGGACACACGGGGATATTTAGACCTCCCATGTTTTCGCTACCTTCTGCATCTTCTGCCCCATCATTTTCACATCCCATGATGATTCCCACTCCCCAGTCAGCATCAGGTCATACAGCTGTTCCATCTTCTTTTCCTTCTACTTCTGTCTCTCCGAGCTTTTATATTCCATCGTCTTCGACTCCTGTTCCACCAGAGGGTGTTCCATCAGGTTCTGTGGATCCGGCGCCACTAATTGATCAGACTAGCGGCAAGTATATTTATAAAACCCTAACAAATTTTTATAGCAATATTTATTTTCATTATAACATGTTTTGATAAAATATTTGTTTTTCTTTCATGATAGATACATCTACTGACAGGAGGCGGGGGGGGGGGGGAGCGTACACTCATGCGTTTGGTGTGGAACCATCGCACACAGGTTATGGTGGAATATAATGAAGACAATTAGATGGTGAGAAAACAAGGGCAGCAATGTCAGAGTTTTATAGAGACGCTTGCCAAATACTCCGACATCATTCTCGTCAGCCCGCTGTCATGGAGACATTTGCCACATGAGGTCAAAGATAGAGCTTGGGCAGAGATATGGGTAAAAAAATCTGTTGTATTTAATGCCATGAATTATTTTTGTATTTATATGAATTAATATTTTGATTTCAGCTTCGATTTAATTTTACTGATGGTGAGGGTGCACGACTGGAACATCTAAAGGATTTAGGCGAGATTTGGAGAGCCTACAAGCATGAGTTGTATATTGGCTGGCGTGCTAGAGTTGGCACTGAGTTAGAGGCGGTACCAGTCGTGGATGATTGTCGTATAGAGCAGTATCATCAGATGATTACTCATTGGACGAGTACCCAGTTTAAGGTATGAATTACATTTGAGGTATTTAAATAATAACTTTCAAGTTTTTCATTAATATTATCCTTTGAATTATCAAATTTTATTTAGGAATCATCTGGAAAAAATAAAAAAAACATTGATGCAAAAAAATACCTCCATACACTAGGACGCACGACGATGCCGGATCATGAGAGGCAGCAGGTATGACAATTGTTTATAAGTTTTCTTTACGACTTACATTTTCTTTTGTTTCCTCAATTATTTAATTATTTGATAAAGTTTTTATATAACTTTTGTTTTCAATGTCATTGTAGAGGCAAGTACAAAATATTGAAGGACGTGTGCCTCGAGCAAAACTGTTTTGCTCGAGTAGACGAAAAAAGGATGGAAGTGCTGTCAACGAAGCGACTCAGCAGCAGATTGTAAGTTTTAATCTGTTGATTTTATATTTTAATATCTATTTCGTAACTTAATAATATATTTATATTTGTAATAGGATGCTTTATAGGCCCTCGATGCCCAAGAAGAAGACAATTTTGGGCCATCTGATCACTTACATCAGGTGTTGGGAGAGGATCATTCTGGCAGAGTACGCTGCCGACCTAGGATAGCCCCGACGAGGTATTGGCCTGCCTCAGGTACGAGTTGTAGTGCCACCGAGCTGCAGCAAGTTAGGGCAAAGGCAGAACAGGCTGATAAAAGGGCCACAGAGACGGCAGAACAGTCTGCTAGGGCAAACAATGCATTTATGAAATTTATTGAAGTTCTACGTCCAACAATTCCAGCAGAGGCCAGCCCAGCGATTGATGAATACATGTCGTCGATAAATTCTATATATGGTGCACCAGGTGGTAGTTCCAGTGGTGGTCAGGCCGATGTCCAGCTTGAAGATGATGATGGCGAGGAGTCTGATGCGGAAGAGGAGGGAGATGAGGAGGGCGAGGAGGAGGAGGAAGGCACTGTGGAGGGTGAGGACGATGAGGAGGACGATGACGAGGGCGATGATGATGATGATGATGGTGATGGTGATGTTGATGTGGGACATATTGATCCGTTACATTTTTGACTTATATTACTGAGATTTGATGTTTAATCTATTCTAGTTGTTGGTTTTATCTAGACTCGCAGTATAGTATTGGAGTTGAGTTATTTTTATATATTGTCTGTTTTTATGGATGTTGTTGTCTTTTAGTGGTTGTGTGTTTGTGAACTCCCTGGACAACCCCCCTCATTCTTGGACCCTGGACAACCCCCCCTCCCCCTTGGACCCCGAACACCCCCAAACACCCCCCGGACAGCCCCGCGGATAGCCCCGCGGACAGCCCCCCGTATAGCCCCCAACCGTCCACCCTGGACCCCGAACAGTCCCCCGGACAGCCCCTCGGACAACCCCCCACCCTCCCCCTTGGACCCCGGACAACCCCCCAAACACCCCCCGAACAGCCCCCTGAACAACCCCGGACAACCCCCTGAACAACCCCTGAACAACCCCTGAACAACCCCCTGAACAACCCCCGGACAGCCCCCTGAACAACCCCGAACAACCCCTGAACAACCCCCAAACACCCCTCGGACAGACCCCGCACAGCCCCCCCACCCTCCTCCTTTGTCCCCGGACAGCCCCCCGGACACCCACCGGACAGCCCCCCCGGACAGCCCCTGCGGACAGCCCCCTGGACAGCCCCCCGTACAGCCCCCAACCCTCCACCCTGGACCCCAGATAGCCCCCCGGACAGCCCCCCGGACAGCCCCCCACCCTCCCCCTTGGACCCCGGACAACCCCCCAAACACCCCCCCGGACAGCCCCCTGAACAACCCCGGACAACCCCCCTGAACAACCCCTGAACAACCCCTGAACAACCCCTGAACAACCCTTGAACAACCCCATGAACAACCCTCGGACAGCCCCCTGAACAACCCCGGACAACCCCCTGAACAACCCCCAAACACCCCCCGGACAGACCCCGCACAGCCCCCCCACCCTCCTCCTTGGTCCCCGGACAGCCCCCCGGACACCCACCGGACAGCCCCCCCGGACACCCCCCTGGACAGCCCCTCCACCTTCCTTAATTTCATTAGCTCTGAAATGTTTCATAGCACGATCAACTAAAATTTAATCCATACTAAATATGATATAAAAATATTCTATATGAATTTCCATAAGATTTTAAGTGAAATCAAAAAGTGAAATACGAAAAACTGACCAAACGCATTCGAAATGTGTTGATGCTTTAGGACAACGATCCATGGGTCATATGTGACGTGTACGAATCAACCCCGCCTCAATCCGAGGCGCGGTGCGGTCGGAACAACTCAAAGTGTATGTCTTTTGTTTCAAAAGGACATCATTTTAAGTGAAAAACATCAATTGGCATACGGAAAACCAGCCAAACGCATTCGGATTGTGTTGATACTTTAAGACAACTATCCATGGGTCATTTGAGAAGTGTACGAGTCAACCCCGCCTAAATCCGAGATGCGGTGTGGTCGGGACCACTCTAAGTGACTTTCTTTTGTTTAAAATGGACAGTATTTTAAGTACATACGGAAAACCGACCAAACGCATTCGGTTTCTATTGAAACTTTAGGAGAACGATCTATGGGTCATATGTGATGTGTACGAGTCAATTCCAACTCAATCCGAGGTGCGGTGTGGCCGACACCACTCAAAGTGTCTCTATTTTGTTTAAAATGGACTTCATTTTTAGTGAAAACAAAAAATGACATATGGAAAACTGACCAAACGCATTCGGTTTCTATTGAAACTTTAGGATAACGATCCATGGGTCATATGTGACGTGTACGAGTCAACGCCACCTCAATACGAGGCGCGGTGTGGCTGACACCACTCAAAGTGTCTCTATTTTGTTTAAAATGGACTTCATTTTTAGTGAAAACAAAAAATGACATACGGAAAACCGACCAAACGCATTCGGTTTCTGTTGAAACTTTAGGAGAACGATCCATGGGTCATATGTGACGTGTACGAGTCAACGCCACCTCAATACGAGGCACGGTGTGGCCGACACCACTCAAAGTGTCTCTATTTTGTTTAAAATGGACAGTATTTTGGCCGTTTATGACACCAGAACTGCGTTGTCGGTCACCGTGGGCACACGGCACGTCCGATTGACGTGCCTTCTAGTCGACCACTTCAGAAATCACTGTCCCGTATTTTTCGTCTGATTTCAGGCCATTTCGACTTCGTTCGGCCCGATTGGACCCCCTCACGCGCGTTTACGAAGCGCGCGCATCACTTAAAACACCAATATTGAGCCGTACCGCGCAAACCGCACGTCCGATTGACGTGACATCTGCGCGTACACGTCACGAATAATAATTAGAATGTTTCACAGTGGTTTCAGGTCATTCCGAGGTCGTCAGCTATGAATTTGACCGTTTGACGCCCGTTTTGGCCGTTTATGACACCAGAACTGCGTTGTCGGTCACCGCGGTCACACGGAACGTCCGATTGACGTGTCGTCTACTCGACCACTTCATAAATAACTCACCCGTATTTTTCGTCTGATTTCAGGCCATTCCGAAATCGTTCGGCCCGTTTGGACCACCCTCACGCGCGTTTACGAAGCACACGCATCACTTAAAACACAAATATTGAGCCGTACCGCACAAACCGCATGTCCGATTGACGTGCCGTCTGCGCGTACACGTCACGAATAATAATTAGAATGTTGCACGGTGGTTTCAGCTCAATCTGAGGTCGTCCGCTTTGAATTTGACCGTTGGACACCCGTTTTGGCCGTTTATGACACCAGAACTGCGTTGTCGGTCACCGCGGGCACACGGCACATCCGATTGACGTGCCGTCTGCTCGACCACTTCAGAAATCACTGTCCCATATTTTTCGTCTGATTTCAGGCCATTACAACTTCGTTCGGCCCATTTGGACCCCCCTCACGCGCGTTTATGAAGCACGCGCATCACTTAAAACACGAATATTGAGCCGTACCGTGCAAACCGCACGTCCGATTGACGTGCCGTCTGCGCGTACACGTCACGAATAATAATTAGAATGTTGCACGATGGTTTCAGGTCAATCTGAGGTCGTCTGCTATGAATTTGACCGTTTGACGCCCGTTTTGGCCGTTTATGACACCAGAACTGCGTTGTCAGTCACCGCGGGCACACGGCACGTCCGATTTACGTACCGTCTGCTCGACCACTTCATAATTCACTCACCCGTATTTTTTGCCTGATTTCAGGCCATTCAGAAATCGTTTGGCCCGTTTGGACCACCCTCACGCGCGTTTACGAAGCGCGCGCATCACTTAAAACACAAATATTGAGCCGTACCGCGCAAACCGCACGTCCGATTGACGTGCCGTCTGCACGTACACGTCACGAATAATAATTAGAATGTCGCACGGTGGTTTCAACTCAATCTGAGGTCTTCCACTATGAATTTGACTGTTGGACGCCCGTTTTGGCCGTTTATGACACCAGAACTGCATTGTCGGTCACCGCGGGCACACGGCACGTCCGATTGACGTTCCGTCTGCTCGACCACTTCAGAAATCACTGTCCCGTATTTGTCGTCTGATTTCAGGCCATTCCAACTTCTTTTGGCCCGTTTGGACCCCCCCTCACGCGCGTTTACGAAGCGCGCGCATCTCTTAAAACACGAATATTGAGTCGTACCGCACAAACCGCACGTCCGATTGACGTGCCGTCTTCGCGTACACGTCACGAATAATAATTAGAATGTTGCACGATGGTTTCAGTCAATCCGAGGTCGTCCGCTATGAATTTGACCGTTTGACGCCCGTTTTGGGCGTTTATGACACCAGAACTGCGTTGTCGGTCACCGCGGGCACACGGCACATCCGATTTATGTTCCATCTGCTCGAACACTTCATAAATCACTCACCCGTATTTTTCTCCTGATTTCAGGCCATTCCGAAATTGTTCGGCCCGTTTGGACCACCATCACGCGCGTTTACGAAGCGCGCGCATCACTTAAAACACGAATATCGAGCCGTACCGCGCAAACCGCATGTCCGATTGACGTTCCGTCTACACGTACACGTCAAAAATAATAATTATAATGTTTCACGGTGGTTTCAGCTCAATCCGAGGACGTACGCTATGAATTTGACTGTTTGACGCCCGTTTTGGCCGTTTATGACACCAGAACTGTGTTGTCGGTCACCGCGGGCACATGGCACGTCCAATTGACGTGCCGTCTGCTCGACCACTTCAGAAATCACTCACCCGTATTTGTCTTCTGATTTCAGGTCATTCTGACTTCGTTCGGCCCATTTGGACCCCCCTCACGCGCGTTTACGAAGCGCGTGCATCACTTAAAATACGAATATTGAACCGTACCGCGCAAACCGCACGTCCGATTGACGTGCCGTCTGCGCGTACACATCACGAATAATAATTAGAATGTTTCACGGTGGTTTCAGATCAATATGAGGTCGTCCGCTATGAATTTGACCGTTGGACGCCCGTTTTGGCCGTTTATGACACCAGAACTGCGTTGTCGGTCACCGCGGGCACATGGCACGTCCAATTGATGTGCCGTCTGCTCGACCACTTCATAAATCACTCACCCGTATTTTTCGTCTGATTTCAGGTCATTCCGACTTCGTTCGGCCCGTTTGGACCCCCCTCACGCGCGTTTACGAAGCGCGTGCATCACTTAAAATACGAATATTGAGCCATACCGCGCAAACCGCACGTCCGATTGACGTTCCGTCTGCGCGTACACGTCACGAATAATAATTAGAATGTTACACGGTGGTTTCAGCCCAATATGAGGTCGTCCGCTATGAATTTGACCGTTGGACGCCCGTTTTGGCCGTTTATGACACCAGAACTGCGTTGTCGGTCACCGCGGGCACACGACACGTCCGATTGACGTGTCGTCTACTCGACCACTTCAGAAATCACTCACCCGTATTTTTTGTCTGATTTCAGGCCATTCCGACTTCGTTCGGCCCGTTTGGACCCCCCTCACGCGCGTTTACGAAGCGCGCGCATCACTTAAAACACGAATATTGAGCCGTACCGCGCAAACCGCACGTCCGATTAGCGTGCCGTCTGCGCGTACACGTCACGAATAATAATTAGAATGTTGTACGGTGTTTTCAGGTCAATACGAGGTCGTCCTCTATGAATTTGACCGTTTGACGCCCGTTTTGGCCGTTTATGGCACCAGAACTGCGTTGTCGGTCACCGTGGGCACACGGCACGTCCGATTGATGTGCCGTCTGCTCAACCACTTCATAAATCACTCACCCGTATTTTTTGTCTGATTTCAGGCCATTCCGAAATCGTTCGGCCCGTTTGGACCACCCTCACGCGCGTTTACGAAGCGCGCGCATCACTTAAAACACGAATATTGAGCCGTACCGCGCAAACCGCACGTCCGATTGACATGACGTCTACGCGTACACATCACGAATAACAATTAGAATGTTGCACGGTGGTTTCAGCTCAATCCGAGGTCGTCCTCTATGAATTGGACCGTTGGACGCCCGTTTTGGCCATTTATGACACCAGAACTGCGTTGTCGGTCACTGCGGGCACACGACACATCTGATTGACGTGCCGTCTGCTCGACCACTTCAGAAATCACTCACTCGTATTTTTCGTCTGATTTCAGGCCATTCCGACCTCGTTCAGCCCGTTTGGACCCCCCTCACGTGCGTTTACGAAGCGCGCGCATCACTTAAAATACGAATATTGAGCCGTACCGCGCAAACCGCACGTCCGATTGACGTGCCGTCTGCGCGTACACGTCACGAATAATAATTAGAATGTTGCACGGTGGTTTCAGCTCAATATGAGGTTGTCCTCTTTGAATTTGACCGTTGGACGCCCGTTTTGGCCGTTTCTGACACCAGAACTACGTTGTCGGTCACCGCGGGCACACGGCACGTCCGATTGACGTGCCGTCTGCTCGACCACTTCATAAATCACTCTACCGTATTTTTCGTCTGATTTCAGGCCATTCCGACTTCGTTCGGCCCGTTTGGACCCCCCTCACCCGCGTTTACAAAGCATGCACATCACTTAAAACACGAATATTGAGTCGTACCGCGAAAACCGGACGTCCAATTGACGTGTCGTCTGCGCGTACACATCACGAATAATAATTAGAATGTTTCACGGTGGTTTTAGCTCAATCCGGAGACGTGGTGTGGCCGAAACCACTCAAAGTGTCTGTCTTTTGTTTCAAAAGGACGTCATTTTAAGTGAAAAGCATCAACTGACATACGGAAAACCGACCAAACGCATTCCGAATCTATTGATAATTTATCCCAACAATCCATGGGTCATATGTGACGTGTACGAGCCAACCTGGGATGAATCTGAGTCGCAGTGTGGCCAGGATAAGTCTAAGTGACCCTCTTTTGTTTAAAATGGACACCATTTTAAGTACATACGGAAAAATGACGAAACGGATTCGGTTTCCGTTGAAACTTTAGGAGAACAATCCATGGGTCATATGTGACGTGTACGAATCATCCCCGCTTCAATCCGACATGCGGTGCGGCTGACACCACTCAAAGTGTCCGTCTTTTGTTTCAAAAGGACGTCATTTTAAGTGAAAGGCATCAACTGACATACGGAAGAATGACCAAACGCATTCGTATTCTATCGATACTTTAGCACAACGATCCATGAGTCATATGTGACGTGTAAAAGTAAACCCCGTCTTAATCCGAGACGCGGTGTGGCCGAAACCGCTCTAACTCTGTCTCTTTTGTTTAAAATGGACATGATTATAAATGAAAAGAACAACTGACATACGCAAAACCGACCAAATGCATTCGTAATCTTTTGATAATTTATCACAACGATCCATGGGTCATATGTGACATGTACGAGCCAACTTGGGATGAATCTGAGTCGCGGTGTGGTCAGGATTAGTCTAAGTGTCACTCTTTTGTTTAAAATGGACAACATTTTAAGTATATACGGAAAACTGACCAAACGCATTCGGTTTCCATTTAAACTTTAGGATAACAATACATGGGTCATATGTGACATGTACGAATCAACCCCGCATCAATTAGAGACGCGGTGTGGTCGGCACCACTCATAGTGTCCGTCTTTTGTTTCAAAAGGACGTCATTTTAAGTGAAAAACATCAACTGGCATACGGAAAACCGACCAAACGTATTCGGATTGTGTTGATACGTTAGGAAAATGATCCATGGGTCATTTGAGACGTGTAAGAGTCAACCCCGTCTAAATCCGAGATGCGGTGTGGCCGATACCACTCTGACTGTGTCTCTTTTGTTTAAAATGGACAAGATTATAAGTGAAATAAACAACTGACATATGAAAAACTGACCAAACGCATTCGGAATCTGTTGAAAATTTAGGACAACGATTCATGGGTCATATGTTACGTGTACGAGTCAACCACTCCTCAACCCGAGTCGCGGTTTGGCCGAGACCACTCTAAGTGTATCTCTTTTCTTTAAAATGGACTACATTTTAAATTCATACGGAAAACCAACCAAACACATTCTGATTGTGTTTATATTTTAGCACAACAATCCATGGGTCATTTGTGATGTGTATGAGTTAACCCCGCCTCAATAAGAGACGCGGTGTGGCCGACACCATTCAGAGTGTCTCTCTTTTATTTAAAACACTTCATTTTAAGTGAAAACAACAACTGACATACGGAAAACCGACCAAACGATTTCGGAATATGTTGATACTTTAGGACAACGATCAATGATTCATTTGTGACGTGTACGAGTTAACCTCGCCTTAATACGAGGCACGGTGTGACCGATATCATTCCAGATGTATGTATTTTGTTTAAAATGGATATCATTTCTATTAAAAATATATGGTATATGAAAAACCAATCAAATTATGAATTGAATTCCTGATTCCACATATGATTGTCATCTAAATTTTAAAATGAATTCTAAATGAATTATGTATGTTTATAATTATGTTATGAATTCTACTTTAATTATGGATGAGTATATTTTCAGGATGCATTATATGTGTTGGTTGGTTGGTTTTCATTATTTGTATGTGTTGGTTTGTTCTCTATATGTATGCATTATATGTGTTACAGGTACAATAATTGGATTGAAAAATGAATTGAAAACGAGGGCATAATTGGATTGAAAATTGAATTGAAACCCAGGGTGAATACACAAAAATATTCTATGAAAATTGCAGAGCAGGCTGCTGTGCAATTTGCACAGCAAAGCCTATGCCAACGGTTTGAAAACCGTTGGCATAGGCTCTATGTAGGTGTTTTTACCAACAGTTCCTTGAACTGTTGGTAAAAACACCCTATCCCAACGGTTTGAAATCGTTGGGATACTTTGTTGAATGTTGTTTTTACCAACGGTTCATGTAACCATTGGTAAAAACCTTTCCCAACGGTTTGTAAACTGTTGGGAAGGAAAATGCTCTGTTGATTTCCCAATGGGCCAAACCGTTGGGAAAGGCCTTTCCCAACAGTTTGGCAGAATCGTTGGGATAGGTTGATTTTTTCTGACCTATCCCAACGGTTCTGTGTAAACTGTTGGGAAAAGCCTTTCCCAACGGCTTACTTCCCCACGGTTTGCAGAACCATTGGTATAACATATACCAACGGTTCTGCAGCCTTTCCCAACGGTTCTAAACCGTTGGGAAATGCTGGATTTCCAGTAGTGTAAAAAGACAAAGAAAATAAGGAAATATACATACTTGACAAGTATAGTTTCATATTTTAACTAATTTCAATCTCAAACTCATCTTTTTATCCCAATTAATAGTATTTACAATGAATTTATTGGACATGAAGAACTAGAATCAACTTTTAGAGAACCACATAATACAAAAAAGTTTAACTATCTACTTCTCCTATCTATATAAATTAAACAGAAACAATAATTTATGGTACAATATAAGATAATTCCCCAAAAATAATAATCCATTAAATGATTAAAATGACATTAATCTCCCAAATTGAATAGTAATACCTGAAGTTCAACATATACTATTCAATAAATAACTATCCTTAAAATTCCTCAAAAATATTATTAATAAGATTAAATCAAAAAAAATAAAAGGATTTGATAACATATTATTCCAAGTTAAATTTTGATAATTATCTCCAAATAACATCAATCACTCTTAATGTCTCATACCGAAATTGAAATTTCCTAACTCACATAATCTCCAAGATATGATAATTATTTCCATAAATAACCTGAATCATTATAAGTCCAAAATAAAATCCTATATTTTCTTAAATAAAAATAAATAATTAATTCTCAAATAAAATACCATATTATTCTATTTACCTTGATCATATAGGTTTTCCAAAATTGTGAATGTGTTCTTAAATAACATTAATCACTAAATCACTAAATCATTTCTTAATCCCAAGGATATTTATTCAATAAAACATGTGTTCCCAAAATCAACTTATTCTTATCCATTAACTATTTTATCTAAAAAAATTCATAATAACCCCATAAATCATATAGGACAGTGGTAGAAGATTCATCCATGTGGCCCTTCGGTTGTGGGTTCGATTCTCATTGCCTTTCCGGACAAAATGGGTTGTCACCCATCCTGTGGGTTTCCATTTTTCTAAAAATATATAATTCACAAAAAGTAATAACCTATAATTACCTAAAAAATTAATTTCTCCAAAAATACCTTTATGAAACTTAAAATTTAAAAACTAAAAATATCAAAAGGGATTTTAAGACATTAAACATATACTCAACCTTAAAATTATAAACTCATGAAGATATCCCTAAATCTTTATAAAACATCCTAATAAAAAAAAATTATAATCCACCCTCTAATACCAACTATAAGGACCCAGCATTAAACATAACTTATTATACTATTTCTGAACTATAATTCACATTTAAGGGTCTTTTCAGTTTAGAGATTTTGAGAATTCAGAAAAACACTTACATAGTAAACTCTTAAATTACAATTGGAATCTAATAATATATATCCACTTTTTACACCAATGGAAACCCATTTAAATTAAAACATGATTTCTTTTTGAGACACAAATTCAATTCTTTCATCATGAAATCTTATTTTCCCATATTAATCCTAATAATTTTGAAAAATAAAATAAAACTTAGGATGAGCACAAAAAGATCAGTACAGGAAATAATGAAATAAAACCATTAGTCCAATCAAATTTCATAAAACATTTCCTTATAACGTGACTTTTTGACCCTAAAAAGAGATCATCATTTCAAAAATATCAGTATCTTATGTTTTGAAAATCAAATTATTTTCATGAAAACTCATAATAAAACATATAATATATTATTTTATTACATGGGACATAATTATAATAAAATGGAGTAACCATATGATCGACTTCCATACATGTCACTCTTAAAAATGGAATAGTCATAAGACTAACTTCCATATATTTTACTCTTAAAAATGGAATATACATATGAAAGACTTCCATACCCAATTAACTGGAGGTTATAATGTAACCACCCATCCTTGGTTTATGATGTAACCACTTGTTAAATGTAAAAGTACCATTATATAATTATAACACATAAAATATTTCAATTTTAAACATGGAACTCATAAAATTTCATTTTCACACATAAGAATACATTTCAAGTTATTTAAATGACCAATCCATTTTGAAACCACGTTTAAATAATTTAAAAAGAGATTTTTGATTCAATGACTCCCGTACCACTTTGAAACGGTTGAGTGAAATTCAAAAATTAATATTTTAAAACATTCATGTACATTTAAACGCCTTCATAAAAAATTAATTGAAATAATATTTCCATTTTAAAAACCATTTTCAATACAAAAATACCTATAAAATGGAATAAGTGATTTATTTTTCATTTAAAAACAATAAATATTTTATAGGAATCCAAATATAAAATAATTTTCATAGCAGAAAAGAGGTTGTTGTGACCGTATACCTTAAAAAAGAAAATTACTTTTATCATTTGTAAAGAATGTAAAACACTTCCTATTAAATTATTCCTTTTGAAATAATTTTAATTAAATTAAAATTCAAGGGGTTTGTTTATACCTCTCATAAAATATGGTGGTGTATGACATCAAAATATGCCTCAATGAAAGGAGATTGAGAAGAAGTCCCTTACCTCAAGTCTGATTCGTCACATATTTTCTTTATCTTCCTGAATAATAAACTTAAGTTAATTATTTAATTTGTTGAGAAACTTTTTCATTTTTATTATAACTTTTATATCACTTTTCACCATATCATAACAATTACTTAATTATTTAAGTTCACATCGGCTATTTTGATGATATTCAGTGCATGATTTCAAAAAGTATTGCTATGATGTCTATAGCCAAAAGATATCATTAGTACACCACCTCCAAAATAATATTTATGAAATAAAAATAACTTTTATAAATTAATTATACTTTTAAATCCATCCATTACCAATGGATATAAAAAATCATCAATGTTACAATCATATAGATGGGAATTTGTACGTACACATCCGTAACGTTTTCCATTTTTCATTAATCATTTTGGAAAGAAAGTAATTATTATTGTATATTTCTAGAATGATCATAATATCATAAATATCATATTAGTAATTTAAATATTATTATATATATATATCATATATGTGATTTGGTGAAGAAAAATGAAAAACATCGCTTCATGGAGGTGATAGTTCACAGATACGCACGAACGACATTATCATTTTTATGTGCATGGAAGATAAGAATTTAATTGGTATATTTTTTTTATAATGATAAATATTTAATTAATATCATATAAAAACATTAATTCCATCATTTTAACAAATATTGAGAGATGGTAATGGAAAATTAATTATATTGGTTCGTGGAGGTGATAGTTCACACGTACACACAAATGATTAATTTTTTTTCCATTTTATGGATGTGGAGATGGTTTTAGGTGATGATATTAACATAATAAAACCTAAGTATATTGATGATATTTTATTTATTATATCATCATGGTTGAAGAATATTTGAAGGAAGTGTAAGAAGAAATATAAAAAAATACTAGATTAAAAATAATACATTTCCTTTGGATGATCACCTTTTCTTAACACCTTAACTCCTATACGGAGGGAATACTGACTAAAATAAGGCCCCAACAATGTGGGTAGGGATTCATGGAAAGTATTTCAGAAAACATTCTCTGATCTAAAATGGTTTTTAAGTTTTAAGAAATGATAGGAAATAATTCCTTTTTATAAGAGAGGGGGCACTATTGGAATTATTCAAAATATTATATTGATATAAATTAATTTTCTATTCCAAAAGGGGTATAATGTAATTTATTTCAAATATTGGATAAGTACGAGTCAAAATATAATTATAAAATGAAAATAGAATTTTTTTTAATATTCGTTGAATCCTTATATTTTTTTTCTAACCCTTTGAACTCATACCATTTTATTAAGTAATTTACATTTTGAGTGTTATATCCATGAATTATTTTAAAGATATTTTTTTCATTTAATTTCCATCCTTGATTTTTTATGGGGGTTTTCCATGCATTTTGGTGGAAATGGTGGGTTTTTAAAATTTGGGCCAAACCGTGAGCCCATTTCCAGATTTAAAAATAAATTTTGTTTCTCTTATTACTCCTTCATTTTTATACATTTTACACCTATTACACTTCCCAATTGGAATACCCTAGTATATTAAAACCACTATATTAATTAGGACCTTATATGAATCCATAATAATAAAGGATTTGGATTTTTTATTAAGGTGTTGGACCAGCTCGAAAACCCATTTCCTACCTTAAATATTTTTTTAATTCATTAATATCTCATCCAATTTTTATGTTTTTTAGTGATTCCACTTCTCACTCGATCCCACTTACCCAAGACACACCCCAATTCTATCCTCCCCAAATTTGGAGCTCAATTGAATCGAAAATTTGGGAAAAACATCTATGGATTTAAAAAATCACCCAGATATAACGAGGTAAATTGATACTTTCATAACTCCTTCTATTTTTACTTTTATTCTACATGACCTACTCAGCCTTATTAGAACCTCACTTTTATTTATAGTTGTTTTGAAATTCATATACTCGCATATTTTTGTCATTTTCTTCAAGATTTATTCGGGTAAGTGTTTCTCTCTTCATTTTCTTCATTCTCCTTAGGGTTTCCTCCCTCTTTCATGAATTTCTAGAGTGTCCAGAAGTTAGGGTTCATACCTAGGGTATGATTTGGGGTATTTTTGGTGAAATTTTGTGGTTTAGGGTTCGTTTTAACTTCCTTGTGGTGCGACAGAGGTGCGGTTGAGGTTTCACACCAAGATTCAAGTGTTTTGACTCAAAAGGTAGGTGATTCCATGTATAACCATTTTATGGTGAGTTAGATTGCTTGTTTTATTAATTTATTTTGTTTCTAATCTATTGTGTGTGGTGAGAAAACTATTTTTAATGTATTTGGTTAAGCATTTAATTTTGTAGTTGAATTTTTTTCTTGGAATTGGGTGATTTTCATGCGTGGCTCTTGGGGAAATGTTTGGGTGTATTTTATAACATATGAAAGTGATTTATTAGTGTTAAAAGGGGATTCCAATTCTGGTTTGTTAATGCCTTAATGTCATGTGGTCTTTAGAAGAGGGTTTTTGAATGGGTTTAATGTTTGAAACCATGTTTTACTTCTTGAAAGTGATTTGTGAAAACATATGTTTTTCATGTGTACCTTTTGTGGTATTGTTTGAGGTATTTTTGTAACACTTGGGGGTGGTTTAATAAATGTTGTTAGGGATTCCAATTCTGTTTTGGATTGTTATTGGTATGGTTTTCATCTTTATTGAGGGTTTTGAAATGGGTTTTCTATATAAACCATGGTTTACCTCTTGGGTTTGTTTTATGAAAATTGTAAATGTTTTATTTGGTTAAACAAAGGGGTAAAAGCATATATATGTACTATTTTAGTGAGTGTGTTTACATAAAATTTGTTTTTGAAAGACAATGTAACACCCCAAGATTTCATAGTGTGTTATTTCTTCAAAATAATTCAATAACTTGCACTACACGCAACACCGAGTTCAATCACATCATGACTTACAAAAAAAAATCCATTCAAAAGAGGCTATGAATAGAATTATCTAAATTTTAAACTTTATATAATCCTTATAATTTTAGAATCCATATTATGAGTTTCTTAGATATAATTCATTTTCAGTATTGCACTTGTATCAACTTTTAATAGTGAACCCTTTTTAAATAAAATATTTTAAACTTTTTGACTAAATGGGGACATCAAAAAATTTAAAATGAAACATCCCAAGCTTCCACGGTACGCTTTCCTTTGAATAATACAGTAGCGTGTGTTGTACGCAACTTCGAGTTTTAACACACACCACAACCGATCAAACTAGCCGTTATGAATAGTAATACCCACATTTTGAAATTATATATATTTTATATTTCAAAATGGACTTAATTTTTGGATTCGGAATATTGAATTTAGCATAAGGTGAAATTTTGGTACATTTCGGATAACTTTTATATTTTGATGAATAGTGAAAATTACTAAATTTTAATTAAAAACAACTTTTTTAATCAAAATAATTAATAGTAATAAATTATGAATTTTAGTAGTTTTAAAGTATATTTAGAATATATTTTTACCATTTAATATAATGTTGGTCATTGGACATAATTTTACAATTAAACCGAACATAAACAAGTGTCAATCTTTTGATAGTTATTATCTCTTAAAAACACGCTTTTTGTTTTGACAGCGGGAATTAATTTTAAATTAATTTCTGCCACTTCTGTGTTTTGAATTTAGGAAAATGGATTCCATATTTGGAATCAGGATGTTCAAATTGTGTAAATAGGTAACTTTTATTTTTTGACATTTTGAATAATTACTGCGGTAAATATTTTATTTACCATGGTTAAGGGTAAATCCGGTAAATAAGGGTTAAAAATTATATTATAATAATACTAAATTACCCTAAAACGTGTCTTAACCCTATTGGTTGATACATGGTCGACCATGGGCATCTTTGGGTCGATTTTTGGACCCCATGGATCCACTTGTAAGTGATAATGACACTTTATTTTAATTAAGTTAAAATGAATACAAAAATGACACAAGCATATATCTTTTAGAAAAACAATTGTTACATAGGGTTATATATGTTGGATTTTAGATTATAAATATTCATTAGAAATATAAAAAGATTTACTACATAATGATATTTTATTTATAATTTTTATACATTAAATAAGTTATTTTATTTATGACACAATGATGATGCAGTAATTACTATAATAGTGAAAAATTAAAATAATTGATATTATAAATACCCAAATAAATATAATATGAATCTTTTAATGAGTTAAACTAATTTTATAGGCTAATATGATATATTAGGATTGATTTAATTGACTTTTTTCGAATTAATCAATATGTTATGAGTTTCACAAAAATCAACTATTGAATAGTGTCAAAATTGACATAAAAGAGTTCTTAAAACAAATATTATATTATTAATTGATATTAAATTCCTAAAAATCTAAGGTTCGGCCAAGAGACTTATATCATGATAGGTTCATCATTAATGGACCACTTGGGGGTCTCTTGGATGTATATAGTATGTTTATTAACCATATTATATAAAAATACAAAGAGACATTGTAAAAGTGAAACTAATTAACTTAGAGTTAATACTTAAAGATAAGGTTAATATAAGTACCCAAACCTGTCTAAATTCTATTGGTTGAGTTGTTTTCGACCCATCCCCACCTTAAAATTTAAATAATAAACTTTTGAGCCATTATAAACCGAATATGAATTTATTATAAATTAATATTTCTAGCTTTTCCAAAGGTGCCCCTCACCCCTCTTATAAAAGGGCACTCCTCCTTCTCATTTCTTCACACCTTCAAAGCCTTTTGGTTCGGCCAAACTCTGCCAAAATACTCTCCCAACTTCCCTAACTACAACCTAGAGGCCTTATTTTGATCATAAAGCCAACCTAAGGAGCCCTTTTGATCAAATCAAAAGGAAGAGCCCGAAGAAGAGGTAATGATTTCACCACCCTTTTCCAAGTTCATTTCTTCTTCCACTTCTTCTTCCTTTGTTGTTACCATTATAAAATAATAACTCCAGTATCATTTATATACTGTGATGTTATTATAAATATGGTACAACCATATTCAGTATTCTATCCACCCTTTTAATAACATGTCACCATACGTGCGTACGTACGGCTTACCGTCTCCACGTCGTGGTGTAATTGTTATTCAATATAATATTATTTGGATGGGTATAATAATGATGTGTAACTCATGTAAATAATAAATATAACATGTTAATGATTCTGTATATATGATATACCATCCATTTATATATTATTTTAATATCAAAAGAATGATATTGTCGCTCGTGCGTACGTACGGACTACCGTCTCCACGAATGCGATGAGATTCATTCTCCATCGTATCCATTCAAGTATAATTACCATTTGATGATTTAAAAATGATGTTTAAAGACTTGATATCATTCTGGATATGAATAATATACAACCTATCCTTTACAAACATGTCTTACGTAACAAAACATACAAAAGAAAACAAGTAAGTTCACACCCGAAACAACGATAATACTAAGATATTATTATCAAATCAATATTAAAAGATCATATATGATATCATAATAATGTATATGATTATTTTATAATTTAATAACAATTATTTCACCATTATACAGGAGGTTAACCTAACCCAACCAATGAAAAGTACAAGGTAAGGGATTTTCTTATCTCACATTCAATTCCGTGAGATTTCCATTATTCGCCACTAAATTATTGAAAGTAGTGTATTGTGTACTGTAATTTGATATATATTATCATTATTATCTTTATATTCATGTTATTCTATGAATAATTTGGTGGTTATTAATTTTTGGCCATACGACTCATTTGATTAACGTGGTAAGGGGTTTTCATCTCACTCTTTATTTCCGTGAGATTCATGCCATATCTCCACTATTATCTTTTGTGTGGTGTATGTACTGCCCATAATTGTATTCTTTGTGTAATACACTTTACCTTATGTGTATTTACATTTTCATTGTATGATACCTCTTTCATGGGTTGTATGTTTCATAAGATACCAAATTGGTAAGGGTTATTTCACAATCTCTTCATTATCCGAGGTTGTTTATATGTAATAATCTACTGGGATCTCTTTATCATCCACATCCATGTTTCTTAAAAATGTATTTCAAAACATTTTTATTATTTCCAAGAATATGGGTTAAAGTCATTTATACCCTTGTTTGACTTTCTATAATAGGTTTATAAAGGAATCTTTCCGTCGTTTTCAAAACAAGGTCCTTTTTAATCTTTTCGACAGAATTAAGGTAAGAATGTTTTTTTAACTTATACGGCGGGTGCGGCTATTTTCCGCCGTTATAAAATCTTCAAAGCTTCCCTTACAAGATTATAAGAATATTTTCAAATAAAATGTTTTATTTTATATGGATCTTAAATGATTTCAAAATAAAAGGAGATATTTCTTTAAAAAGAATTTTGATTTCATCTATGTCAACATCCTTTGATGGATTTTAAGATTATTTGAAGTTGATTTATTATGATTTAAAACTTCCATATTGTAATGAAGTTTTGTGATATGTTTGACTATAGATGTGTCATTTATATAGAATTCATGGTTTATGAGTAAAGTATTGACATTTCGTATGCTAGTTCCAATATGAATTTTTATGTTATATTTCAACCTTTACTTCATATGAATGTGTTGGACAAGTATGTTCCAGGTTGGGGACTGGTTAAAGTAAGCCCTACAGGTTGGGGACTGGTAAAAGTAAGCCCTCCAGGTTAGGGACTGGTTAAAGTAAGCCCTCCAGGTTGGGGACTGGTAAAAGTAAGCCCTCCAGGTTAGGGACTGGTAAAAGTAAGCCCTCCGGTTTGGTCTCCGGTTATTAGAGGCACTCCAGGTTGGTGTCCGGTTATTAGAGGCACTCCGGGTTGGTTTCCGGTTATTAGAGGCACTCCGGGTTGGGTTCCGGTTACAGTTAGCCCCAAGGTCTTGGGACGAGGCCTTGAAAAGAAATTAAAGTTTAGCATTATGCATTCCATCATTATGAAAGTGGTTATTGATTTTGCATGTGATTATTCGATTAGTAGAATATCCATGTGAATAAGTAAATGGAATTATTTCATTTTTCTTTTGCCATACTATGTTGAAGTTCAAGTTTAAAAGGCTTTTGTTTTAGTAATGCATTGCCTTAAATGTTTATGTTTATTTTGAATGTTCCGCTATATTGTTATCCTTACTGGGCATTTGAGCTCACCCCTTTTCTATGTTTTATTTTCCCCAGGACGTGAAGAAGTAAGTTATGAATGACCTGTAGGGATATTATGAGGGGATAATAGTGTGGACTGTGGAGACATTATGTTGTTGTAGTTGTTTTTCATTTTATGATGTAATGTAAAACTTATGAATATATCTAGTGTTTCCAAGGCTACTAAACCAATCGGTATTTCGAGATTTGATCTTTCTTGTGATCATGCCAATGTTACGAAGTAATGCACCGACTCTGGGTAGCTGGGGTCAGGGCGTTACAGACAATGTGGTCATTTGTGATGTCAAACGTTTTGATAATGTTTTGTAAATTTTCAAGGTGAATTATGAAATTGTGATGTGGGTGAAAAAAATGTTTGCGGGCTGTTTTGTGTGAGTGTGTTGTGAAAAATGAAGTTTGTTGATGAAAAAAGTATTATATGATATTTGTGTGGGATTTTATGTGAGTTATAATATCTTGTAATGGTTTTATAAATTTTTTTAAAGGATTTTTGGAAGTTTTAAAGAAATTTGGAAAGTGTTGTGGCCTATTTTTGGTGTGAGTATGATTTCAAAATGCATTTGAATGAAAAAACGGATTTTGTGACTTGTGTGATGTACATGTGGGATGTTTGATGAACTTGTGATTTTTAAATGATATTTTTATGTGCAAATTACATTTCTTAACTTGTTGAACTTGTTTGAGCACAAGGGAAAACTTGGGTATCTAGGTGGGTGGACGTGTGCTAGTATGCTAGTGAATCCGTGGGGTTTGGCCTCAGTTTCACGTAGCAAGATTGATGTTTACACCACTAACTAAACTATGATAATGATGATTTGGGACCACTAGGTTATGGGTATGTTCCCTACCAGTGGTTCATAAATGAGAATATATATTGTGATGGTTACTCTCCCTGAGATACGAGGTACCTGGGACCCACAATGAGCTAGTACCTAGGGGTTATTTCCTATTGCTTGTGCTCATTAGTTACATTGTTCTTACCGTCAACATACGGTATGGTTGTCTGGAAAATTCAGTATTGTTGACATTATTTTGATTTTTTTTATTATTAATGATATCCTACTTGAAAACTATTTTAATTTTTAAGTTTCATCTTTTAGAAATTGTAACTAGCATTTTCTATTTATGAAAACTTGCAAGATTTTCGTCTTTAAATGTTTATCACATGGAATATCATAGTGTTGGTATCATACTAAGAATTGGATCACACCTTACTTACACCCTTGGGTGTAAGTAGTCTTGGTTATTTTTTTTGTCGCATTTTGGGCACAATTTTTAGTGCCAGTGGTTCAGGTTTCTAGCAGGTCCTTGGTGGTGAAGTCTTGTGGAGATATCTTGAGGGTGGTTCCCTTTTCCATGATTGTTCTTGGGTTGTTTTCTTTTGGTTTTGTAGCTTTTTTATAGTCTTGGTGAGTTATTTTAAACTATGTAATTCAGTTTGGATTTTTTGTAAAAGATTGTTTGGTATGAAAATTCCAGATTAGTTTTATTTGATTCATTTTTTGTTTGTGGGTAAATCGTTCCAAATTCTCATTTTATGATACCCAAGTACCTGTGCCAACCCATGGGGATTGAGAATACCCATAGGGCCTTATCACGGGCCTGGTTTGGCACCAGTTTCAGTGGAAACCGGATTTGGTTAGTGACAAAATGGTATCAGAGGAGGTTCAGGTTAACTCTTTGGGTCATGTTATTTGGGGAAGAGTCAGGATAGTCTGGAGTTAGGATTTTCAGGAATTGGTATTCCAGTTATGGGTAGTGTTACTGATCACCACACCTCATGATGGGATTCAATTTTCCAGGGGAATTTGGGATTTATCTAAGTCCTTTGTTTTTCTGATTTTGATGATGATTATGCGAAATGAAAAGAGAATTGGGTTAATGGTCTCAGTGAGCTCTTAGGGCCTGGAAAGCCATGTGGAGTTGGGGATATTCCCTAGAACACGCTCTATGATGGTTAAGTTATTGGAATATAGCCTATAACCATATTCCCACGTCACCCACTAAAACTAGTTTCTTCTCGCAATATCTTGTGTTCTTTAGTTTTGAAATCTTAGAACTTTGGTTTTAAAGTGACTTGGTTTTAAGAAGTGTAAAGTTTTTTTGAAATGATTTTAAAATAAAGAGATAATGGTTTGATTTATGAAATGGTGGAACTGAATTTTCAGAATTGTTTTTGAAATGGAAAATGGTGTTCTTACACCTCTTCTAAAAGCAGAAACTATATTGAAGTTTTTTTTTTGAAAAAGTGTTTCTAATAGAGTTTTATAAATAATAAAAGGGTGTTTTAATAGGATGATATGTCTTGAAATTGATGTGAAAAAATTGAAAGTGAGTTCTAATCTAAATGGTTGTGTCTTTCTAAATTTTTTTGTAATATTTGAATTGGTATTTTGATCTTGTGGTTAGTGATTTTGAGAAAAAGGATGTGTTGGTTGTCCGTTTTAGTTTTGAAAAGTGGAAAGTTTTTTTTAAACTTTGGTATTTCTGTGAGTGTCCAAATTAATGGGGTTATATGGGATGATGGATGGTTGATGGCATTACTAGATGAGTTCCGAGACAGATATGAGGAGGGTGCCCGATGTGGCACATAAACAAGCATGTGTGAGGCCCATGGGGTACCATTGGTGGATACGCTAACCGCTGAACCGTATGTTTTCAAATAAATGTTTTTAAAGAAAAACATGAAGTCTTGATGAATATTTTGGGATGGTGTATATTAGGTGTTTTTGGAAAAAAATATGGTGTGGGATGTTTTGAGTCCAAGAACCTTTCCTGTTCGAACTGTGTTTTGGGTTTGTGTTTGGTCGGTAAGCTGGGTAGAAGGACCAGTTAGTATTCTCTTATGATATATGTTTTGAGAAACCTTTATGGTGGTTCCCTTCATATGTTTGGATCTGGTTTGTGGCATTTTTTGACCAATAGACCAGCTTGGTTGGGTCCTTGGGTTCTCTCATTGGATAAGGTATGCCCCCATTAAGGGTTAATGCACAACTGAAGTGCAACCCAAATTGTTTCACCATTGGAGAATCCTCTAGTTGATCAATATAAGAAATATTTTACTGATCTTTGTTGATTGACTCTACACCCATTCCTTTCTTTTATTTTTGGATCCTCTTGTAGTAGGAGAGTTCTCGTTGAAGTTTGAAAGAGACCATAGTTTCTTAAGTTTCCTGATTCGTCGAAGGTGGAAGTGGTATGGGGTTGTTAGTGTGTATGAGTGTCTCGAAGGTGTCTAAGAGGGCCTCTGGGTTCTTCATAGTTTCTTTGAAGTAGGAGTTCACATCAAACCACCGGTGTGGGAAATATGGTCATGATAGGCTGTTATGGACACTTTATGTAATTCTATGATGTTAGGAGACATTGTATAAGGTCCATCTCTATGTATTGTTTATATCAGTCACTTTGGTCATGTTCGGTGACACATTGTGATGTTGCATGCTCGTTTGATTGTAAAAGTGAAGTCATGAAATCCTCTGAGAGTCTATATCATGTTTGGATTACGTATCTTGTGGAAAAACTTCAAAATCCTCCATTTTAGAGGAAGGCGTTTATATGTTCCATTTACTTATATTGTTTCTCACCCAAAGAAACAATGTGTGATTTATGTGCATCCTCTAATCCATTATTTTAGTGAAATGTTGGGTTTGGGTAAAGTGAGTTTTGGATTGTGTGTTGTCTTGGTAAACCCATCCGGGTTTGTGGCGTGGTTTTTTGTATCATCGGAAGAAAAAGTTCTATTTAGGGGTTTCCAAAGCCTAACTACGAGGCCGAAAATGCTTCAATCCTTTGAGATCTAGCCATAGGTATGAGAGAGAAGTTGTCACATAGTCAGGGGAATCCTAGGGTCATTTAAAACCTTGTACAAAATCCTATCCTCAGTATGAAAGATTAGAATAGTTTAAACTTATGGTGTCCTCATGTATGAGCACACATTTTGTGCATGATTAGTAGTGATCATGTTCTAGGAAGCCATATGAAAAGAATAATCCCCATGGTTAGTGCTTGGTTTCCCAAACCGTGTGGACTAACTGTGCAGTCGACCCAACTTTTTAAATTTTGGGGTATTTCTATACCGTCCAGTGATGGTCGTTTAAGATGGTCGGTTCTTATGGTGGGGAGACCCACTATGAGTATTATATATGTTATTTTGTAAAGGTCAGATGGAATTATACCCCTTGAACCAGGGAGTCTATTCAGGCCTCCCCCTATTAGTGTCCTGAATCTGTCTTGGGAAAATTTAAGTTGTATCTTATAGTGGGGAGCCCATTTGTGTCTCCCCATACTAGTAACTTAGATTGGTCCTTGGTCTTGGATTGGTGGTAGGTAGTCTTGTTCAGATCTATCTAACTACCTACACCTTCCTAGGGTAAACATTGGGAGTGGAGAATTCCCAATGTCCTGGTTAAAGCAATGTAAGTTTAACCTTGTTCGTTGTTGTTGTTCATTTGGGTAAATTGATGGAATCCTGTTTGGATAGTGTTTGAGGAGTTTTATTTTGGGATAAAATCTTAATGTACTTGATTGTTTCAAGAAAGTGGTGTATGTTTTGGTTGATGAGAGTATTCCTTCCTTGATTGATCAATTGGAGGTGTTTTAGACTTTTGGGGTAGGTGAAACTTGGCAGAGGAGTCTGTTTTGGTCTTTTGGTTGGGTTTGGTTTTTTCCTTTGGCCTTGTTGTGGCTTTCTGAGGGAGAAAAGTTTTATTTTGGGGAGAATTTTCACATACATGAATTATTTTAAAGATATTTTTTCATTTAATTTCCATCCTTACTTTGTTGTGGGGGTTTTCCATGCATTTTGGTGGAAATGGTGGGTTTTTAAAATTTGGCCCAAACCATGAGCCCATTTCTAGATTTAAAAATTAATTTTGTTTCTTTTATAACTCATTCATTTTTCAACATTTTACACCCATTACACTTCCCAATTTTAATAACCTAGTATATTAAAACCACCATATCCATTTGGACCTCATATGAATCCATAATAATGATGGATTTGGGTTTTTTATTAAGGTTCTGGGCCAGCCCAAAATCTCATTTCCTACTTTAAATATGTTTTTTAATTATTTAATATCTCATTTAATTTTTAAGTTTTTTCAGTGATTCTAACTCTCACCCGGGCCCACTTACCAAAGGCACGCCCCCGTTCTCTCCTCCCACAATTTGGAGCTCAATTGAATCGTGAATTTGGGAGAAACGTCTCTAGATTTCACAAATCGCCCAGATTTGAAAAGGTAAATTGATCCTTTCATAACTCATATTTTTATACTTTTTCTCATATTCCAGTTCCTACATGACCTCCATGGCCTTATTTGAACCTAAATTTCATTTATGGTTGTTTTAAAATTCAGATACTGGTGTATTTTGGTCGTTTTCTTCAGAATTTATTCAGGTAAGTGTTTCTCTCTTCATTTACATCCTTCTTCTTAGGGATTCCTCCCACTTTCATGAATTTATAGAGTGTACATAAGTTAGGGTTTATATATAGGGTTTGATTTGGGGTATTTTTGGTGAAATATTATGGTTTAGGGTTCGTTTTAACTTCCTTGTGGTGAGGTGGAAGTGCGGTAGAGGTTTCACACTAATATTTAAGTGTTTTGACTCAAAATGTAGGTGATTCCATGTATAAAATATTATGATGAGTTAGATTGATTGGTTTATTAATTTTGTATGTTTATAATTTTTTTTGTGCGGTGTGAAAACTGTTTTTGATGTATTTGATTAAGCGTTTAATTTTTTAGTTGCATTTTTGCTTGGAATTGGGTGCTTTTCATGCGTGGATCTTCGGGAAATGTTTGGGTTTTTTTATGACATATGAAAGTGATTTATTAGTGTTGGAAGGGACTTCCAATTATGGTTTTTAATGCCTTAATGTCATGTGGGCCTTGTAAGGGGGTTTTTTAATGGGTTTAATGTTTGAAACCATGTTGTACTTCTTGAAAGTGATTTGTAAAAACATGTTTTTTTCATGTGTACCTTTTGTGGTATTATTTGGGGTATTTTTATAACACCTGGGGGTGGTTTAATAAATTATGTTTGGGATTACAATTCTATTTTTTTTTGTTATTGGTATGGTTTTGGTCTTGAATGAGGGTTTTGAAATGGGTTTTTGATGCAAACCAGGGTTATACCTCTTGGGTTTGTTTTATGAAAATTGTAAATGTTTTATTTGGTTAAACAAAGGGGTAAAAGCATGTATATGTAATGTTTTGGTGAGTGTGTTCACATAAAATTTGTTTTTGAAAGACAATGTGGTCATTTGTGATGTCAAACGTTTCAATAATGTTTTGTAATTTTTCGATGTGAATTATGAAATTGTGATGTGGGTGCAAAACATGTTTGCGGGCTGTTTTGTGTGAGTGTGTTGTGAAAAATTAATTTTGTTGATGAAAAAAGTATTATATGATATTTGAGTGGGATTTTATGTGAGTTATAATATCTTAGAATGGTTTTATAAAATTTTGTAAAGGATTTTTGGAAGTGTTAAAGAAATGTGAAAAGTGTTGTGGGCTATTTTTGGTGTGAGTATGATTTCAAAATGCATTTGAATGAAAAATTGGATTTTGTGACTTGTGTGATGTACATGGGAGATGTTTGGTGAACTTGTGATGTGGAAATGATATTTTATGTTAAAAATATATTTATTAACTTGTTGAACTTGTTTAAGCATAAGGGAAAACCCTGGTATCTAGGTGAGTGGATGTGTACTCGTATGGTAGTGAATCCGTGGGGTTTGGCCTCAGTTTCACGTAGAAATATTGATGCTTACAACACTGAATAAACTATGATGATGATGATTGGGGACCACTAGGTTATGGGTATGTTCCCTACTAGTGGCTCATGCATGAGAACAGATATTGTGATGGTTACTCTCACCGAGATACGAGGTACTTGGGACCCACAACAAGCTAGTGCCCAGGGGTTATTTATTATTGCTTGTGCTCATTAGTTACTTTGTTCTTACCATCAGCATACGGTATGGTTGGATGGAAAGTTTAGTAATGTTGACATTATTTTTAAAAGTGTTTATTTTTAATTATATCCCACATGAAAACTATTTTAAGTTTTAAGTTTCATCTTTTAGAAATTGTAACTAACATTTCCTTTTTATGAAAACATTCAAGATTTTAGTATTTGAATGTTTATCACATATAACTGGGCATTG
The DNA here is from genome assembly GCA_963277665.1 of Viscum album. Taxonomy (NCBI): domain Eukaryota; kingdom Viridiplantae; phylum Streptophyta; class Magnoliopsida; order Santalales; family Viscaceae; genus Viscum; species Viscum album. Next base: position 2,110,652,514 of record OY728157.1, on the reverse strand, counting down.
TCTCACACCCTACTTATACCCTTGGGTGTAAGTAGACATGGTTATTTTTGTTGTCTTAGGTTGGGTATAGTTTTTAGTGCCAGTGGTTCGGGTTTCTAATAGGTTATTGGTGGTGAAGTCTTGTGGAGATGGCTTGAGGGTGGTGCCCGTTTCCATGAGGGTTCTTGGGATGTTTCCTTTTGGTTTTATACCTTTGTTGCAGTCTTGGTGATTTGTTTTAACTATGTAATTCAGTTCTGAATTTTTTTTAAAATATTTTTTTGTTTGAAAATTCCAGATTCGTTTTATTTGGTTCATTTGTTGTTTTAAGTTTGTAAACTTGGAAAAATTGTTCCCAATTCTCATTTTATGATACCCGGGAACTTGTGCCAGTCCATGGGGATTGGGAACACCCTTCGGGCCTTGTCACGGGCCTGGTTTGGCACCAGTTTTATTGGTGACCAGATTTGGTTCGTGACATTGAGGGTCAATATACATACCATAACATGACAAAATAATAATAAAATATTCATTTATGAAATATTTGGACTTATCCCAACTAATTGACTAAATATTGGTTTTTTTAGAGATTTTAAATCATTTAATAAAATATTTTATATTTGAAAATACCATTAGTTTGAATCTTGACATTATTCATTTCATTAATTTTCAAAAAAATCATAACTTCATGATAAAGTCATACGAACTACTTGAAAACATCACTAACATGTCAAATTTTTCCAAAACATTTGTGGATGGCATAAATTATGTCAAATTAAATTTATTTATATATTTATAATATATTTTATTTTATTATTTAATTAATTAAGAAATTATTGCATCATTATTGTGTCAGTATTTAATTTAAAAAAGGAACTATTTACCATGGATTTGATATAAAACTATTTAACCATTTATCATTCCTAGTATTCTTAAATTTGATAATATTGGGATTATTGTACAAATACTTGATATGAAACATTTTAGTGGGATTCTACTTGGTGTGTTAGCTCACACATTTTACACTCCCTTATGGTTATGAAGAGATTGTTTTTCCTTATGATGTAGGAAAAGGAATGTAGTCACAATGAGGTGATGATGTTAATATCAAGTAATTATAGTGTGGATGGTGGTGATATTGTGGGGTGTTTTGCCCTTATCACATGGGGTAGTTGTTTCCAATATCTTTTTTCTTTGGTTTTTTGTACATGTACCTTAATTTTTTTGAAAGGTTGGGGTTGAAGCCTCATTTAATATTAAATCTAAGAAAAGACCTCTCTAACTGGGTAGAGGGAGAACCATTACATAGCCTGAAGACCTAGTGGGAATTTATCCCATAACATAGCCCGTAGGCCCAATTGTTTGTCCCAAGTACCATTCTTTGAATAGTACTGCTATAGTGCTATAGTACCACATAGTACCCGCCACCGCTATAGTGCTATGCCGCCGCTACAGTGACCTGCCGCTACTACAGTGCCCATCGTTACTATAGTGCCTGCCATTTTGGTCTGTAATGGATTAGTTCGAGTACTAGTTTAGTGAGAATCCTAGATCGGTTCCTTACATGACACCACAACTCTTGATGATCCAAAATATAATAATGTATTCATAAAATATTTAGACACACTATTCTGCTTGTGATATTGGAAACTTCCATCCTTTATTCATATATTTATATAAGTATTTACTTAATGTTCCATATAATTACAATTAATATATATTGCACATGGACTTTCCTTATTTGTGGGATCGTTATTATAGTCTTTTTCTTTGTATTCATGATCCAAATGTCCAAAATTACTACCTTGAAAAAACTTTCCATATTTTTTAATACATTATCTAGGGTATTTTTTAATTAACTTATCACAAGTTAGAAGCATGATATTCTTACCTTTATATTTCCCTGAGGGATGATTTACATCTTCCTACCACCATTATCTCCTTTTATTTTTGTTATCATAGGAGACATGATCACTAGAGAACTACATTTATATATTTTATCACATAGAATAAAATTATAAATGATTTGAATTTCATGAGAATCTAATTAACTTCTATATATTATCTTCAATTATGAGTAAAACCAATTAATTTTACTATCAATATCCTGGATATAATTTTGTGCATGGCTTTCTACTCAGGTGAATTTTTCTCCATACAAATCCAATGAATATTTTTCCTTTTTCCTCGATTATATGAATTTATTTTCCATCCCAATTTGAATAGCCATAGTAAAATACTTCTCAAGTAAAATATTCTTAAATCCATCCCATTATATGGAATCAACATCTTCTATTTCTATGATATTCCTAACTACTAACCAAAATTGATTGATTTTAGTATCAAAATGTTTAATATCTAGAGTCACCACTCAATATTTGGAGAAACACATCAAAACTAATATATTCTACAAGGATTTAACCCATACTTTAGCTATCATAGGTTCAAATGATCTAGTAAATGATGTAGGGTGTTGTTTCATGAAATGATTTATGATAGACACATTACACTTTAGTCAATGGGGTTTCTCTCTCATATTTAGACTACCATAATCTATAGATTGTGTCAACTGATCCATCAAAACAATAAACAACTATTTTGTAATTCTAACCATTCTAGGTTGCTTATTTGAATTAATATTGTCCTTTTGGTGCCTTCATACAACTATATCCCTATATATTATATAAAAAAACCATTCTGAACTAACATGGATTAGATAAAGAAATGTGATATTATTAAAATTCAATATTATGATAACCATAAATTAAAATATCTTAAGGGTACTTAATTATTTTATCCAAATCACAAAAATTATATAAAACCTATTATAATAACAATGGACAAATCATCAGTAAAGACCTCCTCCCTGAGGTTATTCTGGTGATGGTGAATGAGGAAGAAAATGTTTTTCTTCTCATTGTTTTGCTTGATCATGAAGTCAAATACACTGTTTTCAACCTTAATCTTGATAGTGCCCCAGGCCCTGATGGATTTAATAATGGGTTTTCCAATAATACTGGGAGATTATTCACACGGACATTTGAAAACTATTCAAATCCTTTTTTTCTAATGGTAATCTTCCTCATGGTCTAAATGATCAATTTCTTACTCTAATTACAAAGGTATACAATGCCTCTGAAATTAATCTTTTCCGACCTATTGCTCTTATTAATTATATTTACAAAATCATTACTAAATTTTTTGCTAATAGAATTTCGATTATATGCAATAGAATTATTTCTTGGAATCAATTTGGTTTCATCAAAGGGAGGTCTATACAAGAATGCATTTTCCTAGCCTCTGAATGTACCAATGCCCTCAATAAAGCTGTCATAGGAGGAAATATTTCCATTAAGCTTGATATTAGGAAATCTTTTGATACCATTGATTAGGGATTCATATTCAAAATTCTTCAGTCCTTTGGTTTTAATTTCACTTTCATCAACAGGATAAATTCCTTATTTAATTCGGCCCACATCTCTATCCTTGTCAATGGTTCCCCTAAGGGTTACCTTAAATTCTCCAAGGGAGTCAAAAAAGGTAATCCATTATCTTCCATTCTTTTTTCTATTGCGGAGGATTGCCTAAACAGACTACTCACTTACCTTGTAAATCAAAACAAGCTCAAAACTATCCAGTATTCTAGAAACTTAAATGTCCCTAATCATCTCCTTTATGTCGATGACATAATTTTATTTTTCAAAGGAGACAAAAATAATATTCAAATCTTAAAAGATACCTTGTATCATTATGAAGAAATTTCTGGTCAGTCTATAAGCTGAAACAAATCCTATGTTTTATTTGGAAATTTTTTTTCTCCTTCTACAAAAAATAATATCATTAACAGTTTAGGAATAAAAGAAGGATCCTTACCCTTCACCTACCTGGGAGTTCCTATCTTTTGGGGTAGACCCAAATCCATGTACTTTTCCAACTTGGTTGATCAGATCATTGAGTAACTTTCCTCCTGGAAAGGTAATTCCCTTTCAATGGCTAGTTGGATCTGTCTACTGAAGTCTAATATTGTATCTAAGTTGGTCTATTCGATGATGGTCTATAAATGGCCATTTGGTCTTCTGAAAAAATCAATGTTTACATAAAAAAAAATTGGAAAGGAATTATTCTTGAAAGGAAGTTAGTCACCATCCCCTGGGCAAACTGTTGTAAACCTTTAGAGAAAGGTGGTCTTGGCATAAAAAATCTCAGACTTTTTAATGATTCCCTTCAAGAAAGACTCACCTGGAGGATAATCCATAACAATTTAGACACCATTGATTTTCTAAAAAAAAGATTTCTCATGAAGTTAAAGAAGGGAAATTTGAACTACATTAATTCTTCTATCTGGAGTTCCATTAATCATTATTTTGCTAACATTATGAATAACTCTAGATGGATGGTTAGCATGAACTCCTCCCTGAACTTTTGGCTAGATAATTGGTCTGGTACCCCCCTAATTTCTATGATCTCTACTAATTCTCTTCCAGATAATACCAATACTTCTATAAAAGATGTTATGCAAGATGGTTTCTGTAATATTCCTGACAACATCATCTATGTGATTGATAATTATGCCTTCACGGATTATAAGGATTTACTTATTTGGGAGCCTACCTACAATGTTATTCTAGATTCTAAAAGCTTCTATAACCACAATTTTTCAAACTATGATCTTGATTATTGTTAGCTAAAATATTTTGACAAACCTTGGATTAAACCCTCAATATTTACTCAAGTTTGGTGTCTTTCCAATAACCGTATCCCCACCAAGGTCTGTCTTCAGTATTTTGGGGTCCAAATTTTCTCCAAGTGTTCCTTCTGTCATCAGCATAGAGAAGATACTAACCATCTGTTCTTATATTGTGCTACAACTTCTGCTCTTTGGAATTATATTGCTGACATTTTTTACTGCAGATGGATCCTCATCGATAATATCATCTTACAATTAAAACGATGTGTGGATATAAATCTCTCTAAAGTAATCAACAACCTCTTCCTTACTGTTGTTTCTGAACTTCTCCATGTGATCTGTAATGATAGAAATGTTATTCTCTACAACAATTACCCTTTTAATCTTAATGCAGGTCAGATGTGAATTCTCATTGCAATCAAGGAGGCTGCTTCGATATAGAAAGCTCATTGTGACAACACTGTTAGTGACTTTGAGATCCTTAATCGCCTTCGTATTGATGGGCTTTACAAGTAGTCGAGGCGCACTTTTGAGTTCTTTTGGCAAACCCCGCTCCCAGGATGGATCAAAGTGAATGTGGATGGTGCTTCCAAAGGAAATCTGGGACCCACGGGATGTGGTTCTATCTTCAGAAACTACCTTTGTCAGTGTCTTGGGTTCTTCTTTGGTTGTTGTGGTATTTCTTCGTCTCTGGAGGCAAAAATTATGGGGGTGATACATGTCGTCATCTTTTCTAAGAAAAAGGGATGGAACAATATTCGGATTGAAAGTGATTCAACCACTATAGTTCATGTCATTTGGGAGGGTGTGGTGCATCTTTCCTAGCCTCTGACCACCCAATGGATAAACTACCTTGATTCGTTTCTGGAGTTTAACTTCATTTCCATTCATGACTTTTTTGAAGTGAACATGGTTGCTGATGGTCTTTCTAACAAAGGAATCAACCAGGACGTAACTTGTAAGGATGACTTTCCGGTTGAGTTTCTTCCTCTTTATGAAAAATATTGTAATAAAATACCTTATTTCAGACTCATGTAGTTCTAATTTCATTTTTTAATAAAATATGTCTTGGTCGTTGACCGATGCACCACAAAAAAAATGGTGAAAGAAACCCATTAGTCCATTTCAAAACCATGATATCATAAAATATAATTTTCTGTTTATATAATAAACCTTGAGGTCAAATAATAATTTACTTATAAATGAAATTATATTTAATACCCATAGTTTTTCATAAAACACTTAATTAAAATACATAATTAAAATTTTTAACTCATGATATTTTCTTAGAAAACATGAGAACATTTGAAATTTTTATCCTAAAAACATGCCTTTAAACCCTAGAGGGAATAGTTATTAATAAAAAAATCCCTTTCATACATTTTAAAAACAAGAATATATTCATGAAAAATCTTTATAAATCATACAAAATTAACATAGTTTCCTTGGAAATCATTTTCATAGTACCCTTACAAGAACCCTTACAAGTGGCATAACGTAAATGGTCAAATTAAAGCATAATTTTCTATAGATCGTAATCATAAACCAATTAATTAGAGAGATATATTGAGCTCACCTATCTTATTGAAAAATATATAGGGACCATATCCTTCATTAAACATAGAAAATATTTTATTTCAATTGTCAAACACATAAAAAAATTTACTTTTGAACTGATAAGATTTTTTTTCATATATTGATACATCACTTTTCTTTAAAACCTAATTTTAAAAAATAATATAATTTTTTAAAAAAGGAAAGAGAGGTTTTATTTGAATAAAACATATAATCATATATGTGAATACAAATATAAAATAATAGTTATGGTGGGGGGAAATCATTTATTTTACATACATTAAAATAGAACATTCATTTTTCATTTTTGTCAAAAAATTTCATAAAAATTATTTAAAAAGATTCCTTTTGAAATACATTGAATGAAATTAAAAAATAGAAATAAAATATCCTTTGAAATTAATTTATGTTCATGTAAATACTTCCATAAAATAATTTTAATTCATAGACTTGGAATAAATTTCGTTATAAATTAAATCTTAAAAATAGAAGAAATGAGGTTTTTAATGTAAAATTGCTTTTACCCAGAGTCCTACCCATCACAATTTTTTTATCTTATATATAATAAACCATTTTTAACTATTAACTTTAAAAATAACCTTTTAAATTATTAATAGATTTTATATAAACCATTTATTTAATTATTTTCAATGATATATTTATTTTTTTAATCCGCCATATCCACATTCCGTGTTTTGTTGATGTTTGGTTCATAATTTCAAAATGGATACAATATGTTGAACATGGTAAAAGATTTTATTATTAAATGATATTCAAAACAAAAATTATAATATAATTATAATTTTTGTATATTAATTATAATTTTATAAATGACCATGAAAGTATCTTACGATAAATGAACTACATTACAATCATGGAGATGATTGATTGTTGTTACGCATAAATAACATTTCCATTTTTCAATGAACATTTGGGAAAGAAGGTAAGTATAATTTTATCTATATATAATTTTTATTATATCATAAATATAATACTTAATTTTTAAATAAACATATATATACAACCCATGTTATGAAATGATAAAAAATTAAACACATCGCTTCATGGAGGTGGTAATCCAAACATACACATGAACAACGATATCATTTCTAAATGGATATAAAGGTGAGAAAAAATATGAAATGTTATATTTACTGAATTATAAGTATGTTATAAATATAAAATATATTCACTAAATCCATCATTATAACCAACCATGATAGTAAATAATGTAAAATAAATTAGATTGGTTTGTGAGGGAGTATTATGCTATACACATGAAAGATGGTTTTATTTACCATTTTTTAGAAGATGAGATGGATATAGGTTACTATATAAAAATAATAAAACCTCATTATATGTTATATACTAATTTTATTATATCAACATGGTTATAATATTTTATTAGGAGTTTTATAAAAAAATAAAACAGAAACATTTGGCTAAAATCTATACATATTCTTTAAACAAGATTCATTCCATTAAGACACAAGCCCTTTAAATTGGTATTTTGGTGAAAATAAGTCATATAAGATTTTGGAAGGGTGTTATTATGTAACTTGGGAATTATTTCATAGAGATAATAGTCTCTTTATTTTATATAAAAGAGAAGAGGGGATGTCCCGTTATAAGTGAGGGATAGGACACACAAGAAATTTTTCAAAATATTAAAATATAATAATGTCTTAATAAATCCAAATATTGATAAAATTAACCACTTTAAAATATGAGATGATATAGGATCTAAATACGGATATTAAATAGGATTTAGACAAGTTTTTAATTCCTTTTAACCCTTATCTCTTTAGTTTAACCTCTGGTAAACCTATTTTAACCTTAACCTTGGTAACATGTTTTTATTATTTTTACTATTAATTATTTAAAAAATTAATTTCACCAAAATAAATAATATTAGTTAGTATTATTTCAATTATTTAATCCAATTTATCAAAATAAATTTATAGAAGTGTAAGAATTTATTTTAAAATTAAACTCGTAAATGGTGGTGTAAATCATTTTTCTTGAAAACAATATCATCCTTAATATAATTTTTTTTATAAAAAAAATAATGATAAAATTGATTATAATTATTTTAAATGGATTAATCATAATATATATTACCGAATTATAATATTAAACTATTTTAATTTTATTTTAAATTTTAAATTCTTGGAATAAAAAGGAAATTTTAAATAAAAATTATTATTCTTCACAATTTATTTGAAAGATCAAAATTTTTATAAAATTATCAAAAAATAACTCTAAGATAATTTTGACTTTTTAGTATAAATAATTATATTGTTTTTTTAAAATTTAATTTTTAAAATTTTTAAATCATGCTTTCAAATTAAACCATATAATATATATAAATTAATTTAGTAAGAATAAAACTATTTCTTTTGGACTGGAAAATTACATAATTATATTATAGTAAAAATAACTCGAAAAAATAAAATTAGTAGAAATTAATAAGGAATGAAATTGATTTATAATTAAAACTATCTTATTTATTACATTGTTTCCCCTTTTTGGAATTGTTTCCTCCAAATTTTATTCACTTCTTACACAAGTTGGTATTTTTTTCATTCTTAGGATTTCCATATTCCCATATTATGTCTTGAATCACATGGTTTATCCATAAAACTTTAACAAATTGAATAACACTTTTTCATAAAATCTACTATCTATAGTCAAAAAATTTAAGAGGTTACTCCCCAAACCAAATATTCTCTTCCAACTATACTACATCAAATCTTAAAACAAGATATGCATATGACACATATTCTCAACAAAAAAACATGTTATAATCTAGGTAACTAATAATAACTCATAGGAGAGGCCACTTAAAAGAGAATAAACCAATATTCTTGAGAATTTCATATATTCAAATGAAATATATACTTAAATTTCTCATTTTAATAAAACAATTAACACTTGTACATGGATATACTTTAAGATAAACATGATCGCTTATCTTGAAAGAAGGATGATTCTGGTGATTGTCTTCATAACTTTTTTTCATAAATCAATCCTTACTCATATAATATTGAATCATCATCACCTTCTAACCATTTATTCTACCAATTTATGTCCCATGAAATTAATTTCACATACTTCATCTTAAGATTCTATAGTTCAACACTTCTTCCCCTCTCTATTATATCTGACCATGATCCCATCTCTAAAAATATACAATTCTTAACAAATTCCACCATTTCTTGTAAAACATGATCCTCATTCTGAGATTGGATATTTATTTATAAAAAAGATAATTACTATGACACTTGTGTTAAAAAATAATAAGGTCCTACAAGAGAAATTTATATAATAACATTCATCAGTTAATTTATCAATAGATCATGTTAGAAACATAGCATGGTTAGTTATGAATTATATTTATAAGATAATTAATCAGAAACTCTATTTTATTTTCTTAGATGGTAATTAATTTGGAAGTAATAATCCCTAATTAGTTCGATCCACGTTCTATATCTCATGTTACACCCTTTCTAAGTGAATGTATAATTCACAAATTTATGATGACTATATATTTCACACATTAATCTATATAAATTATTTCTCTATATTTTTAAAGCTAACACTATAGACACCAGTTCAAGGTCATGTGTAGAATAATTTATCTCATGAGGTTTCAATTTCCATGAAGTACAAGTAATTACCTGATCCTTGAGTATAATATATTAACATTAAACCTTATAAAGCTTTAATTTTCTTTTGATGAACCTTTTCCTCTTATTATAACCATTTTATCCTTCCTAGTTGGGAAGATTTGGTAATCATTAAAGGTATAATGTTTCCCCTTCTATTATAATTTCCATGCCAGGCCTTACTTGATTCTTTAGTATTAGATCATCTTAAATTCACATCATTTATAAGACTCTGTCATCATTCATAATTAATGACTTGGTTACCTTATTTATTTTATAATATGGTAGTGTATAACACTACCATAATCTTTGAGTAATTTCAAATATCTCTTTTACTTCATGTTGAGTAATATCTATATGAATATATACTTGAATATATTTTTATCCACATATTTTTCAAAAAAATTCTACATTAAGGTGGTGTC